>CM060928.1:404803663-409803663 GCA_030765085.1 Allium cepa | reverse complement strand
TAAATTTTGTAATAGGTACTTGAATCGTCTCAATAAAAAAGTTAGACAAAAAGCACGAGTTGAAGGTTCGATTTGCAAATCATATATCGAAGAAGAAGCTTCATTTTTTCTCTCTCACTATTTCAGTAACCATGTAAACTTATCATTTGCAAGTGTTTCGCGTAATAATAAAGCCATTGAACAAGATTGTTCTGAATCAATGTTTTCTATTTTTAGACAGAATGGCCGAGCTGCTGGAAATGTGTGGAAATATGGTTAGACGATAGAGATTACCATATAGCACACACATACGTTCTTTTTAATTGTGCTGAAGTTGCACAATTTATTAGGTAAATATTGAATGATAATTCTCGATAATAGTACATATTTGCATTATTTACGAGTTACCCAATTTAAATTGATTTTGCACTTAAAATACGTATACATATATTTACAGTATTTACGAATCAGAACATCCACTTGGCGATCTCAGCAAAGAATTTGCTAACTAGTTTACGAAATACGTTTATGATCAAAGAAATTGTGTCGGTGATGAAGGATTGAAACGTCTTGCGATAGGACCAAAAAGAAATGTCAACACTTATCTAATATTCTTCGTGAATGGATTTAAATTCAACACAAAGGAATACGGCGCTGAAAAAATGACTTATAACAGCGGTGTATTTGTCAAAGGGAGTGATGATCCAGATGAACATATAAAAGTTTTTTACAACGTCTTAACACAGGTTTTGGAATTGACATATTCTTTCCAATCTGCAAAAATTTTATTCAGATGCAGGTTTAGCAATATTCCGGGCTCCGGTATCAACGTGCACAAAGACGATAAACTTATTGAAATAAACCATAAATCATGTTACTCAAAGTATGATTCTTTCGTGTTAGCCAAACAAGCATTACATGTTTATTTTGCTCCGTATCCATCACTAAAACGAGATAAAGCAGACTGGTTGGCTGTTTTTAAAACAAAGACAAGATTTACACTTGAGATAAATAATATTCCAGACGAAGCAGCTTATCAAGCAGATCTTAAGCCAAATAATGAATTTATAATAACTGATGATCATGCTGATATAGGGCCTTTGAACGATGAATCAAATATTCTAATAGAAGCATTTGAGACTTTAGAGGAAAATGACGATATAGAGTGTGAAACTGAGTCAGAATCAAAAAACGACGAAGATTGATTATTAATGAGTGATGATGTAATGTATATAAGGTGGAAATTTGTATCGTTTGTTGTATTATGTCAATTCTAAAACCTATGTTAATGTAATGGAAATTCGTATCGTTTGTTGTATTATTCTTTTATTATTCTACCGTGAGCTATATGTATGTGATTATTAACCAGGCATGTTTTCTAATTATGAAATGATATATATATATATATATATATATATATATATATGCATGTTTCTAGCAGATATTATGTCACACAGCAGGCGGTCCCAAGGTTCACGAGGCCCTGCTCTTGGCGAGGGTATAGTGGTACGGCCGATAATCGCCAAAGAGCATACCTAGTGCCGAAGACCGATGGAGGGTAAGTATTTAATTTACTGCAGCTTCATTAAATTATTTAGCGCATGCTACTAGTATATTTATGATTTATTGACTAACAATGTGAAAATGTATTCAGGGGTTTCGATTTACAGCTCTCCGAGCCCATTCTAGTTGTGTCTCGCAACAACTACCATAGTAGGCTGACAGACTTGTGGGAGCATTGAGATAGGATCTCACTTTATATCAGAGATGCCATATAGTCTGACCTCTAGGTAAATATAAAATTCTAATTAATATGAGATTGGCATATTTGATCACTGAAAATTAATATACAATTTATATAATTCATTTAAATTTCAACGTGCATGCGTCCTTTATTGTAGATCTCGAAGATCTCAGGACGTTCAGGACGCATTGGGAGATGAAGATGAGAAAAAGCTATAGAGGTACACTCTCCAAGATGAAAGAGGCCGGTAAAAAGCCAAACTGGATGAGTGAAAATTTGTATGCGCGATTTGTGTAATATTGGAAAAGCGAAGACGCGAAGGTAAATTTTCTACTTTCATATGTCTGTAATTATAATTCGTTTAAATGTTTATATAACAGTTAAATTATACAACAGTAGCATCGAGGAACTCCGCAAACAGGCTTAGGAATCCTGCAACACAACGTAGTCCATCCAAGTCTTTTCAACAATATAGAGAAGAAATGGTAAATATAAAAATTGTTATTTATAATTTACTTATAGCACTGTTTACTTATATATATATATATATATATATATATATATATGTATGTATGTATATATGTGTATATATAAACATTCTTTAATCATACCTAATTTCAAACGAGGGAGAGAGGTGGTGTTGCACCGTCTCATTTGGACGTCTTCACCCGAACACACGCCATTGAGCATACAGATGAAGATGGCATGGTAACATATGAATGGTCAAACGACAAATCAACGAATATCCGGGTATAAAGACTATAAATTTTTTCTCTTATTTAACAATACATTAGATTGAATATTCATATTCTCAAAATTATATTTCTAAACAGATGAGAGATGCAATCAGGAGATTGCTCGCGTCCTTGCAGAGTCTGGCAGAGAGCAGTTGACCATTGAGAAGACGGACATGACATCGCTCGTATTACCGACCCGCCGACTAGAAATAGGCAGTATGGATATGACAATCAAGCGGTAATATTTATTGAATTTAATTAATTCATTAATCAGTTTAAATTTTTTATTGAATATTACATATAAACTATAACTATGAATTTATTAATACACAGCCCGCGACGCAAGCCACTTACAATAAACAATAGGCTGAAAAAACAATAGCGGCCCTGCAAGCACAAGTCGTCGAGTTGAACGATTGGAGGAAGACCGGATTGAAGCAGCAAGTAGACGAGGCGATTGCTGCTTACTTGGCAGAGCATGAGACGAATATGTCACCATCACAGGAATCTGGCGCTGTTGATGATTGGGGCGAGTGGTAGTAAGTTTTTTTATATGTTTTCTGATGAACTTTGAATGTTTTGTATATTTGATGAACTTTTGGTTGAATTTTGTAAATATTATGGATATTTGTGATGGTGGACATTTGAAGATGTATATTGATGTTTTGTGGTTCTTAGTTGGGCATATATGTGATGTATATTGTTGTTTGGTGAAAATTTGAGGAATATATATGATTGTGTGGATGGAAGGTAGAAATGGCTGTTGGAAATGCAGAAAAATTTACCCATATTAGCGTCGACCGGAGTCGGCTAGGGTCGGCCTATGAGTCATTTATTTTTTACACGTGGACTACGTTTAGCGTCGGCCGGAGTCGGCTAGCCGATTCTAGCCCACGCTAAACTAGAGGATAGACCTGTCCCCATTGCAATCATCATTTCACTTGGCGACGAGCTATTTAGCATCGGCTAGAATCGGCTCGAGTCGGCTAAATGCCGACGCTAAATAGTCTTCTCTTTGTAGTGCTAGGGGGTAACTAATTATCAATTAACATAGCAACTTGAAACCGTTCGTCTAAAGCCATACCTTTGGAGATGATCTTATGTGCAATTTTCTGAAGCTCGTGGGACTGCGGCTCCGTAGATATCATCAGTCATCTAAAACTTCGAATAGTGACTGACAGCATGCTTTTTCGCTCTATCTTCCTCGGTATCGTATTTCTTTTTCAGGGCATCCCAAATTTCCTTTGCTGACTTGTATGAATTGTACTAATCGTATAGATCACTGCTCAAGCTATTAAGAACATATTTTTGCAGAGGTAGTCATATTCCGTCCAGTCCTGCGAAGCCTTTTTTTGATCGTCTGTTGCGTTTTCGGCCAGCGTTAATTTTTCTATCATTAGCACATGCGCCACCTTCTACGTAGTAAAAAATAACTCCATCTTTTGGCATTATCATTTGAAATGCAGGTTCTTGAATCTGAATGGTGCAGCAGACACAACCGGAACATGAAATATTGACGGTAGGACAGTAGAGTCATAACCGATCAAAGCCATATAGCTTAAAATTGTTGTACCTTGATCTGAATGTTTAGTGACTTTGTGACTGAGTCGCGGAGTAGGTCGCTCTCTTAAGACGTTTCGCCGTTGTGCCGAAATCGTGCAAGACAGTCTCCGATGCAGCGTCGCCTTCAAGATAAAACAACTATAAATCAATATTAACCGACTCTTGCACGAAGACTGGTGATTCAGTAGCACCCAAAAAATATTGTTCGGAGGTAAGAAAGCTTTAAGAGAGAAGAAGAGAACTTGGTATTTAAAAACGATCAAAAATTCTTTCAAATAGCTTGGTTTATATAAGGAAAAATCCGAGTAGAAAACGAGTCCGAGTCAGGAGAAAGTACCGAATCTGAGTTTACCGGGTCTTATTACCAAGTCAAAGTTGGTTAAAAAAATATACAGTCAAAAAATAATGTGCTCTACATCACATTAGCTAAGCCAAGCCTAAACCTGAGTTGGGTCGAGTCGGGGCACGCGTGTAATGGTCAACATGCTCTCTTTCCTCGACACAAGTGAAAACATTAGATGTTCAAAGGATCCATCTTTTTTTTTTTTTTTTTTTTTTTTTTTTTGCGCTAATCGCATATTTAAATAGGGTCATTATGTAGTTTTCCACAATGTGAGATTATTGATATAAGAGGAGTATTATATACTCCTTTCAATATTTTTAACAATTCATTTTAAAATTAAAATTTGCAACAATAATTGATATGGTTATTGGTAATAGTGGGATTGAACATCCAAAGTCGACTGAAGCTCAAATTCACTTTGATATTGAGATGCTGCTTCACAAAGAAAGGAGAGTGAATTCAAGAAACTGTTGTTTTAAAGAATACAAGATTATACCTGCGTTGGATGCACGTGGTATTATCGAGCTTTATCACTGAATAATAATCGTTCATGGGTTTCAGTTTCAACTTTCACGTGTGCATTACTTTTTGCATGATTAATAAGTCGCCAGGGAGGCAAAGTTGTATTTTACTTCCTCAAATGTTTATCTTTGTTCTTTTGTGTTTATATTAATTTACTGGTTAGTTGTCTTCCTATGAACTTGAATTACTGTTTTAAATTCGGACAGCAACCAATTTGCAGTCCAAATTCAATCGGATTTTGCATCAAGATATAGCCAAATTTCTTAACTAAATGTTGGAGTTCATTTTACAAATCTCTTTCTTTTAAGTTTTCTTTTAAGTTGCAAAAATATGCATGATCCTGGCTTTTCTTGATTTATTCTTTTTATTTGAATATATCAAGTATTGCTTTGCTTTGCGTTAAACCTAAGGAAAATATTATAACCTGCATGTTACATTTCACTGACTACACATACTGAATCAGCCATCCTTCTTAGCTTCCTCTCGAGTTCTTTATATAGATTGATCTGGAATTGCAGCTCTTCATTTTCTTTTGTCAGTTCTTTGTTTTGCTTTATCAGGTTAGATTGGTTAGCATCATCATTGTTAGAACTGGTCTGTCCGGCACCGATAAAACTGGGGAAAACACTGGCTACGCATTTCCTTCTACTTATTTCTGTCAACAAATGCAATCCTCCTCTCTGAAATTTATCGTGTCGGAATTCCCAGCGATCAGGTGTAGATTTTTTGAATCCCTGATATAACAAAGCAAGCCAAATATATTATGTGATTGCAGTAACAAATAAAAAATGAAAATATATCTTAATAAATCACATCATTCTCTCTATCTGTCATCGTATCTTTTATAAAATTTAAGAGATGCATGCCTCAAACATAACAAATGTCATCATATCTTTAGAAGTTATGAACAGAATATAGTTTGAAACAAACTATGATTCTTTTGGCAATACAAAGTAGCAATCTTAACGATGCAATCCATGATCAATGTGTGATCTTCGAGATGGTTTTCAAGATTAGAACAAATATGAAGTCACATACATAAGTGTTGAGCTGGCGTATGAAGCTAGAAAAGTTGGAATGCTTGAAATAGCGAGGCAGTATGTACTGCGAAAATTCATCAGGTAACCACACAACAAAGCTGGTTCCTTCGTCATTCCACGAGACAATATGTGTAGCATGGGAGCTTTCTAGTAAATTATATGTCTTTGACAAGAATGGAGCCACCTTTGCATTACACATTGATGATTTTTCTTTTGTTAACGTGTAATTTGATGTTGTTTCCTATAAGTAGAGAAGTAAACATGTGATGATCTCCTTTTATCTGAATACAAATATTATTATTTTTTACAAGTAGTAGAAGAAGATAGCTTAATAGCGGCATGGAAAAAAGAAGCTTCTTCGTAAAAAAGTATTGCTCGATACCTAAAATGATGAATAATTTGACTAAGATTTGTTTTGTAGCGGAAGATGTTGGACAAATTAGAATGTGGTGTGATGTCATCCTGGGTCCATGATAGAAACTTGTACATGGATTTTGCACTGTGTATCATATGTGCTTGATTTATTTGGTTTATTCGGCTACATTCATTGACTGACATAATGGTTATATATATCGCACACGTGCAGTCAATCATACTTTGTTGCCAAATGACGTGTGGATGTGAAACTTCACAGAGAGGTGAACGAAATTTTGAAATATTTCGAGTAAAGATCACACTTCCATAAACTTACAATACACGCACACACAAGTAGAAAATGTTTAATGTGTGATTATTCTCAAGCTACTGCAGATAAGTACAAAATGCAGGACAATATTTTACAGTGTTTCGATCAATTCGTTCTACGTTCACTGTGAATTTACTCCTTTTATTGCATAAGGTTTGATTACAAAAATTAACACGAATACAATAATTTGGCTTTCTTTTTTTTAGGTTTGGAGCTTGTTGTTCTCTTTTTGGTTCCGTGGAGAGAGTTATCACTTTGGGCATCAATGAGAGGTCCCTTGATAGATGCTCATGCTGCATGTTGTGTAGCTCTAATATGGCCATCTTCGATGTGAGCTGGATGGTCCAAATCAAAGCTCTGCACTTCTGTTGTTGTTGTGATCATTGATGACATTTGAATGGCTCAGATGCGCAATTCCAAACATTTATGGGTGTGTGTTGTTGCGGACGAGCTATTGGAGAACACCATCCTTGGCTATCACTCGAGTCAAAAGGGCTGATATAGTAGCTACTTGTGTTAGAGGAAATATCTCAATTATTTCTTTGGTCTGATACTATATGCTAGCTGTTTAAGAATCG
The DNA here is from genome assembly GCA_030765085.1 of Allium cepa. NCBI lineage: Eukaryota > Viridiplantae > Streptophyta > Magnoliopsida > Asparagales > Amaryllidaceae > Allium > Allium cepa. The sequence goes on along the minus strand of CM060928.1, from coordinate 409,796,472 downwards.
GATCTTCAATGGTTGTTAGGCTTCATGCATGGTAAGAGGAGCGACCGCTAGAGAGTTATGCATTTGAGAGAGGTCTTAAGAGGTTGGTCGGGTTCCTTACCAGTATCGGGTAGATGCCAAGCAGATAGTTTCTTGGTCAGTACCGTTGACTTCTTGTATTCGAGCAGATAGCTTGTTGGAGACTTGGGAGGATGGCAGTCCTCAGGCAGTCTAGTGTAGCTGCATCTTTTAGCTTTTTGGTGGTATGGAATGTTAGTCATAGCAGATGCTTGGAGGCGAACGAAAACTTGAGCGGATGGTCGAGTGATGCTATAACTTTCATTCTAAGGCAGACACTTTTTGGGGGCCTTAAGCCGCAATTGCATTGGATCGTGTTATTCATTCTTGGACTTCTTTTGGTCGGATCCGTTTTGAGTTTATGCATTAGAATTGTGAATTTCTTGCGCACAAATTCTGTGCAACATTTTGCCCTCTAAGTCTTCTCCCCCAACAGGCAGAGGCGGACTTGTCTAGTCCCATTTAATGATTTATCATGCATTTGTACCAGAAAACTTTGGTGCTTGCTATTTCGATGCACCTACAAATCGGGGGTTGGGGGTGACTGTAACAATTCGTTGATATTCGACCCTCGAAAATCGACACTAATACGTCCATTGTATCACGTGCCGAGCAATCGAATGTTGAAGAACTCGATTGTCGGGGAAAAGAAGAAGGAAGGAAGGAAAAAGGAAGAGAAAATAATAATAACAACACAAAATCTTACAACGGAACAAATAATCTATAATATACAACAATCAATCAGAGTACACTAACATATTTCATCCCGGAGAATTATAATAGTTTATCTTCACAATTGCTGATAAATACAACAATTAATGTAATGGAAAAATAACGGTATACGCGAATACATCTCCAGGCCTCCAACTTTTCTTATGAAGCTCCAACGCATCCAAATTAAATCTGTAATATGCTCGGTTTGACCTGAGCATTATAATAATATAACATCCGAGTCGGTCTGAAAAGCTGTCATGAGAAAACACAACTCAATTGAATTTTAAAGTTATAAGAAGCCTTTTTGAAATAAAGGTATCTCGTAAGATCATGTTGCACATAAACACAGACATGTTTTTACCTTACAAGAACCAAACCATTTTATATGAATTATCTGATATTATAATAGTGTCTAAGATACAATGACCTATTAATCATAACCAAAATTGTTGCATTAGTTAAACTCCAACATAATAGGTATACAACTAAAACCATAATGGCACGTATTGATAATTAGATTCCATACAATGACTATACTACTGGGGTACTGTCCGTCACGGTGCGTCTCTAGATAAAATAACACCGTTGACCTCGCCAGGTTCCCCTGCCAACACAAAACCAGCCTACCACTTGATTGGTAGTACCGAATATGATCACTCCTCCGTTACTGGGTCTCAAAGCAAACAAATAAGAGATAATATCAACTCTAGATAGGGATGATTATACCCTACTTGGGAGAGTCCCACTTAGCCCTGCTGCATCTCCCCTCTTTTAGTCATTGCCGGTTGATGAGGTTTAAGGCTATATTTTACCATTTATTAAGCATTCCCACTTTGAATGCTAACACTGCCCTCCATACATCAATGCAAAGCCTGCATTCATCCTTACAAGTTCGTTCTGGGACTGAATGAAATGCTTAAGAGCTCCGTTTTCAATTTCATCATCTTCAAGATGTCTTCATTTCAAAACGCTTGAGTTGGATCGAAGTGGTTTTTGGATAACATACCTGAACCCAGTCTCTTCAAAATAACATTCGATAGTTTTCGGTAAACTCAATCTCGGTTCTTTAGAAAATAAACAGTCAAAGATAGGAGCAGAGATCACCTCCTAGCTGTTAGTGGATGGATTTCCTTATAATTTATCCTAGGAGAACGAAACAAGATTTATACGCACAGTACAACATCGTCGGAGATGATTGTGCCATATAACTCATATATTTCTCCTAGATATTTCCAGAATTACGTTTTGGGTCCAAATTCGATAGTCGGTTAATTAACTATCGAATAAATAAATATTCAAATCAAGGATTTATTTCCATAGGGAAAACTAACATTGGTTAAGCACACAAGCAACCGCTGGTCCTTTAGTTATTCTTTTCATTAATAAAATCGCTTTGTAATACTTGTATATACATACCTTTACAAAGATATACCCACAACTCCCTATAGTTTCAACACTTGGAAAAAATATCCATATACTTACCTTAATGGTATAAGTATATTTATAAAACACAGAAAAGATTTCCTTTTTATAAAATTCTCAAATCATTTATAAATTCCTTTATAAATCTCTAAAATCATTTATAAACTATTTTATAAATCCCCAAAAAACATTTTTAAGACATCTCTAAGTCATTTTCCAAATCATTTGTAAATTCTTTATAAATTCATAAAACCCATTATAAAACTCCATTTGCAAATCTATAAAATCATTTCTAAATTTCGTTTATAAATATCTAACCATTTATAAAACTGCTTTACCCTGTAAATAATCTTCCTTTAAGCCTTTAAACCATTTAAAATAAACCTCTCTTATAAACCTATAACCCGTCCATTTAACTTTATTTACAAGTCTCGAAAACGTTTATAAATAAATAAAGACCATTTACTTTAACTACTATTATATAATAATAATCATTAATAATAAACATTATAAGTAAAAATAATTTTTAACTTTAAAACATCCTAAATAATGCTTAATAATTTCATGATGTTTTTAATAAACATCAACAATTAATTTTCAACATTAATATAAATAAAAATAATTTACTTTCAAAACAGTATAAATAAATTAATATTATTAATTTCAAACCATATTAATTACTTTAGCGATTTACCCTTCAAAATATTAAAATATTAACAAATAAATTTAAAAATAATATTAATGTTAAACACATTACTTTAAAACAATATTAAAAATTAATAAATAATTTTCAAACAATACTAAATATATAACTTTTAAACATAATAAAAATATAAATAAATAAATAACTTAGAAAAAGATAGATAAAAAGGGTGGAATAAAATAAAAAATTAACCCTTTAGAACAAAATATTTTCAAAACCAAATCTCGGATATAAAATCATTTCCGGTCTCCAAAAACCAATTCCAACTTAGATGGCAATTTATTGTTTTAAAGTATTAATTAGAGGCCAATAGCTACTCGACGTTTAACCAATATCGATATTGATTATTCACAATAGGGTTTCAGTTTTGAACATATAACAATGTCATAACTAATAGAACCAACAATCAGGTTTAATATCCAATAATTCATATGACAGGAATATTATTGAAAATTAGAATCAATAATGGCGAGGAATCTTGTTGGATCTTCCAACCCATCCCTATGCATCACAGCTCATATATAATTATATAATATGGATCATCTGCTACTATGCGGGTATATAAAAAGGGTCATCCGCTCCAGAGGTAGGAATAAATCCAAAGCAACTAATAAAACAGTAAATCATCCAAACATTTAATCAACAGTTTTGTTCAACTATATAATATAACTGGTTAACCAAAAAGGTGGGTTTAACTCATAATTATTCCAATTGTCGTCGAGGCGTTTCAGTTTGGAATTAAAATCGGACGATGTCCGATTTTAGCCCAAATTACAACTACCTTCGAATTCGTCCAAACTAGTTTCATCACGAAGCTTACATCATCACAAGGGCAATGCAAAAATTTGCACTTTGATTGGACCTCGTGTGAGAGATTTATTGATTAAACAAGATTTCGATTTAACTAATATAATATTTAATCACTAATTATAACATTAATTAGTAATCGACCTTTAATCCATCTTCCCCTTCCTTAAACCTCTCCCTGTACATGCATGGAGAACTCAAAAATGTGTACACCTCCAATTGACCAATTCTCCTCCAATCCTTGATCACCTCAAACCAATTCCGATGAACTCCACGTTCGACGAGCTTCGCGACCATTGCCTTAAATCCCTACTCAAAGCCCCTTAGAAAAACACAGCATCACCCTACCTCCTATGACTATACAGGTTGCGACGACCAAAACATGATCGGACCTCTTCTAAATCACGGTGCCGAGACTCTGTGCTACCACGAACCCACGTCTATCTTTAAATCTGCAATTAATGGCTACATCTCCATTAAACTCAAGCCCTAGTTCTCCCTCTTTGTCGAACCAACCGTCGAGCCCTCCTAACCCACCATTGAACACACTAAACTTATGTCAACAAGAAGATTTTGCCAAATGCCACTCAAAGATCAAAGTTTTTAATTTATTGTAATTTATTTGAATTTAAATAAAATTTTGGAAAGGATAAATAAATTTTTTATTCAAATTACATAGATTTTAAAAAATGAAAAGAGGGGGGATGGCCGAAGTAATATAATTTTAGAGATGGGGTATGGGCTTGTACGTGGAGGGTAAGGCTATTGCATGGGTATAGTATGGGCTTAAAGTAGGTATATATATATATATATTTTATTTACTAAAATATCTAGTTTTACGTACCCGAAATTCTTGAACTCCAATCGAGGCGTGTCGTCTGGCGGTTTATATGTAATACCCTTACTCCGAACATAATGGAACTAGTGTCAAGACCTAATTCGATTATATACAAAAGATAGCTTCTGGAATTGAATTATATTAATTTAATCCCTTTAATTAATTCTATGCATTTCGAGCTCGCACGACCAAATAATACATTCCATTGCCAAAAAATTCATTGACATATAATAACCCACTATTGCGGATCCAATGAAACTGGTTTATCAAAATCTAAGACAGTGTTCCAAAAGGATATTTTCACATGTTAATCAAAATGATTATTATAAAACAAGTTTAATCATTTCTGAATCAAATTCAAAAGTTTACTATCTTCATTCTTATTTAAATATAATTTAAATCAACTTTCGAAATTATTTTTATTCACACTGAATTTAAGATTCCATAATTCAAACAATTCTAAATATTAAATTTAACAATTTAGTTATCAAATAAACTGCTATATTTGAAATTCAAGCTATTTAAACTATAAAATTAGATTTTCAATGTTTAAAATAAAATAAATATTTCAAATTCAAATGACTAATGTAGGGTTGTTACAGTGACGTGTAACAGTAGTTGAGATAAATCATGTGGCCAGGATCCTCTTCCACCTTTCAAATCAACGGTTAAGATTTATGTATCTTGTGTTATTTAACCATAAGCATGCCCCGTCTTCTTCTTCTTCTATACGTACGCTATCATCGTTAAAAACTTAGAGAAACCAAATGCTTTTTCTTGAGAAAACTTCAATCTTTCCCATCAACGAGTCTTCTTCCACTTCTATTTCTGATATAAATGTCATCACTAGTCTATGTGTCAGATAAATACATATATTTTTATTGCATTGATTTTCCATTGCTATTATGCATGTGATTATATGGTCCAATATTGTTGTAGAAAATATATCTTTTCCATTGTTCATCATCGTGTTATATTGTTGAGTTATGTTTAAACTTTGTTTAAGAGTATATGGGGAGGTCAGGTTCTTCATAGTTTAACTTCCGATGGTTTTTCCTATTTCACTTTTTTCTAAGAAATAAAGAAGGTGACCTTTCCCTTTTGTTAGCATTTTAAAATTTACTGAACTGCCCCTGCATTTGATTAGTGTGTTATCACAACTGTTAAGCTTGTAATTAAAGTTAGTAAACAATTATCGAAGCAATGAATAAATTGGGCCCATTTTGACTTATGAGCCACATATGGGCTTTTAACAGTGCATGGATGAGGTCATGGGGAGGCAATCGATACACTTCTTGTGATTCTACCTATATGGGCCTGTTAAAGAGCATTATTAGTCCTGCCACCCAAGTAGTGGGGGTTCCCTGGTAGTTTTAGTTCATTTTGAATCCGAAGTGGTCCGGTGACTATACATAAAAATAGTTCAGATATTACCCACTGCCCTCCCCACATGCAATCCACCAAGGGCACATTTTTTGAAGTGATAGTCTTGACCCTCGGGTCAAATAATTTGCTAGGGATTTATACGAGGGACATGGAATCACCTTGATGTGTTGTTATAGGCCGTCGTCCCATGACGATTGCCTATTGGATCTGGGCCAACACGCAGCGGGGATAAAGGATAAATTTCTAAAATTTTATTCCATTTTGGATTTTATTGGCCTATAAAATCTAAATTTATTTAGATCTTATCTAAATTTATTTTAAATAAAGTCAATATTTAATTTAAATTTATAATTAAAGTTTATTTATATAATTTGTAATATATGTATGTATGTATCATATACACATGTGTACGTACCTGCATGCGCAAAAATATATATGTATACGGTTCAATATGCCCGTGTACAGGTGTTGGGATTTACACCGCAATGGATATGTCAGCTACTCTTGTATATAAAGATGTTGTATATATGCATATACATTTGCATCAAAACATTATATAAATATAAATAAATATATAATATAAAATAAAAGTGTGTACATATATTGAAATGCAAGTTGTAAATTTTTGATATAAAACTTATATATATATATATATACATATATGTTTGTGTCTGTATGTGTAAATTAATTAAATCACAAATTATTTAAATATTAGTTTATAAAATATCTTTTAATATATAAATATACATTACATTACGAGTTGAAAAAACAATTTTTTTCGTTAATGTATATAATTCATATAAACATATAAATAGTTATGAACACACACACGTACTAACACACGTACACATACACACACACACACACATATATTTGTGTGTGTGTGTGTATTAGTGGAGTTAAGGGTATAGCCTAGGGATAATTATATAATTTGTGACATATATCTAACTTGATAACCAATTTTGTTCGAAATAAAAGGTATTTCCTTTTTATTATACACTTGATGTAATGTGTTATATAGTAATTAACTAATTTAATTAAAAGTATATTTAATAGAAAATCCATAAATGGTATATTTTGAGATATTAGTTATAGTGCGTTGTAACCATGAGTGATTTATCACAATGAAATTAACCTTACTATTATTCCTATTCAAGATGTATCAACACTGGATATCGATATATCCATCGATACTAGAGTATGTAACACTCTACAAATGTTGGGCGGTGTATTACTCATGACTTATGGGGGTATCAAGGGTTGACGTACTGATAATTATTTGATAACTATGGAATGACTCACTCGATAGTTTTCTGTTGGTTAATATAACTAAGGTCAAACTGAAAATATTAATGTGACAATATTATAGAGTTTTCTTGACTTGATAATTTTGTTGACCTTCAATGTGGAAGTTCCCATTTGATTATAGTTAAATCATGGTGTAGTGTCCACCAAACGACTATAGTTGGGTTGAGTGGAAGCATTAGAAGCGAAATACTATTCAACAGAAAATTCGTCTTCTCGGTTATATAAGGTTAGTATCACGATCAACTGAAGTCGGCTCAAAGTCAAACACTTTGATTAATAATAATCAATGTTATTGAACTATGAACTTTGTGTTTGGAATATAGAGTTGAATATGCATGATATTGGAATTTTTACCATTACCAAATTCCATAAGTCCAAAGTGATATGGTTTTGGCGAAGAGAAATGGTGTAAATAACTATCACTACTAGGTAACGCTTAACTAAATATAATTGGATTTTACCATAACCAAGTATGCGATAAATTTGGCCATAATGTTACAAAACTTGCTAAGTGACGTGTTAATATTAATACTTAAAATGTTCAAAATTAATCGCTGACCAAATTTATACCTAAGAGTCACACAACCAAGACGTTGAATATTCCTTTTACCACCCAGTTTAATTAATTTATAAATTATTGTAAATTGATTAACCTAATTGAATTAATTAATATTTATGGAATATTAATTACAAAATTTTATTTTATGTATTTTGAACAATATTACATACGGGGTTTATAATAGGTATAATATATACTGATCGATATACGATATCGGTATATAGTTAAATAAGATTTGAATTGCACTGAATATTGTTTAGACTTAGACCAGATTTGAGGCCATATGGGCATGATATCTTCGACTAAAGGATGCATGTTTAGGTAGCCATATGATGGAAATTGGAAAGGATTTGAATGGTTAAAGGAGTGGGATTGGTAAGAGAGAGATATTAGGATGTGATCTAATTTTCTCTCCCTTGACTTTCTTTTTATATACCAGATTTTACACCATTTCATTTTAGACTTTTGGTCTCCTCTCTCTCTCTCACTGCAATTTTCGGTCAGCAATAATCCATCCAAAACTCCAAAATTCCAAGTGCAAAATTACATCAAAACTCTTCGATTCAATCGTCGGTGGTAGGGTAGTTTGAGAGCTAGCAACTTTTGCGAACGAGTTCAATGAGTTCGATTCAACATTCCAACATGGATGCAAGGACTTTGGTTAAAGGTAATTCTCTATTTTACTTTATTTTTTATTTTTTTGAAAATTAGTATTCTTTATTGCAAAACTAATCATATAATTCCGTTATATGCCTCGTTAAAACTTTGCATCCCCTAACCTAAGTGGATATCTTGCATGGGGAAAAAGCACATATAAAATCTATATATTAACTTATAAAGTAGGCCAAAATAAACTATAAAATAAGAAAGCAAAGAAAGTTCAGCCTGCTTCATCTTCAAACCCGCTTATGTTCTTATACTGCTTCAGAACTATCTTCTCCTCATAAACTCCAGCTAAGTAAAGTACCATTAACACGAGTTTTTCAGTTCAATGCTTTACCTCCTAAGAATCTCCAAGTTCCTATTTGATATCTTGGTCGAAATGCCATTATCAACAACCAGGTAAACCATCTCCCTCTCTATCTGCTTATATTTGGTAAAATGTTTGTCTTCGTGCTATTAAAAATTCGCTTATTTCGTTCTTACCAGGTGAAATATACTGTAGCCTTTAGTGCAGCGCATATAATATCGCAGATTTGGTCTCTCTTTTGGAAGATCCCGTGTAGTTTATTTTCTTCTACCTCCAGCGTCGGTAAGGTGTCAGGTGTTTGATCCAATTTTAATTTCATCGAACACCATATAAATGATGTAAAAGAGCACTGAAAAAATAAGCGATTTACAATCTCGATCTCTTGTTCACATAATACACAAAGTCCACCTGATGTCTCCCCAAATTGATACAGCTTGTCACTCGTATGTAAGTGATTTAGCATTGCCAAGCAGGTTATGAAAGACATTCGTTTGCATTTTTTATAATGCCAAACCAATATGAACTAGTTATTAGCAATATCTTTTCCTCTGATTTTGTCCCATGCTTTATGAAAAGAAAACTGACCTCCATCACATCATTCATAATGATCAATATTGTTGTCAGTTGTAATTGTAATTCCTGGACGGCTGTTGAAATTTCTCTTGTTCCAAAATTTAAGTTAGGGTTTAGTTCACCACCTTATATAATGGTATCCACTATAGTGTGGTAATCACCAATTGATTGAAACCTTTGAAAGCCCAGAATGTCAATTAGACACTTATAATCGATCTATAGTTCCATCCACAGTAGTGTGCTGAATCATCTGCTAGCATTTTGTTAAAATATCGCATACCATCTATCTCTGTCTTAAGATAGACTTCCATGTATATGAAGAATTATTATCGATATGCATAGAATAGAAAAATATTTCTACAGTACCTGCTTTTCATCCATGCACTCTAAAGGTTATTTTTTATGAGTAAGTTCCATATTAGCTTAAGGCATGCTATTTTTTTTAGATCGAAAAATAGTTTAGTCCAGTGCCTCCCTCATCTTTAGGTTTATAGAGAATGTTAGTACCTTAAGCATTGGCTTTGATTACAACAACCATATGACATTATATAAAATATAGATGACATTATATAAATTATAGATACTAATGCTTTTATCAAGTTATATATAGTATATAGTGCAGGGTACTAGATTGACATTAACTAAGAAGTGTGTACAGTATCAAGTGAAGAAATTCAAGGGGATGATATAGAGATTAAAGAGGTAGAGATCGAAGACTCATGAGGATTGAAGAACTCAAGATTTCCAGATAAGTTAACGAGTCATAGAATTTCTGGTAAAACTCTGATATCACTTCATTGGTTTCTCTTTCTCTCTCTATTTTTCCTTTTCGAATGATTTTCAGTTTCAAGTATCATAAAATTCAAAAATAGTTTCTAAAGAGAATTCATGTTCTCAAAATAACCTTTCAAAATAGCCTTTAAATTATTTCTACTTTTTTGATATTATTATACCTTTAGAAATTAGGTTTTTAAAGTGTTTTAATATATACATTGAATATTATACTTTGTTATAACTTTAGTTTTCAAGCTTTCTAAATATTTATATGTATATTATAATATCTTTTATAAGTTTGATTTTAAATATATTCACTTATACTTTATTATTTACATTTAAAATCCTTTATATACTTAAGATACTCTAAAAATAATTTTATAAAGTTTTCTTAAGTTTTGATATAATTAAAATATGTATACGCTATGTTTATATGATTTTACGAAAAATCAAAATATTTCACAAACCTTAATATTTTTAAAATAATTTTTATAAAGTGTTTTTCGAAAGGGGATTTTCACTTCAAGGGCTTATTTGTGTAGGGTAATAAGTTTTAAGAACACTACTTCTAAAAAAATTAGTTTTAAGGACATTTTACAGGAAAAATATAAAAGAATTTATCATTTTTAGTTATACAGAAATAATGATAAAATGATTTATCATTTTCTTGTTAACTTAAAAAGATAAATGAATTTATAATTATGCTGTAAATTGTCCTTAAAACTAATTATTCGGAAGTGTTGTCTTGAAAACTTATTACCCTGCAAATAGAAGCCCTTCAACCTAATTTCCACTTTTCAAAATTACATAGGGTATGCGACATATCCTCTTAAGTACATTGACATATGGACCAAAATTTTCGAAATCCAAATTTTGAATGAAAATTTCTTTTATTCATATCTCTTCGCTAATGGACATGACTGTCATTTCTCTATAAATAGGGGTAAACTAACGAAATTTGGTTAACTACTTTTTCATATTTTCTCTCCTCTTTCACACTTTTGTTTGTTAAAAGAAATTCTACTCAAATTCAATCAAAATCAAATTCGACTCCACTAATTTGACTCTCTATTGACTACTCTCTTATCTCTCTCACTCATACAAGACCAAATTGCTATTTAAGAGGTTATAAGATCAATCATTTGCATTCAAGATTAACGATCTGCGTCGGTAAAACTCTATGAAATCATACTGTATATTGGTGGGCGTGATTATAACCCGTGTAAATCAACTGGGTATGCTTGATGATCCGGAAATTCAAGTGGGTGTGCTTATGGCCTGTGTAAATCAAGTGAGTCTACCCAGAGATCAAAAAGTTTAGAGGGTGCATCTCGTTGCCTTGAAATCGAGATTGTATTGACTTTGTTATTTGAAAAGAAATCCATGTAAGGAATTGTACATGAATGGATGTTGGATAACTCCAAACTAGTATAACATCCTGGTGTGTTCTTTCCTTTTTTACTTTTACTGCATTTGTATTTATTTATGTTTGAATCTGTGATTGTTAATTGCAGTGTTTAAACTATAATCTTAAAAGAATTCAAAAACATACACAAAAATTAGAAAACACAATTCACCTCCATCTAGTGTTAAATTAGTCTTAAGATCCATCTTCTGTGATGTCCCGGAAATTTAGGCAATAATTATTTAATAATTTCTTTGATGATTGTTTTAAAATGTGAAATATTGTTTTAATAATTTAATTCAAACTGGAATTCTCTTTTGAAAATTTTGATTATTTAGTTTGATTAATGATATTGTTTTCAAAGTTAAAAATATTTAAGTAATAAATTTATCTTTCTATGCTGTTTTAAAAATATTTTATTTATAATGTATAAATGTTTATACATTGTAAATAGAGCATTTTGGTTTTAATTTTAATTTATATTTAATAAAGGATATTTTCTAATTTTTATATGAATGAATAATTTGTAAATTGATTAATTTGATTTAAATTATATTGTAAACTTTCCAAAAAGTTTGTTTTTTTTTAAAAAAAAATCTTTCTTATATCTTTATAGAAAAGTAAATGAGTATTTATTTTGTTTATAAGAATAAAAATAGTTTAATTTTATTTTATAATAAAAGTTTGATTTGTTTTATTTTAAAATTGTTTTTCTCTTTGAAATAAGAATTAATTCATTTTTGTTAAAGTATAACATTGATAAATTGAATTCAACTTTTCTTTTCTTTTAAAAATCTTCTTTTCTTTTGAAATTTAGTTTCATAAAGAATGTTATTTTAAAAATAATTAAACAAGCATTTAAAGGTAAGAGTATAGTTTTATAAAAAGTTTATATGTATTAAATCAAAGACTAGATGTTAATAAAACATTTGTAACTTGCTAAAATAAATTAGAAATAGTTTAAGACAAATTCAAATACATTTATAAATTAGAAATTTCTTTTATTAATTGAATTGCATATGTGTTAGTCATTTAAACAATTAAGTAGACACTTGTAAAACATTTAACATGATAAGTTAACAAGTGGCATTGGTTTTAAATCTTATTATTTGAATTTTTGATAAGAGAAATATAACATAAGCATTTGGATTAAAACACTTTCTCTTCAAAATTGAAAACCTGAAAATAAAATTTCTGTAAAATCAAAACCCCTCAAAACAAATGCATGAATGAAAATCTGCAAACCTATCAACTAAAAATCTACAAATCAAAATACAAGATAACAACAACTTTAAAATCTGCATCTAAATTCTGTAAGATTCAACATCAACTGGAGCTCAACTGCAATATAAAACCTGAGCATATAAGAAATGGAGTCTGCATGCAATCTACATCAACAAGTAAAGCAACTTCATCTTCAAATTTGCACCCAGGTTCAACTGCAGTCTCTGAAATATGAATCTGCACCTAAGAATTGTCTCTGCTTTTCTGGAAATGAAGTCTGCACTTAAGTTTGTTTCTGCATTCTTCAAAATTTAAAGGTGAGTAAGCTTCTTATTTTAAAAACAGTTTTCTTTAAAACTAAAGCTAAATATGATCTACAGAACTCAGACCCTAATTTATTGATTAAAAGAAAAAAAATCAAAATCTGTTATAAATAAATTTGCTCTGTCTTCTTCTTTAGGAGAAAAATTGAAATGAGTAACTTAACCATGCAAAAACCTATGATATCTGTGCATGTGAATCAGTAGGAAGAATATGATGTGATGATTGTATGTTGATAATTGTTCTGTGTAAAATATGAAGATGTTTTATGTTGCTGTTGCCTGTAGATCTTTGTAGATTAAGATTTTCTTTTACAGAAATTCTTTATCACTTGAATTGATTCCAGATAGTAATTTCTGTGTAAATAAGATATGTTTGTTTGGTATAACTTAGATTTATAAATTTTTAAGTTCGTTTAAGAAAAACTGTTGTTTCTGTAAAACAATGGAAATCAGTTAATGTTCAAATAACCAAATCTAAACATCTTAAATTATTTAAAACAAGTTTATAATTTGATTGCACTTTAGAAACCCTGAATTTGTAAAACAGAAATCAAACTTTTTAGTTAATTACTGTGTGAACATTACTGGGTGGAACATCAATGGGAGTTATGGGGTTTTCCAGTTTTTAAAACCCTTGACTTTAGGGTTGCAGTGTAGAAGTTTGAGGGTCTGCACATACACCTTGTTGCATCGGGTAGGAGTGGTTTTTGGGGAGGTTGTAGAGAGGGTGAAGGTGGTATTTTTCGGTGATGACAGGTTTGGGTGGTTGAACTCAGGTGAATTTCTGGATTGTGTGCAGGGTATTTTGACTCAGGGGGTTACTCGGGTATTCTTGTTATTGACTCGGAGTAGATGGTTTAGTATCTCGAAGTAAATACTATGGTTTCTCGGGTAAGTTGGTTGTAGGGGTATAACCAGAGAGATTTTGCAGTTTTGAATTTTAATGAAACTCATATTTTAAAATTTCAACTTGATTCAAGTATAAATTAAAACTGAATTTAAATGAAGTTTTGATTCAAGTTTTTGAAAATGAAACTTTTAAATTTAAACAAAGTTTTAAATTATGTTAAATCAAGATTATAAAACTGTTTCAGGATTTAATCCTGCAGTTTGTAGTTTTAAATGAAATTCATTTTTTTTTGCAACTTGATTCAAATATGAGTTGAAACTGAATTCAAGTGTAGTTGAAATTCAAAAATTTTAAAAATGAAAATCTTAACTTTAAACAAGATTTAAATATGGGTTTAAGTCAAGATTTTAAAACTGTTTCAGGTTATCTTTTAAAACCAGAGTTTGAATTTAAACAGTTTTTATATGTTTTAAATTTTTGAACAGATTTGAATGTTTTAAGTAAGTTTTAAACTCAGTTTGAAATCAATGTAAAAATTGTTTCCAGGTTTCTTTGAAACCCAGTTTTAATTTCAAAACAGCTTTTAAATTTAAAATGAATAAACATCAATCAAGTTACCAAACTCAATTTATTTTAATCAAGTAAATTATGTAAATCTTTCTCTTATATCTAAGTAATGAATGTTGTTTAAACATTTATTTTATTTTATTTTATTTTAAGGTTTATAATTATTAAATTTGGATTAATGTTTAAATAATTAAACATTTGAATCTTTTAATAAATTGGAATTTGAATTTAATTTTTTTAGAAATGTATTGTTTTAATACATTTTGAATTTAAATGAGTCATTTGATAAGTAATCTAAATTATTTTGGAGAATAATTAAGATAATTAAGGATGTACTTAATTATTTGATTTTAAAGTTAATAGTTTAGATTAATTTCTAATTAGAAATGATTTATTAATCTAATTTAAATTTTCTTAAGTATATAATTAATGAAATGTTAATAAATAAATGATGACAATCATCTAAGGATAATTAAGTAATTAATTAAGGAAATTAATTTTGATAATTAACTAGATTAATTAATTGAATCTAATTAATTGTAATTTGTTAAGTAATTAAGGAATTAATTACTTATTGTAATTAATTTGGATTGTGATTTAATTAAGTTAATTAATTTAGTTTAATTAAATTAAATAAATCATTTGATGATTTTAAGAGTGTAGTTACTTAATGTAATTAATGGAGCAGGATTACCCAGTAAAGTAATAATGATAATTACTGGAATGTAATTAGTAATTTGGATAATTACTTTTGTAATCAATTAAGGAATTAATTAATAATTATTATTGGTTAATTAATTTATAAATAAGTAATTAAGATAGTTAATTACTTAATTGGATATTAATCAAGGTGATTAATAATTAGATTAATTTTTAATTGTAATTAATTTTAATTAAGTAATTTATTTAAATATTAAAGATCATTATTTAATATTAATGATGCAACTAAGGATTGTTTGGTTAAGTAATAATTAAATAAGTGCTTAATTAATTATGAAATTAATTAAGGACAAATATAATTAATTGTAATTAATTAATAAATGGGTAATTAAAGGTTAATTACTTATGATTAAGGTTAATTAAATTATGAAATTAATTAAGAATTAATTACTTATTGTAATTAGTGAATGATTAATCAAGGATGTTTAATCAAGTTAAATACTTAGTGGGTAATTAATTAACTGAGTTAATTAATTAATGAATCTTAAGCAGGATTTAAATATGATAATTAATTTAATTTATTTTAAATTAATTAGAGACGATTGTAATTAATTTAATTCATTTTAAATTAATTATAGTTGTTGGTTAGTAAATCATTGCTTATGGATGTTATTGGTTGAATGGATGTGATCTCAGTAATGAGATGAGTCGTATCTATATGATATGAATGATTGGTTAAGTATGATAATTTGTGATGGATTGTTTGGTGGTGATGATTATCTGTTTATGGATGATATAGATTATCTGTTTATGTTATGAATGTGATTATCTATTGTAATATATAGTTTATCTATCTATGTGAATTAGATAACAATGAAATAAGTTAATTGTTTAAAACCCTTAAGTATAACTTGGACAATAAAATGGTGTTTGGTTTCGATGAGACCGGGATCGGGTTTCCATATTTGGATATCCGAAAACCACATCGATTCCAATTAAACGTTAGGTCGTTAATCCAAGTGGAGCAAGTGAAGACTCGAGGTGTAAGGGCTATACGTCAGTATAACTCTGTGGGTGATTCCGTAATGAGTTGACGGAATAGTACTTATAGATTCGAGATGGAGATTTAGAGTACAAGGGTTATCGTCGTTAACTTTGAGGGTGATTCCAAAACGAGTGTAACGAGATAATGCCTTCGGTTTCGTTCAAACCCGGAACGAGCTTGTATGGATTGAATGCTTTCAGAACATCGTCAGGTGGACGATGAGCATTCTAAGATAATGTGTCCTCTAAAGGTAATCGTAGCCTCAAGCCTCATCAATCAGGAATGGCTAAAACAGGGGAGGTGCAGCAAGGCTTCGTGGGTAGCACCCACTTGAGAGCAAGATTTTCCCCTGTCTAGAGGTCCCTTTTTATTCGGCTTAGTGGGCAGTTGGAATTGCGCACCAACTACGGGGTTGTCTTGTTTGGAACTATTCAATAAGGAATGGGTCCGGCCTTGTGTTGCAGGGTAGTGGGAGTACTCCTCGGTACGTTGATCTAGGCCACGTACTATGACGGGCGGTACCCCAGTAGCCCTGCCATTGATGGAATCCATAATCCAATAAGTGCCTGTACGGTTTTGATTGTGCCCAACTATGTTGGAACGTGAGATGTAAGCATTCCAGCTATTTCTATATTTTATTTTGAAAACCCTAGACACTATTATAATATCACTGGATTTCCTATCAAATGTTTTGGTTAGTGTAAGGTAAAAACTTTTCCATGTTTATGTGTGGGAAGTCTTACGTGATACTTTTGTTTTCAAAGGATTTTCTAAAGTTAAGCAACTTTTATCCCCCTTTACTCACACCAGACCCCTGTCTGACCTGAGTGTTTATTTTCTGTTTTATTAAACTCTTGGGTACTCATATTACGTATGAGTAGTCAAGTGTTTCAGGATTTCTTTGACGAGTTCTGGAGGAGATAATGGAGCAGGAGGCTTCAGCGTGTAGATATATGTAGTGGTTCCGCTGTGTTTGAGTTGTGTCTGTTTCTCTGATGTATTTGAATTGTAATTGCTAGACAGATGTTTATAACTGTCTAGTTTGTGTTGTATTAGCAGTTTAACTCTGATGTATATGATACTATGTAAAGTTTTATGTGATATATTATAATTTATTCGATTCCGCTGTGAGATTCTGATGTTGCCTGTTCTTTCTTTCCTTTCTTTTCTCTTTTCTATCCCTTTCTTTTTTCTTAACGATGCAACTTTCTGGAGTGTGGAAGTTGGGTTGTTACATTGTGGTATCAGAGCATTAGGTTGAGTGAATACCTAGGCTCTGTAGTGGTGTTTTCTTGAGAGAGCGTATTTGTAATTTTTAATATATATATTATTTATTTCTGCCTATTTGATTGGGTTACCTGTTCAGGTTTTCCAATATAAGTAATAAAGGTAGATAGGGTAGTGGTGTGTGTAACACAACTACCAATGATTGGAGTTTGAGTGTTTGTGGTTGGAAGCGATCTGCTTAGGGCAGTATTGGGTATCTTGAGTAGTTTTGCAATTTGGTGAGAAAGATTTCACTAATCTCTGAAGGAAATCTTTTTAAGATTCGGAGTTTATTTTGGATTGTAAGCTTGGTTGCACTCATGTGAGTTGTTTTTCTTGAGTTTGGATCAGTTGGGAGTTCTGAAGCCTGCATTGGTATTTTGGTAACCTTAGGGAGGAGTTCTGTCTGTATTTGAGTTTGAGACTCAGTTTGGCAGAGTGTTTTATGTTTGGTTTAGGAGCGAGTTTCCTAAGAGATATTTGTCTATCTGGAAGGCTCTATTGTGAAGGGCTGGTGTAGCTTTGAAGTTCGATGAGCTTTTGGATAAGGAGCTTTGGCAGCAGTAGCAGCAGTGTGTGGCCTGTTCTTCGATGGTTCAGAAATCTCTGTGATTCTTCTGTCAGTTATCGAGGCATATGGTGGAGCTTGTCCATTTCTTCTAAAGCTCAGTTGGGTGTGATGTTAGTGGTTAAGAGGTGGACCACTAGTTCTTCTTTGATTCGAAGGCTTTAGCTGTTCTGATTGTTGAAGTGAGAGCGATTTCTTGGAATCTGAACTAGGTGGAATCACAATAGTGACTTGCGACGGTTCGGAAGTTCTCTAAGTGATCTCTGTTTGGATTGAAGCATCTTTAGAGGATGTTTAAGATATCGAAGTGGTATTTTCTGGATATCTTCGAAGGAATTAAGATTTGAATCCGTATCGAGAGATTGAGTTATGTATCGACTTGGTTCTTGGAGCTGTACCGATGGTTCAGCATTGCAGGAGATTTTTTGAGTGTGATCTGTTTAAGTTGGCAGGATTTATCGGATCTGGTTTCTGGTTGAATTTTTGCTGTGGTATTTGTGACTGAATCAGATAGGTCACTGAAATTTTATGGAATTTGATGAACAATATTCCGGGATAAGTTGATCAAGTTTATACTTGTGTTCATCAACAGCATTCTCGAACCAGAGTTACGCAGTGGAAGCATGGTGGCAGCTATTCCAGAATAGGAGCACCCGATTCTTTGGGAATTTGAGTTTTGTCTTGGATCTTCCTGTTTTCTCTTGAGGATTAAGTGTTTGATCTACAGGATTGAATTTCCAGTTCGGATGGCTGGAATTTGTTTTGTTTTTCACGTATCTCTGAGTAAGTACATGTATGGTTTATCTCTGGTTTTAGAATCAGTAGTTCTGAGAGGTTTGGGAGTTGATCAGGACTTGTCTGTAGTCCTGAGTTCTGTTTAGATTTGTAGATCTAGATATATAGGAGCTCTAAATCTGAGTGGTGCGGCTAATTTAGATTTTATAGGGCGAGTGTCCCGGTGTTTGTACCTGGAAAACTCTAAGGAATCTTATTCAGAATTTTGTCTGGATAATTAGAATTGTTTGTTTGAATTGGTTGCTTTGGTTGCTAGTATTTGGTTGATAATATATGTTTGTTTTTTTTCAATTTTTTTTTTTAAAATCTGTATGGGATTATTAAATTACCTTTGCTTTTAAATTTCGGGGACGAAATTCTTTTAAGGGGGAGGAATGTGATGTCCCGGAAATTTAGGCAATAATTATTTAATAATTTCTTTGATAATTGTTTTAAAATGTGAAATATTGTTTTAATAATTTAATTCAATCTGGAATTCTCTTTTGAAAATTTTGATTATTTAGTTTGATTAATGATATTGTTTTCAAAGTTAAAAATATTTAAGTAATAAATTTATCTTTCTATGCTGTTTTAAAAATATTTTATTTATAATGTATAAATGTTTATACATTATAAATAGAGCATTTTGGTTTTAATTTTAATTTATATTTAATAAAGGATATTTTCTAATTTTTATATGAATGAATAATTTGTAAATTGATTAATTTGATTTAAATTATATTGTAAACTTTCCAAAAAGTTTGTTTTTTTTAAAAAAATCTTTCTTATATCTTTATAGAAAAGTAAATGAGTATTTATTTTGTTTATAAGAATAAAAATAGTTTTATTTTATTTTATAATAAAAGTTTGATTTGTTTTATTTTAAAATTGTTTTTCTCTTTGAAATAAGAATTAATTCATTTTTGTTAAAGTATAACATTGATAAAATTGAATTCAACTTTTCTTTTCTTTTAAAAATCTTCTTTTCTTTTGAAATTTAGTTTCATAAAGAATGTTATTTTAAAAATAATTAAACAAGCATTTAAATGTAAGAGTATAGTTTTATAAAAAGTTTATATGTGTTTAATCAAAGACTAGATGTTAATAAAACATTTGTAACTTGCTAAAATAAATTAGAAATAGCTTAAGACAAATTCAAATACATTATAAATTAGAAATTTCTTTTATTAATTGAATTGCATATGTGTTAGTCATTTAAACAATTAAGTAGACACTTGTAAAATATTTAACATGATAAGTTAACAAGTGGCATTGGTTTTAAATCTTATTATTTAAATTTTTGATAAGAGAAATATAACATAAGCATTTGGATTAAAACACTTTCTCTTCAAAATTGAAAACCTGAAAATAAAATTTCTGTAAAATCAAAACCCCTCAAAACAAATGCATGATTGAAAATCTGCAAACCTATCAACTACAAATCTACAAATCAAAATACAAGATAACAACAACTTCAAAATCTGCATCTAAATTCTGTAAGATTCAACATCAACTGGAGCTCAACTGCAATATAAAACCTGAGCATATGAGAAATGGAGTCTGCATGCAATCTACATCAACAAGTAAAACAACTTCATCTTCAAATTTGCACCCAGGTTCAACTGCAGTCTCTGGAATATGAATCTGCACCTAAGAATTGTCTCTGCTTTTCTGGAAATGAAGTCTGCACTTAAGTTTGTTTCTGCATTCTTCAAAATTTAAAGGTGAGTAAGCTTCTTATTTTAAAAACAGTTTTCTTTAAAACTAAAGCTAAATATGATCTACAGAACTCAGACCCTAATTTATTGATTAAAAGAAAAAAATCAAAATCTGTTATAAATAAATTTGCTATGTCTTCTTCTTTAGGAGAAAAATTGAAATGAGTAACTTAACCATGCAAAAACCTATGATATCTGTGCATGTGAATCAGTAGGAAGAATATGATGTGATGATTGTATGTTGATAATTGTTCTGTGTAAAATATGAAGATGTTTTATGTTGCTGTTGCCTGTAGATCTTTGTAGATTAAAATTTTCTTTTACAGAAATTCTTTATCACTTGAATTGATTCCAGATAGTAATTTTTGTGTAAATAAGATATGTTTGTTTGGTATAACTTAGATTTATAAATTTTTAAGTTCGTTTAAGAAAAACTGTTGTTTCTGTAAAACAATGGAAATCAGTTAATGTTCAAATAACCAAATCTAAACATCTTAAATTATTTAAAACAAGTTTATAATTTGATTGCACTTTAGAAACCCTGAATTTGTAAAACAGAAATCAAACTTTTTAGTTAATTACTGTGTGAACATTACTGGGTGGAACATCAATGGGAGTTATGGGGTTTTCCAGTTTTTAAAACCCTTGACTTTAGGGTTGCAGTGTAGAAGTTTGAGGGTCTGCACATACACCTTGTTGCATCGGGTAGGAGTGGGTTTTGGGGAGGTTGTAGAGTGGGTGAAGGTGGTATTTTTAGGTGATGACAAGTTTGGGTGGTTGAGCTCAGGTGAATTTCTGGATTGTGTGCCGGGTATTTTGAATCAGGGGGTTACTCGGGTATTCTTGTTATTGACTCGGAGTAGATGGTTTAGGAACTCGAAGTAAATACTATGGTTTCTCGGGTAAGTTGGTTGCAGGGTATAACCAGAGAGATTTTGCAGTTTTGAATTTTAATGAAACTCATATTTAAAAAGAATTCAACTTGATTCAAGTATAAATTAAAACTGAATTTAAGTGAAGTTTTGATTCAAGTTTTTGAAAATGAAACTTTTAAATTTAAACAAAGTTTTAAATTATGTTAAATCAAGATTATAAAACTGTTTCAGGATTTAATCCTGCAGTTTGTAGTTTTAAATGAAATTCATTTTTTTTTGCAACTTGATTCAAATATGAGTTGAAACTGAATTCAAGTGTAGTTGAAATTCAAAAATTTTAAAAATGAAAATCTTAACTTTAAACAAGATTTAAATATGGGTTTAAGTCAAGATTTTAAAACTGTTTCAGGTTATCTTTTAAAACCAGAGTTTGAATTTGAACAGTTTTTATATGTTTTAAATTTTTGAACAGATTTGAATGTTTTAAGTAAGTTTTAAACTCAGTTTGAAATCAATTTAAAAATTATTTCCAGGTTTCTTTGAAACCCAGTTTTAATTTCAAAACATTTTTAAAATTTAAAATGAATAAACATATTCAAATGTTTACAAGGTGAATTTGAAGATGAAATTTGGTTTCAAGTGAGTTTTAAACTTAGAAGAATTATTTCTTTTAATATTTGAAATATGAAGTGTTAATTTGAATTTGGAAATTAAAATAATCAATCAAGTTACCAAACTCAATTTATTTTAATCAAGTAAATTATGTAAATCTTTCTCTTATATCTAAGTAATGAATGTTGTTTAAACATTTATTTTATTTTATTTTATTCTAAGGTTTATAATTATTAAATTTGGATTAATGTTTAAATAATTAAACATTTGAATCTTTTAATAAATTGGAACTTGAATTTAATTTTTTTAGAAATGTATTGTTTTAATACATTTTGAATTTAAATGAGTCATTTGATAAGTAATCTAAATTATTTTGGAGAATAATTATGATAATTAAGGATGTACTTAATTATTTGATTTTAAAGTTAATGGTTTAGATTAATTTTTAATTAGAAATGATTTATTAATCTAATTTAAATTTTCTTAAGTATATAATTAATGAAATGTTAATAAATAAATGATGACAATTATCTAAGGATAATTTAGTAATTAATTAAGGAAATTAATTTTGATAATTAACTAGATTAATTAATTGAATCTAATTAATTGTAATTTGTTAAGTAATTAAGGAATTAATTACTTATTGTAATTAATTTGGATTGTGATTTAATTAAGTTAATTAATTTAGTTTAATTAAATTAAATAAATCATTTGATGATTTTAAGAGTGTAATTACTTAATGTAATTAATGGAGCAGGATTACCCAGTAAAGTAATAATGATAATTACTGGAATGTAATTAGTAATTTGGATAATTACTTTTGTAATTAATTAAGGAATTAATTAATGATTAATTATTGGTTAATTAATTTATAAATAAGTAATTAAGATAGTTAATTACTTAATTGGATATTAATCAAGGTGATTAATAATTAGATTAATTTTTAATTGTAATTAATTTTAATTAAGTGATTTATTTAAATATTAAAGATCATTAATTAATATTAATGATGCAACTAAGGATTGTTTGATTAAGTAATAATTAAATAAGTGGTTAATTAATTATGAAATTAATTAAGGACAAATATAATTAATTATAATTAATTAATAAATGGGTAATTAAAGGTTAATTACTTATGATTAAGGTTAATTAAATTATGAAATTAATTAAGAATTAATTACTTATTGTAATTAGTGAATGATTAATCAAGGATGTTTAATCAAGTTAAATACTTAGTGGGTAATTAATTAACTGAGTTAATTAATTAATGAATGTTACGCAGGATTTAAATATGATAATTAATTTAATTTATTTTAAATTAATTAGAGACGATTGTAATTAATTTAATTCATTTTAAATTAATTATAGTTGTTGGTTAGTAAATCATTGCTTATGGATGTTATTGGTTGAATGGATATGATCTCAGTAATGAGATGAGTCGTATCTATATGATATGAATGATTGGTTAAGTATGATAATTTGTGATGGATTGTTTGGTGGTGATGATTATCTATTTATGGATGATACAGATTATCTGTTTATGTTATGAATGTGATTATCTATTGTAATATATAGTTTATCTATCTATGTGAATTAGATAACAATGAAATAAGTTAATTGTTTAAAACCCTTAAGTACAACTTGGACAATAAAATGGCGTTTGGTTTCGATGAGACCGGGATCGGGTTTCCATATTTGGATATCCGAAAACCACATCGATTCCAATTAAACGTTAGGTTGTTAATCCAAGTGGAGCAAGTGAAGACTCGAGGTGTAAGGGCTATACGTCAGTATAACTCTGTGGGTGATTCCGTAATGAGTTGACGGAATAGTACTTATAGATTCGAGATGGAGATTTAGAGTACAAGGGTTATCGTCGTTAACTCTGAGGGTGATTCCAAAACGAGTGTAACGAGATAATGCCTTCGGTTTCGTTCGAACCCGGAACGAACTTGTATGGATTGAATGCTTTCAGAACATCGTCAGGTGGACGATGAGCATTCTAAGATAATGTGTCCTCTAAAGGTAATCGTAGCCTCAAGCCTCATCAACCAGGAATGGCTAAAACAGGGGAGGTGCAGCAAGGCTTCGTGGGTAGCACCCACTTGAGAGCAAGATTTTCCCCTATCTAGAGGTCCATTTTTATTCGGCTTAGTGGGCAGTTGGAATTGCGCACCAACTGCGGGGTTGTCTTGTTTGGAACTATTCAGTAAGGAATGGGTCCGGCCTTGTGTTGCAGGAGAGTGGGACTACTCCTCGGTACGTTGATCTAGGCCACGTACTATGACGGGCGGTACCCCAGTAGCCTTGCCATTGATGGAATCCATAATCCAATAAGTGCCTATACGGTTTTGATTGTGCCCAACTATATTGGAACGTGAGATGTAAGCATTCCAGCTATTTCTATATTTTATTTTGAAAACCCTAGACACTATTATAATATCACTGGATTTCCTATCAAATGTTTTGGTTAGCGTAAGGTAAAAACTTTTCCATGTTTATGTGTGGGAAGTCTTACGTGATACTTTTGTTTTCGAAGGATTTTCTAAAGTTAAGCAACTTTTATCCCCGTTTACTCACACCAGACCCCTGTCTGACCTGAGTGTTTATTTTCTGTTTTATTAAACTCTTGGGTACTCATATTACGTATGAGTAGTCAAGTGTTTCAGGATTTCTTTGACGAGTTCTGGAGGAGATAATGGAGCAGGAGGCTTCAGCGTGTAGATATATGTAGTGGTTCCGCTGTGTTTGAGTTGTGTCTGTTTCTCTGATGTATTTGAATTGTAATTGCTAGACAGATGTTTATAACTGTCTAGTTTTTGTTGTATTAGCAGTTTAACTCTGATGTATATGATACTATGTAAAGTTTTATGTGATATATTGTAATTTATTCGACTCCGCTGTGAGATTCTGATGTTGCCTGTTTTTTCTTTCCTTTCTTTTCTCTTTTCTATCCCTTTCTTTTTTCTTAACGATGCAACTTTCTGGAGTGTGGAAGTTGGGTTGTTACATCTTCCGTTAAATAACATTTGGCATCGCAGCATTGGTTTTCAAACTATTAATAATTTTGATTTTTGTAAATTTTTAATAGCTAACGCTGCTAGTAATACTATTAGTAGTACCGTTAATCCACTTGTTAGTAACTCCTTTGTGGAAGGAAAATCTACTTCTAGACTCCCACTTTTTAATGGAAGAAATTACACATATTAATTATGTAGGATGAAAATTTAGTTACAATCAACTGGTCTAGAAATTTCGAACATCACACAAAATGAGAATAGTGAGCCCGAGATTAATTTTTCAACTTGGAATGTTGACCAAAAGGCAGTTGCATAAAGAAACTCTAAAGCCATGGATGTTCTGTTTTGTTCATTTGATAGAAATGGATTTAATAAAGTGTCTATATGTAAGTTTGCTTTTGAAATATGGAGAACATTGCAAGTTACACCTAAGAGCACTAGTAAAGTCCAATGGACCAAAATTTCTGTGTTAACTAATCAGTTTCAATTAAAAACGAGTCCAAATGAGTCAGTTTCTGATATGTATAGTAGATTTCAAGTTATAGTTCATTCACTAGAATTTGTTAAAAGTTTTTATGAAGAGAATCAAGTTATAAAAATCCTCAATTCACTTACTCCTGAATAGGACAAAAAGACTCTTGAGATTAAAGAGGTTAATGACATTAACAATCTAAAAATTGAAGAGTTAATTGGAAAATTAATGTAATTTGAAGTAGAAATGTAGGGCATGAGAGAAAGCAAAACAATAGAGAAGAAATCCATCGATTTCAATGCCTCATTACATGGTCTAGATTCAGACAATGATGATGATGATGAGGAAACCGCCTTCATGAAAAGAAATTTCAGAAAATTTCTAAAGTACGGAAAGATGAATAATATTAGGAGATACGATAATAAAAATCTAGGAAGTGGAAATGGAAGGGGAAATGGTATTAAATGTTTTAACTGCGATGAACCTCGCCATATAAAAGGAGACTGTCCACTTCTCGAGAAACTAAAGAATACACCAACTACTGATTCGTCTAGAAAATGGAGAATGGTTTATGCTACTACACTAGAGATTCAGACACTTCCTTGGGTGATAGCGAACCAGATATAGAGAACGCTAATATATTCTTCACGACGATAAATAGTGAGAAATCTAGAGAGAAGGAAAAAAATAGGTACACATTTAGTTAAAAAATTTGAAATTTGTTGTTGCTGATTGCCGTTGATTGTTAGGAATAACCTATAGATTAGTAATAATTTGGACGAATATTGTGTTTATATATTTTAAATATTATATATATGTGTGTATTAATAAAATATTAAGTAAAAATGATGTAAAATATTTTTTAATTATTTAAGGTATATATTAAGTAAGTATTATAGGATAATTATAAGTATAGATAAATAGGAATTATTTATTGAATTTCTCTTTTATTTTAAACCTTTATGTTGACATACTGCACATGTATATGTCAACATATGCGGGCGGATTTTGAACTTCAAATTCAAAATTTGAACTTCTCTCCACCTTTCCATCAACCTCTATGTTCTGAAAAGATGTCTTTTGACCAAGGAACGCGTCCTTTGATTCTCTATTTATTTACTTTATCTCCGTCCATTCATTTCACTTTCATTTTCAAACTCAAAAATCATAAACTCTCTTATCTGTTCAAACTATTCTTTATTGGCATCCTCAAGCAATACTCCAACCAAGAGGCATTCTAAGAAAACAAAAGGCATTCTTTTCAATGACAAAGAGCCATGCAAGCTTATATAGAGTATATGACTTTCGGAGAAGTCTCTCCTAGAATATTTTCTATTTTTGAACATTTCCTACTTATGATCTTTTCAATCTTTGTTTGCAAAATGAGATTCCTGGTTTAATCGATGCTTCTCAAAATTATTTCGTTTAATATCCAAATTTAATAAAATGTTTTATGCAAATTTAAAAGGAAAATTTTATGATGGATACGAAGGAGAAGTTTGGAATAGTGTCGACAGGACACAACTTGTTTTAGATTGTGAGATTTTGGGTTATACTTATGGATGCAAATCTAGCGGAATGGACCCTTCGACTTTTCAAATTGATTTTCAAATCGTTAAGTGATTCATGACATTTTCCATAGTGATGATCATTTTGAATTCAAAAACAAAGACTTATATCCAAAATTAAGAATTTTAAGCCTTCTTTTGCAACAAAGTATCATTCCTAGAACAAGTAATTATAACTACCCGACTCAAAAAAAATTCGAAGCTCTTTTCACTATTTGTGGTCAAACGACATAAATTAGTTTCAAGACATTTTTGATGAATTTTTCCTAAAAATCTTTCTAAGAATGGAAACACACTATTTCATGGTGTGTATCTCCCTAGACTTTTCACTTACTTTGGTGTTGACCTTAAAGGAGAGGAAACCATTCCTTGAAAAATATTTGACAAGATAAACATCTTACTTATGCATATTCTACCCTTTTTCGAGCCTTGTGAAATGCTTGCTGAAAAGAAATGAATATTAGCTTGGAAAGAAGAGAAAGATATAAGGGAAGAGGAGGAGGAAGATGAAATGGAAGTCAAGGAGGAAGAACAAAAAGAGAAGGAGAATACTTATCAATACACTGTTTAATCGATCCAGCATGAAACTTCTCGAAAATCATGAGAAAATCAATCACAATCAAAGGAAGCTTAAGAAATCATTTTCAAAGTTGTTTACTTCACTTTCCACCAAAATGGATAAATCCTTTGGAAAGGTCATTTGCAAGCTTGGTGGTTCTTCTTCATCTCCATCCATATCTTTCTAGTTGCTTGTTTAAGTTATCTATCTTTGTATTTAGATGTTCTAGTTTGAGGTTGTGTTAATCTTATGTAACTTTCTCTATTTCTAATATATTTCATGTACTCATATTTATTATCAATGAAATTCTATTTCTTACCGTTATACATTGTTAATCATCTCTAGAAAGTCATAGAAGTATAATAGTATAGGCAAAATACAAAAGCATGGTAAAAAAAGTAGTTTTGAAAATTATATTGCATATGTCGACATATGCCAAACATGTATGTTGACATATAACGCTCAGTTTTCAGAAAAATTAAAAATTAAAAATAAAATAACTACCAAACACCAATTGATTTCAAACAATTTCTTACCCCTATATACACCTATTCACTCCAAAAAATCATTATTTTCATTCTCTTTCTTCTCTCTCTTTCACATATAAACATATCTCTTCAATAATGGCTTCCTAAGCAGGGAATTATTGTATTGATTATCATTCGATTTAATAACCGAGCATTTGTTCATAAGTGAATAGATTTTTATTGTGGTTTTCTATCTTCCCAAATTTTATATGTGATTTCATCACATGGCAAATTGATCTAGTTGTGAATTTCTTCTAAATCGAGGTCAGACGAAGAACAATCTAATATATGACCAATTGTATTTACAGTTATTTTCAAAATGCAACCATAAACATTAGTCCATAATAAACCATTGTCGTTTTCAGGGTTTTAGATATTATTGCTACATAAGTTGATATAAAAAGGAAAAATTGCAAGTTGATTGATTTGTACCTCGTTTTCATCAAAATTTATCAAATCAGCTGGAGGCGATGGTTAATTCTTGAATTCCTATTAGCCAAACTTGCATAATCTATAGAAAGGGCCAGAACGAAGCTTCTTCTGTTTTAGCTCTTCAAATCTTTTATTTGGAATCACGCTATTTCGAAGCTAGACATGGATGTAGGCATCGGTGACTAGGGGTGATTGCGAAGATGAAGATTGACCTTTTTTAGATCTATTGTTAATGGAAGTCTTGGGAGAAATTTTTTGAGTAATTGGAGTTTGTTAGAAACTAGGGTTTTAGTGTAGACTGGAAATAGCTTGGTGAATAGTATAAAGGGGCAAAAAGATGATTATATAGGGTTGTTGGAAATGGAATCCGAGAGCAGCGACAGACGTCTGTGGGGATACCACAGACGTCTATGGTTTCAGGAATTTTTTTCCGAAAATCAGTGATTGACGTCGGTGGATTTCCACAAACGTCTGTGGTTTTAGGAAATATTTTCTCAAAACATATGACAAACGTCTGTGGTTTCGGAAAATTATTTTCCTGAAACCATTAACAGACGTCTATGGTATTGTCATAGATGTCTGTGGTCTGCGTTTTTATAATATGTCTTTTAATGCAGAAATATTAAACTTAAAGTTTTCAAGTGAACTTTTACAGACAACAATATAAAAAATTACAAAAGTATGAAAATGTTTTAGAAGAAATGCTATCGTAATTTTAGTTTTTGTTAGAAGGGTCAGATTTTTTAATTTGTTGTACGTCCCATGAATTCAGTTCGACCTTTGTATAGTCGATTAAAGACTTTAGTGGAGACCAACTTGGGTGACCTGGAGTATCTATCTAATCCTGCTTTGATGGTCCTGGCTTGCATAAATTTCTTGGAGTAATGTGATACATTTTTACAGAAGTCTCTAGTGAACAAGGAGATTATTGGTGTATGCAATTTCTTATTTATAAATAACCATTATTGGTAGAATACATTTTTTAAGAAGTTAGATGAGCTCTTTGACGTCGTTGTTCATAATACATTTTTCGTTGAACTCCTATCATTTCTTGTTGATAATGATATATTTCATCAACGTTGTTGTTGAGAGATGTCGATTGTAGATCAATTTACCGTTTGGCTTTCTTTTCCATAGGAGAAAAACCAGTGTGATATGTAGGTGATGCAATGATGTTTAGAGAGGCGATCGATTTGATGGAGGTATGGATTTAGTTGGTGATGCGTAGGTGTTGTTCAATGAAGGTGAGCTATAGTCGATGGTCGAATAAGTAGAGTCATGATCGGAAGACGTTTTAAATAGAAGTGTTGTAAGGTTTTGAGTATAAGAATATATTTAATTATCAGAAGACTTCTTTAATATAAGAGCCGTTCACCATTTTTAGCTGTTAATTTGTTAGGATGATAGAATTATCAGCATAGAATTTTAACAAAAGTTGGTAATTTTTTGTATGGATAAAAAGGAAACATTTGTAAACCCTTTTACCAAATTTTTTTGCATTTTATTTAAGTTATATAAATTTTAATTTACTAATTCATTGTAAGAACAAATTCTGAGGACTCGTCTTAGTTTTATAAAAGTTGATTCGTTTGTGGTTTGGTAAAAATATCCATAATTTGATTTTTGGTATTCACAAATTTAGGCGCGCCAAGAAAACTTGTACCATTTTATAGGAGATCTATTAGCAGGTAGTAATCTAGAGGGCACGAGGATAGGGGCCAAGAGAAATGAGGTTCAGAATGAGCATAGAATTAAATAACCTCTTAAAGTCAAGTTTTCAAGGAATTTATTTACAAACGGGCAGGCGGATGACCTTGTTATTCCCACCCTTTACGGAGAAGAAGATCAAACGAAGACGAAGCTACAGTCATTGTATTCATATAATCATCTTGGTCTACTAAACCTTGAGGATTGTTTTAATTCCCCAGATGGTACGAGGATTGAAAGGAATGGAATGGGGAAATGCCTGTTACATGTACTTATAATGGTGTTCAATTATCAAAAACAGAATTTTC
Source organism: Allium cepa (assembly GCA_030765085.1). NCBI lineage: Eukaryota > Viridiplantae > Streptophyta > Magnoliopsida > Asparagales > Amaryllidaceae > Allium > Allium cepa. Next base: position 409,765,881 of record CM060928.1, on the reverse strand, counting down.
CAAAAATTGGTTAAGAGATGGTATTCAAATAAAGATTTTATTTCCTTTTTGTATGAAACCTTGGCAAAAATATAAGGTACGATTTAGTTATGGAGATTAGCAAAGGAAAAAAATGATATAATTACTTTTTCAACATTATCTCTTAAGAAATGGTGACAAATATCAATATACTTTGTTCGAGAATGATTAACAAGATTTTTTTGATAAATTTATAGCACTCATATTATCACAATATATATGAGAATTTTTTATGATTTTACTGAAATCTGGAAGAGTTTGTTACATATAGATAACTTATGCGCATGCTAAAGCCGTTGAGATGTATTTGGCTTTACATGTCGAGAACGAAACACAGTTCTGTTTTTTTATTAAATCACGAAATTAGAGATTGACCAATAAAACAACATGTGTCACTTGTGCTTTTTCTATCTGTTTTACAACCCTTGAAATTAGCATCACTAAATGACGCGAGTTCAAACGAGCCGCCTTTTAGGTAGAAAAGACCGTAATATTTAGTGTTGGTTAAATATCTTAAAATTTGTTTAACCGCTTGATGATGTGAATATTTTAGTTGTGCTTGAAACCATGCACATAAACATATGCTCATCATAATATCTAGTCTACTAGTCTTTCAAAAGAATAAAGATCCTATCATACTTCGATATAATTTTTGATCGAAATCTTTTCCATTTTCAACCTTATCTAAATGTAGAGTAGTACTTAACGGAGTTGGTTTACTTGAGATATTTTCTATTCCAAAGCGTTTTAATAAATCTCGCCAGTATTTTTCTTGATTTGTAAAAATTCCATTTTCTAGTTGTCTTATTTGCTAACACAAAAAACAGTTTAATTCACCCATAAGTGACATTTCAAATTCATTTTTCATAATGTCAGAAAATTCATTACATAATTTTTTGTTAGAGCCAAAAAATGTCATCAACATATATTCGTATGACTAATATGTCATTGTTTTTTCGTTTTATGAATATAATAAAGTCTTTTACCAATTTAAAAACCCAAATTTTGTAGATGAGTTTTCAATCTTTCATACCAAGCACGAGGTGCTTGTTTCAGTCCGTATAGAGCCTTTTTAAGTTTGGATACATGATCGGGATATTTTCCATGAACGAATATTGGTGGTTGTTCAACAGAAACCTTTTCTTTTATAAAGCCATTTAGAAAAGCAATTTACATCCATTTGAAAAAGTTTAAAATCATGATGACATGCGAACACAAGTAATGTTCATATTGCTTCGAGACATGCTACTAGAGCAAATGTACCTTCACAATCAATTCCTTCTTCTTGATTATATCCTTGAGCTACCAGTCTTGCTTTATTTTGAACAATACTTCCATTTTCTTCCACTTACTTTTTAAAAATCCATTTTGTTCCAATTACAGACTGATCGTATAGTCTTCATACAAGTTCCCACACGTTATTTCTTTCAAATTGATTAAGTTCTTCTTGCATTGCAATAATCCAATAATCATCTTTTGATGCTTATTTATAATTTTTAGGTTCAAAATTTGATATAAATGCAACTTGAATCATTTGATTCAACTGTTTTCTGATTGATACTTTAGTATTCAAATCACCGATAATACTATTAGTTGGATGGTCCTTTAATATTCTAGGTGGTGAAGTTATCACCATATCATTATTATTATTGACCATATTATTATTATTATTTTCATGTATAGGTATATTAGTTTTATTTATAACTTCTTCATCATCATCATTTTTATTATTTGTAAAGTTTTCATCAGATGATACATGCAGACTTTCTTTTATAATTTTTGATTGTTTATTAAAAATTCCTGTATGCTTTACTTCGATTCGAATATCCAACAAAAAGTCCTTCATCAGCTTTTGAATCGAATTTTCCTAGATAATATTTCGTGTTTAAGTTAAAACATTTTGATCCAAATACTCAAAAATATGATACTTTATGTTTCTTTTTGAAAAACATTTCATTATATATGTTTTTAGTCATTGGTCTAAGTGTTACACTATTTAATACATAGCATGCAGTAGCAACAGCTTCAGCACAAAAACTTTTTGGCAAGTTACTACTATTTAGTAAGGTTCGTGCACATTCTTGTAAACTTCAATTTTTCTTTCTACAACACCATTTTGTTGAGGTGTTCATAGAAATGAGAAATTATGACAAATTCCCTTTTTGTTCAAAAATTTGGAAATAGCTCATTTTCAAATTCGCCTCCATGATCACTTCGTATACTTTTAATTTTTAAGTCATCAAGTTTGTAAATCGTTTAGCAAAATTTTGAGCATTTCAGAAGTGTCACTTTTATGTATTAAAAATAATGTCCAAGTATATCTTGAAAAAACATCAACAATTACAAAAACATATTTGTTATGATTTATAGAGCGTACTTGAGTCGGTCCGAATAAATCTAAATTAAGTAGTTCAAGAGATTGCTTTAGGGAGATTTCATTTTAGATTTAAAAGAACTTTTCTTTAATTTACCAAATTGGTAAGCATCACACAAGTTTTTAACTTTGTAGCCGATCTTGGGTAATCCTCTAAAAAAAATATTTTTAGCAAGTTTGTTGATATTCTTAAAATTTATGTGACAAAAACTTTATGCCATAACCATGGAACATCATGATTTGCGGCTAAGCATAAATTAGCGTTGTTTTTGACATAGTTTAATTAATATATGTTACGAGTTCTAAATCCTTCAAAAATTAGATTTTCATTTTGGTCAATGATATTGCATTTGTCTTTCTTGAAATCAATTTTAAATCCTTTATCGCATAATTGACTTATACCAAATACGTTATGTTTCTAATTTTCTACCAATAAAATATTAGTAATAATAGGAGAATTAGAATTACAGATATTGATGACTTCTCCGATGCCGATGAAAAATCGTTTTGAATTATCTCCGAATGCCATAGTGCCACAATCAATATATGTCATATTAGATAATATATGATCATTTCCAGTCATACGCTTGGAGCAACCACTATCAAGTATCCATTTCTCTTTGCTTTTTATTTTAATTCTGGATACCTGCAAAATAAGAAATTTTTATTTGGTACCCACATTTTTTATTTAGGGTCCTATGTGTTAGTGGAAGAAGGTAGAAATATCCACGAGGATTTAGTTCCTTTAGAAATGTAATTATTATTATGTACAACTTTCTTGAAATATTCATCAATACACTTTTGTCTAATTAGTTTATTATTTGTTTTGGGAATCCATATTTTGACCATACTTGTGCATGAATTTTTTAACTTAGCTTCTAACTTTGGCGTTTTGAATTTGGTGTGTAATGTGTTATACTTTTTTGATTTTTATTTGCCTCTAAAACCCAATCCATTTCTATTTCCAGATGGTTTAAACATTTAATCAAATTTTCTAAAATTTGTTTTCCTTTGTTAAATTTTGTCACGTTATTTATTATTTTATTTAACATACTTTTAAGATCGCATATTTCAATATTTCTAGAATCTGAACTTGCCTATAATTATAGCTTTTCTTTTTCAAAATTAACCTTTTCTAACTTATAATTTTCTAAATCATTTAATAAATTGTCATTTTGAGATAACAATGTTGGATATTTTTTAATAAATGGTCAACTTAAGCTTTGATTTAAGTGCATTCAACTTATCACTTTGACATGAGACTATCGGAAAAGCATTGACCTCACCAATAGCAACCCTGATGACTTGTTTATTCATATATAAATATATTAGTTGTCACCAAACTTGATTGATGACTTCATTTATAACTGAATCTATATCATGATTGGTTGTCCACAATTATGATAGATAGAAACATATAAATGTCCATAAAAAAATCTCGTATATTTTTCTAGGCTATGGTACATATTCAAAATATTAATATAGGGGTTGATGCATGTTTCCATACCAGGTACCAAAAAAGAACTAGCACAGCTATTGATTTCTAAACACTTATAAATTGTTTAAGGACATTCATCTTAAAGTTATATGATTTCTTATATTGCTATTTTGTTCAACTATCATAAATATGTATGCATACCCTGGATAGTAAGGAGTGGGAATAAGGAAAGCATCTCCAGGATCAGCCAGGCAAAATGCAACAAGTTCTTGAGCGCCAGTAGCTCCACTACTCATCACTATTCTTTCTGGATCAAATTTTGCACTTCCACCCCTCACTTTCTCCATAAATTTTGCCATTGCCTGCAGCAGATTATACTAGTATTAGCATCTGCAAATTCACAATAATACATTATGATGTCGGTGGACATGGAATAGGATGAGTTCTTACTTGTCTGAAAGCAGGGAGGCCATGATAGTCTTGAAAGTTAGCAATATACTTGAACTCGGAAACACCTTCTGTAGTGCAAATGGAAGCTTCTGGATTGTTCTTGATCCAATCCTCTATCAAATCATGACAAAGTTGGTTTTCTGCTAAACCCTTTTGAATGACTCCTCCTACATTATTTGTTAGATGAAATGGATCGTTTTCATATGCTTTCCACCCATCAAAGTATGACGAATTTTCTCCATGCCCATCGTTGGTTGCAATTTTGGAATTGTGTCCAGGATTGATCAGCAAATCCGCAACAAAAGATTTTTTTTTTAGCATCCATAGGATCCAATTGGGAAGCAAAACGAACAAACAGTGGGAAGTCACTGGTGCCGTCGTTAAATTTTCTGATTTGCACTTTGGGAATTGGGTGAAGAAGATCGGTGGGAAGTGAAATTTTATCGAACTGCTTTGATATCGATTTTTATTTGTTTGAGATGCTTGGTCGTGGATTTCTTACTGTAAATCGATTTCGAGTTTGTTGCCATCTTCGCCATTAAAATTTTCAAAAGCTTCGTTTTAATTTTTTTTCTTTTGTTCGATTTTGAAAATGAAATGAAGAGGAGGACACGGTATTATTATTATTATTAATTTTTATTGGGAGTGGGTTATTGAGGAGGAAGGAGTACATTTGTCTAAAGTAAACTATGGAGCCAATTTTTCATTATTTTCCACCTAAATTTCATATTGCCATCAACATATAGTTGCATCAGTTGACTTTAAAACCGATGCAACTAAAACAATTTGCATCGGTTGTTGGCGAGAACTGATGCAAATTTGATTTTTTTATTACCTATTGCTTTCCACGTACCAATTGCATCGGTTATTAAGATAGAACTGATGCGAATAGTTCTATTTGCATCAGTTTTTACTTCAACCGATGCAAATGTGGCGAAGCAATATGCACTTTTTTATTAGTGGTAACGGATACTTCGTATATTCCACATTTCAATTTTGTTGGCAATTATAATAATTAGAATTGCTATATCACATTTCAAATGCATCAAATTTGTAAAAAAATATTTTCTTTCTTTCTCTTTATCTCAAATATTTTTTTTGCAGCTATATTCGGGAGAGATAATGTGGCAACACCTCCAAGGAGTGAATAGAGATTAGAGACTTAGTGTTCAAGTTTGGTTAGATAGTCATGTTGTACTGAAGTTTATTAGTGAAATTGCAGTAAGGGAGTTTTATGATTGCAAGTTCTTTAGCAGTTTTTTGATACACGATCAAGATTATTCAGTGGACCAACTTTAGCTATAGTTGTTAATTGTATAAAGGTCTCCGTTCTAAATTTCTATACTACGGTTATTTTGAAAAGCCTATCAATTTTGTCTTCTTCCGTTGATTCGTAGTTTGATGTTCCCATTATTTATATGTTTTCTTCTGTTGATATATAATATGATGTTCACCTTATTTGTATGCTGGACTAGATGGACATCACAGAATATATGCATTGGTCATTTATACATTGCACTGTTACTGGAACTTCAAAAAATGTTAAGAGACGTAATTTTCTAAAAGAATTCCGCACAAAATAAAATTGTTACCAGGAGAACATGCTTATCTTAAAAAATCTTACCGTGCACTGTTATGCTCTTGAAACATTCTCCACTACAATTTGAAATCACATACCCTAAGTTCCTTCCTCCGTTCTCCTCTCATTTCAGAAGTAAAATGAAAAAATCACAGTCGCCATTCAACCTAAAGATCTTCGTCACTGCCACCAAATTTCTAAAATAACGCCAAAGACGAAAAAAATCTAATCAAAGAAGTGCTTTTGGGTTTCAATATAGGTTAGGTTAATTTTGCAACAGATGGAAAAATTAAACAGAACGATTGTAAACAAGCAGTATACTCGATATCGGCTAACAGTACCATATTTAACAATGTTAAAATTGCATTTAACAGCGCAGAAAGATTCAAGGTAACTTAAAAGAATTCGAAGCCAATCCATCTACCTTTACTACCTAAAGTGAAAGAGCAATCATCAAGAATCTCTTCACCTGATCAAAGCACAACGAAATTACCTGAATGACATCGCGAACCCAACCCTTTCACCTTTGATCCAGACTCTCGAGCATCACCACAACACTATTGCACTTCCTCCGAAATCGAACACCTGAACTCGTGAATCTCACAACAAGCGAGCATCGAACACGACCCAAATTCGCCACTTGATTTTCATTGATTTCGATTTAAAAAAATTGAAAGAAAAAGTAGTTACCGTGTTTTTACAGTTCTCAGTGAAATGTAATAATCGAAATGTCTAGGGTTTGAGATGAGAGAGAGGAGAAGAAGGTGAAGGAGAAAATAGGAGAGGAATTCAGTAGATTAAATCATGGATTTGGTTAAGGTCAAGGGTTTTTTTTTGGGAAGTAGGTGAAATACTGGAAACAAATAGGAAAATAAGCGACGGGAGAAAAAATTAGGATGGCGGGAATCGACGGAAGTGCGTAACCAAAGGGATGCAAATTAATTTAGTAGCATCAGTTGACTTTAAAACCGATGCAACTACAACTATTTGCATCGACGTATTTGCATCGGTTGTTGGTGACAACTGATGCAAATTTGATTTTTTATTACCTATTGCTTTCTACGTACCAATTGCATCAGTTATTAAGACAGAACTGATGCAAATAGTTCTATTTGCATCATTTTTTACTTCAACCGATTCAAATGAGGCAATGCAAATGGCCTGTTTTGTAGTAGTGACGATGCCAGAATTATTTGTTCTGAGAGAGTTTTGTACCTTTGTCGTCCTGATTCTTCTGCTAAGCTATCCCTTGTTCTTCGGGATGTGGATAATTCCGAAGTGGCTTTATGTTCTCTAGACTGATGAGATGATGATAATATATCTCATATACTTGTTGTTTGTGACTTCTATGATGTGTTTGAGTCTGTTTCGGGTTGCCACCCAAGCAGGCTATCAACTTCCGCATTGATCTCATTCCAGGAATACAGCCAGTTAGTCATCCTCCCACGAGGATGTTTACAAAGGAAATTGAGGAACTCAAGAAACAGTTGCTGGAGCTTGAAGCTAAGCAGTTGATTCAGTCTAGTTTTTCATTGTGCGATGTCGCGGTCGTCTTCGTAAGTCCAATGGAAATCTTAGGCTTTACATCGACTATCGCAAGCTCAACGAGTTGACCATCAAGAATAAGTATTTGTTGTCTAGAACCGACGATATGTTCGATCAATTGAGTGGTGCTAAGGTCCTTTCTCAACTCGATCTTGCCACTGGTTTTCATCAGCTACGAGTTGCATAGTATAACATTCCTCTTACAGATTTCCGCACTTGATATGGATCTTACAAGTGGATCGTTATACCGTTCAGTTTGACGAATGTTCCTGCTTTCTTTGTCAATCTTATGAATCGAGTATTCTGGGAATATCTCGATAAGTTCATCCTTGTGTTCGTCGACAACATCCTTTTCTATTCGAAGTCTAAAGCCGAGCATGCTAATCACTTAAGAATTGTCTTGAGTACTGTTCGTTAGCATCGGTTAAAGCCAAATTCTTCAAGTGCCACTTCTGTGGAAATAATATTAATTTTATTGGCCATGTTGTTTCTTCCGAAGGTATTTCAATCGATCCCTTGAAGATTGAAGCAATTGGAAGAGGCCTAAGATTGTTCATAAGATTCACAGCTTCCTTGGATTGGCAAGTTATTACCGTCGATTCATTAAGGATTTCTCTCGTATTATGCTTCCTCTCACCAACTTTAATCGAAAAGGCATTCGATTTATTTGGTCCGACAAGTGTGAAGCTTCTTTTCAGCAGTTGAAGGAGCTTCTCACTGATGCTCCTATTCTATTGGTTCCCGAAGAGAATTATGATCTTGTTGTCTACACCGATGCTAGTAGATGTGGCCTTGGTGTCGTGCTTATGCAGAAGGATCAGTACTTGCTTATGTTTCTACGCAAATGCGACCGAATGAAGTTTGCCATGCTACTCGCGACCTCGAGTTAGCCGCCATCATCTTCGCCTTGAAGATTTGGCGATATTATCTATTAGTTTAGCACTTCATTCTCTATACCGATCATAAGTTCTTGAAGTATCTATTCACTTAGAAAAAGCTCAATATGAGGCAATAGTGTTGTCTCGAGTTCCTTGCCTCCTATGACTTCGGTTCCAGTATACCCCTCGTAAGGGTAATCGTGTGCTGATGCGCTTAGTCGTAAACATTCGGCTATTGTTTCTATGATGCTAGCCAAGCGAAATGTTCTTGAGACTTTATCCTTGTGTGATATTCATGATCGAGCTCCATCTTCTGATTCTTCTATTCTGTTATTCAGTTTGGAAGCTCGACCCAGCTTGTTGGATCATATAGCCGATGCTCAGCGGTGTGATCCCAATCTTATGCATCTTATCCAGATTTGTTAGTCTAAATCTCGTGAAGAGGAGTTGCGGGATTTCAGCGTTGACTCTCATGGGCGTCTTAGTAAGAAGAACCGTCCAGTCATGCCTTCTGATTCTGCACTTAGGCGTGACATTCTCGATGACTTTCATCGTTCTAAGTATACCATTTATCCCGATAGCAGCAAGATGTATGTCGATATGCATCGCCTTTATTATTGGAAAAGCATGAAGCGCAATGTGGTGAGTTATGTGAGAAATTGCATGACTTGCCAACTCATCAAAGCCAAGAATCAGTGCATTTCTGGTCTTCTTCAGCCTTTAGTGGTCTCGTTGTGGAAATGGGATAAGCTTTCCATGGATTTCATTGGTGGCCTACCTCGTTCGAGATTAGGCCATTCTAGCATTTGGGTTATTGTTGATCGCCTCAACAAGTCTGCTCACTTCATTCCTATTAAGTCTAATAGGAGTGCTTCACATTTGGCTAAGTCACATATCAAGAAAATCGTGAGACTTCACGGTGTTCCTACTTTGATTATTACGGATCGTGATCCACTTTTCACGAGTCATTTATGGTGCAGCCTTCAGCAAGCTTTGAGGATAAAGCTTAAATTTAGCAAAGATTATCATCCGTAGTCTGATGGACAGACTGAATGGGTGAATCGCATTCTTGAGGATCTTCTTTGTGCTTGTATTTTGGATTTCAATGGTAGTTGGGAGGATCACTTACCTCTTATGGAGTTCTACAACAATATTTTTCAGTCTAGTATCGGTATGACTCCATTCGAAGCCTTATACGAAATGCCATGTCGGTCTCCTTCATGTTGGTTGGAGTCTGGGGAGAAGCTTCATTTTGGCCCAGATTCTGTTTATGATTCTTCTGAGAAGATTGTTCTTATCCGACAGAGAATGAAAGTGGCATAGAGCCACCAGAAATCCTACGCGGACAATCTTAGGAAGTCTCTTGAGTTCTCCATTGGTGATCTCATCTTTATTCGTGTTTCTCCTCTAAAGGGGGTTATGCATTTCAGTACGACTGGAAAATTAGCTCCTTGCTTTATAGGACCATTTCCTATTACTAAATGCATTGGCCCTGTGGCTTATAGTGTTTCATTCCCAGCTCATCTATCTAGCATTCATGACGTGTTTCACGTCTTCCAGCTTCGGAAGTGTCTTCGAGAATCAAATTTTTCTATTGATTCTCCCTATTTGTAAGAGCTTAAGATCTCACCAGACCTATCTATCATATAGCAGCCTATTCGCATGCTTGCTTCCGAGGTGAGATGCCTTCGAAACAAGGATGTGACACTCGTTAAATTTCAATGGTCTGCTAATCCCAAAGAATGCACTTGAGAAACCAGAGAGTTTATCGAGCGTTTATATCCCGGTTTTCTTTCTTCGCATACCGATGGTGAGAATGTCTCTTTATCTCAAGCTTGTTTTTTTTTCCTTTTTGATTGATGAAATTAATAAGTTGAATACAAATTCTTCTCTAGAAATTACGAGGTTGTAATATTGTTAAGGAGTGAGTCTATAACGACCCTGGTTTGGAGATTACCTTTTAATATTAAATTATAATGGTAATTATAATTTAATATTGCAAATTAAATTAAAATTGGAGAAATTAAATTGTTTATGTGAAATAAACAATGAAAGTTGGAATTTAAAATGAGAAAATAAAATTCTAAGCTTTATTTTATTTTGTTAGGTGTGATAATAAATGGAATATGGGCATTAAATAAATAAAATGTCTTCATTTTAGAGAAAATGCAATAATTATATTAATATTGCACATTTACTTCTAATAATTTTTAAGAGAAGTATTTTATTTTTAAAGGTGGTTTATTAAAATAAAAAGGTAGAAATTGGTTTAAAAATAATTTTTGGCTGTAAATAATCTTTTGAAATGGTTTGAAATATTTTTCTAACTGAGAAAATAAATTTTGTGGAATTTTAGAAGTTAAAAACATGATTTTATTTATTTATTTGAGTAAAAAGTGCATTTTTGTTAAATTAAGGAGTTTAATAATAAAAATATTTTAAAATATAAATTAATCTTTTTATATGATAGAAAATATCTTATTTTGTATGTATACAAGTTTTCACATTTTTCTTGTGTAAGACTTGAGAGAAAATGAATTTTTATTTTGCGTATATGTGATATATGCATATATATTTGTTAAGTTTTGTTTAATTCTTTAGGCCAATTTATTTTCTTTTTTTATCAAACCCATTTGAGCCCATTAACACTTTGCCTAGTAAGAAGTGGAAATAGAATTAGCTGTACGTTCATTCTATCTTGTGCTCCTTTTTCCTCTACTTCCAGTAGCAAGAAAATAGAAAACCCTTGCTCCAAATTGCAAAATCCAACCAATTTCTCAATTAAAACTCAACAAATTCAAGGTTATGATACATAATGATGTGTTAATAAGGAGTAACCAGAATTTGTTATATACGATTGATGATGAGCAAAGTTGAGTTTGTATAAAAACATGTATTGAAGAGTAAGTGCACAATGTTAAATTTAATTTCATTTAAAGTATATCATATGAGATCATATAAGATAAGAGTCAGTAAGAAACTTCCATATATCTTAGGTCAAGGAGTTGATAGGGTGAATGAGTCGAGAGGCTGCACGTAATATTCATTCGTGAGGGATTTTGTTTAGACCTTCCTAAAGGAATTTGAGATTTACCAACATTAGTCAAATGATATATGTAATGAACATAAATTTTTGTATACTCAAAACTAAATTAGTTTCATACATATATAAAGGCATTTCATAAAGTGTTTATGAATACTTTTGTCGTTATACTAAGGAACAACTGTTGTTTCAAGAAATGCCAACTTCAAGACGGAGGAATTTCTTTTAAAGAATATTGTTAGTAAAATGGATTTGGATACAATTTAAAGAATAAATTAATTACATAATATGAATGGGATTAACTAAGACAAAATAGACAAAACTTGTTGGAATGCCAAATAAGAACACTCGTATATTGAAGAGTAACAAAAGTTTCATATCAATGTCGAAAAAGAACTTCCTTAGTTGTCAATAAGCCATAAGGAGTATTGACTCCGCCATAAGGCATGATGCACAAATTTTAAACGGATTCCGGGTATATTATTAAATTATGATTTTAATTGTTGTAACCAAAGCGATATGATCCATCGGTCACAAATGTGGCTTTGAAGAAAAAAAATGCAGTTGGAATATACATATGCAGCTTTGATAAGATAACATTGTAAATTTCAGTTGCTAAAAATAATGTAATAGATTCGTTAATCAACGTGTTTAACTAAATCATATTTTACTCCTAAAGTTACTAACCGAATTGATTTTGAGTTTTGGTACACATATGTCAAAACAAAAATTCTAAATAATAATCAGAACAGACAAATTGCATAGGATAACCAAAGTTTCTCAAAGTAAGTGGGAGTGGTAACGAGTTTGTGTGTTTTAGGATAAGGTCCAAGAATTGATATAAAAGCGTTGTTCAATAAGCATCAGAATTAAGCAAATATTTTAGCAGAGAAATCAAATTTGATTTCAGTCAAAATGCGGAGGAAACGTGTGTCTGTAAGAAAGAACATTATAAGGTACTAATATATTTTTAACTGTAGTAAATATCATATACTGATTTTTGACGATGTACCCATGTTAAAATAAGTTTTAGTTTTTTTTTTTAGTTCTCAATATATGATTTAAAAAGACATCTTTTATGATCAATATAAAAGGAAGTTGGGATCTCCCAAATGTTGTACACGGACACTATATTAAAATATTTAATATGTATCAAGTCAGGTGGATTCCTTATGCATTTGCAATAGGAATTATCATAAATGTAGTATTATCTACAATGTCACATTTCACTTTTGTATTTGAACGTAACAAGTCTCGAATTTGAATTAAGAAGACTAAATGATAGTTTAGAATGCTCTTGAGTATTTCATAAATACAAGAGAATTGTTTATAGAAACAACGAATCCCTTACAAAGGAGTGTTCTAACTCAAATTTTATATGTAATATTGAGTATAGTTTGTCAATCCAAAATTCATGATCAGACTTAGTTAAGAACCTTTAAGTTAGAAACTTCCATAATGTCAAGGTTGTGGTTGATTCAACCAAATGGCTAAGTACATCGCCTTGAATAGCAATAGAGAAAAAGTTAGGTTTGTGTATTTATGTATGTGTGTATGTATAATGTATAAATTTAAAATTGATCTAGGGGTGATTTCAAATGTTGATAATCCTATATCATTGTTATGCATAATAATGTTGCAATACAAACCGAGAAAGATCCTAAAGCTCACTAAAAGTAGAGAAACGTATGCCGAAAAGTTCCACATGATTAAGGTAGTTTATCGACATCAGAGAGAGTTTACTGATAGAATAGATAATTAAGACAATATAATATACTCATTTACTAAAAGACTAGCTCAATCCTTTTGAGAAAAATCATCAAATGAAGATTAAGGTTCCATGTTTGACTCCATATGCAAGTGGAAGATTGAGAAAGTTAGGGGCATGTTCTAGGAGCAATTACGTAATTTTTTACATAATTTTACTCTATGGCCAATCGCATTTGATTTCTAATTTTACTTTATTATACATCGATATAACTAATTATATATAGTTAATTTAAAATACATTACATAGAAAATCCTTAAGTGATATTTATGTGATGATAATTACAAGGAGTGCTAATCATGAGAAAATTATCACAATATGAAATAACATATTATTTTAAATATTCTCAATCAAGATGTTTCAAGAAATGATATTGATACATCCATTGAGACCAGAGTATGTAATGCGCTCTCAAAATATCGAGTTGTGTGTTACTCATGACTACTATGGGGCGCAAAGGAGTTAATGCTAATAGTTATTTGATAAATATGTAATGACTTGTCTGACAGTTTCTTGTTGGTTAATAGCAATTAGGTCAAACGGAAAATTTCAAAATGATGGTGTTACACAGTTCTCTCGACTTGAGAACACTATTGAACTTCAATATCGAAACTCTAGTTTAATTATAGTTACATGGGATGGTGACCACCAAGCGACCATAGTTGAGTCTAAGTTGAAGCATTAGAGTGAAACACTATTTACTAGAGAATTTGTCTCCTCGATTGTATAACATTAGTATCGCAGTGAATTGTAGTTAACTAAAAGTCAAAATCTCTGGGTAGAGTAGTACGGTTAATGATAAATGTTATTATTGAAAGGACTTAGTTTATGAACAAATTGAGTTGAATATGGATAACATTGGAATTTTTTTGAAAACCAAATTTCATAAATCCTAATGTGATATAACGTTGACGAGGAGAATTGATATAAATAATCTTTAATAAAAGATATGGCTTAAATTCGTAAATTTGGATTTTACTCATTTTGTTTGTAAGTAGTGAGTCGGTCAAACTGTCATGACACTAGCTAAGAAGATGTGTAAACATTAGTATTTGAATTCTTCAAAAATTAATCAACGACTAAATTCACATCTGTGATCTAGCTTGACAACTGAATTCATTTTAGTCTCCAAATCGCCACTTGATCTAATTATAAAGTATTATAAATTAATTAAGTTAACTAATGCTTAAAAAATATTAATTGTTGCTGTATTTTTAATTCGGGGTGTAATAAGTAAATGCGGCAGCTTCTAGAAATGTTTTAGGTGCTATTATTAACTAATTGGGTTATATAAAATTTATATATGTGTGTATCGATATACGATATCAATAAGAATTTAAATTGGATTAGAGTGGAATTAATTGCTATTAGAATTTAAGATCCACTTTGTCCATTAATTACCAAGTTTTGGCCTGCCAAAAATGAGGAGGAAAGGGGTCTTAAGGCATGACTTGGTACGAGGAGATAGTGGAAAGATATTTCTACTAGATCCACTACATAAGTGAACCTACGTCTCTACTTTTTGGTTTACTTTTTTTGCTCTACCTACCCCACTCCTTGGCCACCATAACCCTATGCTCTCCAGCCGATAATCGAGCTATAAAAAACCATAAATCAAGTACAAAACTCTTTTAATTAGTGTCACTCCAAAGTTTGCACCTTTGAATGAGGATCTAGGAAATCTATGAAGCGATTTGAATCGACGTGTGAATCAAAGGCTACTTCTCTTAGGTATATTCTTTTGAGTTATATATATTGTTCATTATATGTTGTTCATATCATCATAGCAATTTCATCTATGTGATATCATCTCCCCACAAATATTAACGTATATTAAATATATTAAATAATTATCTACATGAAACTGTTATTTTAAATTCAAAGTTTAAAATTAAAAAATATATGTAAATATTTCAAGGGAACATTTGCCATACATCCTTGATAACTTTCATAATTCATCAAAAATCCCTTAGATACAAAACATATAAATTTCATCCTTATTTTTAAAGACAGCCTTTTCTTTTCCCAAACTACCCTTAAAAATCATCCTAAAACCCTGTACCTACGTTTTTTTCTCGTTTGACCTTTATTACAATTGAAATCACATTTTCTTCAACAAAATCCGAAAAGTCTACAAAATCGAACAGCAAAACAACCAAAATCAAGTTGAAATCTGACGTTTTCAAAATCAAACAAGGCAAAATAGGATGTAACAGCCCGAAGTTTTAACAAGTATTTTTCACTTTTAATTATAAAACTTTGGGGGTTTATTATATAAAAATCCAAATGTTGAATTGATTAAAACCTTGCCCAAATTTTTAGATAAAAGATAAGATTTCTGAAATTTTGAATTTGGTTAAGGTTAACTTTAATTGGAAATTTGGTATATTTTGTCGAAATGGTAAATAACTTAATTTTAAGAAAAATCATGTTAAATTAAGAAATAAAATCTTTGCATAATTTTCTTTTTCTTAAATAAATTTTAAATTGGAA
The DNA here is from genome assembly GCA_030765085.1 of Allium cepa. Classification (NCBI taxonomy): domain Eukaryota; kingdom Viridiplantae; phylum Streptophyta; class Magnoliopsida; order Asparagales; family Amaryllidaceae; genus Allium; species Allium cepa. The sequence goes on along the minus strand of CM060928.1, from coordinate 409,750,295 downwards.
TAAAATACTAATTTCCTTGACATTCAGAATTCACGTATAGCATTTTCATTCGCGTATAACTTCCCACTTTCCTTTACTTCAATTTGTTTAATATGTATATAATCTTTTTAACTCTTCCAAAGTGCCGTTAAATTTCATTTAAAGCTTGATTGAAATTAGCGTGTAAAATCCTAAAGTGAAGCCATTATATTTTATTGAGAAGGTAGGAGTTGAGATACAGTTGTAAATCCAAGCCACAAATACTTTAGGAAATCTCATGAGGGCCATTATTCTCACAATAGAAATCCAGTGAATGTTGTCATATGCTTTCATTAAGTCCAGTTTCAACTTAGCATTTTTGGAAGCTTGAGCACGACCATACTCTTTTAATAATTCATGTGAAAGTAAGATGTTGTCAAGGATATTCCTCCTGGGTAAAAATGCAGATTGATTTCTGGATATAATTCTGCTAAGCACAACAACAAGTCTAGAGGCCAAAATTTTTGATATACACTTATACATCACATTACAACATGAGATTGGTCTAAATGATTCAATAGATGATGGAGGATGGACTTTGGGTATAAGGACCAAGTTTGTTGCATTTACTTCCTTTAAAAGTTTGAATTTAGAAAAAAGTTATGAACTGCCTTTAAAAAATCATCCTTGATTATTTTCCAACTATGAATAAAGAATTGTATATTGAAACCATTCGGCCCTCCACTAGAATTTCTATTCATGGAAAATAGGGTATCTTTTATTTCCTTATCTGTAACCTTATTGACTAGATTGTCAGCTTCCTCTTGCTGCACTTCTGGTAATTGCAATTGGTTTAGGTCCTCAATAAGGGGATTGAAATCATCCTTGTTTCCTAGCATAGTCTTGAAATAATTAAGTAGAGCATTGTCAACGTCTGCTGGATTAGAATGTAGGACCCCAAACTCATCATAAATATTAGTGATTTGCTCCTTAGCTTGTTTAACCTTTATGGATGCATGAAAGTATGCAGCATTGTTGTCCCCCTCTTTTGCCCATTTTTGTCTCAGCTGTTGCCTCTTCATATTTCCTTCAATTTTCAAAGCTTCATTTAACTGATCATACAAAATTCTCTCATTATCAACAACAGCTAAATTATCTGGATTGTTCATCATTATTTCTTGAGCTTCAATGAGCTTCTGCCTTAGCACAGTTGATTTTAAGGTTCCATCACCAAATTTATTCCTTGCCCAATCTCTTAATGCATATTTTGCTGCTCCTAATTTCCTGCAAAAAATAAACATAGGATTTCCATAAAAAAATTCAGACCATGCTTTACTTATTATATTAGTATACTCAGGATCATGGACCCAAGTATTATAAAATTTGAAGCTTTTTTTTCCTTTTAATAACTTCTGTCCTGAGGAGAATATTATAGGTGAGTGATCAGATAAGACAGGGTGGGGGATAAAAGATGACATTGTTGGCCATGTGGTTAAGGCTTTGAGGTTTGCAAAGGAGTGATCAATGCTGGTAAAGGTTCTAATTCCTGATCGACTTCTGTTATTCCATGTGAACTCAGCTCCAACAGTGGGAATTGGATGCAAGCTTGAATCCTCAATGGCTTTATTGAGGGGGTAGATGTCCTTGGGTAAAAGTGGGGTGCCTCCAAGTTTATCATGCAATGACTAACAGCAGTTGAAATCCCCAAAGAAAAGCTAGGGATGGGAATTTTGTCTAAAAGCAGGAAGAAGATCAAGAAAAATTTGTCTTGAGATCAAAGAATTGTGAGCATAAATTATTGATAAGTAGAAGGAAGAAGAGAATCATTCAGTTTAGCTTGCAAGTGCATTACTTAATCAGTGCTAAGTACTGAGGAAAGTGAGAAGACATTTGGATCATGAATAACCATGATACGACCATAAGATGCATGATTCAGATTATGGTTAAGGGTCCAAGATGGTTTTATGTGTCTTGTAGCTTTAACTGTTAGGGTTACATTCAGTTTTGTTTCCAGAATAGCAAAAGGAGAAACTTTGTGTTGGTTAATAAGATACTTAACTTGATCTAACTTAGTTGAGGAATGAGCTCCTCTTATATTCCATATTTCATAGTTCTGCATTATTTGGAATACTTCAAAGATTGATGAACGACATTTTTCATGCTCCTAGTTGCAGGAGGACCCCTATGTTCAGTGATGTAATCAACTTTGTCATCTTTTTTATGGTTTGGTCCTTTATCACTTCTCTTTCCGGCCAATGAGAAAGAAGTAGTATTTTTTGGTGATGTTGGCATAGATATCCATCCAGGCAAGGTTCCAGAGTATGTGTAGTGATTTATATTGGTGTTGTTATTTCCTTCTGGTTCTGTCATCAACAAGTTAAGTATATCATTTTCCAGTGTTTCTCTAAACTGAGTTTTAGCATGATTTGGAATAGAATTTGTGGTTCCATTTTTTGCATTCAAATCCTAATTTTCACTTGATTGTTGTGTATTTCCTCCACTAGTACTGGCAACATCAAGAATGATTTTTTCATGTTTCTTATTGTTCTGTGCTTGTGTAGTTTCTCCCTTGAATTTATTGATTTCCAGTTCTTTTATCTCAGTTTGCATTATTATGGTTGTAGGCACATGATCAACATCAACTATAACTTCATTTTGAATATTTCCTATTATTTCTCCCTCCTCCAACTGCTCTTCATTTTCACAGTTAATATAGATTGGTTCATTATTATAGATTTCATAGCATGGTTCAGAATGATTTTCTTCCATCAAGACATTAAATCTATTGGTATCTCCCTTGGTTCCTTCACTAGTTCTTTTTTTGTATTGGCCTTTTCCATAGAAAGTGTAACAGGCAACAGTATATTACTTTCCTCATCCCCTGTATTTCCTGTTCTATTTTTAATATTTTCAGTTATCTTATTTTTCTCCTTATCTCTTTTCATCTTTGCTCCTCTACTTTCTACCCTTCTCCACTCCTGCTTTTGTTTATTGACCCTTGTTACTTTTTCATTCTCCACTTCATTCCCTGTGCTTTCCTTACTTGCTTCTTCTTTTGCTCCTGCCTTCTCGTCATGATTCAATTTCAATTTCATACACTTTTTTGTCCTGTGGACAAACTCTTTGCAACTAATGCATATTTGTGGTCTCCACAAGTATTCAACTTTAACTACCTGCTCTGATCCATCCAGTAGCCTTACCGCGAACTCATCCAACAACTCCTCTGCTGGTGAAATTTCAACCATACATTTTGCATATCCAATTCTTTCCATCTTTTCTGTTTGCTCATCCATACACATGAAATTTCCAACTCGTGATGCAAGACAATTAATACCCAGATGAGACCAAGCATATAATGGAATATTTGAGAGCCCAATCCAAACAGGAACTGATCTAATCGTACTACAACTGTTTCCAACATTTGGATCCCATTTCTTAACTATGAATAATTTGTTCCTTATGATAATTGGATCTGATGCAATTATTTTCCTTCTATCTTCCTTACAAGACAGATTGAATAGGAACAGAAATCCATCCGATTTCACTTTGATAGAACCTTTTAATTTCCATACTCGTTTGAGATGAGCAATAACCGTTAAGTACGATAAAGGTTTATCAAGAAAAAAACCTACCAAGTAGTTACCCCATACTTCATTGCCCGCCTTTATAACATTCTCAAGAGGTACCAAGACATGTCCTTCATAGACCAGAGGCACATGAATAGGCGAATACTGGCCAGCATTTCATGGTTTAACTTTGAATAGGGAATTCCATAGGGCAGAGGTAATAGACTGAGAAGAAAGATAGTCGTGAGAGGGGACGATTGTGGATGTACCAATGGGATGAGGTGGTGGAGAATGTGACACAGCTGGCTGAGGAGGGGATGGGTCAGGCGGGAGAGGGTCAGGAGGATCTTGAGGAGACAGATGGTGAACAGTTGGAGGGATGTTTGAAAGTACGATAGGGATGTTTGAATGTACGGGTAGGGGGGTAAGGGAGGGAACAGAGCCATTAAAGATGGAAAAAGCTTTGAGTGTTGACAACCAAAATATGCTATTCAACCGTAATCAGGGGATCAGGCAAGGGGACCCTATCTCTTCTTATTTATTTATTCTTATTATGGAAGTTTTAACTGCTATGTTAACAAAAAATTATGAGCAGAAGGAAATTTTGTTTCAATCTAAATGTAAAACCCCACAAATAACCTCCCTCTTATTTGCTGATGATATAATGTTATGTACAAAACCTGATCAGAGCTCTTTGGAGAATATTAAAGTTACTCTTCACAAATTCTACCTTATGACTGGATTGAAACTGAATGCTAATAAATCTAACATTCTTACTTCGGGTATAACTTCTGAACAAGCTAGTTGTTTAACTGCTAATACTAGACTGCAATCTATGGAAAATAACATGTATTATTTGGGTCTTCCTCTATGCTCATCTAGAATCACAACTGCTAACTACCTGCCTCTATATGCTAAAATCTGTAGCTTATTGACTTGTTGGGCTAATAGATTTCTCTCACAAGCTGGTAGACTTGTGCTCATCAAGTCTGTTATATCATCAATGATGGTGTATTGGTCTAGGGTTTACATTCTTCCCATAAAGCTGGTGAAAATGGTTAGAAATGCCATGTTGAGGTCTTTCTGGACTGGTTCAATTCATTCAAAGAAAATCATCCCCTGCTCTTTTGCAAAAATGGAGCTGCCTAAAAATAAAGGTGGTCTTGGAATATTTAACTTGCAAACTTGGAACAAAGCAGCTACAAGTGCTCTCTTAAATGCATTGCTAACTGATGTTGAATCCTTATGGGTTGATTGGACCAAAAAATATAACTTGGGTAGAATGAATTTCTGGACAATGACTGTCCCCCAGAATTGTAGTTGGACATGGAGGAGTTTGCTGAGATTAAGAACTTCTTTATCCTCATTTATTAAATTTGTTCTCTCTTCCTCCAGTGCTGTCAAATTCTGGAATGAACCTTGGATGGCAGAAGGTCTATACCTTGGCAAAATTTTTACCCCCCACCAAATTGTTCAGTCAGGCATTAGTAGGGATGCTCATGCTATTGACTACTTGTATGATGGCAAGTTACTACTGCCATATACCAGTAATCAAGAAATTAGGGATGTCTGGAAAAAATATCAGGGTAATTACTACCACCCTACTCCAACTGATGAAATACTTTGGAATGGTAAGTCTCACTCGATCTCTGCTGTTTATGATCTGCTTGTTAATTCACTGGAAGTTCTGAATTTGAATGGCATAAGGTTCTATGGACAAGAAACTCTCCTGCCAGAGACAACTTGATGATGTGGAAGGTTATCAATAAAGCCTTGTTGACCAAGGTTAAATTGATGAACTATGGTATGACTGTTGATCCACTTTGTGTTTTCTGCAAGTTGCAACATGAATCTGTGGATCACATATACTTTGAATGCAATGATTTAATGGGACTATGGAGTAGACCGGTGAGAAGAATTAATTCTGATCATATGCATGGATTGTCTGATGTGGAGTGGGCTCTGATAAGTAAATCAACAAGGTGGAGGAAGTATGACAGAAATGTGTATTTCTTCTGTGTTAAGAAGTACTTGAAAATGGTTTGGGAGGAAAGAAATTTAAGATGTTTCAAAAACAAGAGTAGGAGCATGCAACAACTATGGGAAGCACTAAAGATTGTTATAAAAAATGGAATGAAAGATAGTCAATTTGAGTTCAGTACTCATTTTACTGATGGTTGGCCTTGGTTCTTGTTTGTGTTTGTTAACTTCTTTTTTTCTTTCTTCTAGTCTTGTTTCTTTGTGTGTTGTTAGTCTTAGTTTCTACCCTCTGTGTGGTGTTTATGTTTTCAGTATTTTCTTTTTTTGGTGATTGTGAGTATGTTCATGATCACAATCTTTTATTTTCTTAATAAACTGGTAAGGGACCAGTTAACCCCGCTTGCCTTGCAAAAAAAAAATTAGCGTGTAAACATTCCACCTTCCTTTTGCTCTCCTAATTTAATAGAAACATTGTCCAAAAATTTCATAACCGTTCACATTTACTTCTTGCCATTGTTTCTAAATCAACGGAAGTTTTTATTTATAAAACGCGTTCAAAAAAATTCACGTATTTCCTTTGATTCGTGTGTAACTATGGAATAAAATCTTCAAAATTTCCTCTGATGATTTATAAATTATTCTTTGCTATTTTATTTCACCTAAAATCCCGTAAACATATACAAAACTTCCCTGTTTAAATATAAGCCTGTGCACCTCTTTTATAATGAAAGAAATAGTTTTCCTTTAACGTTTAAAATTTTGAATCTGGGCTGGCCTTAAATTACGCTCGTATTAAATTGTTCTTACCCACTTTAGCAACCTGAAGTTAACATATAGAAGCCTTTGATTCACGTAGCTGTTCCAACAAATTATTTTTCTTGCCAAAATTTTCCTCCCTGATTTAAGTTTAGCCCATTTATTCCTTCCCTTTATAAACGCAATTACATAAACTCAAAACACCACACAATTTCCTGACCGGTTCAAAGTAATTGCTTATCTATTCTTTCACCCCAAATCATCGCAAGTTTCCTTCTTTTAAATTAAGCACGTTCAAAATTTCATGCTCCTTACCGTTAAACATATTGTGTTTGCCGTTTCTTTCCCCTTAATGCACGCAATCTCCACAGATTAAAATTTATGTCCACTGCAAATATTGCTCCAATCAAATCAACGCATTTTCTTCCTTAATTTAACACGTATGAATGTTTACCAATAAAAAAAATTAGTGTATAAATAAGCTTTATAAAAAGGCGCGTTTTACTTTGTACATTTATACCCGTTTTGATTAATTTGGTGGTATAAATAGTATGTATTTAATGAATACTCTTTAAACGTATATTTTCTAATATAAATACCAAATAAATAAGAAAACGTATAAAATTTAAATACGTTATTTTCGTTATATTTTGGGCGTAAATTTTTTCGTCTGTAGAATGCATTTTTAAAATTCATACTGCAGATATAAATAAATAAGTAAGATCGGTATGCGTGCAATTCAGTGGTAAATGAATAATTTTCCTAGCCTTTTAATGTCGTTTAACAGTTTGCCCTGAATTCGCGTAAATTTTACACACTTTTCTATTCAAATTATCTTAAAATTGGTATAAAATCTTTGAAAGTTATAACGTTTGAGTACTTTTATTTCTTGCGTTCCTTGGATTAAATCAACAAGAAATTACCTCCTTTTAAATTCTTAGCATCACGTTTTTCCATACCGTTCATAATTTAAGATTTCTTGCCATTTTATCTCGCATGCCATAACTCACGCTTACCCGTTGTATCATTACTTTTTGAGTATAATCAACGCAGCTGCCCCGGAAATACTCTAACACGTCACAAACAATTAATTTGCATCTCATTTTGGCTTGCCTTATTTTCTTAAATCAACGCAAGTTCCTCGTTGGAAAGAAATTTATAACGTTCAAAAAATTTCCATTTACCTCTGGTTTATAGTTGGAATAAATGTTTTCCTGACCGTTTCTAGAATCATCTATTGTCTTTTCCCTTCACAAAAAAAATCAACGCAACAGGTATAATTGTTTTAAATTAAATGCTTGCCTATAATCTCTCATCTAAATCAACGCACCACTGGTAAATGAACAACTCACGTGTCATGGTTCCTTGACGTTTCAATCAAAGTTAATTCTTGCCTTTATCTAACGAGATTACATAAGCTCAAACATAATGAAATTTCCTGACCGTTCAAAATATAATTTGCCTATTTTCTCACCTCTATTAACAAAAGCTTTATCTTTAAATACCAAACACGTTTGCATAAATTCCTTCATTCACTACATTTGGTTTCTCCTCTTATTCCTTGCATGCATGAGAATCAGTAGCATCAGGTAATGGCTACAACTTTATTTCCTTCTTTTGTCTTTTTTCCCATTGTTCTGTTCAAACTGCTCCACCGCATGACAAACGCCTAAGTTCTTTCCCCTCCTCTTTGATTTGGACGTGCATTGCCAAGCATCTCTGATGCAGTAGCACTTGAATATTTATCTTATCACCACCTGTATATTGTATTACTGCATACTTGTTTGAGTATATACGCACTTCAGTTTGAAGAAAAAATATAATATAAAAGGCATACGCCACCTAAGGTTCGCCCAGCCTAAATTTTTTTAGATAACTCCACTGTTTTGTTTATGCAAGTGTTCAGGGAAGAAGTATTTCCAGGCCGTATGCATTTTTGTGTTGGTCACTTGTGTTTTAAAATATAGAAACATTACGTATGAGGATATATGATTTATGTAAGAACAGTATAAAGTTGTTTTGATTTGGAGATTCTGATATTTTACTTGTTTCCTAACAGAAAAAAAAGAGAAAAAAAAGAAAAGGAAAAAAATATTGCATGCGCCACCTTTATTATCACTGCCGTGGATTGCATGTTCTCCACATAAGATTTGCCACCTTTTTATTAACACGTCATAATATTTTGTAAAAAGGGTAAAAAAAATAGAGTACAAATTTATTTTGTAAATTTTGATTTGGAAAAAATAAATGGACAGGCCGAGCTTTTGTTTTAATGGGTCAAGTCGTGCGGTGGAGTGATCGAGCAATTTGTGTCAATTTTCATTTTATTTTAGCTCGTTCCAATTTTGTTTTTTTTAAAAATTTGCTTTGTCCGTAATTGGAATTTGCGTACTCAGTTTTATTTATTTATCTGTTTCAAGATCGAAATCAGTTTATCTCATCTTCCAATATTTGATCGTGCTTTCTACGCTGTTTCGGTGTGGTTATCTTAGTTTTGAGTCTAATCTTTGGCAGCGAAAAGGTGAGTAGTCTCACCTGACAAACGTACTTATATATCTGTGAATTAATAACAAGTGTAATTGTAGAATGATTTTACTTCATTTTATTTAACTGTGATATAAATTGATGATGTTAAAATCTTGTTATTAAACCTACACATCATCAGTTATATTATATACTGTTTTATTTATGCTGTTACACTATTTATTTATGTACTGTTTATCACTGCCAGTTCCCTATGGAAAAAAATCATTACGGGTTGAAATGATAAGCCTGAACGATATTTATTTATTTAGTCATTTATTTAACTTGGGATTGCGGGTTTGAAATGATAGAACCCGGTTTTCTTTGTAAATTACGGATTGAAATGATATATTATCCGTATCACTTGACCTAGGTTAGAAAATATTATACAGACCCGTGGTTATATATATATATATATTTGTAAATATTAAATATTTTAAATGTTATAATTCTTTGTTTAAAACTGGATTAAATTGATTTTTATATGTATAGTGATATTATGCTATCTAAATATGTAAATAAATGTTAGAAATATAAAGTATAAATTATCTTAAAAATTTGGATTTGTAATGGAATTTAAGTTAAGAGATAAAATATGAAATTTGGCATAACTTGAATATAAAGCGAATTAATAAAGGTTAAGTTCTATGAATTAAATAGTTAAATTAGTGAAAAATATGGAAGTTGAAATATAACTTGATTTAGAAATGGGAGGCTGGTTTTGAAATAAAGGTAAGTCAAGAAATTAATTGGAAATTTAGTTTAATTTGGAAATGCTAATTTAACTTAATTGTTAAGTAAAATTCATAGAAATTTTGCACTTGATTTTAATAAGTAAGTATAAAGAAGTTAGATATATATTTGCAAAATTTGCTTTATAAAAATCATAAGTTGTTGAGTAATTTAAATGACTATTTAAAGGTGAAAATTATGATTTATAAGTCCAATTTGTTTAAATAAAGGTTTATATTTTGCTAAAATTTTATTGAAGTATAAAATTTAATTTACTCAAATCTATTGTAAAGGATATTCCCACACTTTGCAAGTGCTGAAATCGATACAAATGAACTAAGGCTAAACCTTTGGGATTTATATTGGATTTTTGTAAGAAAAATAACTTCACTTTTTATTAGAAAGGGTAGTATTTGATTTAAATATAAACTATTTTGGATTTTATAACCACGGGTAATAATAACGTTGGTTGTTAAAGAGACCGGGATCAGATATGGGCATACTCTCTGTCGATACCAAAAACTACTTTGACAACCGTGTACGCGGTGAAGATTCCAGAATGAAATAGGATGGTGTTGATGATTCCTTGAGGTATGTACGTGGGCCCGACTCCCGTGAGTTGGCATAAGGTGGCTAAAACAGGAGCGATCGACGGGCTAAGGAGGTAGCACCTCTTATCGGACACACTTCTTCGTATACCATTCTATTACTTTGTAATTGTTTGGCGCGCATCTTTGATTCGGGAGTGTGGTTCGAGGTGGGCGGTAGTAGAAGCTACGCGCTACCACCGATCCGGAAGCGTAATAGGTAAATCTACCCTGGCATTGCCTAGTTGTGCCTTGTCACCTACCCTAGCGAGCCTTATACGATTTTGGTTTTTTACCATACCTATGGAGTGCCCTCTGACGATGCCCAGTACGGGGGAGATTACGGTACTGTATAGACTATGGGAATATATTATGTGTTAAGGGGAATATTGGGTCACTCCTTAACGCTATTTTAAAATAAGTTTATTTTACTAATAGACACTATTATAATAGCGAAGTATTACTATATAGCAAATAGTTTAACGGATCCTTAGAGGATGGGCGGTCCCAAGCATCTTTAAGTTACTTGCCTTTATATTACAATTCACTTGAATTATCTTACACTGTATAAGTATGTATGTCCTGACTCGAGTGTTTATGTTTATTTTATGCTCGGGTCAGCCTGAGTTTCAGTTCAGACTTCACTTCCGGAGCTAGGACTTCAGCAGATCATCTCTTTTCAAGCTACCGTCAAGTTTTTGTTCAGTTCTTATTTTAGCCTTTGTAATCAAGACAAATTTAATATTGAGATTTTCTGTGGAGATTTCAAACTATATTTGGTTTAAGACTATGTACTTTATACTTATTTTGAGACTATTGCTAGTGGCTTCTTGAATCACTAAGTTATTTTTAAATTCCGTTGTGAATATTCTGATTCTGTGTCTGTGATTTTGTGATTATTTATTTACTATATATTTTGAGATTTGCCAAATTTTATTTACAACGTGGTATTTTGAACAATTCAAGTCCGACATCAGCGGATGCGAATGGTTGAAAATACCGGGTTGTTACATAGGAGGATCGAAGGTGATATATCTCAATTTCAGGTGTAGTCGATTTATATTATACTGATTTAAATCGATAGATCTTAGGGTTTTTGCAAGTGTTTTAGAGATTTTCGAGGTAGCCGTGCATGTAATCGATCTTTTTTACGGTAATACAAAGAAAATTGAGAATGCAGACGATAAACTACAAAACATTCTCTAATTACTACAATTTTTACTAAAAATTGTTCAAAAAACTGTTTTCTCTCTTCAAATTTTAAGTAGATATTGTTAGTGTGTTTTTTGATTATTTTTAAACAATATATTCGATCAATATCTGTATTTCCCTGCAATTTTTCATAATAATTACAAATCTAATAGTAAATATCATAATAATGTCAATTAGTCACAATTATTGCAGACAAATACCCAACTGTGTTGAATTTTTTTGAATTTCTTTGCAACATTTATGTATAAACGAAATTACGTAAACATTACTGACATTATCACATATGACTACAAATAATTCACCTTAATTTCTTACTTTTCAGTAATAAAGCAGTTAAACAGAATAAACTTAGTTTTATCTGTAATTTTTAGAATAGTTTGATGTCAATTATTCATATTATTGCAAATAGATATGCATCTATACTGGGCACTGTTGAATTCTTTGCAACATTTATGTACGAACAAAAATAATTATTACTGACAATATCACATATAGTTGCAACAATTCAGTTTAACTGCTTACTTTTCAGCAATAATTCAATTAAACAGAGTAATCTTATTTTTATATGCTACTTTTTGAACAGTTTCATTGAAATACCAATTTATTTCGAAAAAACTGAAAAAAATCTGATAATATTTATAATTACAAAAGCCATATTTAAAATTTACAATTATTCAAATTTTTACTGAAAATTAAGCAATTAATTTTTAAAATTTCTAACATGTATGCAACTACAACATATACAAGAAATTTTTTTGTAAGCTAACAGCTTTTTCAATACTTTCGTTGGAGTACCAGTCTATTTCGAAAACATGAAGAAAATTCAGGAAATATGTATGATTAGAAACAATAAAATTTCGATAATCACAATTATTCAAATAATTGCTGAAAATTAAGCAATTATTTTTTAAAACTGCTAAATTATATGCAATCCATATGTATGAAAATTTGCATATACCTTAAAATTTGCTGAACAGACTGTAATTTTTTAAGATAATTGCATACATTTCTGTTTTTTCTACATATTCATTATAACTGCAAGTATTTAACATCACCTATCATATTATTAGATTGTTCATATTTATTTCATAATTTTTAATGTACTTTACAGAAGAACACAAAAGAAGAAATAAAAGAAGGAAAAAAAAGTAATTCTGGAAACATTAATTGTCCCTGTTCAACAATAATCAGGATCAAATATTTTACAGAAAAAAGAAAAACAATCAGTGAAGAGAAAATTACATCAGGAGAAGACAGCTATAGAAATAATTTAAGGCCTTTCATCGATGTTCTTGGCAGGATTAAGAAGGAAGAATTTCTGACCGCATCACATACATAATATCTTCAAAATTTACCTTTCTACAAATTCATTCATATGATCTATGTTGGAATTATACCAGCAAAGGAAAACACAAAAAAATCAGCAACAATAGACATAATCATCAAAGCCTACAGAAAGAATTTGAACTGCTTCCAATTTGGAGATATGTTACTACATTCACAGAGAATGACATAAGCCAATTATTATCAATTCCTACAGATGGTCGGCAAATCAAAAGTTCTGGCCATATGAAAAAAGATGGTAAAAGCAGTGCTCAGTTTACATCATTCATCAACAGACATTTTGAAGGAGAGATAAGTGCCAACAAAAAACATAGAAAGAGAATTGTTTGCAGCAATAAAAGGAACATCAAAAGAAGAAAAAGCAGATACGGCAAAGCTTTTGCAACTGCATTTGGTTGTAATTCTTAATATCAAATCCAAACTCAACTGTATCTTGGAATATGATTCATATTGTGTTTGTGAAGATAAAATGCAGCAGATATCATGGCCAAAAATGATTCATAAACATTTGATAAATCAAATTGAAAAACATATTGACACACAAAGGAAAATAAATGCTTGCTTTACATTGTTAGTAGTATTAAATTTTTGATTAATTAGATAAATATCCTATTAATTAATAATTTATTCTAATACTAATTGTCTTTTTCACAATGGTGGATCTGTGAAAAAACACAAATTTTGAAATCTGCTAAATTGCAATGCAACAACTCATATCCCATGGCTGGAAAATGGGATACATAAAAAATCAAGCAATTAATGTTAATGACCATAGAATACAACTTAGTAAGTATAACTGCAATTTAGTGTGAAGAATCGTTAAGTTACAGTACAAAAATAACCAGTACTCTATCTTTTTGCTAACTTATCTGCAACGATTAACAATAGTTGCAGATATATCTGTAGTTATTAGCAGCAGTTGAGCATTTTTGGTGCAATCATTCACTACAGATGCAGACTTATCTGCAATTATTATAAACAATCGCATATTTATCTACAGTTAAAATAGAATAACTGAACATAGGTGTACAATTATTTACAATAATTAAGGATATATATACAATGTTGCATAATACTTGCGAATTTTTCTACCATTTTCAAAAATATTTATGGACATACATACCAATCATAACTAAAATTGTATATATTTTTCCAATTATTAATATTTCTTACATAATTATATTCAAATATTCTAAAGCTTCAATTTTGATGTAATTCTTTATTTCAGGATTTTCAAGGAAAGGACTAAAATTGCTGACATATGCAGTTGAAAAAGATGAAGAATATGAAGTATTATACAAGAAAAGAGAAGAAAAATATAAAGAAATAATAAGAAAACTTGAATTGGACAACAGAAAACTTCAAGCTGAAAATACGCTGCTAAGAAAGCAATTGAGACAAAATGTGGAAACATCATCATCCACACAATCTGAGAATGTAGATCTACTAATAAAAGAAATAAGTGGAAGCAAACTAAACTCCTCTGATGAAAATGAAAGTGAAGAAAGTGCAGATAATAAAATAGAAGAGAATACGTCGTTTGGTATTACTTTCAATAATATATTGTTTTCCAACAAAAATGCAAAAATTTAAAATATTTAATGATGTATCTGCAAATATTCTTACTATATGACAAAAGCATTTTTAAAGAATAAATGCAGATATTATTGTAATAATTATTAAAAAGTGCAGCACTTTCTTCATTTTTTACATAATATCTTGAAACATAACACATAAGATTCATAATTATTTCAAAAATACTAAAGACTTGAATTGCAAACATATATTTACGCTCAAAGGGCAGAAGAAAAGGGAAATCAAACTGATGTTCAAACTGAAGACAAAACTGTTGAAGATGAGTTTCAGCTTATGGAGAAAGATAAAGATGAAGAAAAAGAAGAACAAAAAGGAAAAGATGTTGACAATGAGGAAAAAATAAATTTCGAAGAAAAACAAAAAGATCCAGATGATGATGAACAAACAAAAACAGTTGAGGAAGATAAAGCAATTGAACAAAATCCTTCATTTGGTAATGCTTTGAATGATTATAGTTTTTCCAATAGGACTGTAAAATTAAACAAATATGTTGATATATCCGCAAATATTCTTATTATATTACAAATGCATCATTGAAGAATAATTGCAGATAATAATGCAACAACTATTGTAAATGCAGCATATTATTCACTTTTCACAATTGTTCACAAAAATTATATTAACCAACAACCAATAATTGTATTCCAAAAATCAATAATGAAATATTAATCAACATTCAAGTTAATTTCAGGTGAACGCATTAAAAATTATCCACAGCTACAAGGCAAACAAGCAGAAGATGAAATATCCACTTCAGCAGAAAAAACCTGAAGAAATCAAAGAAAAAACATTGGAAATTGAAAAGCAAAAAAAAGGTATAAATCAGCTGAAGAAGTGGATTTCCAAACTAAAAAGAAAGCAAAAAAGGCAAAACAGCAAGTACAAATTCTACTAATAATAGTTGAAGAATATGAATCTGAACCCAGATCAATTGAATTATCTACCACTACAAAGATAAATGTCAAAAAAGGTCAAATGTACGAAGTCTATCTGAAGAAAAAATCAAGTTGCTTGAGGACTTCTTTAATAACTCTGATCTCAAGTTAAACTCAGGACCGGCCCTAGGGCAAGGCGAGCAAGACGGTCGCCTAGGGCATTGGATCCGGCAGGGCCAACCGGTGGTGGTGCTTGTTTAGAATTTTATGAAGATAAAAATATTTTGTAGAAGATTGTTAATAATTGAGTGTGTGGTGAAGTAGTAATTGCATTATTTGCACAATGGGGTAACCTAGGTTCAATTCCCAGCAAAGTGCAATATTTTTTGTTATATTACTTAAAATCTGGGTTAGGGCAACCAAATTACTTGGGCTGGCCCCGGTTAGACTGCATAATTATTTTAATAGCCAAGTATACCAATAATTTCTCAAATAAAAGTAATTATTTAAACTTGCTACTAACATATCGGCAAATATTTAAAAAATGCAAACATCCAGTGATATTAATCATTATATCACAGCAAAAGTGCATAACTAAATGGAGACGATGACATAATTATAACTGGAACAGCACTTGGTGAACTAATTACAGGAAGATTTCTTGAAGGCCCGGTAGAACATTACTCAAAAATTCCATTTATTTGCAAATTTATCCGCAACATTTCATTGGACTTGCTGTTTTGTCTGCAAAAATCCATTTATCCACAACAACTCCAATTATCTGCATATTTATCAGCCACGTTTCTTTAATCTTATCATTTTGTCAGTAAAATTCCATTTATCCGAAACAAATACATTTATCTGTAGATTTTTCAGCAACATTTCATCAAACCTGTTGTTTTTTATGCAAAATTCCAAACTTATTTTTTTTCTGCAAAATATATTATAGTCTTCTGTCAACAAATACACTATCATTATTTCCTTATAATAATTTTTGTGGATCGTTGACTGGTATTCACATGAATTGCATAAGGTTTATGAAGAAAACTTGTACTTCAAAGTTTACGCTGCTGTAAGTATTATAATCTTCTACTGAAGAATTTGTTTAAATATTCATAAATTCAATTTGCTAATATATTCTCATACAGACATTTCTACTGAGCAATTCAAAGAATGTAACACAAGCCCATATCGATAATGTAGTACCTAAAATTTTTGCAAACTGCAATAAAATATTCTTCCCTATCCACCAAAAATCACATTTTACACTCTTGGAGTTTATTAAACAAGATAGTATACGGATTCGCTATGATTACGTAAAACCATGGCACGAAGGAGAACATCAGAAGGCGGCAAGAAAGCTGGTATGTAAATTAAATAATGAATAAATCAGAGAAAGATAAACCGTTTAACAAAATCTTTGTTTTTCTTTACAGAGAGTTTATATCACTGCCTTACTAAAAAAATTGGAAAAAGTAGAGCATGAACCATCAAAGGAAATCACTTTTGCTAACATCCCACGGCAACGTTCTAATTCGTAAGTACACAACAACAAAAAATGTACAAATATTTCCATATCATAGAACATTTCTTCAAATAATTTGGTAGTATTCATCAATCATCGCAGAGTTGATCGTGCCATGTTTGTAATGAACTTTATGAAACAAAGAAGTGAAGGCAAAGAAATCAACAATGATGACCCTGAATTCACATATGAAGCTATGGATTTACAAACAACTGAATTGAGATATCAAATTCTTACAAACCTTATAGTTGGAGCTTAGAAGAAAGCTTGACACAAAAGTTTTTACTTTCTGAAGCAAACATAAATATTCGATGTATCAAACTATAATGTTTTCTCCAAGAATACTGAAATGTAGATACATGTTTTGCTAAACTTATGTAGTTGAAAGAAAATAATACTGTGTAAACACAATATTAGAGTTTATTATCAAAAAATTTACATATAAATTTCTTACAATTGTATCCAGCAATAAAAGCACATATCTGCAGATGTCTCCACAAATTTTTAGTTATACCAAATACTTGCTCATAATAATTGCAGAAATGTCAGCAATAAAAGCATATATCTGCAGATATCTCAAAAAATATTTATTCATTCCAAATTCTTGCTCAGAATAATTTCAGAAATGTCAGCAATAAAAGCACATATTTGCAGATATCTCCAAAAATATTTAACTATTTGAAATTCTTACACCAAATAGTTGCAGTAATGTCAGCAATAAAAGCATATATCTAATGATATCTCCACAAATATTTAGATATTCGAAATTCTTGAACCAAATAATTACAGAAATGCCAGCATAAAAAATAGATAATTGCCGATACCTCCATATTTATTAACAAAAACTACACTTACTTATGGATACATCTTATTTATTTCGTGCCAAACAATTATAAAAATACCATCTTCATATAAAAAGCAGTATTCACAAAAGAGGTATAAAAGGTAAACAAAAATTCAGAAAAACTGCAGAAATATGTGCAATTAATCGTAATAATTGCAGAAAATACTGCAACAATGATTAATAGAAAATATACCATGATTAATACATTACAAACATTAAACATCCAACCTAAGGACAGAGAAAATACCATTAAAATGAATTAGAAAAACATAAACTCGACTCCATACATTTTAGCTTTCCCAAATAAAAGAAAAAACTTCATGTGTTTCAGTGAACACGTCCTTTTATTATGACCCAACTTCTTGCATATACTGCATCTAATAGTCTCTGAAAGTTCACCAGTAGATTTTATCCTCTTAGATGATGATGGCTGACCAGGCATTCTTCTACCTTTAGGAGATGCTACAACCACATCTTCGATCAAAACATCTTCTTTCACAAAGTTTATAATAGGATTGATTGGATGAGAATATGCCGATCGAAGATAAACAACTTTGAAATAATCTTCAACGTAATCATGAACATTTAACTTTCCACAACTCAAAATACATCTAACAGCATGAGCAAAAGGAAAACCATAAATTTGCCACAAATTACAAGATCAAATCCGATTATTTAAATCAACAGATTGACGAACAAGAGAATGGACTTCAAACACATGATCACTTGATTTTATAACAAACCGCGAAGCTCCTTCCAAATGAAGACTTTTCAACTGATTTTCATTCACCGGACATACAACACTATTCCAACTATTAGCAAGTTCTCGACGATCGGAAATTAGCTTCATTAACTTAACTCTAATGTTATCCAAGCATGTGCTGATTGGTAAATGTCTTTCTTCGAAAATCCATTTATTGAAACTCTTTGAACAATTTGATGGCATTTCACCATAACGATACGCAGGGAAAAAAACATTAGTAAACTTCTCAAAGGGAATTCCATTCAAAAATTTTGCCACAGTAGAACCACCAGCATCTTTAAAATTCTTCAATGCAACATTGAAATCATCCAAATTAGAAGCATATGCAGTACGTCCAAACAAATCTATCAACCATTTCTTCTTTGATTTGGAAAATTCAGACTTTAAAGCAACTTTTAAATTATTGTTTAAATGATAAAAACAGGAACCATGAACTGAATTTGAAAACACTTTGGGAATAGCAACAAGAATACCAGGATGACTGTCAGAAATGAAAACAAACTTTATATTATCACCGTTTAAAAAATCATTAAGCTGTTCACAATACCAAGTCCAATTATTTTCATCTTCACCGCACAAAATTGCAACTGCTATAGAAAAAAAATCTGATAAAACTATAAATATATAAGTAACTGAAAAAATTGCATAATACTTTTCACTTATATTGAAAGGTGTAGACAAAACTGCAACAATTACCAAATATTACTGCAGAACAATTTTTCACTATGTCAAAAAGATTGTAGACTTTTCAGCAATTTTTTATGTAAAATCGCTTCAGTTTCCGCTATGATTTCTATTAGTAAGATTTTTTTATTCTTAACAAAATGCTGATGGTGCGGCAACAAATAATAATTATTGCAGATGTTGATGCAATTATAAATTAATCTACAAACAAACAACATACCTTCATTGCCATTTTTACCAGTAGCAGCCATCAAACAATCTTGAGCTCCACCCTTCACAAAAGTACAAATATTAAAGGCCGACAAAATTGAAAACCATGTGCACAAGCTTCAAAACCAATAAAAATCCTCTCAAATTGACGAGTATCATGATTAAACTCCAAAACTACTTTACTACCACGATTACTATCGATTACAGCATCACAAAAAGACTTCAAATGGTGATAAGACATCATATCCCTTCCATGTATATCTTCTAAAGCCAATCTCTTCCCACTATAAGCAAAATAATACTTCAAAATGATATTATACTCAGTTTGAAATAGGTTAATAATGTGCTTTGTCTTCATTAATGGATAAGCTTGAATATGATTATAAATCATCAACTTCATCAATTTACTTTAAATAGGAGGATCGTTAATATCATGAATTCCAACACCACGTGTATGTTCAAAATGAAATCTCTTTATAACAAAATAGCCAGGAAGATTAAACTTGACAGAAGCATGTATCCTGAAAGTACATTTTGTTCAAGAACAAATAGTCGTAACTCTTTCCTTATCATTCTTAACCAAATCAAGCTTATACCCAGTCTTAATACTATATATCATCAAATTGAGCCTAAATTCAGTAACACCACCTGAAAATTGTTGACCAACACCCGTAAAAACAGATTGATTGGAATCATTTCTCAATAACTGCCTGAATTGAATATTAGAATCACTGGTCCTAACAAATAAGGAATCACTGCTATAAGAAACAGCATCTGACCTAATATTGGTAGCTGAAAAACTAGTAGGAACAACATCAACAAAATAACAAAGTAATCCTCACGGTTGTGAGTAGCCAACAACAAAATAGATTGAAGATCATAATTAGTTTCAATATTCCTTCTCAATCCATCTCTACCATAGTATAATTCAAATGATAATGAACTCAATTCTGTCCATTTACCACAAATATCACTTCTCAACATAACAACCGGACTATCAAATTGAAGACGTAACGAAAAGCTGTCGTATCCAAACTTCAACAGCACAAGCACTCCAGCATCACCAGGAACACTTTAACTTAAAAAAGACAATTACAATTACAAAAAAACAAATAAAAAAACAAGAATATAATATATATGCTGATATGTAAGCAATAATTTTAAAAAATTGCAGATAAATTAGCACAAAAATTAATATGCTAATATATAAGCAATATCGTTTGCTGATATATAAGCAATATTTCTAAAAAAATGCAGATAAATAAGCAGAAGTCCGAGCTTAATCAAACAGAGTGAAAAACGAACGTTACTTGCTGATATGTAAACAATAATTGTAAAAAATTTGGGAGATGGGGACTAAAGGACTGTGTCAGGGCAGGTTCGAATCCCAGCGCCTAAACATCAGCGGGAGTTTCAACGTTAAGCATCCGTGTGCGACGACTAAATAAAAGCGGGGTAGACACATGCCGTGGGGTTTACATAAGTGAGGATCAATGAATACCATGATCTTAAGGTTCCCCATGATATCCAAAAAAAAAATTGTAAAAAATTATAGATAAATCAGTAACTATCAGTAATTTGTACAATTTTCACTATACCACTACAACAAAACGGCAATTTTACAACAGGCAATGCCCGTTGTAATATGCATTTCGCAACGGGCAAGTGCCCGTTGTATTAGGCCTCGTTGTAATAGGTCGACCGTATTTTACAACGGGCAATGAATGTTGTAATACACCTTTTTACAACGGTCATCGACCCTTGCAATAGGCTCTGTGACAACAATTAAAGCCCGTTGTAAAAGACTATAATACAACTAGCATAGCCCGTTGTAATACATGATATTGCAACGGTTTATGACCGTTGCAAAATAAATGCAAATTTTAAAAAAATTACAGCAGCACTCATGCAGTACATCCATACCAATAATGATTATTTTAACGGGTAATAAATATTATCATAAAACAACCAAAATCATTTCATTTCAAGTGTATTTGCATTTCATTTACATTTTCACTGTGCACTGTACATTTCTTTATAAAAAATAAAAAGAACATTTACAATCACATAAACACTGCGCACACCACTGCATTACTTCAAAACTGTGCACATTACTTCAAAACTGTGCATTACTTCAACACTGCAAATACACTGCACGCAGCAACTTCCATATCAACATCCCACTTCACCATTCATACATACATACTACACATCCTTCCTCCATCATCCTTGCTGCCTACCCCCATCGAAACTGTCACTGTTGTGTTACAGTTTCACCTTGTTCAAACACTTTAAACTCCTCTTCACACTGCACATTCAACATACAAACAACAACTGATTGCCATAACTTCCCAACTCCTCCTTACAACAGTGCAGTTAACATCAAATCTCTGTGCACACATACAAACTGCTACATCATTCATCCCAGGTGCATACCACTGCTTGCCTAACCACAGTCCTGCACCTCATAGACCACCGCACTTCTTAACATTCACTGCCATACCGACCATTAACAACCTCTACATCACAGTTCCTATCTAACTGCTGCACCTTCCTGTTCCTCCACCAAAACTTCACAAACCATACAAACAAACAATAACAACCCCTACTTTTAGCCAATACAATCAAATACCATCCTCTTACAGCAGTAACCAACCACCACCATAAACACTCAACTGACTCTTACTGCAGTAACCAACCCCTTGATTTTGTCAGTATGTCAGAGTCATACAAGACCTTTCTTGGATAAAACCTACAAGTGCATGAAATACATGTCATATAAGAGTATCAGAACAAAGATTTTTTTTTTATTAAAAAAAAAATTGAATATATTTATTGGCGAGAAGATATTTGACAACATAAAAATACTGATTTTGTCGGTATGTCAGAGTAAAAATTAGTTTACACAAAAAGAATAAAATGTTATAAAAGGCCAAAATTCTGATTAAAACGTGAGGAGCGGCATACCAATAGATATTCGCTTCTAATTAAGTACATAAGCTGGAAATTTCATTTATTTATGTCATTGTGAATTGAACTAAGCAATAAAATGTAGTTATATAAGTTGGAATAAAACATCCACTCATATATTTAGAATGTTCAGGTACAGTAATTGTTAAAACCTGACATTATCTCAACCAATATGCATTTCTGGCTCATATATGAATAGGATATGGCTCCTTATTCCCAAA
The DNA here is from genome assembly GCA_030765085.1 of Allium cepa. NCBI lineage: Eukaryota > Viridiplantae > Streptophyta > Magnoliopsida > Asparagales > Amaryllidaceae > Allium > Allium cepa. The sequence continues at coordinate 409,727,949 of CM060928.1, read as the reverse complement.
TTTGTAGCGTAATCTAGTTGCAATATTTAATCTACAGAATTATTTATTTATTGGTTTACTTCATTTCAATTTTATAGGTTGGTGGTCAAGAACACCATTATTACTGCACTCTCTCATGTAATCTCATGCAACCATTATGTAATCTCAACCAATGGACATGGCAAAAATAAACGAGTAAATAAAATTATTCCTTCTCATGTAACCATTATTATTGCATCACAATTTAAGCTATATAATCTATTTTGTTTTGCTTTGTTTTGTTTTATTTTTATCCATGTCATCTTTATTTGTAACAGGTCTAAATTTCTCATTAACATACACTCATAACAGGCTATGGCACCTAACAGGCTGTATAAGTATACAAACTTATAGATTAGATATAGTTTTTTATTTTCTGTTTATCTATTTTGAATGTCAATTATAGGTAATGTTAAGTATAATTTAAACCAAAAGATCATTGATTTTTCAAATTTAAGAAAATATATATGCATACCTTCGAAGATAAAGATGTTCATCGAGGAATATAACTGCAAAGATAGTAACAATAACGGTTCCTAGAGGATTAAACATAGCTGAAAAAAGAGGTCCTCTTTTCGATATACACCATGACTGCAAGTAAACTGTTACTGTAGATCCCATTACTCCCTGAAATAAGCGTTACAGCAAGGTATAAGTTAGTATTTTCTTGATAATGAACAATACGCATGTGATAATATTCAATTTTCTCTTACATTAGGTTATTTGCACCATGAAACTTCCGATGAATGCATGTATAGTAAAGGATTGGGTGCTCATAACTTATTGCATATATGCAACACAGTAGCTCAAATGAAGAATTCAGTTTCCATGCTTTCAAATTAGGTTCCAAGAAGAAAGTGAAACCTGCAGACTGCAATGAACCTAATATGCACTTCCAACTTGACTGAGACAATGGATCAAGATAGTTTCTGCATATCGGCACCTGTCAATCCAATAATGAACATATAGTTTATAATTTGCACCTTCTTTGACTTAAGAAAATGTTTGACAATGAAGTGAGATTGATGATTGAACTACATGTATTTTAATTTATTCTTAGAATGAGATATTTTGTATTTAATATAAGATAAGCGACTGTAAGCTGAAGACATATTAGGTTTTAATCTCATATTTTGATATCTCTAAATAATTGATAATTGGTGATGGAATTTAAAACCAAATATAGAAAAGGACCTAGGAAAAATACCTGCAAAATCAACCAAAGAGCCCACCAACAACAACTACTGAAGAGACAGAGACACCCTATTATCCAGTTATCCTGCAAATGAGTGCCCATAAGCATTTGACCTTTGAATAGTGTAATTGATATAGCTCCTCCAGCATAAATGATTGTGCCGATGATTTTAGCCATGATTCGTCTATTTAATTGCACTTTCTCAAGCCTGCACAATTTAGTTAATGGATTACATGGCATACAGATATATAGTTTGTTAAAATTTCTCTCTGTCTTAAAAAACATGAATTTTTGCTAAGAATTATAAATATTTAGCTTAGAAAAATGGCGACTAGTTTTTTCGATTGAGTTTCTTGTAACTTCGAGATGAATGGCTAGTGAAAGGACATGCTTGTGGTATAATAAACATGTAATTAAAGAACGCATGCATATAACTAAGCGAACTTTATTTAATGGTGGAACAATAGGAAGATTTTTTTTCAATATTACAATAGGCAATACAAACTACCAAAAACGTTAAAGTCTCTTACTTACAATGCAAATTAAGTAAATAAAAAAGCAAGTGTCTTTTTTTTGGGTCAATAGTCCAAACTGTAACTTGATTAATCAATCTGTAAAATATATGGGTAATATCCATAGTTTCCGCATGTTAGTGGCAATTTAAAAAAAAAATCCTTCGCAGCTGAATCAATGAACCAAGCGTGAAAAGCGTGATAGCTCAAGATCAAATCGGTAGGTAAATCAATATTCAAGACAATATTTCTAAGAAGGCGGATATTTTCCAAATGCACCGATCAAAAATTACTAATTCCATGATCCACGAACATTTTCAAAGTCTAAGTAGATGAACTTTATAATTATCCTTAGATGCAGACAAAGAACGCGCACTCAGCCAAAAAATTCCAAAAATAAAAGCAGAGAAATAAGCATACCTAAAAGATGAAAATCCTACTCTAGAAGAAGACGAAATCGCAGCGCAAATCTTTCAATTACTCAACTTTAGTTCAAAAGGGAGAAGCGCAAGGAATTTACATCTGTTGATGCCAGGAGAGAAGTATTATATTTGCTAGAGAGTACAGGTCTACTAACCAGATTTGCGAAGAAAGGAAAGAAGTTGTTGGATTTAAATGACTTTCCGCAGTTGATCTTTTGGAAAATAGACAGATTATAGAGTAAATCATTTAATGAAGGGATTGGGATTAAATGAGAATTGAGTAGAGATGGCAAGATCTAGAGAATGGAAGAGGGATTGAATGTGGATTTAGGATTTAGGGATTTGAGAAATGGAAACGAAAATGAGAGATGGGAAGAAAGAGGATGAGACATGCGATGGGTAAAAATTAACGATTGGAGCCAAAATATTTAGCGTCGTTGAAAAGTTTGGAGTCAAAATATTTAGATATGAGAAAAAGTTCAATTTTTAATTATAATGATAAAATATTAAATGCTAAATGTTAATTGCTTCTTAATTAGTAATATTTCATATTAAATATGAATTATTAATTTTTTTTTAATTATTGATTATTTACTAATTCTTTAATAGTCATTATTAAATAAATATTATACTAAATATCACTCTATAATTATTAAATTTTATTATAAATTATTCAATATTACTCTTAATTATTATATAATTATCAATAATTAATTGTTTAATAGTGATTATTAATTAATAATAATTTAAAATTAATTATTAAATGTTAAATACTACTTCTTAATTATTAAATATTAAAGGTTAAACATTATTTATTAAATATTGATAAATTAATTATTAATTTATTCAGTACTTATTAAATGTAATTAATAAATATTAAATATAAATTACTAATTATTAATAATTAACTATAATAAATTATTAAATATAAAAAATAATTATAAATTATGTATAATATTTAGTAATTATGAATCATTTATTTAAAATCATTAATTATACTGTTGAAATGGGACTATATTACAACGAACCAAAAACCATTGTAATAGATCTATATTACAACGGGTCAAAACCGTTGTAGTAGAGCTGAGAATCGGTATCTATTACAACTGGCCAAAAACCGTTGTAATAGGATCGTATTACAACGGGCTAGAAGAAGCCCTTGTAATAGATATCTATTACAACGGGCACCTATGGACCGTTGTAGAAAACTGATGTCTATTACAACGGGTTGGGAAAAACCGTTGTAATAGATGTCTATTACAACGGGTTATTTTTAACCGTTGTGATATGCGCTGCAAACTGACGTCTACGACGGGTTGGGAAAAACCGTTGTAATAGATGTCTATTACAACGGGTTATTTTTAACCGTTGTGATATGCGCTGCAAACTGACGTCTATTACAACGGGCTTGAAAAAACCGTTGTAATATGTACCTATTACAACGGTTTTTTTGGACCGTTGTAAAATCGCTGTTGTAATAGGGTCCTTTTGTTGTAGTGTACATATTCAAATTATTTGCGGACAAGTCAGTAAAATATTTAACAATAATTCCAGACAAATCTGAACTTAATCAAAGCTAACAAAATATATCATCAAGCAGTACCCTATACACATGCATTAATTTTTCAGCTAAAATAAACAATAGAATACTTAAATAACAAAATCGACTACAAATCCAACAATATTTTACCTGGAAGAAGATAAAGTCATGAATCTGAAATAATATCTTAAAACAATGATCGAACTGAATCAGAATTAAAAACTTGCAATCGAAATCACGACCACGATTAAAATTAGCACGACAGGTAAACAGGGTTATTTATGGAATAAATTCAGCCGCAAATAAAAATGGAGACCGGAAATATAAGTTTTCAAATGGGAGGAGTTTTTGTGGACTAATTTTAATTAAAAGGACATGGGCCTAATTTTCACATATTTATAATTAGGTTATATTTATATTGTAATATATATATGTGTGTGTGTATTCTAAATATTACAAATATTTATTTCTTATTTTAAATAATTATTCACTACTTTTAAAACATAAAATACCTTAAAGCTATTTTAAAACTATATATACACACACATGCATATATTATTTAATACATTGTTTACTTTTAATAGTATTCTATGTATATTCTTTTAACAATAACTAGTTCTCTCAAATAAAAGATGGTTAAAATGGCGGCCTTGCTTGAAATCTAAGGTTGCTCGGCCGCAACCCCTCTTGTCACAATCCATTCTTCTCCCCATCACTCATCTTCCACCTCACTCCTCAATCGCCTGTCACTTCGTCTTCCACCTCACTCCTTAATCGCTTGTCACTCTCTTTTGCTCTCTCCTCCTTCAGTGCTAAGCGAAGCGACGAAGGGATTCTTCAAATCCCCTAAAAGTTCGCCTTATTAGTCGCTTCTCAAGGCCCATACAACTAGATTAGGTAAACCATTCAAACCCCTAGTGCTAACTGACCCGAACTCCTTCCCTCCACTATCGATCTCACTGCAAAAGCCTCCGTCAAAGAGAATTCGCAAGAAACCATTATCTGCTGCTGCCCAGTGTTAGGCCTCTCCCTATGAGCACCTGACACCACCGCAATTTCTCCTTGACGTGATTCCTCGTCCTGCTTGTGATTCAATGCCCCAGTTTAAAATGTTTCAGGAAATTAGGCTTCAGCTTCCATTGACAATTCTATTTCTGAGCAAAATGTTGTGCCTATTCAACCCTACTATATTGCCAGCCATTCTTTGGAGTTTGATCGATCGACTGTTGGACTTGCATCGGGATAAGGTCTAACACGCTAAGTCTCAAACAAGCGTTCAAAGTAATACAGCAATAAATAAGCCGACATGGTCTTTATTCACTAGCAAGCAGCATAATATGGGAAAGTATGCTCTAAAGCGCTTTAAAAGTTTCTAGTAATGTGAATGAAGTTCCTTTTCCCCTTCAAGCAGTGGTTGACTTTGGTGCATCCTTTTGGGAAAAAACCCTTATTGGTTTCATTTTAGACGATGGTCTTCCTTATGCTGTAGTTCGTAGACACCTTAGGGCCAAATGGAAATTAAAAAGCTCTTTGAAAGTGAGATTTGATAATGACTTGTACCATTTTGACTTTGGAAATGACGAGGAAAGGCGTATGGTATTAGAAGTCGATCTGTGTATTATAGATGGAAATGTCTTTATCATTACTTGTTGGAGCCCGAATTGATTATGCCCATCCCTGTCTAGGCGAAGTTTTCTGATATCCCATCCTCTCTGCAATCACTTGAAGGTCTAGATTGTTTGGCTAGTCACTTTGGTAATAGAACTGGCCAAGTTAATGTTTCATACTTATGGCAACCTCTTATCTGCACTGACTATCGCCCTTTTGGTCATACTGACTCCCATTGTTCTCATTGCCCTTCTATTGAACATGGTGTTTGCCCTATGCCTTCTCCTCTTCCTGAGAAAGTCCCTATTCAGAAACCTTCCCCAAGGTAATGGAAGGTCAAAATAAATCTGTATTGGAGCCGAAACATCCGACTAGCACGCTGCATCCCTCCTATTTTAGCTTAGTGGATATCGATAGTCCTGATTCATTCCTCACCATAGCCTTCTCTCCTACTACGCCTCAAGCCATGATACCTGCTACTGCTATGCTATCATTAGATGTTGATCCTCCCCATATTGAAACCTCCATTCAGCAGAATATTTCAATTTCTCCTCATGATACTGAAGACCCTTCAACCTCATGCAAGCATGCGTTTGTTAATGACTTAGATGATGGGATCGAGTATAGTATTACGGATCTTAGGCATTCCCTTTTGGAAGTCTTGATATTGGATATGATGGTATTTGTATTGTTGTCGTATTACTTCTGTACTGGGCTGTAGGGACTTTTCATATATATTGTATTGTGTGAGTTTGTACTGTAGTTGCTGGGGCATATGGCCTTACACCTGTTTGCATTATATTTAATAAAATGTCGATGGACCACAGAAAACACCCACTTACCTATATAAAAAAAAACTAGTTTTTGTTTTAGAAAAAAATTCTTACCAACGTAGTTATGTTTTTCATATATATAATTATAAATGTTTATTTTGTAATATATATAATTAAATAGATTACAAAACTAATATTTTCGGTTGTAATATTAATTTTATATAATATATGTACTGAAATTTAATTAAAGATATTTTAACTGGTATATTTAAGATCAAGTATTGTACTTTAAAATGTTTTACTAAGTCTTAATTCGAAATGTTAAGTACAAAATTTGAATTTAAAATTGATTGATTTAGTAAATTTAGATTAGATATTTTGTATTTTATTATATATAAATTGTTTAAAAATTTATATTTATATATTATATAAATATATTAAACAATGGTTTGACACAATTACCACATATATAAATGCCCGATGTTTACGTAGTGGATATAAATCCTAATATTTACATAAGTAATCATTAACCATGTACACCTTACTATATTACACATTACACTTATATGTATGCATGAGTATAGGTTGGTATACTCAAAACATATAAATGTATAATTTACTAACATACATTAATTAATTAAATTAAGAAAAATAAATAAAATATGATTTTATTTAAACTAAATAGATTCGATCTAGTACAACCATTAGAGTACATAGACCCATTAAAATCCAATTATGGAATTATTTTTTGAAATTCATCAATTTACACACTGTGGACCGGCCCAGTTCGAACAATGGTATTAGTGCCCAAATGGTCTATGCGATCTAAATTAACAATTCTTGGGCCAGCTAATAAAGCCTAGTTAACGATGGGTGTCTAGAATAGTTATGTCTACGCTTCGGTCGAATAATCAAGTATTCCCCCTTTGCTAACTACTAGCCCGGCTCAATGGGTGGAGTAACTCCAAAAAGTTTACCCAATTGTAAAGGCCTAAATTAGTTTGAGCCTTAAGTTAATTTTCAAAATTCAATTTGAAAATTTAAAATATATATTTTAAATCTAAATGTTAAGAGAAAAATAACATGAAATTGTATAATGTTTACAAAATTAAATTAATTTTTTCAAAAATGTTTTGAAAATAAAATAATTAATTTTGAATTTTTAAATATATATTTAATTAATTTAATTAATTAAATTAGATAATTAATTGAAAGTCTAATTACTGGATACATACAGATATATGTATATGTATATATGTATATATATATATATATATATATATATATATATATATATATATATTGATACATGTCTGTACCCATAATTATTATGGTTATATATTTATATTTAATTTGTTTAAGATGAATTACATTAAATTTTAGAATTAATTTAAATATTTAATCGTTATTTTTAATTAAATAAATGAATTTATTAAGTAAAATTAATTAAAAGTTTGGTAATTAAAACTTGTATATATTAATATGTGTGTGTATATATAGATAAACAATCGACAAATGATATAGTTAATTATTTATCATAAATAGTTTAGGATGAATAATTTAAAATTTAGAAACTTTTATATAAATCAAATGAATTAAATATGTTATAGTTAATAAAATTAAAATTAAAATTAATTTAATATGATCTAATTTATATGAATTAAAATTAATTAACTTTAATTTCATTTGTAAGATACATATATAATTTTATAAGTTAATTAAATTATAACAGTTATAAACAAATTAAACTTATACATCTGTATATGTATAAAATAATATAGACGGAACTATAAGTACATACGTATGGTACGTATACCATGATCCTGGATGTGTCCAACCCTTGAATCATATAGGTGTTTTATAAGAAACACATTATCCCTTAAATCGAGATCCCTTAATGAACACACACACACACACACACACACACACACACACATATATATGATTATGAATCCTTAGTGTGTAAAGCTGTCATCTATCATTTATATATTAATAGTTTACTTGCATACTCTTTACCTCTTAAGCAAACTCAAATTAGGGATGTTATGTGTGGTACTACTAATATATTAGCTAGATGAGGTAAGATACACGCATATATTTGTTAAGAAAACTCAAGATACATGCATTACTTAGATTATCAGGAAATGGTAGGTATAAGCGAATAATCTCTCTCGATTTATTGAGAAAATTCAAAATTGAGGTTGGGATTATGAAAAAACATGGTTAGGAGTTGTATGTGATACAACTAATAAGGAGTTATCCAAGCTTGCAAACCTATGATTTGTTGAGCAAACTCAAGGTCAAAATCTCAAGGAAAGCGAGCCGTTTAAAATTTGTGCAACTAATATAATTGATAAAATGTAAGTTAGTTAAAATATACAAATGAACTAAATTAAGATTGACATGGAAATATAAAATATGCCGACCAATAAATATTTTGGCAGTTTATCGCTTTAAGAAGCATGCAAGAGCTAAATTATACAACTACTAAAACAACCGTGCCTTTGTCGCTTTAGTGTTTATTTATCCTAGATTGTTCATTGTCTTTTATGAGTTTTGAACTCTTAAGTAATACAAGAATTTGATATTTGATTCATATTCAATCACATATAAATGTTGTATGGTGAACAGTCATGATTCATACTACACAAAACGTCAATGAAATTAGTTTATTAACTGAGCAAAGACCATAATTCTAGATTATTAGTGGGTATGATTGGTTGTTGTAAGGATCCTAGTGCATTAAACGTAGCATTAAACCAAAAACTACAAGATGAATCTAGGAATTCGATCACTAAAAGACTGGTTTGATTAGTTTTTGTAAAGTGCAATTTATTTGACATCCTTAAATGTTAAGGATGACCAAGCACATTTTTGTAAAGGGTTAAGTGCGGTCTTGTAGTAAATATTTCATATAAATGCTTCAACCAATTGAAAAGGAAAGCGAATGCACAAGAGTAGTTGTAATTTAGGCATGGTTATGATGTAGAGAGTGATTGGTTGCATTTGCTTCATCAAGAAACATTAGAAACGTGAATTGTGAAAAGTACTAGTGGATACTTAATATGGAATAAGAAATGTGATTTCATTTCAAAAGTATATAACTCTACGAGAATTAATTTTTGAGTTCAGGATATTTGATATGAAACTCTTAATAAACCAGTTACAATGGATGAAATAAAATACCTTAATAAATGGTTGAATGTAGTTTCATATTTCATGCATTGTTATAGTAATGGCATAAATGGTAGGAGCATAGCATATAACATTTATTAGTGGACACATCAAGTTACAAAAATTATCTTCGTGTATATGTGTGTATACCTAGTATTATTTGTGACATTATAACTTTTTTCGTTATTGGATGAAATAGATTTAATTTTTATTTTGTTATGAATGTTATGAAATTATAAGATAAACATATATTTGTTTTCATAAAAAAAGTGATGCACTAGAAAAAAAAGTATCTAAATTTTTACAATTATTTTGAATTATAGACTAAGCCATATATTTTGAGAAATACTTCTTGGATCATATGATTATGAATCATATGATGCTAGTGAATTATATCTTAAACGATTAAGGGCAATGCAACCATTCCCTAGGAGTTAAAAAGAAGTTAATGAACTCTTTGAATCGGTATGCATAGATATTAGCAGTCGAAGGTCTAATGATACCGAAACCGATCAACTTACTTTGCTAAATTCATTGATGAATTATCATAGTAATAAACATGTGTATTCGTTACACAAGTAGCGTTTCTATGATTAATTTATAGAGTATAAAATAAAAGTGGAAAACATAACATACAAAAAAATGAAGAATTCGATTTGATCGAATGGTTGAGTGCATTGGAAAGAGTTTCAAATGTACCTAAAATGAATAAGATTCAATCTGAAAAGCTGCCCCTCCCTATGATAAATTGTGATAAATCAGTAACAGAACTTGGATTTTGGTGGACAAAATATGATTGATGGTGAGTAAAGTTGAGTTAACTTTTTTCTTAGGATGCGTTCTTAAAAGTAAGTGCATATGTTAAACTTAATTTAATGTAAAACATAGTTTGCGAGATCATATGTGATACAAGTTTATAAAAAAATTCCTACATATCCTAGGTCAAGGAGTTGACAAGTTGTGTGAGTCAGGAGCCGCACGTAATATTTGTTCGTGAGGGATCTTGCATGAAAATAAGTTCCATAAACTAAAAAAAAAACCAGTTTAAACATACATAAAGGCAATTCATAAAATGTTTATGAATATCTTTAAATTGTACCATGAAACAATTATTTTTTCAAGAAGTGCCAACTTCAAGATGAAGAACTTTCTTTTAGAAATTATTGATCGTAAAATGGATTTGGATGTGATCCAAAGACATAACTGATTATGTAAGATAAAATAAAATTGACCGAGCCAAATTGACATGATTTGTTAGAATGTCTAATAAGATCTCTCGAACACTAAAGAGAAACCATGAGTATCATATTAATTTTGAGAAAAGAACTTCCATAGTTATCAATAAGCCATATAAGTATTGACTCTGCCATATGGCATGATACACGAATCTAGAATGGATGCCAAGTACATTATCCATATATGTTTTTAATAGTTATACTCAAAGGGAAATGATCCATCGGTAGAAAATGTGTCTTCGAAAAAAGGCCCAATGCAATTGGAATATAGTAAGCAACGTTGATAAGAATAACATCATAAATTCCAATTACTGAAATTAAAATAACAGATTTGGCATGCTCAAATTAATTCAAATTTTACTCATAAAATTATCTCCCGATATGATTTTGCACTTTGGTAATTATATGTTAAAACAAAGATTCTAAATAATGACTTAGAATATACCATTTGCACATAACAACCAGAGTGTCTCAAAGTTTGTGGGAGCGATACCAAGTTTATGGGTTTAGGATAAGCTCTAAGAACTGATATGAAAGTATCATTTGATAAGTATCAGAATTGAGAAAATATTTTGATAGAGAGATCAAACAGTTTGATTTTTAGTCAAAATGCAGAGGAAGGGTGTGTTTGTAAGAAGGAACAATATAAGGTACTAACATATTTCTAAACTATATGTAAACAACATACTGCTGATTATTAACGATATATCCATGTTAAAATCAGTTTTAGTTTTATTATTTAATCCTAGGCATAGATTTGAAAAGGCGTCTTTTTTAATTAGTACGAAAGGATGTTAAAGGAATGTCCCAAATGATATATAAAGATCATATTAAAATATTAATATGGACTATGTAAGATGGATTCCATATGCATTAGCAATAAGAAATATCATATATATTGTATTTTCTACAATATCGTATTTCACTTTTGTATTAGATACATAACAAATATCAAATTCAAAATAAGATCACTAAATATGATAGTTTATAGTATTCTCGAGTATTTAGAAATTACTAGAGAATTGTTTATAGAAACAACAAACTCTTTTGAAGAAATAATTAATCTCAAACTTAATAAGTGATACGAAGTATAATATGTGAATCCTATATTCATTATCAATCTTAATTAAGAAGCTTTAAGTTGAAAATGTTTCAAACAAGAGGTTATAGAAAATTCAACAGTTAAGTTATATATGTGGCCTTGAATAAGTGCAACAACAAAAGTAATGTACATATGTAAATGAACAAATTTATAGTCGAGCTAGGGGTGATTCCAAATGTGAGAATCTCTTGATATTATTATATAATATCAATGTTGCGATACATATTGTGAAAGGAAACCAAAGCTCAATAAAGTTGAGAAATATACACCGAAAAAATCCATATGATAGGGATAGTTTATCAGCATCGAAAAGAGTTAATTGACAAGGTAAATAACAAAATAATACAGAATACCGATTCACAAAAGGTGTAACGAAAATTTTCGATAATTAAAATAGCTAATTTAATAAGATTTCGTGATTTAGTGTTAGATTTTTTTTTTATAATTCGTTTAGAATAATAATAACTGGAATGAATTGCAACAATAATTATCCAAGTAATGGAAAATAAAAGCTGCTTAGTGAATGCCTTGCAATCAATAGTTGAATAGGATAATAAATGTTGAATCCATCGGGTATAATAGAGTAATTGATTGATAAGTAAAATCTATTTAAAATCAAATATTGAATATTGAACTGGTAAATTGTTTAAATTAAAATATTTAAAACATATTGAATAATTGAATAACTGTAAAAATGGAAATAGTGTTCTAAATTGTGAATTGGTTTTAGAAGTTGAATCTTATAAGTTCAATTTCAATATTTCAAAAGATAGTGATTTAAAAATAATCAAATTTGTTTAATTTAATATTACGAATGCTTGAATAATTAAATTCCGAATTTGATATGATTAATTTGATATTGAAATTTAATATATGAAATAGAGTAAATAATTGAAATTTGATTTAATATGATTCAAATTGATTTCCAAAGTGAATGTAAGTTATATTGGGATTATAATAGAGTTAATAAGAATTTAATAATTTGAATTTATTGGATAATTGAATAACGGGTTTAATATGATTTAAAATGATTCGTAAAATATTATTTTATCATATTAAAGTTATAATGATGTTGTAGAACTTTTAAAATCGAGTTAAAAGTAAATTTGTGAAAATTGAATATTTTAATATTTAATTATCGACTGGAAAATAGCCAAATTTTGAACAGTCTCAGAACTGGACGAAACTAGTTCCATTGGATCCGTAATAATTTGTTATTATCGGATTTTAATTTTCGTAGCAATCGGAGTTGTCGTTTGACTGTGGCAGCTCGAAACGCATCGAAATTGTTTTAATATTAATTTGGCGAGTTAAAATAGTCATTTTTCAAACAGTCTCGGATTTCGACGAAACTAGTTTCATCGGATCCGTAATGTGATATTATTGTAAGATTTCAAATTTCATGTCAACTGGATTTATCGTTTGTCCGGAGCGAGCCAAAACGCCTAGAAATTCGTTTAATCGGTTTAATTTAAATTTGAACGTTTATTACCGTAACTCGCACATACGACCGAATTAGCCTCCGAAACACGTTCCATTGTGTTCGGAACACGGGGTAAACCTTAGAAACGCCTAGCGGCACGCCGCGATAGGGGTTCAAGATTTCAAGTTGCATAAATTGGGATATTTTGAAATTTAAAATTTATATTTTGACTGGTCGACCCTTCTTTTCAGCTGTAAATTCTACCGTGCCCCTGTAGCTTTTCATTCACGTCTCCCTCTCCTTTGTTCTACACGCAATGGCAGAAAATAAAGAATAGAAAGGGGAAAAAATGGAAACTTAGAAAAATCATAACTCTATTTCTACTCAAGTAAAAATCGCGAAACCAATTTTAAAAATCAAGATTCTTCGTCAGCTTCATGTTGATATACTTGTTGCTAGGTGCGGCAGCTATTGAGGCCGAAGTCATTCTTAGGCTTGAACTAGGGTTGGAAATCGTGGAGGTTATAGGCTTCGATTCGTCAAACGGAGTTCGTATTTGCGTTTAGGGATGGAAGAGACACATAGGGACCGAGTTTGGGAACGTGCGGCCACGTTTTGGGGGTGCGACCTGGTCGCGTGCATACATTTGGGGGCCGGGTGTCGCATTTTGATACTGGAGGCCGAGCTCGAAGTTGATGGTACCGGGAGGTGGAGATTCAGGAGAGAGGAGCGATGGCGTTATCGGTTCGTTGAACGGAGTTGTCTAGCTTCGTATCAGTGGAGGATGGTGCACGGCAATGGTGAGTTGTGCACAGGGAATGGCTACAGGTTTTGCTTTGGGGAAGATGGACTTAGTGGGCTGGGCTTCATTTTCTTTGGGTATGAATTCGTTTAATTATAATATAAAGTGTTTTATAAAATTCGAATGACGATAACTTATAAAATGTATAACTTTTTCATACGAGGTCGAAAACGCACGAAACTTTTTGCGTTGGAATCGTATCGACGAGCACTACACAACGAAACTGGTTTGGAGTCGTTCGGAGCTAGTTTGAATTTCGGGTAAAATTAAACGCTCGTTTAATTTTATTTGAAATAAAACGCTGGAACAACAGGAAATCAATGTGAGTGTTTTATAACGCTCACAACGTACTAAATATCTTTATGCTAGTTAAATTTTGACATTATGTAGTGTTATGATTTTATTTGTCGTTGTTTGATAAATTAATTGTCATATAGATTGTCATTTGAATTAACCGTAAACAAAATTAAATTGACAGTTAAATTAAAATTGAAATTGAACTGCGATTAAATTACCTGACATTGATAACTATGAAACTGCCATGAATTGTATTGTCTATTGGATGATGTAGTTTGATGGATGTTATTGGTTGATATTTAAATGTTTGGATGTTTATTTGCTTATATATACTATTATGCATACATATGAAACTGTGATTTGATTTAAGTAATATATATTCATCCCTGACATTTAATTGAAATAAATAATCACTTGGCCATAGGATAGAAAATTATATACGGACACCGAATTGGCTAAATTAATAATTTTTAAAATCGTCGACTTGAAATTTAGTTAAATGTTTTGATTTAAAAGTTATAAATAGAAATCAATTTATAGAAATCGAATTTATCGAAAAATTGAGTTTGGAATGTTGAATAGATTTTGGTTAAAAGAAGTTGTTAAATGATTTAAGTTGAGACTTGAAATTTAAAATTGGGTTATGATTGAATTTCGGAAATTTATTCGTTTAAAAGATTGAACCTTAATTCGAGCTTTGAATATTACTAAGTAAGAGCGATATAAAATGATATTTGAAATTGATCTTGAAATTGAATCTTATTTGTAATTGGGGATTTAAATTTGAATATTGAAGGATAAATTTTGTTAAGTGTTAAAAATTGATATTTTGTAAAATCAAGCTAAAAATCGATATACATTGAAATCGAATAAGTTGAGGGTGAATGTAAAATTGAATTAATTTGAAGTCAAAGTTGACATTGATTTGAATTGAAATCGAAATTGAATTGGTAAATTGGAAATTGAAATTTATTTGAATTGGGAAGTTATAATTGAAATGGATTGGTTTTGAAGTTGTTATAATTTGTTTTTCAAATTTCTCTGTTATATAAACCATTTTGAATACTTAAACTATTTTAATCTATTTTTAATCTACTTAACCCAATTTAAATTATTTTAAACTAATTTATCTAATTTAAATCCATTTTAAAGATTTTAAGTAATCTTAACTATTTAATTATTTAAACTACTTTTAAACTACTTTAAACTATTTTCTAAAAATTTCAAGCTGGTTAATAAGGTGAAATGTTTATGTTTAAATCTTGAATTTGAATACGAATTGGATTAAATGAAGTTGCAACCTAAATTGAAATTCGGAATGATTTTGAAATCGAAATGAGATATTGATGCGAAAATTAATTTTTGAAACGAAATCTTACACTTGAATAGATACGATGACATTTGAAATGGATTTGATTTTTGAAGCGAACATGATATTTTGATATCAATTATGAATCGATTTGAAATGTAAAAGAGCCAACGGTGTAATAATATGTAGTTATTAAAGAGACCGGGATCGGATATGGACATACTCTCTGTCGATACCGAAAACCACTTTAATAACTATTATACGCGGAGTGTTGATCCAGAATGAAGTGGATGGTTTGGTGAACGCGTTGACTGAAGAAAGAGAACGATTATTGGATGACCTCTGACATGACTAAAACAGGAGCCGCGCCGGGCCATTGAGGTTCGCCACCTCTAGTGGACACACTTCTTCGATACCATATCTATTACATTTGTGATTCGATTTGGGTGCACCCCTTGATTTGGGAGTGTTGTTTCGCTGTGTTGGGGTAGCTGCTGGCTATGCTCAACATCAGTCCGGATCACGCAACTACTAGTATCCTAGTTGGTATCGTCTCATGTATCTTGTCATACTGATTATCCTATTCGCAACCACTACGTTTTGTTTTGTGTTATACCTATGGGGTACCCTCTGATAACCACCAGTTTACGGTGGGGCTTACGGTGCTGTATAGACTATGGCATTATAAAAATGTGTTAAGGGGGATTATGGTAACGCCTTAACGCTATTTTGATACTTTATATTACTGATAGGCATTATCTACTTACCGTACATTACTACATAGTAGATAGTTTAACGGATCCTTGAGAGATGGAAAATCCCGTAACATCTCTTAAGTTATTGCACGCACGTTGACACTGTATATGAGATGTCAAACCCCGTAAACATCTCTGACGCCTTTACACTCATATTTATTTACGATTGATTTAACTTTCATAAGGATATTTTAGTCCTGACTCGAGTGTTTTGTCTTTTCATTACGCTCGGGTCAGTCCTGAGTTTTCAGATTTTTGAAGATCTATTCTGGAGGACGAAGACGAAGATTTGGTACACTATTACTATTATTATCTGTGCATCATGCTATCTGCTGCATTATTTAAATTGTTCTGTTGTATATGTATAACTCTGATAAATGTTGTATAAATAATTGTCAAAATATAGTAGACAGCTTCATGAACTGTTTATTTGACTATTATATTTTATCGTTCCGCTGCGAGATTCTGTATTGTTTCATTTCCTTTATTTCTCTTCCTTTTCTTTTCTTATTTACCCCAATAACCATCTGCCCTTTTGAATGGTTTGGAATCGATATGTGTATTTGATCGTCGGTTTAAACTGTCTAAAAAGGCGGGTCGTTACAGTTGGTATCAGAGCTTTAGTTTAGCGATAAACCTTGGCTCTAATGGGGAATAACTCATTGAAATAGAGGTAAGCTATATGAATGAGTTGAGTGTATATGAGAGAGCGTATTTGTTAGTGATATAAAATGTTTTATATTGTGTCGGTTGATTTGTTGAGTGGCTTATGGATTCTGGTCAATACGAGTAATTAACGTCATTGACAGGGATCTCTAAACACTTAAACAGAACAATTCGACATAGTATTGTTTTGAAATTGGGTAAATGAAATAATTTTGCCCTAATTATATTTTGTATATAAAGAATTTATTTCAAAATTTATTGTGATCAATCTAGCTTATTTGGTTGTTGGAAATGAAATATTGGCTATTAACATTAATCGGATATTGTAATTTAAATAAATAAGGTGAATTACAAAATGAAAAATGATAAAACACTTGTGAGATGTTTTAAGAAAGAAAATCCTATAGGAATATTTTATAAAGGTGACTTGTGAATTAAAAATAGAATTAAATTGGAAAAAAAATTGAATTTAAGACCCGGAGATTTTGAAAATGGTTCTCAAAGTTTTGAAGAAATATATGGTAACATTAGTTGGAAATTGTTTATGGAAATATTTTGAAAGGATTTTTAAGAAGGAATGAATATAGTACTCCTCTCTTATGTCGCTGGAAAATAATTTCGGTGATGACTGCGCAGCACCATCGACGCTCATTTTCGAGTCTCAAAGTGGGGGAGACTTCTAAGAAGCTTTGCTTTTCTTCAAAAAAATTATTTTGGGTAAATGGGTTTTGGTTTAAACTCCAAAGGTATGATTTGATGTATTAAAGATATAAGTATATATGTTTATTTCAAACGATTTGGAAAAAAACCGGACATTTAAAATTCTAAGTTCTGTTAATTAATAATTTTCAAATCATTTGAATGAAATGTGAATAACCAGAATTTATAAAATAAGAGGATTGAGATATCTAAGCTATTGTTTGGGAAAACTTTAAAGTTGAACGGTAAAGAGGATTTAAACAAATTAAATTTGTGAACATTCTAATTTAGTAAAATGAAATATTATAAATTTGTATAATACCAAAATTACATTCTGATAACATATAACAAGACTTACCAAATGTTAAAAGTTAAAATGATGTTTTGGATATGTAATGAGATATTGTATAGATAAACAGAACCTGAAGTAATGGAAATATACAAGTAAGGAAAACACAAAGGGAATTAAATGTATACAAATGGAAAATTTGGTTGTGAAAAAAATTTATATATACTTACATATAGCATGAAATGATGAATGGATAAATGGAACAAGTAAGTGAACTTAAGAAAGAAGATAAATGAATCGTATTATATCTTTGTAAATTGGTTATAGAAAATAAAATATAAATTGCATAGAAAAATTATGAATTTGTAACTTTGAGATAATCGTAAACTAAGGAAAGGCATATATGAGAAGTTAGACTTTTATGGAATGACTATAAATTAAAGTGATGATTAATAAAATGTTCCATAAATAAATTTGTTATTAACTAAAATTATGAAATTGAAGTAAATGTAAACAGAAGAATCTGGTATAGCTAAGACTCAATTGGAAAGGATAATGTTAAAGAAAATGCTATGTAAAGAAATGAATATACTAACTGAATAATGGATGGTGAATAATTAATTGTAATAAAAAAATAAAAGCCAATAAAATAATTTAGTATAGATAAATTGGATAGAAATCCATTGGAAGGTAATACGTGAGATTTGCGTATATTATTTTATTTGCATAACGATTTGATCCAAATTCGAACATAAAATTTCAAGATGATTTATATCGATCCAAGTTAGGATTTTTCACTCGATTTTCGACGGCGAACCCTAGATATGGATTTTTAATTTGATTCTGGAATTCTCCATCATAGTATATGGCTATGCAAGGAGGGTAACGGTTTCCAATCAAGGAACCAAATCTGAGTCCGCACTAGAGAGTCGTGTGAACGATACTAGTTTGGAAGCGAAATTGTGAGATCGAATAAGCGATAAGATTGATATTGCTCACAGATGATATGTGTATGGCTTACGGACTTAATTAAAGTTAATATTGAAAATTTAAGATGCCAAATATAAAATGTTTTTAAATTATATAACAATATATATATGTAAAAGAGATAAACCAAATTGAATGTAAAATTAATAATTTGGTTATGTTGGGTATGGTTTGGTTGTTATATGATTGTTAGTTGATTGTATGTAATTCATTAAGTGTTAATGAAATTGAAAACTATAAATCATTGAAATCAAATTGGAAGTTAAATGAATTTAAATAGAATTTAATTTGATTCAAATTGGAAGTGAAGTAATGTAAATATAAATTAGTGAATGTTAACTAATTGAATTAAGAATGAATGTTAGTAAAATCCAACGTTAATGAATCAACTGTGATTTAAATTTAAAACCAAGTCAATAAATATTAATGAGAAGTGAATTTATATTGGTTATGGATTAGTTGGATGATAATTGGTTGATGGTTGCATTTGTTGTTTCTATTGCATTTGCTATGTTGGCATGTGTAGTTGTTATGTTGCTATATGATGAATATTGATATTATTTTCGTATATGCATGTTTCTCATGGTTTGTTGAGTGTTTAGTAGGTGTGGATTGCGCTTGCTTCGCATTTGGAGCTCGTTTTCGCGCTATATTAGTCGTATATGCTCGCTAATAAAATATAAGGTACATGTTTATTTTGTCATTGGATTTGGTGATTTTTGGATGAGCCACTTGGCTTTTGATTTTCTTTTGTTGGTTTGGGGCCCGTAGAGGCGTTTTGTAGCTGTACCGATCGAGCCGCGCAAAGGAGACTCTGCCGAATTTTCGTAAAATCCGGGTGTTAGAAAAATTTTCAAGTTTTAAAATTTTATAACTTGTTTTGATAACTAACTTTTGAAGCTAGAAAGCCGTTCAGAGTAACTTAGTGGAAGCGTATTTATGACTTTATAAATGGAATTTCATTGTTTTATAAGTTGATAACTTTGAATAAAATATATCTAATGTTGAATTCTATACTTAGTTCCTTTCCCTTCTTTTTCCTTTTCAGGGACGAAAAGTTTTGAGTGGGGGAGAGTGTAACGACCCGTAAATTTTCGACAATTAAAATAGCTAATTTAATAAGATTTCGTGATTTAGTGTTAGAAATTTTTTTTGTAATTCGTTTAGAATAATAATAACTGGAATGAATTGCAACAATAATTATCCAAGTAATGGAAAATAAAAGCTACTTAGTGAAAGCCTTGCAATCAATAGTTGAATAGGATAATAAATGTGGAATCCATCGGGTATAATAGAGTAATTGATTGATAAGTAAAATCTATTTAAAATCAAATATTGAATATTGAACTGGTAAATTGTTTAAACTAAAATATTTAAAACTTATTGAATAATTGAATAACTGTAAAAATGGAAATAGTGTTCTAAATTGTGAATTGGTTTTAGAAGTTGAATCTTATAAGTTCAATTTCAATATTTCAAAAGATAGTGATTTAAAAATAATCAAATTTGTTTAATTTAATATTACGAATGCTTGAATAATTAAATTCCGAATTTGATATGATTAATTTGATATTGAAATTTAATATATGAAATAGAGTGAATAATTGAAATTTGATTTAATATGATTCAAATTGGTTTCCAAAGTGAATGTAAGTTATATTGGGATTATAATAGAGTTAATAAGAATTTAATAATTTGAATTTATTGGATAATTGAATAACGGGTTTAATATGATTTAAAATGATTTGTAAAATTTTATTTTATCATATTAAAGTTAGAATGATGTTGTACAACTTTTAAAATCGAGTTAAAAGTAAATTTGTGAAAATTGAATATTTTAATATTTAATTATCGACTGGAAAATAGCCAAAATTTTGAACAATCTCAGAACTGGATGAAACTAGTTCCATTGGATCCGTAATAATTTGATATTATCGAATTTCAATTTTCGTAGCAATCGGAGTTGTCGTTTGACCGTGGCAGCTCGAAACGCATCGAAATTGTTTTAATATTAATTTGGCGAGTTAAAATAGTCATTTTTCAAACAGTCTCGGATTTCGACGAAACCAGTTTCATCGGATCCGTAATGTGATATTATTGTAAGATTTCAAATTTCGTGTCAACTGGATTTATCGTTTGTCCGGGGCGAGCCAAAACGCCCAGAAATTCATTTAATCGATTTAATTTAAATTTGATCGTTTATTGCCGTAACTCGCACATATGACAGAATTAGCCTCCGAAATACGTTCCATTGTGTTCGGAACATGGGGTAAACCTTTGAAACGCCTAGCGGCACGCTATGATGGGGGTTCAAGATTTCAAGTTGCATAAATTGGGATATTTTGAAATTTAAAATTTATATTTTGACCGGTCAACCCTTCTGTTCAGCTGTAAATTCTGCCGTGTCCCTGTAGCTTTTCATTCACGTCTCCCTCTCCTTTATTCTACACACAATGGCAGAAAATAAAGAATAGAAAGGGGAAAAAAAAAGGGAAACTTAGAAAAATCATAACTCTATTTCTACTCAAGTAAAAATCGCGAAACCAATTTTAAAAATCAAGATTCTTCGTAAGCTTCATGTTGATATACTTGTTGCTGGGTGCGGCAGCTATTGAGGCCGAAGTCATTCTTAGGCTTGAACTAGGGTTGGAAATCGTGGAGGTTATAGGGTTCGATTCGCCAAACGGAGTTCGTATTTGCGTTTAGGGATGGAAGAGACACCTAGGGACCGAGTTTGGGAACGTGCGGCCACGTTTTGGGGGTGCGACCTGATCGCGCGCATACGTTTGGGGGCCGTGTGTCGCATTTTGATACTGGAGGCCGAGCTCGAAGTTGATGGTACCGGGAGGTGGAGATTCAGGAGAGAGGAGCGATGGCGTTATCGGTTCGTTGAACGGAGTTGTCTAGCTTCGTATCAGTGGAGGATGGTGCACGACAATGGTGAGTTGTGCACAGGGAATGGCTACAGGTTTTGCTTTGGGGAAGATGGAGTTAGTGGGCTGGGCTTCATTTGCTTTGGGTATGAATTCGTTTAATTATAATATAAAGTGTTTTATAAAATTCGAATGACGATAACTTATAAAATGTATAACTTTTTCATACGAGGTCGAAAACGCACGAAACTTTTTGCGTTGGAATCGTATCGACGAGCACTACGCAATGAAACTAGTTTGGAGTCATTCGGAGCTAGTTTGAATTTCGGATAAAATTAAACGCTCGTTTAATTTTATTTGAAATAAAACGCTGGAACAACAGGAAATCAATGTGAGTGTTTTATAACGCTCACAACGTACTAAATATCTTTATGCTAGTTAAATTTTGACATTATGTAGTGTTATGATTTTATTTGTCGTTGTTTGATAAATTAATTGTCATATAGATTGTCAGTTGAATTAACCGTTAAAAAAATTAAATTGACAGTTAAATTGAAATTGAAATTGAACTGCGATTAAATTACCTGACATTAATAACTATGAAACTGCCATGAATTGTATCGTCTATTGGATGATGTATTTTGATGGATGTTATTGGTTGATATTTAAATGTTTGGATGTTTATTTGCTTATATATACTGTTATGCATGCATATGAAACTGTGATTTGATTTAAGTAATATATATTCATCCCTGACATTTAATTGAAATAAATAATCACTTGGCCATAGGATAGAAAATTATATACGGACACCGAATTGGCTAAATTAATAATTTTTAAAATCGTCGACTTGAAATTTAGTTAAATGTTTTGATTTAAAAGTTATAAATAGAAATCAATTCATAGAAATCGAATTTATCGAAAAATTGAGTTTGGAATGTTGAATAGATTTTGGTTAAAAGAAGTTGTTAAATGATTTAAGTTGAGACTTGAAATTTAAAATTGGGTTATGATTGAATTTCGGAAATTTATTCGTTTTAAAAGATTGAACCTTAATTCGAGCTTTGAATATTACTAAGTAAGAGCGATATAAAATGATATTTGAAATTGAGCTTGAAATTGAATCTTATTTGTAATTGGGGATTTAAATTTGAATATTGAAGGATAAATTTTGTTAGGTGTTAAAAATTGATATTTTGAAAAATCAAGCTAAAAATTGATATACATTGAAATTGAATAAGTTGAGGGTGAATGTAAAATTGAATTAATTTGAAGTCAAAGTTGACATTGATTTGAATTGAAATCGAAACTGAATTGGTAAATTAGAAATTGAAATTTATTTGAATTGGGAAGTTATAATTGAAATGGATTGGTTTTGAAGCTGTTATAATTTTTTTTCCAAATTTCTCTGTTATATAAACCATTTTGAATACTTAAACTATTTTAATCTATTTTTAATCTACTTAACCCAATTTAAATTATTTTAAACTAATTTATCTATTTTAAATCCATTTTAAAGATTTTAAGTATTCTTAACTATTTTAATTATTTAAACTACTTTTAAACTACTTAAAACTATTTTCTAAAAATTTCAAGCTGGTTAATAAGGTGAAATGTTTATTTTTAAATCTTGAATTTGAATACGAATTGGATTAAATGAAGTTGCAACCTAAATTGAAATTCGGAATGATTTTGAAATCGAAATGAGATATTGATGCGAAAATTAATTTTTGAAACGAAATCTTACACTTGAATAGATACGATGATATTTGAAATGGATTTGATTTTTGAAGCGAACATGATATTTTGATATCAATTATGAATCGATTTGAAATGTAAAAGAGCCAACGGTGTAGTAATACGTAGTTATTTAAGAGACCAGGATCGGATATGGACATACTCTCTGTCGATACCGAAAACCACTTTAATAACTATTATACGCGGAGTGTTGATCCAGAATGAAGTGGATGGTTTGGTGAACGCGTTGACTGAAGAAAGAGAACGATTATTGGATGACCCCTGACATGACTAAAACAGGAGCCGCGCCGGGCCATTGAGGTTCGCCACCTCTAGCGGACACACTTCTTCGATACCATATCTATTACATTTGTGATTCGATTTGGGTGCACCCCTTGATTTGGGAGTGTTGTTTCACGGTGTTGGGGTAGCTGCTGGCTATGCTCAACATCAGTCCGGATCACGCAACTACTAGTATCCTAGTTGGTATCGCCTCATGTACCTTGCCATACTGATTATCCTATTCACGACCACTACGTTTTGTTTTGTGTTATACCTATGGGGTACCCTCCGATAACCACCAGTTTACGGTGGGGCTTACGGTGCTGTATAGACTATGACATTATAAAAATGTGTTAAGGGGGATTATGGTAACGCCTTAACGCTATTTTGATACTTTATATTACTGATAGGCATTATCTACTTAGCGTACATTACTACATAGTAGATAGTTTAACGGATCCTTGAGAGATGGAAAATCCCGTAACATCTCTTAAGTTATTGCACGCACGTTGACATTAGATATGAAATGTCAAACCCCGTAAACAGCTCTGACGCCGTTACACTCATATTTATTTACGATTGATTAAACTTTCATAAGGATATTTTAGTCCTGACTCAAGTGTTTTGTCTTTTCATTACGCTCGGGTCAGTCCTGAGTTTTCAGATTTTTGAAGATCTATTCTGGAGGACGAAGACGAAGATTTGGTACACTATTACTATTATTATCTGTGCATCATGCTATCTGCTGCATTATTTAAATTGTTCTGTTGTATATGTATAACTCTGATAAATGTTGTATAAATAATTGTCAAAGTATAGTAGACAGCTTCATGAACTGTTTATTTGACTATTATATTTTATCTTTCCGCTGCGAGATTATGTGTTGTTTCATTTCCTTTATTTCTCTTCCTTTTCTTTTCTTATTTACCCCAATAAACATCTGCCCTTTTGAATGGTTTGGAATCGACATGTGTATTTGATCGTCGGTTTAAACTTTCCAAAAAGGCGGGTCGTTACAGTTGGTGTCAGAGCATTAGTTTAGCAATAAACCTTGGCTCTAATGGGGAATAACTCATTGAAATAGAGGTAAGCTATATGAATGAGTTGAGTGTATATGAGAGAGCGTATTTATTAGTGATATAAAATGTTTTATATTGCGTCGGCTGATTTGTTGAGTGGCTTATGGATTCTGGTCAATACGAGTAATTAACGTCATTGACAGGGATCTCTAAACACTTAAACAGAACAATTCGACATAGTATTGTTTTGAAATTGGGTAAATGAAATAATTTTGCCCTAATTATATTTTGTATATAAAGAATTTATTTCAAAATTTATTGTGATCAATCTAGCTTATTTGGTTGTTGGAAATGAAATATTGGCTATTAACATTAATCGGATATTGTAATTTAAATAAATAAGGTGAATTACAAAATGAACAATGGTAAAACACTTGTGATATGTTTTAAGAAAGAAAATCCTATAAGAATATTTTATAAAGGTGACTTATGAATTAAAAATAGAATTAAATTGGAAAAAAAATTTGAATTTAAGACCCGGAGATTTTGAAAATGGTTCTCAAAGTTTTGAAGAAATATATGGTAACATTAGTTGGAAATTGTTTATGGAAATATTTTGAAAGGATTTTTAAGAAGGAATGAATATAGTACTCCTCTCTTATGTCGCTGGAAAATAATTTCGGTGATGACTGCGCAGCACCATCGACGCTCATTTTCGAGTCTCAAAGTGGGGGAGACTTCTAAGAAGCTTTGCTTTTCTTCAAAAAAATTATTTTGGGTAAATGGGTTTTGGTTTAAACTCCAAAGGTATGATTTGATGTATTAAAGATATAAGTATATATGTTTATTTCAAACGATTTGGAAAAAAACCGGACATTTAAAATTCTAAGTTCTGTTAATTAATAATTTTCAAATCATTTGAATGAAATGTGAATAACCAGAATTTATAAAATAAGAGGATTGAGATATCTAAGCTATTGTTTGGGAAAACTTTAAAGTTGAACGGTAAAGAGGATTTAAACAAATTAAATTTGTGAACATTCTAATTTAGTAAAATGAAATATTATAAATTTGTATAATACCAAAATTACATTCTGATAACATATAACAAGACTTACCAAAGGTTAAAAGTTAAAATGATGTTTTGGATATGTAATGAGATATTGTATAGATAAATAGAACCTGAAGTAATGGAAATATACAAGTAAGGAAAACACAAAGGGAATTAAATGTATACAAATGGAAAATTTGGTTGTTAAAAAAATTTATATATACTTACATATAGCATGAAATGATGAATGGATAAATGGAACAAGTAAGTGAACTTAAGAAAGAAGATAAATGAATCGTATTATATCTTTGTAAATTGGTTATAGAAAATAAAATATAAATTGCATAGAAAAATTACGAATTTGTAACTTTGAGATAACCGTAAACTAAGAAAAGTCATATATGAGAAGTTAGACTTTTATGGAATGACTATAAATTAAAGTGATGATTAATAAAATGTTCCATAAATAAATTTGTTATTAACTAAAATTATGAAATTGAAGTAAATGTAAACAGAAGAATCTGGTATAGCTAAGACTCAATTGGAAAGGATAATGTTAAAGAAAATGCTATGTAAAGAAATGAATATACTAACTGAATAATGGATGGTGAATAGTTAATTGTAATAAAAAAAATAAAAGCTAATAAATAATTTAGTATAGATAAATTGGATAGAAATCCATTGGAAGGTAATACGTGAGATTTGCGTATATTATTTTATTTGCATAATGATTTGATCCAAATTCGAACATAAAATTTCGAGATGATTTATATCGATCCAAGTTAGGATTTTTCACTCGATTTTCAACGGCGAACCCTAGATATGGATTTTTAATTTGATTCTGGAATTCTCTATCATAGTATATGGCTATGCAAGGAGGGTAACGGTTTCCAATCAAGGAACCAAATCTGAGTCCACACTAGAGAGTCGTGTGAACGATACTAGTTTGGAAGCGAAATTGTGAGATCGAATAAGCGATTAGATTGATATTGCTCACGAATGATATGTGTATGGCTTACGGACTTAATTAAAGTTAATATTGGAAATTTAAGATGCCAAATATAAAATGTTTTTAAATTATATAACAATATATATATGTAAAAGAGATAAACCAAATTGAATGTAAAATTAATAATTTGGTTATGTTGGGTATGGTTTAGTTGTTATATGATTGTTAGTTGATTGTATGTAATTCATTAAGTGTTAATGAAATTGAAAACTATAAATCATTGAAATCAAACTGGAAGTTAAATGAATTTAAATAGAATTTAATTTGATTCAAATTGGAAGTGAAGTAATGTAAATATAAATTAGTGAATGTTAACTAATTGAATTAAGAATGAATATTAGTAAAATCCAACGTTAATGAATCAACTGTGATTTAAATTGAAAACCAAGTCAATAAATATTAATGAGAAGTGAATTTATATTGGTTATGGATTAGTTGGATGATAATTGATTGATGGTTGCATTTGTTGTTTCTATTGCATTTGCTATGTTGGCATGTGTAGTTGTTATGTTGCTATATGATGAATATTAATATTATTTTCGTATATGCATGTTTCTCATGGTTTGTTGAGTGTTTAGTAGGTGTGGATTGCGCTTGCTTCGCATTTGGAGCTCGTTTTCGCGCTATATTGGTCGTATATGCTCGCTAATAAAATATAAGGTACATGTTTATTTTGTCATTGGATTTGGTGATTTTTGGATGAGCCACTTGGCTTTTGATTTTCTTTTGTTGGTTTGGGGCCCGTAGAGGCGTTTTGTAGCTGTACCGATCGAGCCGCGCAAAGGAGACTCTGCCGAATTTTCGTAAAATCCGGGTGTTAGAAAAATTTTCAAGTTTTAAAATTTTATAACTTGTTTTGATAACTAACTTTTGAAGCTAGAAAGCCGTTCAGAGTAACTTAGTGGAAGCGTATTTATGACTTTATAAATGGAATTTCATTGTTTTATAAGTTGATAACTTTGAATAAAATATATCTAATGTTGAATTCTATACTTAGTTCCTTTTCCCTTCTTTTTCCTTTTCGAGGACGAAAAGTTTTGAGTGGGGGAGAGTGTAACGACCCGTAAATTTTCGATAATTAAAATAGCTAATTTAATAAGATTTCGTGATTTAGTGTTAGAAAAAAGTTTTGTAATTCGTTTAGAATAATAATAACTAGAATGAATTGCAACAATAATTATCCAAGTAATGGAAAATAAAAGCTACTTAGTGAAAGCCTTGCAATCAATAGTTGAATAGGATAATAAATGTTGAATCCATCGGGTATAATAGAGTAATTGATTGATAAGTAAAATCTATTTAAAATCAAATATTGAATATTGAACTGGTAAATTGTTTAAATTAAAATATTTAAAACTTATTGAATAATTGAATAACTATAAAAATGGAAATAGTGTTCTAAATTGTGAATTGGTTTTAGAAGTTGAATCTTATAAGTTCAATTTCAATATTTCAAAAGATAGTGATTTAAAAATAATCAAATTTGTTTAATTTAATATTACGAATGCTTGAATAATTAAATTCCGAATTTGATATGATTAATTTGATATTGAAATTTAATATATGAAATATAGTGAATAATTGAAATTTGATTTAATATGATTCAAATTGGTTTCCAAAGTGAATGTAAGTTATATTGGGATTATAATAGAGTTAATAAGAATTTAATAATTTGAATTTTTTGGATAATTGAATAACGGGTTTAATATGATTTAAAATGATTTGTAAAATTTTATTTTATCATATTAATGTTAGAATGATGTTGTAGAACTTTTAAAATCGAGTTAAAAGTAAATTTGTGAAAATTGAATATTTTAATATTTAATTATCGATTGGAAAATAGCCAAATTTTGAACAGTCTCAGAACTGGACGAAACTAGTTCCATTGGATCCGTAATAATTTGTTATTATCGGATTTCAATTTTCGTAGCAATCGGAGTTGTCGTTTGACCGTGGCAGCTCGAAACGCATCGAAATTGTTTTAATATTAATTTGGCGAGTTAAAATAGTCATTTTTCAAACAGTCTCGGATTTCGACGAAACCAGTTTCATCGGATCCGTAATGTGATATTATTGTAAGATTTCAAATTTCGTGTCAACTGGATTTATCGTTTGTCCGGCGCGAGCCAAAACGCCTAGAAATTCGTTTAATCGGTTTAATTTAAATTTGATCGTTTATTGCCGTAACTCGCACATACGACCGAATTAGCCTCCGAAATACATTCCATTGTGTTCGAAACATGGGGTAAACCTTAGAAACGCCTAGTGGCACGACATGATAGGGGTTTAAGATTTCAAGTTGCATAAATTGGGATATTTTGAAATTTAAAATTTATATTTTGACTGGTCAACCCTTCTTTTCAGCTGTAAATTCTACCGTGTCCCTGTAGCTTTTCATTCATGTCTCCCTCTCCTTTATTCTACACGCAATGGCAGAAAATAAAGAATAGAAAGGGGGAAAAATGGAAACTTAGAAAAATCATAACTCTATTTCTACTCAAGTAAAAATCGCGAAACCAATTTTAAAAATCAAGATTCTTCGTCAGCTTCATGTTGATATACTTGTTGCTGGGTGCGGCAGCTATTGAGGCCGAAGTCATTCTTAGGCTTGAACAAGGGTTGGAAATCGTGGAGGTTATAGGCTTCGATTCGTCAAACGGAGTTCGTATTTGCGTTTAGGGATGGAAGAGACACCTAGGGACCGAGTTTGGGAACGTGCGGCCACGTTTTGGGGGTGCGACCTGGTCGCGTGCATACGTTTGGGGGCCGTGTGTCGCATTTTGATACTGGAGGCCGAGCTCGAAGTTGATGGTACCGGGAGGTGGAGATTCAGGAGAGAGGAGCGATGGCGTTATCGGTTCGTTGAACGGAGTTGTCTAGCTTCGTATCAGTGGAGGATGGTGCACGACAATGGTGAGTTGTGCACAGGGAATGGCTATAGGTTTTGCTTTGGGGAAGATGGAGTTAGTGGGCTGGGCTTCATTTTCTTTGGGTATGAATTCGTTTAATTATAATATAAAGTGTTTTATAAAATTCGAATGACGATAACTTATAAAATTTATAACTTTTTCATACGAGGTCGAAAACGCACGAAACTTTTTGCGTTGGAATCGTATCGACGAGCACTACGCAATGAAACTGGTTTGGAGTCGTTCGGAGCTAGTTTGAATTTCGGATAAAATTAAACGCTCGTTTAATTTTATTTGAAATAAAACGCTGGAACAACAGGAAATCAATGTGAGTGTTTTATAACGCTCACAACGTACTAAATATCTTTATACAAGTTAAATTTTGACATTATGTAGTGTTATGATTTTATTTGTCGTTGTTTGATAAATTAATTGTCATATAGATTGTCATTTGAATTAACTATTAAAAAAATTAAATTGACAGTTAAATTGAAATTGAAATTGAACTGCGATTAAATTACCTGACATTGATAACTATGAAACTGCCATGAATTGTATCGTCTATTGGATGATGTATTTTGATGGATGTTATTGGTTGATATTTAAATGTTTGGATGTTTATTTGCTTATATATACTGTTATGCATACATATGAAACTGTGATTTGATTTAAGTAATATATATTCATCCCTGACATTTAATTGAAATAAATAATTACTTGGCCATAGGATAGAAAATTATATACGGACACCGAATTGGCTAAATTAATAATTTTAAAATCGTCGACTTGAAATTTAGTTAAATGTTTTGATTTAAAAGTTATAAATAGAAATCAATTTATAGAAATCGAAGTTATCGAAAAATTGAGTTTGGAATGTTGAATAGATTTTGGTTAAAAGAAGTTGTTAAATGATTTAAGTTGAGACTTGAAATTTAAAATTGGGTAATGATTGAATTTCGGAAATTTATTCGTTTAAAAGATTGAACCTTAATTCGAGCTTTGAATATTACTAAGTAAGAGCGATATAAAATGATATTTGAAATTGAGATTGAAATTGAATCTTATTTGTAATTGGGGATTTAAATTTGAATATTGAAGGATAAATTTTGTTAGGTGTTAAAAATTGATATTTTGAAAAATCAAGCTAAAAATCAATATACATTGAAATTGAATAAGTTGAGGGTGAATGTAAAATTGAATTAATTTGAAGTCAAAGTTGACATTGATTTGAATTGAAATCGAAACTGAATTGGTAAATTGGAAACTGAAATTTATTTGAATTGGGAAGTTATAATTGAAATGGATTGGTTTTGAAGCTGTTATAAATTTTTTTCCAAATTTCTCTGTTATATAAACCATTTTGAATACTTAAACTATTTTAATCTATTTTTAATCTACTTAACCCAATTTAAATTATTTTAAACTAATTTATCTATTTTAAATCCATTTTAAAGATTTTAAGTATTCTTAACTATTTTAATTATTTAAACTACTTTTAAACTACTTAAAACTATTTTCTAAAAATTTCAAGCTGGTTAATAAGGTGAAATGTTTATGTTTAAATCTTGAATTTGAATACGAATTGGATTAAATGAAGTTGCAACCAAAATTGAAATTCGGAATGATTTTGAAATCGAAATGAGATATTGATGCGAAAATTAATTTTTCAAACGAAATCTTACACTTGAATAGATACGATGATATTTGAAATGGATTTGATTTTTGAAGCGAACATGATATTTTGATATCAATTATGAATCGATTTGAAATGTAAAAGAGCCAACGGTGTAGTAATACGTAGTTATTTAAGAGACCAGGATCGGATATGGACATACTCTCTGTCGATACCGAAAACCACTTTAATAACTATTATACGCGGAGTGTTGATCCAGAATGAAGTGGATGGTTTGGTGAACGCGTTGACTGAAGAAAGAGAACGATTATTGGATGACCCCTGACATGACTAAAACAGGAGCCGCGCCGGGCCATTGAGGTTCGCCACCTCTAGCGGACACACTTCTTCGATACCATATCTATTACATTTGTGATTCGATTTGGGTGCACCCCTTGATTTGGGAGTGTTGTTTCACGGTGTTGGGGTAGCTGCTGGCTATGCTCAACATCAGTCCGGATCACACAACTACTAGTATCCTAGTTGGTATCGCCTCATGTACCTTGTCATACTGATTATCCTATTCGCGACCACTACGTTTTGTTTTGTGTTATACCTATGGGGTACCCTCTGATAACCACCAGTTTACGGTGGGGCTTACGGTGCTGTATAGACTATGGCATTATAAAAATGTGTTAAGGGGGATTATGGTAACGCCTTAACGCTATTTTGATACTTTATATTACTGATAGGCATTATCTACTTAGCGTACATTACTACATAGTAGATAGTTTAACGGATCCTTGAGAGATGAAAAATCCCGTAACATCTCTTAAGTTATTGCACGCACGTTGACACTGGATATGAGATGTCAAACCCCGTAAACAGCTCTGACGCCGTTACACTCATATTTATTTACGATTGATTTAA
Organism: Allium cepa; assembly: GCA_030765085.1. Classification (NCBI taxonomy): domain Eukaryota; kingdom Viridiplantae; phylum Streptophyta; class Magnoliopsida; order Asparagales; family Amaryllidaceae; genus Allium; species Allium cepa. The sequence continues at coordinate 409,695,721 of CM060928.1, read as the reverse complement.
CTTTCATAAGGATATTTTAGTCCTGACTCGAGTGTTTTGTCTTTTCATTACGCTCGGGTCAGTCCTGAGTTTTTAGATTTTTGAAGATCTATTCTGGAGGACGAAGACGAAGATTTGGTACACTATTACTATTATTATCTGTGCATCATGCTATCTGCTGCATTATTTAAATTTTTCTGTTGTATATGTATAACTCTGATAAATGTTGTATAAATAATTGTCAAAGTATAGTAGACAGCTTCATGAACTGTTTATTTGACTATTATATTTTATCGTTCCGCTGCGAGATTCTGTGTTGTTTCATTTCATTTATTTCTCTTCCTTTTCTTTTCTTATTTACCCCCAATAACCATCTGCCCTTTTGAATGGTTTGGAATCGACATGTGTATTTGATCGTCGGTTTAAACTGTCCAAAAAGGCGGGTCGTTATAAAGGGACTAACTTGACCAGATCTAATATTACTGATCAAAATGATGGTATTAAGATTCCATAATTGAACTAATCACAAGTAGGAGATCGAGAGAGTTAGAGGTATGCACTAGGGGAAATTATGTAATTTGTTATATATATATATATATAACTCTATAGCCAATCAAAGATATTTGATTTCTATTATATACTTTGTTATATTGATATGATTAATTATGTAATTAACTTAAAGTACTTTAAATGAAAAATCCTCAAATAATTTTTTCTACGATAATTCTTTGTAAAATAACGTACCATTTTAAATATTCCTTGCGAAGATGTTTCGAGAAAGGATGTTAATACATCCTTCAAACTAGAGTACGTAATGCTCTCAAAATGTTTATTAATGTGTTGATAGTTATTAGATAACCATGGAATGACTCACTCGAGTGTTTCCTGTTGGTTAATAACAACTAAGTCAAATAAGAAATCTCAGAATGATGATAATGCACAATTCCTTAGTCTTGAGAATAAATCAGAACTTCTATATGGATACTCCACTTTGATTATAGTTAAATCATGGCGTGACGACCATCGAGCAATTATAGCTAGGTCTTAGTAGAAGAATAGTAAGCGAAACACTATTAAATAGAGAAATCTTCTCCTTAATTATATTAAGTTAGCATTGTAGTCAACTGTAGTCAACTTAAAATCAAAGTCTCTAACCAGTGTAGTACGGTTAATATGAATATTATAATTGAACCAAGGGCTTTATTTGTGGACTAACCGGGTCGAATGTGGATGATATTGGAAATTTAGCCAAAACCAAATTTCATAAATCCTAAAGTCATATAGTGCTGACGAAGAGAATTTGAGCAAAATATTCATTGCTAAAAGGTACTACTTAAATTTGTAAAATTGGATTTTACAGATGAGATTTGCAAGAAATGATTTAAGCTAAACTTTCATACCACTAGCCAAGATGACATGTGAACATTACTATTTGAATTATTCAAATATTAATTGGTAACTCAATTCACGCCTATGAGTCAGACAAGCGAATTCATTTTAGTCTCCAAAACACCACATAATTTAATTAGTAAAGTGTTATAAATTAATTAACATTTTAACAAATATTAATTATTATTATATTTAATATTTGGAGTGTATTTAGTGAAGGGTGTCCTCTAGAAATGTTCAAAGTGCTATTAGTCATTAATTGGGAGGGGTGTGTGTTTGTGTGTGTGCGCGAGCAAGCACATGCGTGCATGAGTGTGCGCACACGAGTGTATCGATATATGATATCAATTAGAATTTAGATTGGATTTAAATAGAATTAATTACTATTGGGTTTTCCTATCCATTTGTTCCATAATAGACCAAGTATAGGCTGGGAAAAATTAAGGGGGAGAGGACTTCTTGGGGTATGACTTGGTAAGAGGTTATGGTGGTAGATATTTCTTCTAAATTCTCTATTTAGGTGTTCCTAAGCCTATAATTTTCTTTTTCTAAGCCTCTAATTTTCTTTTTCTTTTTTGCTCCATCTCTCCCAGTCCTTAGCTTTTATAACCCCATATACTCCAGCCCATAGCCGAAATCTAACATAACCAAAATCAAATACAAAACTCTTCCAAGTAGCAGAACTTTGAAGTTTTCTCCAAGTAGCATCGAAGTCCCAGAGCAGATCATTGTTCCATGCACATGGGGTAGGAATTTCATTAATAGTTGTCATCTTGAATTTTCCATCTCCAAGCTTCCGATCAATCACGTAGGGTCCTTCCCAATTTAAGGCAAACTCTTCTGTATCTGAGCGGACTCATTTCAGAATGAGATCTCCTACCTCAAAGGTGCGATAGTGAACCTTGGCATTGAAGTGTCATACTACCCTTTTCTGGTGGGAAACAACTCTTAATTCTGCTTCTTCTCTTTTCTCATCAACCAACTCGAGAGACTCAAGCAGAAGCTTCTCATTCACCTTCGGGTCGAAATGCCTTTTACGATCAGAAGGGACTTCTAGCTCTGTTGGCCTCATTGCCTTTGATCTGTATGCCAAAGCGATAGGCAAGTGCCCAGTCGTAGACTTATGTGTCATCATATAAACCTATAGTTCTAGTGGAAGCTTATCGACCCAGTTGCCTTTAGCTCTAGTCAATCGCTTCTTCAAGGTGGATTTGATGGTCTTGTTCACTACTTCCATTTGCCTATTTGCCTATGGTTTGGACAAGACCAGTGGCATTTTCGTGTGCTTTAATAATTCTTTGAAGGCATTTTGGCAATCTTGAGTCCATTCAACTTCCCTTCTTAAGGGCATCAAAGAAGGGTATGCACTTATCTATCACCCCTGAGATGAATCGACTCAAAGCGGCTATCTTTCCATTTAATCTCTAAAGTTGTTTCTTCATGGTCGAGGAAATTACATTCCTCAAAGCTTTAATCTACTCCGGGTTAGCCTCGATGCCCCCATGCATTGACAACGTATCTCAGAAACATTCTTTATGCTACTCCAAAAGAACATTCAACGGATTTAACTTCATTCTGCATTTCAATAAGGTCATCCGGATGGTTTTGTGACACTCGTGATTTCACAAGCTTTTTGCCTATGTAAACTTGCATTGTCTGCTAAGATTTAATTCTTTAATATAGAATTTACAAATCACCGGTACGTGGCACAAGCATTCTTCAAACCGAATGGCATTACTTAGTAGCAATATAATCCCAAATCTTTTATAAAGCTAGTATTCTCCTGATCTAGTATATTCATTAGAATCTGGCTATATCCCGAATAAGCATCTATAAAGGAGAGTAACTCATATTTGGTAGTTCCATCCACTAATTGGTCAATCCTGGGAAAAGGAAAGCTGTAGTGAGCTCGCGTATCACTCAATTCTCCTCCATCTTTTCTTAGCTAGATGGGGTCCTTCGGTTATGGTATTGATTATCAATTTTCCATCATTTCATCTGGGCCTTTCTTTACTTGGTCCGAATTGATTCTCTTAGGCTGGCGACCCTGGGAATCTTGGAATTTGACCATCTTTCTATGGTTCTTTAACATATCGCTGGAGCTTATTTTTCCTTATCAATTCTTTAATGAGATTCCACAAATAGTGACACTCGTTCATGTTATGTCCACGTGTTCCATAGAAATGATAGAACTTTTCAAAGTGCCTTTTCTACTTGGTTGCCTCTCTCCTTGGTAGTTTATTCTATCGTTCCGTTCCTCAAGTAGTCTGGTATATGTTTTTCAATGTATCGTTTAGAGGAGTGTAATCTTCCAATTTCAAATTTCTCGGATATTTCTTGTTGTCATTATGTCTGCCACCTGGGCCTTGATTCTGTTTCTTTTCGTTTCCAGAGTTTTCAATATTACTTGCCACATTACTGGTACTATCTCCAGATTGCGTAACCGCCATGTTGCTTTGGATTACCTCCTTCGATTGCCCATCATCGACATTCCCCAAAGATAAACTTGTTTCTTCCAAGTGTAGAAACTAAATAGCTTTCCGATGGAACTCCTCCATAGTTGTAGGTTGCTTCATCTTCGACCATCAACCGAAATCCATATTTGGGTGAATCCTCGGACCAATGCCATGAATACCAAATCCTCCTTTGGATTACTTACTTCAGTATCAGCAACGTTAAATCGGTTCAAGAATCCTTTCGATGACCCCTTAGGCCCTTGAGATAAGCTCGTAAGGACATCGCGCCCTTGGGTCCTGCAGCATGCAGTCGGAACTGCTCCATGAATTTCCCAGCCAATTCATCGAAAGTCAATATGTACCTCGGCAAAAGCTTAATAAACCACATCGACGTGGCTCCTTGCAAGAAAATGGGAAAGCATCTACATTGAATGACATTTGTTGTGCTGGCATTTTCCATAGGTCATTAATACTTAAGTAAGTGATGTATAGGATCGATAGTTCCTATGTATGATGGCATAGTCGATATTTTAAACTTCTTGGAATACTCTTCTCCAAGAATATTCTCCATGAACGAAGTTCTTCTCGGTGCAAATCTCATATCCTCATTCTTTCTACCTTCGCTTTCCTTAACCAACTGCTTAACCATGTCAGCTATTTATTCCTCACTGTTACGGTACTCCGTAGAACAACTACTAGGGGCTAAACCAAGCTTTTAGCACTATAAACAATCTCGGCTTATATGTTGACGTCCAGATTTTGCAGTCTATAAAAGAACCACTCCTATGGTATTCCATTGACGTGTGCTAGGTTTAACTGTGGTTGTCTGAACTCCACCCCCGTTAGCCTTAACATCTAGCTCAAAATCATCTTTGTCCACATATAGGTCATTTTTAGGGTTTGAAAGCTCCATAGCATCAACTCCATGTCCTCGCTGATCTCCCAAATTCCTCTCGGTATAGAGAGAATTCCTCATGGTATAGAGAGAAATCCTCTTAGTACTAAGTTGTTTTCTTACGAAGGGAGCACTTATGCTTCCTCCTGGAGCTCCTTCTACAATTCCAGCAACTACTTCCTTTCTTTTTCCATTTCCCTCTGCTTGTTTTGACCAGAAATTGATGGATTATCTTCTTTAGATCTAGGGGAGAAGCTTCTCTCCTAGTCCTTCTAGTCCTTTATGGGTTGTTGGATTAACAGAGCATCCATCTTTTCCATTAAGAATTTCTAACTATCCACCATATTCTCTTTTCATTTATGTAGCATATTATCAAGCTTACCTCTGGTAACCACTTCCCGTTGAGAAAATTGTCAATGGATGGATATTATGACCTACCTAAACAAGTAGTGTTTGACATACTATTATGTTTACTCATGATGTCTTTATTGCGATTTAAAGCTGTTTGTAAGAGTTGCGTTTCTCTTATTGAGTCCTTTCATCTCCGACCACCTCAATCATAACCATGACAGCAAGGAGGATAATTTCATTATTTTGAGTCATAATAGTGGCCAGGTCAAAATTTACACTCGAAAATTCACACTGCTTTCTGGTAGCGAATATGAAGAATGTGTTTACAATATTAATATTGGACAGTTTTGGGATTCAGCTCATGAAGTTTTCCTGACTGGTTACTGTGATAGTGTCACCTGTTTAGGTCATTTGGATGATAAAATTACTATATGGAATCCTGCCCTAAAATAAGCAAGAACTTTACCACCACCACTATTAGCTGACAGGTCCTTAGACTACATATGGTGTAACGACCCAGAATTTTTAGTAATTAAAATTTGAATATTTAATTAATTTTAAATATTTATAAGTGAATTTATAAGTCAAATAAATTTTTATTTGAATTATTGGATTTAATTGGATTATTAAATCGATAATTTAATATGTTAAATTATGGAAATAATTAAAAAATTGAGTTAAATATGATTGAAAATGATTTGTAAAATTTTATTTTATCATATTGAAGTTAGAATGATATTTTAGAACTTTTAAAATCGAATTAAAAGTTAATTTGTGAAAATTGAATATTTTAATATTAAATAATCGACTGTAAAATAGCCAATTTTTGAACAGTCTCAGAATTGAACGAAACCAGTTTCATTGGATCCGTAATAGTTAGTTATTACCGGATTTCAATTTTCGTGTCAATCGGAGCTATCGTTTGATCGTGGCAGCTCGAAACGCATCGAATTATTTTTAATTTAAATTTGGCGAGTCAAAATAGCCATTTTTCAAAAAATTTCGGATTTCGACGAAACTAGTTTCATCGGATCCGTAATGTGATATTATTGTAAGATTTCAAATTTCAAGTCAATTGGATTTACCGTTTGTCCGGTACGAATTAAAACGCCTAGAAATCGATTTAAATCGGTTTAATTCAAATTGAGCGTTTACAGCCATAACTCGCACATACTTCCGAATTAGCTTCCGAAACCTGTTCCATTGTGTCCGGAACGCGGGGTAAACCTTAGAAACGCTGGTTACGGCGTCTAAATCGGAGTTCGGAATTCCCGAGATGAATAGTGTTTACGCTTGCTTTTCTTATAAATAGCACCACACACAAATAAAAAAAAAAAAAAAAAAAACTAAACCCTAATTTATAATAGCCAGCCGCCACCTCCTAGTTGAATGGCCAGAAATGCTCCAACTTCATCCCTCTAGATCTTCCAATCCGTCAACAATTAGAGGAAGTTGTCAACATGAAAGTTGGAGAGGGGAGTGAGAGCTACGATCTGAACGGTGGTGATCGGAAACGGAGTCGTGTGGAGGGAGCTAGAGGGGGCCGTTCGTGGGCTGTTCTCATGCGTGCGCGCGCGTCATAGGGGGGTCGAGTTGGCCATGGTGGCAGGTGGAGGTAGCTTGCGACGAGAGCTTCGCGTTGGCATTGGTGTGATCGAGTATCGTTGAGTGTGGTGGGTGCAAAAATTAACCCTAAATTTTGCTTATGGGTTCTATATGGTTCGGCCTTCACCTGTAGATGGAACGCAAATAGGAAGATGAAGGAGAGGCATAGGATCTGGAATGGATGGTGGATGTTGAGATGTGGGTTTAAATTAGTTAAGTTTATGTTGAAATTATGTTATATAAATACGTGTAACTTCAAAAATGCATAACTTTTTCATACGAGGTCGAAAAAATGCAAACTCAGTTGCGTTGGAATCATATGGACGAGCACTACGCGATGGAGTTGGTTTGGAGTCGTTTGGAGTTAGTGAGAATTTTGGGTAAAATTAAACGCGCGTTTAATTTTATTCGAAATAAAAGCTAAAACGGAATTTAAAACCAAGGTGAGAACTTCTCACTCAATCGAATAGGTTTCGATTTTATTTTAAATAGTTAGATTTAAAATATTTGAATGCATGTTTGAATGATGACTGTAAATTATTGATTGTTAAAATAGACATTATGCGCCGTTAGTAAGCGGATGTTATTTAGTAAAAACATATACCGCGAATATTTCATAAACAGTGAAATTGGTATTATATATAATATCAATATATATATATTGGCATATGTATATATTGCAGTTGTTGATTTCCCGCATTTTTTGTTTAGCGGATGAGACCCTATTACGCCGTTAGTAAGCGGATAATATTTATTAAAAACATGTACCGCGATAATTTCGTACTGGAGCGAAATTGGTATTGTGCTAATGTTTTTGGATGCAGGAAAACAGGTTGGAGGGATCCAACTGGATTCCTCAACAGTTTTTATTTGATTTCAGATATTTTGATATTTGATGGATTTTCATATTGATATATGATATCGTTGTAGTCGTGATTGACTATTTGGTGTGTAGCATCATTTGACCCAAATTTTGGGATTTTAAAATGATCTTTAAAATAATTTTTGAAAATATACTTTATTTCTGGAATTGATCCATTATAAATAAATAAAAGTTATAATTTTATAAGTTATAAAATTATGATTTTTGAGAAATATAGTTAAAAGTTGATTTTAGAAATTATGGAGTTAATAATTTTATAAAATAGTTTAAATTGGGAAATTTGAATTAATTGTGAAAAGTTTAAATATAGGATTTATAAAATTTAATTATTTTATAAATCAAGAGAATGGTGAAATTTATAGATTTATAAATGGATATTTATGAATTGAGATTCAGACATTATAAAACAAGTTTTTATAAGTGTTTGAGTGAAGTGAAAATGAATTTCATTAAAGAATGAAATTTATAAAATTATAAATGGTGAAGTTATAAATGAAATTTATAGATAGTAAGATTTATAAATTTGTGAAGTTATTTGAAGAATAAATTTTGTTAAATAAATGAATCTTATAAGTTATAAGATTTATGGTTTGGAAAGTCTTTAAAAGAACGATTTTGTAAAATAATCGTTTATAAGTATTTAACTTATAATGTGAACATTTAGTTTATAATTTAGTTATAAACTGGAATAGGTTAATAAAGGAATTTATAAAAAGGAAGTTTTTATAAATAAATAGATATGGAATTTATAAACGTTGTTTTATAAATTCGCAAACGACTTATTTTGATAAGAAAATTTGTTGAAACCTATTAATGGGATTATATTCACGTTTTTGAATAGTGAATAATATGTTAAAGAAAATGTTTAGAATGTGATATTTTAAGCAGAATTAAAACGATCTAACGATGTTTTAAATGTGTTGAGATTCGAAAGCATAGATTTCAACATTCATTGTTGAAATAGATGTTTCGTGAAATAAAAGGAAATGGTGGACTATAACACTGTGTTATAGTAAATGATTTCCGAAAGGAAATGTTTTGAATAGTATTGGGATTTATATATCTATTTTTAATTCGAATCCCTATACTAGTGATTTTGGGACGTTGTAACGATGTTTTACGCAACATTCGTTTTGGCCCAAATAAATATGTTTAAGTGAATGATTTCCTTAATAGAATGAAATATATACTTAATTCGATTTAAGTATATTGCATATTTTCCAGAGTTGAAAATAAAAAGATTCGTGAATTACTTACGAATAGATAAGTATGGAAATGTTTTCCAATATGAAGTGAATAATTAGAATTTATCTTTTTGAAGATAAATTGAAATGAATTATTGAAATCGAATATGCATGGATATTTTGAAATATAAATTCATTATGGAATTTATATGTGAAAAGTGGAATTTGTTTGAAAATAAATATTGATCTATTTTTGAAGTGTTGAAATTATATATCTTATAAAGATATTTTGGAAAATAAATAATTTGGAAAATTATTTGGAATCTGATGATGTGTGCATATCAATTGATAGTTCAATAGCCGACTATCAATATTTCCCTTTGAATGGGTATTTGATGTGATTTGTTGAATTTGAATGCACACTTATTTTTGAATAAGCGCTCACTATTCGGGTTAACCGGGAAAGGACCATGGGGTCGTATAACCCATTCCGAATATGTGATACGTTGTTATGAATTGCATTTGAAGATCGGTGTTGAAGACCGGTATTTGCGAGAGCGATAGGATGACCTATCGATTGTCTCTGCACTGGGTCGCACCTGGTATAGAGATTCCATAAGTGATGGGAAATCCGATCAGGATTGTGAATATCCGGATTGCAAGGACTTCTTTGTAAGTGCCTTCGGTTTTGTTCGATCCCGGAACAGACTTGTATGGATTGTATGTCTGACATTACAAGTTGAGATATAAAGCCGATTTCTTTCAAATATATTTCTGTTGGTGGCGGAGAATTTATTCTTTGCTTAACACCCTTCTTTGAGACGTACGAGCTCAAAGGTTATATAGTTGAAGTTATCAGCGATATATTCCCAATTTGGTAATGTGACATGCTGAGTGATGCTGAAATGATCATTGTGTTGATTATTTGTGATAGGATCATTTATTTGATCGTCTATCTTAGTGATCATTGTGTTGATCATTTGTTGACCCAAAACATGGCTTTTGTATAAAGTATGTTTTTGTGGACGTGAATTCGTCGAGCCTCACATCCCGGAAATGGTCAAAACAGGAAAGATGCAGCAAGGTTATGAGGGGTAGAACCCTTTAGGATATGTGCATTTCCTTCTGGAAAAGGGTGGTATCATGGTATGGAGCCCAGATACTTACTCATGTTGAAACACTTTGTTTTTATGATTGTGTGAATTGATTAGAGAGCTCTCGGATAAAGGTCCCAAAGGACCGGGGGATGGCATATTCGGTCAGTTGTTACTCAGTTAGGGGTAACCCGGCCTTGTGTTGGTAGAGATCCGGTTTGGTTCTCGGGGATGTCCATCCAGAGGCATTCTCATGTGGCAATGGGAAGTTCCTTGGCCTGACCATTTGTTGGAAATCCAATTCTCAATACGAAACTTGTACGGTATTAGTTGTAGAACCTGCTATTCACTTATGGTGGTCACCACTGTTTGGATAGTAGCTATAGTAGGCATACGATAATGGTCGTATGTTGGCTAAGATTTATATCTTTATTTTTGAAATGATTTGTTATTACACTATGCACTAGTAATAATATCAAATGTTATTTTAAAATGCGTATCAAGCATCTTTGACTATCATAAGGAGAAATCTCCTCCGATTCTGCGTTTGCATGTGTGTGTGTGCGGGAGGCCTTATGGTAGTCTCATTTTTAAAAGCATTGCGAATTAATTTAAAAATATTCCTCTATTTTGATTTTAAAGTTAAATAAACTGTTTTGAGTTCTCACACCAGTCACATGACTGACTCGGAGTTTATTGTTTTCCTTCCTAAACTCTGGGTGCCCACCAATTTCCACACGGGCAGTCAAGAGTTAGGTTTATCAGGATATTCTGGATATTCAGGAGTTGCTGGAGGCAAGCTGGATGGCATGGCGTATTACTAATTTATATAGTAATTCTTTTTCCGCTGCATTGTTTGATGTTGTATGATGTTGTACACTCTGATGATATGATGTAATGAAATGAGATGTAATGTAATAACTGATATAGTTCTTTGTTTAAAGATTATTCATTTATTATTATATGTTGTTCCGCTGCGAATTGTGAGATTCTGATGTTGTTCTGTTGTTTCTTCTGTCCCGTTCTTATTTCCCTTCTATTTTAAAATTCTCTGTTTTCAAAAAAAAAAATTGTCTATCTTCTTTCCTCTCTATTTTCTATCTCTTCTCTCTTCTTTCTTTTTCTTAAATTCTTTTTTTAAAACCCATAACTTTCCGTGTTTTCGGCCTTCGATTTCTCGGCAGTCGATAAAGTGAGTGTCGATGTCGAATTTTCGAAAGTCGAAATTTTCGGAGCGTTACATATGGCGTGAAATTAAAACATCATTTGGTAATGATGTCAAAAGCAACGATTACAAAGTTGTAAACATATTGAGCTCTAATGAGATGTGTAAAATCAAGTTGAGGTATACAAGTTGGGAGGAGATGATACTTGGAGAATTATTCATATAGATGATGTTCTGCCTTTCTTTGAGATCGATACCATAGCTGTAGTATCCTCAGGCAAGAGGGGGAAGTGTTACCAGATAGCAAGTCATAATGATTTGTCTTTGAATTTCAAGACCTCGATCCTTCTTTCATTTGACTTTATTGATGATGGGTTCGCAACGAAACTATTGCCCAGTAATGACAAGTACGCTCATTCTGATTTGGACCTTTTGGACGACAAGTTATTTACTTTGCAGGGAGAACCAGTGCTAACGGGGATAGGAGTATGGAAATATGGTTACTGCATGAATATGGTATTGAAATGTCTTGGAATTTAATTTACAAATTTTAGACCTACGTTGAACTTAATTTATCTTTGGATATCAAAGAGTGGAGAGTTCCTTATGTGTAGTAAATCAAATGGTATCGTACAAGGAGGAGATTAGTTGTTTAAGGAAAATATCTTCTACTTGTACGATTTACACACCAAACAAGGAAAATATCATCAGATGTGCAAATTAGGGCTTTGTTTTGGATAAATTATTCACCATAATGCAAGTTTAATTTCACTCAAAACCACAAAGAATGCTAGGCTAACCAAGTGATTTTACTGGTATCTTGTTATTTTGGATTATTTCCCATATATTTCAAGTTACATCAGTTATACTGAATATATTATATTAGATATGAGTCATTTGAAATGGCATCTTCGTCATGTGTGTTTACATAATTATTATTATTATTATTATTATTATTATTATTTTAAACTCTGAATGATTTCTTTATTATAGAATCCAAAGTAGTACAATCACTTTTTATAGAAGCCTTACAACGATAAAACAGAAATTATCCAACAGACTTTGTCAATTATCCAACAGGAGATGACAAAATAGTCAACCTCAAAACACATAACAATTAAACCAAACTAATTAAAACCTAGGAACAGCCTTACAAACCAAAGGATTCTTCATCTCCATAGACATCTTCAAGCACTCTTCAAGATCAACACATCCCTCGGTCGCGGGAACCCATTTGAAGCTCTGAAGCATCTGGGCCAACCAAAGATGCACGGTGGCCAAGCCCATGGCCTTGCCTGGGCAGACTCTACGGCCAGATCCAAATGGAGCAAGCCTCAAGTCCGAGCCCAAGATGGACACATCCTCCTTCATGAACCTCTCAGGATCGAACTTATGAGCATTGGGCCATATGCATTCATTGTGGGTTATGGACCACATGTTGACCATAGCGGTCGTGCCAGCAGGCACGAAGTGGTCATTGACTGTAACGTCGTGGATGGCAAGACGGGCCCAAGAGAGAAGTGGGCCCGGTGGTTGTAGCCTGAAGCATTCTTTGACTACCGCTTGCAAGTAGGGTAGGTTTGGAATGTCTGAATCGGATACGAGTCTGGAGTTGGATTTTAAAGATTTGATTTCGGTTTGGATTTTTGATTGAATATCTGGATGAAGTACCATTCTAGCTATGATCCATTCAAGTGTGATCGCTACTGTATCGGTTCCTCTGAATATCATTTCCCAAAGAATAGCAACCATATCAGAATCAGAAAGCTTTTCATCCTTCTCCAAATCAAGCAAAACATCAACAAAGTGACCATCACCACTTAAGCCAACTCCATTCATCCTTTTGATTCTGTGTTCTTCGATGATTCTGTGTTTACATAATTATTGACTTTTTAGTATCTTAACTTATATTTGTCAGGACATTGGTTATTATTGCTCTTCAATGTTTTGATGTTACATGTTACTCTTTTTTTCATGTTTTTTTATAATTCTTTTACTATTTTAGGTATTGCAGAGTTTTGTTGTTTTGGTCTTAGATATATTTTTTAAGTTGGGCCTATAAGTGAATATTTATCTTTGAACATTTCAATTATTAATTTTTTAGCAAATATCGTATGTGTTACTAATATTTTATAAAATAGTATGAGATTTTGTAAAATAATATAAAAGATGCATTTTATAAAGTGGAAAATAGGCACAATGACAAACTTTGAAAAAAATTTAGGCCAAAAGACAACAACTTTCATTTTTCGGCTGAAGGATGAACTTTGAAAAATATTATATCAAAGGATAATGCTAAATATAGATAGCATTTTGTATGGTGTAAAATTGAATATAATACTAGTTATAACTAGCATTTTGTATAATGTAAAAACTGAAATGCAAGTTATAACTAGCATTGTCCTTCAGCCTAATTTTTTTTCAAAGTTTGTCTTTCAGTCCAAAAATGAAACTTGGTGTCGTTCAGCCTAAATTTTTTTAAAGTATGTCCTTATGCCTAATTCCCTCTATGAATAATATATTTTATAAAATAGTTTTAAGGTTTTATAAAATATTTATGAAGGAAATACTTAGTTTCAAATGAAAAAATTAAGTATTGTAAAGGCTTAAATGGATTTCTAAGCCAATGGTGTATTTTATAAAATCATATGGATAAAATAGTATAAAAAGGTATTATACTTTTATTAAAGAGAACTTAGTGAATAAAAGTAAGATACGATTAAGTAATCTAAAATAGTTATTTAAATATATATATGTTTTAATTAATGGTATTGATCTTATGTTGGTGATCATGCCACTATTGACTTTCTAAATTGAAATTCACTTATCAGTTATTTCCGCTGGTGTAGTCTTTCATGCATATTGATTATTCCATTCCGTTCATGTATGTTCAGTATATTATACGTTATTATTCCGCTGTGAGATTTTATTGATATGTCTTGGTAATGTTTTTTTTGTTTTTTCTCGACATTCTATTTTTTGGGATATTCAAAAGTCAGACGTTGTCATTCGTTGTTGAATTTAGGGTATTACGAAGATCTGTTGTAGTTGGACTATCTATCCTAAGGTTAGTCCAATGGATAGGTCAGCGTTAATATTTCAGACTAATGTTATATAATTGAACTATTTATCCTGATGTTAAGTCCATGGAAGATGCCAACATTAACATTTGTTGTTCGACCTGTGTTGGGGTCCTTGTAGAGATTCGTGAACTGTTCGGGATTCTGGAATACAGAGAGAGATTCAAAACCTGTTCGAGTGATGAAGTTGTGTATTGAAATTCCGAGCATGACCTTGACATCGAAAATGGCTCAAGATGGAGTAGGATGCATGATTTTCGATTTCCAACCAAATGGGTTGCGACGCGGCAGGTTACAACCATCAGAGGTCGGTTAGACTTTGAAAAATGGGTCAATGGTGAGTTAGGGAAGCAACATGATGGTCAGTTTGGGTGAAGGTGGCCGATATGAGGCGGTTATCAATCGTGTGGTGGATGGGTGCGTTCGAAATGGGGGAGACCGTGATGTTTATTTTCAGTTAAGTCCATAATAAAATTTTATTTGCAAATTAAATCCTAACTACTCTGCATAACTTTTGCATGCGAACTACGATTCATGTGTGGTTTATTCCATTGGACTCAAGGATAATTTTTGGACAGTTTGGCATGTGGTTTGCTGGCTTTTGGAGCGTTTTGCAAAAGCGCATTAGTATAATTAATTAATTTTAACTAATTGAGTGTAAAGAATATTACATAGATGTTCATTAATGAAAAATTACATTTTCTGGTATACGTTACATTCTATTGGTGATTTTTTGGTTGTTGCAATATTTTGGATATTATGGCTTGATTGGATTATTTATCGTTATTTGTTGTGTTTTTGATGATGGATGTTTAATTATAATTAATTGTTGATCAACTTATTAACAACTCTAAAACTAAGATACTTTTTGGGAAAGGTGTATCAGTTAAGGACCGGACCAATCAAATTCTGGAGTCCAGTGTGGAAGGCACCAATTTAATATCTAAGAATTCGACTTTCAGCAAATAAACTTAAAATTCCTTATTTTTGTGGAATTACTGTATAGGATTAATGGTATAATTAATGCTTGGAGCTATAAGTTCTTAAATACTAGTGATAGATTAGAGCTTATTATGACCACAATCTACCATGTTATCCAATTCTGGATGCAAATTTGCCAAATTTCAAAAATAATAATTCAAAAAATTGAGCAGGAATGCACCAACTTCATTTGAAATGGGAAACATCGTAAAATAAATTGGGCCACAGTTTGCAAACCTTAGACTAAGGGTGGTTTAGGTTTGAGAAATCTAGAGGAATTGGATCAAGCTTATACTATTAAACTAGTCTGGAATTATTTAAATCAAAATACCCTTTAGGCTAAGTGGATTTACAACAAATATTGCTCTAAGGAAAACTTTCTGACAGAATTTTGACAATAATGCTTCATATACTAGGAATTTCATGCTGAGCAAGAGAAATTTGCAGTAAACTAATAAACAGGAAAATTGCAAATGGTATAAAAATCAGTTTGTGGTTTGATCCATTGATTAAGGATAAATCTCTCTCAAACACTATTGAAGGGTCACATATGACGTTGTTTAATACACGAAATAGAGAAGTTAGCAGCATAATTAAGTAGGGGGTGTGGGACTTCACTAGATCGAACTTGTTAGCAAATATTTGCATTCAATGTTGGAGATTAGATTTCGAAGTAATGACAACAACATGAAGGGAGTGGTCAGCAAATGGTGAAAAATCCTTGGTGAAATCAGCTTCGGAACTTTCCAGGATTAGGGGAGAACAAATTTCTTGGTGCAATAAGGTTGGAAACTGTTATCCCACCTTTGGCAAGGCCATGACACCAAGGACTTGATTAGAGACTGAAGAGAATCCGTTTCGAGAATCAGTTATCTACAGGTTCACAATGGATACAGGAAAACCTGGTCCAAGTCCGGATCGAGCCACAATTAGCATGGTATGACAAGCAAAGCTATGAAAGGAAATATTCCAAGTTTCAGGTCAATCGAAGTTTGTATGCTCAAGTTATGAATCAATCAAGATCCATGTGAAATATGCTGATTTCGTATCCATCGCCCCATATCCATCCATCTTGCATCCATCAGTTAGCCTCCATCATCGTATCCATCCTTTCATATCGATCGGCATCAATACGAAATGGACATGACACAAACAATCGGCGCCTATCATTCATATCCATAGGATTCGGGCCTATATCAAAGGACTTCAACACTCTCTGGATCGATCGCACTTTATTCAACTAACAACTGCATTTTTCGTATCGATCGCCTATCTGATCGATACGAAAGACAAGGCCTATGATCGATACGAAAACAAAGGAAGAGCATCGATACGAGAGGTAAAATATGGAATGGATACGAAAGAAGCATTCAACCCGAAGGAAGCGACCACTATGCACAAACGTAGGATCTTCATGAAGCATGCGTGCCAAGTCATCGATACAAGTTGATGGATACGAATCCATCGATACGAAGCCTTCAGCCTCACTAGCAAATTCAATCTTGGATAGACCATATCTCTCAAACCATAGAACTAAATGCTATGAAATTTTCACAGATGGTTGCATATCATCTCAAGAACGCCCATGATTAATCTCAGTCCAATTAAATCCATTCTCAATCGATACGAAGGCAACCTAGATGGATCAAGGATCGATCACAAACAACTCCAGATCGATTGTGTGGACCCACCTACACATGAAAAAGGGTATTCCGAGATTCAAGGCAGATATTTCCAGCTTTACACTTGTAAATAGCACCTCCACTGTAACTAAAAAAGGACTTTTATGCTGCTGCTCTATTGAAAATCCATTGTTACTCGAGCGTTAGTCATTATATTGCTGTAGCTCAGTTTATAATTAGCAATAAACAGCAAATCCTTCAAAGTGGACGTAGGCTACAACGCCAAACCATCATAATTTTTTGTCATCTTTCACTACATTTCATTTTTCCTGGTGTGATTATTAGGTTAGCCTCATTTTTCATTTTATTTCTCCAGTCTAATCTCTTCAATTACATCCGAAGAGTCTTGTGTCCATTTTTGGTACAAACACTTTGGTGCTTTTACTGAGAAAAACTCTGCTTTTTCTCCTGCTCCGTGGATCCCCTGCCGTGGTCAGATTGCTAAAATATAAGGGCGAGGTCCAGATCTGTTTTCCAGTGGTTCTTTCTATCCTATTCAGATTGTCCCTGATCTAAGAAGAACTACATCGAACCTGGTGCGCAATTCTAGAACTGCTTCCAATGTTGCCGATCCGAAAGGAAGGGATAGAAAGAATCCTACACAGTTGACCATAATAGGCCAAACAATAGCTGGAGTTCCAAATCCACTTGGTCCAGTAACTAAAGAGGAATTCTAGACCCTTATGCAGGAGCTCACTCAAAGCCGTCAAGAGCTCACTCAGCAGATGTGGGCCAACCAAGAACTCACGAAACAGCTGAATGAAGAAAGGTGACAAAAATCTAGAATGGAACATGCCTCTTATTATTTGGCTGAAAGCTCGGCGTCATCTGACTTCAATCATAGATCTACACGCCGCCGATTAGATGGGAATTACACGGAAGCCTCCGAGCACCTATATGCTGTGAATTTCGTACATGCTGGATCAGCTCCTTCCACGAGGCATCAAGCTGGACCATCCTCCCGAGGAGGGACACTTCCTTACAACACAAACCATGACCATGCAACAGTTGCTGCTATAGATCTGGATGCCGAGATCCAGAACCAACCAGATCCAGCCCCTCATCACCACATTCATGCTCAAGATCCTCACTTCCTTGAAGCCCAGGAGCCAAGGAGGCATGGAACGGGTCGCAGACAGCGACCAGATCATCGTCGTGACATGGAACCCAACCATGCCTTGGCCTCGGATATCCAGATACCTGATAATCCAACTACGATACACCAAATGATAAGACAAAGTCAAGACCTCACAAATGATGATTGGGGAATTTCTAGAAGTCATACCACGTTCACCAATGATATCTTACATGCGAAACCGCCTCGCCGATTCCACATGCCGACCTTGCCTATACATGAAGGGAATTTAGATCACAACCACCACATTCTGAAATATGAATGGCTTATGAATGTCACTCGAGCTGATGATGCAGTTAAGTGTAGAAGCTTCCTTATCTCCTTGGGAGGCATTGCGACTATGTGGTTCATCTGTTAACCACCAAGATCTATTTCATGTTTTGCCCAGTTGGCTACTAAGTTTGTCGAGCAGTTCCGCTTGCATGCTACAAAGCCGAAGGACGTTAATACCTTATCTAGTGTTACTCAAACCCCAGAAGAGACTCTAAAGCATTATTTGGAAAGGTTCCACGCTGCATGTGCCGAAGTCAACAATCCCATCGACAACTATATTCTAATGGCATTGACTAAAGGAATCGATCCCGATTTCGAGTTTGGTGATTGGTTGGCTGGAAAACCCCATGTTTCGCTAGACCGTTTTTATGCAAAGGAAGACCAGTACTTGAGGAGGGAAGATGCTAGACAGTCTAGGAAGAAGGACGTCACGGGGCCAGTAGTGAAGGAATCCAGAGTAATGTTGCAGTGAAGCAGACCGGGGAGAACTCCGGAAAAGTATAGTTGAATATTCAGAATAAGCAAAGTCAATAGAAGGGTAATGAAGGTCAAGGAAATAAGAGAGACCCTCATCGTGGGAGACCCAAAGCTCTTCTGTTCGATCGATATACTCCCTTGAACACGTATCTAGAGAATGTTTATCTTCAAACCTGCAATACAGGGAAGTATAAGAAGCAAGCTTCGAATCCATCATCAGAAAAGTAGATTCAGACCAGAAAATTCTGTAGATTCCATGACTATTACGAACATAACACTGATGAATGTCGTCATCTGCAGGATATTATTGAAAAGTTGGTTAGAGAAAGAAAGTTAGAGCAGTTTGTCCGGACTTCACAGGATGGCAGAGCGGGCCCATGTAATGCCAAGCAGGGCCAAGGCCAGGCTAGGCCTGAAGAACCTACACGCGCTAGCAGGAGGCTGGGGATAAATACTGTAAGTGGTGGTCCTCATCCGGCTGATCGGAGCTGGAAGGAAATAGGGTCATATGCTAGTTCGATTAGGCATGTGGACTTCGAATGTTGTAGTGGTAGTAACGAAGCGGCCCTGGCAAAATAATAGAGGACAATGACAGATGACATCATTTTTGGAAATTGTGATGCCGACAGAGTCGAGGCCCCCACTATTGATCCATTGGTTATCTCTGCCCAGATAGGTCCTGCTTGGATGAAGAGGATCTTAGTTGATACTGGAAGTTCTATGAACATACTTTTCAGATGTGCTTATGACCAAATGATGATGCAAGCAAAGGATCTGAAACCGTGTCAGTCATATATATATGGTTTCAATGGCAGTGCAACCATGTCTTCTAGATGGTGGAGTTACCTGTTGAATTGGGTATTAGTGATCGTCGAAGTCCGGCTGTATTGGATATTTATTCTCCTTATAGTGCTTTCTTGGGAAAACCAACCCTTACGGAGTTCAGGGCAGCAATTGCTCCTTGGTGTTTGACTCTGAAATTCCCCACTGATAATGGAGTCGGGGTAGTACATGGTGATCAAGCAACTGGACGTGCCTGTTCTATTGTGGAACATCGAGATGCACGGCAAAAGGAGAAAGGTAAGGGCATGGAGGAATATCTCTACATCCGCTCCATGGAGAATTGACAACTAATGCCTGAGCCGAGGCTCGGGCGCCATAAGCAGTTTACCAAAGATCTTGATCCTAGAGACAATGAAGATGAAGGGGAAGTCAGAGACTACCAGGCTTCTCCGACAGAATTGACAATTGATGTCTTGGTCAACGATGACGGTGATCATAGAGTGGTAAAGATCGAATCTCAGCTCAGCCTACGGATGGGACAGGAACTGGTTTATTTTCTCCAAACAAATCTCGATGTGTTTGCCTGGACTCATTCAGACATGTGTGGGATCTTTCCGAATATCGTATCCATGCATTAAATATTGACCCAAGGCACATCCCGGTGAAACAAAAAAGGTGCAATATAGGTCCAGAGAGATCTGCTTCTCTAAAGGAAGAAGTGGATAAACTCAAGGCTAATGGGTTTATTCGTGATGCTTTATATCTGGAATGGGTATCTAATCCAGTATTTGTCAGAAAGTCGGATGGAAAGCGGTGAATATGTGTAGACTACTCAGATCTGAATAAAGCCTGCTCTAAAAACAGTTTCCCGCAACACAAAATCGATCAACTGGTGGATTCAACATCCGGATATGAGATCTTATCTTTCATCGCATAATCCAGCTATAATCAAATCCTGATGAACCTTTCTGACCAAGAGCATACTAGCTTTATCACTGATCTGGGACTTTATTGCGACGAGATGATGTCGTTTGGACTCATAAATAATGGAGCAACCTATCAAAGGCTTGTAAACCGGATGTCTGTGATAGAGTTACGGGTATGCCTTAGGTGCAATTATATAATTTGTTACACATATCTAACTCGTTGACCAATCTTGTTCGAAATAAAGGTATTTTCTTTCTATTATATACTTGATATAATATGGTTATAATAATTAATAAATTTAATTAAATGTATATTTAATAGAAAATCCATAAATGGTATGTTTTGTGATAGTAATTACAAAGTTTTGTAACCGTGAGTAATTTATCGCAATGAAATAAATGTACCATTTTAAATGTTCCTAGTCAAGATGCATCGAGATTGGATATTGATTTATCCGTTGAGACTGGAGTGCGTAACGCTCTCTGAATGTTAGGCAGTATATCACTCATGAATGTTGGGGACACCAAGGGGTTACTTATTGATAGTTATTGGATAACTATGGAACGACTCACTCGATAGTTTTATGTTGGTTGATATAAGTAAGGTCAAATAGAAAATACCGATGTGACTAGTTTAAACAATTCTTTCGACTTGAGAATACCATCAACCTTCAATATAAAAAATTCTACTTTGATTATAGTCAAACCATGGAACTATATCGATCAAGTGATTATAGTTGGTTCGAGTGGAAGTATTGGAAGGAAGACACTATTCAAGAGAGGATTTGTCACTTCAGTTATATGAGGTTACTATCATGGTTAACTCTAGTCAACCCAAAGTCAAAATCTCTGGCCAGAGTAGCACAGTTAATGATAATCTTTAATTATTGAATCAAGAATTTTATGTTTGAACTATAGAGTTGGATATGGACAATATTGGAATTTTGACCATTACTAAATTCCATAAATCCAAAGTGATACAATTTTTGACGAAGAGAATTGGTGTACATAAATGTCATTAACGGGTAACGCTTATTAAATTAAACAAGATTTTACTGAAAATGAACAAGCAATAAATTTTTCCATAATGTCACACCACTTGCTAAGTGACGTGTGAACATTAACATTCGAATAGTTCGGTGTTAATTGCTGACCAAATTTACACCCAAGAGTTACACGACTGAAATCATGAATTCCCTTAAGACTGAATGGTTTAATTAGTTTATAATTGTTATAAATAAATTTAATATTTATGAAATATTAAATGTAAAAATTTGAAAATGGTTTGAGAAATAAAATTGATATATATTTTTAGTAGTTATAAATGTACCAATCGATGTACGATATCGATAAGCGATTAAATTAGATTTAATTGCATAACATTTTGATTTGAGCTTAAATGGGTTTAAAGACCATCATTAGGGCTGCAAATTTTGGTTTTGACAAGTTATTGGAGGCAGCTAAAACTTAGGATTAGACCTAGAGATGGATGACTAAGATTAAGAGATAATAGGTAATGAGATTGTCCAAATATCTCTTTTGTACAAGGTTTTATGTATGGATCTCTAAACCTTTAATCTAAAAACAAATTTTGGAAGCCATAATTATCAAATTTGCTAGCCAAAATTAGTCCCTAAATCAGTTCTAAAAATCTGAAATCAATTCAAGTTAAGTAAAAGCACTATTTGATAGAAAAGGTCGACAATTCCCGACTTGCAATCTAACGGATCGAGCATAACTAGAGAAGGGAATTCATTCATTCAAATGGACTCAAAGGCATCATCAATAGGTATTTTATTTATATATTCTAGTAATCATATCATATTTTAAAATTTAATACTGATTAATCCCAAATCTATATAAATATTAATGTTGTATATCTAGTTAGGTGAGATTTTCGTAGGTATATGTAGTTGTCACAAATTAGTTTGGTTATGTACATGGTTATATTATTATATGTTATAATTTATGTGTAAACAAATTTAATTTGCTGTAAAAAAAATTAAATTTTATCATTATTAATAATTTTATATATGTATGTATGTATGTTTGTGTATATATTAATTTAAAAATAGACTAATGTATATTTTAAACATATAATTACATATACGTATTAATTTATAATGTATAAACAACTTAGGATTTTTCCTTGCACCTATTTGTACATAATGTGAATTATCAAATTCAAAAAAAAATTCTTAATATATATAAATAATTTTAAATTATCTTTTATTCATTATTTGAATTGTTTATTATATCTAAAATAATTATTGCATTGAAAATTCGATTTTACATTTTTTGAAATTACTACATCTATGTAGTAACCCATGGAAATTTTTTTAATATTTTTTTGTTAATACTTAATATTTTGAATAATTAAATTACTTCGGCTAAACCTTTCTTTTATCTCTTAAAAATAATATTTTATTTCAAAAAATCATGAAAAAAAATTTGAACCTGTATTTTATTATCGTAATTTTTGGTTATTTTTAAAATTTGATTTTTTAATATTTATCGCTAATATTTTTATTTATTATTGTCAAAACTATTTATTATATATATATATAATAATGATAAAATTATAAAATTATTATTTTATGTATTTTATGCTAATTTCGACCTGGGAATAATTTTAAAGTATTTTTATTTATATTTTAAGTACTTGAATGTAATTAATTATTCATATATATACATTTTATTTAACCTTATATATATAATTTTAATTATTATATATGTATATATATAATTTAATAAGTTTAATTATGTATATATATTTATACAAATGTTTTAAATTATATATATATATAAATATATAGACACACGCACACTAGTGTGAACCCGTGCTATGCACACGGGTTGATGTATTATTTTGTTATCAATTATTGTTCAATTTTATTTATGGATATATTATCACGAGCCTTTTATTCATGGCAAACAATTTAGAAACCAATCATTTATAAATAATATTATTTCTATTGAATTATATTATAGTTCATGAATATAATAGATTATCATGCTTATTAATATGATTGCTCATCCAACGCACTAACCCAAATCGGTAAATGATATTAAATGAATTCTATTGCATCATTAGTTGTGGTTCTATTTATATTTATTTTGTAGGTATCAAGGAATACATGTCTGTTTGTATAATTATTAGTAAAATAGTGTGTTGATACTCAACATTTTCATTTCATTCAGTTAGTTCCCAAATCACCTTTCTAATTCTAGTCAATATTCTTTTGTTTTGGAACAATACCTATTTCTAAAATACTGAATTATTTCGTAGTTCAAACCGAAAAACAATCATTTAAAGTTCCCCCAGAAGAAGTTGTTGGTAGAAAATATTTGATGCATGAAAAGAAGATAGAGTAACTTAGACATGCATTAGTGATGTAAGCAAATGGAGATAAATATATAATATTAAATAGTCTGAAGATGGAAATTATCGAAAATGATTAAAAGGTAGAGAATTAACCGTACGCTTAAGATATAAACATATTGCTTATAATTTCATCCAACAAGTTATACCCTAAAATTCCTTCATCCTTATTCTACATCCTAAATCAAGTATGATTTCGAACGAGTTATCCTGTATGATAACGTTTGAGCAATCATAAAATAAAATGCAGATTTATCATTAATGATGTGTATATATCTTTATATTTTGTTTTTGCACTAGTGATATTAAAACATGAAACAATAATATTTAGTAAAAAAAAAGAGCATCAAAGTTTTTACCAGCTAATACTTACTAATCACTGATGAATATTGGATTAAAATAGGCTAACGATATGTACATGATAAAATTTTATTTTGTAAATTGTGTTATTCTTTTGCATTTATAAATTTGGTTTACTATGTGAATTTAACATTGCATTATTTAGTTGCATAGTGACATGTGATATAAAAAAATTAAACTCAAATGCTAACTGATTAACTACGAATTCATGAGCTCATATTTTATGTCTTCTGAGACAATTAAATAATCAACAGTAAATTTCACGTATCTCTAAGGCTGACATGTGTTTATATTTTTCAAAATTCAACCTATTATTAGAATACACCATATAATTATATAATGCTTGCAAATCAATTAATGAGTTAAAAATCGAAGTATGTACTGTTTGAAAAAAATGAGTAAAAACATGGTATATTCAGTAAATTGAACAGTTTGATTCTTTTATACTACTTCAACCTGGACCTAAAATACAATGAGAAGAAGTAGATAAATTGATTGAGAATTTACTAAGAGCGGTAAAGTTCTTAGTACCTCTTTGAGATTCATCGCTTACACGTGATTATTGTACATCTACTCTTTTTTGACTTTATAAGATGCATCTCAAAGATAAATTAAAATTTCACAAAGAGTAATCTGAATATCACATATTTTTAAATAACGCAATTTTAACGTTAAGATATGAACTTGAGAAATAGCACAAAGTGAAACATTATTTTGGTCAATTAAAGAACTCCACTGAAATTTTGCAATAAACTCATAATGCATAGTTGTTAGAAAATCTCTCGACCCAATTTTAACGTTAAGCTTTGAACCTGAGAAACAACACAAAGTGAAAACATAATTTTGGTCAATTAAAGAACTCAACTGAAATTTTACAATAAACTCATAGTGCATAGTTGCTAGAAACTCTCTCATTTCATTATTTTTACAAACAATCGCATACTTGTAAGAGATCTAAAAAAATCACCGTAATAAGTTCACTACATATAGATCTCATAAGTGTAGGTGTAAAAGCAGCAAAAACATTACGATATTAATTTTTCAACACGAATTATTTAGAGAAAAAATTGTAAAGAATGTTTATTTAGACATATAATGTTAATATACCAATTCCCTAAATTTATCAGTAACTAAACCACATCATAAAAAATAATATTTTCTATAATTCAAAAGTTGAAATAAGTAATATTATTGAATTTTATCAGCGGACGACTTTACTGTGCACTCCTCAGGAGTTTACCGGCCTGCCGGGTTCTCTTGGGTTTTCAAAAAAAAAATATTGAATTTACAGTAGTACAAGACACTGATGCTATTTTTTATATCAGTGCATAATATAGGAAGTAGACTATTAATTCCAATACACAAAGGTAACATGCTGGGCAGTTTGTTCATAAACAGTAGACGTAATATGCTAATAAAGCACATATTTAAAACATTCATGGATAAATAATACTAACAAAAATATGCTAGTAAAACATATCAAGTCGATTAACCCGAGAAAAATAACCAAACATTAGTTGTTCATAAAAGCCTAGATTGATCTGATACGCATACTATTTTCTTGGTAGTAGATTACTCTCGCTCAATTATCGCTTATTTCGGTTGACATGAAATTGTAAGGGGCTGTTTGGTTTACCATTTTCAGGTTATTTTTAGTTTTCGATTTTAAAAAATAATGAAAATCCGTTTGCTTTACTATTTTGCAAAATTTGTTTTTGAAAACAACCAATTTTCAAAATGGGCTAAACATTGAGAATTGAAATCATTTTTTCTTTATTTTCCAAGTTTTCGGCCCAACGAAAATCCAAAACTGATGTACAAAACAAACGCGCAGAAACCCTTTTTCTCTTCTCCGGCCGCAAAATTCTGAAATTATAGCGTCAGCGAAATCATCGTCTTCTTCGTTGGATTGTCCCAAAATAATCGAAAATCAGGTAAATTCAATTTTTATTACTTTCTTATCTCAATTCTTCACTCTAGCAATATCTAAGGTTGAACGTGAATGATTTAATGATCTCTTAGATTTATTTGTGTGAAGGGTTTGCTTGTTAGTGAATTAGGGTTTTGCTTGTTACATAGTTGGATTTGTTTGCTTTAAACATGCTTTATTTGCCCAAGAGTAGCAATGAAAAATTGTTGCTGAGATTCAGATTCAGATGATTATATTTATTTGAATCTCTGCTTAAGACATGTTTTATTTTCCCAAGAGTCTTCTTTAAACATACTTTATTTGCTTTGAAATCCTTGGAAACTACTCTTGTATGGACAACTCATGTTTGAAATGTGGGTTATAACCTCACTCTTGTTAAAATTGGTGATATAAATGTTACAGTGAAACTGCTTCACTATTCTTTTATAATGAAAATAGAAAACAGATGGTGCACATCAATTGTAACGGTTTGGTTGTACAACAAATGCATATAGAAATTCACACAAACAGAAATGAACACAATGAAGAAATGAAAAATGAAATGCAACACAGAAAACAAATGCAATAATTTTTTTTGACAAGGCAGTGCAAATGAAATGTAAGTAAACAAAAATTATAAAGCAAAAGTGGTGATGTCAAGAATTGTTGAGGTAATGATATGTGCAGCAATTTCTGTTGAAGTAATGTTAGTGGGATCTGTCATGGTTTAAAAGTGAATAAGATTGAGACTAAGGAACTTTTTTCTACTATTGATAAAGATTTTGATACTTCTTTTGTACAAGGATTTACTAACAAAAGATTTCATAATGATGAAATGGTGGTTGAATTGGTGGATGAGGAAGATAGTGATCTTGGTCATAGAATGGACTTAACACTCTTTAACAAATCTAATATCTTATATGATTTGGTAGATGAGGATGAGGATCTTAACTTAATAATTGTTAACGAAGACTGTTAATGCTAAAGGAATTAATTAGGTCATAGTTACTAGTTTAGATAATGAAATTTGGGTGAATAAGGATACTATCATGGTTATTCATGCACGTTTAACTGATGGGAACAATGCAACAATGCATTCATGTGAAAGAGATCTGGTTTAGGACAGTGTATCTAAATTCGTAAATGACAAAAGTGTGTTTGTTTTTGATGATGTCATAGGGGAAGTGATGTAGTGAATGGCATTGTAACTAGGTTATTTTGTTAGTCGAGGATTGTGAATGAAGTTTTGTTGAGGCAAGAATCACTGATATTGATAAATGATTGCACTGGGAAGGGTTGTATGGGCAGTTATTCAATGATATGCACAGAGGTGTGCACTTCAGTGTGGCAAATAAAAGTTTTGAGCAGAGGGAAGTTTCAGAAATGCAGTAATGTAGTGGGATAACAAAAGGTGTTTTGTGGCTTGCATGCATAAAGTTATGATATGAACTATGTAGCAGCAGTATCTAGTGATGACTGAGATAGTATAAATGGTGTGCACTTGGTGGTATTGCAAGTTGGTTTTGGAGGTGGTTTTGTTATGATGGAGCAAAGGAAAATGGTTTGTAGATGATGTTTGTTGAGTCGTCAGCAGCAGTAGTACGTATGTTGTAAAGTGTGGGTTTTGAAGTGGTTCAATGGCTGGAGTGTGGAGTTTGTAGGAGAGGTGAAGTAGCAAGGATGAGGAGGTATGCAGGAAAGTTTGTGTGACAGTTAGAAGGCAGAGGATTATGGCATTGCAACAATAGTGTTGATGAACGAATGATGAACGTGGGACATTGTTAGCTGTCGGTTGATGAATGATATGTGATGTAATATGACTAATATAAAAGCTACTACCGATCTTAAGTGTAAAAATAGATTGGAAGTGCTCGACTCTTGGCACGTGAATGATATGTGAATGCAATAAACTTTTTTTTAATTGCGTAAGAATTTTTTTTTGTAGAAAGTGCAAATGCTAATGAAAAAGAAACTAGCAAACTACAAACAACAAAATCAAAATGCACACAAACACACAATTTTGATTTTTTGTAGTTCTAACTTTAATCAAAATGCATCAGAAAACATACAGTTTAAATATAGGTGAACTCTTAATCCAACTATATTTTTTGTAGTTCTAATTTTAACCATGGTTGTCCAAAATATTTATCTTTATTTAATTATTTATACAGAATATGGAAGGTCATAGTAAGGCAAAGGAACCAATGTCATGGTCGTGTGAGAATGAACGCGTTTTCATTGGAATACTCTATGAATACGTAAAAGCGGGAAAATTGCAATGCTCAACTTTCACTAAAGATCAATGGGGAAAAATTAATCAATAGATGATTGAAGCGACAAAATCTGATTATGGGATAGAGAGATTAAAGGGAAAGTGGAACCGTTTGCGTATTATACATCGTCTGTTTTCGCAACTATTAGGACATACTGGCGTTACATGGGACCCAAATACCAACAAGGTTAACGCTGCAGAAGAAGGTTGGCAACACTTCTATACGGTATGCGTTTGAAAATATAATTTATGAATGTAAGTGCACATCGAACTAATATTTGTTAAATTATTATAGATCAACAAGACTGAGTTTAAGATATTTAAAAAAGATGGTTGCAAGAATTATGAACTTTTGGGAGAGATTTTTGGTGGAACTACGGCTACTGGAGGTTTAAGTAATGCTTCAACTAAACTTCCTCCCAATTCAGATGATGAAAGACAATTAGAAGAGAATTTTCTGAACAAGGGTGTGCATGCTCATGTGGTAAATGATGATGAGCAAACGAGTACTCTTCCAAGTGATGACACGTCAACAAATGAACAACGGCGCAAAAAACATAAAGCCAATAATGTTGAAAAGCTTGAGTCGTGTATGGAAAAGTGGTCTTCTTCAATTGAAATGCGCAATGAAGAAGCCGAACTAAGAGTGCGATACTTAAAAGGAAAAATTGCAAAAGTTGAAGGAGAGTCGCCCAACCCAAATGATAGTCAAAGTGACGTATCGGATCCATATTCCAATTTGGTGTGTATGAATATATTAAATGGTATTGACGGTGTTTCTAATGAGGTCTACATGAAGGCAATGAAGGCTTTTAAAGATCCCATTTTAGGATGCAATTTGTTATGATGCCAGAACGTAGAAGACTACCAATTTTAGAACTTCTAGAATAATTTTATTAGCTTGTGTGTTGTGGTATCTTTATTGTAGGTTGTGTTTTGTTTAATTTTAGTTAGAAAGTCAACTTTTCCTAGACCTTTATTAGTTACTTGATTTGATTGTTTTGCTTGTCTTGGTTGGACTGGTTGCAATGCTCTTCAATTTGCAGACTAATTAGTTTGTTATTCTTTACATTGTTTTTTTGATGTTGCATTACCTGATTATAATGTGCATTGTAGTGCTATTGTTGTACTTGTACCTCTCTGTACATGTTCAGTGTGCTCACTAATGCTTGGTTGACGAGATATGTGCTTGTGTCTAACTTGATGATGAATTTGGACTGTACAGTGGCTTGTTTATGCATAGGTATTGATTCCTTGCTGCTACTTGCCTTTTTAGTATTCAGTTAAACTTGCTTTTGTTGAATTTGTTTATGCACTGATAATGTTTGATTGTTGTAGTTTAGGTATGGTTGATGCTTGTGCCACATAGAGTTTTAAACACTTTCCTTTCCTTTTGCAGTTTCAGTTTCATTCTATTTAGTTTGATTCTATTTACATTTTACCACTTTGTTATTTGTCTGGAAAATCTTGTTAACGTGCATTGATGAATGCTTTCTTGATTTAATGCATATAGTAGTATGGTCAAGTTTCCTGGTTTAAACAACAACAATATGTTTTATATTTTAAGTCACAGCAGTAGTTTCATATTATAAGTTACTCAGTAGCATGTCTGTATGTGTGTTGTGTGAGGTTTTAGTGTGGGTGTTTGTGAGAGTGAGTGAGTGTGTTGCCTTGTCATTTGTGTAGGAGTAATAGAGCAGCAGGTGTCTCATTTTAAACAGCATGTATTGTTGCTTTACCAAGCAAGTTACAAAGTTACACAGCAACTAAATTATATTTCATGGTCATCAAGTTTAGAAATAAACACTGCAGTCCATTTATATTTCAGAGTCCTTCAGTGTCACTATCAGATTTTTAGAAATAAACACTGCAATCCAACTAAAGACATAATTCGGCAGTTGTGGTTTCTCCATGCAATTGTTGATCACTGTTATAAGCATAGAAGCGCTTATCAATTATGGCCTCAGGAATGTCTTACATCAGTAATCATTGCAAACAAAGCACACATGGTCCTGTAAACACTTCCTCTACTCAATATATCGAGTAATTTCCAATACAATTATGATTTGAATTAGTATCAGAAAGTTCAAAATTATGCATCGGGTAGATTAAATTAATTACACTAGTAGTGTTACACATTTATTAGGTTGATATATGGGAACTGCAGTACATGTAAGATTACTATGTCCATTCTCCAATTGAGATTCTATGTATACAATGATTTAGTAAAATACATTATGAAATTATAAAAGTGTAGTGCAAATCGCAGAGTTGATACCGAGTCCAAACTGAAGTATGGACCAGATCCAATGATACGTTGACAACAAAATTTGTCAAACAAACCTGAAAGCACTTCTATTCTTTGTTGATCACTGTTATAAGCATAGCAATATTTTTAACGATAAATAGTTAGTATAATAGTTAATATAAATTTTATGCAGAGTAATGTCTACTGGATCTAGTATCATTTCTTATGAATCCGATGATGACTCTAGTTCCGATGATGATTTTATATTACGGACTACTGTGATGAAGAGTTCGGTGATATGTTAATGATTAACTACTTTGTTGCTAATCAAAGGAGTATCATGAATAGAATACCTTGTAGAACATCAACACTTACAGGAAGAATGTTCTTACTTGATGTATTGAATGGAAATCCTTCTATATGTCATCAAATTTCTCGAATGCAAAAACATGTATTCTTGAATTTTTGTGATGTTCTAAAAGGGAGAGGACTTTTAAATGATGGAAGAAAAGTAAGCGTGGAAGAGGGTGTGGCAATGTTTCTAATGATAATAGGACACACAACAAGATATAGTATTATTGCCGATCGTTTTCAGCATTCACACCAAACTATTTCAAAATGGTTCAGAAGAGTTTTACGAGCTGTTTGTTCTTTGGGCACGGAGATAATACGTCCAACGAATCGAGATGTCATACATGAACGTCTTGTAAACAAGTATCCCTACTTTAAGGTCATTTTTTTAGCACAACTTTTATATTTATCAAATAATAAACACAAATAATATTGTAGTATTATTTATTATAGGATTGTATTGGTGCAATAGATGGAACACATGTTGCTGCATGGGTGCCCACATCGAGACAAACATCTTTTCGTGGAAGGAAAACCAATATAACACAAAATGTCATGGTCGCATGTGATTTTGATATGAAATTCGTATTTGTATACGCTGGATGGGAAGGCGCTGCCAACGATTCTCGAGTATTCATCGATGCAGTTACAAGAACCGGAAATAATTTTCCAATGCCAAGAGGAGGTATATTTTATTGTATAAAATGTCATCATCAAATATTATTTTATAGTTACATAATACTTATCTTTATAATCTTTATATAATACATGGCCACTATTTTATAGATCAATATTACCTTGTTGATGCTGGATACCCAAACATGCCTGGATTTCTAGCTCCTTATCGAGGACGTAGATATCATTTACGTGATTATAACGGACGAGGAAGACTACGTGAAAAGGAAGATTTGTTCAATTATAAGCATTCATCGTGTCGAAATATAATCGAGCGTTGTATTGGTGTTCTAAAAGCAAGATTTCCAATTCTAAAACTAATGACCAATTATCCACTTCGTAGGCAAAGACAAATTCCTATTGCCTGTTGCACATTACATAACTTTATTCTACAAGAACATGCTTTGGATGCTCTTTTCACACAATACTCATCTGAGAATATGGTATTTGAACATCCATTAGAGGCAAATCAAAATCAAGACATCATACAATTTGATGTTAGTCAAACAACTCAAATGGGACATATTAGGGATCAAATTGCTATACAAATGTGGAATGATTACACAACAACTCATCTATAAACATAGTTAAGTATGAAATTTGTCTTTTTTTATCCTTTCTTAATAGGAACGTGCTTTGCTAATGATAATAAATTTAACGATGCAGGTGATGATGCAGGTTATGGCTTTTGGAGCGTATATCTCTTCTCTGCAAAGGAGGTAAATATTTGTAAATGTCTAATTAACCCCGGTTGTCCATATTTACTCAATTCCACAATTCTTTTAAATCAAAACACATAGAAGTTTGTTTAATGTGTTGCATTTGAATATACGATTATTTCTTATTATTTCGACAAATCTTTTTAATTTGGAGGGCATGTCTATTAGTTGTTATTGACAAATGTTAAATCTGATTAAATTTATAGGTTGGGTTGTACAGTGGCTTATAAGAGGAGAGTGGCTGAAGTGAATGAAGATACTGTATACTTTGAAAGATAATATGTGGTTGGTTAGTTTAGTGGTGGTCATGGTATAAAATCAGGTTCAGTTTGTACTTTTTGCTTCAGTTTACAGTTTGGGCTGTCTTAAAGGGTGTATTTTGGTTAGTATATTTTCTTTTTAGGGTTGGTGTGGATGTTATTTTGGGTTTGTAGTAGTTTGTAGTAGTTATGTCTGGGTTAGAAAAAAGTAAAGACTATTTTCCTATCAGATACATCAAAACTTTTTTTCTCTCATTCTGTACTGATACAATTGGTATATCTTAACTATTTTATTGATTTTGATTTATGATTAATTCATAGTATGGCATAAGTTAGTCTCATTTCGATATGGTTCACATACCAATAGTCATTCTCATTTTATTATCTATGTCAATTTATGATTTTTCTACTTTCATGACATTTTTTGTCAGTTTCGTTAATTATCTTATCTTATTTCTATATTTAATGATCAAATTCTAA
The DNA here is from genome assembly GCA_030765085.1 of Allium cepa. Classification (NCBI taxonomy): domain Eukaryota; kingdom Viridiplantae; phylum Streptophyta; class Magnoliopsida; order Asparagales; family Amaryllidaceae; genus Allium; species Allium cepa. Next base: position 409,662,727 of record CM060928.1, on the reverse strand, counting down.
CCAAATTTGAAATTGGTATTTTTGTTTTGGAATGGAATTTTTGAATTTTAGTTTAAAAATTATTTTTCAAAACTCTAGAACCAAATACATTTTCCAAAATATTAAAAACACCCAAAATGAAAAACCGAAAATGAGGTTTAAAAACTAAAAACCGAAAGCTAAAAATGAAAACAAACAGGGCCTAAGTTTCTTAATGTTAGCACAATGGAAATAAAAGTAGATATATCTTATCTTGAGTGCATAAATGTTAAATTACATCGTATCTTAAATAAAAGACCACCCACATGGTCCTTGTTATCTATATTCTATGTCAATGGTGAAATTAAATTTTTGGACCAAACAGAGCTGATGCAAAAACACTGTTTTCGACACTCACCTTATGGCTATAATGCATTATTGCATATAGGAAACACCCTTTCTTGCTTGCGCACACACTCAACAGCGCATATGACAATCATCGGTACCATATTATATGAATTATCTCACTAAGCTATGAATGAATCCTCCTGCGTGAAAAATAACCTTATTATTTAAAAAACTTAAAAAAAAGTATATAAGAACAAAGCCATCGAAATTTAATAAAATAAATACAAACATTTAAAAAAACGAAGCATGAGAGAACCATACTTAGATGAGACTGGAGCACTTATTCAACTGTAACATGAAATCCCATCCTTCCTAAAAGAATAAAATAACAATTGTAATATAAACAATATATACTCTATTAATGACTGCAGATAATGAAAACAAAATAGAGTTGCTGCAATTCATTTTGATTATGGTTGGTTTAATACATGAACAAATGTATATGCTCTCTTAGAAAGATAACTAATTTGCGCATTTCACAAATTTTACTACTTAGAGTACTTTTTTTCACAATCAGATTCATAGCTTATAAAGAGAACTCCTATCATATAAGAGTAATCCTATTATATAAGAGTATCTATAGCTTACAATTATTTAATTGTATCTCATTTGTCAGTTATGCAACCCATAAAGGTATATGAAATAAGGAATGTAGCCTATTAATGCAACAAAGAAAGTACAAAAAACATATAAAAGTATGTTACAACATTTTGAACAGGGAATAATGTCTATTTAAGTGGGAATAAATAAGCAAAAAATGTAAATAAAACAATAATCATAGATTATGTGTGAAAGAAGAACCCAAAGTTTATTGCACCATATAGTTTAATGTACCTAAATATAAACTAAATATAGCTAACTATATGTAAGGTACTAAGTAGACTAAGTATATAGAAAGTAATAAATGTCACCACTTTTCAAGTTTATGAGAAAAACTAATCTATGCAGAACTTAGTCATCACTCTTAAATGTAATTGGACTTGCTGTAGAATGCTTTCTAGGAGAAAAGTGTGATTTGAAGTAATATGGAGAAGTTCATAAAGCTTGATACATTACTACATGAGAGCTTTGTTAAATGACATGAAATTAAATTCTAGTTGAGCAAACTTATATATGTCCAAAGAAAATGCAACAATCCAGTAGCTGGTAATATAAATATCATTAAGATATGTGTTGACATGTATAAAATGATAATAAATAAAAGATTTGTGTTAGAGAAATGAAATATTTTATTTGATATTATAAATAATATTGTCCTCATTTAAGTTTGATATATAGATGAGATAGTAAAAGAATGGACCAATCATTTAATGCAATAGTCAAAGTAGGTTAAGCATATTGCTTAGCAAAATATTTCAAGTTAGGATATTTCCAGACTAATGGATTTTCATAACTTTATATTACCACAACATATTTCATAGTACCAACTTGATACAAATTTCTTCTCCATTCTGTACCAATAACGCCTAAATTTGCTAACTACGTAATTTTGTATACATTTGAACATAAACGAATAAGTGTTTTCATCATTGCTCACTGCCATTATGGAGCTTCAATATAAATAATCTATGTCCTAAGGCTCAATTTAATATTATCATCATGATGTGATTATATGACTTTATAATCAAGTTCATTGTTAAGTAATTTGAAAATATAACGTGCGTAGTAATATGTTAAATGTTTGATGTCGTTCATTCATAACTACAAAATAAAACATTGTCAATAGTTTAAGTACCTAAGTCGTGTCACATAATTATACAAAACACCGAACAAAACTCACAATTTATTTGGAAACAATCAAAAATTAGATATACTTACTTGTTGAGCTCGAAATGCCATCATCGACCTCCAAAGAGAGAGCCACCGCACAAACTATGCTCAAATCAAAAAATTAACATTGCAAAAGACGTTAGGCAAATAGTTGTACATGCCACTATTTTTTTTAAATATATCAGAAAAAACCTATCGTTACATATAAATCAGAAAAAAATACTCATTATGGTTGAATATTCTTACTTGTTCAAAATACCTCTCTCTCCCTCTCTCTCTCTCTCTCTCACACACACACACACACACACACACACGCACACACACACACACACACACACACACACACACACAAACACACACACATATATAATTTCTTATAAACTAAAATCTATTAATTTTGATACCTAATTTTTGTTCGATATAGGAAAATTATATTTTAGACTTGAGGTGGGAAAAACTTGATTGCCATCTCATAACCGCCAGTGGTTATGAACAATGGAACCATTTAGATCTCTTAGTACCATGAGTTATTAGTTTTCAATTTTTGCATGAACTAATATCCTCACATAAACAATGAAATCCTTTAGAGCATACCATTTTCCTATACAAAAATGCAAGCATAAACGTCCTGAATGATTCTTATACCCCTTACTTGTGTAAAAAAATTACATTACAAAAAATTATATCATACTAAGGACATAAGCGAAGTATTTTCCTTTTGTTAAAAAACAAAAGTACATTATTGCAAAAAACATATATGTTAGAGTTGGAATACTACATACTCAACTTCTATATCTATAGGAATAGTGCAAAATTGTGATTTGTTTATTGCAAAAGGAAACATAAATAATATAAACTATTATCAGGGTATTCTTAGATTTGCAGAGCTTTCGTGTTTTATGGAAGGAATCAAATTACAAAGATTCACATTTAGAGCAACTTCTTGTTTACTTCATGTAAGGTATTCCTTTCATCTAAAACCTACAATTAAGGTTTTTATATTAAATTTCTCACTCATTCTAGTAGAAAAATTCATATATCTAGTTAGGTAATGCAGATATAGAAGAAGTACCTAAACCATACATGCAAGAACATACATGAAAATTATTACTAATATTTCCTACTAATATCTATCCATTATGTGAAGGAATGTAAATAATAAAATAAAAGCCAATTAAACTTGCAGAGCATTGTATGGCATGCAAAGCTTGAATTTTAATAGAAGGAGCCGACTCAAAAGGCTCAACATTTGTGCAACTCTTCATTTATATATTTTCTTTCAACATGCCACTTATTAAATAACAATAAGTTAGTCAAGGAAATATAACAATTATAAATCTGTAGTGTTTCTCTATTGGTTCACCTCAAAGTAAATAAACTATTTCGTTACTCATCTAATATTTATGGTGTAAATCTAATCATATCATTGTCAAAATTTAATGAACAATTCAAATTGCAAAATATTGCACAATATGGTATGATTGGAGAATTTCAATAATAATGACTTTGTTATTAATATCGTATAAAGTTTGTGTACATACAATTTATTACCATCTAATTGACTATCACAGAAATGTAAGCAATAAGCTTCAACCTACATATATTCTAAACCATTAAATTACCATCACTTTGTAAAACAAATGTGTTAAAAGTATATCTCGTACTCCGTAGAACTAAGCAAGCAACTCATATTATTTTTAACATCCAAGCTTAAATCAATAATTTATTAATAATAATAAATTTCAACCTTAAGATGATTTGCCAGTTCCCTTCATTCTTAAACTACTGCTTGAATACCATTTCATGAAAATTCAGTAATCTCTTGATGCATCAATTTTATTCTGGAAGCTACTTGATCACCGTAACGAAAGTTTCATTGGATACTTGCTCTACTGTTAGAATGGAAACACAGGCAAGATCTGTAATAGATGTTAATATTCACCAAAAAATTAGTAAACCATTTTAGCTTTCCATCTATATCCCAACAAAACTAAGACAAAAAAATCCAACAAAACAACAATGAGCTAAATAGTGGAAAAATAATGCAGTTGGTCTCTAATTTTAGTTGGCATAAAATTTAGATAAAAAAGTAAACTATACCATGTTCAAGCTTTAACATGACATCAGATCCAAAAGGTTTTCAGATAAATTTTATTGATGTTCTCCTTCCCATCACATCTCGAAATGAATTAATCATCAAAAATGAATTCATAAGGGACAAAAATAATGGAATTGGTGATTTCCGTTTCCTAAATTAGAGAGGAAAACAACTAAAGAGTGATTTTTTCGTTTAAGTGATGAGAGTAATTAATCATAGAATAAGCCTAGGATTTCTATTTATTGATAGTTGGCCATGATTTTGGAGTTGGGTGGGCATAGCTTTCTGAAGTAAAGAACAAAGGAGAAGGTAAAACTAAATTAAGGAGAAGGAACAACACGGAGAGAAGTGATAGGGTAAAGGAGAAAATGTAAATTTTATATCTTTTACGTCTGGGAAACGGAAGAACAGAAAAGGCATGACTGAAGAGGAGGAAAATCAAAGTGGACAGCCTGGGAAAATGGAGGAAAGAAGTAGTGATGTTTAAGTTTAATATTTAGACTAAGGCGAAGAAAAGGATGAAGCTGACGGGAAAAGGATGAAGCGGATAGCTGGTAGAAGAAGGAAGCAATATAAAACGCAACTGTTCAGTTGACAAAAATTCAAGGAGGCTTGTGCGCTCTTGAAATGCAACTCACTAATAATATAATGGTATATATATATATATATTTATTTAATTTTGATACTTTTAGTTATAAAATATATTTTAAACATATGTATATATACTTTGTATTATAGATTTATGCACATATTTTGACAACAAAGAAAACATATGAAATGAGCTAATGTATCCGTTGCGATGTAAATCCCAACATCTATATACGGGTTTATTATACCCTTCACGGATTATTATGTTACACATGCACACACATATGTGTGTGTGTGTAAATATATGATACATGTATATATATAAATTAAATCATTCAATTAACTATACATTACAAAATACTGAAGTTTAAATAAAATACATGATTTTATTTAAAACAAATTTAGAATTCTTCTAAATGAATTAGACTTCATAGGCTCATTAAAAATCCATAGGATGAAAAAATTCGAAATACACCCACTATTACCGTTGTGGGCTGGCCCAGTTCTAACAATGGTATCGGAGCCCAATAGCCTACGCGGTCTAAATTAGTCATGTTAGGGCTAACTTATTAAGCTTGCCCACTCAGTACGGTGTCTAGAAAAGTAATGTCTAGGATTGAATTTGGGTAATCAAGTACTATGTCCTACTTGCTCACCGGTCTGGCCTGAAAGGTAAAGTGAGAACAAAGATTGCCCCTAATAGAAAAGGCCTAACTTAATTTGGGCCTTGGGCTAATTTTCAAAATTGTTTTGAAAAATAAAGTAAAATATTTTAAATTTAATTTAAATTTAAACATATTTTTCGAAATGTCTGAAAAAAAACATGATTTTTGAAAATTATAAATTTTATTAATAAGTGAATTAAATATGCATGCATACATATGAATAATGATTTTTAATTTAAGTAAAAGGTTAATTAATTGAAATTAGAATTACACATGTATATGATATATGTGTTATGCTATAAAGGTTATAGTACATAATAAATATAAATGTTATATTAATATAAAATTAATTAAAATGTTAATTAATTAAAATTAATTAAATATGATTTGATTAATAATATTATACATAAGACTATTATATAAGTAATGTGAAATATAAAAACTATAAAACAACAAAACTTATATGATATGAATGTATAAACCAAAAGGGAACATTAAAGAAACCAAAAAAGACTTAAGGAATAAATACATTCATAAATGTACGTATACTGTGATTTCTGATGTGTCTAACACTTGAATTAAAAGGGTATTTCATAAGAAATATATTATTCCATAACACTCAACATAATATATTGAAGATTATGAATCTTCAATATAATGTTGTCCTCTACCATATGTATATTGCTAAATTACATGCATACTCCTTAATTGTTGAGCAAACTCAAGTTAGGGATGTTATGTGTAGTATTATTAATACATAAACAAATGAGGTAAGATAATTATATGTATTTGTTGAGCAAACTCAAGGTACATATACCATATTTAGGTCATCACGATATGGTAGGTATGAGTGAATAATATCTTCCAATTTGTTGAGAAACCTCAATGTCGAAATGAGATTAGGACAAGAAAAGATGGGTTTGGAGTTGTATGTGATATAATTGATAAGGGGTTATCCATCGTTTGTGGGGCTATGATTTGTTGAGCAAACTCAAAGTCAGAATACCAAGATAGATGAGTCCTAACACCTACCAGTGAAGTCGAAAGACTTCTGAATTTCATCGTAGAGTTTGGAGAAACATAAAAGACTAGTGGGAGACTTATTGGAAAAATGAAATAGTAACATTTAGCCTTTCTAATATTGTAAGAACATATTCTAAATAATGTTATAATTATCTACAATGATAAATTTGTGTATTTAATGTGATTGATCAAATGTTTTATCAATTAACATATACAAACGAACTGAATTGAAAATTGACAAATGGAAATATAATACCCACTAGAAAATTCCTATTGCATGTTAACGTTTCAACACCCATGCAAGTGCCTGATTTTACAACTACTGAATATATTCGTGGTTTGGTCACTTATGCATTTATTTGGTCAAGATCATGTATTGCATTTTATGAATTTCGAACTCTAAAACAATACAAGACTATGGATATTTGATCCATATACAACTGCATATAAATTTTATATAGTGAATGGTCAAAGTTTGTAATGTACAATATTTCGATGAATTAGTTCATCCGAAAAACCGAATAAACCTTAGTGCGAAAATGAGTATTCAATCTAATTGATTACAAAAGAGTTCATATTGTGTTAATGTAACACTAGGCCAAAAAGTACAAGATAGATATAAGAACTCGATCACTGAAATGTCATTTTGACCGGTTTACGTAAAGTGCAGCATATTTGATGTCCTTAAATGTTAAGGATAATCGAATGCGCTTGTGTAAAGATTTTATTATGATATTGTAGTACAGTTTTCTTTTGAATAGTTTGACCATTTGAAAGGAAAACGAATGTATAAGAATAGATGTAATTTAAGGCACAGTTGGAATGAAAAAATGAATACTCACTTCTGCTTCATAGAGAAACATTGGAGATATGAATTGTAATAAATAATTGATATTTAGTATTGGAATAAGAAATATGATTTCTATTTTGAAATGTATTTTCGTATAGAAAATTGTTTTCTATGAGATTTATTTTTTTAAGCTCAAGATATTTGATCAACGAACTCTCCACTGTAAATAGTTGTAGTGTATGAAATAAACAAATTGTATTAAGTGAATAACGGATCTCCAAATTTAATATGCTATTATAGTAATGCTGGAAATAGTGGGAGCATACAATATAACACTTATTAATTACATCATAGTACGAAAATTGCTTTCGTATAACTTACCATACGTTATTTATGAAATAATGATTATTTTTTGGTATTAACTGGAAAAAAATAGACATAACTATAATTCAATATGAATATTCTTTGTGAAATAAAACTATAATGTGGTCATTTTTTCTTATAAGAAAAGTGATGTATTGGAAAATACAAAAGTATCTAATTTTATTTATGGTTGTTTTAGGATTATAGACTAAGCAGTAGTTTTAAAAAATAATTTTATTGTATAAATTTGAACCATATGATACTTGTTAATTATATCTCAAACAATAAAGGGCTATACACCCATTTAGTGAGAGTATCATAAGAGTTGATGAACTTCTCGGACTGATACATATAGATGTATGCAATCACAATTCTATAAATACCAAAACAATTCCTTGTACTTCGTCATATTCACCGATGAGTTATCGTCGACATGGACATGTGTATTTGATACACATGTAGTATGTCTACGGTAAACTCACGGAGTACAAAACATAAGTAGATAAAGTAGCATGCAATAAAAATGATTCGATTTGATCGAATGAGTGAGTTTATTGGAAAAAGGCCTGAATGCACCTATAAATGAATAAAGATTCAATCTCAAAAGTCACTCCTCCATGTGATGCATAATGATGCATCGATAATGGGTAATCGAACTTTGTTGAACACTGTGCGATTAGTTGAGAGTGAAGTTGAGTTGGTTTCTTTCTATAAGGTCATGTACTTAAGAGTAGTACACAAGGTTAATATTATTTCATCTAAATAACGGTTTATAAAATCACATAAGATAAGGGTTTATAAAAAACACCAACATATCCTAGGCCAAGGAGTTGGCAGGTTCTGTGAGTCAAAAGATTGCACGTAATAATTGTTCATTAAAAATCTTGTATGAATCTTCCCAAAAAGATTTTGAAAAGACTATCATTGGATGATATATGTTTCGAACATAACTTTTGTAAACTAAAACCAAATCAGTTTAATGAATAAGGAAATTCATAAAACGTTTATGAATGCCTATTCTATTGCGCTGAGAACGCTGAGAAACATTTCAAGAAATACCAACTTCACTGTAAAGGAATTTTCTTGAGGAATTGTTGGTAGTAAAAAGGATTGGATACGATCCAAAGATAGAACTGATTAGATTAGATGAAATAAAATTGACTAACCTAAACGAACACATTGCATTAGAATGTCTAATAAGTATCTTTCTCATTAAATAGAAACTATGGGTTTCTTGTCAATGTCGAAAATATATAATCCACAATTGTTTAATTAAACCACTAAGAGTGTTGACTCTATCATATGGTATGATGCGCAAATCTTAAAGAATTCCAAGTACGCTATCAAAATATAATTTGGGTAGTCGTAACGTAAGGGATATGATCAATCGACCGTGATTATGTCTTTATGAGCAAGACTAATGCAATTGGAATTAAATGAGCAACATTGATGAGAATATATCGCAAATTTCAATTGTTGAAATTAGTATAATAGATTCGGTATTCAACGTGCTTAATTCAGATTTACTCACAAAATTACCACTTGATATGACTTTATGTTTGGTACGTATGTATTGAAACAGAAAATTCTAAATAATTATTTAGAGTAAACTGTTTACACATAATAACCAAAATGTCTCGAAGTCAGTGGGAGAAATACTGAAATTGTGAGTCTTTGAATATCATCCAAGAAATAATTCGAAAGTATCATTTTATAAGCATCGATATTGAATAAGTACTTGATAGAAATATCAAATAGTTTGCTTTTCAATCAAAGTGCGGAGGAAGCCTATGTTCATAAGAAAGAATGTTAATGATGTACTTGTGTTAAAATTAGCATTAATTGTTTTAATACTCAACATTGGATTAATAAATGATGTCGTTTATAGTAAGTATAAAAGATGCCGGTAATGTCCCAAATGATATGCAAAGACACCTTATTAAAATATGTAATGTAGAAAATGTAAGATTGATTCCATTGCACTGGCAATGGAATTGTCATACATGTTGTGTTGTCTACGATATTATGATTTTTTTAAGTATTTGATACATCAAAAACAAATATCAAATCCAAATTAATATCACTAACTGGTTGTTTGAAGTTCTCATGTATTTATGATGTACTAGAGAATTGTTTACAGAAACATAAATCCCTTATGAAGGAATGTTCAGACTCAAACTTTCACAAGTAATATCGAGTATAATATGTCAATAACAAATCTTTAAGTTGGAAATGTTACAAATGAAAGGTTGTTGTTGATTCAATGGAAAAAAGCTAGGTACGTCGCCTTGAATAACATCGCAATCAAAACAATGTATATAAAAAATATAAGAGCACAAATTTATACTAACCCAATTCCAAATGTTGAGAATCTCATGTTAGAGTTATATGATAACAATGTCGTAGTATAGTTCATAATAGAACTTAGAACTCACTTGAAGTCGAGAGACATACTCCGAATTGTTCCATATGATAAAATAGTTTATCACTGTCGGAGAAAGTTGATTGACGGAGTAGATAATTGAAACATAATATCACACCCGTTCAAAAAGGAACTCACCTAACTGGTTTTGAGAAAAAATTTGGAGAAGTTGGAATAAGATTTCACAATTGACCCCAAATGCAAGTGACGGATTGATAGAATTAGGGGTATGCCCTAGAGGCAATTATATAATTTGTTACATATATCTAACTCGTCGACCAATCGTGTTCGAAATAAAGGTATTTTCTTTCTATTATATATTTGATATAATATGGTTATATTAATTAATAATGTAATTAAAAGTATATTTAATAGAAAATCCATAATGATATGTTTTGTGATAGCAGTTATAAAGTGTTGTAACCGTGGATAATTTATCGCAATGAAACAAATGTACCATTTTAAATGTTCCTAGTCAAGATGCATCGAGACTGGATATCGATTTATCTGCTGATACTAGAGTACATAATGCTCTCCAAATATTGGATAGTGTATTACTCATGACTACTGGGGGCACCAAAGGGTTACGTACTGATAGTTATTGGATAACTATGGAACGAAACACTCGATAGTTTTCTATTGGTTAATATAACTAAGGTCAAATAGAAAATATCAATGTGACTAATTTAAACAATTCTTTCGACTTGAGAATACTTTCAACCTTCAATATGAAAAACTCTGCTTTGATTATAGTCAAATCATGGAACGACATTGCTCAAGTGATTATGGTTGGGTCGAGTTGAAGTATTGGAAGGAAGACACTATTCAAGAGAGGATTCGTCACTTCAGTTATATGAGGTTAGTATCATGGTCAACTCAAGTCAACACAAAGTCAAAATCTCTGGTCGGAGTAGTATAGTTATTAATAATTGTTATTATTGAACAAAAAATTTTGTGTTTGAACTATAGAGTTGAATATGAACAATATTGAAATTTTGACCATTACCAAATTCCATAATCCAAAGTTATACAGTTTTTTACGAAGAGAATTGGTGTATATAAATGTCATTAACGGGTAATGTTTATTAAATTAAATAAGAATTTACTGAAAATGAATAAGCGATAAATTTGGCCATAATGTTACACCACTTTCCAAGTGACGTGTGAACGTTAACATTCGAGTGGTCGGGTGTTAATTGTTGACCAAATTACACCCAAGAGTTACACAACTGAAATGATGAATTCACTTAAGACCGAATGCTTTAAGTAGTTTATAATTGTTATAAATAAATTAAATTAATTAATATTTATGAAATATTAATTATACAAACTTGAACATGGTTTGAGAAATAAAAATTGTTATATATTTAGTATGGTTATAAACGTACCAATCGATATACGATATCGATAAGCAATTAAATTAAATTTAATTGCATAACATTTCGGCTTGGGCTTAAATGGGTTTAAAGCCCATCATTAGGGCTGCAAATTTCGGTTTTGACAAGTTATTGGAGGTGGCTAAAACTTAGGATTAGACCTAAAGATGGATGGCTAAGATTAAGAGAGAACAGGTAATGAGATTGTCCTAATATCTTTCTTGAAAAAGGCTATATATCTGGGTCGCTAAACCCTTAATCAAAAACAACTTTTGGCTGCCATAATTATCAAGTTTGCTAGCCAAAATTAATCCCCGTATTAGTTCTAAGAATCACAAATCAATTCAAGTTAAGTAAAAGCACTATTTGATGGAAAAGGTTGACGATTTCAGACGGACAATCTGACGGATCGAGCATAACTAGAGAATGGAATTCATTGATTCAAGTGGACTCAAAGGCATCATCAATTGGTATTTTATTTCTATATTACAGTAATTGTAACAACCCGCATGTTTAACGATTATATATTTAAATGTTTTATTTAAATATAGCATCGTTAGTCGGATTTTGGGTCCGAAAAGCTACTTTTCGCAAACGGCCGAATTGGGACTCGGAACTACCTCCATTGGTTCCAAAATGGCGTTTGCGATCTTTTTGAGTATAATCTTTGATATGTTTGGAGTTTGTGAAATTTGACCCTTTTTTTATTGGGTTTTGGGTTTGGGTTCAGCCCACTAACTATCTAATTAACCCTAACTCAGCCCTCTCCTCTCATTCACTTATTCATTTCATAAAAACTTAAGCTTAAAACTGAAAATGGGGGAAGAGAAAGGAAATTAGAAACTCCTAGCCCTAGATCCTCTTGTAAATCCAAATTCTTGCTCCAAAATCAAAGAGGATTCATTGGTAAGTTCTTCTTCATCTTCTCCAACTCTTCTTCTCTTCAATTTCAGAAAATTTCCTAAACCTAAATTGGGATATATGTGTTTTACTCTTAGATTGAAGCTTGTTGAGTTGAAGTAGTGTTTGGTTGGTCTTCTCCTTGTTATTGAGCTCCATCTTCTTGTTTTTGGGTTAAGGTGAGTTTTGAACTCACATCTACTTCTCTTGATTTCATTGATGTTGGGTATGAATTCCTAGCACCTTGTTCATATGCATTTGCCTTTGGTTTGAATTGAAATTGGTGAACATTTAACTTTTTGGTGTTTTGGAGTCAAATCCTTGAAAATCATAACTTTGATGTTTGATCATGGTTTTTGGTAGTGAATCGGAGTCAATGGTGTTGGGTTATCGATTGGCAAAATCCCCTTAAGTCCATTGCTCGATATGTTGAAAATGGGGTGAGTTGCTCCTCCATTTGCTAGGATGGAAAACATTTCCAGCTACAGCCATTCGACCGACCCCGTGCAGTCAGTCGACTGACTGCAGAGAGTAAAAACTCTCGGGTTATGGTTCAGTCGACTGACTGCAGTAGGCCAGTCGACTGACCTGCTTCATTTTGTCCAGTATGCCTATTTGTTTGTGATTTTCACTTTTATCGATTTAAATTGATTCCAATTAGTTGTTTATGCATATTTGACCTTGATGATTCCTTTTTGAATTCATTTACGGGTTTTATAAATGATTTTTTCAAATCGTATTAAAAGTTCGCTTCTCCGATTTATAAATTCTATTTAAAATGCACACACAGTTTCGCACTTCGAGCGAAGTGGAAGGAAGATTAAATGGTTAGGTAAAACACGGACCATGAATCCCTGCGTTTATCTTTCCGATTAGTCCCCGACCTATTCGATTGAATGTTTTGACCTTTGTGTCTGGTTTACCGATGAGATGAGGTGAACTTTGTACTGCTTTGAGTGTGAAATTAACTAACGGATAGTAAACCGTTTAGTGCGAACGAGTGGTTATGGGACTCACGTTACCATTTTTCGGATTCCTTTTTGAGAGTTATGACACATTCCGCCAGTTGGTGGTGTCCAGTACTGGGTCTCTGACCTTCGCCACTACGGTTTGTTGCCTTCGGGTATGTTGCCTTCGGGTTTGTACCTTCGGGTTTGTGCCTTCGGGTTTGTTGCCTATAGTATCGCTTCCGATGTTGGTCGTTATGAGCCGCATGGGTGATATTGGGTTGCCCTTTAGTATCGCTTCCGATGTTGGTCGTTATGAGCCGCATGGGTGATATTGGGTTTGGAGTCTTCGGGCTCATGGATCCTTGTTTGTACAGTACTGAGCTCGAGCAAAATTTTCTGATGTTTCATTCATATGTATATTCCATAGGTATCGCCCTTCGGTGTTGGTCTTTTTGAGCCGCATGATGCGTAGCGTTCACCTTGTGGAACTTGTATACCTTATTGGTATTTGTTATTGCCTTTATGGATTGATTTGGGATATTTGTATCCTTTGTTCTATATGTTGCCGATGAGATGAGGCTTGTTATCCTATGATTCATCTTTTGTTAGATGATTGTGTTATCTCCTTTAGAGATATCTGTTATGCTTTGTAACCTCGCAGGTTTATTGTTGTTCAGTTTATCTAACTGATTTGTTTAGCTAGACTGACCCGTGTATTTTATACTCGGGTCAGACCGAGATGTTTCAGGTTAGGTGCTTTTGGACTTAGCCTATTTTGCTTCCGCATGGACTATTCAGCTTTTTCCTTTTTGTCATAGCTTTTTGTGTAACCCTATTTTGTTGTAACTCTGATACGTGTATTCTTGTGAACTCGTCTGTATATTGTGGTCTGCTATACCACTTGACTTGTATTATTTTGTATACTCTGTTATGTATTTGTATATGTGTATATGATGATTTACTGTTCTGTGATGTATATTTCATTTGAGTTATTATATTCTGTTCTGATAGATCTAACCACCTATGATTTTGTTTTAAGTATTCATTGGGTATGTCGACCTGCTTGGTAGTCTATTGTCGATGTATTCAATAGATAATTAGAGCAAGGCTATAGATGGTCGCTCCCAACCAGCCTTATTCTCCGTGTTAGTTGACGGCATTACCTTGTAGTGTCCTTGGCTAGCGTGGGTATAGAGGTGGGGCGTCACAGCGTGGTATCAGAGCCGAGTCAGAACAAAGTATAATAAACACAGAATAGATGCACATATTACGGTACATCAAAGTGTACAAGTGATACAAATCTTTGAATCATCGTGTCTCTTTATTCCATCAAGGTTAGATAGAATTTGGGAATACGTCTAGGAATGCATTTTATTCCGTAGTATTCCGTAATGAAGTATCTACCTTGTGAATAATCTTGTTCTTATCTTACTTTCAGCGTATGGCTGGAAGAGGCAGGGGACGACGTTCGGATGCTGGGCAATCCAGTGGCTCACATCCGGATGGCGTCTATATGTCTGCTGATCAGTTTTTGGAATTGTTTAGGAGCACTCAGTCTCCAGTTCCTCCTCGAGTATCTCCACCTCGCAAGTCTGCCTTTGCACGTCAGTGCAGTGATTTTTCTCATCTTGGAGGAAAGCCGTTTAAGGGCTCCGAGTCTGTTCTTGAAGTCCAAGCTTGGCTTCGCACGTGCGAGCGTATCTTCTCTCGCATGGATCTTTCTGACCATGATAGAGTTCTTTTAACTTCTAGTTTATTACAAGAGCGTGCTCTTGATTGGTATGAGCTTCTTATAGCCGAAATTGATGAGTCTACTCTTTCTTGGACTCAGTTTCGGGGACGATTTGAACTCAAGTTCGTTCCTGAATCTGAAAAAGTTTTATTGACCCGTTCCTTGAGTTGAAGCAAGGGAAGTCTTCTGTTTCTGAGTATGTTGCCTCATTCGAGGCTTTGTCTCAGTATGGTCTTGAATTCATCAGCACTTCTTATAAGAAGAATTTGAAGTTTGTTTCTGGTCTTAAGAAATATCTTAAGAAATCTTTGTTACTCCAACTTAAACTTTCTTTTGAAGAGTTGGTTGATTCGGCACTTCATCTCGAGACCGTCGAGAAGGAGTGTGATAGTGATGTTGCTGTTGAGGTTTCCAAGAACCCCAACAAGAGGTCGTTTCCAATTCAGAAGGGGCCATTTCCTTCTAAGAAGAAGAAGACTGGTGGTCCTAGTTTTCAGCCTCAGTCTTCCGGAACACCTTTCGTTCGAAAGTGTTTTAATTGTGGTTCTCCGGATCATATTATTCGAGCTTTTCATAAGTCTCTCTTCTGCCGTTATTGCAAGAAGGAAGGTCATCATGTTTCAGCTTGCCCTACTGTTCCGGCTGGTGCCAAGTCTAGCAGGCTTTATGCTGCTAAGGCTTCTGAAGGTCCTTCTCAGCCCAAAGGTATATCTTCATCTATTTTGGAAGGTTCTATTTTATTTCATGATCATAGTATTCGAGTTCTTTTCGATACGGGTGCATCACATTCTTTCGTATCGAAAAAGCTCGTTGATGATTTATCTTTGGATGTTTCTTGTTTGGTTACTTCTTTAAGGATTGCAAATCATATTGGGGGATCTGCGACCCTTAGTTTGCTTTGTGATGATGTTGAGATTGTTTAATGTGGCTTTTCTTTTCGTGCGAATCTGCACGTTTTTTCTTGTCTGGGATTTGATATGATTTTGGGTATGGACTGGCTAGTGAGATATGATGCCAGGATTATTTGTTCGGAGAGAACTATATATCTTCGACATCCAGATTCGCCTACTCAGCTATCTCTTGTTCTTCGGAATGTGGATAATTCCGAGATGGCTTTATATTCTCTTGACTCGCGAGATGATGATGATGATATATCTCGTATTCCTGTTGCTTGTGACTTTTCTGATGTTTTTGAGCCTGTATCGAGTTTGCCACCCAAGCGGGCAATTGAGTTCCGCATTGATCTCATTCTATGCGCGCAGCCAGTTAGTCGTCCTCCCACGAGGATGTCTACAAAGGAAAATGAGGAACTCAAGAAGCAGCTTTTGGAGCTTGAGTCCAAGCAGTTGATTCAGTCCACTTTTTCTCCGTGGGGATCCGCGGTTGTCTTTGTGAAGAAGTCTGATGGAACTCTTAGGCTTTGCATTGATTATCGCAAGCTTAACGAGTTGACCATTAGGAATAGGTATCCATTGCCTAGGATCGATGATATGTTCGATCTATTGAGTGGTGCTAAAGTCTTTTCTCAGCTCGACCTTGCCACGGGTTTTCATCAGTTACGTGTCGCGGAGGATAGCATACCTCTTACAGCTTTCCACACTCGATATGGTTCTTTTGAGTGGCTCGTTATGCCGTTCGGTTTGACGAACGCTTCTGCTTTCTTTGTCGATCGCATGAATCGAGTATTCCGAGAATATCTCGACAAGTTCGTCCTTGTGTTCATTGATGATATCCTTATTTATTCTAAATCTGAAGCCGAGCATGCTAATCACTTAAGGATTGTCTTGAGTACTCTCCGTCATCATCAGCTTAGAGCCTAATTCTCCAAATGCCACTTTTGGGAGAATAAGGTTAAGTTCTTAGGCCATGTTGTATCTTCCGATGGCATTTCTGTCGATCCCTCAAAGATCGAAGCCATCCAGAATTGGAAGAGGCCTGAGAATGTTCATGAGATTCGTAGTTTTCTTGGATTGGCGGGTTATTACCGTCGGTTCATTAAGGATTTTTCCCGGGTTGTGCTTACTCTTACTTGCCTTACTCGGAAAGGCATTCGTTTTATTTGGTCCGACAAGTGTGAAGCTTCATTTCTGTCATTAAAGGAACTTCTCACTAATGCTCCTATTCTTGTGGTTCCCGAAGGGAATCATGATCTCGTTGTCTACACTGATGCTTGTGGTAGTGGTCTCGGTGCTGTTCTTATGCAGAAGGATCGGGTAGTTGCTTATGCTTTAAGGCAACTGCGTCCGAATGAAGTTCGCTATGCCACTCATGATCTTGAGCTTGCCGCCATTGTCTTCGCCTTGAAGATTTGGCGACACTACTTATTGGGCGAGCGCTTCATTCTCTATACCGATCATAAATCTTTGAAGTATTTGTTTACTCAGAAGGAACTCAATATGAGGCAACAGCGTTGGCTCGAGTTTCTTGCTTCCTATGACTTTGATATCCTGTATACCCCTGGTAAGGGAAATCGTGTTGCAGATGCGCTTAGTCGCAAACATTCGGCTGTTATTTCTATGATGCTTGCCGAATGGGATGTTCTTGAGACTCTATCTTTTTGTGAAATTCGTGATCGAGGTTCATCTTCTGATTCTCCTATTCTATTATTTAGTTTGGGAGCTCGACCCATTTTGTTGGATCGTATTGTCGATGCTCGGCGGCGTGATCCTGATTTGTTGCATTTTATTCAGCTTTGTGAGTCTGGATCTTGTGATGAGGCGTTGCAAGATTTTAGCATTGATTCTCATGGGTGTCTTCGCAAGAAGAACCGTCTTTTTGTGCCTTCTGATCGTGCACTTAGGCACGACATTCTTGATGACTGTCACCGTTCTAAGTATACCATTCATCCCGGTAGTAGCAAGATGTATGCCGATATGCGTCGTCTTTATTATTGGGAAGGCATGAAGCGCGATGTGGCGAGTTATGTGAGCAATTGCATAACTTGTCAGTGTTTTAAGGCCGAAGATCAGCGTCCTTCGGGTCTTCTTCAGCCTCTTGAGATTCCATTGTGGAAATGAGATCAGATTTCTATGGATTTCATTGACGGCCTACCTCGTTCGAGATCGGGCCATTCTAGCATCTGGGTTATTGTTGATCGCCTCACTAAATCTGCTCATTTTATTCCTATTAAGTCTAATAGGACTGCGTCTCTTTTGGCTAAGTTATATATCAAGGAAATCGTGAGACTTCACGGTGTTCCTAGTTCTATTGTGAGTGATCGTGATCCTTTATTCACGAGTCATTTTTGGAAGAATCTTCAGCAAGCTTTGGGAACAAAGCTTAATTTTTCTTCAGCTTATCATCCGTAGTCTGACGGACAGACTGAACGGGTGAATCGTATTTTGCAAGATCTTCTCCGTATTTGTATTTTTGATTTCGGTGGTAGTTGGGAAGATCACCTACCTCTTGTAGAATTCTCCTACAACAATAGTTTTCAGTCTAGTATCGGTATGGCTCCTTTCGAAGCCTTATACGGAAGGCCATGTCGATCACCTTCATGTTGGTTAGAATCTGGGGAGAAGCGTATTCTTGGTCCAGACTTTGTTCGTCATTCTTTCGAGAAAATTGATCTTATTCGATTGAGAATGAAAGAGGCATAGAGTCGTCAGAAATCCTACGCGGACAACCGTAGGAAGCCTCTCGAGTTCTCGATCGGCGATCTTGTTTTTATTCGTGTTTCTCCTTTGAAGGGGGTTATGCGTTTCAGTACGACTGGGAAATTGGCTCCTCGCTTTATAGGACCATTTTGTATTACTGAACGTATTGGCCCTGTGGCTTATAGAGTTTCACTTCCTGCTCATTTATCTGGCATTCATGACGTGTTCCACGTCTCGCAACTTCGGAAGTGTCTTCGGGAGTCGGATTCTGTTATTACTTCTCCTGATTTGCAAGAGCTTGAGGTCTCACCGGACTTATCTATTGTACAGCAACCTATTCGCTTGCTTGACACGGAGGTGCGACACCTTCGGAACAAGGACGTGCCGCTCGTTAAAGTTCAATGGTCCGCTAATCCCAATGACTGTACTTGGAAAACCAGAGAGTATATCGAGCGATCTTATCCGGGTTTTCTATCTTTGCTTGTCGGTGGTGAGATTATCTTTTCGTCTCTAGCTTATTTCCTTTTCTTTGGAATGTTTTATGTATGTAGTTGTTACAAATATCGTCTGTAGGAATTGCGGGGACGCAATTTTGTAAGGAGGGGAGATCTGTAACAACCCGCATGTTTAACGATTATATATTTAAATGTTTTATTTAAATATAGCATCGTTAGTCGGATTTTGGGTCCGAAAAGCTACTTTTTGCAAACGGCCGAATTGGGACTCGGAACTACCTCCATTAGTTCCAAAATGGCGTTCGCGATCTTTTTGAGTATAATATTTGATATGTTTGGAGTTTGTGAAATTTGACCCTTTTTCTATTGGGTTTTTGGTTTGGGTTCAGCCCACTAACTATCTAATTAACCCTAACTCAGCCCTCTCCTCTCATTCACTTATTCATTTCATAAAAGCTTAAGCTTAAAACTGAAAATGGGGGAAGAGAAAGGAAATTAGAAACTCCTAGCCCTGGATCCTCTTGCAAATCCAAATTCTTGCTCCAAAATCAAAGAGAATTGATTGGTAAGTTCTTCTTCATCTTCTCCAACTCTTCTCCTCTTCAATTTCAGAAAATTTCCTAAACCTAAATTGGGATATATGTGTTTTACTCTTAGATTGAAGCTTGTTGAGTTGAAGTAGTGTTTGGTTGGTCTTTTCCTTGTTATTGAGCTCCATCTTCTTGTTTTTGGGTTAAGGTGAGTTTTGAACTCACATCTACTTCTCTTGATTTCATTGATGTTGGGTATGAATTCCTAGCACCTTGTTCATATGCATTTGCCTTTGGTTTGAATTGAAATTGGTGAACATTTAACTTTTTGGTGTTTTGGAGTCAAATCCTTGAAAATCATAACTTTAATGTTTGATCATGGTTTTTGGTGGTGAATCGGAGTCAATGGTGTTGGGTTATCGATTGGCAAAATCCCCTTAAGTCCATTGCTCGATATGTTGCAAATGGGGTGAGTTGCTCCTCCATTTGCTAGGCTGGAAAACCTTTCCAGCTACAGCCAGTCGACTGACCCCCTGCAGTCAGTCGACTGACTGCAGAGAGTAAAAACTCTCGGGTTATGGTTCAGTCGACTGACTGCAGTAGGCCAGTACTGCAGTCAGTCGACTGACCTGCTTCATTTTGTCCAGTATACCTATTTGTTTGTGATTTTCACTTTTATCGATTTAAATTGATTCCAATTAGTTGTTTATGCATATTTGACCTTGATGATTCCTTTTTGAATTCATTCACCGGTTTTATAAATGATTTCTTCAAATCGTATTAAAAGTTTGCTTCTCCGATTTATGAATTCTATTTAAAATGCACACACAGTTTCGCACTTCGAGCGAAGTGGAAGGAAGATTAAATGGTTAGGTAAAACACGGACCATGAATTCCTGCGTTTATCTTTCCGATTAGTCCCTGACCTATTCGATTGATTGTTTTGACCTTTGTGTCTGGTTTACCGATGAGATGAGGTGAACTTTGTACTGCTTTGAGTGTGAAATTAACTAACGGATAGTAAACCGTTTAGTGCGAACGAGTGGTTATGGGACTCACGTTACCACTTTTCGGATTCCTTTTTGAGAGTTATGACACATTCCGCCAGTTAGTGGTGTCCAGTACTGGATCTCTGACCTTCGCCACTACGGTTTGTTGCCTTCGGGTATGTTGCCTTCGGGTTTGTACCTTCGGGTTTGTGCCTTCGGGTTTGTTGCCTATAGTATCGCTTCCGATGTTGGTCGTTATGAGCTGCATGGGTGATATTGGGTTGCCCTTTAGTATCACTTCCGATGTTGGTCGTTATGAGCCGCATGGGTGATATTGGGTTTGGAGTCTTCAGGCTCATGGATCCTTATTTGTACAGTACTGAGCTCGAGCAAAATTTTCTGATGTTTCATTCATATGTATATTCTCTAGGTATCGCCCTTCGGTGTTGGTCTTTTTGAGCCGCATGATGCGTAGCGTTCACCTTGTGGAACTTGTATACCTTATTGGTATTTGTTATTGCCCTTATGGATTGATTTGGGATATTTGTATCCTTTGTTCTATATGTTGCCGATGAGATGAGGCTTGTTATCCTATGATTCATCTTTTGTTAGATGATTGTGTTATCTCCTTTAGAGATATCTATTATGCTTTGTAACCTTGCAGGTTTATTGTTGTTCAGTTTATCTAACTGATTTGTTTAGCTAGACTTACCCGTGTATTTTATACTCGGGTCAGACCGAGATGTTTCAGGTTAGGTGCTTTTGGACTTAGCCTATTTTGCTTCCGCATGGACTATTCAGCTTGTTCCTTTTTGTCATAGCTTTTTGTGTAGCCCTATTTTGTTGTAACTCTGATACGTGTATTCTTGTGAACTCGTCTGTATATTGTGGTCTGCTATACCACTTGACTTGTATTATTTTGTATACTCTGTTATGTATTTGTATATGTGTATACGATGATTTACTGTTCTGTGATGTATATTTCATTTGAGTTATTATATTCTGTTCTGATAGATCCAACCACCTATGGTTTTGTTTTAAAGTATTCATTGGGTATGTTGACCTGTTTGGTAGTCTATTGTCGATGTATTCAATAGATAATTAGAGCAAGGCTATAGATGGTCGCTCCCAACCAGCCTTATTCTCCGTGTTAGTTGACGGCATTACCTTGTAGTGTCCTTGGCTAGCGTGGGTATAGAGGTGGGGCGTCACAATAATCATATCATATTTTATGATTTAATACTAATTAATATTAAATCTGTATATATATTAATGGTGTATATCTGGTTATGTGAGATTTTCGTAAGTATATGTAGTTGTCACAAACTAATTTGATTATGTGCATGGTTATATTATTATTTGTTATAGTTTATGTATAAACAAATCTAAGTTTCTATAGAAAATTAAATTTTGCCATTATTAATTATTTTATGTGTATTTATATATTAATTTAAATATGGACTAATGTATATTTTAAACATTTAATTACATATATGTATGTTTATCATGTATAAACAACTTAGAATTTTTCCTTACATCTATTTATACATACTATGAATTACCAAATTCGAAAATAATTTTTTTATATATATAAATAATTTTATATTATCTTTTATTGTTTATTTGAATTGTTTATTATATCTAAAATAAATATTGCGTTGAAAATTCGATTTTATATTTTTTTAAATTACCACATCTGTGCAATAACCCACGAAAAAAAATTAACCGGTTATTAGTTAGCCCATGAAAACTAAAAGGTTAATAGTAATCCTAGAAACTATAATTCAGACAGATCGTCAAAATAAATGGGGAGGGGAAATTCAGATTTGATTTGCTTATTTTACATATCATCATAATGTTTTGAAATGCTATGTTTTTAACCATTGTGGATGTAGGAGCACTGTATATGGTTTTGTAAAGGTTTTAGGATACTAGTGAGGGGAAAACTTGTTCCGGTAAGCGGGGTGGTCTCACTAGATATCTATTTGGTTTGAGATGATAGACTATTATTCATACCATGCTTTATGTGAAGGATAGTTATTTGGAGTTTTTTTTCCGCTGTGTATTTGGATGTAAAGGTAGATTTATTATCCTTACTGTATACTCTGATCAGCTGAAGGGACATCTTCATATGTCACTCTTGGCGTATGTGTAACAGTTATATTTTTGCTGAACGTGGTTAACGTTTTGGAATTATGTAATGAACATGAAATGTTTTGATTTGAATGTGGAAATATGTTTTTGAATTGTTAAAATTATTTCCATATTCTTATGATCTATGTATCAATGTATCTAGCACCACCGTATTTGGTCGTCGAAGATTAATAATTATGAACGACTGCAGCATCCGTAGCCATTATTTTTGGGCCTCCAAGTAGGGGATGTTAAAAGTTGGTACCAGAACATAGGTTTATGATAAAACATAAAATAAACCAAATGATTTCAAAATAATCCTGATGAATTAAAGAATAAGATTGGGGTTTAGGTTAACGTTATAGTAACATACTTGTATGCAGATTTATGTCTCTCTTAGAACGTTCTTTCGTATCTTACTAAGGCTCGTATGCAGATTTATGATAAAGAAGATATGAAAGCAAAAAAACGAAAGAGGAAATCTAGGTGGAGGAAGCACCACATCAAATGGTAATACTCGACCTAATACTAGGAGAAAACAAGGTCGACAGGCTAATGCTAATCCAAGTGCAGAGGCCAATGTAGTTGCTGGAACCCCACCAGTAGATATGGGTATGATGTATCAGTTCTTCGTCAACTATGCTAAGCTGAGCAAGGATTATACCAGTTTGGGAGGAAAGCCTTTTCATGGAATAGAGGATGCCGTTGAAGTTGAGAATTGGATTTTGAACTGTGAAAGGATCTTTATAGATTTAGGTTTGAATGACGAAGAGAAGAGAAAGCTAGCCTCTAGACAGTTGCAAGGGTTAGCGCTTCACTAGTGGAACAGTATTATAGTCGGAGTTCCGAAGGAAGAGCAGGCATGGTCTGATTTTAGAAGAAGGTTTGAGCAGAGGTTCTTGTCCGAGATTGCCAAGTCGGCATTGATGAGGAGATTCATAAATCTTGTACAAGGAGAGATGTCAGTGATTGAGTATGCTGCTAAGTTTGATGAGCTATCTCGATATGGTTATGCATTGGTAGACACTTATGTCAGATGGAATGAGAGATTCATTCGAGGATTGAGGTCCGAGCTTGGAAGAATGGCTATGACTTATATTAGGGAGCCTTGCCATGTAGTGGTGGAGATGGCCATTTGCCATTAGAAGATGCTTTCTGTGTCTGTTAGGGGGAAACCATTTGGGTTCCAAGGCCCTCAAGGAAAGAAAAGAAAAATCTTCAAAAAGAAAGGAGCCCAGAAAAGGGGACGTTGTCAAGAAAGCGAAGGCTGATTAAATGTGTTATAAGTGTGATAAAAAGGGCCATTATGCCAACGAGTGCAGATCTGATAAAGGAAAGAAGCCTGCAGAGAAGAAGAATGTGAAATGCTTCAACTGTGACCAAGTTGGGCATTATAAAAGCCAATGTCCAGAGTCGGTTCGGGTGGACAGACAGAAGGTGTTTGCTATTGGATCACCGTCTTCTTACAGGCCTACTGCCGTAGAGAAAGGGAAAACTACGACGGAAGGTACGCTTTTGATTCAAAGTATACCAGTTAGAGTACTTTTTGTTACCGGTGCAACACACTTATTTATATCACAGTATTTGATTGATAGGTTATGTATGGAATCTACATACCATGTTACTTCCTTAAGGGTTGCAAATCCAATAAGAGGGCATGCAACTCTTGAGATGAGATGTGACTAGATAGAACTTAATTTGTTAGGTTATATGTTTGCATGTAGTTTTTATGTTTTTGATTTCATAGATTTCATGATCATTTTAGGTATGGATTGGTTGGATAAGTATGAGGCTAGGATATTTTGCCAGGATCGGAAAATATCATTGAGACACCCAGGTAGTCATAACCGAATCATTTTCTCAATGGAGAGTTTCAGTAAGAGTGTTTGTGCTTTGTTAAGTGCCTTGAAGGTAGGAGATGACCTTAGTCGGGTTCATGTCGCCAGAGAATTTGTAGATGTATTTTAGTCGGTCACTGGATTACCACCGAAACGAGCTGTAGAGTTTCAGATAGACCTTGTACCGGGAGCTAAACCTGTCAGTAGACCACCTAACAGAATGTCACCGACACAAATGAAAGAATCATGGTGCATCTAGTGGATCTTGAGGGAAGGTGTTTTATTAGATCAAGCAGTTCGCCTTGGAGAGCAGTTGCGGAGTTTGTAAAGAAACTAGATAGGTCGATAAGGATGTGCATCGACTACCGTAAGCTAAATGAGAGAACGATAAAGAATAAGTATCCTTTGCCGAGAATTGATGACTTGTTTGATCAGTTGAATGGAGCCAGAATTTTTTCCTAATTGGACTTGGTGATAGGTCTCCATCAACTAAGAGTGGCAGAGGATAGTATCCCATCGACAGTGTTCCGAATTAGATATGGATCATATAAATGGTTAGTAATGTCATTCGGATTGACAAATGCATCTGCTTTCTTCGTTGATTTGATGAATTGATTTTTCCGAGAGCACTTGGATAGGTTCGTATTGGTATTCATAGATGATATTTTAGCATACTCAAAAGATGAAAGAGAGCATGAGATTCATCTTAGAGTGGTGTTGGAGACGCTGAGACAGAATTAGCCAAAAGCGAAATTTTCCAAGTATCATTTTTAGAAGAAAGAGGTTGAGTTTCTTGGTCATGTGGTTTCAGAGAAGGGATTGTCGGTCGATCCAGATAAGATCGAAACTGTGAATAATTGAAAGAAACCAAAAACAGTGACCGAGATAAGAAGTTTTCTTGGACTTGCTGGCTATTATCGGATATTCATCAAGGATTTCTCACGTATAGCAGCGCCTTTGACTAAGCTTACCAGGAAGGAAGTGAAATTTGTCTGGTCCGACAAATGTGAGGGAGCATTCCTTAAGTTAAAGCATTTGTTGACCGATGCTCTAGTATTGGTAGTTTCAAATGGTAGCCAGGCTTGGTAGTATACACAAATGCATGTGGGACTGGATTGGGAGCAGTATTGATGCAGAAAGGCAAAGTCATTGCTTACGCATCTAGGCAGATTAGACAGCACGAAGTAAAATATCATACTCATGACTTGGAGTTGGCAACGGTAATTTTGCCTTGAAGATTTGAAGGCATTATCTCTTAGGAGAGAGATTTGAATTGTATACCGGTCATAAGTCTTTGAGATACCTATTCTCACAGAAGGAGTCGAATATGCGATAGCAGAGGTGGCTGGAGTTTTTGGCTGCTTATGATTTTGATATAGAATATACCCCAGGAAAAGGCAATAAAGTAGCAGATGCTCTTAGCAGAAGACATCAGAATGTGGTGTTGGCTATGTTCGTGGAGTGGAAAGATCTAATAGTTTTGACCAGTTGTGGTGTGCAGTTAAGATCAACTACTAGTTCTAGTGAGAGTACTGTTATGTTGTCCTGTTTGGAAGTTCAACCGGTATTGATCGACTGAGTTGCTTCTAAACAGAAGGAGGATCCATTATTAGCTGAGGGGATCAGAAGACTTAAATTTGGAACCAAGTTGATGATATGAAAGATTTTTGTCTTGACTAGAGAGGATGGTTGAGAAAGAAAGGACGGTTATGCGTTCCAGATGTAGAGAACTTGAGAAGAGAAGTTCTTGGGGAATGTCATCGATCCAAGTTTACGATTCATCCTGGAGGGACCAAGATGTACTAAGATATGAAGGAGCTTCTATTGGGAAGGCATGAAGAGGGATGTTGGCTTGTGGGTTAGACAGTGTGTGAACTGTCAACAACTAACATCATAAGCCAAGTGGGTTACTTCAGCCTCTAGATATTCCAGTTTGGAAATGAGGTACGATATCCATGAATTTTATAAATGGGTTGCCAATGTCAAGGAGAGAAAATTAAAGTTTATGAGTTACTGTAGGCAGGTTGACCAAGAGTCCCCATTTCATTCCAGTGAAGTCGACCAAAACGGCACCTACTTTAGCAAAGTTATTCATGAAGAACATAATTAGACTTCATGGGATTCCTAGTAGCATAGTCAATGACAAGGATGCATAATTCACTGGCAAATTTTGGAAGAGTCTACAAGAGGTATTAGGTACCAAGCTCAAGATGAGTATAGCTTATCACCCACAGACTGATGGACTAACAGAGAGAGTCAATAAGATACTTAAGGACTTGCTAAGAGCTTGTATATTGGACTTTGGTGGATCTTGGGAGGACCATCTATATTTGATTGAGTTTTCTTATAATAATAGCTATCAAACTAGTATAGGAATGACGCCTTTTGAAGCTTTATATGGAAGACCACGCAAATCGACTGTATGTTGGTTAGAGACCGGAGACATATTGGTCTTAGGTCCGGATTTGGTTAGAGAGGCTTAGAAAATATTGAATTAATCTGAGGACGAATGAAGGAAGCTCGATACAGGCAGAAGGGTTACGCAGATAAGAGGTGTAAAGACCTATAGTTCTCAGTGGGAGATAGGGTGTTCATTAAAGTATCACCAAAGAAGGGTATGGTACGGTTTGGAAAGTCGGAAAAGTTACCCCGAGATATGTTGGACCATTCCAGATTTTAGAAAGTATTGGAAAATTTGCTTACAGTAAAGTTACCGAACAGTATGGTAGGTGTCCATAATGTATTTATGTGTCTCATCTTTGCAAGTATTTGCATGATCCAGAGGCTACTATTCCTCAAAAAGAGTTGGAGGACTTGGTAGTAGAGCTCGATTTAACTTTTGTTAGACAACCAGTTCGGATTGTAACAAGAGATGAGAAAAGATTGAGGGCCAAGATAATCGAGTTGGTGAAAGTTTAGTGGAGATGTACTTGAGAGCCAGAGGACAGGATCCGAGATGCGTATCCTGATCTACTTGAGGGTATGCTCTATATTTGTTTTATATAGACTTATTAGCTGGTAGGACATACTAGCTTTTATTTGCACGGTTGTTATGCTTGTTTGTAGTCCTTACTGAATTTCGAGGATGAAATTCTCTAAGGGAGAGCCTGTAACACCACTAATTTTTGTTTAACATTATTCAGGATATTTAATTGGATAAATTAGATAGAATAATGTGAATAATTAGGGAGATGAGATTAATAAATCCAGTGTACGTGTCATAATGAAGGAACTAAAATATGACTTAACCAAATTAAGGAGGAGGAATTTCCTAAGGGGTAAACAGGGAAATGGGGCTACATTTCTTAGTATAATTCTCCCCCTCCACCTTAATAAACTTTTACTTTCTGATTCATGACTCCTCGCCTATATTTCGGCCAGCCATTAAAAGCTCAAGGAAGAACAATAAATAAAAGATAAAGCTAAGGAATTATAGCTAGAAAATTATCTCATTCTCCAATTAACTAATCAATGTGAATAATAGTGTAAATCGTCTCATTTTTACATGTTTTGGTTCGGTTATATATAGTTACTGAATGTATTTTGGTATGCTGATCATGTTTGGATCTAATAATCATTGTTTGGATAGGATGATGATTTATGGTGATTTATTAGGATTTTTATGGAATTAAAATGATGGGTTTTAGAGTAAAGACCTTAGTAAACGAATTCTAAATGGCTTGATTTTCGGATATGTTGTGTAAAACATAATTTTGGAGATGGATTTTTAATTTCATAATTTTCAGAGTTAGTAAGAATATTTTATGAATTTCATAAGTTAAACAAGGTATTTATTTCGGGTTTAATTTTATTAAAAATAAAAATATGAATTCTGCCCCGAAATTTTTATATGGTAAAGAAAATGTTATTTCAAATTTTTGGTGAACTTTTGAAATTTTTCCCAAGTGATTTCAATTTATTACGAATTTTCTAAGCTAAAAAGATTTAATAATTATATTAAAATATTAATATAACTAATTATTTTGAAAATAATTTCGGAAATAATAAATTTGATCTATAATAGATTTTCTGCAAATAAATTACTAAAGTAAGTCTTTAACCAGTAGAAATTTGACAAAGAATTGTTAAAGTATGTTATTAACCAATAGGAATTTGACAAAGAATAAGTGTGGTCGTTTTCGAGTTATTTACGACTTTGCTACTGAACCTTCCGACCTTGTCTGAAGCAAACTTTCATCATATAACCTTTTGCAGCATTTCTGCACTTTTTTGCAGCATTTTTTATGAACCTTCCAACCTTGTCGGAAGCACCTTTCGACCTTGTCGGAAGCTACCTTTCGACAGCAATTGTAAACGTTACAGAAGCCCTTTTGTAGCAGTTTTCTCCAGCTTTGTTTGTAAACTTCAAATAGGCAAAACTTTCTAACCGTAAGCCCAATTTTCTATTGTGACCACTCTACGGAAAGGAAAATCATCATTTAAACACAATGGAATAGGTTAGAGGCCTTATTCTACGCCTATAAAAAGTTATGACTAAACTAAAGTTTATATTTCTAAAGGGGGTTGTTTTTTTGCTTTCGAATATGTTTGTTTGGTTTTTTTGCCTTCGAAGGAGATACTTTGGAAGGGGTGGTAAAAAAAAATTCTTTTGACCAAGTTATATATTTTTGAAAGGTAGAATTTAATGTATCACAAGGCATGTGCCTAATGTTTTTAAGAGTTTTCGAAGGAGGTTACCCTATGAAGTCGAAAGGTAGGTTTCGAAGTTATTGAAAGGTTTTATGATCGAAACTCTATTTTTAAAGAAAAAACCATGGCCATATTGAAGAAGTTTTTATAATGGTTTAAGAAGAAGCTATGTTTGATAAATTAAACCCATAGGAGTGGTATTGCTATGTTGTTATATTACTTCTTCTGATATGAACATATTCATTTTATAATGGACCCATAACTGTATTTTGAGAAAAAGGATACGAGAACCAACTAGGTTAACCCAGTAGTAAATATAAATTGAATAAACTCCTGAATGAGTAAAATATAAAGGAAAGATTTGCAGGAGCCGATAGGTTTCCAGGAAGCCCATGAAAAATTGAATGATATTGGCTGGGGCCAATAGGTCAATAGTTTGCCCATGAATACTAGGTGTAAATGAAGATGTCAGATAAACAGGTTCATAGTTAGCCCATGAAAACTATGTGTAAGAAGATGTCAGATAGGCAGATTTATAGTAAGCCTATGAAAACTATGTAATTGGACAGGGAGTCCTTAAATTTTTGACCGGTTATTAGTTAGCCCATGAAAACTTATATGTTAATAGTAATCCTAGAAACTATAATTGAGATAGGTAGTCAGAATAAATGGGGATGGGGAAATCCAAATTTGATTTGCTTATTTTGCATGTCATCATAATGTTTTGAAATAATATGTTTTTAACTATTGTGGTTGCAGAAGCATAGTATATGTTTTTATAAAGATTTTAGGATACTAGTGAGGAGAAAACCGGTTTTGTTAAGTGGCGTGGTCTCACTAGATATCTATTTAGTTTGAGATGATACAATATTATTCATATCAGGCTTTATGTCTGACTCGAAGTTTTTGTTTTCCCCTTAAACTCTTGGGTACTCAATTGGTTTTGAGTAACTTGAGGTTTAGGATTTTCAGGTTTTTCTTAGACGAATAAAGCCTGGAGGCGTACAGGAGATATAGTTATTTAGAGTTTTCTTTTCCACTGTGTATTTGGATGTAAAGACAGATCTATTAGCCTTACTATATACTCTGATTAACCAAGGGGGCATCTTCATATGTCGCTCTTGGCGTATGTGTAATAATTATATTTTTGCTCAACGTGGTTAACGTTTTGGGATTACGTAATGAACATGAAATGTTTTGATTTGAACGTGGAAATATGTTTTTGAATTATTAATTTTTTTCCATATTCTTGTGATCTGGGTATCAATGTATCTAGCACCGCCGTATTTGGTCAACGAAGATTAGTAACTATGGATGAGTGCGGCATCCGTAGCCGTTAGTTTTGGGCCTCCAAATAGAGGGATGTTACACAACACCTCCCATCTTGTCGAAGCTGGTTGATTATGAGAACTTGTATGTCTATCTGGCGATTTCAACAAACGCAATCAGTGCCGCACTAGTTCGAGAAGAGGATCGGATCCAACGACCGATTTATTATATTAGCAAAAGATTGACGGGGGCAGAAAGAAACTACCCGAAGATAGAGAAGCTGGCTTATTGTCTTGTTATAGCCTTGAGGAAGCTCCGCCCATATTTCTAAGCTCATCCGATCATTGTTTACACCGACCAACCTTCACGACAGAACCTGACGTGACCTGAGACATTTGGTAGGTTGCTCAAGTGAAACATCGAGCTGAGTCAATTTGATATCACTTATACACCAAGGCGAGCTATTCAAGGACAAGTTCTGGCGGACTTCATAGCTAAATTCACCCTACCAGAGGATTTGCCCGAGGCCATCAAATCTCCCAACTGTATATGGAAGCTGTACACCGATGGCGCATCAAACGATAGGTGCTTAGACGCCGGAGTGGTGCTCTAAATCCCAGAGGGGCGATATGTATACTATGCTTCGAAATTTGACTTCCGTGCAACTAACAATGAAGCTAAGTACGAAGCCTTACTCGCCGAACTAAGGCTTGCCAAGGATTTGGGAGTCGTCGCTGTGGAAATTTACTACGATTCACAACTGGTGGTGTGACAGGTTCAAGGAGAGTATCAAGCCAGAAATCAAAGGTTGGCCTCCTACCTTATGCGGGTCCTTGAACTAGTTTGAATATTATACTATCCGCTGTTCACCCCAAGAGCAAAATCAAAAGGCTGATTCTTTAGCAAAACTTTCCAGCACTGTCGAAGCACAGCGGATGAGACTCATCCCCATGGAGACACTTATTGCTTCAAGTATTGATCAGGTTGACACAGACCGTGTTCATGAGGTCACATCCGAAAGGGAGTCATGGATGACTCCAATCAGAAACTATCTTGAGCGCGGAACGTTTTCCGAACGCAGGAGTGAAAAAAGATAGGTTCTCCGAAAGGCTTCGCAATTTGTTATCCACGATAGAGTCCTATACAGAAGGGGATATTATGTTCCTTTACTCCAGTGTATCGCCCACGATGAGATCAAACGAGTGTTGCATGATGTGCATGAGGGAGAGTGTGGCGATCACACTAGGGGCAAGCCCCTGCGAAAAAATACTCAGATACGGGTATTATTGGCCAACCATAAACCGAGACGCGTCGGATTATGCTAAGAGATGTGACAGGTGCTAGAAACATGCTAGAATCCCGCCAACCGAAGTTACTCAAATGGTCATCCCATGGCCGTTTACCGCATGGGGTATTGATATAATAGGGTCTTTGCCTCTAGCCAAAGGTGGTGCGAAGTACGCCATTGTGCCATTGACTACTTTACTAAATAGGCAGAAGCCGAGCCCCTTGCTACTATCACAACGAAGAAAGTAATCAACTTTGTTGTGCGCAACATCATCTGTCATTTCGGCCTCCCACAAACAATTGTAACTGATAACGGAGCCCAATTTGATAATGTCGAGTTCAAGAATTTCTGCCAACGCTATCGCATCCAGAAGAAATCCTTGGCAGTAACTCATCCTCAAGTTAATGGACAAATCGAAGCTGTCAACAAAATTATCAAGTCCATTTTGAAGAAACGACTGGAGAAGGCTGGAGGTAAGGGGTCGATGAGCTCCCGATGGCCCTATGGGCATATTGAGCTACCCACAAGTCTACGACCAGCTATACTCCGTTTGCACTTTCCTACGGTTCTAAAGCTACTATTCCAATTGAACTAGAGTAATAAAGCGCAGACTCATAAAGCCAAATCAATGATTCCTAAATGCATCATGCGACTGCTATGATGTACAATGAGTTCCATCTTACGATGGGGCTCGTTCAAATAGGAAGTGATCGTGACCCGACCCGTCACCTGCTAGATGAAACCCATAGCTCAAGGGGCAAACAACGATCAATCAAAAGAGAATTGGCACATAACAATTCTCCAACCAACTCCAGCCCTTAGATTGCGAGCTGAAGTGCAAACTCTAAAATTAAGACAAGAGTCGACCGTCCAGCTCGAGGAGGATGGATCCGTCTATCCACGACCTCACTTATTTCCAAAAGCTCAAGGAGAATGGATCTGTTCATTCACGGCCTCTCTTATTTTCAAAAGCTCGAGGAGGACGGAAGGACGGATCCGTCCATTCACGACCTCGCTTATTTTCAAAAGCTCGAGGAGGATGGATCCGTCCATCCACGGCCTCGCTTATTTTCAAAAGCTCGAGGAGGATGTATCCGTCCATCCACGACCTCGCTTATTTTCTCAAGCTCTAGGAAGATGGATTCGTCCATCTACGACTTCGCTTGCCGGATCAAGGGGGATGTGATCTAACCATCCACAACCTTGATCAACTCCTTATTCCCGGAATGCGAATAAGATCCTAATACTTAAACGGGCGCGATCGACCGCCTGTAAAGTAAATCATGTCCCCGTAGTATGGATATGATTATAAACAATAAGCGGGCGTGACAGACCGCCAGCATACAAGTCTAAATCCCTAGAGTGTGGATGTAAATAGTAGCAAGCAAGCGAGTGTGATCCGACCGCTCAAACTCATGTCACTTTAACTTTGTTCCGACTAAGTTAAACCAAAGTTGGTGAAGGCGGAGGACGACCGCCAACTAACTACTTCAATTCTCCCCATAACTGGGGAAATAACTCAAGTACCATCCGTTGACCGACAAAGCGCAACGTTGGGACTTGACTAAGCGTCTGATTATGACCCAGGCCATGACTTTGACACTTAAAGACCGAACTCAAATTCGATTCAGGGACTAAAGCTTCATAAGTACATAGAGTAGAAATGTGGGTGCTAAAGTATTTAGACAAATAAACACAGAATTATGCTAAAAACAAGAAGAAATTTTATTCACATTATTCTTTGAGAAAGTAAGTACAAAATATGTTCAAAGAATTCCTATAAGCTAGGGCCAAACACGCGTCTGTACATGGCCAACGAAAAGCAAAAGATAAGCTTATTCTAGCCATCTACAAAAGGAGGAATAAATTAGTCATCGCCAGAGATTAAAAAGCATGTGATGAGATGTCGTGTGGTGCCGTGTAATGTGTGTATGCATGTGCAAACGCCCTAACCGATCGATTATTGTAGCTTTGTTTATCGGAGTTGGCTCCTATATATCTATTGAAGGTAGGCTTGTGTCGGTTCTTGATGGGGAGTCGAGCCCCTTTAGCCCAGGACCAGGGAATGATGGTATTTCATCCGGGATAGGAATGTCTGATAACCCTTTCAATGAATTTTCCGTCTGCGGGGAAGAGGCCTCCGGAACTATAGAAGTTACAATGAGCTGAGTTGCTTCGGTGGTCTTTTGCCTTTTGCTTTAGTGGATAGGATTTTTGCCTTTTCTCTTCAACATAGATGACTGAGAGCCCTGCGGAGGCGCGACTGCGGGCTCCTGACCAGCTTCTGTATCCTCATCATCGCGAGGTTCGATGATTATTACACCTGGCACACTCTGAGCTCCCTCGATTGGAGGCACGACTAGAGCCCGTCTACCACTTTGACTTACCGGGGCCACTCTGGGAACCCTTATCAGCCCTATTCTCTGACCTCTTTCTATAAGCCCGACGATAATCAAGTTGTCATCAATAAGGACTTCGTCGTTCTCCTTAAGTTCGGCAGGCACCGTCGGAAGTGTCCTCGCTATCTCTTTGAAATGTGCTCCTTCAAGCCATGGAATAGGTGCTGGGAAAGAAGTACAATAATGGATTCAACGTCGATTTATATTACCCAATTAATCCACGAACAAGTGAAAGCACTTAACTCTGACCAACCATCGTCTTGCAAACCCCGGTGGGCATCCCACTTAGAACCACTCTGTTTTGAAGTAGCTCAACTTACTCTACGAACCTGCCACCACTTGGCAATTCCTAACAGCTTCCAGGCAAGTGAAAGATGGATTATCTCCCCGACTCTTGACATTAAATAAGTATCTGATCTCATCGATAGTCAGGGGATGAAGGAGATGCTCAATGAATATAATGAACAAGCTATTGAGTAGCGTGTATCTGTTAGGATGGAGCTGAGAAGGCGCGATCCTCAAGAAAATAGCACGTCCCAAATAAACTGATTGAATGAGGACAATGTTCCAACCATGCACATGAATCTATTTCATGCGGTGAACCCTTCCGAGTGATTATGCACTCTATCTTCTAGCCCTGGTAATCGAACTTCCTCCAAGGACAGTCCGTGCCCAAGACAAATTCTGCCCAGCATTTCTTCTGAAATCTTGGACCGGACGGAATCTTCTGTATTCATAATCACAACTGCATCCGGCAGTTCATCCGAAGCAGGATTCACTATATCTGCCACGACATCCGGGACTTCGATTCTAGGAAATGGAGGACTTTGGACTTCTCTTTGCTCTGAGCTTCTAGAATCCATAGCCATTGAACTCAATAAAAACCGTTAGATGGAAAGAAATCTATGTTCCCCCCGGTGTAAAGTGAATGATCGTGCTGTGTAATGAAGTGCTGCAAAATACTCTAAATTTCTACAAGGTCGAAAGATGGTAAAACGATTAGACTTCGAGATTCGACCAGAGCGACCGCCATCACGGACCGCCACGATCGTGCCATTCTGACTTTGAAGAACGATCCATGTTAAAATTGGTTATGTTTGTTAAGTTACAGTTCCATCGACGAGCTTTAACGGACAATCATATATGCAGTTTTACAATAAAGTCCAAATATGTAAGGCTAAAGCACGTCGGGGTTAAGTGTTCGAATATGCAAAAAGCGATGGAGTTCATATCCATCATCATTCACTTTCGATAGTTCCCCTAAAGCCATCATTTCATATCGATCAAAGATGTAGGCCGATAGTCTTTTTGGTATCGATGGAACGTGCGTATCGACCCAACGTTCGTATTGATGCAATGCTCATATCGATCAGCTTACGTATCGATCTACTTTGTATCAATCCAAAGACTCTAGTTTCGGATCGATCGCTCCATGCCTCATCCATCGGCGCGAACTACTCCGCTCTTCTCAGATCGATCATGAAAGCCGCCTTCAACCATCTTCAATGTATTCTGATCGATCCACCTCGCAACGATACGAGTTCGAGATAGACTCCAAGTCCATCGACTCCTTCCAATTGCTCTCCTCCTTTTACTTCTCCAAAGTACCATTAAACACACCCTCGACCTCATCATAGCCACACTCCGGCACCAACGACGCCGGAGATGGCAAGTTGCCATGGACGGAATGGCGGAACTCGAGTCTTATCACTTTAAACATAGATATAATGATTATTTACCTAGCTTGAAGAATTTGGGTTAAGGGTTAACGAGTTGACGTTTGAGGACGAAGGATTGGCAGATCTTCTTCTTTTCTTATCGATATGAAATAGCAGTAGAAACAAGTGAAAAAATATTCTAAGTCCAAAATCTATTTATACCTCTTCGTATCGACCTTAAGGACGGTTCGTATCCCAGTCACAAAACCATTTGAAGCGGTCAACATCCAAATCGATACGAAGTGCATCTGAACTTCAAAGCTTCGTATCCATCAACATGAGTCAATCCGAAGCTTAGTATCTCGTATCCACCGGTGTGAAGCCCAATATTTCGTATCCATCGATGCGAAGCTTTCCCATGAATTAACATTTGAAAATCTCGTATCCATCAATACGAAGCAAACATTTCGTATCCATCGATGCGAGGCACACCTTATGTGAGTCCATCTCATATCGATAACCATCGATACGGAGACTACCTTCATACATCCCAGATCGATCTAGGAGAGGATCGATACGAGAAAAGGGATCCAAACAACCGTCGATCGTTGTTGCAACTCGGATTTCACATCGATCCAAGAGAGGGTCGATACGAAACTCGATAAAAAAAACTTGACAATGACCCATGAACGTGCAAGCATGAATGGGAATCAGGTTAAAATACGTGCATATATGCCATATTAACATTAAATTTTCAAAGTTAACAGGAATTGGATGCTTACCTAGTGACAGCTAGGACAATGAACAACGAATTGCTAGCACTCGACCTTTAATTACAACGAAAACTGTGTGATCATTCGCAGTCTACAACTCAACATTTATACTACTGGAAATTGACCAATGGACATATCTCTTGACAAAAGGACAATAACTGTTCAGTAAATCGAATAGAACCTTTTCAAAATGAAGATTGCAGCTTTTTAAAGCACGTCATGTTCACACAAGACATACTTTGGGGAGCAAATTTTATCCCGCCTTTTGCAAAGCCGTGACACCAAAGACTTGACTAGAGACTAAAGAGAATCCCTTTCGGGAATCGGTTATCTACAGGTTCATAATGGATACAGGCAAACCTGGTCTAAGTCCGGATCGAGCCACAATTAGCATGGTATGACAAGCAAAGCTATGAAAGACAACATTCCAAGTTCGGGTCAATCAGAGTTCATATGCTCAAGTTATGAATTGATTGAGATCCATGTGAAATATGACCATTTCGTATCCTTTGCCCTGTATCCATCCATCTCGCATCCATCAGTTAGCCTCTATCGCTCGTATCCATCGTTTCGTATCGATCGGCATTGATACGAAACAGACGTGACTCAAACACTCGGCGCCCATCATTCGTATCCATGGGATTCGAGCCTACATCAATAGACTTCAACACTCCCTGGATCGATTGCACTTCATTAAACTAACAGCTGCATGTTTCGTATCGACCGCCTATATGATCGATACGAAAGACAGGCCTATGGTCGATACGAAAACAAAGGCAGAGCATCGATACGAGAGGCAAAGTATGGGATGGATACAAATTAAGCATTCAACCCAAAGGAAGCGACCACTGTGCATGGATGTAGGATCTTCACGAAGCATGCGTGCCACATCATCGATACGAGCTGATGGATACGAATCCATTGATACGAAGCCTTCAGCCCCACTAGCAAACTCAATCTTGGATCGATCACATCTCTCAAACCACATAATCAAATGCTATGAAATTTTCACAGATGGCTGCATATCATCTGAAAAAGCCTATGATCAATCGCAGCCCCATTGAAGCCATTCTCGTTTGATACGAAGGCAACCTGGATCGATCAAGGATCGATCCCAAATAACTCTAGATTGATTGTGTGGGCTCACCTACGCATGAGAAATGGTATTTCGAGATTCAAGGCGAATATTTCCAGCTCTACGCCTATAAATAGCACCTCTACTGCAACTAAAAAGGGACTTTTATGTTGTTGCTCTTCTAAAACTCCATTGTTACTCGAGTGTTAGTCATTATGTTGTTGTAATTAAGTTTATAACAAGCAATAAACAACAAATTCTTCAAATTGGACGAAGGCTACAACGCCGAACCACTATAAATTCTTGTCTTCTTTTACTACTGTTCATTTTTCTTGGTGTGATTGTTAGATTAGTCTCATTTTTCATTTTATTTCTTCATTCTATTCTCTACAATTACATCCAAAGAGTATTGTGTCCATTTTTGGTACAAATAGAAACCTTTGTTGTGTTCTAGAAATTTCCCTCGCAACTTACTTTTCTCTTCGAAACAGGCTTCCTACCAAGGATCAAATTCAAACATGGGCTGACGTTGATAATACCGTATGCTACTTATGCAACTTAGAAACCGAATCGAGTAATCACATGTTTCTAAATTGCCTATACTTGAAAAACATATGGGACATGTTAAACTCCCGTCTTAACTTACAACTTGTAAATGCTTATAAGTTTGATTTAATTCATACAATTAAGTTGAAGACTATGCAAGTTTTAGCCAAGTTAATAAGCTGCTAAATGACTTGAGGGACATCATAATAATAGCAGCAGTTTGGCATGTGTGGCAATAGAGAAACCAAAGATTATTTCAGTCGAGGAGTATACCTATGGAGATCGGATACAAAATACTATTAATGGATGTAAATCTGCTCCTGACGAAATCGAAATTCGTGCAAGAACACTCACAGCAGCAAGCCTCCATGGTCGCAAAGATAGAGAATGAGATTGGAAACAAATCTGGAGGAAATCTCATAGACCCAGGTTGAATCTTTAGAGAAAATGAGTCTTAGGTTGAAGACTCGTGTGAATTTGGGGTTTTGTAGCAGCCATTAATGTTCCTATTTAAAGCTAGGGCTTAGATATTAACTGAGGTTGCTTGAATTGAATGAACCAAGTGTTTGTTTGCTGTCTAGGTGTTGGGATAAGGTAGTGGTCACCTGTGTGAGAACTTTTGTTTGCCTTGTAGTAACTTATTTCTTGTTCTTATTTTAGGTGTCAGTGCTATTTGTATCCATACTCATTGTTATTTTTCTTTTGTGAAATAAATTACCTTCCTCGCACATTATATTAAAGCCCAAGAATGTTCAGAGTGTGTTTTTTTGGACAAAAGTTGGTTGTTTACAATCCAGTACTTTAAAATATGCATCTCTTATTAAATGTTGTCTTTTCCGAATCAAGCCTGGTTCAAAATATGTTCATGCCTAGTTGAAAGTATCAGGCATATGCTTGCGTTTTTGGACTACATCGTTATGGAATTGAATTCAAACTAATACTGGGTACCTAGTGTGTAATTTATGCGTCGCACCTAAGAAACAATGTACAAATTTAAAACTATTGTTAGCATTTACACTTATTAATGCAATGAATGTGAATTTATTGAGTCGTTCATTGAAATCTGAACTTCTTATTTTTGTTTAAATTTTGTTTTTTTAAATTTCTGATTCTTATCTAACCGACCATTAGAGAAGTTTATCTAATTTAGGCTTGAAAAAACAAATTGTGTGAAATCAAAAAAATAAGAAACACGTTTTTAATATGTCTCTTTAAATCTTTCCAATGATATTTACTTTGTCATCTCCACAAACGTCTATTTAAATCTTTCCGACTTTAATTTTATTTTCAATGCTATTACCATTTGATATTTAACTAAAATTAATAAAAAAAAAACTAAATTAATTTTTTCCATTGAAATAAAATAATTGAATGGTCGGTTCTCCATCATTATGCAGTTGCACTAGTATTTGAATAAAATCAAATTGTTTTCTTTTTTTGTTTATGTAAATGAGTTTGACCGACTTTATTATTTTTTCATAATTTGATATTACTTAAAAAATAAATGAATATTAGTTAATTGCATTAGTTTGGTTGGTTTTAATTTTAAGATTTTGTCAGCTTTCTTTTGACACATGTTTAATTAAATTTACACTTTGAATGTGATGTCATTTTACTTTTAAAGTATTGATTTCGTAAATTTCAACAAAGTCCCTGGGAGGGTTGGAGATAAGATGTGTAAGTGGATTATTTTTGTTTATATCAGTTTGTAAAAGTAGTTTGTCTAAGATTAAAAATGAAAATGAGCGAAATATGAATAATTCTTTCATTTTACTATTATTTAATAAATATATTATTTAGTAGAATTGATTAGATAAATGGTATATTTCTAAAAATATTTGTAATAGACTTATATATAAAAGTAGTAAAAGATAATCAAGGAAAAAACTAGTTGTTATTGTTATACTAAAATTGTGTTGGAATTCAAGAAAATAATAATAATCAAGTAGAAGAGACTATTTTTTTTTTGCAAAGCCAGCGGTGTTAACTGGGTCCCTACCAGTTTTATTGCAAAATAATAAATGGTACATAAATAAGAAAAGGAACAAGGAGAAAAAAACAAAAGAAAAGCAACAAAAGTCAAGCCCAAACAAGCAGCATATCAAAAGGGTAAGCAGTTTGACTGTTCTTCAATTGTCTATAAGTACCATACCTAACTTCATTCCGCAGCACCTCCCAATTCTTTCTTTGGTTTTCAAATACTATTGCATTCCTTTCTCTCCAAATCACACTCATATATATTTTCAAACAAACAACTAGACTTTTGATTTCCTATTATTTATTGACTTTTAAACAAAGGTAAGCAGCATATCAAGAAGAGACTATTTACTTTTGATTTCCTATTATTTATTGATGTATTACAAAAAAATTGTGTGTATTCAAATTATAAATATTTAAAATTATGTCACGGTAAGTAGATCTGGATCTGTAATATTATTATTTCATTTCTGCCTTTTCGTTATACTTCTCCATCATTGATAAATTCTTTATCACATGTTAATTAGGGAGATCATATTTTGACCTCTTATTGAGTTGTTGTTTCTATTACTACCCGCATTGCATCATTATTATCATTATACGTTATTGGATTCTCAATGGTATGAACCATCCTTGACGTTCATATAAAATTGTGCACGTATACTGCTTTCATTATGACACAATTTAAGGCAATGTTCTTAGCCTTTATAGTTGAATCTGCCCAAAGCTCTCGTTTAAAACATTTCCAACTTAAAACTCCTTTATCAAGGATGAACATGAATTAAAGGGTGGGGTTACTATATTTAATGTCACTTATGAAGTTCGAGTTCGAAAATTCTTTCATAAAGAATTCGTTGTTTATACAAGTGATTCTCTAATATTTTATGAATTCTCGAGAATACCTTAACTAAAATTCAATGATTTGACTCAGATTTGATATTCGTTCGATGCACCAAGTGCATAAGCGAATTTCAATATAGTACATAACATACATGATAGTTCCTATTGCTGATGCATGGGGAATCTATCTCATATGCTTCATGTTAAATATTTTAATATGGTATTTTTAGGACAATCCCAACATCCATTTATATCAAGCAAAGGACGTGTCGCTTTCAAATCCTTTATCGAGTTTCCTATAGGTTGAGTCGAAGCCTCGACCAAAGTGGAAGTGCGATGTATCTCGAAATTCAAGATCGTAAATGAATTCGGGTACCATTCCGATCACTTCTTTCATGATCTTTTCTATGGCCAGGACTATGGTGAGCAATCTAAACTATGCCCTTTCTTTCTTCATTTTTGGGAGCAAAGCCTGTTTATTGCTCCCTCTATTGATAGGTCAGGGGCAGCGTGAAGGAGAGTGGTGGACTGCAAGCAAACCATGAAGCAACTACCTTCGGTCCTCACTTCGATCGCTCCCGCAATTGGTACTGGGCGCGACAACCACTATTCTTACTCCATCGATTTTCTTACTTATAGACACATGCTACATCCCATTTCGACTAAAATCAAACTTTTTGGTTTTCCTATTAAAACACTTGTTCAACCTCTAGATGCATGTTTAAGATCGTATCTTAAAAATTCCACAAGCTTTGTAATCGCTTCCACTAATTTGAGACATTTTGGCTATGGTGTGCAAATAGTTCTCCTCTAAATTATCATTTAGAAGTTCTATTTCAACATCAGATCATCAAAATTTATAATCATAATGCGACGTCCCGCTATTCTTAATACCTAAAATTAATGTCAAACATCGTCATTAATGCTTATGCATAATCTTTAGATGTAAAATCCTAGCTGTTGGGTGTATAATTTTAAAACTAAATATGCAAACATGGAGAAAACCTCTCAGTGGAATAATATTGATAAAACATTTTGATAAACATATCATACAATTATCAATATCAGTAATGACATCTAATGTTCGTTTAATTATATCCAATTACATAATAAACCAACTAATGGATCCACTAAAGTATACGAAGCTCTTATAACTTATAGGGATAAGAGAAGGACTCGCCTCCTTCTTTTTCCTTATCTTTTCTTGCGAACCCAAGAAATGTAAATGTATGCATATACAACATAGATATATTTAACAATTCCAATGAAAAAGGAAAGGATTTCAACTATTTTGGACTGCACTATAACCTTACGCACCCTGATCCAACTCAAAGGATCCTGTGGACAAAGGCTGCCTAAGTAACATTTCGGGATGAAACCTGCGTACTTTTACTTTCATACTTGGGCATGCTCTTCTCCTATAGTAATAAATATTAACACGGCATAATATTTATCTTTAGCACGTCAACACGATAGTGTCGGCATATCTATCATATCGACCACAATATGGTAATACAAAACAGGGAATAATATCTCAACACATACACACTCGAAAATCGTCTAGTCCCTATTCCCAACAAGTTGATTCAAAGTATTTAAACGACCGCTATTGTTCAACACTACACTAGCCACACATCGAACAATAAAGATTTCAAATGAAAACCAAGAGTCACACATGCTAACAATTGGTATAACTTTGAATATATACCAATACCGAGTATACACTAATAAACAAAAATTACCTACTACAAACAGTAATTGTTTCCCCACATGGTAAATACAAAAAGACATACCTCCACAAATAGTAAATACTCACCTAAATAGTTGTCCCATAACGATAGATACGGGTTTATAAATAAACGGACAATAATAGATGATAATACATTATTCCAAATGTAGTATAATCATCTCATTATTATTTATTCAAACATCATCAATTTGCTTTGCATAATATAAATTATTTTAAAATTATTTA
The DNA here is from genome assembly GCA_030765085.1 of Allium cepa. Classification (NCBI taxonomy): domain Eukaryota; kingdom Viridiplantae; phylum Streptophyta; class Magnoliopsida; order Asparagales; family Amaryllidaceae; genus Allium; species Allium cepa. Next base: position 409,619,694 of record CM060928.1, on the reverse strand, counting down.
CTGACTCCAAAATAGTAATATTTTAAATCACATATTTGAGTCAATTTATAGTTATTTACTCCAAATAATAATTTCGATTCAATTTAAATACCTTAAAAACATTAAATTGCTATTTTCTCAAAAATAATAGTAATACAAAACCCCCGTTCGAAGCATATTATTATTGTGTTCCCAATATATCGACTTTTACATAAGACCCTTTTCAAATCGCTTTATTTCTTTCAACCAAAAATAAAAAATTATAATCCAAACTAGTTATTTCATAAATATAAATTATTTCGCTTTTAATTTACTCAAACATTACTATTATCTATCTCGAAAATAATAATAAGATAACTCATAAATAGTTCTAAAAGAATATCTCTTATTACTTTGAATAATAATAATAATAATAATATCATTTCGTAATAAACCTTGTAAAAGCAGCCATACTATTATTTAACCAATATAGTAATAATACTCAATAAATTTTCAAAAAAGCTCAATATTACTATTTACCTCAAATAATGTGAATTGATCCTCATTTTTCATACTATTACATATTAATGTATAACTCGAAAATGACAACAGTTTACCAAAAATCATTTTATTATTTATCAAGTCTCACTTTACTATATAAATATTAATAAATTCCTCAAATTAGCTTTAAAAAAAATACATTTTCATTACTATTTATGAATTTCTCAAAAATTCATGAATAATAACTTTACTAAAATTGTACAAATTAATTTTAGTGTAGTTTATCGACTATGATTATTTACAAACATTACCCCTTTGTTTATTAAATAATCATATTTGATTCCTACTCGCCCATTACCCTTAATCTCAATTGATCAATTATTTTATCCAAATCTAAAATCATTTATTATAAAATATTCATCATCCAACAATGTAATCATTTAATAGATGAATAGTCAAGTCAGAACATATCTGACTCAAAACATGGAAACAATGATAAACATGATACAGTCGTATCTCAACGGGTATAGTTATGTCAATGAATATCCATTTAATTTTTTAAAACATAAATACTTACGACCTTTGAATTCTTCCAAACCACTTTCACAAACAATTTCAAAAACAACCAAGCCACTTTCACGAACAATTTATTTGTTTTGCTGGAGATCGGGTTCATGATGGCTTGGTGAAGAAGTTTTAGTCATCTATTTAGGGTTTCTCCATCGACGGTATCAATGGTGAAATGATGACAATTGGATGATCCGAGGCCACAATCAGGTAGAGGACGTTGAGGGGAGGCGATCAATATTGCTGGATCAAGCTATTGGTGGTAATGGTAGTTTTCAATCTGGTAGATCTAAGTTTTAAAACATTTTAAAACTTTTAAAACTGTAAATTTTATATACATATGTTATGTTAAATATAACTATATTTTGCATTTCCTTATATATTTATATACATGTATATATATGTTATTTTGTTACAAAGTTTGGGAAAGTACTTTGTGTAAAATCTTCAATTTAATTTTAAATCTTTCTTAAATTAAGACTAGATTTGAAATTGTTTGTTTTGAATTCAAAACATATTAGTCAAAATTTGAATGTGTGTGAGTATTCAAAATTGTTTTGAAATGGCATTGGATGAGCAAATGAAAGATGATAACTCCTCCATCTTTTCTTCTCTTTCTTAATTGCTTATTTAAACACGATTGATTGTCATTTTGAATATAAGTGTAACAACCCGCATATTTAACGATTATATATTTAAATATTTTATTTAAATATAGCGTCGTTGGTCGGATTTTTGGTCCGAAATGTTACTTTTTGCAAATGGCCGAATTGGAACTCTAAACCACCTCCATTGGTTCCAAAACGGCGTTTGCGACCTTTTTGTGTATAAGCTTTGATATGTTTGGAGTAAGTTGAATTTTGCAACTTTTTCTACTTGGGTTTGGGTTGGGTTCAGCCAATTTGTTAGTTTAATAACCTAACTCAGTCCCTCTCCTCTCCATTCTCTCATTCCACTCTTCTAAAACTTAAGAAAAACTGAAAATGGTGGAAGGGAAAGGGAAATAGAAATTTCAAGCCCTAGTTTAACTTGCAAACTTGATTTCTTGCTCTAAAATCTAAGAGAAGCTATTGGTAAGCCTCATCTTCATCTTCTCTATCTCTTTCTCTCTTCAATCTCAGAAATTTCCTAAACCTAACTTTGGGAAATATGTGTTTTATTCTTAGATTGAAGCTAGTAGAGTTGAAGTGAAGAGTAGTTAGTCTCCTTCTTGTGTTTGAACTTCTTCTTCTTTGTTTTGTGATATAAGGTGATTTTTGAACTCACATCTACTTCTCTTGATTTCATTGATGTTGGGTATGAATTCCTAGCATTTGTTCATATGCACCTGTTTTCGATTTGGATTGCTTTGGTGAAATTGCCAAATATTGATTTTTGAAGCCAAATCTATGTAAAACCTTATATGGTTGATGTTTATGTTGTTTGGAGTGTTTGGGTGTGTCGTTAAGGTGGGTAGTCGTTTGACGTAAGCCCATGATCAACACGCATCTGATTGCTTTCGATTTGTTTGGCCATGGATGGCCTAGGTTCAGAAAATGCCTGACCATCAGGTTTCAGACGTCTGAAACTCCTATTTTAGACGTCTGAATATTGTTCTGGGGGAATATTTTCATTTCAGATTCAGACGTCTGAAATTATATTTCAGACGTCTGAATTGGCTAAATTTCGACCAGAAAGGAAATAGGCCAAATATTGCCTATTTCAGACGTCTGAAAGTTTGGATTCAGACGTCTGAATTCTGTTCTGGAAAACAAATTAATTTCCAGATTTAGACGTCTGAATCATTTCTTTCAGACGTCTGAATCTATTGTCTTTTTCCAATTTGCCTTGTTCGTTTAATTTTTCAAATTTGATCGATGCATATTGATTCCAATTAGTTGTTTATACATATATGATCTTGATGATTCCTTTTTGAATTCATTCACGGGTTTTTATAAATGATTTCTTCAAATCGTATTAAAAGTTCGTTTCTCCGATTTATAAATTCTATTTAAAACACACGCATAATTTCGCACTTCGAGCGAAGTGGAAGGGTGATTAAATGGTTGGGCAAAACACAGACCATGAATCTGTGCATTTATCCTTTCGATTAATTCCCGACCTATTCAATTGATCGTTTTGACCTTCGGGTTTGGTTTACCGATGATATGAGGTGAACTTTGTACTGCTTTGAGTATGAAATTAACTAACGGATAGTAAACCGTTTAGTGCGAACGAGTGGTTATGGGACTCACGTTACCACTTTTCGGATTCCTTTCTGAGAGTTATGACACATTCCGCCAGTTAGTGGTGTCCAGTACTGGGCCTCCGGACCTTCACCACTACGGTTTGTTGCCTTTGGGATAGTGTCTTCGGACTGTCTCCTTCAGGTTTGTTGCCTTCGGGTATGTGCCTTCGGGTTTGTTGCCCTATAGTATCACTTTCGATGTTGGTCGTTATGAGCCGCATGGGTGATATTGGGTTTGGAGTCTTCAGGCTCATGGATCCTTGTTTATACAGTACTGAGCTCGAGCAAATTTTATGATGTTTTCATTCATATGTATATTCCTTAGGTATCGCCCTTCGGTGTTGGTCTTTTTGAGCCGCATGATATGTAGCGATTACCTTGTGGAACTTGTGTTACCTTCATTGGTATTTGTTATTTGCCTTTATGGCTTGTTTTGGGATATTCCTATCCTTTGTCTACTGTGTTGCCGATGATATGAGGCTTGTTTTGTTATGATATGATTCATCTTTTTGTTAGATGATTGTGTTATCTCTTTCAGAGATATTTGTTATATTTTATAACCTTGCAGGTTTATTGTTATTCAGTTTATCTAACTGATTTGTTTAGCTAGACCGACCCGTGTATTTCATACTCGGCTCAGACCGAGATGTTTCAGGTTAGGTGCTTTTGGACTTAGCCTATTTTTCTTCCGCATGGACTATTAACTTGTTCCTTTTTGTTAAGCTTTTTGTGTAGTCCTTTTTGTTGTAACTCTGATATATGTATTCTTTTGACTCGTCTGTATATTGTGGTTTGCTATACCACTTGACATGTATTATTTTGTATACTCTGTTATGTATCAATATATGTGTATATGATGATCTACTGTTCTGTGATGTAGATTACATTTAAGTTGTCATATTCTGTTCTGATAGATCCTCCAACCACCTATGGTTTTTTTCAAGTATTCATTGGATATGTCGATCTGCTTTGTATGATTATTGTCGATGTATTCAATAGATAGTTAGAGCAAGGCTATAGATGGTCGCTCCTATCCAGCCTTATTCTCCGTGTTAGTTGACGGCATTACCCTGTAGTGTTCTTGACTAGCGTGGGTATAGAGGTGGGGCGTCACAGTAAGTAAAATTCGATTAGTTAAAATAACTTAATAACATATTATATATGTAAAAATAAGTAAACTATATCTATACATATACATTGTTATTTTATATAGCTTTTAAAAAAATTGTGGACAATAAAGGCCTGCACATCAAGGCTTAGTCCAAGTGGGGAACAAAATATCGTTCAAATTTCTTGCAAGTACGATTAGCTGGCTAACACATTAAGGCCGAGTCGAGACCCAAGTCAGCTAGGACTCGGCCCGACCCCGTTCAGACTGGCCCATGTTCAACCTAATCTCATCTAAGCAAATGTAGCAAGCAAGTCACAAACGGGCCGACTTGGATTCCTATATCAGACCAAGCCCGACACAAGTTGACACAACCAACTCATTTGGCTAGACTCGGCTCAAGCGCCGCAAGTCTTTGGCCTGGCTTCATCTCAGTCCGCCTTCAACCGGTTTTAGGCAGTATATCTTGTCATTCCATGAATGGTAAGGGACATCCTATGCGACTTGCTTCTTAGCAATATTCAGCTTCATTCAGCAATAAGCGATAGAACACTAAGTGCTTCCACTTCGCCTTACCACCTAGACAATCAAAAGTAAACGATATATAGCATGGCCAGTTGTACTAGGTAATGTAGCATGTCTACTAAAAGCATGCCCACTCCTATAGCATGTCACCACATTAAATGCACATTAAATGCAATACACTCGCCTGGTACGGAGTTACAGCTGGCATGCTTCTTTGCTACATATTCCACTTCGCATTTGTAGTTGTTTTCCACTAGCCCATGTGATCGGATTGATGATCAGGAGCGTTTTCTCTCTGTTTTGCTGCACAATCTCAGTCATCCATCGTCCTTACTTGCTACTATAAATACCTCATTACATACAACATCAAAAAGGTTTAGCTTCGGTTGAAATCTAGTTGAATGCTCATTCTTTTTTATCTTAGACCTACACTTCACAATAAACTAAAGCCCTATAAGCTCTTAAGATTAGCAATGTTGTAGTCTCAAGTGTTTAGTTTCTTATTATTCTCTTGTAATTTCTTTCCAAAAGAGAAACATAGCAAGAGATCTTCCTAGTAGATGTATGCAAGTTTAGCCGAACCATTTTATATCTTTGTGTTATTTATTTTAATTTGCTTGTTTTTCTACTTATTTTACATTTTTAATGCTAACGTTAGCAAGTAACATTTGCTTTCACAAACACTTATTCTAACTTTGAGGTTAATTAATTCATTGGTCAATAAAGCTACTTAATATTTCTCTTATTTTTTCTTTTGGCACTGCACATTGAAAAAACGAATTTAGTTTGCTAATGAAAATTTATTAACGACGAATGATTTTTATGGTAGATAAGTTATTTCCTGAGCAATCTGAATTTTTATCTGCTTTAGCTTACATTTAGAAAACAAGGTCAACTGGGTAAATGATCAAATTTGATTTGAAAGTCACAATAAGATCATCATCGTCCAACTTTTTGCATCAGAATATAATTTTTAATATATTTCTATCATCTTTTTTTTTGTATTTTTTTAACCTCCAATCAAAAATATGGTTTTAGTAACACTTTTTCTAATGAAGTACAAAACTCAATAATCATTGACATATTTTTCTTTCATGATTTTAAGGTTATTATTTTTTTTGACTGCGTATTTGTCCAATTGACACGTCTGAAGGAGTCAATGTTGGACTGATTGGAACTTTAGCTATTCATGTGAGGATTGGTCCTTGGGGATCTATAGAGAGGCTGCTTTATGAAATGTCTGAGAAATCAAAAGAGACACGGATAATTTAATTATCATCAAATAGAGATGAATATTATATGGTAGCTGTAGGAAATTTTTTGGCCCTGAATCGGGTTGTTCAAAAGGAACAACAAGAAACATCTCACATTTCTATTCTGTTATATCTGACGACATTAAGTATGTTATCGGTTTAAAATTTTGCAATTATATAAGAACGATGCACTGTTTGTGGTGCTAACCAGAATTCAATTTATGTCATTTGTACTATGCTTGAACATCAGGCACAAAATTTATATGTTTAAAATATATATTATATTAAATAATCTATATAAAAGGCACTAGTATGACACGTAAGTGAAACCTTGTGTAATTTTACTACAGCCTTGGTATCAGTATAAAATGAACCAAATGCAAAAAGAAAAAACAACTAAATTATGCAGGCGGCCTTCGATTTGCCATAACACCCACAAGAAGTATGCTCAACGCATCATAGTTAGTGCTACTGCTACACGCCCAGCTATGTGGCAATCATATGAGCTTGGCCCGTTTTACAAACCTATTTCGATTTTCCCTTCCTTTTCTTTTTCCTCTTATGTGTTTCCGTATTGAAATCTTCAACAGTTTTGCCGACGAAGATGATCAAGGTTTCAACTAACGCGGGCAAAGAAGTAGAAATGAGAAAGCAACTAAATTAACGCAGGCGGATTTAAGGTTCTGTTTGGTTTGTCCTTTTTAGTTTTGTGTTTTCGTGCAAAAACGTGCATGCATAGGACGGACGCATGAATTTTTAAAAAGCAACCAATTTGAAAAATAAACCTAACATATAAAATAGAAAACAATACATCAATTCATTCATCCTTCCATTCCCTTCGTCATCTCTTCACTTTTGTCATGCCGACCAAGAAATTTAAATTTCTCTTCCGTCGTTTTCATATTTTGTTATAAATGTTGAAAATGAAAAACACAAAACACAACATAAAACCAAATAGACCTTAATGTTGTTTTCTTGATGACAAATACAAGGAAAACAAAGCATATGTATGTTATTTAGGTAATTGGACAATACATTACGTGTTTGACTTCAAAAAATACGGAATGACGGTGAAGTTTTGTAATGAAAAGTTTATGTGACTTCGATCATGAACTTAAAACCAAGTAAATTTCAATGTTTTCTGGGGTAAGAATAGTAATGCTCAAAATAAGTTGTCCGTAAGAGGGCAAATTTTGGTTTTAGACATCCAAAAATAACATAGTACATGTTTAAAATTCATTTCAAACTTATTATAAAAATAGATTTTTTTTTTTCATGTTCATTCTTTTGTTCTTGTGCATTTTCAAAATGAGAAAATGTGTTGAACCTTTTTTATATGTCCGCATGTTCGAAGTGAGCGTCTTTAAAACAAAACCTTTAATAGTGAAAAAGAAGTGAAAAATTGAAACAAGTTTTTTTCAGTTCAGAACTAAAATTTGCCCCTCTGCAGAATGAAAGTAATTGAACAATGAGAAATATTACATTTCCCACAAAAATGCTACATCCATCGACAAGTGAGAAAATATTTTCGCTGTAATGCAAGTATTACGTCGTGATAAATATATTAACGATTATGCTATAACAACACTTTATTGTCTGACTGCTAGAAATTATTTAGTAAAATAAAAGATATGTCTCTAAAATCAAACTTAATACACAAAACATCCTCCTCGTAAAAAATATATATATAAATTACATCGTATTTTTAAATATTACAATTCTCTTTTCAAAAAATAACTATTTCTCCATTGCACTCCATTAATTATCAATCTTTAGAACGCAATAACTTCCTGTAGAAATGACGTATTAACAAATCGTTTTCACCATTAAATCACAAATTTTATTATTTTTCTAACTAGTGGCATTGTGCATTTGTAAAGTCAACGGCGGGACAGGTTATTCACGGATCCAACTATACATAATATTTACTTGAATATGTTTTTCAAATTTCTGCGGGTGGAATTAATTTAAAGGACAAAGATTTGTATATTTTTTGCCTCAAGGACACGACCTCGATATTTTTACCATAAGGACAAACATTCTTCTAAAAATTATTCATAAGGACAAACATTTTTCAAAATTATTCATAAGGACAACAAAACTGCTACCCAGATAAAACTGATACCTAAAAACTGTTACCGATAACTACAAACTAATACCTAAAAACTGCTATCAATAACTAAAAACTGATACCTACAGAAAGTTGTCCTTCAGGATAAAATATTGAAGGTCTGTCATTGAGGGTAAAAAGCTGTAAAATTTTGTCATGGACAATAGTTCCATGTTTCTACAATTATGGTATGATAGTAGACAATTCAACAATTATATGCAATAATTGCAGAAATATCTGCAATTATACCATATAATTGCAGAAATGTCTATAATTATATGCAATAGTTGTAGTCATTTCTGCAATTATATGCAATAATTGCAGACATGTCTGTAATTATACCATATGATTGCAGAAATGACTGCAATTATATGCAATAGTTGCAGACATTTATTCAACTATATGCAATAATTGCAGACAATATACCATATAATTGCAGACATTTCTGCAATTATACCATATAATTGCAGAAATGTCTGTAATTATATGCAATAGTTGCAGATTTGAAGAAAAATCGAAAATGTTTAAAATTTGCAGAATTGTCTGCAAATATATGGAATAATTGCACATTTACTGTAAATATGATTTTTTTGGTATCAACAATGGATATCATTTTAAATATCATAAAATTTTGATTTTTTGGTGAAAACGACATGCTACAGAAAGTTCTACGCGTTTGAAATATTAAAAACGTAAAGGGTATTTGGGTCTTTGTGCGCGCGTTTGAAAACAGGGACCATAAATTTATTAAAAAAGATGGATGTTTTGTGTATTTTCAAACTTTACCAGACATGTATGTCAAACGCATCCAATTATTTATATAGCTTGCAATTTATTTCTGAACTTTTCATCCTTTTTTGAAGCTTGAAATGATGAAACAGAACGCCGGGAAAAAAATGCCTCCAAGGAATGGGAGTCCATTTTATTCTCTTGTTTAATTAAGGTGAAGATGTTCCTTCATTTAGACTAGAAAAACAGTTGTTCATGCTTTTAGGAAAATTTAAAGCTTGGTCGGTTTTTGAGTTTTGCAACGATAGATTGAGCAATTTTGAAAACTTTTTGAAAACCGACTAATTTGGAAAATGATCTTTAGATATAAAATTAGAAATGCACTTTTTTTTGAAAAATATTAAAATAGATGACAAATTATCTTCCTCATTTCACTTTTTCCTTTGTTGTAGCTCGAATTTTTACGTACTTGAATGGGTTGTTTAAACGATTCATTGAAAACACAAAACTCAAAATTTAAAACAAATGAGAATCTTCTCTCGCTCATTCATGTTGATGGGTTTTCTTCCCGTTTGACCATGTGAAAGCAATTGTCTGCTTTGGTGGCAAGTTCAAGAAAGACTTACCTTGGTTCTTTTGTGAGATCTTTATCAAAACACAAACCAGCGCAATCACTGTGTACCAATAGAATCAAAATGTAATAGCAGAACCAAAGCAAGCTGAATTGTTCCATACTTATTTAGCAATCGATGATACTATAAAAACCAACATTATTAAACAGTATTCCAATACAACAATGCAACGAATGCTACAATTTAGACAAAGCATCAACATATTTAGATTTGAATCAAAACAAGAGCAAACAGAGTATGGCACAGCAAGAAAGAAAGAGCCAAATCCGATGCAAAGACTTTTGGACTTCCTTCTCCTGCCTCCTCATCCTTGGACTAAAATAGTAAGGACTCGAATGACCCAACTGCATACCTCCAGACTCTTGCTGGTTTCTAAACATAAGAGGCAGCACAGCAATAGCAATCCCACTTAGGCCTCTGCTAGCTGCTCCTAGCAAAGGATATTGATGACGATGAACATGATAGTGATGATGACGCCTATGTCTATACACACCTTCTTCTTCTTCTTCTGCACTGTCAGTGTTGGTGTGAGCTCTAAGTTGGTGGGGCCTAGGAGGGACGTTGTCGGAGGTCCGGTGGGCCTGCTGACCACGGCCATAGAGAGGGACTAACGAGTTTAGGGTCAGTGAAGCTTTGCACACTGGACAGTTTCGCATAGATGAACTTTCAAGTTGAAGCCATTTGTAGATGCACTGCCAGCAGTACAGATGACCACATAATGTGACTACAGGGTCAACAGAGATGTCTAAGCAGATGTTGCAGTCGAAGCTTCCAGAAGCTGATGAGTCTGGTTCAGGGGTAGTTTCGGTATCTGTGGTTGACTTCTTCAGTGGTTCATTCCCGGTTGTTCCTTCCACCTCCATATGAAAAACTTAATTGATGGTTTTTTCTTTTCTTTTCTTTTCTTTTCTTCAAATGGTATCTGTTAGGAAGAAGAAAATGAGTTAGCTTGTGGTTGAAATTGTGTGTTTAGTTGGGTGTAGGTAGAGCACATAAAAAAGGTTCAGCGATATGAAACTTGATGTTTAAATTTTGAAGTTTCAACTGAAATTAAGCATATAATTTCTACCATGTGGAACCGAAGCGACTGACGGATTTTAAGTGGAGATGCAATTCGACTCTAAAGGACAAGGGATTAACTACTACTATAATTACATTTTAATATTTTCGTTTAAACCACACCTAGCCATTTTATTCTGTTACATAACAATTTTTCAGAAAAATAATTGGCTAAGTACGGGACAACATTTCATATTGATATAGAAATTCAACATGGGAATATTTTCAGAACACCTCCTCCTTTGCATTATGTATCATAATCCATGTGTGTTTTTGTTTATACCAAGTAATGCAGATTGTGTTCACTGGTTATGCTTTACATACAAGGATTGTGTATGATAAGTGATAACCCCTTCGCAATTATAACCAGTAACAATTAGTAAAGTATTGCGGAGGACATTCAAACTAAAATGTATTTTGCAATAAAAAGAAAAAATAATTTCGCTTTATTAGGCTAAGTATTAGCTGAAACGTTTTTTTTCAAATGAAAAAATAAAAGAAATTCATTTTTCTTTTATAAAATATTTACTTTCTAAAGTTTTTTTTTTTGTCTTTTTCCAAAAAATAAAAATAATTATAAACCATCCTCCACAAAGGGCCTCAAAAACAGAATATACTTGTGACTATCGTAGAAAAAGCAAATGTCTGAAAAGTTGGTATAAAAACGATAGGGTAGTGTTAACGTGTGCTTATTTGCCACATGTTTACTATAAGTATCTCAAACAAAAGGACAAAAAACTTTGAAAGGTCAATTTTATCATTATCAAAACCAGTACGTGTCAAACGTCCAATGGAAGTGTGTAAAAAAAAAAAAGATGCAAAATTATTTATTGTGGATGCTGCTTGAACTTTGCTAGAATGTTGCTGTGCTTGCAAAATTAATATTTGTTTCATTAAAACATTCTTTTCCTTTGCGATGTTGTCACATCCATTGGAGTCTAAGATGGGACTCTAAAAAATGCTGCCACATAAATGAAGAACTATTTATTGGTTGAAGATGTATGCTTTGCTTTTTATCATTACCGGGTTCTAAATTATGTTTCTGGTGGCTTTTTAGAGCATTTCCAATGTGTGCGGTGGGCTGCGTCGATTCCAGGATCAAATGAAAACCCATCTTCAATGCGTTGGAAAAGAAGCACAAAGTGCTTTCTCTTAGCTGGCTAAATTATAGCCAACTAAGGGTGCAGCTGTGGATTGAATTGCAATCGACGAGAGTTGTGGATTGCAATCCACTACGTACACTTAGCCGGCTTTAATTTAACCGACTAAGTGTACACGAGGCAACGGAGTATAAATTAGTCGGTTACTCCTTCCCTTCTATCTTCATCCTCTTCTCCTTCCCTTCTTTCCAGCCACCATTGTTTCCAGAAATTGAAATTTTTTTCCAAACAATTAAAAAAATGAAAAAAGTTTTAAGAAGAATCCAAGAAACCGGCAGTCGCAGCGGTGGAAATGTTCCACCGACCGTAGAAAACGCTTATGCCGAAGGCGTACCGACGATGGGTACTGAAGGTCGACGATGCACATTGATTAGGCGAAGACATGCAGATAGAAATACAGCAAATACGATTTTGGATCCCCACCTCAACCAAAATTTGAGACGCGACAATAATTTGATCAATTTCCTTATATTCTCAGACGACAAAGTACACGTTAGCATGAGTGTTGAAAATTCTGTAAGTTATATACCTTCAAATTATTTTTTAGTTAATTATACAATAAAAACTGAATATGCAACCTGTTTTAAATTAGGCTCGTCATGAGCACATCCATTACTTTTGGGTTAGTGTAATCTACCTTTATAGAATGATCCGATCATATGACGTCGACGACATTATTTATACTTTTCTTCGAGATATAGGATTTGGTGATTTCTTGAGTACGTATTTACATAATTACTATTTATTTATTTAATGCTTTTTTAGCGCTTTCAATAATCATAAATTGCTTTAATATGTAATGTTCAGTTATGTGGTGCTTTACCCGCCTGTTGGTAGTAGACCACTCATATATTCCACTTTAGTTTTGGAGAGTTGAGTTTTACCCCGTTAGACTTTACCATGCTTACCAATTTAGGCATTGAAAGGGGGGACGACCTTACCATATGACGAGAAGTACCAGCACTTTCACCCTTTATATAGTGTACTTTCACAGCTTGACTTACAAGCACATCTTGACTTACAAGAGAGACTGTCATCTGAATTGCAGATTAGATGCTCTTCCATCAAACAAGCAATATGTGGATTGATACATGGTCGTAGCACAGATAACCATTTGAAGATTGTTCGACTGTTTATTTTGGAAAACTTATTCTTTACGAATGCATCGAACACGCCGTCGACTGGATATGTTGCAACTGTAGCGGAGTTGTCGTTTGATAGTCCAATCATATATGATTGGACTATCTTCGATATTAGCGTATTTATATCACTTTATGGATCATTAGTGTGTCGTTAGGGGCAGATCCACATCCATACAGGTTCTTGAGAGTACAACATTGGTACTATGAGTATTTTTGCAACATGACTCATCTGGCGTTATACTCCACATTACCCATTTTCTTCTTTCGAGTTAGAGCACGGGCCCGAATAACTGCAGAATGGTGCCAGGAGGGGAGGCACATCATATATTTATTGTGGTCCGAAATCAGATCGAGTTACGGATCATGTGAGATGGTGTTGTTTGACATCCTTATAATGGTTCGCCTTTTACGATCAACCCTATCGTAGTGCACGCTGCATTTCTATCTGCTAGGCATTTTCCTTTGGTATCATCCCCATTCAACTTAGGATGCTATTGGCTCCTCGATGAACGTAGTTGGAGACGGACGTTAAATGGTGATTTTGTTCCTGACGATCCACATTCAGACACCTTTTTTGAAGGTGTATGACAACACTGCTTTACATGCGTATGCATGTGAGTGGTGGTCCGCTAATTACTTCATCATCATGAATTTAGATTATGCACCTTTTTTGCGTTGGTTTTACACTCCACCGCAAACGGCCACTTCTCTTCATGCAGCATCCGTTGATTTGGTAGGACCTTCAGGCATCTAGAGTGGTTTTGTCCCCCGTGTTTTACAAGACCTTACACAGAGTACTCATGTATATCATGCTCCATAACCGTCCATATTATGGTTGGATAGTAGGTATACCGACAACGTCGGGAATTGATAGATATGTTGATATTTTTCGACTTGAGATTTCGCAATATCCAGATCCGGCTTTATTTTCATATGAAGATTTGTTTCAGATGCAGCTGGACTCCGCCAAGTCATGTATGTCGAGCATGAACGGAGCATAGATGAGTTGACTGCTCATATTAACGAGCTTACTGCAACTGATGAGCAGCTATATCATCCTACATGCAGAGTAGACGACGACGACGATGATGGTGATGCCATTGGTCTTTTTAATGATGAGTACCAGTTTGGTGAGCCATAGTAGTTGTATGCACTATTAGTATTTGTATGTCCTATCAGTGTGTGTATCAGTGTTCTGTATTTCCTAGCAGAGTTTGTATCGGTGTATTTTCAGTGGTTTGTATGTGCTAGCAGTGTTTGTATCAGTGTATTATCATTGTTTTGTATTTACTAGCATTGTTTGTACCCGTGTATTATCCGTATGCGTACTTACTAACAGTGTTTTCATAACTGTACCAGCTTTAGATTTTCTATTTTGTTTGACTATATGTACAATACTATATGAAGGAAAAAACACAGTTGTGTTTGTTTATATTCATGTTCGTGGATGCTTGCCATGTGGTTAATTAGAAGACACTTGATTTACGAGACGCGAATCATGAACTTTCTATTTAAACCAAAGTTTTGTATTGAAAATTCAAATCTTCAATTATTCTCAACATCGTCAATAATCTTCAATGTCAACTGAAAGCTGGACTCCCAATGATTATTTAGTACTAATTAAATCGTACATAGAAACCGACGGTAGACAAATGGAAGAGTTGGAGCAAGATTTTTGGATCACTCTAAGCGAGACTTTTAACAGTCATCCTGATTGTAGATTAATTCGACGGATTTTGAAAACTCGAAGCACGTTTGTCACGTTTACTATAGCTTGTCGAAGATATAGAATCATTATAAATACAGTAAAGGAAAAAGATCTATTTCAGTTAACACGAGTTACGTTTGATTTCCGTTATTTATGAGAGTATCACGTTGATTTTGTTGGACATACTGCATATAATCTCTAGGTTGGATATATTAGACAATTTGAATGACGTTTGGGTTAGTTAAGTAGGTTTGTTAGGTTAATTACTTTCAGCTAGTTCTTTGCACTATCAGTAAGTTATATGTACTTTCAAATCCAAGTGAAGTTTGTGTTTTCAAAATCCTATGCAATTAACACACAACAACATTTAACTCGTGAAAAACATTATCAACAAGATTTAACTTACGAAGACAACAAATAATATACGCAGCCAACTTCAAAGAACACAAACAAAACAACAAACAGTAAAACACGACAACATTATGGAAAACGAACAAGACAACCGATGATTACAAAAAACTGTCTTCGACCACCTGATAAGTTAATTGAACCCAACGCCCTTTGAAGCATCTGAATTTGGTTTTCAAGTTCGTTAGCATACACAACTGCACGATGAGGAAGAGGATCGTCAATTCATTGCCAAAGTCCACAACCATCAGGAGAATTACGACATCTGTAGTGATACCGACCGATGTTGGTTCCATTACTTACAACAACATACAGAACAGAAACCTCACGTTACAGTAGATCTTCTGAGAACTAACCTCGTGATCTGTGCGAGGTACTTGGTGTCGTATTTTGTTCATTTGTTCTCTTATTCCGTGAAGGCTACGCCGCTCTTCTCTTCAACGTCTACCATTTTCCAGCTGCGTGCGCTCTTGCACTTCCATCTCATGCTCTCTTACATCGTCATTGTGTCTTTCCTCCATTTCAATATACCACTCAGTTGTCGGTTGAGGGGAGGATGTATTCGTTGGGTTATTGCGTTGCAACGAACCTTCATATGAGTATCAGGAGGGCAAAAAAATATGATTGTAATCGACCAATTTTATATACTACTGCTACGATAATAATGAAGAAAAGTATGACAAGCAAAACGATATTTATATAGTATAATACATTGCATGTGTAAAGCAGTAAAACGTGGATACAGTGCTGATTTGATCCGACATTGCTATCATTCTCACTCCACATCCATCAGCTTTAATCCGTGTAAAGCAATGCATAGTGTCTACATTGTCCGATGTAACCCGACACTGTCATTCTGACTCCACATAACAAAGCTTTAATACGTCTACAACATCTTGACAAATCTTGAATGCGTATAAACCAGTGCATCCAATAACGTTAATTCTGTTTCAGACAAGACCCGACCTCCTAACATTTTGTAGCCACTTGACAAATCTTTAATGCATATAAAACAATGTGTTGTGGCTACAGTGTTCGATATGACCTAACACGTTAGCATTCTTTAATCCATATGACCAGTGGGTCCATTAGCTTTAATTCTGTTTCAAACAAGACCCGACCTTCTGTCATTTTATAGCCACTAGACAAATCTTTAATGCGTATGAAACAGTGCATCGTGGCTACAGTGTTTGATGTAACCCAATACATTACCATTTTTTAATCTATATGACCAGTGGGTCCATTAGTTTTAATCCTGTTTCAGACAAAACCCGACCTCCTGACTTTTTGTAGCAACTTGACAAATCTTTAATGCGTATAAAATAGTGCATCGTGGCTACAGTATTTGATGTGACCCAACACATTACCATTCTTTAATTCATGTGACTGGATCCTGTGACATTCCATTATCTATTAAACATCGATAGCTTATAAATAGAATTAAGGATGTCGAACAACATACTCATTCAAACTTTCAAACTAACCGCCACCGTCCTTCTACCTATATTAAATGAGTTCTCTAAAATTTTTGTGGTGCTTCTCATCCTCCTCTTCGTCATCTTCATCATCTTCCGACGATTTTATTGAACATTGTATTACTCAATAAAGAATGTTTGCTACTGAAACGAGGGATTTAATGGCCCATGAAATTGCTGAAAGCTCTATGTCATTCCAAGGAGGTAGCATTTTGGAAGAAAAGACTTGTGTTACGGACATGACTATGCTGATGGTCATAACCAATTGATCAAGGAATATTTTACGGCAAACCCCGTGTTTGGGGACGTAGACTTTAGACGAGAATTCCGTATGTTAAAGAATATCTTTAATCGGGTTCTCGATAAATTACCCAAAACACACTTTTTTCACTCACAAAAGAAATGGAATCAACGAGCTTTGAATTTCTCTACTGCAAAAGATTATTGCTGCACTTCACACGATATCATATGGAACTTTAAATGATTCGCAAGATGAAAAAGTGCGGATTGGAGACTCAACGACAATATATTATGAAGTGCAAAACAGTTGTTTGTATGTTTGATAAAGAATATCTTCAATCTCCTACCCTTCAAGACATTGAAAGATAATTAGCAATGGGATCTCAAAATGGATATCCAGGTATGTTAGGTAGCTTAGATTGTATACATTAGACGTGGAAAAATTGTCAATTGTATTGCAAAGCCAATACACAGGACATTGCAAAAAGACAACTCTGGTCTTGAAAGTTGTTGCTTCGTTCGATTTGTATATGAAATGCTTTTTTTGGAGCAACAGATTCACCGAATGAGATTAACGTTCTAAGACAATCATATTTATTTAATGATATATCACCTTCATGCAATTACAAAATAAGAGAGATTATTTCATGGATTATTATCTGGTGGATGGAATCTACCTAAAATGGAAAACACTTGTGGAAGCTTACATAACACCAAATAACGCAAAAAAAGCCAGGTTCACCAAACAACAAGAGAGTCTGAAGAAAGATACCGAACAAGCATTTGTAGTGCTTCAAGGTATATTCCATATATTAAAAAAAAGGTATACTACAATGATCCGGCGGTATTATCTGATATCATATACTGTTGTATAATTTTACATAATATGATTGTCGAAGAAGAAAATAGTGGATATAAGCTTCAACTGAGAAACTATCCAAACATTGTTGTAGCATTTCAAAAAAAAAACTTTTAAGGACCCGAATACTTTTGCCAAATATTTGCAAAGAATACAAAACATTCGAGATCCACAAGCTCATCTTGATCCAAGAGAAGAACTAGTGGAACACTACTGGAAACACTTAGAAAACCATTAGTATAAGTGATGTTTAGATAGTGCTTACGTTTCACTTATCTACTGTAATAAGTTGTTGCTGACGTTTTGTACTAAGTTTGTGTTTGAATTTGTTATATCTACCGTACTAAGTTGTTATTGACGTGTTAATAATAATAACAACAGCGAGAATGCCAAGTTAAGATAAGCTTGAAACTATAACAGGAGCAATAACAACAAAATTGACAACAATAGCATTACCAATAACTCCAACTAATACAACGACGGTCACATTAACAACAACACTAACAATGACACTACAACCAACACTTATGAGATCAAATAATAGATGCAATGGTAAGATACACTGTAGGAACCTAGTTTCATACAAACCCTTTTGACGTCTATGGTACTCCTCAAGTTGCTTCTTCATATACAACAGTTACACTGGATTGAGTTCCTTTAAGTTGCAAGTTAAAAGAGAAATATCATCAGTTCTTTGTTGTCGAGCTAATTCTTGTTTTCTTAACTCTAGCTCATCAGTTCTTAACTTTTGTTTTCCATCATGATGTCATTGTTTTTCCTTTGCCCTTTCTTCTGTCCTTTCAAGTCTCATCGTTTTTTTGTTTTCATGTACAATTTATTTGCATCTTCAGCAGCTTACATTCGCTCACCAATATGTTCATAATGTGCGCTGTAATCGAGGGCGTTTTTTCTTACAATTGAACTTCCCCGGCGGCCTACCACCTGTACTAGTTGTGAAGGGGGTCTTCATGGGGATCGGAACTACCTGTGCTAGATTCATCGCTCATCTTTCTAGGAAGAAAGTGCATTACCGAATGTTCTTGTCGCATTCGACTCCATTTTTCCTCTGTTGCGAGTATGTCATAGCAATGGTGCATGTGTTAAATAGCTGATTATTATGTTCAGATATATACACTGCACTTGCTTGATTGAGCTGTAGATGATGAAGTACTATAAGAAAAATAAAACATAGAACTTGATAATTTGAGCTACAAATTTAAAATCATTACTAGGTCCATGTCGTTTGCCCCACTTTGTTGTCTTGAATACAGGCCGGCCATTATTTCTTTCTAACGTTGACAGACGGCATTTATTCTTTTACAAGACTACTTTAAAAAATCAACCGTTCTTAGAAGACTATTTGGACTTCGAAGGTTGAAACAATTGCATATAGAATTCCAAAAAGAAGTTTCACTTTGACTCGTACATTTCTTATTGTCTTTAGAACATTCAACCCAACTGAATGCTAATTCAGCTTGCTCGTCCGGCGACCATTTAACCATTTTTATGGGTTTTGGTTCCGCATTTGCAGATACAATCATGTTGATTCTCGTTGTTTGATTTTCCAAAGTTTGAGCAGAAGACAAATTAGAATTTCTATAAACATCTTCTTCAGCAATTTCATTACCGTCGAATTCGGTTTCTTGGTTTTCACATCTGTTGTCTTCAAATTGATTAGTGAGATTTCTTGATAAATTTTGTAAACTATAAGGCAATACCAACCGTTATTGGCTACTGAAAGATATATAGTTTTGATCATATTATAGTTTTGTTGAAACAAACTATACTGCAAATAATTCGAATTTTGAGAATTTTGGTAATGGTTCGAATCTTGTTGAGAATGAAAGAAATTCTGATTTTGTGGTGGCTGGTATGAATTTGAAGCTTATTGAGAATGATATTTATTTTGACCATGTTGAGAATTAAACGTATTCTGATTGAGTTGAGTCGGATTCTGATTATCTGATCTTAGTTGAGATAGAAATATAGAAGATGAAGATTTTTGAGATTTTTCTTTTGGATTTTTGACGTTACTGAGATTGTTTGAAGAAAATTTGTTGATGAGAGTAAGAAATATAAAATAAATGGTGTAAACAAAATTTTAAAAATGGTAAATTATATAGAAAGTGATGGAGATGGATATGCAACGACAATCTACATGACCGTTGGGACTTAGCTGGCTAAGTAGCAACGACCATATACATGGCCGTTGCCAATATCAATCCTTAGTCAGTCATAGTAAAGCCGACTAAGCTTAGCCGGCTTTATCATGGCTGGCTAAGAACCAACCCCCTTGGTTGCTTTAGCAACCTTCCGGATTGCCAAAGCAACACAGAAAAGCTTAACAGACCCCCTACTGGGGTCGGTTGCTTCCCAACCGACACTCGGTTGGGAATGCTCTTAGGTGAGTAAAAATGTAGAGTCGTGTAATTCCTATTTAAACTTTGAGCTTTAGTTTTGAGAAAGGAGGTCGGAGTTGGGATTATGATACCAAAGTATCCTTGCCATATAGCAAAAATTAAGAGGGTAAACTAGACATTCCAAAAGCTTCAAAATCAAGTATTCCTATTATAATTATAGATTATAGATAAAATGAATGCGAGGGATTCGAGGAAAGTTGTGTCATTAGTCAATATTAACATGAACATTTTCCTTATACAGGGTAGTGTTAACATGTGACAATGTTGCACATTATTGTTTTGGATAAAAAATAAAAATATTAATACAGAAAATTCATTCAATTCCTATAAATTAAAATTGATGTATGGAATTAAATAGGTATTTATGTAATTAATTAATTTTAACATGGGCTCAACAGACATACGTTTAAGGTTTTCCTTGAATATACAAGGATACACCTTAAAATGTGGATAAGGGAAAGGGATAAACAGTGATTTGCCTTCAACCTTCAAAAAAGAATATGGGTCCATTTTAAGACTTCATCGCAGTGTTTTGAAGATCCAACCAGTCAGGTCGTCAAAATCGTCGACTGTTGGCTGTGACGGTTCGAAAATCCCCAAAACCCACATCAAACCGTGATTTAACCTCATAGAACCACATTTACTTTCAGAAAATCACTATTCTAATGGTTAATTTTACGAAGTTTTCAAATTTCATATAGCCATGATTGTAATTTTACATTAAGGATAAGGTTATATTGAACGAGGAAAATAGTAAAAGGGAAGTTGTAATTGTGCCAATTTTACATTTATCTCCTTTATTTTATTTATGTTTGCTCATTGTATTTTTACATTTAACTCCATTTTCCGCACTAATTTGGTATTTCGCCCAATTATACATAAACCAGAACAAGCACGGTTCCGACGTTCCATCCGATTTAACCATTAGAACTTTCGGCTATGGACCATCACAGTATGATGCAAGGGTCAACCTTCAAACCCATATTTCATCATCATTACGATCCAAGAGCAATAACCTTCAAACTTATATTTCACCAGCTCTAACGGTAATATATCGGTAATCATTTTCGACGTAACAATAGTATCGATACGGTAACGGTTTTCTCGTATCGGTAACGGTTACTTTTACCATAAGAGCTTTAAAAGAAACCAAGTTTACAACTGAATATATAACTGTTTTTGGATCATCCCATAATAATGTATAGTGATAAGAGATGAAAACCTTAATATCCAATAAATAAAGCTAGATAGAAGACACATAATCAGAATATCCTACGATTATAGGGTTGTTTTATCAAAAAAAAGCATGAAAGTTGCACAAAATAACACACATTTTTATGTAACAAAATAACGTAGTTCTCATGCATGGATAAACGTTGGTGCTGATAAAGAAGGTACGACAAGAAATGCCAGTTACTACTGATTATTTTATAAAGGACAGGCCGAGCTGTAAATATATGGTTTCTAGAAGGATACGACTTGATGCATTAGATCTGACATTTGGCAAGATATTTTATATATGATATTGATTACTAATAACTTAATAATAACCGACCCAATCCATGGACAATTGGACATGTTATTTACCAGTCTATTGCCCGGAAACAGGGGACAGTAAGACGCTGCATGAATTTCTTATATGCCAACATGTTCAACTTTCTTTAATATATCTCCTACCAAATCATGGCAAACTACACTGTAATAGGCTATAGCAGAACTCTAATCTCAATCATTATTGACGAACCGTAATATGCATATGTCAAATACTGTGTAGGACGTTTTATGTGTGTATGATATTTGTAAAGCAACGTTAAGCACGCTCTCTTACAGAAGTGATTGTTTGTGCTTTCCATCTGACTAGCGGAAAGTGTATGCTATCATAAAAAAAAATGTAGGCTATGAATCTACGATTGATAAGGAGTACACACCCTATCTAAACAAGAGCATGCTTAGCATTCCCCAGTTCATAAAATTAGAAAGATTGAGAATCTCAATTGTAATGCACTCAAAAATACAGAAAAATATAAGGCCTGACTGCGAAATAAATAAACATGAATTGCCTATATGCACTACAAGTTTTAAGAAAATACTCAATAGATTTATGTGCGTTCGTAAAGGGGGAACTCTTTTGTTGTTCTTTGTCCTCACACTTAATTTTAATTTAAATATTTTTTAATCTACCAATTTTAAAATATTCAATATTTAGAAACAATAACTTTTTCAGCATTTTCATCTGTTGTCTATAAAAATAAATATGAAATATCCAATTTACTTCTTAGGACAATATGTTATGTAACAAGAAGTGACTAGCTTTTAAGAAGATTGAAATTCTTTCACCATCTGTAATGCTACTGTTAGCTTTTAAGTAATTTGAAATTCTTCCACCATCCGATAGCACGACTCTTAGCATCAACATTCCTACTATCCTTTGTTTAAATCTTAACAAACTGAAGCCAGCTGTAGACACAAATACAAAATCACATTCGATCACGCTTTTCAGTAGTAATTTTTCTCATCTCATGACATAGAACATTTTATCATTCAAATCCATATGACCATATCTGTCAAATCATCCATTCCTTCTCTTAATATGCATAGATCATGCATATTTTGTTAAATACCTTAATATATCACTTCTAGCGTTGATACGCATATTTTGACAGTTTCAACTCCACCATCATTATTATATGCTCACGTTTTATCATGACAGTTCAACACTCAATGCAGTAAATTAAAGCAAGTTTCACCATTATCACATAGCATTTACATGGTAATATCACACGCCACTTGTATGTATACGCAGCTCAACCCCAGGATTACAACACCATGGTCATTATGTCCCCTAGCTAATATAGATTATCACATGTTACTTCTAATCAGATTCGTGTGCCATTCGAAATTTCACACACGCGCGCGCGCACACACACAAAAAAAGCTGATCACATCCTAGCAAACAAAGGACCCCATGTTCAGCCTTGATCCAACCCAAAAGTGATCGAGATCATTAGAACATCACCCACAAGTTTTTAATAGCAAACACTTAATAACACATATCATTCTAACTATAATGTTATATTTCCAAGGAATTCATCTCTTTATTAAAGCCTATAACAGCTATTTCATGAATTTAACGACTTCAAATCGATACAGCATATTCCTAACTGTTCTCCATACTCCGTTATATCAAAAAATACAGAAATTGTATATGGTAGGGTATCCTGATAAGAAACCAAAGTTATTCTATAATATGGTTGTTTCTTAATCTACCTAAACTTGATCGTCTCTAGAACTTTACATGACATGTTAATTTGAATTTTATGATAATCAGATCAATCAAAAAAAAAAAGTTTAGATAAAGTCCAGTGGAACCGTAAAAAACCATTGACATCATCGTTTGACACATCCAACAGTTCAAGATGCGAGCCTTTGATTGTTAGAAAATCTCATTATCAATGACAAATATTGTGTATATTCCTCTAATGTGGGATATTATAATCGGAGGTTGTTATGTAACCCTCAAAAAGAACTCAGTATACTCATAAACTAGAATAGATTAACATAGTTTCACCACTCTCATTTGAATTATTTGATTATAAGGCATTAGTTGTCATAGGAAATATGCGTTATGGTATCTGATCAACTATTATACAATGAACACAATAAAACACGTCGAGACAAAAAACTCCAATTGCAAACATACCATGAAATAACGTATAATATAATGTACTGTGCACTCAAAAACACATGTATTATACACAACTACGGAGGTGAGCATTTTTGGGTTGAACCAAATAAACAAACCAAACGAAATAAGTTTGGTTGATTCGGCCTGATTCTGTTTGTTAATCGGTTGATATGGTTTCGATTTTCGCATTTATTCGGTTTTTTTGACCAATTTTGGTTTCCAGTATTTTAAAATCGAACCTAACTCATTGAAATGAATTTAAAACTAAAATTATTTTAAAAGACCATATTTATCAACGCCAATATCATTATTTACAATATTTTTTTAACAATATTTTTTTTTCTTTTATTTCATAGTAATGTTTGTAAAAGATAAGGAGTTTGTTTCTAAAAATTAAAGCATTGTCACATCTTTAGATATGTATAGATTCAATTTATTATTTCGATATCATATTATATTAGCAGCTAGACTTTCTAACTCATTCAAAAATCAAACCAGTTAAACCAACCAAATTGAGCCAATTATTTTGGGTTTGTCTGGTTTCAATTTGGAAAAATATATCAGTTTGATTTGGTTTGGTTTTAGTTTATTGAACTATTAATTTGGTTTTAGTATGTTTTACGGTCTCAAACTGAACCAACTATTTGCTCCGTATTGAACCACCTCCAAACTAGTTTGTTCCTCAAAGGGTTAATTTTTGTTGCAGTGAGTATTTAGAAGTCAAACCTAATTTCAGCTCTCTTCAAAAGTCCTAAAAAAACCTTAATCGACAAACAAACCTTAATCAACCTTAATAGCATAAACTTAAATGAAGGCAATCAATATGTATACCACATGTTATTTCTATTCAAACATATAATCAAACACAAGCACTACCATGCCAGAATCCTAACAAAACCATGCATGATCATACAAAGAGAATAAAATAGAATAACTGTAGAAAATTTGGATTCTTTAGTAGATTCATCAAATAAAATAACTGGAAAGTTATTTCCCTCAATTTTTAAATTAAGGGAAAAAAATTGAGACAGAAGTAACTCAAATGTATTAAAGCATTGAAAGTACCTGCAATCTTCTTAATTGGAGTTTGAGTGAGATGCAATATTTTGAGGATCTTTTGCAAACTGAAATAAGAGAAAAGAACTGAAGGAGAACAGGAGACAAAAGAAAAAGTCAAAAATTTAAAGCTATGCATTACGTATCAAACCGTGTCATATGCTTTTCATTTCTTTGTTTAGAATCTAGCATATTTATTACCAAAAAAAGATGCCGCCGTCATGCGCAAGGCTCCGCCTATTGGAAAAATTAGGAATCAGTGTGCATATGTACCCGAAAACACAAAGGAAAATTCACTGTGTCTGGTTTTATGTTTTATTTTGTATCCCATGAGTCGTTCCCGATAAGAAAACTATCTACAGTGCCCATCTTTTTAGATGGTTTAAATCGACAATAAACTACACACGTCAGACTCAAACCATTTAAAATGTAGAATTGTTGTGGGGTAAAAAAAAAACAAAGAATACTCACAGCGGAATAACAAAATATAATAATCAAATAAACAGTTCATGAAACTGTTTTGCAAATAACATTTGATTACACTTTAGCAATATAGATCAGAGTTATACGTACAGCAGAAAAAATAAATAATGCAGCGGAATAATATGATGAAGCAATATAAATATAACAAATAGCATACAAATCTCCGTCTTTGTCCTCTAGAGATAAAAATGGTCTTCAATACACTGAAAAGCTCAAACTGACCCGGACGTAATGAAAAGACAAAACACTCGAGTCAGAACTAAAAGATCTTATGTAAGTTAAATCAACAATAAATAAATATGAATGTAACGGCTTTAGAGATGTTCATGGGGTTTTACATCTACTATCCAATGTCTAACGTGCATGCAATAACTTAAGAGATGTTCGGGATTACCATCTTCTAAGGATCTGTTAGGCTATTTACTATGTAGTAATATACGTTATTATAATATGTCTATCAGTAACGTAAAATATTAAAATAGCATTAAGGCGTTACCCATATCCCTCTTAACACATTTTATATAAATGTCATAGTACACAAAGATACTGTAAACTCCACTGGAAACTGGTGGGCTATCAGTGAGCACTCCATAGGTACGACATAAACCAAACTCGTAATGGGCGCGATATGACATTTGACAAGGCACGTGAGACAGTGTCCATGGTAAAATACTACCGTTTTAGGGATCTGGACTGGTGGTAATACATAGCAGCTACTACCTACTACCTCGAAACACACTTCCATAATCAAATCGAAAGGTGGCCACCAAATCAAGCACAAAGCAATAAATATGGTATCAAAGAAATGTGCCCGATAGGAGGAGTGACCTCACTTTGCCCGGCATGGCTCCTGTTTTAGCCACATCAAGCTGACCCGAGGGGGTCAGGGCTGCGTTCGTACCTCAGTATGAGAATCGTTCGCCAAACCATTATATTTCATTCTGAATTCTCCACCACGTGCAAAGTTGTTAAAGTGGTTTTTGATATTGGTAGAGAATATGACAATATCCGATCCCAGTTTCTTAACAACAAAATGCTTATTTCACACCTGTTGGTTCTTTTACATTTCCAAACCATTTCATATTAATGTCAAAATATCATATTCAATTCAAACCATATCACTTTCAAATTCATATTCACTTTCGAAATCATATCCACAAAATAGGTTAAACCCTCGTTTCAAAATCATCATATTTACTCAAAATACGTCATTTCACTAGAAAAATTCATTTCAAATTCTAACGTGAGTTATACCATCATTTAACCATATTCGCTTTTGAATCAAGGATATGAAGATAAACAATTCAATCTTGCAACGTTTGAATTTTTAAAGTAGTTTAGATAGTCATAAACAGTTTAAATAGTTTTAAATGGTTTAAAAATAGTTTAACAATTTAAAAAATAGCTTTAAAATAGTTTTAATAGTTTTAAAATAGATTTTAATAGTTTAAAATAATTTTAATAGAGTAAAATAGATTTAAAATAGTTTTAATAGTTTAAAATAGATTTAAAATAGCTTTAATAGCTAAATTAGTTTTTTAATAGTTAAATTAGTTTAAATAGTTTAATGATTTAAAATATTTAAAATATTTTTTATATAAAATGGTTTGATTATTGGAAATGGTTTATATAGTAAATAGTTTTGAAATTCTAAGTAATCTAAATTTTAAAATAATAGATTTTTAAACAGTTTATATTAAATGATTTATTTTGAAAATAGTATCAAATCAAATTGTTCTTTCATTTCAACAAATCTAGACCATATCCAAATTTCACATCAACACAACTCAAATTTAATTTTTTAATTCAAATTCTCATAAAAGCCATTTCAATTTATATCGATTTCATATCCATGTTTGAAGTACAAATTTAAACCACTTTAAATTCGGTAGATTTCTAAGTTTAAATATTCATACGGTCACAATAAGTCAATTTTGATAAATTACATTTATATCTCAAAATTCAACTTTAAAATTTAAATTCTTTAAATAATTCATTTAAACCAATTTCAATTTCAACATTTAAAAGCTTGGATTTTGAAAATAATCCAGTTAATATACATCAAATTTATTTTATAATATCATTTAACTGGATTCCAAAAAAATTAAGGATTTAAAATCATTTAATTTAACCAATTCGATGTCCATATATGAATTTCTGTCCTATGGTCAAGTGATACAGATATCTATCATTTCAATTCGCAGTAATTTAAATTTACGTGTACATATCATTTCAACCCGCAATC
This sequence comes from Allium cepa, assembly GCA_030765085.1. Lineage (NCBI taxonomy): Eukaryota > Viridiplantae > Streptophyta > Magnoliopsida > Asparagales > Amaryllidaceae > Allium > Allium cepa. The sequence goes on along the minus strand of CM060928.1, from coordinate 409,592,144 downwards.
CTAAGTTAAAATTTAAAATCCATAAAATCGCTCGAGTTTATCATTTCAACCCATTATGATTTTTCCATAATCTATAAGGCAATTCGGTTATGTATCATTTCAATCAATAGTGATTTTCCTAATAATAACCAAGGGAACTTGTTGTGCGATAACAATATAAAATTTAACATCACATTCAATCATCCAAATATCAACAGTTAAAAATCCATCACAACCATCATTCAAATCAACCAATAAATAACAACAATTAGCTGGTTATCATTATCGAATATTTAATTGACAATTAAAATTCAATACTAAATTAAATGCAATTAAATTCAATAAAATTCAGATTTAACTGGAACGACAATTTAAATATACCAAACAATAATCATTCAACTTCTAATCACATCATAAATTTAATTTGAGTAACATAGGATGATTTAATAGTTGTGAGTGGGTTAAAATACTCAATTTCCATGATGTTCCGAATTTTGACACGATCGCAATGGAGAAATCTGCACGTGAATCCTAGCTCGTATGCAAAAGATATGAAAATTAGAACGATTTGAAATTCAAATTATAAAACAAATAAGAAAAATAATAATATAAACCACGTCACCTGCTTCGTTCATGAAACCCTAGCTAATTCAATCATGCACGCGATAACACGTCTCAGCCATCACCAATCTTGTCGTTGACCATCTATTTCCGCCGCCACGACCCTTTATACATTGATCAACCAACGCCAAAGTCTTCCTAGCCCAAGGCAGCTCCCCTTGCACGGTGTCACGCGCTTCCAGGCCCACGAAGTGGCCAGCTCCGCCATGTCGTTTAAATGAAAATTTTGGCGATTCCTCACCATATTGAGACCAATGAACAACATCTCCAAGACCTTTTCGATGCCCTCTTACCAACGCCGCCTCTTGATCGTCAAACGATCGACGATCCACCGTTGGATCATAAACACTAGAAATGGAAGGCCGAGGTTCATCCTCTATTTCTGATCAAACGCTGCACCAAATCGGAAAACGAATTGCTATAGTAGATTGCGCTCGTCGAGAGCTTTCCAGTGTTATATAATTTTCTATAATTTGGAGAGTTTGAATTTTGAAATTGTTTTTGGAATTGAAAATAGGTTTCTGCCATTAGAGAGAGGAGATAGGAAAAGATAGACTGAATTATACATACAAGAATAAGAAATAAAAGGCTTCAAGGGTTAGGAAAAACTATTTCTACACACAAGGCCTAATAAGAATGAATGAACATATCGAATTGGTTCGAAACGACAATAACGACCCAAAAACCCGTTCCGTTTCTAAAATGAAAGTAGGTCATCCCATATATCAAAATAGATATTTTTGATATTTCTATACTCAATGGAATAGGTTTCAAACCCAAATTCATTGTATACAGAAGTTAGCTTTTAAAATCAGCTTATTTTAAATGAATTCATTAAATTGATTTCTACGCGTTTCGAGCCCGCACGATCAAACGACAAGTCTGATCGCTATGAAACTTGAAATCCTATAATATTTCATTGTTACGGATCCGATGAAACTAGTTTCGTCGAAATTCGAGACAGTGGCCAAAATGGCTAATTTCATATTAATTAAATAAATTATTATTAAATTAATTAATCACCTTTTAAAATTTTAAATTTAATAGTTAACGATTTACATCATTCTTGATTACCTAGACATTTATAATCTTTTAAAACAAATTTCCATGTCCAATTCAAAATCTAGATATTGCACTAATTACAGCGTTCAATTTCAATTGCAATAAATTCATTTATTCCGATTTACATCTTATTATTCAATCAGTTATTACTTTATAAATATAACTAACATAAATTTACATCTTATTACATTCATATTTTTACACATGTCATCTTTTGCCATATTAATGAAATATTTAGTTAGATTAAATTCACGTTGACTTCCAAATTAATTCAACAAATTAAATAATAAGATGATAAATAAGCAGTTGTTGCCCTTACGTAATTTAATCACATTTACAAGTTTATTGTTTACAAACAAATGTTATAACTACTTACACATCATGATTTCGTATTCAATTTCAATTATTACATACAATCTCACCAATTAATACAACATTGTATTTGTTTTCTTATTTACAATTTCTAACCGATTTAACTTTACAATTATTTCGGTTACTTGAAATTACATTAAAATAGAAATAATATTAAAACTATATTATTAAATCATATTGTAAATATTTTTCCATTAATAAATTGTAAATTTAAATTTCTTACAATATTGAATGCCAAAATCTTATTTAATTTAATATTTTTAATTATCGAAAAATATGGATCTTTACACTCTCCCCCACTCAAAGCTTTTCGTCCTCGAAAAGGAACGAAAAGGAATTAAGAAACTAATATATTTTATTCAAATAATATATTTATAAGCACTTTAAACTTACATAATTAATTATTTAAATAAAATATATCAATTTACAAACAATTCAGTTTACATCATTTAGTTAATAAGGACTTGAAATTAATAACTTAACTTTCACAAAATTTTCTAAGTCCTAAATTCACAAAAAAATTGGGCAGAGTCTCCTTTGCACGGATAGGTCCGGGAAAATAATAATATCGATAATTACAATATATATATATATATATATATATATATCACACTTTAAAAATAAATATCTCAAACCATGGGAAAACAATAAAATGTCGCTATAAAACCGTAATCCGAAAACGTACCTATTTGTCGGGTTGACAACACTTTATTTATAAAACTAAAAGCGGTGGCTATTGCTTTCATAAACCTGTATATCACTTATACAATCCAAAGAAGTTAATAATTTTGTAAAAAGAGAAATATTTAAGTTGTTTCAATTAATAACAAAACAAATCAATACAACATAACAATAGTCACATGAAAAAAAACAACATGACCATTATAGGTAACAAAGGAACCAATCATACATCCATAGCAACCAAACTAATGATTTGTTCAGGTTTAGAAACTTTTAACCATACAAGGTGATAAATAAACTATCAAGTGTACCCTACGCTCAACAGCCTTTGGTAATTACTTAATAGATTATTTATACATCCTTATACATATCACATCCCAAACATCCCATAAGCCAAAACAATCAAGAATTTCAAATATTATGTAAGTTTATCCTTATAAATTTCCATTCACATCATTTTCTGTTCATTTATTTTCATTCATTCATACAATAATTATTTTATTAATTAATTTATCTTCATCACTTACTAGATTTATTTCTTATTCTATATTTGAAATCATCATTGAATACAAAGTATTACATACATTTCATTTTGGTTTATTTCACATTTACTATTTGCTTGTAATCCTTGATATCCATTTAGTATTAATATTCATCAATGGATCATTTCAGTCACTTTCTTGAGTTTATATCATTTACTTAAACAATATTTACCTTTTTACTATGTAGTTTAATTACATGCATTTTGCAATATTAACTTTTATTTATAACATTTCTTATAACATCAAAACTCTTATTTATAGAAATAATTCCATTTGAACACTTTCATTACTTAAGTTTTACTTGTATAATGTCCTATTACATATTCTTATTTAACATTACAACTTTTAAACACTTCTGGTAAGTTATATATATACATTTTAGAATGCAATTGAATGTTACACAAGTTTATCTTATTTATTTTAGTTAACAAAATGTCCAATAATTACATCTTCTAAATTTTCATATCTTTGATATACAAGTTACAAATCTCCAGTTCTTATATATTTCACTAATCGTTTACCATCTAATTCTTATTTTTCATTTTAGAAGCTTCCAATTATTAAAATAGTTAATATTTCATTCTATTACAATAACTGAAAACTACTAATTATCAGGAGGTTTTAAGAATTAAATTTTGGGTTTCCTTTCAAATCATTTAAAATAATATATATATATATATACTCATAGCTTTTTTTATATATATATATCCAATCATATTTAGAAAAAATTTAAAAAAATTTCATCAAAAAAAATATGCAATAAAGCTACTATAGTGGTCTTCCCATTTTGAAACTCGAAAATAAATATCGATGATGCGTGCACTCATCACCGAAATTATTTTCCAACGATAGAAGAGGGGAGTACTTAACTTATTTCCTTTAAAATTCTTTTAGAAACATTTCTTTTAAATCGCATTGAACTATTTATATCCAAAAATACTTCCAAAAAGTAATAATATTATATTCCAATATCTTTCGAAAACAAATTTCAAAATCCTGGAACTTAATTTCTCAAATTCCAATTTATATTTACTTTATCTGTAAATCTTATTTTGCAATCAAATATTTATAAATTTCACTTCTTAACAAACAATATTACATATAACTATATCCATTTATAAAATTATTCGTTTATATATAAAATATAATACTAGGTAAAATTATTTCATTTACCTATTTTTCAAAACCAATATTATGTCGGTCTGTCTTATTAAGTGTTTAGAAATCCCTATCGATGCCATAACATCCTATGTATCAAAAAGAATTTATAAATACTAAACATAACAAAGTAACACAATATAAAAACATTTTTATAACACCAACAAATATGCTCTCTCATATATATACGCTCAGACAACTCATTCTAGGATATTACTATCCTATCCTTAATGAGTCAGACCCCATAAAGCTAAGGTTATTGCTAAATCAAAGCTCTGATACCAAATGTAACGACCCACCTTTTGGACGGTTTAAATCAATAATAAACCACAAATGTCAGACTCAAACCATTCAAAAGGAAGGATTGTTAAGGGGTAAATAAGAAAATAAAAAGAAGAGAAAGAAAAACAAAACATAGAATCTCACAACGGAATGACAAAATATAATAATCAAATAAACAGTTCATGAAGCTGTTTTATAAATAATATTTGATTACACTTTAGCAGTACAGATCAGAGTTATACATACAGCAGGAATACTAAATGATGCAGCGGAACAACATGATGCAGTAGTATAAATATAATAAATAGTATGCAAATTTCTGTCTTCGTCCTCCAAAGATAGAAATGGTCTTCAATACACTAAAAGCTCAAACCGACCTGAGTGTAATGAAAACACAAACACTCGAGTCAGAACTACAAGATCATATGTAAATTAAATAAATGATAAATAAATATGAGTGCAACTGCTTCAGAGATATTTATGGGGTTTTACATCTCCTATTCAGTGTCAAACATACGTGCAATAACTTAAGGGATGCTTGAGATTACCATCTCCTAAGGATCCGTTAAACTATTTACTATGTAGTAATGTATGTTATTATAATATGTCTATCAGTAACGTAAAGTATTAAAATAGCGTTAAGCTGTTACCCATATCTCTCTTAACACATTTTTATATAAATGTCATAGTCTATACAGATACTGTAAACTCCACCGTAAACTGGTGGGCTATCAGTGCGCACTCTATAGGTACGACACAAACCAAACTCGTAATGGGAGCAATATGACATGTGACAAGGCATGCGAGACATTGCCCAAGGTAGGACACTACTGTTTCGAGAATCCGGACTGGTGGTAACACTTTTTATGGATAATAAACTTATAAAATGTGACTAAAAGTTAATGGTGACAATTATTATATATTACCTATTTATTTAGCCTGTTAAATTTAATTTGAAATCAATTGCAATTAATTCACTTAATTAGTACAACTAACGTAGATTTAATTGATAATTGTAGAATTTTGATTAAATATGATGTAACCAATGTAAATTTCATTCATAATATGATAATTGATTGAATAAAAAATGAAATCAAGTTTGATCAATCTATTCGAATTTAAGCTATAATAAATGGATTTATTGCAATGAATGTAATTAAATACTACGTTAATGAAAACTAAGATGATAATGGTAGAATGTTAGTGTAATAAGATATAAACAAATATTAACTATATCAGTAGAGTAATAATTGATTGAATAAAAGACTGAAATCAAATTAAAACAATTTATTGGAATTTAATTTTAATTAATTGGATTTAATTCCAGTTGAAATTGAACACTGTAATTAGTGTAATATCTACAACTGTAGTGATAAGTAAATTTGTTTTAAATTATTATAAATGGTGAAGTAATCAAAATTTATGAAAATTGTTGGTTATCAAATCTGAAATTTAAAAAATGATTTAATTAATTTAATATTAATTAATTAAATTAATGTGAAAATAGTCATTTTGGCAACTATCTCAAATTTCGACGAAACTAGTTTCATCGGATTCGTAATGGTGAATTATTATAGGATTTCAAGTTTCGTAGCGATCAGAATTGTCTTCGATCATACGGACTCGAAACGATTAGAAATCAATTTAATTGAAATCAATTCAAAATAAGCTAATTTTATGCTGACTTCTTCATATGATAATTAGGATTTTAAACCTATTCCATTGATTTTAAAAATATCAAAAACATCTATTTCAATATATGGGATGACTCATTTTCGTTTCAGAAGCGAAATGGGCTTTTTAGGTCGCTATCCGTCGTTCGTACTAATTGGATATGTGTTTATTTATTTCTTAGCGGGTTTGTTAGTAAATTTTGTTCTGTTCTAACCCTAGCACTCATTTACGTACGTACAATTCAGCTGTCTTCTTCTTCTTCTCAATGGTGGAAAACCCTAAATTCCCCATTTCAATTTCAATTCAAAATTCAATTTCAAAACAAATCCCTCCAAAACCTATCATATTATATATCGATTTGAAGCTCTCGACGAGCGCAAGTCAAATCCATAGTTTGTTTTTTGATTTGGGTTTCTTTATGGCCAAAATTGGATGATTAATTCTTGGTCGTTCGTTGCGTCGTGATCAACCTCGACGGATCGTCGAATCGATGATATGGATGCGTGGAGATTTGCGAGTGGAGTTCATCGGCATTGGTTGTGTGCTGTGATGACGGTCGGATTGTCGCTTAAAATTCGACTAGGTTTTGTCATAGGGGCGGTGGCTGTGGCGTTAGGTCGATCGGCGATGGGTTTTTGGCCATGCGTGGGGTCATAGGGCTTTTGGGAGGCGGCGGCGTGTCGGAGGCATGGCCGCGTCGGCCAGCGACGGCGAGTAGGCGGAGGTGATGTGAGCGTTCATGGCGGCTGTATGGGTTTGCGCATGCTCGATCTAGTGCCTAGGGTTTCTGCTGTAGATGGTAAGAGGTGATGTGGCAAAGCTTGATTTGTTATATTTTATTTATTTAAATTTGAATTTCAAACTTCTAACGGTCATAAATTTTGCGTACGAGGTCCGGTTCACACGTAGTTTGCTTTGCTGCGATTGTATCAAAATTCCGGATATTTAGACACTGGTTTGGATGAATTTCAAGACTGTCAAATTTCGGGCCTTATTTTGGGTTTCAAATCGATTTGAAATCAAAGGTGAGTGTTTTGGCCCACTCACAATTACTAAACTATCTTATGTTAGTTAAATTAAATTTACGATGTGATTAGAAAATAATTGATCGATGTTTGGTAAGTTTAAATTTTCATTCTAGTTAAATTTCACTTTTATTGCATTTAATCATCATTTAATTTAATATTGAATTTAAATTTTCAGTTTAATACCTGTTATTAATGATAAGTTATCTATTGATGTTTATTGATTGATTTGGATGATGATTGTGATGGATGTTTGATTGTTGACATTGGATGACTAGATGTTGTACTTTATATTGTTATAACACTATAAGTTCCGTGTGGGTTGAAATGATACATACCTAAATGATCTATAGATTACGGAAAAATTGATATGGGTTGAAATGATAAACTCAAGCGATTTTATGGGTTTTTATTTTATTTGGAATTGCGGATTGAAATGATATATAAATGTAAAATTTTAAATTGCGGATTGAAATGATAAATATCCGTATTACTTGACCATAGAGTAGAAAATTATATACGGACACCGGATTGGTTAAATTAAATGATTTCTAATTCTTTAAATTTTGAATTCAGTTAACTGTCATTTTGAAATAGGATTATTTATATAAACTGAATTATTTTCGATAATCCAAGCGTTAATGCTGAAATTGGAATTGATTTAATGAATTATTCAAAGGATTTAAATTGGAATTTCAAAGTTCAACTGTTGAAATATAAATGAATTTATCGGAATTGAGTTATTGAAATGATATAACTTTGAAATCTATTTTAAACAATTTACACTATATTAATTAATTTTAATTATTTTAATCAATTTAGAACCATTTCAATTTATTTTAATCTACTTAAATCCAATTTAATCTATTTCACCTATTTTAAACTAATTAAATTTATTTAATTTATTTTAAATCTATTTAATATAATTTAAATCTATTTAATATAATTTAAATTTATTTAATCTATTTAAAACCTACTTAATATAATTTGAATCCATTTAACCATATTTAATCTATTTAAATCATTTTAAATCTATTAAATTTATTTAAATCATTTTAAAAACCTAATTAAATCAAATTTAAATATATTTAAACTATTTTAGAACTATATTAATCTATTTTAAATTATTTTAAAACTATTAAACTGTTATGACTGTCTAAACTATTTTCTAAAATTTCAGACTGTGTAAAGTGAAGTATTTATATTTAAATCCTTGATGGTATTACAATTTAAGTTGGAATCTGGAATTGATGCCTTTCTGTGAAATGGCATGTTTGAGTAAATATGATGATTTTGGAACGATGATTTAATTAACCTACCTTATTGATAATTTCAAAAGTGAATATGATTTCAAGAGTGTATATAGTTTTGAAAGGGAATATGATTTTGAAAGTGAATATAATTTTGAAATTGAGTATGATTTGAAAGTGATATGGTTATGAGAATATGATATATTGGTATCAATTGCGAATTGACTTTTGAAATGTAAAAGAACCATCCGGTGTGAAATAAGTATTTGGTTGTTAAAGAGACCGGGATCGGATATTTTCATACTCTCTGACAATACTGAAAATAACAACTATGTACGTGGTGGAGATTCTAAAATGAAGTAGGATAGTTTGATGAACGATTCCGCATGAGGTATATATGTAGCCCTGACCCTCGTGAGTTAGCTTGATGTGGCTAAAACAGGAGCCATGCCGGCCAAGTGAAGTCATTCCTCATATCGGACACATTTCTTCAATACCATTCTATTACTTTGTGATTGATTTGGTGGCCACCCCTTGATTTGATTTGGGAGTGTGTTCTGAGGTGGGCGGTAGTAGCTGCTATGCTTTACCACCAGACTAGATCCGCAAAATGGTAGTATCCTACCTTGGGCATTGCCTGCATGCCTTGTCACATGCCTTATTGCTCCTTCTATGAGTTTGTTTTGTGTCTACCTATGGAGTGCTCACCGATAGCCTACCTACGGGTGGAGTTTACAGTATCTGTATAGACTACAGTATTATATAAAATGTGTTAAGAGGGATGGGTAAGGCCTTCACGCTATTTTAATACTTTACTTTACTGTAGACATATTATAATAGCATATTGTACTACATAATAGATAGTTTAACGGATCCTTAGAAGATGGAAATTCCAAACATCTCTTAAGTTATTTTACTTACGTTAGACACTAGATAGGATATGTCAAATCCCGTAAACATCTCTGACGCCACTACGCTCATATTTATTTATTGTTGATTTAACTTACATAAGATCTTTTAGTTCTGACTTAAGTGTTTTGTCTTTCCAATTCGCTTGGGTCAGTCTGAGCTTTCCAGTTTATCGAAGAGTGCTTTCTGGAGAATCAAGATGAAGTTTTTGTACTATTATCATTTATCATGTTTATTCCACTATATCATGTTGTTCCGCTGCATTTATTTATTTATTCTTATTGTATGTAACTCTGATCTGTATTATAAATTATAATCCAATGTATTTGTAAAACAGCTTCATAAACTGTTATTTGATTATTAAATTTTGTCATTCCGCTGCAAGATTCTATATTTGTTTTATTTTTTATCTTCTTTTTCTTATTTACACCATAACAATCTGCCTCTTTTAATGGTTTGATTCTGATGTGTGTGGTTTATCAAATATTTAAACCGTCTAAAAAGTGGGTCGTTACAAAAATATTTATATCTGAAAATACTTTCAAATAATACTAATACTATGTTCTAAAAAATTTTGAAAACGAATTTCAAACCCCGGAACTTAATTTCTCAAATTTACAGTTTTTGTTTACTTTACTTGTAGATCCTATTTTACAGTCAGTATTTATAAAATTTCTCTACCTAACAAACAACCCATCACATCCAACTATATCATTTATGAAAATTATTGCTTTATATACAAAGTATAATACTAGACAAAATTATTTCACTTACCTATATTTCAAAAATAATATTGTGTCGATTTGCCCTATTTAGTGTTTAGAAATTCCTATTGATGTCATAACATCCTATGTGCCAAACAAAATTTGTAAATACTAAACAGAACAAATTAATACAATATAAAATCAATTTATAATACCAACAAATACGCTGTAACGACCCAAAATTTTAATGGTTTTAATAACGTAATTAAATAAATTTTTATAAAATTTAAAATAATAAAATTTTGTGTTGAAAATTTAATATTTGTAATACGTCTATTTAAACATAACAATTGATAAATTTTCATCTGATAATATTGAAGTTTATTTTCTTACGAAATTTTATTTCAATTTAAATCAGTTAATGACAGTTGAATTTAAAAATATTCCAAAACTTAAATATGCCAACATGAGAAAATTTATTTAGAACACTCTAAATCAGACTACTAAATTCGTTTCGCGAAATTCGGATGTTTCTAGCTCCGTTTGGACTTTTCCGTACAGAATAGCAGCATTTTCGGTATCGGTTACCGACTTTTGATTGGATGATCATACCACCAATATCTGTATACCATTTTGATCGTCTCATCATGCTAACCTCAGCGGTATATTTGTTTTTGTATTTTGAGGTCCGATATGCGACAGAAATGTTGATAACGGTCCGTTGTGACGGTATCACTTTTTAACTTTTCACTTTCCTTCGGTTTCAAAGTTTGAAACGTGTTGCCCAACCAATATTAATTTTCTTTTATGTTTCATCTGAATCAAAGCAACGTGACCGTTGCTATTTTATTGCTTTTATATCCTTTGGATATGACTGTTCATTGGGTCTTACTGTCTATATATCTTCCTTCATTATTTTTTATTTACCTGTGCCCAAAAATTTACTCTCCCTCCTTCATTTTTCAATCCTTCAGCTAGCATAACTCACGCGAGCCTCCATCGCCAGGCCGACACCGTTCATCTCACCAGCCGCTCGCCTACCTTGCCACTGTCCTCACCCTAGCCATGGTGATCGCCCAGCCTCGGCGATCACCAGAGACCCGCCTTCCCCTCTCGCCTCTCTCATTTTTCCCAACAACTCACGCGCCTCATCTACCCTCTCTTCCATCGACCGAGCCTTTCTCCTTCCCCTTCTGCCTTGCCCTGTCGATGCACACCCCCTCTCCTCCCCCTCATCTTTGCCTACTCGAAGCCCACGCCTCAACACACATGGCACCGTCGATCCCCAAATGCCATTTCCCCTTCCTTTCAACCGCACCCTTTCCCGATTTTCCGCAACAACCACCTGCCGTGGTTTTTGATATACCTAGCTTTCGAGCACTCCAGCCACCATCCACATCGCCTCAACCTCTTTGGTTTGCCAATCCACTCGGCTGACTTCTGTTTGGCTCATAGTTATATTTATATATATGGTTTATGTTGAAGCAATGATGCATGTATATATGTTGCGTATATCTTTTGCATACACACACACACACACACACTACTTTCCATAGTTATTTTATGTCAAATATAAACTAGATATATCTCTATACTTGTTTATATAAGGTTATGAATTTTCAGTTTATTGTCATATATATTTTATATAAGTTATAGATGTATGGTTCATACATAAGCCATAAGTTTTTTTAGGTCGTTTTATATATGAAATCTGTTTTTTCATAAGCCGTTGATTGTATATATGTATATAAGCTATATGCTTGGTTGCTGTCGCCATACTTTGTATGTATATGTTTATATTAGCTTTTGAATGAACAATTGGATTTAATACATATATTTGTTGTAAGCTTATTTGAGTTATATTTGCACCCAGCAGCTTTGGGGATGATATACCCCACACATGTATATTGTTTTAAGACTTGTATGTTTATATATACGGTATTATATTATATTATATTATAAAACTCTAGAAAAAAGGAATATACAAGTTAATGCATGCCTGTTAAAACATGCGACATTATTCTATATTTTTTTTCTATAATGTTGTTTATACAGTTCGTCTATTTATAGCTTATATATATAATAATATATGAGGTTTTATCATACGTTATGCTTGTATTTTAAAGCAAAGTTGGTTGTAGTAATATATATTTGTGGAAATTGGTGTGAAGGGCCCAATTATATGGCCCAATTTTTTTCTTGGACATGGGTTTGAAATTATTATTTTCCAGGACAAATATGTGTGGCGTGCGTCTTCATCTTCTCAAACAACTACGTATGTTCTGAAATCTACCGATCGTGGAAATTTGACGGTCGTTTCTTGTTCAATCAAAGTGGGTTTCTTGTGCAATCGAAGCGGTCATTGATTTCTTTTTGAATAAATTAGGCGTTAGTTTCTTCTCAAATCAAAATCGACTTTAATTGTGGGAAATCGTGAGGCGATTTTATTTACTTGGTGAGTCTCGATTTTATTTGCTGTTTTTCATTGTCATTCGATGTATTATGATGTTTATAATGTTATTTATATTTATTTTCAGAGTAGGCATTTTTCATCTATTGGAGGAAGGTTTTGTTTGATGTATTTTGAATAATGGCTTCTGAATGGTATTCTTTTATTCTGATAACACAAGCACTGTGTATTTAGCCTGGTTGGTTCATTCACTTTAGATTATGATTTTAGTATTTAGACTATCACTTCGTATTTAGTTTCAGCAATTAAAGAAGTTATTTTTGTCAGTCAATTCTGTTTGTACTCACTTTGGGTATGAAATTGGATCTGAAATAATATTAGTTGACGTTGTTTGTTCTTTAGTTCTTGGTGATTTGTGATCTGTAAAAGATAAATTGTTTTATCATTTTTTCGAAAAGTGGGATAGAAAATGATTTGTTACGTAGTATTTTATGTTATTAGTTTTTTATTAAGATCAGTTTCGCATAGTTATATTTTGTTTTCATTTTTTTTACAGGTGTGATTCATCTGTTATAGTTGTGTTTGATTTCAATAACAATTGTTTTAGTGCTCGTTTTGGATTGGATGCTTCTATTTCTTCTGTTAGGAATAGGATTTGGGAGGAGTGGAATAATTTTACTCCATTACGCTTTGATATTTTTTATATTCGAGAATCAAAGATTACCTTTGTTGAAACTGATAGTGATCTTTAAGCTGTATTATGTTTGTCTTGGTTTAAAAAGGAAGAATTTTTGGTTTTTTTCTACGTTTGAAGAATGATTCAATGGATAGTTTTGTTAGTGAAAGTAGCAAGTCTGGTTCAGTTGTTGGTGGTGAGTCAAGTAATAATATGTTAGGTTATGATGATGATTTAGATTTTGGTTTTACTCAACAAAAGGATTTACATGAATTGTTGAAGAAGAATTCAAATATGGAATTTTTTACTGGCGTTGGTCAACATTTTGATTCTGCTATTGGATTCCGTTGAACGGTGAGTGCTTATTATTTGAAGAATGGGTTTAAAGTACAATATATTAAGAATTGTAAAGAACAATTGACAGTTCGTTGTGCTATAGCTAATTGTCCTTTTAGGATTCACTCTTCTTGCAAACTGAAGCAATTGGACCAACTGTTTGTTAAAAACATTCACCCGATTCATACTTGTGGTGGTGGATTTCGTTCACTTCGTAGTCCAACTATTAATAGTGATCTTGTGAAAAGTTTAATCGTCAATCAAATTCGTGATGAGCCAAAAAGAAAAACCAAGGATATCATTAAAAGTTTTAGAAGAGATTATGATGTGGAGCTAAGCTATTACTTTGCTTATAAGGGTAAGAAATTGGCAATGATATTTACTGTGATGAATAGAAATCTTACAATGAATTATTTTGGTATTTGAAGGCATTGGAAAGAAATAACCCAAATAGTTATTTAAGTATGGATGTGGACTCTGATACAAATCAAATTGAGAGAGTTTTGGTGCAGGATGTCACAAGTTCGAAACTTGCTTTCGAACGTTTATTTGAAATGGGATATGTTGTCCCAATGATTTGTTGTATATAAAGTACCAGTTCAAAAAAAAAAAAAAAAAAAAAAAAAAAACTATTGTCGTCCTATGGTGTTTTTAGATGCTATCTTTTTGAAAGAGCGAAGCGGTATTTTGATGACTGCCACAAAAATGGGAATCAAGGTACTGATTTTGATCTTTTTTTTTTGCTGTTGTATGTACTTTGTACTGTTTGCATTATTTCCTTGTTATAAATTTATGTAACATAGTACTGTTTCTTTAAGTTATTGTTCTAGTGAATTATGTTGTGTACATACTGCATTTTGTTCAAGTGATTAGTCTACTGTTATATAGTACCGTTTCAAATATAGTGCATTTGGTTGTTTCAAATGTAGTAATATCATGTTCAATTCATTATAGTTTCTTCTGTGTTAGAGATTAGCATGTGAAATTATTGCACAAATGAATTCAAACTCACAATTTTTTTTGATAGATGCATAATGTAAATATTTTATTTTTTCAGTTTATCCACCAAATGTCATGATACCTACTGTTTATTTTGGATTTACCAGAATTTGTTCTATTTCAAACAATAAATGCATATATGTTTTTATCTCTAACATCTTCAATCTAGTTGCCCTAGTTACAAAGGAGGTACAATTGTTCAATGTACAACCATGCTCCTTCTTATTGTAAATTTGATCCAAAACAAATACTATAAAAGATTTAATGTTCTTTAATTTGATGTACAAAATGTTAGTGTATACAGGAGTTTAAAAAGATAAATGCATTTATTTTTTAAGGTAAAGAATTAAATAACATATTAAGCCATGGTTATATATCATAGATACTACTACGTATTAAACATATTTACCATTTTTCTCTTTATTTCTTACATAAGGTATACAAATGATTTAAACAGCATATAGAAAAGATAAAAGCATATATGTTTTATAAGTTCGAATATAATTCTTTGTATTATATGCATGAATTATGTACCATATCTTTGCAATTTCTACCCACTCTGCGTAGACTACACATTCAAGTAGCATTTTTTTAAAAAAAGGATGGATTGCCTCTAGGAAATTGATTTTTCCTTTTTTATTTAGGCCGAGGGTATAGTGTTCATGTGATTGTCTACGATTAGATAATTTGTTTCAAATATAATGCATTTTGTTGTTTCAAATGTAATACATAAACAGTGAATTATTATTTTTGTTTTTTTCCAGGTTTTTTCACATTAGCAATGGCTCTTGTTCCCAAAGAAAATGAAGAGTGTTGGAGTTGGTTTTTAAAACACCTAAAGAATGCTCTCAATTGTAATAGAATATTAACTTTTTTAAGTGATAGACACTGGGGTTTATTGTTAAGTATTCCAAATTTTTTTCCAAATAGTCATCGTTCTTATTGTTTGCATCATATGCGAAATAATATTGCTAGCATTGTGAAAAGTGGAAGGGGTGGGTATCTCATTTACTTGAGCATTGTGCTATAGCTTCTAATCATCATGAGTTTGAAAAAGCCATGTCCAAGTACAAAGAAATTGGACGTGCCAAAGCTATAGAGTACTTGAATGATAAACCATATGGTCATTGGGCCGATTTGTTTTTTCTGAGGAAGCGATATGGTGAAAATAAGTCCAATGTAGCTGAGAGTTTTGATTCTTGGATTTTGGATGAAAGAAGTTTGCCTGTTACTTCTTGTCTTGATGGAATTAGGGTAAAATTAATGATGCAAATGTCTAATCGTAGAGAAGAGGCATCAAAGTGGACTAGTGTGCTATGTCCAAAAATGGAAGCTCGTTTGTTGAAATTGAAGGAAGAAGGATTTGGATGGAGTGTTTCTAAATCATCTAGGTATGTATTTCTATTGTTTTAAATGATTTTCACAGTTTCTGAAAAATGATAAATTCATTTATCTTTTATCAACTTGCTATGTAGCCTGTGTTGTGATTTCATTTTGTTGGTGTTTATGATTTTTGGTCTAACTGAAAGCTGTGACAAGATATTTTCAAGTTTGTAAATTTAAAGATTAATAGTAAATATATAATGGAAATATTGAGCAATGCTTACATGCAGAATTCATGAGTAAACATACATTATGTTTTTTTCTTCCCTTATAGCATAGATTCTGTGTTCTTTAAGAATATGCACATGAATTGGGTCTTATTAATTAGATAGATTAGAGAGAATATATATAGTGCTAATAATCCTTTATTGAAAATGCAATCTGGTTACATATTTTAATTGTTTTTAATTTTTACATTTTGTAGGTATATTTTTGAAGTTCATTCTCCAACATCTCGAAAGGTTGATCTTAAAAATCGCATTTGCAGTTGCAATCAATGGAAAGTGACATGTTTTCCTTGTGCGCATGCTTTGAAGTGTATTTCTTTAACCAGAAATTTTGTTTATGAATATATTGAGAATTACTTTACCGTCGAGTATTATCGAGCTTCGTATTCACATTTGATCAATCATATTCCAACTTTTGATAAGGAAGCAATTGAAGCTGAAGAATCACCTATTGTTCTTCCTCCTAAGCCTGTTCATGGAGCTGGTACGCCTAGGATGAATAGGATTGAAGGGGCTAATTTTCATGCTAAACAAAACAGATGTGGAAAGTGTAAAAAACTAGGACATGATAGAAGGGGGTGTTCTTTGAATAATTGAGTTGACTTTTTTAGTCCAATGTATTTGATTGGTTGTTCTATGAATACTTTGAGTTGAATAATTGAGTTGATTGTTTTAGTCCAATGTATTTGATTGGTTGTTGTACGAATACTTGGTTGTTCTATGAATACTTTGAGTTGAATATTTGGATTATTGCATATGTTGAATTGGATATAATCTGATTTTGATTACTTTTGGTTGTATGCAATTGTTTATGTTTAACCGTTATTTCGATTGCAATGTTGTTAGTTCTGTTAAAAAAGATAAATTGATATATCATTGACCTCGAAGAAGCTTACGACTAAAGTATATTGCTAGCATAAACATGTATGATTTATTTTGCGGTCATTGATTTCAATCTTGTTCGTGCAGAAATATTTGTTGATTTTTCATAACGGTGGAATACCTATATATCTCCAATAGTTATTTATCTATTCCTAATAAGTTCTTTTTCCAAGAAAGCAGTATTCAACTTGCGTGCAATTACGGTCGGTTGATGCTCCTAATGCTGCAGGAAATACTTTTGACAGTAACTGCTTGAGCTTATATATTTGACCACAAATATGGATAGAGTATATAATTTATTTAAGCGTATTTACACCCTACTTAATGGCAGATGAGTTTATGGATACTGCCATGTATAGGAAAACATTTTCTGCCATAAACATTATTGAGACTGCATTAGAAACATATTATATAACAACGTATATCATTTATTTGTTCAGCAAGTATCCACAAATATGGATAGAGTAACTTTGAAATACTTCTGAGTGCTATGAGTACAATGTATATGAGAAAGAGGCTGCATTAGAAACAACGTATATAACAATCGTAATAGATTCAGTGGTGCTCTAGTGGAAAAACAATATCAGTAATCAGATTTTGTTAATTTGCCGGATGAGTTTCTTTCCACACTGTATCGAATAAACAACAAATTATTAACAACAAATGCATTAATTCGCTTGGCAGATTTGAAAAGACATTCCGTAGTATACGGCCCAATTTTTTTTCTAGAACACAACATGAATGAATAGTCAGATTCAAAAGTGACATTGCAAGCAAGTGCACAACATACACATAAACAAACTCAAGTCCACAACATCTGCAAGTAGGTTTTACAATTCAAATCATATGGCCTAAGTCAACCATTACAAATTCATCAGTAAATTTAGATATACTGCCTAAAATCTTTAATCAAATGAAATTTTAACAAATGTATGATAAAAAGACTGTTAGACATCAAAGAATTTATTGCTATCATTGTCAGTTCAAATTTTTTATTGCTGAAGCTGAACTGCAGAATTTTTCAATTGTCTAGCAGTATGGTTCATCACAGTGAGTTTGTGCAGTTATCTGTGCTCTAAATGCGTTTACTTGTTCTAGACTGATTTTTGATGTTGTGTCCATTCCTTGTGCTATCTTTTGGATAAACATCATTACGAAAATTCCACAGTCAAACCTGCATTTGTTAAAATTTTAGTTATTGTGTAACATTCATTGTTGTATAAAAATCTCCAGTATCCAGAAAATTACCCATTGCTTTATTGAGCATAGTTAACATTTTTAATCAATGTAGACTTTCCCAGAATTGTTTTCTCGCCTGCGTCTTGTAAGTCTTTATTGATTTTGTTTATTGCTGCTTTCTGCCAAATATATATATATATATATATATATATATATATAACATTTTTACAATAATGATAAATCTATTTATCTTTTGTACTTTCTGTGTATTCTACTTACCACATTAATAGCAAACTTTGAATGTCCACTTCTTAATGTCTTAGATCTTGTGGTCAAGTGTAGAGAATCATAATGGTTCCATGTACATGATTCCACTACTAGCTCTAGCAAGCTCTAATGTTCGTTGCCATGTATAGGAAATAATATATTGCAACATAATGGATTTAGAAGTGTTTGTGTAATAAAAGGATTAAACATATTTCTTTTGATATTTTCCAGGTTTCCATCTGTTGCGCTTTTCTATTAAAAAATAATTTCAAAAAATTTATCTTAGAAACAAATTAAATTTTACATTATAGTTCACTTGCTGTCATTGTTGTGTTCACATATATAATGCTAGAACTTTGTTATAATAATTTTGTTTTTCTGAACCAAAACCAATCGATAACCTACATTTCAAAAAAAAAATTGGATTAAGTATAGATTTTATAATGAAGAAAAAAATAGAATTTATAAGGACGCAAAGTATAGTTTGTACTTACTTGACCAGAAATATATTCTCCATAGAGAAGTTCTTCTATCATACTTTTTGTGAAGGTGATGAAGTTTTCATCATCACAAGTAAATGCTTCATCACTGAAAAATTAAGATTAGTATGTACTGTGTTGTATTGTACTTACAGTATAAAAGAAAATTAATTAAGATTAGTATACTGAAAAATTAAGATAAGTATGTACTGAAATATTTGTTAATAAAAGAAAATAACAATAGTTATGGTAGTTTGTATGAAAAGATAACGATAATTTAATTTATCTTTTTACTTTAGTTTGGTTTTTTTGATCTCTATATGAAAAAAAAACATGGGTATTAAACCAGTCCTGGTTTTATGGCACTTACAGTATAAAACACAGATTTGATCTGTATATGACAAAAAAACATGGACAATATTTATATGCATATCAACACGACAAAAGTTTTGCTATAATTTATATGCATATCTTATTGGAATAAATATATATATATTTAAGTCAACTGAGTGAAAAGTAGTTTAGTTACTTACTTGTTTCCTCCAAGAATTTTGAAACTTTTTTTGACAATTTCTTTTTGTTCTTTGGTAAGATATTTGAGGATTGGACATTTGTCAACATTCCTTGGCTTCATCTTCTTTTTTGGTTCTTTTAGGACAATATC
This sequence comes from Allium cepa, assembly GCA_030765085.1. NCBI lineage: Eukaryota > Viridiplantae > Streptophyta > Magnoliopsida > Asparagales > Amaryllidaceae > Allium > Allium cepa. Next base: position 409,572,383 of record CM060928.1, on the reverse strand, counting down.
TTCAACAACAATAGGATTTTCAAAAGCATTTTCTTAAGCAGGCTCTTTTAGATTATCAGATTTTAAACTATCTTGTGTCTGCTTTTCTAGTATGAAATCTTGAGTTTGCATAATATCAAAAGTTGGAAAATTAGCAGAACTGTTTATGTGAATCATACCAACAATTATTTTTTACCCTTTTCAGCTTCGATGTTCAAATTATCTTTTTCCTTCACATCGTGCTTTGATAAACTTTCCAAATTCTGGAGCTTCATTTCAAGAATTTGCATTCTTTTTCCAACCACTTCTCTTAAACGTCTTTCCTCATTTAATTGTTCTTCAACATTTTTCATCTCAGTACACAGAAAATTGACTTTTGACTGTAGCTCCATTATGTTATTAGCACATTCTTTGGCATATTTTTTGAAACTTATGTCTTCCTGGCACTCATCTAATTTTCTTTTGTTGTTCGGTCTTCTTCCACCTTAATAGCTTTTATTTTATTGGAAAGAAATTCTTTCTCTTCTTTTGTTATAGCTGCATTTTTTTTTTAAAATCTACAATGAATAAATTTAAAGTTAAGCTTGCACATATACTTTCTATACTCATTTGGTTTTCTATTATTTAGGCTACTAACGTTCCAAAAAATTGAATTCCAAGAAATGAAAAAAAAATACAGTTAAAAAAAGGCATACTTTGTCATTGTCAACTTCAGTGAGGTCCAAATCTTTCAGTTTCGATAAATCCCATTTTCTCATTCTTGGGATTTTGGTTTGCAGATTTTCTTCTCATCAATTATTTGTGTTCATTCACAAATCCAGTACTGCAAGAAAAAGATAAAAGCATTTATCTTTTTGTATTAAATATAAATTTGAATATATTTATATTTAGTTAAAGTTATGAAAGCATACCAGTAACACCATAGTACAGCCTGGTGTACTTCTAGGGTCAGCAGGATACTTTTTAACATTTTTCAAAACATTTTCATATATTGCCCGTGGCCAAGAAATTGAATTGAATTTTTTTAAATTCAACAACTTCGGCAAGAAACACCATTGCATATAGCTTTGATTGTTTGGAAAAAGGAAAGTTATAACCAGCAACAATAATAACAATTTCACTAAATCTTCATCTCCTTTTTCCACTTCTAACAGTGTATTCAATCTCTTTGTTACTGTTTTTTGGCTGATTATGTCTTCTTCTTCAAAATTGGCAGTTAAAAAATTGGAGAAACTTTCCATGGCTGAGGCTTTGTTAGAAGCTGGTATAGGAAATAAGTCTTCTCCAGCTAATGGCATTCCAAAAATTAGACTGACTTCTTCAGGAGTAATTTTGAGTAATTTGTTTCCAATTGTTAAAGCATTTTCTTTTTCATCAAAAGAAGTAATGATATCATCCAAATTCGAAGCACTTTTCCTTAAATCTTGTCGTGCTATTGAATCTCTAAGAAAAACGTTGAAGAAGTTTTTGAATGGTGTTTTTTCTAAAAAAAGCTTTTGCTTCAGGTGAAAGAATGTGTTTCTCCTTTATAATTGACATCACTTTATAGATTGCATGCAAATTACATCTATAAGTACCTGTGTACTGTTGCCTTTTTGGCTTCTTGGCTATTTTTTAATTTCATACTGATCAACATCATCCAAATAAGTACTTTCTTCGGCTAGTTGTTGAAATCGTTTTTTCATCATCAGATATAAAGTCTTCATTTTCATTCACATCAGGTAATTTTTGAGTTGGTCCACTCTGATTCTATATTTATGAAAATCAAAAAATCAATTAGGAGGTAAAAATAACAAGTTTATTAAAAAAAATATCTTACTACACAAAAATTTGAATAAAAAGATAATATGCTTTATCTTTTAAATTATTTTGTATTTTTTTGAGATTAAGATATCTTTTAGTATAAAGTACCTCTATTTAAAAAAAATAAAAGATAAAGCACTTTTTTAGTACATAAAAAGTACCTCTTTTTTTATTAAAAAAAAGTACAAATTAAATCCAACAGGTTTTTTTGTAAACAACAAATGTTTGAATTGTTTTTTAGACCTATTTCAATTTTCACAGTTTCAAATGTTGACATTTTCAAATTTTTGTTTTATGCCAATAAAAGATAAATGAACATTCACAACTTAAAATCAACAAGAATTATTTGATGAAATGAAAACTTACAATTAGAAAGTTTCAAAGTATAGAAAGATAATCTGCTTTATCTTTTTTAGTTTTTTAATTAATGGTCAATTTGAAATCAAAAAACTTAAAGAGAATGAAACACAAAATAGCCATCAGAATATTGTATAAAAAAGATAAATGATTTTATCTTTTGTAACGGAGCATTAGAAACAAATTAGCCATTACAAATTGGTGATTAGTTATTAGAATTTCATCATTACAATAGCCTCGAAGTAATAACATGTACAACATGTATGAATGCAGTGCACAGTGCAGACTCATATGGTCAGAGAATCAAGCAAACAAGTGCAAACATCAAGTGCCCAACATACACATAAACAAATGCAACATGAAAACAACTCAAGATCACTGCAAATGAAGTAACCAAAGTTGACTGAAGTGTTAAGACATTACATATATACATGTGTGAAACATCAAGTGAATATGCAACATCATACACATTGAAACTAGAGTCCAAGCAGACATGTTGACAAGATGAGAATGCAAGTGCAGACAAGCTACATAATAACTGACTGCATATAAAGCAACAACTCAAGTCAATGCACATCAACCCAATACAAATTACATGAAATGAATGCACAAAAATGTGTATACACACACACACATGTATACATACATGTAGTGACAGAATAGTAGACTAACCAAGGTAAGCAATGTAAGATAAAAAAATTTGACTATTTTTTTATTTAAAATATGGAATCTAGATTCCAATTTAATATGTATATACAAACTGAAGAGCAGAACTAAATATTGTGGGAAACATAAGTTGGAAAACAGTTACCAATGGAGTTGAAGATAATGATGGTCTCTGGCTGTGTTCTTTGCAGAAAGGACTGGATATAGGTCTTATGTTTATGCATTGAGTTCCACCTTCATTTATGAATATGCAAGTAGTTTTTCGAATGAATATCTTTGATTTAGAAGACCTTATATGCATCTTTACGCTGCATAAAAATTGTCATATATATTGAAATGTTAGAAAGAGTGAAGAACTATTTATGTTAGATGTAGTAGCTGATATAAAAATTTAACCACAATTTATTCTGTATTTTAATCTTTTAGATAAAAACATAAATGCTTTTATCTTTTCCAACTAGGGTTTAATTTAAATTAGTTGCATATTTTTTCTAATAACTTTAAATCATGATAAAAACAAAATCCTATCTAATATAAGTAATTGTAATTATCAAACACAACTAGTGTTTAACATGTAGTCTAAATATTTGACATTAATAGATAGATACGTTTATCTTTTTTAACAGCTAAACAATAACTTCTTCAGTTTAACACCTAGGGTTTAGTATCATCTATCATTGAATATTTAGGTATTCTTAATTAAACAAATGTCGATTATGGTAAATTATAACAAGAAGTAAAATAACTTAAATCTATAATAAGAGCTATTATCAGCATCGGTAAGAATGAATATTTAACTATGATTTATCATCTAACTAAAACATTTACATCAAAATAAAATATAGCTTACTTGTTTTGCTTTGAAGTTTTTAGGTGATTGCAGAAATAGCTCGAAGAAAGTATTTTAGTTTAAGCTAAAATCAATGAAGCAGAAATCGATGATGCTTGTTCAGCCAATCGATAGCGATTTTGTTTCTAAACCCTAAACCCTTTTGTTTTTCATTCGTATGTTTTGGCGGCAGATATGGATTATCGAGAAGCAGTGGTTTGTTTTGGACCCATGTCCTGTAAATTAGTTTTTTTGAACAGGCGTCCTAGAAAATAATTAGTTGGGCTCTTACAGTGAAACCAAATCATTTGTTAATTCACAAGTTTCACGCACAACACTAGGAATACAAATCAAACAGAACAACTGGAGATAAGTATGACTAGCATATTGCTACCCAAAACATACTATCAATAAAAGTGATGTTGTTATGTATAGCCATTTTAACAGAGCATACGCAGAATTGTCAATAAAAGTGATACAACATACTGTCAATATAATAAAAATGCTTTTATCTTTTTAACAGAGCATTACAAACATTAGCCATTACAAATTCATTATCACTTACCAGAATTTAATTATCAAATGTAAAATTATTTGTGTAAGCACTTGCTAGTTAACAATACACAAAAAAGCAACATAGACTGAAGTGATTATGTATTTAATATTTCATTTGACAGATGCATTGGTTCTAGATAGTCTTGCCTCTTGGTTCACAATATCATAACAATTTAACAATACATCTGATGGTACTGGGCGCACTGGAGATCGATAGCCTCTACAATCGGGGTCATAGCATTTCTGATTGTAGCCACCTCTTTGGAAATCAAGAATGTACATAACATGATTAATTTTATGTTCTCTTCCAATTCGTTCACAATATCGACTTTTGGACATGCTATAAATTATGTAGCCATGTGCAAAAAACCAGTACCACCTTTTGATTTTAGCCGAAACATTTCCATGAGAGGAAAAAGATGAAATTTTATCATCCAAAGCTGGAAAGGGAGATTTTCCTGAACAATAGGACTTCGGTATATTGCTACTATAAACATGTAATGACTTATCTCCCTCGGTGTAGGTGATATTATCATTGCTCTTAGATTTAAAATGAAGAATTGTGCAACAGTGCAGATCCATTTTGCACTCTAATAGCTTATCAAAATCAGCATCTATTCTGCAAATAAGTGGTTTGATAAACACTTGTTCCTCATTCAGATTCTTACATGCAAAGCGTTCGCTTGGCAGGAGTAAAGCATTCTTCCTTGCTTTTGATGAGAAAGGAAGACGAAAACAACGATTACGGGTATAAACTCCAGTATCAACGAAAAGACACTCCGTATTGTCTGATGAGCTTGAATCTTTCTTGATATACAGTTTTTCAAACTGTACATCATTTACTCTTAAATTTATTATACATGAGCATACCTCAGAGATGAATGCTCCAACATGTGAGTTGTCTTTGAAGGCAATATTTGGGATACGAATGATCACATGTCAAGAGAACTTTTCTTCAGTAGATGAATCAAGCTCTATAACCCAATCTTGATTTCCTTGGATCTTGTATTGTCATTTAGCACTTTGAAGGTGATAGATATCAGAGTATCACCATTTCATTGGCATTTTTTCCAGTATTAATCTTTTTATTGAACTCCAGATCATAATACAAATGGCAAGGTAGTCCGACTTGAATAACCTCGTAATGGTGGCGTAACTTAGGATTCATGGTTTTGTACCTTCTCCAGAACTCATCATATGTAGAAACAAGGAACCTTCTTTGTGCAGTCAAATGATCTTGGTAGCAAAAAAGGGAAGTGTTTGCATGTGTATAGACAAATCTTACAACTTCTTCTTTTCTAGGAAAAGTAGCCCATATTGCATCCTTTTGCTGTATAGAACAACGGAATTAGAAAACATAATAGTAAATATAAAACTACAAATTATCAATAATAGATAAAAGGATTTATCTTTCGTACAGGAGCAGTAAAATAATATTTTGGATTACAAATTCATGATCCACATTTATCTGAATAACATCATCAAATCAACAAAGCCATTAGAAATTCATTATCAAATTAATCATCAAATTTTCAATATCACTTACTACAAATTCATCATGTTATTCATCAGTAAATTCAAATATATCCCTAAAATCAATGATCAATATAGTATCAGCCATTACAAATTCATCACCAAATTCATCATCAAATTCATTATCTAATTTTTAACATCAGCCACTACAAATTCATCATCTCAATCATCAGTCATTACTTTTATATGGGCCGAAGAAGAGCTGTAAAACTTGTCAAGCCAGCAGTATGGTTCGTCAGAGAGTATTTTTGCAGCTATCTATGCTCTGAATGCATTAATTTGTTCAAGACTAATTTTTGATGTAGTCTGCATTCCTTGTACTATTTTTTGCATGAACATCATCACAAAAGTTCCACAGTCGTACCTGTATTTCTGAAGTTTAATACTTCGAATATAATGATAAAACAGATTATCTTTTCTTTATTTCGATAATAAATTGTAATTAGTATTATGTTTATCTAAATAATTGTATGTGAGTAAATAATATTATCTAATTGGTAATACGTGTGTAGGTGGTTATTGTGTATCATGAATTTTTGTATAAAATTCTGATCTATCTTCAGAATTACCCATTGCTTTGTTGAGCACAGTCAACATTTTTAAGCACTGAATTTTTGCTCAAAATTGTTTTGTGCCCTTCTTCTTGTAGCTCTTTGTTTAGGTTGTTTACTGCTGATTTCTGCAAATAGTGAAAGAAAATTAGAATAAATATAAACACATTTATCATTATTACTTTTTGTGTATTTTTACTTACAACATTAATGGCAAATTTTGTATGGCCACTTCTGCAGGATTTTGATCTCGTGGTCAAGTGCAAAGAGTCGTAGTGGTTCCAAGTGCATTCTCCAACAACTAGTTCAAGCAGGCTCCAATGTTCATTGCCATGAATTAGGAATAATATGTTGCAACATAATGGATCTAAAAGTGTTCTTTTCATAAAAGGATTGAACATTTGTTTCTTAATATTTTCCAAGATTCCATCCGTTGTGCTTTTCTGTAAAAAATTTGTTTTAGAAAATTTATGTTGTATAAAAAATTATTATTTTAAGAATATAATTCACTTACAGTCGTAGTTGTGTTAACATAGATAATGCTTTTGCTTTCTTCTAGTTGCTTTGTTTTTTGAAACCAAAACCAATCAATGATCTACATTTGAAAAATTATATGGATAGAGTATATAATTTATAATGAAGGAAATTTAATTTTCTTGTACTTACTTGACCACAAATACTTTGCTGATAGAGGAGGTCTTCTATCATGAATTTTGTTATGGTGATGAAGTTTTCATCATCACAAATAAAAGCTTCATCGCTGAAAAATTGGACGGTTGTTAATAAAAGAAAGTAAGTTTACTACGTACTATGTTTTTTGCATTTGGTTGTAAAACAAAATAGAAGCCTGTATGGAAGTATGTATGAAAAGTTAAAGATAAATTGATTTATCTTTTCTAGTTTTGTTTAGTTTTTGTTTTTTTAAGTAAGTGTGTGAGTGCACAGTAGTTGACAGATATACTGATAGTTGACCAAACTAAAACAGATCCTAAACAGAATAGAAGCCTTTATATAAGTATGTATGAAAAGTTAAAGATAAATTAATTTATCTTTTTAGTTTTGTTTAGTTTTTATTTTTTTACTAAGTATGTGAGTGTATAGTAGTTGTCAGATATACTGATAGTTGACCAAACTAAAACAGAACCATAATAGAAGTAATAATTAATTTAACACATAATTGATATACAGTTTGTATGAGTCAAAAGTAGTTTAATTACTTACTTGTTTCCTCCCAAAACTTTGAAAAAAAAGTTTTACATTATCTTGCTGTTCTTCAGTCAGATGCTTCATCAGTGTACACTTTTCAACATTCTTTTTCTTCCTCTTTTTTTTATTCTTTAGGACTGACATCTTCAACAACAATTGGTTTTTCTGAAGCAATTTCTTCACTAACCTGTTTGATATTTTCAGATTTTAAAGCATCTTCAGTTTCTAAAATGAAATCTTGAGTTTGCATTAAATCAAAACATGAAAAGTTAGCAGAACTATTTATGTGCATCATACCAACCATCTTTCTTTTTTCCGTAACTTTTTTAGCTTCATTTTTTTCTTTGAAATCGTTTTTTCTCCACATTATACTCTTGAAAATTTTCCAGCTTTTGAACTTTCATTTCAAGATTGTGGAGTCTTTGTTCAACAAGTTGTCTTAAATGTTGTTCCTCATTCAGTTGTCATACCATACTTTTCATCTCAGCGGATAAAAAGTTCACTTTCATCTCCAACTCTTTTATGCTACTTGAGCAGTCCACAGCATATTTGTCATCTTCCAGCCCAGTATTTTTTTAGACAGAAAGTCTTTTCCCTCTTTAGTTACATTTGAATTTTTTTTGTAAAATGATCTGCATGGAAGGTCTTTGATAGTAAATTTGGACATGTAATATCAATGAATTACTATGAAGTTAAAAATCAAAAATTATTAAAAATGAATAGGTAAAAAAATTTCAAATACTTGCTAAATGGATACAACATGTAAGCACATTCATATGGGAAGGATAAAAGACTAGGAAATTGTTTAGTGCACACACAATAGTCGTTACATATAAATATAGATTTGTAATTAACTAACCTACAAACTATATAAATTTAGAACACTATCTCTAGTAAATAACACACATATACACATATGTACTCATATAATTTTGTATATCAACAAATATATATAGTTCATTATGTACTTAAATCATTTTTGGTAAAAACATATATGTTTTTATATTTTTAAACTAGGGTACAATTTAGTGGTATAATTTCTGTAATAAATTAAAAATATGAGTAAATCAAGAAAAATATTTAATATGTACAACTATATGTCAAATATAAATAAGGCCTAACTTGTTATTAAATCATTTACATTAAAAGATAAATGTTTTTATCTTTTATAACTTTTAAGCATGGTAAAGTTAAAACTTATCATTGTCAATAGCTTATCATTATGTGCTGAATATCTTTGACTATGTACTTATATATATGATTTTGCATATCAAGAAATATATAAAAAAGTAGCATACCTTATCATTGTCAATTTCGTCGAGGTCCAAATCTTTTAATTTTGACAAATCCCATTTTCTCATCCTTGGGATTTTTCTTTCCAAATTTTCTTTTTCATTGATGATTTGCGTCCTTTCACAAAAGCAGTACTGCCAATAAGACCATACAAAAAAGCATTAATATTTAACATTTTTGTACAAAACATTAATATAAATATATTTATATTTACTTAAAATTTTAAAATCATACCAATAAGACCATAGTACATCCAGGTGTGCTTCTTGGATTAGCATAGCATTTTTGAACATTTTTCATGACATTTTCACATATTGCTCTTGGCCAAGAGATTGAATTCAATTTTCCTAAGTTTAACAACTTTGATAAGAAGCCTCACTGTATGTAGCTCTGATTGTTAGGGAAGAGAAAAATAATAATCAACAACAGCAATAACAATTTGACTAAATCTTCATTCCTATTTTCTTCCTCTATCATTTTTTTCAACCTTCTTGTGACTGTCTTCTGGCTTATTATGTCATTTTCTTCGAAATTTGTAGCCAAAAACTCTGAAAAACTTTCCACTGTTGTGGCCTTATTTGAAGTTGGTATCAGAAACAAATCCTCTCCAGATAAATGCAGTCCAAATATAAGGCTAACTTCTTCAGGTGTGATTTTCAGCAGTTTGTTTCCAATTTTGAAGGCTTTTTCTTTAATACTGAAAGAAGTAATTATTTGGTCTAAATTTGCAGCGCTTTTCCGTATGTTTTGCCATTCTACGCTATTGGTGAGAAACATATTAAAAAAGTTTTTGAATGGTGTTTTGTTGATATAACTTTTTGCTTCAGCAGATAGAATGTTTTTTTCCTTAACAGTCATCAAAACTTTGTACATAGCATCTAAATTACATCTGTATGTTCCAGTGTACAGATGTTTTTTTCTGTCTTTTTAGTCTATTTTGAATCTCAAAAATAGCAACATCATCTGAGTCTTCTGTTTCAATATTCATGTCTTGAGAATCAAAATATGCTTCACTAAGATTTTCTAAAAAAATTTTCTCTTCATCTGAGTTTGTTAACTGTTCTTATTCACACATTTGAGAGGTTTGCTGTGTTGATTCAACTTCATCCTACATTATTGAAAAAAATATCATTAATTGGAATCCTACATTTATTTCTGCATATTCATGAAGATAATATCATTCTGCTCAAGAATCATAATGCACATAAATCAAAGCAATTTTATCAAAAAACATTGTACCGCACAGTAGTCTGTATAAAAAGATAATATGGTTTATCTTTTTAATTATTTTTATTTTCTGGGGATTAAGATATTTTTTGTCAATGAGGAATAGTTAAGTAGTTTGTGTACAGTAGTGTTAATAATATAGAAGCTAGTGAATAAAATGTTAAAAATATGATCCATAAAAAAATATGCAGCCAATTCAACAGTACCCTTAAACCATATTGATTATAGAGATATTTACATTTGCAATAAGCTTTGATAGTTATTGTATATACCGTAGTAATACAGTAGCATATTTTTTGATATTCAAAAAAAAACTAAAAGCATTTTGTTATAATTTATTATGTAATTAAATTCTTTTTAGAAAAACATAAATGCTTTTATCATTTTTATGAAAATTTTGAATCAACTTCATATGGTATGTAATAATTGTAAATAATGAATAAAAAAGCAAACTTGTTTAATATTTATCATTGTTTTTCAACTGTAAGCAAAGCTAAACATCTAATTAAATCCTATACAGATAAAGCTAAATTTGTTTATATTGTTCAGTAGTTGAATATAGTAACATGTTTATATGGTATGATACAAATTTAAATAATGAATAAAACTTGAAACTAGTTTAACATGCATATCTTTTTTCAAATATAACTAATGATAAACATGTAATTAAATATAATTAATGCTAAACATGTATAGCTTATTAAACATATATCGCTATTTTTAAAATATAAGTAAAGCTAAACATCTAATTAAGTCCTACATAAATGAAGCTAAATGTGCTTACCTTTGTTCAGCAGTTAAATACAGTAACATGTTCATACGGTATGCAACAATTCAACATGTAATTAAATATTATATTATACATAATTAAGGAAAAAAACTTACCAATGGTGTTACTGACAAAGATTTATACTGACTGTGTTCGTGACAAAACGGACTAGATACAGGTCTTTGATTAATACACTGTTTTCCATTGTTGATGAATATACATGTAGCTTTTTCAATAAAAAGTTTAGTTTTTCACGATCTTGTCTTCATTTGTATCCTGCATGAAGATTATCATGTGTAATAATATGTTAGTAAGAATGAAGAGTTATACATATATGAATTACCGATTATGAAATCATATATAGTTCATTGTCTAATTAAATTGCTTTGTACATAAAAGCTTAAATGCTTTTATCTTTATTAAATAGGGTGTAAATTTGCTGTATATTTTTTGTAGTAACTTTTAAATAATAATAAAAAGGGCAAACATGTATAACATATACTAGTCACTATTTGAGATAATTAAGAGTTAAGTTAATTTGAACTAATTATAGTAAAAGAGAAATATGTTTATCTTTGGTAAGTGTTGAACATAGGAACATTACAACATAACTATATTTACACAATACATACGATTTTTCAAGTATTGAAGTTAAAATTACATTAAAGAAAATCAAAGATAAACAAACATGTTAAATCCATTACATTCTTCTATCAAATCATTTAGATTAAAAGATAAACGGATTTATCTTTTTAAAATGTTGAATGTGAACTATTTTACATCACATTAAATCAGTACAAATACATCTAACACCTTACATGCATTATAAAAAGTGTTACATATAAACAAATCTATAGACCTTATTTCTTACTTGTTCAAACACAAGCAAAAACAACCCATAAATAGCAAAGAAAATCTAACAGTTAATGACTACTTCAGATAAAAAAACAATCGATAAATAGCAAAAAATAAAAATAAGTTGTTCAGTTTAACACCTAGGGTTTAGTAGCATCTACCACTGAATATTTAGGTACGCTTAAATAAACATATGTCGATTATGTTACATCATAACAATAACTAAAGTACCTTAAATCCATTACAAAATCTATCATCAGCATCAGTAAGAAAGAATACTTATCTACGATTTATCATCTAACTAAAACATTTACATCAAAATAAAATACAGCTTATTTGTTCCACATTTAAGTTTGAGGTGATTGCAGAGATTGCTTGATGAAAGTATTTTAGTTTAAGCTGAAATCGATAAAGCTGAAATCGACAAAGCTGAAGTAGTTGTAATCTAAATGCGGCTCTAATAAATGATTTGTAATCGTTGTAGCAGAAATATTGGGAACGGAAATCAATCGTTTATTTTCTAAAACCTATTTTTGGTTTTGGTTTGCAGCTGTGAAAAATGATAGAAAGCAAAAGAGAAAATGGACGGAATAAGGGTACGAAGTAATTTTGTCCTGCAAAATTATTATTTTAAATCCGTGTCCAACAAACATATTGTTTGGTGAAACAAGGCCCTTACGTTAAAATTCCTCAAAAATGTGGTATACATCCAAATTTTATTATCAATTTTGAGATAGTTTGATAATAATATATATACAATGCTTTATATATGTTAGTATGTATGATATACTCTGTTGGATTTAAATTATATATAGCTTTCGGTTTAACATAGTTTTATTACATCAAAGTTTTGTTTTGTTGAATTCGTAAACATGCTTGGTTTCGAAGTATACATATACATATATATATATACAAATATATATTTATATATATATATATATTTATTTATTTAACTTAAAACACGTTTGAATTTAGAATATAACTTATATACGTAAATAGTTATATAGTTATACCTAAGTTCACTGATACCATTTATCTTCATCGATCTAGTTCTGATTTGATTTCGTCAACTCCTATTTATCTAGCCTCGAAAGGCGAGCAATCACTTACGATTTATATTCTTATATTTATTAAATTTGATTTCAATTGAAATGACAATTGAAATATGCTGCTGTTGGTTATTTACAATTGTTATATATGCTATTATCTGTAATTGTTCACCTAAGGGATATGACACCATATCTTGTTGATTTTATTTTATTGTTATTTATGATATATGCCTGTTATTATCACTATCGTATCTGTCGTCACTCTGCAAGTTCCCCGTTAGTATAGAATTCACTATGAGTTGGAATGATACATACCCAAACGGACTTTAGAATAGGAGAAAATTATTGTGGGTTGAAATAATAAACCCAAGTGATTTTCGTTTCCAGTGAATTTAGGATTATAGGTTGGAATGATATACCCGTATATATTTAATTGCGGATTGAAATGATAAATATCAGTATTACTTGACCATAGGATAAAGAATTTTACAGACACCGTTGGTATATATATATTTTGAAATGATTTCTATGGATTTGAAAGGGAATATATATGGTTTATTTAATATTGAAATATTTTATATAAATATGTTTAATTATAAGGTAGACTCAAAATAAACTTAAATTTAATAAAGTCCGACTGGATTAATATAATATGTTAAGTATTATATTTTTAAATAGATTTTCAATGATTTGTATAAATTAAGGAAGATAAAGTTGAATTGATCGAAATTGCATTTAATTAAGAAATTTACTTAATTAGATCGATTTGAAGCTATTGAATTTGAAACTTTAAAATATGATCTTATAACTTGATTTTGATTTAAGCAATTTAATGGATATTTCATGGCTAAGAAATCGAAGGTAGTATATAGAAAATGTAATTTAAGGTCACATAAATAATATCGAATTTATTAAGTGAATATTTCAAACTAAATAATAGTGAAGTTGAATTGGGAGATAAATGCAGGTATCAAATTTAGTCTTTGAAATATTGAACATTTAGAGCTTCAAAATATATCAACTTTGAACTACATTGAAATTTAAATGGTTTATTTTGTGATTCAAATCCGGATTTGAAACCGATATAATGTGAAATTGTTTGTTTAGAAACTGAATTGAATTGAAATTGTTAAATTAAAATTAAATTAAATTTGAATTTGGAATTCGAGTTGATTTGAATCAATTGTGAAATTTGAGGAAATTATAAATACTTTACTTTATAAATTATTTTAATATACATATAAAATTTGAATATATATATATGTTGAAATGGAAATGATATTTTGGTTTTGAAGTATAAATTAAATTGAAATAGCCACGGTGTTTGATGACGTTTAGTTCCATGGATCTTTAGAGGATGGTTATCCCAAATATCCTTTGAGTAACTTGTATTTCAATTGATATTTCACTTGAGTTGGATTTATTGATATAAGAATGTTAATCCTGACTTGAATGTTTTGTGTTTTGCTTTACGCTCGGGTCAGACCAAGTGATACAGTATTTGAGACTCACCTTTGGAGTTTGGAGTTTTGTTTGGAGATCCAACTATCGATTCAACTTTCAGCTTTTCTAGTTGATTTGTTCAGAGAGGTCATCGGTTTGTACTGGAGACTTCACTGATTTGAGATATTCTACTTTATTTTATATCTAACTCTGATGTTTATATAGTAGCTTCATGAACTACTATTTATCAATTCTACTGCATTATTGTTATATTACTCTGTGTCTGTGATTGATTTATTTACTGTATATGCTGAGTTTTGCCAAATATAAATTAAAAGTTTGATATTTTGAGCAATTCAAGTACGACATGTGTGGATGCGAATGATTGAAAATACCGGGTCGTTACACTTGATGTCAGAGCTTTGGCTCTAGGCAAACTTAGCATATATAGTAAATTTATTTGCAGAATCACTTTCGTTCGAGCTTGAATTTCTTCCTCTTTGATTCGGTTTCCTTTGAATTTTGGAATGCTCCCACTTGTTCTGAAATCCATTCTTGTCTCCCCTATTTGTATTCTTTTTACCTTGGAGCATCCCATAACTCCACTTCAAATGATCTCTATAAGAATAGGCAATCCCGCTAATCTTTGAATGATTTGTAAAGGGGATGAAACTCCTTTACAATTGGCATTGATTTACCGGAGATTTATATATCCCTCGGCTTAGATGCTGCTATCACTTGTTATGCCGAATTCTTTCTCTGGCGATCGAATGTCGGTTTGCCTCTGAATTCTACACCGATCTTATTTTGAAATGACGGTTGACCGGTTAAGGTCGCCCGCAATTTATATAAGTATATATATCTTCTATTTTTGCAATTTAATCATCTCCTCTTCGTTCGAGCCTATCATCGAGTCAGAATTCTATTTTGACTAGAGTCCCTCTAATTTGAATCTCTATCTTTGTCTTGAAATCCATTCTTAAATCATCCTTTGAAAAATCAGGTTTGTTTGTATTTTTGAAACTGTTTTATGTAACGAAATTATTACTTTGATAAGTATGATTATATTCTATATATATAAAGGTGAAAATGTTTCCGATAAAGACTATATACCTTTAAAAAACAAGAATTTGAAGTTTCGAAAGGATTTGAAAATTTAAAAATTATATAAGAAATTTGATTTATCTAAAAATGATTTATAACGGAAGGATTTTAAATTTGAAATTCGAGAAATTAAACTCCGGTGTTTTGAAATTGATTTAAAGTTTTTGAAAATATAGTAATACGATTTGGAAGTATTTTTCGAATAAGATATGTTTTCAAACGAGTTTCTATTATTTCAAAGAAATTTCAAAGAAGTTTTCAAGAAAATAGAAGTCAAAACTCACTTATGTCGCAGGAAAATAATTTCGGTGATGAGTGCACGCATCATCGACATTGATTTTCGAGTTTCAAAGTGGGGAAGAGGCCACTTTAGTAGCTTTGCTATGCGAGTGATTGTGCGAAACCAATTTTGGTTTCAAATTCTGAAGTATAATCTGATATTTTCGAAAGATATATGTATATATATTTGAAATGATTTGAAGACAACACTCGAGTTTTAGATTTAACCATATCTATTGAATTTGATTTGCTGATTGGTTGCTGATTTCCAACTCTTGTATTTGAAAATTTGATTTCTCCGATTATTTTGAATGTTCAAACACTTCCAAATCGAGGTTTAATTTTTAAAGCAATGTAATTTTGAGTAGTATAAATTATTCGATAAAGTTGAAGTAGTATGATTTAAATAAGTTTGGAACTGTTCTGTTAAGTAAATGGATAAGTCTATTTTGAATTATACTAATAAGAATTTTAGTTTTGAAATGTTTTATATAAAATTTAGTTTTAAATAATTTGCAAAAAGGTAAAATTGGTCTTTTAAAATATAAATAAATAGTTTGAAGATTTCAAAAGGGATGGTTATAAAATTGGTAATAATCTTTGGGTATAATTGTTTTGAGAAAAAAACATTTGGTTTCGAAAATAGATTGGAATTAAAAACCCAGTATCTATATGATGATTTTTGAAATGAATTTGTTTGACCTAAATTATGTTGATTGGGAAACTTTGAAACTAAAGATATTTAGGTTGGAAGAAATAATTTGGTGAAATCGTATATGATTTTGAAACTAAACTGATATTGAAACGAATTGAAATTGAGAACCTTATTTTTTTCTTTCAAATACTTGATTTGGGAGTTATTGAACTTATATAAATTTGATTATACTATTATGAAGTTGATTTGAAAACTATTGATTTGAAAAGGTACTCAATTTGAAAAGTGAAATCTTATATAATCGAAGTCTATATAAGCATGATTTGATATACTATTGATTTTGGAAATTATTCGATTTGAATATGAAATCTTATATATAATGGACTTTATATAAGTATAATATTTGAAAGTGATTTGAAAAGGTACTATATGATACATATTTTTGAAGTAAGGATATGAAAAGTGCCTTCTGTTTGATATCCGCTTTGTGGCCACATTGTGGATTCATTCTATAAGTGCCTTCTGTTTGATATCCGCTTTGTGGCCACATTGTGGATTCATTCTATCGATATTATTCTCTCTGTTTTGGTTTTCCAAATATGATACTCGAGTGTCCTTCCATGGAATCACCCATGGTCGTTTTGTTGTGGTAGCGTAATCCATAAGGAAGAGATTGCTTAATGGTACGGATGTTTCCTGAGGGATCCAGGTGTAACTATTATGTATCCACGGTCTACCGGTTTGTTATCGTGGCGTAACCCGCAAGGCATAGATTGCTTAAAGGGTACGAATGTTTCCTGGGGATCCAGGCGCAACCATTGTGTATCCTGCGGTCCACGGGTTTGGTTATCATGGCGAAATTCGCAAGTGATTGCTTAAAGGTACGGATGTTTCCTGAGGGATCCAAGCGTAACCATTATGTATCTATGATTTCGGTCGATTTGTTTGAATTGTACTTTCCATATCGGTTTTGAAGGTTTTCAGTATTTTCACTGGGTGTTGGAACAGGTCTACTAAGCACTTGAAGAATTCTAGCTTTGTGCCTGATCAATGCATGGCCAGAGTCTGCAAGCACGAGGATAAACCTTTTAATACATCGAGTTATAATAGTATTTTCGAATGGAAAATTTGTTTCGATAGAAAAAGTATTTTATTATAAAGGTATTTTATTATAAAAGTATTTCCAACAAAGAAATTTTGAATTAATATTTGAAATTGAAATTCTTATGGTTTGAATTAACTATTCGTGCCCGATACTAATCTTTTGAATCTACCTTATCTGCTCAGCTTTATCTATTCACCTGTATTCTTTTTGACCGAATCTACCTTCTTTTCCTTTTTGAATGTATCCTTTTAAAATATTGTTTATTTATATACTACATGGCTTTGTAGTAAATTATTAGTGTTATAAATATTTTAGAAGTTATTGATTTAATAAAACATATTTCAAGTAAATATCTATTGACTTATTAATAATACTTTAAAAGTATCTTGAGATAAAATTTAATAAATTTATGAATTATGGATGTAAGAAATAGGTTTAACCAAATTGTTGATTGTTAATTAATTAAAATTGAAATTTATTTGGCTAAATTAATTGTTTTATCTTGTGTTTGATTCTATTTTTCTTTCAGGTTGTTTCTATTCTCCTACCTTCTTCCTTTTCGGGGACGAAAAGCTTTGAGTGCGGGAGAGTGTAACGACCCAAAATTTTAATGGTCTTAATAATGTAATTAACTGAATTTTTGTGAAATTTTAAATAATAAAATTTTGAGTTAAAAATTTAATATTTGTAATACATTTATTTAAACATAGAAACTGGTAAATTTTCATCTGATAATATTGAGGTTTATTTTCTTGCGAAATTTTATTTCAATTTAAATCAGTTAATAATAGTTGAATTTAAAAGTATTTCAAAACTTAAATATATCAACATGAGAAAATTTATTTATAACACTCTAAATCAGACTGCGAAATTCGTTTCACGAAATTCGGATGTTTCTAGCTCCGTTTGGATTTTTCCATATGGAATAGCAGCATTTTCGGTGTCGGTTATCGACTTTTGATCGGATGATCATACCACCAATATATGTATACCGTTTTGATCGCCTCGTCGTGCTGATCTCAGCGGTATATTTATTTCTGTATTTTGAGGTACGATACGCGACAGAAATATTGATAACGGTCCGTTGTAATGGTACCACTTTTTAACTTTTCACTTTCCTTCGGTTTCAAAGTTTGAAACGTGTTGCCCAAACAATATTAATTTGCTTTTATGTGTCAAGTGAATCAAAGCAATGTGACCGTTGCTATTTTATTGCTTTTATATCCTTTGTATGCGACTGTTCATTGGGTCTTACTGTCTATATATCTTCCTTCATATTTTTTTATTTAGTTGTGCCCAAAAATTTACTCTCCCTCCTCCATTTTTCTTTCCTTCAGCTAGCATAACTCACGCGAGCCTCCATTGCCAGGCCGACACCATTCATCTCAGCAGCCACTCGCTTACCTTGTCACCGCCCTCACCCTAGCCATGGGGATCGCCATGCCTCGCCAATCACCAGAGACCCGCCTTCCCCTCTTGCCTCTCTCATTTTTCCCAGCAACTCACGCGCCTCCACCACCCTAGTCATGGGCCGAGCCTTTCTCCTTCCCCTTCTGCTTTGTACCCTATCGACGCATACCCCCTTTCCTCCCCCTCATCTTTGCCTACCCGAAGCCCACGATTCACCACACACGTCACAGCCAATCCTCAAACGCCATTTCCCCTTCCTTTCGGCCCCACCCCCTTCCCGATTCGCCGCAGCAACCACCTACCATGGTTTTCGATATACCTAGCCTTCGAGCACTCCAGCCACCATCCACATCGCCTCAACCTCTCGGGTTGCCAATCCACTCGGCCGACTTCATTTTGGCTCATAGGTATATATATATATATATATATGGTTTATGTTGAAGCAATGGTGCCTACATATATGTTGCGTATATCTTTTGCATATATATACACGCTGCTTTCCATAGTTATTTTATGTCAGATATAAACTAGATATATTTCTGTACCTATTTATATAAGTTTATGATTTTTCAGTTTATTTTGATATTTATTTTATATAAGTTATAGATGTGTGGTTCATACGTAAGTTATATAGTTTTTTTTAGGTCATTTCATATATAAAATCCATTTTGTCATAAGCCGTTGATCGCGTATATGTATATAATCTATATGCTTGGTTGCTGTCGCCATACTTTGTATGTGTATGTTTATATTAGTTTTTGAATGAATAATTGGATTTAATACATATATTTGTTGTAAGTTTATTTGAGTCATATTTGCACCCAACAGCTTTGGGGATGATATACCCCACATATGTATATTGTTTTAAGACTTGTATGTTTATATATACGGTATTATATTATGTTATAAAACTCTAGAAAAAAAGAATAAGAAAAGGAATATACAAGTTAATGTATGCCTGTTAAAACATGCGATAGTATTCTATATTTTTTTTATAAGGTTGTTTATACAGTTCGTCTATTTATAGGTTATATATATGATAATATATGAGGTTTTATCATACGTTATGCTTGTATTTTAAAGCAAAGTTGGTTGTAATAATATATATTTTTATCAAAGATATGGTATACATCCAAATTTTATTATCAATTTTGAGACAGTTTGATAATAATATATATACAATGCTTTATATATGTTAGTATGTATGATATACTATGTTGGATTTTAATTTATATATAACTTTCGTGTGACGCCCCACTCCGAGACCCACATTAGCAAAGAGTATTACAATGTAATACCGTCTGCTAATACGGAGAATGGAGCTGGATAGGAGCGACCATCTATAGCCATGTCTTAACTTTCTACTGAATAATTCGATAAATGTAGCATATATATTTTTAGGTGGATCGACATATCCAATAGATATTTGATACAAAACTATAATGACTAAAAGATCTAACAGAACAAAATATAACAACTCAAAAGTAAAACACATCACAGAACAATAGATCATCACATGCATATACACATATACAGACACATCACGGAGTATACAAAATGATACATGTCAAGTGGTGTAGCAGCCATAATATACAGGCGAGTCAAAAGAATATACATATCAAAGTTACAACCAAAAAGGACTACACAAAAAGCTATAATAAAAGGAGCTAGCGGAATAGTCCACGCAGAAGCAGAATATGATAAGTCCAAATGTACCTAACCTAAAACATCTCGGTCTGACCCGAGTATAAAATACACGAGTCAGTCTAGCTAAACAAATCAGTTAGATAAGCTAAATGATAATGAACATGCAAGGTCATAAAGTACCACAAATATCTCTAAAAGAGATAACTCGATCATCTAGCGAAAGATGAATCATAACAAGCCTCATATCATCGGCAACTCAAATAAACGAAGGATATGAATATCCCAAATCAAGCCAAAAAGGCAAATAACAAATACCAATAAAAATAACACAAGTTTCCACAAGGTAATCACTATGTATCGAGTGGTTCAAAAGACCTACTCCGAAAGGCGATACTCTAGGGAAATATGAATATCAATGAAACAAAAGATGCATGTGCTCAGTACTGTATAAACAAGGATCCACAATCCCGAAGGCGACAAACCCAAGTATCTCTCGAGCGGTGACGAAGGACCAACTCCAAAAGCGATACTATAGGGCAACAAAACCGAAGGCAACAAACCGTAGTGGCGAAGGTCCGAAGGCCCAGTACTGGACACCACAACTGGCAATGTGTGTTACAAACTCTCGGAAAAGAACTCGAAAAATGTTAACGTGTGTCCCATACCACACGTTCACACTAAATGGTTACTAACCGTTAGTCAATTCCACACATAAAGCACTACAAAGTTTACCTTATCTCATAGGTAACCACACCCGAAGGTCAAAACGATCAAACGAATAGATTAGGAATTAACTGAAAAGATAAACGCACGTGTTCATAACACGCGTTTATCTAATCATTTAATTCTTCTCCCTCTTCGCTCATAGTGCAAAATTGTATGCTTTATATGGAAATTAAGTTGAAGAAAACGAGTTTTAGGAACGTTTCAAAATCGCTTTAGAAATTGCCTTTGAAATTCTCCTATTATAGAGTATATAATTATTATACTAAAAATAACTTATAGCAACAATTTTAAAAGCCCATTTATTTGAAAACATTTTTAAAATACATTATAATATCTGTATATGAAATCTAGAAAGAAATATTAAGAAAACATCAAAATAACAGAAATTACACAAAGTATTATCCGTTTAAAACAAGCGCGACTCAATATTCGACAGCAGGTTTGAACAAGTTAACTGTGTCAAAATGATTTGAAATTTTACAGAAATGCAGTTTAACATTCCCACTTCAATATTAAAAAAGAATCATTCAAATCCGATTCGAAACGAAGAATCTGCTTTGTTTTAAAGTTAGACCAAAGCAAGGTTAAATCGCCGGATTCCAGTAGGCTGCGGGTCCAACTTCGACAGCAGTTTTGGAATAGCAAACAAATCCAGATTGTCATGAAATTTCTTAGGAACGTAACTCAACACACCTACTGCAATATGCATAAAGATTGACTCAAATCCAATTTGAGATGAATGAGTTATGCTGTCTCCAACATAGACTCCGACCATGTTTGCAACAGTTCAAAAACAAAATGTACAGGCCTGAAACCATCTTGGGTTCAACTTCCCGCATGAAACAGAGGATCAAATACCATTGGATTGAGCTCAAAATTGGTATTCCTGTAGTAGAAAACTTTATTTTTCAAACAAAATAATAATGATGCAATTTGGATAAAATATGAGAATGTTATGATATCTCAAAGTTGATCCCAGACAGTGTTTTCACTGTAAAACTCTAGGCAAAAACATGGTCCATGTTAAAGTTTGACAGCATATTTATATAAGCTATCTATGTCGAAATGACCTGAAATTAGGTATGTTTATAGTAGAGAACTTTATCTTTCAAACAAAAAAGAATCCTATAATTATAGTAAGAAATGAAAGAGATATGCTGTCTCAAACATGGACTCGGGCCACGTTTGCAGCAACTCAAAACAAAATGTGCACAGAAAATTTTCAGGCTATGCATTGATTTTGCAGCAACGGTTTGAACACTTAAACGATAATATTTTTCGACCAAAATTTATGGAAACAAAGTTCAACATGCATGCTACCAAATGCATGAAATCCGACAATATTCCACTGCGGGAATCCAAAGATATTAGCATGCAAAGTACCAAGCAGAGAAGGTTTTGACACAGTAATAAAATTGAAAGTAAAAGCAAATTATAAAGCAAATTTCGACGATTTTGACCTTGACTCAGCTAGTTTTTGTGAGTATTACACTCATCTTGCTGATGTTGAAGATTAAACTCGGATTTGCAGCTAAAAGATGAGAGCTTGGAGCAAGAATTTGCTGCAAATACCTGTAAAAACTCAAAATAGAAACATGCAAACCAGAAAAAAAGATTATATACAAACCCTATATCAAAAATTAGATTTTGATGAAATGGTTCAGTTTTGGAGTGGATTACCTGTAGAATATGTTTTAATTTGAAAGAAAACAACAAGTTTTTGATTTGATTTGGAGATTTGGCTTGGATTTTGATGTTTGTGGAGTGGGTTTGTTTTTCTTATTTATTGGAAAGAGGAAGAAGAAGGTGAGAGTGATTTTGAACGTACTATAAAATGTTTCTCACTTCCTCTATCAGGTTGAGTTGGCTAATGGGCCAAATGGATTCAAAGATTAAAAGAAAAAAAAACAATTGGGCTAAGGTATTTATTTAATTCACACTTTTATCAAATTGTGTTCATATATACACTATACACAAAACAAAATATCATTTCCTTCAAATTTTCACACAACAAAGTATGTGAATTTACATACTTATGAAATAACATATTATTTTACTATATGAAAAGATTAATTTTAATTCTTAAGACATTTTTATTATTAAAATTATTTATTTTACAAAATACACAATTTTCATAAATAAATGGACAAATCATTATTTTTAACTTCTAAAATTCCATAAAAATATTTTTCTTGCTTAGAAAAATACAACCAACCATTCTAAATCCAAATTTATAATTAAAACTCATTTTAATATCAATTTCCACCTTTTTATTTGATTAGATAACCTTTAAAAATCAAATACTTCTTTTAAAAATTATTAGAAGAAGTAATTGGCAGTAATTAATACAGTTATTGTATTTTATCTAAATAAAAACAATTTTTCATTTATTATTAACCCAAAAAAAATAAAAATTCCAAACTTTGTTTTCTCATATTAATTTCCAAAATTCATTGTTTATTCCAAGTAAACAATTTAAAATTTCCATTTTTATTTTAATTTACAATATTAAATTATAACTATCGTTATAATTTAATATTAACAGGTAATCCCTAAAATCAGGGTTGTTACATGTTCGTCCATGAGATGATGATTTTGATAACAATAACCTTAGAATAGATTATTAAATATAAATACTAACATTATAAGTTTAGATATATATGTATATGCAGGAATTAACCATGCAGGTATCAAGAATGAAGACTGTACAGTATAGAGATTCAAGATATCAAGACTGAAGAGTATCTAGATTATCAAGAGTTCAAGAATTCAAGTAATTTATTTTTTAATTAGAAAATTTTGTTAAAACTCCTAAAAAAGCACTAGCATCTTAAAATCCAATTTATTCGTGGAATGGAATCTACTTCGAGCCTGTTAAAGGGATGAGACCCTAAGTAGGATGGAACCTACGAAAAATCTAGTGGAACATTGTTTTGTATCCGCTAACCTTTTATTCAAAATAATTTTTTCAAAATTATATCTTGTTTTCAAAATGATTTCAAAACCTTCCTTTTAAAAGCATCAAAAACATCTATCCTGATTTTAAATAATTTTAGCCTCAAAATCATCTTTAATTTCAAAGTCAAATTACTCTTGATTTTAAACTATCTTTTAATATAATATATTTAACTTTTAAATATTTATACCGAGATTTAAATATAAAATTGTAGTTAAATTCTATATATATTATTCTCTATATTTACTTATGAATTTTAACTATAGTCAAGTATATTTATAAAGTTTAAAATAGTTTTAATATAAGATAAAGGTTATTTTCAAAGAAAATCAAATCATCAAAAAATGCTTTGGGATGTCGACATACTCATGGTGACCATGTCGACATGGTGTTAGTTGAGTTCAAAATTTCAATTTCAAAAGAAGTGTCTATTTGCCATAACTCTTCATGAATGGACATGACTGTTGTTCTACTATAAATAAGGCTTAGTTTCAACAAATTTTATAGCAGATTTTCTGGTTTTTCACTCCACTTCTTCTTCCACTTTTCTTAATAAAAATTCTTATCGTTACTCTACCGAAATCTACATTGAATTGAACTCGATCATTCATAGTTTGATTCTCTATCACTATCTCAACAAGATTCTCAGTGCTATTCAGAGTTATAGGCTTTTGTAATCAACTTAGCGAGAAAAGGTGTGACTGTAGCCTTGAAAATCAATCAAGCGTGATAAGGTGTGATTGTAGCCTTGGGAAATCAATTGGGTGAACCTATTGCCCGTAAAATCAAGTAGGTGAACTTGTAGCCTGGAAAATCAAGTACCTCTACCTAGAGGATTGTGATTCTGGAGGGTACCTCGTAGCCTTGAAATCGGGGGTGTAATTGTAAAGATTGCTTTTGAAAGGAAATCTGTACTTGTGTTGCGGGACTGGATGTAGGGTAACTCCGAACCAGTATAAAATCCGGTGTGTTCTTTCCTTTACTGCTTTTTATTTTTATTTCTGCATCTGTGTTAGTTTCTATGATCATATATGTGTCTGTATATTGCACATATCTGTGTTTAAATAACATAAACTCAAAAAGATTTAGTAATTCTTTATAAGCACTATTCACCCCCCTCTAGTGTTAATTCTAGCCTTAAGATCCGTAATCCGCATTTCTCACATTACAGACTCCCTCCTTAACAAAATTGCGTCCACGCAATTTCTAGAGAAGTGTTTATATTCAACATAATTATTTCATCAATCAAAGGAAGATAGATAAGCTCGAGTTTAAAACTTCTCCCCTTCAACTCAAGATGATGAAAAACCAAGATAAGATTGCTCGATTAATTCTATGGTTTTCCGAGTGGAATTACTAGAATTTGCGGACTATTGAATTTCTACGAGCAATATATCCCTATTTTGAAGGCGTTTCACATTCGAAGCAAAATACGTATAAGATGTTACGCAATAGATAAATCGAGCGAGATCGATTTCTAAGAAGCTTCACGAACAAATTCAGGATTTAGTCACAACTTTTATCTCGAACTCCAATCCACAAGATGATAATCGATACGACTTTCCGTATCAGACTACGAAGGGAGTCATACCGATATTAGATCGACATCCATTATGGAAAGAAAACCCAATAAGTGGTAGGTGGTTTTTCCCCAATATCACCAAACTCATACGACTGCATAAATGCAAGTCGTAAAATAATTGAACAAAGGCAAGATAAACAGAAGGAATAGATTTTTAAATTCTTTCTTACTAATCAAATGTTCTTAAAGTTTTCCAACCCATTATCTTCAAGATTTAAAATTCTCAATTTTCGACAAATGAAAATTTCTAAAACTTCTTACTTAGATTTTAAATTTATATTCATTACTCTTCATTAGAGTAAATAAAGCTTGAGTTGTTTATCTCTAATTCTTCCATAGGTATTCTATATTTTGCAACACTTATTTTTCTTTTCCACTAAATTTGTCAAATTTTGAACCATTTTACTTTGTGATTTAAAAGGACACTTATTAGACCCTCCATTGATGGCTCTAAATATTCACTAATTAAATTTTCTTAAAATTTTTCTAAGCATTTAATTTGTCAAAAAATTTGGCTGAGTCTCCTTTGCATGGAGAGCCCTTCACAATTTCATAAATATGAATTATAGATATACATCGACCAAAAGGTCGGAACAAAGTATATATATATATATAATTCTTTACAAATAAACACTTAGCAATTCATACCTTTCATTTTTAGCATTTAAAATGCGAGCATGCTTACTTTTATACTTATTATTTTGCTAATTAATCATTTAAATATCCTCTTGCACATGCACTTCACTTATTGAAACATATTAGAATTCACTTATGAACATATGAAGCATTAAAATCATAGTCTAAATAAAGCAACAACTCAAAACTTCAAAATTTCAAATTCAAGCCTATTACAAAGACTCAGGCTTTTGACATAGTAATACCCATAATCAGGAAACACTCATAAAACAAAAGTTATTCTAGATAGTCCAAGCTTTCCAGTGACATAAAGATCATCGAAATCGGATTTATGTTTTGATAGTTATGCCCAATTTACTTTCAGCTTTAAACTCAGAAATTATAATAGAGGACAAAGATGTCCTTGAGTTTTCAAACTTAGTTTTGAATAACCAAAATGAATTTTTTTAAAAACGATACAAAGATGATTTCTAGCTTATTGAAAGCACTCTCTTTTGCAAAAAGAATGGATACATTTGTATTTGTAAATCATGTGTTATCGCTATTTTAAACAGTACTTTTCCATCAAAAAATTTCGACACAAGACCTTTTATTGTCAAAATTTTCAAACCATTACTAAATCCAAACTACATAATTTTAGATCAAAAATCTTTTCTCTAAAACATTTATTACATGATCCTTTTCTTCGGAATGCTAAGACATCTAAAATTACGCTATAATACATACAACAAACTTTTAAAATGGTTTACAAAGAAAACTTTTTCCCAATTAACAAACAAGTCTTTTAAAAGAAGATTCATATTTTTATTAAGATAATTACTTTCTTACATTAGTAAGTAACAATTATCTATCCAAACTAGACTTTGGAATTACATATTGATTTTTTTAAATTGCTTTCACAATTAAGAATCTTATCTTGTTGCTCTATTTGTTATTATTTCTAGCTTTTCACAAAGTTTGCATTTTATAATAAATGTATATTCAATTTTCTCTTAATCCACAAAGCTAAATGTTTATTTTATTATCACTTAGAACTAGCCAAGGTTGATACCTAATTCAAACTTGTTTTCAACTGAACTTCACAAATACATAATTAACAAGTTTTTAACACTATTTAAATTCATAACCAAACGTACTCTAATGGTTCTGCTCCTTATTAAATTTCATGCTAATTCAAAAGCACCAAATTAGCATTTTCTTAAATTTTCCCAAGGGCATACTTTTTTTTCACTTGTTATTAATCAAATGATTAAATGTTTAAACCAATCTTCATAACTATCCTTTTACTTGTTACTAAACCTCATTCCAATCAATATTTTGGTTTTCTGAACAATTCATTTTCTTAATTTGAATACTTTGTTTTATTAATCACTATCACATGGCAGTTTCATCCAATTAAGGTATTTCCTTAATTGAAATTATTTTCCATATAAATGAATTAGCATAAGGTAATATTTTCCAAATTACTTTACCCAAAAGCTTACTTAAGCATTTTAAATTTTCCATGTATGTAAACTTTCACAAACATGTAATATAACCAATAATGAATACAATTTATTTAAATGAAGCCATATTCAAAATTTCAATTATCAATTTATAAAATGATAACATTTAACTAATACATTTATAGTGAATGACATTATCAAGGACTGCAAAGTTGACCAAGATTAACATTGCCTCTCCATTGCCCTCTATGTCACACTATTTTCATAAGTCCTTAAGTATATATAAAATACTTATCTCAAATGGCAATTTAGAATTTTAAAAATCTTTGCAATATCTATATATTTTTGCATTCAACATCCATACTAGTAAATATTATTTATTGCCGTTTCAAAAGCATGTATCACATCCCTCGTAAGCGTTTAGGAATCCCTATCGATAACGCTGATCAGACGCATCGACCAGAATTCTTAAAATACTTATTAGCCAATTGACAAAGAAATTATAAAACCTATTTTGATTTCCTAAGGAACTTAAACTTGGTTATAACAATGTTTATTTTCAAAACATAAAACGTTTTCTAATTATACAATAGTACAGTCAAACCATAAAACAACCAAGTTATATACATAAGTGTATCTCTTGTTAGAAAGATTTTCCATTCACATGGATGCATTCGTTCCCAAAAATTCTTTTAGTATTTTTTACTTCTTTAAAATGCATCCATGAAATTCTTAAAAATTAAATTTTTAAGAGTTTAAACCTTTGGTTAAATACCACTTATGAATTAAATTTCATTTTTAAAATTTAATCTTTGTAATAATTCTTGCGATAGCTACAACTTGAAGACATCGCAAGTTCTTATCATTTGCATTGAGTAGGTTTCTAACTCTCAGTTATATCATCTACTCAATTTTATTTTAACAATTACTATGCTAACACACATTCATGCAATTATCAACCAAACACACATTTACTAAAAACAAAGCATTAAATGTGCCCAGCGCAAACGGTCACACCATTTCCGCTGCGTGACTCTGATCACTAAGGATCAAAACACATAATTTAAATCTAAGCCATCTGAGGTCTAATCTCTACTATTTTAATAAATAGTGATATTTAAAACCCTTATAATGTTTTCAACCTATTATCCATTCTAAGAAAAAGAAAAGATTAAAGGCATGATTGAGGAATACGATAGTGGGAAACTACGTTATCACTTGTATTATACTTAGATGTACTGTAATATGTGTTTCTGTTATGTGTTTATCGTATTTTATTCTGAGCTCAGCTTTGATACCAAGCTGTGACGCTCCACTCCAAGACCCACATTAGCAAAGAGTGTTACAAGGTAATACCGTCTGCTAATACGAAGAATGGAGCTGGATAGGAGCGACCATCCATAGCCTTGTCTTAACTATCTACTGAATAGGTCGATAAATGTAGCATATTTTTTTTTAGGTGGATCGACATATCCAATAGATATTTAATACAAAACTATGATGCCTACAAGATCTAACAGAACAAAATATAACAACTCAAACATAAAACACATCACAGAACAATGGATCATCACATACATATACACATATACAGATACATCATGGAGTATACAAAATGTTACATGTCAAGTGATGTAGTAGCCACAATATACAGGCGAGTCAAAAGAATATACATATTAGAGTTACAACCAAAAAAGACCACACAAAAAGCTATAACAAAAGAAGCTAGTAGAATAGTCCATGCGGAAGCAGAATAGGCTTAGTCCAAATGTACCTAACCTGAAACACCTCGGTCTGACCCAAGTATAAAATATACGAGTCAGTCTAAATAAACAAATCAGTTCAATAAGCTAAATGATAATGAACATGCAAGGTCATAAAGTACCACAAATATCTCTAAAAGAGATAACTCGATCATCTAGCAAAAGATGAATCATAACAAGCCTCATATCATCAGCAACTCAAATAAACAAAGAATATAAATATCCCAAATCATGCCAAAAAGGCAAATATCAAATACCAATAAAGGTAGCACATGTTTCCACAAGGTAATCACTATGTATCGAGTGGTTTTGGTTCAAAAAACCAACTCCGAAAGGCGATACTCTAGGGAAATATAAATATTAATGAAACAAAAGATGCACGTGCTTTGTACTATATAAACAAGGATCCACAAGTCAGAATGCGACAAACCCAAGTATCTCCCGAGCGGTGACAAAGGACCAACTCCAAAAGCGATACTATAGGGCAAAAAAACTTAAGGCACAAACCCGAAGGCAACAAATCGTAGTGGCGAAGGTCCGAAAGCCCAGTACTGGACACCACTAACTGGCAATATGTGTCACAAACTCTCGAAAAGAAACCCGAAAAGTGTTAACGTGTGTCCGATACCACACGTTTGCACTAAATGATTTACTAACCATTGGTCAATTCCACACTTAAAGTAGTACAAAGTTTACCTCATCTCATCGGTAAGCCAGACCCGAAGGTCAAAACGATCAAATGAATAGATTAGGAATTAACTAAAAATATAAACGCATGTGTTCATAACACGTGTTTTATCTAATCATTTAATTCTCCTCCCTCTTCGCTCGAAGTGCAAAATTGTGTGATTTATATAGAAATTAAGCTGAAGAAAAGGAGTTTTAGGAACGTTTCGAAATCGCTTTAGAAATTGTCTTTGAAATTCTCTTATTATAGAGTATATAATTTTTATACTAAAAATAACATATAATAACAATCTCAAAAGACCATTTATTTGAAAAACATTTTTAAAACACATTATAATACTTGCGTATGAAATCCAGAAAGAAATATCAAAAAACATCGAACGGAAATTACACCAAGTATTATCCGTTCAAAACTAGTCGCAACTCAATATTCGACAACAGGTTCGAACAAGTTAACTGTGTCAAAATGATTTGAATTTTTTTAGGAATGTAGATCAACGTTCCTACTTCAATCTGAAAAGGAATCATTCAAATTTGATTTGAAACGAAGAATCTGCGTCGTTTCAAAGTTGGACCAAAAGCAAGGTTAAATCGCCGAATTCCAGCAGGCTACGGGTCCAAATTCGACAGCAGTTTGGAAATAGAAAACGAACCCAGCTTGTCCTGAAACTTCTCAGGAATGTAACTCAACATTCCTACTTCAATCTGCAAAAAGAATGACTCAAATTCAATTTGAAACGAATGAGCCATGCTGTCTCAAACATGGACTCATACCATGTTTGCAACAGTTCAAAAACCAAAAATGTACAGGCATGAAACCATCTTGGGTTCAACTTCCAGGCATGAAACAGAAGATCAAATGGCATCGGATTGAGCTCAAAATTGGTAAGCACGTAGTAGAAAACTTTATTTTTCAAACAAAAAATAAATGATGCAATTTGAATAAAATATGAGAAAGTTATGATGTCCCAAAGTTGAACCCAGACAGTGTTTTCATTGTAAAACTTTGGGCAAAAACATGGTCCAGGTCTAAATTTGGCAGCATATTTATATAAGCTATCTATGTCGAAATGACCTGAAATTAGGTAAGAACTTCATCTTTCAAACAAAAAAAGAATCCTATAATTCGAGTAAGAAATGAAAGAGATATGCTGTCTCAAGCATGGACTCAGGCCATGTTTGCAGCAACTCAAAACAAAATGTGCACAAAATTTTTTCTGGTTGTGCATTGATTTTGCAGCAACGGTTTGAACACTCAAATGAGAATATTTTTCGACCAAAATTTTTAGAAACAAAGTTCAATATGCAACCTACCAAATGCAAGAAATTCGACGGCATTCCGTTGCGGGAATCAAACGATATTAGCATGCAAAGTACCAAGGAGAGAAGGTTTTGACACAGAAACAAAATTCAAAGTAAAAACAAATTATAAAGAAAATTTCAGCGATTTTGATCTTAGCTCAGCTAGTATTTGTGAGTATTACAACTCATCTTGCAGATGTTGAAGATTGAAATCAGATTTGCAGCTGAAAGATGAGAGCCTGGAGCAAGAATTTGCTTCAAATACCTGTAAAAACTCAAAATAGAAACATGCAAGCCAAAAAAAGAGATTACATACAAACCCTATATCACGAATTAGATTTTGATGAAATGGTTCAGTTTTGGAGTAGATTACCTGTTGAATATGTTTTAATTTGAAAGAAACAACAAGTTTTTGATTTGATTTGGAGATTTGGCTTGGATTTTGATGTTTGTGGAGTGGGTTTGTTTTTCTTATTTATTGGAAAGAGGAAGAAGAAGGTGAGAGTGATTTCGAACGTACTGCAAAATGTTTCTCACTTCCTCTATCAGGTTGAGTTGGCTAATGGGCCAAATGGACTCAAAGATTAAAAAGAAAAAAACAATTATGCTAAGGTATTTATTTAATTCACACCTGTATCAAATGTGTTCATATATACACTATACACAAAACAAAATATCATTTCCTTTCAAATTTTCACACAACAAAGTATGTAAATTTACATACTTATGAAATAACATAATTTTTTACTATATAAAAAGATTAATTTTAATTTTTAAGACATTTTTATTAGAAAATCCTTTATTTTACAAAAATACACAATTTTCACAAATAAATGGACAAAACATTATTTTTAACTTCTAAAATTCCACAAAAATATTTTTCTTGCTTAGAAAAATATAACTAACCATTCTAAACCCAAATTTATAATTAAAACTCATTTTAAAATCAATTTTCACCTTTTTATTTGATTAAACAACCTTTAAAAATCAAATACTTCTTTTAAAAATTATTAGAAGAAGTAATTGGCAGTAATTAATATAATTATTGCATTTTCTCTAAATAAAAACTATTTTTCATTTATAACTAACCCAAACAAATAAAATAAAGTTCCAACTTTTATTTTCTCATATTAATTTCCAAAATTCAATGTTTATTCCAAATAAACAATTTAAAATTTCCAAATTTATTTTGATTTACAATATTAAATTATAACTACCGTTATAATCTAATATTTACAGGTAATCTCCAAAATCAGGGTTATTACATTTTGGTTCAACACAGTTTTATTACTTCAAAGTTTTGTTTTGTTGAATACGTAAACATGCTTGGTTTCGAAGTAAGTATGTGTGTGTGTGTGTGTATATATATATAAATATTTATTTAACTTAAAATGTGTTTGAATTTAGAATATAATTTATATACGTAAATAGTTATATATAGTTATACCTAAGTTCACTGATACCATTTATCTTCATTAATCTAGTTCTGATTTGATTCGCCAACTCCTATTTATCAGCTTCGTGCATCGGTTCGAGTCCAATCTTGCCTTGTTTTGAGATTCGTGCCTGAATTCATAGCTCATTCTTTGTCAAATCTATCTAGCCTCGAAAGGTGAGCAATCACTCATGATTTATGTTCTTATATTTATTAAATTTGATTTCAATTGAAACGACAATTGAAATATGCTGCTTTTAGTTATTTACAATTATTATATATGCTATTATCTGTAATTGTTCACTTAGGGGATATGACACCATATCCTGTTGATTTTATTTTACTGTTATTTATGATATATGCCAGTGATTATCATTATCGTATCTATCATCACTCTACAAGTTTCCTGTTAGTATAGAATTCACTATGGGTTGAAATGATACATACCCGAACGGACTTTAGAATATGATAAATCGTTATGGGTTGAAATGATAGACTCATGCGATTTTCATTTGCAGTGAATTTGGGATTGCGGGTTGAAATGATATATACCCATATATACTTAATTGTGGATTGAAATTATAAATATCCGTATTACTTGACCATAGGATAAAGAATTTTAGAGGCACCGTTGGTCTATATATAAATATTTTGAAAATGATTTCTATAATTTTGAAAGGGAATATATATGATTTATTTAATATTGAAATATTTTATATAAATATGTTTAATTATAAGGTAGACTCAATAATAAATTTAAATTTAATAAAGTTCGACTGGATTAATATAATATGTTAAGCATTATATTTTTAAATAAATTTTCAATGATTTATATAAATTAAGGAAGATAAAGTTGAATTGATCGAAATTGCATTTATTTAAGAAATTTACTTAATTAGATTGATTTGAAGCTATTGAATTTGAAACTTTGAAATATGATCTTATAACTTGATTTTTATTTAAGTAATTCAATGGATATTTCACTGCTAAGAAATCGAAGGTAATATATAGAAAATGTAATTTAAGGTCACATTAATAATATCGAATTTATTAAGTGAATATTTCAAAACTAAATAATAGTGAAGTCGAATTGGGAGATAAATGCAAGTACCAAATTTATTCTCTGAAATATTGAACATTTAAAGCTTCAAAATATATCGACTTTGAACTACATTGAAATTTAAATGGTTTATTTTATGAACCAAATCCAGATTTGAAACCGATACAATGTGAAATTGTTTATTTAGAAACTGAATTGAATTGAAAATTTTAAATTGAAATTGAATTAAATTTGAAATTGTAATTCGAGTTGATTTGAATCAATTTGTGAAATTTGAGGAAATTATAAATAGTTTACTTCATAAATTATTTTGACACACATATGAAATTTGGAAATATATATATGTTGAAATAGAAATGATATTTTTGTTTTGAAGTATAAATTAAATTGAAATGGCCACGGTATTTGATGACGTTTAGTTCCATGGATATTTAGAGGATGGTTATCCCAAACATCCTTTGAGTTACTTGTATTTCAATTGATATTTCACTTGAGTTGGATTTATTGATATAAGAATGTTAATCCTAACTCGAGTGTTTTGTGTTTTGCTTTACGCTCGAGTCAAACTGAGTGATACAATATTTGTCACAACCTGATTTTTCGACGCCCGAAAACCCGAACCATGAGGGTTAAAGAAGAAGAGGTAGAAGAAGAAAATAGAAAACAACATCAGAATCTAAGCATCGCATCGCAACGGAATAAAATATAATAGAAAATAATAGATCTTTACACAAAAGAAAACTATATCTGTTTTATACATACATCACCAGAATACATCAACAGAGTTCAACATCGTCAATAACATACAACTGGACATAAATATTAACCTGTCCCCACAATCTGACTACACAGCGGAATATTTAAACAAATATGGAAGTACGTATCGCCATCCAACTCCAAAGCATCATTTCCTGTCATCTATAATACTTGGTCTAACTCGAGCATTATAGTTAAATAACACCCGAGTCAGTATGGAATACCAACGTGAGAAAACCACACCCAATTGATTATTAAAGTTTCAAAATCCTTTGAAATCATAAGCATCTCGTAAGACCACGCCACAAATAAACATGTCGGGTTTTTACCTTACGACAGCCAAAACACTTTTTATTAAAATCCTCTGATATTATAATAGGGTCTATTTACAAATAATTATTAAAATAGCCAAAACTGTTACATAATTAAATTCCAACTACTAGCCACAGAGTGGGTAATACAAACCAAAAATCGTAAAGGCACGTAGGGAGAATGGATTTCCAACTAATGACTAGATACTAGGGTACCACCTCTCACGGTACCTGGTCTAGATCAGCATACCGAGGATCACTCCCGACCCCCTGCAATACAAGACCGGGACTACCCCTTACTGGATAATCTCGAGTAAGATCACCCTATGGTTGGGATCAGCAACCGCACCACTAAGCCGAAATAAAGGGACATCTACATAGGGATGACCTCACCCTGAATGGGTGCTACCCACCTAGCTTTGCTGCATAACCCCTGATTTTCAGTCATTCCCGGTTGATGAGGCTTGAGGCTAAACGTTACCTTTTAGAATATTTCACTTAAAATGCTCATCGTCCACCTGACGATGTTCTGAAAGCATTCAATCCATACAAGTCCGTCCCGGGTTTGAACGGAATCGAAGGCACTATTCCTACTACATCCATTTTGAAAATATCCTTAGGATTAGTAGCGACTATCCCTTTCACTTCACTGCTCCATCTTCTACTCCGAACTCGTTTTTCCCACGAAAACGTACAAACCGGATCGAAGTGGTTTTCGAGAAATAAATCCCGATCCCAGTCTCTTCGAAACGATCAGCGCATTGGCCAATATTGATAGTCGGTTATTTAACTATCAATTAACATTCACAAACATCCATCAAATAACAAATAATTCTCCTGAATTGTTTATTAACCTCAAAATATCTTCGCAAGACATATTTCCATTTTCAACCCCCTTTGAAAACAGTTTCAAACTACACTTCCTTATGGAATGAATTCCCAAATATTTATTTCCACTGAAAACACCAAGCACAAAAACTATAGTTTTTTTTAAAATAATTTAAACTTTTTGTTTTAAAATAACCTTTGAAACATTTAAATTCAAAATTATTTTAATACTTATTCAATATATATATATACTTTAAGAATATTTAAGATAAAATTACTTCAATACTTTATTAAAAATATATACTATAGGAATATTTGAAAATGAGGTTACTTTATAAAATATAAAACTAGATTTCCTTTTTTTAAAACAAAACACCAAGTCACCTTTAAATAATTACTACGATAATAGATTTAAAAATACTAACTTTTGAATTTAAATATTTAGAAATAATAAATTTTCTAAAACATGCTTTTTAAACAACATAACTTATATTTAAAAATTTATATCGAAAACATACCTGGCTATCCAGGGAAATACTCTTCTTTTTATATCATTAAAAATAAATCACTATTTATTTTTAAACAAATTTTCACATTCCTTTAATAAATTCCCATTGTGAGTTTATTCTTCCAAATATCCACTGATATATTACTTCACTTTTATAAACCCAGTTTATAAATTTCTTAGTCTCAACTCCCTTTTAAAATTCCGATTCCAAACACTTAGATCAATTTTCAAATTGATTCCCAATTTACTCCATTTGAAATAAATTTCTTTACTTACTCAATTCATTTCAAAATCCATTAAATTCGGACTTTATTTCCTTAATTATGATTTATAATCATTAACTGAAACGTTCCAATTTCAGATTTCCAAAATTCCTTCTTTATCCTTTTTAAATAAATTTAAAACTTACATTTTAAAATAAATTCTTTATTTATGTAAATAATTTCACTTAAATTTTATAATTCATTAATTCTTTTTATTCAAAATCCTATTTTTTCATACTCGAAATTATTCTAGAATTTAAAATTTACTTTTATTCTTATCCAGTTCATTCTTAAATTTTTTCAAATTCTCTATGATTATTTTCTTAAAAATTCACTCTTTTATTTTCTTTCAAAAATCCAATTCTATATATTTTGATATCTCAGTGTACCGAAATATATTCAAGTAAACCATAACATTCAATATTCCAATATAATTCATCACAGAATATCAAATAATCATAACAGAGAATATTAAATAATCTAAATAAACGTTGAGGAATCCAGTTGGATCTCTCCAACCTGTTTCCCTGCATCCACATACGTTAGCATAACAGACAAAATATCATATCCAGACTGATAATAATATTCTCATTCAACCAATCAATCATTCATTTAAATTTTAACTATTTGAATTAACTGAAAAATCCAGACGTGAGTGAGATTAACTCACCTTTGATTTTTTATTTGCAATCCGATCCAAACCGGCTATTTCCTTCATGATTTTGGGCCTTGTATAAACATTAGATGATTTTATTAGTACGTGAACAAATCGAACATTTAATTACCAATTTAAGTTAATTAACTCATGATTTAATTATAACCGATTTCTTTTAATAAAATATTATTTTTTTCTTCTTTCCTGTTTACATAAAAATTATCATAGTAAACCCCTCTTTTTTTCAAAAGTCTTAACTATATACATAATCAAAGTAAATAGGCCTGTATATGCATATATATTTATATTTATATCTTTACAGTATACATAAATATAGATTTAAATATTAAGAACGAAACTGTTTCTATCTTACTACAAAATTTTTATTATATATATACATATATTTTCATTAAATTAAAAATATGCATATACATACATATATATTTCTTAACCTACTATATTCTTCTGTAAAAATGAAATTGTTGCTATACCTTACAACAAAAATGAGAAGCCAGATCCCTCTTCGAACGCAACTCCACCGGCGATCGTCCCCTGGTCCAATACTTCGACCTTCACTGCCCACTACCCCACCATCCTTTGGCGTTCGATCAAAATTATCCACTGCATCGTTCCATCACCAGCGCCCGCGAGCCAAATCGTGATGCGGACGTCGCCTATCACCACTCGCGACACCCCACGGTGAACGCGATGACCCTCTCCCCTATGAGTTATCGAAATCGTGCCGCCTCAGATCTCCCACGCTGCTAGCCTCATACCTCACCAAATTGGCACAGCCTCCCCCCAGTGCTTGCGTGATTCGCGATGACCCGGTCGCATTTCGAATGAGATGAACTCGACTCGATTGCTGAAGAGGAAGGAACGAATTGCGATTTGAAGGAGAAGAGGGAAGGCAGTTCCAAACTTGATTCCAAGAAATCGGAAAAAAAAGGATTCGCGATGTAACAGGAAGCGACCATTATTTTGTTTCGATTTTCGTTTCCTTTTTATTTTTATTCGTTCCATTTTTTCTGACTTTGAATGAGAGGGATATGATATAAAGTTGAGGAAGGTGTGTTGGAGAAGGTAAGCATTGATTGACAGGTTAAAATATTTTTTTAATTATAAATATCTTATTTAATGCAACTTAAAATTCCGATGCCCTGTCGAGGCGTGCCGCCTAGCGTCTATAATGTTTTACCCATATTCCGAACATAATGGATAAGGTTTCGAGCCCTAATTCGATCGTATGGAGAAGATAGCTTTTTGGATCAGTTATTATATTGAATTTTTGATATAAATTTTAGCGCGTTTATATATCGTATGCTCACACAACAACTCCAAATGCTACAAAAATTGAAATCCGATAATAATTCGATATTACGGATCCAATGGAACTAGTTTCGTCGAATTACGAGACTGTGCCCCGGAAGGCTATTTTTAAATGTCAATTTAAACGATATATTTTCAAAACTGAACAAATCACCTTTAAATTCAATTTTAACACTTTTACTATCTCCAGTATTATCACTATAAATTTTACAAATCTTAAAATTATTTTTAACAGGCTTAAAACAGAAGATTCATCAATTTATTCAATTTCAGCTTATTAAATCCAATAACTTAATTGCTAAATAATAATAATATTTGAATTCAAGTTAAAAATTAACTTTTAAATATTTAAAATCAAATTAATATTCCAATTTAAATTGTCCAAAATTCCGGATCGTCACATTCCTCCCTCCTTAAAAGAATTTCGTCCCCGAAATTGCTAGTTAAGAAGAATGGTCCAATACCCGTTTACTATTTCCCCCAAAACCAAACAGTTTTTAACAACAACCGAACAATCTTTACTAAAGACACACTATCCATCTTTCTAACTTTCCAACCTCTCCCATAGTTTCTAAATAATACTATTTGCTCAATCATTCAAATTTCAATTTAAACCCAAAATTTTGATTTATCAAAATTTTCTCAAAATTTTTCTAACTCCCTAAATTTTCGAAAAATTTCGTCAGCGTCTCCTTTGCGCGGCTAGCCCCGTACAACTACTAAATGCCTCTACGGCCTCCCAAATTCCAAAAGAGAACAAAAAGCCAAGTGGCTAGATCAAAATCCCAATCAAATTTCATACAGAAATTTAAACACATACCTTTTTGGTCGGGCAATTCAAATTTATCTTTTGAAATCAAAACCAATTTTCCTTTCCCTTTATAATACCTGCATATCCTATTTGGCAATAATATCCAATCATAGCTTTTTAATACCATTTTATACATTTCCTTACAGAAGTTTCATATCTACTCATATCCAAATTAGTTTTCCCATTTCCATGTGAATTCAATTTATCTTCAACTCTGAATATTGAATTTTATCTTACATTTATAACTGATACATACCATTATTTTAAATTAGTTTCATTCACTAATTATTTCAATTTTAAATTTGAAATCGTTTTGTCGCTAAAAAAAAAATTTCCAAATTTTTTTCTAACTCCCAAAATTTTCGAAATTTTTTGGTAGAGTCTCCTTTGTACGGAGGAGCTTTTGCAATTTGGCAAAAGATATAAATATATATACATCGACCCACCCGGTCGGAAAAACAAAAACAGTTCATATTTCCTATTTTCATTGCATAGGCGTACTTTTATGTAGCATTTTAAACAAGCGGCTTATTTATTTAGCAGTTAGCGTGTCTAAAATCCAGCCAAACGACTTCTCGGTACCTGGACTTACTCAATTCAAACATGTAAGTGTCATATATATGAAGTTTAACAACATTTCACTTATTTGCAATAATTAAACACATGAATTCTAAAAGAAATGCACACTAAACACTTTCCGTAAGCAATTTATATAATTTAAATACTAATTCAACTGTTTTCAATTAATTCATATACCATTTTCATTCAATTTGAATGGTTTACAACCCACTTGCTTACATTCAATTCATTTTTAATTTTAAACAAACCCATATTATTCCAATTGATTTAAAAATCAATTCTATTCACCTCTATTAATACATGTACTTTTGTTTACGACAAAAGGACAAATTTTCTGTGCAAATTTGATGTTATTCATGCAAATAACAATTACTTCAGCTTATAACCATTTCAATTTGATTCCACTTACTTTATATTAATTCTATTCCTTCTACATTACTCACAACCCATACACTTGCATTTTCATTTCATATCCATATTTGTTTATCCAAAACTATTTTATTTAGCTCAAAACAATCTAGGCTAATTCATTCAATAACTATTTCTCGGCTTATTTAAACCACACTTCTATTTGAGTTCAGCTTTCATTCAACACTTACTTAAGTTAATAACTTAAGTTCATTTCCATTTGACCAGCCTCCATTTCTTTTTGCAACAAGTTCTATTTCCATCTTTCATTTGATTCTTATTTAATCAAATTCCATCCATTTATTTATTCAATACAATTAGTTTATTCACTCAATCCATTATGAATTTTAATTTCCATACTTAATTCGTCCGAAATTATTTTACTAATAATAAGGCCATTTCCAATTTATTTCTACTTATTTGGTTTTATTTGCAATACAAACCATTACCACTTTAATCCAATTTCTTTTTATTTGGCAACATTTTCAATTATATTTACTTCACTAACGATTCAAGTCGAATTTGATTTATAACTTGAGTTTTATTTCCATACTTCAATATTAACTCACAAATTCAGCTTCTATTTAACTACATTAGGTTCCATTTACATATTTCATTAACTAATTTATTATATAATTAGTTCTTCCCCTATTTATAATTCAAGTTTGGATTTTAGTTTTATTTTCCAAATCATCAAATAATATTTATTTTGGGTTTTCTATTCCACTTTTCAATTTTATAAGTCATAACTTATTATTTTACACATTTCCATTCATTCTAGGCTTGAATATGTTCATCTTTATTTTTTACTCAACATTTTTCGCTTATTTGTAACCCAAGCATATTTTTATTCCATGACTTTTTAATTCTTTTATAAGTTATTCTAGTTTATTTATTCCAATCCAATTCTTATCCAACTTATTTCTTATCCAACTTACTTCCACTTATTAAAGTAAGGATCTAATTCCATTCAATACCACCTATGACTCAACTGAATTTTATTCCAATTCAATTCTATTTTAACTCAGATTTATTTAATTCAACTCAATTCAATTTTCTTCCTCAATCTAAGTTAATTTCATTTTTAACTTTTTACTTTAAATTTAAATTCCAACATTCAAAGCTCATATTTTCTTCCTGATTTAAAAACCATCTCAATTTATAAGCTTACAACCTATCTCATTAGGATTTTTAAACACCCGGCTTTTGGTTTCAAATCATTTTGAAATCTCCTACATCTCAAAATCACACTTCTCAAAAATTTAAACAAATCCTGGATTTTATTCCCAACAAATTTCCTTTGAAATTTCAAAAACAAACAATTCTTCTGAAGAAATCAATTTGGCAGCAATCCGTCACTTAGAAACTCGAAAATGAACATTGATGATGCTGTAGTCATCACCGAAAGTAATTTCCAGCGACTGAAGTGAGTTCAATGCTATATCCCTTCCTAAAATTTATTTGAAACAATTTCCTTCTAAAAATGCCTCCAAAATAATAATGCTATTATTTATCTTCAAAACACTTCGAAAAACACTTCCAAAATCTCCAGGATTTTAAATTTTCAAATTCTGGCTTAAATCAAATTTTAACTATAATTCATTTGTATAATTTATGCTTATACAAATTCCCATTTGATTATATTTCAATTTATAAATAACGTTTATAATTCATATTTATAAATTTCATTTAAACGAATTTATTTCCTTAACCTTTGGTTATATTTTCAATTTCTTGTTAAATTTTCACACAACAATGATAATAATTTAATATTATCACTCCTAACATCCAAGCAACCATATATTAGCTAAAATAGTTTATAAAAACTTTTCTTTTATATCAAAATATATTTTGGCTGAA
The DNA here is from genome assembly GCA_030765085.1 of Allium cepa. Lineage (NCBI taxonomy): Eukaryota > Viridiplantae > Streptophyta > Magnoliopsida > Asparagales > Amaryllidaceae > Allium > Allium cepa. The sequence continues at coordinate 409,530,168 of CM060928.1, read as the reverse complement.
ATTATTTCATTCACCCACCTTTAAAACAATATTGTGTCAATTTATCGTATCAGGTGTTTATAAACCCTTCTCAAAGAGCGGCCAACTTACCCGATCAGAATTCATATTCCACCCAACAAATAAGTCAATGCAATACTAAAACAATTTATATTCACTAACAATTACGCGCTCATATCTATTAATACGCTCAAACCCATTGTAGAGCACTACTGACTCTATTTGAGTAATGCCCACCAGAGCCAAGGTTATCACCAACCTAAGCTCTGATACCACAATGTCACAAACCGATTTTTCGATGCCCGAAAAACCGAACCATGAGGGTTAAAGAAGAAGAGGTAGAAGAAGAAAATAGAAAACAACATCAGAATCTAACCATCGCAGCGGAATAAAATATAATAGAAAATAACAGATCTTTACACAAAAGAAAACTATATCTGTTTTATACATACATCACCAGAATACATCATCAGAGTTCAACATCGTCAATAACATACAACTGGACAGAAATCATAACATGTCCCCACAATCTGAATACACAGCGAAATATTTAAACTAATACGGAAGTACGTATCGCCATCCAGCTCCACAGCATCATTTCCTGTCATCTATAATACTCGGTCTTACCCGAGCATTATAGTTAAACAACACCCGAGTCAGTCTGGAACACCAGCGTGAGAAAACCACACCCAAATTGATTATTAAAGTTTCAAAATCCTTTGAAATCAAAAGCATCTCATAAGGCCATGCCACAAATAAACATGTCGGGTTTTTACCTTACGGTAGCCAAAACACTTTTTATTAAAATCCCTCTGATATTATAATAGGGTCTATTTACAAATACTTATTAAAATAGCCGAAATTGTTACATGATTAAATTCCCGCTACTAGCCATAAAGTGGGTAATACAAACCAAAAATCGTAAAGGCACGTAGGGAGAATGGATTTCCAACTAATGACTAGACAATGGGGTACCACCTGTCACGGTACCTAGTCTAGATCCGCATACCGAGGATCACTCCCGACCCCCGCAACACAAGACCGGGGCTATCCCTTACTGGATAATCCTGAGTAAGATCACCCCACGGTTGGGATCAGCAACCGCACCACTAAGCCGAAATAAAGGGACATCTAGATAGGGATGACCTCACCCTGATTGGGTGCTATCCACCTAGCCTTGCTGCATAACCCATGATTTTCAGTCATTCCCGGTTGATGAGGCTTGAGGCTAAGCGTTACCTTTCAGAATGTTTCACTTAAAATGCTCATCGTCCACCTAACAATGTTATGAAAGTATTCAATCCATACAAGTCCGTCCCGGGTTCGAACGGAACCAAAGGCACTATTCCTACTGCATCCATTTTGGAAATATCCTCAGGATTAGTAGCATCTAGCCCTTACACTTCACTGATCCATCTTCGACTCCGAACTCCTTTTTCCAATGAAAACGTACAAACCGGATCGAAGTGGTTTTCGAGAAATAAATCACGATCCCGGTCTCTTCGAAACGATCAGCGCATTGGCCAATATTGATAGTCGGTTATTTAACTATCAATTAACATTCACAAACATCCATCAAATAATAAATAATTCTTCTGAATTGTTTATTAACCTCAAAATTTCTTCACAAGATATATTTCCGTTTTCAACCCCTTTTTAAAATAGTTTCAAACTACACTTCCTTATGGAATGAATTCCCAAATATTTATTTTCACTGAAAACACCAAGCACAAAAACTTTAGCTTTTTTTTAAAAATAATTTAAACTTTTTATTTAAAAATATCCTTTGAAACATTTAAATTCAAAATTATTTTAATACTTATTCAATATATATATATATATACACTTTAAGAATATTTAGGATAAAACTACTTCAATACTTCATTAAAAATACATACTATAGGAATATTTGAAAACGTGGTTACTTTATAAAATATAAAACTGGATTTTCTTTTTTAAAACAAAATACCAAGCCACCATTAAATAATTACTACGATAATAGATTTGAAAAATACTTACTTTAAAATTTAAATATTTAGAAATAATAAATTTTCTAAAACATGCTTTTTAAACAACATAACTTATATTTAAAAATTTACGTTGAAAACGTACTTGGCTATCCAGGGAAATACTCTTCTTTTTCTATCTTTAATAATAAATCACTATTTATTTTTAAACAAATTTTCACATTCCTTTAATAAATTCCCATCGTGAATTTATTCTTCCAAATATCCACTGATATATTACTTCACTTTTATAAACCAAGTTTATAAATTTCATAGTCTCAACTCCCTTTTAAAATTCCGATTCCAAACACTTAGATCAATTTCCAAATTGATTCCCAATTTACTCCATTTGAAATAAATTTCTTTACTTACTCAATTCATTTCAAAATCCATTAAATTTAGACTTTATTTCCTTAGTTATGATTTAAAATATTTAACTGAAACATTCCAATTTTAGATTTCCAAAATTCCTTCTTTATCCTTTTAAATAAATTTAAAGCTTACATTTTAAAATAAATTCTTTATTTCTATAAATAATTTCACTTAAATTTAGCAATTCATTAATTTGTGTTTATCCAAAATCCCTATTTTTTTCCATACTCGAAATTATTTATTAGAATATTAAAATTTACTTTTATTCTTTTCCAGTTCATTCTTAAATTTATTCAAATTCTCTATGATTATTTTCTTAAAAATTCACTCTTTTAATTTCTTTCAAAAATCAAATTCTATATATTTTGATATCTCAGTGTACCGAAATATATTCAAGTAAACTATAACATCCAATATTCCAATATAATTCATCACAGAATATCAAATAATCATAACAGAGAATATTAAATATTCTAAATAAATGTTGAGGAATCCAGTTGGATCCCTCCACCCTGTTTCCCTACATCTACAAACGTTAGCATAATAGATGAAATATCATATCCATACTGATAAAAATATTCACATTCAACCAGTCAATCATTAATTTAAATTTTAACTATTTAAATTAACTGGAAAATCCAAATGTGAGTGAGATTAACTCACCTTTGATTTTTTTTATTTGCAATCCGATCCAAACCGGCTATTTCCTTCATGATTTTGGACCTTGTATAAACATTAGATGATTTTATTAGTACGTGAACAAATCGAACATTTAATTACCATTTTAAGTTAATTAGCTCATGATTTAATTTAAACCGATTTCTTTTAATAATTTTTTTTTTCTTCTTTCCCGTTTACATAAAAATTATCACAGTAAACCCCTCTTTTTTTTCGAAAGTCTTAACTATATACATAATTAAAGTAAATTGGCCTGTATATGCATATATATTTATACTTATATCTTTACAGTATACATAAATATAGATTTAAATATTAAGAACGGAGCCATTTCTATCTTACAACAAAAGTTTTATTATACATATTTTTTTCAGTAAATTAAAAATATGCATATACATACATATATATTTCTTAACCTACTATATTCTTCTGTAAAAATGAATTGTTGTTATACCTTACAGCAAAAATGAGAAGCCAAATCCCTCCTCGAATGCAACTCCTCCGACGATCGTCCCCCGCTCCAACACTTCGACCTTCACTGCCCACTGCCCCACCATCCTTTGGCGTTTTATCAAAATTATCCACTGCATCGTTCCATTACCAGCGCTCGCGAGCCAAATTGTGATGCCGATGTCTCCTATCACCACTCACGACACCCCACGGTGAACGCGATGACCCTCTCCCATGCGCATTCTTGAAATCGTGCCACCTCAGATCTCCCACGCTGCTAGCCTCCTACCTCACCAAATTGACACGGCCTCCCCCCAGTGCTTGCATGATTCGCGACGACCCGGTCGCATTTCGAATGAGATGAGCTCGACTTGATTGCTGAAGAGGAAGGAACGAATTGCGATTTGAAGGAGAAGAGGGAAGGCAATTTCCTTTTTATTTTTATTCGTTCCATTTTTTCTGACTTTGAATTAGAGGGATATGATATAAAGTTGAGGAAGGTGTGTTGGAGAAGGTAAGCCCTGATTGATAGGTTAATATATATATATATATATATATATATATATATATATATATATATAATTATAAATGTCTTATTTAATGCAGCTTAAAATTCCGATTCCCTATCGAGGCGTGCCGCCCGGCGTCTGTAATGTTTTAGCCGTATTACGAACACAATGGAAAAGGTTTCGAGCCTAATTCGATCGTATGGAGAAGATAGCTTTTTGGATCAGTTATTATATTGAATTTTCAATATAAATTTTAGCGCATTTATATATCGTATGCTTACACAACAATTCCAAATGCTACGAAAATTGAAATCCGATAATAATTCGATATTACGGATCCAATAGAACTAGTTTCGTCGAATTCCGAGGCTGTTCCTCGGCAGACTATTTTTAAATATCAATTTAAACGATATATTTTCAAAGCTGAACAAATCACCTTTAAATTCAATTTTAACACTTTTACTATCTCCAGTATTATCACTATAATTTTTCAAGTCTTCAAATTATTTTTAACAGGCTTGAAACAGAAGATTCAACAATTTATCCAATTTCAGTTTATTAAATCCAATAACTTAATTGCTAAATAATATTTGAATTTAAGTTAAAAATTAAATTTTAAATATTTAAAATCAAATTAATATTCCAATTTAAATTGTCCAAAATTCCGGGTCGTCACAGTATTTGAGACTCACCTTTAGAGTTTGGAGCTTCATTTGGAGATCCAACTATCGATTCAACTTTCAGCTTTCAGCTTTTCTAGTGATTTGTTCAAAGAGGTCATCTGTTTGTACTGGAGACTTCACCGATTTAAGATATTCTGTTGTATTTTATTCCTAACTCTGATGTTTATATAGTAGCTTCATAAACTACTATTTATCTATTCCGCTGCATTATTATTAGATTACTACGTGTCTGTGATTCTATGATTGATTTATTTACTGTATATGCTGAATTTTTCCAAATATAAATTAACAATCTGATATTTTGAGCAATTCAAGTTCGACATATGTGGATGCGAATGGTTGAAATACCAGGTCGTTACATACGCTCTCTCATATATACGCTCCAACAACTCATTCTAGGGTATTATTACCCTATCTCTAACTGGTTAGACCCCACAAAGTTAAGTTATCGCTAAACCAAAGCACTAATACCAAATGCAACGACCCACCTTTTTGGACCGTTTAAATTGACAATAAAACACACATGTAAAACTCAAAGCATTCAAAAGGGTGGATTGTTATAGGGTAAACAAGAAAAGGAAGAGCAAAGAAATAAAAACAAAACATAAAATCACACAGCGGAATGACAAAATATAATAATCAAATAAATAGTTCATGAAGCTATTTTACAAATACATTTGATTACAATTTTACAGTACAAATCTGAGTTACACATACAATAAAAATAAATAAATAATGCAGCGGAACAACATGATATAGTGGAATAAATATAATAGATAGAATAATATACTAAATCTTAGTCTTTATCCTCCAGAAAAGTAGTCTTCAACACTGAAATGCTTAGGATAATCCAAGCGTAGTGAAGAGACAAAACACTGGAGTCAGAATTAAAAGATCTTATGTAAGTTAAATCAACAGTAAATAAATATGAGTGTAATGGCTTCGGAGATGTTTACGGGATTTTACATCTCCAAGCCAGTGTCTAACGTGCATGCAATAACTTAAGAGATGTTCGGGATTGCCATCTCCTAAGGATCCGTTAAACTATTTACTATGTAGTAATGTACACTATTATAATATGTCCATCAGTAAAGTATTAAAATAGCGCTAAGGGGTTACCCATACCCCCCAAACACAATTTTATATAAATGCCATGGTCCATACAGATACTGTAAAATCTCCACCGTAAAGTGTGGGCTATCAGGGAGCATTCCTTGGTACAACAAAAACCAAACTTGTAAAGGGCGCGATAAGGCATGTGACAAGGCACGCGAGGTAATGCCCATGGTAGGATACTACCTTTTTGCGGATCCAGACTGGTGGTAACGCATTGTAGCTACTACCGCCCATCTCGGAACACACTCCCATCATCAAATCGAGGGGTGGCCACCAAATTAATCACAAAGCGATAAATGTGGTATCGAAGGAATGTTCCTGATAGGAGGAGAGACCTCATTTGGCCTGACATGGCTTCTGTTTTAGCCACATCAAGCTGACCCGAGGGGGCCAGAGGTACTTCATACCTCATAGAATCATTTTCCAAACCATCCTACTTAAATAGTTTTAATAGTTTAAAATAGGTTTAAAATAGCATTAATAGTCAAATTAGTTTTCTAATAGTTAAATTAGTTTAATAGTTTAAATAGCTTAATGATTTTAAAATAGTTAAAATAGTTTTTATTTAAAATGGTTTGATTATTGGAAATGGTTTGTATAGTAAATAGTTTTGAAATTCTAAATAATCTAAATTTTAAAATAATAGATTTTTAAATTGTTTATAGTAAATAATTTATTTTGAAAATAGTACCAAATCAAACCCCTTTTTTCATTTCAACAAATCTGGACCATATCCAGATTTCAAATCAACCAAACTCAAATTTAATATTTCAATTCAAATTCTCATAAAACCATTTCAATTTATTTCAATTTCAAATTCATGTTTGAACTACAAAATTTATACCACTTTAAATTCAATAGATTTCTAATTTTAAATATCAAACGATTACAATAACTCAATTTGATAAATTTCATTTATATCTCAAAATTCAGTTTTAAAATTTTAATTTAATTCTTTAAATAATCCATTTAAACCAATTTTAATTTCAACATTTTAAAGCTTGGATTTTGAAAATAATCCAGTTTATATAAATCAAATTTATTTCATAATACCACTTAACTGGATTCAAAAAAAATAAAGGATTTAAAATCATTTAATTTAACCAATCTAGTGTTCATATATAATTTTCTACCCTATGGTTAAGTAATACGGATATCTATCATTTCAACCCGCAATAATTTAAATTTACGGGTATATATCATTTCAACCCATAATTTCGAGTTAGAATATAAAATCCATAAAATTACTCGAGTTTATCATTTCAACCCATAATGATTTTTCCCTAATTTATAAGGCAATTCGGGTATGTGTCATTTCAACCCATAGTGATTTTCCTAACAATAACTAAGAGAACTTGCAGTGTGATAACAATATAAAATTTAACATCACATCCAATCATCCAAATATCAAGAATTAAACATCCACCACAACCATCATTCAAATAAACTAATATATAACAACAATTAGCTGGTTATCCTTATCAAAATATTTAAGTGACAATTAGAATTCAATATTAAATTGTAATCACCCATACCTTTTAGTTATTTTAAATTTGTAGATTTAATGTAATTATTAAATAAAAATGGTTAAAAACAAAATTTTAATGATCTTAAATGTAGGTTATTTGATATGAACTTGACTAAAATTTTAAAATTAACTTACTTGATGTTTTATCGATTGTAAGATTGAAATGAAATTATATATATTAGCTGGGTTCATGATCGATGACCGAAGTTAGATAATAATTGTGAATTATATAGATAGAAATAAAATGATGTTGATAACTAGAATTCATTTAAAATCCAATACTGAAATTTGTTTGAATAATGGACAATTAAATTGTTCAAATTCAATATTAGAAACTAATTGAATAGTTGTATAACGGGAATTGACTAACTGTATAATGGAAACAGTGTTATATAATTTGAATTTTTTTTAAAAGTTAAATCTTACAAGTTCATTAACTAATATTTGAAAAGATAGTGATTTATTGAATAATCAAAACTGTTTAAAATTTAATATTACAAATATTTGAATAATTAAATTCTGGATTTAGTATGATTGAAAATGAAACCGAAAATTGATGTAAAGTTTGTTTAAATAACAATGAAGATTTTTAACACTTAGAATTGGATTTAAAACTAAATAATTTGAAATTGAAAATTTTACATTATAATCGAGACATTAAAATAGCAATCCGGGGCACAGTCTCAAAATTCGACAAAACCAGTTCCATTGGATCTGTAATAGTGTATTATTATTGGATTTCAAATTTCGTAACGTTTGGAGTTATTGTCTGGTTGTACGAGATATAAATGCGCTGAAATAAATATTGAACATTTAATATTTTAATTCGATTCGAAAAGTCGTCTTCCATATACGATCGAATTAGGCCCTGAAACTTGTTCCTTTGTGTTCGGAATAGGGTGAAGCATTATGAACGCCTTGTGGCACGCTTCATTTGGAGTTCATTCAGATAAGCACGTTAAGATTGAAATAGTAATAAAATAATAAGGATATATGTATATAAATACCCCAACCAATAAACCCTAGGGGAAAATTTTCATGGCCCCCGTGCTTAGTTTCAATTGCCAAAAAGCTACGATGTTCTACTCGATTTATCTCCTCGTCCATCGATTATTAGCAGAAATCTTTAACTTGGAAATCAAAGAGGGCAACAAAGTCTATGAATCCAATGGTGGATTCAAGTTATTGTCACCGTTTGGAGCCATAAAATGGCCATGAAGGTCACGAGTTCGTGCACGATTTTCTATGCAATGGTGCGTCCGAGCTTCGTGTGCTTATGGCCGAAGGTGGAGCTTGTCTTGGCATTTCAAATGGCGGTGGCTGATCGAATTATCGCTGAGCGTAGTGGTCGCGACAATTAGGGCTTTAGGGCGGTTGGTGGGCTCCTTGCATGCATTTTCTACCTGGTTCGAACATGATGGAGGAAGGAATAGACTGTGCGGCCTTGACTCTTGGAAGCAAGATCTACGACTGAGATTTGTTCGTAAAAGAAAGAAAAAAAAAGAAAACGAGAATTTTTATTATATAAATTATTAACAAACTTTGTAAATTCATATCTCTTGCATACGAGGTCGGAGTCGGACGAAACAAGCGGCACCGGAATCGCAGAGATGAGATCTACGCTTCAATTTAGACCTAGAGATGTTTGGAGCTCGTTAAAATTTTAGGTAAATCGAACGCGCTCGGTTTATTTTAAAATTTGAACGTTTGGCAACGTAAACCCAAGGTGAGTGTTTTATAATGCTCACAACGTACTAGAATATTCTCCTGCTAGTTAAAATTGATGTTATGAAGTGATATGATTTTTATTGGCCATTATTTAATAAGTTTAATTGTCATCTAGATTGTCATTGAATTTACTATTAAAATTTAAAATTGACAGTCGAATGGAAATTGGAATTTAATTGCAATTAAATTACCCGATATTGATAACTATGAATTGCCAAGAATTATGGCGTCTGTTTGTATGATTGATTGTGATGGGTGCAAATTGATTAATGTTTGGATGGTTGGATGTTATTTGTTTTTATATATAGCTTGTTATCATCCCATAATTTATTTACAGTATATAGAACTGTAAATTAAATTATTTCGAATAAATTAAGAAATATGTTGAAATGATATACACCTATGACACTTTGATTTGGATTGAAATGATATACATCTTCCCCGAAATTGAATTGAAATAACCGGTCATTTGGCCATAGGATATGACATCGGATCGGTTAAATCAAATGATTTTGAAAATCATAGATTTGAAATAATGGTTTTGATTTAAAAGAAATAGAAATCAAATTTATAGAAATCAAATTTATCCCGAATTCGAGTTTGAAATGTTGAAATAAAATTTTGGTTAAAAGAAATTTTTAAATAATTAAAGTTGAGATTTTGAAGTTAAAAATCAAAATATGATTGAATTTCATAAATTGATTTGTTTTAAGAGTTTGAATTTTCATTCGAACTTTGAATATTGCTAGGTGAAAGTGATGTATAAAAATGTTTCAAAATTGAGCTTGGAATTGAATTTTATTTGAAGATTAGGATTTTAAACTGAATATTGAAGGATAATTTGATTTAAATGTTTGAATCGATATTTTGAAAATCGAGCTCGAAATGGATACAAATTTAAATTGAATTAATTAGATTTGAACGTGGAATTGAATAAATTGAAATCGAAGTTGAAATCGATTTGAATTGAAATCGACATTGATTCGATTGAATAGAAATTGGAATTGGGAAGTTGGAATTGGACCAGTTTGAGTTTGAAATTATTTTCAAATAAATTATTTAGTATAAAACTATTTAAAAGCTATCTTCTTAAATATACAAATTATTTTGGTTTCCAAATTATTTTGCTATATAAACCATTTTAGTGCTCAACCTGTTTTATATTAAACTATTTTAAACATTTTAATCATTTAAAATATTTTAACTATTTAAACCATTTAAACCGTTTTAGCTATTTTAATCATTTAAACTATTTTAAACTATTCAAACTATTTTCAAAGATTCAAATTGGTCGAGGGTGAAACATTTATTTTAAATCATGGATTTAAATACGAATGGGGTTAAATGAAGTTATAACCCGAATGTGAATTTGAAACCATTTTTGAATCAAAAGTACGATAATGAGACGAAAATGATTTCGAATTGAAATGGTATATTTTTGGTAAATATGATGATTTCGAAATGGATTTGATTTCGAAGCGAATATGATATTTTGATATCATGTATGAACTATTTTCGAAATGTAAAAGTACCAACCACTATGTAAAACGACGTTGGTTGTTAAGGAGACCGGAGCCGGATATGCGCATACTCTCTGTCGAAACCGGAACCACTTTAATAACTGTGTACATGGAGTGATGATCTAGAACGAAGTGGTTGGATTTGGCAACGTTTAGTGGATTTGAAGAAAGAGAACGGTAATGGATTGGCATGGCACTTGTGCCAATTTGAAATGACTAAAACAGGAGCTGTACCGGCTAAGTGGGCTAGCTACTCCGAGCGGACGCACTTCTTCGAATTACCACCATATGCATTGTGATTGATTGGTGCGCACCCTTTGATTTTATAAGAGTGTTTGACGCAGTGGCCGATCTTTACTATGATACGTTACCACCAGCCGGGAAGGGTAAACTGGTAGTATCCTACCTTGGGCGTTGCCTCACGTGCTATGTCATACTTTTATTCCTAAATGAGACCCATATGATTTTGGTTTAGTGTTTTCATATCACGGCGTATCCCTATCCACCGACCGTTTAACTGGTGTTTTATATGCGAACTGTACGACAATGGTTAAAAACATATTAAGGGGGATTAATGTAAAGCCTTAATGCTATTTTAATATTTATTTTATTGACTGGACATTATTTATGTAGCGTATTCTACTACATATAAATATTTTGATGGATCCTTAAGAGATGAAAATCCCGTAACATCTCTTGAGTTATTGCACGCATGTTATACACTAGATAGGAGATGTGTAAACCTGTAAGCATCTATGATGCCGTGACACTCATATTTTATAGGCGATATTGATTTGATTTACATAAGGATATTTTAGTCCTGACTCGAGTGTTTTGTCTTTTCATAACGCTCGGGTCAACCTTGAGTTTTTCACCTTATTAAAGATTTATTTTGGAGGACGAAGACAAAGATTTGGTATATTACTACTATTATTATCCTTAATCACGTTGTTAGTTGCATTATTTATTTATCCCTTGATGTATATATATAACTCTGATAAATGTTGTATAGGTTATAATCAAATGTATAATATAAACAACTTCATGAAGTGTTTATTTGATTATTTTATTTTATCATTCCATTGTGAGATTCTGTGTTTGTTTTTCCTTCTTTTTTCTCTTATTTTCTTATTTACCCCATTAACAATCCTCCCTTTTGAATGGTTTGAGTTGACATATGTGTCTGCCTATGCATTTAGCGGGTGCAGCATGATAGGGGGTTCACGCTTCTAGGTTTGGTAGCGAACGGATGACTCTTACTCCTACATGTCCCTGCAGGGTTGATGCAGTCAAAAGGCTGGCCATAAAGGCGAACACAAGTACGACTGTATGCTACGGTGGGCATTACCCCACTGGCGCGACCTGTTACAGTTGGTATTAAAGCTTTACTTTAGCGATAACCTTAGCTTTGTGGGGGTTGAACTCATTAGAGATAGGGTAGTAATACCCTAGAATGAGTCTGAGTGTATTAATAGATATGAGCACGTATTTATTGGTGATATAAAATTGTTTTTATGTTGTGTTGGTTGATTTGTTAAGTGGCTTATGGATTATGGTCAATACAAGTAATTAACGTCATTGATTGGCATCTCTAAACACTTGAACAGAACAATTCGATATAGTATTATTTTGACATTGGGTAAATGAAATAATTTTTCCCTAATTATATTTTGTATATAAAGAAAAAATTATCAGAAATTATTATGGTTTATCTAGCTTGTTGGCTGTTAGGAATGATAATATTGATTATTATCATTAATTGGATATCGTGTTTTAATAAATAAGGTTTATTACAAAATAAAAAATGATAAAACAACTTGTGGAATGTTTTAAGAAAGTAAAATTTTGTAAGAATAATTTGTAAATGTGACTTATAAATTAAAATAGATTTAAATTGAGAATGTATTGAATTTAAGACCCGAGGATTTGAAAATGGCTTTCAAAGTTTGAAGGAAAAAATATAGTGATATTAGTTGAAAAAAAATAGTTATGGAAATATTTTAAAGGATATTTTTAAAAGAGAGAAATGAATCCAGTTCCTCTCTTCTGTCATTAGAAAATAATTTCGATGATGACTACGCAGCATCATCGACGTTCATTTTCGAGCCTCAAAGTAGGGGAGACTTCTGAGAAGCTTGGTTCGAAATTGTTTGATTAATGGATTTTGGTTTAAACTTCAAAGGTATGATTTGATATATAAAAGATATAAGTGTATATATTAATTTCAATTGATTTGAAATGAACCGGGCATTTAAATTTCTAAGTTCTGTTAATTAATAATTTACAAATTATTTGAATGAAAGCATGAATAACCAAAACTTATAAAATAAGAGGACTAAGAAATCTAAGCTAAATGTTTTAAGAAACTTTAGAGTTGAAATTTGCATATCTTAAATTGAAAGTAAATAAATTTAAACAAGTTAAAATAGCGAACATTCAAATTAAGTAAGAATGTCTAATTAATTTGTATAATACCAAATGGTATTCTAATAACATATAATAAAACTTACCAAATGATAAAAGTTAAAAAGATGATTTGGAGATGTTATGGGATATTATACAAATAAGAAAAACTTAAAGTAATTAAAATTTGTATAAATGGAAATTTTGTTGTAATAGTAAATGTCATATACTTAAGTATATTATGAGATGATTAATGACTAAATGGATAAGTAAATGGAACTTAAGAAAGCAGACAAATGAATCAAATAATATCTTTGTAAATTTGTTATAGAATTAAATACAAAATTTGCAAAGAAATTATGATTGAATTTATAACCTTTGAGATAATTATAAGATTAGATAAAGTCCAACTTCTTATATATGACTTTTATAGAATGATTATAAACTAAAGTGATGATTAATAAAATGTTCCACATATAAATTTGTTATTAACTGAAATTATGAAAATGGAGTAAATGTAAACAAAAGAATTTGGTATAACTAAGAATAAATTGGAAATAGGAAATTGAATTTAATTAAATTGTATAGAATTTTTAAAATGAACTTAAGTAAGCAAATTCTATAGGATGATGTTTAAGAAATGATAGTATTAAAGAATATGCCATGTAAAGAAATAGATACTAAGTTAATAAGGATATGAATAATGCATCATGAATAATTAACTGTAAATGAAACGAAGGTAAGTAAAATAATTTAATATAGATGAATTGGATAGAAGTCTATTGAAAGTTAATTCATAAGTTGTACGTATATTATTTTATTTGCATTACAATTTGATCCGGATTCGAGCATAGAATTTCGAGACAACTTATATCGATCCAATTTTGGATTTTTCACTCGATTCTCGACGATGAATCCCGGATATGGATTTTTGATTTGATTCCAGAATTCTCTATCATAGTATATATGGATATGCAAGGACAATAATGGTTTCTGATCATGGAATCAAATCTGAGTCCGCACTAGAGAGTCATGTGAACGATACTAGCTCGGAAGTGACATTGTGTGATCGAGTAAGCAATCAAATTTGATACTGCATACAGATAATATATGTACGTCGTACAGGTTTAAGTACAACAAACATTGAAAATTAAAAATGCAAAATATAAAATGATTTTAAACTATATAATTGGATATCATTGGGAATTAAGATGCAGGTATTTAAAATCAAGAAAATTTGGATGGCCCGACAAAAATGTACGTGTTTATTTTGTCATTGAATTTGGTGATTGTTTTGATTGAGCCACTTGGCTCTTGGTTTCTTTTGTTGGTTTGGGGCCCTTAGTGGCGTTTTGTAGCTGTACCGATCGAGCCACACAAAAGAGACTCTGTCGAAATTTTCCGTAAATCCGGATGTTAGAAAATTTTGAAGTTTTAAAATTTTATAACTTGTTTTGATAACTACCTTGAAAATTTTGTAAGCCAATTGGGGTAGCGTATTGGAAGCGTAATAACGAATTTATAAATGAAATTCATCGTTTTATAAGTCGATAATTTTAAATAAAATATATCAAATGTTGAAAAATCACTTAGCCCCTTTTCGAGGATGAAAAGTTTCGAGTGGGGGAGAGTGTAACGACCCATACATTTTAGCTATTTTAAATTTGTAAATTTAATGTAATTATTAAATAAAAATGGTTAAAAATAAAAATTTAATGATCTTGAATGCAGGTTATTTGATATGAACTTGACTAAAATTTTGATATAAACTTATTTGATGTTTTGGCGATTGTAAGATTGAAATAAAATTATATATGTTAGCTGGGTTCATGATCGATAACTAAAGTTGGATAATAATTGTGAATTATATAGATAGAAATAAAATGATGTTGGTAACTAAAATTCATTTAAAATCCAATATTGAAATTTTTTTTGAGAAAAATGTGTGATCCTCTACGCATAGAGGAGAGCATACATGCGAATATATATATATAACACGAAACATGTGGAGCTGCCAACATGCCTGGCAGGTAACAAGAGCTAAACTACAAAAAAGCAAAAATACTCAGATACTCCTAAGATGAGTTCCGGCAAGGCCACCACCCATCGCACCTTAATATCAATCTCCGGCAAGGCCACCACCCGATATTATGATGCTAGAAGTATCAAAAAAAATCCAAAAGTCCTATCAGAAGAAATGAAAAACCGACAGCTCTGGAGAGATCTCTCTGAAGACTTTGAATAAAGAAGGAGAGCCAAAACTGAAGAAAAAGACATCCTGAAGAAGCACTCCAATAAACTGTAAGACGACCTGGATGAAGAAACACTGCTCTGATGACATCTCTATAATCTGAAATCCAGCAATCTGACGACGAGAGAAACCTGCGAAATGATCCCGATATCCTATCTCCCAAAACCTGTATCTGAAACAAGACTAGGGAAAAATTAAAATGATACATATATATATGTATATTTATTAATTAAATATACATATATATGTATTAAAAGGAAAGAATAATCTAAACCAATTCTAACAAGACAAGAACAAAAGAAAAGAATATAATAAAACCAAAAACCAAACAGAAACAAAAACAAAAGAGAAAAAGACTAGACTCATATGACTTAAATCATAAGAAAGCTATGATTTAAAGTGTGATTATCATATGAGTTTGGAATAAAATTAATAATACTATTATTAGAATAATTAAAGATATTATTAAGTTTAAAAAAATTAGTACTATAATTAACTTTTTTAAGATACCGTTTGAATACGATATTATTAGCTAATTTATATTTGGGATTAGAAATCCAATTAAAACTAAAAGTAGAAATTGAAAAAAATCAATTTGTTAGGATGACTATTGTTATTATTAAAAATTCTTTGATTTCTCTCAAACCAAATAAACCAACTAATAATAATAAATAAAGTATCTAGTAAAACTCTAATATTTTTATTGAATTTGAATCTATAATTTTTCCAGTAGAATTCACAATCCAAAATATTAGTTGTAATATTGAAATTAAAAATTTTAAGAGTATTAATAAGGATGTAATTAGTGTCCAAACAATCATAATATATATGATTTATGTCCTCAAGATGCAGATTACAAAAATAACATTTGTTATCATTATGAATATTTTTTCTCTTTAAAAATTCAATTGTATTAAGTTTACCACGAAGAATTAGCCCCATGTGAATTTTGGATTTAGGAGGAGCATTAGATTTCCACATATATTTAAAAGAGTTATTAATGTACCCGAAAAATTAATAAATCTATAAAAAGATTTAGGAGTATATTTCTTACATTTATCCCATTCCCAACTGATAAAATCATTGTCACAATCAATGTTATAAAGCTTTAATCTGGCATAAAGTAAAGAGAGTTGCCTAAGGGTAGTACCAATTAAAATTCTGTTAAAGCTAAAGTTCCAAGGAGGATCATTCCCCGGAGAATAAACTTCATTTATTAAAGCATACTTAAAGTTGCAAATGTCATACAAATCCTTAAAATCAAATTTAATAGGCAAGATCGAGATCCAACAATCATGCCAAAAAGAAGTACAATTTCCTGAATGAACAATCGTCTTAGTTCCTAATTTAAAAAAATTATAACATTTTAAATTATTTTTCCAAAAATTAGAAAAAATATGGGAAAAAGAATGATCAAATTGGTGTAAATTGAAGTTACCATTATAATAGTATTTGAAAATGATCTCTTTACAAATAGCATTATCATTTATATCCATAAACTTCCAAAGCCATTTACCTAAAAGAGACAAATTCATGTCGCGTAAATTAATAACACCCAAACCACCCTCATTTTTAGCTTTACAAATAGTTTCCCAGTTCACGAGACATTTTATACTATTATTAGTATTATCCCCACTCCATAAAAAATCTCTTCTGATTTTATCGATTTTATCAATAACCCAATCTGGAAAAAGATGCATAGACATCCAATAGATAGGTAAGGCTGATAAAACCGAGTTAATCAAAATAAGTCTACCTGCTCTAGAAAGAAATCTCCCATTCCAGTTTGAAATCTTATTTTTAATATTGAATTTTTTTTGAATAATGGATAATTAAATTGTTTAAATTCAATATTAGAAATAAATTGAATAATTGAATAAGGGAATTGAATAACTATGTAATGGAAATAGTGTTCAATAATTTGAATTTGTTTTAAAAGTTGAATCTTACAAGTTCATCAACTAATATTTCAAAAGATAGTGATTTATTGAATAATCAAAATTGTTTAAAATTAAATATTGCAAATATTTGAATAATTAAATTATGAATTTAATATGATTGAAAATGAAACCGAAAATTGATGTAAAGTTTATTTAAACAAAAATGAAGACTTTTAACACTTAGAATTGGATTTAAAATGAATAATTTGAAATTGAAAATTTTACATTATAATCGAGATGTTAAAATAGAGATCTGGGGCACAGTCTCGGAGTACGACGAAACCAGTTCCATTGGATCCATAATAGTATGTTATTATCAGATTTCAAATTTCATAACGTTTGGAGTTATCGTTAGGTCGTACGAGATATAAACGCAATGAAATAAATATTGAAAATTTATTTAATTCAATTCGAAAAGCTATCTTCCACATACGATCGAATTAGGCCTCGAAAGATGTTCCACTGTGTTTGGAATAGGGGTGAAACTTTATGAACGCCTGATGGCACGCTTTGTTTGGAGTTCGTTCAGATAAGCACTTTAAAATTGAAATAATAATAAAATAATAAGGATATACGTATATAAATACCCCAAACAGTAAACCCTAGAGCAAAAAATTTCGTGGCCGCCTTGTTTAGTTGCAATGGCCATAAAGCTACAATGTTCTACTCGATTTATCTCATCATCCATCGATTATTAGCAGAAATCTTCAACTAGGAAATCGAAGAGGGCAACAAGGTCTATAAATTCAACGGTGGATTCGAGTTACTGTCGTCGTTTGAAGCCAGATAATGGCCATGAAGATCACGAGTTCATGCACGATTTTCTATCCAATGGTGCGACCGAGCTACATATGCTTGTGGCTGAAGGTATAGCTTGTCTTGGCGTTTCAAGTGGAGGTGGCTGATCGAATTATCACTGAGCGTAGTGGTCACGACAATTAGGGTTTTAAGGTGGCTGATGGGTTGCTTGCATGCATTTTCTACCTGGTTCGAACACAATGGAGGAAGGAAGAGATCGTGTGGCCTTAACTCCTGGAAACAATATCTACCGCTGAGATTTGTTGGTAAAAAAAGAAAAAAAAAAGAGAATTTTTATTATATAAATTATATACAAACTTTGTAAATTCATATCTCTTGCATACGAGGTCAGAATCGGACGAAACAAGCGGCGCCGGAATCGCAGAGACGATATCTATGCTGCAATGTACACCTGGAGATGTTTGTAGCTAATTAAATTTTAGTTAAATCTAACGCGCTTGGTTTAATTTAAAATTTGAACGTTTGGCCACGCAAACCCAAGGTGATTGTTTTATAACGCTCACAAAATACTAGAATAGTCTCATTCTAGTTAAATTTAATATTATGAAGTTATATGATTTTTATTGGTCATTGTTGGATAAATTTAATTGTCATCTAGACTGTCATTGATTTTACCGTTTAAAATTAAAATTGACAGTCGAATTGAAATTGGAAGTTAATTGCAATTAAATTACCTGATATTGATAACTATGAATTGCCATGAATTATGGTGTCTGTTTGCGTGATTGATTGTGATGGATGCAAAATGGTTGATATTTGGATGGTTGGATGTTATTTTTTTATATATAGCTTGTTATCATCCTGTAATTTATTTACAGTATATAGAACTGTAAATTAAATTATTTCAAATAAATTAAGAAACATGTTGAAATGATATTACCTATAACACTTTGATTTGGTTGAAATGATATATATCGATCCCTGAAATTAAATTGAAATAACTGATCGCTTGGCCATAGGATTGAAAACTATATACGGACTCCGGATTGGTTAAATCAAATGATTTTGAAAATCTTAGATTTGAAATTATTTAAATGGTTTTGATATAAAAGAAATAGAAATCGAATTTATAGAAATCGAATTAATCCTGAATTCGAGTTTGAAATGTTGAAATAAAATTTTGGTTAAAAGAAATTTTTAAATGTTTGAAATTGAGATTTTAAAGTTGAAAATCGAAATATGATTGAATTTCATAAATTGATTTGTTTTAAGGGTTTGAACTTCTATTCGAACTTTAAATATTGCTAAGTGAAAGTGATGTAAAAACGATGTTTCGAAATTGAGCTCGAAATTTTATTTTATTTAAAGATTAGGATTTAAACTGAATATTGAAGGATAATTTGATTTAAATGTTTGAATCTATATTTTGAAAATCTAGCTCAAATTTGATATAAATTGAAATTGAATTTGAATTAATTGGATTTGAAAGTGGAATTGAATTAATTGAAATCGAAGTTGATATCGATTTGAATCGAAATCGAGATTCAGTCGATTGAATAGAAATTGGAGTTGGTTCAATTGGGAAGTCAGAATTGGACCGGTTTGACTTCAAAACTATTTTCAAATAATTTATTTAATATAAAACTATTTAAAAGCTATCTTCTTAAATATACAATTTTTCTTGGTTTCCAAATTATTTTGCAATATAAACCATTTTAATATTTAAACTATTTTAACCATTTAAACTATTTTAACTATTTTAACCTTTTAAAATATTTAACTATTTTAACCATTTAAACTGTTTTAGCTATTTTAATCATTTAAACTATTTTAAAACTATTCAAACTATTTTCAAAGATTCAAACTGGTCATGGGTGAAATGTTTATTTTAAATCATAGATTTAAATATGAATGGAGTTAATGAAGTTATAACCCAAATGTAAATTTGAAACCATTTTGGAATCGAAATTACGATATTAAGACGAAAATGATTTTGAATTGAAATGGTATATTTTGGGTAAATATGATGATTTCTAAATGGATTTGATTTCAAAGAGAATATGATATTTTGATATCAAGTATGAAACGTTTTTGAAATGTAAAAGTACCAACCGATGTGTAAAACAACGTTTGGTTGTTAAAGAGACCAGGGACGGATTTGGCATACTCTCTATCGATACTGGAATCATTTTAACAACTATGTACGTGGAGTGATGATCCAGAATGAAGTGGTTGGATTTGGCATTGTTTACTGGATTTGAAGAAAGAGAACGATGATGGAATGGCCTAGCACTTGTGTAACGTCCCGGAAATTTTCGACTTTCGAAAATTCAACATCGATACTCACTTTATCGACTGCCGAGAAATCGAAGGCCGGAAACCCGAAATGTTATGGTTTAAGAAGAAGAAAGAGATAGAAGAAGAGAGAGAAAAGGATAGAAAATAGAGGGAAAAGAAAGTAGAAAATAGAACGGAACAGAAAACAACAGAACAATATCAGAATCTCACAATTCGCAGCGGAACAACATATAATAAATAAATGAATAATCTTTAAACAAAGAACTATATCAGTTATTACATTTTATACATTACATTTCATCATATCATCAGAGTGTACAACAACAACAAACATCAAACAATGCAGCGGAAAAAGAAATACTATATACTAATAATACGCCATGCCATCCATCTTGCCTCCAGCAATTCCAGAATATCCAGAATATCCTGATAAACCTAACTCTTGACTGCCCGTGTGGAAATTGGTGGGCACCCAGAATTTAGGAAGGAAAACAATAAACTCCGAGTCAGTCGTGTGACTGGTGTGGGAACTCAAAAAAGTTTATTTATTTTTGAAATCAAAATAGAGGAATATTTTTAAAGTCAATTCGCAATGCTTTTAAAAATGAGACTACCATAAGACCTCCCGCCACACACACAATGCAAACGCAGACTTGGAGGAGATTTCTTCTTATGATAGTCAAAGATGCTTGATACGCATTAAAAAGAACATTTGATATTATTACTAGTGCATAGTGTAGAGAAAAATTCATTTCGAAAGTAGAATATAAATCTTAGCCAGCATAGGTACCATTATAGTATGCTTACTATAGCTACCATATTAAATGGCAGGTTCTACAACTAAAACCGTACAAGTCTCGTATTGTTTCTTTGGATTTCCAACGAATGATCAGGCCAAGGAACTTCCCATTGCCACATGAGAATGCCTCTGGATGGACATCCCCGAGAACCAAACCGGATCTCTACCAACACAAGGCCGGGTTACCCCTAATTGAGTAACAACTGACCGAATATGCCATCCCCTGGTCCTTTGGGACCTTTCACCGAGCGCTCGCAATCAATTCACACAATCATAAAGTGTTTTCAACATGAGTAAGTATCTGGGCTCCATACCATGATACCACCCTTTTCCAGAAGGAAATGCACACATCCTAAAGGGCGCTACCCCTCATAACCTTGCTGCATCTTTCCTGTTTTGACCATTCCGGGGTGTGAGGCTCGACGAAGTCACGTCCACAAAAACATACTTTATACAAAAGCCATGGTTTGGGTCAACAAATGATCATAGAAATGATCACCAAGATAGACGATCAAACAAATGATCCTATCACAAATAATCAACACAATGATCATTTCACAGCAACACTCAGCATGTCACATTACCAAATTGGGAATATATTGCTGATAACCTTCAACTACATAACCTCTGAGCTCGTACGTCTCAGAGAAGGGTGTTAAGCTAAAAGAATAAATTCTCCGCCACCAACAGAAATATATTTGAAAGAAATCTGCTTTATATCTCAATTTGTAACGTCAGACATACAATCCATACAAGTATGTTCCGGGCTCGAACAAAACCGAAGGCACTTACAAAGAAGTCCTTGCAATCCGGATAATCTCTAATCACGTCCGGACTTCCCATCACATAGGGAGTCTCTATACCGTAGCTACTCGGTGCAAAGACAATCGACGAGTTGTCCTTTCGCTTACAAAAAGATCCGGTCTTCAACACCGGTCTTCAAATGCAATTCATAACGACGTATCACATATTCGGAATGGGTTATACGACCCCATGGTCCTTTTCCGGTTAACCCGAATAGTGAGCGCTTATTCAAAAATAAGTGTGGCATTCAAATTCAAACAAATCACATCAATTACCCATTCAAAGGGAAATATTGATAGTCGGTTATTGAACTATCCATGGATATGCATACATCACCAGATTCCAAATAATTTTCCAAATTATTTATTTTCCAAAATATCTTTACAAGATATATAATTTCAATACTTCAAAAATAAATCAATATTTATTTTCATACAAATTCCACTTTCTTTTATAAATTCCATAGTGAATTTATATTTCACAATATCTATGAATATATGATTTCAATTATTCATTTTCAATTTATCTTCAAAAAGATAAATTCTTAAGATATTCACTTTATATTGGAAAACATTTCCATACTTACTTATTCATAAGTAATTCACAAATTTTATTTATTTTCAACACTTAGAAAATATTCAATATACTTAAATCGAGATTAAGTATATATTTCATTCTTTAAGGAAATCATTCTCTTAAACATATTTATTTGGGCCAAAACGAATGTTGCGTAAAACATCGTTACGACAACCCAAAATCACTAGTATAGGGATTTCGAATTTAAGATAGATATATAAATCCCAATACTAAACAAAACATTTCCTTTCGGAAATCATTTACTATAACAACAGTGTTATAGTCCACCATTTCCTTTTATTTCTCGAAAACGTCTATTTCAACAATGAATGTTGAAATCTATGGTTTCGAATCTTAACATATCTTAAAACATCGTTAGATCGTTTTAATTCAATTTAAACATCTCATTCAAAACAATTTCTTTAACATATTATTCACTATTCAAAAACGTGAATATACTACGTTAACAAATTTCATCCTTTTATTCATTTTATTTCAAAGGATTATTCACAGTCAAAAACGTGAATATAACTCCATTAACAAGTTACAACAATTTACTTATCAAAATAAGTCATTGCGAATTTATAAAACAACGTTTATAAATTCCTTTATTAACCTATTCAATTTATAACTCAATTATAAAACAAAATTCATATTATAAGTTAAACACCTATAATTTATTTGTTTGCACAATCGTTCCTTTAAACTTCATAATTATAAATCTTATAACTTATAAGATTCAATTATTTATCCAAATATATTCTTTCAATAACTTTATAAATTTTATAAACCTACTGCTTATAAAATTCCATTTCTAACTTCACCGTTTATAATTCTATGAATTTCATTCATTTATGAAATTCATTCACAATTCATTCTAACACTTATAAAACTCGTTTTATAATTCAAATATTTTAATTTATAAATATCAATTTATAAATCCTTTATAAAATCAATTTATACTATTATTTTAAAACATCTTTAATCTCCTTTATAATTTCACCATTTTGATTTATAAAATAATTAAATTTTATAAATCCTATATTTAAACTTTTTATAATAAATTCAAAAATCCCAATTTAAACTCTTTTATAAAATTATTAATCTCATATTTTCAAAAATCAACCTTTAACTATATTTCTCAAAAATCATGATTTTTATAACATTAAAAATTATACGTTTATTTATTTAAAATGGATCAATTTCCAAACATATAGTATATTTTCAAAAATCACTTTAAAAGTCATTTTTAAAGTTTCAAATTTGGTCCAATGATGCTACATACCAAATAGCCAATCACGACAACAACGATATCATATATCGTATATGATAATCCATCAAATATCAAAATATCTGAAATCAAATAAAAACTGTTGAGGAATCCAGTTGGATCCCTCCAACCTGTTTTCCTGCATCCAAAAACATTAGCACAATACCAATTCCGCTCCAGTACGGAATTATCGCGGTATATGGGATTTAAAATATTATCCGCTTAATAACGGCGCAATAGGGTCTCATCCGCTATACAAATGCGGGAAATCAATAACTCCAATATATACATATGCCAATATATATATATATATTGCTATTATATATAATACCAATTTCACTGTTTATGAAATATTCGCGGTATATGTTTTTAATAAATAACATCCGCTTACTAACGGCGCATAATGTCTATTTTTAACAATCAATAGATATCAATCATCATTCAAACATGCATTCAAATATTTTAAATCTAACTATTTAAAATAAAATCGAAACTGATTCGATTGAGTGAGAAGTTCTCACCTTGATTTCAATTTCGTTTTAGCGATTTATTTCGAATAAAATTAAACGCGCGTTTAATTTTACCCGAAATTCTCACTAACTCCAAACGACTCCAATCCAACTCCATCGCGTAGTGCTCGTCCATACGATTCCAACGGATTCCAACGCAACTGGTTTCGCGCGTTTTCGACCTCGTATGAAAAAGATATAACAATTTAAAGTTACACGAATTATAATTATTATAATTTACAATTTTTTTTAAACCTAACTAATCACTGCCGCAAGATCCATGCTCCACGCAATCCCCACCGTCCATCCTTTCTTCCCCATCACGCACGACATCTCCAGTAAACAACCGAACCCAATACAAAAAATTAGGGTTAATTTTTTCTCCGTCCACAAGCATCGATACTCCATCATACCACCGCCATCTCGAAGAGCACGACACGAGCTACTCTCGGCTATAACCTTGGTGAACTCGGTCGCCACATACGCACGCATCACGAGGCCGAACGTATGGCCTTTGAGCCCAATTTTCCATCGATCTACAGCTCCGTTTCCAATCACAACCGTTGGATTGGTAGATCTCAGTGTGCTCTACAATCTTCTAGTTGGAAGATTCTTGTAATTGTTAGTGGATTGGAAGAAATCGAGGGGGAAAGGAGAGTGATTTTCGGCCTTCCATTTGTAACCGGCGGCTAGGGTTTAGGAATTAGGATTTTTTTTTAATTTATGAGAGAGAGGGGGCTATTTATAGAAGAACGAACGACACTATTCATTCCAGAAATTCCGAACTCCGATTCACGCGCCGTAACCAGCGTTTCTAGGGTTTACCCCACGTTCCGAACACAATGGAATAGGTTTCGAAAGCTAATTCGGACATCTGTGCGAGTTATGGCAATAAACGTTCAATTTAAATTAAACCGATTTAAACGATTTTCTAGGCGTTTTAATTTGTACCGGACAAACGGTAAATCCAATTGACACGAAATTTGAAACCTTACAATAATATCACATTACGGATCCGATGAAACTGGTTTCGTCGAAATCCGAGACTTTTTGAAAAATGGCTATTTTAACTCGCCAAATTAAAATTAAAAATAATTCGATGCGTTTCGAGCTGCCACGATCAAACGATAACTCCGATTGCTACGAAAATTGAAATCCGGTAATAACTAACTATTACGGATCCAATGGAACTGGTTTCATCCAATTCTGAGACTGTTCAAAAATTGACTATTTTCACTAGTCGATTTTAATATTAAAATATTCAATTTTCACAAATTAACTTTTAATTCGATTTTAAAAGTTCTAAAATATCATTCTAACTTCAATATGATAAAATAAAATTTTACAAATCATTTTCAATCATATTTAACCCAATTTTCAATTATTTCCATAATTTAACATATTAAATTATCGATTTAATTATTCAATTAATTCCAATTATTCGAAATAAAATTTATTCGACTTATAAATTTCACTTCTTAATATCTAAAATTAATTAAATATTCAAATTTTAATTACTAAAAATCCTGAGTCGTTACAATCTTCCCCCCTTAAAAGAATTTCGTCCTCGAAATTATTAAGTAAGAAAAGTTACATAATTTATTAATTTTCCCAAATTCATAGTTAAACTTCTTACAATACTTTACTAAGTTTTCAAATCATACTTAGTTATCTTTTCAAAAACAACTACTATCGTTTAACTTTCAATTCCAAATCAAAGTTAAGTTTTCAAAAAATTTCAATTTTCTCAAATTTTTTCTAACGCCTTAAATTTCCGGAAAAATTCGCCATAGTCTCCTTTGCGCGGCTCGATCCGAAAAAAAATGACAGTATATATATCACAAATATACATCTCATCAAGTAATGAGGCATCCCGCAGGGAAAAAGTATAAAAGTACGGTATGTAATCCGAGATATGTACCTTATATTTTATTAGCAAGCATATACGGCTAATATAGCGCGAAAGCGAGCTCCAAATGCGAAGCAAACGCGATCCGCACCTACTAATCACTCAACAAACAACATGAGAATCATGCATATAGACAATAGTATCAATATACAACATATAGCAACATAATAACTATACATGCCAACATATCAAATGTAGTAAAAGCAACAAATGCAAACATCAACCAACTATCATCCATAACCAATAAATATTCATTCATATTCTCATTAATATTCAATGAATTGGTTTTCAATTTAAATCACATTTGATTCATTTACAGTGGATGTTCTTACTAACATTCATTTTCAATTAGTTTATATTCACTAATTCATATTCAAGTTGGTTCACTTCCAAATCAAATTCAAATCTATTTAAGATTCATTTAACTTCCAATTGGATTTTCAATTACTTTAACTTCCAATTTCATTAATACTTAATGAATTATATACAATCAACTAACAATCATATAACAATCAATGTATATTCATTACAACCAAATTCCTTTGCTTATCAATTGGTTTAATTAATTGATTTTCTTTCAATTATTCAACTTCTATAACATTAGATTTTAATGAATTAACACTTACATTCATTATTTCATATCAACTTAATTTACATTCAATTGATTACATTCAATTCATTTATTCAATTCAATTACAAAAGTTGAATTTCATTTATATAACTCAAGTTCATATCTATCATTTAACTTTATTAATTTTACTTCGATACTAATATCCATGAATATATTCACATAGTTTCACTTCTCATATATATAAGTTTATTTCACAATTGTAAATCTCTTTAATTTTAATTAAATCCTTATAATTCTTTTGCTTATACAATTATTCTTCAATTTAGATTATTCAAACATCTAAACAATCAACTTATATTCACTTCAATAATTCTGAAAAATTATTCCTTTATATAAAACATATAATCAAGGTAAAATTATTTCATTTACCCAATTTTAAAACAATATTGTGCCGAATTGTTCTATTCAAATGTTTATAAACCCCTTCGGCATAGTTGTCCAGACCGTGCTGACGAAGGTTCATATGCCACTCAATAAACCAATCATCACAATATAAAACAATTTTATATTCACTAACAAATACGCACTCGTATCTATTATTACACTCAAACTCATTCTAGAGTACTACTGACTCTATCTCTAATGAGTAATACCCAACAGAACCATGGTTGTCGCTTAACCATATGCTCTGATACCAAATGTAACGTCCCGGAAATTTTCGACTTTCGAAAATTCAACATCGATACTCACTTTATCGACTGCCGAGAAATCGAAGGCCGGAAACCCGAAATGTTATGGTTTAAGAAGAAGAAAGAGATAGAAGAAGAGAGAGAAAAGGATAGAAAATAGAGGGAAAAGAAAGTAGAAAATAGAACGGAACAGAAAACAACAGAACAATATCAGAATCTCACAATTCGCAGCGGAACAACATATAATAATAAATGAATAATCTTTAAACAAAGAACTATATCAGTTATTACATTTTATACATTACATTTCATCATATCATCAGAGTGTACAACAACAACAAACATCAAACAATGCAGCGGAAAAAGAAATACTATATACTAATAATACGCCATGACATCCATCTTGCCTCCAGCAATTCCAGAATATCCAGAATATCCTGATAAACCTAACTCTTGACTGCTCGTGTGGAAATTGGTGGGCACCCAGAATTTAGGAAGGAAAACAATAAACTCCGAGTCAGTCGTGTGACTGGTGTGGGAACTCAAAAAAGTTTATTTATTTTTGAAATCAAAATAGAGGAATATTTTTAAAGTCAATTCGCAATGCTTTTAAAAATGAGACTACCATAAGACCTCCCGCCACACACACAATGCAAACGCAGACTTGGAGGAGATTTCTTCTTATGATAGTCAAAGATGCTTGATACGCATTAAAAAGAACATTTGATATTATTACTAGTGCATAGTGTAGAGAAAAATTCATTTCGAAAGTAGAATATAAATCTTAGCCAGCATAGGTACCATTATAGTATGCTTACTATAGCTACCATATTAAATGGCAGGTTCTACAACTAAAACCGTACAAGTCTCGTATTGTTTCTTTGGATTTCCAACGAATGATCAGGCCAAGGAACTTCCCATTGCCACATGAGAATGCCTCTGGATGGACATCCCCGAGAACCAAACCGGATCTCTACCAACACAAGGCCGGGTTACCCCTAACTGAGTAACAACTGACCGAATATGCCATCCCCCGGTCCTTTGGGACCGTTCACCGAGCGCTCGCAATCAATTCACACAATCATAAAGTGTTTTCAACATGAGTAAGTATCTGGGCTCCATACCATGATACCACCCTTTTCCAGAAGGAAATTCACACATGGGCGCTACCCCTCATAACCTTGCTGCATCTTTCCTGTTTTGACCATTCCGGGGTGTGAGGCTCGACGAAGTCACGTCCACAAAAACATACTTTATACAAAAGCCATGCTTTGGGTCAACAAATGATCATAGAAATGATCACCAAGATAAACGATCAAACAAATGATCCTATCACAAATAATCAACACAATGATCATTTCACAGCAACATTCAGCATGTCACATTACCAAATTGGGAATATATTGCTGATAACCTTCAACTACATAACCTCTGAGCTCGTACGTCTCAGAGAAGGGTGTTAAGCTAAAAGAATAAATTCTCCGCCACCAACAGAAATATATTTGAAAGAAATCTGCTTTATATCTCAATTTGTAACGTCAGACATACGATCCATACAAGTCTGTTCCGGGCTCGAACAAAACCGAAGGCACTTACAAAGAAGTCCTTGCAATCCGGATAATCTCTAATCACGTCCGGACTTCCCATCACATAGGGAGTCTCTATACCGTAGCTACTCGGTGCAAAGACAATCGACGAGTTGTCCTTTCGCTTTCAAAAAGATCCGGTCTTCAACATCGGTCTTCAAATGCAATTCATAACGACATATCACATATTCGGAATGGGTTATACGACCCCATGGTCCTTTCCCGGTTAACCCGAATAGTGAGCGCTTATTCAAAAATAAGTGTGGCATTCAAAGTCAAACAAATCACATCAATTACCCATTCAAAGGGAAATATTGATAGTCGGTTATTGAACTATCCATGGATATGCACACATCACCAGATTCCAAATAATTTTTCAGATTATTTATTTTCCAAAATATCTTTACAAGATATATAATTTCAATACTTCAAAAATAAATCAATATTTATTTTCATACAAATTCCACTTTCTTTTATAAATTCCATAGTAAATTTATATTTCACAATATCTATGAATATATGATTTCAATTATTCATTTTCAATTTATCTTCAAAAAGATAAATTCTTAAGATATTCACTTTATATTGGAAAACATTTCCATACTTACTTATTCATAAGTAATTCACAAATTTTATTTATTTCCAACACTTAGAAAATATTCAATATACTTAAATCGAGATTAAGTATATATTTCATTCTTTAAGGAAATCATTCTCTTAAACATATTTATTTGGGCCAAAACGAATGTTGCGTAAAACATCGTTACGACAACCCAAAATCACTAGTATAGGGATTTCGAATTTAAGATAGATATATAAATCCCAATACTAAACAAAACATTTCCTTTCGGAAGTCATTTACTATAACAACAGTGTTATAGTCCACCATTTCCTTTTATTTCTCGAAAACGTCTATTTCAACAATGAATGTTGAAATCTATGGTTTCGAATCTTAACATATCTTAAAACATCGTTAGATCGTTTTAATTCAATTTAAACATCTCATTCAAAACAATTTCTTTAACATATTATTCACTATTCAAAAACGTGAATATACTACGTTAACAAATTTCATCCTTTTATTCATTTTATTTCAAAGGATTATTCACAGTCAAAAACGTGAATATAACTCCATTAACAAGTTACAACAATTTACTTATCAAAATAAGTCATTGCGAATTTATAAAAAACGTTTATAAATTCCTTTATTAACCTATTCAATTTATAACTCAATTATAAAAACAAAATTCATATTATAAATTAAACACCTATAATTTATTTGTTTGCACAATCGTTCCTTTAAACTTCATAATTATAAATCTTATAACTTATAAGATTCAATTATTTATCCAAATATATTCTTTCAATAACTTTATAAATTTTATAAACCTACTGCTTATAAAATTCCATTTCTAACTTCACCGTTTATAATTCTATGAATTTCATTCATTTATGAAATTCATTCACAATTCATTCTAACACTTATAAAACTCGTTTTATAATTCAAATATTTTAATTTATAAATATCAATTTATAAATCCTTTATAAAATCAATCTATACTATTATTTTAAAACATCTTTAATCTCCTTTATAATTTCACCATTTTGATTTATAAAATAATTAAATTTTATAAATCCTATATTTAAACTTTTTATAATAAATTCAAAAATCCCAATTTAAACTCTTTTATAAAATTATTAATCTCATATTTTCAAAAATCAACCTTTAACTATATTTCTCAAAAATCATGATTTTTATAACATTAAAAATTATACGTTTATTTATTTAAAATGGATCAATTTCCAAACATATAGTATATTTTCAAAAATCACTTTAAAAATCATTTTTAAAGTTTCAAATTTGGTCCAATGATGCTACATACCAAATAGCCAATCACGACAACAACGATATCATATATCGTATATGATAATCCATCAAATATCAAAATATATGAAATCAAATAAAAACTGTTGAGGAATCCAGTTGGATCCCTCCAACCTGTTTTCCTGCATCCAAAAACATTAGCACAATACCAATTCCGCTCCAGTACGGAATTATCGCGGTATATGGGATTTAAAATATTATCCGCTTAATAACGGCGCAATAGGGTCTCATCCGCTATACAAATGCGGGAAATCAATAACTCCAATATATACATATGCCAATATATATATATATATATATTGCTATTATATATAATACCAATTTCACTGTTTATGAAATATTCGCGGTATATGTTTTTAATAAATAACATCCGCTTACTAACGGCGCATAATGTCTATTTTAACAATCAATAGATATCAATCATCATTCAAACATGCATTCAAATATTTTAAATCTAACTATTTAAAATAAAATCGAAACTGATTCGATTGAGTGAGAAGTTCTCACCTTGATTTCAATTTCGTTTTAGCGATTTATTTCGAATAAAATTAAACGCGCGTTTAATTTTACCCGAAATTCTCACTAACTCCAAACGACTCCAATCCAACTCCATCGCGTAGTGCTCGTCCATACGATTCCAACGGATTCCAACGCAACTGGTTTCGCGCGTTTTCGACCTCGTATGAAAAAGATATAACAATTTAAAGTTACACGAATTATAATTATTATAATTTACAATTTTTTTTAAACCTAACTAATCACTGCCGCAAGATCCATGCTCCACGCAATCCCCACCGTCCATCCTTTCTTCCCCATCACGCACGACATCTCCAGTAAACAACCGAACCCAATACAAAAAATGAGGGTTAATTTTTTCTCCGTCCACAAGCATCGATACTCCATCATACCACCGCCATCTCGAAGAGCACGACACGAGCTACTCTCGGCTATAACCTTGGTGAACTCGGTCGCCACATATGCACGCATCACGAGGCCGAACGTATGGCCTTTGAGCCCAATTTTCCATCGATCTACAGCTCCGTTTCCAATCACAACCGTTGGATTGGTAGATCTCAGTGTGCTCTACAATCTTCTAGTTGGAAGATTCTTGTAATTGTTAGTGGATTGGAAGAAATCGAGGGGGAAAGGAGAGTGATTTTCGGCCTTCCATTTGTAACTGGCGGCTAGGGTTTAGGAATTAGGGTTTTTTTTAATTTATGAGAGAGAGGGGGCTATTTATAGAAGAACGAACGACACTATTCATTCCGGAAATTCCGAACTCCGATTCACGCGCCGTAACCAGCGTTTCTAGGGTTTACCCCGCGTTCCGAACACAATGGAACAGGTTTCGAAAGCTAATTCGGACATCTGTGCGAGTTATGGCAATAAACGTTCAATTTAAATTAAACCGATTTAAACGATTTTCTAGGCGTTTTAATTTGTACCGGACAAACGGTAAATCCAATTGACACGAAATTTGAAACCTTACAATAATATCATATTACAGATCCGATAAAACTGGTTTCGTCGAAATCCGATACTTTTTGAAAAATGGCTATTTTAACTCGCCAAATTAAAATTAAAAATAATTCGATGCGTTTCGAGCTGCCACGATCAAACGATAACTCCGATTGCTACGAAAATTGAAATCCGGTAATAACTAACTATTACGGATCCAATGGAACTGGTTTCGTCCAATTCTGAGACTGTTCAAAAATTGACTATTTTCACTAGTCGATTTTAATATTAAAATATTCAATTTTCACAAATTAACTTTTAATTCGATTTTAAAAGTTCTAAAATATCATTCTAACTTCAATATGATAAAATAAAATTTTACAAATCATTTTCAATCATATTTAACCCAATTTTCAATTATTTCCATAATTTAACATATTAAATTATCGATTTAATTATTCAATTAAATCCAATTATTCGAAATAAAATTTATTCGACTTATAAATTTCACTTCTTAATATCTAAAATTAATTAAATATTCAAATTTTAATTACTAAAAATCCTGGGTCGTTACAACTTGTGCCAATTGGAAATGACTAAAGCAGGAGCCGTACCGGCCAAGTGGGCTAGCTACCCCAAGTGGACACACTTCTTCGAATTACCATCATTTACATTGTGATTGATTGGTGCGCACCCTCCAATTTTATGGGAGTGTTAGACGCGGTGGGCGATCATAGCTATGATGCGTTACCACCAGCCGGGAAGGGTAAACTGGTAGTATCCTACCTTGGGCATTGCCTCACGTGCATTGTCATACTTTTATCCCTAAAGGAGACCCATACGATTGTGGTTTGGTGTTGTCGTATCACAGTGCATCCCTATCCACCAACCGTTTAACTGGTGTTTTATATGGAAACTATACAACAATGCTTAAAAACGCGTTAATGAGGATTAAATGTAAAGCCTTAATGCTATTTTAATATTTATTTTATTGGCTAGACATTATTTATATGGAGTATTCTACTACATATGAATATTTTGACGGATCCTTAAGAGATGAAAATCCCGTAACATCTCTTGAGTTATTGCATGTACGTTATACAGTGGATGGGAGATTTGAAAACCCATAAACATCTTTGATACCGTGACATTCATATTTTATAGGCGATATTGATTTGATTTACATAAGGATATTTTAGTCCTGACTCGAGTGTTTTGTCTTTTCATTACTCTCGGGTCAGCCATAAGTTTTTCAGCTTATTAAAGATTTATTCTAGAGGACGAAGACGAAGATTTAGTATATTACTACTATTATTATACCTAATCATGTTGTCTGCTGCATTATTTATTTATCCTTGATGTATAACTCTGATGAATGTTGTATAGATTATAATCAAATGTATTATATAAACAGCTTCATGTACTGTTTATTTGATTATTATATTTTATCGTTCCGCTAAAAGATTTTGTGTTTGTTTCATCTTATTTTTCTCTTATTTTCTTATTTACCCCATTAACAATCCTTCTTTTTGAATGGTTTGAGTTGACATGTGTGGTTAATTGTCGATTTAAATTGTCCAAAAAGGCGGGTCGTTACATAAATTAAATGGCTATTAAATTCAATAAAATTCAGATGTAACTGGAATGAAAATTTAAATATACCAAACATCAATCAATCGACTTATAATCACATCATAAATTTAATTTGACAAACATAAGATGATTTAGTAGTCGTGAGTATGTTAAAACACTCACCTATTGGTTTCGATCGATTTAAAATCCAAATGAAGGCCCAAATTCAAAAGTCTTACAATTTGACCAAACTAGTTCCGTGATGTCCGGAATTTCGATACGATCGCAATGGAGGAAATCGTGCATGAATTCGAACTCGTATGCAAAAGATATGATAATTAGAACAAATAAAACAAATAAGAAAAATAAAATATATAAACCACGTCACCTGCTTCGTTCACGAAACCCTAGCTTATTCAATCACACACGCGATAACATGTTTCAACCGCCACCAATCTTTCCATTAACCACCTATTGCCCCCGCCATGGCCTTCTATACCTTGATCAACCAATGCCAAAGTCTTCCTCGCCCAAGGCCGATGCCCCGCTCGGTCGCACGCGCCTCGAGGCCCACGAATTGGCCAACGTCGCTGCGCCATTTAAATGAAAATTTTGGTGATTCCTGACCATATTACAACTAACGAACAACATCCCCGAGACCTTCTCGAAACCCTCTTTCCAACTCCGCCTCCCGATCGTCAAAGGGTCAATGATCCACTGTTGGATTGTAAACCCTAGAAATGGAAGGTCGATGTTCATCCCCGGTTTCTGGTCAAACGATGCACCAAATCGAAAAATGGATTACTGCACTAGATTAAGCTCGTCAAGAGCTTTTCAAGATATATAATTTCCTATAATTTGGAGAGTTTCAATTTTGAAATTGTTTTTTTAAATTGAATTTAGGGTTTTTGAAATTGAAAATAGGTTTCTGCCATTGGAGAGAGAGGAGATAGGAACAGACAGACAGAATTGTACATACAGGAATAAGAAATAAAAGGCTGCTAGGGCGAGGAAAAACTATTTACATAGAAAAGGCCCTATAAGAATGAATGAACATATCGAATTGGTTCGAAGCGACAATAACGACCCAAAAAGCCTGTTCTGTTTCAGAAATGAAAGTATGTCATCCCATATATCAAAATATATATTTTTTATATTTTTATACTCATTGGAATATGTTTCAAACCAATTTCCATTATATACAGAAGTTAGCTTTTAAAATCAGCTTCTTTTAATTGAATTCATTAACATGATTTCTACACGTTTCGAGTCCGCATGATCAAAGGACAAGGCCGATCGCTACGAAACTTGAAATCATATAATAATTCATTGTTACAAATCCGATAAAACTGGTTTCGTCAAAATCCGAAATAGTGGCCAAAATGGCTAATTCATGTTAATTAAATAAATTATTGTTAAATTAATTAACCACCTTTTAAAATTTTAAATTTATTAATTAACAATTTATATCATTCTTGATTACCTAGACATTTTTATATTTTAAAACAAATTTCCATGTCCAATTCAATATCCAGATATTGTACTAATTACAGTGTTCAATTTCAATTGCAATAAATTCATTGTTTATAATTTAAATTCCAGTAAATTCATTTATTCCAATTTACATCTTATTGTTCAATCAATTATTACTTTATTAATATAACTAACATAAGTTTGCATCTTATTGCATACATATTTTTACACTTACCATCTTTTTCCATATTAACGCAATATTTAATTAGATTAAATTCACATCGACTTCCAAATTAATTCAACATATTAAATAACAAGATGATAAATAAGCAATTGTTACTCTTACATAATTTAATCATATTTATAAGTTTATTGTTTACAAACAAATGTTATAACTACTTATACATTACTGATTTCATATTCAATTCCAATTATTACATACAATCTCACCAATTGATACAACATCGGATTTATTTCCTTATTTACAATTTCTAACCAATTTAACTTTACAATTATTTCAATTACTTGAAATTACATTAAAATAGTTGTCAATAATATTTAGACAACATTATTAAATCATATTTTTAACTATTTTCCCATTAATAAATCGTAAATTTAAATTTATTACAGTATTAAATACCAAAATCTTATTTAATTTAAAATTTTTAATTATTGAAAAATACAATTCGTTACAATATATAATATTCAAAAAAGCAGATACAGATGTGGATATTAAAACATCCATATTCGAAAATTGTCCGTTTGATTTCTCTCAAGGTTAATAGTTGTTTTATGAATATTTTAATATAACGAAAGATATGCGTTTGTTGCTTATTTAAGTTAATGGTTTGTATTATATGCATTTAATGCTTATTAATTGCTCAAAACTATTTATTATTATCATATTTTTGATTTTTCATACTTTTTAAATCAATGAAATCTGAAGAAAAAAATAATGTTGAACCAAATTTTCAATTTATATTTCTTAATTTATCGATCATTGGCGAATATGATGATTATTCGATATCCGTTCGTATTCTCGGATACAAATATCCGATATCAGAAAATGATTTCAGATGTAGATATGGATGCGGATATGGATGCAGATATTATACATCGAAAGTGTATGTCGATAGCTCTAGGTATACGCGTAATCTAATGTAGTATATTATAAGTGCCATACTAAATGTGGAAATGTGCATATGTACTTTATACATTGATAAGTTATTTTTTAATGTTGAACCAACAAATTGATTCTTATAGTCCTGTTCTTCTAAATGACTATATGCAAAGTGAATTCCAAATATATTTTATACAAGAGCTTGAATAAAATACAAATCAAAATATCTTTATGCAA
Source organism: Allium cepa (assembly GCA_030765085.1). Lineage (NCBI taxonomy): Eukaryota > Viridiplantae > Streptophyta > Magnoliopsida > Asparagales > Amaryllidaceae > Allium > Allium cepa. The sequence continues at coordinate 409,493,472 of CM060928.1, read as the reverse complement.
TTATAATTTGGAACCTAAATGAAGGGTATTAGATGATCAACCACCCTTTTAACCTCTACTTAGAACCACTGATGGTTACTCTTTCGATATTTTTTCCAATCATGTCAAGGGCTACTAACTCAAGTGCCAAGTGGTATGACATTGTAGGCTGTGGTCCTAGAGGTCCTTCGAGACAGCAAGATGAGTGCTATGCTTAAGTAAAATACCACTCCTATCGTCAATTTTTTTTTGCAATGATGATAACTAGCTTGTAGCTCATGCTTTGCACATAGTATGTTGAAGAATAATTTTACAAATACTTCAAAGAATATAATTATGATGCAATACAGTGAATTCGTTAACATGAGTTTAATTGAACTTATAATTTTCCTATTAAAACATAACTTTTGTACGTGACTTATGTACTTTTATATTTTAACAAAAAATAAATTGTCATGTTTTTTCTATAAATAAGTTATATATTGATGTATTATTTTTAAAAAAATTAACATTTTTTAGGCAAATAAATGAAAGTTTGCACTCTTAATTAATTTTGAAGTTAATGTTTTTCTTATAGATTTTTATAGATAGATATTTATGTGTATGGATTTTTAAATTAATATTTAGCTTTGGAAATATTTGTTTAAAAGATAAATAAAACGTAAATTGAATTTTAGATATTAATTTAAAGAATGACGAAAATACATAAAATTTGAAATGTAATAGTAATGAATTAACATATTTTATGCAGGTAAAATTTTTGTAGCAAATATCAAAGTATTTATCAAAAATAAGTACATGTTATTATTAAGGTGATAAACGAAATATTTTTTAAACTTCTAAAACAGATGTCAATTATTAGAAATCCCGAACATTACAAATCTCAATCTCTTTTTAGTTATAAAAAAATTTGATTTCAATCTAATTTTTCGTACCTCAATAAATTTAAACTACAGTGTAATTTTTCAAAAATAATTAACATTTTCCATAAGAAGATAACAAAATACAAAAGGAAAAATATTTCAAATCAAAATTTTGTATATTTTTCCCTGTTGTAAATTACGAATATAAATAACTAAAATTATATTTTGACAAAAATATATTAATTGAAAGTATGTCTTTTGAGAATAAAAATGAAATATTTTTAAATTTTAAAAAATTATATAGTACAAAAATTCATCACTTATCATTACCTTTAATGTCATTCTCAGCCAAAGTATTTTTATTAATGATGAATAATCCATTTGATGTATCAATTAGAAAGAAGAAGCATTATATATATATATATATATATATGTTTGTAATGATATACCAATTTTGAAAAGAAGAAATTGCATATATGTTTGTTTGTAATGAAATATCAACTTTAAAAGAAAAACTATCTGAAATAAATAAAATACCAATCAATTTTAGAAAGAAATAAATTATACGAACTTCAATGTAAAATAATGTAAAGATAATTTCGTATATCATTATCAAAACTTTAAACTATATGGATGTTAGCGCCAAAATTTATCACTAACACCCAAATCCAAATGAAAGCTCTAAATATCAGTCACAGCTCACAGATAGAGTGTATGTAGAGAGTATAAATATGAAGAACAGTAATAATTAAAATGAAAGCAGTAAAAAACAACGGATTTTATAGTGGTTCAGCTCACTCCGACCTACGTCTACTCTAGAAATTTCCTTTTTATTGCTGTAATAATCGATTACAGTTACAAAATGGCAGAGCAGTCCTAGCCTTAGAAAATAAAATGCTAGAGAGCAGAAAGAAGATTCTTTTTCTGAATACCCGCATGTTGTATATATAGGCAAATCCGGGTAGTTGGGCCTCCTAAGTAATCTGGGCCCACCAAGACCTTGGCCAAGCTCACACCTTTCAACTCGACCGACCCCAAGTTCTCCATAACCGACCCAAAGTAAGCATAGTACCGACTCGAAGCAACCGGACCTATAGCCTGGGTCAATTCTGGTTGAAGTAACTTTTACCCAAATGCTGAACCACGAAGTTCGGATAAGAAGCCGACCCCCATCATCTTGTCGACCAAAACTACACTGAGTCACACATGCCGAACGTGCCATAAAGTCCAGATCGAAGCCGACCCACATCGTCTTGCCAACCCAAACCATATCGAGCCACCTCCAATGCTGAACCACCCCTCCAATGCCGAGCCGTGCCAACACAATGCTGAGCCACAATGACGATCCTCAATGCCGAGCGACCCTGACCAAACAACAATGTCGAGCCACCCTGTCCTCACCACAATGTCGAGCCACAATGACGAACCTCAATGCCGAGCGACCCTAACCAAACCACAATGCCGAGCTACCTTGTCCTCACCACAATGCCAAGCGACATGGCCTCACCATAATGCCGAGCGACAAGCCTCACCACTACGTCGAACCAATCTCCAAGCATGCTGCATCGTTTACCCATCGACCGTGCTTACTCTTGACTTCATATTAATTCTCCATCCATTTAAACCAAATCCATCATATTCCAGCCTCGACAATCACAAAGTTGGTTAGGTTGATCCTGCCTATTTATGGCCTTGACAAGAGACGGGTTAACAATGGAATTAAATGAAAAATTAGTGCTACCATTTTAGTCAATATGATATAGTGTGCACATTGAATTGTCATTTTTTAGGATTTATTAGATCAACTAATAAATTTTGTTAATTAAGTTTATTTAAAAGTCTTAACAAATTTAAATATACATGCATAAATGTCAAACATATATAATGATTTTTGGTATTTAAATGTCAAATATTAGAAGAGAACATTAGTAGAATATTTTAATGATTATAATAAAGAAAAATTATAGGATTTGAAAATAAATTATCTATTGAGAATTAAGGAGAGTAAAGAAATTTCATAGAATTAATAAGTGGAAAAGAAATTCTTCTGGTTTACTATTATTTAATAATAAATAATTTATGTAGTTTTTGATTCTAAAATTTGGAGTGAACAAAATAATTTCAAACGAATATTCTTTGCAAAAATTATGCCATTCTATCCTTTATAATGTTAAACGTGCTAAATTATAGCTTTTTTCTTTTATATAACATAAGCTAAATTATTATTTATTTATGAATATATTTTGATAAATATATTTATTTATTCATTACTTTTACAAAAATGATTAAATGTTGTTAAGTAGATTCTGATCCATGACCTTTGGATCTATACTCAATAGGCATTATTACTATGCTAGTGCCACAAACAAATGCACATTGGGTTCATTGGGATCTCACACCCTAGATGAAATTTTGATTCAAATTGATATTTTATTCTTTTATTTCTTATTAATTACATAATTATAATAAAACATTTAAATGCAATTCACTTTTCATCTTCTAGTATACTTCTTCATCCTAGCTAACTTAAATTTAAAATTAACGTGATTATTGACTTTCTACTTATTGCACGAATTATTAGGGTGCTTTCTTAAATATTTGAAATGCTTCAAGCCTTATGTTTGATGGTTTTTACATCTAAAGTGAGAAGCTTATGTCGAATGTAAGCGATAAAAACAACTTTTCTGAAAAGAACAATCAATCCCTTCACTTTAGAGAGTTTGACCACCTGTTTACCTCTTACGTCAGACTTAAGACGTTTAAGTGAAATGTTAGAGTAAGCATTTGTTTCTTTAGTTTGTTTCTTTTAAAGTTTTTTAATTTATAGTACTTTTAATCGACAAGTTGGAATGTTATGTCTTAAGTGTACAATTAATAGAAGTTTATTATATTTTATATTCAAATACACCAAGTTATTTAAATACTATTGATCAAATGGCTGTAAATTTTGTTCTAACTTTGTAAATATGCATTTCAATCGCAATATTTTTAATCCTTAAGTTGAAATTTTGTTTTCTAGGTGTAAAATTAAGCAAAATTTATTATATTGTATATTTGAATACATTGAAATATCATTAGTTGAAAATACACGATTACCTTACATCCTAACTAACCTCTGCTCGCACTATGTCCATATTCTTGTCCAAGAAAGCTAATTAACCAACCTCTACACATAGAGGTTAGCTTCTAGAAGTTGATAATCTCTTTTATAAAACCACTAAACCATAGAAATATCAATTAAGTCTAACCGGTTTTTGGTTAGCATTGAAATGTCCATGAATGAGGCTTGGATTGTGAATCTTAATCATTAGTTGGAAAACTGAATTGTGAAACATAATAGTTGTATTCAAACAGAAAATGGTAGAGTGGTCCAATCAAAGACTCAAAATTCATATGTTAAGCTAATAAAAAGGAGAATCATCCGTCTGCAATAAATAAGCAAAAATATTGGAAAACAGCTATAATTGAACTAGTCGGCATATATAATTGATATCGTTTTACAGGTACAACCTTGTTTTGACTAGTTGATGGTTAGACTAACATGTACTTGTTGCCTAACTCTCAATCATCCCATGGTACACCCAAGGATGAATTTATATCAAGGCACACCCCTTGATAAGTCATGCATCCCTCCTAGACCTGTCAAAATATGACCCAACCCATTAACCCAACCCATTTACCCTACTTTTAAGTGGGTTGGGTCAACCCATTTATGAATTTTATTAAATGAGTTATGGGTTGGGTTGACCCATTTTTAAAAGGGTTATAAGTGGGTAACCCATTTACCCATTTATTAAAAACATTAAATTTTAATATAAATTTGAAAAATAAGAATTTTAAACATACAATGTAGTTTTCATGAAAATTGACAGTTGTACTTAAAAAATAACAGGCCACTGCATCTTTATATTTGAACTTCACCGACTGTAGAAGCCGCTATTTTTTCCGTTCAGACTGCAATTAAAATTTCTAATTCCAAGTTATAAATTCGAAATTTCCAAAATTTTCAAAATTTAAATTTCAAATTTCAAATTTTCATATTCCAAATTTCAAATTCGATATTTCCAAAAATTTGAAAATTTAAATATCAAAATTCGAAATTTCTAAAAATTTCAAAATCCGAAATTTCCACAAATTTCAAAATCTAAAATTTCCAAAAATTTCAAAATTTAAATTTCAAATTTAAAAATTTCGAATTCGAAATTTCCAAAAATTTCAAATTTCAAAATTCAAAATTTCCAAAAATTTCAAATTTAAAATTTTCAAAATTCGAAATTTCCAAATTTAAATTTCGAAATTTCAAATTTCGAATTTCGAATTTTAAAATTTAAAATTTTCAATTTTTAAATTCAAAATTGAAAATTTAAAATTTCGAAATTTCAAAATTCAAAATCAAAAATTTGAAAATTTAAATATCAAAATTTCAAATTTCAAAATTCGAAATTTCCAAAAATTTAAAATTTGAAAATCCGAAATCTCCAAAAATTTCAAACTCCAAAATTTCCAAAAATTTCAAATTTCAAATTTTAAATTTTAAAATCTCGATTTTCAAAATTCGAAATTTCCAAAAATTTCAAATTTAAAATTTTCAAAATTTCAAAATTCGAAATTTCCAAATTTAAATTTTGAAATTTCAAATTTCGAACTTCGAATTTCAAAATTTAAATTTTTAAATTTAAAATTTCGAATTTTAAAATTCAAATTTTCAAAATTCAAAATTTCAATATTCAAAATCAAAAATTTGAAAATTTAAATATCAAAATTTCAAATTTCAAAATTTCCAAAAATTTCAAAATTTAATATTTCAAAATCCGAAATTTTCAAAAATTTCAAAATCCAAAATTTCAAAAATTTCAAAATTTAAATTTCAAATTTAAAAATTTAAAAATTTCGAATTTCAAAATTCGAAATTTCCAAAAATTTCAAAATTTCAAATTTAAAATTTTCAAAATTTCAAAATTCGAAATTTCCGAATATAAATTTCGAACTTCGAATTTCAAAATTTAAAATTTCAATTTTTAAATTCAAAATTTCAAATTTTAAAATTCAAATTTTCAAAATTCGAAATTTCAAAATTCGAAATTTCAAATTTTAACAAATTTCAAAATTTCAAAATTCGAATTTTGAAATTTGAAATTTTAATTTGAAAATTTAAATTTGAAAATTGAAATTTGAATTTTTAAAGTTCAAAATTTTGAAATTTCAAATTTTAAAATTCAAAATTCGAAAATTTAAAATTTGAAATTTTGATACTTGAATTTTGAAAATTTGATATTTGAATTTTGAAAATTTGATATTTGAAATTTGAATTTTGTACTGTGAAAATTTTAAATTTTGAATTTTTGAAATTTCGAAATTTGAAATTTTTGAATTTTTATTTTGAAATGTGAAATTTGAAAATCATTTTTTTAGAATTTTTTCATATAAAAAATCGACTCATGTGAGTCGAAAAGCAAAAAAAAAATGCTTTTGCAATAAGTTGAAAAATGACTTTTAAAAGTCGGTAGATTTTGTTTATCCATATTAACTTTTTAATTTTATAAGTAAAAAACAACTTATTTATTATAATCGAAACGACCCCTAAATCTTTAAATGGGTTAAATGGGTAAACCGCTTATTAAACGGGTTGTGTCATATATGGCTAGGGTCATAAGTGGTAAAAAAGAATGGGTCATAAATGGGTTGGGTCAAACTCAACCCAACCCATTTTGACCCAACTCAACCCATTTGACAGGCCTAATCCCTCCTATCAAGTCGCAAAGATTGACTTAAATTAGAGTTATATAACTCTATGCCAACCACCTACAGTTTACACTGACCCTTTTTTATACTAGCAACATACCAACTAACATACTAGCTATACCATAAAGACCCAGTACTTGCAAAACTTTGGATAAATAACCATGTCATGACATTGACCCTAAAATGCCATGAATGCGTCAGTTCAGAAAATTAAGGAGGAGCAAAAAAAATATGTATTTGAACTTTTCTGCTTTATTGATGGAAAGAACAACATAAATAGACAAAACTACATGCGCACAAAATTAGTAACAACCAACCCAACATTCCTAAACTCATGGCCTTTCCCTAGAGAACTGGTGAAACACATGCATGATCCTATAGAATATGATAACAAAATTCTTATGCAGAAAACAAATGTGCTAGATGAAACCTAACAGCCCCCCTTAAATTGAATGGTATTTATACATTCAGTTTGTAACAAACAGTGAAGAAACGAAGATCTACTATGTTATATTATTCAATAAATTAGCAGCTGGTTATAAAATGCTATTACACAACGAGAATGAAACGAAGCTCCTATACTCTAGATATGAATTGCACAATAGTAGTGCAAGGCTACTAACTAGGACAACTATGATCTAGTAGCAAACATGCAAAATAAAATATATCAGGAAATTATTGTCAAGGACAAAAGTTCACAGCTTTTTAGCCTCAAGGACAGACCTTCAATATTTTATCCTGAAGGACAACTTTCTGTATGTATCAGTTTTTAGTTATTGATAGCAGTTTTTAGGTATCAGTTTGCAGTTATCGATAGCAGTTTTTAGCTATCAGTTTTTAGCTCGGTATCAGTTTTGTTGTCCTTATCAATAATTTTGGAAAATATTTGTCCTTATGAATAATTTTTAGAAGAATGTTTGTTCTTATGGTAAAAATATTGAGGTCGTGTCCTTGAGGTAAAAAATACAGAAAATTTTGTCCTTTAAATTAATTCCCCCTTATTTTAACACCCTCCCTTTAACTAAATATGTGTCAAACATTCCGTTTACAAACTACACACGTTTGCCTTTTAAGAATTGCGATTCATGATTATCTCATCATCTTCGTTTAGCGACTCCAACCACAAATCTGATTTCGTATTTGGTTGGACATGCTTAGCCTCTTCACATTGATTACACTTGAACCATAACTAAACTCTTACGGTTTCATCAGAGGGACTCACTCGACTTCTGCATTTGGGTCATCCTTTGATGTTGTTATGAGTCATCTTCACAATAAGCTTGAGCTACAGCTCATTCTTATTACTTGTTGGTTGACACAAAACCAAATATGCTGCTCTCGCATATACCTATTTTCTAATAGGCACTCCATCAAGCGGTTATTGAGCACCCTGTAAATTGTCCAACCTTTTAAGTAACCTTTCTATGCATCACCTTCTTCTTTACTGACATCTAGTAACTTTCTTGAGCACAAATTCACCAACTTTTTAGTATTCGTTGACATCATAATTTTTGAATGTTATAGAACCTTGTATCCTTCTTTAGCCCCACTCATGAGTTGCTTTGTGTTCTTCCTCTTATCAATACTGTCATTCAACCCGATCACACCATTTTTAAGCACTTACTCTTCCTACTTTAAAGGCATCAAGTCATTATCAAACATACTAAGCTGACACCCGACATACCCATCATCTACCTCCACCTACTATCAAATTCAGTACCTAATATCTTGCCAATGCCTCACCAACATCATTAAACTCGGTTGCTAGTGGATGTAGCTGGCATTGCCAAAAGAGCAGCTCTAAAATGTTTTTGTTCTTGCATGCCATCCCTTTTAGGCACAACAAAACTCTATGTTGATAGGTTATTGCCTTTTTAGCAGTGTGGTATTTGTGTTACACAATCCACTGATGATTTGATACCACTATTCCATGCTTAGCATAGTAGGAACAATCCTCTTTTTTTTTTTTGCATCACTTTTAGCTGAAAAAATTGTTGCTCCTTAACTTAAAATTTGATACAGAGCTCCTGCTCGCATCCCCAATTCATCTAGCCAATGTAGTTAATCTCTCTCACTATTGCCTTTGACAAAAAACACCAACCCAACATCCCAGACCAAAAACGGCCACAATTGAATCCATAAGACTCCATAAACTATCAAATTTACATCAAAACGAATCCATCTTAGAAAATTCTCACTGTCACCTAAATATAATCGAAAACAACCAACTACCAAGCTGACGCACACACCACCAACCCCTTCCATATTCACACTCCTCCAAACATCAGAAGAATCAAACATGCGACACCATCTCAATCATTTTAGATAACTCGCACAAGCAACACTCAACATCATTGTAACCCATTTCATATTCCAACATAAAATACACCATTGCCAAACACAACTCAACTATCTTTGTAGCAATGCAATCACTTCTAGGTAGTCGCACTTCAAACATCTCATTCATAGGCTGCCATCACCAATCCATACCGGACATCAAACATTTTGGTGGCAACTGATTCGACGAACGATAACCTTAAATGGTAGCTACGCCACCAGAAGAATAAAACATGGAGATTGGCTCTACTATGTGTTAGCTTTATGGCTTTGATACTACTTGTTGGGATATAAAAGTATATAAAGACAAGTTAAGAAACTACTATGTTATATTATTCAATATACCAGTAGCCTTTTATAAAAGGCTATTACATAACGAGAACAATAAGAAGCTTCTATACTCCAGGCATGAATCAAACATAATGATTGGCTTTACTATGTGCAAATCTACTGTAATTGTTATCCCACCTTTTGGTCAAGGCTGAAATATCAACAAATTGGCAAGGAAGAATGGATAAATCGATTGGAAACAAGGCTGCAATCAATGTCGTTAAATTTGGCTGAGCTCCGATAAGGACGGAATCGATTGAAGATAATGATCAAGGCTAAGGGAAGCTACGTTTCAAATTTCAGGCCAATCGAAGTTCGTATGGTCAAGATGTGATCGATACAAGTTAAGAAAAAATGTTATTCGAATCCATCATAAGATTCATTTCGAATCGATGTTGTTCGACTCCATCTGCAGTTAGGTTCTTCGCATCGATCCAACAACAATAGCGTCGAGTCGATTTCGGTTCGTATCCAACATGGTAGGACTGCTTCGTATCGATCAAGGGCTAGTTCAGTTCGCATCGGTCGCATGTAAGCGTAATTCGTATCCAACCAGTTCGTGGTTGTTCGAATCGGTAGCGCCGGAGTCCTTGTTCGCGTCCATCATGCTCGAATGAGTTCATTTCGTATCGATGAGCGATCGATGCGAAGTGTGCCAACATTTATCGATACGAACAAGGGCTTCAATGAACGGGTGGGAATTGATAATCGATTCGAGGAAGGACTGAAATGAGTGGATACGAATCAACGGTCGGTGCGAATGAAGCATTGGAATTGGATGCGGATAACTCGGTCAAATCGGCGCACAAGATGGATGATCCTGGAAATTCACAACACGTCATCCTATAATCACGTGCCCTGATCGACTCGAAGACATCGATACGAATCAATCGATTCGAGCCACACGGCCTGCCAAAAAATCACAACTCGTATCGATCATATCTTCTAAACCACAGATCCAAATAGTATGAAATTTTCACAGGAGCTTACATACAAAGTAAAGAATGTTCCTGCCAAGTTTCAGCCTGATTGGATCATTTTTTGATCGACACGAAATCGATTCGTATCGATCACGGATCGAGTCGAGACTTGGTGGGATCGGTCGCGTGGGCCCCCTCACGTGCCAAAAGAAGTCTTCCGAAGTTTGAGCGTGATATCAGCTTCCTACACCTATAAATAGCCCCCTGAAGCCTACATGAAAAGGATCTTTTGGTTATTCAACGTTCAGACTCTGCCGGATTCAATTCTACATCTTACCATCATTGTTGTACTCAAATTACTTCATTGTAATCGCTGTAATCATCTGTAACCAGTAAGGATAGTCAATAAAAGATAAAACTTTGAAGTGGACGTAGGTCGGAGATAGACGAACCACTATAAATCTTATGTTTCTGATTGTTATTTCTGGATTGCCGTTTGTTGTTTGCTTGGATCTGAAATTTGTGTTTGAATATTGCTGATCTGCGTTCAAACACTGGTGCTTTCACGATATTTAGGGTTTGTGACCAATTTTGGCGCAAACACTTTGGTGCTTTCACCGAGAAGGACTAGCACCCGCTACATTGGATTGAAGTTCAGATTTGAAAAGCGTGAAGAGTTCAGATTTGAAAGACAATGACTCGACTGACAAACAGAAGACAAAGGGCTGAGAGAAGCCAGCAGGAAGGAAGTCAAGAAGCATCCTCCAGAGCTGGGGAAGGGCAAGCTTCGATCTACATCACCAGGGATGAAATGGAGGCTATGACTAATCCATTGCAAGAGAGATTGTTGAAAAGTCAACAGGACATGATGCAGACTTTCTTTGAACAGATGAGAGCTGCAGGAACACAAAACCTTAGACCAACTACAGTGACTACGAATATGGAATAAGGAACTAGGGTCGCGGAACCCAGTGGTGGACAGAATACAGAACCAAAGGGCAATCAACAAAGGCTTGGGGGCATGCCCGCATGATCTGACACTGGAAGGCCTATGGATGGAGCTCAATAGGCTAGAGCGAGCGCTAACATTAATGAACCGCATGAGGAGTATGTACCGGAATTCCCTTGGGGGCATGAGGGGCAACCTTTGACAGATAATGCTGGATTAGCTGAGATTATTAGGAGAACTATGCGTGGAGGCCTGATTAATAGAGATTTGGAAGGAGTGAACATGAGTGCGTTTACATGGGAAATCAGGATAGCTCGAAATCCGCCTGATTTCAAGCTACCAAGCGTGGAAGTATACAATGGCAAGGCTGATCCAACAGATCATCTGATGAGATACACTAGACACATGGAAGTGCTGGGAGCATCGGAGGAAGTTATGACCCGATGTTTCCCTCTGTACTTGACGGATATAGCCACGATGTGGTTTAGAAAGTTGGAAGAAGGGCTATAAGAATATGGACGGAGTTGGTGGATAGGTTTCTGAGGCAATTTCAGGTTCATATTAAGAGGCCTAAAAATGTGATGACGCTAAAGTCGGTAAAGCAAAGGACGAATGAATCACTTAGAGCTTTTCTAACTCGGATCAATGCGGCGGTTGCTTCGGTGGATCGGCCGGATCCATCGATGGTCTTGATGGCGGCAGTGTAGGATCCAGATTAACCCTAGAGGGGGGGTAAATAGGGTTATAGCAAATTTTCTCGAATTAAACAAAAACAAACTGCAGAGAAATAAATATGCTGAAAAGTAAATCACACACAAATTTTACCCAGCTTCGGCAACCCCTGCCTACTGCTGCATTCCCAGATTTCTATTAGAATTAAACAGTCTCTCGCTTACAAACACTATAACAGACTCGCAAACCCTGCTCCCACTTACAAACACTCTAATAGACTCGCAACCCCTGCTCCCGCCTATAGAGTTTTGCAAACTCGCAAACCCTGCTCCCGCCTATAGAGTTTTGCAAACTCGCACACCCTGCTCACTGAACTAATTCTAACTAGACAATCTGACACTACCTACAACCTAGGTGGTGATTTACCAAGGTTTGACAACCTTAAAAAGAAAATTTAAATTTAAAACAAATTTAAAAACAAATTAAAACTAAAACCCTAATAACAACTAAATCCCCCTTTATAAAAACTCCAAACAAATAAATTAATGCCCTTTTGTAAAACAAGGCCGGCCCATTTCTATTTCTTTAACCCGTTCCTTCTTTTGTCTTGTGAAGAAAATGTCAGCCGATCCTCTTTCTACAGAAATTAGGGTTTTTCTGAAATTTGATTCTCTGGTTTGCTCTTGCTCGCGGCTTCTTTGATGATTGATTCTCTGGTTGCTTTATTTACGCTCGTTCGCAGCTGCTCCTTTGTTGATCGTTTTGTGATGATGTCGGCCGCTCCTATTTGATCGAGTTCACTGTTTGCTTCGGTATGTAATTTCCTTGTTTGTGCTTTTCTGATTTTTCGTACTCGAACTCGATGCCCATGATGAATTTGTTGGGTTTGGTATTTATATGAATTCCGAGACACTTGAATTTGTTCGTATTCATTTACACCTTCCTAATTTTCGATTGCCTGATGCGCACGGCTTTGATTATGAAACGTTCGATTGCCTTGAGTCATACGGCAAAAACTTTCCTCTTTTGATTTTTGACTTTCCTATTTTTGGCAATTTCCATTTTTATACATACTTGATTTCGTGTATACCACTCCACGACTCTGCATTATTTTCGGCCATCACCGTTTCTTTTGTTAACTTCGACTTGATTACTTCTGCTTTGACTTCGAACATGTCACCTGATCTTTGGTACATTGTTTCTCGGCATTGAATTTGTGATGTTTGAGTACCACTGGCTCTGACTTGATATTCTCTGATTGTTTCTCGACATTAACCACTGTCTTCATTGTATATTCTGTAGCATGGCACTGCTTGTTTCCTGTCTCATTTCCATACTGAAGTTCACTGTTTGGTTGCATACACATATATGTTTTCATTGCATTCATATTTTGGTTTTGTGGTTAAAGTTGTAGCTACTGCACTTGTTATTGATACTGTTGACTCTGATCATCATGTAGCCTGGTCTGGTGCACCTTGTTTGCTGTGACATTGTGACACTATTGCATTGTTGTTGACACAGGGTACTCTGTGCTTTGACATTGTAGTCTTGGCCTTGAGTCTCTTTTCTTTGTTGGCACTGGCTGTTGTACAAGTTGTATTTGCTGTTGACTTTGGTTTTCATACACATGTACATGCTTTACTTGGTCCGTGACCTTTGTTGCCTCTTTGTGTGTGCACTTGCATACTGCTGCTTATTGTTTGTGTACTTGAGTCAGTGCTGTCCACTTCATGTTGTCTTGAGTACTGAACTGCTTCCTATACTTGTATCACCGTAGTCTTGACTTTGGTTTTGCTTCATGGTCTTGGCTCGAAATTTCAATTTGATTCACTGTTGAGTTTGATATGCACTATAACCTGTTGTAATGTGTACTTGGTCGAGTTCATTTGCATTCTGCAGTTGGTCTGCATTTCTGGTTACTTGAATACAACAAATTTCTTTTGTGTAGTTGGTCTTGTCTCCATGTATTCAATTCAATGCTGAGTTGTTTCTTTGACATTGAGACCTGTAGTTGCATACTTGTGTACATACTTTGTCTCTGATCTTTTGTTTCTCATCTGTTATGTCTACTATTCGGTTATTACTGTCCTTTGAGTCAGTTTGTTAGTGGAGTTCTTCGAGTCAGTTTGCATTGTTGTACTGAGTCTTGACAGCATTTGCTTCTACACGCTTGTAGTTGCGTAGTTGCATTGCACTGTTGCCTTGAGTAGTTGTTGACTGCATCACTGCTGTCTCATTTACTTGTGGTCTTCATTCTGGTTGGCACTTGCATGCATTGCTGGTTTCTTTGGGATTGAACTTGAGCTTTGTCCATCCACTTCAATGCCGAGTTATTTGACTTGTGTTTCTCACGATTTTCAAGTGTGTCTGGTCATGTGTTCATTCCTGAGTACTTTTCGACCTACTGTTTGATATTGTACTTGTGTACTCCATATATGCACTTGTAGCTGGATTTTGTCTTCATGTTGATTTTTGAAATTTCACTTGAGTTGAATCCAGTTTCAAAACTCGGGTTTGACCTTGTGCTCGTGTCATGATTTTGAGTATATTGCACGTGAGTTGAATCTGGTTTTTCATTTGGGTTTGACCTGTGCTCACCTGTCCCTGTAGCATTATCAAGTGTATAATGATGTGCACGGCCTTGCGGCATGTACAGTGATACACTGTGCATGTCACATTGTTCGTGTATGATGAATTCAAATATGAATGATGACGAACAACCCAAATAACTGAGGCAAATCATATTTTCAAAAATCATATTTCATTTTATATTGCAAAAATATTTCTTTTTCAATTTTACTGCGTTAGTGAATATTTTTGCAGATTTCTCAGATGCTGGATTATAGCTGGAATGTAATTGAAGATAAACTACGAGTGTGAGTGATATGTAGTGAGGCATTTATGTAGATTGAATTGTGATGTAATTACAATCAAAATTGTATATGTATAGTGAGAGCTTGAATTTGTACTATTCAAAAATGTAATAAATATTTGTTTAAATAAAATTTCTGTTTGAATTCAAATTCTATGTATTTAATTTTATTCAGCAAATATTTATTTAATCTATGAAAAATAAAGTAGTACATTATCAAATACATTTAAACGAATGTATATATGTTTATTATCATCAAACAAAAATCATATAAGCGCATATTCAACAGGCAGTATCGGGAGTTAGAGAGGATTCGGATTTCAAAGTATCTCTGATACGGGACTCACCACTAGATCTCGAAGAATTATTTCACGAAGCTGAGAGATTCCTTCGACAAGAGGATGCATGTGTAGATTTAAAGTTAAAGGAAGTGAATGTGACTGAGGGTGGAGGACCATCCAGCAGAGGCTCGGATAAAAATAAAGGAAAAAGAAAGTTGGATGATGATTCTGGAAAAGCTAGGAAGCGATGGAGGGATTCAAAGTTTTCCACATACACAGGATTAAACGAGACGCTGGAGCGGATATATATGGAATCCCAGAATCGCCTTCCCTACCGAAGGCCAGCTAGGAGAGAACCTTTTGAACGGGAGAGGGCATCATGAAGGCACTGCCTCTTCCATGATTTGGATGGACACGATACCAACAGCTGCAGGCACTTGAAGGATATAATCGAGGAGCATGTAAGGATTGGACAGTTGCGACAATATGTCGAAACTCGGATTGCAGTGGTGGAGCAGGAACAACCACCGTCTACCTCAAACCATGATGGTGTGAGACCCAGAAATGATGGTCGATTGGTTATCAATTGACAGGGATAATATGAAATAAGTAACAAGCTACTGGCAAACGGCAAAGTCATTTACACATGTACGGGGACTGAGATAGCCCCTAGGCATGCTCTGAATGATGATTGACCACGATGTCATGGTTTGTGAAATCTGTCTTTTGTTTTCGGATTGGACAATTGTTTCTCCGGTTTGGTTTTGGAGTTTGGTTTGAACTCCTAGTTTTGTTTGCTTTCTGGTTTGGATTTTCGTTTGGATGATTGTTTTCTGTTTTAGATGTTGGTTTGGATTCTTGATTTTCTGATTTGATTTGGATTTTGTATTGGATTTTCATTGGATTTTTATCTGGTTTTTTGGAAAATGGTAGTCAGGTATGGATTATACCTGGCAAGGGGTAAGTCTCCTCGTCCGCATGTGGCGAATTGACTTATTCAGGTCGTTGAGTATGGACTATGCTCAACAAGGGTCCGGAGTGACCAGGATTCGGTCTAGGACTTAGGCCCCTTATTATCGATTATTGTTTCAGGTAGCTGAGTATTGACTATGCTCAGCAAGGGTCCGAAGAGATCAGGATTCGGCTTAGGACTTAAGCCATGGCATTGTACAACGTCCAAGGACACTGGACCACGGTCGTCAAGTGTGGATTGCGCTTGACAAGAACCCGAAGAGGTTAGCTCAACGTCCAAGGACACTGGACCACGGTCGTCAAGTGTGGATTGCGCTTGGCAAGAACCTGGAAAGGTTATGGATTTGGATATCGACCCGGAGAGGTCCTGGATTCGGTTGTTGGCTATTGGATAAGGATGGATTAGGACTTGGTTGTCGGGTTTAGATGGATACGGAATTGATTAGAGGTTTTGGTCACTGGATTTGAGGATTTGGCATCGACTCGGAGCAGTCGGGAATGATGTACTCTAATGATATGGCTATGAACTTCGGATATCGCATTCGAAACTATTCAAAACACGCCTTCTTATCACTAGACATGTTTTAAGGGCCAAATGTTATCCCAATTTTTGGTCAAGGCTGGAATATCAACAAATTGGTAAGGAAGAATGGATAGCAGGATTGGAAATCGATTGGAAACAAGGCTGTAATCAATGTCGTTAAAACTTGGTCGAGCTCCGATCAGGACGGGATCGATTGAAGATGATGAACAAGGCTAAGGGAAGCTACGTTTCAAATTTCAGGCCAATCGGAGTTCGTATGGTCAAGATGTGATCAATACAAGTTAAGAAAAAATGTTATTCGAATCCATCATAAGATTCATTTCGAATCGATGTTGTTCGACTCCATCTGGAGTCAGGTTCTTCGCATTGATCCAACAACAATAGCGTCGAGTCGATTTCGGTTCGTATCCAACATGGTAGGACTGCTTCGTATCGATTAGGGGTTAGTTCAGTTTGCATCGGTCGCAGGTAAGCGTAGTTCGTATCCAACCAGTTCGTGGTTGTTCAAATCGGTAGCGCCGGAGTCCTCGTTCACATCCATCATGCTCGAGTGAGTTCATTTCGTATCGATGAGCGATTGATGCGAAGTGTGCCAACATTTATCGATACGAACAAGGGCTTCAATGAACAGGTGCGAATTGATAATCGATTCGAGGAGGGACTGATATGAGTGGATACAAATCAACGGTCGGTGCGAATGAAGCTTCAGAATTGGATGCGGATAACTCGGTCAAATCGACGCACAAGATGGATCGATCCTGGAAATTCGCAACACGTCATCCTATAATCACGTGCCCTGATCGACTTGAAGACATCGATAGGAATCAATAGGTTCGGACCACACAGCCTGCCAAAAAATCATAACTCGTATCAATCATATCTCCTAAACCACAGATCCAAATACTACGAAATTTTCACAAAAGCTTACATACAAGGTAAAGAATGTTCTTGCCAAGTTTCAGCCCGATTGGATCATTTTTTGATCGATACGAAATCGATTCGTATCGATCACGGATCGAGTCGAAACTTGGTGGGATCGGTCGCGTGGACCCCCTCACGTGCCAGAAGATAAAACTTTGAAGTGGACATAGGCCGGAGATAGCCGAACTATTATAAATCTTGTGTTTCTGATTGTTATTTGTGGATTGCAGTTTTTTGTTTGCTTAGACCTAAAATTTGTGTTTGAATATTGCTGATCTGTGTTCATACACTAGTGCGTTCATGATATTTAGGGTTTGTGACCAATTTTGGCGCAAACAGTAATACCCTAGAAATTTAACAGAAGTTTAGACAAAAATTTAATAAGAAAATTAAATTCAAAATAGAACAAGGACTTAAAAGAAATTTTTTAAGGACGTTCGAATTTTGCTATAAAACTTACGTCATTGCATTTGTAGTGATCTTCTTGATGATTTTCATATATAACACGTTGTAATCCAAGTTATTATGGCGAAGTTACAGACGTTAGATTGAATTAAAAATAAAAAATAAAAAATTTAAAATTTATAAGGCCACCAGTCGACTTGTAAGGGTTTAAGGTCAGGAAGAAGTCAACCAAGGCACGTGAGCGCTCGAGCTGAACGCATGTAAAACAGAGCTTTTCTGCTTTTAGGATGATGTGTTGAACGAACGAGATTAGTTACTTGGGAATAACGGCTATGATGAGGGGATTAAAATTCTCTAAAATATTTCCTGAGCTAATACTATGGCCCAAACTAAAAGCCTACCCCTATAAATACAATACTAATGAAACCCTAATTCTCAACTAAAAATTTGTAGTAACTAAACTCTACCAAAATTTTTCCTAAACATAAACCCTAAAAGTTTCTAAAAATCAATTCAATTTAACCTAGAAGACTAGAAGCAACTAAATCAAGGTGAGTCAAGGCCGAGCTACCAATTTGAGGAGACGATTCTCGAGCGCAGGTATCAGGAAGAGTTTACGCTTGAGGTGAATGGGCGCAATTTTGATAAATTGATCATTTTTGTTAGTTTAAACTATTTTAATTGATTAGGGTATTAAAAAAAACTCTAAATTGAAAATGCTAAACCTAAATTGAATATGCCAAAACCAAATAATTTGAATTACAGTATGTTGCTAATGTAATTACTTGTCTGGACACTTATTATATCATCAAATTTGCAAACCCTAAATTTATGAACCCTAAATTGAATTGCAATTTGATAAGTAAACTGGTCACTTAGCAAATTATGGTTAGTTAAATACTAAAAATGACATGAATTAACTATATAAAGAATAGACATAAGAAAAATTGCAGAACCCTAATTTTACTTCGCGACTAGTCGACCTAGAAACCTTAGCGGTCAATCGAAGGGTATAAGCGGTTGACCATTCGTAATGAAAACTACATAATTAAATCTCGACCTAAGGCCCAAAAATAAAATTAAAAATATGTAAAATGTTAATTGTTGTGAGCCTATTTAAGGGCAATTAGATGCATGTTAGAAACTAGTTCCACAGTAGTGGACGCTAGGTCGTGGCGGTGTTGAGTAAATATTGTTTACCCAATTTAGGATCTAGTAATCGATTTAAGGCAATGTATTTTCGCAATGGTACACATAGAAGGTTCCAATTGTGGGCGTGCATATTGGCACTCATGCCTGATGAAGTGGATCCGGCGCGACGGGAGGTCCTAGTATGCATGATTCACCATGCATGTGATACAGTTAGAAATGAGGACTTAGAGCATGCAATAAGAGACCAACACTATGATTGATAGGTGAAAGCGAATGCGGACGATGAGACATTCTGACGAGTCAGCATTTTGGGTTCTTCCACACTAGGCATAGTGAGAGGAGAGTTTTCCTAGTAGGTTAGTGACGGTGATAGTGGTGGAAATTTATTTCCATAGTAACCTAATGGCGGTATCTTACATTGTTAGTAGGCAAGATGATGGTGTCTTACATATTGAGTAGATCCAGGAGTGATGACCGATCGTTAGACATGAGATTCGATCCATTGTATTAGCCTACACAGATTGTAGTGTAGTAACCCTTAGGTAACATACCTTAGGAATTACAAACACCTTGTAACGACCTGTAAATTTTCGATAATTTTTATTTGATTTATTAATATATTTAATTGTAATTTTGGAAAATTGTAAATGATAAAATTTTGAAATAAAAATTAAATATTTGAAATGCATCTAGTTAAACATAGCAACCGGTAAATTTTCATCCGAAAATATGAAGTTTATTTTCATGCGTAAATTTATTTCAATTTAATCACTTAGGAATTAACGAAAATAAAACATTTTTGAAACCTAAATATTTTTATATAGAAAAATTCTAAATCATCTTCTGAACAAGAAGACATTTTTCGTTTTTTCAAATTCAGACTTCTTTAGATCCGTCGATCTTATTTTTCTGCGTTTTTACTGCATTTTTCCGCTAGTAGAAAATTCAAATTTTTATGATTCAATCGTACCACCGATATCCGTATGCCGTTGGGATCGTCTCGTCGCACTGATCTCCACAGTATATTCAATTCTGTATATTTGAAGTCCAGGAGATGACAAAGTCTATGGAACGATTCCCGTATCTGTTTTGAAATTTTGTCTTTAAAATTTCTGTGACTATTCGTTTATTCGGCTGTTCAAAATTAACACTTAGCTGTCGTTTATATTTCCTAGAGAATTTAATTTTGGCTATCTCTCACTTCAATACCTTTTGATTACTTCCATCTATTCAAGAATGTTGCTTCATATTCGTTTTTCCAGTTGCTCATTCATTCTCGCCTATAGCCAAATTCATTTTTTAGCCTGCACGTCTTCCACCTTCCCAAGGCATGGCCGCACTTCCACTTGCTCTTCCCAAGGCATGGCCACACTTCCACTTGCTCTTCCCATTCGGCCTCTCAACTAATATCATGAGTATCCCATTTTTCCCATCGGACAGCCGCTTGAACCGCCGTGTACCGACACCACAAGCCTCCTCCGCCTCCGGAAACCATGCGCATCTGCCCATGCCAACCCGATGCCACTTTCAACCCCCTCGACCAAGCCTTAGGCTGTTGTCACCAACCTCCTTAGATCTGTGACCTTGCCCCTCCATCTATGGCAAGGCTCAGCCGCACTTCCTCGTCAGATCCACGTCGGCTCTTGCCTATTCACCTCAGCTCACCTGAGCCGTGCATCTCATTCAACATCATCTTGTTGCCAATCATCTCTTGTTCCTGGTCTTTAAATGTATACATAGGTGATTGTTATATATAGAGTATAGTTTTATATGTATGGTTATATATACGTTTATCTTAATATAAAGGATTTTGTCAAGTTTTATTAGTTACAAGCTATTGATTTCGGAAATCATTGGAAGTGTTGTGTATATATTTTTGGGTGAGTCTGTTGTTTCGAAAGTTGTCTGATTTTTTAGTATAAGTATTTATATATATATATAGCTTTAAAAGTTAAGCCTGTAATATATTATATAGTATGCAAGTTCTATATATTTCAATATATATACGTCAAAATGTTTCGGTTACTGTAGCCATATTACACTCACATATATTTCGATTCAAATGCACATTGGATTCTATTAATATGGTTGTCATCGTGTATATATACTTTACTTATAAGCTAGTTATATAAAGGATATGAAATTTATAACTTTCGTCTTTATGTGAATTGTAGGTTTCATATTCAAGTGTACAACTGAGTTGAGTTTTTGAAGTATATATAATCGGCTGCCGTGTATTGTTTAAATATATATATATATTTCTGTATTTTGTAATATGTTAAAGAATATAAAACATAATATGTTTTAAAGCTCTGATGTTGACATGTTCCATAAGTATATAGATTTTTCATATATGATAGTGCGTCTGTAGTATATAGCTATCTGTAGTTATAGCTATTTTATATGTTGGCTACATCAAGCTGTATGTAACATATGTACGTTGCGCATTAATATTTAACTTATTTATAAGTATCATTTATATAAAGTGTGTTATTTTTATAAGTGCATATATGACAGTTGTTTAAATTTAAATCATTCAGGCTGAAGTCTATATGCATTGTTTTAAATATGTATATAAAGTTATGCATTGAATCTATATGATAGTTTATATTTATGTAAGGATACCCTATGATTTAAGTCCATAAATATTAATGTTATATATATATATATATATCATATTCATGTAAATTTTATACGTGTGTTCAAATAAAACAATGGTTATAATTTTATAAATGTATGTTATTTTAATACTTGTTTAAATTGAATTTTGATTTCATGGAAATAAATGTATGTTCACGTTACCAATTTTACTCACCGATCCAGTTCTGATTTGATCCCTTCTCATCAATTTCTATTTATCAGTTGCCTGTCAAAATCGAGTCCATCTAGTTTGCTTTGGAAGTCATGCTTGCATTTCGTAATTCAATTTCATTATTTATCCTCCCTGGTTTCGAAAGGTGAGCAATCGCTCACGATTAATATTCTTTTATTTATTAAATTTGATTTCAATTGAAACGACAATTGAAGTATGCTGTTGTTAGTTATTTACACTATTGTATACATGCTATTACCTGTATCAGTTCACCTGTGATATCTGACACCATTATCTGTTATTTATACAATGATAATCCAGTTTGGTTGATAAATGATTGGTTGTTTGATGTTGACATTGGGCGTTAAATTGTTAAGGTTGTAAGTGATAAATAATTTGAAATTAAAATTGACGTAGGATAGTTAGATTTGATATATGTGTTAAATGTGATTAGATGACATTTGCATAATATGACCTCTTTAAATGTTAAATAAATTGACATTAGAAATATGGTTAATTACACCTTGAACCATTTAAATGTATGTTGTTTAAATCAATGTAGTATGAAATTGAATAATAGACATCAAGTGAAGAAACGTATAAATAATAGTGTAATAATCTTTAATCTACATGAAATGATAGTGTAGATTCTACAAATAATTATATCAATTTTCACAAACAACAATGTGAATTAATACGATTATTTCGAGATTATTTAAATAAACTATTGGATTGTTATTGACGTTTTCTATTGCTTGTTTATTTACTTTGACACCATCCCAGTTATCACAGTGCAAGTTCCCTTTGCTATGCTTTGATTTTTGAATTGAAATGGAATCGAGTTGAAATGATAAATACCCAAATAAAACTTTGACTTATGATAGAGAATTAAATAAAACCTGATTGGTCAATAATTTGATTTTTAAAATAAAAATAAAGATTTTATTTGAATAAAATAATAAGGGCTTTAAATGAAGTTGGAATTTGAATTCTAGTGAAATTTAAATGTTAATATTTAATAATCTGAAACAAAATATTAACAAAGTAATTGATGAAAGAACGTTGTTTAATTTAAGAAATGATTGAATTAAGTTTTGAAATTATTTAATAATTAAGTTTTGAAATTTTTTAATAATTAAGTTTTGAAATTATTTGGTAATTTATTAGGACTGAATTATTTAATAATTAAATAAAATTGAATTCTTTGATAAGTGAAATTGAACTTCATTAATAAGTAAAATGGAGTTCAGTAATAATTAAGTTTGGAAATTTGTTTACATTAAATAAGTAATTAAGTGAAATCGAAACTCTTCAATAAGAAATAAAGTGCGGTTTATTGAAATTAATATAAGACTTGAAATTTTAAAGAATGTGATTTGACGAATTTAATTTAATCAAATTTGGAAGTTTGATATGATATAGGAAAACTTAAATTGATTCAATAAATTGGAAATTAAGTAGAAATTGTTTTGAATGATGAATTAACTTAACAAATATTGAATGAAGTCGTTCATTGAATTTAAATTGATTTTAATGTTAAATTAAAATCATTTAAATGATTACGAAATGAAACTTATATACAAGTTTAAATAAATATTTGAATTGTTTTAAATCAAATTTTGAAGTTGAATCATAGCGTTTTGAAATTGTGAATTTGGAAGTTTGAACGTAAATTATGGATATTGATTTAGAAAGACAAATGAAATGTTGGTTTACAAATTCTAATTGAAATTGAATGTGATTTGGTTTTGAAATATATTAAACGACCAATCGGTGAAATAATTACGAAGTTATTAAAGAAACCGGTATCGGTTATGGACATACTCTCTGTCTAAACCGAAAACCACTTTAATAACTATACGCGGAGTGTGATCCAGAATGAAGTGGTTGGAATGATGTACGTAATGACTGAAGAAGGAGAATGATAATGGATAGCCTTAACACTCATGTCAAATTGGAAATGACTAAAACAGAAGCCGTGCCGGGCCAAATGGGGTTAGCCACCTCGAGCGAACACACTTCTTCGTAAACTACTCATTACTTTTTATTGATTGGTGCACCCTCGGAATTTTGGAGTGTTGTTTCATGGTGTTGCGATCGTTGCGGTGATGCATTCTCACCAGTCCAGATCAGGCAAACGGTAGTTTCACTACCTTGGGTATTGCATCGTGTGCCTTGTCATACTTGTATCCCTATATACGCGACCACTACGAATTTGTTTTGTGTTATACCTATGGAGTACTCCCTGATAGCCCACTAGTTTACGGTGGAGTTTACAGTGCTATATAGACTATGATGCTTATATAAAATGTGTTAAGGGGGATAATGGTAACTCCTTAACACTATTTTGATACTTTATATTACTGATAGACATTATCTACTTAGCGTACACTACTACATAGTAGATAGTTTAACGGATCCTTAAAGGATGGTTATTCCAACGTCCTTTGAGTTACTTGTATTTTAGTTGTTATTTCACTTGAGTTGGATTTATTGATATAAGAATGTTAATCCTGACTCGAGTGTTTTGTACTTTGCTTAAAGATCGGGTCAGACTGAGTGGCTCATCTTCCGAGACTCACCTTTGGAGTTGGAGCTTCGTTTGGAGATCCAGCTATCTGCCCAGATTTCAGATATTCAGTTGATTACAATGTTGTATTCTGATATCGTATTTGACTATTGTATTCGAGACTTCTATTGTATCTTATTTAACTCTGTTATGTATATAGTAGCTTCATGAGCTGCTATCTTTTGTTTCCGTTGCATTTATTACTCTGTGTCTGTGATTTATTTATTTACTGTATATGTTCAGTTTTGCCAAATTTAAATTAACAATTCGATATTTTGAATTATTCAAGTCCGACATGTGCGGATGCGAATAGTCCAAAATAGCGGGTCGTTACAGTTGGTATCAGAGCTTTGGTAGCTCTAGGAAAAATTCCGCATATAAGGTAAATGTATTTACAGAATTACTTTCATTCGAGTTTGAATCTCTTCCTTTTGACTCGATTCCTTTGAATTTTGGAACATTCCCTGTGGTTTCAAAATCCATTTGTGTCCCTCACTATTCGTCTTCTTTAATTCTGGAGTATCCCATAACTCCACTTTAAATGATCTTTAAAATGGATTGGCGGTCTCGCCAACATTCATATGAATTGTAAAGGGATGAAACTCATTTACAATAGCATCGATTCATTGGAGATTTATATATATCCTCGGTTAGATGCTAATATCTCTAGATATCCTGAATTCCATCTCTTGAGATCGGATGTGGATTTGCCTCAGAATTCCACATCGATCTAATTCTTGAAGTCACGGTTGACCGGAAGGTTGCCCGTGAATTAAATAAGCTTATCCATCTCCCGATTCTGTTAGTTGAATCATCTTATCTTTTCTTTCGAACTTGTATTTGAATCAGAATTCTTTTTAATTTGAGTTCATCAAATTTGAATCTCTGTCCTTGATTTGAAAATCTATTCTTGTATCGTTGAGTAAGAAAGTGTATTTGTAAATTAATTTTTTTTTTGGCAAGGTCAGCCTGTTTTTAGAGTGGACAGACCACTTTTATTAGAAATATAAAAGAAAATAGGTACAAAGCTTAGAGAAGCCTAAACAAAAGGATAATACAAAGGCATAGACACAAGCATACAGCATGAAAAAACAAAACATGAAACAAATCAGCTAATAATTTTGCACAAAACAGCTGATGTAGAAGAGAATTTATTGGCAAATCTTCGATTATTTCTCTCTTCCCATATGGCAGCCACCGTTAATTTGAGGAATTTGAGAAGGCAAAAGGAAGATTGCGTTTTCCATCGAGTAGCTTTGAAGATACGAATCCATTCGATTTTGAAGTCGCGGACAGGCGGTTGTTCATTTATGTGTAATAGAGTACGACGCCAGAGTTGATAGGAGAAGGGACAGTTGAAAAGAAGATGGCCAACGTTCTCAGGAGCACGATCACAAAGAATGCATTTAGAGTGGTCGATGAAATTCCTCCTCACTAAGTTGTCTTTAGTATGTAGAGCATTATTGAGGCATTTCCAGAGAAGTAAGTTATGCTTTGGTTTAGATCCAGATTGCCAAATTCTTGAGTGCCAGGCAAAGTTAGAATTGGTAGTGCTGCAAATGATAGAATTGTAAAAATTAGAGATGTTGTGGGTATTAATATTTAAATGTTATATATATATATTGTGTTGTTTGAGCTGTTGATGTTGATTTGGGTTTTCGATCGATTCGTCTGATCAATGCTATCGATAGGATTTCCAAAACACTTGAGTAGAGCAAACTAACACAATATGGTTTCCAAATTTGGTAAATAAAAAAAAAGTGTATGATTATATTATATATATAAGTATGAATTTTCTTTAACTAAACTGTTAGAAATTGATTGTTGGAATGATAATATTTGATTATCATTTATTGTTTTGTAAACTATTGACTATTGCAATATAAATAAATGAATTTATAAAACTTGGGTATAATTTGATTGGAATTTGAAGTGAAATTAAATTAGAATTTGAGGATTTAATTTTCGATAATTTCGAACTATGGTTTTAAAGTTTAAAATGCATATTATTTAAAATATTTTCGACTAGAAATGGTTTTCAAAGAATTTAAATGATTAAATTAGAGCTCTTCTCTTTTGTCGCTAGAAAATAATTTCGGTGATGGCGGCCGCGTCATCGATATTCATTTTCGAGTTTCAAAGTGGAGAGACCATTCTGTAGCCCTGCTACACTTTTGTTTGAAAAAATAAATTTGATTTGAATTTCTAAACATGACTTGATTTATAATATATATTGAAGATTTTAAAATTTTGATTTGATATATTATATGTATATATATATATATTTATTTATTTATTTTATCGCTAAATTGTTTGAAGATAATCGAAAATTTAATTCTTAAATTTCCTTTAAGGATGATTTCAATTATAATTGAAGCCAAAATTTTGAATGGATAGTTAAATTTGAAATAATTGAATTATAAAATTTTACCGGTATAATACTCAATTGCATTCCAATATAACTTACCTTATCATTCAGAAGTTAACTGTGTAATTGAATTTTCTACAGTATAAAATGATGTTAAAAGAAACTTTAAATAAAATTTGAGTAGTTAAAATAAGTGTAAATATACTTAGTATATGTGATAAGTTATATTAAGTGGAATAAAATTTAATAATAATTTGGAATAAAGAAGAATAAAATTTGTTGAATAAAGTATAATTTTAATAAATGACTATTCAAATTTATGATTTTGAAACTGTTAACTAAAGACGATTGGATAATAAGAAAATCAATCTAGAAATAGTTAAAGCTTGAGATAATTAAGAAAATCAAATGGATTAATCAATTGCTGAATATAAATGTAAAATTATATGGTTTAAATTAATTGTTTTATTTGTTTTTCCACTCGATTTTCTTTCTGGTTGTTTCTATTCTCCTACCTCCTTTTTTTTCGGGGACGAAAAGTTTTGAGTGGGGGAGAGTGTAACGACCCGTAAATTTTCGATAATTTTTATTTGATTTATTAATGTATTTAATTGTAATTTTGGAAAATTGTAAACGATAAAATTTTGAAATAAAAATTTAATATTTGAAATGCGTCTAGTTAAACATAGCAACTGGTAAATTTTCATCCGAAAATATGAAGTTTATTTTCGTGCGTAAATTTATTTCAACTTAATCAGTTGGGAATTGATGAAAATAAAATGTTTTTGAAACCTAAATATTTTAATACAGAAAAATTCTAAATCATCTTCTTAACAAGATGTCATTTTTCGTTTTTTCAAATTCAGACTTCTTTAGCTCCGTTGATCTTATTTTTCTGTGTTTTTGTTGCATTTTTCCGCTAGTAGAAAATTCGAAATCCAATTTGTTTTAAATATATTCGTTTTAGTATTTTCAAATAAACAGTATTCATTGTCAATATATTTATCAAATTTCAAAATCTAATTTCCTAATTATAATTCATTTGTATAGCTAAATGAACATATATCTTATTAAATTTGATGAATTCAATTTTATTTTTATATTTCAAATGCCGACAAATTCTAAATAATTTCACTATTAAATCCAAAATTAATTTTGATTGCCAATTTTCCCAAAATTTAAATCCCAAATATTAAATCAATTATCAAATTATTTCTAGCTAAAATTCAGGAATATTATAGTAATTCAATCGTACCACTGATATCCGTATGTCGTTGTGATCATCTCGTCGCGCTGATCTCCATGGTATTTTCAATTCTATATTTTTGAAGTCCAGGAGATGGCAAAGTCTACGCAACGATTCCCGTATCGGTTTTAAAGTTTTGTTTTTAAAATTTTCATGACTATTCATTTATTCGGCTGTTCAAAATTAACACCCAGCTGTCTTTTATATTTCCCAGAGAATTTAATTTTGGCTATCTCTCACTTCAATACCTTCTGATTACTTCCATCTATTAAAGAATGTTGCTTCATATTCATTTTTCCAGTTGCTCATTCATTCTTGCCTGTAGCCAAATTCATATTTTTAGCCTGCACGTCTTCCACCTTCCCAAGGCATGGCCGCACTTCCACTTGCTCTTCCCAAGGCATGGCCGCACTTCCACTTGCTCTTCCCGTTTGGCCTCTCAACTAATATCGCGAGTACCCCATTTTTCCTACCAGACAGCCGCTTGAACCGCCATGTACCAGCACCACAAGCCTCCTCCGCCTCCGGAAACCATGCGCATCTGCCCATGCCAACCCGATGCCACTTTCAAATCCCTCGACCAAGCGTTAGGCCGTTGTCACCAACCTCCTTAGATCCGTGACCTTTCCCCTCCATCCATGGCAAAGCTCAGCTGCACTTCCTCGTCAGATCCACGTCGACTCTTGCCTATTCACCTCAGCTCACCTGAGTCGTGCATCTCAGTCAACATCATCTTGTTGCCAATCATCTCTTGTTCCTGGTCTTTAAAGGTATATATAGGTGATTGTTATATATAGAGTATAGTTTTATATGTATGGTTATATATATGTTTATCTTAATATAAAGGATTTTGTCAAGTTTTATTAGTTACAAGCTGTTGATTTTGGAAATCATTGGAAGTGTTGTGTATATATTTTTAGGTGAGTCTGTTGTTTCGAAAGTTGTCTAATTTTTTTTAGTATTAGTGTATATATATATAGCTTTAAAAGTTAAGCCTGTAATATATTATATAGTATGCAAGTTCTATATATTTCAATATATATACGTCGAAATGTTTTGGTTATTGTGGCCATATTATAATCACATATATTTCGATTCAAAGGCATATTGGATCTTATTAATATGGTTGTCATCGTGTATATATACTTTACTTATAAGCTAGTTATATAAAGGATATGAAATTTATAACTTTCATCTTTATGTGAATTGTAATTTTCATATTCAAGTGTACAACTGAGTTGAGTTTTTGAAGTATATATATTCGGCTGCCGTGTATTGTTTAAATCTATATATATTTCTGTATTTTATAATATGTTAAAGAATAAAAAACATAATATGTTTTAAAGCTCTGATGTTGACATGTTCCATAAGTATATAGATTTTACATATATGATAGTGTGTCTGTAGTACATAGCTATTTCATACGTTGGCTATATCAAGCTGTATGTAACATATGTACGTTGCGCATTAATATTTAACTTATTTATAAATATCATTTATATAAAGTATGTTATTTTTATAAGTGCATATATGACAGTTGTTTAAATTTAAATCATTCAGGCTGAAGTCTATATGCATTGTTTTAAATATGTATATAAAGTTATGCATTAAATCTATATGATAGTTTATATTTATGTAAGGATACCCTATGATTTAAGTCCATAAATATTAATGTTATATATATATATATATCATATTCATGTAAATTTTATACGTATGTTCAAATAAAACAATGGTTATAATTTTATAAATGTATGTTATTTTAATACTTGTTTAAATTGAATTTTGATTTCATGGAAATAAATATATGTCCACAATACCAATTTTTTTCACCGATCCAGTTCTGATTTGATCCCTTCTCATCAATTTCTATTTATCAGTTGCTTGTCAAAATCGCATCTATCTAGTTTGCTTTGGAAGTCATGTTTGCATTTCGTAACTAAATTTCATTGTTTATCCTCCCTAGTCTCGAAAGGTGAGCAATAACTCATGATTAATATTCTTTTATTTATTAAATTTGATTTCAATTGAAACGAAAATTGAAGTATGCTGTTGTTAGTTATTTACACCGTTGTATACATGCTATTACCTGTATCTGTTCACCTGCGACATCTGACACTATTATTTGTTATTTATACAATGATAATCCAGTTTTGTTGATAAATGATTGGTTGTTTGATGTTGACATTGGACGTTAAATTTTTAAGGTAGTAAGTGATAAATAATTTGAAATTGAGATTGACGTAGGATAGTTAAATTTGATATATGTGTTTAATGTGATTAGATGACATTTGCATAATATGACCTCTTTAAATGTTAAATAAATTGACATGTAGAAATATAGTTAATTACACCTTGAACCATTTAAATGTATGTTGTTTAAATCAATGTAGTATGAAATTGAATAGTAGATATCAAGTGAAGAACCGTATAAATAATAGTGTAATAATCTTTAATCTACATGAAATGATAGTGTAGATTCTAGAAATAATTATATTAATTTGCACAAACAACAATGTGAATTAATACGATTATTTCGAGATTATTTAAATAAACTATTGGATTGTTATTGACGTTTGCTATTACTTGTTTATTTACTTTGACACCATCCCAGTTATCACAGTGCAAGTTCCCTTTGCTATGCTTTGATTTTTGAATTGAAATGGAATCGGGTTGAAATGATAAATACCCAAATAAAACTATGACTTAGGATAGAGAATTAAATAAAACCCGATTGGTCAATAATTTGAATTTTAAAATAAAAATAAAGATTATATTTGAATAAAATAATAAGGGCTTTAAATGAAGTTGGGATTTGAATTCTAGTGAAATTTAAATGTTAATATTTAATAATCTGAAACAAAATATTAACAAAGTAATTGATGAAAGAACGTTGTTTAATTTAAGAAATGATTGAATTAAGTTTTAAAATTATTTAATAATTAAGTTTTGAAATTTTTAAGTAATTAAGTTTTGAAATTATTTAGTAATTTATTAGGATTTAATTATTAATAATTAAATAAAATTGAATTCTTTGATAAGTGAAATTGAACTTCTTTAATAAGCAAAATGGAGTTCAGTAATGATTAAGTTTGGAAATTTGTTTAAATTAAATAAGTAATTAAGTGAAATCGAAACTCTTCAACAAGAAATAAAGTGTGGTTTATTGAAATTAATATAAGACTTGAAATTTTAAAGAATGTGATTTGACGAATTTAATTTAATTATATTTGGAAGTTTGATATGATATAGGATGATTTAATAAATTGGAAATTAAATAGAAATTGTTTTGAATGATGAATTAACTTAACGAATATTGAATGAAGTCGATCAATGAATTTAAATTGATTTGAATGTTAAATTAAAATCATTTAAATGATTACGAAATGAAACTTACATGCAAGTTTAGATAAATATTTGAATTGTTTTAAATCAAATTTTGAAGTTGAATCATAGCGTTTTGAAATTATGAATTTGGAAGTTTGAACGTAAATTATGGATATTGATTTAGAAAGACAAATGAAATGTTGGTTTACAAATTCTAATTGAAATTGAATGTGATTTGGTTTTGAAATATATTAAACGACCAATCGGTGAAATAATTACGAAGTTATTAAAGATACCGGGATCGGTTATGGACATACTCTTTGTCTAAACCGAAAACCACTTTAATAACTATACGCGGAGTGTGATCCAGAATGATGTGGTTGGAATGATGTACGTGATGACTGAAGAAAGAGAACGATAATGGATAGCCTTGACACTCGTGTCAAATTGGAAATGACTAAAACAGGAGCCGTGCCGGGCCAATGGGGTTAACTACCTCGAGCGAACACACTTCTTCGTAAACTATTCATTACTTGTTATTGATTGGTGCACCCTTGGAATTTTGGAGTGTTGTTTCACGGTGTTGCGATCGTTGCGGCGATGCATTCTCACCAGTCCGGATCAGGCAAACGATAGTTTTACTACCTTGGGTATTACCTCATGTGCCTTGTCATACTTGTATCCCTATATACGTGACCACTACGAATTTGTTTTGTGTTATACCTATGGAGTAGTCCCTGATAGCCCACTAGATTACGGTGGAGTTTACAGTGCTATATAGACTATGATGCTTATATAAAATGTGTTAAGAGGGATAATGGTAACTCCTTAACACTAGTTTGATACTTTATATTACTGATAGACATTATCTACTTAGCGTACAATACTACATAGTAGATAGTTTAACGGATCCTTAGAGGATGGTTATTCCAACGTCCTTTGAGTTATTTGTATTTCAGTTGTTATTTCACTTGAGTTGGATTTATTTTTATAAGAATGTTAATCCTGACTCGATTGTTTTGTATTTTGCTTTACGCTCAAGTCAGACTGAGTGGTTCAGCTTCCGAGACTCACCTTTGGAGTTGGAGCTTTGTTTGGAGATCCAGCTATCTGCCCCGCTTTTAGATATTCAGTTGATTCCAGTGTTGTATTCCGATATCGTATTTGACTATTGTATTCGAGACTTCTATTGTATCTTATTTAACTCTGTTATGTATATTGTAGCTTCATGAACTACTATCTTTTGTTTTCGCTGTATTTATTACTCCGTGTCTGTGATCTGTGATTTATTTATTTACTGTATATGTTCAGTTTTGCCAAATTTAAATTAACAATTCGGTATTTTGAATTATTCAAGTCCGACATATGCGGATGCGAATAGTCCAAAATAGCGGGTCGTTACACACCTGTATCATACCCTATATCTTTTAGAGTAGTATTAAAATAACCACATATGATCACCACATATTAAACTTGTACTCATTAACCATACTTTATGTCTGACCCATTCTCTTTCCTTCTTTTTCCTCACCGTAGGTGAATAGGGCAGCAGGTGATCGGCCGTTCTTGGTATTTGGAGAATCGAGCTTATCTTTAGAGACTGATTTTCACCATATTTTCTCTCCATTTATGTATTTATCTTATCAATATAGTTTATCTCTTTTGTTAGACTTAGAGTCATGTTTTCTACGTACTATGTATTGGATCATGTACTAGTTTTTTGAGACTATAATTTAGATATTTTTTAAGACGGATATTTTTTCTGTATTATATGTCTTATTCTTTTCGCTATGAGTTCTAAAAGTGTAGTATATCTTAGATTATATATGCTTCTATTAGTCTTTGTGTTGTGAAATGTTATAAATCCCGATGATCCGTATTTCTCGGCATGGCACAAGTCCAAAAATCACACTAGGCTTTGGATCGGCATGTCGAGTGGTGCAGGTTGTGGCAGTTGGTAACAGAGCATAGGTTCAAGGTTCCTTAGGAATTAGGACCGTATTGAGAGAACTTATTTGAAACGTTTTTGAAAAAAATATGGATTGTCAAAAGGTTTTCCAAAACAATTTTCCAAAGTTTTTCAGAACGGACTTTTAAAATATATATTGTTATCCAACCAATTGACTGGTTAATATACACATGAACTTAACAAGTCAAATCTGAAAGCTATCAAGGCAGGAAGCCCAAAGAGAAAGCCATAGAATCCAAAAATAAAGTACAACCAAAGTCATCTGAGGAAAGCACAAACCATCATAAGAGTCCACAGTTCAAAATCAAACAGTGTCGAATTAGTACTAGTCCAACCACTTGGATCGGTACCGATCCACAACGCCACTTGTTTTGCCTCAAACTTCCCATGCTCACATGCCATGATGCCAGTGATCCTTTTCTAGTTTTAGAATATCGATCACAGGACGAATGCCAAGCCATTTCAAGAGATCAAACGATAGGATCGACCTAAATGGTGGATTGGTACCAATCCAACACCTTGGATCGGTGCTGATCCAACTTTCTTTATCCAAATTTGCTCCCACTCCTTCTACATGCCAATGATGATCCAAAGAGCCTATTTCAAGTACTATTATGTTAGTTTCATACAATTCTCTATTGATCTTCGTAAGCACCCAAAATCAGCAACTCCATTCTTCTATAGATTAATCATTTGGACCAAGTAACAAGCTAATAATGGTGCGAACAAGTATGGAATCACAAAGCTAACCATAAATTGAGCCAACACAAAGAGTTCGAGACAACCACCTTGGCCGTTTTATGAATTGGTACCAATCCAAGCCCATGAATCGGTATTGATCCACGTATTTGCTAAGGTGGCCACCATTTTCCTGAAAGGACTTGGTCTTGGTGTGCATAATGAGGTGAGAACTTAGGGGCGAGATTTTAGGCTTTCTACGTCTATAAATAGAGGTGCAGGGCTTATTTTTTAAGGATCTTTTTAGCTTTTGCTCTCCCTTACCCTATTTTCTTGCAATCATTGTCGGATTATGCCGATCTGTAAGAATTTCTGCTTATAGTTAGCAAGATAATCAATAAAATCACCAAGTGGGCGTAAGAAATGATTAGCCGAACCACTGTAAATTGCTTTGTGTTCTTTTCCACTCATATTTATTTATATTTTTTCACTTTTTATTCTCTACTTAATCTTTTGGGTGTTTGTGGAATTTTTGGTTCAAACATTTTGGTGCTTTCACTGAGAAACTCCTATTCTCAAACTACTTGGATCCGTCATCTACTATTAGATTTCATAGATACCAAGCGATAGATCCAATTTCCACTCAGATTTACACTAATCTAGGAGAAGTTATATACCATGGCCCCATCAAGGAGAGAATGTGCTAAAACTTTCAGAGCTACTAATGATGCTGAGAACTAAGATATTCACCACATGGAAGGAGCTGCCAAAAATAGAACAACCAGAGATCTATAATCCAGTTGATACCATGACTAGAGTAGAAATGGATTGGATGATGAAACAAATGGAGGATAGATTCCAAGAGAGTCATAACCAGATGGACTAGCAGATGCAGCAGAGCTTGAGGCCGTTGAATGAACTAATGCAGAACAACCAAAGGAGGAGCAGGAGGGATTAAGTTCAGAATCTGAAAGTACCCCATCATTCGACTAGAGACAAAGGGATAGAAAGCAGAAAAGGACTTAAAACACTACTGGGGCCTTATATCAAGGAAGAAGACAATACCATGGCTTAGGTTTGTGGATTGGTACCGATCCAAGTGTCAAAATGGCGACTTGGATTTGACTTCTAACCGTGCTGTGGAGGATCAAAATGTTGAATATCGAGGTGCTATTGACACAATGTATGAGAATCAAATAGGAGGACCGTTGGATGAACGTATCTCCCAAAGTCTGTAGAACCCAAGTATCGAGAGTATGCCCGAGAGCATTTTCCAGGCAGAACACTTAGAATATATCTCGATCACCGCTATTCAGCCGAACTTGTAGACCTAAAGTACTTGGAAGATATGGTTAAGAGACTTTTGAGTGAAAACTAATTTAGAAGCAATGGTGAATGGGGTACTTCTCCTAACCGGAATCCGTTTCCTGAGGACATTCTACATGTAAAGTATCAACTTTGAGGTTTGCAATGCCAATAATGCCAATGTACGGTGGAAAGACAGATCCAAGACAACACTTGTTAAAGTACGAATGGCATATAGGCTCTTATAGAATGTTTGATGTCATGAGATGTTGTTGTTTTTCAATTTTCCTAGAAGGAGTAGTGATGATGTGGTTCACTTGGCTCCCACTAAGATCTATATTATCTTTCGCTAAGTTGTCACGAAAATTTCTAGAGCAATTCTGTTTACACACTGCATGTCCAAATGATGTGATGTCGTTATCAAACCTGTTCCAAGGGCAGGAGAATCATTAATCGATTTCTTGAACCAGTTCCATACAGCTGTGATGGAAGCAACAAATTCCAACGATGATATATATTGATAGCTCTAATTGGGGATTCATCTCAAGATGGATTTCGAGGAATGGTTAGAGAGGAAACCCTACCAACGATGGATGCTTTCTATAGAAAAGCTAACAATACTTACACTCAAAAGAAGCACACGATCATCCCTGGAGGAATGGTGCTGGAAATTCAGTTGAAGTGATATAGAGCAATATTGTTGTGAAACAGTTTGGAAGGATTTTCGGGAATATGGATGTGAACGTTGGCAATAAGAGCGGTGGTTAGAAATAGAATGACAGTAGGGCCGGAAAGCGAAAGCCTGATAAAAGGAATCTTCCTAAGATTCGTAAGTATGATAATTATACTGAATTAATTTTTGATTATTACTTTACAATGTAATGGCGCTCTCTCAATCTTCTTGTTCGCAGTTCTCTTCTTTCAATCAGAAATCGTTCACCGATTTTCACTTTAATCTCTCTAAACGAATTTCATTCCCTTACTCGTATGCCCAAGTTATCAAGAATTTGTTACCTTAGCAAATAAGATTATTTAATTGCGTCTCTAATTCGAAGTGGATTGATTCTAGATAAGGAAGGAAATACTATTTTTGATGTGGGGATCTTAATCATATTGCGAATCAGTGTAGAGATCCTATCGGACGCTTTGTTTGTAGATCGTTTGGCCATAAAAGTAAAAATTGTTCAACGCGATCAACCTTCTCAGATTCCAGTCCCAAAATTAGTCAACCACGGATTCCAATTTGTCTTGAAATTTTTTCCGTTGAAGGGAATCTTGCTCGATCATCTATGGAATAAGAGAAAAGAAGGTATTAAATATCTTGAAGAATTGTTATACCACTTTGATATAATTAATGCTCCGAACATAGGTAAAGGCTATAAAGATAGGTTCGGCGATCCAAAGGAGTATTTTGGTTCTTCTGATTCAGACTCTTCTAAGGAGAGTTTCTTTGATTCAAGTTTCTCAAAAAATTTTGATGTTGTTCTGAATGGTTCCAGCTTGGACATCAATCCTATTCTTGCTGATCCAGACATTTCAAAATATAAAGAAGATCATTCTTTTTTCTGTTTGGACAAATCTTCAAATGATTTAGGAAAGATCAATGAAAAGCAAGATTCTAGCAATGGTTTTACTCTGGTTAAAAGCAAAAGTTAGATATCAAAAAGTCGTAAATAGGATATTTTCAGGACTGCAATTTCTA
This sequence comes from Allium cepa, assembly GCA_030765085.1. Lineage (NCBI taxonomy): Eukaryota > Viridiplantae > Streptophyta > Magnoliopsida > Asparagales > Amaryllidaceae > Allium > Allium cepa. The sequence continues at coordinate 409,456,557 of CM060928.1, read as the reverse complement.
ACAAATTCGACTGCCTTTCTAGGTGGACAGGCTTTGAATTCATTATTGATAGTCCTAGTGATGATATTGACAGCAGTTTCTCAAATGTCGTGTTGATGGATTGGTCTAAAAAAATTGGAAATTTGGATTTTGAACTGTTGGAACAGGAGGTTATCGAAATGGGAAGCAATGGGTCTGAGAATTGTTTAGACTTTGGTATTAAGAATTTTGTTGCAAGCACAAAGAGGAAGGAAGATAATTGTTTGGTTAAAGGGCTTGATGTCTCATCGGTGGGTATCTCACACGAGTTTCTGAATTCAAAAATGAAAAATATGCCAGAATTTCTCTATGAGGACTTCTTCACTGTAAGTTACTATGAAAAGGTTCATTCTGTTTCTTTTGATAATAATCTAGAATGGGATTATATTTTGTCTAAAGATGAAGTCAATATTGTTGAGGAAGAAGATTTTGTGGATTTTGATAAAATGTTGATTGTTGAGAATGAATCGAGTTTGTGTATGTATAATATATCTGACATACACACACCTTTAAAAATGCTTGATTGTCCTTGTTCGAATCCAGCTGTGGGTGATTCAGCTTTGGTTGTTGCTTCCTTTAGCGATAATCTAGAAGGTGTAATAGGTGGGTTTAATGAGAATGCTATTGAATTGATTTGCGGGGATAGGAATGATGAATTGGAGAAGAAGTATTCAGATTCGAAACTGCTAAATTCCTTGTACTATTTGGGTGATAAGGACATAATGGGACAGGTTGAGAAAGGAGGTTATTCTGATAAGCTTGCAAATGAAGCCAGTTTGTCTACTTCGATTGATTCTTTGAATGTGGAAGCCGCTGCTAATGTGTGCTATGCCATTGATAATGCTTCAGTAGTTAGTACTTGACCTCAACATAATGCCGGTGTTAGTAAGAGTGGCAGTTTTTCAGCATCTTGCACTTCTTCATCGAGAAGACATAGGCATAGGACTTTAGTGAAGGATAGTGATTCAGTTCAACGAAGTGCCAGGATCCGAGGTTGTAGATCTCAGTCTTCAGTTGAGTTTCCTGATTTGAGCACCATGAGTGGGGCTATGAATTCAGGCTTAGGTTTGCATTCTGATTTAGGTAGCGTATATTCATCTTATACTTTAGGTAGTTTGTCTTCCTCTTAGTTTAGCCAGTTGGCTAGGGGTACCGCTTACATTTTCACCGATGTTGACAGTGACTTAGAGTACATTAGAGATAGGGAACTAGAGAGGGCTAGATTTGTTGGTACATAAGGATTATTAGTTGCAATATAAGAGGCTTAAATAATTTAAATAAATGTGACAAAATTAGGGCTTTCTTTAAAGACTATTCTATTGACATTGCACTACTTTAGGAAATTAAAATTGAATTTCCAGATAATCCTTTTTATAGAAGATTAGGAGGCTTTCATTTTAGGAAATGGGCTTGTCTACCTTAAGTGGGTTCTTCTGGGGGTTTACTGATTGGTTGGCGTGACAATTCTTTCAAAATGCTTCAATGTATTTCCAAGCAACATTCATTACATATTATATTTATAAATCTTAGCAATAATTCTTTTTAAATATTTCTAATGTTTATGGTCCTAATCTGAAAATAGAGCGTCAGACTCTTTGACAAGAATGTTTAAATTTTAGATCGTTAGCTCCAGGTTCTTGGATTTTGGGGGATGATTTCAACGTTACGCGTTTTTTAAGAGAACGTTCACCTCGTGAGGATGATTTTTCGACTATGGAGGAATTTGACCAATTTATTATTAACTCTAATTTGATTGAGATTCCTCTATCTAATAGAGATTATACTTGGAGTAATGCAAGGGAGTCTCCATCTATGGTTCTTCTTGATAGATTTTTCATTAGTGATGAGATTGAAGATAAATTTCCAATCTGTAGAGTCACTGATACGTTACACGTACTATGATCATTGTCCTATTATCCTCACCTGCGAGCATCATAGAGTTATTATTAATAATTTTAAATTTGAAAATACGTGGCTTTTGGAACCTAACTTTTTAAACTTAATTAATGGAAAATGGATTTCTTTGAGTTACCATAATATTAGAAATAAGGAAAATTCTGCAAAATCTTTTGTTCCAAAACTTAGGGATCTTAGGATTTTTCTTAAAAATTGGAATAAAAATGTTTTTGGCAATATAAAAATCGAAAAAGACAATATTTTTAATGAGATGCTTAAAATTAGTAAAATAGAAGAATCTAGACAACTAAATTTAGGTGAGCGTAATCTTCTTACCAATTTAAAAGATGAACTAAATTCTATTTTAGAAAGGACGAGGATATGTGGAAGCAGAGATCCAGAATCCAATTGATCAACGAAGGAGATAATAATACTAAAAATTTTCATAATATAGCTAATGGTAGAAAATGTAGTAACTCAATTAACTCAATTATTGTTAATAATGAAAAATTAGTTGATTAAAGAGATCTTAATAAGGCTTTTACAGACAATTATAAGGATATTTTTGGCACTAGAATCAAACATAGAACCAATGTTAGATGGAAATATCTGTATCCGTCTGACTCTATTGTTGATTTATCTGAGCTAGATAATCCTTTTACTGAAGATGAAATTAGAAAAGCTATTAGTGACTTTCCAGGTGACAAATCCCCGGTCCCTGATGGGTTTCCAATTTTATTTTATAAAACTTTTTGGGACGTTTTAAAAATTGATTTAGTTAATATGTTTAATGGTTTTTATAATTGTAATTTGCAATTAGGGAGATTTAATTATGAAAATGTTATTTTGTTACACAAAAAAGCAGGAGGTAGAAATTTAAAAAGATTATAGACTTATATCTTTGATTAACTGTTTAGTTAAAATCATTTCTAAAGTTCTTGCTAATAGACTTAGTGCAAGAATGAACGATTTAATTGATTGTTCAAAATCGGCTATTATTAAAGGGAGAAATATCACCGATGGAGTGGCAGTTGTTCAAGAATATATTAATCACTATTGTAAGAATAACATAACTTGTGCGATTTTAAAACTGGATTTTGCAAAAGCTTTTGATTCAGTAGATTGGGATTTTGTTGTAGATATCTTTCATGCTAGAGGTTTTAGTCATAGATGGATTAGTCGGATTATGAATTTGCTTAGAACTGGTAACTCTAGTATTATGATTAACGATATTTAGGTAATAAAATTCAATCTAAGAGAGGTTAAAGGAAAGAGGATCGTGTATCGCCTTTATTATTTAACTTAGCTGCTGATGTTTTTGCTAAGATTATAAAAAGAGCTGTGGATAATGGGTCTCTAGGATATGTAGGCAATGACATATCGCGTAATGGTATATCGGTTCTCCAATTTGCTGATGACACCTTGCTTTTTTTCTTCCCATTTACTATACACTTTATTACCCTTAACTTTATCTTATACATTTTTGAACTCCTATCAGGTTTAAAAATAAATTTTGACAAAAGTTATATTTTAGTTTTAAATGATTTTGATAAAGTTGAAAACTTAGTTGCTAATACTCCAAATTGCTAAACAATGAACTTTCCTTTTGACTATCTAGGTTTTGTGATTATACCTACCAAACTCAAACATGATGATTGGTTTATAATCATTGATAAAATCAGAAATAAGATCTCTAAGTAGAATGAGAGATTTTTATCTAGAGCAGGTAGACTAGTCTAAGTAAATTTTGTTTTATCAGCCCTTCCAATTTATTAGATGTCCATGCAACTATTTCCATATTGGGTTATTGAAAAAATAGATAAAATCAGGAGAGATTTCCTAAGGAGTGGGAAAAATCCTAATAATAGTATAATTTTTTTAGTAAATTGGGAAACTGTTTGTAAAGCCAAAATGGAAGGTGGCTTAGGAGTTATTAATTTGTGTAATATGAATTTGTCCTTACTAGATATAAATATAACGATATTTGGAAAGAGATCATTTCTAAATATTACTATAATGGTAATAGCAATTTATATAAAATTGCTTCTTCAGTCACTCAAAATATATCTAATTTTTGGAAAAACATTTTAAAATGTCATGAGATTTTTAGCTTAGGTATTAATACAATAGTTCATTCTAGTAACTATACTTCTTTCTTGCACGACCGTTGGATTTCGGTGTTTCCTCTTAAGTTGGAATTTAAAGAGCTGTATGATATCTGTAACTTTAAGTTTGCTTTAATTAATGAAGTTTATTCTCCTAAAAACGGTCCTCCTTGGAATTTTAGTTTTAACAGAATTTTAGTAGGCCCGACGCTTAGGCAAATTTCTTTGCTCTGTGCTAGATTAAATCTTTATAATATTGATAATGATATTATTAGTGGGGAATGGGATAAAAGTAAGAAATATACTTCTAATTCTTTTTACAGATTTATTAATTTTTCGAGTACAATAAACAAATCTTTTAAATATGGAAATCTAATGCTCCTTCTAAATCTAAAATTCACATGTGGTTAATATTGCATGGAAAACTTAATACAATAAGAATTTTAAAGAGAAAAACATTCAAAATGATAATAAATGTTATTTTTGTAATCTACATCTTGAAGATATTAAACATATATACTTTGATTGTATGGATTCTTATTACATCCTAAATAATACTCTTAAATTTTTTAACTTTAGCATAACAACTAAAATTTCAAATTGCGACTTCTACTGGAATAATTTTAGATTTAGGTTCAAAAAGAATATTAGATTCTTATTTGACACTTTATTCATTATTATTTGTTGGTATATTTGCTTTGAAAGAAATCAAAGAATTTTTAATAATAATAATAGTCATTCTAACAAATTGATTTTTTACTATTTTTTCATTTTGTTTTAATTGGATTTCTAGTCCCAAATATAAATTAGCTAAAATTAACCTATTTAAAGGGTATCTTAACAAGGTTAGTTATAATATTAACTCATTTAAACACAATAATAATATATTTAACAATCACAATAGTAGTATTAATATTTTTCAAATTTATATGATGATTTCAGTGTTAATCATAATTAACTTTTGATCAAAGGTTCATAAGAACTTTTTAAGGTTTGTTCCAATTATTGTACTAGTCAATGTTGGTATTAGTTTATAGGTAATTTAATTCTTAAGTATTTGTCCAGTTAGTCCTACTTAGGTTTTTATTTCCTACCTCATTTATACATGTATATGTATATAAATTATATAAATATACATATATATGTATCATTCTAACTTTTTTCTTAGTACCCTTCAGACATAGTTATAGGTGATAGGGTATCAGGTTCACTATGCAGGTTCTGATGTCTTCAGATTACGGGATTTCGGATTGTAGAGAGGTCATCAGTGCAGAGTCGTCCCCTCAGGATCACTAGCAGTTCCACCACAGATTCTGGACACTTTCATCTCCATTGTGGCATACTGTTTTCAGGAGGATCTACTCTTCTGCTTGGCATGCCTTCTTTTTGTATAGAGTCTTCAGAGTGGATTTTCCATTCAGCGTCATATTCAGATTCTCTTCAGAGTAGTTTCTTTTCCATTCTTTCTGAATCAGACGCATGGATCTTCTTTATTAGTTAGTGATGACACCTAGTATTATGGGTTTTTCTTTAGTTTTTTAGGTACTTCTAACACCTTACTATCGGACGGTGGCCATGCCGGGGCTCGATATAGGGGTGTGATGGGTGGTGGCCTTGCCGGAACTCATCTTAGGGGTACCTGAGCTTTTTGGATACTTGTATCTAGTTTTATTACCTGCCAGGCATGTTGGCAGCGCCTTATTTTTGTGATATATAGTTGCATGTGTGCTCTCCTCTATTCTAGAGGGTCACACATTTTTCTTAGAAAAAAGATAATTATACTGAAATGAATAACTCGATCGTGAACATCTATCTAGCAACTCAAGGTACCGAGGGTATAAGAAGCCGGTTCAGAGAGAGTTGACCTAGAAGGAGCAACAATCTGGCGAGTTCTGCAGGTTTCACGAGACCCAGAATCATAATACCAATGAATGCAAACACTTGCACGATATGATCGAGGAGCTGAATCGAAAGAAAGAAAATTTAACAATTTGCGAACGCCCCATAGGATGGCGGGCAAGGAAATTCCAAACTCCTTGGGTTGACATCCTAGCAAGGGCAAGTTGGTCCTTATGGTAAGGAGCCTAGGCGGCTTGTAAAGCATTTGGTTATAAATACAATTATTGGTGAACCACGTCAAGCCGATAAGAGTTTGAATGAGATGGATAGGTATGTTGGTGGTTTTAAGCACATCGAGAATGAGAGTTGTTTGGCAATAGAGGATGGAACTCCGACGAAGAAATTCAAAACCATAACATATGATATTTTTTTTGGAACAGATATGTTAATGGAGTGGAAGTCCTGACGATTAACCCATTGGTTATAACAACCATGATTGGTCCTGTTATCATATGAAAGGTGTTGGTTGACGGTGGGAGTCTGGTCAACATTCTATTCAAAAAATCCGACAACTAAATGCTTTTGGAGGGCAAGGACTTGAAATCATGTAAATCTCGGATCCAAGGATTTAATGAAACATTTATGGAGCTAGTTGGATATATGGAACTACTGGTGGTGCTTGGTGAGGGAGACCGTAAGAGAGTGTGGGCCATGCCTTTTGTAATGTTGGATATTTACTCTACTTATAATGCATTTTTGGGCCGACGGCCCTGACTGAATTCAGAGCGACTGTAGCTCCCTGGTGTTTGATGTTTAACTTTCCTATGGAGAATAGTATATGAGTAGTGCATAGAGATCAAGAGATTAGACATGAGTGTTATGTCGTTGAGCTAAAGGAGGCAAGGCGAAGAGAGAAAGGAAAAGGTGTAGAGGGGACTTTCTACATGAAGACTTTGGATGCATAGCAACCAATGCCTAAGCACTGGCTCGAGTAGCATAGTCAAAGGATATGAATCCTTGGAAAGAGCCAAAAGGTGAAAAGCAGCTCCTTCCGAGTTAATGATCAACGTTCTAGTTAGTCAGATTACCGGACGTGGGTCCTAAAGATCGAATAACAGCTCGGTGTGAGAATGATGAAGGATTTGGTCAGTTTTCTCTAAGCGAACCTGGATGTATTCGCTTGGATGCACTCTGGCATGTGAGGGATCTCATCGAAGATAATGAGCCATGCATTAAACATAAATCTCAAATGTATTCCTGTGAAACAGAAATTAACATCCGGTGTATAGAGGTCAAAAGCTAAGGACTAAAATTGTTGCAGTCATCCATAGTATGAACTTCTAGTGACAAAATACGGTAATGCTAATGGTATCTATAATACGAAAAGCATTTGAATATGAACAAAATCACAAATTTCCAAAATGACCACTTTACGGATCATATTTCAAAACAAATTCATATCCAAGTTACATACTCCCATATCGTTTCCCAGGTAAAGATCGAATATAATCAATACAATAATATGCCAAGAGCAACATATGACGATGCTCCCTTGGTTGATCAAAGCAATATAGTTATATCCGACTTAATATACAAAGCAGAAATAAACAAAATAAGCTGAAACTCCTAAATAGCTATCCGTTAGCTACCCGCTCATCTTTGGAAGTTTTATTTGCCAAAACAACCGAAACCTGAAAACCTCAACCCTCAGCCTACTCAAATCAATTTTTAGCACCCGAGAGTTTAAGGGGAAACAAAAACTTCGAGTTAGATATAAAGCCTAGTGTGAATAATACTATACATCTCGGTTATTCTATGTTAAGTGAGACCACGCCGCTTAGAAAAATGGGTTTCCCCTCGCTAACATCCTTCTAAAACATATCTTTTGCAATATTTTCCTGCAACCAAAACCGGTTAAAATCTATAAAGCATTATTATGCAAACATACATATCAGGTAATAAATGAACTATCTATTCAAACATTATAATTTTGTTTGACTGGCTATTAACCTTTGGCTGACTCGGGCTTACCAGACAATATATCAAAATTTATCTAACATCTATTAGACACTCTTCTTCTGGATGGTTTGTCCTTTACTATCTGTTAAATACTTCTCTTTTGGACGATCTTTCCCTAACTTAACATCTTTCAGGGTCACCTGATCCTAATAGTTTTGCGGGCTCACATTAACTTATCTGTATACAAACATATATTCCTTTCTGTGAGAAATGCGGATTAAGGATTTTAAGGCTAGGATAAACATTAGAAGGGGGTTGAATAGTGTTTTAGAGAATTATTAAATCTTTTTGAGTTTTTTTTGATTTAAACACAAATGTATGCAATATTCAGACACAGATATGATCATAGAATCAAACACAGATGCAAATATAAAGTAAAAGCAGTAAAGGAAAGAACACACCAGATTTTATACTGGTTCGGAGTTACCCTACATCCAGTCCCGCACACAAGTACGGATTTCCTTTCAAAAACAATCTTTACAATTACACCCTCGATTTCAAGGCAACGAGATACACCCTCCAGATTCACAATCCTCTGGGTAGAGATACTTGATTTCCCAGGCAACAAGTTCACCCAATTGATTTCCAAGGCTACAATCACACCTTATCTCGCTTGATTGATTTCCAAGGCCACAATCACACCTTTTCTCGCTAAGTTGATTACAAAAATCCTATAACTCTGAATAGCACTGAGGATCTTATTGAGATAGTGATGGAGAATCAAACCAGAGATAATCTAGTTAGATTCAATGTTGATTTCGGCAGAGTAATGGTAAGAATATGTCTATAGAAATGTGGAAGAAGAAGAGGAGTGAAAAACCAAAAAAACTATTTTTAAATTCATTGAAAACATCCCCTATTTACAGTAAAACAACAGCCATGTCCATTCGTGAAGAGATATGACGAATAGACACTTCTTTTGAAATTTAAATTTTGAATTCAACTGACACTATGTCGACGTAGGGTACATGGGCATGTCGACAGCCCAAAGGATATTTTAGTGATTTGGTTTTCTTTGAAAATAACTTCTATCTTATATTAAAACAATTTTAAATTTTATAAATATACTTGACTATAGTTAAAATACATAAGTAAATATATAGAATAATATATACAAAATTTTACTATAATATTATATTTAAATCTAAGTATATATGTTTAAAAATTAAATATATTATTATTAAAGATAGTTAAAACCACAGAAACCTTTGACATCTTTATTTAAAAACCTTTAAGCATTGCCTTTCGAAACCTTTGGAAAACCTTTCCTTTTAATCCCTTTGAAATAACTTGAAAAAAACCTTCCCTTTCGTCCTTCGAAACCGTTGAAAAACCTTTCGAAATCATTGGGGAACCACCCCTCCAAAACCTTCATTTAAAACCTTTTCGAATGCATTAAAGCACTAAAACTTTCGAAAGCCTTTGGGTTCAATTTAAAACATGTGGAAACCTTTCGAAACCATTCAAAAATTTACTCATTCGAAACTTTTGAAAACCATTTTGGTTGAAACCATTTGGATTATGCCTTCATGTAAAGCAAAAGGATCAAAAACCTATTAAAGTCGAAAGCATTCCTTTCATAATCATTCCTAAGTAAAGAAGTGATGGTGTCAAAACCATCCCTTCGAAAGCATTGGAGAAGTGGACAAATTTTTGAAAATAAAATAACCCCCTCGAAACCATTTGGGTCGAAAGGAAGAAAGTGGCAGCCAAAAGGTTTCGACTTAGTTGAAAACAGTCATTCAAAATAAAAGTGCAACCCAATCGAAACCATTTCTTTAAATCAATTTGACCTAGTCGAAAGCTAAGCAAGTCGAAAGCTACTAAGCTGAAAGCAAGTAGGCGCATTTCTTTTAAAAGCAAAGTATTGCCTCAGCCCTTCGGAATCCTTGGTTTCGACTCTATACCTTCCGCTTACATGCAATTCACTAAACAACGGTTCCCTGATACCATGTGCCTTTGTTTCGACAATGTCAAAGGCGAAGGCAAGGAGGCGGAACCTGGTGCCGAAAGCATCGAAGTGGTAAAAACTATGTAGATTAGTTCTTTTAAAACCATTTCTTTATACTTAACCTGCTTTGTTTGTCAAATTGTGATTGGTTGCAAGTTTCTCTTTCTAAAAGTACCGCCGACTATCCAAAAATAACAAATTGAATTATTTTACAAAATTCCCCTTCTCCTTTTTATAAATATATAAAACTTTTAAGTCTCATACCTTAAATAATTTTATTTATCCATTAAAACACTTAGGAAAATTCTACAAAAATTACAGAAAATAATTTTTATATGTTTTCTAACATATATAAATTTCAGACCCAAACCATTAATTCTTTAACCGTAAATAATTTTTAACCTAAAATAACATTCGCTTTATAAGATATATAAATTCCACATAAATTTAGAAAATTGTGAGAATTGAACCCATCTCCAAAATAATATTTCTACTTTATATAAAAATTCGCAAGGCATTTGGTTGTCATTTAATAGAGATTTCATATCAAAACATGTCATAAAGTTTATACGAACAACCTTAAATCATCAAGTATATATAATCATTCCATCATTCAAAAACATGGCAAATCAATGCAAAATATTTCGGATTTCATCTTAAACCGAAAACAAAAGAAACATGACATGTAAACATTATTCACCTTAGCTTTTGAGATTAAAGAGATTGAGATGTGAATGGATTTGATTTGATTAAGCTTTTTCCTTAGCGTTTCTTAATCTTCTTCCTCTTTCTATTGTTAATGGTGGTCAGCCTCAAGTTTAAAAATTTTGATAAATGAAAATGAACGTATATGGGATACATGGCTAAGGGTTTTTGGTATAAGAATGGCCACTTTCTTATTTTACCCCTCCTCCATTTCATTTTAACTCTTGTTTTTATTCATTGTTTAAATGGCACGGCTACCCCTTAATAAAAATCAAATCTCAATCTCCAAATCAAAGCATTTTTTTATTTAATTTAACTAATTAAATATCCTAAATAATGCTACCAAAAATATGAAGTTTTACAAACTCCCCTCCTTAAAGAATTTCATCCTCAAAATTACGATAAGGTACACAACAAATCAATCAAGGAGGTAAAACATGCCATCAAACAAGTGAGGATAAGTGTCTCTAATACTACTCTCAGTCTCCCAAGTACAGCCTCTCTTATCGTCACTCCACTGGATTTTCACTAGTCTGACTGTCTTGTTCCTGAGCCTCTTCTTATCTCTCGCAACAATACGAATTAGCTTTCTTACTATAGTCAAGTCTGGTTCTACTACTAAGTCATCTAGCACAGTCAGTGAAATAATAGTCTTTGAGTCTTTAACACACTTTTGAGATGAGAAACATGGAAAATATCATGGACTTCTACCAAACTGCTCAGTAACTCGACTCTATATGCAAGTTTCTCGGTCCTCTCAGCAATACAAAAAGGTCCAACGAATCTTGGTGCCAACTTTCCTGATCTTCCAAATCTGATCACACCCTTCATCGCTGAAACCTTAACGAAAACCTGATCTCCAACTGAGAACTCTAAATCTCTCCATCTTTTATCATCATAACTCTTCTGCCTAGATAACCCTCCTTCATCCTAGCTCGAATGACCTTAATCTTTTCTACAGCTTGTCTGACCAAATCTGGACCTAGAACAACCTATCCTCGGTATCTGACCAACAAATGGGAGATTTGCATGGCCTTCCACACAAAGCTTCAAATGGTGCCACCCCAATACTAGTATGATAACTGTTGTTATACAAAAACTCAACTAAATGCAGATGGTCTTTCCATGATCCCTCGTAATCTAATACACAAGCTCATAACAAGTCCTCCAAGTCTTGTTAACTCTTCCCATTTTCCCATTTGTATACGGATGGTAAGCGGTACTCATCTTGAGCTTGGTTCTCAAAACTTCCTATAGACTCTTCATGAACTCGCTAGTGAGTAAGGAATCCCTATCGCTTACTATACTACTATGATTTTTGTGCAGTCTAACTACATTCTTTATAAATAACCTTGCCAAAACAGGTGCTGTTTTGGTTGACTTAACTGGAATGAAATGGGCGCTCTTAGTCAATCTGTCCACTATGACCCATATACTTTCATTTCCTCTATTCGACCTTGGCACCCCATTAATAAAATCCATAGAAATGGAATCCCACTTCCATACTGGAATATTTAACGGTTGAAGCGACCTACTTGGCTTCTGATGTTAAGCCTTTATCTGCTAGCAATTCATGCAATACTTTACCCATAAGCCAATATCCCGCTTCATACCATCCCAGAGGAAACTTCTCTACATATCGTGATACACCTTAGTTCCTCCTATATGAATAGAGAACTTCAAACAATGGCATTCCTCCAAGACATATTTTCTTATGTTTCCTACACTCGAAACACATAATCTCCCGTTCTTTCTCAACCACACGTTCATCAAGACTGTAATCCTTTAAGTCATCGCTCTCGGTTCCTTCCCTTAACTTCCTGATCCGTTCAGCCAACACTAGATCATCCTCCTTTTTAGAAGCAATCTTTTCGATCATCACTAGTTGAAGTTCCGAATGAGATAACACTACGGTTTCTTTGCTAGACCCAACCATAGATCTCTACCGCACTTTGCAATCTGCCAATGCTTCTAAATCTTTCCATTCAGCAATCATTGCTAACACTACATTCTAATGCTTTCTGTTAAGTGCGTCTGCAACTTTGTTGCCTTTCTTCGGTGTGTACTCAATCCCAAAATCATAAGCGATAATTGTCTCATGTTCAGATCCTTTTGAGAGAACAAATATTTTAGCGACTTATTATCTGTATATAACTCAAATCTCTCTCCCAAAAGGTAATATCTCCACATCTTTAATGTAAAAACCACTATAGACAATTCAAAATCATGAGTTGGATATTTGATCTCATGCGGTCTAAGCTATCTAGAAGCATAGGCAATCATTTTACCTCTTCGCATCAGCACAGCTCCTAACCCTGTTTCACACACATCTATATAAACCACTAAATCCTGATTCCCTTCCAAAACAACCAACACCGATGCATGGGTCAATAAGTGTTTCAAACTCCGGAATGCTTCTTCACACTTATTGGTCCACAAAAACTTCACATCCTTTCTCGTTAGCTTGGTCATCGGTGCTACTATCCGTGAAAAATCCTTAATGAACCTCTATCAATAACCTGCTAATACAAGGAATCTCAGTCACTGTCTTGGGTCTCTTCCAACTATGCACCGCTTCAATCTTAGTCAGATCTACTGACAACCCTTTCTCCAAGACTACATGACCAAGAAACCTCACTTCCTTCTTCTAGAATGACACTTCGAAAAATTTGCCTTCAGCTGATGCTACCTCAGCATCTCAAGCACCACTCTAAGATGAACTTCATACTCTCTTTCATCCTTGGAGTATATCAAGATATCATCTATGAAAACCAATATGAACCTATCTAAGTGCTCTCTAAAACTCGGTTCATCAAATCCACAAAGAATGCCGGTGCATTAGTCAGTCCGAACGACATAACTAATCATTCGTATGATCCATATCTAGTCCTAAACGCCGTCAAAGGTATACTGTCCTCTGCTACTCTGAGCTAATGGAAACCCGCTGCCATATCTAACAGAGAAAATATCTTGGCTCCACTCAACTAGTCAAATGAATCGTCAATTCTAGGCAATGGATATCGGTTCTTTGTCATCCTTCCATTCAACTTACGATAATCGATATATAGCCTCAATGATCCGTCTAACATCTTAGCAAACACTACAGCTGCTCTCCAAGGTGAACTACTCAATCTGATAAAGCTCTTGCCTTTCAGATCCACTAATTGCACCTTAAACTCTCTCATCTCTGTAGGGGTCATCCTACTTGGTGGCCTACTCACTGGTTTTGCTCCTGGAACCAAATCTATCTAAAACTTAACGGCTCGTTTCGATGGCAATCCAACTATAGGCTCAAAAACATCCGCAAATTCTCTAACTATGAAAACTCGCTTAGCTCATCATCCAATTCCATAACACCCAATAAAGCATTCACCTCCCTGCTAAGGCTTCCTACAGTATAAAAAATCCGTTCACCACAATTAGGGTGTCCAAGAGATATTTTCCTATACCAGAAAATATCCTAACATCAACTCACTTAACCTATCCATCCCATGAATAATCCCAAACCCCACAAAATCAAACACATACAAACAAAAGTATGACCTAATAAGTCAAACTCTAACTAGTCATATCTCAACTCTTGATTTTTATACTCTCCTATTGGATTCACAACCCATAAGGAAGTAACTAAATATGTGGGTTCTAAGTTAAGCTTATCTATCAAACATTTAGATATAAACGAATACAATGCACCAATATCAAATAGAATGCTAACAGGCATACCATGAATCTGAAGCGTACCCCCCAAAACTACCTTTCCTTTCTCTTTAGCGGTCGTAGGCTCCAATGCATACACCTTGCCCTTTTCATCCTTAGCAGGCTCTTTACATTGATTCTTATAGTGGCCTATCCGATCGTGGTTGAAGCATCTGACATTCTTCTTCCTAGCCACTTCCTTTTCCATTCCAGTACGACACTCATTAGCAAAATGAACCTTTTTGTCGCATTTGAAATAGACCACCTCAGACTTTCCCTTCTTGGCTGCTCCACCCTTCTGAACACCCTTCTTGTGAAAGAACTTTCTCTTCTGACCTTGCCCAACTTAGACTTCTTTGACCTTATTCTTCTCCTGAAAAGTAAGCATCTCCATATGTCTTAATGCCATTTCCACAACCACATCACAGGGATCTCTAATGTCCGGTAAGGTAGTCCTAGCCAACTCAGGCTTCAATCCCTTGATAATTCTCGTTCCTCTTCATCACTGTATCAATAGTGGAATAACATGTCTGGCCAACTCTTTAAACCTATTGGCATACTCCAGAACAATCATCTCTCCTTATTTTAGCTCGAAAAACTTCCGAATCAAAATAAACTGTGCCGTCACCAACATTAACCTCCCTTGGAACCTCCTTTTAAACTCTACCCATGTCATGTCCCCTTATCTACTGCCACAATCGCACTATTCCAACAAAATAAAGTAGCTCCCTAAAGCTATCTTGATGCCAACCTCCTCTTCTTCTCATCATTGATCCCCAACTTTACAAATATTCTCTCGCAATGCAATAAACAATTTTCCACCTTAATAGCATCCTCGGTTCCAGTTAATCGCTTTCCTCTAATCTTAGTTTAATCTCCGCTCAACTTAGCATAATCATTGACAACTGGAGTTACCTGAACTCCTACTCCCATTACTGCAGCAGCAACAACTGCATGTATCATATTCATGAAAAACTGATACATAGCCTCTATTCCAACTTGCGGGACTCCAACTCCCACATTCTCTGCTTGTGCCTGACCTTGGGTCCTCCTCGCATTAGGTCTGACATTCCCATCGGTGCCCTCCTCTCCTAGTTTAATTCTTCCTCTTATACCATCCATATCTGTATTCAAACCTCATGAGATGTAGAAAACTAACCTAATAAAGATAGAAGACTAGAGATAAAGCATATACTTATATATAGCATATACAAGTACGTTACTATAACGGTTATCTCATACCCAAATCTTTCTTTAATTCCTTAGGATTATGTTTTAAAAAAACATTTTTAGTTTAAAGTTTTTCCTAAACCTATGCTCAAATAGCAAGTTGTAACATCCCGTATCTCGAGGCCAAAAGCTAAGCGCTACAGATGCTGCAGTCATCCATAGTATTAACTTCTGGTGACAAAATACGGTAATGCTAATGGTATCCATGATATAAGAAGCACTTGAATATGAAAATAAACATAGATTTCCAAAATCAACATTTTACCGATTATATTTCAAAACAAATTCATATCCAATTTACATACTCCTATATCGTTTCCAAATAAAGATCGAATATAATCATTACAATAATATGCCAAGACACATATATGATGATTCCCCCTTGGTTGATCAAAGAAATATAGTGAAATATGACTTAATATACACAATAGAAATAAACAAAATAAGCTGCAATTCCTAAGTAGCTATCCGTCAGCCATCTGCTCGTTTTCAAAAGCTTTATTCGCCAAAACAACTAAAACTTGAAAACCTCAAACCTCGGCCTACACAAATCAATTTTACGCACCCAAGAGTTTAAGAGGAAACAAAAACTTCAAGTCAGACATAAAGCCTGATGTGAATAATACTATACATCACGGTTATTCTATGTTAAGTGAGAGCATGCCGCTTAGCGGAATGGGTTTCCCCTCACTTACATCCTTTTACAACATACCTTTTGCAAATCTTTTCCTACAACCAAAACTAGTTAAAATCAGTAAAGCATTATTATGTGAACATACATATCAGGTAATAAATGAACTATCCATTCAAACATATAGTTTTGTTTGGCTAACTATTAACCTTTGGCTGACTTGGGACTACCAAACAATATATCAAAATTTATCTAACATTTGTTAGACACTCTTTTTCTAGATAATCTACCATTAACTATCTGTTGAATACTTCTCTTTTGGACGATCTGTCCCTAACTTAACATCTCCCAAGGTCATCCGATCCTAATGGTTTTACGGTCTAACTAATAGCCTATCTGTATACAAACATATATCCCTTTCTGTCTGTAAATATAATTTTAGTCTTACCTATGAAAAAGCCCTACACACTGTAATTTTGAAAAAAATTAGTTAGGTCTATTAGCTAATGTATAGAGCACGACCCTATCCTAGTCCAATATGGTATTCTAATATCTGAGTTATTTTACATAGGGATCCTTTCCCATAAATGTTCTTGAAAACTATTTCAAAATGATTTAAAACCTTTAAATCAAAATCAAAGAAGGAAAATCTATATATATTCTATGCTTTACTCCAAATCACCTTCCTATGTTATATATATATATATATATATATATATATATATATATATATATATATTACTCGAATCTTAGTTGACGAAAACATTTAATCCTTTGAAAGTCCCCCTTTCGAATCAATTGAAAGTACATCTTTCGCAACCATTGAAAGTGCCTCTTTCTAAACCAAGTAAAACCCTTATTTAATCAAGGCTGAAAGGCCAAAACCTTCCTTTTGAAACCATTCTCAAAACCCTTTCTAAACCATTAGAAATCCCTCCTTTCGAAATCTTTAAATACCTTAGACATCATTCTTTTAAAACCTTTAAACATTGCATTTCGAAACCTTTGGAAAACCTTTCCTTTTAATCCCTTTGAAACAACCAAAAAAAACCTTCCCTTTCGACTCCTTCGAAACCGTTGGAAAACCTTTCTTCAAAACCTTTCGAAATCATTGGGGAACCATCCGTTCGAAACCTTCATTTAGAAACCTTTCGAATGCATTAAAATAATAATCCTTTTGAAATCCTTTAGGTTCAATTTAAAACATGTTGAAACCTTTCGAAATCATTTAAAAATTTACTCCTTCGAAACTTTTGAAAACCATTTTGATATAAACCATTTGGATTATACCACCAATTAGAGCTAAAGGATCAAAAATCCATTAAAGTCGAAAGCATTCCTTTCATAATCATTCCTAAGTAAAGAAGTGATGGTGTTGAAACCATCCCTTCAAAAGCATTGGAGAAGTGGAAAAATTTTAGAAAACAAAATAACCCATTCGAAACCATCTGGGTCGAAAGGAAGAAAGCGACAGCCAAAAGGTTTCGACTTAGTCGAAAGCAGTTATTTAAAACAAAAGCACAACCCAATCGAAACCATTTCTTTAAATCCATTTGACATAGTCGAAAGCTAACCAAGTCGAAAGCTGCTTAGTTGAAAGCAAGCATGCACATTTTCTTTTAAATGCAAAGTAATCCCTTTGCGTACTTCATAACCCCTGGTTTCGACTCTATACCTTCCATTTACATCTAAATCACCGCATACAATTTCCTCATACCATGTGCATTAGTTTCGACAGTATCGAAGGCGAAGGTAAGGAGGTGGAACCTAGTGCCGAAAGCATCGAAATAGTAAAAACCATGTAGATTAGTCCTTTTTTAACCATTTCTTTGTATCTAACCTGCCTTGTTTGTTGAATTGTGATAGGTTGCAAGTTTCTCTTTTCTAAAAGCACTACCGACTTTCCAGAAATTACAAATTGAATTATTTTACAAAATTCCCCTTCTCTTATTTATATATATTTAAAACCTTTAAGTTCCATACCTTAGATAATTTTAAAATTCTACAAAAATTCTAGAAAATCATTTTTTATATGTTTTCTAATATATATAAATTTGAGATTCGAATCATTAATTATTTAACCGTACATTATTTTTAACCCAAAGTAATATTTTCTTCACAAGAAAATTTATGTAAATTCCACATAAATTCAGAAAATTATGAAAATTGAATATTATCTCCCAAATAATTTTTTTGGTCTATATAAATATTCACAAGGCATTTGGATGTCATTTAATAGGGTTTTCATATCAAAACATGTCATAATATCTCTATAAACAACCTTAAATCATTAACACGTATATATAATCATTCCATCATTCAAAAACATGTAAATCAATGCAAAATATTTTGGATTTCATCTTAAAACCGAAAAAAAGAGACATAAGATGTAAACATTATTCACCTTAGCTTTTGAGATTAAAGAGATTGAAATATGGATGAATTTGATTTAATTAAGCTTCTTCCTTAGCTTTTCTTAATCTTCTCCCTCTTTCTCTTATTAATGGTGGCTGGCATCAAGTTTAAAATTTTTGATAAATGAAAATGAACATGTATGGGATACATGACGAAGGGTTTAGGGTATAAGAATGACCTCTTTCCTATTTTACCCCTCTATTTCATTTTAACTCTTATTTTAGGTCATTGGTTAAATGGCACGGCTACCCCTTAATAAAAATCAAATGTCAATTCTCTAATCAACATATTATTTTATTTAATTTAACTAATTAAATATCCTAAATAATGCTACCAAAAATATGGGGTGTCATATAGAAGCACTGCAACCTTGGTCCGGAGAGATCGTTGCCCTCAAAGAAGAAGAGGAGAAGCTAAAGGATGACTGCTTCATCCGTGATGCCTTATATCCGAAATGGGTGTCAAATCCAATCTTGGTGAAAAATTCAAACAGGAAGTAAAGGATATGCATTTACTATTCTGATCTAAACAAGACATGTCTAAAGGACAGCTTCTCGCTCCCAAGGATTAATTAATTGGTGGATTTGACCATCGACCACAAATTGCTTTCATTCATGGATGCATACTCTAGGTACAATCAGATTCCAATACACGTCCTGGACTAGGAAGATACTAACTCTATACCGACTTGGGATTGTATTACTATCTAATCATGTCATTTGGATTAAAGAATGTTAGAGTGACTTACCAAAGGTTGGTTAAATGGATATTTAAAGACAAGATCGAATGCTCGATGTTAGTCTATGTGGACGACAAGCTCGTGAAGTCACGATAATCGAGAAAACACATTAATGACTTGGCTGAGATGTTCAATGTTCTTTGAAAATAAGGGATGAAGCTAAACCCATTGAAATGCTCATTCGGTGTTGCATCAGAGAAATTCTTAGGCTTCGTTGTGAACTCTTGTGGGGTTGAAGCTAATCAAAAAAAGATCCAAGCCTTGAGAAATATGGAGGCCTCAAAGACAATCAATGAGGTCCAAAGCTAGAATGGGAAGGTCACTACCCTGAGTGGATTCATCTTCAGCGCCACCGACAAATGCATCACATTCTTTAACGTAATTAAGAAAGGAAAATTTTCATAGAGATAAAAAAAATCGCTTGGACGTAGGAGTGTGTAGACGCATTCCAGGCTCTAGTAGATCACTTTGAGCAACCACCCATCCTCTCAAAACTGATGGATGATGAGGACCTTATTATATATCTGGTAGTGTCAGTGCATATGTTGAGCACTGCACTCATACGTGAGAAAGCCTGCATCCAACGACATGTCTAATACACCAATAAACGATTGACAGAAACAGAAAGAAATTACCCGAAGCTAGAAAATCTTGCGTACTTCCCGTTGATCACTTCAAGGAAGCTCCACCCCTACTTTCAGGCTCATATGATCAAAGTTCTTACCGACTAGCCTTTGCGACAAGTCTTGCAATGACCTAAGGTTTCTGGACGGTTATTGAAATGGAACATCGAACTAAGCTAATACGATATGACCTATCATCCTCTAAGGGCTACCTAGGATTAAGCTTTGGGAGATTTTATAGCTAAGTTCGCTATGTATGATGATATTCTAGAGAGCAGTGGTGAACAAAATGCTAGGTGGAAGATGTACACGGATGGTGCATTAAACGAACGATGTTCCAGTGTTGGAGTTGTACATGTCACTCTCGAGGAGCGCTCAGTCTGTTATGCCATAAGACTCAGTTTTCGTGCAACAAGTAACAAAGTGGAGAATGAAGCATTGATTGTGGGACTCAAAATTGCCAAGGAACTAGGAGTTAAAAATTTGCATATCTTTTATGATTCCCAACTGGTGGTGTGTCAAATCAGGAAGGATTTCAGGCGAAAGGAGCAGGGCTGACTCCTTATCTAAACCAAACCTTTGAGCTGCTCAATGATTTTGAATGTTACACAATACTACATATTCCTAAAGAGAAAAATGTAAAGGCCGACTCATTGGCCAAGCTAGCCAGTTCTGGAGATGCACAGCTTATGGGCCTGGTTCCGGTAGAAGTATTGTGGACTACGAGCATCGACCATATGGATGTCGATTGGATCTTGGAGGCCTAGCATGAGAAGGAGTCATGGATGACTCACATATAGAATTATTTGTAGAAAGGAATCCTTCCAAACAGGAAGAGCGAGCGATATAAGCTCCTTCATCAAGTTTTGAGATACATCTTTCAGTGGAGAGCACTTTACAGGAAAGGATCTCAGCCCCACTACTATGATATGTCACCGATGACGAGGCCAAATTACTCCCCAAAGAAGTGCACAAAGGGGCTTGTAGCGACCATATTGGGGGTCAAACCCTGGCAAAAGAGCTTCTCCGCTAGGGTATGTCTGGCCAACTGTCAACAATGATGCAGCTGATTACACTAGAATGTGCGGCAAGTGCTAGAGGTTTGCTAAGATTCTAAGAGCCCCATCGACGAAGATTAGTCAAGTGGCCAGTCTTTGGCCATTTGCAGTCTGGGGAATTGATATTATCGGTGTATTGCCAATATCTAAAGGTGGTGCGTAGAACACCATCATTGTAGTTGATTACTTTACCAAATGGGATGAGGCAGAACCATTAGTCACAATCACCATAAAGAAAGTAATCAACTTCATGGTCCAGAATATCATCTATCGTTTTGGAGTTCCATAATCAATCATTACCGATAACGAAATCCAATTCGACAGCACCAAATTTAAGGATTTCTACCACCGACATTGCATAGGAAAGAGATTTGCTATGGTGGTACACCCGCAGGAGAATGGACAAATTGAAACTGCAAACAAGATTGTTAAATCCATTTCCAAGAAGAGATAGGAAAAGGATAAGCGCAAGTGGGTTGATAAACTTCCATTTGTACTTTGGGCTTATCGAACGACCCAAAAGTCAACGATTGGCCATTATCTATTCGCCTTAGCCTACAGATCGAAGGTAATGATTCCAGTTAAACTGGAAGTACCTTCTCATTGAGTGATGGAGTATAATCCATGGATGAATGAACAACTCCTTCTGGAATATCTTGACATAATCGATGAGAAGCAAGACGAAGCTGACTTGAGAGCAGTTGTGCACCGAAACCGAGTCTCTCGACATTGCAATGCCAAGGTCAGGGAATGGAGCTTTAAGATTGGCGACCTGGTTATCAAATGTGTAACGACCCGCCGCTCTGACCGCCTCCAGTCGGTAATTAAACCAACTTGAGACGTTCAAAATGACGGATTGTTATTCAGTTTATAGAGTTTAAACAGAAACAGCCACAGAATCACAGAATAATCATAATATTTTACATAAATGAATTTTTATACATATATCAGAGTTTGTACAATGAATTAAATTTTATACAGCGGAATATTTCTTTTAAGTACAAAAATTCTTCAAAAAGCTAAAGTGAAGCAATTTCCCCAACTCTCTCTAACTTCGCGGCCTGAAAATCTTCAAGCTGTAAAATTACTCGGTCTGACCCGAGTATTACATTCAAAAGAAAATAATACACGGATCAGTCTAATTCAAACTCAGTTATTAGTGCATAGAGGCAATAATAATCAAACAACAATTAGACGACAGTCAAATATAAATTTACCTATCCAATCCTTTAACAAGAAATCGGATAACGGTAAATACAACACTTAACAGTGTTAAACAACAAATCAGTAGATTCAAATTATCAATGAGGATAGATGAAGGGATTATTGATGAAGTTAATCTAGAAGAAAAAAAAATCAGAATTGCCTAAACGGCAATTAACAATAAAATCATCAAAATCGGTTCAAAATATATTGAATTGTCAACATAAAACAATTTTCATCAAAAATAAAACATCATTTAAAACATTGGATTTGGTAGGGCTGCAGTACACACACGCGTATACGGCCTCGCCACATTTTTAAAATGTTAACTTCGTGTGGCTGCAGTTCACGCTTGCGTGCACTGCCTCGCCACTACCGTAATGAAAATAGAAATCATCACAACAGTGAACACTAGCAGAAATCAAAGCTGCAAAGGTCAAGTCAGTGACTCAACACAGCTGCAATACCAAAACCCATGCAACTACGACCTTACAGGAACCATCACTAATTGGAACCTCAATGCAAAAAAATGGGACTGCAACAGCCGGAATGGCATTTTGTACGAACCCAACATGTATGCAATAGAGAATGCATAATGCTATCATGACCAGAATGCAACTGCACGGGAAGGTAGGCCAGGCAGTTCAAAATCAGAGAGTATATGCAGAAGGCAACAAAAATAAACAAGGATGAATGAAACTGGTCAAGCAAGTGCAACAGGTACAAAAGTCACTGCAGCATGAATACAAGTGCAGAGCAACATAGTGAAACATCCGTTTCATAAGTGGAAAAAGTCAATATCAATGCATATGAATCATTTATCTGACTCAATGCAAACTTCAACAAATTGAAACAGCATCAAAGCACATGAGAAAAATTACAGCCACCACAAGTATGCAAGGGCAACTGCAAGTATACAACTTCCATATTGGGTCAAGCAAGTGCAACATAGTTACAAGCTACCCAGGTTTCGAAATACAATCATGTACAACACGACTGCAAGATGTATGTAAATATAAGGCATGAAACCACAGTGCAACAGATCGAGAAAAGAAATGTCAGGTGCAAAACCAGATAAGTGAACACAGTGATCATACATAGGCAGTGCCTATATAAACATATGATACTATACATATATACGGCAGTTCGAATAAACAATGCAACTCCAATCAAAGTGTGTACGAGTGGCAACATGTTACAGTAAGGGACAACATGAAAAATGTTTGCATGCCCAAAAGGTCAGAGGCAATATAAATGCAAACAATGTCATATATGAAACAGTGGCAAATTGCACAAACAAGCACAAGTGTGCTCTGAGAATATGCAACATGAAAGACATGAAGGCAGTGAAGTGCTGACTGGAACAGGCTACGAAGGCATCTTCAAGTTTGACATAAAGCAGTGCTACAGGTGGGCAGTGCAAATCAAAAGTAACAAGCTATGGGATATGTGTGCAATTTCAACAATACATGCATACACAGTTAACATATATGATCAGGTGGCTATACTATATGAAGTGCACAACAGGTTCATAACAGTACTTATGTACATATACACACAAAAGAATCATCACTATCCAAGCATTCAAAGCATACTCATTTACAGGCAACTGATAGTTAACATTTATGTTTACAATATGAAGTTAATTACCTTAAAGTGAAGACAGAGCAGTTTTACTTGCAACTGTTTGATTTTTTTTTTTTCAAACTCAAGCATTTCAATTTTTTTTTTTAAAACTCAACAAGTCAGGCTACAAGAATGCACAGTTAACTTGAATGAAGACATGAGTGCTAAACTGGAATGCACACGTTGTCAAACTAAAGGCCAAAGTGAACAAGATCAGTGTGAAGGCCCAAGTCAATATTAATTCATGGAATCACATAAACAAGTTAATGCCTATATAGCTGCAAGCAACTCAACAATTCATAATGCAGTAACATACTTACATGAATGGATATATACACAAAGCAAAGCAAGTTAAATATATATATATATATATATATATATATATATATATATATACATATATATCTATGCAGTTCAAAAATCAAAATCCAATGTCAACAATATTTGGAACATACCCCGACAGTGGCCGAAACCAATACAAAAAATGTCGAAGTCAGGAGAAGACATGAAAAAGTTTAAGCCAGAAAATCATCAACTGGAACAATCCACAACAGTGATGTCTCAAATTCAAAGCATACTGGAATCGAGTCATCAGAGAAATTCACGGACATAGTCAAACATCACAAAAATTCAAGTTTGATATAGTCAATGCCGATATCAACTGAGGAATGTACAAAATCACTACCGAAGTCACATGCAAATCAAGCAGTAATTTCAACAAAAATCAAAATCATTTGCAGTTCGAATTATACTGCACCAAAGTTACAGAGATAATAGATAACCAGAGGATCGATCGAGCAAATCGAAGCCGAGTTAACCAAAAATAACACAAAAATACACGAATTTGATAAAACCAGAGAAAGCATCAACAACGAAACTAAATCAACGCAAAGCATATATTAATAAGTCGAATTAGATGCGAGTGAAGAAGAAATTCACTCACCTTTCACCTGAAGCGGTCGCGAGCAAGATTGAAGCCGAAACCCTCATTTTTGGAGCACGGAATCGAAGAGACGAGAGACGCCATTTTTTTCTTCGGTTTGATTTCTGAAGATTTGAAGAGGAATGGGGTTTCGAATTTAAGAGAGGGGAGAGACGTGAATTTTGCGTGGGTTACGGCATAGATTAAGGCACGAATTTGGGCGTGTTTTTAGGGGTAATAGATCGTGCTTGTAGCTGATAAAATATAAGGCAGTGTACTCTTTTCTTTTCATTTTTTTATTATATTCTATATATTATTATATTTTTATTTTGAATTCAATTTTGTTTTGTATAAATTTTCTTTAGTAAATATAGAAACGTTTTGAAGTTCAACTATAAACATCAATTTATAAATTTACATAAAAATAATTCGTAAATCCAAACTATTTTTTTCTAAGTCATTAATTTGAATTTCAATTACAAATTAAATATTCAATTTCAACTCCAAAGTCAAATTCAAATTTTATTCAACTTAAATAGATTAAATTCTAATATTTAATCGCCAATTTATACTGAAAATTTGAAATACAATTTAAATTCTCATTCAAATATTTAAAATTAATTAAATATTTTCATTTTTAAATTGTTCAAAATTCAGGGTTGTTACAAAATGAATCTTTCCAAACCCTTAGAACTTGGGCCCGAAATGGGACGGTCTATACGCGATAGAGCAAAAACTTGAAGATGACACTTTTAGACTAGCTATAGTTGATGGGATCTCACTTTCGAAGGTGTGGAATAGTGAGCACTTACGACACTATTTCACTTAGAAATAAATTTGCACATAATTAAATAAAGCCATGTAATAAGACAGAACCTGTCATTTCCCTTCTTCGATAAATGGCTTTTTGGACGTGTCTCTATCTTTACATAGCTTAAGGGTTATGAAATATGACTGACCCGATGAATCTTAATGTATGTAATGAAGGTACTTCGAGTTAGCGCCAACCAAACTTCTATGGTCCATGATCGGACCCTCGGAGTTCAACCAATCTTGACACATAGAAGTGGATGCCGGCTAACTCTTGTCCTTGATGTGTGGGTAGGAGTATAAACTAAAATGGACACGACTTGACAGTTCATCATTAAACTTTTCCTTTGATGTGAAGGCAGTATAAACTAAAATGGATGTGATCTGACCGTCCATCAACTAACTCTCACCCTTGATATAGGGGTAGGAGTATAAACTAAAATGGATGCAACAAGACTGTCCATTTAATAGCTCATGCCCATAATTTGGCAGAGCACAGATGCGCCCTTGCCTAGAGTTTGGCAAGGTCAATGAACTAAAAAGGACGTGACAAGACCGTCCACCTATTAGCTTGTGCCTGGAGTTTGGCACAACATTAATATCTTGCCTGAGGATGGTGAGGCTGATGAACCCAATAGGATATGACATGGCCACTTGTCTATAAGCTCGTGCTTGGAGTTTGGTAGAGTGTGGATGCCTCTCCATAGAATGACAAGGCCTAAAGATTGTTGTCTAGAGCTAGGAGACATCTCACCCTGGACTTAGACTGACGCCTAGAATGTGGTGGGGTAAAAAAAAATAACCTTAAAATTTTTCTTGGCGTAAGCAAGGCAAGAGATCCACGATCGATGGAAGGTGGTATCTTACATACGAAAATTATTGCTCGGTGTCAGCCATGATTGTAGCTTGGCATTCTGGACAAGGCTGTCTAGACCATGACTTTAAGTGGTTAGCTCAAACTAGTGCTTGGAGCTGGCACAATCAGACCTTGCATCCCAAAGAAGGATGTTAAGCTTTCCATTTAAGGCGACTCTCTCTAATCCATGCCCAAAGCCTGGCATGATGCAATGTCACTATCTTAGAAAAGGGTACTTAACTCACTGTCCTAAATAGTTGATCTCCATTAATGCCCGGAGCTTGGCATTGATAAAAGGTGCATCCTATAGCAGGGTACTTAACTCGCTACCTAGTGCAATCCATTTTAATCGATGCCTGGAGTTTGCATGATCATGAGCAAACATCCTAGGTAGGGAAGTACTGATCACCATCTTAGGTGGTAAAAAACATGATCAACTCCCCGAGTTTGGCACGATCAAGACCTGTATCTAGAAAAAGGTTATCTAACCCATTATCCCAAGTGGTTAATCTAGATCAATACCCAGAGTTTGGTACAGTCGAAACTTGCATCTTATAGAAGGATGCTAAACTTGCTATTCAAGCTAATTCATTACGTTCAACGTCCAAAGGCAGGCGCGATACAAAAGTTCCCTTAAGAGGAATACATAAGTTCGTAGGTGATCGAAGTTCGATCAAGCTCCAGGTGTGGACATGGTCATATATGGGCACTTAGAGATAGGCATCCTAGAAATTGCTCTATGTTAACTAAAACGACGAAAAGTCGGCAAATCATGGAAAGGGCTAATGACTTAGTCCAACAATGATCATGAAAAGAGATGGATCATAAGTACATTGAATGGAAAGAAAATTTATCAAATGCTTAAGCAAATTTGCATGAGAATTGGATAAATAAAAGTTTTAATTCACACTCAAAATAAAGCCCGGAGGAAAAGTACAAGTTTCATTAACATCAGAATTCGAAGAAAGTAAGACTTTTTCTTAACTCTTGGATCGGTATCGAGTTAAAAAAATTGATTATAGAGATGACCATTTATGCACCCATGCATGTGTGTGTGTCTATGATTATGGAGCTCTTGGAGAACATGCATGTATATATGTGTGTGTAATTGTATCCAATACCCAATGACTAAAGTCAAAGAAGATCAGATTCAAACCAGCAAAGTCCACGAAAACAATCGGTCCAAAATTATAGAGTTCGAAATGACAGATCATGAGGGCATACTTCAGATATATAGTATCAGATGTTGGTAAAGTATCATGACGAATAATTACCAATATAACTCTTCACAAAATGATTCACAGGAAGGATGATGACCATTCGAAGCATACAGTGGAATCCTTTACGCCATCCCGACATGTTTTGATTAAAAGCACAACATGTTTGAAGCAAGATGTACTTTTCCGAATAAATATTATTCAGCCTTTTGACCAGACAGCATACAGGCGAACTTGACAAGTCAAACTTGAAAGCTGGTAAGGCAGAAATCCCAGAGACATAGCCATAGAGTCAAGAAATGAAGTACAACCAAAGTTAAAAAAGGCATGCAGAAACCATCCTGGGAACCTATAGTTCATAATCCAACAAAGTGTTGGACCAATACCAATCCAACCACTTAGATCAATACCAATCCACAATTCCACTCGTTTTGCCTCAAACTTCCTATGCTCACAAGCCATGATGCTGGTGATCCTTTCCAGTTTTAAAATATCGATCACAAGATGAATGCCAAGCCATCTCCAGAGACAAGAAGATAGGATCCACTCAAGTGGTGGATCAGTACCGATCCATATCTTGGATCGATACCGATCCAACTTTCTTCATTCAAAGTTGTGCTCACTCCTTCTACATGTTAATAGTGATCCCAAGATCCTATTTCAAGTACTATTATGTTGGTTCATTGCAATTCTCTATCAATCTTTGCAAGCACTAAAAATTTTCAAGCTCCATTCTTCCATAGATCCATCATTTGGACTTAGAAACAAGCTAATAATGGTGCAAAAAATTATGGAATCACGAAGCTAACCACAAATCGATCCAATATAAAGAGTTCAAGACACCATTTTGGCCATCTTACGGACCAGTACCGATCCAGCCTATGGATTGGTACAATCCACATATTTTGCTGAGGTGGCAAACATTTTCTCTAAAGGACTTGGTTTTGGCATAGATAACGAAGTGAGATCATGTAGGCAAGATTTTAGGCTTCCTATGTCTATAAATAGAGAGGCAAGAATCAAATTAGGGATCTTTTTGGCCCTTGCTCTCCCTTACTCTAATTTTTTATAATCGTTATCAGATTTATACCGATCTGTAAGAACTCTAGCTTGTAATCAGTAAGATAATCAATAAAGTCACTAAGTGGATGTAGGCTAAGATTATCCGAACCACTATAAATTACTATGTGTTCATTTCTACATTTTCATTTAAATTTCTTCACCTTTTATTCTCCACTTAATCTTTTGGGTGTTTGTTCCAGTTTTGGTCCAAATATACATGTATAAAAGTAATGATTTTTCAAGGGGCTTTTCCAAAAGATTTTATACATTCTGTAATCTCTCTTTTTCATGCTTATTTTATCTTTGGTTCATGCATATGTTTTCTTTCTTATTCATGCCTATAATATTTATGAAATGTTGTTAATAGAATTCTTCAACTTTATAGATAGAAGATGAGTGATCCCGCATGTTCAGGCTCAGGCGACACAGCCGAGATTCCCGGTATGAACATTCCGTCTTGGTTCCATCAATATCTCTAGACGAAGGGACAAGTCAAGCTTAAACCCACTAGAAGACCCGTAGAGGGAGCGATAGGTATGGCTCCTACCCGCCGTCCTACCACTATAAACTTTGCTAAGCTATGCAAAGGTTTCTCAAATCTTGGAGGAAAGCCATACATGGGGACTTCTTCTGTGGATTCAAGGTTATGGATCTGCATTTGTGAGAGGATCTTTGGTTTGATGGTTTGACTGATGAGGCAAGGATGCAATTGGCTACTTGGTAGTTACAGGGTGAGGCATTAAGCTGGCGAGAGATAGTTAGGCTGAGATCGACAGAGCGGAGATCACTTAGGATGTGTTCTGTAGGTGATTTGAGGTGAAGTTTCTTTATCGGGTAGAGGAAGGTGTGTAGTTAGAGAGTTCATTCACTTAAAGTAAGGAAATATGTCTATTAGGGAGTATGTTAACTAATTCAGCGAGCTAGCTAGATTTAGTATGGGATTGATTGACACACTACAGAAGAAGACTCTTAAATTTGCTAAAGTGCAGAGTTAGCCTCTTTAGGACTTAGTTCGAAGTCATATCCTATAGGTGCTACATATGAGGGTCTAGCTAAGATGGCTTTGCTAAATACTGTCTCCAGTGAAGCCAAGGGAGAGGAACCCAAGAAGGTTGGAGGTAAAGCACAGCATAACCAACATAAGGGTGTAGGTAGACCCAAGGGAAAGATAGAGAAGAAGGATATGCACTATAGGAAGTGTAGCAGGAAGGGACATTTTATGATGGAGTGCGGGGAAGATCTTTCAAAGGCTAAGTGTTATAGTTGCGATCAATTTGGACATCTGAAGCAAGCTTGCACAACACCACCGAGAGCTTCTGCTCAGACTTCTACACTGATGGTTTCACCTGATACACAAGGGGCAATCCCAAGCTCGAGTGCATAGCCAGTGGCTAACAAGGGTAAGAAAGTAGTGATCAAAGGTGTGTTGACTCTTTTTGGTTTATCAATTCGTACTTTATTTGATAACAGGGATTCACGTACTTTCATTTCTAGTAGACTTGTTAATGACTTACACTTACATACTAGTATAGTCACGGACCCAGTAGTTGTGTCAAACCTCGTAGGAGGATAGACCTATTTTTCTATGTTATGTAGGGGTTTGAAATTGTTTATCTTTGGAGTTGAGTTTGATTGTGATGCCTTTGTATTGGGATTCTATGGGTTTGGGTTAATATTAGATATGGATTGGATGACTATATATATGACTATCTTAGACTGTGATAGGAAGGGCGTTAGATTGAGCACAAGTAATGGGCATAGCTTGGAGGTTTATTGCGACCCTTGAGGATCTATTACGTTGAGCTACTTATATTCATTGGACCCATCATATGATGAGCTAAGTGCATTTCCTATATTTAGATGTTTTTGCTGAGGTTACTTGTAACAACCTGGTTTCTAAATAATCATTAGTTTAAGTTAATAATAGTAAGTTAATCAATAAAATTAGAATTGGATATTGACTTGGAAATGGGTTTGAAACGTTATTTAATGAAAGAACTTAAATTCGGAGAATATGAGGTTTAAAATTTAATTAAGATAAAATTGTGAAAATAATATTTCATAAACGTGACATAATCAAAAATATGCATTTGGAAAGGGAATGATTTTTAAATGGAAGCTTGTATTTATTTTAAATTAAATATAATATATACATTAGTTTACTTTATATTCTTATAGCCCAAGCCTATTCCTTAAAGCCCAATATCATTTTCTACACTTTTCTAACTCCAGAAGCTTCCCACTCTTCACAAATATACTCATAAAAGCTACTCACTCTCAACTTGTTCTTGCTCCAAAAGCTCATGTAGGAAAAGCCTCGATTGTAAAAATAAAAAACAAATTGAATATATTACTTTAATTCATAAAATTTAAGTATGTGGTCCTTGATACTGTTTTGTATCTCTAGCATAAAGCGAATTATGAATGGTGGTGAAATTTGCATGCGTGTCATCAATGGAAAAGAGGGAACCAAAGCCGCTCAGATGAAATTCTAGTGTTTTGTAATATTGATTACTTTTATATGATAATAAGAAATTAGTAATTTATTGAAAAGAGAATATATTTATCGGTTATCTGTTTCTAAATGTTTATTTTGTTATAAGAGAACATTTAATACAAACGGTTTATTATTAATATTAATTTGTAGTTCTACATTTATTCGAATAATTTATTTTATATTGCTTTTCATGCATTCTTTCATTATATATTGAATTGAACTATATGAATGATTCGCCATTGAGATGGATTTGGTTGGTATTTTAGTATGATACGGTGATGACATCCTTTTTATTTGATTTACTAATATTTATTCTATGTTATGAGAAATTAGAATAAAACGGTTTAGTGATACCGTTATATAAAATAAATAAGGGTGGGTGTGATTTATAAGCTATGTATATAATAAAACGCGATAGCATAGGACATCGTTGTGTTGTTTATTCAGTTATCCTTTACTTGTGGATGACCTCAATACGGGGATACGATGCGTAGTATTCGCTACGGCAAATATACTATAGTCATGTGTTGACTTATATGATGCTATATGTTAGCGATTATGTCGAGCCATGTGTTAGCATATGTATTTAGCTATACGATAGCATATGTTTAGTGCCATGTGTCAGTACATGTATTTTAATGTGTGTCATCGTACGTATAGTACCATATGTCAGTATGTGTATATAGGTGTGTATCGGCTATTATACATTTGTAGTATTTGTTTGTCACTGTCCAACTCCCTTTATTTTTCGAGAATGAACCAGATTGGCCAGTATCCACCCTGGCGGGCTTGTCGCGGTGATTTCACCCTAGATTTGTGATACCCTAGTGTCATGCATCGACATCATTTTAGCCGTGTATCGGCAACACTCTAGTCATCCATCGAAAAAATTGTAGAGTCATGTATCGACGATGGTTAACCCTTGTATCATCGAAGCCAATAATCTGTTACCATTTGGGGCAAAGCAGGGTCATGACAAATGTAAAGCATAGTCTTGCAGCGTGTTTATGACATGCGGTGGATAAGAGTCACGATGTCCTGCAATGTGTTTTGTGCAATTCATGTTGTTAGAGATTTCATAATACTTGTAACAACCCAGTTTTTAAGTAATCATTAATTTAAGCTAATAATAGTAATTTATTTAATAAAATTAGAATTGGATATTTATTTGGAAATGGGTTTGAAATGTTATTTAATAAAAGAGTTTAAATTACGAGAATATGAGGTTTAAAATTTAAATAAGATAGAATTGTGAAAATAATATTTCATAGAAGTGACGTAATAAAAAATATGAGTTTGGAAAGGGAATGATTTTTAAATGGAAGGTTGTATTTACTTTAAATTAAATATAATAGATACATTAATTTATTTTATATTCTTATAGTCCAAGCCCAAGACCTTAAAGCCCAATATCATTTTCCACACTTTTCTAACTCTGAAAGCTTCCCTCTCTTCACAAATATACTCATGCAAGCTACTCACTCTCAACTTCTTCTTACTCTGGAAGCTCTCCCACACAAACCCCTCCATTTTGAAAATAAAAAACAAATTCAATATATTATTATAATTTATAAAATTTAAGTATGTGTTCCTTGATATTGTTCTATATCTCTGGCATAAAGATTCAATATATTATTATAATTTATAAAATTTAAGTATGTGGTCCTTGATATTGTTTTATATCTCTGGCATAAAGAGAATTATGAGCAGGGGTGAGATTTGCATGCGTGCGATCAACAGAAAAAAGGGAACCAAAGCTGTTTAGCTGAGAATCTATTACTCATATATCTATGCTCTAATCATGATATATATCTTATTTGAGTGGCTCTTGAATGAATTTAATGTTCAATTGAACTATATGTGACACAAGTGAGGCAGCTGAACCAATTGCCTACAACAGGCGATACGTTGACATCGATCGGTCGACTGGTGATGGTGACCGATTGACCTATCCTTAAGCATTTCTATGTGTGTCCATGTAGGTTAGTGTGTGCATTCCATCCCTCTGTGTGCGTGCGCATTGTCTTGCATTTATGGGCATGAGTAATGAGTGAGGTGCTGATGTATATGTGTGCAGATGTGTGTATATATGTGTTTGGGCAGTGTGTTCTTGGAAGTGCATGGGTATATGCATCTACAGCTGAGCGTGTGTGTGATTGGTATGTATATGTGTGTTTTTGTCGGATTTGCATGTGTGTTTTTGTCGGATTTGCATGTGTGTTTTAATGCCAGGTTGTAGGCGATATGTTTGTGTACGTGTATATATTTAAGTGAGTGCAAAGTTCTAGTGTGTGTTGATGCGCATGCATGGCTGAGTCTTGAGCTCGTATGTGTGTTTGTGGTAGTCCCAGAGTGTGGTGTTTATATGCGGTGCAAGTGTGCATGTGTACTCTGGGTTATATGACGTCTCTTTGTGAATTTGAATTTGTTAGTGTGTGTGTGTAATTGCATGTCTGTATGTGTGTTGCATGGAAGTGACTGTGAGGTGCGTTTGTGAACTTGTGTGTGAGTGTCTGCACTTTCTCATGCTTTATGTTTGTTACCAGTGCGAACCCGTCTTTTGCATATGGACCGCACTCAACTTCTTATCATCATAACTTGTTTAAATGATATATATGGTTTATTGATTAAGAAATATTGATCTTTTTATCCATTTTCAAATAAGATTGCATTTTATCTAAAACTTGTGTACAAATCTTTGAAAACAGTAATGTAGATAGTACTAGTGCTTGATAAATAATTGCAAAATATGAAGAATAAATGATTTCAAAGATAAAATTTCCACACAATACACATATAAATTATACACACATACACGACACTCACGCAGGAATATACATGCAAATACAACAATATAAAGAGAAGGTTATCCGCTATTGGCTCACCATTGTACAATATCAGACTCAAATACTGACTATTGAGCCATGATGGTTTTGGCATCATGATCACCAATGTATGACAAAAAAAATTCATTTAAGTTATCTTTCTGCAAAATGAAACCAATTGTCTTTTATATTAGACTTAGATGTGCATTACAGATTATAGGTTGTTGTTAATGTTCATTTAATTATCAATCAAATTTAATTGGTTTCTTAAAAAGAATTTAGTGTAATGATATTAGCTTGAGAAATACATTTTCCATTTCATGGAAAGTAATTTATAAAACTCTAGCATACATTCTTTTCTATCGGAATAATATATATCTTTAAATACTGAATTTAATTATAGAATTATGATGTAGTTCATGCAAATAATGATATTGGACCTAATCAAAACATGGCTAAGACCTGATTAAACAACAGAAAGTTCATCTATTATCTTTTAAATCATATTTATAAACGACCTCAAAATTCTTTAGATGATTAATATAGATAAACAATTTGGTGGGTGCAACCAAACATAAATACATAACCTCATCAAATGGCGACGTGACAACACAAAATTTGTGTTGTTTGTAGCAATAAAAACTCTGAACATGGGTTCAAAATGTAAATTAGAGAGCTAAGAAACTGAAAATTCAATTTGTTATATTTGAGAACAACTGGAAGGAGCAATGATCCAAAAACACGAAAGTGAGATCAATCAGCATACATACACACACACATAAAGGAAGAGACAAATTAATAGGGTACTGTCAATATCATTGCAGTGCTAGATGATGGACATAAATAGAAATGATACAATTTGCATACATGAAAAACTAATTATTATGAAAAATACGCAATATCCAGATATGCTTTTACGTTAGTCACTCATACATAAAAGTGAATTCACAATAGTTTCTCTGAACTAAAATCACTTGTTTAATACAAATCTGACGCTGTCTCAAACCGTGGTTCCTTTGCTTGGAGCTTTTGTTCAATGTAAAGTTTCGTGTAGTCCTCAAAAACAAACTTTAGGTACACATCCATCCGTTCTTCCTCTTCCTTTTAAGTCAAATCTGTTGTTGGATAAATCAATGCGTCGCTTCCTAGTTTGTAGAACAATGCTAACGGCTCCTTCAATAATTGCGAATCACTTACTCTTTCATCTTGAAATAACAATACGATTCCACTAGCATCTATATGGGTTCTTAATGTTAGTCCTTGAGATGATGGTTTTGATGACAACAACCTTAGAATAATATTATAAAATATAAATGCTAACATTATAGTTAGATATATATGTATATGCATGATTTAACCATGCAGGTACCAAGAATGAAGACTGTACAGTATAGAGATTCAAGATACCAAGATTGAAGACTCATGAGTATCAAGATTATCAAGAGTTCAAGATTTCAATAATAGGTAATTTAATTTGGAATTTTGTTAAAACTCCTAGAAAAGCACTGACATCTTAAAATCTAATTTATTCGTGGAATGGAATCCACTTCGAGCCCGTTAAAGGGATGGAACCCCAAGTAGGATGGAACCTACGAAAAAATTTAGTGGAACATTATTTTGTATCCGCTAACTTTTATTTAAAATGTTTTACAAAATTATATCTTGTTTTCAAAATGTTTTCAAAATCTTCCTTTTAAAAGAATCAAAAACATCTATCCTTGTTTTAAATATTTTTAGCCTCCAATTAATCTTTATTTTGAAAATCAAATTATCCTTGGTTTTTAAACTATCTTTTAATTATAATATATTTAATTTTTAAATATTTGTACTTCAATTTAAATATAAAATTATAGTAAAATTATATATATATCAAAATATTATTCTCTATATTTATTTATGTATTTTAACTATAGTTAAGTTATATTTATAAAGTTTAAAATAGTTTTAAAATAAGATAGAAGTTATTTTCAAAGAAAAGCAAATCACCAAAATTTCCTTTGGCATGTCGACATACTTAAGTACCCCGTGTCGACATGGTAGCAGTTGATTTCAAAACTTGAATTTCAAAAGAAGTGTCTATTCGTCATATCCCTTTACGAATGGACATGGCTATTGTTCTACTATAAATAGGGGTGGTTCTGAACGAATTTATAATCATATTTTTTTGGTTTTCACACCTCTTCTTCTTCCACATTTCTTTATACATATTCTTTCTATTACTCTGCCGAAATCAACATTGAATCTAACAAGATCATTTCTATTTTGATTCTCTATCACTATCTCAACAAGATCTCAGTGCTATTCAGAGTTATAGACTTCTTTGTAATCAATTTAGCGAGAAAAGGTGTGATTGTAGCCTTGGAAATCAATCAAGCAAGAAAAGGTGTGATTGTGGCCTTGGAAATCAATCAAGTTAGAAAAGGTGTGATTGTAG
This sequence comes from Allium cepa, assembly GCA_030765085.1. Classification (NCBI taxonomy): domain Eukaryota; kingdom Viridiplantae; phylum Streptophyta; class Magnoliopsida; order Asparagales; family Amaryllidaceae; genus Allium; species Allium cepa. The sequence goes on along the minus strand of CM060928.1, from coordinate 409,420,180 downwards.
CCTAGGAAATCAATTGGCTAAACTTGTTGCCCCTGAAATCAAGTATCTCTACTCAGAGGATTGTGAATGTGGAGTGGTGTACCTCGTGGCCTTGAAATCGAGGGTGTAATTATACAATTGCTTTTGAAAGGAAATCCGTACTTGTGTGCGGGACCGGATGTAGGAAAACTCCGAACCAGTATAAAATCCGACATGTTCTTTCCTTTATTGCTTTTACTTTATTTCTGCATTTGTGTTTGATTCTGTGATCATATCTGTGTCTGAATATTGCATATATTTGTGTTCAAATTAACAAAAACTCAAAAAGATTTAGTAATTTCTTTAAACACTTTTCACCCCCCTCTAGTGTTAATCCTAGCTTCAAAATCCGTATTCCGCATTCTCACATTTGGTATCAGAGCAAGGTTTTCAAAGTTTTCACAATCTGAATTTTGAAAATTTTTCAAAATGGCTACCAACACTGGTTCTATTATCCCTGTCACTAGTTCATTTGTAGAAGGTCAGCCTACTGTCAGACCACCACTTTCTAATTGCAGTAACTATGCATATCGGCATGTAGGATGAAAATATATTTACAATCTATAGGACTAGACACTTGGAATGTCACACAGACTGAATATTCTGAACCCACAATTGATTTTGCATAGTGGACCGCTGAGCAAAAGACTGTTGCCCAAAATGACTCTAAAGCTATGAATATTCTATTTTGTTCACTTAATAGAAATGAATTTAATAGAGTGTCAGTTTGTAAGTCTGCATATGAAATCTAGAAAACTTTGCAAGTTACTCATGAAGGAACAAGATCAAAGTTAAACAGACCAAAATTTTCATGCTCACAAACCAGTTTTAATTATTTAAAATGAAATCTAATGACCCTATTTCAGGTATGTATAGTAGATTTCAGAACATTGTGCATTTTCTAATATCCTTGGGAAAGGAATTTTCGAAAGAAGATCAAGTCAGAAAAATCTTAAATTCTCTTACTCCAGAATGGGATCAAAAGACACTTGCGATCGAAGAGGCAAACGACATCAGTATCCTAAAGATAGAAGAATTAATTGGAAATTTAATGTCGTTTGAAGTCCAAATGATTTTTTTTTTTTTTGAAATGGTACTTTATATACAACAAATCATTGGGACAACATATCTCATGTCAATAAACGTTCGAAAACAAGTTTCGAACTTGTGACCTCTTGCACCAAAGCCGAATCAATTAACCACTTGGACAATGGTGCTTGTCGATGTCCAAATGATTGAGAGAAGAGAAAGCAAAGCATCTGAAAAGAAATCAATGGCATTCAATGCATTGACCAATGGATCGGATTCAAACAGCGATAACGATGAAGAGATCGCCCTTACGACCAATAATTTTCGAAAATTTCTAAAATACAGAAAGATGAATAATCTCAAGAGAAGCAACTATAAGAACTCTGGAAATCAGAATGTAGTGCCAAACAATATCAAATGTTTCAACTGTGACCAACCAAGCCATATCAAAAGAGACTGTCCGTATCCAGATAGGCAAAATCTTCCTAAAGATAATGATTCCGTAAAGAAACGAAAACGTTCATTTACTGCTACTTTAGATGACCTAGACTCGTCTTCAAGCGATGATGATCAGAAGATAGATAATTCAAATATGTGTTTCACGGCAGTTCACGACTCCGACCAATTCAGAGAAACGGACTCAGAAAAGTGTACACATTTACAATACAATTGGTTGAAATTGCATGCTTAGAATTGGATGCTTGATTGATTGATTTTGAATTGGTGTGTTGTTTGAATTTTAAATTTTAAATTTTTATTATTTTATTATTTTAATTATTATTTTTATCATTATTTTTATTTATTTTTATTTTTAATAGTATCATAATATTTTATGGGATATACTATAATTCTAGTAATATTCCAAATATATATAGACATTAAAAATAGTGTATATATATATATATATATTAGAATACTTAAGAAAAATAATCATGTAAATTCAAAGGCACATGTCGACATGGTCCCTACCATAATGTCGACATGAGTATAGAATTGGAAATTCAAAGTTTGAATTCAAATGATTGAATTTTCCTCTACCTTTTCACTTCATTCAGTTCTCTGAAAAGCTACCTTTTGACCAAAGAATATGTCATTTGAGAATCTATTTATTCACTATCTTTTATCACATCTTTTCACTTTCATTTTCAAATTCAAAATCTCTCTTCAAAGCTTCAAGCTCTCTATTCTCTACTCTAATGGCTTCTTCGAGCAACCCCTCCACAATGAGAATTTCTAGAAAGATAAAAGAGCCACTCTTCAATGACCGGAGGCCATAAAAGCATACATCAATTATGCTAACTATGGAAAAGTCCATCCCGGAAAGTTTGATTTATTTCAAGATTTTTCTTCTTATGAAATTGATTCTCCTTTTGCAAACAATCAAGTTCTTAGTCTTGTTGATGCTTCTCAAAATGATTTTGTTTCTTATCCAAGTCTTCTTAAAATTTTCTATGCAAATTTAAACCGTGGATTATATAATGAAAATGATAATGAGATTTCGGGTAGTGTCAAAGGCACTAGAATCGTTTTAAATTGTGGTCTTCTGGGTATCATTCTCAATTGTAAAAACATGGGAATGGATCTTTCTAGTTTTAATATCGATGAAAATGATCGTGAGACATTTCATCACATTTTTGAAGGAAATGATGATTTTGATTTCAAAAATCGAAACTTTCGACCAAAAGCTAGAATTGTTAATCTTCTTTTGCAACATATTTGACCCCAAGATCGGGGAATTTTAACAATCCAACTTCAAAAGTTTACAAAGCATGTTTTGCTATTTTTGGAAATTATGATATTAATTGGGTGCAAGTTATTTTGGATGAACTTCGTCCCAAAAATCTTGAAATGAGGGAAAACACTTTATATCATGGAATCTATCTCACTCGGATTTTTAACTATTTTGGAGTTGATTTCAAAGGAGAAGAATTTGTTTCAAGAAAAGTTTTTAATCACTCAAATATTTCTCTTATGAAAATTCCATTTGTTTTTCAACCTTATGCGACTCTTGCCGAAAAGGAAGAGCATTTGGCTCATGAGGAGATGGAAGAGGAGGAAGAGGAAGAAGAAGGGGATGCAATGCAAATAGAAGAAGAAGATGAAACCTCTTTGGAAAGCATTGACTATCCTTCCAATCCAACCAACAAAACCCTTCTCAAAAATCAAAAGACTAATGTCGAGAATCAACGGATTCTTAAACGGTCCATTAGTAAGAAATTGGATAAAATGTCATCAAAGATGAACAAGTTTTTCTCCAAAGTCAACAAGAAGCGTGGATTATCTTCATCTTCGTCATCCTCTAACTAGTTCTATCTTTTCATTTCATGTTGTATTAGTTTAGTTTGTTTTGATTTGAATGTTCATGTAGTTCTTTATGATTAATCATTGTATCGTTCTATTATGCAATGAAATTAAATTTCCTTTCTGTTATCTAGCTTATCTTATCTCCATAATAAATGTTATTATATTATATAAATATATATATACACAATTATTCACAAAATCAAAATAAGTCATCAAAATTAACTAGACCATGTCGACATCCCCCCTTGACCATGTCGACATGTACTGGTCAGAAATGACATTTCATTTTCAATTTGAAATTTGAAAAACTACCTTATGTCTATTCATTTCAAACAAATTTCTACACCTATAAATACCTATTTCTTCTAGAATAAATCACTCAGGATTATCTCTTATCTATTTTATCTCTAATTCTTCTCACAAACTCAATTATGGCCAATCCAATTCATAATTTAACCGAGAATCTTGAAGAAACTCTTAATTCTTTCAAGAATATTCTTTCGTTCATTCTTCGTAACCAGCGACACTTGGAGTTGAGTCAAGTGCAGATGATCAAGGTGCAAGAAAAGCATTTCGATGCGATACGATGGATGATTTCCAATCTACACAGGGATAATAATGAAGCACATCTTCTTGTCTCTCTCACCAATGATAATGAAAATTGGGATGCCATTAAAGTAGACCCTATATTTGGAGAAGAAGAATGGGCGGAAGTTCCTCATAATGTTTGATTTTATTTGATTTCTTTGTTTGATTTGAATTGTTTGCTTGGATTGTTTTGATTTGACTTGATTTGTTTTGGTTTGAATTGATATTTGGTGTGCAAAACATGTATAAATATGCATTGATATTTATTTATATGATATTTGATTAATTATCATGTCTATCAGTATCATTATCTCTTAATCTATCTATTATATACTCCATTGTATAGTTTATTAGTGCGGGTACTTAAGTACAAGAATGAGGGGGAGTTATATAGTTTCGAGTTAGTTTTTGTTGATGACAAAAGTGGAGAAATATAAAATAGGGTAGTTAGGCACAGATTAAGAGGGAGTTATTAGTTTTAGGGGGAGTTATTAGGATAGAAGTAATATTTTATGAACAAAGGTTATCATCATCAAAAAGGGGGAGATTTTTAGTCCTTGAGATGATGGTTTTGATGACAACAACCTTAGAATAAGATTCGTCATATCCCTTCACGAATGGACATGACCGTTGTTCTACTACAAATATGGGCGGTTTTGAACGAATTTATAATCATATTTTTCTAGTTTTCACTCCTCTTCTTACACATTTCGGTATACAAATCTTACCATTACTCTGCCGAAATCAACATTGAATCTAACTAGATCATTTCTAGTTTGATTCTCTATCACTATCTCAACAAGATCTCAGTGCTATTTAGAGTTATAGACTTCTTTGTAATCAATTTAGCGAGAAAAGGTGTGACTGTAGCCTTGGAAATCAATCAAGCGAGAAAAGGTGATGATTGTGACCTTGGAAATCAATCAAGTTAGAAAAGGTGTGATTGTAGCCTAGGAAATCAATTGGGTGAACTTGTTGCCCCTGAAATCAAGTATCTTTACCTAGAGGATTGTGAATCTAGAGTGGTGTACCTCGTAGCATTGAAATCGAGGGTGTAATTGTACAATTTCTTTTGAAAGGAATTCCGTACTTGTGTGCGGGACTGGATGTAGGGTAGCTCCGAACCAGTATAAAATCCGGTGTATTGCTTTTACTTTATTTCTACATCTATGTTTGATTCTACGATCATATATGTGTCTGAATATTGCATACATTTGTGTTCAAATTAACAAAAACTCAAAAAAAATTAGTAATTTTTTTAAACACTATTCACCCCCCCTCAATTGTTAATCATAGCCTTAAGATCCGTATTCCGCATTTCTCACACTTAATCCTTTGAAAAGTTCCAGTTTTGGGCATGGTAGGTAGTAGCTTACTTTTTCTGCTAAATGTTGGACCTTTTGACCCCTTGAATGCATTTTTCAAGCATCCTTTTTATAAACCAAATTGTCTCTCTACAAGTTTTTCCAACTCCTTTGCTAACTCCTTCATCTCTTCCCTAAAAGTTATATAGTATTCTAATAGATAGACCTGGGTATAGTAAGTAAGTTTCTTTAACTTATTTTTAATGCAGTATACCTATACTTATCTTCAAGATCGGGAATTTTTGAGGTGTTAGGCTTAGGGAGATGTTTTATGTGAAAAATGCTTTCCTAGTCCATGCTTCTTGTATCCATTTCTTCTCCTTTTTCAAGTACTTAGTCAGCGAATTCTTTGAATCTCTGTTCCATGCTTTTCTTATAATGCGCTTTAGTAATCTTTTCCACTTTATACATTAGCTCAACTGTAACTCCATGGTTCATTAGCTAATATCAATAAATTTTGTTGATAATGTTATGTATCTACTTGAAAGTTAGTCACTGCATGGGTTACTTTAGTTATCAACTAATCATAGCATGAAATGTGTTTTATAGTTTATAAATGACAAGCATCATAAATTTGGAATCTTAGGTGCCGAATATGGTTGATTGACTTAAATTACGTTATCATGTGAATTACATCAGCATGCCCAATATACAAATAATGTTTTTATTTAAAAATTTCCATACACTGCCCAAAAAATACTACATGTGATTAAATTAAAATAACAATTGGAAAACCTAATATTAAAAATAAATCATGGAAAATAAACCATTTCCTAAATCATATAAAAGGTAAAATGAAAAAGCAAACCTTCTCGACCTTTGAAGAAAATGATAAATAGTCTACTTAATGTTCGAAAGGCATCGACAAAACTGATGTTTACCTGTTTCAATGTTAAGAGGCTCATGAATGATAAAAGCGGTTAGGCTATCAAGGAAAAAGGAATTCAATAGCCATTTCACACTCAAGATGAAGTGATTGTTGGGATTTAGTATGACAAAATTGAATTAAAAACTGTTCTGTCTATTTGTTACTGTAAACTAATCCAATTTTACTTCAGTCGACTTAAATGAATCCAACCTATTACTGAAATAATTAAAATTTTAAGGACTGTAAATTATTTTGATAAGTGTTGATGCCTTGAAAAAATTAATATTTTAAAAGTAACTGGCAATTGAAATTTCATCCACTCCTTACCAAAATTGGAATAATTACTTTTTACGCTATAACATATAACACTTTGACATTCTTATGAATAGGTAATCTTGTTTCGAAATAATGTGTGGGCATTAATAATTTCATAAAATCGGTGTGTAGCGTACATTTTTGGAGTTTGTTCTGTCCATTACTCGTTGTAGAAAACTTTTTTCATTCCGAGATCGCTGTAGCACGGTGTTTGGTTCCCATGGTGCTGCAATTAAACAGTGCGAACCCATGCTACAGAGTTTATCCCACAAATTATTAACAATGTTGTATTTGATTTTTCAAAGTTTATAGTTATGCATTATGCTTTCTTACTATTTTAACTCTATTTACACTAATTTGTTTGTATAAACCTGTCATCCGAAAATAACCAATAATGAACTTATCCAAATGCAAAGAAGTTTCTTGTTACGATATGGTTATTTAGTATAAGGTGTATGAGACACATAAAGAATCTCAAAATACTAATATTTGTTTATATAAACTATTATTATATTCGAAAATAATTTATGTCAATTTAACATGCATGGCCGAAACAAATGGTCCAATGTGAGAGCTGGTAGATTTCTTTGTTTTATTAATGTCTGTTCAAAAATATCATAATATTTTATCTAATAAAAATATACCAATAAATTCCAACGAAAGTCAAAATATCATAGTTTTCCGCTTAATAGATTAAAAGAATTCATCTGAAATCAATCTTTGAGTCAAAAAGAAATAAGAGAAAAACGAAAGGTCATTAGACCCATTATTTTAAATCATAAAAAGTGGAATTAGATTTTCTTAAACTTGGAAGCTACTAATCTTCATTTCGAATCCAGTAGTCTAGTTGGCAAAGAATTAAATTGGAAAGTATATTTGTAGCCCAAAAGAAGAATTCAGTTTAATAATTGTTCCTTTCTTGTATTTTTGGATATTCCATTGCAAAACTTAACACTGTACGCTGATGATTAAGTAATATCTATATATTGATTCATTTAGAGCAAGTTCTAATATTTTATCATTAATGGTTTGCTTAACAATAATCTTGTCTAATAGCAAAAATATTGGCAAAGTAGAGATCCAAAAAGCTAGAAGTGTAAAACCATAAGCATACATCGTGGCAAATTATCCAAATATCATAGACATCCTAAAATGTGATTTTAAAATATTTACCATGTTGGGTATACAGGATTTCAAAGATGCTCTGCACTGGTACACCATACTGCAGTCTTTACATTTTTTGCCAACAATCCCTGAGAAAAACAATAATAAATGAACTATTAAATAACGAAGAGTGGTTAATGAAAAAAAATGACATTTATCATTCAAACTATTGCCCCTAGCGAGTCTAATTTTAACATGCTTTATCACATGGGATAATAATATGCAAGTTTTAGTCCAAGCAAAGCTTGATAAAAAATATATTCAAATTTGCATACTATTTTCCAAACAAACATTAAGTGACTATATTGTTCAGAGTTAGCATTTTTTCTGACAAATGCATTATGATTTTGCATAAATCTTCTAAAAGACACGAAAGCCCTAAACCAACCAAAGTTGTAGCGAAGAATTTGGGTCCCCAAGGGAAGACTTTAACAAAATACAATGTTACATATATCCAGATGTGAAGTAATACATCATGGACAATGAAGCAGTCGACAATGATTCTAGTAATGAAAAGTTAGCACATAGTCATAGAAGCATTAACAAAAGCAATTGATATAACTTCTACTTTGATTGCATAGATCTTTGTCAGATTTTCTTTGGATCTGACAAATAATTTAGAAAATATACATAATGAAATTCCAAGAAGGAATGTATGATAGTAAGCAATCAAAAGATCATTATTCAAAAAAATTAACATAACGACATATAATGAAAAATAAATGGTACAAATCAATAAATCTATACTGGCTTAGTAGATGATCGACCATGGGAAACTTTAATGTAGCCACTTACTCCACATACGTAATAACATGTTAGATTCAGCCTTACATAAAATAGTGACATGTTGGTCAATCATTTTTTGGTGTATCCAAGTATAACATAGACGAACAAATAAACTCCATTCCGTCCCCTCTATAACATAGACCAACAAAAAGTAATAGCCAAAAAGGTCAATGGCACTTTTGTGTCTATATGGAAATATTAACAAAACAAATAAAAAGAACACATCTATAACATCATTTTGAATTCAACTGCTACCTTTAATTAGAACATTAAACATATGAACAAAAAAAAGTTGGTAGAATATTTAGAAATGTAGTTGTAATTTTATAAGTGGATGAAATTTGCTCCTAGAAAAACAATTAAATTCATGTTCAACAACTGTTGAAACTTTAACAACATATACATACATACACACATGCATGCATATTGTTCTATACAGCTAGAAAAACTCAACACTCCTTTAGCTTCATAAACTATAGGTTTAGGAACATCCAACTGAATTTATCTATAAAACATCAACTCTTCATCATAAACATTTTAAGTTATTATATACAAAATCACATATAACCAAAGCCATATAAACATAAACACGGTCCTAGATATTCATATGTAGTTTTGAAATAATAAGAAAAAGTCATCAAAAGATAGTTAAAACGAACTATGAACTTCCACATATTAAACTAAAATTCGACTTACATAAATACAACATTACCTCAGTACGTATAGCTTTAACTATACACAATGTCATAATCTATAAAATTAGCAGAAGGATGGAAAAAAAATCAATACAACATTCTGAATATAGTAGTTTCATGATTAATGTAGCAATACACTATCTATTACAAACATTATAAGATATAGCATTACCATTAATAATTATAATGTTACAATCTACATTAAACACCATATACCTAAGGCTTAAAATGCATGAATATTTGTTAACACGAAAATTTTAAGCTTAATTATGAAAGTAAACCACACTAATACCTAACCATGCTTGCATGGTTCTAAAGAGCTTTGGTTTTTCATGCAACCCTACAACCCAGATTATACCATAAAGAAAGAAAGAAAAATTCGTAAAAATTATAGAAGAGTTCAACTGGATTAAACTAGTGTCTCGATCATAGCTCATAAAATCTGTAGATGAAAAAATTATATATCAAACAATCTGAACATACCTAATGCACAAAATAGCATAATTCAACCAAGTTATTAAATGTAATGAATCAAACATCAAATCGTATACTTAATAATATTCTACTTTCAAACTTGAAGATTACTAAAAAAAATTGAAATAATTTTACCTGATTGGTTAGCATCGGCCAGAAGCAGCCTATAGATTTTGTTTAAGATCATTTTAAGGATATGGATACCATGAAAACATCATCCAACTAAAAATAAATGGTAGGTTTTCAAGAATTACAGATAATGATAGTAGGATAAATACTATTGTCATCAATAACAAAATCCATATTTATTTGTAATTTAAATACTAATTAAATAATTCGATGATATTAATTATTTAATTAAACATATTCAATCAATAATGTTATTTCAAGTATATTAGTGCAAACCTAATATATTTGTCATCGTTAGCACGGGTTCGCACTAATATTTGTCATCGTTCGGTGCAATGAATATGTTAGATAAACTAATATATTATATAAACTGAATTTAAAGTGGAGTATAAAGTTATTTGGGATAAAAAACTTGCAATATGAATAGTTAAACCAATACGTAATACAAAGTAGTGAAAATTTATAAATTTGCATTTCTAAGCTCAAACAGATAGAAGCATAAATAAAAGTATCAACGATCTTAACTTAATACCTCGCTTGCTCAATGGTCTAAATAGGAAAGCTGTGAATAATTATATACATTTTTGTACAAATAAACAAATTAAAAAATTTAGCTTCTTCTTGTAAAAATTAACATTAGACATAATTTTACAGGGCGTATAAACAACACTACTTTATGATTTTGTATGACGTATTGTTTATTATTTGTTAATTAAAATCTAGTTTGATTTAGACGGGTTAATTTTAAATGATTGCATGATGGATTTGAATTCAAGTTCATGCTACCATCGTTGAAGATAAATAGTCAAGTTCACGATAACTTATTAAACAGAACATTCAGTAGTACAATCGAATATATATAATACGTGAAAATGAGTTCACAGTGAAAAACTAAATAAACATTGGGGAACATTTAATTTAGATTAATCAATTCTTATATCGTGATGTATTGAGTTTAACAATTCATTTATGCAAAACAACAGTATTGCAATACTAATATTTTTCGAACTTTTATTAAGCTAACCAAATTCTTTATTAATTTTCAAGTCAAATATAAATAGAATCAAAGTCGAAATTACTATTAGGTTAGAAGTTAACGGTAACAAAACAATTTTATGTCATGAAACAAAGTAGTCAAAAGGACTAATCTTAGACCAAGCTCAAATTATCCAAAAAATTAAAACAAAGAAAAATGATATTGGTAATAATATAAACGCCAAATATCACTCAAGTTGGGTAACAATAGGAAAAAAACAAAGAGAGAAACAAAATTAGAAAGTAGATAGAAAGTTTATTACGTGAATGGAAATGATTCTTTGAATTTGTTGAGCCAATTTTTTCCTACAGATCTACAGAAGAGCGCAACTATAAGCTTTACGAAAAGCAAAACAAACTGGCTAATGATTATACTAATCCAGCAATAGATTAAGTGATTTACTTTATAATCAATGGAAACAATAGAAGATGAAAATTAGAGAAAAAACCACATATCAAATCTTCAGATCCAAGGCATGAAGATGAGATAAATAAGGTGAACTCCATAAGTTAAGGCACAATTTAGAAGAACAGAGAGATTTGAACCATAGGCATTAAGTTTTTTTTGTCACTCTATATTGATGCAATTCAATGACGATGGGGAAGAAAGGGTGTAAATCTGGGTGATGCAACGGTGGTAAGACGCATGAGAATAGAGCACAGAGCGGAGAAGTGAAAAATCAGAAGGGACTTAATCATGTATGGAAGAAGGCATGAAAAAAGGGGACGGTGCTAGAATCGCATGCGAAATAGGGAGAGGGGATAATACTAAACAAGGGAGAGAGAAAGGAGTAAGTACGATGGCGGCCTTTCGTTTTTGAATTATAGTAAATCATGAAATAATGCCTATATGTAATATTTAGCTTTGTAAAATGTTTTGTGAATTTAAAAATAAGCTTTCAATGTTATTTAATAATTGAGTACATTTATATAATAATAAGAAATTAGTGTTTTTTTGAAAAGAGAATATATTTATTAATTATCTATTTCTAAGTGTTTCTTTGTTATAAAGGAACATTTATTACAAATGGTTTATTATTAATGTTAATTTGTAGTTGTATTTTTATTTTATTAATTTATTTTATATTGCTTTTTATGCTTTCTTTTCTTGTATACTGAATTGAACTATTGGATGATGAGATGGATTTGGTTGGTATATTAGTATGATACGATTATGACATCCTTTCTATTTGATTTACTGATATTTATTCTATTGACGAGAAATTAGAGTGACCAGTTCAGTGATACCATTTGGTATGAGACTTTCGGTAACACTTTTTCGGTTATTCTATGGACTCGTTATATAGAATAATGAAGGAAAAGTGTGATGTATGAGATTTGTTTAAATGAACTATTAACAAGCGTGGTATGGGACGTCATTGTGTTATTTATTCGATTATCCTTTGCTTGTGGATGACACTCAATATGGGGATACTATGTGTGATATTCATTGCGGTAAATATATTATAGTCATGTGTTAAATTATATGGTGCTATATGTCAACGATTATATCGAGCCATATGTCGGCATATGTATTTAGCTATGTGATAGCGTATGTTTAGTGCCATGTGTTGGTACATGTATTTTTCCATGTGTCAGCGTATGTATAGTACCGTGTGTCCGTATGTATATATAGTCGTGTTTCAGCTTTATACATTTATAGTATTTATCTATCGCTATTCAGCTCCCTTTATTTTTCGGGAGTGAACCAGATTGGTCAGTATCCACCCCATCGGTCGCTTCGGATCTATAACACCCAGCAGCGTTTGCCAGCATCATTTTAGCCATGTGTCGGCAACGTTCTAGCCGTGTGTCGACATAATTGTAAATCCATATGTCAGCAATGGTTATCCCCTTGTGTCACCTAGGTCAGCAGACTGTTACCATTAGGGCCAAAGTAGGGTCGTGATCGATGCAGAGCATAGTCCTGCAGCGTGTTTATAACATACAGTGGATAAGAGTCACGATGTATATCGAGGTAACCAAGACTTAGGAGCCATATTGGTTGGGCATGTCTGTCTTGTTCGCTAGTTACGTATGTAGCCTCCTAGAGCAAGTGTATCTGTCTTCCCATCTAGTCCTGCTGTGTTGTGATATAGACAATTGCTTATTCTTCTATCGAAGATGATAACTGGTGATTATACCAGACTGCGTCCTATGTATGATCAATCCTCCAATCCTTCTTCAGTGTGTGTGGCCTATTATTCTTCTTTGGCATGTAGCGCTAATTATTATTTATTTTCAAGTGTTGCTTTTACATCTTATTGGCTTATGTCGCGAACTTCTATTCATTGGCATATGTTGCCAATTATCTACACTAGATGTGTGTCATCAATTATACATTATTGGTACCAACTATATTTTCATAGGTGCATGTTGCCGTTTACATCTTCCTTTGGCATGTTTCGCCATTATTATGTTTTGATTTTAGATGTCAACTTATATTGATATTATGATGTTTTTGGGATTTGAATGTTGGTTTCTGGATATATGCGAATCACCCAGTTTTGTTGATTCTATGATTTTTTGTTTTGATGCATTTCTATATTGGTAACAACATATTTCGATATTGATGTTGATTGATTTCATATGGGTTTGAGATATTTGGACGATGTGATGTCTTGATGATCATTTATGACATTATACACATTTTCCATATTTATATACATCCTTTAACATATCATTTGATGATTTAATTATGTTATAGATTTATTATATTATCATTCCATGTTTACATTGGGTTACCTTTATTATTATTACTTGATTAGGTATAGTATGAACCGTGTATTATTTTATAATGCCCGGGTCAGTCCGAAACATTTCAGGTACAGGGACGACAAGACCAGTATTTGTTTTACTAGTCATAGAGAAGTTTACATAGGAATTGTTACATGATATTTGTATGACATTGATTCACTATATATACATATAATTGACATTCTAGTTGTATTGGATTCTTATAACATCATTGTATTATATATGATATCGCTATGATTGACTCTATGTTCTTTATGTGATACAGCATATTATGTATTGTTCTGCATTGGAGGCACACGTATCTATTGCTTTGTACCGATACTGTGTACATATAGGTGAGTTATATATATTTGATGTTTTAATACATACTTGTGTTAGTCCAAGATAATATTCACGTGTGCACCCCTTGTAGCCTCATTCTTCGTTTTTATATGACAGTGTTAATATGTAATGCTCTTGGATAGTATGGGTGTAGAGGTGGGGTTACATTACTGGTCTCGTGCCCCAAAGAGAGATCGAATTTAGGATTTATCCTATGAGAATGCTAGACCTATTGCCGTACCACTAAGGAATATGCTCCAAAGGGAAGATGCGAGTTGAAAAATCAAGTTAATGAGTTGTTAGAGAAGGGTCTTATTAGAAGGAGCATTTTTGAGTGGGAAGCACCAGTCGTCTGTGCCACCAAAACGGGCAGTTCTCGTAGACTCTGCATCGATTTTAGAGAGCTGAATAAACTGACAAAGAAGAATAGTTATGAACTGCTCTGCATAGACGATCTCTTTGATCAGTTGGTTGGAGCAAGAGTATTCTCACTGCTAGAGTTGGCTGCCGGATTCCATCAATTGCAAGTAGCCGAGGACATTATTTAGAAGACAACATTCCTTACACCCGATGGATAGTATGAGTGCTTAGTTATGCTCTTTAGGCTGACCAATGCACTCTCCTAATTTATTGATCTGATGATCCGAGTATTTAGGGGGTTGCTTTACAAGTTCATCGTAGTATTTGTGGACGGTATTCTTGTATACTCGAGGAGTGAGGAGGAGCATGTGTTGCATTAAGGAGAATTGTTCAGTATTCTCCGTGCACATAAGCTGAAGGCAAAGTTTTCGATGTGCCACTTCTAGAGAGAGGAGGTACGCTTTTTGGGACACATCATCTTAGAAAGTGGCTTAATAGTCGATCCTAGTAAGGTGGCAACAGTTCAGGATTGGCATGTTTCGAAGAATGACGTAGAGGTGAGAATTTTCCTTAGTTTGGGGAGCTACCATCGCAAGTTCATTAAGGACTTCACAAAGATCTCGACCCCACTAACCCATCTCACCAAGATGAACTCAGTTTTCTCATGAGATGCGAAGTGCGAAGATGCTTTTATCAAATTGATGAAGACATTAACTAGCGCACAGTTTTGATGTTACCATATGGGATGATGCCATTTACAGTTCATACCAATGCTTGTGGTATAGATTTAGGCTTGGTGTTTATGTAAGTAGGAAGGGTGGTGAGTTATAAGAGTAGGCAGCTGAAGACCCACGAGAGGAACCGCCCTACTCATGATCTTGAGTTGGCAGCCATTGTCTTCCCGCTTAAGTCATAGAGGCATTATCTTTTAGGGGAGCGATGTGAGATATTTACGGATCAGAAGTCCTTGAAGTACTTATGCTCCCAAAAGGACTTCAATTTGAGGCAACAGAAGTGGATGGAATTTTTGGCAACATATGACTTTGATATCTTTTATATCTCGGGCAAGGGCAATGTGGTGACATATGCTTTAAGTAGACATCGTCTAGTGTTGAGTCCCTTGTTTTTGGAGTAGATACATTTGGAATATATTCCTTCCTTTGATTTTTGACCATCATCAAATATTATCCCAGGGTTACTAGCAACTTTAAATGTTCGACCTACATTGATGGAGCGTATTGGATCTAGACAGAAGGAGGATAAGGAACTAGTAGATATTATTAAGAGGATTGGTAGAGGAAAATTATCGGGTCATTTGAGGCATTATGTCATTGACTCGAGAGAATGGTTAAGGAGAGATGATAGGCTTTGTGTTCCCCGTAGTGTGGATTTGATTGAAGCGGTACTAATAGAGTCTCACCTTTCTAGGATGACCATTCATCCCGATGGAGACAAGATGTATAATGACATGAAGCGAGTTTCCATCGATCCAGTATGAAGAAGTAAGGTGTAGAATATGTAGCTAGATGTATGACTTGGCATAGGGTAAAGGCGGAGCAAAAGAAGATGGGAGGATTATTGCAGCCATTAGATATTCCTCAGGAAGTGGGAGAGTTTTCCATGGACTTTGTAGATGTTTAACCTAGGAGTAGGTGAACGAATGAGAGCATTTGGGTCATGGTCGATCGGTTTACTAAGTGTGTTCATTTCATACCAGTAAGGAGTATTACGATGGTGGAATCCTTGGTAGCTTTATGCGTGAGAGAGGTCGTTAGGTTACATGAAGTTTCTATTAGCATAGTTAGTGACCGAGATCCACTTTTCACTAGTGAGTTATGGAGAAGTCTATGGGAAGCTTTGGGAATTGAGTTGAGCTTGAGTACTGTATATCATTCGCAAATTGACGCATAGATAGAGAGAGTGAATCGTATTTTAGAGGACTTGCTACAGATGCGCATTATAGAATTTGGAGGTTCTTTGGAGTGATTATTTGTCATTAGCAGATTACCTATAATAATGATTTTTAGGCTAGCATTGGGATGATACCTTTCAAGGCGTTGTATGATAAAACCTGTACATCACCATTGTGTTAGTGGGATATTGTGGATAGGATTATTCTTGGGCTATATATGGTAAGGGAGATATCAAAGAAGGTGGATCTGATCCGTAGGAGAATGAAGACTGCTCAGGATAGATAAAAATCTTGTGCTAACAGGAGACATATGGAATTAGAGTTTGTAGTGGGCGATATGGTGTTTATGAAGGTTTCACCCCTTAGGCATGTGATAAGATTTGGTAGCTCGAGGAAGCTAGCACCGAGATTTGTAGGACCCTTCCTGATAGTTGCTAAAGTAGGGAAGTTGGCATATATGTTAAAGTTTTTCGAGAAATTAGCAGAGGTGCATGATGCTTTCCACGTTTCACACTTGCGGAAGTGCTTACAAAATATAGCTACTATGGTCGAGCCTAGTCAGTTGGAGGAGTTTGAGGTAGAGAGAGTAACTTGTTCTCTGTGTACCCACTCGTATTCTAGACATGGTACAAAGGGACTCCCAATAAGGAGATCAGACTTGTTAAAGTCCAGTGAGGAGATGATCCAGTGGAGAGTACACGGGATCCCAAGGAGAAGATTCGAGTTACCCACCCACAACTTTTCTCCGGTACATGCTAAATTAGAAGTTCTTATAAGTATAGGTTGTGTAGGACTTAGGTGGTATACTCTTTAGGTCGAGACCACTGGAATGGTAGGAATGGTTGCAAACATGTCGATAAGACGTGTTATGGATGATGGAAGCTAATGGATGTATATAAGTGTATTGTTCACGTTTTACTCTTTTACATGTCAAGATAATATATCCTTTAGGTACACACATGCACACTTATATCTTGTTGCATGTTATTTCTTCATTATTGTTGTGCTATTGGATGTTATGCATATAGATATTACATATGAATTATACGAGTGTACATACATATATAATTGCAAGGAAATATTTACTTAGGATGCCTCATACATTTGAATGTTTGGCATAAGCATTTGCATAACGGGAAGTCTACTGAATCAGTAGATCGCCTACTTTTCCATTAGTATAGGTTCACATGCATTTCACATTGCACATATATATATACATGATACATCATAAATTTCTAAGGACAATGATTGCTTGTGGATGATGGATGACTAGATGATTGTAGCTATTGGTTATCGTGTGCACGAGTTACATTTTCTCGTCCTTTGAGATTTCGGAGACGAAATCCTTTTAAGAGGGGAGAGTGTAACACCCTAGAAATTCAAAAGAAGTTTAGACATAAATTTAAATTAAATTAAAATAAAACAAGGACTTAAAAGAAAATATTCATAGACTTCTGAATTTGGCTAGCAAACTTGCACCATTGTGTTCGTAGCGGTTTTTTGGACATTTTCATACATAACAATCGTAATTCGAGTTAGTATGAAGAAATTACGAGCGTTAGATTGAATTAAAAATTCTAAAACTTATAAGTCCGCCAGTCGGTTCATAAGGGTTCAGGGTCAACAAGTAGCAGTGGACTAAGGCATGACGGCAGTCGACCCAAACGTGTATAAAATCGAGTATTTCTACTTTTGTGATGATATGTTAAACGAACGAGATTAGTTACTTAGGAACAAAGGCAATGATAAGGGACCAGATTCTCTAAAAATATTCCCTAAGCTAATCCAATAGTCCAAACTAAAACCCTACCCCTGTAAATACCATACTATTGAAACCATAATTCTCAACTAAAAGTTTATAATAACTAACTCTGCCAAAATTTTCTCTAAATCTAAATCGTAAAATTTTCTAAAAATCAAATCAATTTAACTCAAAAGACTAGAAGCAACTAAATCATGGCAGATCAAGGTAAGTCAAGGTTGAGTTATCGATTTTGGGAGGACAATTCTTAAGTGCAATTATTAGGAAGTGCTTAGGATTGAGGTGAGTGCGCACAATTTTGATAAATTAACAATAGTAGTTAATTTAAACAAATTTAATTGATTATGTTGTTAAAAACCTTAAATTGAATATGCTATACCCAAATTTAATATGCTAAAACCTTATATTTGAATCTAAAACCCTAGAATTTGAATTACAGTAAGTTACTAATGTAATTACTTGTTTGAACACCTATTCTATCATCAAATTATCATACCCTAAATTTCTTAACCCTAAACCGAGTTACAATTTGTTAAGTAAACTGGTCACTTATCAAATTAGTGTTGATTAAATACTACAAATGACATGAGTCAACTATACAAAGAATCAACATAAGAAAAATCATAAAACCTAATTTTGATATGCAACCGGTTGACCTGGAAACCCTAGCGGTTGACCGGTAGCGATTGACCAAAGGATATAAGCAGTCGACCATTCGTAATGAAAACTGCCAAATTGAACCTTGGCCTAAGGCCCAAAAGTATAAATATAAATATATAAAACGTGAAATTTCATGTGCCTATTTAAGGGCAACTGGATGCATGTTAGGACTTGTATGAAAACTAGTTCCCTAGGAGCGGATGCTAGGTCATGGCGGTGTTGGGTAAATATTGTTACCCAATTTTGGATCTAGTAAGCGATTCGAGGCGATGTATTTTCAAAAATGGCACTCATAGGAGGTTCCAATGGTGGGCATACAAACTTGTACGAATACCTAATGGAGTGGGTCCAGCACAACGGGAAGTCCTAGTATGCACGATTCCCGACACACAGATATTGTTAGAAAGGAGGACTCGGAGCATGCAATAAGAGGCCAACATTATGATCAATAGGTGGAAGTGAATGCGGACAATGTGACACTTCGGCAGGTCAACATTTTGAGCTCTTCCTCTCCAGGCATTGTGAGGGGGGATCATTCCCAGTAGCCTAGTGGTAGTGATAGTATTAGGAATTTATTTCCATAGTGGCTTAGTGGCAGTGTCACCCATTATTAGTAGCCATAAAGGCGGCATCTTACATATTTGGTAGCTCTAGGAGTGATGGCCAATCGTTAGACATAAAATTCGATCCATTGTATTAGACTACATAGATTATAGTGTGGTAATCTGTAGGTAACAGATCTTTGGATTTCACGGATACCAGCATCACACCCTATATCTTTTAGAGTAGTATTAGAATAACTACATATAACAATCACATATTAAACTTGTACTCATTCATCAGACTTTATGTCTGACCCATTCTTCTTTCGTCTTTTTCCCCACCATAGGTAGACATGATAGTGGGTGATCGGCACATTCTTGGTACTTAGAGAGTCGGGCTTATCTTTGGATACTTCTTTTTACCATATTTGCTCTCCATGTTTTATCTATCTTACTAATACTTATCTTTTTGTTAAACTTGAAATGATTAGATCTTGTACTGGATTTCTGAGACTATGATTTGGATATTTCCTGAGATGAATATTTTTTTGTGTTATATGTTTTATTACTTCTGCTGTGAGTATTGAAAGTGCAGTATATCTTAGATTAAATCTACTTGTATTAATCTCTTTGTTGTTAATTGTTATAAACCTTGATGATCTATATTTCTTGGCATGGCGTGGGTCCAAATATCACACTAGGTTTTGGATCGACGTGTCGGGTGGTGCAGGTTGTCACAGCTACTAATTAGGACAACTATGACATAGTAAAACAAATAAAGTAAACATGCATAATAAAATATATTATTCTAACAAAATTGCAGGTTTTATATGTAAAGATTAAACAATGGAGCAATATAACATGAACCATGTTATACAACTCATAAGGAAAAGATAAAATACAATGTACAAAAATATATACTTGCACAAGACATGATAGATAATATAGATATGAGACAAAGTATGGCAATATCAAAATAGTAAAGTCAAACACGAATAGTGTAGTATAGTATCTCCATATATAAGAGTACCCAACAATATAACAAAATACAGTGAGCATTCTCATACCTGAATCAAATGTTTGTATTCCTTAACTAATCACATACTAGCTAGCCCTGCATATACTAGCTTTAGTCTACTTGATAGAATGGACAAAAAATAATGAGGGGTCTGGCTAAAAGTCTCGTGAGTGATAAGTATTCTCATAGTTATATGACATAACTTATAAACTCGTATATGTAATATAAGTAAGAGGAAAAAGGATATAACTATCATATCTTCAATACTCGCCTCTTATCCTCTACCAGATTAATATAATATAAAGTAAGCTACTATAAAAAAAATAGTGTATGGCAAGTTAGTCTACACTGCACTATTGGTCAACAAAACTATACTGTTAGTTAACAAAACATATAGTAAAGCTAGTAAGGTAAACTATATGTGGTGTGGGGATCTACTGTTATCAGTAAAATCTCTAGTGTATGGGTAATACTACACTTTGAGGTAAATGGTGTCAAGGGTCAATGTCAAATTCATCCAAAATGTAAAGTAATTATCAATAATCCTACCAAACATGGGGACAAAATCACACATTTAAAAAATTTCCTACAAGCTTATGCATGCATACAAGTAAAAATAATATGTACTACCACTAGATGTGCAACAAAAATACCAGTCGGTTTACCATGAAGTCCTACAAGAGTTTCACCTCTTGAAACACCATGGATTTGACATCATAGCTGTAACAACTCGAAATTCCACTGCTTTGATTTACGAATATTGAATTAATTTTAAATTTTAAATATATAGGTTTTATAATGGAAATAAAAAAATTCCAATAATAAATAATGATGGTAAAATAGTTCTAAAAATTTGTTTACAAAAATATACAGTTCGATGAAAAATAGAAAATGTGACCAGAATTCGTTTTCGAATTTTCGACTTTTCATCGACTAAAAGTTATTAGAAATGTTATGAATTCTTTAGCATAAGTGTTCACACTTGTAAATTAGTTAGTGTATATATATATATGTGTGTGTGTGTGTGTTAATGTATGTATGTATGTATGTATTTAGACTTAAATATATAGAGTTTAAAATATAAGTTAGGAAAATAAAATAAATATATATAAAATGTCACATCAAATGGAAACATTAAGTACATTAAGTACTAAAACATGTTTTGGCATGTTGGAGCATGATGTGAAGGGAGGGAAAACATGAAAATTTCGTGTGGAATCATCTAGGGAAGGAGGGGAAAAATGGTGGTGACATGGCAACAAGTTATGAAGGGTAAAAGTACTAGGGAATTTTAGTAAATTCACTAATTTCATTTCACATAAAAGCTTTTTCTCACTCTTTCCATTCTCATTTCCATTTCTATTCTTCTTTTCCAAAGCCTCCATTTTCTTTCTCAAGCCTTCCATGGCTTCTTAGTTAAAAAAAGAAAAAAAAACATCATCTTTTCTACCTTAAATCTCTTAGAAACCATATTTAATCACCTTACTTCCTTCCTACCGTCCTCCTTGTTTCAAAATGAGCCCTCACTGCCTATACTCCACCAAGGTTGTGCACTTGTCCACACTAGGCCGAGCCTAGCTCAATTGATAAAGCAAAGAAATCGCAAGTTGTAGGTTTTATATCCACTTGACTTTGATAATAGGAAGTTAGTAAGAGATTCGGTGAGTAAACATTAGTTTTATCTTTAAGTTTCTAACTTTATATATATATATATATATTATAATTTTAAATATGATGTAAGTTATAAAGATGCTTGATTTGCTATATGTTTTGTTGTTGTGTTGATTTGTGTTAACCGGCACTTTGGCCTGGCTACATGGTGATGGTCATAGAGCCTATGGTTGAACTTAGACGAGACTTAAGCTAAGAAAGAGGTGGAAGTATAAGAGACCAGTGTAACTAAAGTTCGGGTCGGCCTGTACATGGCTCGGTATATTTAGCACTGCTCGGCCAAAGCAACTCGGTGCTGGAGTGAAGCCAGGGTGGATCGGCTAAGAATGGCAAAAGCAAGTGGTTCGGTCAAGATGATTTTGGATATAGTGGATCAGTGTGGATTTGGTTCGACCTTGGTTGTTCGGCTGATTTTGGCATAGCCTTAAAAGCACAAAGTCATGCACCGCTCGGTCAGGGGAGGCTATATATTGTTCAGTCCATATGGGTCGGCATGTGCCGTTCAGCCCAAGTGTTTCAGCAGTTGCTGTTTGGTCAAGGAAGGAAAGCCGTGCATGGGTCGGCTAAGGTGTTTTGTTCAGTTTTGTTTCGGCATTCGTGGCCCGGCATACCTAGGTCGGCATGTCTGGTTCAGTGCATACCATGGGAGTTGGTAGTTATCAGTTCCACTGCAAAGCAAGGCAATCAACATGTCATTACTTCGAGTCACGCCATTATTCGCTTCGAACTCCTTGAGGGTTTGTTTCGAGTCATTTATCAAGACACCCCGGTTCGGCATTTATCGCTCGGCCAAAGTAGATTGGCATACCTAGGTCGGCTAACTCAAAATTATCCTATGTGGGACAAAACATCTCGGTCTTGGGCCTGTCCAGGGGATCACTTATCTTCATCTATAAATAGAGGGGCAGGGGTACAGTTGAAGGGACTTTTTTTCGAGAAATCCAGAGACATTCTACCATTTTTTTCATTCATCTCTTTCCTGTTAAAACCTATATTCAAGTTGTTTGTTTACGGATTGTATCTGTACTCAAGTAATTAGAAAAATAATAAAGATCATACTCAAAGTGGACGTAGGCAATTACGCCGAACCACTATAAATCTGGTGTTTCCTTTGTTGCTGCTCTTTGTGCAATCGATTGCATTATTTCTCTGTTTTAATATTATTTTTTAATTAATCTCTCTAAACAACTCTATTCAAAGGTGTAAGTAACCAATTTTGGTGCTAACATTTTGGTGCTTTCATTGAAAATTGCATTATCGGGCTGTTAGGATCTACTTTATCGCTACTGAATTGAAGAAATCCCTATAGGAAGATCCAAGTTCAAAGAGTTCATAGTTCTATTCAGAGTTTCGACCGATAACTTTAGGATGGAAAGACCACGTACCAGATCAGCCTCCCATAATGCAGATGTCAATGAGACTGCCAGCGTCCAGCAGGTGGGACCCAGTAATCAACAAGCTAATCTACGCGCAGGGACCACCACCATCCTAAACCAATCAGAAGCTGTCACCAGGGAAAAGTTCAATGAGCTAATGAGAAAGCTCATGGAGAACAGGAGATAGCTTAATGAGCAAATTCAAACTAATTCCAATCTCATGGCCTAGATTGCTCAGCAACAGCATCGAAATGTTGGAGAAAGCCCCGCTTCCTACTCGTCATCTGACAGTTCTGCTTTGTCAGATGAACATCACATGCGTAGACACCGTAGGATTGAAGTAGCACAAAAAGGTGCAATAGAGTAATCCAATAGGAAGGTCCAGGTTCCTTACTTGGAACCATGGCCCCTCACCTACACCTGGGAAATTGCACTAAAGTTGGAGTGGGAAACTTAGGATCCGGGGCACGAGTGGAAGTTGGACGACCGTCTCACCACGGTCGCAACAAAGCAAGTCCCCAGAACACGCATTTAGGGGAACACCAAGCGAGGAAGCACCAGCCGGAATGATCATGTAGCACGTATTCCAACTTGCCACCTCCCATCCAAACCTTGGAATTATCTGCTACGGTCAGACAACTGAAGAGGGAAAATCAGGGCTCATCCAACGATGGTTGGGGCATATCTAGGAGCCATACTTCATTCACAGTTACCATCCTAAAGGATGAGTATCCATGGAAGTTCAGTGTGCCTACTATTCCGGCCTATGAAAAGAAGACCGATCCTCGGCAGCATGCAATGAGATAAGATTGGATGATGGACTCAGCTAAAGCAAATGATGCAACTAAATGTAGATGTTTTCCCATAATTTTATCTGGAATCGCTACCATTTGGTTCACCAGACTTCCCCGTGGTCGATCTCCAGGTTTGAAGAGTTAGCGACGAAATTTATGGAGCAGTTTAGGATCTATGCCACTCGTCCAAAGGATGTGATGTCTTTATTCAGTGTGATCCAGGCTCTACGGGAGACGTTAAAGGATTATTTGCAAAGATTTCACGTTGCTACTACCGAAGTTAGCAATCCGAATGACTATGCCATTCTTATGGCCGTAATGCGAGGAGTAGATCCGGATTCAGAGTTTGGTGATTGGCTGGAAGGAAAACCTTCGACTACCCTGGAACGTTTTTATTCAAAGGCGAACCAATTCATGAGAAGGGAGGAAGCCATGTGGACAACACAAGGCAGTGCGCTAGGGCCTGGAAAGGAGATGGTGCAAAGCAACATTGCGGTAAAACAATCTGGCAAAAACTCTGGAAAGGTCCAGGTCAACGTTCAAAACTAGCCAGAGCAGTCTAAAGGATCCGGAGGAGGAAATTCCAGAAGGAAGAGGGAAGCAGGAAAGTGGAAACCAAGGATCACAACCTACAACGAATACACTCCTCTAAATACATCTTTTGGGAATATTTATTTATCAACTTGTAATACATTCCAATACCAAAAGCCACACCCAAAAGAATCCACCGAGGAACAAAAGTAGACTAGAAAGTATTATCGCTTCCATGGGACTTACGGGCACAATAGTGAAGAATGTAGACACCCCTATGATGCTATAGAAAAAATGATTCGACAGAAAAAGTTACAGCAATTTTCTGAGAATCCGTAGGAAGGCAGACAGGGGACATCCGACCCCAATCGCGGCAGGCTCCACATCGACCTGAGGAACCTGTTCGGACTGGAGGTAGATTGGTCATAAACACGATAGTCGATGGGCCTCACCCGGAAGAAAAGAGTTAGAAAGAAATGGAACACTATGCTAGTTCCCTAAAGCATACAGATTTTGAATCCTGTTCAAACACAAAAGACGGGGCTCCAGCGAAACAGCAGCAAATGATGACCGATGACATAGTATTCAAGGGCAGAGATGCCAATCAGGTGGAAGCACCTACCATTGACCCGATGGTCATCTCGGCCACGATTAGGGCAGCGTTTGTGAGAAGAATATTGATTGATTGTGGGAGTTCTGTTAATATTATCTTCAAAAAGGCATATGACCAAATGAAGATGGAGTTGAAGGATCTAAAATCATCTAAATCCCATATTCATGGCTTTAATGGTGAGGCTACTGATGCGGTAGGTTTTGTTGAATTACCAGTTGAACTTGGAGAAGGTGAACGCAGGAGGGTATGGATCCTACCGTTCATTGTTTTGGATGTTGATTCCCTGTATAATGTTTTACTGGGCCGACCGGCCCTGGTGGAATTTAAGGCAGCTTTAGCCCTGTGGTGTTTGACCCTGAAATTTCCAATGGACAGAGGAGTTGGTGTGGTGCATGACGATCAAGCTACTGGTCATGCATGCTATATGGCTGAGCTAAGAGAGGCCCAGCAAAGAGAGGAGGGCAAGGGTACAGACAACTCTATCCACATCCGGTGTTGTAGAGAATTAACAAGTAATGCCCGAACCTTGAATCGGGAAACATGGTCGGATCTACAGAGACATAGATCCGAGGGATGATGATGATGAACCCAAGGAGACTAAAGCAGCACCGGCTTAACTGACGATTGGCATTCCAGTCAGCCATGATGACCCATCATGAGTGTTTAAGATTGGATCACAACTTAACCCCTCAATGATTGAGGATCTTACCGATTTCCTCCGAGCGAATCTGGATGTTTTTGCTTGGATGTACTCTGATATGTACGGGATTTCTCCCGCCATCGCAAGTCATATGTTGAACATTGACCTGAAGTATGTGCCGGTGAAGCAAAAGAGGAGGGGCATGGACCCGGAGAGATCTGTTGCTCTCAGAGAGGAGGTTGATAAACTCAAAGCCAATGGGTTCATCCCCGACGCCCTCTATCTTGAATGGGTATCTAATCCCGTTCTGGTGAGGAAAGCAAATGGGAAGTGGAGGACTTTTATTGATTACTCAGATCTGAACAAGGCGTGCCCCCAAGGACAGTTTTCCTTTGCGTAGAATTGATCAGCTGGTCAACTCAACAGCAGGAGCCGAATTATTGTTATTTATGGATGCGTATTTGGGATACAATTAGATCTCGATGCACATTCTAGATCAGGAACATTCTAGTTTTGTCATGGATGTTGGACTGTACTGTTATTAGTGATGCCTTTCGGGTTGAAGAATGCTGGAGCAACTTATCAACATTTGGTGAATCGGATGTTTAAAGACCAAATTGGTAGAACAATGGAAGTCTATGTGGATGACATGCTCGTGAAGTCACGGCAGTCAAACGACCACATTCGAGACTTGGCGGAGATGTTTGATATACTCAGATACTATGGAACAAAAATCAATCCACTAAAATGTTCCTTTGGCGTTGCATCGGGAAAGTTTTTGGGTTTTATTGTCAATGCGTGGGTAATCGAAGCTAACCCGGAAAAGATTCTGGCTATTCGAGACATATAAGTACCCAAAACTACAAAACAAGTAGAATGCTTGAATGGAAAAGTAACCGCGTTGAGTTGATTCATGTCCAAAGCGACCGACAAATGTATTCCTTTCTTCGATGTGATAAGGAAAGGGAAGAGAAATTTTCAATGGACGCTGGACTGTAAGGGTGTGTTCCAAGCTCTGATGAGACACTTGGAGAGGCCCCCGTTGTGTCAAAGCTTGTAGACCATGAGGAATTATATGTTTACTTGGCCGTGTCTCAACATTCCATCAGTATAGCCTTGGTTCACGAGGAGGACTGAATTCATAAGCCAATGTACTATGTCAATAAACGTCCAATGGGGGGGGGAGAGAAATTATCCTAAGATTGAGAAGCTATCCTACTGCTTGGTGATTGCATCATGCAAGCTCCGCCCGTATTTTCAGGCACACCCGATCAGTGTTTATGCTGATCAACCTCTGCGACAGGTGCTTCAACGACCAGAAACCTCTAGAAGGTTGCTCAAATGGAACATTGAGTTGAGTCAATTCAGTATCACTTACCTTCCACAGAGGGCCATCCAAGGGAAAGCACTAGCAGACTTCATTGCAGAATTCACCATATCAGACGAGCCAAGTAAAGGTGATGTAGTTCCCCCCACTCGATGGAAGCTGTACACCGATGGGGAACCCAACGACCGTTGTTCTAAGGCTGGTGTTATTCCTGTAACTCCCAAAAACTAATTAATTTGTTATGCTTTGAAACTTGATTTCCCAGCTATAGATAATGAAGCAGAATATGAAGCATTGATTGCTGGCTTGAAACTTACCAGGGATCTCAGAGTAAAATCGGTTGAAATTTTTTGTGACTCACAATTGGTGGTGTACCAAGTACGGGGAGACTATGAAGCAAAGAGGCAGAGACTTGCCTTATACCTTGCTCGGGTTCAAGAACTATTTGCAGACCTTGAATATTACGATATTTCGCATATCCCACGTGAACAAAATGGGGAAGCTGTTTCATTGGTAAAATTTGTAATTACTGGAGATGCACAGCCGATGGGCTTAGTACCCTTCGAAATCTTACATGCCCCAAGTAAAAACGAAATGGAGGTAGATTTTGTGTTAGGGACGTTAAGTTAAAGTGAGTCATGGATGACCCGGTTCAAAGAATACCTGTTACATGGAACTTTGCCTAAGAGAAAGAATGAAAGACAACAAGTCGTTCGCAAAGCCACACGGTATATAATGCAGGATGTGATAATGTATCAGAAAGGATTCTCAGTTTCCTTACTTCGGTGTATTGCCCTCGATGAGATAAAGCGGGTCTTAAAAGAAGTTCATAAAGGAGAATGTAGCGACCATACTGGAGGGCAGACGCTAGCCAAAAAGATCCTCCGCTATGGTTACTTCCGACCGACTATGAATCGAGATGCCATAGACTATGTAAGAAGATGCGACAAATGTCAAAAGTATGCAAAGATCCCAAGAGCTCCGCCGATGGAACTCACGCAAATGGTTAGTCCCTGGCCATTTGCAATATGGTGGATTGATATAATCGGCTCCTTACCAATCTCCAAAGGTGGTGCGAAATATGCAATTGTTGCGGTCGATTATTTCACCAAGTGGGCTGAAGAGGAGCCTTTAGCTATGATCACCACTAAAAAGGTCATGAATTTCATTGTGCGAAACATCATATGCCATATTGGCCTCCCGTGAACTATCATTACGGACAACGGAACTCAATTTGAGAGTAGGGAGTTCAAAGAATTCTGCCAAAAATATTGCATTGAGAAAAGGTTTACGGCAGTTGCTCATCCTAAAGCCAATGGATAAGTTGAAGCTGTAAACAAAATAATCAAGTCCATGCTGAAAAAACTTTTGGAGAAGGCCAGAGGCAAGTGGGGGGATGAGCTTCCGATAGCGCTATGAGCCTACAGAACCACCCACAAGTCCACGACTGGTCGTACTCCATTCACCTTGGCATACGGTACTAAAGCTGTTATACCCATGGAACTTGAAGTTCACTCTCACCGGGTGACTCATTATGATCCTAGGACGAATAGGGATCTATTACTGGAATCGTTGGACTTTGTTGACGAAAAACCTGAAGAAGCTGATTTAAGGGCGGCTGCGTATCGGCACCGAGTCGCTTGATATTATAATGAAAAAGTTCGACCGAGAATCTATGATGTGGGTGATCTTGTTTTGAAGCGAGTTTTTCTAATCTCGTCATATATGAATCCCACATAGGAGAGTCCATATGTCATCGAACGGAAGCTTGGAGAAGGAAACTTCAAGCTAGCGACCGTTGATGGTGTGGCGCTCCTCCGAGCAAGGAATAACGAGCATTTGCACCGTTATTACACTTAGTATATTTCTATTGCATTTTAGTAGCAATTGTCTCCAATATATTTTTCATTTGTTGTTCTCTGTTTCCGACATGTAATAAGACAATTCAGTTTGTTCTTATTCTTTATGATCAATAAAGGCTTGAAGCTGTTTTTCTATAAACTATTGGTGTTTCGTGTGTTATAATTCCATGGCAAAATTAAATTACATTATTCTGTCTGGCGTATGAATGCACACACAAAATTAAAAGTCAATCAATAAACAATTTGAAAAGTCTCTATGTCCTTCGAGCATGGACTAGAGTACTCTGAGTCCGCAGGGTGCGGATTAGAGTATAAAAGATTCCAAAAAAAAATCTCTAAGTCCCCGGATCGTGGACTAGAGTACTCTTAGTCCTCGGAGTGCGGACTAGAGTATAATTGATTCAAAAAATCTCTAAGTCACCGGAGCGTGGAGTAGAGTACTCTTAAGCCCCGCAGTGCGAACTAGAGTATAAACGATTCAAAAAATCTCTAAGTCCCAAGAGCGTGGAGTAGAGTACTATGAGTCCCCGAAGTGTGGACTAGAGTATAAACGACTTAAAAATCTCTAAGTCCCTAGTTGGAGAAAATAGATGATATGACTCTAGGAAAATGCCAAGATGACTCCAAGCACCATTCTTCACTGACCCAGCACTTCAAATTTAGTGACTCCAAGCAGACCAATGTTTGGCTCTAAGCAATTTATTCCAAATGCTAACAAGGATATCATATTGATCGCGTTTGAGGAGAGTCGACCTCCAGATATATTTTGGAAGCTAGCTAGCTAGAGAGCCTCCTACGATCATGGATTGTTTATGTTACAAAATGAATCAGAACCAAAGTGAGGAGGAGTGGAGCAGACTAGGAAAAATAACAATGCAGGCTCGTTGGCTAAGGACTTTGATTCCAGTAGACAAAACAAGACCTCAAAATTCGACTCATATGCTCTTTGAAAGAATCAATAATACGTGCAAGTCTTGTAGAAGGGCTAGCCAGGAACTTCGAATACCCATCAATAAAGAACTCTAATTATCAATTGAACTATTGGCAGTCGACATCCCATTAGAAGGGGCTAGCGACAGAGTTGAATAGCGAGCACACGATGTTGCTTCCCTTATCAATGAGATTTATACCAATCTTCTTTGGATTATTTTAATTTCAATTATCTTTGAATTACGACCGACTTGAACTAAACTTCTTCCAAAATGATGCAGATTACTTAGTACTCAGAGTTGACCGCCAACCAATCCAAGCAGACCTTGATCGGATTTATGGAGTTTCATCTAGACGAGCATGATACGATCGCTCATCATCAACCATGTACCTTTAATTTAGGGCCAAGGACTAGAGATTGAAAAGCTCATCACAGTCAGAGCCCAATACAAAGTCAATATGAATGACCATCTAGTCATCAACCTCCATGACTTGGAGATCAAAACAAGGCTTGGAATGAATATGGCATGATCATCCACTCAAATAGAGTCATAGAACAAAGTTCGACAAAATGAAGATTCCTCTCCTGAAGCTTAGTGATGCCGGGATCTATTTAGAGTAGACGTGATTTGATCATCTACACATCAAATCCTACCCTGATCACAAAAGGTTGTTCGTAAGTCCAACTTGAAGTAGTTGTGGTGGACTGCCTACTCGTTAATCATCGCTCTCAATACATGGATATGACTACACCTTGAAACATATGCAACTTACTTTGTCTACTTAGTAATCCATTATCCTCATTTTCTTGAAAGAGATATGAAGCAAATTTTGCGAGACTTGATTATCCAACCCCAGCAAGGATGTGATCCAACCATCTGTCACATACCTCCTTCCTTGACTTGATTGGAAGAGCTATAATCACCAAGTGGACGAGAATCGACCGTCCATTTTTCAACTTTCATCCTTCATGCTGGGGGCAGATTCCTATTTCATGAGAAAACATGGTTCGATCGTTCATTCGACAACATTAGCCTCGATATGGTAAATGAAATACAAATTAAACAGGTGGAAATACGAATGCTCTCAACAAAAATCTCTAAGTCCCCAGAGCGCGCACTAAAGTACTCTGAGTCCTCGGAGTGCGGACTAGAGTATAAACGACTTAGAAATCTCTAAGTCCCCGAAGTGCGGATCAGAGTATAAAAACAATTCAAAAATCTCTAAGTCCCCGCAGCGCGGACTAGAGTACTCTGAATCCCTGGAGTTCGGACTAGAGTATAAACGATTCAGAAAATCTCTAAGTCCCCGAAGCGTGGACTAGAGTACTCTGAGTTCCCAGAGTGTAGACTAGAGTATAAACGATTCAAAAAAATATCTATGTCCCCAGAGCGTGGGCTACAGTACTCTGAGTCCCCTGAGTGCGGACTAGAGTATAAAAGATTCAAAAAATCTTTAAGTCCCCAGAATGTGGACTAGAGTATAAGTGATTCAAAGAATCTCTAAGTCGGCGGAGCGCGAACTAGAGCACTCTAAGTCCCCAGAATGCAGACTAAAATATAAATTATTGAAAAGTCTCCAACTCATGTGGAAGTGGACTGGAGCTTACGTAATCAATAAGATTCTGTATTTCAATTACAAGTTATGCGGTACGCTAAACGATGAGAATCTCTGAATACAAAAGAACTAAGATTTAATTTGCTAATCAAAAGTTATGTTCCATTACAACTTCCCTAAAATACGAAGCCAAAGCCTATTCACAACGACTATAAAAAAGAAATAGAAATGACCCCGTGATGTAGATTTGTTCAGGCTGAATGAGGTATGACCAGATGATAGCTGTGATGACCCGCAAATCCGTATCCTTTGAATCGACAATAATCCACACATGTTCGACCCAAGAAGCACCGACTGACGGAAAGTCAAGGGAAAGAAATTAAGAGAGAAGAAGAGAAGATAAGAAAGAGAGAAGATAGAACCAAACAGAACAATACAAAATCTCACATCGCAGCGAAAAACAAATAATATCATATCAATGATCTTTACAAAATAGAAACTGTATATATACATACATCAATCAGAGCTCAACAATCAAACAATAATTATCATCTTGGACAGTTATAATAACCTATCCTCACAATTGCTGATAATATAAACAACTAAGCAACAATGCAGCGGATAATCAAACAAAACATTTACATGTATACGGAATGGGGATATTCAGACCTCCGACTGTAGCTCTAAAAGCAGAAAAACTGAACCTGTAAATATACTCGGTCTGACTCGAGCATTGAAAGGGAAGAAAGCTCGGATCAGTCTGGTAAACCAGCATGAGAAACGCACTCAACTGAATTTATTAAATTACCAAAATTTTCCTTTATAAAAAATAATTATCTCGTAAGACAAGTACACATATAAACACGGACATGTTTTTATATTACGATAACTAAAACATCTCATATCAAATTCATGTTATATTATACTAGTGTCTAGTATACAAATAATATCAATCATGGCAGAAATTGTTACATTGAATAAATTCTAATATACAGCCCAATTGGGTAATAAAATCAAAATGGCAGTTACTTAGTGGAGCTTGGATTTCCATACAAATGACCAGGTGAAGGGACTACCTTCCGAAGGGGTACACCTCTAGATGGATGTCCTAAGGCACACAACATCTGCCCTCTACAACACAAGACCGGCCCACCTCTATAACTAGATGGTACCGAATATGTCATCCTCCAGTCGTTACCGACCTTTACCGGGGACCCTTGAAGCATACAAACCAAAATAATCAGATACACGACGTCATAGCGTGTAAAGATATATCTAGAAGAGGATGATCATACCCTACTTGGGAGCGATCCACTTAGTCCTGCTGCATCTAACCCTATTTTGGTCATTTTCTGTTGATGAGGCCTGAGGTAACAATTACCATTCACAAATCACATATCGCATCACTTTGAATGCCACACGGCCATTTCCATTGACTACTAATTACCTTCCACAAAAATACAAGCCTTAAGTTCATACTTCTAAAGGAGGGTGTTATGCTAAGAGAAGTTGCCTTCTCCGCCACCACCGATATACGTTTATAAAAACAAATGTACGTAATCTTTAGAAATGAAATGTCAAACAAACATCCATACAAGTTGTTCATAAACAGGACAAACTGAAGGTACTTTCCTACCACATCCTATCGGGAAATCCCTAGGATTAGTAGAAAATAGTCCTTGCATTAGATATTTCATAATGAAGAGACCACTGCTACTACATGTATATTGGGATATTAACCCCAAACGATCAACAAGCAGTCCCCCGCTACAGAAATCTTGAATATCAATATCATCATAAGCAAACTACACAATCGTCGCATATACGTTGGTCCGAAGTGGTTTTCAGATAAATCTGATCCCGGTCTCTTCGCACCAACAACGCAAAAGTGTTTCTCAACCTCACATAGAAACTAAGTCTCATAGACTTATCATGTCTCTAACTTTCAAATTGCTATCCTTCGGGCCAAGAAGGAAGCTTGATAGAATGGAGTAATACTCCACACTATACGAATCAGCATCCTCAACGCAACTGATAATCAAGCCTACATAGAAGGGCTGCGTACTAAGTGTACGACTAAATAGTTCTCATATCAAGTCGAGGAACTAAAATGGCCAAATTTTGATAGTCGGTTATTTAACTATCAAAGCAAACAAACAAAAATTCAGCACCATAACAATCACTAGGCGCTTTTAATTAATCTTTTATTAATTAAACCATTTGCCCAATATTCACTTCAAATTATCTTTTAAAAAGATATATGCTCCAAAACCATTTCAACTTCTATATTGGAAAACATTTCCATATACTTATTTCGAATGTATAAGCATATTCACAAATCTCTTTATTTTCGACACTTAGAAAATATCACGTATACTTAAATCAGATTTAAGTATATATTTTACTCTTTAAGGAAAAAAGTTCTTATTAAACATATTTGTTTGGGTCAAAACGAGTGTTGCGTAAAACATCGTTACGACAACCCAAGATCACTATTATAGGGATTCAAAAATAAGATAGATATATAAATCCCATATACTATATAAAACATTTATTTCTAAAATCATTTACTATAACAATAGTGTTATAGTCCGTTATTTTCTTATTTCTCGAAAACGCCTATTTCAACAATGAATGTTGAAATTTATGGTTTCGATACTTAACATATTTTAAAACATATTTTAATCATTTTATTCCATTTAAAATATCATTTTCCAAAAATATCCATTCTATTTAAAAGAATATTCACTGTCCAAAATCGTGAATATAATTCGCTTACCAAATTCAATAATTCTACACATTTTATTTAAAGGATAATCCACTGTCCAAAATTGTGGACATAACTCTTTTTACCAAATTCATAAATTTTACGTATTTATTAAAGGATCGTCCACTGTCCAAAATCGTGGATATAATACCTTTAATAAACTTCTATATTTAACTTATCAAATTCAATTGATTTTGAATTTATAAAACAATGTTTATAAATTCGCATTTTTATTTTATAAAAACTTCAATACACAAAATTCCTTTTTTAACCAATTCCATTTATAACTCAATTATATACCAAAATCCAAATTGTAAGTTAAATACTTATAATTCATTTATTTACAAAATTCATTCTTTTATAATTTCACAAATTCACAAATCTTAATCACTTATAAGATTCGTTTATAACTTCATTTTAACACTTATAAAAACTCCTTTATAATTCCATTATTTCTATTTATAAAAATTCAGTTTTATAAATCTTATATATAAAACCATTTATAATAATTCAAAAAACTACATTTATACTATTTCAAAAAATAGTTAACTTCATATTTCAAAAATCACATTTCAATTATATTTCCCAAAACATCATAATTTTTATTAGGGGTGGGCATAAACCTCCCGCTATGTGGAAACTGTCCGTACTGGACCGCAAAAACAGTATGAAAACCCGCACCGAATCTTCTAACTAAAGCTAATACCCCAAACCGGACCGACCCGCATCGATACGGTTCGGTTGCGGTTTGGATGATTGAACCAACCATATTAAATCAGACCGAACCAAAAATTTATATTAGTAATCTTATGATAAAAATATAAGCAACTCCTATCTTAGTTTAGATTCTAACGATGTACTTTCTATTTTTAGCGTATGTTGTTGTTATATTAATAATAATCGCTGACATAAAGGAAAAAGTTATAGTTTAGTGTAATATTTTTCATCTCATTTTTTGTGTGTGAATAAATGCAAATTATAATCTTATTCTAGTCATTTTCCTTAATAATTATGCATTGATTAATGTTGATGTTTGGTTAATCTACCAACAAAATCTCATTTGTAGGTAAATGTCAAATTGAAATATTCATACGGTTGCCTTTGTAAATCTCACTTGTGTGTTTTAACCTTTAAATGTAAAAGTTTCACACGGTTGCCTTTGTAAATTGATTGTTGATGGAAGTAATTCTTTTATTTCATATTTAGTATGGGTTCAAACCGGACCGGACCGAAACCGAACCGTATTACATTGGAACCGGACCGAAACCGAACCGTTTAAAGTATTGGTACAATGGTTTGTATTTTTGATTAACTGTTTGATGCAGTGTAGAAGCGGTTTGGACTCCAAATCACACCAAACCGACCCACGCCCACCCCTAATTTTTATAACATAAAAATTATAACATTTATTTATTTAAAATAAATCCATTCCTTTAACACTTCAAAATTCAACAAAATGTATGTTATCAAAATCACTTGAAAATCCTTTTAAATTTGAAAATGATCACTTTAACATTTTTAAAATTCCAAAATAGGCCCAATGCTACAACAACACTAAATACATCAATCATGGCATCCAAAACATCATATATCATATAATAACAGAATATATCACAATATTTGTAAACAAATAAATACTTGTGAGGAATCCAGTTGGATTCCTCCAACCTATCACCTGCAACAAATATACATATTAGAATACGCGTATAATGTCCACTTCGAGGCAGACGCGCGTACAAAGGGTCATCCGCTTATACACGGGAACGTATAGAGTCATCTACTCCAGTAGGCAGGTATATATCCAAATATTAATTAATATATAATATCCAAACAGTCATCAATCATCATAAATAATATTTATCTCACTTATATAAAAATATCAGCGAGTCAGAAAGAGTGAGTTGTACTCATAAAGGTTCCAATAGCAGTTTTAGTGTTTTATTCCGAATAAAATTAAACGAGCGTTTAATTTTATACAAAATTTACACTATCTCCAATCAACTCTAAATCAGCTCTAAAATGTAGTGCTCGTTAATTCGGAGCCAACGCAATTCGTTTCGTCCAAAACGGACCTCGTATTAAGAAGTTATGCTATTTTAAAGTTTGCACGATTTAAATATATATAATTTACAAATTTATTTTATTTTCAAAACCTAGAATCAACGATGACCATTGACTTTTGTCAATTCCAGATCTGGCCGTCTTCCCTCTTCTTCTTCCCTTCCTTCCATTCATGTTAGAATAAACCCATAGCCGCCGACATACAACTAATTATCATGACCTCCTCGACGAACATGAAGATGATCTACTACCATCAACGCATGCGCCTTGCTTCCCCCTACCATCGCCAAAATTTTGCCCCCCCCCACGACGTGCTACAACCACCAAATCATGCTCTAAAAGCCTCCACAACACAGCTCCCTAGCCTCCTCCTCGTTGCGCCACATTCGATCATAACCGTTGGATGTGAAGATCACTATGTGCTCTACAATATTGTAGTTGAACGTTTTTGCTAATTGTTTGAGAGATAATGGAGGAAGAAAATTCGAAATTTCTAGCAATTGAAAAGGGAAGTGGCGGCTAGCCCTAACCTCTCTAGGTTTTTGAGAAAATTTGGAAAAAATGAGAGCTTTTATAGAAAATTCTTGACACTATTCATCGCCAAATTTTCCGAACTCGAAACGAAGTGTGCCGCCTGGCATTTATAATGTTTTACCCCTATTTCGAACACAATGAAATATATATCGAAAGCCAATTCAATCGTATTTGGAAGATAGGTTTTCGTATCGAATGTTTAAATTTAAAATTCACTTAAACAGATTTCTATGCGTTTTAGCTTGCCCCGGACAAACTGTAAATCCGATTGACACGAAATTTGAAATCTAATAATAATATAACATTACGGATCCAATGAAACTAGTTTCGTCGAAATCCAAGACTATTTGAAAATGGCTATCTTCACTCGTCAATTAAATATTAAAATATTCAATTTCTACAAATTCGCTTTTAAATCATTTTTAAAAGTTCTCCAACATCATTCTAATTAAAATAGACTTTATTTCATCTTTATAAACCATTTTTATTCTTATTAAGTCCAAATTTCAATTATTTACACAATTTCAAATATTAAAGTAATAGTTTAATTATCCAATTCAATCCTTATATCTCAAATATTATTTATTCAGCTTACAAAATTAACTTATGAATATTCAAAATCAATCAAATATACGAATATCGAATGACTGAAATTCTGGGTCGTTACAATAGCTACCTCTTCGACTTTTTCTCCTTCTTCGGTTTTTTCGAAGGCTCCTCATCCGAATGTTTTCTCTTGGACGCCTGCTTCCTAGTGAGGTGGTATCCGGAGGAGGAAGAGGAACCTCTAGAGGTGTGGTCCCACTGGGAAGAATGACCATCAAGGGCCTGTTGAGAGGATCATCAAGTTCCAACACCTGAGGCTCTATCTTAACTTTGGCTTTCTTTTTCCCCTCTTTCATGATTTGCTCCTCCATGCTCAGTTTTGAAGTATGTTTGAAGGAGCCCGTGATTTCAACCTCATCATGTTCATCTACAGGCGTGGGGTTCTTAAGTTTGTCCTTATCTAACGCCCCGATCACTTGAGCATCAAGTCCAGGACTATCCCCAGTATGAAGTGCTTCTGCCTTTTATTTTCCTTCTCCGTGGCGGCATCGCACCTTGGAGTTGGTTCGGGATCAAAATGGCTTGCATGAAGTCATAAAAGGAAATGTTAGAATACATCTATTACGCGCCAAAAGTGATGGTTTTTTGAACTCTAGAAGGAAAAACTACGTACCGACTTCCAGTTGACTCTCAACTATTTTGGGAGTCTCTCCCTCTGGAAAAGGGGATAGAATTTAAACATCAAGCCCGGGCTTCTCCGGGTCATAGCCGACATGCTGCTCGGGAGGATCGAGTGACGAGCTATTGGTCGGCTGAGCAGAAGGAGGAGCTCGAGATTCGGTGTCAGATGGGCCAACAATGTCGTCCTTGCCCTTTGATGACGAGGAATCTTTACCATAGAGGGCTTTTGTTGTAGATAGGTCTGAAGGCTCGTTTCCTTGAAGCACTTTCTTCACAAGAGCTTCTTCATCAATCTCTTCGATTCCCAGTTCAACTCTTTTAATTTTTATTAAAGTCTCCCATGCTTCGGCCAATGAT
Organism: Allium cepa; assembly: GCA_030765085.1. Lineage (NCBI taxonomy): Eukaryota > Viridiplantae > Streptophyta > Magnoliopsida > Asparagales > Amaryllidaceae > Allium > Allium cepa. The sequence goes on along the minus strand of CM060928.1, from coordinate 409,381,832 downwards.
TCGAGGTAACCCTCTCCTGGAAAGGATAGGTCGCGGTGCATGAGAATTCGAGCATTATACTCGGCAATGATTGGATCAAATAAGCACTTAGTTTCCTCTCTACCAGTTTCAGCTGCTGCCTCGTGGCGAGAATTAACTTCTGTAAGCGCTATTCACTTACCCTCCTCGTGAGCTACCTCCTTTAACGCTTCAACTTTAGAAAGTTCCTCATCAAGCTTCGTCTTTAGGAGTCGTGTCACGACAATTTCATCGCAATATCGTTGTGACTCTTCCCGTGCAGCAGTTTTCTCTTCTTTCTCTTTAAGGAGCAGCTCCTCCAATTCATTAACTCGTTGAGCGAGGATATCTTTTTCTTTCTGGATGGAGTCTTTTTCTAAGGCTAGAGCACCACTACGTTGAACCTCCTTATTAATTTCCTTTTTGTGAATGGCCTCCAAAGGACTAACTGCCTTGGCTGTATCCTTCATGTTTTTCTGGGTGGACTCGAGTTGAGATTTTACAAAGATAGCTCTTCATCCTAGGCTTTAATGATATCTTTGTCGTGAATGGCTTCAAGTTTTAGGTGATCAATTTCGTGTTGACGTTCCACAGAAACCTCTGAAACTTTTTCAGGCAACGAACGCATCATGTTGGGCATAGATGTCATTGTTGCAGGCGATGGCGCTTTGTTTGACATGCCCTGAATATGATGAATCATAGGAAGAAATTTCAATCCATAGGAAGACGATGAATCCCTGGGACGATATTCTCTATCACTGCTATCATCCTTGTCTCGACATCTACCTGATCCCGAAGCCCGACTGGAGTGGTAGAAGATAGAGAATCCGTAGAGACGGTCAATGCTATGTGTGCACCACATATCACCTACAAAGAAACCAAGTGAGGACGAGTTATTAAATCATTTGATGGATAAAATTTAAGTGTAGGGTGAAGTGTAAGTGTTTGTGTGTGTCCTAGTGCTTCCCTCCGACAGACCAGTTTCTTTTGCTTTACTTATTGGGGTTTTCTCTCCTTGAAGACGAGCCCGATCGCCTTCATCACCTCTCATGGGAGAATTAAGTCCCATGGACTCTGGATCATTAAAGCCGTAATTTAGCAAGTCTTCAGGGATGGTCAGGTCTGATAGACCTCTTAGCGAACCCTCTAGATTTTGTGGAGACGACTCTTTCTCAACTGGAGCAATTATAAATTTTGAAGTTCCATTCACTGTTTTCTTTCTCATTTTGTAGGCTAGGCTCGTATTCCTCTTTGAAGGAGGAGGCGGTTCATTGATGCAGGGTGCATTAGTTACTGGTGCTAAGTCAGGACTTATATTCTCATCAGATGCTTCTGGCACCCCAACCTCTTTAATTTCACCTTCCTTAGATGTATAAGAGGCCCCTCCTGTAGGGGAGATCCGAAGGCCCGGCCTGCTCTTTGCCTTTTTCTGTAATGGATCCAGTTGTAGTGGCGCCAGTTGGAAGGCTAGTTCAACGACCCTCCACAAGTAATCCAAACTTCAAAAGTGATTCATTAGAAATAACAGATTTGATATCCGGTCTTTCATAAGAATAGCTCGAATGGACTCCACGGCCTCAGAGTACCCAGCGCCTTCAGGTCATGGGTGGATACCTAGAAGAATCAAAGGAAGTTCAGAAAGGGTGCACTTTGGGCCTTAGATAAATATTAATCTAAAAATCAAACTTACTCCCTTCCAGCCATCTTCTCGCAAAACCGGGGGCAGCATACGTAAAACCACTCTTGCTTATCCTGGGAAAATTTACTCCACACGCCCGTTAGGATTTGACATTTAGAATGTGGCTCAAGAAATATGAAGGTTGGACTGTCGGAACGTCTCCTGAAGCGATAAATATAACGGATATCCTCGGGAGTAGGGAGTCTGAATAAGGTGCTCATGAAGAGAACATAAGTGCCATGAATAAACACATGACTATTAGGGTTTAGCTATGCCAGAGCAATCCCAGTATACTACAACACTTCATGGAGGAATGGATTGAAGGGTGGCATACTTTCGACCCAGCACATGAACTTGTTGCATGCAGTATATCCGGCTGGGGGCAGGTGAGGCCGATCTTGTCCTGACGGAACCAAAACGTCATCGAAGGGGATTCCGTGGATTGAGCACAACCAACGAAAAGCGGTTTTTTCGATTTTTGAGGCTTGCGAATCAACAGGATTATCTAGAACAATGGCTCCATCTATGGCGTCAAGAGCTAGGCCTATAATTACAACAGATGGATCTGGAATATTGTTATAGAAGTTGTCGGTGGATTCGAAGTTCCTACTACCTCTTGCCGAGAACTTAGCTCAGGCTTATCAGAAACTTTAGCAGAGCTTGATCTTTTGGATATCCTCAACAAGCGTTTAGTATGGATGAATACCCGTTTAAGCTATACTTGAAAGACAATCGATATCAGATATAATGATAATATAATATCCCCCCTTGTTGTGTGTGAACTAGTGCGACAACTCAAACGTAAGTGTAGAAAAAACTAAAGTTTTAAGCACAAGTAGATGGATACGAACGAGGAGATACCAATGGATACGAACGAAACCTAGAAGAGAGGAGGACTCGGTCGCTCGGCATGAAAAGAGGATCGATCCTAGAAGATAGCGCCACGTCATCTGGTCATCACGTGCATCTCATGGATACGAATGAGAGCGATACTAACGTATCAATATGAAGCTCGGCTGCACATTGAAGATCCAAACTTGCATCGATCATATTTAAAATATACAAGTCCAAATGCCATCAGATTTTCATAGGAGCTTGCGTACAGCCTCAAGAATATCCATGATCGATCCCAGTCCAAAATGAGCAATTTTGGATCGATACGAATTTGGTACATATCGATCATGGATCGAGTCGAAATGGCAAGGGATCGATCACGTGGGCCCACCCATGTGAGAGAAGTGTCTTCCGAGATCTGAGTAAGATTTTTGCAGCCTACACCTATAAGTAGCAGCCGGAGGGCTTTAGAAGGGGGATCTTTTTGGCTCTTCTGCGCCGTTACTCTGTTGAACTCCGTTATAACTCAAATACTATCAGTTATACTCTTATAATTCAGTAAAGGATCATCAATAAAAAAACAACTCTTCAAAGTGGACGTAGGCTTCAACGCCGAATCACTATAAATCTTGTGTTTTTTTACTGCTTTCCTTTTAAATTTTGAGTGTTCGCCATATTTATATTCTCTACATACTTGCTATTTGTGATCTGTGATTGTGAACCGGTGCTTTCATCGGCAATTGGGTGTTTGTGACTAATTTTGGCGCAAATATTTTGGTGCTTTCACTGAGAATTGAACTCAAGAATTCTATAGCTTGGATACTGAATCTAAAAAATTAAGGACTTGAATCTGGAAATCTATGGTGAAGCAATCAACAAGGAGAACAAGGGCAGAAATGGTTCAACATGAGGGGAGTTAGGAGGCGTTCTTAGGAGCAAATCAGGCCTCAGTCTTCATCACCCGAGACGAGATGGAGATGATGATGGAAGCCATGCAGGAAGGAATGCTGGAAAGACAAGAAGAGATGATGCAGAACCTACTCCAGCAGATTGGACAAGCTAGAATGCAAAATCAAGGAAACACAAAAGCGATGAAAATAGGATCAGGAGCATGGAGCAACCAGGATTCAGAATGGAGCAAGACCATCAAAAGTAGTCCACGAGCTAGGGGCACGCCCCTGGAGCATATTGATCTAATCCCAGGCAGGATACCAGGCAGAACTGTGCAACACGGCATTGATAGAGGAATGGATGCTCATCCAGGAGAGAAGATTTCAGAATTCCCTCGTGAAATCGGGGGCAGATCGGAGGGAAGAGATAAGGATTCCCACTTGATGACAGTGACAAATTGGCGGAGATGGTCAGATGAGCCATGAGGGGAGGTCTAGTGAATAGAGGTCTAGAAAATGTGAACAGAAGCCCTTTTGCTTTCGTAATCAGGCAGGCTAGGAACCCACCAGAATTCAAGCTACTAGCACTAGAGACATATGATGGGAGGACAGATTCTGCTGTTCAACTGATGAGGTATATGCGGCATATGGAAGTTCTGGGGGAATCAGAGGCATTTTTCAGCAGGCTCTTAGTTGTAGCTTCCTTCGGGCGCCTTCCCTACTTCTCTCATTCAATTTTTTTTTCAGTATTTTGATGACCTGGTCGAGAGAGTACAAATTGCTATAATTGACAAACAAAGTAGCATTATGGTTTGGGAAACTAGAGAGCGATTCGTTTAGAATATGGACCGAGTTGATTGAAAAGTTCATAAGATAGTTCAGAGTTTATATATCAAGGCCTAAGAATGTGATCAGTTTGACAACGCTGAAATAGAAAGTAGGGGAGTCTCTAAGGAATTTTTTGAAATGATTTAATGTAGCAACAACATCGGTGGATCTGCTAGATCCATCCATGATTTTGATGGTAGCTGTGTCTGGAATAATCGACGGCACAGAATTCAAGAATTCACTGACAGGGGATCCCCCCATGGATCTGGGAGAGTTCTACAACGAAGCAGAGAGGTTTCTGCGACAAGAGGATGTAAAGCTGAGAGAGAGGAAGGATATGAAGTTTAAGTTTATGCAGCTAAAGGCGGAGACCTACCTGGAAAATATTCGAATAAGGACAAAGGAAAATGAAAGGTAGAGAATATTTTTGACGAGTTGAGGCGGCCGCGAAAGGAGCAAAGATTCACCTCTTATTCGGAGTTGAGCGAGACTTTGGAGTGAATATATCAAGACACCAGGGGACAGGTTGTTTACCGGAGGCCAATGAGAAGGGATCCAACCAATAATGAAAAGAAATCAAACAAGTACTACTTATTCCACGAGCTAAGCAGACATGGTGCGAATGATTGTAGGCATTCAAGGGATGAAGTTGAAGGACATATTCGGAATGGATTGCTACTATAGTATGTGAAAAGGCAAGCAGCGACGGTGGAACAGGAGTGTAACATCCCCCTTTCGCACGATTTAAATCGACGCACGTGCCAATTCAAACCATACAAAAGGGAAGATTGTTATGGGGTAAATAAGAAAAACAAGGAAGAAATAAAACAAAATAGAATATCGCAACGGAAGGATAAAATATAATAATCAAATATACAGTTTATAAATCTGTTTGCAAAACCATTTATATAATACATATCAGAGTTACACATACCAATAACAATGCAGCGGAACAGTGTGTAGTGCACTAGTATAAATAATAATAATATAAATCTTCGTCTTCGTCCTCCAGAGCTAAATCTTCCAATCCTTAAACGCTCGGACTGACCCGAGCGAATTTGAAAGGACAAAAACACTCGAGTCAGAACTAAAAGATCTTATGTAAGTTAAATTAGCAGAAATAAATATGAGTGCAGTAACTCAAGAGATGCTCGGGATTTACATCTCCTAAGGATCCGTTAAACTATTTACTATGTAGTATATGGCGCTATTATAATAGTGTCTAATTGTAAAATAAACTTACTTTTTTCTTAGCATTAAGGGTTTACCCATATAGCCCTTAACACGTAATAGTCCCAGTAGTCCATCCAATATCATAGTCCCTCCTAATCGGGAAGCCACCAGAGGATACAACACGGGCTACGGGAGAAATCCAAACTCGTACAAGGCGCAATAGGGTAGGTGACACGGCACAACTAGGCAATGTCAGGGTAGATATACCAATTATGCTTCCGGGTCGGTGGTAACGCGTAGCGCGCAGCTACCGCCCACCTCGAGCCACACCCCCAAATAAAATCAAAAGTGGCCACCGAATCAATCCAAAAGTCAAGTATAATATCGAAGGGATGTGTCCGATTAAAGGTGCTACCTTATTAACCCGTCAATCGCTCCTGTTTTAGCCACCTTATGCCAACTCACGGGAGTTGGGTCCACGTATTTACCTTACAGGAAACGCCGCCACCAACCTACTTCATTATGGAATCTCCACCGCGTACACGGTTGTTAAAGTGGTTTTCGGAGTTGGCAGAGAGTATGACAACTTCCGATCCCGGTCTCTTCAACAACCAAACGTTATTATAACACCGCGGTCTTTAAAATAGTTTATACTTTAAAACCAGAAAATAATTATCCATTTCAGACCCATAAATATGATATCATTTCCATTTCCAAAACAACTCATTTTGATATTATTTTTATAAAACCCAAATCAATAATATCATTTTTATTTCAAATATATTTTTCCAAAACCATACTGCTTTAAAATTTATAATAACTGGAAACCAAACATTTGAATTATAACTTTCAAAACATAATACTTCGAAACTCATAGCTTTAAAACCATACTTCTAAAACTTGAATGGTTTGGATATTCAACAGTATATAGAATAAAATAGTTTGAATTTAAAATTACTTTATAAAATAATTTCCGCGACTTACAATTTATTTCATTAAAAATTAAGTCAAAATCCATAAATTTCAGAATCACTTTCAGTTTCAATAACCCCTTCAGTCTCAATGTATTTCAAAATTTGATTATTAAACAATTGGAACTAAGGTTGGAAATTTCTATTCAACAATTTAAAGTCCTATTATTTAGATTGAAATATTTGCATAATAAACCCGTAATCATTTAAGTAAAACTCAGATTACTTATAAATGAAATTTTCCTTCAATTTATTTATACTAGAAATATTCATTTAATTCATCTTGAATAAAAATTCAGTTATAAATATCATACCTTTTTAAAATTTCAAGTTAATAAATTTTACATCAACTTATGAATTTAAATCCTTAATTAAGCTCAATTCCAAATAAATTTTTCAATTTAACTTCCAATCTTAATTGATTTAAATCTTTTAAAAACTCTATATATTTTTAATATCTTAACATGTACTTAACCATAAAATATAAAATAATCAAACTCCATTATTCAACTTATTTATTTTATTTAGCAAATTCATACATAGCTTAAATTCAATATTTTAACTATATATATATAATATGATTTTATATAATATCAAAATTTAATATTTATTAAACCGTATCCTATCCAAACCATAGAAAATCATTTCAAAAATATTCTTATATATATACCGCGGTGCCTGTATATCATTTTCTATCCTATGGTCAAGTGATACAGATATTTATCATTTCAATCTGCAATTTAAAAATAAAATTTGCGGTTGTATATCATTTCAAACAGCAATCCCGAATGAAATGAAATGCATGATAACTTGCAGCATATATAATATAGAACACATCATCCATTCACCAAACATCGTTCATCAACCCTTTATTCAATCATCATCCAATTTGAACAAACATCAATAAATAACATATAAAATATAATAGGTATCAACGAACAGTTTATATTCACAAATAAATTAATAACTGTTTAATTGGAAGTTTATATGCAAAATAAATAAATAAATTAACTATCAATTTATATGTAGTAATAAAATTAAATAACAATTTAATTGAAATAAATGCAATCTAACTGAGATGATGAATAAAATATGCCAAACAGTCATAAATGAATTTCTACTCATATCATAAATTAATTTAACAAACATAAGAAATTTTAGAAGTTGTGAGTGGATTAAAACACTCACCTTTTGAATTTAAATTGAATTTAATTCCAATTTAAACCTAAAAATTTGACCGTCTCAGAATTCATCCAAACTAGTGTGATCAAGTCCGGAATCCCAATACGAACCTAGCGGAGAAAACCGCACGTGAATCGGGTTTCGAATGTGAAAGTTATTCGATTAAACGATTGGAAATTAAATTTTAAATTAAAACAAAATAGAGACATTACTCAACCCCTGCCACATCACGTCTTCCACTCGCCTACAGTAACAGCGCACGAACCCTAGAAGCAAACACGCGATCGTCCCCCCTCCCCCCCCCCCCCCCCCCCCCGCTATCGTTGACCGCACTGTTCTCCATTGCTTTGCCGCCATATGTCAAATCGTGACCACCCTGTCCATGCCTCACCGGTCTGCCCCCATCACCTAGGGCATGATCGCCCCCAAGCTCCAACCACCGCCGCCAATCCCAAACCCTAAGCCGCGAATTCTGACATCCCCTCTACCAATCGCGGTTACGACAACAACCAAATGGCTCCCCACGATGATCTCACCAAACCCCATAAAACAATTCCATAGATAGACGATGAAATCGAAAAACCCCAAATCGACCTAGGGTTTCAAAATTTTGATCTTTGACTATTAGACCATTAACCAATGCTAATTTATCTACTTGGTGATAATGAAATGAACAAAAGAATTTAAAAACCAAATAAATGAAGTTCATGGGCAATTTAGTTTAATTTCTGGATAAATTGAAAATTTAAAACTTAGTGTTGTAAATTTGGAATTTTTAACGATAAATGAATGTAGAGATTGGTTAAAGGATTCTAGATTTACCAAGTAATCCAAACTAATAAAATTATAAATAATTTAGAGTTGAATTGGTAAATTTGATTAATTTGACTAATTTTTAATTTATTCAATTAATATAAAAATAGCCATTTTGGTCACGAACTCGGATTTCGACGAAACTAGTTTCATCGGATCCGTAATAGTGAATTATTGTAGGGTTTCAAGTTTCGTAGCAATCGGACTTGTCGTTTGATCGTACGAACGCGAAACGCCTTAAAATCGATTTAATTGAAATCAATTTGTAATCAATTTGAAAATATTGTTTTCAGCATAACTTCTTCATACGATGGAATTTGGAAACCTTTTCCATTACGTTCAGAATATTTTAAAACACCTATTTTGATATATGGGTTTAACCAATTTCGTTTCGGGGTCAAAACGGGCTTTTTGGGCCAATTATCGTTCAGCACGTTCGTTTATCCTGTCCATCTACTCTATTGCAACCCTACCTATAAATAGTCAATTATAAACCCTAGCATCCTTCTATTCTCATTTGTCTACGCGTAAATTTCATCAGCTCTCCCCCTTCCTCAATGGATGCTAACACTAGATCCAAATACAATTCAAAAATCAAATCCAAAGCTTAAAAATTCAAAGTCCTCAGAAAAAATTGAAAAAATTATATGTTGTAGATTTCATCGATACGAATCTACATGTTGCGTCTGTTTTTGCAATCGATGCTCGAATCGTCCTGAAAATTGTTATTCTAGATTTTCAACTTAAACTCCATTAACGTAATATTTAACATTTAATTCCCATTTAATTGAAATAACCCAATTTCAAAATTTAACTTCAAATAAATAAACAACTCTTTATATTTCTAAATCAATTACAATAGTTTAACAAATTGAAAGTTAACTGAAAGTTGTTAAATTTATCGATTCAGAAATTCCCTTAATTCCATTCAAATTCAGAAATTATCTATTTAATTACATTAACGAATCTTTATTTTCAATTAGATGAATTAAATATTGGATTCACACTATTGCATTCATATTTTCCGTTTCACTTTTATCCGTATTAACTCTTTCATTTCCACTTGTTGTGTAATAACTAACATAATTCGATATATAACGCCAATTTATTTCCTTGCTGAGTTGACCATTCTTCGAGACAAACTATCTTGGGCTTCTCGGTCGATTTTATGGATTTTTGAATATCTATTTCGATGGATTCTTTATCGGTTTCTTTGGATTTTATTCACGTCTTCGAATGTGAATTTTTATGATTGATTGTTTCTACAATCACTTCTACGAATTGTCACTTTAAAATATAAAGTTTTCAATACTAGTAGTAAATATCAAAACTCTTTCATCAAAACAATTTTAACTCTATTCTACTACAAAGCTTTTTCCTTAAACCTTTTTCCAATCTATTAGTATATACAAACCTTTACCTCACTTGTATAAGAAATCTAATTAAACGACTTAGTAAAACAAGTGGTATGAAACGCTTGCGTTTACTTCGTTGGTTAATTCTTGGACTTGTGCGATTGAATCTTTTGTGATAATTTTCTAGTGAAGATCTACAGTTTGTTCGTAAATATTTGAGTTAAGCAAGTGGTTATGGGACATGAAGCTAAACTTTTATATTTACTAACTTAGTGTAATTGACACTTCTTGATGATCATGACGATCATTATTGTGTTTTAGACTAGCAACTATGCGATGTCTCTTTGTCTGCGAGGGAGACTAGACCCCGCTCTTGTGATGTTTCGCCATCGCATTTGTGTGATGTTTCACCATCACATATGTGGGGTAGCGCCCCACGGTCTTCGGGCCATTCGTTTGTCAAAATTAATGGCTTGCAACCATGAGATAGCGTCTCGCTTTGTGTTACACGTGTAGGTGAGTTTTCATGCTCCTATATTGTGATTTCTGGATTTCTTGTGTAGTCTTCTGGAATTTGTGCTTCACCAATTTTCATGACTTTCATTGTTATGATTTTCCAGCTTTTATGTTTAGGTGAATTTGGATCTTTTAGAAGATTCTTTTGATATTGTTTGATCTCTTGATGATCTTCATTTACATGCTTATCATAGTATGTCTTTATGGTTACTATATGTTCTTGCCATATCTATTGTTTATATCATGTTATCTGATATTTATAGCTAGACTGAGCCGTTTATTATTTTCTTATAAATAATACTCGAGTCAGACCGAGATGTTTCCGGTGCTTCTGCTTGACTTCTCCCCCAGGGATTTACTACTCTGACTTTTGGCTGACCATTTAGATTAGCAGTTTTTGTCATATACACTTGAGATATAGACTCATAGATGTATTCTTTTATATAACACGTGTTGCTATTCTTTTGTATTATTGTGGATCTTTTTTACCACTACTCTGATGTACACTTTCATGTGTTAGTTATATATTCATATCTTCTTCCGCCTTTGTGATATGGATGTCTGTGACTGATTTGTGTTATGCTTATTTCTATGTTTGTTTCCGAAGATTATTTATAGCCACCGTGTGATAAGAAATCACATGGATGGTCGCTCCTCAACAGCCTTATTCTCCGTGCTAGTTGACAACACTACACCGTAGTGTTCTTGGCTAGCGTGGGTATGGAGGTGGGGCGTCACAGCTTGGTATCGGAGCCAAATTTCAGAACAATGTAGAATAACTTAACAAGGATCATCGTCCTAAGTCCAGCTTAGGAGTCGTACCTTAGGATTAATTCGAGTCTTCGTACCGATTCATCCTATTTTTATTATGATTCCTTGTTTCACTTATCAAGATTGCTTTATATATCTTTTAGTGAATAACCTTTTTCTTCTCCTTCTTTCCTAAGGAAGAAAAATGGTTAGACCTGGACGTCCCCGTGCCGGTCAATCTACTGCAACTCCCCAAGATGGAGTTTTTATGACTACCCAGCAATTTCTTGACCTTGTCACGAATGCTCAAGCAGCTGGTTCTAATCCGGAACCTACTCACCCTAAATCTGGGTTTGCACATTTGTGCAATGATTACACCGACTTGGGTGGGAAGCAATTTAAAGGCATTGAAACTATCATCGAGGTCCAAGCTTGGCTCAGAACGTGCGATAGAATCTTCTCTCGCATGGACCTCACTGACCTCCATCGAGTCCAGGTGGCTTCCAGTATGCTCCAAGGAAGAGCATTGGATTGGTACGAGCTGTTAATCTCAGAAATTGATGAAGCGGATCTCTCCTGGGAGCACTTCCGGGAACGCTTCGAATCGAAATTCGTGCCCGAGGCTGAGAAGGTAACTTTGGCTCGGAGACTTATTGACCTTGTTCAAGGTCAGTCCTCTGTGGCGGACTACGTTGCATCATTCGAATCCCTTTCCAAATATGGGGTTGAATATATAAATACTCCACTGAAGAAGAACCAGAGGTTCGTTTATGGCTTAAATAAGAATCTTAAGAAGCCACTACTCCTGAAACTAGAAGTTACATTTGATCAACTCGTCGATATCGCTCTTCGTCTTGAAGAGGCCGATAGAGAGAGTGATGTTGAAGTGGTTGGCGCTAAACCAAACTTCAACAACAAAAGGAGGACTAACAAATTTAAAGGTTCTTATCCCAACAAAAAGGGTAAGCAAGCAACTTTGGCTGCAAAGACACCCTCCTCTAGTAGCGGGCAATGCTATAACTGTGGTTCTAAGGACCATTTTGCGAACAAGTGTTTGAAGCCCAAAAGTTGTCTCTATTGCAAGAGCTCGGAACATTATATACATATGTGCCCCCACACTAAAAGGCAGGAAAGAGGGAAGGTTAAACGTGGCTCAAGCCCCTGGCAACACATCTCGTGGCCAAGGTATTTCTCATTCCATTCTTGATGGTATTATTTTATTTCATGATCAACCTATTAGAGTTCTCTTTGATACGGGTGCATCCCATTCTTTTATATCAAAGGAACTGGTAGACACTATTTCCTTAAATGTTACTGCATTAATGACTTCTTTGAAAATTGCGAATCCTGTTGGTGGATCCGCAACTCTTAGTTTGCTTTGTAAAGATGTGGAGATTATTTTATGTGATTTTTCTTTCCTAGCCGATTTGCATGTCATGCGTTACTTAGGCTTTGGAATAATTTTGGGAATGGATTGGCTTAACCGTTATCAAGCCCATATCCTCTGTCCTGAGCGGACTATTCATCTCCGACATCCACTATCTGTTAATCAAATTTCTGTTAATCTTAAAGATTCAGAATCCTGTTTGATTGCATCCTTATATTCTTTAAATCCTCGTGATGACGATGAGGATGATATTATTTCTCGTATCCACGTTGTTCGTGAATTTTCCGATATATTCGAGCCCATTGTAGGTCTACCACCTAAGCGAGCAATTGAGTTCAAAATTAGCCTTATTCCTGGAGCTCAACCTATTACTCGTCCTCCTTATCTCATGTCTAATAAGGAAAATGAAGAGATGCGTAAATAATTATCCGAATTGGAGACGAAGCAATTTATTCGCTCTAGTTCCTCTCCTTGGGGAGCTTCGGCTATTTTCGTAAAGAAATCCGACGGTACTCTTAGGCTCTACGTTGATTATCGCAAGCTTAACGATCTTACTATTAAAAATAAATATCCTTTACCTCGGATTGATGATCTATTCGATCAGCTTAGTGGTGCTAACGTCTTTTCACAATTGGACTTGGCTACCGGTTTCCATCAGCTTCGTATCGCAGAGGATAGCATTCCTTTGACATCATTCCGTACTCGATATGGATCCTATGAATGGCTTGTTATGCCATTTGGGTTAACGAATGCGCCAGCTTATTTCGTTGACCTCATGAATCGAGTTTTCAAAGATTTCCTCGATCGGTTTGTTCTCATCTTCATTGATGATATCCTTTTGTATTCTAAAACCGAGGAGGAGCATGAAAAGCATCTTCGGATTGCATTGGAAACTCTTAGGAGTAATCAATTAAAGGCGAAATTTTCTAAATGCCACTTTTGGCAATCTCGTGTGAAGTTCCTCGGCCATATTATTTCCGAATCCGGAATTTCCGTGGATCCTTCAAAGATTGAAGCGATTCAAGATTGGAAGTGACCGGAGAGTGTGACAAAGATTCGTAGTTTTCTCGGATTGGCGGGTTATTACCGTCGTTTCATTAAAGACTTTTCTAAGATTGTCGTGCCTCTTACTGGCTTGACTAAGAAGGGAGTTAAATACATTTGGTCGGACAAATGTGAAGCATCTTTTCACAAATTGAAAGAACTCCTTTCCGATGCTCCATTCTTGTTATTCCCAAAGGGAATCAAGATTTTGTTGTTTATACTGATGCTAGTCACGTTGGTTTGGGTGCCGTTCTTATGCAAAAAGAACGTGTTATTGCTTATGCTTCTAGGCAATTGAAGCCGGGCAAGGCTAGATATGCCACACATGATTTAGAACTCGCGGCTATTGTTTTCGCCCTTTGAATTTGGCATCATTATCTATTGGGAGAGAAATTTATTCTTTACACGGATCATAAGTCTTTGAAATATTTATTTTCTCAAAAGGAACTTAATTTGCGTCAACAATGTTGGCTCGAGTTCCTTGCACCTTATGATCTTGATATTCTTTATACCCCCAATAAGGGTAATCGTGCCGCCGATGCTCTTAGCCGTAAACAACAAGCAGTTGTTTCTATGATGATATCTGAATGGAACGATCTCGAGATTTTATCTACTTGTATGATTCGAGAGCGCGTATCCGATTTATGCTCATCACTTGTTTTATGTAGCCTTGAGGCTCATCCTTCTCTTTTAGACCGCATTCTTGAAGCTCAAGGGCTAGATCCTGAATTGGCTCTTCTTGGCCAAAATGGTAAGTATAAAATTGATATTGAAGGTTTGAAAGACTTTGATATTGATTCTCGTGGCGGCATTCGAAAATTTGGTAGACTTATTGTACCAAATATTGGTGATCTTCGTAAAGATATTTTAGGAGATTCCCATCGTTCTAAATTCACCATTCATCCCGGTAGTAGTAAAATGTATGCTGATATGAAGCGACTTTATTATTGGGAGGGAATGAAATCTGATATTGCTAATTTTGTTAAGTGTTGCATGACTTGCCAACTTGTCAAGGCCGAACATCAAAGGCCTGGTGGGTTATTGCAACCTTTAGAAATTCCAATTTGTAAGTGGGACCAAATTTCCATGGATTTTATAGATGGCCTTCCCCGTTCTCGTTCGGGTCATGATAGCTTATGGGTGATCGTTGATAGGCTTACTAAATCGTTAAATTGCATGGAGTTCCTACTTCTATTATTAACGATCGAGATCCATTGTTTACTAGTGGATTTTGGAAGAGTCTTCAAAAAGCTTTAGGAACGAAGCTTAATTTTAGCACTGCTTATCACCCCCAGTCCGATGGACAAACCGACCGTGTGAATCAAACTCTTGAAGGTCTTCTTCGTGCTTGTGTGCTCGATTTTGGTGGAAGTTGGGAAGATCATATTTCACTTGTTGGATTTTCCTATAATAATAGCTTCCAATCTAGTATTGGTATGGCACCTTTCGAGGCACTCTATGGAAGGCCATGCCGATCTCCTTCTTGTTGGCTTGAGGCCGATGAGAAGCTGCTTTTAGGTCCAGACTTTATTCGTGATTCCACAGAGAAGATTGAACTTATTCGACATAGGATGAAAGAAGCCCAGAGTAGACAAAAATCCTATGCCGATAATCGAAGAGGGAAATTAGAATTTTCTATCGAAGATCTTGTTTTTATTCGTGTTTCACCTATGAAAGGTGTTGTACGTTTCAGTCGGTCGGAAAAGTTAGCGCCTCGATATATTGGGTCATTTCCTATCACTGAACGTATTGGTTCCATGGCTTATCGCCTTTCATTACCGGCTCAGTTTTCTGCCATGCATGACGTGTTTCACGTTTCTCAATTACGGAAATGCCTTCGAGATTCCGATTCTATTCTTGAGCCTACTATTGTGGAAGAAATTGAAGTTTCGCCAAATTTAACTTATGAGCAGCAACCTATTCGAATTATTGCTTCGGAGGTCAAGCGACTTCGAAATAAAGATGTTCCGCTTGTGAAGGTTCAATGGTCCTCAAATCCTAAGGATTGTTCTTGGGAATCCAGAGAATTCATCGAGCGAACACATCCGGACTTGCTTACTCCTGCTCTTTGAGGTGAACTTCCTATTTCAAATTTCTTTTGTGTTAATATGCTTCTATGGTTGTTACTTGTTATTTCCATCTTGTATATTGCGAGGACGCAATTTCTTTAAGGAGGAGAGTCTGTAACAACCCGCATATTTATCGATTTTATATTTAAATATTTTATTTAAATATTTTATCGTTAATCGGATACTGGTCCGAAAAGCTATTTTTGCAAACGGTCAAATTAGGACTCGAGACCACTTCCATTGAGTTCGAAATGCCGTTTACAACTTTTTAAGTATAAACATTGATAGGTTGGGAGTTAGTGGAATTTCGCTAACTTTTCCCGCTTTGGACTTTGGGTTAGCTTGGCCATTATAACTCAAGCCCAACCCCGTCCTTCTCTTCACTCTTCATAAATTCCTACCAACTCAAGCTTTTGCATTAATGGTGAGTGGAAAGAGAAATTAAAACTCCAAAAGCTAAGTCTTCATTGCTAATCCAACATCAACTCCAAAACTCAAGTGAAGACATTGATTCAAGCTAGTGGTTGATCGTTGCATAGCAGTTCAAGCTTCATCTTCATCCATTTTAGTGAAAAGGTGAGATTTTTATCTCACAAATCTAGCCTATAACTATCTTGGACTGTTGGGAATGAATCCATATCATGTTTGCATGTACATTTTCATTTGGTTTGGATTGGATTGGATTGGCGAAAAACACCAAATTTTAGTGTTTTTGGTAAAAAAAACTGCACTTAGGTCGTTCTACCTATGTTAAGTCGTTCGTGTGGAAAAGTCTTGACCTCAAAATAGCTCGTTTCCCACCTTAAAATGGCCTACAACGTTAGGTCGCTCGGCACTCGGAATTAGGTCGTAGGTCGTTTGGTTTTAGGTCGCTAGGTCGTTGGGCTTTAGGTCGTATGGACCTTAGATTGTAGGTCGTATGGACCTTAGGTCGTAGGTCGTTCTGGCCATTTCTAACGTCTTCGGAGTTAGGTCGTATGGACCTTAGGTCGCTAGGTCGTATGGCTTTAGGTCGCTAGGTCGTATGACCTTAGGCCGTTAGGTCGTATGGCTTTAGGTCGTTAGGTCCTATGGCATTTTAGGTTGTGTGATTTTCTTACCTGTTAGGTCATTGGACCTACATCCTGTTAGGTCGTTGAACCTTTAGCTCGTAGGTCGCTAGGCCTTATCTCCTTAGGTCGCGTGACCCATCTTATTTAAACCACTAGGTCGCTAGACCATGTTTCTAGTTAGGTCGCAAGACCTTGTAAACCGTTAGGTCGCGTGACCTATATTCCGTAGGTCGTTGACCCACTTAAGTCGCTGTCCCTCATAGGTCGCGTTTCCTGTTTAGGTCGCTAGGTCGCGTGCCTTTAGGTCGCATTCCTTTATTAGGTCGCGTGTCTCTGTTAGGTCGTTGACCTCCTTAACTCGCATGACCTAACCCGTAGGTCGTTGGACCTCGATTCTATTTAAGTCGCTACTTCTTATAGGTCGCTCGGCCCCTTATTTTCTTTAGGTCGTTTGAGTGTTAGGTCGTGAACCCATTTTAGGTCGCATGACCTTTACCCTTTAGGTCGTTGGACCACTAGGTCGTGCCCTTTTAATCACTAGGTCGTACTGTTTTTGGACGGGGCGCTGCCCCCAGGACCCCCGCGACCTGACCGGGCAGGTCGAACCCCGTAGCAGGGGCATTGCCCCCGCACCCCCACCTTGGGGGGTTGCCACCCCCCTGGACCCCCCCTCCGTAGGGGATCTTATCTGAAAAACATTCGACAGAACTTGCTTTGTTGAGATGCTGAGTTGACCATTCTTCGAGACAAACTATCTTGGGCTTCTCGGTCGATTTTATGGATTTTTGAATATCTATTTCGATGGATTCTTTATCGGTTTCTTTGGATTTTATTCACGTCTTCGAATGTGAATTTTTATGATTGATTGTTTCTACAATCACTTCTATGAATTGTCACTTTAAAATATAAAGTTTTCAATACTAGTAGTAAATATCAAAACTCTTTCATCAAAACAATTTTAACTCTATTCTACTACAAAGCTTTTTCCTTAAACCGTTTTCCAATCTATTAGTATATACAAACCTTTACCTCACTCGTATAAGAAATCTAATTAAACGACTTAGTAAAACAAGTGGTATGAAACGCTTGCGTTTACTTCGTTGGTTAATTCTTGGACTTGTGCGATTGAATCTTTTGTGACAATTTTCTAGTGAAGATCTACAGTTTGTTCGTAAATATTTGAGTTAAGCAAGTGGTTATGGGACATGAAGCTAAACTTTTATATTTACTAACTTAGTGTAATTGACACTTCTTAATCATGACGATCATTTTTGTGTTTTAGACTAGCAACTGTGCGATGTCTCTTTGTCTGCGAGGGAGACTAGACCCCGCTCTTGTGATGTTTCGCCATCGCATTTGTGTGATGTTTCGCCATCACATATGTGGGATAGCGCCCCACGGTCTTCGGGCCATTCGTGTGTCAAAATTAATGGCTTGCAACCATGAGATAGCGTCTCGCTTTGTGTTACACGTGTAGGTGAGTTTTCATGCTCCTATATTGTGATTTCTGGATTTCTTGTGTAGTCTTCTGGAATTTGTGCTTCACCTATTTTCATGACTTTCATTGTTATGATTTCCAGCTTTTATGTTTAGGTGAATTTGGATCTTTTAGAAGATTCTTTTGATATTGTTTGATCTCTTGATGATCTTCATTTACATGCTTATCATAGTATGTCTTTATGGTTACTATATGTTCTTGCCATATCTATTGTTTATATCATGTTATTTGATATTTATAGCTAGACTGATCCGTTTATTATTTCTTATAAATAATACTCGAGTCAGACCGAGATGTTACAGGTGCTTCTGCTTGACTTCTCCCCCAAGGATTTACTACTCTGACTTTTGGCTGACCATTTAGATTAGCAGTTTTTGTCGTATACACTTGAGATATAAACTCATAGATGTATTCTTTTGTATAGCACATGTTGCTATTCTTTTGTATTATTGTGGATCTTTTTGACCACTACTCTGATGTACACTTTCATGTGTTAGTTATATATTCATATCTTCTTCCGCCTTTGTGATATGGATGTCTGTGACTGATTTGTGTTATGCTTATTTCTATGTTTGTTTCCGAAGATTATTTATAGCCACCGTGTGATAAGAAATCACTTGGATGGTCGCTCCTCAACAGCCTTATTCTCCGTGCTAGTTGACAACACTACACCGTAGTGTTCTTGGCTAGTGTGGGTATAGTGGTGGGGTGTCACAAATTTCAACAAACAGCATACACAACAAATACAAAACAACCATTCAATCAAACAAACAACTAGTTGTTCGGGTTCAAAACCTTTAAATTGTACGGAATGAAGAATAAACCATCAAGTGCATCATTTACTCAACAGTCTTGGATTAAACACAATGGATTATTCATCCATCCTAACAAAATTAAAGTTTCCTTACCCAACCACCACAAACCACGACAAACAACAATTTCAGCAATAGATTTAGTCTATTCTTATTCATTCCATTCATACATTTGTTGTTTGATTCTTTTCATTCATATAACAGTTTATCTTTTTATTTTTATTTATTTCTTTCAATTTTATTTAGAAATAACTTCAACCCTTTTTCTTAAGTTTACAATTTCTCTTTATTATATTACATTCATTTATTTTCACTTACTACTTACTATTTTTCATTTCCATTAACTCAGGTCGTGCCAGTTCTTTTTATTTCATTATAATTATTCATTCATTTATTGCATGTCCTCATTTATTTACATTTGTTTATCAATAGTATTCATGTCCCATTTAATTTCTTAGCATTTCCATTTTATTTACTTAAGTTGATAATAATCTATTTGAATTACTTACCTTTAATTATATCCACTTATAGTAAAATTTCAATTATAACTTAAGTTTATAGCATTAAATTCTCATTTATAATAGCAAATTCATTGAATACTTCATTACCTACTTTTACTTGTACAATTTTCATTACATTTCTTATTAAAGATTTCAACTTTTTATATTTGGTAAGTTATATATGTTAAAGAAAATGCAAATGAACTTATACAAGTTTTATCTCATCCTTTAATTAAATTTAATGTTCAACAATATAACTCTTTGTTTCATATGTTACAAATTTCAAATTTCCTTTAATTTCCATTTATAACTTAGAATTAAATCTCTTACCTAAATTAGAGGTTTCAATTTATTAATCACTTACCTTTCATTTCACTACAATAATTGAAACAATCAATTAACGGAAATTTGAGAATTTAATACCGGGTTAAATTTCAAATTATTTTAAAATAATAGATAAATATATTCTTACAACTTATATATCCCTAATTATATATAAACAATTCAAAATTTAAATTTTTTTTTTCAAAATGAATCTGCAGTAAAACTACTACAATGGCCTTCCCCCTTCGAAACTCGATAATGAAAGTCGATGACGCGGCTGCCATCACCGAAATTATTTTCCAGCGATAGAGAGGAAAGTACTTATTTTTTTCCAAAATCTTCTTTAAAACAATTCTTCCGAATTATATTAAATATTTATATCAGAAAATTCTTATAAACAATATTATTATATTCCATAAATTTATTCGAGAAATTTCAAAACCCCGGATCTTAAGTTCTAAATTTCCAAATTTCATTTATTTTATTTTTCAATCTTATTTCTATTATTATTTATACACTTTATTACCTAACAACCAATCTATTGCAGCCAAATATAGATGTTATTTGAAAAAAATTATTTTATATAGAAAATATAATAGGAAAACTTATTTCATTCACCTATATAAAACAAATATTATGTCGGTCTGTCCTATTAAGTGTTTAGAAATCCCTATTGATGTCACAGCGTCCCATGCATCAACCAGAATTTATAAATACGAAGCGGAACGGATTAAGACAATATTAAAATCTTTTTATAACACTAACAAATACGCTCTCTTATATATATACACTCAGCGACTCCCATAGGGTATTACTGCCGTATTAATAAAGAGTCAAACCCCACAAAGCTAAGGTTTATCGCTAAACCAAAGCTCTAATACCAGATGTAACATCCCGCCTTTCGCACGATTTAAATCGACACACGTGCCAATTCAAACCATACAAAAGGGCAGATTGTTATGGGGTAAATAAGAAAAACAAGGAAGAAATAAAACTAAATAGAATATCACAGCGGAAGGATAAAATATAATAATCAAATATACAGTTTATAAATCTGTTTGCTAAACCATTTATATAATACATATCAGAGTTACACATACCAATAACAATGCAGCGGAACAGTGTGTAGTGCACTAGTATAAATAATAATAATATAAATCTTCGTCTTCGTCCTCTAGAGCTAAATCTTCCAATTCTGAAACGCTCAGACTGACCCGAGCGAATTTGAAAGGATAAAAACACTCGAGTCAGAACTAAAAGATCTTATGTAAGTTAAATTAGGAGAAATAAATATGAGTGCAGTAACTCAAGTGATGCTCGGGATTTACATCTCCTAAGGATCCGTTAAACTATTTACTATGTAGTATATGGCGCTATTATAATAGTGTCTAATTGTAAAATAAACTTATCTTTTTCTTAGCATTAAGGGGTTACCCATATAGCCCTTAACACGTAATAGTCCCAGTAGTCCATCCAATATCATAGTCCCTCCTGATCGGGAAGCCACCAGAGGATACAACACGGGCTACGGGAGAAATCCAAACTAGTACAAGGCGCGATAGGGTAGGTGACACGGCACAACTAGGCAATGCCAGGGTAGATATACCAATTACGCTTCCGGGTCGGTGGTAACGTGTAGCGCGTAGCTATCGCCCACCTCGAGCCACACCCCCAAATAAAATCAAAAGTGGCCACCGAATTAATCCAAAAGTCAAGTATAATATCGAAGGGATGTGTCCGATTAAAGGTGCTACCTTATTAACCCGTCAATCGCTCCTGTTTTAGCCACCTTATGCCAACTCACGGGAGTTGGGTCCACGTATTTACCTTACAGGAAACGCCGCCACCAACCTACTTCATTATGGAATCTCCACCGCGTACACGGTTGTTAAAGTGGTTTTCGGGGTTGGCAGAGAGTATGACAACTTACGATCCCGGTCTCTTCAACAACCAAACGTTATTATAACACCGCGGTCTTTAAAATAGTTTATACTTTAAACCCAGAAAATAATTATCCATTTCAAACCCATAAATACGATATCATTTTCATTTCCAAAACAACTCATTTTGATATTATTTTTATAAAACCCAAATCAATAATATCATTTTTATTTCAAATATATTTTTCCAAAATCATACTGCTTTAAAATTTATAATAACTGGAAACCAAACATTTTAATTATAACTTTTAAAACATAATACTTCGAAACTCATAGCTTTAAAACCATACTTCTAAAACTTGAATGGTTTGGATATTCCACGGTATATAGAATAAAATAGTTTGAATTTAAAATTACTTTATAAAATAATTTCCACAACTTACAATTTATTTCATTAAAAATTAAGTCAAAATCCATAAATTTCAGAATCGCTTTCAGTTTCAATAACCCATTCAGCCTCAATGTATTTCAAACTTTAATTATTAAACAATTGAAACTAAGGTTGGAAATTTCTATTCAACAATTTAAAGTCCTATTATTTAGTTTCAAATATTAGCATAATAAACCCGTAATCATTTAAGTAAAACTCAGATTACTTATAAAGAAAATTTCCTTCAATTTATTTATACTAGAAATATTCATTTAATTCATCTTGAATAAAAATTCAGTTATAAATATCATACCTTTTTAAATTTTCAAGTTAATAAATTTTACATCAACTTATGAATTTAAATCCTTAATTAAGCTCAATTCCAAATAAATTTTTCAATTTAACTTCCAATCTTAATTGATTTAAATCTTTTAAAAACTCTATATATTTTTAATATCTTAACATGTACTTAACCATAAAATATAAAATAATCAAACTCCATTATTCAACTTATTTATTTTATTTAGCAAATTCATACATATCATAAATTCAATACTTTAACTTTATATATATAATATGATTTTATATAATATCAAAATTTTATATTTATTAAGTCGTATGCTATCCAAACCATAGAAAATCATTTCAAAAATATTCTTATATATATATATATATATAACGTGGTGCCTGTATATCATTTTCTATCCTATGGTCAAGTGATACGGATATTTATCATTTCAATCCGCAATTTAAAAATAAAATTTGCGATTGTATATCATTTCAAACCGCAATCCCAAATGAAATGAAATGCATGATAACTTGCAGCTTATATAATATAGAACACATCATCCATTCACCAAACATCATTCATCAACCCTTTATTTCAATCATCATCCAATTTGAACAAACATCAATAAATAACATATAAAATATAATAGGTATCAATGAACAATTTATATTCACAAATAAATTAATAACTGTTTAATTGGAAGTTTATATGCAAAAAAATAAATAAATTAACTGTCTATTTATATGCAGTAATAAAATTAAATAACAATTTAATTTAAATAAATGCAATCTAACTGAGATGATGAATAAAATATGCCAAACAGTCATAAATGAATTTCTACTCATATCATAAATTAATTTAACAAACATAAGAAATTTTAGAAGTTGTGAGTGGATTAAAACACTCACCTTTTGAATTTAAATTGAATTTAAATCCAATTTAAACCCAAAAATTTGACCGTCTCAGAATTCGTCCAAACTAGTGTCATCAAGTCTGGAATCCCAATACCAACCTAGCGGAGAAAACCGCACGTGAATCGGGTTTCGTATGTGAAAGTTATTCGATTAAACGATTGGAAATTAAATTTTAAATTAAAACAAAATAGAGACATTACTCAACCCCTGCCACATCACGTCTTCCACTCGCCTAGGCGAACAGTGCACGAACCCCAGAAGCAAACACGCGATCGTCCCCCCCTCTACCGTTGACCGCACTGTTCTCCATCGCTTTGCCGCCATATGTCAAATCGTGACCACCCTGTCCATGCCTCACCGGTCCGCCCCCATCACATAGGGCACGATCGGCCCCAAGCTCCAACCACCGCCGCCAATCCCAAACCCTAAGCCGCAAATTCTGACCATCCCTTCCACCAATCGCGGCTGCGACAACAACCAAATGGCTCCCCACGATGATCTCACCAAACCCTATAAAACAATTTCACAGATAGACGATGAAATCGAAAAACCCCATATCAACCTAGGGTTTCGAAATTTTGATCTTTGACTGAGTTTTCAGGACGATTCGAGCATAGATTGCAAAAACAGACGCCACATGTAGATTCATATCGATGAAATCTACAACATATAATTTTTTTAAATTTTTCTGAGGACTTTGAATTTTTAGGCTTTGGATTCGATTTTTGAATTGTATTTGGATCTAGTGTTAGCATCCATTGAGGAAGAGGGAGAGCTGATGAAATTTACGCGTAGACAAATGAGAATAGATGGATGCTAGGGTTTATAATTGACTATTTATAGGTAGGGTTGCAAAAGAGTAGATGGACCGGATAAACAAATGTGCTGAACGATAATTGGCCCAAAAAGCCCATTCTGACCCTGAAACGAAATTGGTTAAACCCATATATCAAAATAGGTGTTTTAAATATTCTGAACGTGAAGGAAAAAGTTTCACATCCAAATTCCATCGTATGAAGAATTTATGCTGAAAACAATATTTTCAAATTGATTTCAAATTGATTTTAATTAAATCGATTTTAAGGCGTTTCGCGTTCGTACGATCAAACGACAAGTCCGATTGCTACGAAACTTGAAACCCTATAATAATTCACTGTTACGGATCCAATGAAACTAGTTTCGTCGAAATCCGAGTCCATGACCAAAATGGCTATTTTTATATTAATTAAATAAATTAAAAAGGGGTTTTTGGGCTCAAGTAAAAAGTTACAGAAAAATTTAGTTTCAAGGACAAGAAGTTTGTTTTTTAGCCTGAAGGACACTTTTTAGTGTAAATCACAGAATGATGGTTATAACTATCATTTTCAGTTTACACTACAATGTGTCCTTAAGACTAAAAACCAAACTTGTTGTCCCTGAGACTAAATTTTTTGCAACTTCTTCCTTGTGCCTATTTACCTGAATTAAAAATTAGTCAAATTAATCAAATTTACCAATTCAACTCTAAATTATTTACAAATTTTATCAGTTTGGATTACTTGGTAAATCTAGAATCCTTTAAGCAATCTCTACATTCATTTATCGTTAAAAATTCCAAATTTACAACACTAAGTTTTAAATTTTCAATTTGTCTAGTAATTAAACTTAATCGACCATGAACTTCATTTATTTGGTTTTTAAATTCTTTTATTCATTTCATTATCACCAAGTAGATAAATTAGCATTGGTTAATAGTCTAATATATTGTTATTCTAGATTTTCAACTTAAACTCCATTAATGTAATATTTAACATTTAATTCCCATTTAATTGAAATAACCCAATTTCAAAATTTAACTTCAAATAAATAAACAACTCTTTATATTTTTAAATCAATTACAACAGTTTAACAAATTGAAAGTTAAGTGAAAGTTGCTAAATTTATCGTTTTCAGAAATTCCCTTAATTCCATTCAAATTCAGAAATTATCTATTTAATTAAATTAACTAATCTTTATTTTCAATTAGATGAATTAAAATATTGGATTCACACTATTGCATTCATATTTTCCGTTTCACTTTTATCCGTATTAACTCTTTCATTTCCACTTATTGTGTAATAACTAACATAATTCGATATATAACGCCAATTTATTTCCTTGCATTAACATACCCCTATTTACATTAATTAGAATAAATATTATATTCCTAAGTGCACTTCTATCAATTAAATGTATAAATTAAGGTTTTAAAGTACTTCACGCGCTATAAAAAAATTTACAACATTAAATTTACATTCAATTAAGTACTTTACATTCTATAGCTTATTTTACATACTATAACTTACTTTACATACTTTTCGTATTAATTATCTTAATTATCAAAATTCCAACTTATTCCCCAAATCCACAAATTGTTACTTAACCTAAATCTACGCTTTTATTACATTACGTTCACACTTGCGTTACTATATAATTAATCACCAAGTAATGTTATCATCAACCAACATTAATTAATATATTAAATGCTTACATTTATTTCTCTATATCAAATTTGTTCCAACTTTATTTATATAAATGTTATATCCTTATTTGGTTATTATTTATCAACTTGTTCTAACTTTATTACCTAAATTTCTGTTATTGTAAACCTTTAATATTTCCATTTAAATTAAATATACGTTCCAAAATTTATTAGTTCTCTTGTATTATATTTGTAACTTTTAACTTGAATTGATTGGAATTCCTTTCAAGTTATTAATAATTAACTTAAACTAACATATTCCTTAATTTATTCCAATTACCGTTACAATGTTTTTATTACATAATCAATTAAATACTTTCCTTTCTCGTATAAAATTATACACCTGTAAAATCCTTTCCACTATTCATTCATTAGAATTCTATTTAAATTTCAATCTCTTGTAATAACTTATTTATTATACTTTTGCATATCAATAAACAAGGTTCCAAATGAGTAGGGTTTATTAAATTCAATTTTTTTTATAATTAAGTCTATTACAACAATTGTAATATTTCATAGGTTAATTATTAACATTTACTTCGTTACCAATTATAACAATAATATTTCTACTAAAAATTAATTACAAAAATCCTATTTAATTAACAACTTAAATTGTCGAAATTTATAGGTCGTTACAAGGAGCGACCGCCATCTACACCAACTGGGGATGGCTCAGGATCAAGGCATCAACTTGTCATCAATTGATTGAAATAATGACGAATAAGTCGCAAACTCCCCTAGCGTGGTTAAGTCGCTTACACATGTATGGGGTCACAAATGGTCCTCAGACATGCTCTGCGGTGACTATAAACCACGACAGTGGAGGTGTTTGCACTTTGACGTTTCTGTTTTGCTTTTATTTTCTATTTTTTGCAACTAAAGACTTAATTTGGATGGACATTTTGGTTGTAAGGTTTATTTGATGCAATTATGATGTTTATGATTTCAAAACCCAACCGTGAACGGTCATCATTCGCCTCGGATGGCACTCGACCTCGAACGGTCTCAATTAGCCTCGAACAGCACCAGACCTCGAACGGTCACCATTCACCTCGAACTGCACCTGACCTCGAATGGTCGCCATTCGCGCCGAACGAAACTCGACCGAGACTAGTCTCCACTCTCCTCAAACGGCACTCGATCTTGAATGGTCACCATTCGCCTCGAATGGCATCCGACCATGAACGGTCACATATCGCCTCAAACGACAATACGATCTCGAACAATCTCCATTCACTATCAGGTAAGATCATCGATCTCTTTACAAGTCATCAACATGACACAATCATCTAGCTTGCGGTACTACAAAACACACCTTCCTATCGCAAGACAGGTTTTTAGGCAAAGTGCTAACCCGCCTTTTGGTAAGGCAACATACAGGAGGATTTAACCGAATCGACTGCACAAGACATAAGATAGTCAACAAACAAACACCACAATATGTTTAAAATATGGTTTCAACAAAGATCGAGTCATTTCAAACTGCTTGGCTTCTGCTCTGAGTCACTCTCCTATTTGCTTCGGGTTTCTTGACAACATGCTTCGAGTTGGAGGAGGGTTCGCTTCGAGTCTTGGATAGAGTGACATGTTTACAAGCCACTCCTAGTCGCCTCAACACTTGCTTTGAGTCACTAGCAGGTCAACTTTGGGTCAAACAAGCGACTACTACGAGAGGATCGATCAATGACCACACATTCATATCATTTCGTATCCATCATACATTCTGTTTATTCATATCGACGTAGTTTCGTATCCAGCACCTTCTTCCTTCGTATCCCTCAAATATCGGTCTAGGTTCATAAAACATCCACTACGTATTGATCCCCCCATCAACATGTTTCATATCGATCAACAAATGACCAATACGAAATCCACCGGTAAAATAATCGATACGAAATGGTCTATGGGTATGGATACAAAAATGCCTGTAGACAATCGATATGAAATGATGCACACTAGATGGATATGAACGAGGTAAAACCAATGGATATGAACAAAGCCTAGAAGAGAGGAGGACTCGGTCACTTGGCATGAAAAAAGGATCAATCCTAGAAGATAGCGCCACGTAATCTGGTTATCACGTGCATTCCATGGATATGAATGAGAAGGATACGAACATGTCAATATGAAGCTTGGCTGCACATTGAAGATCCAAACTTGCATAGATCATAACTCAAAATCTACAGGTCCAAATGCCACTAGATTTTCGTAGGAGCATGCATACAACCTTAAGAATGTCCATAATCGATCCCAATCCAAAAGGAGCAATTTTGGGTCGATAAGAATTTGGTACTTCGATCCTCGATCGAGTCGAAACGTCAAGGGATCGATCACGTGGGGCCTCCCACGTGAGAGAATGAGTCTTCTGAGATCTGGACAAGATATTTGCAGCCTGCACCTATAAATAGCTGTCGAAGGGCTTCAAAAGGGGGATCTTTTTGGCTCTTCAACACCATTACTCTGCCGAACTCCGTTATAACTCGGATACTATCAATTATACTCATGTAATTCAGTGGAGGATCATCAATAAAACAACAACTCTTCAAAGTGGACGTAGGCTACAACGCCGAACCACTATAAATCTTGTCTTTTTATTGCTTTCCTTTTAAATTTTGAGTGTTCTTTACATTTATGTTCTCTACATACTTGCTATCTGTGATATGTGATTGTGAATGAGTGCTTTCATAAGTGATTGGATGTTTATGACCAATTTTGACGCAAACAATATTCATGCACTTTGGAATGGCCAGCTTCATCAGATGGCAATTGTCTGCAAAAGTATGGTTGATTTTACTCAGTTCATTGTGTTTCCTTGGCACACTAGGATATGGAACTAGGGATATTTCCCTAAAGTGGAAGATTGATAAAAATGGTATACACACTCTTGATAAGTTGAAGGAGAAGGGTATTATTCTTTCTGATATGTGCATTCTCTGTTATAAATATAAGGAGACCTTTTCTCATTTATTCTTTGATTATGATTTCTCCTTTTATATTTGGGATAACATTTTGAGGAAGTTAAGATTACATAGACCCATTAGAAACTCTATAGTGGAATGTTTACCATTTTTAAAGCGACAAGATGGAAGATGCCTTTGAGTTCTCTGCTGCTTCATCTTTAGAAAAAGACTGTATCTTTTATTTGGATGGAAAGGACCAGTAGAGTGTTTAGAGGTATATTGACTTCTAAACATGTACTGGTCCATTAAATTTTTTGGTATGTAATTGTATTTTTGTGTATTTGTAGGCTTGCACTTTGTTGTATGTTCTGATGGTATGCCTTCAGATTTTGTAATTCATTTTTGCTAATATATGGCAGGGGCCCATTTAACCTATTGGCTTTGCCAAAAAATATGATAAATTAAAAGAAGAAAATGATTTCTAAATAAAACAGATTAGAATTTTTGAAACTACCATTGAAGAACTTGTTTCTTAAAATAATTTCCTTTTAAAAGAAAATGAGCTTTTGATTAATAATAGTGCTTATCTTTCAAAGGAAAACGAATAAAATAAAATTATATTTTTAGAAAATTCTTTAAATGAATCTAATTCTAATTTTTTATTTCTTGAAAAAGAGAATAGTGCTTTGAATGCTAAAAATTTAGATTTAATTAAAGAACGTAAGCTTTTAAAAGGAAATGATGTTATTTTGCAAAAGAAATTTTGTGACTCCAAAGCGAATTTTGACAAATTAATTGAGAAAGCTACAAAATTCAGTAAAGGAAATGATGATTTATCTTCCTTAATGATAAAAGCAAAAGTTCACAATAATAAATAGGTTTAAGCTATAAGTGCAATAAACATAAAAATTATACTAGATATGCACTCATTTGTACACATTTTAATACCAGTACTAAAAATAGAGATAGTTCTAAAACCACTTAATGTCATGATAGTATTTTACTTAGAAATAGAGAACATTCTTTGAATACTAAATCAATGACAATTAATATTGATATATAGGTTCCTCTTATGATTAATAATGAAAATTATGTTTTTAAGAGATCAACCACATCCAATTGGATATGGTTTCCTATGTTGTAGACCCTATATTTATTTTATAAAATGAGTATCATTGTGCTTACAATTGACATATCTATTAGATACTCATTAAATTGCATTAATTTTAAATTGTTTTATTCACTTATCTATGATACTTGTCTCTTATATATATATATATATATCAAAAAAGGGTTCACATGTATAAAAGTACACAGATTTATTTCTTAAGAGAAATATTATATTTTTTGGGAGTTATTAAACAATAATATGTGTAACGTCCCGCCTTTTTGTACGTTCAAGCATACACATGTGTCGACTCAAACCATACAGAAGGGCGGATTGTTATGGGGTAAATAAGAAAAAGTAGAGAAAGAAAAAAATTAAAGAGAATCTTGCAGCAGAATGACAAAATATAATAATCAAATAAACAGTTCATGAAGCTGTTTTATAAAACATTGAATTATACTAATACAACACAGATCAGAGTTACACATACCAGAGAATAATAAATAATGCAGAAGAATATATGATGCAGTGAAATATAATAAATAATAATAATACAATCTTCGCCTTTGTCCTCTAGAAATAAGGTCTTTAAATCCTGAAATGCTAAGGCTGACCCGAGCAAATTGAAAAGACAAAACACTCAAGTCAGAACTAGAAGATCTTATGTTAGTTAAATCAACGGAAAATAATATTAGTGGAACGACATCAGAGATGTTTACGGGATTTGACATCTCCTATCTAGTGTCCAACATGAGTGCAGTAACTCAAAAGATACTCGGGATTCACATCTCCTAAGGATCCGTTAAACTATCTACTATGTAGTACAATACGCTATTATAATAGTGTCTATAGTAAAATAAAAATATTAAAATAGCGTTAAGGCGTTACCCATATCCCCCTTAACACATTTTATATATTCCCATAGTCTATACAGTACCGTACGCTCCTCTGAAAGGTTTACATAGAGGGCACCCCATAGGTATGGTACAAAACATACTCGTAGAAGGCGCGCTGGGACATGTGAATACGGCACACGAGAAAATGCCATGGTAGATATACCATTTGCGGATCCGGACTGGTGGTAACGCATAGCAGCTACTACCTCCCATCTCAAAACACACTCCCAAATAAAAAATCAAAGGGTGGCCACCAAATCAATCACAAAAATAAGAATATAATATCGAAGAAGTGTGTCCGCTAGGAGGAATGACCTCATTTGGCCCGACGTGGCTCCTGATTTTAGTCACATCTAAGTTGACTCACGTGAGTCAGGGTCATGTCATACCTTAAACAGAAAACGTTCGCCAAACCTTCCTACTTCATTTCTGGAATCTCCACCACGTACGCAGTTGTTAAAGTGGTTTTCGGTATTGGCAGAGAGTATGACAATATCCGATCCCAGTCTCTTTACCAACCAATCGGTTATTACACATGGGATGGTTCTTTTACATTTCCAAAATCATTTCATAATCGATATCAAAATATCATATTCAAATTTCAAATCATCTCTTTGAAATCATATTCACTTCAAACCATATTCACTTTCAAATCATATTCACTTTAAACCATATTCACGTTCAGATCATATTCACTTTAAAGCATATTTACTTTCAAATCATATCGTTTCTATAATCATAATTTCTTCCAAAAATCATATTTCCAAAACAGGTTAAATTCTTACTTCAAAATCATAATTCTAAATTATTATAACATTTTAAACCCCAACTTAGGTAAGAACATAATTTAACCTTATTCTCTTTTTAAACCAACTAAATTAAATTTAAACACTTCCACGTCACTTAGTCTGGAAATTTAGAAATTAGTTTTAAATAGTAATAAATAGTTAAAATACTCTAAAATAGTTTAATTATAGGTTAAAATTACTTTTAAATTGATTTAAAGCAGTTAAATAGATTTAAACTAGATTAAATACAAGTAAAATAGATTAAATAGCTTTAAAATAGATTAATTATATTCAGTATAAATTAAAATGGTTTAAATTAGTTTAAAATAAATGAAATTGGTTTAAAATAGATCGAAATAATTTATATAGTTAATATTGGTTAAATAGTTTAATAAATTTGAAAATCTTAATAATTAGAGATTTTTTTAAAAAAATATTTTTAAAGCAGTTTGTACTAAAATATGAATTTGGAATTTATATCAAATTAAACTATTCATTTCATTTCAACACATTTGGAAAATTTTCAAACCTTCAAATTTTAGTTTCAATAAACTATTGCATTTAATCTCATTTTCAATCCACGTTCAAATATCAATTCGAATTACTCCAATTTCAAAATACTTCAAAGTTATTTTCAAATAAATTCAATGTCTCAATTTCGATAGAATTTCATTTATACTTAAAGTTTAACCTTTAAACTTCCAATAATTTTTTTAAAGCAATTCCAATTAAAACAATTCACATTTCAACACAAAACTTGATTTTCCAACAATACTTCAATTTATATAAATCAATTTTTATTTCAAAATATCATTTAATTAAATTCAAAATTAAGGATTTTGAAATCATTTAATTTAACTAATCCGGTGTTCGTATATAATTCTCTACTCTAGGGTCAACTGATACGGATATTTATCATTTTTATCTACAATTTAATATTTTACGGTTATATGTCATTTCAAACCGCAATCCCGAATTAAATAAAAAATCCATGAAATCGCTCGAGTCTATCATTTCAACCCACAACGATTTTTCCCTAATCTATAGATCATTCGGGTATTATCATTTCAACCTATAGTGAACTTGCAGTTTATAACGATAAAAAAATACAACATCCATTCATCCAATATCGACAAATTTAACATTCATCACAATCTTCATGCAAATCAATCAATAAATATCAATATAGAACTGATAATCAATAATAGGCATTTAACTGGCAATTTAATTCAATAATAAATTAAATAACGATTTAATTCAAATAGATTCAAATTAACAGAGACGACGATTCAAAATTTACCAAACAGCCATAAATAAATTTCTAGTCACATCGTAAAATTAATTTAACAAACATAAGAAATTTTAGAAGTTGTGAGTGCGTTAAAACACTCACCTTTGAATTTAAATCGAATTTAAATCCAATTTAAGGCCCAAATTCAAATGATCTTAGAATTCATCCAAACTAGTATCAAAATGTCTGGAATTCCGATACGAGCATATCGTACATCGTATGTGAAAGTTATGCTAGTTAGAATATTTGAAAATCAAAATTAAATTAAAACAGAACAAAACTTACTCTACTCATTATTAAAATGCCATGTCACATGATGATACAGCCAACCGTAACCTGAAGAAGCCTCGATCGCATTCAGAACCCACGGCCGCCACACTCTCGCCAAAATCATCGACGATCCACGACACTACGACCCGACCCGACCACGCCCACGAACCCAGCTCCCCCAGCCGCCTCTACGACCTGACAAGCGCCGCCTCCGTTCGCCCCTTGCTACCGCCGCCGCCAAGACTTGATCGTCGTT
Source organism: Allium cepa (assembly GCA_030765085.1). Lineage (NCBI taxonomy): Eukaryota > Viridiplantae > Streptophyta > Magnoliopsida > Asparagales > Amaryllidaceae > Allium > Allium cepa. Next base: position 409,348,637 of record CM060928.1, on the reverse strand, counting down.
CGATGCCAACCCCGGCCCCCATAGGACGAGCGAACACCACCACACAACCTGCTCGACCTCCTCTTCGCTCCAGCACCGACCGATCGCCAAACCATTGAGGATCCACCATCGAAATCGAAACCCTTGGATGGACGACTGATAATAAACTAGCCAATTCCAGCCACACAACAACCTAAATCGAAAAATGAATCACATAATTGATTGCGCTGTTCAAGAGCTTTAAATCAATATAGAATTCGATATATATAGGGAGGTCAAAAATAGGATGAATGGACAAGATTGATTGAAGGATAAACGACCCGAAAGGCCCGTTTCGACTCCGGAACAAAAATGGATCAACGCATATATCAAAATAGATGTTTTCAAGTATTTTAAACTCAATGGAACAGGTTTCAAGTCCTAGTTCCATCGTATGAAGAAGTTACGTAAAAATAAGCTTATTTCAAATTGATTTAATTTAAATTGATTTTTAGGCATTTCGAGCCCGTACAATCAAATGACTAGTCCAATCGTTACGAAACTTGAAATTCTATAATAAATTCACCATTTTGGATCCGATGAAAATGGTTTCGTTGAAATTCGAGTAAGTGGCCAAAATGGCTATTTTCCTATTAATTAAATAATTATTATATTAATTAGATCACCTTTAATTCAAATTTTAATTATTTACAACTTCTATCATTTTGGCTTACTTAGTAATTTATAACTCTTAATAACAAAATTTCCATATAAGTTTAATGTTGCATATTTCACCAATTTCATAGTTTTAAATTTCAATTTCACTATATTCAGAGATTATAAATTAAATTTCCAATAATTCAATCTAACTTGCTTTCCATTTAATATTCAATCAATTTCTTCTTATGCTCTAATTATCATGGTTATACCTTAGTGCATTAATAATTTCCAATTTCATCTAATTTCAATTACCGTAGTATTTAATTTCATTTACTTACAATAAATCCATTTATTATAAATTGAAATCTAATAAAGTGATTTGATTCAATTTCAATCTTTTTATTAAGTCCATTATTACTCTATAAACCTAGTTAACCTTTCATTACCTTAATATACTCCAATTTCCATCTTTAGTTTGTATTAACTATCATATTTCCATTTTATTGTATTTTTGTCAAATATATACATTTATTATGATTAAAAATTCTCAACTAATTTATCTGACTTGGTTTCATTCTTTTTGTTACATCACTTATCCAATTATGAATAGAATTAACACTTTTATTAATTTTGTTACCTTCACAGTCTCATTTATTGTCTTAACCTTATTAATGTAAAATTAAAGTTCATTAATTCTAATTGATTTCCCATTTTAATTTAATAGACCAAATAAACAGGTAACTTGTAACAATCGTTACCATAACTTTTAATTACACTTATCAATTCATTATTCACAACCAAATGTTACAATTCTTATATAATACTGACTTTATTTAATTACCATTAACTCTTTATTTCATGAAAAAATTAAATATTTGCATTTGTTTCTTATATTCAATTTTGTAACGAACTATAACAATTTACATTATTTCATCATTGGAATTTCATTTCGGTTGTTAATAATTAGTTTTAATTACCATTGTTACATTTCATTTTAGCATTCATTTCATTATTAAATTACAAAGTTTTTATTTCTTTCCATATTAAATTACCAAAACTTATTAATTTAACCATTTAAATATGCATATGCTTTTAGTTCTTTTTGATAACAACAAAGGGGGAGAAATTCATATACATATTGATAGGAGGAGATATTATACTTAGGGGGAGCTTTAATCATATTACAGTATCATTTTAGACAGAATATATATTTTTCAAAAATTGTATAGTTGTCATCATTAAGAAGAGGGAGAATGTGAGAACCTTTCTTGTTGGATTTTAATGACAACAACTACACAATTGTGCCAAAAAACTGTAACCTTACTTACAGGCGCATAAGTATCAAAAAGAGACAAATAAATAAGTTCAACATGAAGATACACAGTACAAAAGAGGATAAAAGTACATACAAGAATATATGACGATAGACGTTAAAACTGGGTTGAAATCGAGGAAAACAAATAGGTTATATATATTGATTCTAATCGGTCTAGATTTTACATACAATCTCCAATTTAATGATCACACACACACACACATATTTTGAAAAATTATCATTGCAATATAAATATTTTATAAAACACATTTATTCAAAGAAAATAGTCAAAACATAACATTTTAAAGTAAATGAACAAAGCAGTTCAACTTCAAACGTCTGGCATTTTTGTCCCAGGCGTCTGTGTACATTTAAATGAAAAAGAACCTTTTAGTTAAAATCTTGACATATGGATTTTCAGAATTGATCTTTATATTGCAGTCTAAATGTTTGGAACAAAATATCCAGATGTTTGGATGCCTTTAGCTGGGTTTTTCATATGTATTGCTTGAAAGGCATGTCCCCTCTTGTTCAACAATTGCATCCCCTGCTTTGAATAGTTCTTTCCAGTGGTTACTACTATTCAACTAGAATTTTCAATTCTATGAGTAGGGTTGAAAATTTAATTTTATTCTTACCAAGAATCAATTATTTCTATTTTTCTAATCTATACACACTTGTGAATTACAAATATTCTCAACAATTTACTACCCACAATTACACGTTTAAATAATCATCTTAAGGAGATTATAACAAGAGTATACTTAATTGACTTATCCATGTTATTTAGAACATAATCAGTCAAGAAACTTACTACCATTCGTAGTCGAAGTCTTATTGGAGCTTTTAAGGCATGAAATCATGTTCGACAGCTTAGATGGTTTGTAATATAGAAGTCCTGTTCACTAGCTCAAGGGGTTTGTAAATCCTAATCCTCCGGGTTAAGTGAGGGTATAGTTGTAAATCAAAAAGGAGTCTAGGACTGGATATAGAACGGAAAGTTTGAATCAGTATAAAAATCTCCGGTGCACTTTATTATTGCAATTTTTATACTGTTAGTTTGATATAAGTTTTTATTTAGTAGATATAATCATGTTACTCGATCCGCATAAACTTTCAATTCTCTTACTAAATTAGATTTCATCTAAGGAGAATTAATTATAATCAATTTCATTAGTTTGAATTCAAAAAAATTGGAGTTGATAACATTTAATTTCTTTTAATATTATTTATTATGATCTCCTATTTGAAGTTAGTTTACTAATAAACTTTATAAGTAACTACATATCAAATCCATAATCTATAAATATCTCCAAATTTAATAAATCAAAACTACATGTCAAATCCATTATCTTTAAATATTTCTAAGCTTAAAAAATCAAAACAGCATTACATTAAAAAAAATTGTAAACAACAAATAATTTCCACATTATATCATAAGATGAATTTAGTTGCAACTATGCACTTAAACGAAACAACCATGTTACTTATGAATATTGAACACCGTTGAAAAATATAATAAATCCTAGGTTGACTATAAGAATATACAAAATAAATATTTATGTCGACTAAGACCGCATAAAATATTTATAAAGGAATAAATAGAAATTCTACTTATACATTTATACCTATTTCTGAAAATACAATATGAAAATTTATTATTTGAATATTTTTTCACTGCCAATATAATGCTCTTTGCCCAACTTGATTTCCTTATATAAATTTAATAATAGATATATATATATATATAGGAACCTAAACAGTAAAACTAATAGTTAGCAACTCGATCACTGAAAACATGAATAATATCTTAAATATTATGTTGAATAGAAGTGAAAGATTATTGATGAACTAATCTAAATTTTGACATATTAAAAAATTAGAAAGATTAAGTAAATATTGTTTGAAAATAACCTTTAATTTGATTTGGATTGAAAATATAATTTTTCTTTTGAATTCTAATACATATGAAACTAAAAAAGGAGGGACAAAATTGTGAAAAAGAAACGAAACATTAAAGAGATTGAAAATGGAAAGTAATAGAGAGAATAAAAAACTTGTATTGAAATTATAGAGAAGATGAAGAAAATTGTAACGACCCGTATTTTTAGCTATTTTAAATTATTAGATTTGATGTAATTATCAAATAAAAATGGTCAAAAATAAAAATTTAATGATTTCGAATGTAAATTATTGGATATGAATTTGAATAAAATTTTGAAATAAACTTATTTTGAAGTTATGGCGATAACAAGATTGAAATAAAATTATACATATAACTGGGTCTATAATCAATAACTGAAGTTGAATAATAATGGTAAATTATTTAGATAGAGATAAAATGATGTTGATAACTAAAACTCATTTAAAATCTAATATTGAAATTTGTTTGAATATTGGATAATTAAATAGTTTCAATTTAATATTGAAAATTATTTGAATAACAGAACAATGGAAATTGAATAACTGTAAATGGAAAATAGTTGTTCCAAAATTTGAATTTGTTTTAAAAGTTAATCTTATAAGTTCATTAAATAATATTTCAAAAGATAGCGATTTATTGAATTATCCAAATTGATTACACTTAATATTGTAATTATTTGAATAATTGAATACTGAATTTAATATGACTAAAAATGATACCGGATGTTGATGTAAATTTTATTTATACAACAATGAAGATTGTTAATATTTGAAATTGGATTTAAAACTGAATAATTAGAAATTGAAAAATTTATATAATAATCGAGACGTTAAAATAGCGATCTGAGGCATAGTCTCAGAATTCGACAAAACCAGTCCACTAGATCCGTAATAGTGTATTATTATGGGATTTTAAATTTCCTAGCATTTGGAGTTATTATTTGGTCGTACGTGTTGAAATTAACATCGAAGATTCAATATAATAATTGGGTCCAAAAAGCTATCTTCTCCATACGATCGAATTAGGACTTGAAACCTTTTCCATTGCATTCGGAATTGGGGTATAACATTGTGAATGCCTAGCGACATGCCTCGATAAGGGTTTGAGATTTTGAGTTACGTAATCGAGATGGTTTGATAATTTAAATAATATATATATTCATCGACTTGACCTATTTTTCACATCAGCACCTTTATCTCACTTCAGATCACTGTAGTAAGCCTCCTGCACGCAAGGTATCTTTCTCCCTCTTTTGAAACGCACGAAATCTACAGAACAGTGAGGAAAAAACATAAATTGAACTTTGAAAACTTATTTCTCGCAAATTACTCAATGGAAAAATCCCAAATCAATTCCTGAAATCTAGTTTTTTCATTCTCTTTGACTTGGTATGTAAATTGGTACTATAAAGACGTGAGCTAGGGTTTGGGTTTTGTGAATCTATGGACTTCGACCCAAGCAACGAAATTTGGAAATGAACTCGTCGTGGAAAATAGCACCGGAGTCGTGATTCTGGGATGGTTCACTTTTGGGCTCGCGCAATAGTGTGAGTCGCTTGAGGCTACGTGCAGGTCGCGTTTTGCATGAAGGCGCCGAGCTCGACGTTGGTGGCATGGTTAGATGGATATTTCGAAGAGAAATGCGATAGCGAAATTAGATTTGGTTTTCGGTGTTTGGATCTCCGTGTCAATGCATGGTCGTGCACGAAGTTGGATGACTCAGGCGTGTGTTGTTTTGGGGAAGAAGATGCTTAGTTTGGGCTGGGTTCAAATCTTGTTAGCTATGGGTTTTTCCTTTTTATTATTAAGAGAAACTGGATTTTATTTTAATTAAATAAATCGACGAATTTATAAATTAAATGTCCCCTGCATATGAGGTCCATTTTGGACGAGACTTTTTGCATTGCAGTTGTGATGACGAGAGCTTCGCAAAACTAGTTTTGACTGATTTGGAGACAGTAGAAATTTTGGCTTAAATCGAAAGTTGTCTGGTTTAGTTCCAAACCGAAACGTCTCGGCGACAATGGATAATCAGGGTGAGTGTTTTATAACACTCACAACGTACTAGAATATTTTTATGCTAGTTAAATTTGAATTTATGAAATTGTGACGACCCAGAATTTTGGGCAATATCAATTTAATAATCTGTAATAATAATTAAATTGATTTGATAATTTTCCTTTATAATTTTAATTTATATTGGTAAATTTAATCTTTTAAAGGTTAATAAATATTTAATTTGGTAATATGGGTCAATATCTTTTCTAACAATTTAAAATTGATAAGATTTATCTTTCAAAGCTAATAAAAAATTTATTCTATTTATGATGTGTGTGTATATATATTGGTATATATATTGTGAATAGAAAATCTTTTCTTTTAAATAAAAGATGTAGTTTCAAATTGTAGCATATATGTATGCATATATCATGATTGAAGTTGTTTTAAAATTTTATAATCTATTGATAATACATATATGTATGAATATATTGTGATTTGAAGCTTTGTTTTAAAATTAACATTTTTTCAATCGGACTTACAGTTTAGTCGTGGGAAGCTGAAACGCATAGAAATTGATTTAAGTAATTTTAACTAAAATAAGTCGATTCGAAAACCTTCTTCCAAATATGATGGAATTGGCTCTCGATATATATTCCATTATGTTTGAAATAAGGGTAAAACATTATAAATGCCTAGCGGCACGCTTCGTTTAGAGTTCGAAATTTTTTCGGATGAATAGTGCGCGAATAATTTTCTATAAAAAGACCATATGATTTTCTATTTGCAACCCTAATTCATAGCTAAACCCTAGCCGCCTTTGAATATCAATGGCTAGAATTACGTTCTCTTCCTCGTCGATTTCTGGCCGATCCATTAACAATTAACAAAAATATCCAACTACAAACTTGAAGAGCTTGTCGAGCTCGTGTATCCAACGGTTGATCTGCGCTATCGTCGATAATGGGAAGAGAGAGGGGGCCATGTTCGTGATGCCTTTGCGCATATTGTTCAAAACCTATGGGTGGTCGAGTTCGATGTTGCCCATGGCGTGGGAGGAGCTAGGCGAGGCGCATGCGTTGATGGCCTTGGACCGTCGTATAGTTCAACGTGGGTAGAGCATAATTCGAAGAACAAACGCAGTTATGGATTTCGTTTTGCCTGAAGGTTAACGTGATGAAGGAGATAGAAGCCTAAGGCCATGATTTGAGATGAAGGGAATGTGCGGCCCTGATTAATGTAAGGTTTAAAAAGAAAAAGAAATTGTATATTAAATCATATTATAAAAATCGTGAAATCTTGTAACTTTTCCATACAAGCTCGAAAATTGACGAAACAAGCTGCGTTGGGTTTGTATTGACGACACTAAGCGAAGAAGCTTGTTTGGATTGATTTGGAGCTGCTAGGAATTTTGGATATTAGGAGTATAACGCTGCAACGGCTATTGGAATTAAAGTGAGTACAACTCACTCTTTCTAACTCACTTATATTTTTATATAAGTGAGAATAAATTTATTTTGTGTTGATTGATGCTGATTTGGATGATATATGATATATTATATGTGTGTGTATATATATATATATATATTGATTGGTTTGGATATATTTCTGCATATTTTAGCAGATGAGACCCTATATGTTTCCGTGTATGAGCGGATAACCTTTTATACGTGCGTCTGCCTCGAAGCGGACATTGTACATATTTTCTTATATGTATATTTGTTGCAAATGATAGGTTGGAGGGATCCAACTAGATTACTCACCAATGTTGATTTTTATTTACACATATTGATACATATGCTGTTATCATGTGATATATGACGTTTGGATGATGTGATTGATGTGAATTCCTTTATTTAGTGCTTTTGCAGCATTGGGCCATATTTTGGTAATTTAAAATATTAAAGTGATGGTTTAAATTTAAAAAGGATTTCAAAGTGATTTTGAATATATATGTTTTAATAATTTTTGAATTATAAAGGAACGAATTTATTTTAAATAAATAAAGAGATATAATTTTTATGTCATAAAAATTATGATTTTTGTGAGATATATCTAAGTTAACTATTTTGTAAGAATAAGTTAAATTGAGATTTTGAACTCATTATAAACGGTTTATATATAAGATTTATAAAATTTACATTTTATAAATAAAAGCAATGTAATTATAAAGGATTTTTGTAAGTGTTAAAATGAAGTATAAATGAATCTTATAAGTAAGTAGCGATTTATAAATTTATGAAGTTACAAAAAGAATGAATGTGTAAATAAAGAGATTTATAAGTAAATTAAATAATAATTGGATTTTGGCATATATATGAGATTTAAATTAAATTGGTTAATAAAGGAATTTCATAAATGGAAGTTTTTATAGAATAGAAATGTGAATTATAAACATTATTTTATAAATGTGGAATCTACTTATTTGATAAGTTAAATATGGAGTTTATAAGAGAATCATATTCACGATTTTGGACAGTGAGTAATCCTTTAAATTAAATAAATGTTTTGAAAAGTGATCTTTTAAATGGAGTTAAATGGTTTGAAGATGTTTTGAAAGGTGTGAGCAACGAAAACATAGATTTCAACATTCATTTTGAAATAGACAATTTCGATAAGTAAGGAACGCATGGACTATAACACTATTGTTATAGTAAATGATTTTCGAAAGGAGATGTGTTGTAGAGTATGTGGGATTTATATATCTACCTAATTATTGAATCTCTATACTAAAGATTTTAGGTTGTCGTAACAATGTTTTACGCAACATTCATTTTGACCCAATAAAGCATGTGATGAAAAATATTAAGCTTTCCTAAAGGGATTTGTGAATATGTTTATACTGCGATATAAGTGCATGGAAATGTTTTCCAATATAAAAAGTTGAAATGGTTTTGAGAATATATCTTTTTAAAGATAATTTGAAGTGAATATTTGGAAAAAAATTTAATTAATAAAAGGTTAATTAAAAGGGCCTAGTGATTGCTTATGGTGCTGGATTTTGTTTGCTTGCTTGGATAGTTAAATAACCAACTATAAAATTTGGCCATTTTAGTTCCTAGACTTGATGTGGAAACTATTTAGTCGTACACTTAGTGCATAGCCATCTGTGTAGGCTTGATTATTGTTTGTGTTAAGGATGTTGATTCGTGTAGTGCTGATCGATTACTCTAATCTATCGAGCTTCCTTCTTGGCTGAAGGATAGTAAGTTGAAAGTTGGAGACGTGACAAGTCTATGAGACTTAGTTTCTATATGAGGTTGAGAAACACTTTTGCATTGTTGGTGCGAAGAGACCGGGATCAGATTTATCTGAAAACCACTTCGGACCAACATATATGTGTTCGATTTGGTTAGGTTGTGATGATATTGATATTTAGGATTTTCATAGTGAAGGACTGCTGGTTGATCATTTGGGGTTCAAATCCCAATATACATCCAGTAGCAGTAGTCTCTTCATTATGAAATATCCAATACAAGGACTATTCGCTACTAATCCTAGGGTTTTCCCGACCATATGTGGTAGGAAAGTATTTGGTTTATCCTGTTCTTGGACAACTTGTATAGACGAGTGTCTGACATTGCATTTCTAAGATTACGACATTGGTTTTTACAAACGTACATCAGTGGTGGCGGAGAAGTAAACTTTTTTTTAGCTTAACACTCTCCTTGAGAAGTACGAGCTTAATGGTTGTATTTTTGTCGAAGACAATTAGTAGTCAATGGTAATATCAATGTGGCTTTCAAAGTAATGTGATATGTGATGTAACGGCCCGCATTTTACGTATCGAAAGATCGTAAAACTGTCGACATTAAGTCGTTGATGTTGTTAAGTCATTTAGAGTATGAGTCGACCAAATCTTAAGTCGTTCAGAGTTGAGTCGTGTAGTGCTTAGGTCGGTGGAGCGACCTATAGAGGTGACCGGCTTAAGGATAGGTCGGTTGAACCGACATAACGACCTAAGGGATTAGGTCGTATGACAATTAGGTCGTGGGAGCGAGTTAGAGAAGCCAGCGACTTAGGGGATTTACCGACCTAAGGAATAGATGACTTAAGAATTGGGACGGCCTAAATATAGTTAGCGAGTTAACGGGTTAGTTTAGGTCGTAGAGGCGACTTATAGAATTACGCGACCTAAGGGTTAACGGCTTAGGGAAGTTAGGTCGCTCGAGCAACTTGAGGAGATAAGATAGGTCGCCGTTTGTATTTAGGTCGTAAACGACCTATGTTGAGGTAGGATGTTTAGTTAGGTCGCGTGAGTATTGCAGCGTTAGGTCGCTGAGTCGTGTGAGCGACTTAGCGTTAGGTCGCGCGGGGGTTGAGTCGCGTATTGGCTGGAGTTGTTAGGTCGGCAGTGTTTTAGGTCGTTGGGTTTTATAAGTCGTGCACGACCTAAGGGGGGCGGACGACTTATGGGTTTTCAGCCTATAAATACACGTCCATATCTCACTATTTTGGCACCGGATTTTGAAGCGACGAAGTGCTGCCATTTTGAGAGCTCGACTACAACACTTCTTCACTTCTTTTCTCCACTCTTATCTAGTGATTCCTTCCATCTAAATTGAAGATCAAATCGGAGATCCAAGAGCCAAAGTTGAAGATCTTCATCCATCGAAGAGAGATTTCATCGTTTGAAGCGGAGCTTTGGAGGATCAAGCTTGATTCTTTGCTGTCCAGATCTGAAGTTGGTTGTTTTTGAGGTGTTTTGGTGATTCGGTGAGTGGTGGTTATCTCTCACACGGACTCAAAGGAGTATATTGGATTGGTGGTTTGTTTATGTGCTAAAGAGAGTGATTTCGTGCATTTTTCTTAAGTCTGCATGTAGATCTATTGCTCATGATGATTTGACATCTATTTTACTACATGTTCGCTTATGCAAGTTCATTCATCAAGATGTAGAGATATTGTTCATAATTCATGTTTGTTAGAATGCATGTTAGATTTGGACTCTTTATTTACGAAATTTCCATTATTGTGTAATTGTTTATTTAGATCTTGTTTGAATGATTGATTACTTGGATTAATGTTTGATTTGATTGATTAGTTGATTGATAACTTGATTTGGACAAGTTGGTCGAAGATGATTCAAAAGCTAAGTGGAAGGGCTCTTGAATAAGGAAAGCTGCTTGTGGCATATGAAGCGGATGTTGAAGCTCATATGAATAGATTTGATGATGATGTTGAGATGGGACTTTGCGATGATGCGATGAGGCAAACCATGATGTTGAGATGGGACTTTTCTATGATGCGATGAAGCAAAGCATGATGTGAGAAAGCCTTGGTTTAATGCAGACGGGATCATCCCAAGCATGTTGATAACTCGGTGATGTGGTCCGGGTTTGTGGATAATGGTTATCTTGAGAGGCGCTCGAGCTAGTATGGGAATAGTCGTCGAGGAGGATGACTAGAAGGCTGAGATTTCATCGTTGTTGAAAGTTCTAGCATGCTCAAAGCAAGAGTACATTGGGACGGGTCACGATGACGTTCCAAGCACAGGTCACGATGACGTGCTAGTACTCTGGGCAGATGCGATAGTCCTAGGCACGGGTCACGATAACGTGCGGAGCTATGCCTAGAACCGGGGTTACCATTAGCCCTTGACAGGCGGTCATTCAACTAACGGTCAAATCAAGGCAATGATAACAGTGATAGCCAGAGTCATGGATGTTTGGATGTTTGGTTGTATCATCACTTGGGTCAAGAGCGATGTTTTCAGGGTGCTTATCTGATCTTGGTTTAGGCCTTGGGGGTTTGTACTTGGAAAACGCCGACCTTGACTCGGGTGATAATTACTTTTCTTTGAATGTCTGAATTGCTATGTTTGCTTCTGCTTAGTGTGTCTGGGGGCTATCACTGTAGAAAGAGGTGGAGTGGGATGGTTAGGCTCCTATTCCTTTTACCCTTTATGCTCTTTTGGTATGTTTGATAGTTGATTTACTGCTCACTAAGACTTTTGTCTGACTTAAGGTTTTATGTTTAACTCTTATTACCTTGGGCTGTTCATCCATGTTGGGATGGGCAGACTAGGTAGCAAGTGACAGGTGCTGTTCTTAGTGGCCAACGCTGTTGATGACGAAGACGAGCTGGAGGCTTTTGCACATTGTTTCTTACTATATGTACTGGGTGTTCCGCTGTTTGTATATTCTCTGAGTGATATGTAGTGAGGCTTGATGTATTGACTTTGCTGATTGTTGTATCAAACTATTAGAGTTTATATGATGAGATTCTGTTATATGGAGCTTCACTATGTATATTTTCTATTGTATTTTGTCCATGCGCTGTGAGTAATACGATAGAGTTTATTGTTTTTACCTTATCTTGATGATCGTCCATGGCGGCCTAGTACACTTTTCAGCGCATTATTTCCTTGTTTAGTGTAGGAGTCTTGGGCGGTCGTCACATTTGGTATCAGAGCTTTGGTTAATCGATTTTAGCCCACGCTCGCTGACGTAACTACGTATGAGAGACGTAATTGTATTTTGATGGATGATTACTATATATAATATAGTAGCTTAGAAGGATTTGAACTCCTTATGTAGTTGTTTCTCAAGGTGTTCTAATCATTCTTTTTATAGATATAAAGGATGAGTCGAAGAGAGAGACAAGCTGCTAGGGGAAGTCGTGCTGCTGAAGAGGCTGCTGATGTTGATTATGCTGCTATGTTTGAGGCCATGATGACTTCGATCATGAGAAGGATACCAGCCTCGGGGTCATCAGTAGATGTTGGAGTTCAAGTTCAAGCTCCAAGACCAGTGGATTTTGCTAAGTTGTGCAAAGACTATACTTCTCTTGGAGGAAAGGTTTTCTTGGGAACAGAATCAACCATTGAAGTTCAGAGATGGATTGATGCTTGTAGAAGGATCTTTGGTGATTTGGGAATTGAGGATTCAACTAAGAGGAAGCTTGCATCAAGACAGCTTCAAGGGAGAGCTTCGGATTGGTGGAATTCTATCACCATTGATACTCCAGAAGAAGAGATTACTTGGGAGCAATTCCAAGCTAGATTTGAAGCTAAGTCAGCTCAGAAATCTGTTCTGTTTAAGAAGTTTGTGGAGCTCAAGCAAGGTGGGAGACCAGTTCTTGAGTATGTTTCTGAGTTTGAAGCTTTGTCCAAGTATGCTCGGTCGTATATCGATTCTCCCTATAAGAAGAATGAGAAGTTTGTGACAGGCTTGGACACTTATCTTGGGAGACGGTTGGTGGACCATTTGGACGATCCATTTGAGAAGCTTGTGGAGAAAGCTCTCAGGCATGAGAATCTGTTTCCTAAGGAAGGATCTGTTGTTGCTGTGGCCAAGGAGCAAGGTGGAAACAAGAAGAGAAAGCAGCAGTAGCAGAAGGGTAAGGATGGCCAGAAGAAGCCGAAGGGCGAAGTGATCTGCTACAATTGTCGGCAGAAGGGTCATCTCTCCAGGGATTGCAAGAATCCGAAGGTTCCGGTGAAGTGCCACAACTGTGACAAGCTGGGGCATATTAAGAGGAATTGTCCGAAACCGAGAAAGGATAAGCAGATTGTGCAGGCTTATGCTTTGGGGGTTATGCCATCGTCTTCGAAAGCTCCTACTGCAGATGAGAAAGGGAAGAGCGTGGTGGTTCAAGGTACTCTTTCCATTTGTGGTGTTCCAGTTAGGGTGTTGTTTGATACTGGAGCGTCGCATTCCTTTGTTTGTAATGAACTTATAGGCCGGTTGGGTTTGGAACCGGATATTGTTGATAGACCATTGGTTGTGACAAATCCAGTTGGGGGTTCGTCTTGTTTGTGAATGGTATGTCGTGGTCTAGTTGTATCGAGTCATGATTGCTCTTTTGTTTGTGATTGTTTTGTTCTGAACTTTGCGGGGTTTGGAATTATTTTGGGTATGGACTGGCTTAGGAAGTATGCGGCAAAGGTTGATTGTGCGAGGCTTGAGGTGACAGTTGAGAATGTGGAGAGGCGAAAGGTTGTGATACGATGTAAGCCTGAGGAAGGCGTCTTCATGAGCTTCATGTATTCGCTGGTTATTCCACGGGATGGACTGTCATCGGTGCCTATTGTGAATAGATTTGAGGATGTATTTGACGAGGTCAAAGGGTTACCGCCGCATAGAGAGATCGAGTTTCGTATCGATCTAGTTGAGGGAGCCAGACCTGTTGTGATGCCTCTTAGGCGAATGGCGCCTAGGGAACAACAAGAGTTGAAGGTGCAAGTTGATGACCTTTTACAGAAAGGATTCATTCGGCGTAGTGTGTCCGAATGGGGTGCACCAGTTGTGTTTGCAACCAAAGCGGATGGATCGTTGAGGTTGTGTGTGGATTATCGTGAGCTGAATAAGGTGACTAAGAAGAACAAGTATCCATTGCCGAGAATAGATGACTTGTTTGATCAGCTTCATGAAGCTAAGGTGTTTTCTCAGATGGATTTGGCAACGGGATTTCACCAGTTGAGAGTAGCAAAGGATAGTGTTCCAAAGACTGCTTTCAGGACACCATCCGGTTTTTATGAGTGGCTGGTAATGCCGTTTGGATTGACCAATGCACCAGCATATTTTGTGGATCTTATGAATAGGGTGTTCAGAGATCAGTTGAACAAGTTTGTACTTGTGTTCGTGGATGATATTTTGATTTATTCCAGAACTAAAGAGGAACACAAGACACACTTGCGGATTGTTTTGGAAATCTTGCGAAAACATCAGCTGAAGGCTAAGTTTTCGAAGTGTCACTTCTGGAAGAGTGAAGTGAGGTTCTTAGGCCATATTATCTCTGGAAATGGAATAGCGGTTGATCCCTCGAAGGTGGAAGCAATCCAGGATTGGGTTAGACCTAAGAATGCATCTGATGTGAGAAGTTTTCTTGGATTAGCAGGATATTATCGTCGATTTATCAAAGACTTTTCCAAGATAGCTGCACCATTAACAGGATTGACGAAAAAGAACCAAGTGTTCAAATGGGATACTAAGTGTGAGCAAGCTTTTGGAATCCTGAAAGAGCGATTGACATGTGCTCCTGTTTTGGTTATTCCTAGTGGAAATGATGAGATGGTGGTTTACACCGATGCATGTGGTACTGGACTTGGAGCAGTGTTAATGCAAAAAGATAAAGTTGTTGCATATGCAAGTCGACAACTGAAGCCGCATGAAAGGAATTATCCAACTCATGATTTGGAGTTTGCTGCGATTGTATTTGCTCTGAAGATGTGGAGACATTACCTATTGGGAGTTCGATTTGAGTTGTTTACAGATCATAAGTGGTTGAAGTATCTGTTCTCCCAAAAGGATTTGAATCTTCGACAGCAACGATGGCTAGAGTTTTTAGCATCATATGATTTTGGTATAGCCTATACTCCGGGAAAAGGTAACGCAGTGGCAGATGCGTTAAGTCGAAGACATGCAGGATTGGGAGCCATGTTTTCAGAATGGAAGAGCCTTGAGTATTTGGCTGAGTTTGACTTCAGGCCTAGATGTGGATTGGAACCTGAGATGTTGGCAAACTTATCGATAAGACCTACTCTAGTGGAAAGAATTGGCGAGAGCCAAAAGCAAGACGATAAGCTTGTCAAGATTATCCGGGATTTGGAATCTAGATCAGACCCAAAGAAGGATAACGGATTCGAAGTCGATCGAGAGGGTTGGCTTCGGAAGCAAGGACGACTAGTTGTTCCCGATATAGATGGATTGAGAGATGAAGTTCTTAAGGAAAGTCATCATTCAAAGTAGACAATTCATCCAGGTGGAAATAAGATGTATCGGGATATGAAGAGAACCTATTACTGGGAAGGTATGAAGAAGGATGTTGGAAATTTTATTTCCAAGTGCATGAATTGCCAGTTGGTAAAAGCCGAACAGAAGAAGCCAAGTGGATTGCTTCATCCATTAGAAGTTCCTACATGGAAGTGGGAGCAAATATCGATGGATTTTATCGATGGGTTACCTAGAACCAGAGCAGGAAATGAAGGGATTTGGGTCATCGTAGATCGATTGACTAAGAGTGCAAGATTCATTCCTGTTCGATCAACTAGGACTGCATCGAAACTGGCTGAGTTGTATGTTAAATGGATAGTTCGATTCCATGGTATTCCAAAGAGTATAGTGAGCGATCGAGACCTATTGTTCACTAGTGGATTTTGGAAGAGCTTCCAAGAAGTTTTGGGGACCGAGTTGTGTTTGAGTACAGCTTATCACCCTCAAACAGATGGTCAGACCGAGAGAGTCAACCGAGTTTTGGAAGATCTCCTCAGGGCATGTGTTTTGGACTTCGGAGGATCATGGGAAGATTATCTTCATTTAGTGGAGTTTTCATATAATAACAGTTACCAGTCAAGTATTGGTATGGCACCGTATGAAGCATTGTATGGAAGACCGTGTAACTCTCCGACATGTTGGTTGGAAACTGGAGAAAAGCTGATACTTGGGCCCGAAATGATTCGACAGACTTCGGATTACATAGAGATCATTCGGCGATGAATGAAGGCAGCCCAAGATCGTCAGAAAAGTTATGCCGATAAGCGTCGTAAGGATTTGGAATTCGACGTAGGTGATATGGTTTTCGTGAAGGTTTCTCCACTGAAGAATGTTATTCGATTCGGGAAGAAAGGAAAGTTGACTCCGAGATTTGTTGGACCATTCCCGATCATCGAGCGAATTGGAAAGCTCGCCTATAAATTGGAATTACCAGAAAAGATGTCGGGTGTGCACGATGTTTTTCATGTATCGTATCTACGGAAGTATGTGCACGACCCAAATGCAGTGGTTTCTGCTGAAAGCTATGAAGATTTAGAGGTTGATCCAGTTGTTAGAAGGCCTCGTAAGCCACTTCATGTTGTGGGAACCGACACGAAACAGCTTAGGAGGAAGGTAGTTAAGTTGCTCAAGGTACAATGGAGTGACGATGTTAACGACTGTACATGGGAGGAGGAAGAGAGGATGAAGGCAGCTCATCCTGAACTCTTCGAGGTATGGCCCTAAGGTGTCGTGACATCTCATGAATTTGTAACTTGTTCTAGTCTTAGAATTCTGCATGCTAGGTTAGTAATTGGATGCATGGTTTGTTGATTGCTATGGATGGTAGGCATGCAGAATAGTTTTGATTGCTCTTGTACGTTTGGAATTTCGGGGGCGAAATTCCTAAGGGGGAGAGAATGTAACGACCCGCATTTTACGTATCGAAAGATCGTAAAACTGTCGACATTAAGTCGTTGATGTTGTTAAGTCGTTTAGAGTATGAGTCGACCAAAGCTTAAGTCGTTCGGAGTTGAGTCGTGTAGTGCTTAGGTCGGTGGAGCGACCTATAGAGGTGACCGGCTTAAGGATAGGTTGGTTGAACCGACATAACGACCTAAGGGATTAGGTCGTATGACAATTAGGTCGTGGGAGCGAGTTAGAGAAGCCAGCGACTTAGGGGATTTACCGACCTAAGGAATAGATGACTTAAGAATTGGGACGACCTAAATATAGTTAGCGAGTTAACGGGTTAGTTTAGGTCGTAGAGGCGACTTATAGAATTAAGCGACCTAAGAGTTAACGGCTTAGGGAAGTTAGGTCGCTCGAGCGACTTGAGGAGATAAGATAGGTCATCGTGTGTATTTAGGTCGTAAACGACCTATGTTGAGGTAGGATGTTTAGTTAGGTCGCGTGAGTATTGCAGCGTTAGGTCGCTGAGTCGCGTGAGCGACTTAGCGTTAGGTCGCGCGGGGGTTGAGTCGCGTATTGGCTGGAGTTGTTAGGTCGACAGTGTTTTAGGTCGTTGGGTTTTATAAGTCGTGAACGACCTAAGGGGGGCGGACGACTTATGGGTTTTCAGCCTATAAATACACGTCCATATCTCACTATTTTGGCACCGGATTTTGAAGCGACGAAGTGCTGCCATTTTGAACGCTCGACTACAACAATTATTTACTTCTTTTCTCCACTCTAATCTAGTGATTCCTTCCATCTAAATTGAAGATCAAATCGGAGATCCAAGAGCCAAAGTTGAAGATCTTCATCCATCGAAGAGAGATTTCATCGTTTGAAGCGGAGCTTTGGAGGATCAAGCTTGATTCTTTGCTGTCCAAATCTGAAGTTGGTTGTTTTTGAGGTGTTTTGGTGATTCGGTGAGTGGTGGTTATCTCTCACACGGACCCAAAGGAGTATATTGGATCGGTGGTTTGTTTATGCACTAAAGAGAGTGATTTCGTGCATTTTTCTTAAGTCTGCATGTAGATCTATTGCTCATGATGATTTGACATCTATTTTACTACATGTTCGCTTATGCAAGTTCATTCATCAAGATGTAGAGATATTGTTCATAATTCATGTATGTTAGAATGCATGTTAGATTTGGACTCTTTATTTACGAAATTGCCATTATTGTGTAATTGTTTATTTAGATCTTGTTTGAATGATTGATTATTTGGATTAATGTTTGATTTGATTGATTAGTTGATTGATAACTTGATTTGGAGAAGTTGGTCGAAGATGATTCAAAAGCTAAGTGGAAGGGCTCTTGAGTAAGGAAAGCTGCTTGTGGCATATGAAGCGGATGTTGAAGCTCATATGGATAGATTTGATGATGATGTTGAGATGGGACTTTGCCATGATGCAATGAGGCAAACCATGATGTTGAGATGGGACTTTGCTATGATGCGATGAAGCAAAGCATGATGTGAGAAAGCCTTGGTTTAATCCAGATGGGATCATCCCAAGCATGTTGATAACTCGGTGATGTGGTCCGGGTTTGTGGATAATGGTTAGCTTGAGAGGCGCTCGAGCTAGTATGGGAATAAGCGTCGAGGAGGATGACTAGAAGGCTGAGATTTCATCGTTGTTGAAGGTTCTAGCATGCTCAAAGCAAGAGTACGTTGGGACGGGTCACGATGACGTGCTAGTACTCTGGGCAGATGCGATAGTCCTAGGCACGGGTCACGATGACGTGCGGAGCTATGCCTAGAACCGGGGTTACCATTAGCCCTTGACAGGCGGTCATTCAACTAACGGTCAAATCAAGCCAATGATAACAGTGATAGCCAGAGTCATGGATGTTTGGATGTTTGGTTGTATCGTCACTTGGGTCAAGAGCGATGTTTTCAGGGTGCTTATCTGATCTTGGTTTAGGCCTTGGGGATTTGTACTTGGAAAACGCCGACCTTGACTCGGGTGATAATTACTTTGCTTTGAATGTCTGAATTGCTATGTTTGCTTCTGCTTAGTGTGTCTGGGGGCTATCACTGTAGAAAGAGGTGGAGTGGGATGGTTGAGCTCCTATTCCTTTTACCCTTTATGCTCTTTTGGTATGTTTGATAGTTGATTTACTGCTCACTAAGACTTTTGTCTGACTCAAGGTTTTATGTTTAACTCTTATTACCTTGGGTTGTTCATCCATGTTGGGATGGGCAGACTAGGTAGCAGGTGACAGGTGCTGTTCTTAGTGGTCAACGTTGTTGATGACGAAGACGAGCTGGAGGCTTTTGCATATTGTTTCTTACTATATGTACTGGGTGTTCCGCTGTTTGTATATTCTCTGAGTGATATGTAGTGAGGCTTGATGTATTGACTTTGCTGATTGTTGTATCAAACTATTAGAGTTTATATGATGAGATTCTGTTATATGGAGCTTCACTATGTATATTTTCTATTGTATTTCGTCCATGCGCTGTGAGTAATACGATAAAGTTTATTGTTTTTACCTTATCTTGATGATCGTCCATGGCGGCCTGGTACACTTTTCAGCGCATTATTTCCTTGTTTAGTGTAGGAGTCTTGGGCGGTCATCACATGTGAAAGGTAATCGTTATCTCAGGCCTCATCAATCGAAAATGACCGAAGCGGTTTTGGATATAGTAGGGCTAAGTGGGTCACTCCCAAGTAGGATATAATCATCCCCTTCTAGATATATTTTTTCCCCCTATGATGTTAATGATGTAAATTACTATGGTTTGTATGCTATGAGGGGCATCGAAAAGGTCGATAACAACCGATGGATGATATATTCGGTACTACCTTGTTATAATGGTATGCCAATCTTGTGTTGGTAGAGGATCCTTTGTAATGGTCCTCGGTACATTCCTCTAAAGATGTACAGCCAGAAGGTAGTCCCTTCACCTGGTCATTTGTATGGAAATCCAAACTCCATTACATGCCTGCCATTTTGTTTGTAGAGCCTAGTATGCTGGAATTTAATAATGGTAATAATTTCGGCTATTTTAATTATTATTTGTATACTAGACACCAGTGTAACATAACAGAATATTATATGAAAGGTTTTAGTTATCATAAGGTAAAAACATGTCCGCGTTTATGTATGGGCGTGTCTTACGACATACTTTTTTTTACAGGAAAGTTTGGTAATTTACTAAATTCAGTTGAGTGTGTTTCTCACGCTGGTTTACTAGACTGATCCTGGCATTCTTCCCTTTCAATGATCTGGTCAGGCTGGGTATATTTACAGGTTGAGATTTGGTGCTTTGAAGTTTCAACAGGAGAGCTGAAAATCTTCAGGTCGTATTCCCATATGTGTTTATTTTTCCGCTGCATTGTTGTTGTATATTGTCAGCATTTGTGAGGACAAGTTGTTATAACTGTCCAAACTGATAATTATGTATTCGATGTATATATGATATTACAGTTTTTGTTTGGTAAAGATCATTGATATGATATTATATGTTATTCCGCTGCGGTGTGAGATTCTGTATTGTTTTGTTTGTTTTTCTCTTCTCTCTTTCTTCTATTCTCTTCTTCTCTCTTCTTTTCTTTCTCGTGACTTTCCATCATTCTGTGATTTTTGGTCAGACATGTGTGGTTTATTATCGATTCAAAGGGTATAAAATTGTGGGTCGTCATACATGGTATCAGAGCTTAGATTTAGTATATTCCTAGGCTTTGATGTATACTCAGCATAGATAGGGTCAGTAGCACCCTAGATTGAGTTTGAGTGTATTATATACATATGATTGCATATTTGTTAGTGATTATAAAAAAAAATTATTGTGTTTACTTATCCATTGAGTTGTTTATGAATTCCAGTTTATGAATTCCAGTCAGTATGTGGAACTCCATGTGATCGATAGGGATTTTTAAACACTTAAACGAGGCAAGTCGACATAGTATTATTTTTAAATTGGGTAAATTAAATAATTTTACCTCAATTATATTTTATATATAAAGGAAACCATTTTTCAAAAAATATTGTGATATATACAAATTGATTGTTTGGTTGTTTGAAAATGTAAATATATATAAGTTAAAAAAGGCTGTTTGAATAATTTAAATAAAAGCAACGATTGTAAAAGACTAAATTATGTAATCAAATGAATTATAAAGTGTGGAATTATAATTAATATGATTTACAATTGTGAAATAATCTTATATATAAGAAGTGAAACTAAATGAGTATATTTACAAATATGAGATGCAAATAAAAATGAATTTAAACTAAGAATTTGAAATTTTGAATTCCGTTGAATTTGATAATTGTTTTTCAAAGTTTAAAGAGATTATATTATTATAAATCTACATAAGATAAATAAATTTGGAATGAATCTTATATAAGTGAAATAAAATAGTGAAATTATGTAAGTATAAATTTATAAATGTGATTTATACATATAAAAAGGATTTTTAAAAGAATATAAAGCACTGAATTCACTATTGTTGCAAGAAAATAATAAGGGTGATGACTACAGCATCATCAGTATCATTTTCAAGTTTCTGTGTGATTGATTTGCTACCATAGTAAATTGAAAATTGAAGTTTCGTTGTGATAAACAAATGTGAATTTAAAATACAAGTTGAAATTGATAAATATAAGTGAAATGAATTTGGTCTTAAAGTATGAAATGAAAATTTAATTTTAGTAAAGTTAAATGAATTAAATTGGATTTGAACTGGATTAGATACGTTATTGGAATGAAAATTAAACTTAAGTGGCAAGTGATTATATAATATGAATTTGGAAGTTTTAGTAACTAAGTTGTATAACTTATAAAATGAGAAAATGTAAGTAAACCAAATATTAAAATGGTTAAACAATTTTGTTAAGCAAAACAAAAATCTGAATTTGAACAGTGATATGAAATTTGACTTAAGTATAAAATGACTTTAGAAATGAAATCTAAGTTAAGTAAAAAGGAAATGATCTTTGAAAATGAATTTTAACTCAAGTAAAGAAAAAGAAATAAGCTAATGAAATGAGTTAAATAAAATAAAATTTGAATTAAATTAGAAGTGAACTTAAGTTGTATAACGAAAGTAAGAGTAAGTGAGGATGAAATAAAACATAACTTAAGTAATGATTGAATGAAGTTGAGTTTGATATCAAAATGAATTAATAAAGTGAATAATGAAATGAAGTAGTTAAATGAACATGAACATGAGTTATAAAATGTAATTCAACTTTGATTATAAAATAAATTAGTTAAGTGAATATGAGTTGAAATATTATTTTTTAGAATTGAATGTAGCTTCGGTAATAAGTAATAATAACAATAAGAAGTGTTGTATAAAAATGTGAATATAGTGAATACTAGAATTCAATCTAAATTGAATATTAAACAATTGAATTTAAATGTGTAAAACCGAACTGAAGGTAAACAAAGTGAATATGAACGATGTTGAGTGTAAAATAAATAAATTTGGTTATGTTGGATATGCACTAGTTGTTAGATGGATGTTAGTTGATTGAATAGAGATTCATTAAATATTAATGAAATTGAGTTAATGAAATAGAAAGCTATAAATAATTGAGTTCAAACTGGAAGTAAGTGAATTTAAATAGAATTGAATTTTATTTGAATTGGAAGTGAGCCAACTTGAACGTAAGTTAGTGAATGTAAACTAATTGAAAGTGAATAAATGAATGTTAGTAAAATCCAGTGTTAAAGAATCAAATGTGATTAGATAGAAAACCAATTTAATGAATATTAAATAGAAATGAATGTATATTGATTTGGTTATGGATTGAATGGATAGATATTGGTTTGTTAGATGTTAGTTGGGTGATAGTTGTTTGATGGTTGAATTTGTTGCTTTAGATTGCATTTGCTATATTGGCATATATAGTTTTTATATTGGTATATGTTGTATATTGATATTACTTTCTATATACATGTTTCTCATTTGTTTGTTCAGTGTTTAGTAGGTGCAGATGGCGTATGCTTCGCATTTGGAGCTCGCTTTTGCGCTATATTAGCCGTATATGCTCGCTAGTAATATATAAGGTACATATCTTGGATTACGTATCATACTTTTATATTTTTTCCCTACAAGATGCCGCATCCTCGAATATGAGATGTATATTTGTGATATATATATATATATATATATATATATATATATATATATATTGTGATTTTTCTAGATCAAAACGCGCAAATGGGACTATGGCGAATTTTCTGAAAATTTAAGGCATTAGAATTTTTATCGAGAATATTGGAAAAAAATTCGATGACTAAAATCTTGATTTTGAGTTATAATTTGAAATGATGTTAGTTAATTTCTGGAATGGTATTAGTAAATAATTAACTAAGGGTTTGAAAATTTAGAAAAGTTTTTATAAGAAGTTTAACTAATGCGTTTTGAAAAATGCTAAAAGGTTTAAATGGATTTGGTAAATCTAGTTTGAGCAATTTGTTTTGAAAAGCTAACGGAATTTGTGGCCTTTTCTTACTTGGTAATCTCGAGTATGAAATTTTTTTAAGTAGGGGAGAATGTAACGACCCAAAATTTCAGTCGTTCGAAATTCAGATATTTAATTGATTTTTTAATATTCAAAAGTAAATTTTATAAGTTGAATAACTTATATTTCAAATATCTTAGTTTAATTGGATAATTAAATTGTTAATTTAATATATGAATATGTGAAAATAATTTGAATTTTAATTTTATGTAAAGGAAAATGATTTATAAAGTTGATATAAATTCTGTTGAATTAGAATGATGTCGGTAAACTTTTGAAATTGATTTAAAAGTTAATTTATAGAAATTGGAAAGTTCAATATTTAATTAACGTGTAAAAAGAGTCATTTTTGACACCATCTTAGATTTTAACAAAACTAGTTTCATTGGATCCATAATGTTATATTATTGTAGGATTTCAAATTTTGTGTCAATCGAACTTACGGTTTGGTCATAGGAAGCTGAAACGTAGAAATTTATTTAAGTAAATTTTAATTAAATAAGTCGATTCGAAAACCTATCTTCCAAATACGATGGAATTGGCTCTCAATATATATTCCATTGTGTTCGGAATAAGGGTAAAACATTATAAACGCCCGGAAGCAAGCTTCGTTTGGAGTTCGAAAATTTTCGGATGAATAGTGCACAAATAATTTTGTATAAAAGGACCCTAAGATTTTCTATTTAGACCCTAATTCATAACTAAACCCTAGCCGCCACTTGAATATCAATGGCCAGAATTTCGTTCTCTTCCTCCTCGATTTCTGCCCGATCCGTTGACAATTAACAAAAATATTTAACTACAAACTTGAAGAGCTAAACGAGCTCGACGTATCCAACGGTTGATCTGCGCTATTGTCGATGATGGGAAGAGAAAGGCCCATGTTCGTGCTGCCTTTGCGCACGTTGTTCGAACCTTATGGGTGGCCGAGTTCGACGTCGTTCATGGCGTGGGAGGAGCTTGGCAAGGTGCATGCGTTGATGGCCTTGGATCGTCGTATAGTTCGATGTGGGTATAGCATAATTCGAAGAACAAACAGGGGCTACAGATTTCGTTTTGCCTGGAGGTTAACATGATAAAGGAGATAGAAGCCTAATGACGTGATCTGAGATGAAGGGAATGTGCGGCCCTGATTGATGTTGGGTTTAAAAAGAAAAAGAAATTTTATATTAAATTATATTATAAAAATCGTGAAATCTTCTAAATGTTGTAACTTTTCAATACGATGTCGAAAATTGACGAAACAAGTTGCGTTGGGTTCGTATTAATGAACACTATGCAATATAGCTAGTTTTGATTGATTTGGAGCTACTAGAAATTTTGGGTAAAATTAAACGTTATTCGAAATAAAATGCTGCAACAGCTATTGGAATGAAAGTGTGTACAACTTACTCTTTCTGACTCACTTATATTTTTATCCAAGTGAGATAAATTTCTTTTGCGTTGATTGATGCTGGTTTGGATGATATATGATATATTATATACATTGATTGGATTGGATATATTTCCGCATATTTTAGTGGATGAGACCCTATACGTTCCTGTGTATGAGCCGATGACCCTTTGTACGTGCGTCTGCCTCGAAGCGGACATTGTACATATTTTCTCATATGTATATTTATTGCAGATGACGGGTTGGAGGGATCCAACTAGATTCCTTACCAGCGTTGATTTTTATTTACATATATTGATATATTTACGGTTATCATGTGATATATGATGTTTGGATGCTGTGATTGATGTGAATTCCCTTATTTAGCGCTTTTGCAGCATTGTGCCATATTTTGGTAATTTAATATATTAAAGTGATTTTTCAATTTAGAAAAGATTTCAAAATGATTTTGAATATATATGTTTTATTAATTTTTGAATTGTTAAGGAAACTAATTTATTTCGCATAAATAAAGATTTATAATTTTTATGTTATAAAAATTATGATTTTTGTGAGATATACCTAAATATGATTTTTAAAATATGGAGTTAACTATTTTGCAAAAATAAGTTAAATTGAGATTTTGAACTTATTATAAATGGTTTATATATATATCATATTTATTGCATTTTATAAATAAAAGTAATGGAATTATAAAGGAGTTTTATAAGTGTTAAAATGAAGTATAAATGAATCTTATAAGTAAATAAGATGATTTATAAATTTATGAAGTTATAAAAAGAATGAATGTGTAAATAAAGAGATTTATAAGTAAATTAACTAATAATGGCGTATAAATGAGATATAAATGAAATTGGTTAATAAAGAATTTTACAAATGTAAGTTTTTATAAAATAGAAATGTGAATGATAAACATTGTTTTATAAATGTGGAATCAACATATTTGATAAGTTAAATATAGAAGTTTATAAGAGAATTATATTCATGATTTTGGACAGTGAATAATCAATTAAATTAAATAAATGTTTTGAAAAATGATCTTTTAAGTGGAGTTAAATGGTTTGAAGATGTTTTAAAAGGTGTGAGCATCGAAAACATAGATTTCAACATCATTGTTGAAATAGACAATTTCGAGAAATAAGGAAAGCATGGATTATAACACTGTTGTTATAATAAATGATTTTTGAAAGGATATGTTTTGCATAGTATATGGGATTTATATATCTATCTAATTATCGAATCCCTATACCAATAGTTTTAGATTGTCGTAACGATGTTTTACGGAACATTCGTTTGGACCCAATAAAGCGTGTCTTGAAAAATATTAATCTTTCCTAAAGAAATTTTTGAATATGCTTATAATACGATATAAGTATATGTTTCTAATATAGAAAGTTGAAATATATCTTTTTAAAGATAATTTGAAGTGAATATTTGGCAAGCGATTTAAATTAATAAAAGATTAATTAAAAGGGCCTAATGATTGCTTATGGTGCTATATTTTGTTTGCTTGCTTGG
Organism: Allium cepa; assembly: GCA_030765085.1. Taxonomy (NCBI): domain Eukaryota; kingdom Viridiplantae; phylum Streptophyta; class Magnoliopsida; order Asparagales; family Amaryllidaceae; genus Allium; species Allium cepa. The sequence goes on along the minus strand of CM060928.1, from coordinate 409,322,247 downwards.
ATAGTTAAATAATCGACTATCAAATTTGGCCATTTTAATTCCTGGACTTGATGTGAGAACTATTTAGTCGTACATTTAGTACATAGCTATCTGTGTAGGCTTGATAACGATTTGTGTTGAGGATGTTGATTCCTGTAGTGCGAAGTGATTACTCCAATCTATCGAGCTTCCTTCTTGCCGAAAGATAGCAAGTGGAAAGTTGGAGACGTGATAAGTCTATGAGACTTAGTTTCTATGAGTTTGAGAAACGCTTTTGTGTTGTTGGTGCAAAGAGACAAGGATCGGATTTATCTGAAAACCACTTCGGACCAACGTATATGCGTTCGATTGTGCCGATTGTGACGATATTGATATTTAGGATTTTCATAGTGAAGGACTGCTTGTTGATCGTTTGTGGCTAAAATCCTAATATACATCCAGTAGAAGTAGTCTCTTCGTTATGAAATATCCAATGCAAGGACTATTCGCTACTAATCTGAGGGATTTCCGACAGGACGTGGTAGGAAAGTACCTTCGATTTTTCCTTTTCCTAGACTATTTGTATCGATGAATGTCTAACATTGCATTTCTAAGATTACGTACATTGGTTTTACAAACGTACATCAGTGTTGGCGGAGAAAGCAACTTCTCTTAGCTTGACACCCTCCTTGAGACATACGAGCTCAAGGGTTGTATTTTTGTGGAAGCAATTAGCAGTCAATGGAAATGGCAATGTGACATTCAAAGTGATGTGAAATGTGATATGTGATATGTGAAAGGTAATCGTTACCTCTGGCCTCATCAACCGGAAATGACTGAAATAGGGTTGGATGCAGCAGGGCTAAGTGGTCATTCCCAAGTAGGATATGATCATCCCCTTCTAGATATATTTCTTCCTGCTATGACATTCGAAATGTAAATAAATGTGGTTTGTATGCTATGAGGGCCCTTGGAAAGGTCGGTAACGACCGGGGGACGATATATTCGGTACTACCTAGTTATAGAGGTAGGCCCGATCTTGTGTTGGTAGAGGATCCTTTATGATGGTCCATGGTACTTTCCTCTAGAGATGTACTGTCGGAAGGCAGTCCCTTCACTTGGTCATTTGTATGGAAATCAAAATCTACTGCGTGCCTGCCATTTTGTTTATAGATCCTAGTATGTTGGAATTTAATAATGGTAACAACTTTGGCTATTTTAATTATTATTTGTATACCAGACACTAGTATAATATAACAGAATTTTATATGAGAGGTTTTAGTTATCGTAAGGTAAAACCATGTCCTTGTTTATGTGTGGGCGTGTCTTACGAGATACTTATGTTTTTTATAGGAAAGTTTGGTAATTTAATAAATTCAGTAGAGTGTGTTTCTCACGCTGGTTTACCAGACTGATCAGGGCGTTCTTCCCTTTTAATGCTCGGTTCAGACAGAGTATATGATGCAGCCAAGACCAAAGAAGAAGCTGTGCAAACTCTAATTCCAGAAAACATGAATTTATGGTGTGGTGTGATGAGTCGTTCGCGACTTAGTGAAAGTTTGGGTCGTTGCCGATCTAAGGAAGAAAGGACACGAGTTAACAAGCCAAGGGGGAAGATAAGCCGACTCAACAGAAGCATATGGGGATGTTTCCGACCTAACGGGTTATATGGGCGAGAGCATGCTTTAGGTCGTTTCCGACCTAAGGACAAGAAGTTACGAGTTAATGGGAGCATAGGTCGTTTCCGACCTAAGGCCTTGAGTTGGAGGAAGTTGAGTCGGCATGCGCCTGAGTCGGCCATAGGAGCAGATGTGTTGTTGGCCTTGAGTCGTGAGGTCGTATACGACCTAACTGTTGTAGCTTGAGTTGTTTGAGTCGTTAAATGTAAGTCGGTCGTGTTGAGTCGTATGAGCCGTTGTACTTTTAAGTCGTATGTCGTATACTATGTACTGTGTGTGGAAGTGATGTGTTGAGTCGTGTGCGACTCAAGGGTTGAATCGGCAAAGAGCTTGAGTCGGTTGTATTTTGTTCTATTGTAAAAGCGTTGAGTCGCGTGAGTTAAGTCGGTCACGATCTAAGTTGGGTCGTGAGTCGGTGCCGGCCTAGGAGTCAGGTGAGAATTTGTGTGTGTCGAGTTGTGAAAGCTATAAATAGCGCGTGTGTTGTACATTGTAGGTAGTTGAATATTGAATAAAAATTTCCTTTTGTTAGCTTTGTGCTTTCATACAATTGGTAGTTGAGTGTGATCTCCTATCTCCTCTTTCGGTTAATCGAGTGCGCTCGATTCAACGATCGAAGAAGCCGATTCACGGAATCTAGTGCGCTAGATCAACGTGCGAAGAATCGTAGATCTTTGAACACGGTATAGTGCGCTATCAACGTGTTTGAGATAGCTAGAGTTCGGAATCTTTGGATCAACGAACTTGGGCATTTTGGTATCTTCAACTCACCGATTGCTATATTTCATCAATTGAAGTTTGTTTGATTAATCCGCTGCGTCATTATTGGTATCGGAGCCATTCTTAGCCAATCATAGCTAAGTTTGATTCTTGGAGCCAAGTTTTTGAAGTTTTTGAAGTTTTTGAAGTTTGGAGTTGTTCATTGTGTTCATATTGAAGTTGCATCAAGTTTGGGGTGTTTGATCCATTTCATTTTGGATCGAGGAGTTGGACTTTGTTTGGATTTTGACTTGGAGTTTTTGCGCGCCAAGGAGTTTGAATTTGAAGAAGGCCGTGTATACTTGGGAGTAGCCGTGCCTTGTTGATTGCATTGAAGTGTTTGTAGTAGGTGGCCAAGACAAGTTGTACCGAGGCAAGTCATAGCGAGTCAAGGTAGAGCCGACCTAACTTGAACCGAGTTAGTGTGAGCCGTGAACATCTATTGCCGATCTAAGGTTGAGCCTAGATTGCTTTATTGTGTGAAATTTTGAAGTATTGTGTTCAATTTGTTGAAGTTTGTGAAGTTTACAACCATGCCACCAAGGAGAGCTAACCGTCATCAAAACGTTGAAGCTTTGTATCGTAGAGAAGAAGCCGAGCTTATGGAACAACGTATTAATGAAAAGTTTGATGAAGGCATTGGAAAATTGGAGAGATTGATGAATGATTTGAATCAAAGGAGGAGATCACCAGACTCGAACCATGGAGGAAACCGAGTTTCGCCATTGGTTACGGAAGCGAGGAGGGTATCGCTACATTCTTGTAGAGATAGAAGAGAAACATCAATTTCATCACGAAGAGATCATCATGACTATGCACATGAAGAAAGAAGAAGTCATCGAGAATTTGACCATGAAGCATATAGAGATGAAGAGAGACATAGTCAAAGAAGCATGCATGAGAGAAGGGATGATATTAGTCGAGATCGATGTAGGCGTACTTTTGATTTTGTTGAAGAGGGTGATAGAGCAAGTATTCATTATCGAGATCGAGACCAAGTTCGAAATTCTTATCGTGGTATTGAAGATGATCGTCGTTGGGAGTCGGGTATGAAAATGGAAATTCCAGAATTTAAAGGCGGGATGGTTGCTGAGGAGTTTTTAGATTGGTTGTCTAATGTGGAGGAAATCTTTGATTTCAAGGAGGTTCCTGAAAATCGAAGAGTGAAGTTAGTTGCTACAAGGCTGAGGGGGAGAGCATTGGCATGGTGGCAGCAAACTAAACTTACTCGAGAACGAATGGGAAAGTCAAAGATAGAATCTTGGGAGAAGATGAAAAGGTTGATGAGATCTACCTTCTTACCTTACAACTATCAATCACTTATGTACCAAAGGTTGCAGAATCTGAGGCAGGGGACGAAATCTGTTAGCGATTATGCTGATGAATTTTACCAACTCATTGCCAGGAATGATATTATGGAGACAGAAGAACAGCTAACTGCTAGATTCATTGGGGGTTTGAGAATGCAGATCCAGGATATGGTTAATATGTTTGATCCTAGATCCGTTGCAGAGGCACATCAGAAAGCGTTAGCTTGGGAGAAACAAGGAAGGCGTGGAGGTGGTGTGTTTACTAATTCCAATAATCAAGCAAGGGGTGTTGGCGGAAGTTCTAATGTTCCTAAACCAGTTACCAAGCCAGTGGTGAAGGAGGTTGAGAAGGCGAAGGCTAGTAGTGTTTTCAAATGTTATAATTGTCAGGAGTTGGGTCACAAAAGCAACGAATGTCCGAAGCCGAAGAAGAGAACCATGGTTGCAGAGGTTGAAGCAGATGATGGTGAGGAGGCAGAGTATTCAAATGTACCATATGTTGAGGAGGAAGAAGAAGTGTCGGGTGATGAAGGTTGTAATCTTATGATGAGGAGAAGTTGTTTGACACCTAAGAAAGAGGAGGATTGTAGTTGGCTGAGAAGCAATATTTTTCAATCGACATGTACTATTCTGGGGAAAGTTTGCAAGTTCGTTATTGATGCGGGAAGTTGTGATAATATTATTTCTACAGAGGCAGTGAGAAAGTTGAACTTGAAGACCGAGAAGCATCCTAAACCATACAAGCTTGCATGGTTAAGAAAAGGGGGTGAAGTGAAAGTGTGTCGAAGGGCTTGTGTTAATATTTCGATTGGGAAGAAGTACAAAGATGAAATCTGGTGTGATGTCGTAGATATGGATGTTTGTCACTTATTGTTGGGCAGGCCATGGCAGTTTGATAGAGCAGTTCAGCATGACGGTCGTGCCAACAGTTACAGTTTCATGTTCGAGGGTACTAAAATCACTTTAGTTCCTAAGAGACAGCAGCAGAAGGAGAGCAAGCTAGAAGAGATTGAAGAATTGAAAACTCTGTTGACTTTGAAGGAGTTTGTTAAAGAAGTGGAGGAAGAACCGGAAGTGTTTTTGTTGATTGGGAGAGAGAGTAGTGAAGAAGTTGAGATTCCCGAAGAAGCAAAGCCAGTTTTGGAAGAATTTGAGGATGTCTTTCCAGAGGAGTTACCAAAGGAGTTACCGCCACTTAGAGACATTCAACATCAGATTGATCTTGTTCCAGGAGCAGTGTTACCACATCGACCACATTACCGTATGAGTCCGAAGGAACATGAGGAGTTACGAAGGCAGGTGGAAGAGTTGTTGGAACAGGGACGTGTTCAGGAAAGTTTAAGTCCTTGTGCCGTGCCAGCATTGTTAGTACCAAAAAAAGACGGAACATGGAGGATGTGCACGGATAGTAGAGCTTTGAATAAGATCACTGTTCGTTACAGATTTCCTATGCCGAGGTTGGATGATTTGTTGGATCAGTTGAGTGGGGCAACTATATTTTCAAAGATTGATTTGAAGAGTGGTTATCATCAAATTCGTATCAGACCTGGAGACGAATGGAAGACAGCTTTCAAAACTAGAGAGGGGTTGTACGAATGGTTGGTTATGCCATTTGGATTGTCAAATGCACCTAGTACATTCATGCGGGTGATGAATCAAATTTTTAGGCCATTCATTGGGAAGTTCGTCGTGGTTTATTTCGATGATATTCTGATTTATAGCAGGAGTACGGAGGAGCATGTTCTACATTTGAGGGAAGTGTTGCTTATTCTTCGTGAAGAACAATTTTATGCTGCTACAAAGAAATGTGTGTTTATGACACCCAGTGTTTTATTCCTGGGTTATGTTGTTTCAGGGAAAGGTATTCAAGTTGACCAGAGTAAAGTTGAAGCAGTCAGGAATTGGCCACAGCCAAAGGCAATTACAGAAGTGAGAAGTTTTCATGGGCTAGCGTCATTCTACCGAAGGTTCATACCACACTTCAGTAGCGTGATGGCTCCAGTGACTGATTGCATGAAGGGTAAACAGTTTGTGTGGTCAGAAGAAGCGGGGGTTGCCTTTGAGAAGATCAAGGAATTGTTGACGTCTGCACCAATTCTTGTTCTACCTAATTTTCAGTTATTGTTTGAATTGCATACTGATGCATCGAAGGTTGGTATTGGAGGAGTTCTGAGTCAGAATGGGAAGCCAGTTGCATATTTCAGTGAAAAGTTGTCAGGGGCGAAGATGAGATACAGTACATATGACGTTGAATTTTATGCTGTTGTTCAGGCTGTTAAGCATTGGAGACATTACTTATTTCAGAAGGAATTTGTTCTGTACACTGATCACGAAGCTTTGAAACATTTACAGGGGCAGGATAAAATTTCAGCGAGACATGCATCATGGATTGCTTATCTGCAGCAGTTTACTTTTGTCGTTAAGCACAAATCAGGGGTGACAAATCGGGTAGCTGATGCTTTGAGTAGAAGGAGTCATTTACTAACGACAATGAAGGTTGAAGTAACGGGATTTGAAATGTTGCCAGAAATGATTGAAGGAGATCCTTACTTTGTGAAATATGTTGAGAAAGTGAAGGATGGGAGTACCGATGAATTCATATTGGTTGATGGTTTTCTGTTTAAGGGAAATCGTTTATGTATTCCAGATTGTAGTTTGAGGATGAAGATTGTAAAGGAGTTGCACGAGGAAGGGCATGTGGGCCGTGATCGTACTTTGCAGTTGATTTCGCAATCTTACTTTTGGCCGTCGATGAGGAAAGAGGTGGAAAGATTTGTGGAGCGATGCCATATTTGCCAAGTTTCAAAGGGGACAGCAACAAATGCAGGGTTGTATATGCCATTACCTGTACCGACTAAGCCATGGGTTGATATTAGCATGGATTTCGTTTTGGGTTTGCCGCGAACTCAAAGGGGAAATGATTCGATATTTGTTGTGGTGGACAGGTTTTCAAAGATGGCACATTTTGTGGCTTGCAAAAGGACAGCAGATGCAGTTCGAGTGGCACAGTTATTTTTCAAGGAGATTTATCGACTTCATGGTTTACCAGAATCTATTGTTTCTGATCGAGATACTCGTTTTCTGAGTCACTTTTGGTTGAGTTTGTGGAAGATGGTGGGAACGAAACTGAAATTTAGCAGTGCTTATCATCCACAAACTGATGGGGACAGAAGTTATTAACAGGTCATTGGGAAATTTGTTGCGTTGTCTTGTACAAGATAATTTGAGAAGTTGGGACATGAAGCTATGCCAGGCAGAATTTGCTCATAATCATGCAGTAAATCGAAGCACAGGATTCAGTCCGTTTCAGATTGTTTATTCAAATTTACCCAGGGGGCCGTTGGATTTAGCAGTTGTACCACAGTCAAAGAGAACAGTTAAACGAGCTGCTGATTTTGTTGATGAGCTGACTGAATGTCATAAAATCGTTCAGGAACGATTGGAGAAATCGAATGAGAAGTATAAGAAGTCTGCAGATTTGAAACGTCGAAATGTTGAATTTAAAGAAGGTGATTTGGTTTATGCCGTATTAACAAAAGATCGTTTTCCGGTGGGTGCTTATAACAAGTTGAAGGCACGAAAAATTGGTCCGATTGAAGTTTTGAAGAAAATCAATGAGAATGCTTATCGATTAAAGTTACCAAATGATGTTTATACTTCTGATGTTTTTAACGTCAAACATTTAGTTCCATATCATGGAGATGAGATTGTTGAGGAAGAATTTACAAATTCGAGGTCGAATTTTTCTCAACCAGGGGAGGATGATGCAGCCAAGACCAGAGAAGAAGCTGTGCAAACTCTAATTCCAGAAAACATGAATTTATGGTGTGGTGTGATGAGTCGTTCGCGACTTAGTGAAAGTTTGGGTCGTTGCCGATCTAAGGAAGAAAGGACACGAGTTAACAAGCCAAGGGGGAAGATAAGCCGACTCAACAGAAGCATATGGGGATGTTTCCGACCTAACGGGTTACATGGGCGAGAGCATGCTTTAGGTCGTTTCCGACCTAAGGACAAGAAGTTACGAGTTGATGGGAGCATAGGTCGTTTCCGACCTAAGGCCTTGAGTCGGAGGAAGTTGAGTCGGCATGCGCCTGAGTCGGCCATAGGAGCAGATGTGTTGTTGGCCTTGAGTCGTGAGGTCGTATACGACCTAACTGTTGTAGCTTGAGTTGTTTGAGTCGTTAAATGTAAGTCGGTCGTGTTGAGTCGTATGAGCCGTTGTACTTTTAAGTCGTATGTCGTATACTATGTACTGTGTGTGGAAGTGATGTGTTGAGTCGTGTGCGACTCAAGGGTTGAATCGGCAAAGAGCTTGAGTCGGTTGTATTTTGTTCTATTGTAAAAGCGTTGAGTCGCGTGAGTTAAGTCGGTCACGATCTAAGTTGGGTCGTGAGTCGGTGCCGGCCTAGGAGTCAGGTGAGAATTTGTGTGTGTCGAGTTGTGAAAGCTATAAATAGCGCGTGTGTTGTACATTGTAGGTAGTTGAATATTGAATAAAAATTTCCTTTTGTTAGCTTTGTGCTTTCATACAATTGGTAGTTGAGTGTGATCTCCTATCTCCTCTTTCGGTTAATCGAGTGCGCTCGATTCAACGATCGAAGAAGCCGATTCACGGAATCTAGTGCGCTAGATCAACGTGCGAAGAATCGTAGATCTTTGAACACGGTATAGTGCGCTATCAACGTGTTTGAGATAGCTAGAGTTCGGAATCTTTGGATCAACGAACTTGGGCATTTTGGTATCTTCAACTCACCGATTGCTATATTTCATCGATTGAAGTTTGTTTGATTAATCCGCTGCGTCAGTATATTTATAGGTTCAGATTTGGTGCTTTGAAGCTTCAGCGGGAGAGTTGGAGTCTTCAAATTGTATTCCCATATATTTACTGTCCAAGCTGATAATTATGTATTCATGTACTCTGATTGATGTATATATGATATTACAGTTTCTGTTTTGTAAAGATCGTTGATATGATATTATATGCTATTCCGCTGTGATGTGAGATTCATTATTATTCTGTTTGGTTTTCTCTTCTCTCTTTCTTCTATTCACTTCTTCTCTCTTCTTTTCTTTCTCATGACTTTCCATAATTCTGTGCTTTTTGGGTCGGACATGTGTGATTTATTGTCAATTCAAAGAGTACGGATTTATGGGTCGTCACATTGAGTTTTTGATTTTAAGGAGTTTAAAATTTTGAATTAATACAAAGTGAGGTATATATGATTTCAAATTGGTTTGAAATTAAACGAGTGTTTAGATTCTGAAATTTGCTATCTAACTGTTTGAAAAATAAATAAGGGAAATAACAAATAAATTTGCAAGGAATGGTTGAAATTAGATTGCAGCCTTTGGAGATAATTATGTACTTGAATAAGTTGTAATAAAAGAAAATGAGCCATCAGAAAATGATTATAGATCTAAATAAAGTGAAATGAAATTACTAAATGAAAGAAGTAATGAATGGATTGGTAAAATAAGTTAAATAAAATAACCTTAACTTAAAATGGAAATGAGCTTAAGTTGTTGAATGAATGTAAATCAAGTGAAAAAATGAATTGAATATAAGTGAAATAAATGTGAATGAAAAGAATTTGGTATAACTAAGAATTAATAGAAATAAATATGTAAGTTTTACGTTGTTGCCCGGTTGCTTGGCCCAGCAACAAAGTGATAGTCATAGAGGATATGGTTGGACCAAGACAGGACTCAAGCCAAGAGAGGACCGGAAGATGAGATCGAGATAACTTGTTTGGATCGGCCATGTTGGGTCGGCACGTAGCAGTTCGGCCTAGTTAGCTCGATGTAAATGTGGATCGGCATACATGTGTGGCCCGGCAAGCATGGCTCACTACATCTAGGTCGATGAGTATAGATTGCTAGGTATGGTTCGACCTTTGTTCAGTACGTGTCGTACAGCCTAGGTTCAGCGTGTGTCGTTCGACCTAGGTTCGGCATGTATCGTTCAGCTTCAGTGGGTCGGCATGTCTCGATCGGCTTGGTTAGTTCACATATGTCGATCGGCACATATGGGTCGGAAACTTAGACCCATGCATGGTGGCTCAATATATTTGGGTCGGTATGCATCAAGGGAATTAAAGTGGGTCGGTTAGGTATGGGTCGACCTTAAAACGACATGTATAGATCGACAACTGGGCTCGGTCATAATGGTTCAGCATACCTAGTTCAGTGCATATCAGGGAAGTTAACAGGTTATCAGGTTTACAACAAAGTGAGGCAATCGGCATTTCTTCGCTTCGGGTCACACCACTATTTGCTTCGAGTCCCTTAAGAGTTTACTTTGAATCACCTACGAGGAAACCCCGGACCGGCAACAGGTGGGTCAGTCATGAAGGATTCGGCATGCTTAGATCCGTCTACTTAACCTATCGTCTTTTGGCCGAGCTATCTTAGTCGTGGGCCTAGACGGAAGAACCAGCCTATCTTCGTCTATAAATAGTGGGGCAGGGTTCTGGTTAAAAGGACCTTTATTCGAGAACTCCTGGGAAACCTGTCATTTTTTTATACTTTCTTCTCTTCTATTCAGACTTGTATTCAAGTGATTTGTTTACAAATTGTATCTGTATTCAAGTTATTGGAAAAATAATAAAGATTACATTCAAAGTGGACACAGGCAATTACGTCGGACCACTATAAATTTGGTGTTCTCATTTCTGTTATTGTTTTAGCTTTCGATCATGTAACTTCTTTATTTTAATTTACTTTATTAATTAATCTCTCTATATAATTCTATTCAAGGGTGTTAGTTACCAATTTTGGTGCAAATATTTTGGTGCTTTCACTGATAAGGGTGCATTCTTAGGCTGTTAGGATCTACTTTGTTGCTACTGGATTGAGGAAATCCATCGAAGGAGATTCGAGCTCATTCTCAACGATTCATAGATTCTACTTAGAGTTCCTACGGATAACTCTAAATTGGCAAGACCACGTACCAGATCCACCTCCCACAACGTGGATGCTAATGAGACCGCCAGCGTCCAGCAAGTGACCCAACAATCAACAAGCTAATGCAGGTGCAGATCTCACCACCGTCCCAAACCAATCAGAAGCTGTCACTAGGGCAGAGTTCAATGAGCTGATGAGGGAGCTTGTGGAAAGTAGAAGATAGCTTAACGAGCATATTTAAACAAATGCCAACCTGATGACCCAGATTGCTCAACAGCAATGTCATAACGCTGGGGGAAGGCCCTACTTCCTACTCATCATCCGACATCTCTGCTTCATTAAATGAACACCCCAGGCGCAGATGTCATAGGATTGAAATGGCACAAACTGGTGCAACAGAGCGGTTGGTGACGATTCGGCAAGAGGAAATCAATAGGAACGGCCCGGATTCCTTACCTGGAACCGTGGCCCCTCATTTATACCTGGGGAATCGCTTCCAACCTGGAGTGGGAAACTTAGGATCTGGAGCATGCTTGAGAGCTGAATCTACCACCTCCCCAGGTCATAGTGAAGCGGGTCGTCAAGATGCACACTTAGGTGATCGCCTATCGAGGAGGCACCAGCCGAAACAGTCCCACAGGATGGTTACCGACTTGCAACTTCCATCCAAAACCTGGGTTTATCAGCTATGGTCAGACAACTAAAGAGGGAGAATCAAGGCTTAACCAACGATGATTGGGGCATATCTAGGAGTCATACTCCATTTACAGATACCATCCTACAAGCTGAATACCCTCGAAAATTCAGCATGCCTACTATTTCAGCTTATGAGAGGAAGACCGATCCCCGACAGCTCATAATGAGATACGAGTGGATTATGGACTCGACTAGGGCATATGATGCGACCAAATGTAGATGCTTCCCAATAACCCTATCCAGAATCACTACCATGTGGTCCACTAGACTTCCCCCGCGATCGATCTCCAGGTTTGATGAGTTAGCGGTGAAATTTATGGAGCAGTTTAGGATTCATGCCACTCTCCCAAAGGATGTGTTGTCATTGTCCAGTGTGATCCAGGCTCCGGGGAGTCCTTGAAGGATTATTTGCAAAGATTTCACGTTGCTGCTATCGAAGTTAGCAATCCGAATGACCATGCTATCTTTATGGCTGTGATGCGAGGAGTAGATACAGACTCAGAGTTTGGTGATTGGCCAGCAAGAAAACCACCGACTACGTTGGAGCACTTTTATCCAAAGGCAAACCAATTCATGAGAAGGGAAGAGGTCATGTGATCAAGAAGAAGCAACGCGCCAGGGCCAAACAAGGAAGCGGTGCAAAGCAATATTGTGGTAAAGCAATCCGACGAAAACTCTGGAAAGGTCCAAGTCAATGTTCAAAATAAGCCGGAGTGGTCTAAAGGATCTGTAGGAGGAAATTTCGGACGAAAGAGGGAAGCAGGAAAGTGGATATCAGGAATCCCAACCTACAGCGAATATACTCCTCTGAATACATCTTTGGAGAATATTTATCTATCAACTTGTAATACATTCCAATACCGAAAGCCACACCCAAAGGAGTCCACTGAGGAACAAAAATAGACTGGGAAGTATTATCGGTTTCATGAGACCTACAAGCACAATACTAAAGAGTGTAGACACCACCATGATGCGATTGAAAACCTGATTCGTAGAAGAAGTTGCAGTAGTTTGTTAAGAATTCACAGGAAGGGGTACAGGAGACATTCGACCCCAATCACGTGCAAGCTTCACATTGACCTGAGGAGCCCAATCAAACCGAGGGAAGGCTGGTCATAAACACGATAATCGACGAACCTCATCTGGCAGACAAGAGTTGGCAAGAAATGGAACACTTGCTAGTTCCTTGAAATATGAGGGTTTCGAATGTTGCTCGAACACAGAAGACGGGACTCCAGCGACATAGTAGCGAATAATGACGGATGATATAATATTCAGGAGCAGGGGTGCCAATCAGGTGGAGGCACCTACCATTGACCCGATAGTTATCTCTGCTACGATTGGACCGGCACCCGTGAGAAGGATACTGATTGACCGTGGGAGTTCTATTAATATTATCTTCAAAAAGGCGCATGACCAAATAAAGACGGAGGCGAAGGATCTAAAACCATCTAAAGCCCGCATTCACGGCTTTAATGGTGCAGCCACTAATGCAATAAGTTTTGTTGAATTGACGATTGAACTAGGAGAAGGTGAACGTGGGAGGGTACGGATCCTACCGTTCATTGTTTTGGATGTTGATTCCCCGTATAATGTTTTTCGGGGCCGATCGGCCCTAGCAAAGTTTAGGGCAGCTTTGGCCCCGTTGTGTTTGACCCTAAAATTTTCAATAGATAGAGGAGTTGGTGTAGTGCATGGCGATCAAGCGACTGGTCGTGCTTGTTATGTGGCTGAGCTGGGAGAGGCCCGGTGAAGAGAGAAGGGAAAGGGTGTGAAAATCTCTGTCCGCGTCCATATTGCTGAAAATTGACAAGTAATGCTCGAGCCTTGGCTCGGGTAACATAGTCGGATCTATAAAGATATAGATCTGAGAGATGACGATGAAGAACCCAAGGAAGCCAAGACGGCACCGGCTGAACTGATGATTGACATTCCAGTCAGCCATAATGACCGTCGTGGGTGCTTAAGATTAGATCACAGCTCAACCCCTCAATCACAAGGGATCTTACTGATTTCCTCCAAGCGAATTTATATGTTTTCGCTTGGACCCATTCTGATATGTGGCGGATTTCTCCTACCATCACAAATCATATGTTGATCATTGACCCAAAGTATGTGCCAATGAAATAAAAGAGGAGAGGCATGGACCTGGAGAGGTCCGCTGCTCTCAAGGAGGAGATGGATAAACTCAAACCCAATTTGTTCGTCTGTGATGCCTTTTATCTAGAATGGATATCTAATCCCGTACAGTTGAGGAAGGAAAATGGGAAGCGGAGGACCTGTGTTGATTACTCGGGCTTGAATAAGGCGTGCCCTAAGGGTAGTTTTTGTTTTCCCAGAATTGATTGGCTGGTCGACTCGACAGTAGGACACGAATTGTTGTCATTTATGGATGCGTATTCGGGATACAATCAGATCCCTACGCACATTCCTAATCAAAAGCATAACAGTTTTTTCACGGACATTGGACTGTACTGTTACGTAGTGATGCCTTTTGGGTTGAAGAACGCAGGGGTAACTTATCAATGTTTGGTGAATCGGATGTTTAAAGACCAGATTGGTAGAACGATGGAAGTCTATGTGGATGATATGCTCGTGAAGTCACGACAGTCAAACGACCACATTCGAGAATTAGCAGAGATGTTTGATATACTCAGGTTTTACGAAATGAAAATCAATCCACTGAAATATTCCTTTGTTGTTGCGTCGGGAAAGTTTTTGGGTTTTATTGTCAATGCAGGGGGAATCGAAGCCAGTCTAAAAAAGATTCAAACTATTTGAACTATAAAGAAAGTACAAAGCTTGAATGGAAAAGTTGTCGCGTTGATTTGATTTATATCCAGAGCAACTGACAAGTGTATTCCTTTCTTTGATGTGATAAGGAAATGCAGAAGAAATTTTGAATTGGACATTGAACTATGAGGACGCATTCCGAGCTCCGGTGAGATTCTTAGAGAGACCCCCAATTCTGTCAAAGCCTGTAGACTATAAGGAGTTGTATGTTTACTTCGCCATATCCTAGCATGTCATCAGTGCAGCTCTAGTTCATAAGGAAGACCGAGTCCAAAAGCCAGTATACTATGTTAGTAAGCATTTAACGGGGGTAGAGAAATTATCCTAAGATCGAGTAGCTGGCCTGTTGCTTAGTGATCACATCACGCAAGCTCCATCCATATTTCCAGACACATCCAGTCAATATTTATACCGATCAACCTTTGCAGCAAGTGCTCCAATGACCGAAGACATCTGGAAGGCTACTCAACTGGAACATTGAGCCGAGTTAGTTCGACATCACTTTCTTGCCGTGAAGGGCTATCCAAGGGCAAGCACTAGCAGATTTCATTGTAGAGTTCACCATATCAAACGAGCCAAGTGAGAGTGATGTTGTTCCCATTGTTCGATGGAAGCTATATACCGATGGGGAATCCAACGACCAGTGTTCTAAGGCTGGTGTTATTCTTGTAGCTCCCGAGAACCGCTCGATTTCTTATGCTTTGACATTTGACTTTCCTGCTACAAACAATGAAGCCGAGTATGAAGCATTGATTCCTGGACTGAAACTTACCAAAGAACTTGGACTGAAATCGATCGAAATCTTTTATGACTCATAGTTGGTGGTCTACAAAGTATAGGGGGACTATGAAGCAAAGGGGCAAAGGCTTGCCTCATACCTCTCGGGGGTTCAAGAATTTTTGGCGGACCTTGAATATTATGATATTTCGCACATTCTTCATGAATGAAATGGGGAAGCCGACTCCCGTAAAATTTTCAAGTACTAGTGATGCACAATGGATGGGCTTGGTTCCCATTGAAACTTTGCATTCCTCGAGTATAAATGAGATGAGGTAGAATTTGTGTCAGGGAGGGAAAATGAAAGGGAGTCATAGATGACCCTATTCAAAGAATGCTTGCTACATGGAACCTTGCCCGAGAGAAAGAGCGAAATATGGCAAGTTGTTCGCAAGGCCTCACGGTATGTAATGCATAATGGAGTAGTGTATCGGAAGGGATTCTTCGTTCCCTTGCTTAGATGCATCACCCATGACATGATAAAGCGGGTCTTAAGAGAAGTCCACGAAGAAGCATGTAGCGATCACAGTAGGGGGAAGACACTAGCCAAAAAGATCCTCCGCTATGGACACTATTGGCCGACCGTTAATTGGGATGTCGTGGACTATGTAAGGAGATGCGACAAATGTCAAAAGCATGCAAAGATCCCGAGAGCACCACCGACGGAACTCACGCAAATGGTTAGTCCATTTGTGTCTACAATATCGGGGATTAATATAATCAGCTCACTGCCAATCTCCAAAGGTGGTGCAAAATACGCAATTGTCGCAGTCGATTACTTCACCAAGTGGGCAGAAGCGAAGCCATTAGCTACTATTACCACCAAAAAGTCATTAATTTTGTTGTGCGGAACATTATATGCCGCTTTGGCCTCCTACGAACCATTATTGCTGACAACGGAATTCGATTTGAGAGTAGTGAATTCAGAGAGTTCTACCAAAATATTCCATTGAGAAAAGGTTTGCAGCAGGCGCTCACCCTAAAACGAATGGGTAAGTTAAAAGCCTTAAATAAGATAATCAAATCCATCTTGAAAAATGTTTCGAGAAGGCTAGAGGCAAGTGGGTAGATAAGCTTCCAACAGCACTATGGGCCTACAGAACCACCCACAAGTACGCGGCTGGCCACACTCCTTTCGCCTGGGCATACGACACTGAAGCTGTTATACCCATGGAACTTGAAGTTCCCTCTCACCGAGTGGCTCATTATGATCATAGAATTATTCGAGATCTTTTACTGGGGTCATTGGACTTTGTCGACGAGAAACATGAAGAAGCTAATTTAAGGGCGGCTGCATATCGGCACCGAGTCACCCGATACTATAATGAAAAAGTTCGATTGCGAATTTTTGATGTGGGAGACCTAGTTTTGAAGCGAGTTTTTCTGGTCCCGTCACATATGAATCCCACATGGAAAGGACTTGCGCCATCAAACGGAGGCTTGGAGAAGGAACCTTCAAGCTAGTGACCGTTAATGGCATGACACTCTCCAAAGCATGGAATAGCGAACAGTTGCACCGTTATTATACGTAGTCTATTTCTTTTGCATTTTAGTAGCATTTATTTCCAGTATGTTTTTCTTTTGTTATTCTTTGTATCCGACATGTAATAAAACGATCCAGTCTTTCCCTGTTTTTTATAATCAATAAAGGCTTGAAGCTATTTTTCTATGAAATATTGATGTTCTATGTGTTATAAATCCATGGCTAAATTAAATTGCATTAATCAATTTAGAGTATAAACGATTCAAAGGAATCTCTAAGTCCCTGGAGCACGGACCATAGTAGAAACGATTCAAAAAAATCTCTAAGTCTCCTGAGCGCAGACTAGAGTACGTTAAGTCCCCGTAGTGCGGACAGAGTATAAACGATTCAAAAAAAATCTCTAAGTCCCCAGAGCACGGACTAGAGTACTATGAGTCCCTGGAGTGCGGACTAGAGTATAAAAGATTCAAAAAAAATCTAAGTCCCCAGAGCACGGACTAGAGTACTCTGAGTCCCCGGAGTGCGGACTAGAGCATAAATAATTCAAAAAAAACCTCTAATTCCCAAGAGTGCAGACTAGAGTACTCTGAGTCCCAGGAGTACGGACTAAAGTAAAAACGATTCAATAAATCTCAAAGTCCCCAAAGCACGGACTAGAGTACTCTAAGATCCCAGAGTGCGGACTAGAGTGTAAACGATTCAAAAAATCTCTAAATCACCGAAGCACGGATTAGAGTAATGTGAGCCCTTGGAGCGTGGACTAGAGTACTCTGAGCCCCCGGAGCACGGACTAGAGTATTATGAGTCCCTAGAGTGCGGACTAGAGTACTTTGAGTCCTCGAAGGGCAGACTAGAGTATAAACAATTCAAAAAATCTCTAAGCCCATGGAGCGCGGACTAGAGTACTTTTAGTCCTCAGAGTGCAGATTAGAGGATAAACAATTCAAAAAATCTCTAAGTCCCCAGAGCGCAAACTAGAATACTCTGAGTCCTTGGTGTGCAGACTAGAGTATAAACTATTCAATAAATATCTAAGTCCCCAAAGCACAGACTAGAGTACTCTGAGTCCCCAGAGTGCAAGCTAGAGTATAAACAATCCAAAAAATCTCTAAGTCCTCAGAGCGTAGGCTAGAGTACTCTAAGTCCCCGAAGTGTGGCCTATAGTATAAACGATTCAATGATCCCAAAGTCCCCATAGTGCAGATTAGAGTATAAATAATTCAAAAATCTCTAAGTCATGTGAAAGCAAACTGGAGTTTATGTGACCCACAAGACTCTGAATTTCAATTACAGATTAGATTATAAGCCAAGCGATGAGATTCTGGGAATACAAAGAAGTGAAATTTTATTTACTAATAAAAAAAGAAGTTTCATTACAACTCCTCTGAAGTACGGAGCCAAAGTCTACCTACAATGACAATAAAAAAAGGAGGAAAAGGGAAACAACTACATGATTTTGGGTTATTTAAGCTAAACGAGACATGACCAAACAAATACTACTTCTTCAACTTTTTTCCTTTTTGGCTTCTTCAAAGTCTCCTCAGCTGAACGTTCTCTCCTAGACCCCTTGCTTCCAAGCGACAAGGTATCTGAGTAAGAAAGGGAACTTCCAAAGTTATGGTCCCACGGGGAAGAATGACCTTCAAGGGCGTATTAAGGCGTTCGTCGAGTTCCACCACCTGATGATTCTATCTTAACTTTGGTTTTCCTTTTCTCCTTCTCCTCGATTTTCTCCTTCATGCTAAGCTTGGAAGTATGCTCAGAAATTTTGACCTCGTCGTATGCATCACGTGTGAGGGATCTTCAAGTTTTTCTTCATCTAGTGCCCTGATCACTTGAGCGTCGAGACCAAGGGTATCCCCGGTGTGAGGTGCTTCAGCCTCTTCCACTTCCCGTTTCGTGGCGACATTGCTCCTTGGAATCAGTTTAGGGCTAGAGTGACCTACATGAATTCATGAAAAATGAATGTTAAGATGCTACAGTTATTCGCCAAAAGCGATGACTCGATGAACTTTAGGAGGAGGTGTCACATACCATCTTCCATTTGGCTCTCATCGTCTTAGGAGTGTCACCCACTAGAATAGGGTATAGAATATAAACACCAAGTTCGAGATTCTTTGGGTCACCGCCGACGTGCTGGTCGGGAGGCCCAAGTGACGGGCTATCAGCAGATTGAACGGGAGGAGGAATTGGAGACTCATTGCCGGACAGGCCAGCGATATCGTCCTTACCCTTCGATGATGAGGAGTCTCTTCCAAAGAGGGCTCTTGCTGCGGATAAGTCTGAAGGTTCATTTCCTCGTAGCACTTCCCTCACGAGAGCTTCTTCATCAACCTCTTCGATGCCTAGCTCCGCTCTCTTAATTTTTATCAAAGTATCCTATGCTTCGCTAGTGATTCGAGATAACCATCGCCCAAGAAAGATAGGTCACAATGCATGAGGGTCGAAACTTGATTTCTTCTCTACCGGCCTTAGTAGCTGCCTCAAGATGAGAGTCAGCCTCTGTGAGCGCCATCTTTTTACATTCCTTATGAGCTGCTTCTTTTAGCGCTTCAACCCTAGAAAGCTCCTTATCAAGTTTTGTCTTTAGAAGCCATGTTTCGACGATTTCATTATAGCACCTTTGTGACTCTTCCTATGCTACAATTTTCTCTTCTCTCTCTTTAAAGAGAAACTCCTCCAACTCCTTGACCCATCGAGTGAGAATGTCTTTTTCTTTTTGGATAGAGTCTTTCTCCAAAGCTAGAGCGTCGCTGCGTTAGATTGCCTCATCGATTTCTTTCTTGTGAGTGGCCTCCAAGCAACTAACTACCTCAACTGTCTCCTTGGCATTTTTTGGGGCAGCCTCGAGTTGAGATTTGTATGAGGATAGCTCTTCATCCTGGCCCTTAATGATGTCTTTGTCATGAATAGCTTCGAGTTTGAGGCGATCAGTGTCATGTTGACGTTGAATGGAAACCTCTGAAACTTTCTTCACCAAATGTAGAACACATCATGCTGAAAATAAACATCGTTGTTGCAGGCAATTACGCTCTGTTTGACATGTCTGGGTATAGGATGGATCGCGAGGAGGAATTCCAATCCATCGAAACATATCTTCGGGAATGTAGCGTTGAGCCAGCTAATTTTTCCACTGTCGACGGATCGTGAGAGGAGGCTGGAGGAGTCTGCCTAACCAGAGTCACAGATTTCTTATAAGGCTCACGAGATTGCGTAGTACTCAAAGAGCCAGAATGTTCATCGCGAGAAACTTCGAACTGGGAACCCTTTTGAGCAGACTTCTCCCTACTATGCTCTGAGTGAGGGGGAGGATCATTTGGATATGAAGAATGGTTGTAAGTTCTCCTTCTTAAAGACAATGACTCTCTGGGATGATAATCTCTATCGCCGTTGTCGTCCCTGTCTTGTCATTTGTTAGGTCCTGAGTCTCAACTAGAATGGTAGAAGATGGAGGATCCGCAAAGGCGGTCAATGCCATGTGTATGCCTCATATCACCTGCATATAAAGCCAAATGAGGATGAGTTAGTAGAAATCACATGATGAGTGCAATTGAAGTGCATGGTGGAGTGTAAATGTTTGTGTGTGTCCTAGTGCATCCCCCCAACGGACATGTGTTTTTCCCTTTGCTCATTGGAGTTTTCTCTCCTTGATAATGAGCCTGAATGCCTTCACCGCTTCTCGCAGGCGAATTAAATTCCATAGCCTCGGGGTTATTGAAACCGTAATTCAGTATATCAACAGGGATGGTCAGGTCAGATAGGCCCTTTGATGAGCCCTTTAAATTTTGGGAAGACGACTTCTTCTCGATCGGAGTTATCGTGACCTTTGAGGTTCTGCCAGCTATCTTCTTTTTTAGCTTGTAAGCTAGACTCTTTTTCTTCTTTGAAGGAGGCGGTGGTTTGCCGGCACCGGGTGCATCAACCACTGGCGCTTAGCCGGAACTTACATTCTTGTCAATCGCTTCTGGCACCTCGTTTTCTTTAATTTTGCCTTCCTAAGTTGTATCGAGGCCCCTTCGGCAAGAGGCACCGAAAGTCCAGCTTGCTCTTTGCTTGTTCCCGCAGCCGTTCTTGTTATATTGGTACCAATTGAAAGGCTAGATCGGCAGCCCTCATCCAGTAATTCGAACTTTGAGAGCAGTTCATTGGTAATTACGGATTTAATGTCCCGATCTCCCATGAAAAGAGTTTGGATGGCCTCGACGGCCGCAGAATACCCGACGCCTTCGGGTTCATGGGCGGATGCCTATATGAGTTGAAGGAAGTTCAGAAAAGATGCATTTCGATCCTGCTTAAGAAAAAGATTGGGATAAAAATGAGACTTACTCCCTTCTAGCCATCTTCTCCCGAAATCAAGAGGACAACGTACGTATAACCACTCTTGTTTATATTGAAAATTTTACTCCATGCACCCATCAGAACTTGACATTTGGGGTGTGGCTCAAGGAATATGTAAGATGGACTATCGGTATGCCTCTTGAAGCAATAAATATAACGGATATCCTCAGAAGTTGAATGTATGAGTAAGACACTCATGAAAATAATGCATGTACCGTGAATAAATGCATGGCTGTTAGGGTGTAGTTGTGCTGGAGCAATACCTATATATGCAACACTTCACAGATGAATGAATTGAAAGGTGGCACACTTCTAGCCCAATACATAAAATTTTTGCATGTAGCATATCCGGCTAAGTGCAAGTGAGACCGATCTTGTGTCGAAGGAACCAGAACGTCATAGAAGGGCATTCCATGGATAGAACATAATCGATGGAGAGAAGATTCGTCGATTTTGGGGCTTGAGAGTCGACGGGGTTATCCAGAACGACGGCCCCATCTACAGCACGGGAGCCGGGCCTACAACTGCAACGGGTAGATCCGGGTTTTCGGGTATGAAGGCTGACAATGGGTTAAGAGTCCTCGCTGCCTCCTACCAAGAAATTGGCTCAGGCTTATCAGAAACAGTAGCGGAGCTTGATTTTTTTGGACATCTCCATAGAGCGATAGGTGTGAATAGATACCTATTTAAGCTATACTTGAAAGCTAATAGATTTCAAATATAACAACAAAGAATTCTCCCATGTTGTGTGAACTAGTGTGACAATTTAAGCAAAGAGTACAGATAAATTAAAGTTCTAAAGAATAATATAGCGTGATGGAACTTTAAGTTTTCATCGTTGGAGATCGTCATCGTTCATAGTCACCGAAGTTTGTCTTTTGATCAGTAGCAAAAGTCTTGGGATCATACATTGGCATCATATGTTATAAAGGTTGTTGCTTGCATTTGTTAGGTTAGACTCATGTTTAAAATTATTTAAACTATGAAGTTGTTAATCCGAATTAAGCCCATAGGCTTATGGGCTTTGGTGCTCGTCGTTGTTCATCATATTATGTTTAGGCGTGGAAATGTATGGTCCTGGTGTATGCGGTGTTCGAATTAAGATGGTCCTGATAGCTAATGCTGACCCCAACACTTAGACACAATCCTATCCCTAACTCTTGAAACCGTCCATACCGACCGACCCTCTAAACATAAGCAATCGATCTGCTACCCCATGAAATACCGAACCACTCTCTCTCTCCAATCACCGACCCACTCACTCTCAAGTCTCCAAACGGCCTCACCATAGCATATGACGAGGCACTCCCTCTTAAGAGCCCCGACCCACTCTATTGTAAGAATTTAACCGATCCACTCTATGCCAAAAGTCATGCCGACATACTCTATAACCAAACTCCTACCGATCCAACTCTACTCCAATAATCTACCGACTGTTCTCCCTTAATCGTATGACAAGCAGGAGCCTACAATCTATACATCAACCCCTATAAATTACCGAGCTTTCTTCTTCTCCACATCGTCGACTTTGAAGTTAGGGCTATAACTACTTCTCCTAGTAACTTGTCCTTTGATCTTGATCTATTAAGACTAAGTCGAATTCTAAGCCTAAGACACGCTCCTATCTCCAATTCTTTCTTCGCCAACTCCTGCTGACTCCTTTTTAGGAACCATGAACTCGAACTTCACATGAGACTCCAAACTTAGGTAGATGAATTGAGTGAAAGATTCATATATATATATATATATATATATGCAGGAATTGAGGCTAATGAAAACTGTTGGGTTCGGGTCGAGATTTATTTAGGTTCGTTGGCGGCTGGAGTTGCAAAGTGGGTGGGTCTGCATTTGAGAGAAGGAAGGATTGAGTGGTAAGCAAGGCTTGGAGGAAATAAAGTAAAGGGGCTTGAAAGGGCAAGGTAGAAGTGAGAAGAAGAAGAAGTGTGGGCTTTTATATGGTGAGAGGGAAGATGGACGGGCATCCCCCGATGACTCGGTCACTATGCTTCAATGGGTCGGCAAAATGACACGCCAACCCAACCCAGATAACCGTTCAAGTGGATCGGCTTTAGTATGTCGATCCCTCCCTTTATATATATATATATATATATATATATGCGAGTAATAATGATAAGAATAAATAAAACAAAAATGGTAGGAATATGGATGACAATAATTATATATATGTATATGTATATACACACACACACGAATGTCTACATATATAGTGGTAGTTAAGGATGGTATGTGATAAAGAGAGATACTACCGGATAAGTGGAGAAACGTGGGTTTAGGAAACCCACTGTGATTCAGCCTTCGAAAGGTTGCAAACATTTAGTTTTTCAAAAGTTAAAATAGGATTTCAAGAACCTTTTCGGGACTGAGCTAGTACGTTTAGACGGTATGAAGTTGCATCAAAGGCCAACGAAAAAGCAAAAGTTAGTTATCTTTCTGGTCGATTTAGCCTCCAGAAGAATGGATTACTTATTGATTCAAAGTGCACCATGTTGATTCCCACAACGCACATTAGGGGGCAAATGTTACCCGACTGCTTGGCCCGGCTACAAGGTAATAGTTGTAGAGGATATGGTTGGACCTAGATGGGACTTAAGCCAAGAAAGGACCAGAAGATAGGAGATCGGGATAACTTGTTTGGATTGGCCATGTTGGGTCGGCACGTAGCAGTTCGACGTAGGTAGCTCGGTGTAAATGTGGATCGGCATACATGTGTGGCTCGACAAGCATGGCTCGATACATCTAGGTCGATGAGTATAGATCGCTAGGTATGGCTCGGCCTTAGTTCAGCACATGTCGTACGGCCTAAGTTCAGCGCATGCCGTTCGGCCAAGGTTCAGCAAGTATCGTTCGGCTTTAGTGGGTCGGCATGTCTAGATCGGCTTGGTTGGTTCGGCATATGCCGCTCGGCATATATGGGTCGACAACTTAGACCTAGGCATGGTGGCTCAATGTACTTGGGTCGGTATGCATCAGGGGAATTAAGGTGGGTCGGTCAGGTATGGGTCGACCTGAAAACAACATGTATGGATCAGCAGCTGGGCTCGGTCATAATAGTTCAGGGTACCTGGTTCGATGCATATTAGGTCTAAAACAAAGTGAGGCGATCGACATTTCTTTGCTTTGGGTCACACCACTATTTGCTTTGAGTCCCTTAAGAGTTTACTTCGTGTCACCTATGAGGAAAACCTAGGCCGGCAACAGGTGGTTCAGTCATGAAGGATTTGGCATGCCTGGGTCGGTCTACTTAACCTATCAGCTTTGGACCGAGCTATCTTAGCCATGGGCCTGGACGGGAGAACAAGCATATCTTCGTCTATAAATATAGGGGCAGGGTTCCAGTTAAAGGGACCTTTTTTCGATGAATTCCAGGGAAACTCTGCCATTTTTTGTACTCTCTTCTTTCTATTCAAACTTGTATTCAAGTGATTTGTGTACGGCTTCTATCCATATTCAAGTGATTGGAAAAGTAATAAAGATTACATTCAAAATGGATGTAGGCAATTACCCCGAACCACTATAAATTCGGTGTTCTCGTTTCTGTTATTGTTTTAGTATTCGATCGTGTTACTTCTCTATTTTAATTTACTTTCTTCATTAATCTCTCTACTTAATTCTATTCAAGGGTGTTAGTTACTAATTTTGGTGCTAACATACGTATATTATTTTAGTTGCATAAAGATTTGATCCAGATTCAAGCATAGAATTTCTAGAGAATTTATATCGATCCAAATTGGAATTTTTCACTCGATTCTCGATGGCGAACCCTGGACATCGATTTTTGATTTGATTCTGAAATTCTCTATCATAGTTATGGCTATGCAAGGAGAATGACGGTATCTGATCAAGGAATCAGATCTGAGTCCGCACTAGAGAGTCGTGTGAACGATACTGGCTCGGAAGTGAAATTGTGTGATCGAGTGAACGATCAGATTTGATACAGCGTACGGATAATATATGTACATTATATAGGTTTAAGTAAAGCAAACATCGGAATTAAAAATGCAAAATATAAAATGATTTTAAATTATATGTTTGGATATCATTGGTAAATAAGATGCAGGTGTTTAAAATCAAGAAAAATTTGGATGGTCGACAAAAAGGTACATGTTTATTTTATCATTGGATTTGATGGTTTTATGATGGAGCCGCTTGGCTTTTGTTTTCTTTTGTTGGTTTGGGGCCTGTAATGGCATTTTGTAGTTGTTCCAATATAGCAACTATTTTAAATTACTAGATATGATGTAATTATCAAATAATGGTTAAAAATAAAAATTTAATGATTTTAAATGTAAAGTATTGGATATGAACTTGAATAAAATTTTGAAATAAACTCATTTTGAAGTTTGCGCGCTAACAAGATTGAAATGAAATTATATATATATAACTGGGTTTATAATCAATAACTGAAGTTGAATAATAATTGTGAATTATTTAGATAGAAATAAAATGATGTTGATAACTAAAACTTATTTAAAATCAAATATTGAAATTTGTTTGAATATTGGACAATTAAATTCTTTCAATTTAATATTGGAATTATTTGAATAACCGAATAATGGAAAATTGAATAACTGTAAGAAGAAAATAGTTGTTCTATAATTTGAATTTGTCTTAAAAGTTACATCTTATAAGTTCGTTAACTAATATTTCAAAAGATAGCAATTTATTGAATTATCCAAATTGATTACATTTAATATTGTAAGTATTTGAATAATTGAATTTTGAATTTCATATGACTGAAAATGATACCGAAAGTTAATGTAAATTTTATTTATACAACAGTGAAGATTGTTAATATTTACAATTGGATTTAAAAGTGAATAATTAGAAATTTAAATTTTTATGTTATAATCGAGATGTTAAAATAGCGATCCGAGGCACAGTCTAGGAATTTGAGAAAACTAAGTCCATGGATCCGTAATAGTGTTTATTATCGAATTTCAAATTTCATAGCATTAGGATTTATCGTTTTGTCGTATGGAATATAAATGCGTTGAAATTAATATCGAAAATTCAATATAACAATTGGGTCCAAAAAACTACCTTCTCCGTACGATCGAATTAGGACTCGAAACCTTTTCAATTACGTTCGAAATAGGGATATAAAATTATGAATGCCTAGCGGCATGCCTCGATAGGGGTTCGAGATTTTGAGTCATATAATCGAGACGGTTTGATAATTTAAATAATATATATATTCGTCGACTTGACCTATTCTTCACATCAACACCTTTATCTTACTTCAAATCACTATAACAAGCCTCCTGCATGCACGACATCTTTCTCCCTCTTTTAAAATGCATGATATCTATAGAACAGTGAGGAAAAACATAAATCGAACTTTAAAAAATTATTTCTTGCAACTTAATCAATGGAAAAATCCCAAACCAATTCCTAAAATCTAGTTTTTCCATTCTCTTCGATCTGATATGTAAACTGGTGGGCACGGCTACAAATTTTGGGGACCCGACTATAAAGATGTGAGCTAGGGCTTAGGTTCGACTCGGGAAATGGAGATTGGAAATGAACTCATCGTGGAAAATAGCACCGGGGCCGTGATTCTGGGATGGTTTAATCACCTTTGGGGTCGCGCGATAGTGTGAAGGTATGTTCACATCGTGTTTTGCAAGAAGGTGCCAAGCTCGACGTTGGTGGTATGGTTAGATGGAGATTTCAAAGAGAAATGTGATGGTGAAGTTAGATTTGGTTTTTGGCGTTTGGATCTCCGTGTCAGTGCATGGTCATGCACAATGTTGGATGGCTCAGGCATATGTTGTTTTGGGGAAGAAGATGCTTAGTTTGGGCTGGGTTCGAATCTTATTGGGTAAGGGTTTTCCATTTTATTATTAAGAAAAATTGGATTTTATTTTAATTAAATAAATCGATGAACTTACAAATTAAATATCTCCTGCATACGAGTCCGTTTTGGATGAGACTTTTTTGCGTTGTGATTGTGATAATAGAGCTTTGCAATGGAAGTGGTCTGGACCGATTTGGATATAGTCAAAATTTGGGCTAAAATCGAAAGTCATTTGGTTTTAGTTCCAAACCGGAATGTCTCAGCGACAACGAAAAATCAAGGTGAGCATTTTATAATGCTCACAAGGTGCTAGAATATTTTTATACTAGTTAAATTTGATTTTATGAAGTGATATGAATTTATTGGTCGTTGTTTGATAAATTTTGATTGTCATTTGAATTAACCGTTATAAATTAAAATTGACAATTAAATTTGAAATTGAAATTGAATTTCCAGCAAATTAACCAATATTAATAACTATGAAACTATTGTGAATTATATTGTCTATTTGTATGATTGATTGTGATGGATGTAAACTAGTTTGTATTTGGATGTTTATTTGTTTATATATATCCTATTTCACCTTGAATATTATTTATAGTGTATAAAACTATAAATTAAATTATTTCGAATAAACTAAGAAATAGGTTGAAATGATATATACTTATGACATTGTGATTTGGTTTGAAATGAAATATATCCGTCCGTGAAATTATATTGAAATAAATGATCACTTAGCCATATGATATAAAATTATATATGGACGCCATATTAAATTAAATGATTTTAAATCTTTGATTTGAAATTATTTAAATGGTTTTGATTTAAAATAAATAGAAATCAAAATTTATAGAAATCGAGTTAATCTCGAATTCGAGTTTGAAATATTGAAATAAATTTTGGTTAAAGAAATTGTTCAACAATAGAAGTTGAGATTTGGAAGTTAAAATCAGAATACGATTGAATTTCATAAATTTATTTGTTTTTAAAAGATTGGATTTTTATTTAGACTTTAGATTATTGCCAAATAGAAGTGTTATAAAATGATATTTCGAAATTGAGCTCTGAATTGAATTTATTTGAAAATTTAATTTTAAATTGAATATTGAAGGTAAATATGATTTAGTGTTTGAAATCAATATTTTTGAAATCTAACTAGAAAGTGATGTAAATCAAAATGGTTTAAAATTAAGAATTGAATTGAAATGGATTCAATTCGGAATTGAATCAAATAGTTGAAGTTGAAATGGAAATCGATTTGGAATTTTAAATTGATTAAAATTGAAATCATAATTGAATTGAAAAAATTAGAATCGAAGAATTGAAATCGAAAATGAATCAAATTTAAATCGAAATGGAAAATTTAACCGATTTGAATTGAAAAGATTTAGAAACTGAATAAGCTTGACTTTGAAACTATTTTCAAATAAATTATTT
Organism: Allium cepa; assembly: GCA_030765085.1. Taxonomy (NCBI): domain Eukaryota; kingdom Viridiplantae; phylum Streptophyta; class Magnoliopsida; order Asparagales; family Amaryllidaceae; genus Allium; species Allium cepa. The sequence continues at coordinate 409,294,296 of CM060928.1, read as the reverse complement.
TGGTATAAAATGTTTTAAAAATCTATATTCTTTTAATATTCAAATTATTTTGATTTTTCAAATTATTTTACTATATAACCATTTTAATATTTTAACTATTTTAACTATTTTAACCATTTAAATATTTTTAGCTATTTTAACTATTTACACTATTTTAACTACTTTAATTATCTAAACAATTTTAAAACTATTTAAACTATTTAAAAACCATTCTACCTATTTTCCAAAAATCCAAAACTGGTCAAGGATGGAAATGTTTATATTTAAATCGTGGATTTAAATAATTGAATCGAGTTAAATTGAAGTTATAACCCAAATTGAAATTCGAAACAATTTTGGAATCAAAATCGAGATATTAGAGGAAAATGATTTTCGAAGTGAAATAGTATATTTTGAGTAAATATGATGATTTCGAAATGAATTTGATTTTTGAAGCGAAGATATTATTTTGATATCAAGTACGAATTGTTATTGAAATGTAAAAGAACCAACCGGTGTGTAAAGCGACGTTTGGTTGTTAAGGAGACCGGAGCTGGATATGGGCATACTCTCTGTCAATACTAGAACTACTTTAACAACTGTGTACATGGAGTGATGACCCAAATGAAGTGGTCGGATTTAGCATGCGTTGCTGGATTTGAAGAAAGAGAACGATGATGGATTAGCCTGTTATTTGTGCCAATTTCAAATGACTAAAATAGGAGCCATACCGGCTAAGTGGGTTAGCTACCCTCGAGCAGATGCATTTCTTCGTATTGTCATCATTTACATTGTGATTGATTGGTGCGCACACTTCGGTTATGCGAGTTTTGGACATGGTGGGCGGTCATGGCTATGATGCGTTACCAACAACCATGAAGGGTAAACTGGTAGTATCCTACCTTGGGCATTGCCTCATGTGCCTTGTCATACTATTATCCCTAAATGAGACCCATACGATTTTGGTTTAGTGTTGTCATATCACGGCGCATCTGTATCCACCAACCATCCACTGGTGTTTTATATGCAAACTATATGAGAATACTTAAAAACACGTTAAGGAGGATCAATGTAAAGCCTTAATGCTAAGAAAAATATTTATTTATCGATTAGACATTATATATGTAGCGTATTATATTACATATAAATATTTTGATAGATCCTTAGAAGATGGAAAATCGCACCACATCTCTTGGGTTATTGCACGCACGTTATACACTGGATAAGAGATGTGAAAACCCGTAAGCATCTCTGACACCGCGACACTCATCTTATATGCGATATCGATTTGACTTACATATGGATATTCTAATCCTGATTCGAGTGTTTTGTTCTTTTCATTACGCTTGGGTCAGTCCTGAGTTTTCCATCTTATTGAAGACTTATTCTGAAGGACGAAGACGAAGATTTGATATATTATTACTATTATTATTCCTGCATTATGTTGTCTGCTGCATTACTTATGTATCTCTGATGTATATATATAACTGTGATAAATGTTGTATTGAATATAATCAAATGTATTGTATAAATAGCTTCATGAACTGTTTATTTGATTATTATATTTTATTGTTCCACTGCGAGATTCTATGTCTGTATTCTTCTTCCTTTTCTCTTATTTTCTTATTTACCCCATTGACAATTCTTCCTTTTGAATGTTTGAGTTGACATGTGTGGTTTATTATCAATTTTAAACTGTCCAAAAAGGTGGGTCATTACAAAAATAGTTAGATCATAAAGAAGTAATGAATGTAAAGATTATAAATGGAAATAAGAACAACATAAGGGAAAATTTGTCATCAAGAGTTAATAACCCAAGATTAAGGATTTTATTATCAAAATTTAGAGAACAAAGAATACAGATGATCAAAGATTAAACACTTAGGTAATAAAGATATGCATAGAATATATTAGAGTTGAAGGCAAGGATAAGGGAATAAGAGAGCTTTTGGCATGTTTTAAAAAAACGATTTGTTTGATTTGTGAAAGTTGGTATGAATCCCAACTTAATATGGGAAGGACAAAATTTATGATAAGAAAATATCAAGCAATTGTTTTGTAGTCTAAACTTAAAATGCATTTTGTTTGGAGTGAATTATGTAAATAATTATCACAATTACGTTTCAAATTGTAAAAGGTTGAATAGTTTAGAGAAAATATGTGGGATTAATTTATAATGGAGGAGAAGAATTAAACATGTATGTCACCAATGTATTATGACATATTTTACAAATGAGGATGCTGCTAAAACAAACATTAGATAAAAATTTGGGATTAAAGAAGATGAGAGATAAATATTGCATCTATATTGAATTTCTTATAAAGATAAACAAGATAGATGGTATAGATAGAAAAGTATGGCCAAAATGTTCAAATTGAATTAGTTAAGCTTAACCACTAAGTTCTCATTCGAACCTCTAACTTTGAAATATACTTCGTTGAAATCTATGTATAATCATCTATAAAGTTTAAATTAAGCTTCCTACATTAAATAATCATGCTTTCCAATCATTACACGTACATACATACATACATACATATATATATATATATATAATAAAATGATAGATATAAGTCATCACAAATTGAAATTACTTGAAAATTAATCCTCCAATTCTTTGTATTATTGGTTACATGAATTCTACTTAAACCCTGCAACAATTTAAATTTAACTAATAAAACCTATCCCTGATAAAGAAATAAACAGAATATTTGGATTTTTTAATGTTATAATATAATATCTTGCAATAAAAATAGAGATAAATTATCACAAAATTTAAAAATCACATGAAAATCAATCCTTTAATTATCAAAATTAGCGATTCCATTTAATTGTTTCATACTACAATAATTTGGATACAAAAAAAAACCTAATCAAAATAAGTAACTAAATAAAATTATTTTACAACGAGCTAGAAAAAACATGTTAGTTATTACTTAACATCTGACTTGGGGGTATAAGTTCTTAGAGGTCGGTACAACTCCGACACTTAGATTTTCAGAGTTACAAGAATATAGAGTAGAGTAGAACTAGAGCCAAAAGATGCTGAAAACTGAGCCCCACCTCTCTATTTATATACGTAGTAAGCCTAATATCTTGCAAAAATATCTCTAGGCCGTTGAACACGATTTAGACTAATTCTTCTAAAATAATAGGCACCACATTATCAAATTAATACGGGTCATACAGATTCATAGGTGAGGGTCAGTGCCAATTTGTGACGACCCAGAATTTATGGATATTTGAAATTAAAATATTCAATTGATTCTAAATATTTGAAAGTTAGCTTAACTTGAATTTCAAATACCACTATTTATTTGGAGAATTAAATTATTTGAATTTATTATTGAAAGTTGAGTAAAATATTGAATCTTCAGTTTTATACTTGTTAAAAATATTTATAGGGCTTGGGAAATTTATATTTATAATACCGAAGATAATAAATGAGTTAAAATTTAATTCAAAAGTGTTTTGTTCAGTTTTGAAAATCTATCGTTTAAATCGATATTTAAAAATAGCCTTCCGGGGCATAGTCATGGAATTCGACGAAACCAGTTCCATTGGATCCGTAATAATGTATTATTATCGAATTTCAATTTTCGTAGTATTTGGAGTGATCGTTTGGCCGAATGGTAGATAAACGCACTGAAATCTATATCGAAAATTCAATAATATAACTGGTCCAAAAAGCTATTTTCTCCATACGATCGAATTAGGACTCGAAACCTTTTCCATTATGTTCGGAATAGGGGTATACCCTTATAAACGCCTAGCGGCATGCCTCAATAGGATATTAAAATTTTAAGTTTCGAATTCAAGATCATTTAAATTTAAATTCAAAATATAAATAATAAAATCGAATAAACTATACCATGTTCAGACACATTGAGAAATTTAAACACATGTTTTCATTTCCTGTTTAATCATCACGCTTGGAAGAAAGAAGTAATGAGAGTGCCAAAAAAATTAAAAAAATTAAAAAGTGTCGAAGGCGAGCCTTGTTCGAATCATAGTTCATGAAAATAAACTGCTCTTTATTCAAATTGAATATTAGAAGGAAAAAAAGAAATCGGTAAATCCAAAAAAAAAGAGAAATGAAATCGTCCTTCGCGAATCGTCTTTCGTGAATCTTAGGTCGTATTTCTTCAACCATCATCGCCACTGATGGATGCTAGGTCGAGATTCTCCTCAACCGTCTCCATCGATGGATGCTCGAAATCAAATGAGATTATTTATCGCGCGCTCTCGCATTGGAGGGGGCGGTAGTTCGACGAATGCATGTAAGGATGAAGAATTCGCTGCTTTGATTTAGGGCGGATGGCGTGCTCTTGATGTGGCTCTAGGTTGCTGTTCGACTTTTGCAATGTTGAGGAGATGGTGCTATGTCGTGTGTCTGGGCATTCTCGGGTTCAAAGCCCTTTCGCGAGGTATATACGAATTTTTTTTCAATTTAAATCTGATAACATACTTTTACCGTGAGATTAAGTTTGTTTTTTTTTTAATATATAAAATAATTTATACTGGAACTTTCCGCCTGGTTTAAAATATAAATATATATGCACATACATTTTAATTTAAATATATATATGGACTGCAAATTTTATTTGTAGGCAGAGAAAGGGATTTCGAATCCAGATTTTATTATTTAATAAATATATGTCTATGTATGTAGAAAAAGGGTTTACAGTAAAGAGGAATTTTTTTAGTAGTCTTTTTAAAATGTTAAGCTAATCTTAATTTAATTTAAATATATGCAGATTTTTTATTTTATTTTACAGAAATAGAAATATTCATTTATATATAGATGAAGTTTTGAAGAAAATATATACATAGAAATTTATAGAAAGATTTGACTTTTAAAATCTATATGGGTTATTTTTATGAATATACTTATATAATTTCTAAATGAGAAATAAAGTATATGTATACCTATATCCACTCTAAGCCCACTAGTTTAATTTTAAAAATGATGTATGATAGAGATTAAATTATTTAGTAAACTTAATTAATTTATTTTTAAGGGGAAGTCGTTAAAATAAAATCATTGGTTAATTAAATTTATCAAATAGAAATTTAATTATTCGATTTGTTTCAAATATTAATAAACCGTATAAATATTTATACAAGGTCAAAATCTGAAAGATAGTGAGTCGAGATGGAAATGGGTGGCAAACAAAATCAAAGGTGAGTTAATCCCAATCATTTGGAATTTCATTTAAATTTAAATAGTTAAATTTTTGATTGATTGCTTGAAGTGTCTGGATGTGATAGTATATATATAGTAGTATATATGGTATATATTAGAGTGATCGATTTCCCGCATTATATAGCGGATGAGACCCTATGATCCCCGCATAATAGCGAATGACCCCATATACTGCGATATCCCACCTCGAAGTGGGATTGGTATTTTTATATTATGCTAACATCTATGGATGTAGGGAAACAGGTTGGAGGGATCCAACTGGATTCCTCAAAATTATTTAGATTATTTTAGTATTCTGTGATTTGCTTTATTTAGTAATCTGAGATTGATTATTCTAGTAATTGAAAATATTGGATGCTATGGTTTGATTGAATATATTTGGGTATACTGAGTTATCAAAAATATATAGATTGGATTTTTGAAGGAAAATAAAAGGAGAGAATTTTTAACTAATAATTATAGAGAATTTAGATAAAATAAATTAATTGGGAAAGGATAAAAGTTGGTTTTTATATTTTAATAAATAAATTCCAAGTATGGGAAGGCAGATTTTTGAATAAATGGGAATAAATGAATTTTTAAACTTAAAGTAATATTATTTAAAGAAAAAGAAGATTTATTTTTAAATTCAGGATTTAAATGGTTTAGAAAGAAATAAAAGTTTGAACTAAGTATGAAGTAGATATTTCAGATTAAAATTAGATTTTAAATCATAAATATGGAAATTAAATATGGAATTAAAAGAGTTTTAAAATAAATTTGGATAAGTAAATGAATTTATTTTAAAATGGAGTTAGTTTTGAAATCGATTTGGAAACTGGTTAAGTGTTTGAAACTAGGATTAAAGAAGAATGAGATTTGGAAATTTATAAACGGGGTTTATAAATAAAGTGAAATATTTACCGGATGATAATTTGGTAATATGGAAGTATAAATTCAAGATGGGAATTTATAAGGAAAGGGTGATTTGTTTTAAAAATAAATGGTGGTTTAATCATAAAGGTATGAAAGAAAAGTGTATTTCCTTGAGAAGCCAAGTATGTTTCTGAAAGAAGATTTTTAAAGTGTAAGTTAAAAAATTTAACATTATTTTAAAAGAATGTTTTAGGAAATTATTATTTAAGTTGTTTAAAATTTCAAAGATAAATATTTATTAAATTAGTTATAGTAGTAATTATTTTAAAAAAAGTTAATTGGTATTGTTTTAAAAAAAAGCTAATTATTAATATTTATATTTTATAAAGTAGTTTTATTTAAAAGATAGTTTGGCTTAAGTTTTTATTTGAAAATTTTATAACTAGTATTTTTTTTAAATGAAGTGTTTAAGTAGTTTTTATTTTAAATGTTTAAAGTATATATTTTGGAATAAGTGATTTAAATTATTTTAAAATCTAAGTATTTAGACTTTGTGATTTTCGGTGGGAAATAAACAATATTTGGTAAATTTATTCCGAAAGAGAAAAAGAGATTTGGAAATATTTTCAAAAAGGTGAAGTGTAGCAAAATAGCTCGCGAAGATATTTTGAAAAAAATAATTCGGAAAAATTATTTAAATCTAATGATTGTTTGTGGATGTTATTTGACAGTTAAATAACCGACTATCAATACTAGCCAATTCGCTGATCGTTTCGAAGAGACCAGGATCGGGAATAATTTTTCGAAAACCACTTTGATCTGGTTTGAATGTTTCCATGAGGAAGGAAAGAGCTTGGAGTCAAAGATGGAGCAGTGAAGTGCAAGGGCTAATCGGTACTAATCCTGAGGGTGATTCCAAAATGGATGTAGTAGGAGTAGTGCCTTCGGTTACTTTCGGACCCGGAATGGACTTGTGTGGAAGAATGCTTTCTGAACATCGTTAGGAGGACGATGAGCATTCTAAGTGAATGTGTGCTAAAATGGTAACGTATAGCCTCGAACCTCATCAACTGGGAATGGCTAAAATAGAAGAGGTGCACATAAGGCTAAGTACCTAGCAACCAATTAGGGTAAGGTCACCCCTATCTAGATGTCCCTTTATTTCGGCTAAGTGGGCGGTTGCTGATCCCAACCGCGGTGTGAACTTATTCGGACTATCCAGTAAGGGATAGCTCCAGTCTTGTGATGCAGATTATCAGGGTAGATCCTCGGTACGGTGATCTAGACCACATATTATGACTGGCGGTACCCCAATAGCCCTGCCATTGATGGAAATCCATTCTCCCTACGTGCCTTTACGGTTTCATTTGTATACCTATTGGCTGGAATTTAACGATGTAACAATTTCAGCTATTTGAATAAGTATTTGTATATAGACACTACTATAATATCAGTGGATTTTATAAGAAATGTTTCGGTTGTCGTAAGATAAATACCCGGCATGTTTATTTGGCTTGGTCTTACGAGATACCTTTGATTTCAAAGGATTCTGAAAACTTTAATAATCCAGTTGAGTGTGTTTTCTCACGTGGGTTTTCCATAGAGACTCGGTTGTTATTTAACTATGATGGTCGGGCCAGACCAAGTATTATAGAGTACAAATTCTGGATGGACTACTGGAGCTCAGGAGGCGAACTGGATGGCGAGACATATCATACGTATTTGAAGTATATTCTGATGTGCAGTAAGGCTGTATAGTCAGGTTTTGTGAGGAAAAGTTATTATAACTGTCCAGTAATTATTTTGATTTTGATGTACTCTGATGATGTAATGTACATAGTTTCTTTTGTGTAAATTCAGTTATTATCTATTATATTTTATTCCGCTGCGATGGTAAGATTATGTTGTTGTTTTGTTTCCTCTTCTTCTACCACCTTCTTCTTTAACCCTAACGGTCCATTTTTCGGCATTCGATTGTTCGACATTTGATACAGTGGACGTATTGATGTCGATTTTCGTGCATCGAAAAATCAGGTCGTTACACTTTGTAACAACCCGTATATTTGGACCATTTAAATTGACAATAATCCACACATGTCAACTTAAATAATACAAAACACGAATCATTATGGGATTATAAATACATAAATGTAAATGAGAATCAATACAACATCACAGACGCAGAACAGTCATAGAATAATGCAGCGGAAAATACATCGTCATAATAGCAGTTCATGAAGCTACTACATGAAGTACAACAATGTCTCAACATAAAGTGACTGAAAAGAAATACATATATGTCCAACAGACTAGGACATCAATACTGGAATAGAAATAGACTGATAAAGATAAATGCTAAGTCTTCGGCGTCTTCAACCAACCTTGATCAGCAACTGGATAGCTTCAGACTGACCCGAGCATATACAAAACGAAACACTCGAGTCAGGACTCAAAATCTTATACAAGATAATCAAGTGCAGGGAATAAAGTCCATAACTCAAAGATAAATAAAATAACATCTCTAAGGGTCCGATAAACTATCTATATATATACAATAGAATACGATGTGTAGATAATGTCTAATCAGTAAAGTACGATATTAAAATAGCGTTAAGGCGTTACCATAATTCCCCTTAACACATTTTATAATGCCATAACCTATACTGTAACGACCCGATATTTTCAACCATTCGCATCCACACATGTCGGACTTGAATTGTTGAAAATACCACGTGGTAAATAAAATTTGGCAAATCTCAGAATATACAGTAAATAAATAATCACAGAATCACAGACACAGACACAGAAATCAGAATACTCGCAGCGGAATTAAAAATAACTTAGTGGTTCATGAAGCCACTATTAAAAGTCTCAAAACAAATAAAATTTTACACGGTCTTTAAACCCAAATATAGTTTGAATCAATAATAGAAAATCTCAATATCCAATAGTCTTGAAAATTAAGAAAAGGAACTGAAAGGAAAGTTTGCCAGCAGCTTGAAAAGTGATCTACAGAAGTCCTAGCTCCGGAATGAAGACTGAACTGCAACTCAGGCAGACCCGAGCGTAAAATAAAACATAAACACTCGAGTCAGGACATACATACTTATATAGTGTAAACAAATTCAAGTGTACTGTGATATAGAACAAGTAACTTAAAGGATGCTTGGGACCGCCCATCCTCTAAGGATCCGTTAAACTATTTACTATATAGTAATACTTCGCTATTATACTAGTGTATATATTAAAATAAACTTACTTTTAAATAGCGTTAAGGCTTTATATTTTCCACCTTTAACACGTAATAGTCCCAGTAGTCCATCCAATATCATAGTCCCTCCTGATCGGGAAGCCACCAGAGGATACCACACAGGCTACGGGAGAAAACCAAACTCGTACAAGGCTCTCTATGGTAGGTGACACGACACAATTAGGCAATGCCAGGGTAGATATACCAATTACGCATCCGGACCGGTGGTAATGCATAACTGCTACTATCGCCCACCTAGAACAACACTCCCAAATCAAAGGTGTGCACCAAAACAATCACAAAAGTAATAGAATGGCATACGAAGAAGTGCGTCCGATCAGAGATGCTACCTCATTAATCCGAGAATCGCTCCTTTTTTAGCCACCTTATGCCAATTCACGGGAGTCGGGTCCACGTATTTACCTCAAAGGAAACGTCACCTCCATCCTACTTCATTCTGGAATCTCCACCGCGTACACGGTTGTCAAAGTGGTTTTCGGTATCGACAAAGAGTATGCCCATATCCGATCCCGGTCTCTTTAACAACCCACGTTATTATTACCCGTGGTTACAAATTCCAAAATAGTTTATCTTTAAATCAAATACTTCATTTTAAACTGTTTAAAAGCGAAGTTATAATTCTTATAAAAATCCAATATACATCCCACAGGTTATGTCTTAGTTCATTTATATTTACTCCAGCACTTGCGCAATGCGGTAATATCTTTTACACATATTTGAGTAAATTAAAATTTAAACATCACTATAGTTTCTCCAATAATTAAACCAATAAATCATATTCCACCTTTAAATAGTCATTTAAATTTACTCAATAAATTATGATTTTTATAAAGTACATTTTACAAATATATATCTAACCTCTCTATGCTTTACTTATAAAAAATCAAGTGCAAATTTCCCATAATATTTTACTTAATAATTAAGTTCAATGTTACCACTTCAAAGTAAACTAAACTTCTAGTCAATTTCATAACTTACCACTTTATATTCAAAATTTAGCTATATTAAAAATTTAGCTATATTCCAAATTCCATTTTTAGTATTCACCTTATTTAACCATTTAATACATAGTCAACTTAACCCTTTTATTTATTTACTTATATTTAAAATTTTACCAAAACATCCTATTTTATTTCTTAACTAAAATTCCATTTTTATTTTTTAAAATCTAATTTTTTTTCGAACTAAATTTATACTTTAAAATTCTTAACATTTAATTACTTACATCTTAACTTGTATAATATCACTATACTATAACGAACGTTTTTATTCCAATTTTAAACAAAAGGTCATAGCTTTCTATTTTAAAATATTTAATATTTCCAGAAAAAATTATATATATATAACCACGGGTCTGTATACTATTTTCTAACCTAGGTCAAATGATACGGATAATATATCATTTCAATCCGTAATTTACAAAGAAAAACCGGGTTCTGTCATTTCAAACCTGCAATCCCAAGTTAAATAATAATATAAGTAAATAAATATCGTTCAGGTCTATCATTTCAGCCCGTAACGATTTCTATTCTACAGGGAACTTGCAGTGCGATAAAAAGTAAATAATTAAATAAATAAATAACAGCATGCATTTAACAATAAATAAATAAATAACAGTATGCATTTAACAGTAGATAATATAACTGATGATGTGTCAATTTAATAATGGGGTTTTAACATCGTAAGTTTATATCACAGATAAATAAAATTAAACATAATTATTTTACAATTACACTTGTTATTAAATTTACAGATATATAAGTACGTTTGTCAGGTGATAATACTCACCTTTACGAAGCTGAAGATTTTGATTCGAAACTACGGTAACCACAACAGAACAGTGTACAGAAGGCACGATCAATGATTGGAAGATGAGCCAATCCGATTCAGATCTTGAACAAGATAAACGAATAACTAATTACGCGAAATTCAAAACGATCAAAATTTTAAATAACAACTGGAACGAGATTAAAATAAAAGGATGATTGCCACAATTTCTCGACCACTCCACCCAAGACTTGACCCTATTCTCAAAGCTCGGCCCAAATTTCTATTTGAATTATATGAATGCTAAAGAACAGTGGGAAATTTAGTTATAAAGTCTGTGATCAAAAAGTGGTGCACGCACACTTATTTTTTCCAACAATGCAAAAGGTGATGAAACCTTGGTTTAAAATTTTGAACACGCAACTACTATTCTTGGCCATTTATGCACGTTATTATTATTTTTCTTTCTTAAATTAAAACCAAATATTATAACGTGCTACATAAAAAAAAGAAACAATAAGCTAAACTTTGGTGGCTCATGCCTATATCCTATTCACATGCAACGTATTCACATTGAAAATTTACGAAATCCAGCCTATAACCCACCTACATTTTTCACCGTGCTTATGCAAATTGATTTCCCTTTTTTTTTATACACGCGAGTTCACACAGTAAGATACTGTTAGGCATAAAGTCTGCAAAAGGTAGAGAATGAAAATGGAATTTCAAAGCTTCAGGTGGAGTAGCCGAGTGAAGTAAAAGAAAACAAAGAAAAATAAAAATAAAATAAAAGGAAGAAGAAAGAAAATAACTGCAATTACCTGAAGCTCCACACAAGCTAGGAGTTGAAGTCCAAAAGATGAGGTAAAGAAAAAGTGTTTGTGATTGGTATTTATCAATGAGCTATGCGCTGATTTAAGCAAGAAAGATTTGGAAACTCATATTTCAGTGAGTATTGATTTCAGTGGAGATTTGAGTGGATTACGCAAAAGCAACGGAAAGATATAAATTTTCTTTAGGGACGGTAAAAGGAAAATTTTGAACGTAATTTATTATACAGAGAAGATGTGTTGAAAAATGGTATAGTGGGAAAGGAATCTATCAGAAAAGATACGGCTTTTACCAGAAATGGAATTGAAAAAATATACGCGAATTAAAACTTGCGTTGATTGGGATGAAAGATAGGTAAGAAATAAATGAAGATTTGAACGTTATTTTATTCAAAGTTTTATACCAAATTTAAAACAAATGAAGAAAATGGGAAGTGTAACGTTTGCACGTGTATTCAGTGTACTATACATTGAACGGCTATAATTAATTAATTTATTATTTAAGAACGCGCACTCTAGACGCAAGATTTAAATCAAACGTACTCCCGCATTTAAATTTACACGTTTTTATTCATTTGCTACTCGTATATGCTAAAGAGTATTTTATTACATACGTACTATTTACACCCCTAATGAAACAAAATATGTATAAACTGAAATTTAAAACATGCCTTTTATAAAGCTTATTTATCCACTATCTACTATCCAATCTAACATTTTATTTATTTCTTACTAACTAAGAAACAAAATGGTAAACGAACAAGGTTAAATTCTTTTACAAAATATAAATATATTTATTAATTTGGAACGTCTATGAATTAATAGTTGTTAATTATTCACGCAAAGGAAAGTGGAAACCCTCGGTGATTTCAATCCAGCTTTAAAAGAAATTAACAGCTCTTTGGAAGAGTCAATATATATATATATATATATTTTAAATAAATGGAAGAAATGGCAAGGCACGGTGAATTTCCTCCTTTAAACGTGCACGACAATTGATTTAAGAACAAAGACTAAAATTAGAATGTGAACGGTTATAAATTTGTGGGTAGCGCTTCTATTAAATCAGAAGGAAAGTAAATATACTTAAAATGCGTACAACAGACGTAATACTTTATGCCTAAATATAACGAAAATAATGGATTTAAATTTCATACGTTTTCTTATACGTTATTTATCCCATCAATTAACGTGCCCTTTAAACGCGTAATTCAACAGTTTATTAATACACTGTAATTTGTGAAAGTTATTACTTAATTAAAAATAGAATTTGTTTACATTCTTCGGATTTATTTACCATTTTCTAAGAATTCTATTACTAAAATGTATATAAGTAACAGTATAAATTATTTATTTTTTTTAAAAAGTATATAATCCATTTATAGTTAAGGTAAAATTATTGTGTTGTTTTAACGGTATAGAATTTGGAAAATTGGCGAACGTTTTATAAAATTGAACAAAGAAAAGTGTTGATTCTCAGTGTAAAGAAACGGAAAAGAATATTTGATTTGAACGTTATTGAAAAATCAATGGGTTTTATTTATTAAATATGTGGAGTCAACGGAAAGAAAATTTATTCCATTCCCACTTAAAAATGCATGTCTACTGATTTATTTGATTATTTATATCCAAGGTAAGAAATTTAGAGCGTGAAAAAACGACGCAAAAATTAAATCAAACACACACCCAATTTCAAAGTAATGCTTTTAAATTTACGCGTTCTCTTATGTAGTAAATATATGTTAAAAATGTTCCATCAATAACGCGCATTTTAAACGCGTAATTAAACAGTTTATTTATACACTAAATTTTTTTCAAATCTTATTTCTTAATTAAAACATGATTTTGCTAGAAATTAAGTTATTTACCATCTTCAATAAAAAAAACCCAAATTTCCTATTAAAGTTAATTCCTAACCACGTCAAAATTTCAAAGATCTCATTATTTATTTAAAAATTTGGGAAATTCTTTTAATCAATTCAAAATTTAAATTTTTATATAATAAACCCCCAAAGTTTTATAATTAAAAGAATGAAATATTTGTTAAATTTTGGGCTGTTACATATACATCACCGTAAACCCCACCGTAAACTAGTGGTTATCAGAGGGTACCCCATAGACATAACACAAAACAAAACGTAGTGGTCGCGAATAGGATAATCAGTATGACAAGGTACATGAGGCGATACCAACTAGGATACTAGTAGCTGCGTGATACAGACTGATGTTGAGCATAGCCAGCAGCTACCTCAACACCGCGAAACAACACTCCTAAATCAAGTGGTGCACCCAAATCGAATCACAAAAGTAATAGATATGGTATCGAAGAAGTGTGTCCGCTAGAGGTGGCGAACCTCAATGGCCCGACGCGGCTCCTGTTTTAGTCATGTCAGGGGTCATCCAATATCGTTCTCTTTCTTCAGTCAACGCGTTCACCAAACCATCCACTTCATTCTGGATCAACACTCCGCGTATAATAGTTATTAAAGTGGTTTTCGGTATCGACAGAGAGTATGTCCATCTCCGATCCTGGTCTCTTTAATAACTACGTATTTTTTACCCGATGGTCAGTTAAATTAAAATTTAAACAAATCAAAGTCCAAAAGTCAAGTTGCAAATTTGACTTTCAAAATTTGGCATTTTCACGATTCAATTTATTTCAGATATTTAAATTCATCTTTCCGAATGAAATTTTAGTTCAAACATTTGAGTTAACAATATAATTAAGTATTCAAGTTCAATTTAATAAGATCTAAATTTCACTTCTTAAATTTAGTTAATAATCAATTAATTCAATTTAATGGCCAATTTAGTTCAAATCGTTAAATCAAATTCTATTCATTTCAATTCGTATTTACATTCATCGTTACATTAAATATAATCATAAATTTGATTAAATCAATTTCATTAACTAAATTCCCTTTTATCAAAACTTCATTTGATTTATTTACCAAATTCAATTAAATTTCTATTTAAAGAAATCCATTTCCATTTATTTGGTTCCATGATCTACATATCACAAATAAGTCAATTCCGAGTTACAAATCAACTCAATCCATATTCCGTTTATAATGTCCTGATTTGATCAATTCATTAAATTTAAAATCATTTCAAATTTAAATTGTCACTAAATTAAATCCATAAAAGTTTAGTTAGTTTGTATTCCACTTAAGTCAAATTTTACTTAATCTCACATTAAATTTATAACAAGTTCCAAATCTATTTAATTGAAACCAAGTTTAAATCTAAATCTAACAAATCTAATAAATTTTTAAATTCTAAACTTACTTGTTTCTAAATCTCATTTCCATTAAATTTTCCAATTCATTCTATTCAATTAAATAGATTTATTAATTCGTTTAAATTAAATTGATTAATTTATTAATTTATTTAAATTAAATCCATTGAGTTCGTTACTTAATTTCCAAACAAATTGTTAAGTTCATTCCTTAATTTCAAATAGATTTCAATTTCAAAATGATTTTTTTGTTGTTGACCAATCGGGTTTCTTATTTTTAATTATCTATCCTAGGCCAAGTTGTTTAATTGGGTATTTACCATTTCAACCCAATATCACTCAATCTAAAAACAAAGCATAACAAAGGAAACTTGCAGTGTGATAACTGAGATGGTGTCAAAGTAAATAAACAAGCAATAGCAACCATACATAACAATTCAACAATTTATTTAAATAATCCCGAAATAATCGTATTAACTTACATTTGTTATTTATGCAAATTAATAAAATTATTCCTAGAATCCACACTATCATTTCACGCAGATTAAAGATTATTACATTATGGTTTTCACTTGGTGTCTATTATCAAATTACTACATCAATCATACATTCAATGGTTCAAAGTGAGGTTAACGCTATTTCCACGTGTCGATTTATTTAACATTTAAAGGGGTCAAGTTCAACATATATAATCCATTTTAAATTGTTAACTATCCTATATCAAATTCAATTTCATATTAATTATCGCTTATATTAACAACCAAATTCAACATCACATAGCAAATTTAGTGTCACAACTATTTACCATAAACCAACATCAAATCACAATTTATCACGTTAAATCTCTTTAAACAATACATGGCATCAGTTTAGCAATTTTAAATTCTATCAATACTCAATTTTAACTTGTATAGCAATTAACAGTTTATGTGAACAATTTTTAACCTCAACCGTTTTAACATCCAGATTAATATTAACAACAACTATCACTTGATTATCATAGCATAATAGATTGAGTCGTGAATGAAATATTCACCTTGCGTGGTTAGAGATTTGACGACGAAGCACGAAGACGAATAGATGAGAGGCACTAACAAGCTCGACACAAAAGCGAACACAAACTGCAATCAAACAATAATTAAATTGACAATTCTGTTTAATACAATATATATATATATAGATTTTATATATAATCATACCAAACCAAAGAAACTAGATAGATCCGATAAGCTGAATGGAAGCCTAAGTCTCCGAAGCAGTAGCTGAAACAAACACAGTGAAATACTGTATGTGAGCAACCAGAATTTTCAAAGTTATATACCGCTATTATAATACACAGTTTCATATATATATTTATATATATAAAACGCTGAAATATAGCTGTGGCCAAGGTGAGGCACAGTAATGACGGCGGAGCGGGGACATCGCGGTGGTCGAAGAAGGGGGTTGCGGGCTGGGGTTCGGCTGGGGTCGCTGGCTGGTTCGGGTGGTCTGGGGTTCGACTGGGCCTGGGTTAGAGGCGGTCATGGGCAATGGTGCTGGGTTGGCCGTGAGTGGGTTCGGGTGGCGGATGGTGGCAGCGAGTGGGTGTGTAGGCGGAGCAGTGGGGAGGGTGGAGCGGGCTGTGGATTGGGTAGGGCTGTGGACGGAGGCGGCGTGGCAGTGGGCGAAGGTGGGCATGGGGACGGAGACTGGGCGGATGGTGGCAGTGGGACGCGGACTGGTGGCGACGTGGCAGGGCGGAGGCTGATGGCGGATGGTGGAAGCACACGGTGGTGGGGGAGTTGCGTGAACTGGAGATGCAAGTTTAAAATAAAATGAAACAATGGGGGAAGAGAAAGAACACGTTACCAGATAGTTTAATTTGCATATGAACCAAAGGAGAAAGGCAGCTTGTACCAGAGAATTTTAGTGTGAAGTGAGTAATTAATGAAGGCAGAGGGTAGCTGATATAAACAGAGATGTTTAGAGTCCCAAGGTCACAGCAATGATGTCCTCGGTAAACGTGATGGCTATTGGGTTTCCTAGAAGCTGAATGGTCAAAGCCCCTTAGAATTCTAAGCGGGAGACTGTTGGGTACCGGTTCGGGCTGCGTAACGAACCGGTTTATAATCCGTTAAACAATTTACCAATTTCAATGCCGAGCTCCGATTGACGCAAATAAATATACTGTTTTGATCAGCGCGACGAGGCGAACGCAACGGTATGAAGATTTTGACGATTTGACACTGTTTGTGAAATTGTTAATTACTAATTTAGCTGTTTGCTTGCTCGGATAATTTAACTATCAATTAAAAGAGAAATTTGACGAAACTAAATGCACCGTCATGATCAGAATATTTTTCTTATGCAACATTGTGAAAAAATATTTGGATTCGGGCAATAGAAAATTTACACAAAATTTAAACTAATATGTAAATGTGCCAAACGAAATTAACTTCAATATTTTTAAATGAAATTTGGCGTACGCCTATGTATATCTAGACGCATTCCAAATGTGAAGTTTGGATAGCAACGGAAGTTGTTTGTGAAGATTCGAAATTCTACACTAAATAAGCGATTTTAAAACTTTAAACTGGGTCTGAATTTCAGGGTCGTTACATTCTCCCCCACTCGTAACTTTTCGTCCACGAAAAGGAACGATGTAATGAGTAGAAGAATAGATAGAAGAGATACGACGGATATAGAATAGATTATGGAACAGAATATAAAACATAGAATAGAGTTTACCTTCAACACACAATTCTAGATTAGAATCCCGAATACTCTCCTCGGTTTCCCAAGTACAATCACGATTATCGGGACTCCATTGGACTTTGACTAGGCTGACAGATTTCCTTCTAAGCTGCTTCGTATCTCTATCAACAATACAAAGTGGTCTCCTCTCTATAGTCAAATCCGGCTCAATATCAACCACATCTAACTGAGCAATAGGAATGGTCATGGATGGATCACGCACAACCTTTCAAAGATGTGAAACATGGAATACGTTGTGCATGCCCTCAAACTTCTCCGATAGTGTAACACTGTAGGCTAGTGTACCAATCCTCTCAGTGATAGTGAATGGTCCAACAAATCTAGGAGCGAGCTTCCCTCTACGACCAAATCGAATAACATTCTTCAAAGGTGATACCTTAAGGAATACCTCATCCCCAACCTGGAACTCTAAATCCCTTCTACGTCTATCTACATAGCTCTTCTGCCTATCCTGTACGGTTTTCATCTTCCTTCTAATCTCATTAACCTTCTCGGATGCTTCAATAATCATTACTGGGCCAAGAATTAATCGATCACTAGGCTCAATCCAACAAGCTGGCGATTTGCATGGCCGTCCATGTAAAGCTTTGAACGGTGCCATATCGATACTTGCGTGATTATAAAGATAGTTAAATTTCAATTCAATTTTAATTATTCAAATTGAAAATTTCTGATTTACCTGATAACTGTTATTATAAGTGAATTCAACCAAACGGAGATGGTCTTCGCAAGATCCACCGAAATCAATAATGAAAGCTCGGAGCAGATCTTCCAAATCTGATTTACCCTCTCGGTTTGGCCATCTGTTTGAGGATGATAAGCTGTGCTCAGATCAGTTTAGTGCCCAAGACGTCCTGAAATGCCTTCCAGAATTTACTAGTGAATGAAGGATCTCTATTGCATACAATACTAGATGGACTTCATGAAGCCTAACAATCTCTCTCATATAAATCTCGGCCAAACTCGAAGCAGTACGAGTGGTCTTAACAGAAATAAAGTGAGCAGATTTGGTCAACCTATCAACAATCACCCATATACTCTCGTTCCCTTTTCTGGTCCTCGGTAATCCATCAATGAAGTCCATAGAAATCTGGTCCCATTTCCAACATGGAATCTCTAGGGGTTGAAGTAATCCTGTCGTCTTTCGGTGATCGGCCTTGACTGGCTGGAAAGTGGTGCATCTACTGACATATACAGAAATATCTCTCTTCATCCCACTTCCCCAATATAAACGCTTCATATTTCGATACATCTTGGTGATGCTAGGATGAAATGAAAGTGATGACTGATGGTTCTCTCTAAGCACTTCTTGTCTCAATCCATCGACATTTGAAACACAAATACGGTTGTCAATCCTCATAACTCCATTACTATCTATCTGTGCTCCCATTTTACTGTCAGCATTTCCAACTCTACCAAGAACTAACTCCTTCATGCGATAGAGCAAGGTGTCCTCATATTGCTTAGCTTTTATGCGGTTCATAAGAGATGGGGAGATAATAAGCTGAAATAGCATGCCTTCTACAAGATTACAACATGACAATGCTTTGCTACGGCTCAAAGCATCAGCTACAACATTTGCTTTCCCAGGAGTATAATTGATGTCGAGATCATATGCAGCTAAGAATTCGAGCCATCGGACTTGTTTCTGGTTCAAATCCTTCTGAGAGAAGATATACCTCAAGGACTTATGGTCTGTGAATAATTCAAATTTTGTTCCCAAAAGATGATGCCTCCATAGTTTCAAAGCAAATACAACTGCAAGAAGCTCTAAATCATGAGTTGCATAGTTTACTTCATGGGTCTTCAACTGACGACCGGCATACGCAACAACCCTACCGTTTTGCATCAAGACAGCGCCTAAACCTTCTCGACCAGCATCGGTATAGACCGTTAATCCTTCACCCCTGTCAATTACCGCAAGAAATGGGGCTGAAGTTAACTTATGCTTCAACTCATTAAAAGCTGACTCGCACTTCTCACTCCAAATAAACTTGACATCCTTTCGAGTTAAAGCAGTAAGTGGGGCAGAAATCTGGGCAAAGTGCTCAATAAATCTGCGATAATAACTGGCAAAGCCCAAGAAACTACGAATCTCTGTAGGAGTTTTGGAAGTCTCCCAATCCTGTAGATAAATTGAATCAAATCAGAAAGAGATAAGATTGTTTGAACAGAAACAAAGAATAAGATAGAACTTACATTGATTATGGCGATCTTAGCTGGATCGACCGAAATCCCATTTTCAGAAACAATATGGCCAAGGAATCGTACTTCGTCTCGCTAGAAGTGGCATTTCGAGAACTTGGCCTTAAGCTGATGATTTTAAAGAGTTTCCAGAACATAAGCAAGATGTGTTTCATGCTCTTTCTCATCTTTGGAGAAGACGAGAATATCATCAATGAAGACAAGAACAAACTTGTTAAGGACATCATGGAAGACTCGATTCATCAAGTCAACGAAATAAGCAGGTGCGTTGGTCAAAAAGAATGGCATAACCAACCATTCATAGAATCCATTCTCGGTATGGAAAGTTGTCTTATGGATACTATCTGCTACTTTGAGTTGGTGGAACCCAGTGGCTTGATCAAGTTGTGAGAAGACTTTAGCTCCATGGAGCCGATCGAATAAATCGTTGATGCGAGGCATCGGATAGCGACTTTTGAGAGTGCGTTTGTTTAGTTCTCTGTAATCAACACACATACAAAGAGGTCCATCTGATTTGGTGACAAATACGACTACGGCGCCCCACTCAGAACAACTTCTCCTAATCAAACTCCTAGCAAATAGATCATCAATTTGAGTTTTAAGTTCAGCTTTCTCTTTAGGAGCCATCCTTCTGTGAGGGAGAACTACGGGAGTAGCTCCAGGAATAAGGTCAATGCGGAAATCGATTTCTCGTTTAGGTGGTAGTGCGTTGACCTCTCCAAATACATCGGGAAAATGCCGAACAATAGGAGTGGTACTAAGATCATCCGGGTGAGCATCAAGAGAGAATATGAAGCTTCTGGCATATTTCTGAGGTGATTTGAATTCAATGACAAGCGGTAGACCCTTGTCATTGACTAGAGAAACAGAACGAGCTTTGCAAAAAATAACAGCATCGGATTTTCTTAACCAATCAGCACCTAATAAGATGTCAAATGCTACAAAGCCAAGAACATAAAAATCCCAAGTGAATCGATATCTTCCATACAAGAGCATAACCTCTTTACAAATTCTACCGAGGTTGGCAAGTCCTCCAATAGTGTGGGAGACACATAAGGAAGTAGTAGCAAGAGTAGGTTCTAATTTGAGCTTATTACGAAGACCAATAGATATGAAGCTATGAGAAGCACCAGTATCGAATAATACCCTAACATGTAAATCATGTAATGAAAAAGTACTTCGTAAGGTACCTTGGCTATCCTGAGCATGTGGTGGAAGTGGTGCAGGAGTGGTGATAGCAAATACTCCAGATGGTGTGCCTCTCTTCCGCAATGGGCAGTCTTTCTTGAAGTGACCAGGCTGGAGGCAGGCATGGCATAAATCACTCCTCATCTGAGAAGGTGGTGGAATAATAGCTCCGGTAGATGGACAGCTATTTGCATAATGACCCTTCTTATCGCATTTGAAGCAAGTGATATTAGCAAGGTCGATTGGGCTTTTCTGGGCATATCCTAATCCTGTAGCCTTTTGCCAAGCTTTCTTTTGTTGATCAAAGTTCATCTTCCTCTTTCCGGGCTGGCTAGAAGAGGACTGAGTAGGAGTGGCCTTAGCAGTGGGTCCCCTTGGCTTTGCCTCATATCTAAGAGCATAATCAACAAGCTCTGTGAAGGTGCAGTGGGTGTGGCCAGTAAGCAAGTCATAATATTATGGTCTAGCTCCCAAAATGAATCTCGTTCTTCAGAAGTGGTGTATCAATCAAGCCAGGTCCGAACTTTGAGAGCTCGTTGAATTTCCTCTCATACTTAGAAAAAGTCATACTGCCTTGCTTAAGATCCATAAAAGCTCTATAAAGTTGGGTTTTCCCAGCAGCTGGCATCCATTGTGCTGAGAAAGTATCCCTAATCAAAAGATAGACTAGATGAATAACATTCCAAGGATTGAAAGAAGAATTTAGACTACGAAATCCAAATAAATTTATACCTAAACTGGGCCCATGTGATGGTGGTCTCCTCGATACGCGAAGTAACGGATTCCCACCAATCTTGTGCGGCATCCTGAAGTTGCCAAGCAGCAAGCTGACGCTTCTGAGCATCAGTGATTTCCAATCCAGAAAATATCTTCTCTAAGCTTTTGAGCCATTGCTGAGCTTCGATAATGCCCTCGGATCCGGAAAACTTAATACCCCCTAGCTGTGTACACTCCTTACTAAGAGTGGTAAATTAGACTGGAGCTGGGACGGCGGGTGCAGCCCGGGCAGGACCATTGCCTCTTCCTCCCCTATTATTTCTTCCGGTACTCATCCTGAAATATCAAAAGAGATTTAGAACCAAGGATTGAAAATCATAGAGCTTTAAGAAAAATCCAATTAACGAATCAAAAGAAGTTTGAATTAAAAGGATCTGGATATTGAATCGATTCTCCTCATTCTAGGGTATTGCTACCCTATCTCTAATGAGTTTATATAACCCCAAACTAAGGGTTTTAGGGAAACCAAAGCTCTGATACCAACTGTAACAACCCGTATATTTGGACCATTTAAATTGACAATAATCCACACATGTCAACTTAAATAATACAAAACACGAATCATTATGGGATTATAAATACATAAATGTAAATGAGAATCAATACAACATCACAGACACAGAACAGTCACAGAATAATTCAGCGGAAAATACATCGTCATAATAGCAGTTCATGAAGCTACTACATGAAGTGCAACAATGTCTCAATATAAAGTTACTGAAAAGAAATACATAAATGTCCAACATACTAGGACATCAATGCTGGAATAGAAATAGACTGATAAAGATAAATGCTAAGCCTTCGGCGTCTTCAACCAACCTTGATCAGCAACTGGATAGCTTCAGACTGACCCGAGCATATACAAAAAGAAACACTCGAGTCAGGACTCAAAATCTTATACAATATAATCAAGTGCAGGGAATAAAGTCCATAACTCAAAGATGAATAAAATAACATCTCTAAGGGTCCGATAAACTATATATATATACACACAATAGAATACGATATGTAGATAATGTCTAATCAGTAAAGTACGATATTAAAATAGCGTTAAGGCGCTACCATAATTCCCCTTAACACATTCTATAATGCCATAACCTATACAGCACCGTAAACCCCACCGTAAACTAGTGGTTATCAGAGGGTACCACATAGATATAACACAAAACAAAACATAGTGGTCGCGAATAGGATAATCGGTCAACGCGTTCACCAAACCATCCACTTCATTCTGGATCAACACACCGCGTATAATAGTTATTAAAGTGGTTTTCGGTATCGACAGAGAGTATGTCCATCTCCGATCCCGGTCTCTTTAATAACTACGTATTTATTACCCGATGGTCAGTTAAATTAAAGTTTAAACAAATCAAAGTCCAAAGTCAAGTTGCAAATTTGACTTTCAAAATTTGGCATTTTCACGATTCAATTTATTTCAGATATTTAAATTCATATTTCCAAATGAAATTTTAATTCAAACATTTGAGTTAACAATATAATTAAGTATTCAAGTTCAATTTAATAAGATCTAAATTTCACTTCTTAAATTTATTTAATAATCAATTAATTCAATTTAATGGCCAATTTAGTTCAAATCGTTAAATCAAATTCTATTCATTTCAATTCGTATTTACATTCATCGTTACATTAAATATAATCATAAATTTGATTAAATCAATTTCATTAACTAAATTCCCTTTTATCAAACTTCATTTGATTTATTTACCAAATTCAATTAAATTTCTCTTTAAAGAAATCCATTTCCATTTATTTGGTTCCATGATCTACATATCACAAATAAGTTATTTCCTAGTTACAAATCAACTCAATCCATATTCCTTTACAATGTCCTGATTTGATTAATTCATTAAATTTAAAATCATTTTAAATTTAAATTATCACTAAATTAAATCCACAAAACTTTAGTTAGTTTGTATTACACTTAAGTCAAATTTTATTTAATCTCACATTAAATTTATAACAAGTTCCAAATCTATTTAATTAAAACCGAGTTTAAATCTAAATCTAACAAATCTAATAAAATTTTAAAATTTTAAATTCTAAACTTACTTGTTTCTAAATCACATTTTAATTAAATTTGCCAATTCATTTTATTAAATTAAATAGATTTATTAATCCATTTAAATTAAATTCATTAATTTATTAATTTAATCCATTAATTTATTTAAATTAAATCCATTGAGTTCGTTACTTAATTTCCAAACAAATTGTTAAGTTCATTCCTTAATTTCAAATAGATTTCAATTTCAAAATGATTTTTTTTGTCGACCAATCGGGTTTCTTATTTTTAATTATCTATCCTAGGCCAAGTTGTTTAATTGGGTATTTACCATTTCAACCCAATATCATTCAATATAAAAATAAAGCATAGCAAAGGGAACTTGCAGTGTGATAACTGGGATGGTGTCAGTAAATAAACAAGCAATAACAACCATACATAACAATTCAACGATTTATTTAAATAATCCCGAAATAATTGTATTAACTTACATTTGTTATTTATGCAAATTAATAAAATTATTCCTAGAATCCACACTATCATTTCATGCAGATTAACGATTATTACATTATGGTTTTCACTTGGTGTCTATTATCAAATTACTACATCAGTCATACATTCAATGGTTCAAAGTGAGGTTAACGCTATTTCCACCAATCGATTTATTTAACATTTAAAGGGGTCAAGTTCAACATATATAATCCATTTTAAATTGTTAACTATCCTATATCAAATTCAATTTCATATTAATTATCGCTTATATTAACAACCAAATTCAACATCACATAGCAAATTTAGTATCACAACTATTTACCATAAACCAACATCAAATCATAATTTATCACGTTAAATCTCTTTAAATAATACATGGCGTCAATTTAGCAATTTTAAATTCTATCTATACTCAATTTTAACTTGTATAGCAATTAACAGTTTATGTGAACAATTTTTGACCTCAACCGTTTTAACATCCAAATTAATATTAACAACAACTATCACTTGATTATCATAGCATAATAGATTGAGTCGTGAATGAAATATTCGCCTTGAGTGGTTAGAGATTTGACGACGAAGCACGAAGACGAATAGATGAGAGGCACTAACAAGCACGACACAAAAGCGAACACAAACTGCAATCAAACAATAATTAAATTGACAATTCTGTTCAATACAATATATATATAGATTATATATATAATCATACCAAACCAAAGAAACTAGATAGATCCGACAAGCTGAATGGAAGCCTAAGTCTCCGAAGCAGTAGCTGAAACAAACACAGTAAAATACTATATGTGAGCAACCAGAATTTTTAAAGTTATATACCGCTATTATAATATATAGTTTCATATATATATATATATATATATATATATATATAAAACGCTGAAATACAGTTGCGGCCAAGGCGAGGCACAGTAATGACGACGGAGCGGGGACGTCGTGGTGGTCGGAGAAGGCGGTTGCGGGCTAGGGTTCGGCTGGGGTCGCTGGCGGGTTCGGGTGGTCTAGGGTTCGGTTGGGCCTGGGTTGGAGGCGGACGTGGGCAGTGGTGTTGGGTTGGCCGTGAGTGGGTTCGGGTGGCGGATGGTGGCAGCGAGTGGGTGTGTAGGCGGAACAGTGGGGAGGGTGGAGCGGGCTGTGGATTGGGTAGGGCTGTGGACGGAGGCGTGGCAGTGGGCGAAGGCGGGCGTGGGGACGGAGACTGGACGGATGGTGGCAGTGGGACGCGAACTGGTGGCGACGTGGCAGGGCGGAGGCTGATGGCGGATGGTGGAAGCACACGGTGGTGGGGGAGTTGCGTGAACTGGAGATGCAAGTTTAAAATAAAATGAAACAATAGGGGAAGAGAAAGAACACGTTACCAGATAGTTTAATTTGCATCTGAACCAAAGGAGAAAGGCAGCTCGTACCAGAGAATTTTAGTGTGAAGTGAGTAATTAATGAAGGCAGAGGGTAGTTGATATAAACAGTGATGTTTAGAGTCCCAAGGTCACAGCAATGATGTCCTCGGTAAACGTGATGGCTATTGGGTTTCCTAGAAGCTGAATGGTCAAAGTCCCTTAGAATTCTGAGCGGGAGACAGTTGGGTACCGGTTCGGGCGACATAACGGACCGGTTTATAATCCGTTAAACAGTTTACCAATTTCAATGCCGAGCTCCGATTGACGCAAATAAATATACCATTTTGATCAGCGCGACGAGGCTAACCCAACGGTATGAAGATTTTGACGATTTGACACTGTTTGTGAAATTGTTAATTACTAATTTAGCTGTTTGCTTGCGCGGACAATTTAGCTATCAATTAAAGCGAAATTTGACAAAATAAAATGCGCCGTCATGATCGAAATATTTTTCTTATGCAACATTGTGAAAAAATATTTGGATTCGGGCAATAGAAAATTTACACATAAAATTTAAACTAATTTGTAAATGTGCCCAACGAAATTAACTTTAATATTTTTCAATGAAATTGGACGTACGCCTATGTCTATCTAGACGCATTCCAAATGTGAAGTTTGGATAGCAACGGCAGTTGTTTGTGAATATTCGAATTTCTACACTAAATAAGCGATTTTAAAATTTTAAACTGGGTCTGAATTTCAGGGTCGTTACACACTTGGTATCAGAGCTGAAGGTTAAGTGAGAACATTGGCTCTGGTGGGGATTGCTGATTAAAATAGAGTCCGTAGTACTCTAGAATTAGTTTCAGTGTATTAGTTGATAGAGCTCGTATTTGTTAGTGAATATAAAAACTATTTTTTATATTGTGTTGACTTATCGGTTAAGTGTTTTTGGATTCTGGTTGATATGTGGGACGCCATCTCATCGATAGGGATTTCTAAACTTTTAAACAAGATAAACCGACACAGTATTGTTTTAAAAATAGGGTAAATGAAATAATTTTACCCAAATTATTTTTGTATATAAAAGGAATAATTTTCCATAATTTTTATAATTATATATGGTTGCTTAGTTGTTAGAAGATGATAATACTAAATTATTATCATTGTTAAGTGGAAATTGAATCATAACTAAAAACTAAGAAGTAAATTCATACAAAAATAGGATTTGTAAATGTGATTTATAATTTGGAATAGAATTCCAGAGAAATATTTGAAAATAAATTGAATGGATTTGAAATTTGAAAATTGAAAAAAATTAATTCTTTTTGAATTTGGAAATGGTTTTCAAAAAGTTTTGGAGAAATAGTAGTGATATTATTTCAAAAATATTTTTGAATTGGATTTGAAATCTGGTGTGATTTGGAATTTAAAAATATTTGAAATGTTTTTGAAGGAAGTAAAAGCACTAAACTCTTTTTGGTCGCTGGAAAATAACTTCGGTGATGACTGCAGCATCATCGGTGTTCATTTTCGATTTTACATAGCGGAATTGCTACCAAATTGTTGTAAAATGGAGTGTTTGCAAAACTAAGTTTGGTTTTAAAATTCTAAAGATAATTTGTACCAAATGATTCTGGATATAATCGATTTCAAAATGATTTTGAATTACTTAAATGATTGTTGAATACTCTGGAATTGGATTGAAATGTTTTTAGTGTTTAAGTATTGGTTTGAACTCTGGAAGCAAATTGGAATTGTTTATGGAATTATAAGAGGTTTGGTAACTTATTAAAATTAAAAATTTATTTAAATATAAAATTTAAACTAAGTAAGAATTGAATAAAAGTTAGCATGAAACGAAAGTAAGTGAGAAAAACTTATAGAAATTTAAATTTGAATTTAATTGGAGTATAATTAAATATAGTTAAATAAAAGTGAATTTAAAGAAGAATTTAAGAAGATTAAGTAAAATGACCACTAGAATAAATGTGAGAATGAAATAAACTATTTTAAAATTATAAGTAAATGGAATTTAAACTGAATATTTGAAATTCAATTTTTGTTATGTTAAGTAGAGTAAAATTGAAAAATATAAATGAGTAGAACAAAATAAAACAAAAGATTGAAAATAAAAAAATTAGTAAGTTTATTAAGATAGTAAACAAATGTATAAAGTAACAAAGGAATTTACATTTGTAAGTATGCAAAGTGGAAGTTGAATATTGGAATTAAAATTTGAATTGTGTTTTATAAAGTAAAATGGGAGTTAGCAGGATTTGATTAAATAAAATAAAGGACTAAAATAAAATTAGTGGGTAAACTAATTGATTAAGTGGATAAGCAAGTGGACTGGAATTGAATATTGGAATGCTATTGTGCAAAGTAAAGTGAAGTTATAGAATTAATTCGAAGTGAACCAAAATAATAAAAGTTTGGTAATAATAATAATAAATAGTTTGAGATTTAAAACAAATTAGTAAGTGAAACCGATTTAAAATAATGATATGAACCAGTTGTGAATGGAAGATAGTTGATAAAATTCAATATTCAGAGTTTGAAGATGAATTGAATTCAAGTAGAATTGGAAATGAAAATCTGGATGAAAGTTGGGAAAAAGTATTAAGATTTGAAATTAATTAGTAAATTGAAGCAAATTGAATCTATATGGAATTGGAATCCAAATTGATTAAATGTAGATAAAAGCCAAGTGAAAGTAATAATATAAGAGTATGTAAAATGCTTATTTTAAGCTTAAGAAAAATTAAGGGTGAAAGTTCTTAAGTAAATTTGGTATTGAAAATGTACTATGTTAATACTTGGATGAAATTTAAACTGAAAGTTGGGAAATGGGATGGTTGTAAATAAGTGAATAGAAATCAAAATAGATGTGAATAAAAAGAAGAATTGATTTAGCTAACAATCAATTGGGGCAAAATATGTAGGATGTGCCTATATTATTTAATTCGCACAACAATTTGATCCAGATTCGAGCACAGAATTTCGAGATAGTTATATCGATTCGAGTTGTTTCGCTCGATTTTCGAAGGCGAACCCTGGATATGGATTTTTGATTGATTATGAAATTCTCTATCACAATTTGTGGCTATGCAAGGAGAATGACGGTTTCTGATCAAGAAACCAGATCTGAGTCCGCACTAGGAAGTTGGACGGACGATAGTAGTTCGGAAGTGAAATTATGTGATCGAGTAAGCGATCAGATTTGATATTGCATACGGATGGTATATGTACATCGTACGGGCTTGAATGAAATGGATATTGAAACTGTTATAAAGAAATGTATAAAATGATTGTTAAATCTGTAATTTGATATTATTGCTTAGTAGGATATACAGGTATCTAAAGGTAAAGGATAAATGGATGTTCTGATTTTCAAAGATAAATTGAATTGGACAACATAGAGGTATGTGTTTAAATTTCTGTATGAAATTTAATGATTTTCTGGTCTATCTGCTTGGCCTTTGTTTTCTTTTGAGATTTGGGGGCTCGTAGTGGCATTTTGTAGTTGTATCGATCTAGCCGCGCAAAGGAGACGCTGGCGAAATTTTTCGAAAATTTAGGGAGCTGGAAAAATTTTGAGAAAATTTTGATAATTTAAAATTTGGTTTTAAATTTAAATTTGAATTGTTGAGTAAATAATATTGTTTGGAACCTATGGATAAGTTTAGGATGTTAGTAAGAATGATATTGTGTCTTCAATAGAGAAAATTGTTTTGGAAAGTTGTTTGAAACTGTTTAATTTTGGGAAAAGTTAACAGGTTATATACCATTCTTCTTAATAAGTAATTTCGAGGACGAAATTCTTTTAAGGGGAGACGAATGTAACGATCTAGAATTTCTGGATATTCGAAATTGAAATATTTAATTGATTTTAAATATTTGAAATTTAGTTTAACTTGAATTTCAAATATCACTATTTATTTAGGGAATTAAATTATTTGAATTTAATTATTGAAAGTTGAGTAAAATTTTGAATCTTCAGTTTTATACTTGTTAAAAATATTTTAAGGGCTTAGGAAATTTATATTTATAATACTAAAGATAATAAATGAGTTAAAATTTAATTCAACAGTGTTTTGTTCAGTTTTTGAAAATATATCGTTTAAATCGATATTCAAAAATAGCCTTCCGAGGCACGGTCTCGGAATTTAACGAAACTAGTTCCATTGGATCCATAATAATGTATTATCATCGAGTTTCAATTTTCGTAGTGTTTGGGGTGATCATTTGACCGTACGGTAGATAAACGCGCTAAAATCTATATAAAATTTTTAATAATATAACTGGTTCAAAAAGCTATTTTCTCTATACGATCGAATTAGGGCTCGAAACTTTTTCCATTGTGTTTGAAATAGGGGTATAACCTTACAAACGCCTAGCAGCATGCCTCGATAGGATGTCAAAATTTTAAATTTCGAATTCAAGACGAATTAAATTTGAATTTAAATTCAAAATATAAATAATAAAATCGAAACACTGTACCATGCACAGACACGTTGAGAAATTTAAACACGTGTTTTCCTTTCCTGTTTAATCATCACGCATGGAAGAAAGAAGTAATGAGATTGTCGAAAAAGATAAAAAAATTAAAAAGGGTCGAAGGCGAGCCTCGTTCGAATCATAGTTCACGAAAATAAATTGGTCTTCATTCAAATCGAATATCAGAAGAAGAAAAAGAATTCGGTGAATCCAAAAAAAAATAGAAATGAAATCATCGTTCGCGAATCGTCTTTCGTGAATCTTAGGTCATATTTCTTTAACCCTCATCACCGCCGATGGGTGCTAGGTCGAGGTCCTCCTCAACCGTCACCATCTATGGATGCTCGAAATCAAATGAGAATATTTATCGCGCGCTCTCGCATCGGAGGGGGCGGCAATTCGACGAAGGCACCTAAGGATGAAGAATTCGCCACTTCAATTTAGGGCGGCTAGCGCGCTCACGATGTTGCTCTGGGTTGCTATTCGACTTTCGCGATGTTGAGGAGATGGCGCTACGTCGTGTGTTTGGGCGTTCTCGGGTTTGAAACCCTTTCGCGAGGTATATACGAAATTATTTTTTTTCAACTTAAATCTGATAACATACTTTTACTGTGAGATTAAGTTTGTTTTTTCTAAAAAAATATATAAAAAAATTTATATTGGAACTTTCTGTCTGGTTTAAAATATAAATATATATATACACATACATTTTAATTTAAATATATATATATATATAGACTGTAAATTTTATTTGTACGCAGAGAAAGGGATTTCGAAACCAAATTTTTTTATTTAATAAATATATGTGTATG
Source organism: Allium cepa (assembly GCA_030765085.1). NCBI lineage: Eukaryota > Viridiplantae > Streptophyta > Magnoliopsida > Asparagales > Amaryllidaceae > Allium > Allium cepa. Next base: position 409,263,046 of record CM060928.1, on the reverse strand, counting down.
TATGTAGAAAAAGGGTTTACAGTAAAGAGGAATATTTTAGCAGTCTTTTTAAAATGTTAAGCTAATCATAATTTAATTTAAATAAATGCAGATTTTTTATTTTATTTTACGGAAACAGAAATATTTATATATGTATATATATATATATATAAAGTTCTAAAGAAAATATATATATATAGAAATTTATAGAAAGATTTGACTTTTAAGATCTATATGTGTTATTTTTATAAATATACTTATGCAATTTCTAAATGAGAAATAAAGTATATGTATACCTATATCCATTCTAAGCCTACTAGTTTAGTTTTAAAAATGATGTATGATAGAGATTAAATTATTTAATAAACTTAATTAATTTATTTTAAGGGAAAGTAGTTAAAATAAAATCATTGGTTAATTAAATTTATCAAATAGAAATTTAATTATTCGATTTGTTTCGAATATTAATAAACCGTATAAATGTTTAAACAAAAAATCTGAAAGAAAGTGAGTCGAGATGGAAATGGGTGGCAAATAAAATCAAAGGTGAGTTAATCTCACTCATTCGGAATTTTGTTTAAATTTAAATAGTTAGATTTAAATTATTAATTGATTGCTTGAAATGTCTGGATGTGATAGTGTATATATATAGTATATATTGGAGTGATTGATTTCCCGCATTATATAGCGGATGAGACCCTACGCCCCTGGCATAATAGCGGATGACCCCATATACCGCGATATCCCATCTCGAAGTGGGATTGGCATTTTTATATTATGCTGACATCTGTGGATGCAGGGAAACAGGATGGAGGGATCCAACTGGATTCCTCAAAATTATTTAGATTGTTTTAATATTCTGTAATCTAATTTATTTAATAATCTGAGATAGATTATTTTAGTAATTGAAAATATTGGATGTTATGGTTTGATTGAATATATTTGGGTGTACTGAGTTATCAAAAACATATAGATTGGATTTTTGAAGGAAAATATAAAGAGAGAATTTTTAAGTAAAATAATTATAGAGAATTTGGATAAATTGAAGAATGAATTAGGAAATGATAAAAGTTGATTTTTATATTTTAGTAAATAAATTCCAAGTTTGGGAAAGCAGATTTTTGAATAAATGGGAATAAATGAATTTTTAAACTTAAGTGATATTATTTAAAGAAACAAAAGATTTATTTTTAAATTTAGGATTTAAATGGTTTAGAAAGAAATAAAAGTTTGAATTAAGTATGAAGTGGATATTTTAGTTTAAAATAAGATTTTAAATCATAAATATAGAAGTTAAATATGAAATTAAAAGGGTTTTAGAATAAACTTGGGTAAGTAAAGGAATTTATTTTAAAATGGAGTTAGTTTTGAAATCGATTTGGAAACTGGTTAAGTGTTTGAAACTAGGATTAAAGGAGAATGAGATTTGGAAATTTTTAAAAAGGGTTTATAAATAAAGTGAAATATTTATCATAGGATAATTTGGTAATTTCGAAGTATAAATTGAAGATGCGAATTTATAAGGAAAGGGAGATTTGTTTTAAAAATAAATAGTGATTTACTTTTAAAGGTATGAAAGAAAAGTGTATTTCCCCGAGAAACCAAGTACATTTCTAAAGCAGATTTTTAAAGTATAAGTTAAGAGTTTTAACGTTATTTAAAAGAATGTTTTGGGAAATTATTATTTAAGTTTTTTAAAATTTAAAGGTAAATATTTATTAAATTAGTTACAGTAGTAATTATTCTAAAAAAAGTTAATTGGTATTATGTTTTAAAAAAAAGCTAATTTTTAATATTTATATTTCATAAAGTAGTTTTATTTTAAAGATAGTTTGGCTAAAGTTTTTATTTGAAAAATTTGTATAGAATTTCGTAACCTTTATTTTAAAAAAAATTGGCTTAAGTTTTACATGAGGAATTATTTTAAAATTTTATAACTAGTATTTATTTTAAATGAAGTGTTTTAAGTAGTTTTATTTTAAATGTTTAAAGTATATATTTTGGATTAAGTGATTTAAATTATTTTAAAATCTAAGTATTTAGACTTGGTGATTTTCGGTGGGAAATAAACAATATTTGGGAAATATATTCCGAAAGAGGAGATTTGAAACTATTTTCAAAAAGGTGAAGTGTAGCAAAACAGTTTGCAAAGATATTTTGAAATAAATAATTTGGGAAAATTATTTAAATTTAATGATTGTTTGTGGATGTTATTTGATAGTTAAATAACCGACTACCAATATTGGTCAATGGGCTGATCGTTTCGAAGAGATCGGGATCGGGATTAATCCCCCAAAAACCACTTCGATCCGGTTTGAACGTTTCCGTGAGGAAGACAAGAGCTTGAAGTCGAAGATGGAGCAGTGAAGTGTAAGGGCTAATCGCTACTAATCCTGAGGGTGATTCCAAAATGGATGTAATAGGAGTAGTGCCTTCGGTTCCATTCGGACCTGGAACGGACTTGTATGGACGAATGCATTCTGCACATCGTCAGGAAGACGATGAGCATTCTAAGTGAATGTGTGCTAAAAAGGTAACGCATAGTCTCGAGCCTCATCAACCAAGAATGACTAAAACAGGGGAGGTGCACATAGGGCTAAGTGGCTAGCAACCAATTAGGGTAAGGTCACCCTGTTTAGATGTCCCTTTATTTCGGCTGTGTAGGCGGTTGCTGATCCCAAACACGGGGTGAACTTATCAGGAATATCCAGTAAGGGATAGGTCCGGTCTTGTGATGCTGGGGATCAGGGTGGATCCTCGGTAAGGTGATCTAGATCACGTACTGTGACGGGCGGTAGCCCAATAGCCTTACCATTGATCGAAATCCATTCTCCCTATGTGCCTTTACGGTTTTGTTTGTACACCTATTAGCTGGAATTTAATAATGTAACCATTTCGACTATTTGAATAAGTATTTATATATATAGACACTACTATAATACCAAAGGATTTTATAAGAAATGTTTTGGTTATCGTAAGGTAAAAATCCGGCATGTTTATTTGTGGCGTGGTCTTACGAGATACCATTGATTTCAAAGGATTTTGAAAACTTTAATAATCCAATTGAGTGTGTTTTCTCACGCTGGTTTTCTAGACTAACTTGGGTGTTATTTAACTATAATGCTTGGGTCAGACCGAGTATTATAGAGTACATATTCTGGATGGATTGCTGGAGCTCAGGAAACGAGTTGGATGGTGAAACATGTCATACGTATTTGAAGTATATTCCATTGTGCAATAAGGATGTATAGTTAGCTTTTGTGAGGACAAGTTAATATAACTGTCCAGTAATTGTTTTGATTTTGATGTACTCTGATGATGTAATGTATAAAACAGATATAGTTTCTTTTGTGTAAAGATAAGTTATTATCTATTATATTGTATTCCGCTGCGATGGTAAGATTCTGTTGTTATTTGGTTTCCTCTTCTTCTACCTCCTTCTTCTTTAGCCCTAATGGTCCATTTTTGTGGCATTTGATTGTTCGGCATTTGATACAGTGGACGTATTGATGTCGATTTTCGGGAGTCGAAAAATCGGGTCGTTACACAATCCTTAAAGTAGCCATATTAGTTGTTTCCAAGTCTTTGCTTTGGCTCTTCTTGTGCTTAGCTTTGTGATTCTATAGTTGTTTGTATCAATAGTAGCTTGTTTCGTAGTCCAAATGACGGAGTTGCGGAAGAACATAGTTTCTTATTGGGCAGTTCATAGGGATCGATAGAGAATTGCATTAAAATAGCAGAGCAACATTGGGAACGGGTTTCTAGCATCGAATGGAGCAAGTAGGCAGAAGACAAGATGGAGTTGGTGAAGTGCCATGGGTTGGTACGACCCCTAGAGATGGGTCAGTACCGACCCCATACCGACCCCACACTTATGGGTTGGGCTTCTGGAATTTTTATGGTGTTTTGGCATATGTACTGTGATCTTGGTTGTACTTTGGTTTTGGGTTTGTGGTCGTCTCCTCGGGCATCTTTCCCTGATAACTTCGAAGTATAACTTGTCGGGTTCTTCCATATATTGCCCAGTCAAAAGGCGGGGTAATAATTGCCCTCCAAAGCACACCTTGCGAATGGAAGGTGTGCTTTGTTCAAGAACAAATGTGATGTCAACCTTCGATAGTTGAACTCTCTGGATATTTTAATCTTGGAAAAGCGCCCAGTTCCTTTAGATTCTTTTGTCAATTATGGGTTGCTCTAGACCTATCATAGCCTAAGACTCTAGACTCTGCCTAAGAGTTGTATATACATCATTACCACTCTGATTCATTCAGAGTCATTACATCCCATGTGGAAATCATCCAGTGTTCATCTGAAATTTATCCATTTCATTTTAGTTTCAAAGTATTCAAATCCTTTTATCAAAATCAATATATGTTTTAAGTTTTGATCTCTTGGGAGCATTTCATATTCGGTTTAATGTATGATCTCTTTGGATCGTTTGTTAAATCTATGGCCGTTCAGGGCCGATAATAGAATTCGCGATCTTTTTAGATCTTTAAATGAGGTTATGCCCGTTCGAGGCTGGTAATCAAATTCATGGTCTCCCCGGACCGATAATCAGATTCGTGGTCTCTTCAGACCAATCTATGTCTTCTCTAGATCCTTGTTAAACCCAATCTGCTTACTCTCCAACGAGCAAGCCTACCCAATCACTCTTCGGCGACATGACGTACTCCTTGCACTATGGTCCTGACTCTCTGGTCAGGAAATAATGCGATTCTTGATGATCCCAATCCGCTTGCTCTCCGGCAAGGGACTCAACGACAAGTAAGCCCATCCACTTGTACTTCGATGAGGTGACTTACTTCTTACACTCCAGTTCCATCTCTTCGGATGGAACGTATACTGCAAGAAAATTCATTTTTAGCAACATTAAATGGCGTTTTATACAAAATGCAGTTTATTGCATCTCAAATCCTATTAAATTTAACTAAAACGCTGCTTCTCCTAAAAACATCGCCTGCGTGCTTTTTTTATGCCCATGCTCTCTTCCACTTTCCCCTAATATCTTTTTCCCTCTAGCTTCCGCTTTTTCCCTAATTTTTCCCCTCTCAAATACCCTATTTTCTTTCCCCAAAACTAGCGGTGACAATCCTTTTTTCCTTCTCTCAATGCTTCTCCTCTTTTCCTCCACACACGAACACTACGTCCTATCAACATTTAACTGATTTGATTTACTATACCACTTGAGGAGTTTTTTGTTGTAGGAGCATTAAGGAGTTTTTTGTCCTCAAGAGTTTTCCAGCTTTTAGAAATCTCCCCGACCTTAGAAGCCTTCAAAATTTCAATAGTCTTTCAGTTACCAAGAAGGTCAAAGTCACCATGCCGCTTCAGACTTTAAGCTTTCAAAGGCGTTAAGGCTTCCTTGGAATTCAAGGTCAATTAGTGTTCTAAGATGCCTAATTTTTTAAGATGCTTAACTCTATTCAGGTATAATCTGTATGTGTCCAACTATACCTAGTGTCGCATCTTTTCAAGATGTATAGCTCTTATAAGGTCCACTTGCTGTCTTAAAATAGGCCACTAGTCCATGAACTTGATAGTCATACGATCAGATCCACCCTCGAACACAACTTGGACATTTGTACGGAACTAGAAGAAAGTCACTTACAACCGAAGACCCATGCAACTGGAAAAGGTGTGCATGTGTTTATGATGCCGCCATTGGATACAGTGAAGATGGACGGAGGTGGGTTGAATAGGAGGAAGGCGATGCATGTGAGTTTGATGGTGTTGAAGAGTGCGGGTGTGGAGGGGGTAATGGTGGATGTATGGTGGGGATTGATCAAGAGGGAGAAACCTGGGGAGTATAATTGGGCCGACTATGAAGATTTGATGAATATGTGCGCGTGAATCCGTTTGAAGGTGTAGGCTGTTATGTCGTCATCAGTGTGGTGGTAATGTGGGTGATTCTTGCATATAAGTTTTTTGTTATAATTATTTTTTTGTCTTCTTACCCTTTTTTTTCTTTTTGGTTTTATTTGCTGGTTGTGTGTACTTTATTACTTAAAACTAGTACTTAAACTGGAACACGTTGTATTTCGGTTGTTTAGTAGGATTAATTCATAAAAGAGATAGGTTGAACATTCTATCATTGGCTACTTCTTATTGATTGAGTGTATTGTTCATCAATCTTAGATTGTATGTGGCTTCTGATTTGATAATCTTGTGGCAGAATGACTGATCAGGAGGGCAAAGTGACTCATTAGGATAAAGAGCATGTATGTGGAAATATATTGAGGCTGTTTATTTTATCTAGTGGTAAATAATGGTGATGGATCATGTGGAGATTGACATGAACTATGATGTTTGAAGTAGAAGAGAAAAGTTTGAATATATTTCCACTAGATCTTGTGGAAATATATTTACAGCTTTTGCCACTTCCGCTCCCTTTACAAATGAACTATGAACCATATGATTGTTTGAGAGTGTGCTCCGTGTGGCCTATAAATACAAGTAACCTCGTGTTGGGTATGTTAATGTGCCTGTTGTGAGAAGCATTGCTCTTTTCACAATGAAAGCAGTGTATGATCTACATAAAAACTTATACTTGGTTTTTATTATCAATACAACTGGTAGAAAAAATTTTGAGTTAACAATTTTATGATGCATTTTAAATTCATAGTCCTGTTTGATCACATTTATGTCAGTTTATCTTGATACTAAATTAACTTCATCTATGTTTACCCAAAATCAAAGACTTCTGACAGATGAACTCCCTCGTTTGAGAAAAGTACTTCGTTACACAGTCTATGTAAAATCTAGGGTGTTTGATGTAGGAAAATTCATTATGTCACACAAGCTTTTGAAAACTTTATTACTGTTGCAAAAAGTGAAGGTGGAGAGGAATTAAATAGAAATATGGCTGGACTTCGACTTTTACAGTTTTACCCAGTCAATTGAGTAATTCATTTCCTATTAATTCATTTACAGATGAGGATAAAGTTGTATTGAACAACGTACAAAAGGTAGTCTAGTTTCTAATAGTTGGAACCTCCACGTCAACCACATATCTGGTATTCTTTCTTCTCTTATTCTTATTGTGACACTAAACTTGCTCAAGATGTACAATCAATATATACAAATGGTTCTTATAAATATATTTTTATCTTTATAAGTTGAGAAACATTGCTACCTGTAAATGTTATAGGTTACTAGGAATCAATTGTCAAAAAGGAACGAATATAGAGGGAGTGATAAAATACATTATCTTTTAAACATAACTTCCCTAACCATTATATGCTTATAGACATAGTCATTTAGATTACTTTTTAAAAAGAAAAACAAAATGAAATAGTTAAAAAAACAATTTTTCCCACTTTTCAAACTGTAAAACAAATTTAGATCTATTTGAAAGCATATTACAGATAGAAAACCTGTTTTTATTACGTGGCTGACACAATAGTGCCTTTCTGCCTTCTTTTGAAAATGCATTAAGAGAAATTCAAAAAAATAAACTATGGTGGTGTATATTCAAATTTGATTTTTTTTCCTCATCTTTAAACTCAATTTGAAATCGCTTCATGAGAAATTCTTTAAAAAAAATTAGTTGGATGGAATTTGAAATTGCATTATGAAAGAGTTAGCTGTAGCATAATAGTAACATGCGTTTTGAAAAATGTTTAAATTTGTTATTAGTTTAAAATAGCGAGCTGAATGGATAAAATGTCCAATGAAACATGCAAGCATTGTCTTCCATTTTAGTATCTTTCAACATGAAACTGATTTCTTATTGAATTCCTTTTCCAGCTAAGATGTTACCCATCACACACTCCTTTTTTCGACCAAATATTTTTCTCCTTTTTACGTGTCCTAAATAAATTTCCAAAAACAAGTTCACCTTATTGAATTCATTTCAGGATGTGTCTTATATATGATTTACATAATTAAGAATGTAAATAAAACTAAAATTTGAAAGCACTAATATATATATAAATAAAACAAGGTTGACACTAGGTTGCATTGCTGTTTAGTATATTGATATTCCAGTTTTTTGATTTGCTTTATAAGTATTATTATAAGTAGCATATCAAATGCAGCAACTAATAAGGCTTATACTTATATATTTTTTTGGATAACTTGAAAATTAATTTGGAGGATTTTGTTGAAATAAATTTTTTCTGAGTTGGGGGATGAGCTAAGAACCAACCATAAATGTTACTCATGATATTTTCTTGCATATGTAGTTGATTTTTTTTGAGTTGGCGCAAAGAGAATTTTCTATATGTAGGTTATTCAAAGTAAGGCTGCTTCTAAAAGTAACACTTTCCTATATGCCTCATTGAGGGAAAATCATGTGCATAGGGTTCCATCCCTTTATTCTTACATTTAGCTGCCTTTTATTTATTCTTTGCAATCTTGGTGGTCATTGTTGATACCCAAGTCATTTTTTTTCCTTGTTCTTCCAATTAAAGAAATTCTGGAAGATTCATTCATTTAGCGAGTGAGTTATTGATCTGTAGTTATTAGAGCCTTACATAATTGCATGCATCATATATCTATATGATGTTTCGGGTAGGTTATGCATTTTGTTACTCTTTTGAAGTTTAAAATCATGTGCATGTAGTTACTGATGTTGTTATCTGTCTTCCTACACATGGAATAACCTATACTTGACTAGTTTACCATCTATTTTTGTTGTTGTTCATGTTTGCATTTCAAGAGTTGACATGACAATCATACAAGTCTACATTGTGACAAATAAGAAAATTTTGGTAGAAAACGTCAAGTGCTTAAACCAAGGAAAAAGCTTGACCACAGTCACACTTTTTGTAACCATTGTACATCTCTAGATTTATTTATTATCGGCACCAAGAAGGGGAAAAATCCTTTTGCAACTTGGATTTATTACAAGGTATGCTTTTGAGACATATGCCTTTACATCATACGTTATTTGGCTAAACTAGTTAACTGTTTTGAAGATACAAGATCACGAGCTAAAAAGATGGCAGATGAGATTGGTTTATGGCCAGATGTAAATATTGTTAGTGTTACTTCTTCTTTGATCTCTTTGTTCCAAACACTTATAGGAAGGCGGCGGCCATAATATAAGGTAAATAAATGTTATTTTTTTGGAGATATTCCTATTACTGGTTTTCAAAATTATACATAACTTATAAAAAAGTATGCTATATAATCTTTAACTATGATGAATTTAACTAAGTGAATCATTCATATATTACAGGCTTGCAAGTGGTGTTGTTTAGATTCACGAACAAAGCAAGTATATTATTTGTAGTTCTTTTATGGATGTCATTATTCTTTTGGGGCATACAATATAACAAGTTCATAAATAACTAGTTAACTATGTTTTATAAAATTAAACGAGTCTATAATAATAATGATCATAATGATAATAATAATAATAAATTAACCAATTTATGAAAATTCAAAAAGTTTATAAACATTCAATAAGTTTATAAAAATTAACTAATGTTATAAAAATATAACTAAGTAATAATAATAATAAATTTTATGAAAAATTAAGTAAGTATATTAACAATAATAAATAATTTTACAAAAATTAACTAAGATTTATAATAATAATAATAAGTTAATTAAGATTTATAATAATAATAATAATTAAAAGAGTCTACAGTAATAATAATAATAAAAAAAATTAACTAATTTACAAAAATTAGCTAAGTTTTATGAATATTCAATGAGTTCATAAAAATCAACTAAGTATTATAAAAATATAACTAAATAATAATAATAATAAATAATTTATAAAAATTAACTAAAATTTATAATAATAATAAGTTAATTAAGATTTATAAGAACAATAATAAAATTTAAATGAGTAATAATAATATAGTAATAATATTAATTATAACAATAAATTAACTAATTTATAAAAATTAACTATGTTTTATAAAAATCTAATAAATTTATAAAAATTAATTAAGTATTATAAAAATATAACTAAATTATTATGATAATAATAAATTTTATGAAAAATTAACGAAGTATAATAATAATAATAATAATAATAATAAATTTTATGAAAAAATAACTAAGTATAATAATAATAATAATTAATAATTTTATAAAAATTAACTAAAATTTATAGTAATAATAATAAGTTAATTAAGATTTTTTTGAGAGAAATGTGTGATCCTCTAATAAAAGAGGAGAGCACACATGAAGCTATATATATAACACATAATATGGTGCTCCCAACATGTCTGGCAGGTGACAAGTCTAAGTACTAAAACAAGTACCTCTATAATGAGCTCCGGCAAAGCCACCGCCCATTACACCCTAATACCGAGCTCCGGCAAGGCCACCGCCCAATATTAGGGTGCTAGAAGTACCTAAACTGAACAAGAATCGAAAACCATAAGTACTGAGAGTCAGCACCATCAAAAAGAACCTCTAAGAAGCTGCCTCTGAAGAGAAAAACTAATCTCAAATAAGAAAAGATCCATAGAGAAGAACTCCAAGAAATGATCCATAGAGAAGTACTCCACTTTGAAGACACGGCATATCAGAAAGCAATGTCTGGCACAATCAAAACTCCTGGGTAAGATTATCCAACATATATGTACAAAGATGCTAACTATCCTACAAACCTGAAAAGAGAAACTAGCAATCTTCCAAACCTGTAAAAAAACTAGGGAAACATATTAGAAATAGTCACATATATGTATATAAATAGAGTTTATGTACATATATGCGAGAATAAAATCAAATGTGAAAAATAAAGCAAAGACACAATAGTACCAATAACTAACAATATTAAAAAGCAAAGGAAATAAAAACTAACTAGAAAAAGGAAGACAAATAAAAAACTCGAATAAAAACAAAAACAAAAAACAAAAACATTATTAGAAGCATCTTTAAGGGCCTATAATAGGAAGAAAATTATTAAGCATCATGTGAACATCATTTAAATTAGAAAAGGAATTAATATAATTATTATTAGTGCCAAAATTATGATGTTATGTTTAAATATGTTAATATTATTTCTAACCTTGTTAAGATATTCCTTAAAAAAATTATTTTTGGCTAATTTATATTTTGCGTTTGAAACCTAATTTAAGCAAAAAGATGAAATTAAATAAATCAAAGTATTACCGTGAATATTGTTATTATTAAAAATTCTTTGATTACTCTCAAACCAAATGTACCAACAAGTTATAGTGAATAAAGAATCAAGCAAGTATGTATTATCTCTATTAAAATTAAATCTAAAAGTGTTCCAATAGAAAAAACAATCAGTAATTCTAGAACTATTTTTAAGCTCAAAAATATTAAGAGTATTCCTAAGAATAAAATGAGTAACCGTGCATTCATAGTAAATGTGATTAATATCTTCAGAAAATGTATTACAAAAATAACATTTATTATCAATGATAATATTTTTCCTTTTTAAAAATTCTATATTATTTAATTTACCATGAATGATAAGCTACATGTGGATTTTAGATTTGGGAGGAGCGTTAGACTTCCAAATAAATTTAAAACAATTATCAGTTACACCCGAGAAGTTAACAAATTTGTAAAAGGAATTTGTAGTATATTTCTTACTCTTATCCCACTCCTAACTAAAATAATCATTATCATTGTCAATATTATAAAGATTTAATTTAGCATAAAGCAAATTAAGCTGTCTAAGGGTTGAGCCTACTAAAATTCTGTTAAAACTGAAAATCCAAGGAGGGTCATTTTCAGAATTAAAAACTTCAGACATAAATGCAAATCTAAAGTTACAAATATCATTCAATTCTTTAAAATCATTTTTAAGAGGAGTAGCAGAAATCCAACTATCATGCCAAAAAGATGTATTATTACCAGAGTGAACAATAATATTAACACCTAGTTAAAAATCTCACTTCATTTTAAGATTGATTTCCAAAAAAAGATTGATTACGAGAAATCGAAGGATTAATTTGATAGAGATTATTACTACCATTATAGTAATATTTATAAATAATCTCCTTCCAAATGGTATTATCATTAACATCTCTGAATTTCCATAACCATTTAGCAAGAAGAGACAAATTCATATTTCGCAAATTAATAACTCCTAAACCACCATCTTTTTTGGACTTATAGATAGTTTCCCAATTAACTAAACATTTTATGCAACTGTTAGGGTTTTCACCACTCCATAGGTAATCTCTTCTAATTTTGTCTATTTTATATATCACCTAATTTGGAAAAAGATGCATTGACATCCAATAGATAGGGAGAGCTGATAAAACAGAATTAATTAAAACCAATCTACCAGCTCTAGATAGAAATCTCCCATTCCAGTTATTAATCCTATTTTTGATTTTGTCGATGATTATTAACCAATCATCGTGCTTAAATTTTGTAGGTCTAATAACAACACTAAGATAGTCAAACGGAAAATTCATAGTTTTACAATTTAATGTGTTAGCAACTAAATTTTCAACTTTTTCAAAATCGTTTAAAACTAAAACAGAACTTTTTTCGAAGTTTATTTTTAAATCTGATAAGAGTTCAAAACTATAAAGAATAAACTTAAGAGTAATTATGTGCCTAGGAAGATGAGAGGAAAAGAGCAAAGTATCATTTGCAAATTGAAGGACTGATAAACCATAACTCGAAATATCATTAGTTATATTGCCCAGAGAACTATTATTGACTGTATTTTTAATAATCTTAGAAAAGACATCGGCAACTAAATTAAATAGAAGGGGCGATAAAAGGTCCCCTTGCCTTAAACCTCTCTTAGATGGGATTTTATTACCTAAAATACCATTAACCATAATAGTAGAATAACCAGTTTTAAGTAAAATCATGATCCAGTTAATCCATCTATTACTAAAGCCTCTAGCATGAAAAATATCTATAAGAAAATCCCAACCTACCGAATCAAAAGTCTTAGCAAAGTCTAATTTTAAAATAGCACAAGTAATATTATTCTTACAACAATGATTAATATATTCTTGAACAACTGCCACACCATCTGTGATATTTATTCCTTTTATTAAAGTAGATTGTGAACAGTCGATTAGGTCATTCATTTTTATACTAAGTCTATTAGCTAAAACTATAGAAATAATTTTAATTGAGCAGCTGATCAGCGAAATTGGTCTAAAATCTTTTAAAGTATTAGCACCTACTTTTTTGTGTAATAAAATAACATTAGTAAAATTAAATCTACCTAATTGAAGATTACCATTATAAAATTCATTAAACATACTAATTAAATCTAATTTAATGACATCCCAAAAAAAATTATAGAAGAACATAGGAAATCCATCTGGACCCGGGGATTAATCACCCGGTAAATCAAAGATGGCTTTTCGGATTTCCTCTTCAGTAAAAGGAACATCTAATTCAGAAAGATTAATATTAGAGACAGTTGGGTAAAGATCGTTCCATCTAACACTAATTTTATGTTTATTTTTATTACCAAAAATATCTTTATAATAATCTGTGAAAGCCTTATTGAGGTCTCTTTGATCAACTAATTCCACATTATTAACAAAAATAGAATTAATTGTATTACTATGCTTTCTACAATTGGCAAAATTATGAAAAAATTGGGTGTTATTATCACCTTCATTGATCCACTGAATTTTAGATCTTTGTTTCCACATAACTTCCTCTTTTACAAGAATCGAGTTAAGCTCCTCTTTTAAGTTATTGGGAACATTATGCTCACCTTGACTTAAATGTCTAGTTTCTTCTAACTTATTAAGCTTAAGCATCTCATTTAGAATATTTTCTTTTTTAATTTTAATGTTACCAAAAATGTTTTTATTCCAATTTTTAAGGAAAGTTCTAAGTTCTCTAAGTTTTAGAACAAAAGTTTTAGCTGAATTATCCCTAAATTTAATACTATAAAGACTCGTAGACGACCATTTATTGATAATAAGATTTGAGAAACAAGGTTCTAAAAGCCACATTTTCTCAAAAATTAAAAGAACTACTAATCATTCTATGGCGATCGCAAGCCAGGATAATGGGACAGTGATTTGAGAGAGTGAAAGGCAAACCAGACACACTACAAATTGGAAATTTATCCTCTATTTCATCGCTAACGAAAAACCTATCAAAGAGAGCCATAGAGGGTGATTTCCTATTATTACTCCAAGTAAAATCTCTATTAGAGAGAGGAATTTCAATCAAATTAGAATTATTAATAAAAAAAGTCAAATTCCTCCATAGCAGCGTAATCTCCCTCTCGAAGAGTATGCTCTCCAATAAAACGAGTAACATTGAAATCTCCTCCCAAAATCCAAGAACCCGACGCAAAAGATCTAAATTCAAGACAATTGTTCCAAAGAGTACGTCTTTCAATTTTTGAGTTAGGCCCATAAACATTAGAAATGTTTAGGAAAGAGTTATCAAATAGATAAATTAGAATAATGTGTAAAGAATGATGTTTGTAAATACATTGAAGTTGTTTAAAGAAGTCATCTCTCCAACCAATCATTAAACCCCCAGAAGAACCCACAGAAGGTAAAAAAAACCCACTTTCTAAAATGATAACCACCCAACCTTCTATAGAAATAAAAATAAGGACAGTCAATTTTGGTCTCTTGAAGAAGAGCAATATCAATGGAATAGTCTTTAAAAAAATTCTAACCTTATCACACTTATTTAAGTCATTCAAGCCTCTTATACTCCAACTAACGATCCTCGTATGCTAGCTGAATTAACCCTATCTAATTCCTTATTTCTAATAAATTCACGATCAACCTCAATATCAGTGAAAACGAACGCTGTATCATTAGCTAATTGACTAAACTCGAAGGAAGATAAACTACCTAAAGCATAAGGTGAATAAAAACTACCCAAACAAGAAAGCATACCTGAGCCTGGATTCGTAGTACCGCTCATGGTACTCGAATCCGGGAACCCACCTAAAGACTGAGAGTGGCTATCCTGAATCCTAACACTGCGACAAACAAAGCCAGAAGAAGAAACGACTTTCCTACGTCTACCTCTCCTCGAAAAGGAAGAAATAGAATCTGAGCGAGCAGCTATAACAACCTCATTCACCATAGGATGAGAAGGGCCAATACTCAAACCCCAAGAAACGGCTTTTGCCATATGACCCAGTGGTGACTCGACCAAATTGACAACTGAACCCATCTTATCTTCAGTAAGAACTGCCATCATACTACTTTCAGACATGTGAAATTCTTGCGTAGTCATAGCAGTTAAACTATGTGCAACATGCATACCAGACACCATATCCAAATCGTACAAAGAAAGATGTGAAGAGTCTTTACACAAACCACCAACAACAGATTTTGTCAATTGACAATTCTGACCAACTACACCCATTTTATTATCAGAAAAAACTACCATCTTCTTGCTATCATCCAATTGACAATTCTGATCAACCTGCTCCAATATGCTGTGTGCACCGTGCACATCAGACACCACATCCCTACCTGATATAAGTTCATCAAAAACCATACGATCATCAATAACAGAAACCAACACAATATTTAAATGAGAGTCTACAGACAAAATCCGCTCATGAAAGACCCCAGATTGTCGCAGCAATAAGTCATCTTCAATAACAGATTCGCCAGTGGAACGAGAAACTTCAACACCTTTCATAAAGTCTTCTACCCAAAAGCAGTAATCAAAAAAGTCTATGTTGACTAGAGAATCAGCTACCAAAGGCATATCAATTCCAAATCTATCAGCCTCTAGTCAAAGTCGAAAACCTCTTCAAACTTACAGAAACCCTCAACATCATTTCGAAATTCAAAGTCACACTCAGGTATAGGGAACTGAAGTTCGAAAGCAAAAGAGCTGTCTGAAGCATTGTTATCCATGTTATCAACTGAGGAACAAACTGCTACCACATTTGAATGATCGCAATCATCAAGATTCAAGGAGCGATTTGGAGATAAACTGATTCGAAGCAGACAAATTTATTGGAGAAATCACAGTCGTCAGAATTTGCAGTGCACTCTGAAGTGATCTCTGATTCAAGGCAAGCAAATTTGTTAGAGGTAGAAATCTTAAAAGGATCCAATTTGCGAGAAAAAGATAAACCTTTTTACATATTTGGTAGGAAAAAACCACTTATCGAATCAATATTCTTACCCTTTGTCTCTGATTTGGACATACAGAGAACAACATCTGTGTAACATGTCCGATTTCTTGGCGCCCGAAAGTCGACATCAATACATCCACTGTATCTAATGCCGAACAGTCGAATGCCGGAAAACCGAACCATTAGGGTTTAAATAAGAAGAAGATAAAAGAAGAAATAGACACAATAACATAATCTCACAATTCGCAGTGGAACAAACATAATAGATAAATGAATATCTTTAAACAAAATCACTATATCAGTTATTACACACATCACACAACATTATCAGAGTGTTACAACAACAAACAGCGGAAAAGAATATAACATATACTAGTGATACGCTTCGCCGTCCAGCTTGCTCCTGATCTCCACAGCATTTCTTTTTTCGATTTTTGCTCCCGAATAATGCTAATCTGACTCGAGGCTGCCCGTGTGGAAAATTATGGGCACCCAGAGATTAGGAAGGGAACAATAAACTCCAGGTCAGTCGTGGGACTAGTTTGAGATCTTAAAAATAGTTATTTTCACAAAGAAAATAAAACGAAATCCGCTATGCTTTTGGAAAATGAAACTACCATAAGGCCTCCCGCCACACACACAATGCAAACGCAGAATTTGAGGAGATTTCTCCTTATGATAGTCAAACATGCTTAATACGCAAATTCCTTTCGATATTATTATTAGTGCATGGTGCAGAAAACATTTCGAAAGTATAATATTAATCTTAGCCAGCATACAACCATTATTGTATGCCTACTATAGCTACCATGTTCAATAGAAGGTTATTGCCACATTCCATGGTGGGTTATACAACTAAAACCGTACATGGCGCGTATTGTTTCTTTGGATTTCCAACAAATGGTCAGGCTAAGGAACTTCCTACTGCCACATGGGTATGCCTATGGAGGGACGTCCCAAGAACCTACCCGGATCTCTGCCAACACAAGGCTGGATTACCTCTGTAACTAGGTAACTACTACTCGAGTATGTCATCCCTCGGTCCTTTGGGACCTTTATCCGAGGATGCTCTACATCAACAACTACAAATAAAAGTATTTGAAGTAACCACAAGGTTAAATATCATGGCTCCATACCTGACACCACCCTTTTCCAGAAGGAAATGACATACCCTAAAGGGCGCGACCCTCATAACCTTGCCGCATCTTTCCTATTTCGACCATTTCCGGGGTGTGCGGTCCGATGAGGTCTCGTCCACAAAGCTACACTTTTCACAAAGTCATGCTTTGATCAACAAATGATCAGCAGCACTTCGTATGTCACATCACCAGATTGGGAATGTATCACTAGTAACCATCAACTACATAACCTCTGAGATCGTACGTCTCAGAGAAGGGTGTTAAGCTAAGAGAATAAATTCTCCGCTATCAACAGAAATGTATTTGATAGAAACTAGATTTACTTCTCAAAGTGCAACGTCAGACACACATCCACACAAGTCCATGTTGGGTTTGAACGGAACCGAAGGCACTTCCAAAGAAGCCCTTTAAAATCCGGATATTCACAAATCACGTCCGGAATCCCCATCACAAAGGTGATAAAATCTTTATACCAGAGCAACCCGGTGCAGAGACATTCGACAGGTAATCCTTTCGCTTTCGAAAATACCCGGTCTTCAACACCATCTTCAAATGCATCCCATTTCGTCGTATCATTGTTCGGAATGGGTTTTATGACACAAGGTCCTCTCCCGGCTAATCCGAATAACGAGCTCTTATTTTAAAAATAAGTGCTACATTCAGATTTCAACAAATCACAACAATTTTCACTTTGATCTTTTAAATAAAAGATCTATCGCAATCACAAAGGTTCGATGTGGTTTTCAGATATCCACTAGGAATCCGACCCCCGGTCGCATCGAAATTCAAATTCCATTAAAAGGCCAATATTGATAGTTGGTTATTTAACTATCAATAAATATTCACAGCAATCACCAAGGTTTAAATAATTTTCCCAATTATTTATTTTCAAACTATCTTCACAAGATATATTTTTTTACACTTCAACCATTTGAAAACAAATTTCAAATTAATTTCCACAATTCAATACTTCGAAAACAAATTTCAAATCACTTTTCCTTACGTGGAATACATTTCCAAATGTTTATTTCCACTAAAAATCCACCGAGATCAAATGCTTTAAAATAATTTAAATTACTTATCCAAACATATATACTTGGAAATAAAACTATTTTAAAACACTTACTTAAATACTAGTTATGAAAATATTATACTAATATTTTATATAAAATTTCAAGTCCAAACTAACTTTAAAATAAAATTAGTAGATAGGGTATAAATATTTAGTTAACCAATTTCTAAATCAAATTTTAATTAAATCTTTAAAATAATCCATTCTATAATTAACGAAATAAATCTTTACTTTAAAGATTTAAACATCTCCCAAATAATTTCTCTAACAATATTTTTTCAAAACAATTTCTAAAACTTTTAATTTATACTTTAAAAGTTACTTTAAAATATACTCGGCTTTCCAGGGAAGAATTTTCTTTCCATTTATGTCAATTAATAAATCTTCTCGATTTATTTTAATTTACACTTCAAATCTGTAAATTTCTTTTCACACCTTAAAATAACCAAATGTTTATTTTTAAAACAAATTTCCCTTTCCTCTATAAATTCCCATTGTGAATTTAAACTTCTAAATATCCATTGCTATACGATTTTCAAATCGATTTCCAAATATTCATTTTCAGCACCAAATTAAATTCTAAATTGATTTCCAAATTTATTTTCAAATACCAAATCAATTGATTTCTAAATTTATTTCAACACCAAATTTATTATCTTTAAAACAAATTCCTTATTTTAAATTTATTCAATTTTCTAAAATCAATTTACTATAAATTTTCTACTAAATTTCAAAAATCAAATTTTATTTATTCCTGGTATCCTACGATACCAAAGTATATTTGGCTAAATTATAGCCTTCAAAGGTTTCAATCATAAATAGTCACACACAGATTACAAATAATCAACACACAATATTGAAACTAATGGATCCCTCCAACCTGTATTCCCTGCATCCACAGACGTTAGCACAATAATTAAATACCAATTCCACTTCGAGGTGGAATATCGCGGTATATGGGATTTACAAAATATCATCCGCTATTATGCGGCGTATAGGGTCTATTTCAAAACAAATAATAACAATCCATTAGCCAAGCACACAATCAACAATTTTAAATTTAACTATTTAAAATCAAACTAGAAATTCCAATTTAAACTTGAGTGAAAAGATCTCACCTTGCTTTTATTTTGCAATCCATTCTCATTCCGACTTGATTTCACGGTTTTAGCCTTGTATAAGCAATTATACAATTTATTAATACTCGAACCAATCGAAGAAGTAAATTTTCATTTGATAAATTTACTTAACTAAGAATTTTATTTTAAACTCATTCTCCTTTAATAGAGTTAATCACCATAGTTCATTAATTTTAACATAACTTAGTAAATCAAAATATATGGATGCATATTTATTTTCTTTTGAAACCCACACTTATAAAATTAATTTATATAGACAAAAATCTAATCTTTGTACAAAAATAAACTTAAAAAATAAAGATGGATATTTGTAAAGTATTTTGTTTTCCTTTAATATATTTTTACAATTTTTTCCTTATGTGTATATATATACCGACTGTTGTGTGTATTTTTTCTTTTTTTTTCATATGTATATAAATTAAATATAGGGAAGAAAATACCTCAGCTAAACCCTACTGGTATGGCCCCAATTCGAGTACGACCGCACATAGAGAAACCCAGGCCAGAGGACCCATCGCCAGTCTCCCTTTCCCATGAACATGAAACCCTAGCTTCAATACTGAACGCGTGCCCATCTTCTAGTTCGACTGCCTTCTTCGCCATCGAAATTGGGGCTATGTCGCCTCGCTCGTGGTTGCCACCTCTGACGTCGAGCCCTTATCGGCCTTTGCCCCAATCCTCTAGAACGATCGACGTCGGCCTCGCTTGACCCCTCTACTTGCTCGACGCCTTGCATTGGATCGATTCGACCGATGAACGAACGATCTCGGTCGCCACCTCCCAGTCGTGACGAGTTGCGATGACAATACCTTCCCCTTTCTATTTTTTTCCGAGCTAAACGAATTGTTTCGTTCAATATTTTTTTCATGACTTTGAATAATGAACTATCAAAGAGGAATAAGAAGGATTTCGCAGGCCATCATTTCTTCGTGACTTTGGATTCGAACTGGCAAGAGAGGTTTTTTTTCTTTTTAATGGATTGGGAAAGAAGAGTGAAGGCGTGGCTGTTAATAAAAGATGAGGAGACACGAGGATGTTGGCATATGGAGGAAGGTAGGGTTTGATTTTTTTCTAATTGATTTTTTATATAATTTTATATTCAAAATATCTCGTATAACCTAACTCGAAATTCCAAACTTCTATTGAGGTGTGCTGCCAGGCATTTATAAGATTTTATCCACATTCCGAACACAATGGAATGTGTTTCGGAGCCCAGTTCAATCCTATGTGGAAGATAGCTTTTTAAATCGAGTTTAAATATTAAATTCCCGATATAAATTTCAACGCGTTTATATGCCGTATGCTCACACACCAACTCCAAACACTACGAAAGTTGAAATCCAATTATAGTACAATATTACGGATCCAATGGAACTGGTTTCGTCGAATTCCGAGACTATGCCTCGGAAGGCTATTTTTAAATATCGATTTAAACGGTAAAATTCAAAATTGAACAAACTGCTTTTAAATTCACTTTTTAAAAGTTTTATTACCTCCAGTATTATCAATATAAAATTTCCAAGCCATCAAATTATTTTTAATCAGCATCAAATTGAGGATTTAGTATTTTACCCAAATCTTCTATTGTTAAATTTGATAATTAAATTGCAAAATTCGTAGTTATATTTGAAATTCAAGTTAAACTAACTTCCAAATATTCAAAATCAATTAAATATTTCATTCAAATGTTAAAATTTACGGATCGTCACATCCTTCCCCCTTAAAAGAATTTCGTCCCGAAATTACAAGTTAAGAAGAACGATCCTCACCCGTTTAATATTTTCAAAACCAAATAGTTTTATCAACTTTCCGAAACAAATCTTTTTATTTAAAGACTCATTATCATTTCAACTAATTTTCCAAAATCAACCATAAGTTTCAAACAACATTGTTTTCTCAATAGTTCAAATTTAAATTAAAATTCAAAATTAAAATTTCGAAAATTTTCTCAAAATTTTTCTGACTCCCTAAATTTTCAAAAAAATTCGCCAGCGTCTCCTTTGCGCGGTTAGCTCGGTACGACTACAAAATGGCACCACAGGCCCTCGAAAGAAAACAAAAGGCCAAGTGGCTAAACAAGAAAATCACCAAATTTCATATAGAAATTTAAATACATACCTTTTGTCGAGCAATTTTTAATTTAATCTTCTAAATCAAATCCCAAATCCATTTCCCTGTAACACACCTGTATATCCTGCTAGCCATAATATCCATTAATAACCTTTAAAATCATTTTATATATTTTCTAACAAAAGTTTTCATATCTATTTCTATTTAATTAGTTTTCCCATAACCATATGAATTCAATTTATCTTTAACGCTGAATATTGAATTTTATCTTTCAATTATAGCTAATTCATATTATTATTTTAAATTAGTTTCATTCACTAATTTACTTCAATTTCCAATTTTGAAATCGTTTGTCGCTAACAAAAATTTTCCCAAAATTTTTCTATCTTCCAAAATTTTCGAAATTTTTTGGCAGATTCCCCTTTTTACGGAGGAGCTTTCGCAATTTGACAAAAGATATAAATATATATACATCGACCCACCCGGTCGGAAAAAATAAAAAAAGTTCATATTTCCTATTTTTATTGCGTAGGCATACCTTAGTTAGCATTTTTAAGCAAGCCGCTTATTTAATTAGCTATTTTGCGCAATCAAATCCAGCCCAACAACTTCTATGAACCTGTACTTACTCAACTAAAACATGTCAGTGTCATATATATGAAGGTTAACAACATTTCACTTATTTGCAATAGTTAGACACATGAATTCTAAAAGCAATGCACACAAAACACTTTCCGTAAGCAATTTATATAGTTTTATACCAATTCAACTGTTTTCAATTAATTCATATACCATTTTCATTCAATTTAAAGGGTTTACAACCCACTTGCTTACATTCAATTCATTTTTAATTTTAAACAAACCCATATTATTCCAATTGATTAAAAATTCAATTTTATTCACCTCTGTTAATATATTTACTTTCGTTTACAATTATTGAATTTCGATTCATTTCAAATCATATTCGATTTCGTCATTCCTTTAATTAGTTTTACTTACTAATTTTATTTCAATATTTCACTGTGTTTAATACAAACCAAATTCAATTCCAGTTCCAGTTCTATTTACTTACCAATTCAAAATGAATTTCAACATTCAATTCACTTTCATGTACTTGCAATTGCAAATTCATTCATTCATTCACAATTTATTTTCCATCCTAACAAATTTATTCCAATCATTTAGTCTATAAGACTTCTCAAATTCACCTTTATCTAAATTAACTCAAGTTAATTTCAGTTTAAATCCGAATTTCCTAAGTTTCAGACTTATTATTCCATAACTATTTTAATTAAATTCCAGAGCCTTTCCACCTTTTCCAAAACCATTATTGAAAACAATTCAAATTATCCTTTGAATTTCAAAACCAAACCAAGTTTTTCCAAACAAATTTAATTTAAAACGATCCAGTAGCAATTCCTCTCTTGGAAACCCAAAAATGAACATCGATGATGCTGCAGTCATCATCGAAGTTATTTTCCAGCGGCCTAAAAGATTTTAGTGCCTTTATCCCTTCAAAATATTTTTCCAAAACCTTTGAAATTCATTTTCAAACTAAAAAGGGATTTAATTTCCAAAATTCCCAATTTCAAATCTTTTCAATCCACTTTCAGTTATTACTCTGGAATCTATTTCAAATTATAAATTACATTTACATTTACAATTCCCTTTTGTATATGGATTTTATTTCCTAACTTTGGAGTTACGATTTCAATTTCTTTTTCAACTCTAATGATAATAATTTAATATTATCACTTCCAAACAATCAAGCAACCATATACTATAATAATTTACAAAAAAATTATTTCCTTTATCTACGAAAATATTTTGGGTAAAATTATTTCATTTACCCTACTTTAAAACAATATCGTGTCGAATTGTTTTGTACGAGGGTTTAGAGATCCCTATCAATAACGTTAATTACTCATATTGACCAGAATCCATATACCACTCAATAAACCAATCATCAAAATATAAAACAATTTTATATTCACTAACAAATACGCACTCATATCTATTATTGCACTCACATTCATTCTAGAGTACTGCTGACTCTATCTCTAATGAGCAACACCCAACAGAGCCAAGGTTGTCGCTTAACCCAATGCTCTGATACCACATGTAACATGTCCGATTTTTCGACGTCCGAAAGTCGACATCAATACGTCCACTGTATCTAATGTCAAACAGTCGAATGCCGAAAAAACGAACCGTTAGGGTTTAAAAAAGAAGAAGATAAAATAAGAAACAGACACAATAACAGAATCTCATAATTCGCAGTGGAACAAATATAATGGATAAATGAATATCTTTAAACAAAATCACTATATCAGTTATTACATACATCACGTTACATTGTCAGAGTGATACAACAACAAACATCGGAAAAGAATATAACATATACTAGTGATACGCTTCGCCATCCAGCTTGCTCCTGATCTCCACAGCATCTCTTTTTCCGATTTTTGCTCCCGAATAATCCTAACCTGACTCTACGCTGCCCGTGTGGAAAATTATTGGCACCCAGAGTTTAGAAAGGGAACAATAAACTCCAGGTCAATCGTGGGACTGATGTGAGATCTTAAAAATAGTTATTTTCACAAAGAAAATAAAAAGAAATCCGCTATGCTTTTGGAAAATGAAACTACCATAAGGCCTCCCGCCACACACATAATGCAAACGCAGAATTGGAGGAGATTTCTCCTTATGATAGTCAAACATGCTCAATACGCAAATTCCTTTCGATATTATTATTAGTGCATAGTGCAGAAAACATTTCTAAAGTATAATATTAATCTTAGCCAGCATACAATCATTATTGTATGCGTACTATAGCTACCATGTTCAATAGCAGGTTACCATCACATTCCATGGCAGGTTATACAAATAAAACCATACAGGGCGCGTATTATTTCTTTGGATTTCCAACAAATGGTCATGGTAAGGAACTTCCTACTTCCACGTGGGTACGCCTCTGGATGGACGTCCCGAGAACCTACCCGGATCTCTGCCAACACAAGGCCGGGTTACCTCTGTAACTAGGTATCTACTACTCGAGTATGTCATCCCTCGGTCCTTTGGGGTCTTTATCCGAGGATCCTCTACACCAACAACCACAAAGAAAAATATTTGCAGTAACCACAAAGGTTAAATATCAGGTCTCCATACCTGACACCACCCTTTTCCAGAAGGAAATGACATACCCTAAAGGGTGCGACCCTCATAACCTTACCGCACTTTTCCTGTTTCGACCATTTCGAGGTGTGAGGTCCAATGAGGTCTCGTCCATAAAGCTACACTTTTCACAAAGTCATGCTTTGATCAACAAATGATCACCAGCAATTCATATGTCACATCACCAGATTGGGAATGTATCACTAGTAACCATCAACTACATAACCTCTGAGCTCGTACGTCTCAGAGAAGGGTGTTAAGCTAAGAGAATAAATTCTCCGCCACCAACAGAAATGTATTTGATAGAAACTAGCTTTACATCTCAAAGTGTAACGTCAGACACACATCCATACAAGTCCGTTTCGGGTTTGAACGGAACCGAAGGCACTTCCAAAGAAGCTCTTGCAAATTCTGATATTCACAAATCACGTCCGGAATCCCTATCACAAAGGTGATAAAATCTCTATACCGGAGCAACCTGGTGCAGAGACATTCGATAGGTAATCCTTTTACTATTGAAAATACCTGGTCTTCAACACCATCTTCAAATGCATACCATTTCGTCGTATCATTATTCGGAATGGGTTTTATGACACAAGGTCCTCTCCTGGCTAATCCGAATAACGATCGCTTATTTTAAAAATAAGTTTTACATTGAGATTTCAAAAAATCACAACAATTTTCACTTTGATCTTTTAAATAAAAGATCTATCGCAATCACAAAGGTTCGATGTGGTTTTCAGATATCCACTTGGAATCCGACCTCCGGTCGCATCGAAATTCAAATGCCATTAAAAGGCCAATATTGATAGTTGGTTAACTATCAATAAATATTCACAACAATCACCAAGGTTTAAATAATTTTCCCAATTATTTATTTTCAAAATATCTTTACAAGATTTTTTTTTTTACACTTCAACCATTTGAAAACAAATTTCAAATTAATTTCCACATTTCATTACTTCAAAAACAAATTTCAAATCACTTTTCCTTGCGCGGAATACATTTCCAAATGTTTATTTCCACTGAACATCCGCCAAGATCAAATGCTTTAAAATAATTTAAATTACTTATCCAAACATATATACTTGGAAATAAAACTATTTTAAAAAACTTACTTAAATATTAGTTATGAAAATATTATACTAATATCTTATATAAAATTTCAAGTCCAAACTAACTTTAAAATAAAATTAGTAGACAGGGTATAAATATTTAGTTAACCAATTTCTAAATCAAATTTTAATTAAATCTTTAAAATAATCCTTTCTATAATTAACTAAATAAATCTTTACTTTAAAGATTTAAACATTTCCCAAATAATTTCTCTAACAGTATTTTTTCAAAACAATTTCTAAAACTTTTAATTTATACTTTAAAAGTTACTTTAAAAATATACTCGGCTTTCCAGGGAAGAATTTTCTTTCCATTTATGTCAATTAATAAATCTTCTCGATTTATTTTAATTTACACTTCAAATCTGTAAATTTCTTTTCACACCTTAAAATAACCAAATGCTTATTTTTAAAACAAATCTCCCTTTCCTCTATAAATTCCCATTGTGAATTTAAACTTCTAAATATCCATTGATATACGATTTTCAAATCGATTTCCAAATATTCATTTTCAGCACCAAATTAAATTCTAAATTGATTTCCAAATTTATTTTCAAATACCAAATCAATTGATTTCTAAATTTATTTCAACACCAAATTTATTATCTTTTAAAACAAAATTCCTTCTTTTAAATTTATTCAATTTTCTAAAATCAATTTACTATAAATTTTCTACTAAATTTCAAAAATCAAATTTTATTTATTCCCGGTATCCTACGATACCAAAAATATATTTGGCTAAATTATAGCCTTCAAAGGTTTCGATCATAAATAGGCACACACAGATTACAAATAATCAACACACAATATTGAAACTAATTCAAATATTTGAGGAATCCAATTGGATCCCTCCAACCTATATTCCCTGCATCCACAGACATTAGCACAACAATTAAATACCAATTCCACTTCGAGGTGGAATATCGCGGTATATGGGATTTACAAAATATCATCCGCTATTATGCGGCGTATAGGGTCTATTTCAAAACAAATAACAACAATCCATCATCCAAGCACACCATCAACAATTTTAAATTGAACTATTTAAAATCAAACTGGAAATTCCAATTTAAACTTGAGTGAGAAGATCTCACCTTGCTTTTATTTTGCAATCCATTCTCATTCCGACTTGATTTCACGGTTTTAACCTTGTATAAGCAATTATACAATTTATTAATACTCGAACCAATCAAACAAGTAAATTTTCATTTGATAAATTTACTTAACTAAGAATTTTATTTTAAACTCATTCTCCTTTAATAGAGTTAATCACCATAGTTCATTAATTTTAACATAACTTAGTAAATCAAAATATATGGATGCATATTTATTTTCTTTTGAAACCCATGCATATAAAATTAATTTATATAGATAAAAATATAATCTTGGGACAAAATAAACTTAGGAAATAAAGATGGATATTTGTAAAGTATTTTGTTCTCCTTTAATATATTTTTACTGTTTTTTCCCTATGTGTGTATATATATACCGACTGTTGTGTGTTTTTTTCTTCTTTTTTCATATATATATAAATTAAATAAAGGGAAGAAAATACCTCAGCTAAACCCTGCTGCTATGGCCCCAATTCGAGCACGACTGCACACAGAGAAACCCCAGGCTAGAGGACCCATCGCGGGTCTCCCTTTCCCACGAACATGAAGCCCTAGCTTCAATAGTGAACGTGTGCCCATCTTCCAGTTCGACTGCCTTCTTGCCATCGAAATCGCGACTAAGTCGCCTCGCTCACGGTTGCCACCTCTAACGTCGAGCCCTAATCGGCCTTTGCCCCAATCCTCCAGAACGATCGACATCGGCCTCGCTCGACCCCTCTACTTGCTCGACGCCTTGCATTGGATCGATTCGATCGATGAACGAACGAGCTCGGTCGCCACCACCTAGTCGTGACGAGTTACAATGACAATACCTTCCCCTTTCTATTTTTTTCCAAGCTAAACGAATCGTTTCGTTCATTATTTTTCGTGACTTTGAATAATGAAATATCGAAGAGGAACAAATAGGATTTCGCCTGCCATGATTTCTTCGTGACTTTGAATTCGAACTGGAAAGAGAGGTTTTTTCTTTTTTTTTCTTTTTAATGGATTGGGAAAGAAGAGTGAAGGCTCGGTTGTTAATAAAAGATGAGGAGACGTGAGGATGTTGGCGTATGGGGGAAGGTAGGGTTTGATTTTTTCTAATTGATTTTTTTATATAATTTTGTATTCAAAATATCTCTATAACCTAACGCGAAATCCCGAACTCCTATCGAGGCGTGCCGCTAGGCGTTTATAAGATTTTATCCGCAATCCGAACACAATGGAACGTGCTTTGGAGCCTAGTTCAATCCTATGTGGAAGATAGCTTTTTAAATCGAGTTTAAATATTAAATTCCCGATATAAATTTCAGCGCGTTTATATGCCGTACACTCACACAACAACTCCAAACACTACGAAAATTGAAATCCGATAATAATACAATATTACGGATCCAGTGAAACCGGTTTCGTCAAATTCTGAGACTGTGCCTCGGAAGGCTATTTTTAAATATTGATTTAAACGATAAAATTCAAAATTGAACAAACCGCTTTTAAATTCACTTTTTAAAAGTTTTATTACCTCTAGTATTATCAATGTAAAATTTCCAAGCCATCAAATTATTTTTAATCAACATCAAATTGAGGATTTAGTATTTTACCTGAATCTTCTATAATTAAATTTGATAATTAAATTGCTAAATTCGTAGTTATATTTGAAATTTAAGTTAAACTAACCTCTAAATATTCAAAATCAATTAAATATTTCAATTCAAATATTAAAAATTTCCGGGTCGTCACAATCTGGATCAAGCAAGATGGGATCCAATATTAAAGATTCTTCTCTTCTAACATTTTCAAGAATAAAATCATCATCTAAATTCGAACATACCAAGATTGTCTCTGAAATGACAGAAGAATCAATATTATCAAAAAGATTCTCTGAAACACTGAAGCTATCTTGATTACCCTTGCCAATGTTTGGCGAATTAACAATATTAAAATGATGTAAAAGATCGTCTAAAAACTTCAAACCTTCAGTTCTTTTGTGCCTGAGATAATTGATTAAAATCCCTCTAAAATGAATGAACTTTGAAACGAATAGGAAACCATGTTCCAGTAACACTTCTGAAGAGATTGAAGAGACCGATGAAGATTTGATTTTACCAAAATAATATTTAAGATCTCGAAATCTTGCTTTATAGCCCTTACCAATATTCGGGGCATTAACAAAATTAAAGTGGAAAAGCAAATCTTCCAGATACTTAAAACCTTCAACTCGATTCTGCCACAAATGATCGAGCATAATCCCTTTCAAAAGCATGATCTTTAACATGAATTGGAATCCATTTTCAACCAAGATATCAGATGAAACAGAGATTCTAGAATAAGTCGAACACTTATTACTCTTATGGCCAAAATTGCCGCAATTAAAGCACCTAATAGGATCATGGCATTGAGACGCAAAATGATTGTTGTCTCCATATCTAAAACAATAGATCTTGTTAGTTCTAGAATCCATCCATCTTTTGTTCAATGCTTGAGGCCGCGAATATCGAAAATTATAAGTTGTCAATTCGTCTTTGACCACCTGAGCATAAGAACGATGTCGAATCGATTCTGAATCTCTAGCATTAATATCTGCTTGCAAATAAGGATGACTTAGAGAAGAAAGAGGATTTTGGATCGGAGACAAGAAACAGTCGAAGTCGCCATTTTTAATAAGTTAATTAAGATTTATAATAATAAAAATAAAATTTAAATGAGTCTATAATATAATATAATATAATAATAATATTGATATTAATTACAATATTAAATTAACCAATTTATAAAAATTAACCAAGTTTTATAAAAATCTAATAAGTTTATAAAAATTAACTAAGTATTATAAAAGTATAACTAAATTATTGTCATAATAATAAATTTTATGAAAAATTAACTAAGTATAATAATAATAATAATAATAATAATAATAATAATAATAAACATTTCTATAAAAATTAACTATGATTTAGAATAGTAATAAGTTAACTAAGGTTAATAATAATAATAACAGTAATAATTAAACGAGTCGATGATAATATTAATAATAATAATAATAATAAATTAACTAAGTTTATAAAAAGTTTAAGTACATAATCATGAAAAGTTTAAGTACACTAGTATTGTCCACTTAAAAATTGAAACTGATACTCCACTATAAATCACAGTAACTTTCACAAATGGATTTTGGATCCATTGATTTGGGTTAAATCATTTGTTTCTGAAAATAGTTTTTTTGATTATTTCATTTGTTATTAAATCAGTAAAGTTCTGAAAGCAATTGCAATTCATAAACTAGCAAAATATGTTTTTAAGTTTCAGTTTTTTTATCATTTTTTGTTCATTTTTTACAAATTAGCAAAATATGTTTTTTAAGTTTCAGTTTTTTACCATTTTTTGCTCACATTTAACTTCCTAAAGGGGGAAAGTTTAATCAGTTTACTATGGAAATAACGTGGATATTCAGTGAATTGTTGTTCACTTTTTTTCATTCAAGGAATTTTTTTTAAAACACTTGGTGTAACGTCCCACCTTTTCGCACGATTTAAACCGACACACGTGCCAGTTCAAACCATACGGAAGGGCGGATTGTTATGGGGTAAATAAGAAAAAAACAGAGAAGAAATAAAACAAAATAGAATCTCACATCGGAAGGATAAAATATAATAATAAAATATACAATTTATAAAACTGTTTACAAACATTCAGTTCTTCTTTATACATTTAAATATCAGAGTTTACATACCAATAATATCAATGCAGCGAAATACGGTGTAGTGGAATATAAAATAGTAGATAATAATACTACAATCTTCGTCTTCGTCCTCCAGAGCTAAAACTTCAAATCCTGAAACGCTCGGACTGACCCGAGCGAATTTGAAAAGACAAAAACACTCGAGTCAGAACTAAAAGATCTTATGTAAGTTAAATTAACAGAAATAAATATGAGTGCAGTAACTCAAGAGATGCTCGGGATTTACATCTCCTAAGGATCCGTTAAACTATTTACTATGTAGTATATTTGCGCTACTATAGTAGTGTCTATTCATAAAATAAACTTACTTTTAAATAGCGTTAAGGGGTTACCCATATAGCCCTTAACACAGAATATATTCCCATAGTCTATAAAGTACCGTAATCTCCCCCGTACTGGGCGTCGTCAGAGGGCACTCCATAGGTATGGTACAAAACCAAAATCGTATAAGGCGCGCTAGGGTAGGTGACACGGCACAACTAGGCAATGCCAGGGTAGATATACCAATTACGCTTCCGGGCCGATGGTAACGCGTAGCCGCAGCTACCGCCCACCTCGAACAAACTCCCCAAAATCAAAGTAAAAGTGGCCACTGAATCAATCCAAAGTCAAAGTATAATATCAAAGAGGAGTGTCCGATCAGAGCAATGACCTCATTAACCTGTCGATCGCTCCTATTTTAGCCACCTTATGCCAACTCACGGGAGTTGGGTCCACGTATTTACCTTACAGGAAACGTCGCCACCATCCTACTTCATTCTGGAATCTCCACCGCGTACACGGTTAGTCAAAGTGGTTTTCGGTATCGACAGAGAGTATGTCCATATCCGATCCCGGTCTCTTTGCCAACCAATCGTTATTATAACACCGCGGTCATAAAAAAATAGTTTATACTTTAAAAACCAGAATAAAAATTTCCATTTCAAAACTATGAATACGATATCATTTTAAAACCCAAAACAATATGATATCATTTTTCCCAAATATAATTCTTTCCCAAAAATCATACTGCTTTAAAATTTATAATATCTGGAAACCAAACATTTGAATTATACTTTCAAAGCATAATATTTCGAAATTCATAAATTTTAAAACCATAACTTCTAAAACTTAAACGGTTTGGATATTCAACGGTATATAAAATAAATGGTTTGACTTAAGGTTACTTTGTAAAGAAAATAATTTCCATGGCTTTACAAATATATTTCTTTATTTAAAGTCTAAACCAAAATTTAAATATCACTTTCAAGTTCCAAAACCACTTCAACTTTTCTATATATATATATATATATATATATATATATATATCCATTTGGAGTATTAATATTTCAAAACTAAAATTGGAATTTATTCTTTCCACAAATTAAATGTTCTATTATTTAGTCTTGAATATTCACATAAAATCCATAAATAAAACTCCAATCTCTAGCAATTAAATATTGCTTCAAATTAATTTATACTAAAATATTCATTTTAAATTATCTTGGAAAAATCCCGTTATAAATATCATATCTTAAAATTTCCAACTTAAACATATAATATAAATTATCAAATTCCATTTCTCAAATTTTTCCAATTTTTATTTAACAGATTTATACCCAGCTTGAATTCAAAATTTAACTTCATATGTATATATATATAAGGATAATTATTTATAAAATATCAAAGTTAAAATTTTTATAAACCGTATCCCATCCAAACCATAGAAATCACTTTAAAATATTTATATATAGACCACGGTGCCTGTATAAAATTTTCTGTCCTATGGTCAAGTGATACGGATATTTATCATTTCAATCCGCAATTTAAAAATAAAAATTTGCGGTTGTATATCATTTCAAACCACAATCCCGGATGAAACGAAAAATGCATGATAACTTGCAGTTTAAATGATATAAAATAAAACATCCATTCATCAACATCATCCATCATCCAAATCACAAAAATCATCCAATAATAAAACAATATCAATATATATCTGATAATATATAACTGGTAATAACTGGCAGTTATATTAAAAATAAATTTAACAACTATTAAACTAACAGTTTATATTCAGTAATCAATTTTATAACTGTTTTCTAGCAGTTCCTATGCAAATAAATAAATTCTAACTGTCAATTAATATGCAATAAATAAAATAAATTAACAGTTAAATTAAATAACGCGATTTAGCAAATATGATGGACGAAACATGCCAAACAGTTATAAATAAATTTCTACTCATATCTAAAATAAATTTAACAAACATAAAAACTTTTAGAAGTTGTGAGTGGGTTAAAACACTCACCTTTTGAATTTAAATTGGAATCAAATCCAATTTAAACCCAAAAATTGGACAGTCTCCAAATTGGTCCAAACCAGCGTCACCAGATCCGAAATTTAATTACGATCCTAACGAAAAAAAATTCACGAGAAACAGATATCGTATGAAGAAATTACAGCGATAAATGGGATAAAAATCAAATTTATTTAAAACAAAATAAACATCACCTAACTAAAGCTTTGCCACGTCACGCCTTAATCCTTCTCCCATAAGTGTTCCCGCCTGCATGCACAGTACTCACGAAAATATACATCACAACCGAACGTTGACCAACGTTTATCCCCCTCCTCCGGCACCAATAGGCTGCGCCACCATCACCAACAGGTCCATCTCCCTCGGCCGCACCTCCCTGCCCCATGCGCACGACCCACAAGGACGACCGCCGCCGCCTATAACCCTGGGGTTTCTAACCCTAATCGCGACTTTCCGGCCACCACGCCACGATTTAGGCCTTGCAACCACCACCATTCAACTCCAAATCGAATTCCCAACAAAACCCATATCTTGATTTCTCCGATTGATTCCAAAATCGAAAAGCCCCAAATCACATATAGGGTTTCGAATTTCCAATGTTTGACCTCGATTTTGCCGTTGATCCGAGCATCGTATACAGAAACGAACACCTCCAGTAGACTACGCATATCGAAAACTTCAACATATATTTTTTTAGAATTTTTTTCTGGAGAGTTTGAATTTTCATTTGAATTTTGAATTGAAATAGATCTAGGTTTGCATCCATTTGAGGAGGAGAAGGAGTTGAAGAAAAGAACGTACAGACAAATGATAGAAGATGGAGGCTAGGGTTTATAATCGTCTATTTATAAGTAGGGTTGGATTAGAGTAGATAGACCAGATAGATGAACGTACGGAACAAACTATGGCCCAAAAATCCCGTTCTAACCCCGGAACGAAATTTATTAAACCCATATATCCAAATAGGTACTTTAAAATATTCTGAACGCGATGGAAAAAGTTTCACGTCCAAATTTGATCGTATGAAGAAGTTATGCTGAAAACAAAATTTCCAAATTGATTTCAAATTGATTTTAATTAAATCGATTTCAAGGCGTTTTGCGTCCGTACGATCAAACGACAAGTCCGATCAATACGAAACTTGAAACCCTACAATAATTCAACGATACGGATCCGATGAAACTAGTTTCGTCGAAATCCGAGTCCGTGGCCAAAATGGCTATTTTTATAATAATTAAATAAATTAAAATAAATTATAAAAATCAAATTTTATATCTAAATTCTAAAATTTGACCAAATTTTATCGCTTTTGTATTTCTTAATCAATTTAAATGGTTTAACAAGTTTAGGTGTGAATTATAAGTTGATAAGTCTATCAATTTCAGTGTTAATTCCTCCGCTTTCTTATATTTGGGAATTATAAATTAAATTCTCAAAACCCATTTATTAGATTTCAACTTTTATATTCTCACCTTTTATCAAAACAAGGATGCCACTAACATTGGTTCATGATTTCATGTTATTATCCTTAAAGTCCATCTTAATTTCAATAACGTAATATTTTACTGTTAAATTCCATTTTATTATGCAATAAATGCAATTGTTGAATTTGATACTCAAATTAATTTATAAATCCTGCTTTCTATAATCTATATCAACAAAGGGTCCAATTATAAATAGAATTAGCATTAACTTCATCTTATAGAATTAACTACTTCAATTACAAAACAAATCTACGCTAACTTTACGATTTAAGTCAATTAATTGAAATTAGGTCTGCATTAAATGTTATAAATTATACATTGGAACCTCAATAAATTTCGTTTATTGATTTAAAATCTTTCTATTCGGTAAATAGACATTTTATGGATATAAATAACATTTGAATTAAAATACATCTCATTAGTGTAAGCTTCATTTCTTATAAATCCTCCTTTATTAACTAGACACATTAACAACCAAAATAATTAATTTAGATTTATTTAAAACGATTTCCATTCTTAACTTAATATACTCAATAAATGTTTAACCTAAATAATTGTTACCCTTTTACATTCAAATTCACTTACAACTATTATTAACAACACTGTTGCCATAGATTTAGATTTTATTAAATAAATTAGATGAATGGGTAAAATTTTGTAATTATCCCAAATGCCAAATATATTTATGCATTAATTACTACTTATTATTATGAATTCATTTATTAATTTACTAGTTGCCTTTGTCATCTTATTTCCTATTTACTACCAAACTTCCTACTTAGTTATAGTTTATCAATATATACATACCTAGGCAAATCAAGTTCTTGTCCTTTCTGTTATTTCAATTAAATCGGGTATGCACAAATAAATTGTTAATTAACTTATTCCTACAAAATTATTTACATACGTTCAGTTCCAAATTTTATAGAATTAAATTCTAATTACTTACCACTTAATCCATCAATCATACATTCTATCCAAACATGCATTTTAAAACTTTTTATTTTAAATAAGTTATTCAATGTTGACATCCACTAAATAAAATTTACTTTCATTTGTATAGTTGCAATTCAATTCAGTTATTATTTCATTAATACTATTTCCGCTTTATATCTTCCAGTATTAATTTCACAAACCAATTTAATCAACAAATTATAACTTATAACCACAAACGCCAATTTACGTTATTTCAATCTATTGCCATATAAACATTTAAACTTTTAACCTTTAATTACAGTTACTATATCTAATTCCTACATTTACTCAAATAAAATCTTAAGACTTTTATTTTCATTCTAAATTAGATTAGAAATCATATTAAATTAACTCATTTAATATCATCGAATTTAACGGGTCGTTACACTTGGTAATTGTCCAACTCTTCATGCCGACTGAAGCGTAGTTAGTTAATCAAGGTCATTATCTGTGGAGCTTCGTCCTTCATTTTCCCCATAAAAAAATATTCGCGTATATTTAGCTTTTGTATCTATATAACTTGAATTCATCTCTTTAACCAGGGGGGTCACATATATGACACAAGTAGGTAATTAACTTGGAGTTTTATTTAATTTTATTCCTCCCAACATGAGAGTACTGAACTAACTATAAAAGTTTATGAGGTTAAGAATTGGTTTATTTTACTAACTAAACTGACTAGACTTTCAAAGTGGCGATGACTGTCAACTCATTAAGGTATATGAGTATTGTAGAATACATTTATTAATGTATTAGAACGTGTACTACATAAACAAAAGAAATTGTACATTCAATATTTTTGTTTGGTTGATGTTGATGTGGTCACTTATTATTTTTGTTTGGTTGATGTATATAAGAAAATGGCTTGATTGATGCCCGTAAGCTCTCTGGCCTGTAACGACCCTAGATTTGGCCCTGTTTATTTTAATAAAAATTTAAAACAATTTAAATAAAATGTAAACTTATCCATTTGAAACAAATATGATTTTGAAATAATTGCCATTGTTTATATAAATGGTATTTTTAAAAGGGAAATTAATTTGAAAATTTAAATAAATTATCTCAATAATATTCATATTAAAATTGTCTTTTATGATCGAATTAAAATACCTTACTCTGTTTATATTTGGTAAGTATACATATAAATGATAATGTTTGAAATGAAATTTAATTCTATCAACATAAAAATAAATATAACATATGGATATAACTTAATTATTGACAAAATACAAATAGAAGTGAATATAAATAAACCGTATTGAATATAACTTAACTTTTATTAGTTAGAAATAAAAAAATAAAGTGGAAACAAGGATTAAACATACAACATAATCTGAAAACATAATTGTATAAAACTAAAATAAAAACAAAGTATATGGTAAAAAAAATTATAAAATAACATAACATAAATAAACAAGCATACAACATAAACTGTTAATTTAAGAGCGTAAAATAAAATAAGCACAATGTTTAAAATAATAAAACAAATTAACTTCATATACACACATCAATATCTACCTGCAAATATTATGCACAAACAAAAATAACAAAACAACTTATCTTCACTTACAAGACACAAGATATACAAGTAAATCTGATAACCATGTATACTGAAAACTAGTAATAGAACAAGTATTCATAAATATAAAGGATCAAGTGTTGTCTATATGTACAAACTAGAAGCTGTTAAAACAAATATTTTTAAACAAATGTCTTCATAAGCTAAATCTATTTGCAAATATGAAACAGAGAAACACAGGTCATATAACCTACATGCAAGTATATACTTTTACATAAATATCTATGATCAGAAAATATTTTAATAACCATGCAAACTAATTAGGATTCAAAACAAATAAGAACAAAGGAATAGCTTCATGTACAAGCTTTGTTGGCCTACAAAATGAAAAGGAGCAAACCAATATCTTTATGCATAGTACAACAATTGTATACGAATATTTATGAGCAGCTGAATATAATGAGTATGTAAACCTATTTGGTAAACAAAACATTTAATGCTAATATCTCAGCCTACATTTTTTCAATTCAGAGATAGTGCAAATCTAATAAAACAAAACAATCTGGTCAAAACAAACAAACAAAAAGAAAGAAAGTGTTTGTCCAGTTATCACCTTCCTCTACATACCATTTCTCTTATATATATCTATACCTTTCTTTAGTTCGACCAAGAAATAGTAATACCTGAGAAACAAGAAAATGAAACATATTCAAATCTAAAAGAAAGGGCAGATTCATGAACAAAGCACCAGGCAGTTTTCGTCTGCAGTTTTCAAGGCATAAAAAGGGCTTGTTGTTCAACTGTTATTTGAAGTGAGTAAACATTAAATTTGAAGCTTTAAGTTCAACATAAATCAGTTTATGATTCAAAGATCCTATGATATGATATATACCTTACTTTGTATAATTATGTGTTGCTCTGTTCTCACTGTGTTGGTAACAGTTTGAAATTTATTTTCAAACTTAAATATATTTCATCTAATCATGGTAAATGTTAGAATTCGAAAATATACAAGAAGATTAAACTCTAGACTAAGATTTTAACACTGTTTTAAACATGTTACAAGAATAGTATCCCTGGAAACTATGTTACAGGAAATTAAATAAAAATGTGATAAGTCCAACTGATGTAAAAAGTTAATTCATGTTTATAATTTGAAATATTACTGGAACTCATGATTTTTGAAACAAAAACGAAGTCTTTTACTTAAGTATTTCATGAGCAGTTCGGTGTTGAATAAGGATCGAATTTTTATCAAATTCTCGAATTTGATTCAATATTAAATGCTGAATTTAAACTGAAGCAAGTACAAAGGTTAGTGATCTTAGGAAAAATATTCACTGATTTTTCCATTGCATAAAATTTGGATACGAGATCGACATAGGGTTTTACTGCATGTTTTTGTTCATGCCAGTAAAATATGGGATTCGACTTGTACATATGATCGAGTGATTCGAGATTTGGTTGGAAGATTGCTGGGGACATTGTCGAGGTGTGGTCGAGTTTGTATCACCTCCGGTGGACCGTGTTTTGGTGGCGAGGCGTTTTGTTGCAGTGAGGTCATTTGTTTCTTTCGTTCGAACTGCATAATTTTGAATTTGAATTTTGGGTGGTATTTCGAATTTGGGTTTCTCGTGTTCGTGCTAATTGAGTTTGCTCGAAGCCTCAGAAGTTCGCCGGAGCCACGTGTGACGCTGTGCACGCGTACGGCACGGTGGCGTATCAGTGTTTGAAGGTGGGGCATAGTCTCGAGTCAATCTCGAGAATATTGGATGTTTGCTTCGGGTTTCTTTTGAGTTTGGGTGTGAAAATCTCCTGATGTTTATCTTTTAATTAAGTTTAAATGAAAACTTGATGTAAATTAAAAAGAGGGAAGAAGATGGAATTCGCGTATCTGGATTGGTGACTCGGGTGAAGGGGGCGATCTACTCGAAGCAGCGATTGAGTGTTATAAGGGAGATCTCGGGTTCTTTGTATCTGAGTGTAAGATTTTATAAAATTTGTTAGTAAATATAGGTTTCAGTAAAGTTTCACAGTAAAGTGAATACTGTTCAAGATTTAAGTAAAAATTTAATTCAAGTTTGATTATCATAGTTAAGGTTTATTAACAGGTTAACTCGTGATTAAATATTTTAAATTAATTGATTACTTTTGTTAAAGCTTAACCATGTTTTAAAATCTTGTTAATATTAAGTAATAAATTAAGTATATTAACAAATAATGTTTCAGTTAGTAATATAATTGATATCAAATTTCAAGAAGACTTGAATGTTAATTAAGTGAATAATCAATAGTAATTGATTGGGTTCAGAAGTAATTAAGAGTAATTACTTTGTAATTTTAATTAGTAGTGTATTATAGGTAATAAGTGAAATTGTAATTAACCACTTAATTAATTAATGAACGAATAATAGTTAATTAATCAAGTGATTTAACTAAGATTTAAGAAATGCTTAATGAAGCAATTAGCAGTAAATAAACAGGTAATTAAGTTCTATTTAGGTCGAAGAATAGTGATTGAGAAATAATTACTTAAGTAATTAAAGTTAGATAACTTGATTAAGAAAGTAATTAATTAAATAATGTGAATAAAGTAATTAAGTAATTAAGCATTAAGACATATATATTAATTAAGAAATGATTTTATTGATTAAATAATTTGAAGGGAAATAAGTGATTAAACAGGGTTAAGAGATTAACTCTCAAGTAATTAAATTAATCACAATAAGAACTTAAGACGATTGCTTATGGATGTCGTATGTGTAGACTATTTGTTTGTGATGTTTATTGATGATATTCTGTGATGCTCACTGATATGCTGTAATATATCCATGGAAATTGTGTATGATTTATCTGTGGTAAATGTTATATGAATTCAATCTTTGAATTAAACTGTTTAAGTTAATTAGACAACTTGGCCTTTAAAATGGCGTTCGGATTTCGATGAGACCGGGATCGGGTGTCAATTTGATATTCCGAAAACCACATCGATCCAAATTAAACGATAGGTCGTGAATTCTCAAGTGAAGATCGAGATGGTGTTTTCAGAATGCAAGGGTTATCATCGTTGACTCTTAGGGTGATTCCAAAATGAGTGTAACGAGATAATGCCTTTGGTTTCGTTCGAACCCGGAACGAACCTGTATGGATATAATGCTTTCAACACATTGTCAGGCGGACGATGAGCATTCTAAGAGCTATGTCCTGTAAAGGTAATCGCAGCCTCAAGCCTCATCAACCGGGAATGGCTAAAACAGGGGAGGTGCAGTAAGGTTAGGTGGGTCATGCCCAAGCAGGACGAGATATACCCCTGTCTAGATGTCCCTTTATTTCGGCTGTGTGGGCGGTTGGATATGCGCACCAACTGCGGGGTTATCTTGTTCGGGACTGTTCAGTAAGGAATGGTTCCGGCCTTGTGTTGTAGGGGAGTTAGGGTGGCTCCTCGGTACAGTGATCTAGACCACGTACTGTGACGGACGGTACCCCAGTAGCCCTGCCATTGTATGGGATCCAATTTCCAATAAGCGCCGTACGTTTTGATTGTACCCAACTACGTTGGAATGTGAGATGTAAGCATTTCAGCTATTTCTGTATTTTACTTGAAAACCCTAGACACTATTATAATATCACTGGATTTCCTATAAAAAAAATTTGGTTAGCGTAAGGTAAAAACTTACCCGTATTTATTTGTGGGGAGTCTTACGTGATACCTTTGTTTCAAAAGGTTTTCAAAATTAAACAATTTAAACCGTTTACTCATACCAGACCCATGTCTGACCCGGAGTTTATATTTTGTTTTTCATAAACTCTTGGGTACTCAAATTTTTACGAGTAGCCAAGTGATAGGTTTGGATTTTGTTTCTGGAGGAGCTTGGAGCAGGAGTCTCCGGACGTATGTAGATATCTATCTAGTTCTGTTGTGTTAGTTGATGTATATTGTATCTCTGATGTATATAGTGACAGATGTATGTATGATTGTCATGTGTATTGATATTGTATAATTCTGATATATGTAAACTATGTAATAGTCATGTGATATATTATATTTTGTTCCATTCCGCTGTGAGATTCTGATGTTGTTGTTCTTTCTTTTCTATTCCTTTCTATTTCTATCCCTTTCTTTCTTATGAAGATACGTCTTTCTGGTAGTAGAAGGGCGGGTCATCACACTTGGTATCAGAGCGCTAGGTTGAGTGAATACCTAGGCTCTTGAGTGATTTCTTTCTTGAGAGAACGTATTTGTAATTTTGATATTTATTTATTTATTTCTACCTATTTATTGGCTTACCTGTTCAGGTTTTCCAATATAAGTTATAAAGGTAGATAGGGTAGTGGTGTGTAACACAACTACCGATTGTTGGAGTTTTGAATATTTGTAGTTGGAGTGTATTTGTTGAGACTGTAGACCTATTACCGTCTCGAGTAAGCTTTGGGTGATGTGAGGATTTCATTGTTGGAATGTAATTTTGGGATGAGCTTGAGTTTGGATCTATCGGATGGACAGGAGCAAGTTATGATATCTTGATATCTCAGGGTGTAGTAGCTGCCTAATGAGACACAGTGATTTTGGATGTCTCCGAAGATGTTTTTTGGAACAAGTTAAGGAAGTATGTCCGTTTCGGAATTATGACCAAGTTCAGTAGGGTATTTTTTGTTTGGTTAAGGCCCGAGTTTCTCGAAGAGCTTTAAATGGAAGTCTTTGGTCATCGAGGTTAGCCATATAGCTTGAAGTGTTCTGTGTGCTGTCGAGAAGGTTTGTTGATTTTCAGTTTTCTTGAGGTGATTTCAGAAGTAGCAGAGTGGATTCATTTCTTCGATGGATTGACCCGAACAGTATATGGTTGTTCTGGATTGTGAAGGGAGAACAGTTTCGTTGCAAACTTATTTGGGTAGAATTGCCAGAGTGTTGTGCGACAATTCTGGAATTCATTTGTGTAATCTTTTACATGGAGTTGAGACTTTTCAAGAGAAGATTTAAGTTATTGATGTGAACCAAGTCTTTCCTGATGTATTCGAGAAGTTAATGGTTTGTCTTCCCATCGAGAGATAGAGTTGCGTGATGATTTGATTCCAAGAGTAGTGCTGATGATTTACCTTAATAGGAGAAAGGTTCCAAGAGAGAAAGAAGAGTTAGTTGAGCAGATTTAGGATCTTCTGGGGAAGGAGTCGATCAAGTCTAGTTTTTTCTTGTTAGGGTTCTGTGACGATGTTGTCGCTAAATCTGATGGATCGATAAGGTTATGAATAAGTTTGTTTTGGTATATTCTACGTGTGAAGAAGAGCTCAAGCTGTATTCGAGAATAGTGTTGGAGACACTGAGGAGGCATGTTTTGAAGGCGAGTCCTATAAATGCCATTTTTGAAAATCGAAAGTGAGATTTGTAGGGCACATTATTTTGGTGAAGATATCTCTGTAGACCCAGCAATGGGAGAATCTATTCTAGAATGGAAGCAACCGAAGCAACCGATGGAAATTCATAATTTTCTGGTTTAACTAACTACTACAGGAAATTTATCAGAGACTATTCCAAGATTTCTTCACATCTGATTAAGTTGACAAGGAAAAGAACTAAGTTCAAATGGACACCCGGTGTGAAGAAGCTTTCTAAGAGTGGAAGACGAGGCTAACCAGTGCTCCAGTGATTGTTATTCCGGAAGGGAAGGGCAGCTTTGGAATTTATATGGATGCTTGTATAATTGGTTTGGGAGCAGTGTTGATGCAGAGTGGAGAGTAATTGCGTATGCGTGTCAGCAATTAAAGCAACATGAAGGGAACTACGCTACGCATAACCTTGAGTCGTTAGCCATTGTGTTTGTTTTGAAGATTTGGAGGCACTATCTGTTGGAAGAGAAGTTGGGTTATTAACAGACCACAAACCATTGAAATATCTTTTTTCTCTAAGGGAATGTTAATCTGAGGCAGCCGTGGTGAGTCGAATTTCTGGCCTCATATGATATGGATATTCTGTATACCCAGGATAAGCGAATGTTGTGGTTGATGCTCTTAGCAGGAATGCAGTTTTGTTTCTTTTGGGAAGTTGTTCCTTCTCTCTAGGGAAGAATCATAAGTAAGAAAAGGGAGTATAGATCTTTTGAGGAATTGATTCTTGAACTAAGGATGGACGGTGTTCATATTTTAAGGTAGATGATCAAGATGCTTAAAGGATCAATGGTCGTTTGTGTGCTTGATATAGATGAATTGAGGCAATAAGTTTTAGCTGAATGTCATCACTCCAGACTGGATATTCACCTGAAATCTTTAAGATGTATAAAGATATGAGAAGAATTTCTGGAGACCGAGCATGAAGAGGGTTGTAGTTGCTTTCGTTTATAGTTGTACTTTCTTTCCGCAAGTTAAGGAGATCAATAGAGGTTGTCTAGGATTAATGCAATCTTTAGAAAATCTCAGATGGAAGTGGGCGATGATTTCGATGGATTTCATCGACGGTTTTCCAAGAACCAAGAAAAGAAACGATGGAATATGGATTATTGTGGAACGATTAACTAAGAGTACTCATTCTATACTAGTTAGGTAATCGGACTGCAGTTTCTGGCCGAAATTTTTCTTGAGGGAAATAGTAAGATTGCTTGGTGTTCCTGTTAGCATAATAAGTGATCGTGACCCTATTTTTCACCAGCAAATTTCTGGAAGATTTTGCAATTGACTTTGGGATCGAGTTTGAAATTTAGTATAGCCTATTATCCTCGAACGGACAGAGAGACTGAACCGTATTTTAGAGGATATGCGGCAAGTTTGAGTTTTGGATTTTGGGTAGATTGTGGAAGACTATCTTGTGTTTGGACCAGTTTTGTTTTGTGAAGTTTCTGCTAAGGTTGGGCTTATCAAAGGAAAGGATGAGAGCTTCTCAAGACCGTTAGAAGAAGTACGCAGATAAGAAGGAGACAATTGGAATGTGAGATTGGTAATTTGTTTTTGGACGAAGTTTCCCGATTAAAAAGGAACTATTAGATTCGGAAGGCGGGAAAACTTGACCCGAGATATATTGGACTATTTCGGATGTTGAAAAGGATTGGAGCCATTGCTTGCAAAGTTGGGTGCCAGATCGGATGTCTACAATTGTTGGTTAAGATGGGAGGCAACTCAGGAGTATAGTAGTGTAGCTGGTCATAGTAAAGTGGAACGAGGATTACGAAGATTTCACCTGGAAACTCTGGATAGTTTAAGAAAGCTTATCTGGATTTGTGTCCGGATAGCTAGCGATGTTTGTTAGGATAGATGTTGGTTGTTTGTTAATTTATAAATGAGTATGTTTGAATGGTTGATATTACAACTTTTAAATTATCTTTGTTTTAAATTTCGGGGACGAAATTCTTTTTTAAGGGGGGAGGAATGTGACGACCCTGGATTTTGGCCCTATTTATTTTAATAAATATTTAAATCAATTTAAATAAAATGTAAACTTATCCATTTGAAACAAATATGATTTTGAAATAATTGCCATTGTTTATATAAATGATATCTTTAAAAGGGAAATTAATTTGAAAATTTAAATAAATTATCTCAATAATATTCATATTAAAATTGTCTTTTATGATTGAATTAAAATACCTTACTCTGTTTATATTTGGTAAGTATACATATGAATGATAATGTTTGAAATGAAATTTAATTCTATCAACATAAAAATAAATATAACATATGGATATAACTTAATTATTGACAAAATACAAATAGGAGTGAATATAAATAAACCGTATTGAATACAACTTAAATTTTATTAGTTAGAAATAAAAAAAAAAAAGTGGAAACAAGGATTAAACATACAACATAATCTGAAAACACAATTGTATAAAACTAAAATAAAAACAAAGTATATGGTAAAAAAATTTATAAAATAACATAACATAGATAAACAAGCATACAACATAAACTGTTAATTTAAGAGCGTAAAATAA
This sequence comes from Allium cepa, assembly GCA_030765085.1. Taxonomy (NCBI): domain Eukaryota; kingdom Viridiplantae; phylum Streptophyta; class Magnoliopsida; order Asparagales; family Amaryllidaceae; genus Allium; species Allium cepa. The sequence continues at coordinate 409,218,335 of CM060928.1, read as the reverse complement.
AATAAGCACAATGTTTAAAATAATAAAACAAATTAACTTCATATACACACATCAATATCTACCTGCAAATATTATGCACAAACAAAAATAACAAAACAACTTATCTTCACTTACAAGACACAAGGTATACAAGTAAATCTGATAACCATGTATACTGAAAACTAGTAATAGAACAAGTATTCATAAATATAAAGGATCAAGTGTTGTCTATATGTACAAACTAGAAGCTGTTAAAACAAATATTTTTAAACAAATGTCTTCATAAGCTAAATCTATTTGCAAATATGAAACAGAGAAACACAGGTCATATAACCTACATGCAAGTATATACTTTTACATAAATATCTATGAGCAGCAAATATTTTAATAATTATGCAAACTAATTAGGATTCAAAACAAATAAGAACAAAGGAATAGCTTCATGTACAAGCTTTGTTGGCCTGCAAAATGAAAAGGAACAAACCAATATCTTTATGCATAGTACAACAATTGTATACGAATATTTATGAGCAGCTGAATATAATGAGTATGTAAACCTATTTGGTAAACAAAACATTTAATGCTAATATCACAGCCTACATTTTGTCAATTGAGAGATAGTGCAAATCTTATAAAACAAAACAATCTGGTCAAAACAAACAAACAAAAAAAAGAAAGTGTTTGTCCAGTTATCACCTTCCTCTACATACCATTTCTCTTATATATATCTATACCTTTCTTTAGTTCGACCAAGAAATAGTAATACCTGAGAAACAAGAAAATGAAACATATTCAAATCTAAAAGAAAGGGCAGATTCATGAACAAAGCACCAGGCAGTTTTCGTCTGCAGTTTTCAAGGCATAAAAAGGGCTTGTTGTTCAACTGTTATTTGAAGTGAGTAAACATTAAATTTGAAGCTTTAAGTTCAACATAAATCAGTTTATGATTCAAAGATCCTATGATATGATATATACCTTACTTTGTATAATTATGTGTTGCTCTGTTCTCACTGTGTTGGTAACAGTTTGAAATTTATTTTCAAACTTAAATATATTTCATCTAATCATGGTAAATGTTAGAATTCGAAAATATACAAGAAGATTAAACTCTAGACTAAGATTTTAACACTGTTTTAAACATGTTACAAGAATAGTATCCCTGGAAACTATGTTACAGGAAATTAAATAAAAATGTGATAAGTCCAACTGATGTAAAAAGTTAATTCATGTTTATAATTTGAAATATTACTGGAATTCATGATTTTTGAAACAAAAACGAAGTCTTTTACTTAAGTATTTCACGAGCAGTTCGGTCTTGAATAAGGATCGAATTTTTATCAAATTCTCGAATTTGATTCAATATTAAATGCTGAAATTTAAACTGAAGCAAGTACAAAGGTTAGTGATCTTAGGAAAAATATTCACTGATTTTTCCATTGCATAAAATTTGGATACGAGATCGACATAGGGTTTTACTGCGTGTTTTTTTTCATGCCAGTAAAATATGGGATTCGACTTGTACATATGATCGAGTGATTCGAGGTTTGGTTGGAAGATTGCTGGGGACGTTGTCGAGGTGTGGTCGAGTTTGTATCACCTCCGGTGGACCGTGTTTTGGTGGCGAGGCATTTTGTTGCAGTGAGGTCATTTATTTCTTTCGTTCGAACTACATAATTTTGAATTTGAATTTTGGGTGGTATTTCGAATTTGGGTTTCTCGTGTTCGTGCTAATTGAGTTTGCTCGAAGCCTCAGAAGTTCGCCGGAGCCACGTGCGACGCTGTGCACGCGTACGGCACGGTGGCGTATCAGTGTTTGAAGGTGGGGCACAGTCTCGAGTCAATCTCGAGTATATTGGATGTTTGCTTCGGGTTTCTTTTGAGTTTGGGTGTGAAAATCTTCTGATGTTTATCTTTTAATTAAGTTTAAATGAAAACTTGATGTAAATTAAAAAGAGGGAAGAAGATGGAATTCGCGTATCTGGATTGGTGACTCGGGTGAAGGGGGCGATCTACTCGAAGCAGCGATTGAGTGTTATAAGGGAGATCTCGGGTTCTTTGTATCTGAGTGTAAGATTTTATAAAATTTGTTAGTAAATATAGGTTTCGGTAAAGTTTCACAGTAAAGTGAATACTGTTCAAGATTTAAGTAAAAATTTAATTCAAGTTTGATTATCATAGTTAAGGTTTATTAACAGGTTAACTCGTGATTAAATATTTTAAATTAATTGATTACTTTTGTTAAAGCTTAACCATATTTTAAAATCTTGTTAATATTAAGTAATAAATTAAGTATATTAACAAATAATGTTTCAGTTAGTAATATAATTGATATCAAATTTCAAGAAGACTTGAATGTTAATTAAGTGAATAATCAATAGTAATTGATTGGGTTCAGAAGTAATTAAGAGTAATTACTTTGTAATTTTAATTAGTAGTGTATTATAGGTAATAAGTGAAATTGTAATTAACCACTTAATTAATTAATGAACGAATAATAGTTAATTAATCAAGTGATTTAACTAAGATTTAAGAAATGCTTAATGAAACAATTAGCAGTAAATAAACAGGTAATTAAGTTCTATTTAGGTCGAAGAATAGTGATTGAGAAATAATTACTTAAGTAATTAAAGTTAGATAACTTGATTAAGAAAGTAATTAATTAAATAATGTGAATAAAGTAATTAAGTAATTAAGCATTAAGACATATATATTAATTAAGAAATGATTTTATTGATTAAATAATTTGAAGGGAAATAAGTGATTAAACAGGGTTAAGAGATTAACTCTCAAGTAATTAAAATACTCACAATAAGAACTTAAGACGATTGCTTATGGATGTCGTATGTGTAGACTATTTGTTTGTGATGTTTATTGATGATATTCTGTGATGCTCACTGATATGCTGTAATATATCCATGGAAATTGTGTATGATTTATCTGTGGTAAATGTTATATGAATTCAATCTTTGAACTAAACTGTTTAAGTTAATTAGACAACTTGGCCTTTAAAATGGCATTTGGATTTCGATGAGACGGGGATCGGGTGTCAATTTGATATTCCGAAAACCACATCGATCCAAATTAAATGATAGGTCGTGAATTCTCAAGTGAAGATCGAGATGGTGTTTTCAGAATGCAAGGGTTATCGTCATTGACTCTGAGGATGATTCCAAAATGAGTGTAACGAGATAATGCCTTTGGTTTCGTTCGAACCCGGAATGAACCTGTATGGATTGAATGCTTTCAACACATTGTCAGGCGGACGATGAGCATTCTAAGAGCTATGTCCTGTAAAGGTAATCGCAGCCTCAAGCCTCATCAACCGGGAATGGCTAAAACAGGGGAGGTGCGGTAAGGTTAGGTGGGTCATGCCCAAGCAGGACGAGATATACCCCTGTCTAGATGTCCCTTTATTTCGGCTGTGTGGGCGGTTGGATATGCGCACCAACTGCGGGGTTATCTTCTTCGGGACTTTTCAGTAAGGAATGGTTATGGCCTTGTGTTGCAGGGGAGTTAGGGTGGCTCCTCGGTACAGTGATCTAGACCACGTACTGTGACGGGCGGTACCCCAGTAGCCCTGCCATTGTATGAGATCCAATTTCCAATAAGCGCCGTACATTTTGATTGTGCCCAACTACGTTGGAATGTGAGATGTAAGCATTTCAGCTATTTCTGTTTTTTACTTGAAAACCCTAGACACTATTATAATATCACTGGATTTTCTATAAAATGTTTTGGTTAGCGTAAGGTAAAAACTTACCCGTATTTATTTGTGGGGAGTCTTACGTGATACCTTTGTTTTAAAAGGTTTTCAAAATTAAACAATTTAAACCGTTTACTTATACCAGACCCATGTATGACCCGGAGTTTATATTTTTTTTCATAAACTCTTGGTTACTCAAATTTTTACGAGTAGCCAAGTGATAGGTTGGGATTTTGATTCTGGAGTAGCTTGGAGCAGGAGTCTCCGGACGTATGTAGATATCTATCTAGTTCTGCTGAGTTAGTTGATGTATACTGTATCTCTGATGTATATAGTGACAGATGTATGTATGATTGTCATGTGTATTGATATTGTATAATTCTGATATATGTAAACTATGTAATAGTCATGTGATATATTATATTTTGTTCCATTCCGCTGTGAGATTTTGATGTCGTTGTTCTTTCTTTTCTATTCCTTTCTATTTCTATCCCTTCCTTTCTTATGATGATACGTCTTTCTGGTAGTAGAAGGGCGGGTCATCACATGGCCCTTGAGTGGAAATCCTCTTGCATAATGCATTATTTGCTTATAACTTCAACATGTCCGCCTTTAAGTTCATTAACCTCTATTACAATGGTTGAAATGTACATTTTTCAATAAAATGACATCGAAACCAAAAGGTGAATACACTACAAAATCAATATAGTTTTAAGACCTGTGATAAAGACTTTAGTGTTTTGGGTCTCTAAAGAAATCCCATTTAAAGACTACATCATGGAGTCACAGCCTACTATAATAATGACCCAGAATAGGTTTTTAACCGGTCTTAAGTATCAAAATACGGATCTTATCTACAAAATCGCGATTACTGGGTATTAACTCTCAACCGAAACGTGGGTCTTCACGCAAAAAAAACAAACAAACAAAAAGGAAAATCGAACTGATATATCAATGGCGACTAGCTTGCAATCAAATGTGAACTGAAGAAGAAAGAGGTTTGCTTTTACAATTTTTGTTCGATGCCTAACTGATTTACAGTACTTCATTCTTTCTTCTCATCTCACTGAAGAAATTTTAAATCTAGTTTTTCAGTTTAGGGGAGTTGAGCAATTCGCAAGTATTCTCCTTGATGCAAAAATCTAAACTCCAGGTTTTCGATTTGGGGAAGTTGAGCAATTTGCAAGTAGTATAATCAACCTACGAAACAGTTTCAAATTCTTCCTATTAAATTTATTTTTCATCGACTGGTTTTGTTAATTGAAATTCTCAAGTAGCATAATCGTTGGTTGATTTTATTAATTCAAATTCGCAAGCAGTGTTCGCAAACAAAGTTTAAATGGGTCGTCTGTTTTGTTTTGCATCAATTGCTTGTCTGTGAAAAGCATTCTGTCGCCTATTTTGAGCTTTACAGTATAAAACTGTATTATATCCTACATTCTATTTAGCTCAATCTTTATTTTTCCTAAAGCTTCATATTCGTTTCGGTTCCATGGCATTTCTGTTCCTATTCCAATATTGAGTTTAAGCTTTGTTTTCTTTTTCAAGCAAATGATTTTGTAGAATAGCTGACTGGCTTAACTGTTTGAGAAGCATTCTTGATTTGTTTTCATTATATCCTTCACACGATTGCCATAATTTTAAGTAACTGAAGTTCTTGTTCTTTTCAACTTTGTCCTGCATACATATATGTGTAGATTAATTAGAATTGGTGTATGGTCACTGTTGGAAGAGGGCAATGTGCAAGAATTACTATTAGGGAAAGACTGCAACCATGCTATGTTGATTAAGACTTTGTCAATTATTGATAGTTTATTTATTTTGCTATAGATCCTTTAATCATCTTATGAAGTATCCGCTCTAACTCTTTGACTATAACTGGTAATGTTTTTGGATAATATTCATTTCTCTCAAAAAATTGAGGATTTATGAGTTCCTCTTGATAGTTTAGGTGTTCCATACTTGACTTAAAAGTTTATGCCTCTACAAAATGAAAGAATCGCTAAATTCATTGTATGTTAACTTATAGTTGGAAATTTCCCATTTTAGAAAGACCAAAAACAAATAATAAATCTATTGCTGGAATGAACAAAAAATTACTGTTGCACTATTATTTACGACTAATATATTTTTAGTGAGTGGAGGAAAAAACTAAACTTGCAACTAAATAGTTTTTAATATATACAAATATAGTATAGAGTCATCAAAGAGAGCCCAGTACCTCTTCGGATGGAGCAGTTACCAAATCGTGAGAAGGAAGCACTTCTCCTCCATCAGTATCCTAGTTAAAATCAAAGGTTGTGTCATTATCATTTGTCAACACCTACTGATCCCAAAAGAAAAAAGAAAATAAAAAAACGAGATTCATTATTATATGCAAAAATTGCTGTCTGAAGCAATATTTAGAAAAAAATTATAGTGAATTGTTCAAACTTCAATACATTGTCAAGATACCTACCGCCTATATCTTACACACACAATGCACACTTTGCAAGAAATTTCAAATTTGCATTTCTCAATCAAAATTTAATGGTTACTACCTATTAAAGATGCTTGTTTGCAAACAATTATTTATAACCCAATTGTGAACCTTTTACTAATGGGAAATTATATTTAGACACATATTGGTACACAAAACATGACATGATATATATTAACAATTAGATCTTCCTCTAGTTTCCATATTTCATATAAAAATAGATCTATTAACCAGTCAATATTTATCGTGTTAAATTTTACGTTTTAATTTGTGTTATAATTATACGATTATTATATTATGTAAATATAAGAACTGACATCGTCACATGCTTAAATGTCAATTAATGATCTAGATTAAATGAATAATAAAAAACAAAACTATATACATGTTGCATAAAAACACCCTTAATCAAACTTTTAGTTCAAGAGGATCTATTAGCTTGAATTGTCCATTTTATCATTTGTTTTAGTTTAGACAGATAAATGATGTGTTATATTTTTATTCATTTTACAAATTTGACTTGTGACAAGAATTGAGCAAAATTTATAATGTTTATAGGATTGATATCAAAATGAACAATCAGTCATGGATGTATTGTAGGCTTAAAGGCGGATATATAAATCTAGAGTTTGTCGACGGCGTCACTAAATTTGTTGATTTTGCATTTGTACAAGTAGAATCTGGGGGAACTATTAGATGTCCATGTTCTATGTGCAAAAATGGAAATTTTCAATTAAAGGAAGAAGTCTCTAAGCATTTATTACAAAAAGGTTTTGTTCCATTTTATTCTACTTGGATTTTTCATGGAGAGGAAGAAGTTGATGAGTCAACAATGTCTGAATCACAAGCTAGTGTTTAAATGATGAGAACCCATATAGGGATATGATTTTAGATGCAATGGGTCTTGATCACAATATGAAAGAGCAACAACCCAATCTCGAAGCTCGGCAGTTTTTAGACATAATAAAAGCAACCGATGAACCTTTATGGGATGGATGCAAAAAAGAGACAAAATTATCAGCTTGTGCAAAGATGATGGCCCTTAAGTCTAGAAGAGGTTTAACTGAGGCAAGTTTTAAAGATATGAGTTCATTGATTGGTAATATGTTACCAGAAGGGCATAAACTAGTTCACAATTTTTATGAAGCTAAAAAAAATGTTGAAACCTCTTGGGCTTGGTTATGAAAAGATTGATGTTTGTCCCAATTTTTGCATGTTGTATAAAATATTACAATGGTTTTTTGTGACAGTTGTAAAAGTCCTCATTATAAACTTGCAGATAGTCAAAATTACTTCAAAAATATTTCTAAAAAACAAGTTCGCTATTTTCCCATCATCCCAAGGTTGAAAAGGTTGTTCCTGTCACCAAATCATGCAAAAGACATGACTTGGCACTATTATAATCAATCTAGTGATGGTACAATGGCTCATCCAGTTGATGGTGAGGCGTGGAAGGAGTTTGATCATCGAAATCCAGAATTTGCTTCTTCTGAACGAAATGTCCGATTAGGCTTGTGTACCGATGGTTTCAACCCATTAGGAGTTTCGGCGAAAGTTTATTCATGTTGGCCAGTAATTTTGACAGTGTATAATTTATCACCTTGGAAGTGCATGAAACAACCATTTTTATTCTTAAACACAGTTATTCCAAGACCTAAAAATCCTGGAAAGAATTTAGATGTATTCTTACGACCTTTGATTGATGAACTACTAGAACTATGGAAGGGTGTTTTAGTTTATGGTGTGCATAAAAAAGATAATTTTATTCTAAGAGCTGCTTTGATATGGACTATTAGCAATGTTCCTGCATATGGTATGTTGTTCGGCTGGAGTACTCATGGAAGATTAGCATGCCCTTATTATATGGAGAAAATGAAATCCTTCACTCTTGAGCATGGTGGAAAACCATGTTATTTTTATTGTCATCGACAATTCCTACCATTAAATCATCCATTCAGAAGGAATAGCATTGAAAGTGTTCTACCATCATCTCGATGTTCTGGTGCTGAGATAAAAAATATAGTGTCAAGTTTGCCTAATGTTGTATTTGGATTTAAATCAGCAAATCATAAAATAACAGGATTCGGGGAATCCCATGATTGGGTACGTAGGAGTATTTTTTGGGACCTTCCTTATTGGGACTCAAATTTGATTCGTCATAATTTAGATGTTATGCATGTTGAAAAGAATTTTTTTGACAACATGTTCCACACATTAATGGATACTGAGAAGTCAAAAGAAATATAAAAGCTAGACTTGATCTTGAAAAAATATGTAGCAAACCACGATGGATGAGCTTAATTCAACATTCAAATGGCAATTATTACAAGCCAAAAGCTCCTTATTGTATCTCAAAAAAAGATCAAAAAATGGTTTGTAAATGGGTAAAAAGTATAAGATTTCCTGATGGTTATGCCTCAAACATTCGAAGATGTGTCAACGAGTCTGAAACTAGAATCAGTGGATTTAAAAGTCATGATTGTCATGTGTTCATGCAAAGACTTCTTCTAATTGCATTTCGTTCGTTTTTACCAAAAAATATATAGGAAACATTAGTTGAACTTAGTAATTTCTTTCGTGATCTTTGTGCAAATAATCTAAGTGTTGAAAATATGATTTCACTAGAAAAAAACATTATTGAAATAATTTGTAAACTTGAAAAAATATTTCCTCCTTCTTTTTTTTGACTCTATGGAGCATTTATCCATTCATCTTCCTTATGAAGCTAAAGTAGGCGATGCTGTTCAGTATCGATGGATGTATCCTTTTGAAAGGTATGTTCATTTATTTATTTTCTAAGTTTTATCGTTCAATTTTCAACCTTTATATAATGTAGGTACTTGTTTTATTTAAAAAAGAAAGTGGGTAACAAGGCTCATGTTGAAGGCCCCATAGCCGAAGCATATCTTATTGATGAGATTTCAAACTTCACATTATGTTACTTTGGTCCAAATGTTGAAACGATATGGAATCAAGCACCAAGAAATGATGATGGAGGAGATGCTATGTCTGATGATAGATTATCAATTTTTCGTCATCCGGGTAGGGTATTATCAAAGGCATTCATTAAGAGGAAACTCACCCTAAAAGAACACCTTGCTATACATAAATATGTACTATTCAATTGCCCTGAATTGAAGGATTTAATGATGTAAGCAATACTAAATGTTATTATAACCAAATATGCTATTTCATAATTTATTTTTTAAATTTTTTTAAATTTTATGTATAGAAAATTCAAAGAAGAACTACAAGGACAACATTCCCATGAGGATGAGAATTCCATCGACACATTGTTGGAAACACTATTTGCCGATTGGTTAAAATCAAATGTAAGCTTGTTGTCTAGTTAGAAAACTAAATTATTTCGTATAGTTTGTGAAATACGAGTTGCTAGTGTTTAACGGATTTTTTTAATTATTTTCGATAGGTTCCATTTCATCAAGATGGTATTGAACATCAATTGTATTTACTTGCACAAGGGCCAAATTTTATAGTCGAATGTTACAATGGGTTTTTCGTAAATGGTTTTAAATTTCATACATTGCAATACAGAAATAACAAAAAAACAATGAATAGTGGTGTATGTGTGAAAGGAAGTTGTTATGATGATTTAGAAAGTGATTATTATGGGATTATTAAAGAAGTTATTAAGTTGACATATCTTGGAGACAAAAATGTAATATTTCTATTCAATTGTGACTGGTTTGACACGTTGACAAGAGATGGAATAAGGGTGCACCGTACAAATGTGTTGACTGAACTAAGGAAAATTTTTAGACTTCGCACAGATGATGTGTTTGTTTTTGCTCAACAGTGCCAGCAAGTTCATTTCACTTGTCAGCCTGATGCATCAAGTGAATGGTTAATAGTTATTAAAACTGCTGCAAGAAGTCTTTTTGCACATAATGTACTCAACTTAGAGGAGGATGTAGATGTGGATCAAGTAGACGAAATGTATCAACCCTCTACTGTTCACTTTGACGGTAGTCTTGATCAACCGGTAACAAATGAACATTACGAGTATGTTGATAATGAAGAAGTAGAGCTTGTAATAGGAAGCAACGATGAAAAAGAAGATGAGTCGGAAGATAACATAGAAGTTGACGACGACGACGACGAATTTGAAGAGAGTGACGATGATGTAGTAGAAAGGGACAACAAAGTTGCTATTAAAGAGGAATATTCTACTTATTAGTTCAAGAATAGTTTTGGATGATGTCATGAGTGTTAAATTGTAATTTTGTTGAAACCATTAAATACCTGTTAAATTTTGCAGTTTTATTTTTGAACGTAAAAATAATTCATTAAAAACCATGTCAAATTTTGAAAACTGTATCCGTTGGAATTATAGGTACAAGATATTTAGCTCCTAACTTTTGTCCCCAAAATTTGATAATTGGTTGGTAGACATTGTAGTTGTGAATTCATTGTAAGTATGTTTACTTGCTATTATGTCAAGTTCAAGTAGTCCGATTCTTTGTTTTGGCATGAAATTGACATGTAATAATTTGCAAAACGTTCCACTAAAATCTACATCAACACATAAAGGTTTGGATGTGACAAAGTACTTTGTGCTTGTCTTGATGAACCAGTTGACATTCTATGAGAAACAACTCTCACAAGGTAATTTCTACAGTACATATACACGATAAAATACATTAACTAGCCTTAATATATTTTTGCAATTTAGCTTCGTTTGAAATGTTTGTATCAATGTTAAAAGTGTAGCGATTGTGCTAGGAAATAAAAATATTGTCATCTTTTCCAACTACAGCAATTTCAATGCCTTTATCATCATAATCTCTAATGTAGCTTATGAAAAAGACAACAATATCACGTCTAGAAATAGATCAATCCAGCTTGCGCCTTTACAAGAATCTTCAGTTTTAATGCCCTCATCACAATCTTCTAGTATAGCTAACGAAGAAGGCAACAAAATCACATCTAGAAATACATCAACCTGGCCTGTGTATGTACAAGAATCTTCAGTTTCAATGCCTTCATTATCATAGCCTTCTAATCTAGCTAATGAAAAAGACAACATCACATCTAAAAATACATCAACCCACTTTGTGGCTATTTAAGAATTTCCACTCATTCCAGCCATGTGTCTATTCAAGAATTTCCACTCAGTCCAGCCTTGTGTCTGTTTAAAAATTTCCACTCAGTCCAGTTCTCTTTGAATTAGAATATTGCAAAGATATTACAAGTGCCACAGGTGTTACTAATAAAATAGAAAGCAGCAGTTTTACTTATAATTCTTTTTTAACAAGTCAAATAACGTCACAACATAATTTGGTTGTTAGGGACAGCACAATTCATTTTTGTCTGTGCCTTTATTTTCTCGCATGTTCATTTTTTACAAAATGTGTGTATGTGTATTCGAAATATAAGTGAATGAGTTAAGTTTACAAAATATCGCTTCCCTATTAACTATGTGATCAAGTTTAATTAGCTCTGTAATACAGTATGCAATTTAAGTTTGTTATTCACATATTATATTAAACTTATTTGATTGCTTTATCATTTCAGATTTCTCAAGTGGATTTCAACCATAATATAAAGTGGTTCGACTTTCAGATTAACTATATATAAATATCTATATTTTATTAAAATAACAGTCGTATAGATTAAGCTTGAACAATAATTTTTAAATGGTGTATTAATATATTTTTGAACTTATTTCTAACCATATAATAGTAACAAGTTCTACATATTTTTCTAAAAAAAATCATTCTTTACAGTTAAGAAATCATGACTGGTTCAGCTTTTCGATGTCTTATAAGAAAGATGACAAGCACACATTCTACACAATCCGAACTTGCAAATAACATGCCGAGACAGTTAAATCCCAACCCAACCACCAACGTAGCAACTGACATGTATGAGGAGAGAATAGAAATTGGAGATGAAAGAGGCGAGGAAGGAGTTGAAGAAGTACAACAAGAGATGAGAGATGGTCCACTAGGAATCGAAGATGATAGTGTGGAACTGGCCGGAGAGGGAGAAGATCTAGAAGTCTGTAGGAAGGGCTTTATTCCAATTGGAGGATATGACACTCCAATCGATCCTGTTACACCAAAAAGACCACTTGAGAAGACAAGAAATCAGTAAGATTTAATGATACTTTTGTATATAACTATATATATCGTTCTTATGAATATCCTAATAACTATTTTAATCTGCTTAGATTTAGAAACAAGTCTGCTTCATGTCTTATTGGAAGTATTTGGAACTTGCAGTTTACAGAACCATGGTATACGTTTTCTAAGTGCCCCATGAAAAAAGAATAATATTATTTAATGAGTTTAAGGTATATTTATGTTCTTTTGGTTTGAATTACTGATTATATTTTTGCCTTGAAATATATTTAAAATACATTTCTTTGTACAGCGAGCATACACATATGATGTAGTTTATGAGAAAAGAGTTTTTGAGATTTGGACAAAAACGGCTTCCTCGATCCTAAAAAAGAAACTACATCGTGCACGAAAAAAGGCAAAGCAGTTAAGACAAACTACCAGGATGATTAACTGTCGAGATACACCTCCAAGTTGGATTCAAGCAAATATTTGGAATCAAATGATTGATATGGAATGGCATAAAAGTACATATGATGATAAAGGAAACATGATGAGAAATAATCGTTTGACACCAAAAGAAGGGACTCATATACGTCATACTGCTGGTTCAGTGTCTATTGCGTCACATGATGCACAAGTGGTAAGCCAAAATTATTTTTCGTATTCATTATATAAGAATAATGACATGTGTTGAGCTAAAATCATTTTTCTTAATCATTACAAAAGAACAATGGCATATATTTATTGTAAACAATTGACTCAAAATATTTTTCCTTTTTTAACAATGCAAAAAACTGTTGGATGATTTCCTATTGGATCTCATGATGTGATTTTGTTTGAACTTAAATTTCTTGTAGACTAACTCATAGTTTAGAAAATATACTTTGAGCTAGTTTTGCAAACTTACCATATTATATGTTGAACCAGGCATACTATCCATAATAAATTATTTTTATATCCAATTTTGAAGGAACTTGAGATGGGTCATCCAGTGTCCTTTGCTAATAGTTTCTGTTATTGGCATACAAGAAGAGAGAAAGTGAAAGGAAAAGCGAAAGATTCATCGGTAAAAACAAGCGCATTTGTTGATAGCAAATCAAAAAAAGTTTATGCAAGTTTTTTCGATTGGAAATTCAGCTGTTGACTATCTTTTACTGACTCATCAACTACACATGAACTTATAAATATTAAGGTATTGGATAAATCTACCTTTGGATACACTTTCTTTTCAGTCACAATCATCGTTAAACTACGATTAACTTATCAACTGATGTCATTGCGTTAATTTCTTGCATTGCAAACTTTGCCTATTTTGGCCGGGGATTTTTTTATATTTTCTGTATTACTTATGCTAATACTGCTTTAGATATTTAATACTAAATTTATTGTGTAGTTATTTTAAATTTAATGTAAATAAAGGAGAGGATAAGAAGCAAAGTAAGGATACAATGTCTAAAGTCGCGAAGAGTAGTCATGCACTACAAAATGTATTGGGACATGTGTTCAAGGAGGTAGGGAAGACCCCCTTAATGTTAGGATGTAATTAAAACTATAATTTTTTTCTTATATCAATCATACAAACTTAGATTTAAAAGTTGCACACTGCACAGACCCAAGTTTACAACATACTAAACTCATGATATTACCCAGCTTTACCATCATCTACAGTGTGTTGCTTTGTACTTGACAAAATCAGCATCAACGCTTTGATATAGATTGCTTATACACCCTAAGGATGAATATTTATTTAAAAACTTAACAATGGATCCCAAAGGATATGTAAGAAAGCTCAGTATAAGATTTGCTAATTCCTTCCCTTTGGATTTGGCATAAAGTACATCTTTACTGGATTTATTGACAACCAGCGTTGTTGTTAAATTAAATGATTTATCGGTCTGTCACATTTTTGATTTTGGGATTAATAACTTGGACATGATGTTAGAATCAGTAGTAGCAATGGGATTTTGAAAGCAAACGTCTGATAATGTAAACCTTGAGACAAGCGACCTCTTGAGTAAATCCGGAATCGGAATTTGTGGTTAACTATTAAAAGCTTATACAAATTTGTATTTCCACCTTAATTCAAGTATAGTTGAATTCATTTGATTTATTACTATAGCTTAATAACATTAACATGTATACATCTTCACTGGATTTAGTACTATAGTTGAATTCACTGGATTTATTACTAAAGTTTATACAAATTTATTACTTTAGTTGAACTTTTACATTCACTGGATTTTTTTCATTCACTGATTTATTAATATAGTTGAATTCACTAGATTTATTACTAAAGCTTATACAAATTTGTATTTCCAGTTTCCTTAATTCAAGTATATTTGAATTCATTGGATTTATTACTATTCCAGCTTCCTTAATTCAAGTATAGCTATACTAAATCCAGAATCTGAATTTGTGATTTAACTATAACAAGTGTAGAATAATAAATTTTGTGATTTAACTTCTGAATTTGTGATAAATATTAAGGATCCAGCTTCCTTAATTCACTTGACTTTTGAATTCACCTATACTTGAATTAAGGAAGCTATGATAGTTATAGTAATAACATTGGATTTATGTGACATACAACACACAATAATTACTATAGATTTTATTGTATCGAACAACATACATGTCGATGGTTTAGTAAATTAATCTACTCACCTGATAAACATGGATATTAAATTAATAATGGTCGGTTGTAGATGTTTGACTTTTTTATAACATCAATCTACATCTTTATAGATTTTTATTTCCAGCAACTTGTTTCATAATGAGAATTTATGTTTCTCACATTTACAGCCACTGACGTGTGAAAATTATCCAAGAAGTTGCACAATACAGATGTAATATTATAAACAAATATGCTTTTTTAATTTACAGTTACGATACAATCAGCGGTAATTGTAAATGGGAGTATAAACGTTTGATTGAGTTACGAAAGATTTGGATTCAGTTCAAGCCCTAAACATATATCATAAGCTTTGGCAAACTTACTAACCTACAGCCAGTAAATTTTTACAAGGAAATATAAGGTCATATAAAAAAAAACTCTAATATATTTTGTTAGGGATACTTTGCTATCTGCAATGATAACAATGCTAAACATTTTTTTTAGGAAACATACATGAAAAACAAAGCCGAGTTAAACGAGAATGTAGAGGAATGGAATCCATGACTTTGGTTGCACTACTGAAAATAAAAGCATTAAAGGCATTTACAGATGTCCCTCTTGTTTTAAATAGAGGCCAAAAATTTCCTTAAATTTCCTTTATTATTATGAGAGGCAAAATAGCTTATGCCCTAAAAAATGCCGCCCCTAAAGAAATATAAGGGCAGATATTTCATTTAATTTGCCTTTCGTACACTATGTGCCACGCAAGCAAGAAATAAACTGCAACCCTACTATAGGAAAATATAAGCGCCTTTAAAACTTACAGTACAACAAAAATGCAAATGCCTCTCTTACATCATTAAAGCTCCAAATGTGTACGCAGACATTGGCAAAAATAGTTATCTCTAATGAGCATTATAATCAAATAACAATATCAAACAAAGATTATAATAAAATCATATAAACTTCCATACTGCAAACAAACCATGCTATACATATTATTCAACAAAATGAACATATTTTAGCATTCAATATAATGAACAGAATAATGTAAAATGACCACATTGGCTAAGCATAACTAGCATCATAAAAAATGTTATACATTTTCATCTAGAAAAGCATAAAAGAAAAATTGCATTTCCATTGATACATGACATAACACTAGAAAGTACAATCAAATTTTCTCCTTACAGAAATATGCTTCAACTTTCACTAGAATCAAAATCTTCGAAGAAGACCAAATTGATATATTCCACATATGATGCAACCAGTTACTTGTCCAATGTCGGGGCACACCTTGTTGTTGAAAATCAATATCATTGAAACTCAATATAATATTTCAGATTATGTAAGATTGTGGTGCTTATAAGCCAAACAATTTGAATGATGGCTAAAAAAAGTAAATAAAGTTAAACATGTATAAAATAAGGTTAGTGCTACTTAAAATAATGTACTGTGTATTTTGTTATGTATGGTGGTATGTAAT
Organism: Allium cepa; assembly: GCA_030765085.1. NCBI lineage: Eukaryota > Viridiplantae > Streptophyta > Magnoliopsida > Asparagales > Amaryllidaceae > Allium > Allium cepa. Next base: position 409,201,988 of record CM060928.1, on the reverse strand, counting down.
GGATGAAGCAAGTAGATATTCTATATATGTAGATATGCTACTGCATATGGTTTTAGTAGTGTATCATAAGGATAAGTAGGAAACTTATTGTATTTCTAATATCAAATAACTTCAATAGAACACATAAACTATATGTAAGCTGTAGTATTAGCGTATTGTTCATATTTACAATAATATTAATTAAGGCAATAACATAAACTATTGAATACTTTGCATTACATATGCATATGTATAAAATTAATAGTATTATAATATGTAAAAGAACTACTATCCTATATAATTTACAAAATACATGCATCACAAAGAATAAAAATCTTACCAATAATACAGTTAATATTACTTTTATATAGCTTCACTAATAATTATTTTAGCTTAGCAGACATTAGATCAATTTTAACATGAAAATTTATATATTTTAACTATGAGTAAAGGAGAACGAGAGTTTCTTAGCAACGTAAATAAACTATCTTGTAAAAAAAAAATAGTGGCCAAATAGATATTGAACTTACAATGTTTATGCCGACACAGTATTAAACCAACTTCAGTGTTTTATCTTTTCCCTTGCAAACCAAATCAAAAGCCTCAACCGCATCATAATAGTGACCATGCTTTTATTTGTGCTCCAAATAACAAAATAATAAATTTAGTATGTTATAACAAACTAAATGATCATATCAAATATTTTTGAATAGTAGAATCCATTAGGAATTGTCTCTTCATTTTCGATCGTATAATTCTCCTGTACCACAAAACAAGATATGAGTACTTAGTTATTAATCATACTAGAATTTTGGTTACCATTGGCTAATTTAATTGGTTACTAAAATTGTGATGGTATACAACACTACAAAGAATAGTGAAATTTGTGACGTAAGTTTGTAACGGTCGTCGATGGCTCCTCATTATGTTGCCGAAGGTCAATCAATTTATTTACTTATTACTTTATTATTCCATATTAGTTATATAAGTTGGAAATTGGGTAAAATATATAATAATTCAAATCCGAAGAATTTTGTAAATATATTTATATTCAATTATTCAAATTTACGATAATTTCTGATCAACTAAATTAGTGTTGTTGATAATCCTTTTTGTTGTATAACTACATTTGATAATTAACTTTATTGAAAATCGAACATAGACAGTCATTTTCGGCAAGTTTAAGTCTATCAACTATAAAATTTTGATGAAAGTTATGATAGGTAATAGTTTTATGAATTTATGTTGTAAAAAATTGTGTCTATAATATAATTTAAAGTTTGTAAATTAATGTGAAAATGCAAGTAAGAGAGGCTGTATTCATTGATATTTATTTCATATTCATTAATAAATAATATAAACTATTCAATTTTTTCTACAAATTAAAATTTTCAACCAAACAAATATATATATATATATATTAAATTTATTTTAAAAAGTGTGAAAATGGAATAAAAATAATTAAGTAGCAGTCCGAAGCGTCGCTGATTAAAGTTGTAGACGGTCACCAACGGTAAATTCCAACGACTACCGACGGTAAATTCCATCGAAAGCCATCGAAAAATCGTGTACATTCAGCCACCAGGCCGAGACCTACTTCATTACATTTGTCTACCCCCCCAAATTCCACAAAACCCTAGCAGCTCAATCCCCTCTACGCCGACGGTGAATCTGCACCACTTCCTAACCATCAACAAGTTCACCATTGTCCACTCTCCACAACCCTAGGCCAGTAATTCATCTCCAATCAGGTTTTTTTTCCTTAACCCTAATTAAGTTTCATTTGCTAAATTAGGGTAAATTTTTTATTTTAGTTATTTGTATTACCCATTGGTTGTTTATTATACCCAATTTAATGTTAAATACAGTTATTATTGTTTAAATTTGAAAATTAATGTATAATTTAATGTATGTGAATTTGCGTTAATTAGAGTATATGTGGGATAGCTTGGATTAATTAGTGCAAATACTTATAATTTAATGTATGTGCATGTATTCTAAAATGTCAAAAATAATAATTTATTTACATAATCGTTTGTTAGTTTAGACCCTTAATTATGTATAAAACCTAGTTTTTTAGAATGTTTGACAAGTGGTAAACTAGTGTGTATTGTAGTTTACTTTTTAGAATATAATATTATATTCAAAATTCGTTGAATTTGAAAATATGAAAGATTTTTTTAAAAAAGTAAAAATTATATAATATATTAATTAATAAAACATTAAAATATAAACAAATTATTGTACAAATGCTAATACGTTATATAATTAATAAAAAATTATGTAACAGTAATACATAAACAAATTGGTGCATAATGTGCTTTATTTTTTTTAAATTTCTTAGAGAGTTTTTAGAAGAGATAAATCAGATTGGTCGGCAGTTTTTAAAACAAAAGCAAGATTTATATTTGATGGAAAAAATATTCCAGACGAACAAGCTTATCAAACAGATATTGAGTAAAGTAGCGAAATCATAATAACCGACGATCATACTGATTTTGGACCTCTAAACGATGAATCAAATGTTCTAGTAGAAGCATTCGAGACTATAGAAAATATTAAAATAGAGTACAAGACCGAGTTTGAATCGGAATCAAAGAACTACGAGGACTGATTAATAATATGCATTTTGATAGGAAAAAAATTTATGTGATTGAGAACGTTACATTTTTCTCATAAAAAATGATGTGTTAATCTCACATACCTTATGTTCATGACTATATCCATTACATAACTCTGTTTGTAACGATTATAACCATTGCAAATAATCAACTATACTATGGTAATGTTTAAACAATAGGGCGACATTGTACAATCACACAATATGAGGTTGCACGACAATAAATCACCATTCATTGGAAAATTTCAGTTCTGCTAAAATTCGGTAGCCATTGGTATTATGAAATAAAAAAGTGGATTTTGATGCTAGGTTCCCTTAGTAGCACAGGAGTGAAATATTGTTCATAATTTAGGTCCTTGCTACTAATTCTAATACTGTTAATGAATTTACAAACAAAAATTCATTTTGTGTGATATAAGATCGCACTCCATGCACGAGTTGACTTCAAATTAATCAGATACCCTTGTGTCAAACTAATCAAATTGAAGAGGAAAATAAAGTAAAATAATAAACTTACCTAATATGTACATAAATTGATAAACAAGAGGTGCAATAGTCAAATCGAGACATCATTCATATATCCCTTGACCTCCTGACCACACAAACCTATCACGCTGCAAGAGTTTCCATAAGAATTTGTTAAACCTTAATTTTGGCTTCAAAAGGGAAAAAGAACTATACTGGGAAAGTTTAAACAACAAAGTTAGACATAAGGAGAAATTAAGGGTAGAAGAAAATTTACTCTTAATCCACTACAATGATTTAGATTAAGAGCATGCTGAATTAATCCTATCATCTCTACTTTGTTGTTTTTTCGAAAGAAAATATAGAAAATAAATGATGTGATTTGGACAGGAGGAAAAGGGAAGTTAAAAAAAAGGGGAATTGTGCGCCAGTAATAGGAAACACAAAATAACGCAGTAACTTTCCCTCATGAGCAAATTATGAGGACAAACTAGTATGAGACCCAAAGTACACTGGAAGATGGTACTTATATTTAATGTAAACTGCAATTATTTTTACATTAAATTTTGTGGTTATATTTTATCGAGTGGCTATGCGGAAGATAGGGTAGAGAAGTTTGCTTTCGCTAGTCAAATTTACTTGAGTGAATTAGTAGCGATATTGTAAGAGAAGGAGATGCAAATAGTAATATTACATTAAAGCACTTGACTGTTGTGCATATATGCATATAAAAGGGATTGATTAAAATAGTTGTAGTAAAATTAAGCAGAGTAACATGCATATAAAAGGGATTGATTAAAATAGTTGTAGTAAAATTAGGCAGAGTAAGGGTAACAGGTCTGAAAATTCTGTAATTTGACTCGGGAAATAAAAAAGCATGAAGTAGGCCAATGCATGCACATTTCAATAGTTTTGAACATGCAATAGCAAAAATAATTTGTTTGCTATGTAAACAACATTTCATACAGAAACAAAGAGTAAAACTGGAAACATGATCAGCACGGCCTTTTTCTAATGAGAAATAAGTATGTTACAAATTACTGGTTAAGATAGCACATGTCAATGTACAAATGTAAAAAGAAAAAAAGATTTAGAAAAAATCAAACTTGTTATTGCAGTAGAAAAGCGGTAAAGTTGTCCCTTAACTTATGCCAGCACCGTATGAAAACAAACCATAATCTACCTGATACCGAAATGCCAGCACCGTGGAAAATAGTCCCTCGACTCACCTAAGTCGATGAAAAGCCATGAAACCAACTCCAATCTAACATTTTCCACATAAAAAATAATGAAGAAATTTGATTAACTATATATGATATGATTGTTGTTTGAATGCGCGAAGAAATCTTAATAAGAGTGAAATTTGATATCACATTACCTCTAGAAATGGGAAAAGCGAGTAAAACGTTTGAAAGTGGAAATTTTTCAAATTGCTAATTGATTTTATTCTTTAGATAAATTAAAGAAATTAAAGAAGATGGAGATTCGGTTGAATTTGGGATGAGCTGAGAAGTGTAGGAGGTAACGGGATCTAGATAGATGTGGTCTAATGGTGGAAAGTACAAAAGTACTTCTCGATTTAACTGCACATTCTCAAATATGCATTTTAAAAAGATTCAAACTGAGGTTTTCTCATTTGTTAAATTCAAGATCACATTAAATAGAGCTTAAAATTTGATAAAAAGGTTGTTTAAAATAATTATATAATGTAAATGATTATTATGAACGAATATTGCATACATGTCGATAGAATTGTCGGTGGTGATTTGACATTCTGGCCAATAATAGATTCTTATCTTTTTCCCAAGCATCTGATTTACAAAAAGTAAAAGATAGAGCTTTGTTGTGTAGAACTCTTTAGCTTCATAAAGGTAGCATGATCATATGTCTACATGTAATCAGCAATGTGAATGGGTTAAAATAACTTACTTGCTCAATGCATGTCAAACAAGTGTCGAAACCAACAAAGGCTTTTGAATGGACTTATCCAACAGTTTTCTTTACATAGATTATCCATTAGATGCACGACATTAGTTTTAGCTTTCTTTATCACCTTGGAGCTTTCTCTATTTTCACTATTACTTTGAACTGTAAGTTTTGAACAGGTTGGACTTTCCGATCCGGCAGTTTTAAAGATAGTGTGGTATATCGGTAATGTGAATATTAAACTTCTAAGAAATATGGTCATTTATGATTAGTTAATATTTTTTTAACAAAAGGCCCTCTATTCTAAGGTTAAAATCGCGTAAAATCTATAAGGTTGCATGATCATAGACATTGCATTAGGTAGTTAGTTATTTGAATAAGTTAGTTATTTAAGTTTAGTGACTGCCTACCCTCCCAATTTAGAATATGAGGTTAACCTCATATCAGCATTTGCCTAGTAACAATAGCTTCTAAAGACTATGGGTATAACTTTGCTAGAACCACTTAAAAGTTGTTTTAATTTATAACTTAAATTAGCTCTAAATAAATAGAAAAAATCAATTAAATATCCCTTTTTATTTATTATTCTTAGATGGAAAAACTACCATGAAGAGTCTCGATGGGAGCAGTCTTCTCATAAATAATTAAAAAGTAATGTTAAGCTGAAACCTTTTATTAGTTTTAAGTTAGTACTCAAGTGTTTTGATAGTTTAAGTTGAAACTTTGGCTAAATTTTGTCATTGAAGGTGCAAAAGAACACACGTAATAGTTTTATACTTATAAATTTAACAACTTAATAGATCGATTTAAGCTGTTAATGAATAATCTAAGTAACATAGCTTGAGTTATTTTCCATACTCCTAGATGATGAAAAACATCTGTTAACTAGCATTTTGGCCCGGTTACAAAACGACAGTCGAAGACATTATTATTAGCGCTAGACAAGATTTTGACCTCGAAGAGCCTGGAGGTGTTAGCAAGTTGTCAGGCCCATTAGAAAGACGTTCGGCATAAAGCGACGTTCAGTATTGAATATCGTTCGACACCTAAAGCACGTTCAGCAACTAGAACGTTCGGCATGCAGGGTTGTACTCGGCACAAATGAGCACTCGGCACGTTTGAACGTTCGGCTGTCAAAGGGTTGTACTCGGCCTGCTCTTTACTCGGCATATCCTTTGCTCGGCATGTCCTCTGTTCGGCATTCCCTCTACTTGGCATATCCTTTCACTCGGCATCCACGCCTCACACGGCAAACCCTTCACACGGCAAGCCTTTCACTCGGCATTCTCCTCATCTGGCACACAAGTTCCACTCGGCATATCTTCCACTTGGCATTCTTACATGGCAAAGGTGTATCCTTCCACTCGGCATCCCAACATTGTTCGGCCCGCTTCCTCCATTCAACAGAGAGACCCATCGACCTGGAAAGGAAGGCACGGCATGCCGACCGCTCGGCCTGTTTCACTCGGCACACAGAGCGTCCGTCCTCACTTCGTTCGGCATAAAGATGAAGGTTCGGCATTTGGTCGTTTGGCCTATTTGGGTCGGCACATAGGGCTTACTCCATTTGGACCGAGTTATTCAGTTAACAGGCCCACCAGGGAAGTCCAACCCACCTTCGTCTATAAATAGAGGGGCATGGGCACAGTGAAAGGGACCCTTTTTTCCGGGAACACTGGGGAGACTCTGCCATTTCTTATACTCTCCTCTTTTTAATCCAAACTTGTATCCAAGTGATTGATTTACGGATTGTATCTGTATTCAAGTAATTGAGAAAGCAATAAAAGATTAAACCCAAAGTGGATGTAGGCAGTTACGCCGAACCACTATAAATCTGGTGTTCTCGTTTTTGTTATTCTTTTTCATTGAATTACACTATTTTTCAGTCCTAATTTACTCTCTTCATTAATCTCTCTACACAACTCTACTCAAGGGTGTTAGTGACCAATTTTGGTGCTAACAACATCCATAAAGTTCTTTCCTTTTGTCTCTACTACATCATTTGCATGTAGCAGCTTTACCTATATTAAAATTATCATTTCACTTGGTTGTGAGATTTTGAGAATTTTCTATCGTAATAGAGACTAGAGTACATTAATTTATGTTGTTAACTTTTATGAGTATAGGCTCCAGGTGATATCGCTAAATTTATTTATTACTTCATATTATATAATAGATTTCTACATAAAATAAATCGTCTACCCTCTTGAATTATATTTGCGCATTCAACTAAGTGCAGTTTACTCATTTTGCACAGCAATTGCTTGTTAGCGATTCTGATACCTACATACATGTATCGTTTTAATACTCATTAATATTATAGTAGATTTTATACTATTGCTACAATTCTTTTCGTAAGACCTAACGAAAAAAATATCATTGGCAACAAACACAGAGTATGGGATCAGAAAAATCTAAATTTAGCATCCAGTATGAAATAAGGAATAATGAATTTTCAGCAAACAACTTCGATTGTGAAGAAATAGGTAACAATATGATCCAAACTAAATACGTAAATCGCGGTACAGATCTTAGTTTAACCTTAGATCAACTCATAAGAATGGAGTGAAAGAAATGTAATCTGAATAGATTAAATATAAATTAAGGCGAGGAGAATCAATTACCTGGATCGAAAAAACTAACGGACGGTAGAAGAAAGAGAAAGAAGCAGCGGACGCGTTCATTCATTACTGTGGAGATTTAAGACAGTGAATAGTGAATTTCATCAAATGGTTGCGGAGAATAAGCAAAATCAACGGAGGTGAAGCAGTGGTTAGGGTATTTATTGGAAAAGAAATTTCATTTTAGTTGATTGACTAATTTGGGGATGACAATAAGGAGCGAAAATAAAAGTGGATGAGGAACGGAATTTGTTTATTTTGAAATGTTGGAAACCGGGATGACACGTTGGCTATGCGTTGTTCTGCATAAACAATAGATACGGGCATTTATAATGGTCGACCTTCTTAATATTAGGGACCAAAAATTTATTTGCCTCGGATGAATGATTATAGGGGCGCAATTCTTCATTAGCCCCTAGCTTGCTGCCTCTAATACTTGCAATTTTGGTAGTGGTGGAGGCTTCCGGGGGACTAACAGGAGGCAGAGTATATGGAGCATCGTACATCGATACAAGTAGTCTTTTAAATAAAGGCTCCAAATCTTCAATTTTACCAGATAATATCACTTGCCACGAAGATGCTACAATGCTCAATTCATCTGCAACCGTTATATTGACACCAGAGATCAAAAAGTTAATCGAAAATGAAGTTCAACTGGCAATAACCAGCAAGTACGGTTCCGCTGCACCACCACAGCCACAACAAACACAAGAAACGCTCCAACAACTTTCGTTCCACCAACATACTAATCAAATTCCTCAACAACCCGTACAATTTCCCCGGTCAACTTTTTAGTTTGCGCAACCATCCATTCCATATCACCAAACACCATCAAACTTCTAATCTATTCCTGTGTCATGCCAGTAGACTTTTGGAAACTATTCACAGCAACCTGAGCCATTTACGCAGCTACTTGGACCTATCACAAATGAGCATAACCTCCAACCTAGACAATATCAAGCAATGCCTCATCATGGTACGGTTCATCAATCCCTCAATGATGACAACTTAGAATGAAACTGTTTTTCTTTTGCTCCTTTAACATGTTTAGTGTTTTGTATTTGTTTTTGGCTTTGATTTGGAAACTAGGACATCTTTTTTTGTAATTTGGTTTATGAATTATGTTATGGAGCTGTTCAATTTCATCAAACTGTTAGTATTTTTTTTGCACATGTTATTTTATTTTCCTCCTATTTACAGTACACATCTTTGTTTATCATTTACTTGTAGTTATTTCTGTACGTGAACTATGAATCATGTTTGTTTGTATTTGTTTGGTTTATGAATTAAGTTATGAGCATTAACTCTGTAACGCATATGCTGCATTAAAGTTGTACTGTGTGTTCATATTTTACCGTGTGTTCTGTAACGCATATGCTGCATTAAAGTTGTACTGTGTGTTCAATGTGTTCTGTAACGCATATGCTGCATTAAAGTTGTACTGTGTGTTCATATTGTACCGTGTGTTCATATTTTAATGCATGATGAAACTGAAATTGCACTGTCTATGCTACTTTTATATGCGCTGAAGAGATGCTTGATGATATGATAATTTGAGACTCCTTTTTCACCGTGTCTGTGGTCTTTACTACATACATTGGAGACCATATTAGTGTCTTTATGGAGTCTTAAACTCAGTGATTTATTTAAGAAAAATTGATTAGCCTTAAGTTTTGTTGAGACAAATTTTCTTGGCCTTTACAAAATTAGGGACTTGATTTTAGATACCACATTATCTGTCTTTACTGGGTCTTAAAAGAGAAACTAAAGACTGAATAATTTAAGTTAAGACCATTATTAGGAGTTTTAAATCATTATAATTATTGTAGTATGTATAAGCTTCGAGTAGCCATATAACTTTGAATATAAACATAGTTTCAAGTACGTAGAGTTTTATATATATGTGTCAGATTTGTATTTACATGAGTTTTAAAAGCATAGAACTTCAAATACATTTCAGTTTCATGTACAGTTTTGAATGCGTGTATTCAAGTTTCAAATATATATTATATTCCGAAGGGATAAAGATTCAAATGTTACAAGGTATGGGATATATAAGGGGTTTCAAATATAAGGTAGCTTCAGGTATATAAGCTTCTGAATGAATATGTCGGAATTATCAAATGCACTTAATTTTATTTTGAGTTAAAAAGCTTTGAATGTATATAGTTTCGTATATAATTGTTTTTGACTATATCAAGTTTTAAGCATGTGCGAGCCTTCAAAATAAATAAAGTATTTTATATATATCGATAGGTATATAAAGTTTTAAACATATGCAGATTCGTGTAAATGAACAGTTCCAAGTGTACCAAGCTTTTGAAAATATATTGTTTCAAATATAATAGTTTCATATATATTTTCAAATATACATTGTTTTGTAAAGGTTTTAAGTGATTGACTTTTATTATGCATGTGGTTTCAAATGTACACAAATATTTCAAATAATGTAAATGTGTTAGATTTCAAATACGTGCAGAATGTTGAATATAATGTTGGAATTCCTAAAAGAAAATAATGAATGGAAATATACAATGTCCCACATCGCCAATTTGTTGAGAGGTATACTAGTTTATATATGCCTTTCTCATGAGGAGGTTGGGGGCCTGGAGCTCCCAAATGTACGCTTCGTTGTGAAGAGGGAGATTATGCATCTCCACCACACACGCGCGTGCGCCGCCGCCATCCGTCCGACCGACCGAACCGGGTCGGGCCGGGCTCGGGTTTGGGTTTGGATCTAATATGATACTCGTATTTTTACTGCAACTGGACCGGGATTTTTTAACAGTTGCAGGCTATACGAACGGATGCGACTGTTCATAAGCGGACGCGGATTGCTGAGGAGGTGCGACTTCGGAAGCGGACGCGGGTTGAATAGGCGACAATAGTAGCGGGTGCGACCCGTTAGAAGAAAACAGGCGCGAGCCGATTGAAGCGGACGCGGGCGAACAGATGCGACCCGACTGAAGAGGTGCAAGCGGTACAAGCGGGTGCGAAACTGTACAGTTGGACGCAAGCAGATGCAAACCAATAGCAGGCGGGTGCGACCCGTTAACAAACAGCAGCGACTAAAAGGCAAACGGGTGCGACCCGTCAAGCAGACGCGACTGTTTGAAGGGATGCGGACGAAATTATAAATAGGAGAGAATACTGATCACATTCTTATCCCATTCCATTCTAATTTCTTCTGCTTCTTTGCTCTACTGCTCACTGTTCCATACATATCACAGAGTAGACATACTCATTGCAATCTCGTGCAGAATACGTCTGTTGTATCTTGGGGGAATTTCAAATAAAATTCTTACGGAAATCGTTACGACGAGCCTCAGACATAATTCGGTTAGAATTCTAGACTACTTGTATATTTATATACATTATTCTATATTCTATTCTTTATTCTGGTTATACTATTTGTTCAAAATAGTATAACGCTGTTGTTGTAACTTATTTACAACATTCATACTGTTATAATAATTTATACAAAATTCCAGTGTAGTGGAAATCTGAGTTATAAACTTGTGCGACGAGTTTATAATTGATTATTCTCTGTTTTGGTATACTAGACGTATAACATATAAGTATAGTCTTATGCATATAACAGGCCTTAAAATATAAAAATTTAGAGTGTGTGTGTGTGTGTCTATTTGCGGTTTTGAATATAAATAAATTTCAAACATGAGTCAGCTTCGAGAATATAAAGTAGATTTCAAATATTATACAGTTTAACATATATACAGCCCTGAATATATGTATGTATGTATGTATGTATGTATGTATGTATGTATATATATATATATATATATGTATATATATATGTATATGGTTTTTGGAAGTGAACAATTTTGAATATACAAAGTTTTGGATATGCTAGGTTTCAAACATATTAAGTTTTAAATACACATAGTTTCAAAAACATGCCAACTTTGTATGTATCAGGTTTTGAATGCTTGAAAACTTCGAATATATCAATCTTTTAAAATATAAGTTTATATAATATATGGTTTTAAATATGTAAGCTTCAAGTATATGTTGGCTTCATGTGCAATAGATGTCAGCCACATCAAATAATGTCGTAAGTGTTCAAGATGTCAACCATGTCAGGTGATGTCGGCCATAACATGCGATGTCATAATATCATATGCCTCAAGATGAAATTAAGACTAACATATTACATCCGTGAAGCTCTAAATTTTCTTATCAAATCACAGCAGGAGTCTCTTTATTATCGGTGAAATTTCTGTTACTTATATCAGAGGATTTGTTGGATTTCTTATATCAAATGATAATATTCTGGTCTTCTAATTACCAAATAAGATTTTTTTTTAACTTCTTATTATCAGATGAGTTTCTGGTCTTCTTATTATCAGATGAGATTTTGATCTTCTATTAAGTGGATTTTTGGTTTTCTATGAAAGAGGATAGTTTAAATATCCAAGATAAAGTGATTCTCTATCTCAAAGCCAAAATTTATATAATATAATGGATTTCTTTATGAGCTTCTAGACCACTATCAATCCTTCATTATAGGCCGGTTTTCAGAAAAGGATAAGTATTCAAAGTCCTAAAAGAAGGGTTTCTTAAAGAAAAGTGGGTTCTTGTCCATAAAGTATATCAGTTCATGAATCATGACTTTTCAGACTTACAAATAAGACATTTCTTTTTGCTAAACAAAACCCGAAGTGGTACAATTATACATATCATACAAAGATGGGGTAATATACACCAACATTGTTTACAACAAGCAGTTTTATTCAAAAAAAATTACCAAACAAATCTTTAGGAGAAATATTTCAAAAATAAAAAGATTTATTACAAATTACCCTATAGATCGGGGCAAACATATATTTGTCTATTCAAGGTCGATTTATGAAATCTTCAAAAATATGTTGCTTAACATCAATAATTTCCTTCAAAAGATTTTGATCTGAAATGTATTGATAAGAGCATTCTCAAAGCTTTTGGAAATTACTAAAAAAGAGAAACTTATACATATTTTCCAAAGAAAGTTTTTAGAACTATTGATGTTCATCAGCACCGCAAAAACTCTAATTAGAAGTGTCTATTCATGATTAAAGGACTATTGGTTCATGAATCATGACCACTCAGTCACTTATTTGAGATTTACATTTTTATTATGAGATTAGCACAAAAACCCTTTATGGTAACAAAGCTAAGAAGGGGCTTCTCTAGTAAAGAATTCAATATCCAAAAACTTTTCAACTCGTTGACTCGAAACCCAAACCAACAAAAGCATTTTAGAAAAAGCCAATTTTAATGAAATATGTCCTCGTATATTGGAGTTCTTTTTCATAAAATTCTTTCTTCGAAAGGGAAATTTCATATTAGAAAATTTGAAATTTTAATTTTGAAAAGGGTTTCCCCAAATGTGTTGAATATGCGCTTTGCGCTTATATGATTTTTGTTTGATGATAATAAACATATATACATTCGTTTAAATGTATTTGTTAATGTACTATTTTATTTTTCATAAAATAAATAAATATTTGCTGAATAAAATTAAATGACACAGAATTTGAATTCAAACAGAAATTTTATTCAAACAAATATTTATTACAATTTTGAATAGTACAATTTCAATCTCTCGCTATAACTATACAACTTTGATTACAATCACATCACATTTCAGATTTACAGTTAACCTCACTACATATCACTCACACTCGTATTTTTATCTTCAACTGCATTCCAGTTTGAATCCAGCATCTGAGCAATCTGCAAAAATATTCACTAACGCAGTAAAATTGAAAAAGAAATATTTTTGCAATATAAAATGAAATACGATTTTTGAAAATATGATTTGCCTCAGTTATTTGGGTTGTTCGTCATCATTCACACTTGATTTCATCACAAAGTCGTGCACATAGATATTACAGGGACAGGTATACATAAGTGGCTGCAGTACACACACATACATTTGTACACGTGTGCACTGCCCCGCCAACTCGTGTGCACAAATCAAACAAAAGCACTGTTAACAATTCAGCACAAGGTCAAACCCAAATAACACACGGGATTCAACTCAAGGGAGAATACAAGCTGCAGTATATCAAAGTGATACAGATACATGCAAATTCGACAAGCAACTGAAGGCAAAAGGTCCAAAGTATCACTTACAACATGTATGCAGCCCAATGAACCAGTGACAACAAACTACAAACTCAACAAGACATGTACACAAAGCATAGTGCACCGAAGGAGCAGCAACAATGAAACTGACTCGAAGCAGTAGTGACAGTAAGCAATGCAGCAACGATGGTCAAGTAATATGTATCAGGCATCAAAACAATGTTCAAGACACCAAGTGATACAACAGCTACTACCAGATAACTACAAGGCATGAAACCATACTTGACACAGTGGCAACACTGGAAGCACACGAGCTAATGAAGACTGCATGAATCAAGCTCAGTGGCAAATGCATATATATATCAGAGTGAAACATTTGAGTTGCAACATGAATGAAAAGAACCAGACACAATAGTGCACAAGTACAGGGAACAACTAAATCAACTGCAACAACTCAAGTGCTACCAGTGAAACACAAATGAACAAATATCACAATGAACCAACAATACATGCAGGTGAACAGAAGTTTTGAATCAAAACATAATCAAGGCCAGTTGATAACAGGGAACACAAGTGTGGAAAATGCAAACTGTGGTGAAGCAACAAAGATGAACCAGAGCTAGTAATACATGTACAGGCCGCAACAAAATACACCACCAAGAAAAGCCATGGTCAATGCAAGGCAAAAAGCAAAGTTACAGAGAAACTTGAACTCAATTGCAACAACTCAATGGACCAAACTGCAAGTACAAGGCACAATGCACACCAAACCAGGTTCAAATTACACAAGCTCGAGATGAAAGTGTCGAAGTTACCCGAAGCCAACAGCAATACATGTATTATGAATATACACAATGCAGTACAACTACAGGTATAAGGCTAAATGACCAATGAATGCAACTACAGGACTGCAATAGGTCAAGACTGGGTACCCAGCAAATACAACGACCAAAACCATCAATGAACAAGACTACAGATGAAGCCAGAAACAATGCAAGTAGACCAAACGAAGAGTGCAGGTGAACAAATGTACAAATGAACTCGACCAGTGACCAAGTACTACAAAGACCATGTCGAACACAGTGACAACATTAAGTATGCAATATGGTGAAGCAGCATGTAATGACATTATATACAAATGTAAAGAACAATGGTGATGCACTGCAGATATCCAGACAGCAAGCACATGTATCCAAGTACAAGCTCGTGTCGAAGTTACCGAAGTCAGCATGAAATTTTACAGGGCAATCAACAGAGATGATCAAGTGACCAAATTTAAAGCTAACACACATATATATATATATACATGATGCAAATGCACAAGAACAGGCTGATCAAAATTTCAAAAATGACCAAAGCCAAATGTGACAGTAGTTTTAAAAAATCAATTCAAAGGCCGAAGCCAATTGTGAACCAGTCAAAAATCAAAACCGTGTCAACCAAGCATCAAAAATACGAAATTGACAAAGTCAGATTTTATCACAAGCATCCAAGTGTAATCGAGTGGCCGAGATGAACAAATTGACAAATTCAAACACGAATAAACGAACGCAAAAATAGGATTTCAAATCCTATATAAGCCCAATCATCATCGGCATAACTACAATCGAGTTCGAATACAAGTATCAGAGAAAAAAAATTGTTACCGAATCAATAATCGAACTCACCGAAGCAACCGAAGGAAGCAACACGAAATCGATCAAGGCAGGATAAATCACGAACAATCAACAAAGATCGAAGTAGTATCGGAGCTTCGCAAAAGCCCTAATCTGGAATAGAGAGCGCAAGGACGAGATCCCCAAATTTTAAAGAGACGAGAAGAACAAACGGCCACCATTATCAAGAGCAAAAGGAACGGGCCGAAGTTTATCTAAAGGGAAATTAAAAAATACTATTTACCTTTTTTTTGGGCCGGCCTTATTATTAAAAGGAGAGGTTTTAATTTTATAATAGGGGTTTTAGTTTTTAATTTTATAATAGGGGTTTTTAGTTTGAGCAAAAATCACGTGTCCAAAGTTCATATTTTAATTTTTTGCTCCTGGTTGTATTTTTGAAGTTATTTTTTCTTTTCAAGTCAAAGGAGTAGTAAATCACCACCTAGGTTTAGGTAGTGTCAGATTGTCTATTTTGAATTAGTTCAGTGAGCAGGGTGTGCGAGTTTACAAAGCTCTATAGGCGGGAGCAGTGTTTGCGAGTAAGCGAAACTCTATAGGCGGGAGCAGGGTGTGCGAGTCTAGTAGAGTGTTTGTGAGCGGGAGCAAAAGGGTCTGCGAGTCTAGTAGAGTGTTTGTAAGCGTGATACTGTTTAATTCTAATAGAAATCTGTGAATGCAGCAGTAGGCAGGGGTTGCCGAAGCTGGGTAAATTTTGTGTGTGATTTACTTTTCAGCATATTTATTTCTGCTATTATATTTCTGTGTTTAATTCGAGAAAATTTGCTATAACCCTATTCACCCCCCCCCCCCTCTAGGGTTAATCTAGATCCTACAAAATGCATTGATTTCTTAAAAAGCCATGAGATTAAATTCACAAACAAATTTTACAAAGACTTTCTTTGAAATAGCGGGTAAGAGTCATGATGAGAAAAGTCCCCTTAAAAAATTATAGATAATAAAAACTCACTACCCCAACAAGTATAAACCAAGGGTGACCCTCGGTGTAAGGCGCACTGTGCTTATTGAAGCTTTTGAACTGACGAGGTCAATAAAGAGTCTTTGAGCAAAGACATACCTTATACCCAGCCAGTATTCCATCTGGATGAATTTTTTTATAGAATACCAAACTATTGACGTTGGAAGACTAACGCAAGGGTCGGTAGGAGACTTAAATCAACTAGTGAAGGGTCAAAACCGCTAGTAAGGGGCAAAAGGATAAGACCTAAATCACTAAGTATCAGGCTTAAATCACTAATTAAAGGCTCTCTGAAATCCTAGTAAGGGGCAAAAAATAAAACCTAAATCGGTAAAAAGGGATACAAGAATCCAAGGCCTAGAGGCAATCAAAACAGACGCAAGAGTCCAAGCCCAAAATCAATCTTCTAGAGGAAGATCGATCATGTTCAAGGTCAAATAAAACTTGATCTAAAAGAGAGATCAAGGCATTCTTCTTAAGGAAGATCAATCAAATTCAAAATCAAATAAAACTCGATCCAAGAGAGAGATCGAGGCAATCTTCTAAGGAAGATCAATAAAATTCAAAGTCAAATCAAACTCGATCCAAAAGAGAGTCTAGGCAATCTTCTAGAGGAAGATCGATTAAATACAAATTAGATCAAACTCGATCCAAGAGAGAGAAGGATCAAGGCAATCTTCTAGAGGAAGATCAATCGAATGTAGAAACAAATCAAATTTTATCTTATGGAATGGATCAATAGCAAAAGTCAAGTAATCATCTAAAGGAAGAACAATCGACTTTGAGCTATTTTTCTCCAAGGAAAAACTAAAAGAATAATTAGAAATAAGCACCTTAAAAATCAACCATTTATTAGTTAGAAACATTATATTATACTACAAGAATATATGTTTCTCTTCATAGTATCAGTCTCTAGTAAGTTGAGATAAAAAAGTCTCTCGTCTCCTATTTTAAGTAATCTTATTGCTAAATAGATTTTTTAGTATTTTATTTTAGAAAAAGTCATAATATTATTACCATATTAGTTTTCTCTTCTTCTATCATTATCAGATCGGTTTTTACATAATAACTTGTTGTTTAAAGGTGTTTTAAATAATCATTTTGTTTAGCTTTATAAACGATTTTGGAAATTTATAAAGAAGTTTTATAAATAATTTTGGATATTTATAAAAGAAGTTCTATAAATGACTTTGGAGATTTATAAAGAATTATAAAAATAGTTTTGATATTTGTCAAAGAGTTTGTAAATTTACTTCGAGTTTTATAAAGAGTTTTATGAATTGGTTTGAAGTTTAAGTAAAGGAGATTTCATAAATGAATGAGTTTTATTAAAAGAATTTATACAAGTAAATTATAAAAGAATTTAAGGTTTGGATTTCCTTTAACTGACCTTTTTAATTCTGATGGTATGGACACTCGTTTTATACTTAACACAGAAGGAATAATGTTTGAGGTTGCTCTTATCTCTATTTACATAACATTTGTTTGATCCTTTTAATATGATTTTGAATTAAAAAATCTTTCATAAATGTTTTGTGAATATACTTATATCAATGAGATAAGTATATGAATGTTTTGATAAACGTTTTGAAAATAGATTTGATAAATGAAGATTTTTTTTTGAGGCTTAGTGGTTGCTTTTTGTAATTAAATCACTAGATTTTGTTTGTTTATGTATTTGATAGTTGAATAACCGATTATCAAACCTTGGCCAGTTTTGACTTAGGAAGTATGATTGTATATGCGAGTTCCCCAGTAAGGACTCGAATGCTTGTTGTATACTTCCAAAAGAATCGAAAATGAGTTAAACGAAAATTATTGTTGCTGGTTTGGAGAGACCGATATCAGATATGTTATCCGAAAACCACTCTAAACCAACATATGTGTTCGCATGGAAGACATCTTGAAGATGATTGAAGAGGATGCTCCTTAAAGAGCGTTTAGTTTCGTTCAGACCTAGAACGAACTTGTATGGATGAATGCTGGCATTGCATTTTTTCTTGGAGGGCAGTGTTAGCATTTCAAGATGGATTGCTAAATGTTAAGAACATAGCCTCTCAAATCTCACATCCCGATAATGGTTAAAACATGGTAGATGCAGCGGGGCTATGTGGGCCACACCCACTAGGGTATGATCATCCCAAGGTTTAGTGTTGATATCTCTATGTATGCTTCGGGGTCCATTTTTGGTTTTTGATCACAACCAAGCAGTGATTATATTCGGTACTACTCAATTCAGGGGTAGTCCGGTCCTATATTGGCAGAGGTCGAAAGGTTTTGGATCTCACTATACATTTTATCTAAAGGTGTACAGATTTTTGAAAGGTAGTCATTTACCATGCCATTTGATGGAAATCCATTCTCCAATAAGTGCCTTTGGGTTTTGATTGTATACCTATTATTGTTGTCATATACACGCATCACAGCTACTTGGTTATTAAATACTTTAAACCCATAGACATTATT
Source organism: Allium cepa (assembly GCA_030765085.1). Classification (NCBI taxonomy): domain Eukaryota; kingdom Viridiplantae; phylum Streptophyta; class Magnoliopsida; order Asparagales; family Amaryllidaceae; genus Allium; species Allium cepa. The sequence goes on along the minus strand of CM060928.1, from coordinate 409,183,193 downwards.
ATAATATCACTAGATTTCTATAGAAAATGTTTTGGTTATCAAAAGGTTAAAACCAGTTCGTGTTTATGTGAGGATAGGTCTTACGAGATACCTTTGATTTTAAAGGGTTTTACAAGTTGAACAAATAAAATCCTTGTGATTTGAGTTTCTCACACTGGTTTTACCAAACTAATCTAGACGTTGTTCTCCTATAATGCCCGGGTCGGTCCGAGCGTATTTTCCAGATTTAGCTAGATCCTTTGGAGCTTTCAAGAGACGAGTTGCATTATACAGGTTGTATTCATGTATCTTATATTCTTTCATTGTTTAATTGTTCTTGATGTCTGTTTGTTGTATTTATCAACTTGCAATGACAGGCTGTTATAACTGTTCAGCTGATAGTAGGTTAATATACACTGTTACTGTGTTTAATTTCTTTTTGTAAAGGCTTGTTCATATTATATATTACTTTTCATGTTTTGTGAGATTATGTTCTGTCTTTTCTTTCTTTCACCCACAAATGACATGTCTTTCGACATTTAAATGATCGGCACATGAATATTAGGATTATTAAGTATCGTTTTTAGGTGTAAGAAAGGCATATCGTTACACTCCCAATACTTCACAACTTTGCACAAATTTTGTATCAAAACGACGATCAAGGCAGGGGCTATATAAGTAGACGATATTTTGATGTCGAATTAGGGAATTTAAGGAGTTTTCTATTTCTAAACAGTGTAGGATTCGGGCATAGCATAACTAAAACAATGGGTTTTGATAGGAATTTGGTAAGTGGAATACTTCTTTTCCCGTATAATGAAATTACAATAGTTTAATTTGGTTATGGTCTTACTATAGGTTTGATTTCAAAAATTTATGATAACATATTTGTTAAATATTAGTATCAGTAAAGGAATTATTTATACATATAAATTAATAACATAAATTAATTATACAAGTGATGATGTATAATAATAAAGATGATGTTTTTACTTGAAGTAATGATTTAATCACTATAGAATAATGTAATCTTGGTTAATAATCAAAGTAAAAAAGAGTGAAAGCAAGAATGAAGAAGAAATAAATAATAATAATAAAACAAAAATGCTGAACACAGACACTACTGTGTTAAAACAGTGCTAGCACTAGTGTACTGGTGGAACATCTACTGGTGTATTGATCATTCACCAATATACCCGTGAATGTTCCACCGTTGTACGATAGAGCACTGACTAGGCCGGATTGAACCCGGACTCATGTAGGGCCAAACCAAATAGGATGGTCGCTTTATAGCTAGACTTGTGTGATTCTCCAGACTAATTTCAAGATGAACTAACTTGGTGTGATCTTGATGTGACACGGCGAATATATATAATTTGATATATGGACGTCTCCTGTATCTTCGATAATCGTATTAGATGGTATCTTGACATTTGTTTCTCATATGACTTGTTATTGAATCACGTGTCACACATATTGAGTATGTGCACCATTAGAGAATGGAAATGTCCACATGCACGCTTATACGACGTTCCTTGGAACGTACTTGCAACTATGTCCATGTGTAGAAAGAATAGTGAGCACAAGAGTCCATCATATCATTGAATTTATACCCAATAGTTGTATGAGACATGACCTTGATCGAGTAATCAACTATATATTTATATCATTGGTTTAACTCTATGTATGAAGGTGGCACATGTTGAGACATGTTTGCATATATAGTAAACAATAACAATGTAGTACCGGTATTTTTTAGTACATGAGGAATAGATTTGTTTCACTCCCTCAAACATATGTCCAACACCTTCCTATATTTTTTATGTATATGTCATTGATCGGTTGATAGGGTTAGGTCATGCCTATGTAAGTGACATTAAAGGTGCAGATGACGGAGACGTTACCAATGTATATATTGTATATAATGACATCTAACATTTAGTATGGTATTATGTGTATGGATTGGTATTGTATGGATCTATAAATATGGATATGTGGTAGCAATTTGGTTTGAATATACTATCAGTTTGATAATATACATTGTTTCCTTGCGCCATGAGTTCTGAATCTTATGGTTAGAATATTATTCTACTAATCTAAATTATAAATCCAAGGATTTGTTATTTTCTGCTTTTGTGGTTTGAACATTGATTCAGTCGTTAAGCTAAAGGGTCGAAAATGGCGAATAGTTACATTTGATATTAGAGAAAAACTTGTCCTAATTTAAGGACTATGACATATTAAGAGAGCATATTTGTATTTTGATATATGTGTATATATATATATATATATATATAAGTTGAGTACATATGTATACACCAATTACTATTCCAGCTACGTTAACTATCTATTGGAGAGTTGCTAATGAATCTTATTTACAGATAGCTGAAATGAGTAACTAATCATAAATTGAAACTGATATGGAAACAAACACTTGTGGGGTTGAGAAAAGAACTGGAAATAACACCAGACTTGAAATCATAGATATTCCTAGTGTGAACATCCCATATGGTTCTGATCATATCTACTGGCAATAAGCTAGACCGGTGTCAGCTTCGTGGTACCTGCACCTGCTACACAATAAGCGGTAAACCTTTTGATAGAACTGAACCCTATGTAGAGACATAGGCATGGCTAAGCACTTGTGAGAAAATCTTTAATATTTTGGGATTTGGTTGATATCGTGAGAAAAAAACTTGCTTCCTAGCATCTACAATGGGAAGTGGTGAACTAGTGGGAAATTGTTACTTCTAAGGTTAGTTAGAGGAAATCACTTATGCATATTTTAAGAGGAAGTTAAGGTCTAAATTTTTCTTAGGAACCGAGAAGGGATTGTTGTTAGAGCATTTATCCGTTTGAAGTAGGGAGAATTGTCAGTTGGAGGGCACATGAATTGGTTTAATGAGCTTGCAAGGTTTGGATTTGATTTGATAAATACACCGAATAAGAAGGCGATGAAGTTTTCTAAGGGATTGAATTCCCCTCTTAAGGAGTTAGTACTAAACTAGATTCCCTATGGTGCTACATTCAAATGGTTAGTAGTGGCAGCTTTGTTAAATTCGATTAATAGGAAATGGTTAAGGAGCAACCCAAGAAGGAAGAAAACCATCAACGGTAAAAGCACAAGTGGAATGGGCCTCAAGGAGGATAGTAAGAAGCAGACAATTATGTATAGGAGACATCATATAAGGGACCATAAAGCAAAGGATTGTAGAGTGAAGCTTTCAATGATTAAGTGTTATAACTGCAAACAGATGGGTTATATGAAGCGTGTCCTACTTTACGAATGGAAGGTCAAGTGGTTAAGTCGTATGCTTTAGATGCTATTTCGACTTCCGCTATTGTTCCACAATCTGCTCAGGGAAGCAGACCGTGATGGAATATGTGATGTTACTATTTGATTCTCCTACTCGTACTTTATTTAACACAGGTGCTTCTCATTCATTTATTGCAAGTACATTTGTTGATATTCTAGACTTTATGTCTCACATAGTGCATGAATCTATTATGGTGTCAAATCCTATTGGTAGATCTGCCCATCTATCTATGATTTTCAATAATTTAAAGATAGTCATATGTGGTGTGAAGTTTCGCTATGATGCATATGTACTAAGTTTATCGAGAAGCAGATTTATATTGGGAATGGACTGGATGATTCATTGTGGGGGTGATATTTGACTATGATAATAGGGTAGTTCAAATGTGAAGCAATGGTGGGCATGACCTAGCTATTTGTTATAAACCCAATATTCCTACGAAGAAGGGTTGTTTATATTCGCTTGACCTATCATCAAACGAGTTGTCATCTATCCTTAGAGCAAATGAGTTTCCAAATGCCTTTTCTAAAGGTTTCGGTCTTCCTCCCTAGAGAGAAATTAATTTAGAATTGATCTCAAGAAAGACGTTGGACCTATGGTAATGCCACTTACTCACATGGTTACGAAGGAAAGAACGGAATTAGATAAGAAAATTTCTAAATTTTTATACAATGGTTTTATTTGAAGTGGTATTTCAGAATAGGGAGCATCTATCTTCTATGCTACTAAGGCAGACGGCTCTCTTATCCTATGCATCAACTCTCGAGAATTAAACAAGATGATGAGAAAAAATTGCTATCCCTTGACGACCTCTGCAATCAACTTGTTGGGGCAAAGGTTTTCTTTCAGCTTGACTTAGCCATTGGATTCCATAAGTTGAGGATGGCAGAAGATGGTATCCTTAAGACTATATTTCGTATACCTAATAGATTATTCGAGTGGGTATTCATGTCATTCAGGCTGACTAATTCTCTAGCTTGCTTCTTTAATTTGACGAGTAGGGTCTTCCGGGAGCAGTTAAATAAGTTTTCATTTGTTTTCATGGATAATATTCTCTTATATTCCTGAAGTGAGGATGAGCTACCATTGTATTCGCATTAAAGTGTTGAAGGCACTATAGTTATGTGAGAGGTTTGAACTATTTGTAGATTACAAGTCTCTCAAGTACATGTTCTCTTTGAAGAACTTAAATTTTAAATAGCAAAGGTGGATGGAGTTCCTATCGTTATACGATTTTGGGATGGCATAGACCCCAAGAAAGGGTAAAATGGTCGTTGATGCTATGAGTAGGAAGCATGTTGTATCGAATTCTATGTTTTTGGAATAGAAACTCGGAATATATACTTGGATTGTTGGCAGCAATACAGTTCAGACCCACACTATTGGATTATATTGGGTTAAGTCAGAGAAAAGGTTCATTTTAGGTTAGTACCTTGAACTAGTTGGAGGAGTGAGCAGTTGATCCATTTGGAGGGGTTAACTTAGATTAATTTGACATACATATAAATCATCCTAGATTTTGTATAAACCATAGATAAAATAATTCTATAACCATTAGAGATGAATAAAGGTTAACTTTGTGAATATATCTATCATAGCGTAGCTTATATGATTGAAGTGTAATATATACACCTAAAATGGATCACTATCAAATTAAATGAATTAATGATCTTTAGAGCATATTATATGATGCTGGTAAGCATGAACAAAAATAGAATGAATTTATTATGAATTATACATCATATGCGAAGTCCAAAAATAAGACAAGATGAAATAGTAAACAAAAAGGGTTAAAACAAAGTTAGGAGCATTGGAACACATGCTACAGGCGAGGAGTTGACTGAAGAAAAATTCTAATCGACTAGTGAAAAGATGGAAATAAGGCAGAGAAGGAGCGGAGTTTGAGTGAGTTGGGTATATGTTTTCATGAACTAAATAGGCAGACTTATGCCTACTAAGGGAATCCAATCAACTGGAGAAGTTCCAATTGACCTGTACAATAGGGAAATGCCTTGATAGAGAGTACATAGGATCTCAAAGAGAAGATACAAGCTTCCCATCTTGAACACTTTTCTGCTATGCTCTTTAGATTTTGTTTTGATTGGCTTAGATTAGGTTTGATTAGTTTGTTTAATGGTTGCTGTGGTAGATTATTATCTTAGGTAGAATTATAAGGTTATGTATTAACTGTTAACCCAATGGTTATTGTATTCATAGAACCTATATGCAACTCGCTGCTGAAGATCTACATGTCTCGGCCTACATGCGCCTCGGTACTGAAGATCTATGTGTCTCGGCCCACTATCGCCAAGTCGTATGTACACTATTAAGCTCAACATACCAACTCATATACCGCCAACTGCAACAATATTGGGTTCAAAGTCCCAACTCGTCGTCTGTAGGCATCACTGGCCCTAATGAAGTGCACTTGACGCCTACCATACACCACACTATTAAGCTCAAAGTATCAACTAATGTGACCTATACGTTACACTGTTGTGGAAATCATACACAACAATCAAGGTCGGGTCCCTGCTAGATATTCGTCTAATGGTTTGCGAAAACATTGGGAGATCACGCCAAAGACTCATCATCGCCCCATAGATTACGTAGATATTGGATCAAGCTCCACCCAATAAGCTTAAAACCGTATAATGAACCTACAATAAAGCAAACAACATACCAAAATATTCCTCCTCTCGCCATAATCCTGACATTGTGAACCGCGCGTGAAATGGAGACCGTATGCGAAAATTATAAGCGATTAATGTTCAAAGGAATTTCCATAATTTTATGAATTATTTAACTAAATATTATTACTTTATCGTTGAACGAATACCAACAATGGATTCATGTCATCGAGAAATACAATTTTTATATATAATATGTCAAATTCAAAACACTTTTGTATTTTACTTTTAATTAGGGTAGATCATTGAAGTTATATGCAAACTTATGGCGAAACCCCTTGGGGGCTAGGGTTTCTGTTTCTTTCATTCTTCTCTTTCTAAATCTCTTCTTTGTTTTTTCTCTAAGTTTCTCTTTTTCTGAATCTTGATTATCTCTTCTTTGTAAATGAACATCCATAAAGGCAAAGGAAAGGTAATGGAAGGCGGTTTAGATCTAGGGAGTCCTAATAGTGAGAAGGACGTAAGCAGTTTAGATAAAGGGTGGAAAATAGTAACCAGTCGGAAAAAACTCATTTTGTACCAATGGTAAAATATAGGATTCCAAATCAAGGTTTTTAGAAAAATATTTTGAAATTCCCAATGCCTGCAAATACTGAAAAGTTGTCTTATCTTGAAGCAGTTAAGAATAGCATTATTAATTGTGTAGAGGAGGTTAAGTTAAAATTCATTGACTCAATCTTGATAGATGAAAAGAGGAAGGGCTTGGTGACTAGCAAAGCACTCAAGGAAGTGGAACAAGGCAGAAATAAGTGTGTGTTACTATATGTAGTAGGTCTCAAACAATATTACAAAAATCTGAAAGCATGTATGAAGTGAGTTTGGAAAGTGGATGGTGGATTCTCATTACGGTCTAGGGAAAATGATTTTTTGTGGTTCATTTCAACATGGAGAAGGATTGCGACGTGCTACTGAACAATGGACCATAGTTTTTTAAATAAAAATTTGATTATGATGAAAGAGTTGAGCCCAGATATGAGAACCGATAAGGATTTACTATTGTCCATGCTTATTTTGAGTAAGCTACTTGGACTAAGTTTCAAAGTTTAGGGATCAGAGGCAATAAGTGCCTTAGTTAGCACTATTGGAAGGCCAATTAAGATGAATACACCAACGATCTACGAGGAGTCATATTTCATTTGCTAGAGCTTTTGTTGATTTAAAAGCAGATGTGGGATTCCCTAAGGAGATTGAAGGCGTTTTTGAAAACGGAGGTAATTTTTTTCGAAAAGTGGAGTATGAAAGACCTTCTAGATGTGATGGTTGTGTATGTTTTGGATGCTCTAAAAATCATTGCCTTATGATCAAAGAATGGAGACTAATGGAGATGGCTAATAAAAATTACAATCGGGAAAGAGCAGAAGATGCGGAGGTAAGGGGTTCTAAGGAGTCAGCAGATAAAAATGGCAACAAGGAGATGAATTTCGACAAAAATGCTAATGTTTCAAATTTCAAAGACTATAAGAGATATTGATGATTCCATTTTTCAAGTATATTTAGGAAGAAAAAGATACCGATCAACTAAACTCCAATAACCAAAAATCAGTATCGTTTAACCTTCATCGGGAGAAGATTAATCACGATATGGAATTAAGCAAGGAATAGGCTAGGGCACAGGCAAAGATTATCAATTCTACAAGTCGGGAGATGAACCAAGATAGAGTGGGATTAGAACAGGATAAAGAACCCTTGGTTCACTCAAAGGGATAGAGGCTCAAATTGAAATTGAATATACTTCAACATCTGACAAGGGAGCCATGATAGCTCGCGACACTCCCAAAATCCATACCTACTGCTCCTACCATCTTTGGAGAGTCATCACAGGACTATGGGACACTATCTCAATCTCTGAATAAGATTTCTGATGTTTCAGATAATATAAATAGTTTAACAATATTAAAATGTGTGCAGGTATAGAACACTGGAAAGTAACAACTAGTTAGCTATTAGCCTCAATAGTTCCATGAGTCAATATGATCTAAAACAACCAACAATCCCAAAGATAGTAGGTACTAATCCGAGCCCTGCCAAGGAGGAAAAAAAATCCCAGAAAGTGAAATCAGAGCTACGGGTGAAAAGCAACCCGACATGGAAGGACCTAGATAAGAAGAAAGGGAATGAAGTCAACCACTCTTTGTGGTATGGAGTTAAGGAATAGTATGAATAAATCAGTTGCTAATAAATGAATATTCTCTGCTAGAATGTGCGTTAAGGCAACAGGCCAGTAGATGATGAGATGGTAGATTCCAAAAAAACTTCCCTATTAGGATCATATTGGGCCCATGGAGCTAAAGGTACATTAGATTCAATCTAATAAAAATTTATTTTGTTTAATTTGTTAAAATGAAGATTTGAATTTGATTTAAATTTGTATGTATTATATGAATCTATCAAATACATTCATTTGTGTGATTTCTCTCTTTTTAACTGAAATAATTGATATATTAAATGATATTTATAACTTATTAACTAAATTTACACATGTCTTTGTTGTTTATGTTTTTGACTAATTAAAATATATGTACATCTATAATAATTATGTATACACATACACATATATTGAAAACCAATCTGTTGTTTTAAATTATTTGAAATCCAAAATTAACACTAACAAAAATGATTTCGGTTAAAGAAAGGTTTGACAACAAAATGTCACATTATTGCACAAAATCCTCTTACAATTTTGAATTAAACTACACATGTATATTCCAATATACATGATTATTACAGTTTAATAATATAGATCTAAAATAACATATATTTGCAACATTATAGCATATGATATGTATACAAATAAGTTTGATTTTAAGGTTAACAGTTTTGGTTAAACTTTTAATTTAGAATAAAATTGGTGTTCAGGATTTTACATGAGACTTTAAATTTAAAAAAGAACAAAAAATTAGAATTTGCACTAAAGTTCATTCATTAATTTTAAATCAAGTTTTTTTATAAATAATGGTTGAAACATTTACATTCTAGTATATACCATATAAAATTAAAGATTAATTTCAAAGAACAATAAAGCATTTAACTTATACAATTTATTTGCATTTGTTACATAAATGTTATATAATTGTAAAACAAAAATCTCATTCATAATTAGCTTCCAATTTCACAAAATACCAAAACAAATAAAAGAAATTTGACAAAGTTGGCATGCATAAATTTATGATAAAGACTTACAGGTCTAAACAATACAGAGAATAACAAGAAGTTACTAAAAGTAACATAGGATCTAAAACAACATATCAATTTATCATGAACATATATTAAAGAGAGATGATAGAATAAACATAGATCTAAATAAAAACAATATAATAAACATATTTTAATCAAAATACACATAAGAGAATTTAAGTTAAGTTACATGTGACAAGATGAATAATTAAAACGTGAGGTGAATCATACAAAGTCTAATTATGACATGTTTAGACATAAGGAAGATGATGAATAATTAAAACATAAAGGGAGGTTTAAGTTACCAGCGAACGCACCTGCATATTTGAACATCTCTAACAAGTTTTGTTTGTGTGGCATGAACACTCTTCAGTTGCACCAAGTCAAGTGAAGAAAGAGCAGACAGAGAAAAATAAAATCTAGCCATTTAAAGGATAAAAATTTGTTCGCTAAAACTTTATAATAGCATGTAAACTACTATAAAACCAGTACTATGAACAGCTGCCAAACAACATTATTATATATTGAAGAAGCACAAGATAGATGCACTGTTTCTACAGTGCTAAGATGAAGGAAATGGAAATCTAAAGGCTAATGAAACGAAGTAAAATTTGCCTCCACTGTAAATAAAATCATAGCATATAACAAAAGGCTCTGAAAGCAGCCCATACAACATAGTATGAGTACTACCCAGTATAAGATGATGACAATTTGAGACATTCACTCTGGCATCTACGCAAGCAAATATCGTTCCAGTTGGGGACTTGGTGCTGATTAACACAAACGGTTCGAGCACAAGCATCAGTACATGCATCGAGCTCAGACACACCACACACAGTAACACAAGTATCAGGAGTTGGGTCTTTAGAAAATGCACCCACCTTTTTTAGCATTCTCTTTGATGTGCAAACCCTCTCACATACAAATATATCGTCTGAGTTCTTTTCACGGCCTCGAGCGTTTGCAAGGCTTTGTTCTTCTGCCCGTCTTCTTTTGACTCTTATGGCTTGACCAGTAATCACTGCTGGAATGGCTGCACCTAATAATGTCCACCATATGTCCACCATCTTTGCTCGATCGTCTCTAGCTGAACAATAAGAGGACTCTGATTGTAATGAAGTGTAGAATTTGGAATACTTCTGGTAAATGTAAGATACTAAGATATCATCTGTTTTCATCATTCTTATGATACATTTCCGTTGGAATGTCGAGTATAAGTTAAGAAATGTAAATTTATACATTGGTGTAATGGCCAACAGAAATACGGTGTTATTTTCGATGGCATATGGTGTATGACAAGCACACAGCTCAGGTAAATGGTTTCAATGTTAAAAAAAGATTCTTAAGTGATCCCAAATCACCTTAATCCCAGTTTTCTAAAAAAATGTAAATCATACTTCCCAACAAAAGAAATCTAGATGAATAACACATACACCCAAACTTATATAGCAATAAAAATGCAGAAAATTCAGCCTAAAAAATAATAACAAAATTATCCAAAAATATCAACATCAAAAACTCATGATGAACAAATATTAGAAGTTCAGTGTCATTTCTAACCGAAACACTTTTTTTTTTTCAGTTTTAATCAACCTTTTACTAAGTTCAATAAATAATTAAAATAAATATGCAGATTTTTTTGCTTATATCATTTCAATGCTAGATATGTTTGATTCAGCAACACTTTTGAAAATATAAGCAAAACCAGAGCATGCAAAAAAAATGTTAACACATTCCTACATCAAAATCAAAAGGGGAATAAAATTCACGTGAATAACTAATCATATAAAATTAATTATAAAATTGTAACATAAAAAATGATGAAATTTTGGTTTACACCATATTTTATATGGAACATGTATATAAAACTTCCACGATGTTTTTAATGAGACCAATATACATCTTGTATGTTTATTTCACAAATGACACATGATTTTGGATATCATCAAATGATGCTTGCTATCAGTGTTATATTCATCCATTAAGTCGTTGACAAAAACATTGTGGTTTTGTCAAAATCGAATTTGATCCAGTCACCCACTCAACAAATTAAAGTCAACCACACCTAATCAAATCGCCCACCTTTTTATACAACTCCTCAACTTCTCTACGTTTTTGTCTCTTTCTTCAAAAATTGATTTCTTTTTTTCTTCATTTTGTGGGTAATGTAAATTTTCATTTATAAATTACCATTTTTCAGATCAAATAGTGCATTACCAGCTAGTATTTAGCAAATTGTTTTGCAAACAAAAAAAAACTCTTGGCAGATTTGACGATCCCGTTAGGTATTTATTTTTTACTTGTAGGTATTTTTCTTATCCATCATTCAATTCCTGGTTTCCGCGTATTATTCAGTTACTAATCGAATTGGAGAAATACTTATATATTGTTGAATTTGAGTGGATTAGTTATGAATCAAGCACTAATTCAAATGAATAAATTACATCTGAATTGCTAATTCATATTAATTAGGGGTGCATCGCTACAGCATATATGCTTTAGTACCATCTTGATATGACATGTTCGTTGTATATTGCAAGATAAATTGTACATTTACATTGTATGCTGCAAAATAAATTAATAATATCGACTGAATTTATTTATTGTATATTCACATTATATTATATACACACACACAACCCCCCCCCCCCCCAATATATGCTTTAGTATTACTTGATTTGACATATGCACTGTACATTGTATATTGCAAAATAAATAAATATCGAATGATAAGTTCATCTAGTTGGTGCAAGATTACATTGCATAATACTGATTAATTACGCCAAGTTAAAGCTGCCCAGCTAGTGCAATACAAACTGAAAACATTGTGATTCTAGTTGATTCTTTGGGGCAGTTTATATCAAAAATGGATATTGTTTATACAATTATAGAAGAAAAATATTATTTTTAAATATTATTTTAAACAAAATATTTTTAAAACTATTTACTTCTAACAACAACATTTACACTTGCTGAAACTGGAGTACCTATGAAGAAACGCAGCATACAAATCATGTTTTATAGCTATCAAATATTAATTGGCCATTTAACTTTTCTCAATTGGTTGAATTAAAATAATAAAACATATGGTACAAAAGCAATGTAGTCAAGGCGAAAAAGCGCAAGGCTTGCGACTTGCACTTTTCTGTGTGCCTTAGATGCGCTTCTTCCTGCTACCCTTGCTATCAAAACTGCAACTAAAACTTGTACTAAATATGCAATTTTGACAAAAAAATTGCATATACGTGCAATTTTGAGAATAAACACAAAGTTCTACTGTAAGTTTTTAAAAATTTAAACTTTTAAGTAATTCATATTTAACTACTAAATCGCACTGGTTTTTTTTAAACACAAATTAGTTTTTCTGGTTGAAAATTTTAAACAAATCTAAAAATAATAATCTATTTTGATATTTAAACAAATCGGTTTTTCATAATAAATATTTTTTTTAAATCAAATGTTTTGTAAAAAAATTAAACGATTAAAATTTTCTATAGTAAATCTTTCTTAATTAGTGTCAATCAAATCAGATTTGTTACAACTGATCAGATTTGTTTAAACCATTAAATTTAAAAAGAAAAAAAATACTTCAAAACAGTTTAAACATTTTTTTTTAAAAAAAATTGAAATTACTTCATAATAAAAAAATTCAGACTAAAAATGTTATGTAAAAAACAAACTTTAAACTTCAGATTAGTTGCAAAATAAAATATTTTATTTAAAAAATAATAATTTAAGCAACTTTTAAACATTTAACTTTACAAATCAGATCGGTTCTATATATGACCGTTATCCGAGTCCGAGCTGTTGGAATTGGAACATGGCACATGCTTCGCGTGTGATGATGAATCACATTTCGTGCATGAATTGATTTTTTTTTAAATTGTATAAGTTTAACTCGTTCGAAAAAAATAAAATTTGCACAAACATTTAATTATATTTTGCGTTGAAATGATATGCGGTTAGTTTTAATTTTTTTTCTTTCTAAATTATACCATCTAATTTTTTGTTAGTTTGAATTTTTATTTCTTTTATTAATTACTAAAGAATGAAATTAATTTTTTATGGGTTAAAATTTTTATTTCTGTTATCAATTGGTAAAAAAAAGTTTATTCGTTAGATCCTATTTTTAAGTGATATTAAGATAAGTGCGTTTTGAATCGGTAAAAAAATTAACTGTTAGATCCTATTTTTAAGTAATATTAATATTTAATAATATTTGTAGAGAGACATTTTTTGTAGTTTACGTTGATACCAAAAAAGTGTGACACCAGGATATTACAACTATTATTAAAGATTTTTTAAACTTCTAACAAATTTTAATTTTTAAATTTGAAGTTGTAAAAAAAATCAGTTTTAAAATTTCAAATAAATTTATAACAAACCAGTTTTAATATTATTAAACTATAAACTAAAATAAATTAAAATTAAAGGTTAATAAAAAACACATACCACTAAGAAACTAGAGGTTGACTGGCAGCAGAAGGCTGAGTAGTGTCGAAGGCAGGCAAGGACGATGACAGGCGTAGGCGAATTGACGGCAGGCAGCACAGGCGAGATAGCGTGGCGGGTATCGATGAGGTTTTAGGGCTTTTTTTTTCCCAACTTTGGGTGCGTATGTTTTGTTTCTGCAATTAAGTGGATTTAGGGCTTAATGAGTGACAATAGGCTGAATACTCAAAAATTTAATTTCCTTCAAAATAAGCTAAAGTAGCACTTTTTATTGCTCTGCGCCTTTTGCGCTTATATGTACTTTTTTATGCTTCACTAACACTTGTGCATTGAGTTCCAAAAGAGCACACTAAATGTGCCTTGCGCTTTTTTGCGCCTGATGCACGGCTTGACTACATTGTACGAAAGTAAAGACTTTGTAACTTGATTACTTTGGATGAAGTTATAACAGCTGTAATTTGGTTATTTAATACTATTGAGTTTTTGTATCTTTTCCAATCAAAAATTTTCAAGTTGCGACAAAATAACCTTGGATTGGCCTTGTTTCTATGTGCGTGAGGATGAGAGCTAGACCAATGATATTCAATTATGCCCCCATTGTTACTACTACTCACATACATACAATGAACATTAGCGTTAATGACAAAGTAATGGATGCCAATTGTTTATCTTGCGTTCCTTTTACGTTTATTCATAGCTTAAATCTCATCGAATGCATTACTCAAATAAAATAATATAATATAATCTGAACTGCAAGCATGGTGGACATTACCCTTTTTCTACATTCTTAAGAAAAAAATTGATAATCCATGCAGTCGATTATTGCGTTATTCATAGTAGTTGAGGCACGCCTAAGGCGCAGGCCCACAGCCTGCGCTTTGGGGAGCCTCGAGGAGTCCCCCCCTAATGGAGGCGCATAAAAGGTGCGCTTTTTGAGTCTTTTTCCGAGGCTCTGAGGCGCATTTAAGCACGCCTCGACATCGCTGTCAAAATGAGGAAACTTTTTTAAAAGCCCACCTGAAAATCGACCCGACCCAATCTGCATGGTTTTTTTTTCGAACCAGCAGCCTTGGGTTTTCTTTTCCAGCTCGACATCGACATCTCAAAAAAAAAAAAAAAAAAAACTGATGCTCCTGCTCGACATCGAATCGACTAACTACTGCAGCGCTGCTCGATATCTTTTTCCAGCCCGCTTCTCCACTGCCGCAGCCACCATCTGCCACCGCCACTCTTCTCTGTCGCCGCCAGTCAGGTTTTTTTTTTTTAAGAAATTAGTACTGTCGAATATGTTTTAATTTTAAATATGATTTAAATTGTAAAATTGTCAGTTTAGAACTGCCAGTTATGTTAATTTTAAATATAATTTAAATTTTAAATTTTAATTATGTTTCAATTTAAAATTGTAGTTATGTTTTAATTTAAAATAAATAGTTATGTTTTAAAAATTAATGAGGTGTGTTTTAAAGTTTAAAGAGTTATGTTTTACTTATGTTTTAAATTTTAAATTTACTTATGTTTTAATTTAAATTTTACTTATGTCTTAAAATTTAATAATTTAAAATAAATAGTTACGTTTTAAAATTTAACGAGTTATATTTTACTTATGTTTTAAATTTACTTATGTTTTATTTGAAATTTAGTTATGTTTATGTTTTAAAATTTAATGAGTTATGTTTTAAAGTTTATAGAGTTATGTTTTAATTTTAAATTGTAGTTATTTTTTATTTAAAATAAATAGTTATGTTTTAAAAATTAATGAGTTATGTTTCACTTATGTTTTAAATTTTAAATTTAGTTATGTTTTAATTTGAAATTTAGTTATGTTTATGTTTTAAAATTTAATGAGCTGCCAACAGGGTTGGCGCAGTTGGTTGATGGTCCGGACTGCGTGATCGAAGGTCACAAGTTCGAGCCCCGAAACTGACAACCCTTTAACAAATACCCGAAGTATGTGTTTGGCAGGCATATACTTCCCTAGAGTTTACAAGCAAAGCTTGGTTCTCTAGGTAATTCAAAAAAAAAAAAAATGAGCTATGTTTTAAAGTTTATACAGTTATGTTTTAATTTTAAATTGTAGTTCGTAAAATAGTTTAATAACCTTTTTTTTGCCTTTTTTCATTTCAGACTGATATGCATCCAAACACACATAAATTGTAGTTATTTTTTATTTAAAATAAATAGTTATGTTTTAAAAATTAATGAGTTATGTTTTACTTATGTTTTAAATTTTAAATTTAGTTATGTTTTAATTTGAAATTTAGTTATGTTTATGTTTTAAAATTTAATGAGCTATGCTTTAAAGTTTATAGAGTTATGTTTTAATTTTAAATTGTAGTTCGTAAAATAGTTTAATAACTTTTTTTTGCCTTTTTTCATTTCAGATTGATATGGATCCAAACGCACATACTTCAGCAGCTTCTTCTGTCGGTAAAAATCGTAGAGCAGATGTTGGATGGAATTATAATTTTTTGATGGATGAAAACAATCCTAATAGTGTCCCTTGCAGGTATTGCTTGAAAGTGACTTCGGAGGGAATAAATAAAGCAAACATCATATTGGAGGCTTAAGAAATGCAAGCGCTTGTCCTAAATATCCACCCGAGGTGAGAGCTATTTTATTGAAAGCTCTGGCTAGTAACCAACGTAGAAAGACAGATGCTTATGAAGCTCATGCGAGCAATGAGTTAGAGAACTATAGTTTGGATTTGGAAGATGATGAAGTTGCATAAACTAACAAGAGGTTGAACATTGGTGGAAGCAATGTTGGATGAAGGCAAAATAGTCAAGGGGGAATGCAAAAGGTCTTATTGGTTTGCTAATAAGTAACATGACATCAGAGCAAAGTGAACAAGATAAAATTTCAGGATCGGCAAAGTTGAAGCGATCAAATATAAATGATGCATGTAATAAAGAGTTGAGAGATAGAACCAATTGGTTCATAGTTCGTTTTTTATCAAGCAGGTATTGCATTTAATGTTATTCGTATGATTCATTTAAGGACATGATTGAAGCAATTGGTAGATATGGACCTAATCTAAAGCCTCCAAGTTATCATGAATTGAGAGTTCCATTGCTAAAAAAAGAGTTTGAGTATACAAATGAATTAATGAAGGGGCATAAACCCGAATGGGTGAAATATGATTGCTCCATCATGTCGAATGGGTGGAAAGATCGAAAGAAAGAGAACATTGATAAACTTTTTAATAAATTGTTCTTTAGAGACAATGCTTGTGGAATCCATAGATGCATTCTTTATGTCAAATCGGAAGAGAGGATATTTGAGTTGCTTGATAAGTTTGTTGAAAAAATTAACGTAGAGAATGTTGTTCATGTTATAACGAACAATGGAAGTAATTTTAAATTAGGAAGTGAGTTGTATTTTATTTTTCAAATGTATATTTAAAAAATTTTAATTAATAATTACTCAATTTTGTTGAAACTTGAAACTAATGAAATGCATATTTTTATTTTTTATTATCTAGGTAAGTTGGTAATGGCAAAAAGAATTTTTTTTTATATTGGACTCCTTGTGCGGCTTATTGCATTGATCTTAATCTTGAGGATATTCGAAAAATAAATAAGGTGGAAAATACAATTAAAAAAGAAGTTGCTCTTTCGAGATTTATTTATAACTATAGCGGTGTCTTGAAAATGATGAGAAAGTTTAATGAAAACAAAGAATTGTTGAGATTTGAAGTTACACGTTTCGCGACTAGTTTCCTATGTTTGCAAAGTTTGCACAAGTCAAAAAGTTCTCTACATGCAATGTTCACTTCCGAAGAGTAGAATAGAAGCAAGTGGACAAAAGAAATGAAAGGGAAGAAAGCTTGTGATACGGTCTTGAATACACACTTTTGGAATAGCGTCTCTTATATTCTTAAAGTTATAGACACTCTTGTTCGCGTTCTTTGACTCGTCGATGGTGAGAAAAGACCGGCAATGAGATACATATATGAAGCAATGGATGGAGCAAAAGAATTCATTGAAAAATCTTTTAAAGATGAAGAGAAGTACAAGGATATTTTGCCATAATTGATAAAAGATGGAAATGTCAACTTCATCATCCATTGCATGCGGCGGGCCGTTTTCTCAATCCACAATTCTTCTATAAAGATCCTTCCATTGAGCATGGTAAAGAAATAACATGTGGGTTGTATAAATGTATTGAGAGACTTCTTTCCGAAGACAAGCAAGAGAAGGTGATGGATGTATTAACCTTATATAAGAAAGCGGATGAGCAATTTGGTATTAATTTGGCAATAAATCAAAAGACACAAAATCCCCTGGTAAGCGTTAGTTTATAATTATATTCATAGTACATCATAAATTACATTAGTAATTTTTTTGGATAAGTGATATTAATTATTAATTAGTTTATACTTTTTCCTTTGCTGAGGGGTGGAGCTTGTATGGAAATTCAACCCCTACACTTCAATAGTTTGCGATAAAAAATTTAAGCTTGACTTGTAATGCATCCGGTTACGAAAGAAATTGGAACATTTTTGAGCGTGTAAGTTTGTTGCATAACACTATATACTAATTCTAATTGTTCGTATGTTTAAGTTTTAAATATATTGCCAATTATTCATTTGTATTTTTTCTAATTAGACCCATGGTAAGAAACGTAATAGGCTTGAGCATGAAAGGCTACAAAAGCTAGTGTTTATCAAGTACAATCAAAATTTGAAGAACCGCTTTAAGTGAATGGTTTGATTGATCCAATTGCTTTGGAAGATATTGATGCTTCAAATGAGTGGATGACCGACCACGGAAGGAGATAATTCGGATGTTAAGTTTGAAAATGACTTGGTTTTTGAAAGAGATACATTGACATGGGGAAATGTGACACGTGCTTCCAGAGCGGGAGAAAGGTTGCACATAACTAGGCAACATGCCAATGCCAAGTCAAAGGGAAAAGAAAAGGCTTCAAATTCTACTATGCAACCTAGTTATGTTGAAACTGAAGAAGCTACTATTGATGATGATTCGGTGGATGAGAATTCTGAATATGATTCGAATGAGGAGGAAAAATATGACTTAGAGTTGGAGGATGGTTCAGAGGAGGATGATGATAGTTGGGATTAATAGAAGTTGAACTTGAATTCCTTTATCATTTTTAGCTTTTATTATTGTTGTTTTGTTGTGACTTGTGACTTATAACTTCTATGTTTTTGGTGTTGAAACTTGAATTTGTGATCGTTTTAGTTCCGGAATTCCATTTGTGACTTTGTACATACTAATCTATGTTTTTTATCACTAAATTTATCATTTTTAGTCGCGATTTATAGTGCGTTTTTTTCCCATCAAAAAAGCCCACATTTATATAAAAGTCGCACAAAAAAGCCCAAGGCTCAAGCCTTGCCCTTTTTGCGTCTAGCAACTTAACTACTATGCGTTATTATAGTTTTATTCAACTTTATATTTACGCTTAGTTGCGTATTATTACGAACTTTAGAAGGAAATGACTTGCTTTTCTAAATTCAGCAAAGCTCTCATCTAATATCGATGAACGATAACAAGAGACGTTGATTTCAACTTAATTGCTTTACTTCTAGATAATTAAAGACTTCTAGTTGCATGAACCCTTTAATTTAGATTTATTTTATAGGGATTTTGGCTCAGGTCTCTACTTTAGAAAAATAAAAGATTTCCATCTTGTGACGACCCGGATTTTCAAACCAATCAAAATGACCGAAAAATCCGTCTGCACTAAAAGTATGAATGAAAACTACAATTTTAACATATCATAAGATGAAAAATATACGACGCTATTAAATATATAGGATACAAATTTCCATATCATAACTTATCAGCGTAATCATTTATGCTTTAATACATACCAAACTCAAATACTATAATTCTACCACGGCTCAACTCTGACGTGAGATACAATATTCATTCCTAAGAACTCAACAAACATGTCAATGCGGAACAAAATGGTAAGCTAAAAAGATATATCAACGCGTGATAAATAGCAAACATTGAACAAGAAAATATTTTTTAAATATTAAGGCTGCATCACCACCACTTATGACTAGGGGTGAGCATTTGGTTAGTTTGGTTTACCCGATGATGAAAATTATTAAACCAAACTAAAACCAATAAAAATAAAAACCAACCAGATTAAGTTTGGTTGGTTCGATTGGTTATTCGATTTAATCGAACTAAAAATGTCACACTTTATGTTTGGAATACTCATTGTAATCTGAAATAAAACATAAATATATGATTAAGTATTCTTATTTATCATTATTGTTCTTTCTAAAAGTAATTTTGACATATACATGATAAATAAAATTTATTTGATTCACTAAACTAATCTAGAAAAATTATTATGACATCGAAAATTTTGAAAATATAATAAAAGTTCGGTTAATTTAGTTAAACGACAACCAAACTGAATTTTTTTACAGACCGATTATAAATCAATCTAGTTTCAAAACCAAACCAAACCGACCAAAATAAATTGATTTGGTTGGTTTATTTAGTTTAACGAAATAATGTTCACCCCTACTTGTGACTGCTTACGTATCCATATCTAATTGAGTACCCAATAGATACAAGATTAAGCTAACGTAGTTCTCCCATCACAAATAGTACTCGGCCTACGATGTACAAAAAAGTAAATGCAATTCCCAAACTATAATACATGCAAAATGTGTCTTCCAAATCTACTCACTTAGGCTTAATCATTTAATTCTTTTCAAAAGAAATTTAAAACTAAATACTCAGGTTTTTCTATTGAAAATTTATTTTTTCAAAACTCATTCCAAAAAGGAATATATCAAACCTATTTGCCAAAATGACTAAGAGAGTGTACCCCTCTTTCCGAGCATGGTATAACTCTAAACAAAAAATGGAGCCTCCAATGATATTTTGATACCTCATAAAAACAATAGAGTAATTATACCTAGAGAGTCCCAAAACGGGGGAACTTTCCATCGCCTTTGGTTTTTGTTATTCACCGCAATAAATAAAAATATTTTGAAAAGTACTTTCACAAATATACTTTCAGATGTCCCAAAATAATAATAGTATTACTATTTCTTTCTAAAATCATTTCAAAATTTCTTTTCAAACCGATTTCAATACCACCCCGATTTAAGTTCAAAATAAAATATAGTTTTATAAATATATTTTTAACAAAATATTTCAATCGATATTTATCCCTAAAAATATTCTAATTAGGGAAAACACTTTTCAAAGCAAGAGTTTTAAATTCTTATTCAAAGATAAATATCCTTCTTATTAAATTATAATAAATTACTTTTATTATAATTCAACTTACTAATATTAACACCGAACATCTTATAGTCAAATTGTGAGATTTTAATCACAAGGTGTTCATATATATCCAACCCATGCATATGGAAATTAATTGCGCATAAATCGGTCGAGCACAAATAAACAACCAAACAAGAACAAATAACAGACTCGTTATTGTTAATAATTTACAATCAATAGCTAACACAGCATTTATTAAAATCTAAATGAATCCAAGAAAAGAGATTAAAATTACACTCGCTTTCTATTTTTTTGCTGCAGACTTGAAATACGTAGCCTTTGATAATGAAGAAGAAATTTGGTTTCTTTCTTTAGTTTTTGAATGGATTAAAATGAGATATGGACTTGGGTATTTGTAGGTGAAGAGAATAATACTAGTGATTACCTAATCTCCTATAGCCTAACCTGTTTCGACAAGATTTTGGTCCAATAACAACCATCTACATGGCATAACCTGATTCAACCACATTTTGGTCCAATAAGAGATTGAAAAGATTCAGCTTTTCTTCTTAAGCTTAAGTATAATATTATATGCATACGTATAAAGGTGTGGTTCAATCAGAGAGTAGAAAGAATCAACTTTTCTTCTTATAAGTTTAAATATAATATTATATGGATAAGTGTAAAGTTATGGTCCAATCAGAGAGCAGAAAGATTCAACTTTTTATATTAGTTGTACAATACATTATTTAATCATTTAAAATTATATTAAATGCTCATATTTAAAGTGACTAAATTACGGGTCATTACACATAATTTAGTCACTTTAAATATGAGTACTTAATATATTTTTAAATGATTAAATACTCGTATTTAAAGTGAATAAATTGTGGATCGTTACACGTAATTTAGTCACTATAAATATAAGTAGTTAACAAGGTTCAAAATTACGTTTTCCATTCCGATCATTGGTAATTTTAAAAATTCCAATTCCGTTTCGAAAATTCCTAAAGTTGCGCTTTAATTCCGATATTTTTTTTAATTTGCTATATACGCTAATAAATATCCAATACTGTCATAAATTTATAGTAAATTTTTGACATTCTAAAATACACACTTCGATTAAAAATCCGTTGTGTGAGATTCTGTATTATTCATTTGAGATTTTAAAACTTTGACCAATGTTGAAAATTTTGAATTGTTTATTATGATTCGATGTAAATTAACAAAAATATAATAACTTTTTTTTATAAACCTACATGATTTCTTCTCCATTTATTGTTTCGATTAATTTGTTTTTCTTTTTTAATTACTATATGTTTGTTGTGTTTTTTAATTTTTTTTATAAGTTTTTTTTAATATTTGAAAAGAAAATTCGAAATGTAGACCGGAACCGGAATTTTGACCGGATTCTGTTCCGGTATGAGCAGAACCGAAACGAAACCACCGGAATTCCGCTGGAATTTTGAACCATGGTATTTAATATATTTTTAAATGATTAAATACTCGTACTTAAAATGACTAAGTTACGGGTCGTTACACATCTCTTTCATACAATCAATGTAAAGCAAGTGCCACTTTTGATATGTATAAAATTGGTGTTAAAAATTATGTTAAAATCGATGTTGCAGGTTTTTTCTTAATCACTATCAAAATTAGATTTTTTTTTTTTTTGAATATTTCAAGCATGTCAAATATCTAAGTTGCAGTCAAATATTTATCATGTGCATTAATTATTGTGTTGAGCAAGATAAAATTTATCGTACAAAAAAAATTGCAATGCAATTATTTATCTTTGCGCAATCAATGTTTTTTATGTAATAAAACAAGGTGCAAATTTTTCTATTGCTTTAGATATGTACCTAATGCTTGCATTGCCAAATGCATCGGTATTGTTGTGCGACAAATTTCACAATTGTAAAAAAACAACAAGGCAAATATTTGTCATACATGATGGAAATCCACCTAACATCGATGCACTCCAACGATACACAATTTACGTTCTCTGATGGCAATGAGAGATGTAGCTAGATGTAGCTCTCAACATTAAGACAATTGGTGGTGGTTTCATGGCACAACAACATACGTAGTGATCGACATTAGCAATTCTGACAAAACTTTGCTGAAATTTGATCTATTGCAAATGACGATTGAAGGAGCTCAAATGAGTGCTCGATAGTGCAGATTTTGATGATGAATCTTCTAATGGTGATGATGGAGATTGTAGATAACTGTGGAGGAAGAAATCAACAATTGGAAATTGGTTAAAATTAGGATATCGGTTGAAATTAATTACAAAAATCAAAAAAAAAATTATGAAAGCGATGTTTTAAGGGGTAATTTTTGAAAAGAGTGATGTATGGAAATTTCCATTTATTTTGAACTTCATGTTTATCATGTTATAATTTTCTAGGAAAGTTTTAGGATTCTTAAAACTTAGTTTAGGAATCATAGTTACAAAATTAAATGCTAAAAATATCATTACTTCATATTAAACTATGAGCATAAGTTCAAGTAGAAATTGATTAATTTGTCTCAATTGGAAGTCGAATAATTTACAAATTTTAATTATTTCAAGTTCATGCAAAATTCCACTTTAGAAATAATGGTTTTATTAGTTTTAGCAAAGGATGTGTCGCTATTTTAACACTCACGTCAGCATTATTGACAGAATGTGGACATTAAACTTCACTATACGAAGATAGTTTTTCTCTTCAACAAAAAGGAAAATATATATCAATATTTTTGGTAGAATAAATACTGATTGTGGTCTTCCCTCTGTTATATAGCTCAAGTAGGAAGTTAATGATGAAATCTACGATATACTTCACCTCATCGGCGAGAATAACTTCATAATTTAAGACATGCGAAAAAACAAAAAAAAGAATTAGTTCCGAGGAATATAATGATGTTTGTGGACATGGAATTAGTCACGAAGCGTGCAATCGGTGTATATTTATGAAAGATGAAAGATACATCTACGTCTAGTTTGATTGTTATCATTGATAACACATTTTGTATTTTGTTGCATTGTACAACATATGCAGGTTTGGTTTAACTAATTTGCACGATAATTGAGTTATAATTGCAAGTTGTATTTGTTTGGTTGTGAGACCATGTAGATGTTGTTTAACATTGGAAAAGGTAGTTGTTTCGGGTGAGGAGAAAGAAGAGAGAAAGTGTTTTTGGGTGAAGGAGAAAGCTTTCTTTATTGGTTCAGTCGCTTAAAATCTTCATCGTTGAGGAATGGAGAAATGAAAAAACTCTGCGCACTTACTCCGTGCACTTGGATGAATGAAGAAGCTCCGAGCATTTGAATATTTGATGTACATATGTATCTACACTTTATGTTCTTTTCGGAGAACCTAACAATAATCGACCATGTGATTCTAAAAAAAACTAACTTGAATCTAGGTAGCAATCAAATACATATCTCATCAAGATCCAATTACTTTTCATGGTTCTTATTTCCAATGGTGACGAGCTTTATTCCAGCAACAAGCATTATTTTTTCTATTTTTTTAGAAGCTGATGTCTTTGTTTGAGTTTTTTTATTTTGCTCTAGTTTGACTCCAGAAGGCAAGAATCAAACATTCGGGGAGAGGAAACGAATATGGGTTGGGTTTGATAAAAAATTAGTGGGTTGGGTTATTGAGGGTTTAATTAATTAATATTTAGTTTATCTTAATTCAATTTTAGCTTAGGTTGTTTGTATAGGTTGGTTTATGAAAATTTTAGTTTGCTTTTAGTTTAATTTTGTTCAACTAAGTTTGATTAATTGTTTATCTCCACAAACAAGGAATCAAATTGATGATGCATATGCAACTAGAACAATCCATAATATAAATACAATCCAGATGTGGCCCAACAAATAGTTTTAGATGTAACACTGTTGTATGATGTATTATTTCTTTATAGAATATATATGTTTTTTAATTTAATTACAATGCTTACTGTTACATTTTCATTAAAAAATATTGAAATCCCAAATCGATACCGAAACTGAAATCAAAACCAAAACTTTTGAAATATTCGAAATTGATTGAAACTAAGGAAATTCAAATATAAAAACGGAATCAAACCGAGTTTTCAGACCCTAGTGCCGACTTCCCACATAATGTAAGTTTCTTTTAATTTTTTTAGTTAAAAAGTTTTAGTGAAACTATATCGTAGGCATGGTTAGTCGGCAGTATTATGTAACAATGCTAACTTGCATTGAAACATATATTTTAACATCAAAGTTTTTCTCACAAAACTAAAAGCACTATATGTTGCAATACTCTTTCTAACACATAAATCTGAAGTCAGTAGATACGCTATTGTGGAGTTAGTTGAAAGCATTAGAATACTAATGTGGGGTGGTGAATTTGTTGGAGTTTAAAATAAACTCAAACTTGAGATGGACATGCGTTGGTTTAAGTGTTTCGATTGAATAAGCAAAGTTGAAGTGGTCATTTCTCATGTGCTTTATTTGATGGCATTCTATTGTTAATGCCACAAAAGTAGCATATATTTTAGCTTTAGTTGACATAGTGTTTTGTTAATCTACACATCTATATAAGTGTTAGTGCTCTATATTTTTTTAAGTAGAAAATAAAGAAGTAGTTTTCCTCTCTAAGTTTTACTCTTGTAGTTTGATTCCATTAATATTAATTTGAAATACTAATATATTTTTATTTATTTTTGAACTGGTACTTTATATACAACAAATCAATGGGACAACATATCCCATATCAAATAAACGTTCGAAAGCAAGTTTCGAACTTGTGACATCCTGCACCAAGTCGAATCAATTAACCACTTGGACAATGGTGCTTGTGTTAGCAGGACTGATACGCAAGCATAATTGAAACATGGCTCCTGGATTATGGTTGAGCAAAATATGCTAATAAAGGTGTAAATTATGGTAGAAGCAGTCTGGACCACTGCGGATAAAAGTACTCAATATTCAATTTGATCCACTGTTTAAGTACTCAGTATAACTCCGATGTGATTTAAACAATGCTCGTCGTGGTGGAGAATATTAAGTTTGTGGCTCGCATTGTTGTGAGACGGATGTGTGGATTTAACGAAAATAATCCCACATTGTAAAATATATGAAGAAAGCGTGATATATATATGAGATTGGTGGCACGTACGATTGAAAATTCTTTTTGATATAGGAAGTGTTGCCATGATCATGTATGTATCTGCTTAAAGGTGATGAAGGGGGTTTTCAATCAAGACATCGGCACAAGAAGGGGTTTGCACGAGTAGACAGCACGGAGACGGTGCAAAGGTTGAACGGAACATTGCAGAGCGTTAGTGCAAGTATTGTGCATAACCAAAGAGAGCTTCATCAGTGGCATGCCGCCAACACTGAACAAAGTGCGCACGTACGGACAGCGAATGCGTGCGGTAGTGCCGAAATTTAACAGCACTTTCCCAATCAAATCAAAAACCAAGTGCTGCTAAAGAAACAACTTTGATGCAATCATTATGTTCATGAGAGGAATCAGAAAAGTCATATTTAGAACATGTCATTGGAGAGTATGTAAGATGAGAAAGGAAATTTAAAGAGCTGATGAAGATACTTAATCAAAAGATGAGAAATTATAGGAACCAAATTCAATTTTTGACCAGACTTGTGTTAGAGTTAAGACTATACATCTGATGTTAAGATCAAACTTGATCGTGAACCTTGAATTTGAAATGGTGGAAAAAAAACAGTTTTGCAACGCAGACATAAGCTCATGTCCAAGATGACAGAAAATTACTTCAAGATAAAAGTAGTTCGACCTGCCGATCACACCAGCCAAAACAACCTTTAACTAGGATTAATATTGGGATTTACAAGATAGCCAGGTTGAGCCAAATTTGCAATCCCATGTCTAGGGATCAAACTATGACCTTTGACAATACCATCAAACACCATTCCGTAGTAGTGGCCATCAGCGCAAACCTTAAAATTTTCATCAAGCAAAATTTAAACAATTAAGTCCAAACGAGTTATATAAGTTAATTCTTCACTGTAGGTTGGAAAAGTGCTATAACTGGCATAACAAATTGTGTAAAGATAACTGCTTAAATTTTCATACAAGACAAAATCCTTGCAAATAAAACTAAAAAATTACGCTTATGCTCAAATTAGAAGTATTAATTCATAACAAATTATATATACAAGTTCATTTTGTACTGAATCTTAATGCATATTGCTCGTGGTCATTATAAATTAAAAATCAAGCATATTTAGCAGTTCATTAAACTGAAATAAAATAAAAAATTTGCAAAAATTCACCTTTCAACTTGTATGATCGTATCAAACAATGAAATAAGAATGAGCAGCCTAGCAGCTCGCGAACCAAGGAGAGGACGGAGCAGTGATGGCAGATAACGAGGCAGCGACGAGCGGTCTGGGAGCGATGAGCAAGCTATAGGCAGGCAAGATTGAGGCAAATTTGGAGGAGAAATTGATACTGAAGCACAATTCTTTTCCCCAATATTCAGAAACCCTAAGTTTATAGGAGCTAGCTCATTAGAACGAATTGATACATCCTGCTTTGCTTTCTTTCTTTTTCCCTGGACCAGTTATGGGCCAAAATTAAAACTGGGCTTTTGCGTAACCCTTACCTTAAATTAGAAATCAGAGGCCTATCAAAGTTTTTGGCTGGTTGTAGAAATGGGGTAGTCGGTTTGGTTTATTTCCGGCATTTCTTTTGGGAATTTTCGAAAAATACCTTTATTATCTATATCTATGTTATAAAGCAAAACCTTGGTCAACGCGGTCAAAGTGAAGCCTTTTTGGCATTTTCCAAAATACCCACTTTGACACTTAACTCAGAAATTTTTGGCCGGGTTAGATTTGGCATTCTCACCCACGTACAGCAGTTACTTGACATGACCATTCGTATTTCTCGGCCTTCCACATACGCATACACCATGACTTCATAACTACGGTTACTTCCGTTCAAACCTCCAATCTTCTCACCGCTCTTCAAATCAAAACAGACAGTTACCTTCCAATACCACCCTCGATGGATGTCGATCTATGGTTCGCTGTTACTTTATTCTTCCAATTTTGTTTTTTATCTTTTTTGCTTGCAATTTTGTTCGCTAATTTTGGAACTGTACAATTGCAGTCTTCTCTCACGTATCATCTTCTTTGCCCAACTCAGAGATTAGGCTTCCCAATGGAGGTTGGACTGCTCACCGATGGATGTCGATCTATGGTTCGCTTTTACTTTATTCTTCCACTTTTGCTTTTTATCTTTTTTATTTGCAATTTTGTTCCCTGATTTTGGAACTGTACAATTGCAGTCTTCTCTCACGTATCAACTTCTTTGCCCAACTCAGAGATTAGGCTACCCAATGGAGGTTTGACTGCTCTGTACCAATTCCACACGTCTTCGTCTTCAGTAGCAGATGGATCATTGAGGAAGAGGCACAGTGAGGGAAATAGGTGATGGCTGTCGATCTCATTGGTTTTGACCGCATGGACCAACTTTCCAGTTTAAGGTATTCTTCCAATTTTGCTTTTACCTTTTTTATTTGCAATTTTTTTTGTAATTTTTGCAACTGTACAGATGCACTCATATCTTAACTGCAAATTCTGTTTTGTTTGTTAATCCATACACAAATAAAAGGTTTTTTTAACTGTGAAATTAAGTTCACGCTTACTTTTATAACTGGGATTCCAAAAATAAGAAAGGTACTTAAGAAGAAATGGGATAGACGAAGAAAATGAAAACAAAGGTGATTGTATGGATGAAACAAAATGGCTTTCACATTTGACTACACCAGTAGAAAGGTGAATGTTTTCTGCTATTGCTGCATTTGTTAAAAATATTACTGATTTTTATAAGGTTTCTCCACTTTATTTTTCCATGCGAACAAATAGATGAATAATCAACATAAAGATGGAACATTATTTTTACTATATTACTACAGTATTTTTTGGAATTGGTATCTAATATTGGTTGATTAATGATTATATTCATTTACATGCAACCTACTGTAGAATAAGGATTGTAGAGAGGTTATGACTAGCCATGAATAAAAATTTATGCTAATTATTCTTAACTTTTGAACCCAAGTTTAATTTTTACATTTGTTTGTTAAGTCCACAATCCTGCATTTAGATTTGTGTGGATGGGTGATGTTCTATTTTGAATCATAGTTCAATTATCTTGAACATTATTTATCATACAACTGAACTGCGACATAGTAAGTAATTAGCTTCTGCATCGTACCATTTTTTTCAGTTTTTCTTATTTGGTATAATTTATCAGATTATGTTTATACAAGCGATAAATTTGTAAGATTAGATAAAGAATGGTTTCATCCTTTGTCCACCATATGTTCTCACAATTTGATTAGGTTAAGAAAGTTGAACAATCAAAGTAATGAAAAGTGGAGACAGCTTGGTTTACTCGGTGCTTTTTTTGCATACACGGAAGTTACCAGACCTGTATTTTTCTTTACTCTTAAACTTTCCTATATATGCCGCAAAAGTTGCATACTGGAGTCTCCTGATGCAAATGGTTTATATGTCTTTACTGAACGGCTTCACCATTGGCGCAAAAAAACCAAAGTTAAGGCAATGGCGATCTAATTAAAAGCTCATCCCTAACTTTAAGTACATCTTTCCATGCACACTATAGTTACGCACAACTGTAGAAATATTTATGTAGCACTGTGATTGTGGGGTATCGCTAATGATTAAGAAACGACTTTTATAAAAATATCTTCACAAGCAATCATGGTGTATTCATTCTTTTTAATGATGAAGAAAGGTAAATTGATTTTGATTGCAGAATTGAAACCTATTGACATGTTTAATTGAATTATTTTAATTAATTTGGTTATTTTTCAAGAGACAAAAACATAGAATCCATAAGAAGTACAAAGTGCAAATTTAAGTGATATAATTACTGATTTGGTTCTTCTATTGTTTAAGTGCAGATGGGGAAGGTTAAACAATCACACAAAAGGTGATTGATGGCATGGTTGCCTTAAGCTAATTTTTACTATCTACAAAAACGTGGAGATCTACAATAAGCTCTCTCTAACCCAACTTCTAAGATATTACTATTTTACTAATCAATTGATGGAACCTAATGTTATCTATTTTGATTCATATTTAATGAGATGTTGGCTTTTTGACAAAATTCCATTATTCAGTTACACTAAATCCAGAAGTCTAAAGTTCTCTAATTAAAAATGTATTTAGATGCTTAGTTTTTAACTCTACTAACACCATCTACTTTAATATTCTATCACATTCCAAAAATAATTCAGGCTATAACAAAATATTTCATATTGAAAAATATAAAGTTATTATCAACAACGTGTTATTCTTCAAATAATATCATTTTGCAAAAGAGAGTCCAAGCTTTAAAGTTTCTAATCTCTAAATAATATCTAATAAGCTCTTCATTTGTTTTGTCTTTTCTACTACAAAAACAGCAGCATGCTTACCATCAACAATGATGCACACGGCTTCGTTATGTTACTTTTGAACTAATTGCTGAAACAAGAGTTTTGTTCTTTTAGAAAAAGAAGCATCACAACAGTTGTTATCCTGGGTAACTTAATTCTTATTTTACTTTAAATTTGTTTCCATTTGCATTTATTTTTAATTAACTTACTGGAAAAAGAGTGGTGTTCTTTATAAAAAAAGGGCATTGCAACTATCATTACCGGGGGTAAGTTAATTCATATCTTACTTTTAAATTTGATTCCATATGTATTTATTATCACTTACCTTGCTTATGGTAACATTTTTAAACAAAATACAGTATACTAAATTTGATTTATTATCATAAATGAATGTTTATATTATTGTTGTTGTTTATATAGTTATTATCTCTACCGCTCTTTGTTTTAGAATATATAATTGATTTGTAAGAAGGTGGGTCCAAATAGGAGTGCAGAACTGCTAGGGCTTTTGTACTATTCATCACTATTGCTTTGGTATATGTGGGATTTTAGTTTGTTATGCACTTCAACAATTTTAATATACCCGTTAAATTTCTATCACAAATGAAGAGCAAGATTATACTTTATAACATAAAGAAGTTGCTAACGCACCATGCAAAACCAAAAGTTGCATTAATATCGTGTAGTTATAAATCAATACATATTTAGTTTGTCCAATTTATAAGACTTCAACATACTCATGTGTATGCTTTATATACACATATTTGATATTTTGCAGATGGTATACTCAACTATTAGAGGTATACACAGATATTTGGTAATTTAAGTCAATTATTTATAAAGGACTGATTGAATTTTGTCTTCTATAAATTCATACAATAACATGTATATGTAAATCTAGAGATTAACATGCACATTTCTACAAACATAGATCCTAAATTCTACTTGCAGCTATGTATTAATTTTTTTGTCGTATCCGATACCACAACTGCACAATCTTTACGTGGTTTAATTTTTAGCCATGATTTTAGTACTTATTTCCAAACAAACTTTTTCCAATTTCTGAATCATATTTATACCATCTCGATGAATTTCATTGAAGCATAAATATGAAGAATGAATCTAATGTTGACCTTAGCTTTATTAATAAAGTAAACTCCATTTGTTAACATTTTCAGCAAACTATATACTATTGGTTATATAATTAAAACTTAAAAGGCTTAATTGTATCTTAATTAGAGGAGTGGATATAATTTAAACTTTTGACGATAAAAGTATGCATTTATTTTACAACGTTGGGATAATAAGTATTTCGTGGCTAATTAACATATAACTTTGAAACAAGGTTCCATTTTCGATTTACTTTTACTTTTTGAGCGTAGAGGAATTTATGTCAAATAAATTACATACTATATATTAAATGGATGTTACTCTTGACTATAATAATTACTCTGCTGATGAAATGTGTGGTCATATTCGGCTTTCTTGATAAATAATTTTAGCGTACTTTTTTGCTTTACTTATAATTGTCTTATCGTAACTTCAGTTTTGTTGTTAAACATGCTTAATGAGATAAGAGTCATAAGAAATATGCAGTTTTAATATTTCAAATACAACTATTATATACGTATATTCATTTCCTGCTGCCTCTAAAATATTTCCTTCTGCATTAATGGAAACATTGACCAATTTTAAAGTAGGGTGATTAGAAAGGTGCATTCATGAATGCTTATTTGAGTCGTTGTGTTCCTTGGATCTAAATTAGTAAATGACTAAAAAATATGCCTACTATATTTTGTAGGCAATGGCAACATAATCAAAGTTTGGAATCGTAAATGGCATAGTTGTTGGTTTACATTTATGGGACACCTTGGTTACATTCTAGCATTCCACTTTAATGATGAGAAAAAGCTATTATTTTAAACATTAATCATGATTTTATACCATAGTTTGAAGATCTCGAGAGCAGCAACTGAAAGTTAAAAATGAAGAATAGAATATTTGAGAAGCTCAAAGAATCAATGGGGTGGATCGAATAATTCTTTTTCACTCTACATTGTGTTGATGAAATATAAATTTTAGATGTCAATTCTAGGTAAGAATCTCACATAATCAGAATGATAATGTCAACTCCAATAACAGTGTTCTATGAATTGACCAAATTGTCATTTTACTTGGATATTTTTAAAGAATCTAGCTTAAGACAAATTATAAGTTTAGGTTGTTTTTTGTACAATTGCTTTTTTTAATTGTTCTTGGGTTTGGCCCTGTTTACTGAAACGGTAAAGTAGTTGATATTCATCTCCGTTTTTCTCTTTTAAATATGTGACGTTGTTTTAAAGAAATCAAAATGACAGTTGGTTGAGTTATGATTGGACTAGCGTCATCATTTTGTTTTTAGGATTATTATTCAATCAATTCCGTGAATCCATGTAATTCAGTCAATATCAGTGTCATTTTTTGTGCAAGTTCTATCAGAGGCCCGAAGCAGGAGTTTGTATGTGTTGGTCAATGCTTATGTTCTTTACAATGAATTCTCTTCTCATGCAAAAATATTCGACGGCCTCATGCATCACCACTGTTGTCTCCAGCATGGTCTGTTGTCTCCATATAATGCACGACCACTTGCATAAAGAAATTGTTTAACAAAAGCCTTTATACGTAGGTGAAGTCCAAACATGTTAAAAGCAATTTATGATCTGTTGGTAGCACGGAGTACGAAATTACTGCTGCTGAGCATGGTGTATCAGTTTGAGAGTACACAGGACATAATAAAACTGCTGGCAATATTATAATGAGATCTGAAGATTTGCAAAAGCCGGAGCTGGAGAATATTGAATCGTTAAGGTTTGATGCTACTGTAAGTTGTGGCACTGAAGAAACAGTAATATGGGATGAAAAAGAGTGGTAAAAAGGACTAGGACAATGCTTAGATTAATTAAACATATTTGGTTGCGTTTAATACCGTTGATGTCATGTTGTTGATGTATATTATCTTTCCAGTATTATATATATAGCTTACAACTGTGTAAGAAATAATTGTAACTATATACACTAAAACAAACACTAGAATTGTACTTGCTTAAGCTTAATCATTTATATACTTGCAAAAAAAGAATTAGCTTATAATCCTTTTGCTTTCAAGTTAAACAATGTTTAATGCTAATTAGAAACATTAAGCATTTTAGTGTAATTACTGTTTTGTAATCATTCATATAATACATTTTTTTTACTTTTATGTTTATTGAATTTTCTTACGCCTATTACAAGGGTCTAGGACTTTTTAATTTTTTTATAGACTCAACAACAGGCACTCAATATCGAAAAGAAACTTTTGGTTGTTTGTTTAAGCAGTAAAAAGCCTACTTTACCATTATCATAATTGTGTCAAGTTTTGTACAATTACTGAAAAACACGGAGAACAATTTGCAGGAGGTATATAGGTAGGTATTGACTTATAAAACCACGTGGACTAAAAAAATTGATATATAGTGAGAATACTTAAATGGTTAAATATCATGTTTCAAGTTATACCTGGATGGTAAACGTAAATGGAATAAAAACCAGGTCACCAAAAACCAGCATAAAGCCTAATCACTCAGCAATAATGTTCCATCTAAATACATATGAAATACAATAATTAAATTGGTTAAAATTTTGAATAAAAGGTTATATACCAAGGTAAATTGAGTTATATATCATACACGTGTATAGAATTGTATATACCATACATGGAAACAAAATATGCTCACTTCCTTCGTTGCACACGTCCAACGGAGGTGCCACCATACTTGTTTTATCACAATAGAAAAAAAAACCTTTTTTGCTGTTCATATTATAAATTAAGAACTTAACTTTTTTATTTTTTCTGAAAATGGGTGCTTATGCGGTAGTTCATATCAATACTACAAATCTCGGGTATTATATAATATATATCACATGTCGATACATTTTCAATGGTTCGAATCACACTACGTAAGTTTCGAACCTGTGTACTCTTGCACTAAAATCAAAGTGCCCAACCATTGAGACAGTGGTGCTGGTCAAGCCCTTAAAATTTGCAAAAATGAAATCATGTACAAATTTATTATAATACAAAATTAGTAATCTAAATCAAAATTTCAAATAAAAATCCTTGAATGTTTAAAATGCAAGTTCAATGCAACAAATAAAAAATATAATTTGTATGTAATATGTTCATATCATTTAATTTCATGAAATACAAAAAAATTATAACTATGACTTAAGTTATTTTAAAAAAACATACGAAATCAAAATAAGTGTGTAAATTATACTATAATAATGCAATAAAATGATGTATTGACAATTATTGTGCTGCAAGCAACAGTTAAAGTAGTTAAATTGCATAAAAACACATTATTATGAACAATTTGTTCTTAATAACATTCATTTTATTTTAAATGTTATTTTAGTTACATAACTCAATTATCTCTTTAAGCCCAATCTATTTAAACTGCATTTTTAAGAATTTTGCTATAACAACCGACCTGATTTGCATGCAAGAAGAAATAATTTTTCGACCTTAAAAAGTGGAATTCAAGGGCTCCACTATTATCTCTCCAAACCATTTGAGAATCAAAGCATTTCCCCTCGTTGAAGCGGCGTTTCTGTTTCTTTAATTGTATCGCAAACAATGCAATTATACTCGTGTTATCTGGCGTTTATCATCGGCAGCATTTCAATAATACCGGACTATAAAATGATAAAGAAATAAATGTCAGACACAAAGACGATCAAGTATAAAGGATGGTTGCGGGTAAGTGGAAAAATGCACTAAGTTCGTGGATTGGTACTGATGAAGCTACACAACCTCCACTGGAATTGGTTACTAAAGAGGAATCCAGAAGAGAAAATGATCGTTGTTAGCCAAAGGATGGAAGCAACGTAGCAAGCAATTATAGAAGATTTGGCAAGGTAGTTTGAAAGGATAAGGCAGTCCCTTAAAGGAGATAGATCCCATGCTTGAATTCACGATCGTCGAAGGAATTTTTCGGCTGTGTCTAATGAAGGAAGTTATGTTGAATTAGAGAAGAAGAAAATAATGCACAAAATATGAAAGGGAATAATCTGCTTGGAGCAAGCAGGTCGATCGGCACGGATCAGGCATGGATCAATACTGATACATTGAGGAATGTTGACAATCATCACCGTGATGACATAGAAAGGGATTGTGTTTTAAACCCTAGTAGTGGGAGATTCAGAAGGAATGTTGATGGAAACGTCTAAGGAAGAGAACGATTTAGAGAGCGTGGTGATGAAAGACGATGGTAGAGATGAGAGGTCAAGACGAATGGTTTTTCCAGAGATAGAGAGAGGTAGGTATCTGGCCATTGGCTGTGGCCGCTCGAGCAACGACCATCGTGGTCGCTCCGAGAATCGAGCAGATAGTGGTGCATTCGGCGTTCGTCATCGAGGGTGAACAAAAGGAACGAATGATGTTGTAAATGATGCTCTCGGAAGATTGCTTCAAAAGGAGAATTAGGAAGACAAATTGGGAGATCGCTTTCAGTTGAAATCCATTTACCGCGGAGATTAAACGCAAAATATCCTAGAAAGATTGTGATGCCCTTCATTCCAACAATGAGTTGATGTATCGCTTATAAACATTTCTTTTGTCTGACTAGCATGTGGATGATGTGAGGCATGATGGCTATGTAAAGTGTGGATGGTTCACTTTGTTCCTAGATGGTTTAACGATGAGGTGGTTCTACAGACTTGAGCCGGGATCCATAAAGTCTTATGACCAATTAACGAAAAAAATTTGAGCCAATTTAGGGTGCATTAAGTGTTGGACTTAGTCATGTTCACTGTGGGTGAAATGGGTAAATTTAAAAAAAAAAACTAATTAGATCTTGGTGGACCTATGAAATCTAACATTTAATATTATTTCTAATATAGTTGTTTTAATAAAATCATGTTTTATTTTTATTGTTTTATGTTATTTAATTAATCTAATTTGTTAAATATATTAAATGTATATATGTGTAAATGTATCATATATATGCAGATATACGAATGTATGCATGCATGCATGTGTGTGAAATTGAATTGATGATATGTAGTGTAACTTGACGATGTCATAGATAATAACATGGTTAGTATATATACATATGTGGATACTGAGATTTATATCTATTACGTACATATTATCTATTTATATATATTAGTTGCCTCAATTAAATTATTTAATATATACATTTATATATCTAACATGCTGAATATATATATATATATGTATGTATGTATGTATATATATATATTAACAAAATAAATTTTGAATTAAAATATCTAACATGGTTTAACTAGGTAAAAAATTCAAATTTAAAGTTAAAATATCTTAACTTGGTAAAATATATTCAAAATCAATCTAAATCTAAGCTAACTAATCTAAGTAACTTTAATCAATTGAGTATTAATATTATGATATATACATATATAAAATAATATATTAAAAAATATTTTTTATTAATTTAAAAAAAACTAAAAACATTTTATATATATAAATGCATTTATGTATATATATATATATATGTTATAAATATAATGTATGTATAACATATATAATTCTTTCGGCCAGAAAATAATCTTTTTTTTACTATGCAAATCTGAAAAGTTAATTTTGTTTAATGATTATATATAAAGTTAAATATAAAAAGCATATTAAATAATGGTTTATATATACATATATTATAAATATATAGTATATATATCTTTCAGCTAGAAAAAGGTATTTTTTAACAAAATAACCCAAGTAATTTTTAAATAACTAAGTATATGAATTAAGTTTTGAATACGATATTAATCCATTTTATATTTTAAAATTAACAAACAATTATTTAAAAGTTACTAAAATTATGTATTACGTTAGAAAATTATTATATACATACTAGTGCAAACATGTTCTATGCACATGGGGTTCATCGTATAATTTATCTAATGGTGCATTTTTATATTTTTCTTTATTATATGAATGTGAGAGCGTATGTTCGTGTATAATAATCCTTGGTTTTTTCCACACGCTATTAATAAACTTTCGTTGGTAAAGCTGCTTTAATAATCTTGAAGCGCACAAAATATGACTTCATATTTTTGGAGAAAAATGGCTCGGTACAAAGATAGAATATGGGGGTTATAGGTACCATGAGTTGAATTGGACATGTACAACTTAATTCACCTTATGAGTTTAATGGGTCTGTTGGGTTCTCCAGAGTACAATTCAAAAAATAAAAGAGCATGAGTTTTCATTGGAGATCCAATCGTAAACATGACTTTTTTCTCGAGTATCAATCCAACATCAGTACGAATATATCTAGCGTTTTTCATTGTGCATTAAAACATTAGTACGGTATAGCATTTAAGTAAGATGAAAACTATAACTATGTTCTATAATTTATGTAATACACAATGTTTTCCTTCAAGCTTCAAAAAATATGTAAAACGTGATATTAGCATGATATTACCTCTAAAAGTATAAAACATATCACCCTAATAATATTTCAGTTATTATTATTGAAGACAATTATCTACAAATATATATTTTGCATTCATTTTATCCTTTTGCTAAATTTGTTAAACAAAATAAAAGCAGTTTTTAAGAACGGGTTGTGAGTACCTATTCTATATTTCCCTACAGTATATATGCACTTGTTAAGGTTACAAAACACTACACATTACATGCTCCCAGATAGAGTTAAAAACTTATAATGCTTCTAAAAGTTTCTAATAAATGAACTTAACTAAAAAGAACAATTTGTTAAAATTTAATTCTCTAATTGATTAACATTAATGATAATCAATGTGTAATCGATTCTTCAACTTAATTCGATATTAATTAAAGATAACTAATTAAATTAATATTCCAATTAGTCTAAAATGAAATAAATGGAAGTTATATCAACTTAATATCTTTTATCAGTTGCATGATAATAATACTCAACATGATTCTTCTTATTTGAAGTTTGTTTACTTATTTTATACACCATTAATATGCATGCATATTCGTTGTACGCATGTAAATAAATATCTAATAAAATTTATTTTACGATATATATTATTTGACATATATGTTCACAAATAATACTCATACACGAATATTGAAAGAAAATTGAAGAACTGTCTATACACACATTACTACAATAATCTTTTGCTGACCACATAAAGTGTTCAAATCATTGAGAAAATAATTCTAGCGAGGTTCATATGTATTTCCAAATTCATAACATAATGTTTGAAGTGTGTCATCATCCTATAATATAAACTATTGACTAAACTAAAAAAAGAAACATATATATTAAGTAAATCATGCATATTTTGTAACTAATTTACAAAATTAAAAAAAAACGTACTAAAAATATATTTTGATAGTTTAAAAATAATTGTAAAATATGAGTCATTGTAATTTAGATATTTGTGCATTTTTAGAATGAAGCATCTCTAAGATAAAAAGTTTTTTAGTTTATAAAATGTTACCAAAACTTATAATGAGGAGTGTTTAAAAAAATTCCACTTATTTTTCAATATATATAATATATGAATGGACACTGTGAGAATGAAAATATATTTGATTTTGTATGTAGCTTAGAGTGAATGTAATTAAGACATTAAATAATTTAAATTCAAATTCAAATTTTGAATTCTTTTCGTCATACATGTTTTGTGTTTGTATTATTGATTATGCCCGATTCACTTCTCTTTTAGTTTCAAGTGCCAACATGATGCAATTTGAAATTTGTATTCAGTGTTTTGATTGCTTTAGGTATCATTCTGTACTAATGACCATTTATTCTAATATTCGACAATAAACTATGAGACAATCATGCCTGCTTAAAATGCGATATTGATGGATTATGAGAGTATGTTTCAATAATAGAGAACTTATGCTTAAGTCCGTTTATTATTATATATTAGATATTGCTTTATTAGGCGAATACGTCCTTTCTACTTTGTTATGTATAATATCATTCTTTGACCACTTTTATTCACATTAGGAATTGTTAAAGAAATAGCGATTTGTATAAAGAATAAATGTATTCTTTAATTTGGTAAAAAAAATTCATTTTTTTTTTTAATTGGATAATTTTATAGCGAAATAATTTAATCATTAATTCTTAATGCACATAATTAATATCAAATTACCGGATTAAATATTTCATGATTATATTTCTTCTCTCATCTTTCACGGACTTTCTACTTCTCAAAAAAAATCATTTCATCCTCAAAATACTGAAATTATATTTCCCTAATTTAAGCAAGTACAATAATTTAAAATTATAAAGGGTTACCCATACTAATTTAAATCTCAATTATCTTAATCTTCATTAAAATCTTTATCTCCTTTCATTTAAGATTTTAATATTATTATTTTACTTAGTAAAATTTGAAGTAAAAGGATATTACGAGAATTGATATTTGAGTACTATTTAGAATTTTAGAATGAGAATTTAGTGTTCTTTATTGTTCCAAATTAAATTAAAGGAGCAATTATATATTGATTCTTGAATTAGTTCCCTTTAATAGTTAATTTGAACTTCACATGTGTGACTTTTAGTTTAATCGATTATCAATATTATTAATGATTTCAGACTAATATTCAATGATGAATGAATACCATATTATCATATTTAGTATTCAATTAATAATTATTCGTAATTGAATTCTCAAATAAGTGTTGATTAATACCGATTACATATTGTTAACCCGCCTTTAGGCAAGGCCACATATAGGCGGATTTAACCCAATCGATTGCACAATGATCAACGTTGGATTTTCACAGATAATAAGCATGATCGCTATTATCCCGCCTTTTGGGAAGGCCGTGACACCAAAAGATTAACTGGAAATCAAATGCTGTTCTCCTTGATTGCCAGTAATGTACAGGTCAGCTATGGATGTCGTTAAATTTTGACCGAGTCTGGATCAATTTACAGTTGATATAACGTGACAAGCGAAGCTACGAAAGCCAACGTTTCAAATTTCAAGTCAATCGGAGTTTGTATGCTCAAGATATGATCGATGCAAACCAAGGAGATAAACTCACTCGCATCCATCATTTCGCATCGATCGGTTTCGTATCCATCAAGCATCCAGTGATTTGTATCCATTATGTGCACTCTACCTCGTGTCCACTTAACCTGGTTCTACTTCGTATCCATCAAATCGGCTCGACTCCGTATCCATCAAATGGAATCAATTCGTATCGATTCCAATTGCACAGTTCGTATCAATCATTCAATGATCAATACGAATGAAGCATCGAACGAACGATATGAAATGACCTCCAGCTATCCATACGAAATAACCTCCAGCTATCGATACAAATTGACCCCCGGCCATCGATACGAAGTAACCTATGAGCATCGATATGAACAAAGCCTCAAGTGATTGATACGAAAAGAACGCGTAAAAATGGTTGACTCGATCACTCGGCATAAAAAGTGGATCGATCCAAGAATTTAGCGTCATGTCAACTTGTAGGCATGTGCTCAAATCGATACGAACAGATCGATGCGAACAGGAGCGATGCGGATTCAATAGCCTTCAATAAATCCGAACATGCATCGATCATAACTCAAAATCTACAAGTCCAAATGCCACCAAATTTCACAGAAGCTTTCATGCATCCTCAAGAATGTTCGTGATCGATCTCGGCTCGATTGGACGAGATATTGATCGATACGAAGTACGTTCGTATCAATCATGGACCAAGTGCAAACACTATGGGATCGATCGTGTAGGCCTACCTACGTGAGAGAAGAGGTCTTTCGAGATCTGGGCGACTTACTTGCAGCCTACACCTGTAATAGTAGTCCAAGAGCTTTAGAAAAGGGATCTTTTGCTCTTCTATGTCCAGAATCTGCTGAAACTACTTTTGTACTTCAGTTCTACTATTGTAATTCATTGTAACCAGCGAACAAAGATCAATAAAAGTCATCCATTTCATAGTGGACGTTGGCCATACGCCGAACCACTCTAAATCTGCATGTTTTTATGTGTTTCCTTTTAAATTTTGAGTGTTCTTCACATTTATTTTTTCTAGATTTCTCCTATCTGTGATCTGCAATTGTAAACGGGTGCTTTCATCGGCAATTAGGTGTTTGTGACCAATTTTGGCGCAAACACACATGTTCTTTAATCAATTTAAAACTTAGGAAAAAAATGAAGTGCATGTAACGACCGAGAATTTTTTGATTTTGAAATATTTAATTCATTTTAAATATTAAAATATTGGTTTTTAGAGTTAATAACTGGAATTCTAATATAGGGATTACTTTAAATATTTGAATTGTGAATTTATATTTGATTACTGTTTCAAACAGCTGAATTTTTAACCGATTGTTAATTTAATTAATTTAAATGGCCTAATTTAACTTATTTATTAAATAAATAATAATGGTGAATTCATTTTGTAAATTCATTTTAGTATTCAACAGTTGAATAAATAAGTAGAAATTTATTGTTAATGTCTTAACTGATTTCTAATTACGTATTTTTAATTTAATTTATTTGATTTTTCCATAATTTTCAATTTGGAAAATTGAAATTATTAGTTTGACGATTTAAATCGTCAAACGATAGGGCTTTTGTAATATTACAGAACTTAATAAGCAGTGTATATTATTATTGTTTTGGGGTTGCGTCGTTGTTCTAATTGCAACCTTTTTTGTTCTATCGATTCGAAGTCTGTACGTGAACGGAAAGCGGTGCAATGAAATGCTGAAAACTTCAATTTAAAACTAAATTCTAACATAGACAATTCGTACATGCTGCACATAAATCCTCGTCCATTTTGTCTATCCACACTTTCATGTTTCCAACAAATTCAAACTCAAATCAAAGAAGGAAAAATAATAATAATCCTCTTCGTATAAAATCAAAAGAAGATCAATACTATAAACAACCTGTACACTTAGTTGTTTCCGTTCTTCTCATTGCCTTCATAGTTTCATACTTCTCCTGTAAATCAAAATCCAAAAAAAAAAGTAAACCCATTATTTCAAAATTTGAAAACAGAAGAAATAAAATTCAAAAAAATAGAAAGCTTGCTTCTTTGGGGTAATGGAGTCTGGATCTTCATATGGTTGGAGAAGCAGAGGTTGCGACTGAAGTTATTAGGTTTGACTGTTTAGAAATGTAAGCTTTTAAAGCTTGGCTTTGGGGTTTCTTGAATTCTAGGTTTTGACCTTTGAAATGGAGCATGGATTTGGTCTTATGACATGGAGGCGCACCTAGGCACCGATTTTTGAGGAGTGCGGTGGTCTTTGGGAGGGAAGCGACCTACTAGTGTTGCGAAGAGCAAGTTCGGGTCGCGATTTCCTATAGAAGTGCGGAGGTGGGTTCGTCGGGTCGGTAGAGTCAAGGACGCGGAGAGATGAAGTTCGGTGAAGTCGGTTTAGAAGATGGTGATCCAAGGCTCCGTGTCACCATGGTAGCATGTACGATGAATATGTGCAAGAAGTGTTTAAGCAGGAGGAAGAAGATATGGGGAGTGATTATGAGTCTAAACCAAATGCGGTCGATTGCATTGCGCTTGTATCAACATCAACCATGCGGTGAAATCAGTCGGTTGAAGTTGGAGCTTATGGAACTTTTTGCTAAAATTCGAACGTTGTTTGAATTTAGATGGAACCAGAATGCGAAAGCGACAATTAGAATAACTATGAGTTAAACTCACCTCTCTGGACCCATTTATATTTTATATAAGTGTAGTTATTTTTATTGTACATGTCTGTTGTCTTTGATTGCTTATTTGGATGATTTACTGCTTTATCAGTTGGTTTGGATTTAACTCCGCTCTTGGAGCGGATGATCCTTATATGTCCCCGCCTAGTAGTGGTTAACCCATGTTATATGATTATATACTGTGTGTAATGTAGGGGGATAGGTTGGAGGGATACAATGTGATTCCTCACTATTGTAAATTTTACTTTTCATATATTGTGGGTATGATCTGTTGGATGCAGTATTGTTGTTTGAACGTGCTAATCAATTACTTAGTGCTATGGTAGCACTGTGCCTCTTTTTAGTACTTTCAAAATACTATAAAGTAAGATTTAGTTTTAAAAGGATTTTAAGTGATTTTGAAAATGTATATGTTTTATTAATTATTCTTGACTTATTAAAAGAAGGAATTTATTTTAAATAAAACAAAAGATATGATTTTTAAATATTATAAATTAATAGTTTTATGAAATATTTTAAATAGAGATTTTTGAACTATATAATAAAGATTTTTAAAATCTTAAAAATAAGTTCGTCTTTTATAATAAAGTAGTATAATTTTAAAAAGAAGATAGAAATATTTCGGTATAAATATTTATTAATCGTTTTATATAAATGATATATATATACACATATATATTAAAATTAATTTATAAATGTGGAAATTTATAAATGTGATAATTTATAAATGTGACATTTTACAAATAAAGTGAAGACTTGTAAAATCGTATTTATGAATAAAAGGATAGATTTATAAATGGTGTTTTATAAATTAAGGGAAACTATTATCACCGAAGAGGTTGGAGAAATAAATCAAAATTGTGGATTTGTAATAGTATGTGGAATGTTGTTTTAGAAAAATAGTTGATTGTATTTTGAAAATTGAAAGTGAGGATAAATTTGGAGATGTTAAACGATATTTTATAAACAGAAAGGAATTTATAAAATAAATTTATAAATATGGAAGCAACGTTAAATACGGATTATAATTGATGTTCTAAACTGGTTTTTATGAGTAAGTGAGATTTAATAAAGAATAGAGTTATAAATGGGGTTTTATAAATATATGGAGTTTGTAAAAAGGAAGTTTTATAAAATAAAAGATATTTATAGATATAGTTTTATAAATGGAATTGGTTATGTTGAAATTTAAGTATGGACTTTTATCAAAGAAATATATTCACGTTAAAAGTTAAAATAATCTTTTAAAGAAATGTTTTGAAAGTGATATTTTCAAATGAAGTTTGATGGTTTTAAAAGTGATTTAAAATGTGTTAAGTGGTAGGAAGACATGAATTTCAAAAAAATTCTTGTAATAAATATTTTCGAGAAGGTGAGGAAGACATAGACTATAATACAGTTGCTACAGTGGATGATTTTCGGAAGAAGATGTTTTTATAGTATATGGGATTTATATGTATCTTATATTTGATGTTAAGTTTCAAGCTGTGTAACTTACATCTATTTTGAAGTTAAGAATGTCGTTCATTCAAAGTCTGAGAGGTAATGGTACCCCAACTTGATCGGTTTCAATGTTTACTAATAAATAGTTTGAGTTCGACATCAAAAATTAATATTAAATATAACTAGTTGGATCTCTATACTAGTGTTTTCGGGTTGTCGTAACGATGTTTTATACAACATTCATTTTGACCCGATAAAGTGTGTTTTGGGATATAAGAAGTTCCCTCAAAAGTTATAAATATACTTATTACGGATTTAAGTATATAGAGGCATCTTCTAAACATTTAAAATGAAATGGTTTGTGAATATAC
Source organism: Allium cepa (assembly GCA_030765085.1). NCBI lineage: Eukaryota > Viridiplantae > Streptophyta > Magnoliopsida > Asparagales > Amaryllidaceae > Allium > Allium cepa. The sequence goes on along the minus strand of CM060928.1, from coordinate 409,138,428 downwards.
TTGTACCATTGAGATAAAAATATGGAAATGTTTTCAAAATATTGAAAGATTAAAAGTGGTTTTGAGAATATCTCTTCAAAAAGATATTTTGAGATAAATATTTGGAAAGTGTTTTAATTAATGAAATAATTAATTAAAGGGGCTTAGTGCTGCTAGGTGCTAAGTGCTTAACTAGTGTTATTTCCTTTTGGAAATTTAATCTCCGGTTGAATTGTTTGTTTAGTCGATAGTTAAATAACCAATTATCAACTGTTGACTAGTTTTTAATCTAATGTTCTCAGTTCGGAGAGACCAGGATCTGATATGTTATTCTAAAACCACTTCGAACTGGCATAAGCGTTTCAAATTGGAATATCTTAAAGATAATCGAAATGGAGCTTTTGAAGTGCATAGGCTCCTTGCCACTAATCCTGAAGGTAGTTTCAAATTGAATGTAGTAGAATTAGTACCTTCGGTTTTGTTCAGTCGCAGAACTTATATGGATGAATGCTAGCATTACATTTATGCTAGGAGGGTAGTGTTAGCATTCCAAGTTGGTTTGCTATTTGAAAAGGTAAAACGTAGCCTTAAGCCTCATCAACCGGGAATGGCTAAAAAATAGGAGATGAAGTAGGTCTATGTGGGTCGCTCCCAATAAGGGTATGATCATCCCTATCTAAAGTCCATATTATCTCCTATTTATATGTTTTGGAGCCCATTAATTGAGTGGTGATCATATTCGGTACTATCTATTAAGGGGTTGGCTAATCCTGTTTTGGCGGGGATCCTAGCGAGGTCCTTGGTGTTATTTTATCTTGAGATGCATCGTGACGAGCAGTACCCCAGTAGCCCGGTCATTGTATGGAAATCCATTCTCCAATAAGCGTCGTGCAGACTTGATTTTAGGCCTATTATGCCAAAATTTAATAATGTAACAATTTTGGCTATGATTAATATGTATTTGTATTATAGGCATTATTATAATATCATTGGATTTGCTATATAAATGTTTTTGTTATCGTAAGGTAAAAATCATCCGTGTTTATGTGCGCAATGGTCTTACGGGGTACCTTTGTTTTCAAAAAATATTGAAACATTAAAATTCAATTGAGGTGTGTTTTCTCACATTGGTCTAGCAAACCGACTCGGGTGTTATTTTATTATAATGCCCGGGTCGGGCCAAGTATATTTTCAAATTTAGATTGGGATGCTTTGAAGCTCAAGAGACTAATTATAGATCCAAGATGTATTCCCGTACTTGGTTATTTCGACCGCATTAGTTGTTTAAATTATCAGCATTTGTGAGGACGAGTTGCTATAACTATCAAGGCCGATGATTATTGTGTACTCTAATTGGAGGCATATATATTACAGTTTTCCTTTGTAAATATCATTGTTATATTAAAGATTATCCGTTGCATTGTGAGATTCTATGATTGTTTAGTTTCTTTTTGTCTTCTTTCTTTCCCTAACCATCTGCCTTTCCATTCAATTTGAGTTGATCATGTGTGGTTTATTATTATTTTAAACTATACAGAAAGATGGATTGTTACACTTGGTATCATAGCTTAGGTTGAGCAAACACCTAGGCTTTGATGAGGTAGGCTCATTAGAGATAAGGTTAGTAATACCCTAGAATGAGTTTTAGTGTTTATATATATATAAGCGTGTGTTTGTTAGTGATATAAAAATGTTTTATATCGTGTTGATTTTCTTGTTGAGTGCTTATGGATTCTGATCAATACGAGTAATTAAAGTTATTGATGGGGATCTCTAAACACTTGAACGTGGCAATTCGACATAGTATTGTTTTGAAATAGGATAAATGAAATAATTTTACCTCGATTATATTTTATATATAAAAGAATAATTTTTCAAACATTATTATAATTATATATGGTATGTTTGGTTGTTAATGAATGACAATATTTGATTACTATCATTTATTGTTTGTTTTTTGTGCTTTAATAAGGTTGTTCGTTATTATAATATAAAATAAAGATAAACAACTGTGAAATGGTCTTATATATAAGAAAGAGAGTTCATAAAATGTGAAATTATATAAGTACAATTTATAAATGTGATTTATAAATAAGAAGAATTTAAAAGATGAGAATTTGAGAATTTAAATCCTGGTGTTTTTGGAAATTGTTTCTCAAAGTGTTGGAGAAAATAATAATAGTATTATTTTGAAAAGTATTTTTGAACTAAAATATTTTAGAAAGGGATTTGAATGAGATAGAAAGCACTAAACCCACTTCGGTCGTTAGAAAATAATTCTAGTGATGATTGCAGCATCATCGGTATTCATTTTCGAGTTTTTAAGCTGAGAATTCGAGTTTTGGTTTGGAATTGTTTTGGTAAACAAGTTTAGTTTTAAAATCTTTAAAAGTATGATTTAATATACAAAGGAGTTATGTATATATATTTTCAAAATGATTTGATAAGAACCGGGTGTTTAAATTCTAAAAACTTTTATCTGAATATTTTGTGAAAATATGAGAAAATAAGTTTTTGCAACTTATAATTTGAAAAATGGTATAGATAAGAAAAGTAAATTTGAACTTGAGATATGAAAGGAAATTTAGCTTAAGTAAAGTTAAATGAAATTGATTTTTATTTAAAATGAACATGAGCTTAGGTTTTGAAATGATAATAAACATAAGTTGTGTTGTATAAAAATGTTTATAATAAACTTGAGTAATGGTGTCATGGAACGATTCCTAAGTGTTATTAGTATTAAAGTAAATGTACTAAATAATGAAAAGAATTGGTTAAATTTGGAAACCAATTGAAATAAATTAGTATGTTGTGCGTAGATTATTTTATTCGCATAACTATTTGATCCAGTTTCGAGTATACGATTTTGAGGGGCGTTATGCCGATCTAAGTTTGGGTTTTTCTCTCGATTCTTAACAACGAACATTGGATATGGATTTTTGGTTTGAATCCGAAATTTTCTATCATAATATGTGGATGTGCAAGGAGAACGTGGTTTTTAATCAAGAAAATGGATCAAAATCCACACTAAAGTGGATGAGTGCACAAAACTAGTTTGGAAGCGAAATTGTGTGATCGAGCGAGCGAACAGATTTGATTACGTACGGATGATATTTGTACATCGTACGGGTTTTGAATAAATTTTATGATATTTGACTTTGGAAAATACAAAATGATATGGTTGTATATTTGGATAGTATTTGTAACTGAGATGCAGGGTTGTGGACGCAAAGGTTAGTTGACGCCTTTGGTTTCACGAGCAAAGTTGGTTGCCCAAAAAATAGGTACATGTTTATATTTTGTTTGGTCGATGATTTTATGTCCAAGGTATGGGAAGTCGCTTGGCTTTTGTTTTCTTTCTGGTTGGTTTGGGCCCGTGATGGCAATTTGTAGTTGTACCGACCGAGCCGTACAAAGAAGATGTCATTGGAATTTTCCGTAAATTTAAAGACTTAGAAAGTTAATAATCTATTTCAAATAAAATGAATTTTGAAAAGATAACGGGTTTAGAGATATTTTTCTTATCTTTGTAATTCCAGGGATGAAATTCTTTTAAGGGGGAAAGAATGTGACATCCTAGAATTTAGGTCATTTGATTTGAAATATTTAATTCATTTTAAGTATTGAAATATCAGGTTTTAGAGTTAATAAATGGAATTTGAATGTATGGATTAATATTTGAATTGTGAATTTATATTTGATTAGTGTTTCAAATAACTAAATTTTTAATTTAATGTTAATTTATTAATTTAAATGGTCTTATTTAACTTCTTTTATTAAATAAATAGTAATGACGGATTCATTTTGTAAATTTATCTCAGTAGTAAATAGTTTGAATAAATAAGCAGAAATTTATTGTTAATATTTCGGCATGATTTCTATAGACGTGTTTTTTATTTTATTTATTTGATTTTTCTATAATTTCTAATTTGAAATTATTTGTTTAATGATTTATTGGTATACGGTAGTGTTTTTGTGATTTTACTGAACTCCATAACCAACGTATATTATTGTTGTTTTGGGATTGCGTCGCTGTTCAGAGCATGACCGTACTTTTGTTTTGCCGACTCGGAGTCCGTACATGAACGGAAAGCGGTGCGCTAGATGTTGAAAACTTCATTTAAAACTAAATTCTAACATAGATGCACACAAATTCTCGTTTATATTGTCTACGCTCATCATCATGATCTCAGCAACTTCAAACTCAAATCAAATAAAGAAATAAATACACAATCCTCTTCATATAAAATCAAAAGAAGATCAACAGTTTAGACAACTAGTACACTTAGTTGTTTCCTTTCTTTTCATTGCCTTCATTGTTTCATCCCTCTCTTGTAAATCAAATTCTAGAAAACAAAGTAAATCCATTATTTCAAAATTTGAAAACAAAAGAAATAAAATTCAAAAAAATAGAAAGCTTGCTTCTTTGGGGTAATGGAGTTTAGATCTTCATCTGGTTGGAGAAGTAGAGGTTGCGGTTGTAGTTATTAGGTTCGCCGGTTTAGAAATGAAAGCTTTTAAACCTAGGGTTTAGGGTTTCTTGAATTCCAAGCTTCGACCGTTGAAATGGAGCTTGGATTTAGTCTCATGACATGGAGGTGCATCTAGGCACCGATATTTTAGGAGTGCGATGGTCTTTAGGGGGAGCAACCTGTTATTGTCGCGAAGAGGAAGTTCGGGTCGCGATTTCCTATAGAGGTGCGGAGGTGGGTTCGTTGGGTCGGTAGAGTCGAAGATGCGGAGAGATGAAGTTCGGTGAAATTGGTCTGGAAGATCGTTGTTCGGAGATCCATGTCACCGTGGTATCACGCACGGTGAACATGCGCATGAAGTGTTTAAGCGGGAGGAAGAAGATGTGCGGAGTGATTAGGGGCCCAAATCGAACGCGCTCAGTGGTATTGCGCTCATATCAATGTTAACTACGCGGTGAAATTAGTTGGCTCAAGTTGGAGCTCGTGGAATTTTTTTCCATAGTTGGAATTTTAGATGGAACCGGAACATGAAAGCGACAATTCGAATAATTATGAGTTAAACTCACATCTCTGGACCCACTTATATTTTACATAAGTGCGGTTATTTTTATTGTATGTGATTGCTTGATTGGATGATTTACTTCTTTATCAGTTGGTTTGGATTTATTCGTGCCCTTGGAGCGGATGACCCTTATATGTACCCTTCTAGTAGTGGATGACCCATATCATATGATTATATACTACATTTTATGTTGGGACAAGTTGGAGGGATATAATGGGATTCCTTACTATTGTTGATTTTACTTTTCTTATATTGTGTATATGATCCGTTGGTTGCCATATTGTTGTTTGGACATGATAATCACTTATTTAGTGATATGGTAGCAAAGGTGCCTCCTTTTAGTACTTTCGAAATACTATTAATTGAAGATTTAGTTTTAAAGGATTTTAAGTGATTTCGAAAATTTATATGTTTTAATAATTATTCTTGACTTGTTAAAGAATGAATTTTATTTTAAATAAAATTAAAGGTATGATTTTTGGATATTATAAATTAAATTTTTTATGAAATATTTTAAATAGAGATTTTTGAACTATATAATAAAGATTTTTAAAATCTTAGTTATAAGTCCATCTTTTATAATAAAGGAATATGGTTTAAAAAGAAGGTAGAAATATTTTTTATAGATATTTATTAACCGTTTTATATAAAGCGATATATTTCTAATTTATATACATATATTAAGATTAATTTAAAATGTGGAATTTTGTAAATGTGATAATTTATAGACGTGACATTTTACAAATAAAGTGAAGAATTGTAAAATCATCTCTATTACTAATAATGTAAATTCAATCAACTGCCTTTAACGGTGTCTTTCTGAACTTCCCAAAATGCCCTTTTATTTTCTTCCGCACCTTCCATTTCAGATTTCGATTCATGTAAATAACCTAAAAAATTATCCTCCCCCATTCGTACAGATTCTAATACTCAATTCCTCTAATCCCCAAATTGATTCCCCTTACATGCTTCTTCCTCGCAAACCGGCTGAATCAAAATCGACTTCACCAAAAAAAAATCCACATCAGATAAGGACGCTCCGCCACCGCTTTAATTCTTATCGCCTAAAAATCACATCGCCGCTGTAGCCTTTGTTGTTTGGAGATGCTGTCGTAAAGCTTACTGTGATATGATCTAGGGTTTGTCATTTGGTGATAGTTGACGCCATTGGAGTACTGATGCAGCCTGGAAGCTTGATCGTCGATTGAAAATTTTCACAACTGCCGAACTGATAGCTAGAGGTGATGCTATCGAAGTTGATGGAGCCAAGATCCGCCGCCGCCTAAAACTTGCCGCTGATTACGAAGTTGTCGTCGTCAGAGTGCCATGTGCTTCGTCTGGACAAAATTGCCGCTCGCAATTGATAGAGAAACTATAGCTGCCTATTTATAAGGAAGAAGCATATAAGGGTAGCGAACATTTTATTCTAACCATCTATGTGATTATCACATGTATGTTTACATGGACAATTATATATGTTCCCGAATCATTTATTTCCACACCTGAAATAAAATTATGGATCGGTTTGAAGTTTTAGTTTATGAATGCATCATAACTAGCACGTATGTATCATAATTGCCACACATGGTAATGATGCATGATCTGAAAGATCAGAACAATACATGAATGAAAATAAAAGATGCAAGAGTATTTTCTCATACTGTAACCGGGTTATTAATAAAAGAAAATGTAATTTTTGGTTTAATCATTGAATAATTTAATTCAGATGAATGACTTTAAGTTAATGCGATATAACTCAGTGATGGATCACTTTGATTTTCTCAGCATTTTATTATTGATAATTTATTTTATTGATAACGAATTCAATCAAATACATTTTACTATTCTTATGTCTGATTGATAAAATGTACATTTATGCTTTTAATGATTACTCCATGATGCTATAACAAATTAGAGATTATTTTTTAAGAGCACATGATATATTGGTGCATATGACTGACATATAACGCTTTTAAGAATGTCATTGAAATTATCAATTTGAAACGAGTCTCATAGAAAATGTGAAAATGTGCAAGAAGTTTTCTGACCTTTAACAAAGTGAGGAAACTAATTAGTTAATGCTTTACTCTATCACGATTGAGCAGTTTTCTTCGTTCTACGACATAGGAAACATTTTTCTCAATTTAAGTTTACGAATAATTCGCTTCTATGAGCTAAATCTATGCCCAAACTAATCAACCTATTGTATGATTAAAAATAAAATAAGGAAGCTACTGTGTCACTTTATAAATCACGGTTGCTCGATCGTGTAAATAAATAGCTATCGAAAATAGAATGATGGATTGATCAGAAGTAGATGACATGGTCATGTCGTCGACACATGAAGTTGAGTCGAAGGAGATTATTCAAATGAGAGTACCCAACTGTCTAGTGTCATCATAGACGCTCAAAGCGGTGGAAAGAAAGGTCGTCAGACGTGTAGAGGAGCCCGCTTCAGTTCTTGCTGTCGCTGGACGTAACATATCTAGCATTTTGGGTTCAAAATCAATGTTTTAAGGATTTTTGCATCTATAGTTACTTTTTTATTAATATTGTTGGTTGTTTTATTGATCTCTAATTGAGAAAATGAATAGCCTAAGATACATTATTTTTAAACTCGGCATCCAAGCTAACACTACATCATTTAAGAACTTTCGAACTGATTTTATTTACCTGTTGCAATATAATATAAATGCATTTTTGTCTTAATCCTGTCATTAGAGGCTAATTTTGATTCTGTTGTTAACTGTAATAGGCAAGGTATTTCTACCAATTGTTTATTTGGACTTGCAAAACATGTCTCTAAGGCTTGAAGAAGGTCGTGCTTGATGTGTTATGGCATGGTTATTAGTGTTTGCAAAGTCATGTACAGTAACTAAAAATTGTTCATTTGATTCATTGCTCTATGAAAGTTTGCGTTTGAATTTGACGTCTTACATGGGGTATGTATGATTTCACTGTTTTGTCAACATTCTCACTATTATATTTTTATGCGAAAAGATATATGAATGCAAAGATGATGTAAATATAAAGAAAGCAAGACATGCCTATAGAGTTTAGTTTCATCATCATTTAATAATGAATCTTGCCTAAAAATAATTTTATTATTTATGTTTATATGTTTTTAATTCGATAAGCCTTAACTTAATGCCACTGTTTCTTTTGATTTGTTTCCTAGAGGGAATCCGCTATGCATCCTAATCTATGAAAAGACAAGTGACTTAAGGATAGAAGGTACAAGTTAGTAATCTTAACAGTAATAATGCTAAGCCTACCATGACCATGATACAATGGCAGTTAGAAAAATTGATTCTGATGTGTAATAATATTGTCCTATGTATTTTGAATTTTTTCATTTTCTTAGGGGTTTATTTGAATTCGAGACTTAGACAAGTTGACATTCAATAAGGAAAAGGCAATTTGGCATTTGGATAAATATCAGTAAATATAATAAATATAAAAAACGTGAAGAGAGAAATAAACATCATGATCATTAAAAATGATGTTGTAGATGTTATAATGTATAAACTCCAAATACCAAGTAAGTAGATGCTAAGTCCACATGGACGTGTATATATACTTATTCATTAAGGAAGTGTTTACTATATTTGTAAATAAAACTTTGTACATTCTTCGAAAAATGCTACAAAGTGCAATGTTGAGTTAATACGTGCACATTGTTATTAGATGCAGCCCCACCTGGGCATGCTTATATACTCGTATTTTATAAATAAAATGGTAGATTTATAAACAGTGTTTTATAAATTATGGGAAACTATTATCATTGGATAAATTGGAGAAATAAATCACAATTGTGGATTTATAATAATATATGGAATGTTATTTTAGAAAAATAGTTGATTCTATTTTGGAAATTGAAAGTGAGGGTAAATTTGGAGATGCTAAACGATATTTTATAATAGCCACTAGTCTTGTTAAGACTAAGTAAGCGAAACTACATGAGAACTTAGGGCATAGGAATCTTAAGGAATCTAAGCAGTAAGTAAGTGATGCTTATGGTTGCTCGGCTTCCGCTAATGCTAGAGAATCATAATAGAGAGTGGGTTAAAAAGAATTTATAAATGTGGACACAATGCTAAAAACATATTGTAATTTATGTTTTAAATGATATTTTATGAATAAGTGAGATTTATAAAGAAATAGAGTTATAAATGGGGTTTTATAAATAAAGGGATTTTATTAAAAGGAGGTTTTATAAAATAGAAAGAGATTTATAAATATAGTTTTATAAATATGGAAATGATTATGCTGAAATTTAAGTATAGATTTTTATCAAGGAAATATATTCATGTTTTAAAAGTTTAAATAATCTTTTAAAGGAATGTTTTGAAAGTGATATTTTCAAATGGAGTTTAATGGTTTTAAAAGTGATTTAAAATGCATTAAGTGGTAGGAAGACATGGATTTCAACATTTCTGTTGTAATAAATGTTTTCAAGAAAGTGAGGAAGACAGACTATAATACTGTTGCTATAGTAGATGATTTCTGGAAGGAGATGTTTTCACATTATACGGGATGTGTGTGTGTGTGTGTGTGTGTGTGTGTGTGTGTGTGTGTGTGTGTATTTATTTGATGTTAAGTTTCGAGATGTGTAACTTACATCATTTTGATGTTAAGAATGTCGTTCGTTCAAGGTCTGAGAGCTAATGGTACCCCAACTTGATCGGCTTCATTTTAAGTAATAAATAGTTTAAGTTCAACATTGAAAATTATTATTAAATATAAGTAATTGGATCACTATACTAGTGTTTTTCTATTGTCGTAAGGATGTTTTACACAATATTCGTTTTGACCCAATAAAGTGTGTTTTAGGAAATAAGAAGTTTTCTCAAAAGTTGTAAATATACTTATTACAGATTTAAGTTTATAGAGGCATCTTCTAAACGTTTAAAATGAAATGGTTTATGAATATACATATACGGTTGAGATAAATACATGGTAAAATTTTCCAAATATCGAAAGATTAAAAGTGGTTTTGAGAATATCTCTTCGTAAAGATATTTGAGATGAATATTTGGAAAATGTTTTAATTAATGAAAAGATTAATTAAAGAGGCTTAGTGTTGCTTGGCGCTTAACTAGTGTTATTTCCTTTTGGAAATCCAATCTATGGTAGAATTGTTTGCTTATTTAATAGTTAAATAACCGACTATCAAATGTTGGCCAGTTTTTAAACTAACGTTATCGGTTCGAAGGGACCAGGATCAGATTTGTTATCCAAAAACCACTTTGAAAAGTCATAAGTGTTTCGAATTTTTAAAGATAATCAAAATTGGATATATAATATATTGTATGCTATTTTTGATTGAAACTTACAATTATAACAACCAATTTTTTTATAATTTCTTTCAAAACAGACAATGTTCTAATGTACTATTCCATTGAATGTGGATATTCTTATTACAAATTGTAACGAATTTTTTGAGAAAATGAGATATATTGGTTGCAAACGAAAGGAATAATATCATCGACCAACAAACCAATAAAATCAATTTTGTTTAGAAATTTATCTTTGTGCACAACATCATATTAAAATTGACTTTCTTTCTATCCTCATATCCTTTGATGCATTATTGTTGTTCTAACAAAATCTCCTGGAGTTATGGAAACTCAAACATTAACTATGCATCGTACAAGTTATAAGTTTCCAACCACATATTCTATAATGTGCAGATAATATGAGTATGGATTAAATAACATGGTATAATAAACGTGCATCAAATACGTAATTAAGTAAAGTTTAAAAGCAATCTAAATTTATCATAAAACCAAAAGTTATTTGGACTTATTTAGTCAATTTTCCCACTAATTTGAATTTGTATGAAAGTAGTTTAATTATAATTAATTCTCTAATTAATTTAAATTCAAATTAAATGAAATTGATACATATTTATTCTCTTTGTCAGTTGCAAGGTAGTACCACTTGATATGAACCTTTATATCTGAAGTTAGTTTAACTATAAATGTTGTTCTTATATACATCTTCAATCCAATATTATTTATAATAAACTGAAATAAAATTTTTTTGGCAAGGCCAGCCGGTTTTATAGTGGACCGTCCACTTTTTATTACGAACGTAATAACAACATAAAGTACAGGAGTAAGGTAGAGACACCTTAACTACTATGGAAAAAGACAAATAAACAGCACAGGAGTGTGACAGAATGCCACAGCTACTAAAATAAAGTACGAAGACTAAGTCACCTCCAAAGAGGAAGAACCACCAACGACATCTTCCACCAGGGAAGAGACCATGGTGCCGTCCCCAAGAAGACCAATAAAAGGGCGAAATAGGATGGCAATACAAGGATCATAAACGTCAACGTCAGAGGAATACATAAAAGATCGGTCCCAGGTAGAGTCAGCAAGCATGACAGAATTCAATTCGGCATACAATCCATCCAAATCTAGAATCAAGGCATCTCCATGGGGTTTATAATAAAGGCGTCGTAAATTCATGAGATCAGCAGAAACATATCTAAAATAGCAACCGTCCACGGGGTTGAAACGCAAATCAGAACGGCGTTCAACCCAACATCTCTCAGATTCAACCCAAAAAACAGGTGGCTGTGACGAAGCATGATCCTGAACAGCAGTGGAGACAACAGAAACAACACTAGGGATAATGGATGTAGGAAAGGAAGCCGGCAGAGCAGAAAGCAGACCAGGGACAGCTATAGGAGCTTTAGGAGGAGGAGCAACCAGAGATTTGGGAATCCACTTCCTGAGCAGAGGCCGAGGCAGAGGGATCTTAGGCGCAGCAAAAGAAACAGCAGAATGCATGCAGGCAGATACTAAGTGGCCAAAGGAGTGACAGGAGGAACAAATGTCCGGGACCCACCCATAACGGACACGGACATCGACCACATGGCCAACAGCTAGCTGTACAGGAATGGAGGAAGGGAGAGGCTTAGAGGGGGTAATTTCAATCAGGGCTTTAGCGTACGCCAGTTTTTCACGCGCTACCATATTAGCATCAAAACATCTCAACTTTCCAACATTGCAAGCAAGCCAATTCAAACCAAGCAGCGGCTGGAGTGCAGAAGGAATCTGAGAAAAATAAACCCAAACTGGTATTGAAAGGACTTGTTCACGAGCACTGGCCACCGTTGGAGACCAAGGAGTTATAATAAGTGGTTTCCCATCAAAAAAAGAAGGCTCAGCCTCAAGCACACAACTGCGATCCATTGCGGAGGAAAACAACAAGAAATACATGGAGTCAATAAGTTTAACCTTCAGATCACCGCGCAGCCGCCAAGCCCTACGCAAAACAGAAGCCACATCATGGATGCGCTGGAGTGGATCCAAAAAGAAACCAATCAAATAATCTGACCAATAGTCCAAACCAGCTTGCATAACATTTGTAGGAGGAATCATCACTCCATCTACCTCAACGATATCAAATTCTACAGGTTCATAGATTCCTGCATTTCGGGGCAGAGATGAAAATAGCGAAGACCAAGATTTGGTACAAGACGGGGAAGGGGCAAGTGGAAATTGCACATCAGCGGGAACACCTACAGAGACGGCACGCAAGGGATGGGAGCTTGCAGGGGAGGCCGCATACAATAATCCACCAGAACCCAACACATTGGAACCTAATTTCTCACGAGCACTAAGACATACACCTGGTGTACATCCAACAATACTCGAAAGCTTAATAGCAACTGATCGTTCTTCACTTCCAGACACATCAGATACCACTCCAATATCACCAGGGACTACATCCACAATGTCGTGCAAGGATACAGGACAATAAACAGGGACTGAACGTAACGAGCCTGGCAACAACTCAGGGCACTCACTGGAACTTTCGACAACGATGGGAACTGCGTTCACGTTAGAAGGCAACGGAGGAAACTTAGTAACAGAGAGCATAAGCGGAGAAAACTGGGATGATGCAAGTGGTTTCTTGAAAGACCTACCAGATCTTGTAGAAGAAGGCGCAGAAGAGAGAGCTACGGGGAGGGCTGGAAGAAGGGGAGAGGAGGGCATGGTCGAAACGTGGAAGAGGAAGGACGCGATAAAAGGAGAAGCTACGGCAATCTGGTTAGAAAGGCAGTTGCAGTGGAATGGGCATTTGCAGAGGTCGCCATTAATTCAAATCAGAAAATAGCATAACATTTAACTAACTCTATAAAAATAATAGATAATTACCTTATTTATAAGACCTTCAAGAATTGAGTAAAGTATAACCTTACATCTGATTGATTATTCATAACTGAGGATATTTTAAGTCTACATAGTAATAAACCAGTTATAACATACAAAACCAATATAGAAACAAAGTTCATATTCTTACTCAATATACAAGAATAAAATGGAATTTGATTTATGAATTTGAGATTACAAAATAATTTAATTTTACCTATAATAGATTTGGAAATAAAAAAGATTTTATTATGTTTACTTATTTATAAATTAAGCAACCTCCTATAAAATAAATGAAGAAACAAACTCATAATCTTATGAAATGAATTTTTTTTAGAAGAAGACCCAATTTAAGGTTAAAAAAACCCTAAACAAGGATGTAAAATAAGTAATTTAGAACAAAAGTAACAAATTCAACATCGAATTAACTAAAAAGAAATACATAAAAATAAAGTCAAAATTTTTAATAAATCTTAATGGAATCAAACAAAACAACAAACTGAACACATGAATTAGATAAAAATGTTTTAGCTAGGCTAGCCCGTAGCGGAAGAAATGAATGAATTTCAAAATTTTACCATTTTTGGATCATTAATGGGCCTATGAAATCTAAATGTATTTAAACCTTATTTAAATAAAATCATTATTTTATTTAATACCATATTTTTTTTAATTATTTGATTATAAAACAATAAAGAATGGACATAAAAATAAGGTTTGAATATGTCAAATGTATTCATCTCTTCATTGTGTAACAAAATAATTAAACATAAGGCAAGTATGATTAATTGATAACATAGTGTATATGAATAAAATAAGAATAATTTTAAAGGCAATCACATAAGGGACAAAAAGGAAAGAAATAAAAGGTGACAAAGATGAAAGATTCGTCCTTCCCTTTTGGACAAACTTGATTCGTGCAACATTCAATCAACAATCAATGAATCATTATGACATAAGATTAGGAATAGCCAACAATGATTCATATGCATAGACTACTGCCTCGTTTAAAATTATTTATTGCTTTGTTAAACTATGCAATTTGAAATGTAAGCATTAAGTTTTATATGTACATATATATATATATAATTATTTCTATAAAGATTATACCAAAACTTCTTAATTACTTCAAAATAAACATATAACATTTAAATTTTATGATGTATTTTTGAACTTAAATAAACTTAAATTATTTAACAAAATATATGTATATAATTAAATCAAGAGATTCAACCTATACGATTTTTTTACAAAAGTAAAAATACTAAACTGAGCAATATAATAATAATCCTACTTAAAAAGTATTAGTCATGTCAAATAAGGTAACAAATTTATAAGTTTATTGTAATCAATTTGGTATTAAAACATCCTTTAATCCTGTGTGGGTTTCAATTACAATAAAATGCAGATAATAAGAACAAACAAATTCTCAAATCTAAAGAGATTCAACCTATCTGAATATTTTTTTAAACAAAAGCGAAACACATTAAACTGAGCAATATATTAACACTCCTTTGAATATTAAAGAAAGATATCAGTCATCTCAAATAGGGTAACAAATTTATAAATTTATTATCATCAATTTATTATCCTAACATGCTTCAATCATGTGTGAGTTTCAATTACCATAAGATGCAGATAATAAGAACAAATAAACTTTCAAATCTAAGGAAATTCAACCTATATAAATAAATAAGTATAAAACAAAAGGTGATACATATTGAACTAAGCAATATGTTAAAATCCTTTGAATAATTAAAGAAGGATGATTGTAATGTCAAATAGGGTAACAAATTTATAAATTAATTCTAATTAATTTATTATCAAAACATCATTTAATCATACTTAAGTTTCTATTACAGTAAAAACGCAAACAATAAGAACATGTAAACATTTAAATCAAAAAAAATTAAGTTTTGATTTGAACGTTAAAACATAGATCTAAAATTAAAATATTGTCTAATCATATACAAGTTTCAGTTTTGATTTATCTAAATAAAAAACCTAATCGATTCATATAATAAACAATTTGAAATACATAAACCATTTTCAAATCAAATGAGACAATATTATACACATATAAATTAAGATATTCAATTTTGTTCATTAAAAAATTATATTAAAATTATTAGAATAAAAAGATCATGCCTTAATTCCAAAGCCTTGAAGTACACCTTGAAACATTGAATTTTTCCCCTAGATGTAGCCAGTGAATCGTACCTTGAATGATGAATCAAATCTCCTAGATTCAAAAAGCTGCCTCTTGATGTTGCAAGAATCTAGAGGAATAAACCACTTTTCATAATTGATTTTATTTATATTTATTTTAGGAATAATTCAAGCAATGGAAGATCTCATATTTTCAGCCACTAGGGAAGAAGAGAATCAGAAAAGTTACAGAAAGAAGAATGAAAAATGAGAAACTCAATTATAGGTGCAAAATGAATTAGAGATTATGTTTTATTTGAAAGAAGGAAACATTTCCCAATCTTTAAATAAAACTTCTCTAATTAATTCTCTTGATTAACTTTCTCTTTTCACTCATATTTCTTTACATAGTATGGCTGAAAATTACGTACCATTAATGATATCATATATTAATGCGTGCAAATATAACTTTTATAAATGCATTCAAATAATTACAAATAACTCCAAGACATCAAATTAAATAATAATATTTATCAAATACTAATTAATTTAATTAATTTACAACTTTTTATAAATTAATTAAATCATGTGGTTTTCGAAGAATTCATCATTATGGTTATGCGACTCAAAGGTGTAAATTCAGTCAACGATTAATATTGAACAATTCAAATATTAATGTTCACACATCACTTAGTAGGTGGTGTGACATGTTAGCTGAATTCATCACTTACACTTCTTTTGGTAAAATCCAATTTTACTTATTATAAGCGGTACCTAATAGTGACACTTATTTACACCAATTCTCTTCGTCAAAACTATATCACTTTGGATTTATGGAATTTGGTAATGGTCAAAATTCCAATATTATTCACATTAAACTTTATAGTCCAAACGCAAAGTCTTTGATTCGATAATAACAATTATTATTAACCGAAATGCTCTGGCCAGAGACTTTGACATTGAGTTGGCTTCAGTTGACTGTGATACTAACCTCATATAACTAAGGAGACGAATCCTCTCTTGAATAATGTTTCACTTCCAATGCTTCCACTCGACCCAACTATAGTCGTTTGATGGATGTCGTGCAACGATTTAATTATAATCAAAGCGGAGCTTCCACATTGAAGATCAACAGTATTCTCAAGTCGAGAGAACTGTGTAAATTAGTCACGTCGATATTCTATACTTGACCTTAGTTATATTAAGCAACAAAAAATTATCTGGTGAGTCATTCCATAGTTATCCAATAACTATAAGCATGTAACCCCTTGGTTTCCCCATTGGTCATGAGCAATACACTGTCCAATATTTGGAGAGCGTTACGTACTCTAGTCTCAATGGGTACATTGATATCCAGTCTTCGTGCATCTTGACTAGGAACATTTAAAATGATATATTTGTTTTATCGTGATAAATTACTCATGGTTACAACACTTTGTAACTACTATCACAAAACATACCGTTTGTGGATTTCTATTAATATACTTTTAATTAAGTTGATTAATTAATATAACCATATTATATCAAGTATATAATAGAAAGAAAATACCTTTATTTCGAACAACATTGGTCAACGAGTTAGATATATGTAACAAATTACATAATTGCCCCTAAGGCATACCCTTAACTCTATCAATCTCCCACTTACACTTGTGGTCAATTATGGAATCTTATTTCAACTTCTCCAACTGATTTTCTCAAAACCAATTGGTTCAGTCCATTGTGAACGGGTATGCGATTATGTTTTAATTTCTACTCTATCAATCATCTCTCTCCGACAGTGATAAACTGTTGATCATGTGGAACAATTCGGAGTATGTCTCTTGACTTCTAGTAAGATCTAAGTCCTATTACGAACCATGTAACAACATTGTTATCATATAACAATGTTGTGAGATTCTCAACATTTGGAATCAGTTCGGTTATAAATCGTGCACTTATAGTTTTATGTACATTATTTTTATTGCGACAATATTCAAGGCGATGTACATAGCATTTTTTCATTGAATAATCCACAGTCTTTTATTTGGAACATTTCTAACTTAAAGATTCTTAACTTGAATTTATTATTGACATACTACTCTCAATATAACTTATAAAGTTTAAGTTCGAACACTCCTTCATAAGCAGATTCTGTCTTTGTAAACAATTGTAACGAACCGGAATTTTGGGTCGCCAAATTTGAACATTTAATTCATTTAAATGTTGAATATGTATTATAATTTGAATTTTGAAATAAAAGACTTTGGTTAAATTAACAAAATTGGTTAAAACTTTATTACGGGAATTTAATTGAAATTTGAATAAAAATAATTTAATATTAGAATTGGGGTAATTGGTAATTTTGAGTGTAAATAGATATAAAATTAGATTCTAAAGTTTATTTTAAGTTTAATCGGATTTGAATTTTAATATTGGACTGTCGGATGAAATTAAAAGTCGATAGATTAAATTTGGAATTTTATATTAATTTAATAATGGAATTTAATAATATAATAATGGAATTTAATAATATAATAATGCAAATAAACAGATTTTGATTTAAATTGAACCAGAATGATTTCTTATGTGATTATAAATTCTATATGATTTATAATTAAGTTAGTAAAATTTAAAAGGTAAAATTTTAGATGATTTCGATAATTTCGGAAATCGCTCGATTTAATCGCCGAGTCAAAATAGCCTTCCGGGGCACAGTTTCGAAATTCGACGAAACAAGATCCATTGGATCCGTAATAGTTAGTTATTATCGGATTTCAATTTTCGTAGCAATCGGAGTTGTCGTTTGACCCCGACAGCTTAAAACGCTTAGAAAATACTTTAATCGATTTAAATTAAAATTGACCGTTTATTTCCGTAACTTGCACATACGATCGAATCAGTTTCCAAAACACGTTCCATTGTGTTCGGGACATGGGTAAAGCCTTAGGAACGCCAGGCGGCACGTGAAATTTGGAGTTCGTTTGTAAAAGTTCGATAAATGTGAGAATAATATTAATTAAGGTTTATAAGAACATGTTTTAGCCCTAACCCTAGCAATTTGTTACGGCCGCCGCTTCAAGCATTTCCATGGCCGAAAAGCAATCTCCTTCCTCCCCATTTTTCTCGAAATCCTTCAACTTTCTTCACAAATCACCAACTAGAGAAACGTAGAGATTGGCGAGCTCTACATATTGACCGGTCGTGATCGTATTCGAAGGCATGTGGACGCCAAAATCTCACCGTGTGCGTCGCCGTTTCAGTCAAGTTTTGCTCGACCTAGGGCTGACCGAGTTTAGCCATCTTTGGGCCGAGAGTGGAGGAAGTAATGAGCTACGGCGTGGTGACTCCTGATCGATCTATCGGCGAGCGATTTGGGAGCGGTTTGGAACCCTAATTGGCCGATGTTGGGTTTTGTTCGTCCTGGGAAGTGCGTGTTTGAGGAAGATGTATATGCGGCCTTCATTTTGTTATCACATGGCCGTTAATTGTTCTGGTAAATTTATAAATAATTTAAAAGAAGAAATTGATTTTAGAAATTGTATTCAAAATTTAAAATAGCATAACTTTTACATGCATGCTCAGAATTCAACGAATTTGGTAGCGCCGGAATCGCAGCGACGCGCTCTACATTGCAGCGTAGATCCGAAAGTGATTGGGACTAGCGAGAATTTTAGGTTAAATCAAACGCGGTTTGATTTAATTTAAAATTCAAACACTCGCCGAAAACCCGAGGTTTAACTCACTCACATCTGGAGTACTAGATAATTTAAATAGTCAATATTTAAATGATTTGCTTGATTGGTTGAATATGATAATTATTATCAAATTAAATCGATATATATTGTTGTGCTAATATCTGTGGATGCAGGGAAAACAGGCTGGAGGGGTCCAACTGAATCCCTCACAAATGGAAATTAATTTATATTCTGTGATAAATTGTTTAGATCTTGATATGCCGTGTTTTATTTATATGCTGTGATGAATTGAATTGAAATTTAGATTGTGTTGTGCTGTAATTGGGAGAATACAACCTAAATTTTTTAAATATAAATAGATGAATTGGGTTTAAAGGATATTAAAGAAATTCCTTAGTAAAGAATTTAAAAGGAATTAAATTCAGGAAATTTATTGATAATTTGAAATGTTGGGAATGTGATCTATAAAGGAAATGTGAATTGTTTAAAGAATAGCAAGATTTATTTTAAAGAATGTGAAGTGTGCTTTCTCCTGGAAACTTTAGTATGTTTTTAAGAAAAGTTTCCAAATATAAATTTGTAGCTTAAATATGTTAGAATATTTTAGAAAGAAATATTATTTTAAATTATTTTTAGTGAAAGCAAATATCTGATTTAGTAATTACGGTATTTATTATTTTTAACTGGTAAAGTAGTATTAAGTTTCCAAAAAAGAAATTTTAATATGAATATTTGATTTAATAACCTTATTTTAAAAGTTAAATTTTATTTAAAAATACTTTGGAAACCCCTATATATTTCCTTAAGTATTATTTTCAATTAAAATAATTTCTAGAGCTTATTTTAAATATTTTAAACGTATGTTTGAAAGTGATTTCCAGGAAATAGCAATGTGTTTAAAATAAAGGAGTCATTTTTAAAGTATGGAAAAGATTTTACGGGATGAACGTAAAATTGAATTGGGATAAAACGTGTTGGAGATAAAAAGAATTCTTTGGTTATTCTAAGATGGAAGTGTATTTCCCTGAGATGCCAAGTGCGTTTTTAAAGTTGATTTTTGAAAAGTTAAGAGTTTTGAAGTTTTATTAAAGAATGGTTTCAAGAAAGATTATTTAAGTCGTAAGAATTTTAAAAGTAAATATATATCAAAGTAGCTGTAGAAGTAATTATTTTTAAAGGATAACTAGAATTATGTCTTAAAAATATCATTATTATTTATACTTTATAAAATGGTTCTATTTTAAAGATAATCAATCAAAGTATTATTTTGAAATTGTATAGAGTTTCATAACTTTATTTTAAAATTAGCATGACTTAAATTTATTTTAAAGATAATAGTTTATATTTTATTAAGCAGTTTTATTTGAGATTTTTAAAAGTGTATATATATATATATTTAAATCAATATGTAAAAAGTTTTAAAATGAATGTTTTAATGTATTTTCAAAAAAAATAAAGTATTTAAATTATTTTAAACTTAAGTATTGGTACTTGGATGTTTTCAAGGGAAGTATAAATTTAGGAATCTATTCCATGGAAGAATTGGATTTAAAAGTGTTTTCAAAGGGATTTGAAAAATGAAAATATATCTTGTAAGAGATATTTGAGGAAATAAATAATTGGGCAATTATTTATCGTGTGATGGATGTTTGTGAATATTAATTGATAGTTAAATCACTTACTATCAATATTGGACAAATGCGTTGATCGTTTCGAAGAGACCGGGATCGAGATTTATTTCTTGAAAACCGCTTCGATCCGGTTTGTACGTCTCGTGGGAAAACGAGTTCGGAGTCGAAGATGGAGCAGTGAAGTGCAAGGGCTAGTCGCTACTAATCCTGAGGATATTTCCAAAATGGATGTAGTAGGAGTAGTGCCTTCGGTTCCGTTCGAACCCGGGACGGACTTGTATGGACGAATGCTTTCGAAACATCGTCAGGTGGACGATGGACATTCTAAGTGAAACGTTCTAAAGGTAACGCTTAGCCTCAAGCCTCATCAACCGAGAATGACTGAAAATCAGGGGATATGCAGCAAGGCTTCGTGGGTAGCCCCCACTTGAGAGTAAGGTCATCCCTGTCTAGATGTCCCTTTTTATTCGGCTTAGTGGTGCGGTTGCTGATCCCAACCGTGGGGTGATTTTATTTGGAACTGTCCAGTAAGGGATGGTTCCGGCCTTGTGTTGCTGGGGATCAGGCGTGGTCATCGGTACGGTGATCTAGGCCCCGTACTGTGACAGGTGGTACCCCAGTGCCTAGTTATTAGTTGTAATCCATTCTCCCTACGAGCCTTGTACGAATTTTGTCTGTATTACCCACTTTGTGGCTAGTAGCTGAAATTTAATAGATGTAACAATTTCGGCTATTTTATGAGTATTTGTAAATAGACCCTATTATAATATCAGAGGATTTTATAAAAAGTGTTTTAGCTATCGTAAGGTAAAAACCCGACATGTTTATTTGTGGCATGGTCTTACGGGATGCTTTTGTTTTCAAAAGGATTTTTGAAACTTTAATAATCAATTTGGATGCATTATTATCAGCTGGTATTCCAGACTGACTCGGGTGTTATTTCATTATAATGCTCGGGTCAGACCGAGTATTATATGTTCAGGACAGGATGTTATGGAGCAGGAGAGGAGCTGGTGCCTGAGACGTATTCTTCGTACTTATATATATATATCCGCTGCTGTGACTGTTTGAGATTGTCTGATTCGTAATTATTGTTTGTATAAGATACTCTGATGATATGATGTATAAAACAGATATAGTTTCATTCTGTATAAATATCTATTATTTACTATTATATTTTATTCCGGTGCGACTGTGAGATTCTGATATTGTTTAGTTCCTTCTTTCTTCTATCTCTTCTTCTTTAGCCTTAATGGTTCGTATTTCTGTCCCACTTGAGTTAATTGATGTAGAATAGTATTGACTCAAGGGGCACGGATTTGCGGGTCGTCACACTTGGTATCAGAGCTTAGGTTGGCGACAACTTAGGCTTTGGTGGGGAAATTACTCATTGAACAGAGTCAATAGTACTCTATAATGATTTGAGCGTATTAATAGATATGAGAGCGTACTTGTTAGTGAATATAAAATTGTTTTTATACTGTGTTGACTTATCGGTTGAGTGTTTATGAATTCTGGTCGGTACGGAAAGTACAACCTATCGATAGGGGTTTCTAAACTCTTAAATAAGATAAACTGACATAGTATTGTTTTTAAAGTGGGTAAATGAAATAATTTTACCCAAAATTATATTTTGATATAAAGGAATAATTTTCTGAAATTATTATATATATATATATCGGGTTGATTGGTTGTTAATACTATAATTAAATAAAAATCTAGAGTTTAATCTAAAATTTGAAATGGTTATAATCGGATAAATTTTACAAGTATAAATTATATAAATTCGAAAGAAGAATAACTAAATTTGAATTAAACCAGAATTTAAATCCCAGTAGTTTTGGAAAGGATTTTAAATGTAATGAAATTACAAGCTTGGAAATTTAAAATCTTGGGAATGTCGGAATGTTTTCCAAAGTGTTTGAAGGCAATAGTGGAATATTATTTTGGGAAGTATTTTTGAATGGAAACTGTTTTGAAATGAATTTGGGAAAGTAAGGAAGCACTGAACTCACTTCAGTCGCTGGAAAATAATCTTGATGATGCTGGCCACATCATTAGAATTCATTTTTGAGTTTCTAAAGTGATGGATTGCTACCAAAATGGTTGGTTATGATATTGTTTGTACTGGTTGGGTATAACAGTTGTTTTGGAAATTTCAAAATGGGGAAATTGTTTTGGTACAGCCAAGTTGTTTTTGAAATCCGGAGATTTGATTTGGTAGACCAAGTAGATATGAGTAGATTATTATTTAAAGATGGTTTTGAAATAAAACCGGGTAATAGAATTCTGGAAAATTCTATTTAAATAATGTAAAGTTAAAATGGATCAACTATTGAACTTATTAAGTAAAGTTGATATTAAAAAGGGAGAAAAGAAAATTTTAATCTTGAAACTAAAATTTAACTTGAGTAAATGGAAGTGAACGAAATATATTGAAGTGAATAAAAAAATTGAATTTAACTTGGGATAAGTAACATAAATTGGACCTAGAATTAAATTGATTTGGATTAAATTGGAATGTAAAATGACTTTGTAATTATGGAACATTGTGTAATGAATTATACCCATGAGCTATTAAGTGTTATACTTATAATTTGGGATTGTGGATTTAAAATTTGCAAAGGATTAAGGTGAAAGAAAATTGTAACTGTAAGAATTCAGTGATACATAGAAATATATATAAAATTTGGAATTGTGATTATAAGATGTAAATGGATTAGAATGAGATATATAAGCTTTTAAGTAAATAATTTGGTGAACTTATAAATAGAAGATGGAATTATGATCACAAATGGGAAATAGTTGAATGGTATGGTGAATTCATACCAATCTCAAATGAAATGTGAATTGAAATAAGATGATGGAAATATAAAATATATAGGATGTGGATGAACTTAAGTTAGTAAATAAATTTGAACTTGTATATGGAGAATTAAAATTTGATTAAATTGGATTTAACTTAGATTAAATGAATGGAGTTGAATTTGGATTGAAATAAAACAAAATTCAGTTGTGTTACAAATAAGTTTGAATAAAATTAAATTCTTATTTAAGATAGTAAAGGAAATGGTATAAATTCAAGATGGCTAAATCAATTTGGTTGAACTTGAATTAGAATTGAAAAAGAATTAAATTGAAAGGAAATTTAATTTAGAGTAGTAAGAATGATATTGTGTGAATAAAATTTTAACTCAACTAAATTCAAAGGAATTGATTGAGAATGAATTTAGCGTAAGCTAAATTAAAAAAGAAAGAAGCTTGAAGATGAATTTAGTGTAAACAAAATTAAATGGAATTTGTATTGGCATGGATGAAATTTTGATGGTTTGTTAAGAAAATTTTGAAAAGAAAAATAATTAAAAACCCAATTCTAGTATGGAATTTAAATTTTGGCAATAAAAAGTTGAGAGTGTGAATGAATAATGGAATTAGATTATAATAGTGATGGTTTGAATTGTAAATAAATTCCAATGAGTGAAATAATTTAAAATGGTCTCTTTGTTAATAAAATAAATCTAAAAATGAATTGAATAAATAAACAAAGTGCATTAAAATTTGTAAATGGGTTGGAATTGATTTGGATGAGAATCAAATGAAAATAAAATAAAAATTGATATAAGAAGATAATGAAAATATTGTGGAAGAACTTGAGCAAATTGAATAATAATTGTGGTCGAGCTTTATAATGTTGTCTTGGATAAATTTGTTTAGATAATAAGCATTGTAATGCAAGTGAAGAGGATTTTAATTAATTATTGTGATGTGATAAAATAAGGATGTATGAGTTGTAAATAATACAGAATGGAATGATATTAATATAAACTTGAATTGGTTAATGAAATTGAATAATTGTAATGTGATAAGAATGCATGGATTGTGAACCATGTAGAATTGAATAAAATTAATATGTATCTAAGTTGAAAAATTAGTTTTAACTGGTTATAAGCTTAAGGATTGGTTATTTGTTTGAATAACCACAACCTGCATAGAAATTAGTCGTTAAACTTAAGTGAATGAATCAAAAGAAGTAAATGAAATTGATATTTGAATAATAATGGAAAATGGATTGGAGTCTATTTAGTGGGTTTGTATGTAAATGCAGGTTAATTGAAAAGAAAAGTAAATAAATCAAAAGCTTATATTACTCTTATTGAAGTGAATGTGAATCTAGCATTTGCAACTCGGATGTAAGTCATTCGAGTGGAATATAATGAAGTTTGAATTTGGAAAAGAAATGCAAATAAATCAAATTGGAGTACATTGGATTGTGAATTAATTTGAATTTAAATTAAAGTAAATTGAAAATAGTGAAGCATATGTTCATAATATTGAAGTGAATATGAATTGGTGGTAGTAATTATGAATTGAGAATGGTAAACTTGTATGTAAATCATTTGTGTGAAATAAAATGGAGCTTGGAATTAGAAAAGAAACTTTGTACATGCTATAAAATATGATTTATTTATGAAATCATGCAAATTTTTGATTGGATTATGAAATTGATATGTTTGGCTTAGATTAATATTGGAAATGTTAATGAAATGTTCATATCCTTGAAAACTGATGAGTTTGTTGAGTATAGTACAGGTACGAGAGGTGATCGATAGAGTTGGAGCGCGTATATGCATTATATATTAGCCGCTTGCTTTTAAATTTTGCTAAAAAGGTACGCCTACGCTAATATAATGGGGAAATGACATATATTGTGGTATAATTTGGTTTCTGACCGTGTGGGTCGATATATATATATATATATATATATATATATATATATTTATCTGTATCGCGATATCGCGAAAGCTCCTCCGTGCAGGGGAGACTCTGCCAAAATTTTCTGAAAATTTTGGAAGTTAGAATTTTTTTTGGGAATTTTGAAAAATTTATTAACTAGTAAAGTTGTTTTGAAATAACGTTTCCACAAAAGCTTTTGAATATAAATGAAGCACATGGGTTTGGATGGAGCTAAAGGGTTTTTAGGAAGAGTATATAAGCTGTTAACTAAGTAAGTTGGGTAAATAAATGAGTTTTAGCGGCATTTCTACCTTAGCAAATTTCGGGGACGGAATTTTTATATGGGGGGGGGGATGTAACGACCCGGAATTTTGGGTCGCCAAATTTGAACATTTAATTCATTTAAATGTTGAATATGTATTATAATTTGAATTTTGAAATAAAAGACTTTGGTTAAATTAACAAAATTGGTTAAAACTTTATTACGGGAATTTAATTGAAATTTGAATAATAATAATTTAATATTAGAATTGGGGTAATTGGTAATTTTGAGTGTAAATAGATATAAAACTAGATTCTAAAGTTTATTTTAAGTTTAATCGGATTTGAATTTTAATATTGGACTATCGGATGAAATTGAAAGTCGATAGATTAAATTTGGAGTTTTATATTAATTTAATAATGGAATTTAATAATATAATAATGCAAATAATCAGATTTTGATTTAAATTGAACCAGAATGATTTCTTATGTGATTATAAATTCTATATGATTTATAATTAAGTTAGTAAAATTTTAAAGGTGAAATTTTAGATAATTTCGATAATTTCGGAAATCGCTCGATTTAATCGCCGAGTCAAAATAGCCTTCCAGGGTACAGTCTCGGAATTCGATGAAACCAGTTCCATTGGATCCGTAATAGTTAGTTTTTATCGGATTTCAATTTTCGTAGCAATCAGAGTTGTCGTTTGACCCCGGCAGCTTAAAACGCTTAGAAAATACTTTAATCGATTTAAATTAAAATTGACCGTTTATTTCCGTAACTCGCGCATACGATCGAATTAGTTTCCGAAACACGTTCCATTGTGTTCGGAACATGGGTAAAATCTTAGGAACGCCATGCGACACGCGAGATTTGGAGTTCGTTTGTAAAAGTTCGATAAATGTGAGAATAATATTAAAATAATATTAATTAACGTTTATAAGAACATGTTTTAGCCCTAACCCTAGAATTTGTTATGGCCGCCGCTTCAAGCATTTCCATGGCCGAAAAGAAATTTCCTTCCTCCCCATTTTTCTCGAAATCCTTCAACTTTCTTCACAAATCACCAACTAGAGAAACGTAGAGATTGGCGAGCCTACATATTGACCGGTCGTGATCGTATTCGAAGGCGTGTGGAAGCCAAAATCTCACCGCGTGCGTCGCCGTTTCAGTCAAGTTTTGCTCGACCTAGGGCTGACCGAGTTTATCCATCTTTGGGCCGAGAGTGGAGGAAGTAATGAGCTACGGTGTGGTGACTCCTGATCGATCTATCGGCGAGCGATTTGGGAGCGGTTTGGAACCTTAATTGGCTGATGTTGGGTTTCGTTCGTCCTGGGAAGTGCGTGCTTGAGGAAGATGTATATGCGGCCTTCATTTTGTTATCACGTGGCCGTTAATTGTTCTGGTAAATTTATAAATAATTTAAAAGAAGAAATTGATTTTAGAAATTGTATTCAAAATTTAAAATAGCATAACTTTTACATGCATGCTCAGAATTCAACGAATTTGGTAGCGCCGGAATCGCAGCGACACGCTCTACACTGCAGCGCAGATCCGAAAGCGATTGGGACTAGCAAGAATTTTAGGTTAAATTGAACGCGGTTTGAGTTAATTTAAAATTCAAACGCTCGCCGAAAACCCAAGGTGAGTTTAACTCACTCACATCTGGGGTACTAGATAATTTAAATAGTCAATATTTAAATGATTTGCTTGATTGGTTGAATATGGTAATTATTATCAACTTAAATCGATATATATTGTTATGCTAATATCTGTGGATGCAGGGAAAACAGGCTTGAGGGGTCCAATTGGATCCCTCACAAATGGAAATTAATTTATATTCTATGATAAATTATTTAGATCTTGATATGCCGTGTTTTATTTATACGCTGTGATGAACTGAATTGAAATTTAGATTGTGTTATGCTGTGATTGGGAGAATACAACCTAAATTTTTTAAATATAAATAGATGAATTGGGTTTAAAGGATATTAAAGAAATTCCTTAGTAAAGAATTTAAAAGGAATTAAATTTAGGAAATTTGTTGATAATTTGAAATGTTGGGAATGTGATCTATAAAGGAAATGTGAATTGTTTAAAGAATAGCGAGATTTATTTTAAAGAATGTGAAGTGTGCTTTCTCCTGGAAACTTTAGTATGTTTTTAAGAAAAGTTTTCAAATATAAATTTGTAGCTTAAATATGTTAGAATATTTTAGAAAGAAATATTATTTTAAATTGTTTTTAGTGAAAGCAAATATCTGATTTAGTAATTATGGTATTTATTATTTTTAACTGGTAAAGTAGTATTAAGTTTCCAAAAAGAAATTTTAATATGAATATTTGATTTGATCACCTTATTTTAAAAGTTAAATTTTATTTAAAAATACTTTGGAAACCCCTATATATTTCCTTAAGTATTATTTTCAATTAAAATAATTTCTAGGGATTATTTTAAATATTTTAAACGTATGTTTGAAAGTGATTTCCAGGAAATAGCAATGTGTTTAAAATAAAGGAGCTATTTTTAAAGTATGGAAAAGATTTTACGGGATGAACGTAAAATTGAATTGGGATAAAACGTGTTGGAGATAAAAAGAATTCTTTGGTTATTCTAAGATGGAAGTGTATTTCCCTGAGATGCCAAGTACGTTTTTAAAGCTGATTTTTGAAAAGTTAAGAGTTTTGAAGTTTTATTCAAGAATGGTTTCAAGAAAGATTATTTAAGTTGTAAGAATTTTAAAAGTAAATATATATCAAAGTAGCTATAGAAGTAATTATTTTTAAAGGATAATTAGAATTATGTCTTAAAAGTATCATTATTATTTATACTTTATAAAATGGTTCTATTTTAAAGATAATCAATCAAAGTATTATTTTGAAATTGTATAGAGTTTCATAACTTTATTTTAAAATTAGTATGACTTAACTTTATTTTAAAGATAATAGTTTATATTTTATTAAGCAGTTTTATTTGAGATTTTTAAAAGTGTATATATATTTAAATCAATATGTAAAAAGTTTTAATATGAATGTTTTAATGTATTTTCAAAAAAAATAAAGTATTTAAATTATTTTGAACCTTAAGTATTGGTACTTGGATGTTTTCAAGGGAAGTATAAATTTGGGAATCTATTCCATGGAAGAATTGGATTCAAAAGTTTTTTCAAAGGGATTTGAAAAATGAAAATATATCTTGTAAGAGATATTTGAGGAAATAAATAATTGGGCAATTATTTATCCTGTAATGGATGTTTGTGAATATTAATTGATAGTTAAATCACCGACTATCAATATTGGACAAATGCGTTGATCGTTTCAAAGAGACCGGGATCGAGATTTATTTCTCGAAAACCACTTCGATCCGGTTGTACGTCTCGTGGGAAAACGAGTTCGGAGTCGAAGATGGAGCAGTGAAGTGCAAGGGCTAGTCGCTACTAATCCTGAGGATATTTCCAAAATGGATGTAGTAGGAGTAGTGCCTTCGGTTCTGTTCGAACTCGGGACGGACTTGTATGGACGAATGCTTTCGAAACATCGTCAGGTGGACGATGGGCATTCTAAGTGAAACGTTCTAAAGGTAACGCTTAGCCTCAAGCCTCATCAACCGGGAATGACTGAAAATCAGGGGATATGTAGCAAGGCTTCGTGGGTAGCCCCTACTTATAAGGAAGGTCATCCCTGTCTTGATGTCCCTTTTTATTCGGCTTAGTGGTGCGGCTGCTGATCCCAACCGTAGGGTGATTTTACTTGGAATTGTCCAGTAAGGGATGGTTCCGGCCTTGTGTTGTAGGGAATCGGGCGTGGTCCTCGGTACGATGATCTAGTCCCCGTACTGTGACAGGTGGTACCCCAGTGCCTAGTCATTAGTTGGAATCCATTCTCCCTACGAGCCTTGTACGAGTTTTGTTTGTATTACCCACTTTGTGGCTAGTAGCTGGAATTTAATAGATGTAACGATTTCGGCTATTTTATAAGTATTTGTAAATAGACGCTATTATAATATCAGAGGATTTTATAAAAAGTGTTTTAGCCATCGTAAGGTAAATACCCGACATGTTTATTTGTGGCATGGTCTTACGGGATGCTTTTGTTTTCAAAAGGATTTTTGAAACATTAATAATCAATTTGGATGCATTATTATCAGATGGTATTCCAGACTGACTCGGGTGTTATTTCATTATAATGCTCAAGTCAGACCGAGTACTATATGTTCAGGACAGGATGTTATGGAGCAGGAGAGGAGCTGGTGCCCGAGACGTATTCTTCGTACTTATAATATATCCGCTGCTATGACTGTTTGAGATTGTCTGATTGGTAATTATTGTTTGTATGAGATACTCAGATGATATGATGTATAAAACAGATATAGTTTCATTTTGTATAAAGATCTATTATTTACTATTATATTTTATTCCGCTACGACTGTGAGATTCTGATATTGTTTAGTTCCTTCTTTCTTCTATCTCTTCTTCTTTAACCCTAATGGTTCATATTTCTGCTCCACTTGAGTTAATTGATGTAGAATAGTATTGACTCAAGGGGTACGGATTTGCGGGTCGTCACAACAATTCTCTAGTATTTCATAAATACATGAGAACACTTCAAACAACCATTTAGTGATATCGATTTGGATTTGATATTTGCTTCAAGTATCAAATACATAAGCAAATCATGATATCATAGACAACACAACATGTATGATAATTCCTTTTGCCAATGCAAAGGAATCAATCTTACGTGTTCCGTATTAAACATTTTGATAAGGTGTCCTTGCATATCACTTGGGACATTCCTGACATCTTTTATACTTACTATAAAATCGTATCCAATTTTGAGTATTAAAAAAAATAAGGCTGATTTTAATACAAGTACATCGTTAAACGTGTTAATTACTTATAGTTTTAATATATCAATGTGCCTTTTACCATTTTTTCTTATGAACACATGCTTCCTCTGTATTTTGATTAAAATCAAACTATTTGATATTTCTATCAAAATACTTAATCAATCTTTTTTTTGAAAAAACGGTACTTTGTTAATGAATAAATAGCATATACTTCTATAATATGCCTTGTTAAAACCTTGCAATCCCCCTAACTTAAATGGGTGCCTTTCCAAGGAAAAAGAATACATATCATGTCCATATATTAACAGTACAACAATAAATATGCCATCAAGTCAAGTTGTCAAATAGATGGAGGAGTAAAAAATAAGTAAACGACACACTCGAAACCATCCATACGACCATCTTAAGGCATAAACAAACAAAACAAAAAACAGAAATACAACACAAAATAAAATCATAACAAAAACACGTATTAAAGCAAGCTAGTTCAACATAGGAAACAACAACCACAAACGAAGAGTCTACAAATACAAAGAGCATGATCACAGAAGCTTCCAGTTGCCTTTACTAAAAATCTCAAATGTAACCAGGTAACTTCACGCGAACGAAGAAATAACAAAAGAAGCAGAGCAGACTGAAGCTAGCCAATTTCGTTCTCAGGGAGGATGGATTTCCATATTCGGGTCGATTTTGATTCTGAAATTGGACAAGATAAGTACCAACTCTCTATTAGTCTTCTTTAAATCCGCTGTACTTTGAATTAAATGTTTGCAGTCTTATGTTATGAACATATTCCTTACATGAACGGGCAATTCTACTACCTTAAAGATTCTCGAATTTCGTTCGCACCATATGTGCCAAATTGTCGAAGTGAATGAAATATTCATGATATTGTCATGTAGACTATTATTGTTCTAAATTGACACATATTTTCTAGTAATTGATTGATATCACAAGAGTTCCCGAAGCTAGTTAGAAGCTTATGTGTAACGAACCAAAATTTTGATCGTTAGATTTTGAACATTTAATTCATTTTAAATGTTAATGTGGATTTTGAATTGATTTTGAAATAAGGATTTTGTTAAATCAATATAATTTAGTTGTAATTTTCCTTATGGAAATTCAACTGAAATTTGAATAATTATAATTTAATATTTGGAATTGGAATAATTTGTGAATCTAGGTGTAAATAGATATAAAAATATATTCTAAAATTTATTTTAAGTCTATTTGGATTTAAATAATGATGTTGGACTTTTGGATGGAGTTAAAAGTCGATAAGTTGAATTTGGAATTTTATATTAATTTAATAATGAGGTTTAATCATATAATAATGAAATAATTGGATTTTGACTCGAAATGAATCAGAATGATTTCTAGTGAGAATATAAATTCTATATGATTTATTATTAAGTTAGTAAAATTTTAAAAGTGGAATTTTAAGTGATTTCGACAATTTCGGGAATCGCTCGATTTAATCGACGAGTTAAAATAGCCTTCCGGGCACAGTCTCAGAATTCGACCAAACCAGTTCCATGGGATCCATAATAGTAAGTTATTATCGGATTCCAATTTTCGTAGTAATCGGAATTGTCGTTTGACCGTGGCAGCTCAAAACGCATCGAAACTATTTTAATCGATTTAATTTAAAATTGATCGTTTATTTCCGTAACTCGTGCACATGATCGAATTAGCCTCCGAAACACATTCTATTGTGTTCGGAATGAGGGTGAAACCTTATAAACGCCTGTCGGCATGCGTTGTTTGGAGATTGTTTGACAAAGTTGTTCAAAAATGACTTTAATATTAAATTAATATATATACACATGTATATATACGTGTTTTTAAAGGCAAAACCCTATTTCCTTCTGGGCTGCCACTTGAGATAAAGCAATGGCTGATATGTTTCCTTCTTCTTCTTCAAATTCCTTCTTATCCACCAACCTTTTGAGGAAACTCCCAACTAGGAAGTTGTAGGGCTCAGCTAGATCTACCTGTTCAATGGGTATGATCATGTATAGTGGAGTGGTTCGTCGAGAAATCGACCACGAACGCGCAATATTCGATTGCTTTTTTCGAGAGGTTGGTATAGCCGAGCTTCGTGATTTTCTGGGCATGGGTGGAGGTGGCCGTGACTATTCGTGCGGCGGTGGTTTGGTGGACTCTCGACGTTCGTATGATGAGCGGCGGCAAACCCTAGATGGGTGATATTGGGTTCGGTTTGAACCTATAACGCACGAGAGGGAAGATGAAGCTTCGGCCTTGATCTTGGTATCATGTGGCTATAATTTGTTTTGGTAAATATAATAAAAAGAAAATTGTTTTATAAATTATATATACAACCCTTTAAAAACCCATATCTTTTGCATACTTTATCAGCTTCAAACGAAACAAGAAGCGTCGAAATCGCAGCGACACGATCTACACTGCAATGCGAATTTGGAGACGATCGGAGCTAGAGAAATTTTGGGATAAATCGATCGCGGTCGATTTAATTCAAAATTTAAACGCTTGAAAATTTCAAGGTGAGTTAATCTCACTCACATCCGGGTACAAGTTAATTTAAATAGGTAATATTTAAATGTTTGATTGGTTGTTTAGCTGAATATGATAATTATTATGAGACTGAATCGATATTTATTGGTTTTGCTAATATCTGTGGATGCAGGGAAACAGGTTGGAGGGATCCAACTGGATTCCTCACAAACAGAAATTTTACTTATATTCTGTGATATATCTCATTGATATCCTGTGATAAATTGATTTGGATCTTATTATGCTGTGTTATGGTTGGATAAATATAATTTGGTATTTTAAAAATGTCAATAAATAAATTGGGATTAAAGGAAAATGAAAGGGATATTTAGGTAATGAATTTAAGGGGATTAAATTCGAGAAACTGGGTTGAAATTTGTAAATGGTTTTGAAACTGAGATTGGAATGGAAATGAGAAACGGAAATTTAAAAATTGGGTCTATAAATAAATTGGTATATTTATCAGTGGATAAATTTGGAAATTTTGATTTCTGGTGGGAAATTTTACAAGAAAGGTATAATTGTTTTAAAAGTAAAGATGAGATTGTCCTTAAAGGAATGGAAAGCGCATTTTTCCTGGATATTTGGTATGTTTCAAAGAAAAGCTTTCAAATTATAAGTTGGAAGTTTAAATTGTGTTTTAGAATATTTTAGGAAGAAAATATTATTTTAATTGTTTAAAGTATAAGTAAACATTTATTTAAGTAATTGTGGTATTTAATTATTTTAAAAAGTAAAGTAGTATTAAGTTTTCAAAAGGAAATTATAATATAAATATTTGATTTAATAACTTTATTTTAGAAGTTAAATTTGGCTTAAATTACTTAGAAAACCTCTATATATTTCCTTAAGTACTATTTTCAATTAAATAATTTCTAGAAGCTTTATGTAAAATATTTTAAGCATATATTTTGAAAGTGATATTCGAGGAAATAGAAATATGCATAAAAGTTTATTTTTAAAGTGTTGGAAAGCAATTTACGGGATTTAAACGTAAATTCGAATTGAGATAAATCCAGCAGGATTTATAAAAGAATTCTTTGGTTTATTTTGGAATGGAAGAGTATTTCCCTGAAAAGCCAAGTACGTTTAAAGCAGATTTTTAAGTAAAAGTTAAAAGTTTTAAATTTGATTTTAAAGGAATATTATTAATATTTATTAAATGGATTTATTTTAAAGATAGTTTGGTTAAAGCTTTATTTGAAACTTGTATAAGATTTCATAACTTTATTTTTAAATTTAGTATGACTTAACTTAATTTTGAAGAAAAGTAGTTTATATTTTATAAAGCAGTTTTATTTGAAACCTTTAAAAAGTATGTATATATTTCAAATAAAGTATGTAAATAGCTTTAATTTAAATTATTATAAATCTAAAGTATTTGGCATGGTTGTTTTCAGTAGAAATCAATATTTGTAAATTTATTCCATAAGGAGTATGTGGTTTGAAACTGTTTTCAAGGGATTGAAAATGGAAATATATCTTATAAAGATATCTTGAGGTTAATAAATAAATAACGTGGGAAATTATTTATTGTGTGTTGGATGTTTATGAATGTTAATTGATAGTCAATTCACCGACTATCAATATTGGACAATGCGTTGATCGTTTCGAAGAGACCGGGATCGGGATTAAATTCTCAAAAACCACTTCGATCCGGTTTGTATGTTTTCGTGAAAAAACGAGTTCGGAGTCGAAGATGGAGTAGTGAAGTGCAAGGTCTAGTTGCTACTAATCCTGAGGATATTTCCAAAATGGATGTAGTAGGAGTAGTGCCTTTGGTTCCGTTCGAATCCGGGACGGACTTGTATGGATGAATGCTTTCGGAACATCGTCAGGTGGACGATGGGCATTCTAAATGAAACGCTCTAAAAAGGTAACGCTTATCCTCAAGCGTCATCAAACGGGAATGACTGAAAATCAGGGGTTATGCAGCAAGGCTGTGTGGGTAGCACCTATTAGGGTAAGGTCATCCCTGTCTCGATGTCCCTTTTATTTCGGCTCAGTGGTGCGGTTGTTGTTCCCAACCGTGGGGTGATCTTACTCGGGAGAATCCAGTAAGGGGTAGTCCCGGCCTTGTGTTGCAGGGGATTGGGAGTAATCCTCGGTACGGTGATCTAGGCCACGTACTATGACAGGTGGTACCCCAGTGCCTAGTCATTAGTTGGAAATACATTCTCCCTACGAGCCTTTTACGAGTTTTGTTTGTATTACCCACGATTGTGGCTACTAGCTGGAATTTAATGAATGTAACAATTTCGGCTATTTTAATAAGTATTTGTAAATTGACCCTATTATAATGGATTTTATAAAAAGTGTTTTAGCTATCGTAAGGTAAAAACCCGACATGTTTATTTGTGGCGTGGTCTTACGAGATGCTTTTGATTTTCAAAGGTTTTTGAAACTTTCATAATCAATTTGGGTGTATTTTATCAGCTGGTATTCCAGACTGCCTCGGGTGTTATTTATTATAATGCTCGCGTCAAACCGAGTATTATATGTTCTGGATAGGATGCTATGGAGCAGGAGAGGAGCTGGAGTCCGAGATGTATTATCCGTACTTGTTTATATCCACTGCTGTGCTTTTTTTGAAATTGTCAGGCTGGTAATTATTGTTTGTTTGTGATACTCTGATGATATATTGTATAAAATAGATATAGTTTTCATTTTATGTAAAGATCTGATATTATATATTATATTTTGTTCCGCTGTGATTGTGAGATTCTGATATTGTTTAGTTCCTTCTTTCTTCTATCTCCTTTCTTTTCAATCTGTCTTTTTCGGCACTTGATCTTCGGCATATTATACTGTGGAGTATTTTGTGTCGATTTTCGAGGGTCGAGAAGGGTGGGTTGTCACAGTGGTATTAGAGCTTAGGCTGGCGACAACCTTGGCTCTGGTAGGGAAATTACTCATTAGATATAGAGTTCATAGTACTCTAGAATGAGTTGAGTGTAATAATAGTTATGAGAGCGTATTTGTTAATGGATATAAAAATTGTTTTTATACTGTGTTGATTTATCGGTTGAGTGTTTATGAATTCTGGTCGGTGCGGTAAGTACAACTGTATCGATAGGGGTTTCTAAACTCTTAAACAAGATAAACCGACATAGTATTGGTTTAAAGTGGGTAAATAAAATAATTTTATCCAAAATTATATTTTGATATAAAAGGAATAATTTTATGAAATTATTATATATATTTGGATGTTTGGTTGAAATATTTTATTCAAATATAAGAGTCTAAAATTTGAAATGGTTTATAACCAAATAGAATTATCTAAGTATGGTTTAAATAAAAAGGAGTATAGCTAAAATTTGATTTAAACCAGAATTTAAATCCCAGAACTTTAAAAAAAGGGTTTCAAATGAATTTAAACAAAAGGTTTGGAAATTTAAAATCTTGGCAATGTTTGAAATGTTTTCCAAAGTGTTGAAGGCAATGATGGAATATTATTTTGGGAAGTTTTTTTGAATGAGAATTGTTTTGAAAGGAATCTGTGGAAGTAAGGAAGCAATGAACTCACTTCAGTCGCTGGAAAATAATCCTGATGATGATGGCCACATCATTAGAATTCATTTTCGAGTTTCTAAAGTGATGGATTGCTTCCATAGTAATTGGATATGATATCTGTTTAGATTTGTTTGATATACAAGGGTTTTAGGAATTTCGAAAGGGAAATTTGTTTGGTAAAACCAAGTATTTTGGAATCCGAAGATTTGAATTGATATGCCAAGTAGGTATGAGTTGATTATTATTTCAAAATGGTTTTGAAATACAACGGGGTAATTGAATTCTGGAAAATTCTATTTAAATAATGTGTAAAGTTAAAATGAATCAACTATTGAACTTATTCAGTGAAGTTGATATTAATAAGAAGAAAATGAAAATTTTAATCCTGGAATTAAAATTTAACTTGAGTATATGGAAGTGAATAGAAAATTTGAATTTAACTTAGGGTAAGTCAAATAAATTGGACTTGGAATTAAATTGATTTGGGTTAAATTGAAACGTAAAATGACTTTGTAATTGTAGGTCATTATGTAATGAATTGTACCCATAAGCTATTAAGTGTTATACTTATAATCTGAAATTGTGGATTTAAAATTGTGCAAAGAATTAAATTGAAAGAAAATTTGTATCCTTAAAAATTCAGTGATACATACATACATACATACATACATATATATATATATATATATATATAAAATTTGGAATTGTGATTATAAGATGTAAATGGATTAAAAGGAGCAATATAAGCTTTTAAATAAATGAGTTGGTGAACTTAAGATTAGGAAACGGAAATTATAAAACCAAAATAAAATGGTTGGTACTTTATGGGAAATTCAAAATTTAAATCCTAAATGAAATGTAAATTGAAATAAGATGAAGAAAATATAAAAGATAAAAGGTGAATGGACTTAAGTCAGTAAATAAGGCTTGAACTTATATTAAAGGAGAAATACTTAGGATCGGATTGAATTTAACTTAGACTAAGGGAAATTGAGTTAAATTTCGATTTAATTGAAATCAAAATCCAGTTGTGTTATAAATAATATTGAATGAAATTCAATTCTTATTTAAGTAGTAAAGGAAGTGGTATGAATTTAAGTTGGCTAAATAAGATTTAGTTAAACTCGAATCAAATTTGGAAAAGGATTGAATTAAATGGAATTTAAATTAAGTAAGAATGATATTGAATAAATTAAATTCTCAGTCAACTAAATTCAAAAAGGATTATTTAGAAATGAATTTAATGTAAGCTAAATTAAATGGAAATTGTATTGGATTGAATAAAAAAATCAATTTAAAATGGATATGGTCCAAAATGCAAGTAAAATTCAGTTTGGGTATAAGATAATTAAAAATGGTCATATTATTAATAAAATTCAGAATGAATCGAGGAGATGAATTAAAATTTAAAATGGATTGAGTAAGTAAACAAATTGAATTAAAATTTGTAAATGGATTAGAATTTGATTGGATGAAATCAAATTTAAATAAAATAAATTGATATAAGAAGAAATGGAAATATTGTGAAATTGAAAGAACTTAAGCAAATTGGAAAATAATTGTGGTCGAGCTTTATAAGGGGACTTGAATGAAATTTGTTTAGATAATAAAATTGAAATGCAAGTGAAAGGATTTTAATTAATTATTGTGATGAAATAAGAATGCATGAGATGTAAATAATACATAATGGAATGATATTAATATAAACTTAAGTTGGATGATGAACTTGAAGTGAGAATAAGGATTTGATTTAAAAATTGCAAGGAAATAAGAAAATTTGGGATTGTGAAAAATTCCGAATGAAATAAAATTAATATAAATCTAAGTTGGAATTAAATTTAAATGGTTATAAGCTTAAGTGATGGTTACTTGCATGGATAACTTTAAATTTGCATAGAAAATTTGTCGTTTGCTGTAAACGGAAGTAAATTGTTCAAAGTAAGTAAATAAGTGGTTTTTGAATAAATTGGAATGGGTCAGAATTTAATTTTGTGGATTTGCATATAAATGAAGTGAATTATGAATATGATACAAATATATCAAATTGAAAATAAAATTCGATTGTGAATCAATTTGGAATTGAATTGAAATAAATTGATGTCAGTAAAGCATATGTTAATCATATTGAAGTGAAAATGAATTGGTTGGAGTAAGTATGAATTGTATATAGTAAACTTGAATTTAAATCATTCAAGGAGATTAAAAATGAAGTTTGGATTTGTCGGCAAATTAAAATGGTGATTGAAATCTTTGGATTGCTGATAAAATATGGTTAACATGTTAAATTATGAGGTTTATTGGTTTAAACTATGTAATAGGTGTGTTTGCTAGTTTAATGAATAGAATGTTAATAAATTCTCATATTATTGAAAACTGATGTGTTTGTTTAAGTAAGTACAGGTACGGGAGGCAATCGATAGAGTTGGAGCGCGTATATGCAATATTATTTAGCCGCTTGCTTTTAAAATGCTAATAAAAGGTACGCATACGCAATAAAATTGGGAAATGATGTATTTATTGTGATATATTTGATTTTTCGACCGTGTGGGTTGATGTATATATATTTATATCTATTGTGATATTGCAAAAGCTCCTCCGTACAAGGGAGACTCTGCCAAAATTTTTCGAAAATTTTGGGAGTCAGAAATTTTTTGAAAATGTTTCGTTAACGACAAATTGATTTCAAATTAAAATTAAAATTAAAATTAAAATTAAAATTAAAAGGATTTTGGAATAGCAATCGAAACTAGCAGTTTTAATTTGAAACTAAAGAGTTTAGGCAAAGTGAATGTGAATTTTTAACTAAATAAGTTTGGATAAGTAAATGAGTTTCGAAGTATATTTCTACCATAGCAAATTTCGAGGACGAAATTTTTATAAGGGGGGAGGAATGTAACGACCCAGAATTTTGATCGTTAGATTTTGAACATTTAATTCATTTTAAATGTTATATGTGGACTTTGAATTGATTTTGAAATAAGGATTTTGTTAAATCAATAGAATTTAGTTGTAATTTTCAATATGGAAATTCAATTGAAATTTGAAGAACAACAATTTAATGTTTGGAATTGGAATAATTTGTGAATTTGGGTGTAAATAGATAAAATAATAGATTCTAAAATTTATTTTAAGTTATTTTTATTTAAATAATGATGTTGGACTTTTGGATGGAGTTAAAAGTCGATAAGTTGAATTTGGAATTTTATATTAATTTAATAATGGGATTTGATCATATAATAATGAAATGATTGGATTTTGATTCGAAATAAATCAGAATGATTTCTAGTGATAATATTAATTCTATATGATTTACTATTAAGTTAGTAAAATTTTAAAAGTGAAATTTGAAGTGATTTCGAAAATTTCGGGAATCGCTCGATTTAATCAACGAGTTAAGATAGCCTTCCGGGGCACAGTCTCAGAATTCGACCAAACCAATTCCATTGGATCCGTAATAGTTAGTTATTCTCGGATTTCAATTTTCGTAGCAATCGGAGTTGTCATTTGACCGTGGCAGCCCATAACACATCGAAACTATTTTAATCGATTTAATTTAAAATTGATCATTTATTTCCATAACTCATGCATATGATCGAATTAACCTCCGAAACACGTTCCATTGTGTTCGGAATGCGGGTAAAACCATATAAACTCCCGTCGGCATGCGTTGTTTGGAGATTGTTTGACAAAGTTGTTTAAAAATGAATTTAATATTAAATTAATATATATATATATATATATATATATATATTAATACACGTACAAATACACGTTTTTAAAGGCCGAAACCCTGTTTCCTTCTGGACCACCACTTAGATAAAGCAATGGCCGATATGTTTCCTCCTTCTTCTTTAAATTCCTCCTTATCCACCAATATTTTGAGGAAACTCCCAACTAGGAAGTTGTAGGGCTCAACTAGATCTATCCTTCAACGGGTATGATCGTGTATAGTGGAGTGGTTCGTCGAGAAATCGGCCACGAACGTGCAATATTCGAATGCGTTTTTCACGAGTCTGGCATAGCCGAGCTTCGTGATTTTCTGGGCATGGGTGGAGGTAGCCGTGACGTTTCGTGCAGCGGTGGTTTGATGGACTCTCGACGTTCGTATGATGAGCGGCAGAAAACCCTAGATGGGTGATATTGGGTTCGGTTTGAACCTGTAACGCGCGAGAGGGAAGATGAAGCTTCAGCCTTGATTTTGGTATCATGTGGCTTTAATTTGTTTTTGTAAATATAATAAAAAGAATTTTTTTTATAAATTATATATACAACCCATTAAAAACCCGTATCTTTTGCATACTTTATCAGATTCAAACGAAATAAGAAGCGCCGGAATCGCAGCGACGTGATCTACGCTACAGTGCGAATTTAGAGACGATCGAAGCTAGCGAAATTTTGGGTTAAATCGATCATGGTCGATTTAATTCAAAATTTAAACGCTCGACAAATTCAAGATGAGTTATTCTCACTCACATCTGGGTACCAGTTAATTTAAATAGCTAATATTGAAATGTTTGATTGGTTGTTTTGCTGTATATGATAATTATTATCAGACTGAATCGATATTTATTGGTTGTTCTAATATCTGTAGATGCAGGGAAACAGGTTGGAGGGATCCAACTGGATTCCTCACAAATAGAAATTTTATTTATGTTCTGTTATATTATCCTGTGATAAATTGATTTGGATCTTATTATGCTGTGTTATGGTTGGATAAATATAATTCGGTATTTTAAAAATATCTATAAATAAATTGGGATTAAATGAAAATGAAAGGGATTTTTAGGCAATGAATTTAAGGGGATTAAATTCGAGAAATTGGGTTGAAATTTGTAAATGGTTTTGAAACTGAGATTGGAATGGAAATGAGAAACGGAAATTTAAAAATTGGGTTTATAAATAAATTGGTATATTTATCAGTGGATAAATTTGGAAATATTGATTTCCGATGGGAAATTTTATAAGAAAGGTATAATTGTATTAAAAGTAAAGATGAGATTATCCTTAAAGGATGGAAAGCGCATTTTTTCTAGAAATTTGGTATGTTTCAAAGAAAAGCTTTCAAATTATAAGTTGGCAGTTTAAATTGTGTTTAGAATATTTAAGAAAGAAAAATATTATTTTAATTGTTTAAAGTACAAGTAAACATTTATTTAAGTAATTGTAGTATTTAATTATTTTAAAAAGTAAAGTAGTATTAAGTTTTCAAAAGGAAATTATAATATAAATATTTGATTTAATAACTTGATTTTAAAAGTTAAATTTGGCTTAAATTACTTAGAAAACCTCTATATATTTCCTTAAGTACTATTTTCAATTAAGTAATTTCTAGTAGCTTTATGTAAAATATTTTAAGCATATATTTTGAAAGTGATATTCCAGGAAATAGAAATGTGCATAAAAGTTTATTTTTAAAGTGTTGGAAAGCAATTTAAGGGATTTAAACGTAAATTCGAATTGAGATAAATCCAGCAGGATTTATAAAAGAATTCTTTGGTTTATTTTGGAATGGAAGAGTATTTCCCTGAAAAGCCAAGTACGTTTAAAGCAGATTTTTAAGTAAAAGTTAAAAGTTTTAAATTTGATTTTAAAGGAATATTATGAATATTTATTAAATGGATTTATTTTAAAGATAGTTTGGTTAAAGCTTTATTTGAAACTTGTATAAGATTTCATAACTTTATTTTTAAATTTAGTATGACTTAACTTTATTTTGAAGAAAAGTAGTTTATATTTTATAAAGCAGTTTTATTTGAAACCTTTAAAAAGTATGTATATATTTCAAATAAAGTATGTAAATAGCTTTAATTTAAATTATTATAAATCTAAAGTATTAGGCTTGGTTGTTTTCAGTAGAAATCGATATTTGGAAATTTATTCCATAAGGAGTATGTGGTTTGAAACTATTTTCAAGGGATTGAAAATGGAAATGTATCTTATGAAGATATATTGAGGTTAATAAATAAATAATGTGGAAAATTATTTATTGTGTGATGGATATTTGTGAATGTTAATTGATAGTTAAATCACCGACAATCAATATTGGACAATGCGTTGATCGTTTCAAAGAGACCGGGATCGGGATTAATTTCTCGAAAACCACTTTGATTCGGTTTGTACATTTCATGGAAAAACGAGTTCGGAGTCGAAGATGGAACAGTGAAGTGCAAGGGCTAGTCGCTACTAATCCTGAGGATATTTCCAAAATGGATGTAGTAGGAGTAGTGCCTTCGGTTCCGTTCGAACCCGGGACGGACTTGTATGGATGAATGCTTTCGGAACATCGTCAGGTGGACGATTGGCATTCTAAGTGAAACACTTTAAAAAGGTAACGCTTAGCCTCAAGCCTCATCAACCGAGAATGACTGAAAATCAGGGGTTATGCAGCAAGGCTATGTGGGTAGCACCCATTAGGGTAAGGTCACCCCTGTCTAGATGTAACGTCCCGCCTTTTCGCACGATTTAAACTGACACACGTGCCAATTCAAACCATACAGAAGGGCGGATTGTTATGGGGTAAATAAGAAAACAGAGAAGAAAATAAAACAAAACAGAATCTCACAGCGGAAGGATAAAATACAATAATAAATATATAGTTCGTAAACGGTTTACAAAACACTTGATTCTTCTTTATACAATAAGTATCAGAGTTACACATACCAATACAATCAATGCAGCGGAACAGTATGAGTGTGGTGCAAAACTATAAATAATAATAATACGGGTTCTTCGTCTTCGTCCTCCAAAGCTAAAGTCTTCAATCCTGAAACGCCCGGACTGACCCGAGCGAATTGAAAAGACAAAACACTCGAGTCAGAACTAAAAGATCTTATGTGAGTTAAATTAACAGAAATAAATATGAGTGCAGTAACTCAAGAGATGCTCGGGATTTACATCTCCTAAGGATCCGTTAAACTATTTACTATGTAGTATATTGCGCTATTATAATAGTGTCTTTTGTAAAATAAACTTACTTTTTAATAGCGTTAAGGGGTTACCCATATAGCCCTTAACACAGAATATATTCCCATAGTCTATACAGTACTGTAATCTCCCCCGTACTGGGCGTCGTCAGAGGGCACTCCATAGGTATGGAACAAAGCCAAAATCGTATAAGGCGCGCTAGGGTAGGTGACACGGCACAACTAGGCAATGCCAGGGTAGATATACCAATTACGCTTCCGGGCCGATGGTAACGCGTAGCCGCAGCTACCGCCCACCTCGAACAAACTCCCCCAAAATCAAAGTAAAAGTGGCCACTGAATCAATCCAAAGTCAAAGTATAATATCGAAGAGGAGTGTCCGATCAGAGGAATGACCTCATTAACCCGTCGATCGCTCCTGTTTTAGCCACCTTATGCCAACTCACGGGAGTCGGGTCCACGTATTTACCTTACAGGAAACGTCGCCACCAACCTACTTCATTCTGGAATCTCCACCGCGTACACGGTTAGTCAAAGTGGTTTTCGGTATCGACAGAGAGTATGTCCATATCCGATCCCGGTCTCTTTGCCAACCCATCGTTATTATAACACCGCGGTTATTTAAAAATAGTTTATACTTTAAAACCAGAATAAAATTTTCCATTTCAAAACTATGAATACGATATCATTTTAAAACCTAAAAAAATATGATATCATTTTATCCAAATATAATTCTTTCCCAAAAATCATACTACTTTAAAATCTATAATATCTGGAAACCAACATTTGAATTATATTTTCAAAGCATAATATTTCGAAAATTCATAGTTTTAAAACCATAACTTCTAGAACTTGAATGGTTTGGATATTCAACGGTATATAAAATAAATGGTTTGACTTTAAGGTTACTTTTTAAAGAAAAATATTTTCCATGGCTTTACAAATATATTTCCTTATTTAAAGTCTAAACCATAATTTAAATATCACTTTCAAGTTCCAAAACCATTTCAATTTCTATATATATATATATATATATCCATTTGGAGTATTAATATTTCAAAACTAAAGTTGGAATTTTATTCTTTCAACAAATCAATTGTTCTATTATTTAGTCTTGAATATTCACATAAAATCCATAAATACAACTCCAATTTCTAGAAATTTAATATTTCCTTAAATTTAATTATACTAGAATATTCATTTAAATTTATCTTGGAAAAACTCCAGTTATAAATATCATACCTTAAAATTTCCAAACTTAAACATATAATATAAATTATCAAA
Organism: Allium cepa; assembly: GCA_030765085.1. NCBI lineage: Eukaryota > Viridiplantae > Streptophyta > Magnoliopsida > Asparagales > Amaryllidaceae > Allium > Allium cepa. The sequence goes on along the minus strand of CM060928.1, from coordinate 409,093,689 downwards.
TTCCATTTTCTAAATTTTTTCCATTTTTATTTAACAGATTTATACACAGCCTAAATTCAAAAATTTTAACTTCATATGTATATATGTAGAAGAATAATATTTATAAAATATCAAAACTTAAAATTTTCATAAACCGTATCCCATCCAAACCATAGAAATCACTTTAAAATATTTTATATATAGACGGCGGTGCCTGTATATAATTTTCTATCCTATGGTCAAGTGATACGGATATTTATCATTTCAATCCGCAATTAAAAAAAAATAAAATTTTGCGGTTGTATATCATTTCAAACCACAATCCCGAATGAAACGGAAAATGCATGATAACTTGCAGTTAAATGATATAAAATAAAACATCCATTCATCCATCATCATCCATCATCCAAATCAAAATCATCATCCAATACTAAATCAATGTCAATATATATCCGAAAATATATGACCTGTAATAACTGGCAGTTATATTCAAAAATAAATTTAACACTATTAAACTAACAGTTTATATGCAAATAAATAACTATAACTGTAAATCTATATGCAGTAATAAAATTAAATGAACAGTTATATTAAATAAATGCGATTTAACAGATATAATGAATAAAACATGCCAAACAGTCATACTAAATTTCTACTCATATCTAAAATGAATTTAACAAACATAAAAACTTTTAGAAGTTGTGAGTGGGTTAAAACACTCACCTTTTGAATTTAAATCGAATTTAAACCCTATTTAAACTCAAAAAATCCGACGGTCCCCAAATCTGTCCAAACCAGCATCATCAGATCCGGAACTAAATTGCGATCCTAACAAAAGAAATTTCGCGTGAATCGGAGAACGTATGAAAAAGATATTCATTTTAAACGATTTGAAAACAAAAATAAAATAAAATAAAATAAAACAAAACCCACTTAACTTCAATGGCCATGTCAGCTAAAAGCTACAGCACATCGTCGAAATTTTTTTCTGGTCAAACGAATATCCAAAACAGAAAACGAATTGTACCAGCAGATTACGTGTCTCGAGAACTTTATCATAAAATTTTCTGGAATTTTTGTGGAGAGTTTGAATTTTATTAGAAAATTTGAATTGTAGATAGATTAGGTTTTGCAACCATTGAGGAAGAGAAAGAGATGAAGAAAAATGAACGTACAGCCAATTGACAATAGAAAGGAGGTTAGGGTTTATCACAGCATATTTATAGATAGATCGCAAAAGGATAGGTGTGCACGAATTTTAATGTGCAAACAGAAGTGGTCCCAAAAGGATATTAATTATACACGTTACGGATTAAATTATTCCTTTCTCAACATTTACATTGCATTTTAAGCGTATTCCCACATGTATAATTAGATGCTTCATTTAAATTTCCATATATATATTCACAATTCCATAAATTTCCAATACATAGATAAATTTCCAATTTCAACTAAATTTCTAAATTACTGTAATAATTACAGATTAAATTTCTATCCATTCTCAATAGATTTACGTTTACATACTAAAATCCACATTTCTATGTACATTTGAATTCCATATTATACATATTTTATTTATCTTAATTACTTCCAACTACAACATAAAACGTTTTATTCAGTTTCCAATAAATTTCAATCATGCTTTAAATCCAAATGAATAAATAACTTAATTCCCATTTAAGCATTTTTCATTTGATTTGCAATCAACCTCATATGATCAATTAAATCCCGATATATTAAATAAACGTTATTTCCATCATTCTTTATCCTATGAAGAAATTTAAGTTATTCACACCTATTACTAAATTTCATATTAATGCACACTAATTTACATTTATTGCAATGGTTACCAAATATTTCCCTGCAATAATTCATTCCCCTATACATACTTACAATTCTACTTATACTTTACTCTACCCATTTATTTCCTCAACATTAAAGCCAACGTTACCTCAATTCCACTAATGTACACTTATTCTATTATCACTTACTAACCATTCAAATTTTTATTAACAAATAGGCAGGTAATTCCTATGTTGCAAATTTTTAATTCATCCTAATCCCTTACTATTGACATACATTTGCATTACTTACATATCATTTACAATGTTACCCAAAATCTCTATCCATTGTAATTAATACCTTAAATAAGTTTCAATTTATATTCAAGTGAATACATTACCCTTTTTCGTTATGTCATCCATTTTTCACAAGAAACGTTTTATCGTTTCGACAACATTTTATTTCAAATCACCTACATTGATTTGTGTACGTCTCTACTATTTAAAGCATTACCATTCTCACCTTCATCTAAATCTTCATTTATGAATATTTAAAAATAAATTTCACTTATTTCCTATTTATACACTTATAAATTCCAATTCCAAATAAATAGATAAATCTCCGTTTGCACTACTTAAATCAAAAATCAGCGATTATCCTATCTATACATTTTAAGTGGATGGATCAAATGTTGTATTCAAAAATCTACTTCTTAATATTCTTAGATTTAAACTCAACTCTCTATTAACAGAATATTTAGATGTTTAAACTTCTTTTATTACCATTAACTTATTATTATACATTAAACTTAAATATACTGACAAAGCTTGTTTTTGGTACTCTTTTCATTTCCATAAAATTAGCAGTGGATTCATACCTTATTATGTAATTAACTTTAATTCCACCTAACTAAATATTTACATAATCTTTTATTTGCAATAAATCAACTATTTTATATTAATTAAATTTAATCTTCCTGGTTTACTTATTCATAGTATGTAATTCAGTTACTCACCCTAACCTATATATTTGAAATCCAATCCAGATTATTTTTACTAAGTTCCAATTTCCAAAGGTTACTGCAATTAATCCAATTAATTGCAATAAATTCTAATAAATTTGATTTTATTGGATTACACTCAAAATAAATCAATTATTACTCAACCACACAGTTAACATTTCTTTTATGATTCATTACAGTAATATTTCCCAATTCTCATCTTTATTTTCATAAATTACTGGATTTGAATTTAATTGACATTTTGTTAACTTTACACATAAATAAAAGCTTAAACCTCAATTAATTCATTCCTAAGATCACACTAATTATTATATTATAAAATGGACCTTTCCCTTGGTTACATCTTATTTATTCTCTTACCAATATTCCACACTAACTGCAATAATTTAGTGCATTAATTGAAATTGATCAAAATAAAACTTAACTAACAAATAGAATAAATACGTACAATAATTATTGTCATTAAATCTATTTCATAAGTCTACACTCAATTGATTCCTTAAAATAAGTTTTACGTTTATAAATTTACCTTCACACTTCCCGTTACTATTTTAATAATTACTAAAGTAACATTTTCATAATAACAACATTAAAATTTCTCAATATTTAGATGAACTTTATTTCCAAATACACACTACCAAATTTCAATCACTTATGTTCTATCCAACATTCTTTTAGATTTTATTTCCATCAATTAGTTCATCCAATATTTTCATCCATTTATTAACAAATTTTCCATTATACAATTTCAATTCTCCTTATTATTATTTCATTAATACTATTACCAACTTTTATTACTTTTAGTATTAATTAAACAATCATATTTAATTAAGAGGTTATAATGTTGTATTCACTATTCCCATTTTCACTCCAAAACTCAAACAGCCGTTTCAATTGCATTTGGATTTGCATTAAATTGGTTATCCATCAACTGCCATCTATATTACCACCTTAATTCACATACAATTACAGTCCTTTTTAATATATTAATACATAGGTAATTTAAATTTTGTCTTTATTTCTTTAATTTACATTTTATTCAAGTGCGACAATTTACGCTATTTCTTTATTGATATTTCACCTAACTTTCAACAATTAAGTTAAATACCCGTTTCTACAATTCATTATTAGTTATAAATTTAAATCTCCTTTATTTATTCAACTTACACACATGTATACATCTTACACTATCTCAATCATTGGATTTTCATTTAGCGTTCATTCCAGCATAAATTCTATCTCTTTTATATATATCTTTATTTTTCTTTACAAATTTTTTTTATTACATAATCCCTTTTTAACTAAAATTTAATCTCGAAATTTACGGGTCGTTACACTCTCCCCCACTCAAAACTTTTCGTCCCCGAAAAGGAAAAGAAGGGAAAAGAGAAATTTCGAAATCAATATTTTAAATTTACAAAATTAGTTAATTTAGCTAAAATATACAAATTTAGATACAGTGAAATATTTAAGTGATTTCACCATTAATCAACCAAATCAAATAACAACCATCAACCTTACAAACAGCATACATACACAAGACAAAGCAACCATTTATCCAACAAACAAGAAGTTGTTCGGGTTCAGAACTTGAAATTTGTATGGAATGAAAATAACTATCAAGTGCATCCTTTACTCAACAGTCTTAGATGGAACAAAGATAGATTATTTATTCATCAAATAATTTCACATTTCTTTACCCAACCAACCATAAATCAACCAATAATAATTTCAAAACAACGACCAAATTCACTTATTATACATTGATTTCATGCTTAGTTGTTTGATTTCCTTTTATGATTCACGTAACCTTTAAATTTCATTTACTCATTAATGTTTGTTTCATTAATTTACTTATTACTTATAATTATTCCTTTATACTTATTTGTTAACAAATAGCTTCAATCTTTTTCCAATGTTTATTTCTTCTTCATGAACTATTTACTAAAATTTCATGATCTTATTTATTCACACTTTAATCACTTGAGTTTAAAATCATCTATCTGTCATACTTACCTTTTTATTATATTTACTCGATAGAATTTCAATTATAACTTAAATTAATAACATTAAATTCTCCTTAATTATAGCAAATTCATTGAATTATTCATTTCCTCAATCTTCACTTGTAAGTTTTCTCTTACATTTCCTTACTAACATTGCAACTTTTATTATATGGTAAGTTATATATGTTTTAAGAATGTAAGTGAAATTTATACAAGTTTCTTCTCGATTTCTTTAATTAATTAATGGTTAAATAAATATATTCATTTTATAAATTTCAATTTCAACTTACCTTTAATTTCATTTATTTATTTAAAGGTTTACGTTACTATTATATTTAATAATAGTAAAAATTTAATTACACTAAATTTGCTACCCTACAACATTAATTCTTATAAATAAAGAAGTTTACTAATTCATTTACTAATGTTTACAATTGTTTATTTACATTTCTTATCTTCCTATGGTATTAAATTTTCTTTAATTAAAGGTTCACATTTTCTATACTAAATTGAACTATTAATTAACTGGAATTTTTAAGAACCAAATACCGGGTTTAATTCCAAATTGTTTAAAATAGTAAATACACATATTCTTTTTACTATATAACTTTAATTATAATCAAACGATAAAGTTCTCTTAAACAAATTTGCAGTAAATTTCTACAGTGGCCTTTCCTCTTCGAAACTCGAAAATGAATGTCGATGATGCGTGCACTCATCACCGAAATTTATTTTCCAGCGACAGAGAGGAAAGTACAAACTTATTTTCCAAAATCTTCCTTTAAAACAATTCTTCCGAAATATATTGAAATACATATTAGAAAATACTTATAAATAATATTATTATATTCCAAAATTTATTCGAAAGAATTTTCAAAACCCCCGGAACTTCAGTTCTAAATTTCCAAATTCATTTATCTATTTTCTTCAATTTTATTTCTATCATTATTTACTCTATTTCCTAACAACAAATCTATAGCAACCAATTATAGATATAATTTGAAAATTTTATTTTTTATATATATAGAAAATAGATTAGGAAAAATTATTTCATTCGCCTATATTAAAACAAATATTATGTCGGTCTGTCCTATTAAGTGTTTAGAAACCCCTATTGATGTCACAGCGTCCCATGCATCAACCGGAATTTATAAATACAAAACGGAACAGATTAACACAATATAAAACCTTTTATAAAACTAACAAGTACGCTCTCTCATATATATATATACACTCAGCGACTCCCATAGGGTATTACTACCCTATTAACAAAGTGTCAAACCCCACAAAGCTAAGGTTTATCGCTAAACCAAAGCTCTGATACCAACTGTAACGTCCCGCCTTTTCGCACGATTTAAACCGACACACGTGCCAATTCAAACCATACAGAAGGGCGGATTGTTATGGGGTAAATAAGAAAACAGAGAAGAAAATAAAACAAAACAGAATCTCACAGCGGAAGGATAAAATACAATAATAAATATATAGTTCGTAAACGGTTTACAAAACACTTGATTCTTCTTTATACAATAAGTATCAGAGTTACACATACCAATACAATCAATGCAGCGGAACAGTATGAGTGTGGTGCAAAACTATAAATAATAATAATACGGGTTCTTCGTCTTCGTCCTCCAAAGCTAAAGTCTTCAATCCTGAAACACCCGGACTGACCCGAGCGAATTGAAAAGACAAAACACTCGAGTCAGAACTAAAAGATCTTATGTGAGTTAAATTAACAGAAATAAATATGAGTGCAGTAACTCAAGAGATGCTCGGGATTTACATCTCCTAAGGATCCGTTAAACTATTTACTATGTAGTATATTGCGCTATTATAATAGTGTCTATTTGTAAAATAAACTTACTTTTTAATAGCGTTAAGGGGTTACCCATATAGCCCTTAACACAGAATATATTCCCATAGTCTATACAGTACCGTAATCTGCCCCGTACTGGGCGTCGTCAGAGGGCACTCCATAGGTATGGTACAAAGCCAAAATCGTATAAGGCGCGCTAGGGTAGGTGACACGGCACAACTAGGCAATGCCAGGGTAGATATACCAATTACGCTTCCGGGCCGATGGTAACGCGTAGCCGCAGCTACCGCCCACCTCGAACAAACTCCCCCAAAATCAAAGTAAAAGTGGCTACTGAATCAATCCAAAGTCAAAGTATAATATCGAAGAGGAGTGTCCGATCAGAGGAATGACCTCATTAACCCGTCGATTGCTCCTGTTTTAGCCACCTTATGCCAACTCACGGGAGTCGGGTCCACGTATTTACCTTACAGGAAACGTCGCCACCAACCTACTTCATTCTGAAATCTCCACCGCGTACACGGTTAGTCAAAGTGGTTTTCGGTATCGACAGAGAGTATGTCCATATCCGATCCCGGTCTCTTTGCCAACCCATCGTTATTATAACACCGCGGTTATTTAAAAATAGTTTATACTTTAAAACCAGAATAAAATTTTCCATTTCAAAACTATGAATACGATATCATTTTAAAACCTAAAACAATATGATATCATTTTATCCAAATATAATTCTTTCCCAAAAATCATACTGCTTTAAAATCTATAATATCTGGAAACCAACATTTGAATTATATTTTCAAAGCATAATATTTCGAAAATTCATAGTTTTAAAACCATAACTTCTAGAACTTGAATGGTTTGGATATTCAACGGTATATAAAATAAATGGTTTGACTTTAAGGTTACTTTTTAAAGAAAAATATTTTCCATGGCTTTACAAATATATTTCCTTATTTAAAGTCTAAACCATAATTTAAATATCACTTTTGTAACGACCCAGAATTTTTATTAATTAAAATTTGAATATTTAATTAATTTTAAATATTAATAAGTGAAATTTATAAGTCAAATAAATTTTAATTTGAATTATTGGATTTAATTGGATTATTAAATCGATAATTTAATATGTTAAATTATAGAAATAATTGAAAATTGAGTTAAATATGATAGAAAATGATTTGTAAAATTTTATTTTATCATGTTGAAGTTAGAATGATATTTTAGAACTTTTAAAATCGAATTAAAAGTAAATTTGTGAAAATTGAATATTTTAATATTTAATAATCGACTGTAAAATAGTCAATTTTTGAACAGTCTCAGAATTGAACGAAACCAGTTTCATTGGATCCGTAATAGTAATTTTTACCGGATTTAAATTTTCGTGTCAATCGGAGCTATCGTTTGATCGTGGCAGCTCGAAACGCATCGAATTGTTTTTAATTTAAATTTGGCGAGTCAAAATAGCCATTTTTCAAAAAGTCTCGGAATTCGACGAAACCAGTTTCATCGGATCCGTAATGTGATATTATTGTAAGGTTTCAAATTTCAAGTCAATTGGATTTACCGTTTGTCCGGTACAAATTAAAACGCCTAGAAATCGATTTAAATCGGTTTAATTCAAATTGAGCGTTTTCAGCCATAACTCGCACATACTTCCGAATTAGCTTCCGAAACCTGTTCCATTGTGTCCGGAATGCGGGATAAACCCTAGGTACGCTGGTTACGGCGTCTAAATCGGAGTTCGGAAAATCCGGGATGAATAGTGTCGCTCGTTCTCTTATAAATAGACCCACCTCTTCATAATTTGCTAAAATCACAAAACCCTAACCCTAAAAACTTGTAGCCGCCACTTATATAACCTAAGGCCAGAAATCATCCTCTTTCATTCATTAATCTCTCCCAATCTACAAGGAATTAGAAGAAACTCTCAACACGAAAGTTATAGAGCACGAAGAGAGCTTGAAATCCATACGGATGTGATCGGAAATGGTGCGACGGAGGGAGAGATAGGTGGGGCCGACAGTTCAGACCTGCGCACGCAACCCTAGGCTGGGAGGGGGGGGGGGGAGCGAACTTCCAATGGTGGCAGGTGGAGATAGCTCTTGTCGAGAGCTTCGCGTTGGTGGTAGTGTGATGAAGTATCGTTGAGCATTGAAGTTGAAATGTTTAACCCTAATCTACATGAATGGGTTCGGCCAAAATATTGTCTTCCTGGAGATGCAAACGCAAGAGGGAAGAAGCATGTGAACGGTGGTGATGAGGTTGGAGCAAGATCCTAAGGCTTGGATTTGAAGTGGGTTTAAAATAGTTAAGTTAGTTGTAAATTAAGTTATTTAAATCATGTACGATCTTATAAAATGCATAACTTTTTCATACGAGGTCGAAAAAATGCAAACCCAGTTGCGTTGGAATCGTATGGACGAGCACTACGCGATGGAGTTGGTTTGGAGTCGTTTGGAGTTAGTGAGAATTTCGGGTAAAATTAAACGCGCGTTTAATTTTATTCGAAATAAAAGCTAAAACGGAAATTAAAACCAAGGTGAGAATTTCTCACTCAATCGAATAGATTTCGATTTTATTTTAAATAGTTAGATTTAAAATATTTGAATGCATGTTTGAATGATGACTGTAAATTATTGATTGTTAAAATAGACATTATACGCCGTTAGTAAGCGGATGTTATTTAATATAAACATATACCGCGAATATTTCATAAACAGTGAAATTGGTATTATATATAATATCAATATATATATATATTGGCATATGTATATATTGGAGTTGGTTGATTTCCCGCATTTTTTGTTTAGCGGATGAGACCCTATTACGCCGTTATTAAGCGGATAATATTTATTAAGAACATGTACCGCGATAATTTCGTACTGGAGCGAAATTGGTATTGTGCTAATGTTTTTGGATGCAGGAAAACAGGTTGGAGGGATCCAACTGGATTCCTCAACAGTATTTATTTTATTTCGGATATTTTGATATTTGATGGACTATCATATCGATATATGATATCGTTGTTAGTCGTGATTGACTATTTGGTGTGTAGCATCATTGGACCCAGATTTTGGGATTTTAAAATGGTTTTTAAAGTGATTTTGAAATTATACTATATTTTTGGAATTGATCCATTATAAATAAATAAACGTTATAATTTTTAAAGTTATAAAATTATGGTTTTTGTGAAATATAGTTAAAAGCTGGTTTTTGAGAAATATGAACCAATGATTTTATAAAATAGTTTAAACTGGATTTTTGAGTTTATTATTAAAAGTTTGAATATAAGATTTATAAAATTTGATTATTTTATAAATCAAGAGAACGGTGAAATTTTAAAGGAATTTAAAGACGTTTAAAAGAATAATATAAATTAATTTATATTAAGAGATTTATAAATGGATATTTATAAATTGAATTATGGACATTATAAAACGAGTTTTTATAAGTGTTTGAATGTAGTGAAAATGAATTTCCTAAATGAATGAAATTTATGAAATTATAAACTGTGAAGTTATAAATGAGATTTTATAAGCAATAGGTTTATAAAATTTATAAAGTTATCGAAAGAATGAATTTTGGATAAATAAACAATCTTATAAGTTAAGATTAATAATTTGGGAAGTTAAATGAACGATTTTGTAAGATAATCGTTTTATAAGTAATTAACTTATAATATGAACTTGTAGTTTATAATTGAGTTATAAACTGGAATAGGTTAATAAAGGAATTTATAAAAAGGAAGTTTTTATAAATAAATAGAAACGGAATTTATAAACGTTGTTTTATAAATCCGCAAATGACTTATTTTGATAAGTTAATTGTTATAACTTAGAGATAGAATTATATTCACATTTTGAACAGTGAATAATCCTTTAAGTTAAAGTGAATAGAAATGATGAAATTTGTTAAGGTAGTATATTCACGTTTTTGAGTAGTGAATAATACGTTAAAGAAATTGTTTTAGATATGATGTTTTAAATAGAATTAAAACGATCTAACGATGGTTTAAAATGTGTTGAGATTCGAAACCATAGATTTCAACATTTATTGTTGAAATAGACGTTTTCGAGAAATAAAAGGAAATGTGGACTATAACACTGTTGTTATAGTAAATGATTTCCGAAAGGAAATGTTTTTGTATAGTATTGGAATTTATATATCTATTTTAATTTCGAATCCCTATACTAGTGATTTTGGGTTGTCGTAACGATGTTTTACGCAACATTCGTTTTGGCCCAAGTAGATATGTTTAAGAAAGGATTTTCTTAATATAATGAAATATATACTTAATTCGATTTAAGTATATTGAATATTTTCTAAGTGTTGAAAATAAAAAGATTTGTGAATTACTTATTTTTAATAAGTATAGAAATGTTTTCCAATATAAAGTGAATATATTAAATTTATCTTTTTGAAGATAAATTGAAATGAATGATCGAAATCGAATATTCATAGATATTTTGGATTATAAATTCACTAAGGAATTTATAAATGAAAGGGGAAACTTGTTTAAAAATAAATATTGATTTATTTTTGAAGTGTGAAATTTTATATCTTGTAAAGATATTTTGGAAAATAAATAATTTGGAAAATTTTTTGGAATCTGGTGATGTGTGCATATCCAGTGATAGTTCAATAACCGACTATCAATATTTCCTTTGAATGGGAAATTGATGTGATTTGTTTGAATTTGAATGCACACTTATTTTTGAATAAGCGCTCACTATTCGGGTTAACCGGGAAAGGACCATGGGGTCGTATAACCCATTCCGAATATGTGATACGTCGTTGTGAATTGCATTTGAAGATCGGTGTTGAAGACCGGATATTTGCAAGAGCGATAGGATGACCTATCGATTGTTTCTGCACCGAGTCGCGCCGGTATAGAAACTCCATATGTGATGGTGAATCCGATCAGGATTGTGAATATCCGGATTGCAAGGACTTCTTTGTAAGTGCCTTCGGTTTTGTTCGATCCCGGAACAGACTTGTATGGATTGTATGTCTGACATTACAAGTTGAGATATAAAGCCGATTTCTTTCAAATATATTTCTGAGGTGGCGGAGAATTTATTCTTTTAGCTTAACACCCTTCTCTGAGACGCACGAGCTCAGAGGTTATATAGTTGAAGTTATCAGCGATATATTCCCAGTTTGGTAATGTGACATGCTGAGTGATGCTGAAATGATCATTGTGTTGATTATTGTGATAGGATCATTTATTTGATCGTCTATCTTAGTGATCATTGTGTTGATCATTTGTTGACCCAAAGCATGGCTTTAGTATAAAGTATGTTTTTGTGGACGTGAATTCATCGAGCCTCACATCCCGGAATGGTCAAAACAGGAAAGATGCAGCAAGGTTATTAGGGGTTGCTGTAGCTCCCCTTAGGGTATGTGCATTTCCTTCTGGAAAGGGGTGGTATCATGGTATGGAGCCCAGATACTTACTCATGTTGAAAACACTTTATGATTGTGTGAATTGGATATCGAGCGCTCGGTTGAAAAGGTCCTAAAGGACCGGGAAATGGCGTGCTCGTGTCAGTAGTTACCCAGTTAGGGGTAACCCGGCCTTGTGTTGGCAGAGATCCGGTTTGGTTCTCGGGGATGTCTTTCCAGAGGCATTCTCATGTGGCAATGGGAAGTTCCTTGGCCTGACCATTTGTTGGAAATCCAAAGAAACAATACGAAACTTGTACGGTTTTAGTTGTAGAACCTGCCATTTAATATGGTAGCTATTAGTAGGCATAATATAATGGTACCTATGCTGGCTAAGTTTTATATTCTACTTTCGAAAGGATTTGTTCTACACTATGCACTAGTAATAATATCAAATGTTATTTTAAATGCGTATCAAGCATCTTTGACTAACATAAGAAGAAATCTCCTCCAAGTCTGCGTTTGCATTGTGTGTGTGGTGGGAGGTCTTATGGTAGTCTCATTTTTAAAAGCATTGCGAATTGAATTTAAAAATATTCCTCTTTTTGATTTTAAAGATAAATAAACTGTTTTGAGTTCTCACACCAGTCACATGACTGACTCGGAGTTTATTGTTTTCCTTCCTAAACTCTGGGTGCCCACCAATTTCCACACGGGCAGTCAAGAGTTAGGTTTATCAGGATATTCTGGATATTCTGGAGTTGCTGGAGGCAAGATGGATGGCATGGCGTATTACTAGTTTATATAGTATTTCTTTTTCCGCTGCACTGCATTGTTGTTGTTGTATGTTGTTGTACACTCTGATGATATGATGTGATGTAATGAAATGAAATGTAATAACTGACATAGTTCTTTGTTTAAAGATTATTCATTTATTATTATATGTTGTTCCGCTGCGAATTGTGAGATTCTGATATAGTTCTGTAGTTGTTCTGTCCCGTTCTATTTTAAAATTCTCTATTTTCTTTCTCCTTTCCTTCTATTTTAAAATTTTCTATCTTCTTTTCCCTCTATCTTCTTCTCTTCTTTTCTTCCCTTTTCTTTTCTTAAATTCTTTCTAAAACCCCCTAATGGTTCGGCTTTTCGGCAACGAAAAATCGCTTCCGTTACATTTGGTATCGGAGCTGATGGTTAAGCGACAACCATGGTTCTGTTGGGTATTACTCATTAGAGATAGAGTCAGTAGTACTCTAGAATGAGTTTGAGTGTAATAATAGATATGAGTGCGTATTTGTTAGTGAATATAAAAATTGTTTTATATTGTGATGATTGGTTTATTGAGTGGTATATGAACCTTCGTCAGCACGGTCAGTCAAACTATGCCGAAGGGGTTTCTAAACACTTGAATAGAACAATTCAACACAGTATTGTTTTAATTGGGTAAATGAAATAATTTTGCCTTGATTATATTTTATATATAAAGGAATAATTTTTCAGAATTATTAAAGTGTATATAAGTTGATTGTTAGGTTGTTTGAATAATCTAAATAAAGAGTAATTGCATAAGCAAATGAATTATAAGAATAGAATTATAATTAAAGTGATTTACAATTGTGAAATAAACTTATATATACAAGAAGTAAAATTATATGAATATGAGTTGTAAATAAAAATGAATATAAGGTTAAATGAAATATAACTTAAGTGTTGTTGAATGGAATTGATTTTGGTATCGAAGTAAATAATCAAGTGGATTAAATGAATGTGAACTTAAGTTATGTGAATGAAATTCAACTTTAGAATTGAATTGAATTAATGAATCGATTGAATGTTAATCAATTGAATGTAATTTAAGTTGATAAGAAATAATTAATGAAAGTGTTAATTCATTAAAATCTAATGTTATTGGAAGTTGAATAAAATTGAATGAAAATCAATTTAATAAAACCAATTGGAAAGTAAAGATGTTAAACCAAATGAATGTAAGTAAAGCAAAGGAATTTGGTTGAAATAAATATACATTGGTTGTTATATGATTGTTAGATGATTGTATATAATTCATTAAGTGTTAATGAAAGTGAATTAATGAAATTGGAAGCTATGTAATTAAATTCAAATTAGAAGTAAATAAATTTGAATAGAATTGAAAGTGAATTGGATTTAATTAGTGAATGCAAACTAATTAAAATTTAATATGGATGGATGTTAGTAAATTCCAACATTAATGAATCAAATGTGATTTGATATTGAAAATCTGTTTCATTGAATATAAATGAATATTGATTGGTTATGGATGTAATTGGTTGATGGTTGAATATATATTGCATTTGTTGTTTTACTACATGTGCTATGTGACATATATAGTTGTTATGGAGATATATGTTGCTATATGTTTTATATCGATACTATGCTTTATATACATGATTCTCATGTTGTTTGTTGAGTTTAGTAGGTGCGGATCGCGTTTGCTTCGCATTTGGAGTTCGCTTTAGCGCTATATTAGCCGTATATGCTCGCTAATAAAATATAAGGTACATATCTCGGATTAAATATCGCACTTTTATACTTTTTCCCTTCGGGATGCCTCATTACTTGATGAGATGTATATTTGTGATATATATACTGTCATTTTTTTTTCGGATCGAGCCGCGCAAAGGAGACTATGGCGAATTTTTCCGAAAATTTAAGGCGTTAGAAAAATTTTGGGAAAATTTGAAAAGTTTTGAAAACTTAAACTTTGATTTGGAATTGAAAGTTAAATGATATAGTTTGTTTTTTTGAAAAAATAACTAAGTACGATTTGAAAACTTAGTAAAGAATTGTAAAAAGTTTAACTATAAATTTTGGAAAGTTAATAAATTCTGTAACCTTTCTTACTTGTAATTTCGGGGACGAAATTCTTTTAAGGGGGAAAGATTGTAACGACCCAGAATTTTTATTAATTAAAATTTGAATATTTAATTAATTTTAAATATTAATAAGCGAAATTTATAAGTCAAATAAATTTTAATTTGAATTATTGGATTTAATTGGATTATTAAATCGATAATTTAATATGTTAAATTATAGAAATAATTGAAAATTGAGTTAAATATGATAGAAAATGATTTGTAAAATTTTATTTTATCATGTTGAAGTTAGAATAATATTTTAGAACTTTTAAAATCGAATTAAAAGTAAATTTGTGAAAATTGAATATTTTAATATTTAATAATCGACTGTAAAATAGTCAATTTTTGAACAGTCTCAGAATTGAACGAAAACAGTTTCATTGGATCCGTAATAGTAAGTTATTACCGGATTTAAATTTTCGTGTCAATCGGAGCTATCGTTTGATCGTGGCAGCTCGAAACGCATCGAATTGTTTTTAATTTAAATTTGGCGAGTCAAAATAGCCATTTTTCAAAAAGTCTCGGAATTCGACGAAACCAGTTTCATCGGATCCGTAATGTGATATTATTGTAAGGTTTCAAATTTCAAGTCAATTGGATTTACCGTTTGTCCGGTACAAATTAAAACGCCTAGAAATCGATTTAAATCGGTTTAATTCAAATTGAGCGTTTTCAGCCATAACTCGCACATACTTCCGAATTAGCTTCCGAAACCTGTTCCATTGTGTCCGGAATGCGGGATAAACCCTAGGTACGCTGGTTACGGCGTCTAAATCGGAGTTCGGAAAATCCGGGATGAATAGTGTCGCTCGTTCTCTTATAAATAGACCCACCTCTTCATAATTTGCTAAAATCACAAAACCCTAACCCTAAAAACTTGTAGCCGCCACTTATATAACCTAAGGCCAGAAATCATCCTCTTTCATTCATTAATCTCTCCCAATCTACAAGGAATTAGAAGAAACTCTCAACACGAAAGTTATAGAGCACGAAGAGAGCTTGAAATCCATACGGATGTGATCGGAAATGGTGCGACGGAGGGAGAGATAGGTGGGGCCGACAGTTCAGACCTGCGCACGCAACCCTAGGCTGGGAGGGGGGGGGGGGAGCGAACTTCCAATGGTGGCAGGTGGAGATAGCTCTTGTCGAGAGCTTCGCGTTGGTGGTAGTGTGATGAAGTATCGTTGAGCATTGAAGTTGAAATGTTTAACCCTAATCTACATGAATGGGTTCGGCCAAAATATTGTCTTCCTGGAGATGCAAACGCAAGAGGGAAGAAGCATGTGAACGGTGGTGATGAGGTTGGAGCAAGATCCTAAGGCTTGGATTTGAAGTGGGTTTAAAATAGTTAAGTTAGTTGTAAATTAAGTTATTTAAATCATGTACGATCTTATAAAATGCATAACTTTTTCATACGAGGTCGAAAAAATGCAAACCCAGTTGCGTTGGAATCGTATGGACGAGCACTACGCGATGGAGTTGGTTTGGAGTCGTTTGGAGTTAGTGAGAATTTCGGGTAAAATTAAACGCGCGTTTAATTTTATTCGAAATAAAAGCTAAAACGGAAATTAAAACCAAGGTGAGAATTTCTCACTCAATCGAATAGATTTCGATTTTATTTTAAATAGTTAGATTTAAAATATTTGAATGCATGTTTGAATGATGACTGTAAATTATTGATTGTTAAAATAGACATTATACGCCGTTAGTAAGCGGATGTTATTTAATATAAACATATACCGCGAATATTTCATAAACAATGAAATTGGTATTATATATAATATCAATATATATATATTGGCATATGTATATATTGGAGTTGGTTGATTTCCCGCATTTTTTGTTTAGCGGATGAGACCCTATTACGCCGTTATTAAGCGGATAATATTTATTAAGAACATGTACCGCGATAATTTCGTACTGGAGCGAAATTGGTATTGTGCTAATGTTTTTGGATGCAGGAAAACAGGTTGGAGGGATCCAACTGGATTCCTCAACAGTATTTATTTTATTTCGGATATTTTGATATTTGATGGACTATCATATCGATATATGATATCGTTGTTAGTCGTGATTGACTATTTGGTGTGTAGCATCATTGGACCCAGATTTTGGGATTTTAAAATGGTTTTTAAAGTGATTTTGAAATTATACTATATTTTTGGAATTGATCCATTATAAATAAATAAACGTTATAATTTTTAAAGTTATAAAATTATGGTTTTTGTGAAATATAGTTAAAAGCTGGTTTTTGAGAAATATGAACCAATGATTTTATAAAATAGTTTAAACTGGATTTTTGAGTTTATTATTAAAAGTTTGAATATAAGATTTATAAAATTTGATTATTTTATAAATCAAGAGAACGGTGAAATTTTAAAGGAATTTAAAGACGTTTAAAAGAATAATATAAATTAATTTATATTAAGAGATTTATAAATGGATATTTATAAATTGAATTATGGACATTATAAAACGAGTTTTTATAAGTGTTTGAATGTAGTGAAAATGAATTTCCTAAATGAATGAAATTTATGAAATTATAAACTGTGAAGTTATAAATGAGATTTTATAAGCAATAGGTTTATAAAATTTATAAAGTTATCGAAAGAATGAATTTTGGATAAATAAACAATCTTATAAGTTAAGATTAATAATTTGGGAAGTTAAATGAACGATTTTGTAAGATAATCGTTTTATAAGTAATTAACTTATAATATGAACTGTAGTTTATAATTGAGTTATAAACTGGAATAGGTTAATAAAGGAATTTATAAAAAGGAAGTTTTTATAAATAAATAGAAACGGAATTTATAAACGTTGTTTTATAAATCCGCAAATGACTTATTTTGATAAGTTAATTGTTATAACTTAGAGATAGAATTATATTCACATTTTGAACAGTGAATAATCCTTTAAGTTAAAGTGAATAGAAATGATGAAATTTGTTAAGGTAGTATATTCACGTTTTTGAATAGTGAATAATACGTTAAAGAAATTGTTTTAGATATGATGTTTTAAATAGAATTAAAACGATCTAACGATGGTTTAAAATGTGTTGAGATTCGAAACCATAGATTTCAACATTTATTGTTGAAATAGACGTTTTCGAGAAATAAAAGGAAATGTGGACTATAACACTGTTGTTATAGTAAATGATTTCCGAAAGGAAATGTTTTTGTATAGTATTGGAATTTATATATCTATTTTAATTTCGAATCCCTATACTAGTGATTTTGGGTTGTCGTAACGATGTTTTACGCAACATTCGTTTTGGCCCAAGTAGATATGTTTAAGAAAGGATTTTCTTAATATAATGAAATGTATACTTAATTCGATTTAAGTATATTGAATATTTTCTAAGTGTTGAAAATAAAAAGATTTGTGAATTACTTATTTTTAATAAGTATAGAAATGTTTTCCAATATAAAGTGAATATATTGAATTTATCTTTTTGAAGATAAATTGAAATGAATGATCGAAATCGAATATTCATAGATATTTTGGATTATAAATTCACTAAGGAATTTATAAATGAAAGGGGAAACTTGTTTAAAAATAAATATTGATTTATTTTTGAAGTGTGAAATTTTATATCTTGTAAAGATATTTTGGAAAATAAATAATTTGGAATTTTTTTTGGAATCTGGTGATGTGTGCATATCCAGTGATAGTTCAATAACCGACTATCAATATTTCCTTTGAATGGGAAATTGATGTGATTTGTTTGAATTTGAATGCACACTTATTTTTGAATAAGCGCTCACTATTCGGGTTAACCGGGAAAGGACCATGGGGTCGTATAACCCATTCCGAATATGTGATACGTCGTTGTGAATTGCATTTGAAGATCGGTGTTGAAGACCGGATATTTGCAAGAGCGATAGGATGACCTATCGATTGTTTCTGCACCGAGTCGCGCCGGTATAGAAACTCCATATGTGATGGTGAATCCGATCAGGATTGTGAATATCCGGATTGCAAGGACTTCTTTGTAAGTGCCTTCGGTTTTGTTCGATCCCGGAACAGACTTGTATGGATTGTATGTCTGACATTACAAGTTGAGATATAAAGCCGATTTCTTTCAAATATATTTCTGAGGTGGCGGAGAATTTATTCTTTTAGCTTAACACCCTTCTCTGAGACGTACGAGCTCAGAGGTTATATAGTTGAAGTTATCAGCGATATATTCCTAGTTTGGTAATGTGACATGCTGAGTGATGCTGAAATGATCATTGTGTTGATTATTGTGATAGGATCATTTATTTGATCGTCTATCTTAGTGATCATTGTGTTGATCATTTGTTGACCCAAAGCATGGCTTTAGTATAAAGTATGTTTTTGTGGACGTGAATTCATCGAGCCTCACATCCCGGAATGGTCAAAACAGGAAAGATGCAGCAAGGTTATTAGGGGTTGCTGTAGCTCCCCTTAGGGTATGTGCATTTCCTTCTGGAAAGGGGTGGTATCATGGTATGGAGCCCAGATACTTACTCATGTTGAAAACACTTTATGATTGTGTGAATTGGATATCGGGCGCTCGGTTGAAAAGGTCCTAAAGGACCGGGAAATGGCGTGCTCGTGTCAGTAGTTACCCAGTTAGGGGTAACCCGGCCTTGTGTTGGCAGAGATCCGGTTTGGTTCTCGGGGATGTCTTTCCAGAGGCATTCTCATGTGGCAATGGGAAGTTCCTTGGCCTGACCATTTGTTGGAAATCCAAAGAAACAATACGAAACTTGTACGGTTTTAGTTGTAGAACCTGCCATTTAATATGGTAGCTATTAGTAGGCATAATATAATGGTACCTATGCTGGCTAAGATTTATATTCTACTTTCGAAAGGATTTGTTCTACACTATGCACTAGTAATAATATCAAATGTTATTTTAAATGCGTATCAAGCATCTTTGACTAACATAAGAAGAAATCTCCTCCAAGTCTGCGTTTGCATTGTGTGTGTGGTGGGAGGTCTTATGGTAGTCTCATTTTTAAAAGCATTGCGAATTGAATTTAAAAATATTCCTCTTTTTGATTTTAAAGATAAATAAACTGTTTTGAGTTCTCACACCAGTCACATGACTGACTCGGAGTTTATTGTTTTCCTTCCTAAACTCTGGGTGCCCACCAATTTCCACACGGGCAGTCAAGAGTTAGGTTTATCAGGATATTCTGGATATTCTGGAGTTGCTGGAGGCAAGATGGATGACATGGCGTATTACTAGTTTATATAGTATTTCTTTTTCCGCTGCACTGCATTGTTGTTGTTGTATGTTGTTGTACACTCTGATGATATGATGTGATGTAATGAAATGAAATGTAATAACTGACATAGTTCTTTGTTTAAAGATTATTCATTTATTATTATATGTTGTTCCGCTGCGAATTGTGAGATTCTGATATAGTTCTGTAGTTGTTCTGTCCCGTTCTATTTTAAAATTCTCTATTTTCTTTCTCCTTTCCTTCTATTTTAAAATTTTCTATCTTCTTTTCCCTCTATCTTCTTCTCTTCTTTTCTTCCCTTTTCTTTTCTTAAATTCTTTCTAAAACCCCCTAATGGTTCGGCTTTTCGGCAACGAAAAATCGCTTCCGTTACAACTTTCAAGTTCCAAAACCATTTCAATTTCTATATATATATATATCCATTTGGAGTATTAATATTTCAAAACTAAAGTTGGAATTTTATTCTTTCAACAAATGAATTGTTCTATTATTTAGTCTTGAATATTCACATAAAATCCATAAATACAACTCCAATTTCTAGAAATTTAATATTTCCTTAAATTTAATTATACTAGAATATTCATTTAAATTTATCTTGGAAAAACTCCAGTTATAAATATCATACCT
This sequence comes from Allium cepa, assembly GCA_030765085.1. Taxonomy (NCBI): domain Eukaryota; kingdom Viridiplantae; phylum Streptophyta; class Magnoliopsida; order Asparagales; family Amaryllidaceae; genus Allium; species Allium cepa. Next base: position 409,072,960 of record CM060928.1, on the reverse strand, counting down.
TAAAATTTCCAAACTTAAACATATAATATAAATTATCAAATTCCATTTTCTAAATTTTTTCCATTTTTATTTAACAGATTTATACACAGCCTAAATTCAAAAAATTTAACTTCATATGTATATATGTAGAAGAATAATATTTATAAAATATCAAAACTTAAAATTTTCATAAACCGTATCCTATCCAAACCATAGAAATCACTTTAAAATATTTTATATATAGACCGCGGTGCCTGTATATAATTTTCTATCCTATGGTCAAGTGATACGGATATTTATCATTTCAATCCGCAATTAAAAAAAATAAAATTTTGCGGTTGTATATCATTTCAAACCACAATCCCGAATGAAACGAAAAATGCATGATAACTTGCAGTTAAATGATATAAAATAAAACATCCATTCATCCATCATCATCCATCATCCAAATCAAAATCATCATCCAATACTAAATCAATATCAATATATATCCGAGAATATATGACCTGTAATAACTGGCAGTTATATTCAAAAATAAATTTAACACTATTAAACTAACAGTTTATATGCGAATAAATAACTATAACTGTAAATCTATATGCAGTAATAAAATTAAATGAACAGTTATATTAAATAAATGCGATTTAACAGATATGATGAATAAAACATGCCAAACAGTCATACTAAATTTCTACTCATATCTAAAATGAATTTAACAAACATAAAAACTTTTAGAAGTTGTGAGTGGGTTAAAACACTCACCTTTTGAATTTAAATCGAATTTAAACCCGATTTAAACTCAAAAAATCTGACGGTCCCCAAATCTGTCCAAACCAGCGTCTTCAGATCCGGAACTAAATTACGATCCTAACAAAAGAAATTTCGCGTGAATCGGAGAACGTATGAAAAAGATATTCATTTTAAACGATTTGAAAACAAAAATAAAATAAAATAAAACAAAACCCACTTAACTTCAATGGCCACGTCAGCTAAAAGCTACAGCACATTGTCGAAATTTTTTTCTGGTCAAACGAATATCCAAAACAGAAAACGAATTGTACCAGCAGATTACGTGTCTCGAGAACTTTATCATAAAATTTTCTGGAATTTTTGTGGAGAGTTTGAATTTTATTAGAAAATTTGAATTGTAGATAGATTAGGTTTTGCAACCATTGAGGAAGAGAAAGAGATGAAGAAAAATGAACGTACAGCCAATTGACAATAGAAAGGAGGCTAGGGTTTATCACAGCATATTTATAGATAGATCGCAAAAGGATAGGTGTGCACGAATTTTAATGTGCAAACAGAAGTGGTCCCAAAAGGATATTAATTATACACGTTACAGATTAAATTATTTCTTTCTCAACATTTACATTGCATTTTAAGCGTATTCACACATGTATAATTAGATGCTTCATTTAAATTTCCATATATATATTCACAATTCCATAAATTTCCAATATATAGATAAATTTCCAATTTCAACTAAATTTCTAAATTACTGTAATAATTACAGATTAAATTTCTATCCATTCTCAATAGATTTACGTTTACATACTAAAATCCACATTTCTGTGTACATTTGAATTCCATATTATACATATTTTATTTATCTTAATTACTTCCAACTAAAATTTCAATCAACATAAAACGTTTTATTCAGTTTCCAATAAATTTCAATCATGCTTTAAATCCAAATGAATAAATAACTTAATTCCCATTTAAGCATTTTTCATTTGATTTGCAATCAACCTTATATGATCAATTAAATCCCGATATATTAAATAAACGTTATTTCCATCATTTTTTATCCTATGAAGAAATTTAAGTTATTCACACCTATTACTAAATTTCATATTAATGCACACTAATTTACATTTATTGCAATGGTTACCAAATATTTCACTGCAATAATTCATTCCCCTATACATACTTACAATTCCACTTAAACTTTACTATACCCATTTATTTCCTCAACATTAAAACCAACGTTACCTCAATTCCACTAATGTACACTTATTCTATTATCACTTACTAACCATTCAAATTTTTATTAACAAATAGGCAGGTAATTCCTATGTTACAAATTTTTAATTCATCCTAATCCCTTACTATTGACATACATTTGCATTACTTACATATCATTTACAATGTTACCCAAAATCTCTATCCATTGTAATTAATACCTTAAATAAGTTTCAATTTATATTCAAGTGAATACATTACCCTTTTTCGTTATGTCATCCATTTTTCACAAGAAACGTTTTATCGTTTCGACAACATTTTATTTCAAATCACCTACATTGATTTGTGTACGTCTCTACTATTTAAAGCATTACCATTCTCACCTTCATCTAAATCTTCATTTATGAATATTTAAAAATAAATTTCACTTATTTCCTATTTATACACTTATAAATTCCAATTCCAAATAAATAGATAAATCTCCGTTTGCACTATTTAAATCAAAAATCAGCGATTATCCTATCTATACATTTTAAGTGGATGGATCAAATGTTGTATTCAAAAATCTACTTCTTAATATTCTTAGATTTAAACTCAACTCTCTATTAACAGAATATTTAGATGTTTAAACTTCTTTTATTACCATTAACTTATTATTATACATTAAACTTAAATATACTGACAAAGCTCGTTTTTGGTACTCTTTTCATTTCCATAAAATTAGCAGTGGATTCATACCTTATTATGTAATTAACTTTAATTCCACCTAACTAAATATTTACATAATCTTTTATTTGCAATAAATCAACTATTTTATATTAATTAAATTTAATCTTCCTGGTTTACTTATTCATAGTATGTAATTCAGTTACTCACCCTAACCTATTTATTTGAAATCCAATCCAGATTATTTCTACTAAGTTCCAATTTCCAAAGGTTACTGCAATTAATCCAATTAATTGCAATAAATTCTAATAAATTTGATTTTATTGGATTACACTCAAAATAAATCAATTATTACTCAACCACACAGTTAACATTTCTTTTATGATTCATTACAGTAATATTTCCCAATTCTCATCTTTATTTTCATAAATTACGGGATTTCAATTTAATTGACATTTTGTTAACTTTACACATAAATAAAAGCTTAAACCTCAATTAATTCATTCCTAAGATCACACTAATTATTATATTATAAAATGGACCTTTCCCTTGGTTACATCTTATTTATTCTCTTACCAATATTCCACACTAACTGCAATAATTTAGTGCATTAATTGAAATTGATCAAAATAAAACTTAACCAACAAATAGAATAAATACGTACAATAATTATTGTCATTAAATCTATTTCATAAGTCTACACTCAATTAATTCCTTAAAATAAGTTTTACGTTTATAAATTTACCTTCACACTTCCCGTTACTATTTTAATAATTACTAAAGTAACATTTTCATAATAACAACATTAAAATTTCTCAATATTTAGATGAACTTTATTTCCAAATACACACTACCAAATTTCAATCACTTATGTTCTATCCAACATTCTTTTAGATTTTATTTCCATCAATTAGTTCATCCAATATTTTCATCCATTTATTAACAAATTTTCCATTATACAATTTCAATTCTCCTTATTATTATTTCATTAATACTATTACCAACTTTTATTACTTTTAGTATTAATTAAACAATCATATTTAATTAAGAGGTTATAATGTTGTATTCACTATTCCCATTTTCACTCCAAAACTCAAACAGCCGTTTCAATTGCATTTGGATTTGCATTAAATTGGTTATCCATCAACTGCCATCTATATTACCACCTTAATTCACATACAATTACAGTCCTTTTTAATATATTAATACATAGGTAATTTAAATTTTGTCTTTATTTCTTTAATTTACATTTTATTCAAGTGCGACAATTTACGCTATTTCTTTAATGATATTTCACCTAACTTTCAACAATTAAGTTAAATACCCGTTTCTACAATTCATTATTAGTTATAAATTTAAATCTCCTTTATTTATTCAACTTACACACAGGTATACATCTTACACTATCTCAATCATTGGATTTTCATTTAGCGTTCATTCCAGCATAAATTCTACCTCTTTTATATATATCTTTATTTTTCTTTACAAATTTTTTTTATTACATAATCCCTTTTTAACTAAAATTTAATCGTCGAAATTTACGGGTCGTTACACTCTCCCCCACTCAAAACTTTTCGTCCCCGAAAAGGAAAAGAAGGGAAAAGAGAAATTTCGAAATCAATATTTTAAATTTACAAAATTAGTTAATTTAGCTAAAATATACAAATTTAGATACAGTGAAATATTTAAGTGATTTCACCATTAATCAACCAAATCAAATAACAACCATCAACCTTACAAACAACATACATACACAAGACAAAGCAACCATTTATCCAACAAACAAGAAGTTGTTCGGGTTCAGAACTTGAAATTTGTATGGAATGAAAATAACTATCAAGTGCATCCTTTACTCAACAGTCTTAGATGGAACAAAGATAGATTATTTATTCATCCAACAATTTCACATTTCTTTACCCAACCAACCATAAATCAACCAATAATAATTTCAAAACAACGACCAAATTCACTTATTATACATTGATTTCATGCTTAGTTGTTTGATTTCCTTTTATGATTCACGTAACCTTTAAATTTCATTTACTCATTAATGTTTGTTTCATTAATTTACTTATTACTTATAATTATTCCTTTATACTTATTTGTTAACAAATAGCTTCAATCTTTTTCCAATGTTTATTTCTTCTTCATGAACTATTTACTAAAATTTCATGATCTTATTTATTCACACTTTAATCACTTGAGTTTAAAATCATCTATCTGTCATACTTACCTTTTTATTATATTTACTCGATAGAATTTCAATTATAACTTAAATTAATAACATTAAATTCTCCTTAATTATAGCAAATTCATTGAATTATTCATTTCCTCAATCTTCACTTGTAAGTTTTCTCTTACATTTCCTTACTAACATTGCAACTTTTATTATATGGTAAGTTATATATGTTTTAAGAATGTAAGTGAAATTTATACAAGTTTCTTCTCGATTTCTTTAATTAATTAATGGTTAAATAAATATATTTATTTTATAAATTTCAATTTCAACTTACCTTTAATTTCATTTATTTATTTAAAGGTTTACGTTACTATTATATTTAATAATAGTAAAAATTTAATTACACTAAATTTGCTACCCTATAACATTAATTCTTATAAATAAAGAAGTTTACTAATTCATTTACTAATGTTTACAATTGTTTATTTACATTTCTTATCTTCCTATGGTATTAAATTTTCTTTAATTAAAGGTTCACATTTTCTATACTAAATTGAACTATTAATTAACTGGAATTTTTAAGAACCAAATACCGGGTTTAATTCCAAATTGTTTAAAATAGTAGATACACATATTCGTTTTACTTATATAACTTTAATTATAATCAAACGATAAAGTTCTCTTAAACAAATTTGCAGTAAATTTCTACAGTGGCCTTTCCTCTTCGAAACTCGAAAATGAATGTCGATAATGCATGCACTCATCACCGAAATTTATTTTCCAGCGACAGAGAGGAAAGTACAAACTTATTTTCCAAAATCTTCCTTTAAAACAATTCTTCCGAAATATATTGAAATACTTATATTAGAAAATACTTATAAATAATATTATTATATTCCAAAATTTATTCGAAAGAATTTTCAAAACCCCCGGAACTTCAGTTCTAAATTTCCAAATTCATTTATCTATTTTCTTCAATTTTATTTCTATTATTATTTACTCTATTTCCTAACAACAAATCTATAGCAACCAATTATAGATATAATTTGAAAATTTTATTTTATATATATATAGAAAATAGATTAGGCAAAATTATTTCATTCGCCTATATTAAAACAAATATTATGTCGGTCTGTCCTATTAAGTGTTTAGAAGCCCCTATTGATGTCACAGCGTCCCATGCATCAACCGGAATTTATAAATACAAAACGGAACAGATTAACACAATATAAAACCTTTTATAAAACTAACAAGTACGCTCTCTCATATATATATACACTCAGCGACTCCCATAGGGTATTACTACCCTATTAACAAAGTGTCAAACCCCACAAAGCTAAGGTTTATCACTAAACCAAAGCTCTGATACCAACTGTAACGTCCCGCCTTTTCGCACGATTTAAACCGAAACACGTGCCAATTCAAACCATACAGAAGGGCGGATTGTTATGGGGTAAATAAGAAAACAGAGAAGAAAATAAAACAAAACAGAATCTCATAGCGGAAGGATAAAATACAATAATAAATATATAGTTCGTAAACGGTTTACAAAACACTTGATTCTTCTTTATACAATAAGTATCAGAGTTACACATACCAATACAATCGATGCAGCGGAACAGTATGAGTGTGGTGCAAAACTATAAATAATAATAATACGGGTTCTTCGTCTTCGTCCTCCAAAGCTAAAGTCTTCAATCCTGAAACACCCGGACTGACCCGAGCGAATTGAAAAGACAAAACACTCGAGTCAGAACTAAAAGATCTTATGTGAGTTAAATTAACAGAAATAAATATGAGTGCAGTAACTCAAGAGATGCTCGGGATTTACATCTCCTAAGGATCCGTTAAACTATTTACTATGTAGTATATTGCGCTATTATAATAGTGTCTATTTGTAAAATAAACTTACTTTTTAATAGCGTTAAGGGGTTACCCATATAGCCCTTAACACAGAATATATTCCCATAGTCTATACAGTACCGTAATCTCCCCCGTACTGGGCGTCGTCAGAGGGCACTCCATAGGTATGGTACAAAGCCAAAATCGTATAAGGCGCGCTAGGGTAGGTGACACGGCACAACTAGGCAATGCCAGGGTAGATATACCAATTACGCTTCCGGGCCGATGGTAACGCGTAGCCGCAGCTACCGCCCACCTCGAACAAACTCCCCCAAAATCAAAGTAAAAGTGGCTACTGAATCAATCCAAAGTCAAAGTATAATATCGAAGAGGAGTGTCCGATCAGAGGAATGACCTCATTAACCCGTCAATCGCTTCTGTTTTAGCCACCTTATGCCAACTCACGGGAGTCGGGTCACGTATTTACCTTACAGGAAACGTCGCCACCAACCTACTTCATTCTGAAATCTCCACCGCGTACACGGTTAGTCAAAGTGGTTTTCGGTATCGACAGAGAGTATGTCCATATCCGATCCCGGTCTCTTTGCCAACCCATCGTTATTATAACACCGCGGTTATTTAAAAATAGTTTATACTTTAAAACCAGAATAAAATTTTCCATTTCAAAACTATGAATACGATATCATTTTAAAACCTAAAACAATATGATATCATTTTATCCAAATATAATTCTTTCCCAAAAATCATACTGCTTTAAAATCTATAATATCTGGAAACCAACATTTGAATTATATTTTCAAAGCATAATATTTCGAAAATTCATAGTTTTAAAACCATAACTTCTAGAACTTGAATGGTTTGGATATTCAACGGTATATAAAATAAATGGTTTGACTTTAAGGTTACTTTTTAAAGAAAAATATTTTCCATGGCTTTACAAATATATTTCCTTATTTAAAGTCTAAACCATAATTTAAATATCATTTTCAAGTTCCAAAACCATTCCAATTTCTATATATATATATATATCCATTTGGAGTATTAATATTTCAAAACTAAAGTTGGAATTTTATTCTTTCAACAAATCAATTGTTCTATTATTTAGTCTTGAATATTCACATAAAATCCATAAATACAACTCCAATTTCTAGAAATTTAATATTTCCTTAAATTTAATTATACTAGAATATTTATTTAAATTTATCTTGGAAAAACTCCAGTTATAAATATCATACCTTAAAATTTCCAAACTTAAACATATAATATAAATTATCAAATTCCATTTTCTAAATTTTTTCCATTTTTATTTAACAGATTTATACACAGCCTAAATTCAAAATTTTTAACTTCATATGTATATATGTAGAAGAATAATATTTATAAAATATCAAAACTTAAAATTTTCATAAACCGTATCCTATCCAAACCATAGAAATCACTTTAAAATATTTTATATATAGACCGCGGTGCCTGTATATAATTTTCTATCCTATGGTCAAGTGATACGGATATTTATCATTTCAATCCGCAATTAAAAAAAATAAAATTTTGCGGTTGTATATCATTTCAAACCACTATCCCGAATGAAACGAAAAATGCATGATAACTTGCAGTTAAATGATATAAAATAAAACATCCATTCATCCATCATCATCCATCATCCAAATCAAAATCATCATCCAATACTAAATCAATATCAATATATATCCGAGAATATATGACCTGTAATAACTGGCAGTTATATTCAAAAATAAATTTAACACTATTAAACTAACAGTTTATATGCGAATAAATAACTATAACTGTAAATCTATATGCAGTAATAAAATTAAATGAACAGTTATATTAAATAAATGCGATTTAACAGATATGATGAATAAAACATGCCAAACAGTCATACTAAATTTCTACTCATATCTAAAATGAATTTAACAAACATAAAAACTTTTAGAAGTTGTGAATGGGTTAAAACACTCACCTTTTGAATTTAAATCGAATTTAAACCCGATTTAAACTCAAAAAATCCGACGGTCCCCAAATCTGTCCAAAACAGCGTCATCAGATCCGGAACTAAATTACGATCCTAACAAAAGAAATTTCGCGTGAATCGGAGAACGTATGAAAAAGATATTCATTTTGAACGATTTGAAAACAAAAATAAAATAAAATAAAATAAAACAAAACCCACTTAACTTCAATGGCCACGTCAGCTAAAAGCTACAGCACATCGTCGAAATTTTTTTCTGGTCAAACGAATATCCAAAACAGAAAATGAATTGTACCAGCAGATTACGTGTCTCGAGAACTTTATCATAAAATTTTCTGGAATTTTTGTGGAGAGTTTGAATTTTATTAGAAAATTTCAATTGTAGATAGATTAGGTTTTGCAACCATTGAGGAAGAGAAAGAGATGAAGAAAAATGAACGTACAGCCAATTGACAATAGAAAGGAGGCTAGGGTTTATCACAGCATATTTATAGATAGATCGCAAAAGGATAGGTGTGCACGAATTTTAACGTGCAAACAGAAGTGGTCCCAAAAGGATATTAATTATACACGTTACAGATTAAATTATTTCTTTCTCAACATTTACATTGCATTTTAAGCGTATTCACACATGTATAATTAGATGCTTCATTTAAATTTCCATATATATATATTCACAATTCCATAAATTTCCAATACATAGATAAATTTCCAATTTCAACTAAATTTCTAAATTACTGTAATAATTACAGATTAAATTTCTATCCATTCTCAATAGATTTACGTTTACATACTAAAATCCACATTTCTATGTACATTTGAATTCCATATTATACATATTTTATTTATCTTAATTACTTCCAACTACAACATAAAACGTTTTATTCAGTTTCCAATAAATTTCAATCATGCTTTAAATCCAAATGAATAAATAACTTAATTCCCATTTAAGCATTTTTCATTTGATTTGCAATCAACCTTATATGATCAATTAAATCCCGATATATTAAATAAACGTTATTTCCATCATTCTTTATCCTATGAAGAAATTTAAGTTATTCACACCTATTACTAAATTTCATATTAATGCACACTAATTTACATTTATTGCAATGGTTACCAAATATTTCCCTGCAATAATTCATTCCCCTATACATACTTACAATTCCACTTAAACTTTACTATACCCATTTATTTCCTCAACATTAAAACCAACGTTAACTCAATTCCACTAATGTACACTTATTCTATTATCACTTACTAACCATTCAAATTTTTATTAACAAATAGGCAGGTAATTCCTATGTTACAAATTTTTAATTCATCCTAATCCCTTACTATTGACATACATTTGCATTACTTACATATCATTTACAATGTTACCCAAAATCTCTATCCATTGTAATTAATACCTTAAATAAGTTTCAATTTATATTCAAGTGAATACATTACCCTTTTTCGTTATGTCATCCATTTTTCACAAGAAACGTTTTATCGTTTCGACAACATTTTATTTCAAATCACCTACATTGATTTGTGTACATCTCTACTATTTAAAGCATTACCATTCTCACCTTCATCTAAATCTTCATTTATGAATATTTAAAAATAAATTTCACTTATTTCCTATTTATACACTTATAAATTCCAATTCCAAATAAATAGATAAATCTCCGTTTGCACTACTTAAATCAAAAATCAGCGATTATCCTATCTATACATTTTAAGTGGATGGATCAAATGTTGTATTCAAAAATCTACTTCTTAATATTCTTAGATTTAAACTCAACTCTCTATTAACAGAATATTTAGATGTTTAAACTTCTTTTATTACCATTAACTTATTATTATACATTAAACTTAAATATACTGACAAAGCTCGTTTTTGGTACTCTTTTCATTTCCATAAAATTAGCAGTGGATTCATACCTTATTATGTAATTAACTTTAATTCCACCTAACTAAATATTTACATAATCTTTTATTTGCAATAAATCAACTATTTTATATTAATTAAATTTAATCTTCCTGGTTTACTTATTCATAGTATGTAATTCAGTTACTCACCCTAACCTATTTATTTGAAATCCAATCCAGATTATTTTTACTAAGTTCCAATTTCCAAAGGTTACTGCAATTAATCCAATTAATTGCAATAAATTCTAATAAATTTGATTTTATTGGATTACACTCAAAATAAATCAATTATTACTCAACCACACAGTTAACATTTCTTTTATGATTCATTACAGTAATATTTCCCAACTCTCATCTTTATTTTCATAAATTACTGGATTTCAATTTAATTGACATTTTGTTAACTTTACACATAAATAAAAGCTTAAACCTCAATTAATTCATTCCTAAGATCACACTAATTATTATATTATAAAATGGACCTTTCCCTTGGTTACATCTTATTTATTCTCTTACCAATATTCCACACTAACTGCAATAATTTAGTGCATTAATTGAAATTGATCAAAATAAAACTTAACCAACAAATAGAATAAATACGTACAATAATTATTGTCATTAAATCTATTTCATAAGTCTACACTCAATTAATTCCTTAAAATAAGTTTTACGTTTATAAATTTACCTTCACACTTCCCGTTACTATTTTAATAATTACTAAAGTAACATTTTCATAATAACAACATTAAAATTTCTCAATATTTAGATGAACTTTATTTCCAAATACACACTACCAAATTTCAATCACTTATGTTCTATCCAACATTCTTTTAGATTTTATTTCCATCAATTAGTTCATCCAATATTTTCATACATTTATTAACAAATTTTCCATTATACAATTTCAATTCTCCTTATTATTATTTCATTAATACTATTACCAACTTTTATTACTTTTAGTATTAATTAAACAATCATATTTAATTAAGAGGTTATAATGTTGTATTCACTATTCCCATTTTCACTCCAAAACTCAAACAGCCGTTTCAATTGCATTTGGATTTGCATTAAATTGGTTATCCATCAACTGCCATCTATATTACCACCTTAATTCACATACAATTACAGTCCTTTTTAATATATTAATACATAGGTAATTTAAATTTTGTCTTTATTTCTTTAATTTACATTTTATTCAAGTGCGACAATTTACGCTATTTCTTTATTGATATTTCACCTAACTTTCAACAATTAAGTTAAATACCCGTTTCTACAATTCATTATTAGTTATAAATTTAAATCTCCTTTATTTATTCAACTTACACACAGGTATACATCTTACACTATCTCAATCATTGGATTTTCATTTAGCGTTCATTCCAGCATAAATTCTATCTCTTTTATTTATATCTTTATTTTTCTTTACAAATTTTTTTTATTACATAATCCCTTTTTAACTAAAATTTAATCGTCGAAATTTACGGGTCGTTACACTAGATGTCCCTTTTATTTCAGTTTAGTGGTGCGGTTGCTGATTCCAACCGTGGGGTGATCTTACTCGGGAGTATCCAGTAAGGGGTAGTCCCAGCCTTGTGTTGCAGGGGATCGGGAGTAATCCTCGGTACGGTGATCTAGGCCACGTACTGTGACAGGTGGTACCCCAGTGCCTATTCATTAGTTGGAAATCCATTCTCCCTACGAGCCTTTTATGAGTTTTGTTTGTATTAACCACGATTGTGGGTAGTAGCTGGAATTTAATGAATGTAACAATTTCGGCTATTTTAATAAGTATTTGTAAATAGAACCTATTATAATATCAGAGGATTTTATAAAAAGTGTTTTAGCTATCGTAAGGTAAAAACCCAACATGTTTATTGGTGGCGTGGTCTTACGAGATGCTTTTGATTTTCAAAGGTTTTTGAGACTTTAATAATCAATTTGGGTGTATTTTATCAGCTGCTATTCCAGACTGACTCGGGTGTTATTTATTATAATGCTCAGGTCAGACCGGGTATTATATGTTAAGGATAGGATGCTATGGAGCAAGAGAGGAGCTGGAGTCCGAGACGTATTATCCGTACTTGTTTATATCCGCTGCTTTGCTTTTTTTGAAATTGTCAGGCTGGTAATTGTTGTTTGTTTGTGATACTCTGATGATATATTGTATAAAACAGATATAGTTTTCATTCTGTGTAAAGATCTGATATTATATATTATATTTTGTTCCGTTGCGATTGTGAGATTCTGATATTGTTTAGTTCCTTCTTTCTTCTATCTCTTTTCTTTTCCCTTATCTATCTGTCTTTTCCGGCACTTGATCGTAGGCATATTATACTGTGGAGTATTTTGTGTCGATTTTCGAGGGTCGAGAAGGGTGGGTCGTCACATTATGCATAGTTTCTTCTAGAATTTGTCTAGATATGTGCAATTGAAAAAAAGATAGTCTCTGTCTTCATTTTGATTTGAGAAGAGCACACATATTTGATTAATGCCATTGTTCCACCTGCTGATTCTATCTTTTGTGTTCAATTTATTTAAAATAGCCAGTAAAGAGCCAGTTGACATTTTAGGAGAACACTTATTATCCCATATGACTTTGGATCACATAACTACAGTGTGTTTGCTTCTTATATGATCCCATGCCGAATTCAAATTAAATTGACCATCATTACGAGGTAGCCAAAAGCAGTATTCATGTTGCAACCGATTATCTTTTATATTATGCACTGTATTATGACATTGAATGGGAACATAATCAAGATAATTTTTCCATTCATTATTTGCTACAAGAGTAGAAACTATTCTGCTATTGCCTCCATAAATAATCATGGATTTCTAGCTAAAATTTTCCACTAAGGAGTAACCATTGGTCCATGGGTCTGGCCGAATATCCGCATTCCCACCATTTACAATTTTCCTGTTAATTAAACTTGTCACCATTTTCTGGATTTAAGTAAGATTTTCCAAGTATGTGATGCATTTTTATTTATGGCAGCAGTCCAAAAATTAATATTGCTACAATATTGGTTTTGTATCCATTTGGTCCAAGTTGATTTCCCTTGTAAAAATTTCCATAAAGTTTAACAACCACTGCTTTTCCCATTTCATCAATTTTCCTAATACTCGGCCCACCCTCATTCTTGGGTTTAAAGACATCATGCTAGCACATCTTATGTGCTTTAGATTTCCAAGTGAAATTAGCACGTATAAAATTGATTCTCTGAATTACAGACACAGGAAATTGGGAAAATTACAAACACTTATTCAATCTTGATGGTTATAAAATGATACTTTCGTATCATTTCTTGGATCATATCCAAAGCACAAACTCAATATTGCTCCCATTGATTTTGAGACATTTTTGGTTAATATGTGTAAACAACTTACTCTAAATCGTTATTTAGAATTTTTTGTTTCAATACATATGTACCAAAATACTAGGACATATCAAGCGATAATTTTCTGAGTAAATCCAAGTTGACTTGAACATGTTGAATATCGAATCTATTACGTTAATTTGAATAATTGAAATTTGCAGTATTATTCTTATCAACATTGCTAATTTAGTTCCAACCGCATTAATCTTGCTCATAAAGACACAATAGAGGTCGATGGATCATATCCCTTCAGTTACGATCAACAAAATCAATATTTTGATAGCGTATTTGGAATTCTTTTGCATTTGCGCATCATACCATATAGAGTCAACACTCTCAATGGTTTAATTAAACAATCTAGGATTATATATTTTCGATATTAATAAGAAACTCATAGTTTCTCTTCGATGTGCGAGAATACTTATTAGGCATTATAATACTATGTATTCGTATATGTTAGTTAATTTCATTTCATCTCATATAATCAGTTCTATCCATGGATCGGATCCAATTCCATTTTACTACCAATAATTCCTCAAAGCAATTTCTTCACAATGAAGTTGGTATATCTTGAAACAAAAATTGTTTCTCAATGAAATAGAATAGGTATTCATAAACATTTTGTGAATTTCTTTATTTATAAAACTTATTTGGTTTTAGCTTACAAAAGTTATGTTCGAAACATAAATGTGTCATCCAATGACAGTCTTTTCAAAATCCTTTTGGGGAGATTCATACAAGATCCCTTATGAACAATTATTACGTGCAATCTTTCAACTCGCACAACTTGCCAATTTCTTGGCCTAGGATATGTTGGAGTTTCTTATAAGCTCTTATCTTGTAAAAAATTATAAAATGTTATTTAGATCGAATAATGTTAACCTCTTGTAATACCCTTAAGTACATTACCTTATAGAAATAAACTAACTCAACTTCACTCACAATCAATCGTACATTGTCCAACAATGTTCAATTACTCAATACTGATGCATCATTATGTATCACATGGAGGAGTAATTTTGAGATTGAACCTTTATTCATTTTAGGTACATCTAGAACATTTTCCAATATACTTACTCATTCGATCAAATCAAATTATTTCTATCGAATGTTATTTTATTTACTTCTATTTTATATTCTATAAGTTTACCGTAGACATACTACACGTGTATCAAATACACATATCCATGTCGACAATAACTCATCGATGAATATGACGAAGTACATGGAATCGTTTTGGTATTTGTAGAATTATGATTGCATACATCTGTGTGTATCAATTCGAAGAGTTCATCAACTTTTATGATACTCCCATTAAATGGGTGCATAGCCCTTTATTGTTTGAGATATAATTAACAAGTATCATATGATTTAAAATCATACAATATAATTATTTCTCAAAGCTACGGCTTAATCTATAATTCCAAAACATTATACTTTTGTATTTCCCAATGCTTCACTTTTTTATAACTTTTTTTACCACATTATAATTTTATTTCACAAAGAATATTCATAGTATTCATATTGAAATATAGATATATCTATTTTTTTCAGTCGGTAGCGAAAAATAATCATTATTTCATAAATAATGTATGGTAAGTTTTACGGAAACAATTTTCATACCATGATGCAATTAATAAGTGTTATATGACTGCTCCCACTATTTCCACCATTACTATAATAGCATAATAAATTCAGAGGTGCATCATTCAATTAATACAATTTTTTATGTCATACACTGCAACTATTTATAGTGGAGAGTTTATTGATCAAACATCTTGAGATTAAAGAAATAAATCTCATAGAAAACAATTTTGTATATGAAAATACATTCGGAATGGAAATCATATTTTTTATTCCAATATTAAGTATCAGTTATTATTACAATTCCTATTTCCAATGTTTCTTTATGAAGCAGAAGTGAGCATTCATTCTCTTTATCCCAACTGTACCTTAAATTTCAACTATTCTTATACATTCATTTTCCTTTCAAATGGTCAAACTATACAAAAGAAAACGTTACCACAATATCATAACAAACTCTTTACAAAAGTGCATATGATTATCCTTACCAATTTTCTATATGAAAATATATTTTGGAATAGAAATCATATTTCTTATTCCAATATTAAGTATCAATTATTATTATAATTCTCATTTCCAATGTTTCTCTATGAAGCAGAAGTGACTATTCATTCTCTTCATCCCAACTGTACCTTAAATTACATCTATTCTTATACATTCATTTTCCTTTCAAATGGTCAAACTATACAAAAGAAAACCTTACTACAATATCATAACAAAATCTTTACAAAAGCGCATTCGATTATCTTTAACATTTAAGGATATCAAATATGTTGCACTTTACGTAAATCGATCAAAATGACATTTCAGCGATCAAGTTCTTAGATTCATCTTGTATTTTTTGGTCTTATGTTACACTAATACAATATGATCCCATTTGTAATCAATCAAGTTGAATACATGATCTTAAAATATCATTTATTGGATTATTTCCAATGAATTATATTCGTTGAAGTAACGTACATTACGAACTGTGACCGTTCACCATATAACATTTATAAACGATAGTATATGGACCAAATATCCATATCCTTGTATTGCTTTTAGAGTTCGAAACTCATAGAGTGCAATACACGGTCTCAACCAAATAAGCACGTAAGTGACCTTTTTACAAATGTATAAGTAGTTGTAAAATTGGACACATGTATGGGTATAGAAAACATTAACATGCATAGGCATTTAATAGTGGGTATTATATTTCCATTTATCAACATTCAATTCAGTTCGTTTGTATATGTTAATCGGTAAACAGTTTAGCAATCATATTAAATACAAAAATTTATCATCATAAATAATTATAACATTATTTAGCATATTTTCTTACAATATTAAAAAGGTTAAATGTTACCATTTCATTTCCTAATAAGGCTCCCACTAGTCTTTTTTGTTTCTCCAAACCCTAAGATGAAACATAGAAGTCTTTCAGATTCGCTAGTGGGTGTTAGGACTCGTCTATCTTGGTATTCTCAGCTTGAGTTTGCTCAACAAATCATAGCCCTACAAATGATGGATAACTCCTTCCGGTTGTATGACATACAACTCCTGACCTATTTTTCCTTGTCCTAATCTCATTTCGACCTTGAATTTGCTCAACAAATCGAAAGAGATTATTCGCTCATACATACGACATCGTGACAGCCTTAGTATAGTATATATACCTTGAGTTTGCTCAACAAATACATATAGTTATCGTAACTTATCTATTCAATATATTAATAATATTACACATAACATCCCTAGATTGAGTTTGCTCAACAACTAAGGAGTATGTAAGTAATTTATTAATACATATGATAGAGGGCAACATTATATTGTAGATTCGTAATCTTCAATATATTATATTGAGTGATATCGACTTATGGAACAATGTATTTCTTATGAAACACCCTCGCGATTCAAGTGTTAGACACATCGGAGATCGTAGTATACGTACATTTACGTATGTATTTTTTCCTTAAGTCTATCTTATGGATAATATTTTATTAATTATATCTTATTTAATTAATTTTAATTAATTAAATCTTTAATTAATTTTAAATAAGTATTCCAATACAACTTTTGTATTGGACGTATCTATTATAACATTTATAGTGTATACTATCGCCTTTATAGTATAACACATATATCTTATTTATGCGTATTTTTTTATTTAATTAATCAATATTTAATTAATTTATTTAATTAAACAATTTTAATTAAATTATATCAATTTCAAATTTTATCTCACATACATGTATATTTATGTTATCTTAACACTTTAAAATAACATAACATACACCAACATATATAATACATGCATATTAACTCATTTACTTAATTTATTTTAATAATCTTATTAATAAATTTTAAATTTTGAAATTAATATTTAAAAAATTTCAAACATTTTGAATTTTTCATTACCTTTTGAAACATTTTGAAAATTTATGTTATATCATGTTTTTTTATAATAAACACGTTTTTATTTTAAATTTAATTTTTAAATTTAAAATCTTGTCTCAGTTGTCAAAAAATTTGTGAAAATTAGTCCAAGGCCCACTTCAAATTGGGCATTTTCTATCAGGGGCAACCTTTGGGCTCACTTCACCTTTCAAGTCAGGCAGGTAACCAAGTAGAACAGGATGCTTGATTACCCAATTCCAATTCTAGACAACATCTTTCTAAACACCGTACTAAGTGCGCAAGCTTAATTAGTTAACCAGAACATGACTAATTTGGACTGCATAGGCCATTGTAATCCTATACCATTGCTGTAACTGGGTCAACCCGTAGCGGAAGAAATTAATGTTTCAAAAAATTTACCATTTTTGAATCATTGATGGGTCAATGAAGTCTAAATGTGTTTAGATCTTATCTGAATTTCTTTTAACAAAGGTCAGTATTTTATTTAATACCATATTTTGTTTTATTAATTTGATTCTAAAACAATAAAGAATAGGTTATAAAAATAATGTTTGAATATATAAAATCAAATATAGTCGTTCCGGTTGTCCCTCCTTTTGGCAAAGCCGAGATAACCAAAAATCAACTAGAAATCAATGATTATTAGGCACGAATATCGATTATGCATTGCAGGTTCGCTATGGATATCGACGGATTTTGTCCGAGTCCGGATCGGGCCACAATTGACGAGACATGACAAGCAAAGACATGAAAGCCGACGTTTCAAATTTCAGGTTAATCGGAGTTCGTATGAATGAGATATGATCGATATAAGTTGAAGAAAATATAGCGTTCGTATCCATCAAAGAGTCGAGGTGATGGCATATTCGGATCCATCAGCTTTGTACCCAACAGAATGACTTCGCCTCGCTCTGTTCGAATCCATCAAGCTCGCATCGATCAGAATGTTCGTATCCCTATGTTCGAATAGATCGAGGTCATCTATTCGTGTCGATCATGTGGAAGCCTTGCTCGTATCAATCCTAAATTTACCTTTCGTATCGATCCCCGGAAATCGTGGATCATAGTTCGTATCGATCAATAGGAGCCTTCATTTCGTATCGATCAGCTGATAGATACGAGCAAAGTCAAAGCCAATCGATACGAGCAGCACTCCCTTTAGTGATCGATAGGAAATGGCATCCCAAATATCGATACAATCATCGGTGCGAATAGAGCTTCATCGACACGAAATAGAACACGAAACATAGATGCGAAAGTGTCAATGCAAACGAGGCGAAAGCCTCGGAACGAATCGATCAACGCGGCACAAAAGGTGGAGTGATCCAAGAATCTCACGCCACATCACCACGCACTCATGTGTCCAGGTCGATTCAAAGGGATGGGTACGAAACTATGGATTCGAACTCAGTAGCATACGAAAATCACAATCTTGCATCGATCATATCTCACAAACCACAGGCCCAAATGCGATGAAATTTTCACTGGAGCTTACGCACAAGCTGAAGAAGGTTCATCCCAAGTTTCGGCTCGATTGGATGACTTCTTGATCGATACGAAATTGGTTCGAATCGATCACGGATCGAGTCGAAACTTTACAGGATCGATCGTGTGGGCCCCCCACATGCCAGAACGAGTCTCCTGAAGTTTGAGCGTGATATCAGCCTCCTACGCCTATAAATAGAGCCCCAAAACCTGTAGAAAGAGGGGATTTTCAACTCTGAAGGGTCCAAACTCTGCCGGATTCTATTTTCACACTTCACCACTATTGTTGTACTGGAATTCCGGAGCTATAATCTACTGTACCCTGCTGTAATTGATTGAAATCATCAAGTGAATCAATAAAGTCACAAACTTCAGAGTGGACGTAGGCCGGATCGCCGAACCACTATAAATCTGTGTTGTTTACCACTTTCCTTTGAATTTTCTGAGTGATTTTCATACTTATTACTCATTGGTGATCTGTGATTGTGAATTAACGATTATCGGGTGTTTGTGACCAATTTTGGCGTAACACTTTGGTGCTTTCCCTGAGAGCGCAAAATTCAGGGATTCTACCACGTGGAAGTTGAATTTGAAGGTTTAAGAGTTTAGATCTAAAAAGCTATGACAAGGCAATCAAGTAGAAGGCAGAGACCAGAGAGAAGTCAACACAAAGGGAGTCAAGAGGCTTCCTCGGGTGCGAACCAAGCCTTAGTCTTCATCAACAGGGATGAGATGGAGACAATGATGCGAAGGCAAGAAGAAATGATCCAGAATTTGTTTCGACAGGTTGGACAACTTGAAGCATAGAATCAAGGAGCAACTGGAATTCAGAATGGGGCAGGCCATCTCGGGTGGCACCAAAGCTAGGGGCACTCACCTAGAGCACATTGACCCAATACCAAGAAGAGCATCGGGTGGATTCGAACAGCATGACATTGGTAGAGGAGCGGGTGCTCAGCCAGCAGAACAGATTCCAGAACTCCCTCATGAACTTGGGGGGGCAGGACGAAGGCAATGGGCATGGATTATAGCTTGGAGACAACGACGGATTGGAAGAGATGGTTAGGCGAGCAATGAGAGGCGGATTGGTAAACAAAGACTTGGAAGATATGAATAGGAGTCCTTTTACCACAACAATCAAGCGAGCTAGGAACCCACCAGATTTTAAGCTACCATCATTGGATATGTATAATGGGTGGACAGACCATATGGTTCATCTAACAAAGTATATGAGGCACATGGAAGTGCTGGGGGCATTGGAGGAGGTCATGACCCGGTGCTTTCCATTGTACCTGGCAGATATTGCAGCGTTATGGTTTAGGCAACTGGAGAATAAGTCTATTGGATCATGGAATGATTTGACTGAAAGGTTTATGAGACAATTCAGGGTTCACATTTCGAGACCCAAGAATGTGATGAGTCTGGCAGCACCGAAACAAAGAGCTGGGGAGTCTTTGAGAAGCTTTTTGACGCGATTCAATGACGCTGCAGCATCGATGGATCGACCGGATCCATCCATGGTCTTGATGGCAGCTGTATCGGGCATAACTGATGGCATAGAATTCAAGAAACAAGAGACCCCCCTATGGATCTAGGGGAATTTTATCATGAGGCTGAAGGATTTTTACGGTTAGAGGATGCAAATGCTGAAAGAGGGGAAGGAGAGGGAATCGACGTTTATGCGATCAAGGGCGGAAATCCTACTGAAAAAGGTGCAGAAACTAGCAAAGGAAAGCGAAAGGCTAAGGATAACGACAAAAAATCAACACGACCACGAAAAGAACCAAGATTCACCTCATATACGGAGCTGAACGAAACTTTGGAGCTGATCTACCAGGAGACCAAGGGACGGGTTCCTTATCGAAAGCCGACGAGGAGAGATCCGACTAGCAACAAGAGAAGGTCAGACAAGTATTGCTGTTTCCATGAGTTGAATGGTCACAGCACAAACGACTGCAGACACTTGAAAGATGAAGTCGAGGGGCATATCCGGAATGGTTTGCTATCGCAATATGTGAGAAGGAGAGCCGCAACGGTGGAACAAGAGCGACCACTGCCTGCACAACCTGAAGACGGCTCGGGATCGAGGCGTCAGCTTATTATCAATTGTTTGAAATAATGACGGACGAGTGGAAAACTCCACACCGACGCGATTAAGTTGTTTACACATGTACGGGACTGCGAACGATCCTCAGGCATGCTCTGATACAACTATAAAATCATATCGATGTAGGTGTTTGCACTCTGACGTCATTGTTTGCTTTTTTTCTTTTATGTTTGGATTTGATTTTGTCGGACATTTATGTTGAAAATATCGATTGAATGGATATTTATTGTTGATCATTCTGAAATGGCTAAGCTACTTACACATGTATGGGATCGCGAACGGTCCTTATGCATGCTCTGAGATAGCGATAAACCACCATGACAAACGATCCAAAAACTCACTCGAACGTGAAATCTGGTATTGACAATACTAAGTCCCCCCCGCGCACACACAATTAGCCTCGAAAGGCACCCGATTGTGAACGGTCACAATTAGCCTCGAACGGCACCAGATCGCGAACGATCACAATTCACCATGGACGGGACCCGATCGCGAACGATCACAAGTCGCCACGAACGGCACCGATCGCGTACGATCACAATTTGCCACGAACGGCACCCGATCGCGAACGAACACAAATCGCCTCGAGCGGCGCCCCGACCCGAACGGTCACCATTTGCCGCGAACGGCATCCGACCGCGAACAGTCCCATATCTCCTCAAATGACATACGATTCCGAACGATCGTCATTCATGGTCAGATGAGACTGTCAATTTCTCTGCAGGTCATCAACAAGATACAAACATCCAGCTTAGGGCGTTACAAAATACACCTTCCTACCGCAAGGCATGTTTTGGTGGGGTAAAGTGTTATCCCTCCTTTTGGCAAAGCCGAGATACACAAAAATTAACTGGAAATTAGTGATTATTAGGCACGAATATCGATTGTGCATTGCAGATTCACTATGGATTGTGCAAAGCCATGAAAGTCGACGTTTCAAATTTCAGGTTAATCGGAGTTCGTATGAATGAGACATGATCGATACAAGTTGAAGAAAATATGTTGTTCGTATCCATCAAAGAGTCGAGGTGATGGCCTATTCGAATACATCAGCTTCGTACCCAACAGAATGACTTTGCCTCGCTCTGTTCGAATGCATCAGGCTCGCATCGATCATAATGTTCGTATCCCCATGTTCGAATCGGTTAAGCTCATCTGTTCATGTCGATCACGTGGAAGCCTTGCTCGTATCAATCCTAATTCACCTTTCGTATGGATCCCCAGAAATCGTGGATCATAGTTCATATCGATCAATAGGAGCCTTCATTTCGTATCGATCAGCTGATAGATACGAGCAAAGTCAAAGCCAATCGATACGAGCAGTACTCCCTTTAGTGATCGATATGAAATGGCATCCCAAATATCGATAAAATCATCCGTGCGAACAGAGCTTCATCGATACGAAATAGAACACGAGCCATAGATGCAAACATGTCGATGCAAACGAGGCGAAAGCTTCGGAATGAATCGATCAACGCGGCACAAAAGGTGGAGCGATCCAAGAATCTCACGTCACGTCACCATTCATTCACGTGCCCATGTCGATTCGAAGGGATGAGTATGAAACTATGGATTCGAACTCAGCAGCATACGAAATCACATTCTTGCATCGATCATATCTCATAAACCATACACCCAAATGCTATGAAATATTCACAGAGGCTTACGCACAAGCTGAAGTAGGTTCATGCCAAGTTTCGGTTCGATTGGATGAGTTCTTGATCGATACGAAATTGGTTTGTATCGATCACGGATCGAGTCGAAACTTTACGGGATCGATCGTGTGGGCCCCCTCACGTGCCAGAATGAGTCTCCTGTAGTTTAAGCGTGATATCAGTCTCTTACGCCTATAAATAGAGCCTAAAGCCTACAGAAAGGGGGACTTTTCAACTCTGAAGCGTCCAGACTCTGCCGGATTCTATTTTCACACGCCACCACTATTGTTGTACTGGAATTCCAGAGCTATAATCTACTGTACCCTGCTGTAATTGATTGAAATCATCAAGTGAATCAATAAAGTCACAAACTTCAGAGTGGACGTAGGACAGATCGCCGAACCACTATAAATCCTGTGTTGTTTACTGCTTTCATTTGAATTTTCTGAGTGATTTTCATACTTATTACTCATTGGTGATCTGTGATCGTGAATTAACGACTATCGGGTGTTTTTGACCAATTTTGGCGCAAACAGTTCCTTAAATTGTATGACAAAATAGTTAAGCATAGGGCAAGAATGATCAATTGATAACATGATGTATATAAATAAATAAGAATATGTTTGAAGGTAATCGTATAAGGGACAAAAGGAAAGAAATAAAAGATGACAAAGATGAAAGATTCATCTTTTCCTTTTTGACAAACTTGATTTATGCAGCATTCAATTAGCAATCAATGAATCATTATGACATATTAGGAATAGCCAATGATAATTCATGTGCATAAACTACCGCCTCGATTAAAATTGTTTGATATTAATAACGCATTTAAACTACACAGTGTGAAATATAAACATTAAGTTTTATATGTACATATATATATATGTATGTATGTATAATTATTTCTATATAAAGATTAACCTAAAACTTCTTAATTAATTCAAAATAAACCATATTCTATTTAAACCTTTTTGATGTATTTATGAACTAATATAAACTTAAATTATTAAACAAAATATATATGTATACAACTAAATCAAGAGATTCAGCTTGTATTAATTTTTTTTTACAAAAGTGAAAAATACTAAACTGAGCAATATATTAGCAATCTTTTGAATATTTAAAAAGCATTAGTCATGTCAAATAGGGTAACAAATTTGTAAGTTTATTGGAATCAGTTTATTATTAAAACATCCTTTAATCATGTATGGGTACCAATTATAATAAAGTGCAGATAATAAGAGCAAATAAGCTTTCAAATCTAAAGAGATAACCTATCTGAATATTTTTTTTAAACAAAGTTAAACACACTAAACTGAGCAATACATTAACAATCTTTTGAATACTTAAAGAAAGATCCTAGTGTTGATTAATATTGTAGTATATACTATGTACTTCTCTCTATTAGTCATGTCAAATATGGTAAAAAAATTATAATTTTATTATAGTAAATTTATTATCCAAACATACTTTAATTGTATATGGGTTTCAATTACAATAAGATGCAAATGATAAGAATAAATAAACTTTCAAATCTAAGGAGATTCAACATATATGAATAAATAATTATAAAACAAAAGGTGATACATACTGCACTAAGCAATATGTTAAAATCCTTTGAACAGTTAAAGAAGAATAATTGTGATGTCAAATAGGGTAACAAATTCAGAAATTAATTGTAGTCAATTTAATATCAAAACAACATTTAATCATACATAAGTTTCTATTGCAGCAAAAATGCAAATAGTAAGAACATGTAAATAATAAAATCAAAAAAAAAAATACATTTTGGTTTGAATGTTTAAACATAGGTCTAAAATTAAAATACTGTCTAACCAATACAAATTTCAGTTTTGATTTATCTAAATTAAAAAACACCAATCAATTCATATAATAAACAATTTGAAATACATAACCATTTTCAAATTAAATGAGACAATATTATACACATGTAAATTAAGTTATTCAATTTTGTTCATTAAAACATTATATCAAAATTATTAGAATAAGAACATCATACCTCAATTGCAAAGCCTTGAAGGACACTTTGAAACATTAAAAAATTTCCTCTAGATGTATTTAGTGAATCGTACCCTGAATAATGAATCAAATCTTTTGGATTCAGAAATCAGCCTTCAGATGTTGCAAGGATCAAGAGGAATAAACCACCTTTCATAATTAACTCTATTTGTATTTGATTTTAGGAATGATTCAAGCCATGGTAGATCTCATATTTTCAACCATTAGAGAAGGAGAGAACCAAAATTTTTACAGAAAGAAGAATGAAAAATAAGAAACTCAATTGTACGTACATAGTGAATTAGAGAATATGTTTTATTTGAAAGAAGGAAATATTTTCCATTCTTTAATTAAAACTTCTATAATTAATTCTCTTGGTTAACTTTCTCTTTTCACTCCTATTTCTTTACATGGTATGGCTGTAAATTATATGCCATCAAATGACATAAGATTCCATAAATTAATGCATGTAATTTTCTTTTATTTAACTACAATGATATCATATATAAATGCACACAAATATAACTTTTGTAAATGCATTCAAATAATTACAAATAACTGCCAAACATCAAATAAAATAAATAATAATTATATTTCTGAAATACAACTTAATTTAATTAAATTACAAATTTTTGTAAATTAATTAAATCATGTGGTTTTTTGGAGAATTCATCATTATGGTTGTACTACTCAAAGGTGTAAATTCAGTCAACGATTAATATTAAACAGTTCAAATATTAATATTCACACGTCACTTGGCAGATGGTGTGACATTTTGGCTGAATTCATCGCTTACACATCTTGGTAAAGTCCAATTTTACTTATTATAAGCGATACCTAATAGTGACAGTTATTTACTCCAATTCTCTTCGTGAAAACTATATCACTTTGGATGTATGCAATGTGGTAATGGTCAAAGTTCCAATATCGTCCATATTTAACTTTGTAGTCCAAACATAAAGTCTTTGACTGAATAATAACAATTATTATTAATCGAAATGTTCTCGTCAAAGAGACTTTGAGTTGACTTCGGCTGACTGTGATACTAACCTCATATAGCCGAGGAGACGAATTATCTCTTGAATAGTGTTTCACTTCCAGTGCTTCCACTCGACAAACTATAGTCGTTTGATGGACGTCGTGCCATGATTTAACTATAATCAAAATGGAGCTTCCACGTTGAAGATCAACAGTATTCCCAAGTCGAGAGAACTGTGTAAATGAGTCGCATCAATATTCTCTGCTTGACCTTAGTAATATTAACCAACATAAAACTATCTAGTGAGTTATTCCATAGTTATCCAATAACTATCAATACGTAACCTCTTGGTGCCTCCAACGGTCATAAGTAATACATTGCCCAACATTTAGAGAGCGTTACATACTTTAGTCTCAACAGATGCAACAATATCCAGTCTTCGTGTATCTTGACTAGGAACATGTAAAATGGTATACTTGTTTCATCATGATAAATTACTCGCAGTTACAACACTTTGTAACTATTATCACAACACATACCATTTGTGGATTTTCTATTAAATATATTTTTAATTAAATTGATTAATAATATAACCACATTATATCAAGTATATAATAGAAAGAAAATACCTTTATTTCGAACAAGATTGGTCAACGAGTTAGATATACGTAACAAATTACATAATTGCCCCTAGCGTATACCCTTAACCCTATCAAAAAAACAAGTAAAATATTAAATTTATTAATCAATCTCAATCGAATTAGAGATTTTTTGGGAGGAATTTAAATAATGTAACGAACCGGAATTTTGGGCAATATAAATTTAATAATCTGTATTAATAATTTAATTGGTTTGATAATTTTTCTTTATAATTTTAATTTAAATTGGTGAAATTAATCTTTTTATGGATAATAAATATTTAATCTGATAATTGTGATCAATATCTTTTTAACAATTTAAAATGGATAAGATTTATTTTTCAAAGCTAATCAAATTTTATTCTGTTTATAATATATTCATTGATATATATTGTGAATAGAAGATCTTTTGTTTTAAATTAAAGATGAATTTTCAAATTGTAATATATATGTTTGTATATATTATAATTTGAGTCGTTTTGAAATTTAATTAAATCAATTGATAATATATAATGTATGAATATTGTAGATTGAAGCTTTGTTTTAGAATCAATGTTTTCAAAAGTTAATTTAAAGATTTATTCATTTGTTTTAAAATATGAGTTTGTTATTTATTTTAAATATGATAGTTTAAAAAGAATTTAAACAAGCTTTGTTTTGTTTCTTTTAAATTTCTTATTATAAAATGGTTATAAATGTATGTATAAATGTTTTAGTTTTTTGTAATATACATGTATAAAAATATATTTATATTATAATTAGTTTTAGAATAATTTCTTTGAAAAGTAAATTTATGTACATATGTAAATATCTATTAATTAAGTAATTTATATTTACATTTAAACTAAATAAAAATTTAATTAAAAACACTTATGTACATGTGTGAACATTTTAATCCATCTTTATAACACTTGTAATTTTTAAAACATGACTAATGACATTTGTTTAAATTGTAAACATGTGGCAAAATGCTTATTTAATTTTTAATAAATGTAAAAGAAGAAAACTTGTTTTTTTTCAAACACTTTCACTCTTTTGTTTCCTTTCTTTAAAATTTTTAATGGCTATCAAAACTTTTCTTCAACACTGAAATTTAAAAACCAAAATCAAGTCTGAATTTGAATTAAGATCTACAACTTCAAATTTCTCATAACTCAAATTATCGAAATTTAAAAACCAAAATCAAATCTTTAATATTAGAAGTTAATTAATTAATTGTTTAATTAATTTTAAATAATTAGTTAATTATTTATTTAATTTTAAATAATCACTTAATTATATATTAATTAAGTGTAATTACTTAATGAAGTAATTAATGGTCAATTATTGAATGTAATTAAGAATGGAAATTACTTATGGAAGTAATTAATAGGAAATTACTCATGGGTGTAATTAAATGGATGTGATTAATGGATAATCACTTAATGTTATCAATTGAGGAATTGATTGATATAATTGTTTGAAATTAATTAATTATGAAGTAATTAATTAATTAATTAATTAGGGATTGTTTAATAATGGGATTAATTATTTGTTAAGTAATTAATTAAGAGAGTAATCAAGAGTTATTAATGAAGTAATTAGAGATAGTTACTTGTTAAGTAATTAAGAGTTAATTACTTAATTATTTTAGTCAATTAATTAATGTGATTAATTAATTAATGAATGAGTTTAACTTAAGATTAATTACTAAGTGTAATTAATTAAAATTGTAATTAATTAATAAAGTAATTAAGGATTTATTTATTAATTTAATTGTTTAATAATTACTTAATGAAGTAATTAAGGATTAATTAATCAAGGATTAATATAATTAATTAAGAAGTTAATTAATTAAGAAGTTAATTAACTAAGATAAGTAATTACAAATTGTTAATTACTGATTATGATTAATGAGTTGATCAATTACAAGTTAATTATTTAATTAAAGAATTATCAATTAATGAGGATCATTAATTAATGTAATTAATTATATTTATCAAGGTTGATTAATATAAGTGATTTATTTAAGAGTGATTAATTAATTGTAATTAATTAAGGTTTAATGTAATTAATTATGATTGATTAATAAATGAAGTAAATAAAGGATCATTAATTATTGTAATTAATGATAGCAATTTAAGGGTTAATGACTGTATATGGTTAAGACTAATTACTTGAATGTAATTATAAGATAATTAATCAAGGAAGATTAATTAAAGAAGATCATTAAGAGATGATTAATTTATTTATTTATTTGAAATAAAATTATTGAAGAAGGATTTAAGTAATCCACTTGATTAAGAGTTAATCAATTCTGCTTGATTGATTGATTAATATTGGTTGATTGATTGATATTGGATGATTAATATTGGGTGATTGATATTGGATGATTGATATTGCTTGATATTGGATGATTTGGATATCTATGTTATGAGATATGGTGCTTGGTGAAGATGAATGCTGATATGAATTATCTATTGTGATAATGTTATTCATCTATCTGTTATATCATCCTGAATATGAGTTTAATTGTTTAAACCCTTAAGTACAACTTGGACATTAAAATGGCGTTTGGTTTCGGTGAGACCGGGATCGGGTTTCCATATTGGGATCCGAAAACCACATCGATTCCATTTAAATGTTGGGTCATGAATCCAAGTGGAGCAAGTGAAGACTCGAGGTGTAAGAACTATACGTCAGTATAACTCTGTGGGTGATTCCGTAATGAGTTGACGGAATAGTGCTTATAGATTCGAGATGGTGATTTAGAGTGCAAGGGCTATGGTCGTTGACTATGAGGGTGATTCCAAAATGAGTACAACGAGATAGTGCCTTCGGTTTCGTTCGAACCCGGAACGAACTTGTATGGATTGAATGCTTTCAGAACATCGTCAGGTGGACGATGAGCATTCTAAGATAGATGTGTTCTATAAAGGTAATCGTAGCCTCAAGCCTCATCAACCGGGAATGGCTAAAACAGGGGAGGTGCAGCAAGGCTTCGTGGGTATCCCCCACGTGAGAGTGAGATTTACCCCTGTCTAGAAGTCCCTTTTTATTCGGCTGTGTGGGCAGTTGGGTCGCGGCCAACTGCAGGGTTGTCTTGTTCGGGACTGTCCAGTAAGGGATGGTTCCGGCCTTGTGTTGTAGGGGAGCGGGCGCACTCCTCGGTACGTTGATCTCGGCCACGTACTGTGACGGGCGGTACCCCAGTAGCCCTGCCATTGATGGAAACTCATTCTTCCTACGAGACCCTACAGTTTTGATTGTATTACCCACTTTTGTGGCTAGTAGCTAGAATTTAATGAATATAACAATTTCGGCTATTTCTTATTTACTTGAAAACCCTAGACACTATTATAATATCGCTGGATTTCCTATCAAATGTTTTGGTTAGCGTAAGGTAAAAACTTTTCCTTGTTTATGTGTGGAAAGTCTTACGTGATACCTTTTCTTTTCAAAGGTTTTTCTAAAGTTAAGCAATTTTAACCCGTTTACTCACACCAGACCCCTGTCTGACCCGAGTGTTTATTTTCTGTTTTATTAAACTCTTGGGTACTCATATTATGTATGAGTAGTCAAGTGATTCAGGTTTTCTTGACGAATTCTGGAGGAGTTATGGAGCAGGAGGCTTCCGCGTGTAGATATTTTATAGTTCCGCTGTGTTTGTTGATATCTGTATCTGTTGTATTTGAGTTGTATAGTTAGACAGATGATTATAACTGTCTAATATCTGTTGTATAAGTTGCGTACTCTGATGTAATATGATACTGTGTAATATTTTATGTGATATATTATATTTTATTCGTTTCGCTGTGAGTTCTCTGATATTGTTCTGTTTCTTCTTTCTCTTTCTTTTCTTCTTCTACCCATTTCTTTCTTCATTGATGATGCGATTTCCTAGAGATAGGAAGTCGGGTCATCTCAGTTGGTATCAGAGCATTAGGTTGAGTGAATACCTAGGTTCTGGAGTGGTGTCTTTCTTGAGAGAGCGTACTTGTAATTTTTATATATAACTATATATATCTATATCTACCTAATCTCATGGGTTATATGTTCAGATTTTCCAACATAATTTTTAAAGGTAGATGGAGTAGTGGTGTGTGTATGTAACACGACTACCACTAATGGAAGAGATCCATATGTTGAGATTGGAAGTTTTTGTCAAGACCGTAGACCTAATACCATCTCGAGTGAGATTTGTAGTTTGGAGTAAGGATTTCTCTGATATTCGAAGGAAATCTTTTTAAAGATTCGGAGTTTATCTTTGAAGTGTAAGTTTGGATTTCGCTCGGGTGAGCGAATTTTTCTTGAGTTTGGATTTGTCGGAAGTGCAGAAGTAAGTAATGATATCTTGATATCTGCATGATGAGATGTAGTATCCTTGGATATTTTTCTGAAGATGTTTTCTTTTGAAGCAATTTTAGAAGAGTTTGAGGAGCAGTCTTTACCTGCCACGAAGAAGATTTGTCTGTGTAGAAGTTGTTTGGATCTTTAGCAAGGAGGTTGGCTGTTTCAAAATATGAGACTAAGGTCTATAAGTTATTTGCTTTGGCATGGTCTAATTTTTCATTCCTTATGAAGAGCGAGATGTGGATGCTTGGTTTGGAGTCCGATTTCTTGAAAGGTTGTCTTCCATCTCGGAGGGCCGTTGTGTGGTTTGTTGATGGTCTTGGTTTTCGAGAAGCCTTTGGATTAGAAGTTTTTGGTTAGCTGTGGTAGCAGTGCAATTCGAAGTGTTCGGTGTACTGACGAGAAGGTCTTTTAGCTTTGCTGTATCATCGAGGTAGAGCTTGGAAGCAGCAGCGTGATTGTTTCTCTGATGGTTTAGGAATCTTGGTGATTCTTCTATCAGCAGTCCGGGCAGATGGTGATGTTTTCTAGAGGGTTAACCTTGTTTGGAGAAGCTTAAAGCTGTTTTAATTGATAAAGAGAGGACGGTTTCTTTGGAATCCGAACTAGGTAGGATCACAAAAGTGACTTGCGATTAGTTTGGGAATTTTTCTTTGGGCAATCTTTTGTTGAGACTGAGGGTTCTCATGTGCAGTAGGAGCTACTAAAGTAATCAGAAGTTGTCTGCATCTGGAGTTGAGTTCCATATTGTTTTGGTTCCAGAAGCAATTCTGGCAGTTAGCCTGGTAGTAGCATGGTTCTTGGAGTAGAGGAGTTGATGTAGCAGATCAGAATATTTTTGGAATTTGGATTGGTCTGATCTAGTTTTTGAATTGGACTCTGTAGTAAGGTCGTGTGACTGAGTCAGATGTGTTACCCAGATTTTATGGATTTGGTGAACAAAGTTTTTCGGATATTGGATAAGTTTGTATCCGTGTTCATCAACAGTATTCTCATCTATTTCAGAATCAGAGTTGTGCAGCGGAAGCAAGTTAGCAGCTGTGCAAGGATGGATTTTTGCCTTTGTTTCGATCGGGCTAGGGCAAGGATATCTGTATCTGTGCAAGGGCAGAGTTGATCAATCTAGGGTTTTTTCTTGCCTTTGTTTCGATCGGGCTGTAGAGGAAATCGTGGCTTGGTATGTGAACCGGAGTGTGTCGCAAGGTGATGGTATTGTTCGGCGAAGCTTGGCGTTTCAATAGTGGCGACGGCGAAGTACATCAACGTCGAGATTTCGGCAATGGGATGGATTGGTGTCGAGTTGTTCTGCAGATTTTTCGAGCTTAAGGCTCGGATTTTGAATCGAGTGTTTAATCTCGAATCTGGGTTTAGATTTGTAATCGCGCATGATTTTCTGACCGAAGTTGGTTGTCGCGACGAACGCCGGCGGCCGGCGACGGAGGTGCATATGCACTGTGTTTTGCGTGCACAGTTTAGGGTCTGGAAAATGGGATTTGGGGAAGACGTATCTTCTCGGGTGAGTTCTTGCGTGTGTCTCGGGGGTGACTCGAAGACAATGGGGTTTGGGTTGCTTCGATGTTGTCTCGGGTGGAATCGTTGATTGCTTCGGGTTTTAGTTGTTGTTTTGGTAGTTAGGTATAATTCCAAGTTGCATTATAAACGTGAGTTGAATAATCTAATAATCAAGCATTATGGAATAAACAAGTTTATAAGTTAAACTTGTTGTTTTTAAGTGAAAGTAAATCAACATTTAAAAGCAAAAAATTGAATTTATATTTCAAATGTAAAAGTGTTTTAAGATGTTTGTTTGAAAATAATTATCTTAATTAAGTTTTAAAATTTAAATTTAAAAGAGAAATTTGGATTTAATTATTAAATCAAAGATTTAAGTCAAAATTTTGAAGTAATGTTTTTAATAACAAAGTTTCCAAATTATTTTAAATAGATATGTTTAAATTGGATAGTTAAAGTATTTTAATTTGATTTCTAAATTCCTAATTTTCAAATAAGGTTGTTATTATGATTTTGAAATCTAAATTGAATAATTTGTTTAAGTTGTTAAAATTGGATTAATTCAAACAATTTAATTATGAGAATAAATAAGGTTAAATTATTTGGATAATTAATTTAAGAATACCTATTTAATATGATTTGTTAATAAGTTAAGTTTGATTAAGATTTATGCTTTTCCTAATTTATTAAAGATTTTCTTTAATATTAGAAGTTAATTAATTAATTGTTTAATTAATTTTAAATAATTAGTTAATTATTTATTTAATTTTAACTCATCACTTAATTATATATTAATTATGTGTAATTACTTAATGAAGTAATTAATGTTTAATTATTGAATGTAATTAAGAATGGAAATTACTTATGGAAGTAATTAATAGGAAATTACTCATGGAAGTAATTAAATGGATGTGATTAATGGATAATCACTTAATGTTATCAATTGAGGAATTGATTAATATAATTGTTTGAAATTAATTAATTATGAAGTAATTAATTAATTAATGAATTAGGGATTGTTTAATAATGGGATTAATTATTTGTTAAGTAATTAATTAAGAGAGTAATCAAGAGTTATTAATGAAGTAATTAGAGATAATTACTTATTAAGTAATTAAGAGTTAATTACTTAATTATTTTAGTTAATTAATTAATGTGATTAATTAATGAATGAGTTTAACTTAAGATTAATTACTAAGTGTAATTAATTAAAATTGTAATTAATCAATAAAGTAATTAATGATTTATTTATTAATTTAATTGTTTAATAATTACTTAATGAAGTAATTAAGGATTAATTAATTGGATTAATTAGTCAAGGTTTAATATAATTAATTAAGAAGATAATTAATTAAGAAGTTAATTAATTAAGATAAGTAATTACAAATTGTTAATTACCGATTATGATTAATGAGTTGATCAATTACAAGTTAATTATTTATTTAAAGAATTATTAATTAATGAGGATCATTAATTAATGTAATTAATTATATTTATCAAGGTTGATTAATATAAGTGATTTATTTAAGAGTGATTAATTAATTTTAATTAATTAAGGTTTAATGTAATTAATTATGATTGATTAATAAATGAAGTAAATAAAGGATCATTAATTATTGTAATTAATGATAGTAATTTAAGGGTTAATTACTGTATATGGTTAAGACTAATTACTTGAATGTAATTATAAGATAATTAATCAAGGAAAATTAATTAAAGAAGATCATTAAGAGATGATTAATTAATTTATTTTGAAATAAAATTATTGAAGAAGGATTTAAGTAATCCACTTGATTAAGAGTTAATCAATTCTGCTTGATTGATTGATTAATATTGGTTGATTGATTGATATTGGATGATTAATATTGGGTGATTGATATTGGATGATTGATATTGCTTGATACTGGATGATTTGGATATCTATGTTATGAGATATGCTGCTTGGTGAAGATGAATGTTGATATGAATTATCTATTGTGATAATGTTATTCATCTATCTGTTATATCATCCTGAATATGAGTTTAATTGTTTAAACCCTTAAGTACAACTTGGACATTAAAATGGCGTTTGGTTTCGGTGAGACTGGGATCGGGTTTCCATATTTGGGATCCGAAAACCACATCGATTCCAATTAAACGTTAGGTCGTGAATCCAAGTGGAGCAAGTGAAGACTCGAGGTGTAAGAACTATACGTCAGTATAACTCCGTGGGTGATTCCGTAATGAGTTGACGGAATAGTGCTTATAGATTCAAGATGGTGATTTAGAGTGCAAGGGCTATGGTCGTTGGCTCTGAGGGTGATTCCAAAATGAGTGCAACGAGATAGTGCCTTCGGTTTCGTTCGAATCCGGAATGAACTTGTATGGATTGAATGCTTTCAGAACATCGTCGGTGGACGATGAGCATTCTAAGATAAATGTGTTCTATAAAGGTAATCATAGCCTCAAGCCTCATCAACCGGGAATGGCTAAAACAGGGGAGGTGCAGCAAGGCTTCGTGGGTAGCCCCCACTTGAGAATGAGATTTACCCCTGTCTAGAAGTCCCTTTTTATTCGGCTGTGTGGGCAGTTGGGTCGCGGCCAACTGCGGGGTTGTCTTGTTCGGGACTGTCCAGTAAGGGATGGTTCCGGCCTTGTGTTGCAGGGGAGTAGGCGTACTCCTCGGTACGTTGATCTAGGCCACGTACTGTGACGGGCGGTACCCCAGTAGCCCTGCCATTGATGGAAACCAATTCTTCCTACGAGACCCTACGGTTTTGATTGTATCACCCACTTTTGTAGCTAGTAGCTGGAATTTAATGAATGTAACAATTTCGGCTATTTCTTATTTACTTGAAAACCCTAGACGCTATTATAATATCATTGAATTTCCTATCAAATGTTTTGGTTAGCGTAAGGTAAAAACTTTTCCATGTGTTTGTGTGGGAAGTCTTACGTGATACCTTTTCTTTTCAAAGGTTTTTCTAAAGTTAAGCAATTTTAACCCGTTTACTCACACCAGACTCCTGTCTGACCTGAGTGTTTATTTTCTGTTTTATTAAACTCTTGGATACTCATATTATGTATGAGTAGTCAAGTGATTCAGGTTTGCTTGACGAATTCTGGAGGAGTTATGGAGAAGGAGGCTTCCACGTGTAGATATTTTATAGTTCCGCTGTGTTTATTGATATCTGTATCTATTGTATTTGAGTTGTATAGTTAGACAGATGATTATAACTATCTAATTTCTGTTGTATAAGTTGTGTACTCTGATGTAATATGATACTGTGTAATATTTTATGTGATATATTTTATTTTATTCGTTCCGCTGTGAGTTCTCTAATGTTGTTCTGTTTCTTCTTTCTCTTTCTTTTCTTCTTCTATCCCTTTCTTTCTTCATTGTGCGATTTCCTGGAGATAGAAAGTCAGGTCATCTCAAATAATGTTTTTGTTATCGCGCATTTTGACCAGGCAATATATGGACGAACTCGATAAGTCAGACAAGAATCCCAAAGAGATAGCTTAAGGATCGAGAAACCAAGCACAATCGAAGCTACGGGACAAAAAAGCCAACTCAAGAGTTTGGGGTCATCTCTCTAACTAAGTATTGGATCAGCATGGATCCAACATCGTGGATCGATACCAATTCAACATCATGGATCGATACCGATCTACAAATCTTGACCAAATCGTGCCCCTACTCCTACTACAAGCCTATGGTAATGTTGGAATCCTATTTTAAGTATTTTGTTGTTTCCATGTAATTCTACGTTGATCTCCATGAGCACTTGTCGACAACTTTATACTTCCATAGATCCACCATTTGGACTTAGAAACAAGCAAATACTATGAAAATAAGTATGGAATCATGAATCTAACCAAGAGTTAAGCTTAAATAAAGAGTCCACGACAACTAATTTGACTATCTAATGGATCGGTCCCAATCCAAGCCTGTGGATCGATACAAATCCATGATTTTTGCTGAGATGGCACTCATATTTCTTGGAAAGCCAGTCTCGGGTGTGGAGAATGAGGTGGAAATCTTTAGATGACATTTTAGGCTTCCTACCTCTATATATAAAAGGGCATGACTCGGTTTTATGGATCTTTTTGGTTCTCTTACTCCCTTACTCTAATTTCTTATTATAAGTCATGGATTTGTACTGATCTGAAACGGATTTACGCCAATCTATAAGAATTATACTCGAAAAACATAGTATAATAAATTGAAGTGGACATAGGCCAAAGTACGCCGAACTACTATAAATCTTGTGTGCTCTATTTCTTACTCGTTTTTCATTCATTTTCTTCACTTTTTATTTTATACTCAATCTAATGAGTGTGTATGTCATTTTTGGTTCAAATATTTTGGTGCTTTTATTGAGAAACGCTAAAATTCATTGATTTGAGACTTGAAAAGATTCACAATGATAAGATAATCAACTAGGAAGATCGTTACCAGAGGAATCCACCAAGGGGACAACCAAGAGCATCCTTAGAAGCTAGCCCACCATCCATCTATATAACCAGGGATGAGATGGAGACTATGATGAATATATTGCAAGAAATGATGACTGCTTATTAGGAAGA
Organism: Allium cepa; assembly: GCA_030765085.1. Taxonomy (NCBI): domain Eukaryota; kingdom Viridiplantae; phylum Streptophyta; class Magnoliopsida; order Asparagales; family Amaryllidaceae; genus Allium; species Allium cepa. Next base: position 409,035,747 of record CM060928.1, on the reverse strand, counting down.
GATTATGGAGATTTTCTTCAAGAGAATGGGACAAGCAGGAATAGTTGGAGTCACTGCAAACCAAAACCAAAGACCTAAAGCCAAAGCGCAGGCACCTAGAAGCAGAGTGGAGCAAGCCAACCCTAAGAAAATTGCATGGATCAGTACCCATCCATAGGTAAGGATCAGTACTGATCCACAAGGACTTGGGGCATGGTTTGTGCTGGCCTAGGAAGAAATGATGTGCATCTTGGAAATGATTTTGGGCGTTTGAATGTGGATCGCTATGTGGAAGCACGGCCGGAGAAGTATGTGTTAGAATTCGCTCGTGAAGTCAAAGGGCAAGATGAGAATGATAATTTGAGAATTCCTTTTAATAATGATGATAGGCTTGCTGAGATTATGAGATGAGAAATGGGAGGTGGATTTCCCAACCGGAGCCTGGAGGACATGAACAGGAGTTCATTCACTCCAAACATTCGGTATATAAGGAATCCGCCTAATTTCAAGTTACCTACATTGGAAACGTATAATGGAAATTCGGATCCAATAGTTTATTTGATGAGGTACATCCGACACATGGAGGTGTTTGGAGCATTTGAAGAAGCAATGGGATAGTGCTTCATATTGTATTTGACAGATTTGGCAACATTATGGTTTAGGCAGCTGGAAAACGTTTCCATAAGCACGTGGATCAAGCTAGTGCATAGATTTATAAGACAGTTATGGGTCCATATCTCATGACCCAAGAACCTAATGACATTGTTGAGTGTGAAGTAGAGGGTTGGAGAGTCCATCGGGAGTTTTTTGATGAGATTTAATGTGATGGATACCGCAGTGATAGGCCGAATCCATCAGTGGTTTTGATGGCGGCGGATTTTGGAGTGGCTAGGAAGATAGATTTTAAGGTTGCTTTGAAGCGAGATCCACGGATGGATCTCATAGAATTTTATCTTGAAGGTGAAAGGCATCTACGTTAGGAGGACGCTGAAGTTAAAGTGGAAGAGATTAATGTCATGAATGGTGGAAGACCGCCCGAAGAAGGATCCAACATAGACAAAGGAAAACAGAAGATGGATGATGACTTTGAAGGATCAACGTGGCAAAGAAGGGAACCGAAATTCTCTTCTTATACAGATTTGAACGATATCTCTAAGCAGATTTACCTAGATACTAGGGGACAGATCCTTTATCAGAAACCATCATGGAGAGAGCCTACAGACCGTGAAAGGTCGTTTAGAAAGTATTTCCATGAGCTAGATGGACATAACACAAATGACTACAGACACCTACACAACCTGATTGAGGAATGGATAAAAAACAATCAATTGCAGCAATATGTGAGAAATCTAGCTACGGTGGTGAAATAAAGCAGCCATCATTTGCAGCGAATGAAAATAGCCTTGGATCAAGGTTGAGGATAATCATCGCATGATCAGAATGGACAAGAGTCGAATTCAATTTCCGCGCTTCATTTTTTTGTTTTCTTGCATTTTGCTTTTCGTATTAGGCAATAAAGACAATATAACCTCAGGCCGCTTACACATGTACGAAATCCCGAGTGGTTCCTACGCATGCTCTTAGTCGGATGCCTGAGATGACTACTTAAGATGGTAATGACCACATACCGCTTACACGTGTACGGGACCTAGATTGGTCTCTAGGCATGCTCTGAGTCTTATGCCTAGGATGAACGCTTAAGATTTCTTCTTGTTGCTTTGATTTGATTTGAATTCTTGGATTTTTGAAAAATCACATTGAATTTGATGACTGAGATTGGTCACTTTAAGTCTCGTCGGGAGAGGCGGGACCAGAGTGCAAGGTGCAAGTCCCCTCGTCGGAGAGCGAGTGCTTGGATTTATATGATATTGATCGCTTTAAGTTTCGTCTGGAGAGGCAGGACTGGAGTGCATGGTGCAAGTCTATAACATCCCCCATTTTGAGGTCCGAAACTAACCGCTACAGATGTTGCGGTCATTTACAATATTAATTTTCGATGCTAAATTGCGATCATGTTAATAGTATCAATCATATCAAATCGAGGAATATGAAATTTCTTAAACACAATTTCAAAACAAACATTCACATTTCATTTTAAAGATAATATTTCAGACTCGTTACATAATCCTAAACGTTGCTCGGGTCTAGATAAAATATAATTATTACAGAATACTCTAAGAGCGGTATATAAAGATGCCCCTTTAGTTGATCAGAGTTAACTACAAGACAATTATAACATTTGTCAATACATACATTCCAGCTAAATAAAACTTAAACACAAAGGATATTAAATAGATAGACTCCTACATTACAAGATCTGCCTCGTGCATGTCCCCTGAAGCTTTCTTCATTCCAACCTAAATAAGCTAGAAACCCTACTCTCGAATTACTTAAATGAGCACCCAAGAGTTAGAGGGGAAAAACAAAAACTTCGGGTCAGGCACAAAGTCTGGCGTGAATAATAATATATCATCTCGGTAAATGGATATCTAGTGAGACCAAGCTACGGAGTATAACGGGTTTTCCCGTAACTAGTATCCTCTAAAATACGTCTTTCATATATTAAACACCTGCAGCCACAATGGTTAAACTAAACAATATAAACAACCATATGCATGCATGCAACTTGGGTAATCACGACCGGTCTGTCTAAACTGTCCTGACAACATAGTTTTCTCAGGGTAACTACAAGCCTATATAGTTGACTCTGGCCTACTAGATATATAAAATTTTCTAACTTACCTTTAGAAGGAAACTGGATGGTCTGTCTGAAACTTACAATTTTTAGGTCGCTCTGATCCTAATAGTTTTGCAGACTAACCAATAACCTATCTTAACTTTGTGTATCCCCTTGTGAATAAACCTAATTTTAGTCTTACCCTTGAAAAATCCATACACACTGGAATTTTGGACTAATATCAGTTATGTGCTAATGGCTGAAGTATAGGGCCTACCCTACACCAGTCCGATCTGGTTTTTCGATCTCGTAGTCAGATCATCCTATCACAATTTATCAAAAGGTTATAGGAATAATAATTCTTTAGTACAACTCTGGGATAAATACCCTTTTCTATTTCCTTTAACTAAAACCTTTACAAGTGATTTAATCATAGAAACCATATTTTAAACAAGGAAAATTACAGCTCTTTATTTTATCCAAAATACTTATGTCAAGATAAATGCTTTTTATAAAATAATATTGACGAATTTCTAAACCACTTAGGGTTATTGCCCCTTAAAATTATAGGCTACAAAGCCAAACTTAATAAAAACTATCACATTAATGAAACTCAACGTCCATATCACCATTAGGGGGTTATCACCCCCTTCTATAATAAAATCATGCTAAAGTATTTGGTATGTAAAGTATATGGCCATATAGCCAAAATTATTTACATCACATGTATAGGTTATCAACTATAAGCAGCGTCGTTACTGGTTTGCATAGTATAAAACCTTAAAACTTAGAGTTGTGGGAATGGCTACAATGATGAGTTTCGACATCAATGTCTTAAAGAAAACGCGGCCTCATTACAATCGTTATAAAACAAGCGGCCGCCTTAAGGAAGAATGCAGCATCACTAGGGTTGAGATTGATAAAACACAGCATCGTTGTAGCTGATATGAAAATAAGTGGCATCATTGGCTTATAGAGTTGGTGACGTTATAGAAAGTATGCGACACCATTGCCCTTTTATATATAATGCAGCACGTAGGCACGCGATGCAGAGAATATATGCGGCATCGTTGACAGCATTAGTATACATGCCGACGTCGAACTCCAACCCAAATGAATCCATTCCATATCACCTAGAAGTGATATCCTATGCATTCACTAAGGTAGACATTGTTTAATGGAGGCACCATCCCGACGTCAATGACTTCGGCATGTTAGTATCGTAAAAAATATATAAAATGTTTTATTTCTCTAAACAGTATTACCTTTTTACTAACATCTTTTATTTGTTGAATTCTTATTGGGTAGTAATTCCCTTTATCAAAATAATTTCTAGAAAACTGCTATAGTGCGGATTTATCTTTCCCAAACTAATTTTGTAAACCATCATTTTATATTAATATTTTAATATAAGCCTACGCGTTTCTGGACCAATAAATTCATAATAATTCGTAAATACTTGGTAAAAATTCTCAAAAATCACAATAAATCCAATTTTATATAATATTTAACATGTAAAAATTTTGAGGCTAAAAAAATTATTTAATTATTTTTAATAATTAAAACCAAAATTAAACCATTTTCTTCACTTAAGAAAATCGTAAAATATTCATACTTAACCAGAAAATTACGAAATTAAAAACCCACTTTAAAAATAATGTTTCTAACATCATATAAAATTTCAAGTCATTTGGGTGTTATATGATTAAATATCACACTTAAACCTATTTAATAATTTCATAATTAAATTCAATAATTTATCATAAAGCATATAATCCTCCAAACATTCGAACATGGCATAATATCAATCATAGTACTTTGGGTTTAATCCCAAAACCAAAATTAAACAAGCATATTAGAGATGGGTATCGTTATTCACCTTGATTCGATAAAGGAACTTGAAATTTGAGTTTTAATTTGTTTCCCCTAAGCTTTTGTCTTGTTTCCTAGCTTTTATTCTTCTTAATGGTCTCAACAATTGCTGACTTTGATCTAGTTTAGGTTTGTATGAATGAAAGTGAATGCGGGAGAAGGAATGTAAGGGCTTATGTTTAAGAATTATGGCATATTCCTATTTTTCCCTTAGCATGAATTGCTCCTTCTTATCTAGGTTATAATTCATTCTAAATAACTTATTTGTTAAGAAACGCCCTATTTTAGTTATCAAAACTCATTTTCCTTATCCTTTTTCATTATTTTATTTAAATTATCTAATTAAATATTATAAATAATGTTGACCAAAATTAAGGGTGTTACAAAGTCCCCTCACTAGAGAGCGAGCATATGTATTTGTATGATATTGATTGCTTTAAATCCTGAGCAGAGAGAAAGGACTGAAGTGCAAGTAGTAAGTCACCTCGCTAGAGCTTAAGCGGATAGGCTTGCTTTTCGTTGAGTCTCCTCATCGAAGAGCAAGCGGATTAAGCTCAGTAAAGGTCCGGAGAGACAATGGATTTGGTTATCAGCCCTGAACGATCATGGATTTGATTAATGGCCTGATGAGACCATGGCTTTTATTAACGGTCGGACGACCATGGATTTGATTAACAATCTGGAGAGATCTCGGATTTAACTACGACTTTGAGTGGCTATGGAATTGGTAAATGATCCAAAGAGATTGCACATTAAGTTGAATGTAAAAAGATCCAGAAAGATCGAACCTTAGATCATATATGGATTTGATAAAAGGATTTGAACGCCTTGTAATTAGAATAGAAGTAATAAATCTCGAATGAATATAGGATGATTTTGATATGTGATATAATAACTCCAAATGAAATTGGAATGATGATGATGTATAGACCACACTTAGACAGAGTTTGGAGTCTCGGGCTAAACATGGTTTGGATCGACCATAATTGGTAAGAGAATCCAAAAGAACATGATGATTCACAATAGCTTGATCGACTGATTACCAGAAAATTCAATTACCAATATTCCATCGGCTTCAACGTTTGTTCTTGAGTAGTGCAACTTCCATTGACATGGCGTGCTTTGAGGGGCAAGTGTTATCATGCATTTTGGTCGGGCAATATACAAATGAACTCAATAAGTCAAACTTCAAAGTTATCAAGGCAGGAAGCCTAGACAGATAGCACAAGAGTCCATAAATCAAGCAAAAATGAAGCGGGACAAAAACATAGCCAACTCAAGAGTTTGGAATCACTGATTCAACTAAGCTTTGGATCGGTAGCGATCCAACATCATAGATCGATACCGATCCACAAATCTTGGCCAAATCATGCCCCTACTCCTACTACATGCCAAGGGTAATGTTATAATCCCATTTCAAGTATTATTTTTTTGTTTCCATGCAATTCTATGTCGATCTCCGTGGGCACTTGAATCAACAACTTTATTCCTCCATGGATCCATCATTTGGATTTAGAAACAAGCAAAGATGCAATAAAGTATGGAATCATGTAGCTAACTAAGAGTTGAGCTTAAAGAAAGAGTCCACAATGACCAATTTGACTATCTCGTGGACCGGTACAGACCCAAGCCCGTGGATCGATGCCAATCCGTGATTTTTGCTGAGATGGCACCAATATTTTCTGGAGAACTAGTTTTGAGTGTGGAGAGCGAGGTTGAGACCTTCAAGCGTGATTTTTGTCTTCCTACCTCTATAAATATAAGGGAAGGACCACTTTTAAGGATCTTTTTGGCTCTCTTACTCTCTTGTTAGAACATCCATTCTATGGTTTCAATGACAACGACTATACAATCACATATATTATATATCTTATCAAGATTACATGTATGTACTACAAGAGATCGTCGTGCTCAAAGATATCGAGACTCGAAGAAAAGAAGAGATTTATAGACCACACTATGATTAGTAAAGTTATACTAGTGTATTAAGAGTCTTAGATAAGCACTGTAAGGTCTCCTTGAGTGTATATGCACACAAGAATTCATATATATAAAATTGGCACTGAAAAACATTTAAAATCTGGAAATGCCAGCCACAGATGTCTATGGAAAATCCATAGACATTGTGAGAAGGCTTGGGAATTTTATTCCTGAAGCTAAAAATGTCTATGGTTTTTCCACAAACATCTGTCATCTAACAACTGTTATATTCTGAATGGTTGCTTCCTTTCAGATTGAATAATCTCATCTCAAAGGTTGCAGCCATTAAATAGAATAGAGTTTATCTAACATTAACAACTTCTCATCTGCATTTCTTTAATCCTGTAACTTCAAAGATTGAAACTTATAAATTAACTATTCTCCTGATGTCATATTACTCTTTATTTGCGTATTTGTGCATTTCTTGCTTACATATTCTCAATCTATAATAACCAAAATATCATTTTGGTTAAACTTCCTCCTACAAGTTAAATTATTCGCATTCACATACTCAAAGAAGATCATTGGAACCGTGTTGATTTGGAACACAAGATTATCAGAGACATACTTTGGTATTAGCATATTCGTCTCGATGAAGTGAGGGTTATTTGGTTAAAGGAAAGACCAAAGGGGTGCTTTGGGTATGGACGTAGGACGGAAGATCCGAACCAGTATAAAATATCTGGTGTCCTCGCTTTTATTATTTACCTTCTTTATATTCAATTATTATTCTTTGCTTAATGTGTTAGTAATATACACTCTCACACTTATATATAAGTTGCATTATATAAAGATCCTATAGATTTTCATCCCTTAAGCTAATTTCTTATTATCACTCATGGATTTATATTGATTCGAAATGGATCTATACCGATCTGTAAGAACTATGCTTGAAAAACAAAGTATAATAAAAATGAAACTTGAAGTGAACGTAGACCGGAGTATGTGGAACCACTATAATTCTTATGTGTTCCATTTCTTGTCTTTTTTTAATTATTTTCTTCACTTTTTATTCTCTACTCTATCTATTGGGTGTTTGTGCCATTTTGGTTCAAACAGTTTCCAGAAAAAAGTAACATTGAAAGTAAGGTAGAAACGCAGTCACTAAAAAATATACGTATATATTCACATATAATTTAAGATAAATGCAAAGTGAATAACTTTTAGTGAATTAAATTGAATTTTAATCAAAATAAATTAATAAAAGCAATCAGAGTTTTTGGAAAAGAATCCTTGTTTTGAATCCGTTGAACATGGGAAATGATCGAGGAAATAAAAACAAAATTCTTGTATTGAAAATGAGGTGAAGAGGAAAATATCAATGTTTAGAATAAAAGGAAAAATAAATGCAGGATTATTATACAGAAATAAGAATGTTACAAAGGGAAACATATGAAAAAAATACATATATGCTATAAAAATAAGATTTCATTCTTAAAGTAGCATTTATGATTCGGTAACCTACTAAAAATAAATAACCAAACTCATAATCCTACAAATAGAAACAAAAATCATAAGAAGGCATAATTTTAGGAATAAAACTCAAAGGAAAGATCAACACTTTTGAGCAAAAATAATGAATTTAACATCGAACTAAATGAAAAGAAAAATAACAGAATATAATTCAAACCTTAAAATTGAGCTTGATCGATCCATCAGCCAAGAATTTTCGAAGCACTTTCAATCAAAAACATTGAAAGCAAGGTAGAAATACAATGCAATACATCAATAAAATCGTAAATAATTTAAGATGATTGCAAATTTAATAACTATTGGTGAATTAAATAAATTTTTAGTTAGAGTAAAAAAGTTTCAAAAGACTAATCAAAATTTGTTTACTAGAGTTACCATGGAAATAAAATCAACCCCTTACCTGCAACCAAAGAAAGATGATTAGAGCAGTTTTTTTGGAAGAATGATTTCTGTTTATCTGATTTCTCCAACCAAGATCCATAATTTTTTGGAGATTAAGCAATATTTTATCTAACATATTAATTTCTTTTAGTGTCAACACCAATCCACTCTAATTCATATTAATCAAAACAGAATAAAATAAAATAAATATAACATAAGCAAAAGCATGCAGCATACCATACAACATGGAAGTGGGAATTCTATGATTACAACCAAAGGAGCAAATTTTCACTTGGATCCAAAGGGAAAAAACATAGGATATGATAGTATTTATAGATTTAATATTTTATTTTAGATCAGAAGTTGAGAAAATGAATGTAAGAAAAGAAAATGAGCATGGAACATTCCTGAATAGCTGAAATAGAATATGATTTTTTAAATAAGAAGTTGAAAAATGAAAGTAAGAAGAGAAAGGGTGGAACACTTCTGAATAACTAAAATAGAAAACAAAAGAGAATATTGTTATTAATATGTAATAAAATTTTAATTTGGTGCTTGGAATGGAAAGTAATTATTAGAGGGGTAAGTGAAATTTTTTCTCTCAAATCAACCACATAAGAGGATTAGAAGTAAGAATGAATGAGAAGCAAGAATATAAATGGTCACATATTGAACTTTATGTATAATAGAATAGATTCCACATTTACTCTAGTTAATCAACAAAAAAAAACCTTTTTAAGAAAAGTATTTTTTTAAAACTAAAAATACAAAAAATCCAAATCTATCATTATTTTTTGAAACCGACGTGGATGTGCATTAAGAGTTTCACCATTTGATCTTTTAATTTTTGTTTCCAATAAACTTTTTAGTTTATAGATCATGTAATAAGTTATATAAACAAATAATTATGTATATATAGTTCTCATTGCATTATTTGTACTATAGTAGCTTTCCAAAAAGCGTGAATCATTAACCATGCATCTTCCATCTTTCAACATTCCAACTGTCTGAAAACTTCCCTAATTTGTCAAAAAATTGTGCAAATGGTAAAACAACACCATGAACGTCACCGCTAAAACATGAAAACTTTATTAAAGCCTAGGTTTTGATAAAGACGGTTAGTATAAATTTTGCAAAACATAAGTTTAGATTGTAAAATAAAATATAAAACATTTAAATAACTAAAGTTTTCGAAAAAAAAACACTTACCAGAATAAAACTACTAGCAAAGTTTCAAAAGTTGCCTACTATTGGTAGAACAAAAGTGTAATTTTTCTTCAAATTATGGAAAAAATTATTATTTTGATGTTCTTTTACTTTACATGTAATGTCTTTTGTCTAATTTTTTCTTACATAATTATACAGGTTAGACTTGGAAAAGGATTAGGATCACCTACAAATGAGTATTCAAATCCACACGTTTATAAAATGGGTAACTTTTTTTAAAGATAACTGAAGAGAACTATTTTTTTTTCTGCAGGGCTAGCTGGCATTTTTGCTGCGTCGTTCACTTTTATTACTGAGACAGCTAACGAACAGGTGATCAAAACGGGCTTCGGATCAACTATATACAATAATAACAATAAAATCATAGGAGTTTGACAAACAAGTCTAAACTACTATCCTAAGGAGGGACAACTATTCCCCTTTATCTAAACTGATATCAGCATCCGAGCTAGGGCTAAAAACATACAAAAACTCAGAGAAGAGGGTTGCAAGGTTAGGTACTAACTTCCTCGAGAGCTTGGAGCAGAGATAAAACAAATGAAGAGAAATATATTCATAGCAAACTGAAAATTCAATCAAAAAGTATAAATTAGAACAAAAACAACAAATTCAACATCAAACTTACTAAAAAGATAAATAATAAAAAAGGTCAAACCTTTAATCAAGCTTGATCAAACTAGCAAGCTAAAATTTCTTTTCTTTGATGGCCTTCAGAATACTTTGTCATAATAACAATAAAATTGAAAGCAATTGGTAAGCATACAATCATTGGGAAATATGTATAAACTCATAAATAATTCTAGATGAATACAAAGTGAAAATATATTTATGAGTTCAATCAAATTATAGTTAAATTAAATTAGAACATTTAAAAATGTCGACTGAAAATAGTTTGGAAAGAATTTATAATTTGTTCTAGATTAGGAATAGAATTATTTTTAAATCATAGCATATATAAGAAACTGGAAAAGAGATGAGAAAACAAAATGGAAGTGAAAGAACTAGAAGAAGATAAATGTTTGAGATGTAGGTAAATAATAAAATAATGAATGCATGATTGTTGTACATGAAAGTAAGAATACAAATACTTTTATATAATTATATAACATAATAGAATAGGTATAAAGAAAGTTCAAGCATTATTGATATCATTATGTATTCCTTAAGCATTAATGCTACCATTAAATCTTGGGACATACAAAAACCGAATTATAAATAAGTTTAGGTTGTATAACATAATATAAAATATTTAAATACAAAAGTTTACAAAACATTTATATTGAATTAAACTTACAAAAGTTGGCTAGATCAAAATTGTTGATTTTCTTTAAAATACTATGCAAAAATTTATTATTTTGATATTCTTTCACTTTATATATAATTTTTCTACCTAAGTTTATTTTCTTATATAACTTTTGTAGGTTAGAATTGGTAAAGGATGAACGATACCTCTAATAAATTATTCAAAACTAGACACTACAAGAAAGTTGTTGTAACGACCCGAAAATTTCCAAACCCGAAATTTCCAGATAGTTAATGAAAGAAGGAAAGAGAAAGAAGAAGAGAGCAGAAACAAGTCACAGAATCTCACATTCGCTTCGGATAAAATATAATATCACATAAATGATAGTTTTACAAAGAAAAACTGTATCTTTATACCTATATTTATATACATCAGAGTTACAACCATTACACAACACTGGACAGTTTAAAGAACCTGTCCTAGATAATCTATAATATATCGCAGTGGGAATACACCATACGTTCTTGCTATCCAGCTTCCCGTCTATGCTCCAGAACATCCTTCCCTGAAAATCTGTAATACTCGGTCTGACCCGAGCATTACATCAAAGTAACACCCGGGTCAGGCTGGAAACCAGCGTGAGAAAACCCATTTAACATAATTTCAAAAGCATACAACTTATATAACCTGGGTAACTCATAACAATTTCATCAATTCACAGGTTTGGTATAGACAACACTTATTACACTCATCAATTTCTAAGTGTCGAACTATATGGCCCAATTTACTTAAATCATTCCATATCAGTTTATTGGTTTCACAAATCAGTTTATAAGAATCGAAGTGGGTTCGGGTATTTACTGAGACTCGACTCCGGTCTTCGATCCCAATGTTATCTAAACCCAAGTTATCCAATTAAATACAATTCAACCTTAATTATCGGATAACACTTTTACACAACAATTCATGATTGATTGATAATCACATTATCATCGTCCATCCAATATATCATACCACAAAACAATTCATATCAGAGATATCATCCAATTCAAAGCACTCATCATCATTCAATCATTAATAAGCAAGATTGATCACTTTCACTAATTACATTAATTAATGATCCTCTAATTACTTTCACTAGTTAATTATTCTTAAATTTCATATAATAATTAACCTTTAACTTAATTATATTTATTAATAAATCTAGATTAATCACTATCAGAAATTAACTTCCTTAATTACTTCATTAATTAAACCGACTCCTTGATTAATAATACAAATTAATCCTTCAATTATACTGAGTAATCATTACTTAATTCCTTCCATCAAGTAATTATCCTTTAATTATTATTCCTCAAGTAATTTCCTTAAATTAACTACATTGGGTAATAATCCACTAATTATTTCATTAAGTAATTATTCCTCATTAGTTACCTTAAGTAATTATACTTAATCTTTAATTAATTATATTTATTAATCATCTTGATTAATCTCATTCTGTAATTAATTACTCTTAATTAATTACATGACTTAATTAACTTCCCATAACTCTTATAAGTCAATTCTTAAATTAATTACACTAAGTAATTAATTATTCATTACTTCTACTAGGTAATTATTCCTTAAATTAATTATACCAGATAATTAATCCAAAACTACTTCAATCTTCAAATTAATCCCACCCTGTAATTTCCATTACTAATTAGTTCACTAGTAATAACTCTTTATAAATCTCATTGAGTAATTATACTCAATCCCGACATCAAGTGATTATTTAAATTAATTAAACCAATTAATTAACTTAAACTAATTATATTAATTAATTACATTGAGTAATTAATCCCTTTAACTAATTACACTAAGCAATTAATCCTTAATTACTTTCATTAAGTAATTTTCCATTGGTTAATTATCCTCCCTTAATTAATCTTTAATTATTAATCAAATTTACCCTTGACAAATTCATTCTTTACATTAAGTAATTATTATTTACATTAATTTATCCTTAAATTTAACTTGCTTAATTAAAGTATTTAATTTAAGTTTAAATAACATATGCATTTAACTTAATAATTTAGGTTAAACAAATTTCGTAACTTTCTTAAATCAAACAGTTAAAACCGAATTCATCCAATTTGTTTATATTTATCTTAAAGTTGCTCAAAGGTTTTGCTTCGGGTCCAACCCAAAGAGTACTCGAGAATTGAATCGAGATACATTCATCAGATACACCTGGAAACCTTCCCCAGAAACCCGAAGTACTTCACGAGCAAAACAACCTTTTTCCCTAAGCATCCACACCAAACAATCATCTGATACATGCGACTTCACCGTGCATGTGCACGACAACACCAGTCCCCTCCAACCATCTTTCCGTCCTCCAACAAACTTCACTTGACCTTGAAAGTCGTCACGCCCACCCAGGAAACCAAAATTCGAAGCAAAACGTAATCGAGCTATATTGCCAAAATCTGGAACCCACCATTATCGGAATTTCTTCAATCACCGACGTCCCTAACCCTGTTGACTCTCGCCGACCTCACCACGAAGTTATCTCGACCTCTAACAACGATTTCCCATCACACGATCAGGTCCGATCCTCCCATGGCAAAGCATTTTCCTTGAAAAGCCATCGACTATCCAACACAACTAAAACCCTATTTCTCAGATTCACCAACGCCGCAGTGTTTAAATGAAGCCCTAACCAATTTTGCCGACATCGTTCACCTCAACGCTAGCTACATCTACTACCTCGAGAATTCTAACTTCGTCGACTACCCATAATAGCCCGAAACCCATTATCAGTTCAACTACTAATTACTCACACGATTCAATTCTAAAAACCGTGGTTTAACTTTTAAAAATCATGATTTCAGCTGGGAAATCAGATTGAATAAACGAAACAAAGAATTATGATAATTAAATTTTCATGTTTTAGTATTTCCACTATTCTTTCTAACTTCCCAAATAGATTATAAACCTAAAATGTTTAAATAAAATTTTAAAACTTAGATTATCCCTAAACACACATAACCTATTTGCATTTCTCAGCCTAAAGGTGAATACAGGAGGGGATTTGAATTTTTCTTCCAATTTTTTTAACCCTGTAAAAGAGCAGAGTGTATTTATCTATACATACAGACATGCATATTTATATTATTTCATATCTGTAGCATGCAGGTCCATTTCCATTCATGCAACCATTTATCGCAACATTTTTCATATGATCCATCACATATATCAGTTAAAAGCAGATGATGCAATGTTTACTCACCTTAGATATAGTTGAACAGAGAATTGCTTTAAACAGAAACTCGCAAATGCCTGAAACCCTTTTTGAAACTTGAAGACTGGAAAACCACCTTTGATCTGTAACTTAGCTCCTGAGAACTTGCTTACTGTTTTATGTTTTTTGAATTTTCCAATTTGAAACTGCTGCTGGGTTGAAATTCTTTTATCTCAGATTGAAGATTGAGATCTAGAATCTGGTTTTATTTTGAGAAGATTATGAAGTTTTGAACTGATAAAAGAACCTGATTTTTCTCAAATTACTTTCGTATATGCTTTGTTTTGAAAGAAAACATAACCTGCCATTTGTCATTATATGATTAAACAAAGCTTACACTTGTGAATCTCATTGTTCAAATTACTGGCAAATGTTAATGTTCTTTATTATAAATCTAACAAATGTCTTTACCTGTACATTAATGTTTTTGAAACATATTTCCATGACATTTTCTATTTGTATTTCCTTTTATATTATTTATATATGTTTATAACTTTAAAGAATATAATTTAAAAATTAATTATACGCCAATACACACACACACACACATATATAAATCTTCAAAATATAAAGTTAATAGATCAATTTTTTTTAATTCTTAATTTTTTTAAAAATTTCAAATCAAAATTTACTATAAGATATATCTTTTCCAAATATTTATATTTTAATATTTATCATTGTCTCAAATTCATCCAGATATCAGAACTTGATCTGTTCAACTGAATAAAACAAGTTAATTATCAGATATCAAAAATTCGGGTTATCACATTCTTCCCCTTTTGAATCTTTTCGTCCTCGAAAAGGAACGAAGCCAGAATTATTAAATATTTTAAAACCAGTTAAAATATTGTTTTGATCATTTTAAAACACTTTTAAAATTTATATAGTATTGTCAAAATAGTTTTATAAAAATATCTTTTTATAACTCGATGTCTCAATAAGTCCGTCCTCGTTCTCACAGAAATTCGATCATACGTTAATCAGGCGTAAGACTGAAAATCTATAAGTGCTTGGCAGACCCGTTTTCAACATCCAGTGAAAATACTTTGAAAATAATTTTATTGTAAATATAGAAAACAGTTTTTGAAAATAGAGGATATATCTTTGGTGAGAATGCTTTGGAAATCATCACCCCCATCCATGGTCGCAGTTACATTCAAGGGTTACGTTGCCATCGCAGCAAAAGTCCATGTAACTGCAGGCTCTCCACGGCCTCTCGATTACGCCATGGAACCCACAACAGAACGCAGTTACATTCCAGGGTTACGTTGCCATCTCAGCAAAAGTTCATGTAACTGCAGGCTCTCAGCGGCCTCTGATTTTCGCTGTCAAAATGAAACTTCTCCACTCCTACATAGGTCGCAGTCTACCGATATAAAATCAAACGCAGACTGTTGGCTCTCAGCGGCACACACGATTTTCGCTATGTTACCATAGGTCGTAGTTTACCGATATAAAATCAAACGCAGACTGTTGGCTCTCAGCGGCACACACGACTTTTGCTATGTTACCATAGGTCACAGTCTACAAATATAAAATCTAACGCAGACTGTTGGCTCTCAGCGGCACACACGACTTTCGCTATGGTATACTCTACTCATAATCCCAAGGAACTAGTTTTGTCCAGACTCCTCACAGGATCAACTTTAGAACCCCCCTTGGGGCTCAAGGCAGCACCACCCGGTGGTACTCCTAAGAAGTTCATTTCAAGGGAGCGCCTTTTTCCCCAGAGCCATCATCAAAACATTTTATACTATACACATATAGTATATTCAAATCATACACCTAGTATGATCCCATACAAAGCTCCTTTACACAAAATCGATTATTCTAAAATCGATAATTCTCAAACTAGGCTTTCCAAATTCTCATATTGATTTTGCAAATCAAAAGCCTTTCTAAATCCAAAGGTTCCCAAAACCTTTTCTGAAATCCTCATAAGATCCTTTACATATATATATACACACAAATATATATATATAATTTTTAAAATTTTGGATCATTTCAAACTTGTATAAAAATCCCTTTTATACTTCAAATATTTCAAAAACCCTTTTCTTCTGGCAAAAGATTCATCAAGGGGAGTTTTCTTATATAACAAAGATATATATCTTTATTTATCCAAAATCAAATATTCAAATTTGATTACTCCTTTCAATATCAATTTCATTCAAATCCGTACGATGTACACATATCAACCGTACGCTATACCAATCTGATCGCTAACTCGATCACACAATTTCATTTCTGAACTAGTATCTTCCACCCGACTTCCTAGTGCGGACTCCGATCTGATTTCTTGATCAGAAACCGTTATTCTCCTTGCATAGTCATAACTATGATAGAGAATATCCAGAACCAATCAACAATCCATATCCAGGCTCGCCGTCGAAAATCGAGTGAAAAATCCCAACTCGGATCGACATACTATCTCGAAATTCTGTGCTCAAATCTGGATCAAATCACTATGCGAATAGAAATATACGTACATCCGACGTATTTATCTTTATTGGTTATCAGCTAAATCAATTCCATTTCTATTCACATTCACTTTGATTTTCATTCACTTACTCAATTGCTTCAATCCATTTGACTTATCACCTCTTTTCTTATCTCGATTGGGTATTTAACCAATAACAGTTTGAACTCCGACCAGTTGATTTAGAAAATAGCTTCAAAATTTTAAAATACATAAGTAGTTGGAAAATAATTACTAGTTTGTAAAATAGGTGTAAAATAGTTAGAAAATAGTTAAAATAACTATAGAAATTTTAGATAATTGCAAAATAATAGTAAGATAATAATTAACTTTGTAAAATAGTTGAAATATAGTAATTAGTTTATAAAACAGTTGGAAAATTGTTAAACAGTTTCAAAAATAATTGTAAAACAAATATAAGATAGTTTGGCTTTCAAAAGAAAGGTTGTATATATAATAAATAGCTTGGAAAAATAGTTTAATATTAAAAAAATTTATATTAAAAATAGTCCAGAGTCAAAACTATTCAATTCCCAATCTCCATTCCCATCAATTCAATTTAAATTTCCACTTCCATTTAAATTGACCCAATTCCAATTTTAAATTACTTCAATTTCCATTGAAATTGATTCAACCCCAATTTAAATTGAATTAACCTCAGTTTCTTTCCAAATTTAACTTTATTAAATCTTGATCTCAAATTCCACTAATTCAAATAAATTTCAATTGAACTAGTTCCAATTTCAATTCATTTCAAGTCCAGTTTGAATTAATCCCAATTTCAAACTTCATTTCCAAATCAAATTGAATTATTCTTGATTTTCTCCCAAATTCAATTTAAATTACATTTGAATTTAAAAATATTCAACTTTAATTACAATTCCAAATTATTCAAATCAAATCGGACCCACTTCAATTTCAAATCACTTCAATTTCTGTTTCAAATCAATCCCATTCAAATTTTCCATTTGAATTTTATACTTTTACATCTTCAATCACAATTTCAATTAATTCTAATCAAATTCAATTTGAACTAATTTCAATTCAAATTCCAAATTTAAACCATCTCTAATTATATAGAATCGAGTTAAATCCTTTATATGTTGATTTAATCTTTTAAATCAAATCAATTTATATCTTTAAACCATTTAATTCTGAATCCAAATTCCATTTTAAACAACTAAAACTTTGAAATTTAATTTATCACCAAATTTCAATTTTGTAACAAAACCTTTTGAAGTTATCTTAAACATTCAAATCTTAAGTCCAAAATGATTCCATACATTAATTCACCACATACTAGTAGTTCTTACATTACATACATTTATCCAAAATAAGAGTCTTACAGAAGTCATACATCCAGATGCTTTCCTATAACCTAGAGGTTTGGGAAGAATAGAGCCCCAATGCTCCTACAAGTATCCTTCCTATAGACTTCCTTCCAAAGGGCAAAGCCGAAACATACACTTCTCAACAGGGTGTCCCCACTTATAACATTTACTACAAAATGTTTTTACCCTGTCATCAATCTGGATAACTTTCACGCCTCCAACAGTACGTTCCGCAGCCTTACTCTTCTTCTGCCTCTCAGAACAATCCCTAGCAATGTGTCCCGGCCTCTTACAATGATATCAAATAGTCGACTCATTTACCGGTCTAACTGGTTTATGCTTTGCCTTCCTCACTTCAGGGCAATGATTTAGAAAATGTCCTTTCTTATGACACTTAAAGCACAAGACCTCAGAGCGAAACCGATGGAATGTACCCTTCAATTCCTCCCTTGTTTTACTGCACTTGGCTGCGTAACGACCCTTATTAAAACATCTGTAAAAGGTGACATTATCATAGGGTCCTGGTTCAGCCCTTTCCTTAAACTGATTCTCATATTCTTGAATATTTTCTTCACGATCCCTACGTGCAGCCACTCCTTGCTCTCTGTGTCTAACCTTCCATTCTTCACTCTTAGTCATCTCTCTCAAAGACTGAATTCTAAAGGGGCTTCCTAACCTATAAATTAGACTTAATTAGAAGAATTCAACTTTACTCTTATATCAATTTGCTTACCAAGATATACCTTATGTTTTACCATCTTTGGTTTTAAATTTTCAAACAAAGTTTCAAACAACATCTTATTTCAACATAAGATTACTTTCAAAACTATTCTGAATAATATTATTTATCATTCCCTTTAACAATTTGAAACCAAATTTAATTTCTAATGTTCCTTGTATGAATGGTACATTCTATTCAATTACTACTCGAATACATAAATTTACCACTTAAATTCTTATTTAAAATCTTTATATAAGGAAATAACAAGTACGCTCTCTCATATATATATACACACACTCAACTCATTTTAGGGTACCATTGACCCTTTCCTTAACGAGTAATCCCAACAAAGCCGAGGTTCTTGCTTAACCTTCAGCTCTGATACCAAATGTAACGACCCGAAAATTTCCAAACCCGAAATTTCCAGATAGTTAATAAAAGAAGGAAAGAGAAAGAAGAAGAAAACATAAACAAGTCACATAATCTCACATTCGCAGTGGATAAAATATAATATCACATAAATAATAGTTTTACAAAGAAAAACTGTATCTTTACACCTATATTTACATACATCAGAGTTACAACCATTATACAACACCAGACAGTTTAAAGAGCCTGTCCTAGATAATCTATAATATATCGCAGCGGGAATACCCATACGTCCTTGCCGTCCAGCTTGCCTTTTGTGCTTCAGAACATCCTGCCCTGAAAATCTATAATACTCGGTCTGATCCGAGCATTACATCAAAGTAACACCCGGGTCAGGCTAGAAACCAGCGTAAAAAAACCCATCTAACATAATTTCAAAAGCATACAATTTATATAAACCGGGTAACTCATAACAATTTTATTAATTCACAGGTTTGGTATAAACAACACTTATTACACTCATCAATTTCTAAGTGTCGAACTGTATGGCCCAATTTACTTAAATCATTCCATATCCGTTTATTGGTTTCACAAATCAGTTTATAAGAATCGAAGTGGGTTCGGGTATTCACTGATACCCGACTCCAGTGTAACGACCCAGAAATTTTATTAATTAATATTTGAGTATTTAATTAATTTTAAATATTAATAAGTGAATTTATAAGTCAAATAAATTTTTATTTGAATTTTTGGATTTAATTGGATTATTAAATCGATACTTTAATAGGTTAAATTATGGAAATAATTGAAAATTGGGTTAAATATGATTGAAAATGATTAGTAAAATTTTATTTTATCATATGGGAGTTAGAACGATATTTTAGAACTTTTAAAATCGAATTAAGAGTTAATTTGTGAAAATTGAATATTTTAATATTAAAATCGACTAGTGAAAATAGTCAATTTTTGAACAGTCTCAGAATTGAACGAAACCAGTTCCATTGGATCCGTAATAGTTAGTTATTACCGGATTTCAAATTTCGTGTCAATCGGAGTTATCGTTTGAGCGTGGCAGCTCGAAACGCATCGATTTATTTTTAATTTAAATTTGGCGAGTTAAAATAGCCATTTTTCAAAAAGTCTCGGATTTCGACGAAACCAGTTTCATCGGATCCATAATGTGATATTATTGTAAGGTTTCAAATTTCAAGTCAATTGGATTTACCGTTTGTCCTGTACGAATTAAAACGCCTAGAAATCGACTTAAATCGGTTTAATTTAAATTGAGCGTTTTCAACCATAACTCGCACATACTTCCGAATTAGCTTCCGAAACCTGTTCCATTGTGTCCGGAACGCGGGATAAACCCTAGGTACGTCAGTTTCGGCGCGTAAATCGGAGTTCGGAATTTCCGGGATGAATAGTGTTTCGATTTTCTCTATAAATACACCACCACTCTTCATAATTTTATAAAAAAAATAACTAAACCCTAATTTCATAACCCTAGCCGCCACTTATACAACCAATGGCCAGAAATGTTCCAACTTCTTCCCTCTAGATCTTCCAATCCGTCAACAATTAGAGGAAGTTGTCAACATGAAAGTTGGAGAGGGGAGTGAGAGCTTCGATGTGAACGGTGGAGATCGTGTTTGGTGTCGTGTGGAGGGAGCTACATGGGGCTGTTCATGGCCAGTCACGCACGTCGTTCATGCTACCTAGGGGGGCGAGCTCCACCATGGGGGGGGGGGGGGGGGCGAAGGAAGCTCTCGTCGAAGGCTACAAAATGGCACTTGCTGATCGAATTCAAGTCGAGTGATTTTGGTGCAAAATTAAACCCTAATCTATAATGATGGGTTTGTGTGTGCGTGTTTGGGTCTGTAGATGAAAACGTGGAGAGGGAAGATGAAGGATGCGGTCCAGATGAGTGCATTTGTTGATCCAGTGGCTAGGAATAGAGTAGGTTATAAATTAGTAAGTTATGTTATAATTGTTATATAAAAATCGTGTACAAACTTCATAAATGCATAACTTTTTCATACGAGGTCGAAACTGCGCGAAACCAGTTGCGTTGGAATCGTATGGACGAGCACTACGCGATGGAGTTGGTTTGGAGTCGTTTGGAGTTAGTGAGAATTTTGGGTAAAATTAAACGTACGTTTAATTTTATTCGAAATAAATCGCTAAAACGGAAATTAAAACCAAGGTGAGAACTTCTCACTCAATCGAATTAGTTTCGATTTTTTTTTAATAGTTAGATTTAAAATATTTGAATGCATGTATGAATGATGATTGATATCTATTGATTGTTAAAATAGACATTATACGCCGTTAGTAAGCGGATGTTATTTATTAAAAACATATACCGCGGATATTTCATAAACAGTGAAATTGGTATTATAAATAATATCAATATATATATATTGGCATATGTATATATTGCAGTTGATTGATTTCCCGTATTTTTTAGCGGATGAGACCCTATTACGCCGTTATTAAGCGGATAATATTTAATAAGAACATATACCGCGATAATTTCGTACTGGAGCGAAATTGGTATTGTGCTAATGTTTTTGGATGCAGGAAACAGGTTGGAGGGATCCAACTGGATTCCTCAACAGTTTTTATTTGATTTTCAGATATTTTGATATTTGATGGATTTTCATATCGATATATGATATCGTTGTTTGTCGTGATTGACTATTTGGTGTGTAGCATCATTGGACCCAGATTTTGGGATTTAAAAATAATTTTAAAGTGATTTTTGAGAATATACTATATTTTGGAATTAATCCATTATGAATAAATAACGATATAATTTTTAATGTTATAAAAATTATGGTTTTTGTGAAATATAGTTAAAAAGCTGATTTTTGAGAAATGTGAATTAATGATTTTTATAAAATAGTTTAAATTGGATTTTTGAACATATTATAAAAGTTTAAATATAGGATTTATAAAATTTGATTATTTTATAAATCAAGAGAATGGTGAAATTATAAAGGAATTTAAAGACGTTTTAGAAGAATAATATAAATTGATTTATATTAAGAGATTTATAAATATATATTTATAAATTGAAATATTGACATTATAAAACGAGTTTTTATAAGTGTTTGAATGAAGTAAAAATGAATTTCATTAATGAATGAAATTTATAGGATTATAAACAGTGAAGTTATAAATGAAATTTTATAAACAGTAGGTTTATAAAATTTATAAAGTTATGGAAAGAATGGAGTTTTGATAAATAAACGAATCTTATAAGTTATAAGATTTATAATTATGAAGTTCAAAGGAACGATTTTAGTAAACGAATAAATTATAAGTATTTAACTTATAATATGAACGTTTAGTTTATAATTTAGTTATAAACTGGAATAGGTTAATAAAAGGGTTTATAAAAAAGGAAGTTTTTATAAATAAATAGAAATGGAATTTATAAACGTTGTTTTATAAATCCGCAAACAACTTATTTTGATAAGTTAATTGTCATAACTTATTTAATGGAGTTATATTCACATTTTTGAATAGTGAATAATCCTTTGAATTGAAATGAATAAAAGGATGAAATTTGTTAACGAAGTTTATTCACGTTTTTGAATAGTGAATAACACGTTAAAGAAATTGTTTTAGATTTGGTGTTTTAAACAGAATTAAAACGATCTAACGATGTTTTAAAAGATGTTGAGATTCGAAACCATAGATTTCAACATTTATTGTTGAAATAGACGTTTTCGAGAAATAAAAGGAAATGATGGACTATAACACTGTTGTTATAGTAAATAATTTCCGAAAGGAAATGTTTTGAATAGTATTGGGATTTATATATCTATCTTAATTTCGAATCCCTATACTAGTGATTTTGGGTTGTTGTAACGATGTTTTACGCAACATTCGTTTTGGCCCAAATAAATATGTTTAAGTGAATGATTTCCTTAAAGAATGAAATATATACTTAATTCGATTTAAGTATATTGAATATTTTCCAAGGTTGAAAATAAATAAAATTTGTGAATTACTTATGAATAAATAAGTATGGAAATGTTTTCCAATATAAAGTGAATATTTTGAGAATTTATCTTTTTGAAGATAAATTGAAAAGGAAAATTGAAATGAATAATTAAAATCGAATATTCATTGATATTTTGGAATTATAAATTCACTAAGGAATTTATAAAGGAAGTGGAATTGGTTTAAAAATAAATATTGATTTATTTTTGAAGTATTGAAATTATATATCTAGTGAAGATATTTTGGAGAATAAATAATTTGGAATTTTTTTTGGAAACTGGTGATGTATGCATATCCAATTGATAGTTCAATAACTGACTATCAATATTTCCCTTTGAATGGGTATTTGATGTGATTTGATTAAATGTGAATGCACACTTATTTTTGAATAATCGCTCACTATTCGGGTTAACCGGGAAAGGACCATGGGGTCGTATAACCCATTCCGAATATGTGATACGTCGTTGTGAATTGCATTTGAAGATCGGTGTTGAAGACCGGTATTTGCGAGAGCGATAGGATGACCTATCGATTGTCTCTGCACTGGGTCGCTCCTGGTATAGAGATTCCTTAAGTGATGGGAAATTCGATCGGGATTGTGAATACCCGGATTGCAAGGGCTTCATAAGAAGTGCCTTCGGTTCTGTTCGAGCCCGGAACAGACTTGTATGGATTGTATGTCTGACATTACAAGTTGAGATATAAAGCCGATTTCTTTCAAATATATTTCTGTTGGTGGCGGAGAATTTATTCTTTTAGCTTAACACCCTTCTCTGAGACGTACGAGCTCAGAGGTTATATAGTTGAATGTTATCAGCGATATATTCCCAATTTGGTAATGTGACATGCTGAGTGATGCTGAAATGATCATTGTGTTGATTATTTGTGATAGGATCGTTTATTTGATCGTCTATCTTGGTGATCATTGTGTTGATCATTTGTTGACCCAAAGCATGGCTTTTGTATAAAGTATGTTTTTGTGGACGTGACTTCGTCGAGCCTCACATCCCGGAATGGTCAAAACAGGAAAGATGCGGCAAGGTTATGAGGGGTAGCTCCCTTTAGGGTATGTGCATTTCCTTCTGGAAAGGGTGGTATCATGGTATGGAGCCCAGATATTTACTCATGTTGAAACACTATATTTTATTACTGTGTGGTGTTGTTGGTGACGAGCGCTCGGTTAAAAGGTCCAATGGGACCGGGGGATGCCATATTCGTGTAGTAGTTACCTAGTGATAAAGGTAACCCAGACTTGTGTTGGCAGAGAGCTGGTTAAGTTCTCGGGGACGTCCAGCCAGAGGCGTTTCCATGTGGCAATGGGAAGTTCCTTGGCCTGATCATTCGTTGGAAATCCAAAGAAACAATACGTGACTTGTACGGTTTTAGTTGTATAACCTGCTATGGAATGTGGCGGTAACCTGCTATTGAACATAGTTAGCTATAGTAGGCATACGATAATGGTCGTATGTCGGCTAAGATTTATATTCTACTTTCGAAATGAATTTTTTCCTACACTATGCACTAGTAATAATATCAAATGTTATTTTAAATGCGTATCAAGCATCTTTGACTATCATAAGGGGAAATCTCCTCCAATTCTGCGTTTGCATGTGTGTGTGTGCGGGAGGCCTTATGGTAGTCTCATTTTTAAAAGCATTGCGAATTGAAATAAAAATATTCCTCTATTTTGATTTTAAAGATAAATAAACTGTTTTGAGTTCTCGCACCAGTCTTGTTAAGCTTTGGGCTATGTGATGGGGGGTTCTCGCTTCGCGGTTTGGTGGCGAACGGGAGACTCTTACTCCCACACATCCTCTTTTAGGGGGTTGGTTAGGTGTAAGCTGAGACAGTCGAGAGGCTGGCCGTAAAAGCAAGTTTGGGATATCAGTGTAAGCCACGGTGGGGCTGAGATGGTTGAAAAGCCTACCGGTTGTGACCGCTACCTCCGGTACGTTACATCTGGTATCAGAGCATATGGTTAAGCGACAACCATGGTTCTGTTGGGTATTACTCATTAGAGATAGAGTCAGCAGTACTCTAGAATGGGTTTGAGTGTAATAATAGCTATGAGAGCGTATTTGTTAGTGAAAATATAAAATTGTTTTATATTGTGATGATTGGTTTGTTGAGTGGTATATGAACCTTCCTCAGCGTCGTCTCGACAACTATGCCGAAGGGGTTTCTAAACACTTGAATAGAACAATTCGGCACAATATTGATTTTAAATTGGGTAAATGAAATAATTTTACCTTGATTATATATTATAAAGGAATAATTTTTCAGAATTATTAAAGTGTATGTAAGTTGATTGTTTAGTTGTTTGAATAATCTAAATAAAAGAATAATTGTATAAACAAAAGAATTATAAGCTGTGAAGTTATAAAAGAAATTTATAAATAGTAAGATTTATAAATTTTGTGAAATTATTTGAAGAATCGATTTGGTTAGGGATGTTAGTTGGTTGATGTTTGCCTTTGTTGTTTTACGTACATTTGCTATGTTGGCATATATAGTTATTATGTTGCTATATGTTGTATATCGATACTATTATCTATATGCATGGTTCTCATGTTGTTTGTTGAGTGATTAGTAGGTGCGGATCGCGTTTGCTTCGCATTTGGAGCTCGCTTTCGCGCTATATTAGCCGTATATGCTCGCTAATAAAATATAAGGTACATATCTCGGATTAAATATCGTACTTTTACATTTTTTCCCTGCGGGATGCCTCATTACTTGATGAGATGTATATTTGTGATATATAAACTGTCATTTTTTTTTCGGATCGAGCCGCGCAAAGGAGACTATGGCGAATTTTTCCGAAAATTTAAGGCGTTAGAAAAATTTTTGAAAAAAATTGGAAAATTTTGAAAACTTTAACTTTGATTTTGGGAATTGAAAGTTAAACGATAGTAGTTGTTTTTGAAAAGATAACTAAGTATGATTTGAAAACTTAGTAAAGATTGGAAGAAGTTTAACTATGAATTTTGGGAAAATTAATGAATTCTGTAACTTTTCTTACTTAATAATTTCGAGGACGAAATTCTTTTAAGTGGGGAAGATTGTAACGACCCAGAAATTTTATTAATTAATATTTGAGTATTTAATTAATTTTAAATATTAATAAGTGAATTTATAAGTCAAATAAATTTTTATTTGAATTTTTGGATTTAATTGGATTATTAAATCGATACTTTAATAGGTTAAATTATGGAAATAATTGAAAATTGGGTTAAATATGATTGAAAATGATTAGTAAAATTTTATTTTATCATATGGGAGTTAGAACGATATTTTAGAACTTTTAAAATCGACTTAAGAGTTAATTTGTGAAAATTGAATATTTTAATATTAAAATCGACTAGTGAAAATAGTCAATTTTTGAACAGTCTCAGAATTGAACGAAACCAGTTCCATTGGATCCGTAATAGTTAGTTATTACCGGATTTCAAATTTCGTGTCAATCGGAGTTATCGTTTGAGCGTGGCAGCTCGAAACGCATCGATTTATTTTTAATTTAAATTTGGCGAGTTAAAATAGCCATTTTTCAAAAAGTCTCGGATTTCGACGAAACCAGTTTCATCGGATCCGTAATGTGATATTATTGTAAGGTTTCAAATTTCAAGTCAATTGGATTTACCGTTTGTCCTGTACGAATTAAAACGCCTAGAAATCGACTTAAATCGGTTTAATTTAAATTGAGCGTTTTCAGCCATAACTCGCACATACTTCCGAATTAGCTTCCGAAACCTGTTCCATTGTCTCCGGAACGCGGGATAAACCCTAGGTACGTCAGTTTCGGCGCGTAAATCGGAGTTCGGAATTTCCGGGATGAATAGTGTTTCGATTTTCTCTATAAATACACCACCACTCTTCATAATTTTATAAAAAAAATAACTAAACCCTAATTTCATAACCCTAGCCGCCACTTATACAACCAATGGCCAGAAATGTTCCAACTTCTTCCCTCTAGATCTTCCAATCCGTCAACAATTAGAGGAAGTTGTCAACATGAAAGTTGGAGAGGGGAGTGAGAGCTTCGATGTGAACGGTGGAGATCGTGTTTGGTGTCGTGTGGAGGGAGCTACATGGGGCCGTTCATGGCCAGTCACGCACGTCGTTCGTGCTACCTAGGGGGCCGAGCTCCACCATGGGGGGGGGGGGGGGGGGGCGAAGGAAGCTCTCGTCGAAGGCTACAAAATGGCACTTGCTGATCGAATTCAAGTCGAGTGATTTTGGTGCAAAATTAAACCCTAATCTATAATGATGGGTTTGTGTGTGCGTGTTTGGGTCTGTAGATGAAAACGTGGAGAGGGAAGATGAAGGGTGCGGTCCAGATGAGTGCATTTGTTGATCCAGTGGCTAGGAATAGAGTAGGTTATAAATTAGTAAGTTATGTTATAATTGTTATATAAAAATCGTGTACAAACTTCATAAATGCATAACTTTTTCATACGAGGTCGAAACTACACGAAACCAGTTGCGTTGGAATCGTATGGACGAGCACTACGCGATGGAGTT
Source organism: Allium cepa (assembly GCA_030765085.1). NCBI lineage: Eukaryota > Viridiplantae > Streptophyta > Magnoliopsida > Asparagales > Amaryllidaceae > Allium > Allium cepa. Next base: position 409,008,200 of record CM060928.1, on the reverse strand, counting down.
GGTTTGGAGTCGTTTGGAGTTAGTGAGAATTTTGGGTAAAATTAAACGTACGTTTAATTTTATTCGAAATAAATCGCTAAAACGGAAATTAAAACCAAGGTGAGAACTTCTCACTCAATCGAATTAGTTTCGATTTTTTTTAATAGTTAGATTTAAAATATTTGAATGCATGTATGAATGATGATTGATATCTATTGATTGTTAAAATAGACATTATACGCCGTTAGTAAGCGGATGTTATTTATTAAAAACATATACCGCGGATATTTCATAAACAGTGAAATTGGTATTATAAATAATATCAATATATATATATTGGCATATGTATATATTGCAGTTGATTGATTTCCCGTATTTTTTAGCGGATGAGACCCTATTACGCCGTTATTAAGCGGATAATATTTAATAAGAACATATACCGCGATAATTTCGTACTGGAGCGAAATTGGTATTGTGCTAATGTTTTTGGATGCAGGAAACAGGTTGGAGGGATCCAACTGGATTCCTCAACAGTTTTTATTTGATTTTCAGATATTTTGATATTTGATGGATTTTCATATCGATATATGATATCGTTGTTTGTCGTGATTGACTATTTGGTGTGTAGCATCATTGGACCCAGATTTTGGGATTTAAAAATAATTTTAAAGTGATTTTTGAGAATATACTATATTTTGGAATTAATCCATTATGAATAAATAACGATATAATTTTTAATGTTATAAAAATTATGGTTTTTGTGAAATATAGTTAAAAAGCTGATTTTTGAGAAATGTGAATTAATGATTTTTATAAAATAGTTTAAATTGGATTTTTGAACATATTATAAAAGTTTAAATATAGGATTTATAAAATTTGATTATTTTATAAATCAAGAGAATGGTGAAATTATAAAGGAATTTAAAGACGTTTTAGAAGAATAATATAAATTGATTTATATTAAGAGATTTATAAATATATATTTATAAATTGAAATATTGACATTATAAAACGAGTTTTTATAAGTGTTTGAATGAAGTAAAAATGAATTTCATTAATGAATGAAATTTATAGGATTATAAACAGTGAAGTTATAAATGAAATTTTATAAACAGTAGGTTTATAAAATTTATAAAGTTATGGAAAGAATGGAGTTTTGATAAATAAACGAATCTTATAAGTTATAAGATTTATAATTATGAAGTTCAAAGGAACGATTTTAGTAAACGAATAAATTATAAGTATTTAACTTATAATATGAACGTTTAGTTTATAATTTAGTTATAAACTGGAATAGGTTAATAAAAGGGTTTATAAAAAAGGAAGTTTTTATAAATAAATAGAAATGGAATTTATAAACGTTGTTTTATAAATCCGCAAACAACTTATTTTGATAAGTTAATTGTCATAACTTATTTAATGGAGTTATATTCACATTTTTGAATAGTGAATAATCCTTTGAATTGAAATGAATAAAAGGATGAAATTTGTTAACGAAGTTTATTCACGTTTTTGAATAGTGAATAACACGTTAAAGAAATTGTTTTAGATTTGGTGTTTTAAACAGAATTAAAACGATCTAACGATGTTTTAAAAGATGTTGAGATTCGAAACCATAGATTTCAACATTTATTGTTGAAATAGACGTTTTCGAGAAATAAAAGGAAATGATGGACTATAACACTGTTGTTATAGTAAATAATTTCCGAAAGGAAATGTTTTGAATAGTATTGGGATTTATATATCTATCTTAATTTCGAATCCCTATACTAGTGATTTTGGGTTGTTGTAACGATGTTTTACGCAACATTCGTTTTGGCCCAAATAAATATGTTTAAGTGAATGATTTCCTTAAAGAATGAAATATATACTTAATTCGATTTAAGTATATTGAATATTTTCCAAGGTTGAAAATAAATAAAATTTGTGAATTACTTATGAATAAATAAGTATGGAAATGTTTTCCAATATAAAGTGAATATTTTGAGAATTTATCTTTTTGAAGATAAATTGAAAAGGAAAATTGAAATGAATAATTGAAATCGAATATTCATTGATATTTTGGAATTATAAATTCACTAAGGAATTTATAAAGGAAGTGGAATTGGTTTAAAAATAAATATTGATTTATTTTTGAAGTATTGAAATTATATATCTAGTGAAGATATTTTGGAGAATAAATAATTTGGAAATTTTTTTGGAAACTGGTGATGTATGCATATCCAATTGATAGTTCAATAACTGACTATCAATATTTCCCTTTGAATGGGTATTTGATGTGATTTGATTAAATGTGAATGCACACTTATTTTTGAATAATCGCTCACTATTCGGGTTAACCGGGAAAGGACCATGGGGTCGTATAACCCGTTCCGAATATGTGATACGTCGTTGTGAATTGCATTTGAAGATCGGTGTTGAAGACCGGTATTTGCGAGAGCGATAGGATGACCTATCGATTGTCTCTGCACTGGGTCGCTCCTGGTATAGAGATTCCTTAAGTGATGGGAAATTCGATCGGGATTGTGAATACCCGGATTGCAAGGGCTTCGTAAGAAGTGCCTTCGGTTCTGTTCGAGCCCGGAACAGACTTGTATGGATTGTATGTCTGACATTACAAGTTGAGATATAAAGCCGATTTCTTTCAAATATATTTCTGTTGGTGGCGGAGAATTTATTCTTTTAGCTTAACACCCTTCTCTGAGACGTACGAGCTCAGAGGTTATATAGTTGAATGTTATCAGCGATATATTCCCAATTTGGTAATGTGACATGCTGAGTGATGCTGAAATGATCATTGTGTTGATTATTTGTGATAGGATCGTTTATTTGATCGTCTATCTTGGTGATCATTGTGTTGATCATTTGTTGACCCAAAGCATGGCTTTTGTATAAAGTATGTTTTTGTGGACGTGACTTCGTCGAGCCTCACATCCCGGAATGGTCAAAACAGGAAAGGTGCGGCAAGGTTATGAGGGGTAGCTCCCTTTAGGGTATGTGCATTTCCTTCTGGAAAGGGTGGTATCATGGTATGGAGCCCAGATATTTACTCATGTTGAAACACTATATTTTATTACTGTGTGGTGTTGTTGGTGACGAGCGCTCGGTTAAAAGGTCCAATGGGACCGGGGGATGCCATATTCGTGTAGTAGTTACCTAGTGATAAAGGTAACCCGGCCTTGTGTTGGCAGAGAGCTGGTTAAGTTCTCGGGGACGTCCAGCCAGAGGCGTTTCCATGTGGCAATGGGAAGTTCCTTGGCCTGATCATTCGTTGGAAATCCAAAGAAACAATACGTGACTTGTACGGTTTTAGTTGTATAACCTGCTATGGAATGTGGCGGTAACCTGCTGTTGAACATAGTTAGCTATAGTAGGCATACGATAATGGTCGTATGTCGGCTAAGATTTATATTCTACTTTCGAAATGAATTTTTTCCTACACTATGCACTAGTAATAATATCAAATGTTATTTTAAATGCGTATCAAGCATCTTTGACTATCATAAGGGGAAATCTCCTTCAATTCTGCGTTTGCATGTGTGTGTGTGCGGGAGGCCTTATGGTAGTCTCATTTTTAAAAGCATTGCGAATTGAAATAAAAATATTCCTCTATTTTGATTTTAAAGATAAATAAACTGTTTTGAGTTCTCACACCAGTCACATGACTGACTTGGAGTTTATTGTTTTCCTTCCTAAACTCTGGGTGCCCACCAATTTCCACACGGGCAGTTAAGAGTTAAGGTTTATCAGGATATTCTGGATATTCAGGAGTTGCTGGAGGCAAGCTGGATGGCATGGCGTATTACTAGCTATATAGTATTTCTTTTTCCGCTGCACTGCTTTTTTGATGTTGTATACTCTGATGATATGATGTAATGAAATGAAATGTATAAAATGTAATAACTGATATAGTTCTTTGTTTAAAGATTATTCATTTATTATTATATGTTGTTCCGCTGCGAATTGTGAGATTTTGATATTGTTCTGTTGTTTTCTATTCCGTCCTATTTTCTTCTATTTTTCTTTTCCGTTCTATTCTCTTTTTCTTATATTTTAAAAGTTTTCTATTATCTTTCCTCTCTCTCTTCTAATTTTTCTGTTCTCTTTTCTATTTTCTTTTCTCTCTATTTTCTCTCTTCTTTCTTCTTTCTTTTCCTAAATTCTTTTTAAAAACACATAACATTTCGGTTTTTCGGCAACGAAAATCCGCGTACGTTACATCCAGTCTCTTCGATCCCAATGTTATCTAAACCCAAGTTATCCAATTAAATACAATTCAACCTTAATTATCGGATAACACTTTTACACAGCAATTCATAATTGATTGATAATCACATTATCATCGTCCATCCAACATATCATATCACAAAACAATTCATATCAGAGATATCATCCAATTCAAAGCACTCATCATCATTCAATCATTAATAAGCAAGATTGAGCACTTTCATTAATTACATTAATTAATGATCCTCTAATTACTTTCACTAGTTAATTATTCTTAAATTTCATATAATAATTAACCTTTAACTTAATTACATTTATTAATAAATCTTGATTAATCACAATCAGAAATTAACTTCCTTAATTACTTCATTAATTAAACCAACTCCTTGATTAATAATACAAATTAATCCTTCAATTATACTGAGTAATCACTACTTAATTCCTTTCAAGTAATTATCCTTTAATTACTATTCCTAAAGTAATTTCCTTAAATTAACTACATTGGTTAATTATCCACTAATTACTTCATTAAGTAATTATACCTCATTAATTACCTTAGGTAATTATACTTAATCTTTAATTAATTATATTTATTAACCGCCTTGATTAATCTCATTCTGTAATTAATTACTCTTAATTAATTACATCACTTAATTAACTTCCCATAACTCTTATTGTGATATTCCGGAATTTCACACCCAATTTAAATAGGATAATCTTTGTAATAAATTAATTTAAATTGATAAATTTGTTATTTTATTCAATAACAATAAATGAATTGTAAATGTGCATTGATTCTAATTAAAATATACATAAGGGTAATGAATGTGTTAAAATTTTATTCATATAAAATTTGATTTTTGAATTGAATTAAAAATTTTAATTTGAGTTTGAATTGTTGAATTAAAAGATTCTAAAATAGGTTAATTATATTCTAAATTATACTTTGAGTTTAAAGGAACATTTTCATGATTTTATTTAAGATATAACATTTGTTTTATATTTATTTCTTTAAGGAAAATTGATTTATATGAATTAAAAATGGATTTAAATTAAGAAAATCAATTAATAAAAACATTTAAAACTCTTCTTGTATGAAGATAACACTTGTTAACATTTAAATCATACTAATAAACATGTGTTAAAAAATTAGCTAGATATAGTGACAAGTGTCAAATATTTTGATTTGTTTCTTTAATTTTTTATAAAACAAAATTTTTATATAAAAAGCCATCTCTTATGCTTCATCTAAACTTTCTCATTTCTAATTTTTCTTAAGAAAGAAAAAATTAACAATCCTCATTAACAAACCTGAAGCTCTTAAAATCTTCACTTCAATCCAAAATTTACAAAACACTCAAACTTAAAAATCTAAAAACTACAAAGTAAATTCCAGAAAAAAAATCTGCATTCAAAATACTTTTGAAAATTGCAATCAAGGTTCCTGCAATCTGCAGAATTTCTGGAAGGCAAATTTCAAGTTTTTCAATCCTAGTATTGACTGATTTAAGGATTAAAACATCATCATCAAGCAGAACAATTTAATCAAGCAATTTCAAGTAAAGAGGAAATCTGCAATTATTTTCCCAGGAATTCAATTCTGTGACTCTACTTAGCAAAACATCAGGTGAGTAAATATTAAGATTTAAAAATTTAAGTAAAAATGTTTGCATGTGTATTTTGATCTGGTAGATGTTTGCATGAACCTATTTTTGTAAAATCTTTGTTTATATGTTTAAAATTAACTGTGCATGTTTAAATGCTACTGATACTTCTCTGTATATTCAATGTTCAGAGCAAAATTTTAAACAGAAACTTCAAATTTATATGCAATAAAACATTGTTAAGTTGGTACCTTCAATGCAGAAGTTTGATTCAACATAAACTAAGGATTAAGTGATATTCAAGAAGAAACTGTTAAAAATCTGCTTAAATCATGAAAAAACAGTAACAAAATTTATATTATGATAAGATCATGTTATGGATTTTTTGAATTGAGTTCACATCCTAAATCTACTATGTATAACATGAATTTTAAGATAAAAATCAAAATTTTTAGTTTTAATTTGAAGAAGAATTTTGTGGTTAACTGAATTTGGGATTTTGGGCAAATTCTTGAAATCGGGTCAATTTTAGACAATGGATTTTGATTGAAGCTGTAATGTTGATAGATTAACATGAGAAAAATAATGTAAGTGATAATTATTCAACAGGGGATTGGGAATTCAGGATTTTAGGGTTTTATACTCTGTGATGTTCGATCTCGTGAAATCCGCAAGTGTGAATCGTGGGATGGATCGAGTTGCGATCGGCTTGGGGTGAAGGTGCGTCTGGATCATACGAGGTTATGGCCAGAATTTAGAGGCGTTCAGTGGTCGGCATGTCATGGAACGATGGTTTTTCTGGTGATTGCAGTTTTGGGTTTTTGGTTTCGAGCAACCATTTTTCGCTTGAGTTCGTGTAAGTGTGGTTTGGGGGATGGAGATGAGTCGTTGGTCGAAGTGAAGCTTGCGCGTGGTGACGTGGGTGGCGGCGGCGGCATCGGAGCAACGTGCATGTGCATGGGATGATGGCCGTGTCAGTGGAATTGGTGGTCAGGGCGACTTGAAGCAGGGATCATGTGTTTGGGTGTGTGGCTCGCGTGAGTACTCGGGGGTGTGATTGCTGTAGCTCGTGTAAGGGTTGAGTAGGGTAGTGTCTTTCCAGTTTTCATGTTTTTGGGTTAGTTGAATTTTTAAACTAAGATGTAGAAGGAAAAGGAAATGGGGATTAGTTTGCGTTGTCTTGAGTTTGGTCGAGACAAAAACAAAGGAAAATGCAGTTGAAGCTTTATAACTTGTTTTAAAATTTAAAATTCGTTTTAAGTTTAAACTTTGAATTTTTTATTTCAACTACTTATGGAATGTTAAATATTTTTAATACAAGGTATTTCATATTTTGTTGGTCGAAATTTTTAAATGATTTTACATTCCTTTAAATTTAACTTTTAAAAGGTAATTAGTTTTTAACAAATTAAAAATGTTTTAAATATGTAATAGTTTTTAATAATTAATAAAATTGTTTGGTTTTTGAAAATCAAATAACTTTTGAAATTAAAGTTTACTTTAATTAATTAGTAATTAAGGTTGGGATTAATTAATCAATTTAGATTAATTAATTTGTTAAGATTTAATTAATTACTTATGGATTATTGAATGGATAATTAAGGATTAAATAAAATAATAATTACTAGATCATTAATTAAAGAATTAATTAATTAAAGATTAATTAATAAGTGATTAATAATTAATTAATTAAGCGATTAATGATTAATTGATTAGTAATTAATTGATTCAATTAATTGATTAAGAGTTAATTAATAAAGTAATTAAACATTAATTTATAATTAATAGATATTTAATTAGTGATTAAGATTTGATAAATTAATTTTGTGATTGATTAATAAATTAGTTAAGGTTAATTATAAATTAAGGGTTAATTAATAACCAATTAAGGAATGATTAATTTTTAATCAAGTTTTAATTAATGAATAACTATAGTAATTAATTAATAGTTAATTAAAGGATTGCTAATTAATTAAAGATTAATTAATTAATAATGAGGTTAATTAAAAAGTGATTAATTAATTAAACGATTGTGATTAATTAATTAATGCTTGGTTAAGCAAGATTAAGTGATCAATTCTTAAGTGATTAATTTAAATTAATTAAATTAATTATATGAATTAAAGAAGTGCTTGCTTATGGATGATTGTTTGAATTGAATATCTGAATATGGTTGATATCCGTTGAATGATAGTTAAGATATTCTGTGATAAGATATAGTATATCTGTGATAGATATTGGTTATTATTTGTGGATAATACTGTGTGGATGCTATGTTTAAACTGAATTGAATTGTTTAAATCTTTAAACAACTTGGCCTTTAAGACACGTTTGGATTTCGATGAGACCGGGATCGGGAATCAAATTTGATTTTTCGAAAACCACATCGATCCAAGTTAAACGTTAGGTCGTGAAATCTCAAGTGAGGATCGAGATAGAGTTTTAGAGTGCAAGGGTTATTGTCGTTAACTCTGAGGGTGATTCCAAAATGAGTGTAACGAAATAATGCCTTCGGTTTCGTTCGAACCCGGAACGAACTTGTATGGATTGAATGCTTTCAAAACATCGTCAGGTGGACGATGAGCATTCTAAGAGATGTGTTCTTTAAAGGTAATCGTAGCCTCAAGCCTCATCAACTGGGAATGGCTAAAACAGGGTAGGTGCAGCAAGGCTTCGTGGGTAGCCCCCACTTGAGAGTGAGATTTACCCCTCTCTAGAAGTCCTTTATTATTTCGGCGGTGTAGGCAGTTGTTGGCCACAACGGTGGGGTTGTCTTGTTCGGGACTGTCCAGTAAGGGATGGTTTCGGCCTTGTGCTGCAGGGGATCGGGAGTAATCCTCGGTACGGTGATCTAGGCCTCGTACTGTGAAGGGCGGTACCCCAGTAACCCTGCCATTGATGGAAACCCATTTTCCCTACGAGATCATACAGTTTTGACTATATTACCCACTTTCGTGGCTAGTAGCTGGAATTTAATCATGTAACAATTTCAGCTATTTTCTATTTATTTGAAAACCCTAGACCCTATTATAATATCACTGGATTTCCTGTCAAATGTTTTGGTTAGCGTAAGGTAAAAACTTACCCATGTTTATTTGTGGGAAGTCTTACGTGACACCTTTTGTTTTCAAAATGATTTTAAAGTTAAACAACTTTAACTGATTTACTCACACCAGACCCATGTCTGACCCGAAGTTTATTTTGTTTTTTTCATAAACTCTTGGGTACTCAAATTTTTATGAGTAGCCAAGTGATTAGGTTGGGATTAGCAAATGTTTTGGAAGCTGGAACTGGAGTCCGGACGTACTATCTATCTCTTTCCGTTGTAGTGACATTTTGATGTTTTGTTTTGAGTTGTATGGTTTGGAAAACTCTTATGAATGTCCAATGTAATGAAGTCGTATTATTTTATGTACTATGATATGCAAAACCATGTAATGGATATGTGTAATATTATATTTTGTTCGTTTCCGCTGTGAGATTCTGATGATTGTTATTCTTTTCTTTCTTTCTTTCTATTTCTATCTCTTTTCTTTTCTTATTGATGATACATCTTTCTGGGTATTGAAAGACGGGTCGTCACTGTTGGTATCAGAGCAATGGTTGAGAAACACCTAGGCTCTGGAGTAGTATACATCTTGAGAGTGCGTATTTGTGATTTTCTTATATAACTATATCCCTATCTAAATTAGTTGGGTACCTGCTCAGGTAGCCAGTATGAGTTCAAGAGGCCGAAGGGGAAGAGTTGTTGGAAGTGCATCAACCGGTAATAGAAGAGAGCAGACTGATAATGAGACTGTTAATCCGGTTACATCTCCAGTCAGTTTTGCTGCATTTTGCAAGGACTTTGTTCATCTTGGAGGAAAACCGTTTCAAGGATCAGAAACTATAATAGAGGTGAAAGCATGGCTTCGCTCGTGTGAGAAGATCTTTAAGAGCATGAGGTTATCAGATGAGCAGAAGAGAATAATGGCTGCGTGGAAATTACAAGGTGGTGCCGCAGTCTGGTGGAATTCAGTGACTGCTAATATCTCGGAAGATGATATGTCTTGGGAAGAGTTTAAGGAGATGTTTGAGGAGAAGTTCATGCCTGCTGCAGGGAGAACTCGACTTTATCAAGATTTTCTGAATCTGAAATAAGGAAATATGTCTATAGCTAAATACGAGACTAAATTCAACGAGTTATCTTGCTATGGTCTGGGACTTATAGACACCCCTCTTAAGAAAAACGAGATGTTTGTCCAAGGGTTGAGGCCTGAGTATCATGAAAGAATGACTGCACATCTGAAAGGGTCTTTTGTGGAGCTTACTGACATGGCGCTAAGAGATGAAGACTTGATGAACAAAAGATCTGAGGCGCGAGTAGCTGCATCTGGAGGAAATTCTTCCAATCCTAATAAAAGAAAATTCAATCCTAATTGGAAGAAACAAAACAAGAAGAAGTCTGGAAACAATAATGGACCCCTAAAGTGTTATATTTGTCAACAAGAAGGTCACCTGGCAAATAAGTGTCCTAAAAGAGAGTCTCAGCAACTGCAGCAGTGACGACATTATAGTGGACCAGGGTCAGCCTTAGTTCAGAAGTCTCTTTGCTTTAACTGTCACCAACCGGGACACATGATTAAAGATTGCCCGCTCCTTCATAAAGTTCAACAGAACAAAGTATTTTCTTTAGAAGGCGCACCATCAAACTTGTCTAAGGGCAAGGGAGTTTTAGAAGGTACCTTACTTTTAAATGGAAAATATATTAAAGTCTTGTTTGATTCTGGTGCTTCTTTAAGTTTTATTTCTTTGGAAACTGTTGAGAATTTCTTTCTTACCCCTAGTATCGTAGACAATCCCATATATGTATCAAATCCTATAGGAGGGGTAACCAAGTTAGATAGGATCTGTAAGGATTTGAGAATATCCTATCTATCCCATAGTTTTTCCCGTGATCCTTATGTATTGGATTTTAAAGGTTTTGACCTTATATTGGGAATGGATTGGCTTAACAAATATAAGGCTGTTTTGAATTGTGATGAGAGAATAGTTTCGTTGGAAACCGATCTGGGTCGGATTGCCAGAGTAATGTGTGATAACTCTGGAATTCACTTGAGTAGTCTTTTACATGGAGTTGAGACTTCTCAAGAGGAGGTTGTAGATATTGAAGTAGTCCGGGATTTCTCCGACGTATTTGAGGAAGTTAAGTGTTTGCCACCGCACCGAGAAATGGAGTTTCGTATAGATTTGGTTCCTGGAGCAGTACCTTTAATTCAACCTAGTAGGAGGATGGCTCTAAGGGGGAGGGAGGAACTAGTGAAGCAAACTCAAGATTTATTGGAGAAGGGTTTGATTAGACCAAGTTTTTCTTGCTGGGGCTCTGTTGCTGTATTTGTCACCAAGTCGGATGGGTCGCTAAGGTTCTGTTTAGACTACCGTGAATTGAACAAAGTGACCATTCGGAATAAGTATCCTCTTCCCCGAATTGATGATCTCTTCGACCAGCTTCATGGTGCATCAGTCTTTTCTCAGTTGGATCTAGCATCAGGTTTCCTTCAGTTAAGGGTAGCTGAAGACAGTATTCCCTAAACTGCATTTAGGGGACCTAATTATTTCTATGAGTGGTTGGTTATGCCTTTTGGGTTAACCAATGCTCCTGCCTATTTTGTAGATCTGATGAACCGAGTCTTTAGAGATGCTTTGAATAAGTTTGTTTTGGTGTTCATCGATGATATCTTGGTTTATTCTAAGTCGGAAGAAGAGCACAAGCAGCACTTAAGAATAGTTTTGGAAACTCTGAGAAGGCACATTCTGAAGGCGAAGTTCTCTAAGTGTCATTTTTGGAAATCTAAATTAAAATTTTTGGGCCACATTGTTTCTGGTAAGGGAATCACTGTAGATCCAGCTAAAGTTGAGACTATTTTAGAGTGGAAGCAGCCTCAGACTCCAACAGAAGTTCGCAGTTTTTTGGGATTGGCCGGTTACTACAGGAAGTTTATTAAGGATTATTCTAAGATCTTTTCTCACCTAACAAAGCTGACAAGGAAGGGAGCTAAATTCCAGTGGACACCGGAATGTGAGGAAGCTTTTTAGAATCTGAAGGCAAAATTAACAAATGCTCCTGTATTGGCTATTCCAGATGGGAAGAGTAAGTTTGAAGTATATACCGATGCCTGCATTGTTGGATTGGGAGTTGTGCTTATGCAGAATAGTAGGGTAATTGCGTATGCGAGTCGGCAATTGAAGCCACATGAGAGGAACTACACTACGCATGATCTAGAGCTGTTGGCTATTGTTTTTGCTTTAAAGATCTGGAGGCACTATCTTTTAGGAGAAAACTTTGATTTTTTCATGGATCACAAACCGTTGAAATATCTTTTCTCTCAGAAAGATCTTAATCTAAGACAACAGCGATGGGTCGAGTTCTTGGCATCGTATGATTTAGATATTCTGTATACTCCAGGAAATGCGGACGTTTTGGCAGACGCTCTTAGCAAAAATGCGGTTCTCTCTTTTGGAAGTGGTTCCATCTCTTCTGGAAAGGATTTCAAGCAAGCAGGAATATGATAGTAAATTGAGAAGAATCATCAGAAGAGCTAAGAAGGGTCGGTGTCCTAGTTTTGAGATTGATGGCCAAGGAACATTGAGGATTAACAGAAGGATCTGTGTTCCAAATTTCAAGGAATTGAAGCAGGAGGTCTTATCTGAAAGTCATCGCTTCAAATTAAATATCCATCTAGGAATATCAAAAATGTGTAAGGATATGAGAAGGATTTTATGATGGCCGGGCATGAAGAGGGATATTGCTAGATTCGTTAATAGTTGTGCTATCTGCCAGCAAGTGAAAGGAGATCAGCAGAAGCCAGCCGGTTTGTTACAACCTTTGGAGGTCCCGATGTGGAAGTGGGAGATGATTTCAATGGACTTCATCGACGGTCTTCCTAGAACAAAGAAGGGGAATGAAGGAATATGGGTGATTGTGGATCGTCTAACCAAGAGCGCCCATTTTATACCAGTTAAGGCAGCCCGTATTGCAGCTTCTCTGGCAAAAATTTTCTTGAAAGAGATAGTGAGATTGCATGGTTTTTCGGTCAGTATTGTAAGTGATCAAGATCCTATCTTCACCAGCAAATTCTGGGAGGCATTGCAATTAACTTTGGGGACAAGCTTGAGATTGAGTACAGCATATCATCCCCAAACAGATGGGCAGACGGAGAGGCTTAATCGAATTCTAGAAGATATGCCGAGAGCCTGTGTATTAGATTTTGGTGGATCGTGGGAGGACCATCTACATCTGGTGGAGTTCTCTTAAAATAACAATTACCAAGCAAGTATCAAGATGGCTCCTTATGAAGCACTGTATGGAAGGCCGTGTAGATCCCCAGCTTGTTGGATAGAGTCGAAAGATCGTATTGTGCTTGGACCAGATCTGATCCGTGAAGCATCTGCTAAAGTCGAGCTTATCAAGAAAAAGGATCAGAGCTGCTCAGGATCGTCAAAAGAAATATACTGATAAAAGACGAAGACAATTGGAGTTCGAGATTGGTGATTTAGTCTTTGTCAAAGTTTCCCCTATTAAAGGAGCTGTAAGATTTGGGAAGGCAGGGAAACTCGCTCCGAGATATATTGGTCTGTTTCGAGTACTCGAGAGGATTGCTACCATAGCATACAGGATTGAATTGCCAGTCTGGATGGCTGGAATTCATAATGTTTTCCACGTGTCTCATCTACGGAAATATGTGCACGATCCATCTCTTATTGTGGAGCCGGCTGTGCAGGAAGACTTAGAGGTTGAGCCGGACTTATCAGTTGTCATACATCCTGTTTAGATTGTTGATCAAGACGAGAGGCAACTCAGAAGAAAGATAGTGAAGCTCGTTAAAGTCCAGTGGAGTGAGGATCCCAGAGATTGTACTTGGGAGACTTTGGATAGCTTTAGCATGGCTTATCCGAATATGTGTCAGGATAGCTAGTGGTGTTTGTATTGGATGTATCGTTGTTTGGATGTTTTGTTTGTTGATTTCTTATGTATGGATGTTATGTATGCTTGAAGTGTTGAATAAAATGAAATTCTGGATTATCTTTTGTTTAAATTTCGGGGACGAAATTCTTTTAAGGGGGAGGAATGTGATATTCCGGAATTTCAAACCCAATTTAAATAGGATAATCTTTGTAATAAATTAATTTAAATCGATAAATTTGTTATTTTATTCAATAACAATAAATGAATTGTAAATGTACATTGATTCTAATTTAAATATACATAAGGGTAATGAATGTGTTAAAATTTTATTCATATAAAATTTGATTTTTGAATTGAATTTAAAAATTTAATTTGAGTTTGAATTGTTGAATTAAAAGATTCTAAAATAGGTTAATTATATTCTAAATTATACTTTGAGTTTAAAGGAACATTTTCATGATTTTGTTTAAGATATAACATTTGTTTTATATTTATTTCTTTAAGGAAAATTGATTTTATATGAATTAAAAATGGATTTAAATTAAGAAAATCAATTAATAAAAACATTTAAAACTCTTTTTGCTTGAAGATAACACTTGCTAACATTTAAATCATACTAATAAACATGTGTTAAAAAATTAGCTTGATATAGTGACAAGTGTCAAATATTTTGATTTATTTTCTTTAATTTTTTATAAAACAAATTTTTTATATAAAAGCCATCTCTTATGCTTCATCTAAACTTTCTCATTTCTAATTTTTATTAAGCAAGAAAAAATTGACAATCCTCATTAACGAACCTGAAACTCTTAAAATCTTCACTTCAATCCAAAATTTACAAAACACTCAAACTTAAAAATCTAAAAACTGCAAAGCAAATTCCAAAAAAAAAATCTGCATTCAAAATACTTTTGAAAACTGCAATCAAGATTCCTGCAATCTGCAGAATTTCTGGAAGGCAAATTTCAAGTTTTTCAATCCTAGTATTGACTGATTTAAGGATTAAAGCATCATCATCAAGCAAAATAATTTAATCAAGCAATTTCAAGTAAAAAGGAAAACGGCAATTATTTTCCCAGGAATTCAGTTCTGTGACTCTGCTTAGCAAAAAATCAGGTGAGTAAATATTAAGATTTAAAAATTTAAGTAAAAATGTTTGTATGTGTATTTTGATCTGGTAGATATTTGCATGAACCTATTTTTGTAAAATCTTTGTTTATATGTTTAAAATTAACTGTGCATGTTTAAATGCTACTGATACTTCTCTGTATATTCAATGTTCAGAGTAAATTTTAAACAGAAACTTCAAATTTATATGCAATAAAACATTATTAAGTTGGAATCTTCAATGCAGAAGTTTGATTCAACATAAACTAAGGATTAAGTGATATTCAAGAAGAAACTGTTAAAAATCTGCTTAAATCACGAAAATACAGTAACAAAATTTATATTATGATAAGATCATGTTATGGATTTTTTGAATTGAGTTCACATCCTAAATCTACTATGTATAACATGAATTTTAAGATAAAAATCAAAAATTTTAATTTGAATTTGAAGAAGAATTTTGTGGTTAACTGAATTTGGGATTTTGGGCAAATTCTTGAAATCGGGTCAATTTTAGATAATAGATTTTTGATTGAAGCTATAATGTTGATAGATTAACATGAGAAAAATAATGTAAGTGATAGTTATTCAACAGGGGATTGGGAATTTAGGATTTTAGGGTTTTATACTCTGTGATGTTCGATCTCGGGAAATCCGCAAATGTGAATCAAAGGATGGATCGAGTTGCGATCGGCTTGGGGTGAAGGTGCGTCTGGGTCATACGAGGTTATGGCCAGAATTTAGAGGTGTTCGGTGGTCGGCACGTCGTGGAACGATGGTTTTTCTGGTGATTGCAGTTTTGGGTTTTTCGGTTCGAGCAGCCATTTTTCGCTTGAGTTCGTGTAAGGGTGGTTTGGGGGCTGGAGATGAGTCGTTGGTCGAAGTGAAGCTTGCGTGTGGTGACGTGGGTGGCGACGGCGGCTTCGGAGCAACGTGCATGTGCACGGGGTGATGGACGTGTCAGTGGAATTGGTGGTCAGGGCGACTCGAAGCAGGGATCGTGTGTTTGGGTGTGTGGCTCGCGTGAGTACTCGGGGGTGTGATTGCTGTTGCTCGTGTAGGGGTTGAGCAGGGTAGTGTCTTTCCAGTTTTCATGTTTTTGGGTTAGTTGAATTTTTAAACTAAGATGTAGAAGGAAAAGGAAATGGGTATTAGTTTGCGTTGTCTTGAGTTCGGTCGAGACAAAAACAAAGGAAAATGAAGTTGAAGCTTTATAACTTGTTTTAAAATTTAAAATTCGTTTTAAGTTTAAACTTTGAAATTTTTTATTTCAACTACTTATGGAATGTTAAATATTTTTAATACAAGGTATTTCATATTTTGTTGGTTGAAATTTTTAAATGATTTTACATTCCTTTAAATTTAACTTTTAAAAGGTAATTAGTTTTTAACATTTTAAAAATGTTTTAAATATGTAATAGTTTTTAATAATTAATGAAATTGTTTGGTTTCTGAAAATTAATTAAGTTTTGAAATTAAAGTTTACTTTAATTAATTAGTAATTAAGGTTGGGATTAATTAATCAATTTAGATTAATTAATTTGTTAAGATTTAATTAATTACTAATGGATTATTGAATGGATAATTAAGGATTAAATTAAATAATAATTAATAGATCATTAATTAAATAAATAATTAATTAATAAGTGATTAATAACTAATTAATTAAGTGACTAATGATTAATTGATTAGTAATTAATTAATTCAATTAATTGATTAAGAATTAATTAATAAAGCAATTAAACAATAATTAACATATAATTAATTAGTGATTAAGATTTAATTAATTAAATAATTAAGGTTAATTAATTTATAATTAATTAAGTAATTAAGATAAATTAATTTGTGATTGACTAAGAAATTAATTAAGGTTAATTAATTATAAATTAAGGGTTAATTAATAACCAATTAAGGAATGATTAATTTTTAATCAAGTTTTAATTAATGAATAATTATAGTAATTAATTAATAGTTAATCAAAGGATTGTTAATTAATTAAAGATTAATTAATTAATAATGAGGTTAATTAAAAAGTGATTAATTAATTAAATGATTGTGCTTAATTAATTAATGCTTGGTTAAGCAAGATTAAGTGATCAATTCTTAAGTGATTAATTTAAATTAATTAAATCATTATATGAATTAAAGAAGTGCTTGCTTATGGATGATTGTTTGACTTGAATATCTGAATATGGTTGATATCCGTTGAATGATACTTAAGATATTCTGTGATAAGATATAGTATATCTGTGATAGATATTGGTTATTATCTGTAGATAATACTGTGTGGATGCTATGTTTAAACTGAATTGAATTGTTTAAATCTTTAAACAACTTGGCCTTTAAGATACGTTTGGATTTCGATGAGACTGGGATCGGGAATCAAATTTGATTTTTCGAAAACCACATCGATCCAAGTTAAACGTTAGGTCATGACATCTCAAGTGAGGATCGAGATGGAGTTTTAGAGTGCAAGAGTTATTGTCGTTAACTCTGAGGGTGATTCCAAAATGAGTGTAACGAAATAATGCTTTCGGTTTCGTTCGAACCCGAAACGAACTTGTATGGATTGAATGCTTTCAGAACATCGTCAGGTGGATGATGAGCATTCTAAGAGATGTGTTCTCTAAAGGTAATCGTAGCCTCAAGCCTCATCAACCGAGAATGGCTAAAACAGGGGAGGTGCAGCAAGGCTTCGTGGGTAGCCCCCACTTGAGAGTGAGATTTACCCCTGTCTAGAAGTCCTTTATTATTTCGGCTGTGTGGGCAGTTGTTGGCCACAACTGTGGGGATGTCTTGTTCGGGACTGTCCAGTAAGGGATGGTTCTGGCCTTGTGTTGCAGGGGATCGGGAGTGGTCCTCGGTACGGTGATCTAGGCCTCGTACTGTGACGGGCGGTACCCCAGTAGCCCTGCCATTGATGGAAACCCATTTTCCCTACGAGATCATACAGTTTTGATTGTATTACCTACTTTTGTGGTTAGTAGCTGGAATTTAATCATGTAACAATTTCGGCTATTTTCTATTTATTTGAAAACCCTAGACCCTATTATAATATCACTGGATTTCCTATCAAATGTTTTGGTTAGCGTAAGGTAAAAACTTACCCTTGTTTATTTGTGGGAAGTCTTACATGATACCTTTTGTTTTCAAAATGATTTTAAAGTTAAAAAACTTTAACTGATTTACTCACACCAGACCCATGTCTGACCCGGAGTTTATTTTGTTTGTTTCATAAACTCTTGGGTACTCAAATTTTTATGAGTAGCCAAGTGATTACGTTGGGATTAGAAAATGTTTTGGAAGCTGGAGTCCGGACGTACTATCTATCTCTTTCTGCTGTAGTGACATTTTGATGTTTTTTTGTTGTTGTATGGTTTGGAAAACTCTTATGAATGTCCACTGTAATGAAGTTGTATTATTTTGTGTACTCTGATACGTAAAAGCATGTAATGAATATGTGTAATATTATATTTTGTTCGTTTCCGCTGTGAGATTCTGATGATTGTTGTTCTTTTCTTTCTATCTTTCTATTTCTATCTCTTTTCTTTTCTTATTGATGATATGTCTTTCTGGGTATTGAAAGACGGGTCGTCACACTTATAAGTCAATTCTTAATACACTAAGTAATTAATTATTCATTACTTCTACTAAGTAATTATTCCTCAAATTAATTATACCAGATAATTAATCCAAAACTACTTCAATCTTCAAATTAATTCCATCCTGCAATTTCCATTACTAATTACTTCGCTAGTAATTACTCTTTATAAATCTTATTGAGTAGTTATACTCAATCCCGACATCAAGTGATTATTTAAATTAATTAAAGCAATTAATTAACTTAAACAAATTATATTAATTAATTACATTGAGTAATTAATCCCTTTAACTAATTACACTAAGCAATTAATCCTCAATTACTTTCATTAAGTAATTTTCCATCGGTTAATTATCCTCCCTTAATTAATCTTTCATTATTAATCAAATTTACCTATGATAATTTCATTCTTTACATTAAGTAATTGTTATTTACATTAATTTATCGTTAAATTTTACTTGCTTAATTAAAGTATTTAATTTAAGTTTAAATAACATACGCATTTAACTTAATAATTTAGGTTAAACAAATTTCGTAACTTCCTTAAATCAAATAGTTAAAACCGAATTCATCCAAATTTTTAACT
This sequence comes from Allium cepa, assembly GCA_030765085.1. Classification (NCBI taxonomy): domain Eukaryota; kingdom Viridiplantae; phylum Streptophyta; class Magnoliopsida; order Asparagales; family Amaryllidaceae; genus Allium; species Allium cepa. The sequence goes on along the minus strand of CM060928.1, from coordinate 408,989,151 downwards.
TGTTTATATTTATCTTAAAGTTTCTCAAAGGTTTTGCTTCGGGTCCAACCCGTAGAGTACTTGAGATTTGACTCGAGATACATTCATCAGATACACCTGGAAACCTTCCCCAGAAACCCAAAGTACTTCACGAGCAAAACAACCTTTTTCCCCAAGCATCCACACCAAACAATCATCTGATACATGCGACTTCACCGTGCATGTGCACGCACCAGTCCCCTCCGACCATCTTTCCATCCTTTAACAAACTTCATTTGACCTCGAAAGTCGTCACGCCCACCCAAAAAACCAAAATTCGAAGCAAAACGTAATCGAGCTATATTGCCAAAATCTGAAACCCACCATTATCGGAATTTCTTCAATCACCGACGTCCCTAACCCTGTTGACTCTCGCCGACCTCACCACGAAGTTATCTCGACCTTTAACATCGATTTCCCATCATCGCGATCAGGTCCGATCCTACTATGAAAAAGCATTTTCCTTGAAAAGCCATCGACTATCCAACACAACTAAAACCCTATTCTCAGATTCACCGATGCCACAGTATTTAAATGAAGCCCTAACCAATTTTGCCGACATCGTTCACCTCAAGGCTAGCTACATCTACTACCCCGAGAATTCTAACTCCGCTGACCACCCATAATAGCCCGAAACCCATTATCAGATCAACTACTAATTACCCACACGATTCAATTCTAAAAGCCTTGGTTTAACTTTTAAAAATCATGATTTCAGTTGGGAAATTAGATTGTATAAACGAAACAAAGAATTATGATAATTAAATTTTCATGTTTTAGTATTTCCACTGTTCTTTCTAACTTCCCAAATAGGTTATAAATCTAAAATGCTTAAATAAAATTTTAAAACTAAGATTATCCCTAAACACACATAACCTATTTGCATTTCTCAGCCTAAAGGTGAATACAGGAGGGGATTTGAATTTTTCTTCCAATTTTTTTTAACCTTGTAAAGGGCAGAGTGTATTTATCTATACATATAGACATGCATATTTATATTATTTCATATCTATAGCATGCAGGTCCATTTCCATTCATGCAACCATTTTCGCAACATTTTTCATATGATCATCAGTTAAAACCAGATGGTGCAATGTTTACTCACCTTAGATATAGTTGAACAGATAATTGCTTTAAACAGAAACTCACAAATGCCTGAAACCCTTTTTGAAACTTGAAGACTGGAAAACCACCTTTGATCTGTAACTTAGCTATTGAGAACTTGCTTACTGTTTTAAGTTTTTTGAATTTTCCAATTTGAAACCGCTGCTGAGTTGAAATTCTTTTATCTCAGATTGAAGATTGAGATCTGGAATCTGGTTTTATTTTGAGAAGATTATGAAGTTTTGAACTGATAAAAGAACCATATTTTTCTCAAATACTTTCCTATATGCTTTGTTTTGAAAGAAAACATAACCTGCCATTTGTCATTGTATGATTAAACAAAGCTTACACTTGTGAATTTCATTGTTCAAATTACTTGCAAATGTTAATGTTCTTTATTATAAATCTAACAAATGTCTTTACCTGTATATTAATGTTTTTGAAACATATTTCCATGACATTTTCTATTTGTATTTCCTTTATATTATTTATATATGTTTATAACTTTAAAGAATATAATTTAAAAATTAATTATACGCCAATACACACACACATATACATATATAAAAATCTTTAAAATATAAAGTTAATAGATCAAATTTTTTTAATTTTTAATTTTTTTTTAAATTTCAAATCAAAATTTACTATCAGATATATCTTTTCCAGATATTTATATTTTAATATTTATCATTATCTCAAATTCATCCAGATATTAGAACTTGATCTATTCAACTGAATAAAACAAGTTAATTATCAGATATCAAAAATTCAGGTTATCACAGTTGTATTTGATAACGCCAATAGATAGCACACTATCATATAGTGTTATTGAATTCCCTAATTTGCTATATTTTGGTTGTGAATTGGCTCTGTAACACATTTAGCAGCTCAAATTTTTCGCATGCCCGCCTCTTTCCCAAAGCATTCTCTCTTCCTCCGGTTATTTCCTCAAATCCTTAACCATAAATCCATTCCCTTATCACCACCTCCGCCGTAACTTTTCACACCCGCTGCATGCCACTGGCCTCGGCTGGCCTCAAGCTTGTCAAACTACTGCTTGTCGTCGCCTACCTTAGCCTCCCTATCGAACCTCGAGTTCGATTGATTTTTCTCCAAAACCCTAGATCTGTCGCACCTATCATTGATGAAACTTGGAGCTCATTTCACATATATTTCGGGTATATCTTTAAGTCTTTTTCTTACTTCTCTTTCGAGTTTGTGTAGATATCTCGTGCCTTTTCCCTGCCTTCTAATGGTCCACTTTGTGACTGGTGCTGTTGTATCCTTATGCTCTCTGATACCTTTGTGTTTCTACCTTTAGCTCTAGTAGTGGTTTCAGATATTTCACTTCTGGTCATTGTCGAATGTCCTAGTTGTGATGTGGAGATTGGTCGAATAGCTAGCACATTGCCAAATTAGGTTTCTAGGTTGCCAACCCCAAATGCTGTTACTTCTTTTCTGATGCAACAAGATTAAAGGTCCAGTTTTCATTTTCTTCAATTTTACTTATATAACTATTCATATAAGGTTGTAAAAAATTTCTTGACTGGTTGATAATATCTCACTGATATCAACATACCAAAAGGGGGTATTTTGTTACATAATTCCCATTAAGGGAAACCCTTAGAAAATTAATACATCCAAAAAAAATTTCTTATGTAATTTTTATACCATAACTGATTTATTGCATAGTATATATGGCTTTTATTTCATCCATCCACTCAGTAGAGGTACAGAATAGACAACTGTTGAGAAACGTGATAATGCAAAGTGAGTACTGATATTTATCACCGACCCCATATGCAAAACGAATACTAATGTGGTGTTATGCAACAGTTGGGTTTTTTAGAAATGTTATCGCTTATACTGTAACTTCTGCTTACAGTAGAAATAAAGGCATGCATCTTCTTCATGTTCGTTTATAAGTGGAAGAAAGAACTAAGAAAAGGAAAGGGTTGATTAATTTTTTATTTAAAGGTGAGTACAAAGTAGACTTTTTAGCGTAGAGCTATTTATAAGGTGGAACTGGAATTCAAAATTAGGAAGAGAAAGCATGGAGTTTGAAATTTATCTATTTTTAAACCGTTAGTTTGAAATTTACCTATTTTAGTCATAATAACCTATAATTAAGTGTAGATTTGATTTTTCGAAAAAAAGGTCAAAATTAATTTTAATATGAGGCTAGAAATTCTTAAGCTTTGCTATTATTTAATGGATTTCCTATGTAATTGGCAAGGCAACATGGAAGCTTGCTTCATAGCACGTACCTGATGCAGCCATTTACCAATTAGAACTTGTAGGATTGATTAGTGGACTGGATGGGCGTCGAGAACCACCCTTGTGTCCATTATTTTTAAGTGGCATGAGTAAAGGAAGAGGAGAAGAGGAATGGGAGCAGTAACAACAATAACAACAATAATGCTATAAATGTGCGCTTTTGATTGTGTTGACCAAAGATTATTGCGATAAAGGTTCTATGAAGCACCGAATGTGGTAAATTGAGGTGCGAAACATTCTTGATGAATCGAAAAATCCGAGCCACTTTTGGTAATTTATATTTCATTTTCTTTGATTACTTTGAATATATCATTAAAAAGTTAATAATACCTTTTTCATGTTAGTTTATGGAATGTGAATGTCGATGTAAATTGTGGTCGTATGATAATCAAATGTTAAATATTGTATTCATACAATTTCTTCATCTTCCTTAATTTTGAACTGCCCTGTGTCTATGCCACTAATTAGATGACCATAATTTTAATTTTTGACCTTCATCTACTTTATTTTTTATCCTCATCAACAATGAGGTGATGATGATCTGCTTGCAAAATTATTTGATTATTTTATGCAGTACTCTACTAGTTTATAGTTTTGGGTATAAGTTTGACCAACAATTTTATTTGTATTTGCATTTCTTGAAAAAGAGTGTGCATGGATATTTTTTATTTTGTATAATGAAGGGATGATGATCTACATGTGGAAATTTTGAATTGCTTTACACGATATCCATTCATTTACTATAAGCTCTAGAAAAAATGGATTCAGTGTACGCATTATTAGTAAAATGGTTGGAAATTTGGTTAAACATGCTTATGTTTTCCTAACAATACTTTCTAGCTCATGCCAATGGTAAGGAAAATTAGAGACCCATAGAATAACCAATACTAAGTGCAGCCGTTCAATTTCTAGAGTTGCAAATGTCAACAATGGATGGAAGGTGGCCTGCATAATTCTTAAACTGTGCCCTTGTGCCACTTACGATGCGAGGAGGATGATAATGGAGAGAGGATGAAAATGAGAGGACAAGGAAGAAATAAAGAAAGGAAAAAAGAAAAAAGAATTGTGCAAGAAGTGTGTACCACAAGTGGTTATATTTACTGGTATGCCACTAAGAAACTAGTTTTATTATTGTTTAAAAATTGCGGTTTAAGTGGAGCCATGGTAAAGAGAACAAAGCGAGCCTCTTTTAATTTATTTTTTTGTAAGTGTATTATTTCCTTAAGGGACTGCAAAAGCATCTGAGAAACCATAAGTACTTTAAACTTAAAGTTTTACGATTCATTTTATGTTTACCAAAAACTCGTGCATAGTATTATTATTTGAAAATCGAATACCTCATTTCAATCCTCTTGTTCGAATCTCCATAACTAAGTGCAGTCTTTGTAACTTAATATACTCATCAATTAACGTCAGACTGGAAAATATAAAATAAATTTATAAAAAGGAGAAAGAAAGCTAAAGTTTACTATATGCAATCTTTAAATTTATCAGCAATCAGCATAAGAATATGCAAAGAAGGGAGCTTCTTGTTCTTGCAGCCAAATAAGAGGCTGCACTAAAATTAGTTACTAAGGCTGTTAGAGAGTATGGAACACTTGGCGCACTCATAATCTAAACATATCTTTCTTATCTAGCAATCGCAAAGACACATTGTAGAAATTATATCACATTTTGGCCAATACTAGTAATTACATCAATATTATCATCTAGCTATGACAGAAAAAGAATGAAAAATAATGTGTGCATTATCTCATTTATAGTTTTTTTTTCCTTTTTATTACTTTGTAATTAATCATCTAGTTCTTAATAACTGGATCATGTTGCCTTTCTAAAGACATAACAAATTTATCTGTTTCAAGAAAAGTCTAGATATAACTAAAACTATCAGTTTACTTCCCAAATCTAGGATAAACATGCAAGTTATACATCATAAAAACTCATGCTTGTGTTTATATAAATGGCACATGATTGAAATTGCATACTTTAATATTATACTAGTAAATAGCCTATGTGTTGCATGGATGCATACCTTGTTGGGTGTACTAATGGTGAATATTAAAAGAAAGTTTTATTAAACACCTACCTATGGTTTTCAAAATATAATTTCATCCCTTCATAAACCAGACATCACGATACATCTATAGAATTATTTTCAGGAAAACTACAATCACCTATAGTAAAAATCTTTAAATGCTTATACTCAAACTTCAACAAAAATGCGACTATAGACAAAAGAAATATTCAAAGTAAATATTGCCTTCAAGCACCTCTAGCTTAAGTGGTCGACCGACTATCGATGATGGAGTTTCCACCTAAAATGGAAGGGATGTCCTAATATCAGGTAGTTACCCAATCCACCTCCACCATCTTCCTTCTTATCCCTCTGTGTTAATGTCAGCAATATCAAGTAAATGGAATTTGTTGAATACCATTTCCTGTTAAATTTGTATTGATTTAAAATTTCACTTCCTGCATATCCAATGTTCGTTGATGCATGATTTTAGTAGTTTACAATACAGATTAATCTAAACGTAGCGATTTCTGTTCATTCATGCTACTATTCATCCCATTTTGTACTTCAGGGCCATTATTGTGATCGAAAACTAACTGAAATTTATGACTTGTGCCATCGCAAGCATTGTAAAAGAAAACGTTATAGCTTGGTAAGTGTATTTCTCAACTGTTCATTTTACATACACCTCGGTTATTTTTGCTCTCTAGTTCTCTCGTTAATACCATTAACAGTTTCTACATGTTCATTTCCCACTTTGGCTGCTCTTAGTCCTATTTTACAAATTTTCTAACTGTAATGTTACAAGATCTATTCAGACCTAAATAATCTTCATGATCGATTTCCCTGTTGTATAAGGGAGCAAATAAAGTGTTAGCTTTAGTTATACCATATTATACCATGATGAATAGCTATCTAACAAGAAGGAAACACACATTTATATTTTGGCAATCTAGCATGTACAATTAACTATGCTGCATTATACAGCTTATTAGTTACGTAATGTTTTGGAGTTAATTCGACCACATCTGTAATATCAAAATACGTTTATTTTCTATTCATTATTTAAATCGATGTACAATAAACATATAATTAGTATTTAACTTTTTATTTTATAATTAATAATCAATGACCTTGCTCTATTTCAATTTCTTGTCCTTGCTTCTTCTGATATTTACCACCGTTAGATTTCCTTAGACGAGCTTCTTGATTATACAACCATAACTTCCACTTTTAAAACTTAATTAAGTAAATAATATAGAATCAGTGACTTGTAATGAACCCTATGATATAGCTTTGTTATATAATTTGTGTGTCGTCTATTGTGCCATGTACCAATTAAGGCGTATTATCTTATAATGAACGATAAGAGAAAGATAGGCTTATTTCATGATAACAAAGAAGAAATAATGGACGAGTTAGTTTTAATTGACTTTTTACTATTATTATCTCGGGATACAAAATGTTATACATGATTGGTAACCCCCATATTTTTGTGATTCAATAATGATACTTAACAAGTTCGTAGTAAATTTCAAGTTCCGCGTAAGTGCCACCTGTTGATACCTAGAGGGAGCGACCATTGACCCATTTTAAGACGTATATGATCACATTTAGACCTTAAATGTAATATATTTTCTTCAGTTTCAGTACTAATGCATCTATTTATTGTTTATTTTATCTCTTGTATTCATATTAAATTACTCTTCACTTAATATCATAAATTTGGACTTGGTATTACAGTTATGCGAAAAAGCATTTGGTCTATCACAAGGGGGATGCCTAATTATGAGGTAATTTAATGCTTGTGCATTTTCTTTTAATTATTATTCCATTTGCGTACTGTACATATAACTAGCCCTAGACCTGTATCCGACTTGCTTGATATCTTGCTATCATGTTGGATTTACCTATATATGCATGTATATATGTGTACACATATGTATATATGTGCATGTGCATTTTGATGTCTTCTAGTATGTGTACATGGTGTGGTTTTTGTACTTGTCTATGCATGGTTATTGATTTTTATATGCAATTAATATGTACTCATGTAATTGTTTGAGTATGTAGTAGGTACCAAAGCAAATGCTTCACATTCGGAGCTTTCAAGCTTGCTTTTGCTTTATAAATCGCTTTAAACGGTCGCTAGAGATTGTAAAAGGTACGTATCCGGGATTATATATCGTATATGTATGTTTTTCCCTATGGAATGCCTCATCGTTGAGATGAGATGTATATTATGTTGTTACATATACATTGTAAAATTTCGAAACGTTAGCCACGCAAAGGAGACACTGGCGAAATATTTTGAAAATTTAAACCGTTAGAAATATTTAAAGGAATTTTTGAAATTTTTATAAGTAAAATTTGATTTGAAACTAACCAAGTTTTATATAAATTAATGAAGTGTCTAATAATAATAACAGATCAACTATTGGTTTCATAAATATTAACTAAGTTTATAATAATAATAACACTATTAACAGCAACAATAATAAATTAAAAAATATTAACCAAGTTATCATGGTTTAATAAAATTTAACTACATTTATATAATTTTAGTAAAAAATTATAACACATTAACTAGGTTATCTAAATTTTGCAAAAAGCATCTAAATTTGTATAATAAGAATAATAAATTAACTAAGTTCATAAAATTTAACTTTAGTTACCGAGTTTTATAAAAATTAACAAAATTTATAATAATAGTAATATATTAGCTAAGTTTATTACGATTATAGTAAAGTAACAAATTATACAATATTATTCAAGTTTATTAAATTTTATAAAAAATAACTAAGTTTATATGTATATATATATGATACATTAACTAAGTCTAAAATTAATAATACTAACAACAACGACAAGTACAAGAGTCATAGTAGTAATTATAACAATAAACAACTAAGTATATACATATTAACCAAGTTTTATAATGATTGATTAAGTTGAGAATAATAACAATAATAATAAATAATAAATTTACTATAAGCTTCGGGTATTGTTTTTATTCTCAGTTTGGCCGTTGATTAATGCAAAACTAACTTAACTTTATGTGGAGGGTTTGGTTATACAATTTAGCCTTTTGGATTTTTAAGCCATGTTAGCTAGTTGTAGTGTTATTAAATCCATGTCTTTAAAAGAAACAAATTTTGTGAATATGTTCTTAAACTATTCAAGATGGTCTTATGGAAATTGATCGGAACTGAAAATATATGTATATGTATTAAACTATTAATATATGTATGTTAGGAGGCAGTGCACATTTTTGATAACTCAAAACATGAAATATGTTACCTGAGAATTAAGAGAAGTGGGATCATGAATTTGCCAGAAAATAGATAACAAATCTTCACACATGCAAACATGAAGTGACACTTTCTTCTAAATATATCAATAAAATGCAACTAATATTATAAGTTATGTTGATCATATTGGTATTGCAAGTGCTTTAGGTGGATATAAGGAAAACGACAAGTTGAAACAAACTGTAGGAGGCTGGAAAAAACCATATATGCCTTGTCTACTTGGGGGATTGCTTTAACTAGTTAAATGCAATGGCACTTCTATTAGCATTTTTTCTGATAGAAATTTACTATTATCATACAAAATATGTATTTAAATACTTGCATATGAAATGTATGTACTTTTATTAGCATTTTTCGTAGGCTACATTATGTCGAACAAAGGAAAATATTTTCACCGTACATTAGTTAAAAATTGGAAGTGAATAACTAAAAACTATAAAAGAAGAAAACACTTGTTTAATAATATAATAGAAATTGCTGGTTTATTCAAGGAATGCTGTGCTTCTGTTTCCATATTTTATATTATTAAGCGTAAGCAAATGTTTAGTTATAAATCAAGAGTATAAGGTAAGTAAATAAGTGTACAAATGAATATAATGGGAATGGTAAGTGGATTTGCTTTTATATATTTATCATGGAATTATGAAAAGTAATATATCTAATCATATTTCTATCTAATATCCAATTATATATTTTACATAAGATATATATATATATGTATATGTATATGTATATGTATATGTATATGTATATGTATATGTATATGTATATGTATATGTATATGTATATGTATACACATACACATATACAAATACATATACGTATATAGTGAGACTGATATCATTGGTGAATAAAATCTTATCACTGTCTACTATCCAATTATTAAGCTTGTATAGGCTTCCGATTCAATGCATATTTTTGGTTGTTTTTGGGATGCTTTAAAATTATATTAGGTAACGACGATTGCATGCATGGCCTAGTATCAACGACTATTTTCGTTGTGTGGCCGAGCTGTGCATTGATGCACTTGCGTGTGTATGTTGAGTGGTATCTCTAAATGACATCTGAATTACTGGGATATAAATGGGAGATAACATGTAAGTTTAAGTTGGTCTTCTAAAATAATATAAGTGTGTGTGTACACACACACACACACACACATATGAAGAAGCTGTTATTTAGTGATTTTTTACTGGAGTGTGTGTGCTTTCGCTTTTCTTTTGCATGTGTGTGTTAGTAAGAGTGTATGTGGATGTTCATTTATGCTGTGGTGATATGCATTCAGGCATATGATTGCCGTAATGCGCATGCGTATGTTAGTTTGGGGATGCACGTTTAGTTAGCTAGGTTGTGTAGTGTAGCTGCTATTGTGTGTTTTAGTCGATAGATGTGTGCATTAGTGTGTATGTTGTTCATGTGTGGTCTGTGCGGTGTTGTGGGTATGTGGATGTGCAGGCGCTTAAGCATCTGCTGCACTTGTGTGACTGGATGCGTGTCCTAGTGTATGCTAGGTTTTGTATATAATAATAATAATAAATTAACTAAAATTATAAAAATTAACTTCGTGTATTATGTTAAATAAAATTTAAATAAGCTTTACTAAGTTGAAAATAACAATAATAATTTAACTAATGTTCATAAAAATTAACTAAGTATATAATACCAATAATAATAATAAAATAATAATAATTAATAAAGTCTATAAAAATAACTAAATTTATATAATAAAAAACCAGTGGAGTGTTTTGTTTTTTCGAAAATTAGAGGTGGGATTTGCAGTGAGGCAAAAGGCGGGGTAGAACGATGTGATGTATAGGTAGCAAATCGACGTAGCAAACTGTAGGGCTATGGCTTGTGATCATATGTGTACCGAGATTCATAATTCATCACATTTACAACACGTTAGTCATTTCTCATATTTGCTTCATACTTATTTCCTGTAGTCTGCACTTTTCACATTCTATTGCTTTGTGATCAATTCGCTACTTTCTTTATATATAATTATTTTCACAGTTTTATATAATTATTTTCAAATTGTTATGAATTTTCAGAGAGCACTACCAATAATGAATGAAGACATGCATGAAGAAAGGCTTTGAGCAATTCAAGTTTCTAGTGATGCATTTGGTACTTGTAGATTGTAACAACCCATAATTTTGTGAATATTTTTAATTAAATTTTTATTTGAAATTTTGTTTTTTAAATCATTTAAAAGTAAATTTTTAGAATTTTTTCAATGTAAGTTTGGAATTTGTTTGTAATTTATTTTCCAAATGCAATAAATAAACGATTTTTGAAAATTTTATATTTTGGTCAAAATTTGAATTTTCAGTTTAAATTTTAAAAAAAATTTGAATTTTAAATTTTAATCTTTTTCTTTGAAGCAGAATATGTTTATTATATCTGTTCTTCTTTTCGTTTCGTTAAATTCTGAGTTATATTTTTAAATTAGATAAATTACAGCGTTTTACACGCAGTTATTTTCCGTATTTCTATTTCTATTTTCTATGTGCATTTCTATATTTTTATTTTCTACTTTATTTTATTTTATTTTTCTATTTTGCTAATCTAAACTTTATTTATTGGATTTTACTTGCTTATCTATGTTATTTTATCTATCTTGTCTTTTTCATTTGCATGGCCTTTATTATTTTCTAACCGTTTCCTCCTCATTTCTAGCCATGAATTACTCTAATCATGGCCTTGCATGTCAAGTTGAAAATTCACGTACAAAAAATTATTTCCCGTCTCTCATTTTTTTATTTGCATTTAAAAATAAAATATATTGTACGCTTCTTCCTCCTTAACTTATGCCTTTCCGTTTCCCTAGTATTCATAACTCCTTAGCTATTTTTTTCTTATATAGCCATGTATTTCCTTTTATCATTCACGTACAAAACTCCTCAAACATATCTCATTTTATTCCATTTCTCATTTCATCTCTTGAAAGAAAGAAAATTTTCTATTAAATACATCAAGTATTTGTTGCCATTTTATTTTCCAAACCATTCAAAATCTTGTCTTTTATTGCATAACCTCTTTATTACTTACCTTAGCCGTTCATTCCTTTAATCTAGCCATGGATTTCTCTTGCCTATCACACATAAAAACTTCCCAAAACTTCTCATTATCATTTGTGTGAAAGAAAATTATATTCAAGCTCTAGATCCATGGCTTCTCTTCCTCTTCTTTCTTTTTCTCATTTTGTTTCTTCTTTGTTCTTCATGCTTATACTCGGCCTCTGGCCTCTAGCACACCTCTAATCATCATGACCAAGCAATATAAAACAATGGTTGAACGCATATGTGGTGTAGCCAAGCCATTGATTGATTAAGGCAAGTGATGTCACTTTGATTCATTTATTTTTCCATTGTTTTAACATCTATTGTTTTGTATTGAACCATATTCTTATGTATGCAATATTTGTTTGCATACAAGATTTGGATCTGACTCTTCATCCACTCAAGTTTGCATTGTGCTTTGTCGTGCTTTGTGGGGTTTGGTTTTTTTTTTTTTTGAATTTGTCGACTCTAGTTTAAAAAGGTGAGTTTTTATCACTCTAGACATATATACTTATATTTTTGTGAAAAAATGACAAGTGAATCTGTAGACATTGATATGTCATTCATATATGCCTGTGTTGTGATTACATAATGACAAATGTCATTTATATATTTGTTACATCATTTGTTATGATATTATATGTATACTGCTATTTTATTTCTATTAATCACCATTGCAAATTCCATATCACTATGGGTTGAAAGGATACATACCCGAACGAACTTTAGAATAAAGAAAAATAATTATGAGCTGAAATGATAGGCTCGAGTGATTTTTATTGTATTTATTTTACTTAGGATTGCAGGTTTGAAATGATAGAACCTGGATTTTTCTTTTTAAACTACGGATTGAAATGATACATATCCGTATCACTTGACCTAGGTCAGAAAATATTATACAGACCCATGGTTATATTTTTAAATGATATTTTCCTAAAAATTTATTAAGTATTTTAAATATTTTCTGAAAGTTATTAAGTATTTCAGAATTATAAATATATGAATTTTTTAGTTAATTTGATTTAATGCTTTAAAGTGTAAAGAATTTTTACTTAATTTGATTTAATGCTTTAAAGTGTAAAGAAATATTGCCTTTCTATATGTTATTTTTTTTATAAGTTAATTGGTTTTAAATGGAATTTAAAGAGTCTTATTTATGATTAATAACTTAATAATTAAGTTCGATTTAATTTGGAATCTTAAATCTAACCTAGTAATTTTAATAAAGGTTATTTCCTGAAATGGACATATTTTGTGTAATAAATAAATGTAGTTTTGAATAAATAAAATGAAATACATTTTTATGGTACATTTTGTAATAAGCTTATTTAACTTGGAATCATAGTTGAATTGATGTCTAAATGAACAAATTTGTAAAGAATTTGATTGTTATATTAACTATGATAAATATTCTTTTGTGAAATGTTATGTTTTGTAAGATAAAATGCCATGACTTTAAAATGGAAAAATGTAAGTTAAACATACATGTGAGATGTAAGTTTAATTAATATTTTAATTGATTAATATAATAAATGTTTGTACTGTAATAACAAAAATGAAAGAAATATGTAAAGTTTTAATTAATGAAAGAAACGTGTAAAGTTCTAATTAATGAAAGAAACATGTAAGGTTTTAATTAATGAAAGAAACATGTAAAGTTTTAGTTAGTGTAATATTGATTAAAATGATAAATGCTCTTTATTATAATAAATGTAAGTTAAAACGTACATTTGACATGTAAGTTTTAATCAATGTAATGGTGTATTTTAAATTGATTAAAATGATAATACTTATTGAAATAATAAAATGTAAGTTGATAATGTACATTTGATATGCAAGTTTTAATTTATGCAAATGGCATATTTTAAATGATTGAAATAATAAAGTTTCTTTATTGTAATAATAATGTAAGTTAATAAGGTACTTTTAAGTTAACATAAGAATTTCAGCTTTAAATTGGAGATTACAGTAACAAAGTTTGTTTAACTATAAGGCTATGATAAAATGACCATGTTAAATTTGTAAGCATATAAATACTTTGACTATATAAAATGTTAAAGTGGAAAGTATTACATTCCAAAAATGCTACGATTCCTTAAGGTAACATTTCCAAAATGCTATGATAATTTAAACGAATATTTCAAGTTTAATAAATTGAAGGAAATATTCAATGATTTGGAAATTTGGATTTTATTTAAATGATATATTATTGAATTAGTTTTGAAGTGGAAGTGATACTATTGTGATATGGTTTTGAAAGTATATATTGGTTTGAAAGAAATGATATGATTTTGAAATGGATATGCTAGTTTGGTTTTGAAAGTATAAATAATTTTGAAATAAATATCCATGGGTTATAATAACGTTTGGTTCTTAAAGAGACCGGGATCGTAAGTTGTCATACTCTTTGCCAACTCCGAAAACCACTTTAACAACCGTGTACGCGGTGGAAATTCCAGAATGAAGTAGGATGGTGGCGACGTTCCTTTGAGGTATATACGTGGATCCAACTCCCGTGAGTTGGCATAAGGTGGATAAAACAGGAGCGATCTCGGGCCAATGAGGTCATTCCTCTGATCGAACACATCCCTTCGATATTATACTCTGACTTTTGGATTGATTCGGTGGCCACTTTTGATTTTTTTGATTTGGGTGTATGGCTCGAGGTGGGCAGTAGTAGCTGCTACGCGTTACCACCAGCCTGTGTGCGTAATTGGTATATCTACCCTGCATTGCCTAGTTGTGCCATGTCACCTACCATAGCGTGCCTTGTAAGAGTTTGGTTTTCTCCCGTAGCCCGTGGAGTATTTAGGGTAGTCTTCTGATCTGGAGATGCTCTGATACTGGATGGACTACTGGGACTATTACGTGTTAAGGGCTATATGGGTAACCCCTTAACGCTATTAAAAAGTAAGTTTATTTTACTATAGACATTATTATAATAGCGAAATATTACTACATAGTAAATAGTTTAACGGATCCTTAGAGGATGGACGGTCCCAAGCATCCTTTAAGTTACTTGTACCTTATATTACAGTTCACTTGAGTCGGTTTACATTATATAATATGTATGTCCTGACTCGAGTGTTTTGTGTTTTGCTTTACGCTCGGGTCAGACTGAGTGGGACAGCATTAGAGACTCCCCTTTGGAGCTGGAGCCTTGCTTGAAGATCCAGCCATCTATTTCAATTTCAGTATTCTATTGACACCAGTTATTCAGTTGATTTCGGTGATGTATTCAGCTTGTGCTTGTTTATCATATTAAACTTCTGTTGTATCTTGTATAACTCTGATGTATTTATATAGTAGCTTCATGAAATACTATATTTTGCTTCCGCTGCATTTATTACTCTGTGTCTGTGATCTGTGATTTATTTATTTACTGTTTATGCTGTGTTTTGCCAAATTTATTTTACAATTCGATATTTTGAGAAATTCAAGTCCGTCATGTGCGGATGCGAATGGTTCAAAATACCGGGTCATTACATTTGGTATCAGAGCTTTGGCTCTAGGAAAACTTAGCATATATGGTAAATTTATTTACAGAATCACTTTCATTTGAGTTGAATATCTTCCTTTTTGACTTGGGCTTCTTTTGAGTTTAGGAACGTTCCATGCGGTTTTAATATTCATTTTTCCCCCTCACTATTCTTCTTCTTTTGATTCTGGAGTATCCCATAACTCCACTTCGAATGATCTTTATAATGAATTGGCGGTCTCGTCAACATTCAGATGACTTGTAAAGGGGTGAAACTCCTTTGCAATTAGCATTGATTCACCGGAGATTTATATATATCCTCGGTCTAGATGCTAGTACCTCTTGTTATTCCGAATTCTATTTCTTAAGATCGAATGTAGAATTACCTCAGAATTCCACATCGATTTAATTCTTGAAGTCGCGGTTGACCCGGTTAAGGTTGCTCGCGATTTATATAAGCTTATCCATTCCTTATTCTGTCAATTTAATCATCTTATCTTTTGTTTCCAACTTATCTTTGAATTAGAATTCTCTTGATTTGAGTCAATGAAATTTGAATCCCTATTCTTGCTTTGTAAACCTATATTTAAAATGTTTTTTATATTGTGTTGTTTGAGTTATTGATGTTGATTTGGGTTTCCGATCAATTCGTCTGATCAACGCTATCGATAGGATTTTCAAAACACTTGAACAGAGCAAACTGACACCATATTGATTTCAAAATTTAGTAAATGATTTTGTATCATTATATTATGTATGAGTTTGATTTTCTGAATTCTGATAATTAATTGAATAGGTTATTAAGAAATAATATTTGACTTTATATATATCTTGTAACCATTGGCTTTTGTCTTCTATATAAAACTGAACTATAAAACATAGCTATAATTAATTTGGAAATTGAAATGAATCTAAATCAAGAACTTGAGAATTTAATTTCCGATGGTTTCAAACTTGGGTTTCTAAAGTTTTAAAAGATATATCATTTAAAGTGTTTTCCAAATAAAGATTGTTTTCAAAGAATTTTTAATGTTTAAATCAGTGCCCTTCTCTTGTCGTTGAAAAATAATTTCGGTGATGACTGCAGCATCATCGACATTCATTTTCGAGTTTCGAAGTGAAGAGACCAATCTGTAGCTTTGCTATTGTTTTTCTTTGAAAATTTAATTGATTTCAGTTTCAAAAATATGAATTTATTTATAATATATATATATATATATATATATATATATATATATATGGATATATGATTTAAATTTGATTTAATATATATTGTATATATAATTTTTTACCTCTAAATGGTTTGAAGTTAATCGAAAATGTACTTCTTAAATTTACCTTAAAGAATGTTTTCAATTATAAAATGAACCAAAATTTTTGAATAAATATTTAAGTTGAAATAATTGAATTAGAAAACTTTAGTTGTATAATATTCTATTGCATTTCCATTATAACTTACATAAATTATTTAAAAGTTAATTATGTAATTGGATAATATACAATATAAAGGGATTTTATAAATAAAATTTGAGTGTTTATAATAAATGTCATACACTTAAATTTTAGTTATAAAAGGACTAATAAAGGTAAATAGAATAAAAAGTTAATTGAATAATATACAATATAAAGTGATGTTAAAGGAATTTATAAATAAATTGGAGTAAGTCATAATAAGTGTAAGTACATTTAATATATGTGATTAGAAATATATTAAGTGGAATAAATGTAATAACCATCTGGAATAAAGAGGAATGAAACTTATTGAATAAAATTTTGAGTATAATAAATGATATCAAATTCACGATTTTAGAAATTGTTAATTGGGTGATAAGATAATGAAATTATAAATTAGATAAGATTTAATTAACTTAGGAAAAATCAAATGGATGAAATCAATAATTAATTTAAGTTGAAATTTTCATGGTATTAAAAGTTATCATCTTATTTTGTTTTCCAATCTCTTATCCTTTGATTGTTCCTATTCTCTTGCATCCTAAGCGGGGAATTGAATTCCAAATTGATCTTGTCTCCTAAAGTTCGATATGTAGTTCTTCCTCTCAAAATACCTTTACCAGTCTATTTTGGAAAACTTTTCAAGAATCTTCTTCGTGCTTGTGTCCTTGATTACAGAGGATCTTGTGAAGATCATCTCCATCTTGTTGAATTTACCTATAACGACTGTTACCGGGTATAATTTCAATCTTCTTTATTATATTGTCTTAATTCTATCTCATTCTATCTGTTGTCTCTATTTTCCATGCCTTGTTCCTTTTCGGTGACGAAAAGTTTTGAGTGGGGGAGAGTGTAACAACCCATAATTTTGTGAATATTTTTAATTACATTTTTATTGAAAATTTGTTTTTTAAATCATTTAAAAGTGAATTTTTAGAATTTTTCCAATGTAAGTTTGGAATTTGTTTGTAATTTATTTTCCAAATGCAATAAATAAACGATTTTTGAAAATTTTATATTTTGGTCAAAATTTGAATTTTCAGTTTAAATTTTTAAAAAAAATTTGAATTTTGAATTTTTATCTTTTTCTTTGAAGCGGAATATATTTATGATATCTGTTCTGCTTTTTGTTTCGTTAAGTTCTAAGTTATACTTTTTAAATTAGATAAATTACAGCGTTTTACACGCAGTTATTTTCTGTATTTCAATTTCAATTTCTATTTTTCTATGTGCATTTCTATATTTTTATTTTCTATGTTATTTTATTTTATTTTTCTATTTTGTTTATCTAAACTTTATTTATTGGATTTTACTTGTGTGTATATCTTTTCATAAAAGGCTTGGAAGAAATCAAAGAGACATGCGTTACATTTCTTTAATGCTTGCCCTTTTATTTACCTACCATCTTTATTACTTACCCTACCCATTCACCATTCATAGCCGTGAATTGCTCTTATTAATCACGTACAAACATCTCAAAATAACCTCTTTTCAATTGCATTTAAAAATAATATATATATATATATATATATATATGTTTCTTTCTCCTTATTTCTTGCCTTTTATTTCCTAGCCTTTTTGTTTTCCTATCATTTACTCCTCTTTAGCCGTTCAAATCTTTTCTTACCATCCACTCCACTTCATAATTCACATACACATTTACTTCACATTTCATTTCTAGAAAGAAATGTACGCAAATAAATGGCTTGGAGAAATTTAAGACGCATACGTTTCGTTGTTTAAACTCTTGCCTTTTTCATTTGTATGGCCTTTATTATTTTCTAGCCGTTTCCTCCTCACTCCTAGCCTTGAATTCTTTACTCACAGCCTTGCATATCAAGTTCAAAATTCACGTACAAAAAATTAATTTCCATCTCTCATTTTTTTTTTCATTTGCATTTAAAAATAAAATATATTGTATGTTTCTTCCTCCTTAACTTATGCCTTTCCGTTTCCCTAGTATTCATAACTCCTTAGCCCTTTTTTTCTTATATAGCCGTGTATTTCCTTTTATCATTCACATACAAAACTCCTCAAACATAGCTCATTTTATTCCATTTCTCATTTCATCTCTTGAAAGAAAGAAATTTATCTATTAAATACATCAAGTATTTGTTGCCATTTTATTTTCCAAACCATTCAAAATCTTGTCTTTTATTGCATAGCCTCTTCATTACTTACCTTAGCCATTCATTCCTTTAATCTAGCCATGAATTTCTCTTTCCTATCACACATAAAAACTTCCTAAAACCTCTCATTATCATTTGCATGAAAGAAAATTATATTCAAGCTGTAGATCCATGACTTATCTTCCTCTTCTTTCTTTTTCTCTTTTTGTTTCTTCTTTTTTCTTCATGCTTATACTCGGCCTCTGGCCTCTAGCACACCTCTAACCATCACGACCAAGCAATATAAGATGATGGTTGAACCCATATGTGGTGTAGCCAAGCTATTGATTGATTAAGGCAAGTTATGTCACTTTGATTCATTTATTTTTCCATTGTTTTAACATCTATTGTTTTGTATTGAATCATATTCCTATGTATGGAATATTTGTCTGCATACAAGATTTGGATCTGACTCTTTATCCACTCAAGTTTGCATTGTGCTTTGTCATGCTTTGCGGGGTTTGGGTTTTTTTCCTGAATTTGTCGATTCTAGTTTAGAAAGGTGAGTTTTTACCACTCTAGACATATATACTTATATTTTTGTGAAAAAATGACAAGTGAATCTGTAGACATTGATATGTCATTCATATATGCCTGTGTTGTGATTACATAATGAGAAATATCGTGTATATATTTGTTACATTATTTGTCATGATATTATATGTATACTGTTTTTTTCTTCTGTTAATCACCACTGCAAGTTCCCTATCATTATGGGTTGAAAGGATACATACATGAACAGACTTTAGAATAAGGAAAAATCATTATGGGCTAAAATGATAGGCTCAAGTGATTTTTATTGTATTTATTTTACTTGGGATTGCGGGTTTGAAATGATAGGACCTGGATTGTTCTTTTTAAATTACGGATTGAAATGATACATATCTGTATCACTTGACCTAGGTTAGAAAATATTATACAGACCCATGGTTATACTTTTAAATGATATTTTCCTAGAAATTTGTTAAGTATTTCAAATATTTTCTGAAAGTTATTAAGTATTTCGGAATTATAAATATATGAAATTTTTAACTTAATTTGATTTTATATTTTAAAGTGTAAAGAAATATTGTTTTTCTATAATTTAATTTTATTTATAAGTTAATTGGTTTTAAATGGAATTTAAAGAGTCTTATTTATGATTAATAACTTAATAATTAAGTTCGATTTAATTTGGAATCTTAAATCTAACATAGTAATTTTAATAATGGTTATTTCCTGAAATGGACATATTTTGTATAATAAATAAATGTAGTTTTGAATAAATAAAATGAAATACATTTTTATGGTACATTTTGTAATAAGTTTATTTAACTTCGAATCATAGTTGAATTGATGTCTAAATGAATAAATTTGTAAAGAATTTGATTGTTATTTTAACTATGATAAATATTCTTTTGTGAAATGTTATGTTTTGTAAGATAAATAGCTATGACTTTAAAATGGAAAAATGTAAGTTAAACATACATGTGAGGTGTAAGTTTAATTAATATTTTAATTGATTAATATATTAAATGTTTGTACTGTAATAACAAAAACGAAAGAAATATGTAAAGTTTTAATTAATGAAAGAAACGTGTAAAGTTCTAATTAATGAAAGAAACATGTAAGGTTTTAATTAATGAAAGCAACAAGTAAAGTTTTAGTTAGTGTAATATTGATTAAAATGATAAATGCTCTTTATTATAATAAATGTAAGTTAAAACGTACATTTGACATGTAAGTTTTAATCAATGTAATGGTGTATTTTAAATTGATTAAAATGATAAATGTTACTTACTGAAATAATAAAATGTAAGTTGATAATGTACATTTGATATGCAAGTTTAATTTATGTAAATGGCATATTTTAAATGATTAAAATAATAAAATTTCTTTGTTGTAATAATAGTGTAAGTTAACAAGGTACTTTTAAGTTAACATAAGAATTTCAGCTTTAAATTGGATATTACAGTAACAAAGTTTATTTAACTATAAGGCTATGATAAAATGACCATGTTAAATTCGTAAGCATATAAATACTTTGATTATATAAAATGTTAAAGTGGAAAGTATTACATTCCAAAAATGCTACGATTCCTTAAGGTAACATTTCCAAAATGCTATGATAATTTAAAGGAATATTTCAAGTTTAATAAATTGAAGAAAATATTCAATGATTTGGAAATTTGGATTTTATTTAAATTATATATTATTGAATTAGTTTTGAAATGGAAATGATACTATCATGATATGGTTTTGAAAGTATATACTAGTTTGAAAGAAATGATATGATTTTGAAATGGATATGCTAGTTTGGTTTTGAAAGTATAAATGATTTCGAAATAAATATCCATGGGTTATAATAATGTTTGGTTGTTAAAGGGACCGGGATCGGAAGTTGTCATACTCTCTGCCAACTTCGAAAATCACTTTAACAACCATGTACGCAGTGGAGATTCCAGAATAAAGTAGGATGGTGGCGACGTTCCTTTGAGGTATATACGTGGATCCAACTCCCGTGAGTTGGCATAAGGTGGCTAAAACAGGAGCGATCTCGGGCCAATGAGGTCATTCCTCTGATCGGACACATCCCTTCGATATTATACTCTGACTTTTGGATTGATTCGGTGGCCACTTTTGATTTTTTTGATTTGGGGTGTGGCTCGAGGTGGGCGGTAGTAGCTCCTACGCGTTACCACCAGCCCGTGTGCATAATTGGTATATCTACCCTGACATTGCCTAGTTGTGCCGTGTCACCTACCAAGTGCGCCTTGTACGAGTTTGGTTTTCTCCCATAGCCCGTGGAGTATTTAGAGTAGTCTCTCGATCTGGAGATGCATTGATACTGGATGGACTACAGGGACTATTACGTGTTAAGGGCTATAAGGGTAACCCCTTAACGCTATTATAAAGTAAGTTTATTTTACTATAGACATTATTATAATAGCGAAATATTACTGCATAGTAAATAGTTTAAAGGATCCTTAGAGGATGGATAGTCCCAAGCATCCTTTAAGTTACTTGTACCTTATATTACAGTTCACTTGAGTTGGTTTACATTGTATAAGTATGTATGTTCTAACTCGAGTGTTTTGTTTTTTGCTTTACGCTCGGGTCAGACTGAGTGAGACAGCATTAGGGACTCACCTTTGGAGCTGGAGCCTTGCTTGAAGATCCAGCCATCTATTTCAATTTCAGTGTCATATTGATTCCAGTTATTCAGCTGAATTTGGTGATGTTTTTAGCTTGTGCTTGTTTATCATATTAAACTTCTGTTGTATCTTATATAACTCTGATATATTTATATAGTAGCTTCATGAACTACTATCTTTTTGCTTCCGCTGCATTTATTACTCTGTGTCTATGATCTGTTATATATTTATTTACCGTTTATGCTGTGTTTTGCCAAATTTATATTAAAATTCGGTATTTTGAGCAATTCAAGTCTGACATATACAGATGCGAATGGTTGAAAATATCGGAGCGTTACATAGACGTTAACCATGAACTATGTTGTCCTTTGTTATCATGAATTTGTTAACTCATGTATTGAATTTACTTTTTGTTAGTTGATACTTTATTTTGTTATCATGAATATGCGTTATGTTTGCCGATTATTATACTTTTTTCATTCATACATTGTTCAAATTGTTATCTATTTAAAGATTCATTTTGATTGCTATTATTAAAATGTAATATATAGCGGGGTGCATCAAATATATAGTAAAATAAAGCATAGCTCCTAAAAAGCATTAAAACTATATGGCATAAGTGCTATAAAAAGATAATACAATGCATGCTGTTACTATTAAAGATAGAAAAAATAGGCATTATTGTATCTACACATTTTATAGCCGCATATATATGCTGTAAATGGATGTAGA
Organism: Allium cepa; assembly: GCA_030765085.1. NCBI lineage: Eukaryota > Viridiplantae > Streptophyta > Magnoliopsida > Asparagales > Amaryllidaceae > Allium > Allium cepa. The sequence goes on along the minus strand of CM060928.1, from coordinate 408,966,401 downwards.
ATATACTATAAACATGTTTATATATATGGTGAATAGGCGCTATAGAATAACTAGTTTATGACAGCTATTTTATGCTATGAAATCATGATCTTTTATAGCGGTTTTTTGTGTGTTATAAACGTGCAATTCTTTTTTATAGCATGTCGATATACAGCGTTTGTCAAACCACTATTGTTGTGTCTAACAGCGGCTATATGCCGTTATAAAAGACTGTTTTTCTTGTAGTGGAAGTTGATATCTATGTAGCAAAAACTAAATATTTCCTACAAAATAAACAAACTGAAAAAAAGGCCAAATCATACGAAAAAAATCAAATGAAAATCAATTATTATACAAAATTTGAGAATAAAACAAATTTTCAACTTTACTTGTAAAATTGTTTTTACTAATCAATTGGAGATTCTTGTGGTATACACATATTTATAAAATCAGTAACTTTCTATAAGATGGATGGGGAGAACTATATTCCTATAAATCTTACATACTAAAAGCACAAGCTCATATTATAAATTAGAAATAGAACAAAAACATAAAAATGTTACATAAATTAAATGAAAAGATAAACAATAAAAAAACTAAATTTTTAATCAAGGTGGATTGAACTAGTATGCTAATTTTTTATAGAGGTTACAAAAACTATAACTTCGAAAGCAATTGACAAAAAAACAATTGCTACAAAATATGAATAAAATTATAAATAATTCTAGATGTATGTGAAGTAAAGAACTATTTATGAATTAAATCAAATTCTAGTTAGATTAGAACATTTAAAAAGATTGACTAAAAATTATCTAGATAGAATTTTTATTTTGTTTTAGACTGGGAATAGAATCACTTTTGAATCATGGTATACATATGAAACTAGAGAACAGAAGGAGACGATATTGTGAGAATATGAAATGAAAGTGGAAGAATTAAAAGACGATAAATGTTTAAGATTATGCATAAATAATTAAATAAAAAATGCACAATTGTTTTACATGGAAATAAGAATACAAATAGTTAAAACTAAACTTTTATATAATTATATAACATCATAGACTATAAATATGGAAAGGTCGGGCATTAATGATGTATTATGTAGGCATTAGTGGCATTATTAATACTTCAAACATAATAAATTGTAAATAACTTTAGGTGGTGTAACACAATATAAAACATTTAAATGAAAATGATTTATAGAACTCTAGTTTCAAATTAAACTTCTAACAAAATTTTAAAGTTGCCTACTGTAGCTTGATCAAAAGTGTTGCATTTTCTTCAAAATACTATACAAATATTTATCATTTTTCTATTCTTTCACTTCATATATAATGTTTTCTACCAAAATAATTTACTTGTATAATTATATAGGTTAGAATTTGAATAGGTTGAACGTTACAGCTAATAGATTATTTAAAACCGAAGTTAATATTTATGTAGCAAGATCCAATCAATATTTACAAAATATATGAATTAAGCAAAATCATACCCACAAAAAATCAAATGAAAGTCAATTATTATACAAAACTTGAGAATAAAATAAAGTTTTAGCTTTACCCGTAACAAATTTTACTAATCGATAGGAGATTTCGTGGTTTCCACATATTTATAGAATCAATAACTTTCTACAGGACAAATGAAGAGAACTATGTTCATAATCTTACAAACTAAAAACATAACCTCAAATTAGAAACTAGAAATTAGAAATTAGTTTAAAACCTAGAAATTCAACATCAAATTAAATCGAAAGACAAATGATAAGAAAATTACAGACTTTTAATCAAGCTTGACCGAACCAGTAAGTTAAGCTTTTTTGAGGTCTTCGTATTATTTTTCCATAAAAACAATAACATTGAGAATAATTGGTGGGAAAATAATTACTGCAAAATATGAACAAATTCATAAATAATTCAAGATTAATATGAAGTGAAAAACTATAGACGAATTCAATCAATGGAATAGATATATGGAAAGTTCAGGTATTTATGATATCATTACGTATCCCATAAGTAATAACGGGATCATTAAATTCTTGGGATGTACAAAAAGGAATTATAAATAAGTTCAGGTGGTGTAAAACAATATAAAACACTTAAATAAAAAACGTTTTATAAAACACTTATTTTGAATTAAACTTCAAACCAAATTTTAAAGTTGTCTACTATTGTAAGATTAAAAGTGTTACATTTTCTTCAAAACAATATATAGATATTTATTATTTTATATCCTTTCACTTTATACATAATGTTCTCTAATAAAATTTATTTTCTTATATAATTAGGTAGGTTAGAATCGGAAAAGGATAAACGTTACCTCTATTAGATTATTTAAAACCGGTGTGCAACAATAACCAATTATTCCCTACAAAATAAGTGAATTAAACAATATGTAGAATCATACCCAAAAAACAAATTAAAATCAATTATTCTACAAAATTTGAGAATAAAATAAAGTTTTGAACTTTACCTGTAGCATATTTTACTAATCAATATAAGATTTTTTGTTGTCCACATATTTATAAAATCGATAACTTTCAGCATGATAAATGAGGAGAACTATACTCATAATCCTACGAACTAAAAACATAACCTCAAATTAATAATTAGAAATTAGAAAAAAAACCTACAAATTCAACATCAAGTTAAATGAAAAGACAGATAATAAATGTAACAGCCTGCAAATTCGTACCTCTTTGAGTTGACAATATCCTCCATCCGATCAACTCAAAGTGGACGGAAATACGAACCATTAGGGTTAAAGAAGAAGAAAAAGGTAGAAGAAGAAATAGAAAACAACATCAGAATCTCACAATCGCAGCGGAATAATATATAATAGATAAATGACTGATCTTTATACAAAAAGAACTATATCTGTTTTATACATTACATCATCAGAGTACAACACAGTCAATAGCAAAATACTGGACAGTTATATCAACTTGTCCTCACAAAATCTGCCTATACAGCGTATACTGCACAACGGAATATACATCAAGTACGTGTGATACGTCTCACTGAAAGTGTGCTATGGATCATGTAATATGGATTTACAATAATACAGAGTATAGTGATTATAATAATACTGTAAATAGTGCGGAATATAGAAGCAGTATAGTAAAATGACACTAGAGATTTTTATACTGGTTCGGAGCACCGTCCTACATCGAGTTCCAGACTCATTCTTGAATTTCAATAAAACAACAACCCTCACTTAACCCGGAGAAACATGTTTATACATCCCTGAGCAGCTGAGCAGGGACTTGAGCAGCAGAACAGGATTTCGCCTCAACAGCCAAAGAGGACTTCACTCGCCTGAGCAGCAGAACATGACTTTAATAAATACAGAAAATAGTTTTGACCTTTGTGTGTTCTGATAACACAGATTTCTCACTTGTAGTACAACCTTCCGATAATCTTATCCTCGAGTATAATATATATATTTGAAGTGTATGAAGAATAGAAAGGTATAGTATTGCTTTAAGGCAGAATAATTAAAATTTTAAAAGCAAATAGATTTTAGAAAGTAAGATCAGAGAATAAGAGAAATCGATTATGATTAAGTGATTTGAAATCAAATTGAAGTTTGTATTTATAAAGGTTAGAAAGCAGCGACTGTTGGAGAAAAGTTTCGATCAAAGTGTTTTGTCCGAATCTTTTCGTTAAAGGTTCGTAACTCTTCACAAAAGTCATGTCTTTTCGAAAAGTGGCTGTTATGGAAATTCAGTCAACTGATTGGGTCAGTCGATTGAATATTCAAAGTGATTTTTATATTTAAAATTCGTATATTTAAGTGACTATGCATGCTGCACAAAATACCTTGTGTCAGTCGACGGTCTCAGGTGGTCAGTCGACTGACCTAGTTAATTTTGTGCAGTAAGCACAGTTTCTATATGTATATGAATTTCTACAATTTTAAAACGCTTTTATAATTTAAATATATGCTTATATATGTATAAAATATTTATTAAATATAATGATTAAATATATAACCTAATGTAGATATAATCGAGGGGAGATTTTAAAAATATTGACCTAAGACTTAAAAACAAAATACCATAGTTGATGCACCGGTTTTAAAGTCTCGTCTCCTTGTCTCTTTTTGCCGTAGCAGTCGTTAGATCTGTATGTCATAGTGCTAGCTTCGTGTCATGAATCAAAACCAAATCTCAACATTCTTCCCCTTTTTATTGATGACAACCTATAAATAGATATAGATTTCAACTATATATATATATAACATAAATACTTACTCCCCATAAATATTTGACGCTCTATATCCTGCATTCTTATTAGTAGTAATAATATTTCTCCCCCTATGCCATCGACAAAAAAGAATAAGTAACATGAAATTATAATGTGAAATATAATATGAGATAAAAACAAGAACAATCATCCACACATTTAACTTCTATAGTCAAGAGTGTTCAAAATAAATAAACTAGAATGGCCATTTAGTACAAGCCATACGAATTAAAAAAAAATGTTTTGGATAAAAAGAAAGGTAACATCTCACGCCATCGGTAGCTTAACCCTACCACTGTCACTTCATCTCCATCATTATCACTGCTACTTGCTTCATCGTCGTCAGAAGAAGACCATGTAAAGATGGGTTGCTTACCCAAATCGCCTATAGTAGCTGAAAGAGCATGAGATCGCTTGCCATAATTTGGTTAAAAATCCTTTGACTTTATCTAGCTTCTTATCAACTTTGATGATGTTTGATTGTAGAATTTTTTGATTATGGCAAATTATATTGATGGATTCACGTGATTGAAGACCTTCATTTGGAATCATAATTTCTTCTTGTTGATAACGAGTCGATCTTTGACGAGATGGTCGTTGAGATGGCTCGCCATGTTGTTATGGTTGGTTCTGAGTTGTTTGCCTTTGGGTCCATTCTTCAAAAGGGATGATATGAGGGGGTCAGGCAACTGGTAATTTCATCAAGGCTGAATTCCGAGTGTTCAAACATCCAACGGTAGAAACTGGTGGATCCGGTTCCAGAACTTCACAAGCTTTTAGAAGACGCATAATATATTCGCTGTAGTAAATTATATTCAATCTACTGTAGTTGAAGCTTAAAAATTCGTCAAGAATTAAACAGAGCCAGTTTACTTCGATATTCCCAAATATAGCATACAAAGCTTTAAAATTATTTTTGTAGACAAGTTCATAACTCCCGGTTCTAGGAGTTACAGTTTTCATTAGAGCATAATGAATAATTCGTGCCTTTGGTCGTAAAGACATCGATTTTAGTTGACGCATGTCGTCTTCTAGAAACAAATGGCTTATATTGTTTCGAACAACCAAGTCACAATTAATAGTAGCTAATTCCATACCATAATTTTCTGTTTGTAAAATATGAGCCATGTGGTCTAGAGAGAAAAAGACGAGTTTCCCACACACGAGACTCCATACACAGTCTTGTTGATTTGAAACGCCTTAGTGACCTAAATTTAGGTTTGCGTAGAACAATTTCACCATAATTTGGTTGATTTTGTGTTTATTATCATCAATGTTAATTAACGACTCTAAATTTCTCCTTCGAGCTAACTCTTAGATGTGATATGGAGAAAAATCAGGGAATTTGACAAACGACCCTTCGAAAATCCTTGAGTCTTGCAATCGTCTCCAACTCCTCATCGCGGTGTCATCAAATAGCCACCTTTGAATTTGTTCATTCGACGGAGGTTGAGATGATGAGGAAGCTTGTCCCTTTCTTTTAGCAGCCATTTAATTTTAATTTTGAAGAATAAAAATTGAGTTTTGGAGAGCCTAGGGTTTTTGAAAATTTGGAAATTTGAAATGGTAATGAGGAGAGAAGGTAAAGTGAAATATAAAAGGAGTGAATTGGGTAGGTAGAAGTTATAAAGTAACTCAAATCTTTGGCTCAGTCGACTGGCTCAGGGTTTCAGTCTACTGAAGCTAAAGTTTGAAATTTTTCGATCTTCTAGTCCTGTCGACTCAGGCTCTGAGACAGTCGACTGGCCATGTTATATAAAAATTTATATTGTTGTGTCAGCTGACTGGCTCAGGGCTTCAGTCGACTTAAGCTGAAGGTCGAAAATATTCAACATTCTGGTCCAGTCAATTGAGGCTCTGTGACAGTCGACTGGCCATGCATATAAAAAATTGAACTTGCTGTGTCAGTCGACTGACCATCTGAGACGGTCGACTGACCTGTAAGTTTTTCCGCAGTGAATTTTTTTTGAATGTTGTAAGTTGATATATTATATATGTTGTTAATTCTATTATTACAAATAGTTTTTATTTTGATGAATGATACAGAAATAAATTTAATTTACCGTGAAATGTTAATATTTTCTATTAATGCACCAGAAATAAATTTATTCCATAAAGAAATGTACATATGTAGAGAATTTATTCGAAAATACAACGAAAGATAATGAAAACTATGATTATTTCGAGGGGCTAGGCATATTGAATTCTTTCAGTTGCTTACGACAAACATTCGATTCTTCGTTGCGATCCCATGAATTCTGTAAGTATGGTAGTCGCGGTGGAGACGAAGTCGATGGTCGTCAAATAGGCGAAACAACATGTTCGTCTATCAAATGTGACGATGCCCCACAGAACTTCATAGCTATGCGCTCGATGATTCTTATCTATCAAGAGTTTATTTTTTGTTCGTAATACATCTCCCGTTATAGCACTAGAGATTCTTGCTGATAATGGGGGAGATCATCGATCTTTTGATTTGTGTTCGGAGAAAAATCAATAGTCTTCTTCCCTTTTTCTTGTTCGGAGCATTTCCGTTGTGATAGACAGACGATGGTGAAATTTTTTGATCGGGAGTTTTTGAGAGTTGTTTGAGGCAATGATTTCGATAGAGTTGTGGAGGAGTTTGACATTGTTGAAATGTAGTTTGTTGGAATGAAGAACGAATGATAACTTTAGAGTTAAATTCAGTTTGATTTTATGAAAATAGAGTATGTAACTATTTATAGCCTAATTCTAGGAAAAATAGGATGGAATTTGGTGGATTATATTAATTCTAGACAAGAAGTATGGTGAAACATTAGCTTCTCTGTTGGCTGAGCTATTTTGTATGATTTTAATATTTCTAAAATTAGTAATGTACATTATAGAGTTAAATGTGACATGTATTGTCGTATGTTTTAATGTCACCGTATAATAAGTTGCCCATGCTAGACTATAATAGAAAAAATCAATAGCTCAAGTGTCTAAGACACTTAGACTACTCACAGCAGGTCCCGGGTTTGAGTCTCAGCATGGTCAGAATTTCGAATTTTTGCAAAAAATACATAAATTATTTTTGAGTTTTTAGTAAAAAAAATTAATATTTTAGTTATATATCTTTAATTGACATTGTAGCAAGATCACGTCGCAATTTTATAAACGTATTTTCTAATAGTGGTTTTGTAAAAATATCGGCTAATTGATTTTCTGATGGTACATAGTCCAGATTTATCACTTCTTTTTCTATATTATCACGTAAAAAATGATTTCTAATATCTACATGTTTAGTTCTTGAGTGGTTTACTGGATTTTTAGATAGAATTATTGCACTAGAGTTATCACAGTAAATTGTTGATTTTGATAGATTGATTCCAAAATCTTTAAGTGTATGTTGCATATAAATTACTTGTGTGCAAGCTAGTGCCGTAGAAATGTATTCTGCTTCACAAGTTGATAAAGAGACATAGTTATGTTTCTTACTAAACCATGATATTAAAGATTTACCAATGAAGTGACACGTACCGCTTGTACTTTTTTCTATCTGTTCGTGATCCTCCCAAATCTGCATCTTGTATGATACTAATTCGAACGAACATTCTTTCGGATAGAAAAGTCCTAAATTTGTAGTTTTAGTAAGATAGCGTAGTATACATTTTACAGCACGTAAATGTGATTCTTTCGGGTCAGATTGAAATCGTGCACATAAGCATGCACTCATCATAAAATCTGGTCTACTTGTTGTTAAATAAAGTAGTGATCCTATCATACTACGATATAGTTTTTGGTCTACACTTTTGCCGTTTTCATCTTTATCAAGATGTGCTGTTGTGCTCATAAGTGTTGGTTTGGTAGAAGTATTTTCCATCCCAAACCGTTTGATAAGATTATTACAGTATTTTTCTTGATTAATAAAAATTCCATTTGAAACTTGTTTTATTTGAAGTCCTAGAAAATATGATAATTCTCCCATATGGGACATTTCAAATTCTCTAGTCATTATTTCAGAAAATTCATTACATAATTCATTGTTAGTTGAGCCAAATATAATGTCATCGACATATATTTGAACTATTAATATATCATTTTTCGAGTGTTTTATAAATAAGGTTTTATCTACTTTTCCTATTTCAAATCCAGAATTAATTAGATAATTTTTTAGTCGTTCATACCAAGCATGTGGAACTTGTTTTAAATCATATAAAGCTTTCTTAAGTTTATATACATGATGTATATATTTTTCATGAATAAATAAAGGAGGTTGTTCAAGATAAATGTTTTCTTTAGTATAGCCATTTAAAAAAGCACTTTTAACATCCATTTGATAAATTTTAGAGTTATTAAAACATGCGTATCTCAATAAATTCATATTGCTTCTAGTCTAACAACTGGAGCTATCGTTTCTTCATAGTCTATTCCTTCTTCCTGGTTATATCCTTATGCTACTAGTCTTGCTTTATTTCTAGTTATATTTCCTAATTCGTCTGCTTTATTTTTATAAATCCATTTAGTTCCTATAACAGTTTGATCGGCTGGTCTAGGTACTAGTTTCCAAACTTCATTTCGTTCAAACTGATTTAATTATTCTTGCATAACAATAATCCAATTTTCATCGGATGATGCTTCTTTAGCATTTTTCGGTTCTATAGTAGAGAGGAAAGCTACATCACCCATTAAATTTGGTTGATTTCTAGTTTGAACATTTGAATTTATTTCTTCAATTATATTGTCTGTAGGATGATTTTGTAAAACTCTTTGAGGAGATCTTATTATATTTGTATTATTTCTGTTTTCTAAATTATTACTAATGTTTTTATTTTCTCTAAAGTTATAAATGATAACGTCATCTTCTCTTGAATTGTTTATTATTATATTTATTTTATTATGATTAAGTAATCCATTGCCACTAATTGTATTAGAAACAGGTTTAGAGTTCTCACTAAAAGATACACGGAGTGATTCTTCTATATATTAGTTCATTTATTAAAAATTCGATAAGCTTTGTTTCGATTCGAATATCTAAGAAATATTCCTTCATCACATTTTGAATCAAATTTGTCAAGATGATCTTTGGTATTTAATATAAAATATTTTGATCCAAATATTTTAAAATAAGATATATTTGGTTTTCTACCATTAAAAAGTTTGTAAGGAGTATTTTTGGTGAGAGGTCTAATAGAAACATGATTCAAAACATAACAACAGTTGCAACAGCTTCTGCCAAAAATTGTTTTAGTAACGTGCTTTCACTTAGTAAAGTTCTTGCACATTCTTATAGAGTTCGATTCTTTCGTTCTACAACTCCATTTTGATGTGGAGTTCTAGGAAGAAAAGTTATGAAATATTCCTTTCTTTTTATAATAGTTATCAAATTAGATATTTTCAAATTCACCTCCGTAATCACTTCTAATATTTTTTATTTTAATACCTTTTAGATTTTGAATTTGTTTAACAAATGTTTTGAAATTTTCAAAGGTATCACTTTCATTTTTCATAAAAATACCCCATGTATATCTAGAGAAATCATCAACAATTACAAATATGTATTTATTATGATTTATGGATTGAATTTGGGTAAGGCCAAATAAATCCAAATGAAGTAACTCGCATGGTTGTAATATCGAATAACTTTCTTAGATTTAAATGAAGATTTAGTTAATTTACCTAATTAACATGAGTCACATATATTATTCACTTTAAAGTTCATATTTGGTAATCCTTTTACAAGATTATTTTTAGAAATTTTATTTATATTTTTGAAATTGATATGACAAAATCGTTTATGCCATATCCAGGGGTCATTTTCTTTAGCTATTAAACACATATCTGAGTTATGATTAATTTTCATATTCAAAACGTAAGTGTTTTTATCTCTATTTCCTTCGAAAATAAGATTTGATTCTGAACAAGAATACCACATTTATTTTCAGAAAATGATATTTTAAAACTTTATCACATAATTGACTTATATTTAATAGATTATGTTTTAAATTCTTAACTAATAAAATGTTTGTAATAAGAGGTAAATTAGATGTACTGTAATTGCTCACAACGCCTTTGCCGATGATAAATCCCTTGGAATTATCTCCAAGAGTGACAGAACCTTCATCTGAGTATGTAATATTTATCAGAATATCCTTGTCTCCTATCTTGTGTTTTGAGCAACCACTGTCGAGTATCCATTTCCCTCTTTTCTGGAGTGGGACCTGCAAAAAATATGAGATAACGTTGGTACCCACCTTTTTAATAGAGTCCTAAGAGTTAGGTCTTAGGAAACCAAACCCAAGTGGGTTTAGTATCCCTTTTATAAATATAATTTTTATTATTATGAACATTTTCTATGAATGAACTAATATACTTTTTTCTTATTAACTTATTATTAGTTTTAGGTACCCATATATTTATAGTTTTAGAAACTAATCTATTTGAAGATGTGGATGTTTTTATCAAACTTAACATTGTTTAAATTACTAGATTGTGAATTTTTGATTTTCTTCCTATATCCTAAACCATTTTTATTACTAACAGAGTGTGAATTCTCAATTATTCTAGATAAATTTTCTCTTCCTTTATTGAAATTTGAAACTTTTTAGTTATTCAATCTAGTTTGGTCTTTAGACTTGAATTTTCTAGTTCTACCATTTTAATATTAGTTTTTAAAACATGATTTTAGAAATGTGATGACCCGTCTTTCTCTCCACAGAAAGACGCATCATCTTTAAGAAAGAAATGGATAGAAAAGAGAAAGATATAGAAGAAAGAAAGAAACAACATCAGAATCTCAACAGCGGAACCAATAAATTATATTAATCACATAAAATAGTTCATAGTATCAACATACATCAGAGTTACACAGATTATACATCACGTACTAGATAGTTATAAACACCTGTTTAGTTATTACAACTCAATACAACACAAATAATTGACTTAGAGAACACACAGCGGAACACTTTATATATATCTACAAACGCTGAAGCCTCCTGCTCCATTGCTCCTCCAGAATTCATAAAAGCTAACCTGAATCCCTTGGCTACTCGTAAAAATTTGAGCACCCAAGAGTTTAAGAAAACAGAAGATAAAATCTGGGTCAGACATGGGTCTGGTGTGAGTAACAGGTTAAGGTTGCTTAACTTTGAAAATCCTTTTGAAAGAAAAGGTATCACGTAAGACTTCCCACACATAAACATGGGTAAGTTTTTACCTTACGCCAACCAAAATATTTGATAGGAAATCCAGTGATAATATGATAGGGTCTAGGGTTTTCAAATAAATAAGAAATAGCTGAAATTGTTACGTGATTAAATTCTAGCATACTAGCCACAAAGTGGGTAATATAATCAAAACTGTAAGGGCACGTAGGAGGAATGGGTTTCCATCAATGGCAGGGTTACTGGGGTACCACTAGTCACAGTACGTGGCCTAGATCACCGTACCGAGGATCCACCCTAAATACGCTACAACACAAAGCCGGAACCATCCCTTACTGGACAATCCCGAATAAGACAACCCCGTAGTTGTTTGCAACCAACTGGCCACACAGCCGAATATAAAAGGACTTCTAGACAGGGGTAAATCTTTTCCTACTTGGGTGCTACCTACTTAGCCTTGCTGCACCTCCCCTTTTTTAGCCATTCCCGTGACGAGGCTTGAGGATACGATTACCATAAGAGAACACATCTCTTAGAATGCTCATCGTCCACCTAACGATGTTCTGAAAGCATTCAATCCATACAAGTTCGTTCCGGGTTCGAACAAAACCGAAGGCATTATCTCGTTAAACTCATTTTGGAATCACCTTCAGGGTGAACGATGATAACCTTTGCACTTTGAATCTTCATCTTCACCTGAGATTCACGACCTATTGTTTATTTGAATCGATGTGGTTTTCGGATATCCAAATCTGGAAACCTGATCCCGGTCTCATCGAATCCAAAATGTCATCTTTTATGTCCAAATTGTTTTAAAGTTAAAACAATATGATTCAATTCATTATCTATATTCACACAGATAGATAATTCACAGTAGATAATCTACATTATCATCACAATAGATAATTTACATTATCATCACAAATAGATAATTCACATTATCATCACAAATAGATAATTCACACTATCATCACACTTCAACCAAAGCATCCATATCACACAGCATCACTTATCTCATATCTGAGATCTCAAACCATTCAAGGCAAACAATATCATTCAACATCCATAAGCAATGATTTATTAATCATCATCTATAATTAATTTAAAATGAATTAAATTAATTACTTCATCTCTAACTAATTTAAAATAAATTAAATTAATTACTTTTATCACTATAAATCTTGCTTACTTAACCATTTATTAATCACACATCAGTTGATTAATCATCTTCTAATTATCCATCTTAATTAATCACCCTTGATTAATTATCTTTTATTACATTCAAGTAATTAGCCCTTAATTAATTTCACAAATTAATTATCCTTAACCACTTACAGCAATTAACCTTTGATTACTTCATTAATTAATTAACTATGACTAATTACATTAATCCTTAATTAATTACATTAATTAATTACTTTATAATCACTTAACATTGATTAATTAATTTTAATTAATCAATCCTTAATTACATCGTTAATTACTTTGATTAATGATCCCTTAATTACTTCTTAATTAATTATTAATCATATTTAATAATTAATCTTTAATTAATCTTTATTCATTAATCAACCTTGATTAATCACTTTTTAGTAATTAATTATCTCTAATTAATTACTTCATTAAATAAATTAATTACTCCTTAATTAATTACATTTAATAATTAATCTTTAATTAATTATATTTATTAATCACCCTTGATTAATCTCATCCAGTGATCAATTACCCTTAATTAATTACATCTCTTAATCATCTTCAAATAACTTTATTAACCAATTCTTAAATTAATTACACTAAGTAATTAATTATTAATTACTTTCTACTAAGTAATTACCCTTCTTATTAATTACACATTGTAATTAAACCCAAAACTATTTTCAAATCTTCAATTAATTACATCCTATAATTACCATCACTAATAACTTCACTAAGTAATTACACTTTATAAATCTCATTAAGTAATATACTTAATCACATCATCAAGTGATTATTTAAATTAATTAAACCAATTAATTAACATAAACTAATCATATCAATTTAATTAATTACCTTGAGTAATTAATTCCTCTAATTACTTTCATTAAGTAATTATACCTAAACAATTCCTCAAATGATTATTCTTAATTAATTAATCTAATTAATTATTAAATTTAATCACAATTAATTAATTATTTAATAATCCTTAGTTAATGATCTTAATTAACCACTAACCATTCTTTAATTACTTTTCTTAAGTAATTAAACTTATATTAATCATTATTAATTACAAATTAATTAATCTTTAATAATTAATTAATTAACCTCTAATTATTTAATTAATTAAGTGCTTAACTATAACTTAATTAATCCTAATTACTTGATTAATTAATTTCTAATCATTAATTTAAAATCTAATCTTATCTAATTAATGATTTCTTAATTACAAATTAATTATTCCTTAATTAATTAACTTAAACCTTAGTTAATAAATTAGAAACCGTGAATTAATTAATTAATACTAAATCATTTATTAATTTATTTATTTAATTATTAATTATTTAAATATAAATTATCTTTAAGATAAATCATTTCTTTTATTAATGATCTAATTATCATTAATTTATTCATTTGAAAACATTTTACTTTCAAATTTATTTTAAAATTTCATTTCAAACTTAAGATTTAAAATGAATACAAATTTAACTTTAACAAAGTTTAAAAACAATTTAAAAACCCATTAAATCTTATGTTAATGAAATACTTGTCTTATAAAACAAATTTTAAAAGAATTTAAACCAAATCCATTTTTAAATTCAATTCATTTAAATTATACTTTTACATTTAAAATTGTTAAAACATTTAAATTTTATAAAACCTTATTTATTTTAAAACCAGGATGCAAATTTAGATTGAATCCATACTTAAAAACTGAATTAAAACTTTATTTAAATCTGGCTTTCAATTTTTAATTTCATTTTAAATTTAAACACTGACAGGTTTTAAAAAAAAACTTGTAACTAACAATTTGACCCAAGCCCTCATATCAAAACCACAAGCCAAATCAACCCTTACTTCGAGAAATTCACGAAGAAACTCAAGTAAATACTCGAGTACAAATCCACTGCTCAACTCATCTTCATCAGAACCCAGATATGCACTGTGCATATGCACGGTGCCGCCGACCACCTTCGATCATCTACGACAACCCCTTCACATCAGCAATCGACCTCACACCTTATCTCGATCATCAGAACACCGATAACAAACTTGAAATCGAATTCGAGTGTTCAACCCAAATCCTGGAACCAAAAACTGGAACGACATATAAAACCTGGAAACGCCTCGTCAACGCATCTCTGACCATCAGAGAGTCAGAAACTCCGGCTACACCATCTCCAACATCCAAGCTTCCATCTCCCTGAATCTTGTTGCACTCGATCATCGAAAGATGTAATGCCGATCAAAATACCCAACCAAAACAAAACTAGGGCTACAGACTTCGTCGACCAACCATCGTCGCCACCGTGTCTGGTGCACCAGTCCAATATTTATCCTCAAGTCTCTGACCACTCTTCTACTTCCAGAAAGAATCACGACTCTCAGATCGACCTGATCACCAGAGACTACTAAAAATGCAAAACCTGATCAACCCCTCAATGCTAACTCAATCTTCTTCTAAAAATTAAGATTTCAGTTTTAAAAATCATAATTTTGAATAAATATTCGATATATAATCCTGAATCAATGATTTACAAGGTTTGAACTTTTGACAAAAACTTAAGCATTACTGTCCTTTTTGGTTTTCAGAATCATTTTAAATTTATTTAACTTAATTAAATTTTTTAAGCCTACTCTATAATCTAACAAACAAGTTTTGTTTAATACTTAAATCCAAACATAGATTGGATCAAGGGAAAATTATTTTTGAACCAAAAATCTGGAGCCTGGAATTCAAAACAGAGAAGTACTAATACACAACAACATGCAGACAACTATATACATCCATATATATAGAGTTTCATCTATATATATTCACACAAACACAATTACCACAGTATTTTTAATAAAAATGTTACTCACCATTTTGATAATGAAGATGAACAGAGCCCTAGATTTTGAAATAGCTTTGAACTTGAGTTGCTTGAATTTGTCTTTGATCTTAAAAACTTGAAACTGGAATGCTTTATTATTGAAACTTTGCATGCTACTGAAACTTGATTACAAACAGAATTGAAGATGCTTTTGTGCATCTCTGGTTTTGAAAAATGCAAGCTTATTATTCTCAGTTTTGAAGATGGTGACAGGTTAATGTTCGAACTTGAAAATGATTTCAGGGTTTAGATTTGAATATGATTTCTGGTTTGCTTTTGAAGATGAGATTACAGGTTGATGAATAGGATTAGCTTTCTGGTTTGAGGAGAATAATTTCTGGATTTTAGATTTCTGGTTTGTGAGGCAGATTTTGTTTTGAGAGATAGTTTAAGTTTTCTTCTTAGTTGAGTAAAAAGATAGAAAAGAAAATGATGAATGAGAAAACAATGTACATAGGCTGAAATTTGATTTATCAAATATAAAGGAAAATCAAATTTACAAATACCACTTGTTTTAAAGTTCAACACTTGTCATATATCTTTGTTCATTAATTAACACAAGTTATTATGAAGCCTTAGTATAATCACACTTGTTATTTAAGTATTTTCTTTTTATTTTAAAAGTTAATAAAGTTTTTTAACTTAATTAATAAATTCTTATGTAAGCACATATATAAATTTCTTTTTTTTTAAATGTAATAAAACTAATCATATATAAATAAAAGCTTATCCAAATATTTTTAAGTATCTATTCTTTTGAATTTCAAAATAATTTCCAAATTCACATTCAAATTAAATTTTAAAATCCAATTTTAAAATCAAGTTATACATATACATATATAACTATACATTAAATTTTGAAAATAACAAATCTATCTATTTAAAATAATACATTATTAATATTGTTTGAAAATAACAAATTCTATTTTTATTGAAACCTATTTATCTAATCGTATTATTAATATTGTTATTTAAAAATAACAAATTTGACAATTTTAAATATTTTATAAATGAGATTTCTTATTATTTATTTTCCAATCATATTTATCAAGAAATATTTAAAATGAAAATAAAAAAAAACCTTATAAACATTTACCTTGAGTATTTTAAAACAATATAGCTATTTATTTAAATAGCTTTGAAAAGCTTTATGTCAAATTTAATCAAATTTCCAAATTACTAAAAATATTAGAATTAGAAAATTTGCTTTATTTATTAAATTCCAAACCAAAGCTTATCTATTTACAATATATACAAATATATATATACACATTATAAATAGAAAATATTTAATTAGCTTTTAAAAGATAAAATTTACCAATTAAATATTTATTTAAAAGAAGATTATTAAATCAATTTAATGTAAAGACCCGTAAATCCGTACTCCTTGAATAGACACTAATCTCCATTGATTAATTCAAGATGAACGAAAATACGAACCCTTAGGGGTTTAAGAAGAATTTAAGAAAAGAAAAAGGCAGAAGAAGAGAGAAGAAAAGAAGATAATAGATAAGGTAGAAAATAGAGAGGAAAGAACATAGGGGAATAGAGTAGAAAATAGAAAATAGAACAGAAAGAAAATAGATCATTTTAAAATAGAAGAAAAAGAGAATAGAACGGAACAGAAAACAATCAGAACAACATCAGAATCTCATAATTCGCAGCGGAACAACATATAATAATAAATGAATAATCTTTAAACAAAGAACTATATCAGTTATTACATTACATTACATTTCATCATATCATCAGAGTATACAACAACAACAACAAACAGTGCAGCGGAAAAAGAAATACTATATAAACTAGTAATACGTCATGCCATCCAGCTTGCCTCCAGCAACTCCTGAATTCCAGAATATCCTGATAAACCTAACTCTTGACTGCCCGTGTGGAAATTTGTGGGCACCCAGAGTTTAGGAAGGAAAACAATAAACTCCAAGTCAGTCATGTGACTGGTGTGAGAACTCAAAACAGTTTATTTATCTTTAAAATCAAAATAGAAGAATATTTTAAAAATCAATTCGCAATGCTTTTTAAAAAAATGAGACTACCATAAGACCTCCTGCCACACACACAATGCAAACGCAGACTTGGAGAAGATTTCTCCTTATGATAGTCAAAGATGCTTGATACGCATTTAAAAAGAACATTTCATATTATTACTAGTGCATAGTGTAGGAAAAAATCATTTCGAAAGTAGAATATAAATCTTAGCCAGCATAGGTACCATTATATTATGCCTACTAATAGCTACCATATTAGATGGCAGGTTCTACAACTAAAACCGTACAAGTCACGTATTGTTTCTTTGGATTTCCAACGAATGATCAGGCCAAGGAACTTCCCATTGCCACATGAGAATGCCTCTGGATGGACATCCCCGAGAACCAAACCGGATCTCTACCAACACAAGGCCGGGTTACCCCTAACTGAGTAACAACTGACCGAATACGCCATCCCCCGGTCCTTTGGGACCTTTTCACCGAGCGCTCGCAATCAATTCACACAATCATAACAAAGTGTTTTCAACATGAGTAAGTATCTGGGCTCCATACCATGATACCACCCTTTTCCAGAAGGAAATGCACACATCCTAAAGGGCGCTACCCCTCATAACCTTGCTGCTTCTTTCCTGTTTTGACCATTCACGGGGTGTGAGGCTCGACGAAGTCATGTCCACAAAAACATACTTTATACAAAAGCCATGCTTTGGGTCAACAAATGATCATAGAAATGATCACAAAGGTAGACGATCAAGTAAATGATCCTATCACAAATAATCAACACAATGATCATTTACAGCAACACTCAGCATGTCACATTACCAAATTGGGAATATATCGCTGATAACTTCAACTATATAACCTTTGAGCTCGTACGTCTCAGAGAAGGGTGTTAAGCTAAAAGAATAAATTCTCCGCCACCAACAGAAATATATTTGAAAGAAATCGGCTTTATATCTCAACTTGTAATGTCAGACATACAATCCATACAAGTCTGTTCCGGGCTCGAACAAAACCGAAGGCACTTCTTAGGAAGCCCTTGCAATCCGGGTATTCACAATCCCGATCGAATTTCCCATCACTTAAGGAATCTCTATACCAGGAGCTACCCAGTGCAGAGACAATCGATAGGTCATCCTATCGCTTTCACAAATACTCGGTCTTCAACACCGATCTTTAATGCAATTCACAATGACGTATCACATATTCGGAATGGGTTATACGACCCCATGGTCCTTTCCCGGTTAACCCGAATAGTGAGCGCTTATTCAAAAATAAGTGTGGCATTCAAATTCAAACAAATCACATCAATTACCCATTCAAAGGGAAATATTGATAGTCGGTTATTGAACTATCAATGGATATGCACAACATCACCAGATTCCAAATAATTTTCCATAAATTATTTATTTTCCAAAATATCTTTACAAGATATATTATTTTCAACACTTCAAAAATAAATCAACATTTATTTTTAAACCCAATTCTCTTTTTCATTCATAAATTCCATAGCGAATTTATAATCCAAAATATCTATGAATATTCGATTTCGATTATTCATTTCAATTTCCTTTTCAATTAATCTTCAAAAAGATAAATTCTCAAAATATTCGCTTTATATTGGAAAACATTTCCATACTTATTTATTCATAAGTAATTCACAAATTTTATTTATTTTCAACACTTGGAAAATATTCAATATACTTAAATCGAAATTAAGTACATATTTCATTCTTTAAGGAAATCATTCTCTTAAACATATTTATTTAGGCCAAAACGAATGTTGCGTAAAACATCGTTACGACAACCCAAAATCACTAGTATAGGGATTCGAATTTTTAAGACAGATATATAAATCCCAATACTATACAAAACATTTCCTTTCGGAAATCATTTACTATAACAACAGTGTTGTAGTCCATTATTTCCTTTTATTTCTCGAAAACGTCTATTCCAACAATCAATGTTGAAATCTATGGTTTCGAATCTCAACACATTTTAAAACATCGTTAGATCATTTTAATTCTATTTGAAATATCACATTCAAAACAATTTCTTTAACATATTATTCACTATTCAAAAACGTGAATATTCTTTGTTAACAAATTTCATCCTTTTATTCATTTTATTTCAAAGGATTATTCACAGTTCAAAAACGTGAATATAACTCCATTAATAGGTTTCAACAATTTACTTATCAAAATAAGTCGTTTGTGAATTTATAAAACAACGTTTATAAATTCCATTTCTATTTATTTTATAACAACTTTTTATAAATCTCTTTTATTAACCTATTCGATTTATAACTCAATTATAAACTAAAGGTTCATATTATAAGTGAAATACTTATAATTTATTCGTTTGCAAAATCGTTCCTTTGAACTTCATAATTATAAATCTTATAACTTATAAGATTCAATTATTCATCCAAATATATTCTTTAATAATTTCACAAAATTTATAAATCTTACTATTTATAAATTTCATTTATAACTTCACCATTTATAATTTTATGAATTCCATTCATTTACAAAATTCATTTTCACTTCATTCAAACACTTATAAAAACTCGTTTTATAATGTCAATATTTCAATTTATAAATATCCATTTATTAATCTCTTAATATAAATCAATTTATATTATTCTTTAAAACGTCTTTAATCTCCTTTATTGTTTCACCATTTTGATTCATAAAATAATTAAATTTTATAAATCCTATATTTAAACTTTTCATAATAAATTCAAAAATCCAATTTAAACTATTTTATAAAATCATTAGCATCATATTCTCAAAAATCAATTTTTTAACTATTTTTCTCAAAAATAATAATTTTTATAACTTTAAAAATTATAACGTTTATTTATTTAAAATGGATCAAATTCCAAACATATAGTATATTTTCAAAAATCCCTTTAAAAATCATTTTAAAATTCCAAAACTTGGTCCAATGATGCTACACACCAAAGTAGTCAATCACGACTCTAACGATATCATATATCGATATGATAATCCATCAAATATCAAAATATCTGAAATCAAATAAATACTGTTGAGGAATCCAGTTGGATCCCTCCAACCTGTTTTCCTGCATCCACAAACATTAGCACAATACCAATTTCGCTCCAGTACGAAATTATCGCGGTATATGGGATTTAAATATTATCCGCTTAATAGACGGCGCAATAGGGTCTCATCCGCTAAACAAATAAATGCGGAAAATCAATAACTCCAATATATACATATGCCAATATATATATATATTGCTATTATATATAATACCAATTTCACTGTTTATGAAATATTCGCGGTATATGTTTTTATTAAATAACATCCGCTTACTAACGGCGTATAATGTCTATTTTAACAATCAATAGATATCAATCACCATTCAAACATGCATTCAAATATTTTAAATCTAACTATTTAAAATAAAATCGAAACTGATTCGATTGAGTGAGAAATTCTCACCTTGACTTCAATTTCGTTTTAGCGATTTATTTTGAATAAAATTAAACGCGCGTTTAATTTTACCCAAAATTCTCACTAACTCCAAACGACTCCAATCCTACTCCATCGCGTAGTGCTCGACGATACGATTCCAACGCAACTGGTTTCGCGCGTTTTCGACCTCGTATGAAAAAGTTATTGATTTTACAAGTTTACACGATTTTTAAACTAAAATTACAACAAACTTTATATATTTTAAACCTTGCTTCTAATCTAAGCCGTAGGATCTCTTCCCAGCAAATCCAAGCCGTGCCCCCTCTCCTTCCTCCTCACGTTCTCCTACAGATCATTGCCGTAACAAATTGAACCCAACATCCATTTCTAGGGTTGAATTATGCAACTCCATCTCTCAACGATACTTCGATCAGGGACTTGCGTTTTGAAGCTCTCACCAAGACCTATACTCGGCCCCAAGCACATGAAGCTCGGCCACCAGATTTCCCTTGAAATGCGTGCACAAGTCAAGGCCGACGGCCCCATTTATCCCCCCCTCGATGCTCCAAAACTCATCATAGCCGTTCAACTTGAAGCTCTCATTGAGCTCTATAACTTCGTAGTTGAACACGAAGCTTGAAAGTGAATGGATTTGGAGATTTGAGGAGATGAACGAGATTGAATTCTGGCCCTTCAATACTAAAGTGGCGGCTGCAGTTTATTTAGGGTTAGGGTTTTGTAATTTTTTTTTATTATGTGGGAGGTAGGGGTCTATTTATAGGAAAATCGATCGACACTATTCATCCCGGAAATTTCGAACTCCGATTTACGCGCCGTAACCAGCGTTTCTAGGGTTTACCCCGCGTTTCGGACAAAATGGAACAGGTTTCGTAAGCTAATTCGGACATCTGTGCGAGTTATGGCTACAAAAGTTCAATTTAAATTAAACCGATTTAAATTGATTTCTAGGCGTTTTAATTTGTACCGGACAAACGGTAAATCCAATTGACACGAAATTTGAAACCTTACAATAATATCACATTACGGATCCGATGAAACTAGTTTCGTCGAAATACGAGACTTTTTGAAAAATGGCTATTTTAACTCGCCAAATTAAAATTAAAAATAATTCGATGTGTTTCGAGCTGCTACGATCAAACGATGGCTCCGATTGACACGAAAATTGAAATCCGATAATAACTAACTATTACGGATCCAATGGAACTGGTTTCGTTCAATTCTGAGACTGTTCAAAAATTGACTATTTTCACTAGTCGATTTTAATATTAAAATATTCAATTTTGACAAATTAACTTTTAATTCGATTTTAAAAGTTCTAAAATATCGTTCTAACTCCAACATGATAAAATAAAATTTTACAAATCATTTTCAATCATATTTAACCCAATTTTCAATTATTTCCATAATTTAACATATTAAATTATCGATTTAATTATCCAATTAAATCCAATAAATCGAATTAAAATTTATTCGACTTATAAATTCACTTATTAATACTTAAAATTAATTAAATATTCAAATTTAAATTAATAAAAATTCTGGGTCGTTACATTTAATTTTTGACACGGATTATTAAATTGATATTGCCCAAAATTCCGGGTCATCACAAGAAACAAGACTATCATTCTTTTCTTTTTGAGTTTCCATTTCTTGACTCAATAAAAAGTTGAGAATTAACATTTGAAAGGGATTCTTGAGTTTTCTCAAGTTCTTCTTCTAATATTTTCTTCTCTTCTTTAAGCACATCTCTTTCGAATTCTGCCTTGTTCTGATTTTCTACTGCCTTTTTATATTTTCTTTTGAGACTTTTAAAGTATATAATAATTCCGAATTTATTTCTATCATATCGTCAAAAGTTAAATCACTAACCTCATTTGCTTTAGCCACAAAACATACGTTAGCTTGTTCTTTATCGCTGTCAGTTTCACTTCCTGAAGAAGAAGAGAAGGAATCTGAATCATCTCATGTGACTGAAAATGCTTTTCTTTTGAATTTGTCCTTCCTTTTATTTCGATGTTTTTTCTTTTGATCTGGACAGTCCTTCTGCATATTCCTCTTTTTGTGACAGTTAAAACATTCCATAACTGATAGAGATGGTGGTTTATTGTTGTTTGTGCTTCTCTTGCTATTATTTCTGTTTCCTTTTCTATATTTCAAGAATTTCTTGAAGTTCTTTGCAATAAAAGCTAGGTCGTCTTTGTCTGAGTCTGATTCTTCTTGTTTTGCATGAAATGCTATATTCTTTTTATCTTGAGCCTGAACTCTTTTTGCCTGTAAATTCACTTCATAAGACATTAGATTTCCTATTAACTCTTCCGGAGTTATTTTGGAAATATTGTTCGCTTCTTCAATAGCAAGAACTTTTCTTTTCATTTTTTCGTTAAAGAGTTAAGGATTTTGGATACAATATCAAAGTCTGAATATTTTTCTCCTAGTCCTACTAATGAATGATAGATATCCTGAAATCTTTAGTACGTGTCATTTATAGATTCATTTTCTTTCATTCTAAAGTTTTGAAACTGACTATTAAGCATGGATATTTTGCTTTGTTTGACCTTGTTGGTTCCTTCGTGTGTAACTTTGAGCGTACGCCATATTTCATATGCAATACTGCACATGCTAACACGGTTAAACTCATTTTTATCTAAGGCAATAAACAAC
Source organism: Allium cepa (assembly GCA_030765085.1). Classification (NCBI taxonomy): domain Eukaryota; kingdom Viridiplantae; phylum Streptophyta; class Magnoliopsida; order Asparagales; family Amaryllidaceae; genus Allium; species Allium cepa. The sequence goes on along the minus strand of CM060928.1, from coordinate 408,942,850 downwards.
ATATTCATGGCTTTTGCATTAGCTGTGGCATCTAGTTTCTATGTATTTGACCAAGTAGAATATTCTTCAGTAGAAATCGTATATTCTGTCTGAGTTATATTCCATGAATCAAAACCATTTGCTTGCATATATACTCTCATTCGTGTGGCCCAATAGTTATAGTTCATGCCATTAAATAGTGGTGGACGTACAGTGGATTGTCCTTCAATGAAGCTAGTGTTAGTGTTAGTGCCAATGATCTACATCCGGTCTCAGACTCCTTCTGGAATTACACTAAAACAACCACCCTCACTTAACCCGGAGGAACAGGTTCATACACCCTTGAGCAGTCGAACAGGGACCTGAGCAGCAGAACAGGATTTCGCCCCAACAGCCGAAGAGGACTTCACTCGCCTGAGTAGCATAACAGGACTTCAACAAATACAGAAAATAGTTTTGACTTTTGTGTGTTCTGATAACACAGATTTATCACTTGTAGTACATACTTCCTATAATCTTCTCTTCGAGTATAAATGTATCTGTTTGAAGTGTATGAAGAACAGAAAGGTGTAGTATTGCTTTAATGCAGAATAATTGAAAGTATGATAGCAAATAGATTTCAGAAAGTTAGATCAGAGAATAAGAGAAATAGATTGTGATTAAGTGATTTGAAATCAAGTTGAAGTTTGTATTTATAAAGTTTAGAAAGCAGCGGCTGTTGGTGAAGAGTTTGTATCAAAGTGTGGTGTCCGAATCTTTTCGTTAAAGGTTCGCAACTCTTCGTAAAAGTCGTGTCTTTTCAAAAATTGGCTGCTATAGAAATTCAGTCAACTAAGCCTCTGGGTCAGTCGATTGAATATTCAAAGTGATTTTTATATTTAAAATTCGTATATTTATGTAACTGTGCATGCAGCACAAAATACCCAGTGTCAATCGACTGTCTCATGTGGTCAGTCGACTGACCTAGTTAATTTTGTGCAGTAAGCACAGTTTCCATATGTATATGAATTTCTATAATTTTAAAACACTTTTATAATTTAAATATATGCTTATATATGTATAAAATATTTAGTAAATATAATGATTACATATATAAGCTAAAGTAGACATAATCGAGGAGATATTTTAACAATATTGACCTGAGACATAAAAACAAAATACCCTAGTTGATGCACCGGTTTTTAAAGTCTCGTCTCCTTGTCTCTTTTTGTCGTAGCAGTCGTCAAATCTGTATGTTGTAGTGATAGCTTCGTGTCATGAATCAAAACCAAGTCTCAACACTCACCACCTAGCTCGTCTCCTGAGCTCCACAGCATCCTATCATGTATTCTATAATAATCGGTCTGACCGAGCACTATAGTAAAATAACACCCGAGTCAGTCCGTAAAACTAGCGTGAGAAAACACACTCAATTGAATTAAAAGTTTTCAAAACCCTTTGAAATCAAAGGTATCTCTTAAGACCACGCCATAAATAAACATGCCGTGTTTTAACCTTATGACAACCAAAACTTTTCTATCAAATAAGTCTATATTATAATAGTGTCTATAGAAAGTAAACTAGAATCTAGCTGAAATGCTTGCATCTCATGTTCCAGCATAGTTGGGAACAATCAAAACCGTACATGCGCTTATTGGAGATTGGATTCCATACAATGGCATGGCTACTGGGGTACCACACATCACAGTACCTGGTCTAGAACAGAGTATCGAAGATCCCTCTCGATCCCCTACAACATAAGACCGGAGCTTCCTCTTACTGGATAGTCCGAATAAGATCACCCCGCGGTTGGGATCAGCAACCACCAACACAGCCCAAAAAAAGGACATCTAGACAGGGATGACCTTACCCTAATTGGTTGCTAGCCACTTAGCCTTACTGCACCTCCCTGTTTTAGCCATTTTCGATTGATGAGGCTCGAGGCTAAGCGTTACCTTTTTAGCACACATTCACTTAGAATGCTCATCGTCCTCCTGACGATGTTCTGATATCATTCATCCATACAAGTTGCCCTAGGTCTGGACAAACCGAATCACCGTCTTCATCATCTTCACGGTCTTCATTCGCGAAATGTTCAAACCGAGTCGAAGTGGTTTTCGAATAATTAAACTCAATCTCATTCTCTTCGAAACAATCAGTGCATTGGCAAAAATTGATAGTCGGTTATTTAACTACCAATCCAAACAATCAATTACCAATTGTTTTATTTCCACTGAAAAGCACCAAGTCTTAATAATTTAAATTTTAAATAATTTAAATCATTTTTCCCCAAATATACACTTAAAACATTTAGAATAAAACTACTTAAAAACATTTTATTTAACATACAAGTTATGAAATTTTATAGTAATTTCTTATGTAAAACTTAAGCCAAAACTAATTTAAAATAAATGTTATTCTATAAGGTATAAATATTAAATAATTATCTTTTAAATCATAACACTAGTTAAACCTTTTAAAATAATTTATTTATATAATTAACTTAATAAATATTTACTTTTAAAGATTTTGAAACAATTTAAATAATAAATTCCTCTGAAAACATTCTTTCTAAACATTTTAAACCCTTTAACTTGTACTTAGAAATTTTCCTTTGAAAATACAATTAGCTTTTCAGGAAATTATACTTTCCATTTCATTATAGCCCGTATAATCATTTGTCCTTCTCGATTTATTCCGGTTTAATTTACGTCCCAATCCCGTAAATTTCCTTTTCCACACTTTAAAAAATAAACCACTATTTATTTTTAAAACAAATCACTCTTTCCTTATAAATTCCCACCGTGAATTTATACTTTCAAATTATCCACTGATAAATATTTCACTTTTTTTATAAACCCTTTTTATAAATTTCACATCTCATTCTCCTTCGCTCACAGTTTCAACACTTAGTCGGTTTTCAAATTGATTTCTAAAACCAACTCCATTTTAAAATAAATTCTTTTACTTACTCAAAATATTGTCCAAAACCCACTGATTCCATGTTCACTCCTTTATTATGATTCAAAACCTTACTTAAATATGAAATATCAATTTCATACTTCATTTCAAAAAAAATTCTTTATTTCTCCTAAACCATTTGAAATCCTGGATATAAATCGATTTCTTTAATTTTTAAACAATATAACTTAAGTCCTCAAAAATTCTTTATTCCCATATATTCAAAAACCTCTTTCCCCATACTCAAAATTTATTTGGTAGGATGTTAAATAAAACTCTTTATCCTTTCCCAAATTCATTCTTTCAATTTATCTAATTTCACCGTATTTATTTTATTTAAAATTCCCTCTTTTATTTTCCTTCAAAAATTCAATCTTTATAATTTTGATATCTCAATATACCCAAAATATATTCAGTCAAACCATAGCATTCAATATTTTCAATTTCTAATATAATGTATCACGGATTATTAAATAAAACATATCACCGAATATGAAAATAAATTCCAACATTTTGAGGAATCCAATTGGATCCCTCCAACCTATTTCCCTGCATCCACGGATGTTAGCACAACATAAAAATACCAATCCCACTTCGAGGAGGATATCGCGGTATATAAGGTGATCCGCTATTATGCGGGGAGCATATGGTCTCATCCGCTACATAATGCGGAAATATCAATCACTCCAATATATATATACCATTATATAATATCACATCCAGTCAATTTAAATAAATCAACCAATAATTTAATTTAAACTATTTAAATTTAAACGGTAATCCAAATGAGTGAGATTAACTCAGCTTCGATTTGTTTGCAACCCATTTCATCTTGACTTGATTCTTCATGATTTTAGACCTTGTTTAAACATCGTATGGTTTGTTAACATTTGAACTAATCGAATAGTCAATTATCATTTAATAATTATAATTAACTAATAATTTATTTTAACTAATCTTTCCTTAAATAATTTCTTAGTAGCTAAAATAATTGAATAAGTTAATCTCCTTAATACATTATTTTAAAATAATCTAGTAAATTAAGAATGCGTAAATATATGTTTTTATTTTATTTTTCTTTGAAACTACATACACTTAGAAACTTAGTTTATATCGATTCAAAAATCTAATCTTTATATAAACTTTTCAACATTTAAAAAAAATTCCTATGTATTTCCTAAAATCATACGTATATATTAAATCTTAAAATAAAATTCTTTCCAAATCCATATATTAAATTAAAATAGATTTGTTTTCTATATCTTACTGTAAAAATATTTTTCTGTTTACACAAAAAATATCACAACAACCTTTTCCCATATAAGTTCATTTTTATTTTAAATTAAAAAGCAAATTTGAATTCTAAAACAAAGAACAAGGAGCCATACCCACGAGACCTCCGAGCCTGCCACCGTCGTCCAAAAATCATTCCATGCACGCCAACCCTAACTCGATTCTCTAAATAAGCGACAGTCTTCGACATACAAACTCAGTGCTCCCTTCCCTTGACGTCGATCGCCCACCTCCCTAAAACAATCGCGTGTATGCCTACTTCGATTAATACCTTGCTCGACTTGGATTCGATCGCCACCCAACTCACGTACGACATGCGACCCCTCTCGTTGCCGCCGCCCGATTCGAACGTGATTTACCTCGTGCCTCCACCCTTTTTTTATCGAAGGAAGACAGAAGTGGCGGTTTGATTTACTTTCGTGAACGTCGAGCAAAGCTAAGAGAAAAGGGAAAGCCGAGAATGGGATAAGCGAAGAAGGGGAAAAAGGATGAACTCGATTTCGTGGGAAGACATGATTTTGTTCTTTCTCTCTTTTATTGAAATTTTGTAAAAAAAAAGGGAGAATGAAGTGTGTATGGACAGATGGCGTGAACCAGAAGACAAGTGGCCAAGATATGAAATGATAAAGTTATGATGTGAAGAAATTTAGACCATCAACACTATAAATTATATTTAAATTTAAATCGTCTCGAAAATGCAACTTAAAATTTCAAACTTCTATCGAAACGTGCCGCTAGGCGCTTATAATTTTATACCTCTATTTCAAACGTAATGGAAAAGGTTTCGAGTCCTAATTCGACCGTATGGAGAAGATAGCTTTTTGGTCCCAGTTTTTATATTAAAATTCGATATAAATTGCAGCGCGTTTACCTACCATATGATCACACGACAACTCCAAACTCAACAAAAATTGAAATATAGTTTTACGGATCCAATGGAACTGGTTTCACCGAATTTCAAGATTGTGCCTCAGAAGGCCATTTTTAAATATCAATTTCAACGGTATATTTTTAAAATTGAACAAAACACTTTTAAATTCACTATTAACATTTTTATTATCGAGTAAAATTAATATAGATTTTATAAGCCTTCAAATTATTTTTAACGAGCTTAAAACTCTAAATTTCATATATTACCCAATTTCCAATAATTAAATTCAATAATTTAATTATCCGATAATTGGTTGTATTTTAAATTCAAGTTAAAAATTAACTTTTAAATATTTACAATCAATTAAATATTCCAATTTCAAATATCAAAAACCCCGGGTTGTCACTATAAAAATTCTAATCTTTTAATCAAGCTCAAACGAACCCCCACACCAAGTTTTTTTGGAGGTCTTCAGATTGTTTTTCCATAAAAACAATAACATTGAAAGCAATTGGTAGAAAAACTATCGCTGCAAAACTTGAATAAATTCATAAATAAGTCAAAACGAATACGAAGTAGCAAAAAAATTATCGGCAAATTCAGTCAGATTCTAGTTAGATTAAAAAAATTAAAGAGCTTGACTGAAATTTGGTCAGAAAGAATTTTTATTTTGATTTAGATTAGGAATAGAATTGATTTTGGATTATAGTACACGTATGAAACTGGAAAAAGGAGAGGCGATATTATGAGAAAATGAAATGGAAGTGATAGAAATAGAAGCTATAAATGTCTAAAATGTATGTTGGTATTTCTTTTAAGACGTGTGTCAGGAATATAATTTATAAAAAAATTAACGAGTCCACTGGTATTTCTTTTAAATAATAACGGTAATAAGGAAAAGTAGTGAAAATGGTGAAACAATTAAATCACTAGGGCACATGTCAGCATATGAGATTTTTGAGAAAAGTGAAAATGAAGATGCATACAGATCTATATTCCGCTTTCATATATTATAATAGATTAGACATATATATATATATATACATGCAAACTATAATTATATTTATACATAATTTAATTTGAACCATTAAGTTAATTAAATTAGATCATTTAATTTGTTTGTTTAAATGGTTAAAATAAGGCATAATTAATGGTGAGGCAATAACACACACAAATATATATATATATATATATATATATATAGTGATAAGAGTGAATATCTAATATAAATGAAAAATAGGATACTTACCTTAATGTTGAACCCTTTGAACACACCATGATAAGTGAAACTCCAACACTCATTTGAATTAACTATCGATTTTGCAATGATCAATTGTACCACTGTCTTTTGTTTTATATTTGATGTTTGGGGATAGGATATGCACGCACGGCAAAGGAATGCGGGTAAGGAGCTTGCAACTTAGGTAGGAAGGAGCAAAATTATATTGGTTGAATTTGATTCGGTATTTATAGAGAGAAAAGGAAGAAAATATCTCTCATGTTACACTAATTATCCCATTTAGCAAAATAACTTTAAATCAATCTAAATTAAAATCCTCCCCTTCCTATTATGGCCAGCCTAGGTTGGACCCCTTTTGGGACAATATATCTCAAAACCCATCTGCTATTTAATCGCATTTAAATCTTATATAAATGTATATATTGATATCTTATATCAATATGTATGTATATATAATATTCATATATGCACCCAATTAATTACTAATAACACCCAAAACATCTAAAATATTAATAATTTACAACAGTTTATAAACCAATTAAATCATGTGGTATTTCGTAGAATTCAAAAATATGGTTGTGCGACTCACAAATGTAAATTCAGTCAACAATTAATATAGAAAAATTCGAATAATAACGTTCATACGCCACCTTAGCTAGTGGTCTGGCAATTTAGTTGAACTCATCGCTTATAGATCTTCATTGGTAAAATCGAATTTTACACTCTAAGCCGTATGTCTTAGCAACGGTTATTTATATATGTTCTCTTCATCAAAACTTCATTACTTTAGGTTGTATGGAATTTGGTATTAGTCAAAATTCCAATATTATCCATATTCAACTTGATTAGTATATAAAAATTCCTTTGTTCAACATTTATTGTTAACCATTCTATTCTGGTCAAATATCTTGACTTTGAATTAACTAAGTTGGTCCCAACCTCATACAACTGAGGATACGAATTCACTAATGAATAGTGTTTCACTTCCTATGCTTCTACTCAAACCAAACTATGGTCGCTTGATATTTGACATGCTATGAGTTAACAATAATCACAGTGTAGTATCCAAATAGAAGTTCCACGGTGTTCTCAAGTCAAGAGAACCATGTAACATCATCCCACTGTTATTTCCAATTTGACATAGTTGTTGTTAACCAATAGGAAACTTTCAAGTGAGTTATTCCATAGTTATCCAATAACTACGAGTATGTAACCCCTTGATACTATAGTAGTCATGAGTAATATACACCTTAACATTTGGAGAGTGTTATATACTCTAGTCTTAAATGATGTATTGTTATACTTTCTTGAAACATTTCGACCACGAATATTTAAAACAATATGTTACTCTATACTGTGATAATTTTCTCAAGATTATACCTATTTGTGATTATTATCACATATCACATTATTTAAGGAGTTTCTAATTAATATACTATAAATTAATTATATCATAATTAAACAAGTATATAATATAGATCAAATACCTTTATTATGAACAAAACTGATCAAAGAGTTAGATAATTTATAATAAATTACATAATTACCCCCTGGGCATATCCTAACTCTCTTAATCTCCCACTTTCACTTGGTGCATGTTATGAATTTGTAATCTCATTCCTTCGATAAATTTATTTAGAACCGATCAACTACTCCCTTCATGAACAGGTCTGCTATGTTGTCCATGCTATCCATTTTGGTAATCGCCACTTCTCTGCTGTCGAAAAAATCTCTTAGTGGGTGGAACTTTCGGAGTATATGCCTTAATATCTTATGAGCTCTTGGTTCTTTTTCTACCTGTATCATGGAATTGTTGTCAAATAACAATATAATGAGATACCTAACATTTGGAATCACCCCTAACTCAATAGTACATACAGGCATCCTGAATGCTTCTTAGTTGCTTCATTTAAGGTGATGTACTCAAACTTCAGAGTGCTTATTTAGTTGCTTAGTGCTCCAGTTTCAATGTAAATACATAACCCAACATCAACTTACTGTCATCGATATCACTCTGAAAGCTCGAATCTGCATACAGCTTCATTAGGAGGTCTTCATTCCTATATATAAGGAATAAGTCTTTGAATTTCTTAAATACTTAAGAATATACTTCACAATTGTCCAATGTTTCCCTCGAGGGATTGACTGATATCAGCTTATGCATCCTGATGCATAAGCCACATCCGGTCACTTACATAACATTGCGCACATAATGGATTAGGTAGCCGAAGCATACAATTTTGTTTTCATATGTTCTTTTTCTTTATCAGTATGAGAAGCATCCTTCTTAGAAAGAATTATTCCTGATTACATCAGAACAATTCTACGCTTGGAATTAAATGATATATTGGCAATATTATCCGATATTAACAACATAAGGTAGGATAATCCCACATCTTCAAATACTTAGATGAAGTTTCTTCCCATACCACATCATATACGACATCTTAAATGCATACTTAGTAGCCATCATATTCAGCATGCGAAAGTCGCTACATAACGTGACTTATATGTGGAATGATATTCAATATGGCAATATGTATCTTAAACTAACTATACAAGCAAGCTAAAAAATAAATAGCAAATAAAATGATTGCACCAGCGATTTTTATACTAGTTCAGACTCTTCGTCCTACATCCAATTCTAGATTCCTTCTAGAATTTTACTAAATAATCCCCAATTCACGTGGAGGAACAGGTTTCTATAAGACTGCTTGAATAACCAAATAGGACTTCAACACCTTACTTGAAGATCACCAACATGACTTCAATTAAATAGAATAAATTCTGATTTTGATGTGTTTTTTAATACAAGAATAAAGTAAACGTGCAGAATTTAGGAAGTAAGAAATTGGTTTTGAAAGCTTTTGATTTCAAGATAATATTAGAGGACAGAAATCAGAGATAAAGAGACTGAATCAAAAGTGCGAATCTAGTCTCTATTTATAATGTTAAAAAATCTTCATTGAAAAGTTACGACTGTTTAAAGAGTTGCATCTTTTAAGTAAACAGAGATAACCCTTCACCATTAAAACTCTTTGTTCAAATTATAGTTGTTAACAGTATTCTCAGACGTTTGACTTTGCAATTCAGACATCTGGTCCTATTATTAAAAAAACATGTTAAAAACATCTCAAATTCTGAACACTGTCCAGAAGAAAATACGTTCTTTTTCTCCCAGACACAAACGTCTGATTTAATGGTTTAAATGTTTGGTCATACATATACATATACATATACATATACATATACATATACATATACATATACATGTATATGTATATATATCTGTGTGTGTCTGTATACATAACTTATTAAAACTTACTCACACCTTTGAATTTCCGAGTCAAATGTCTTACTCCTGATTATTTTTGGAAATTTATCCTTTTTAAAACCTTAAGTTGAAAAAACATTTAAAACTCGATTAGAAATATTTTTGTGTTGTGTCATCAAAGGATATTGTATAGGTTTTTTAGACAAGCAAAACAATGCCTCATTTGAGATATGATCTTCATTGCTTGAGCATGGCAAGTAATAATTTTTCCTTAGTCTTCATTGTTGAAATTCCCTAAAATTGTAGCAACCTGACTTTTCATGGCCATAAATTTTGCACTATAGAATGAAAATTCGAATCGTTTAAGCAATTTCAATAGTAACCAAAGAGCTTAACTAATTAGCTATATCTTTCAAAACTCACAACAGAATAGATCAATCTATAATATAGATAAAATAAACCAATCCAATATATATACATCATAAGATAAACATAATCCTTACACATACACACAATGTCACATTATATATACAAATGTGCGGAACAACGGATAACGCAATGTTTAAACATCTCCATAATTACCATCTTTGAGCACCATATCATCGCAAGTACTTAATTCACCTATGTTGTATGAGAAAGGGGGTTAGACACACATGTCTGGTGAGTAAAGTATTACCAAATACATACTACTAACATGATTTCATAAACAACATATGAAAGATAATACTTACTACACCCATGACCTGTCCCACCGCATCTATAGAATTAGTCCACCAAAATAAGCATAATATGATGATTACTATTATATAATTATCAATACTTAAGGTGCAGCATAGTTAGATAAACGTAAACTAACTCATCTACGCACATGAGAGATAACGAGTTGAAGAGGTGGTTAAGCATATGCTAACCAAACGATATACACAAGAGTTAGTTAAACAGAGACTAACCTTGGAATATAATGAAATACAGACTATTCTCGTAAATGTAAACATAAACGTAAGTTAGTAAACATAGTTTAACTTAGGCATATACAAATGTATAGGTAAACATAGCCTAACCTGATAACACTGGATTCGATTACCAACGTCATACCCAACACAAATCAATCATAAATGTTTTTGGAAGTTATACACGTCCAGACGTTGTAGAGAAACCCACATGTCGTTTATTATCTATTTCGATAGGCCTGGCTGGAGTAGAATTGCTTCAGCCCTGGTCCAAGTTCAACTTGGCCAGTAAAAAGACGCACTGGTGCGCCAGTCTACCTTGCATCGATGAACTGGTAGTAGAGGCGATTCCATGATAAACATTTCCAAATTTTGATAATTTTCTTCCTAATTCATTCCAACTTCGTCATTGACTATTTAGGGCTTTCATACCTCTTTTGACATTATTTCCCTATCATAACCCTTCATATATCACATATCATCACTTATTCATATCCTTAGTTACTTTAATCAAATCACTATATACAATTTCCATTTAATACAATCTAAATGAAATCTAACCGAAATTTGATTATTATTAACATCACTAATTTCTATACTCGTTTTAGTATCAATTTCCAAATCTAAATTTCCCAAATTCACTAATTAATTAACCTAGTTAAAAATTATACATAACATACTACTTTCATACAAAAATAGATCCTCAATAAGGATTCCCCCTAACCGAATTGTGTTTCCAAGCCCTAGAATTCATCAGTTAATATCTAATTCCTTTGTCGTCAGAATTGCAGTCTTCCAAAAATTTCCGAATTCGTTGCATAACCCTCATCGCACTCTTTGACATGATATATATTTGTCTAAAGTTTAATTAATATTTAAGAGAGGAAAGAGATGAAAGATGAGAGGTTGAAGAAGGAGTTTAAGAACTGAAATGTACGTGATTGAAAAATGAATTCAAATTCTTTCTGTGTGGCCTGATATAAACTTCTCAACTGTTGGTTCAGTCAAATGAGCTTGGGTGCATTTAAATTAAATTGAAACCCACTTATTCAAAACCCACATATCTCCATCATACGAACTCTAATCTGGACAAACCAATATCATTCCGACCAGAAAATTAGCTCTACACAATGGTACAAGTCCAGTTGACTAATTCTAATGTTTGTTAAATTACCATTTTTCCCTTAGTAATAAAATACATGTACAAATTCTATGGGGTATCGCATTCTCCCCTTAAAAGAATTTCAACCTCGAAATTTTTAATACAACTCTTCATCATGTATCAACATATATTATGTTATTTATAGACATACATATAAAAAACATAGGATAATACCGTATATAACACACCTTACGTCAACTTTTCCTAAGTAAGGCATTCCCACTTCATATGACCCATCTGATTGTAGTTATAATATTTTATCTTCGAAACTTTAACCCTACAATCCTTCAACCTGTGTCATTTCATGTTGCCCTTTCACACTTGTTGTCCCTCTTACCACCCTGTCCATTTTGACCTCCATGATCTTTACAAGTATCTTGATTAACATTTTTCATTGGTTTTATTTTATAAATTTTCAATATAGTGGTATTTAGCAATGCCGCCTCAACTAAAATTTCAAACATCAATCCTATAGGAATCTGACTATGTGCTAATTCCCTTAGTGGCAAATTAATCTTTTTGCAAACTTCATCACCTTCTTGGGTGTATTGTCTACCAATTCAAATCCAAGCTTTGCTAATTCACTAAAACTATTAATATGCTCCGTCATAGTGGAATTCCCTCGTTTGATATTTATAAACTTCTCGAGCATCACTTTCCTTTTTGATCCATATAAAAATTTATCTCAAATCCTTCCTTAAAGTTAGTCCTAAATATTTCATTTTCATTAGCTTCTTCTATAACCACTTCCTACCAATTCATTGCTTCTCCTTGTAGATGCCAAGAAGCAAGCTACCTTTTTGTCTCATCACTCAAATTAAGTATACTGAAGATCCTATAACATATATGCAACCAAGCTCATGTCTCCACAAAAGCCTCTATAACCTTATACTGTTTACCACCTATGTTCACAAAATCCTTACATAGTTTCAGAAAATTTGGCCTTAGTATCAGAAAAACATTTCCATTTTGTACTCCAGTTATAGTGGCTTGTTCCTTAATAGTGACTTGGTTTCTAACTAAAGATCTGATAGAACTAAAGTGAACGTTCATGCCTTGTTACTTCCACAATTTCATTTCTAATTCCAGTGCTAGTTTCAGTCCGGTTACTCATCTCTACTATCTGTAAAGTAGGATTCTATATTAGATCCTCCCAGAGTGATAAACAAATATGGTAAACATAAAACCTGAAATTAAACATCATACAACCATTTATTTTAACACACACATACGTGTGTGTGTATATATATATGTTTGTGTGTGTGTTATATATAAATATTCAAATATGCTCTCTCTATACGTCCTAACAAATGTAACAACCCTCTTTTTGCGGCCATAAAACTTACGTCGTAAAATGAAAAGTGTGGTTGCTATAAACAATTTTAGTAATACATAAGGAGTTGAACTAACTAGCTATATCTTTCAAAACTCACAGCGGAATGGATCAAACTATAATATAAATAAAATAAACCAATCCCATCTACATAAATCATAAGATACACATAATCTTTACGATATAAGCACATTGTCATACTATATATACAAACGTACAAAACAATGGATAATAATATGTAAACATCTCTATATTCCCCATCTTCAAGCACCACACCATCACAATTACTTTAATCACCTATAGTATATGAGGAGAGGGGTCAGACACACATGTCTAGTGAGTAAAAATATAATCAAATATATACTGCTAACATAATTTCATAAACATCACATGAAATTTAATACTTAATATACGTATGACATGTCTCACTTGCATCTACAAAATTAGTCCATCATATTAAACATAATACGATGATTACTATTATATACTTATCAACATCTAACATTCAACAGATTTAGATAAACATAAACTAAATTGTCTACACACATGAGAGAAAATGAGAGGGAGAGTTAGTTAAACATGTACTAACCCAACGATACACATGACAGTCAGTTAAACAGAGACTAACCTCATGATATAGTTAAACACCTACTATTCTCTCAAATGTAAACACAGACCAAAGTTAGTAAACTAGACTAACATGCGTATACACAATGGTATAGGTAAATATAGTCTAACCCAATAACGCATGATTCGATTACCAACGCCATACCATACTCAAATCACCCATTTATGTTTTTGGATGTTAAACACCTCTAGACTCGTAGTGAAACCCATATGTCATTTATTATCTGTTTCATATAGGCCTAGCTAGAATAGAATTGCTCCAACTCCGGTCTAGGTTCAAGTTAGCAAGTAAAAAGATGCACTGCTACACTAGTCGGCCTAGCACCGATGGACTAGTGACTGACGTGATTTCAAGATGAACGTTTCTAGATTTTTCAAGATGAACGTTTCTAGATTTTAACCATTTTCTTCCCAACTCATTTTGGCTTTATTATTTACTACTTAATGCTTTCATACCTCTCTTAGACATCATATTCCACTATCTTAACTCTTCATATATCACATGTTATCATCATATTCATAATTAAGCCTTAATTGCTATAATCAAATTATTATATACAATTTCCATTTAATACACAATCTAATTGAAACCTAGCCCAAATTCGATTATTAATTAACATAGTTATTTTATATAATCATTTCAATATTAATTTCCTAATCTAAATTTCCCAATTTCACTATTTAATGAACCTAATTAGCAATCATACAACATATACTACTTCCATGCAATAATACATCTTCAGTAATAGTTCCCCTTTACCGAATTGCATTGGCAAACCCTAGAATCCATCAATTAGTCTTTGATTCCTTTTTAAATCCAAAAACGATTGGTATCTTCGCATAGCCCTCATCGTGCTTCTCACTTTGATATATAATTGTCTAGAGTTTTGTTAAGATTTGAGAGCATTATGGACCTAACGCATATCCCTTATACGAAAGAGGTAATTCACCCCTACTCATCACAAATCAAACCATATCTAATGGGGTTCAATTCTATATCTCCAAAACATTATTGTGTTGCAGAGGATATGGTGGAGTCTGTGTAGTTAAAGCACTTAGTAGTTCTATAACAGTGGAGGTGCAAAAAGTTATAGCAGGGATAATGCATGGATGTAGCAGAGGTGTAAAAAGCTTCATAGGATATTAAACCTAATTTTGAATGCCAATTATTCTCATTCTCACATCATTTGTATAGGAAAAATAATATTATCTATTCTTATCTTCAAAATCGAAGAATATCATGGCTTATGCAGACTATATTTAGTGACTACGGTAGGTTTATAACTTATATTGAGCACATATAACTTAAAATTAGATCTTTACCATAATTTTACCAACTTAGTTTAAAAGAGAACTAGTCAATTGATGTTTATATATCAATATTGTTAAAGTGGGTACTGAAAAGCCTTGATTTAGCGGGTGTAGCGAAAAATAGCGGAGCTTAAAGTGGATCTACTATTTAATAGCCCTAAGTTGAAATAGGTAGCAGTCAAAAAGAACTATACGCCATAGCGGGAATTTTGTAGGGCTTTACCGAGGCACTAACTACATAAGATGGAGTAACCTAAGAGGCAATCCATTTATGTTTTAAGTTTTGTTGGGGTTCCTATCCAATGTACTCACCTCCTCGATTGGATCGAAGTATTTTAATTTAATGGATAGTTTGATTTTCGACTTTGTTCTTTCAATCTTTAACTCTCACATACATCAGATTTATTCTTCATAAGATATCCATATCTTAGCCTTGAGAAATCGTCTATAAAAGTTATGTAGTGGGCGGAATTATCCCTAGTTACCATAGGCATCTGGCCACACACATCGACATGTATGAAACCTAAGAGTTCAAGGGGTATTGTGTTTCCATTGAGATGTGAGGATTCAAATGATTTATGATCAAAAAATGAAAGAAAACCTTCCATTTTTATTTTGTGCAGTCTTTTGTTGCTTATATGACCTAGGCTACAATGCCAAATATAACAATCATTAACATTACTAGCAAAAGAATAACGAATAGGACATATATGATTAAAGTTATACATAAACGTCATTATCCATAACATCATTATAGACATTATTTCCATCAAACAAAATGTTCATCACATTATTATTACAACAAAAATTAAATCCAAACTTAAATAATTAAGACATGGAGACAATTTAGACATAGATATAATTCCACAAATAAAGTTTGTAACATAATAATAATTATTCGAACTAAATCAAATCCATTTCGAAAAACTAAAAGATAATCTCCAACTGTAGTTGCATCTATTATAGTTCCATCAGCAATTAGGTAGCTCATTTCTCCTTGTTACATAATAGATGTTCTTATAATATCAAAAATGTTAAATGTATTCATTTAATTTTTCTGATAAGGCACCCACTCAGTTTCTCTAGCGAGCGTTGCGGCTCGTTTGCCATGAAATTCTGACCTTGAATCTGCTTAACAAATCGTCGGCCCGCAAGTGATGTATAACTCTTTATCAGTAGTATTATATATGTTTCTTGGGGATTTGACCAGGCAACTAAGTACTTGGCATTGGCAAACTGCTCGAAAACGTATGTATCGTTCGGCATTTTGAACGCTCGGCACAAGGAATCGTTCGGCGGTCAAGAGCGTTCGGCATCACAGAAACGCTTGGCATGAAGGAGCGCTCGGCATCCAGAAGCGTCCGGCATTGGGAAACGTTCAGTGTTGAATATCGTTTGGCATCCATGAACGGTCGGCATACCAAGGGCACTCGGCATACCAAGGACGTTCGGCATACCAAGGGCGCTTGGCATTAGTTTCGTTCGGCGTCTAAAGATCGTTCGGCATAAGATCATTCGGCATCCAGAGATTGTTCGGCCTCCCGAGAACGTTCGGCAACCAAAGATTGTTCGACATTCTTTCAATCTCGTCCAGCTCCGATTGTTGCTCGGCCTACTCTTCCCACACAACACCGCCTCGTTCGGCATGATGATGATGTTTCGGCATTTGGCCGTTCGGCATGTTTGGATCGGCGTGCAGAGCTTACTCCGTTTGGGCCGAGATATTCGGGTACTAGGCCCACCAGGGAAGTCCAGCCCACCTTCGTCTATAAATAGAGACGTGGGGGCACAATGAAAAGGATCAGTTTTTTTAGAAGCACTAGGGAAACGCTGCCGCATTCAACACTCACTCAAGACTTAATCTTTTACTTTGCAATTGTATTCAAGAAATTATAAATGGATTGCATCTGTAATCAACTATCAAGGAAATCACTAGAAATCAACTTCAAAGTGGACGTAGGCAGTTACGCCGAACTACTATAAATTTGGTGTTCTTGTTCTCTGCATTGAAATTTATATATTGTTCTCTGTTTTAATTTACTTTCTTCATTAATCTCTCTACACAATCTTTCTAAGGGTGTTAGTGACCAATTTTGGTGCTAACATTTTGGTGCTTTCACTGAGAATTGAATCCTCAGGCTGTTAGGATCTGCTTTGTAGCTGTTGGATTGCATAAATCCCCCAGAGGAGATCCAAGATCATTCACGGGGCATCTGTTGATTCTATTCAGAGTTACAGCCAACAACTCTACCATGGGAAGACCACGAACTAGATCGGCCTCTCACAACGCAGATGTCCACGAGACTGGTAACATACAACAAGTTGGACCTAGAAATCAGCAAGCAACTCGAAGTGCAGGGCCCTCCACCCAAAACCAAGCGGAAGTTGTTTCCTGAACAGAGTTCAACGACTTGATAAGAGAACTCAAGGAAAGTAGAAGGAAATTTTTTGAGCAAATTCAAGCCAATACTAAACTTATGACTCAGCTCACTCAGCAGCAGTGTCAGAATGCTGGAGGTAATCCTGCCCCTTATTCTGAATCTGATAGTTCAACCTCAGCTGACGAACCTCCTAGGCGTAGATGCCTTAAGGATGAAGGTGCACAGACAGGTGCCACAAATCGATTGACTAAGGATCAAGCTCGTGAAGAGACTGGATACCCGAATCTCCAAGACCCAAATCAGGCAGGACATCCACCCGCACGGTCCCGTGGAACGGAACCCAACTTTCCATCCTCCATACAAACTCTGGACTTAATAACTATGGTCAGGCAGTTGATGAGGGAGAACCAAGGCTTGACCAATGAGTGACTAGAAGCCATACTCCTTTTACGGATGGTATCCTGCAGGATGAGTACACCAAAAAGTTCAATATGCCGACTATCCTAGCCTACGAAGGGAAGACTGATCCCAGGCAGCATGTGATGAGGTACGAATGGATGATGGATTCTGCAAGAGCTAATGATGCGACCAAGTGTAGGTGCTTCCCAATCACTCTGTCCGGAATTGCCACCATGTGGTTTACTCGACTTCCCCCCGCGATCTACATCCATCTTTGATGAATTGGCAATGAAATTCATAGAACAATTCAGGATACACACCACTCATCCAAAGGATGTGATGTCCTTATCAAGCGTCATCCAAGATCCGGGAGAGTCGTTGAAAGCATACTTGCAGAGATTTCATGTTGCGGCTACCGAAGTGAGCAATCCAAACGACCATGCAATTTTGATGGCGGTAATGCGTGGAGTGGATCGAGACTCTGAATTTGGAGATTGGTTGGCGGGAAAGCCCCTAGCCACGCTGGAGCGTTTTTATTCGAAAGCTCATCAGTTCATAAGAAGGGAGGAAGCTCGATGGACAAGACGAGACAAGGCACCAGGGCCTGCTCAGGAGAATGTGAAAAGTAACGTCGCCATGAAGCAAATCGGTGATAATTCGGGAAAAGCTCAAGTCAACGTCCAAAACAAGCCTGGGCAGACTAAAGGATCCGGAGGTGGAAATCCCGGAAAGAAAAGAGAGACGGAGAAATGGAAGTCAAGGATCCCGACCTACAATGAATACACCCCGCTCAACGCATCTCTTAAGAACATCAATTTGTCAACCTGCAACACTTTTCAATATAGAAAACCACGCCCGAAGGAATCAACGGAGGAACAGAAGAGAATTGGGAATTATTGACGCTTTCATGAGTCTTATGGGCACAACACAAAGGAGTGCAGACACCTCCATGACGCTATAGAGAAGTTGATTAGACAGAAGAAGCTGCAAAAGTTTGTCAAAGACCCGCAAGACGGAAGTCAAGAGACATCGGACCCCGGACGCGGGCCAGCTCCACGCCAACCAGAGCAACCTGCTCGAACCGTGGGTAGATTGGTTATCAACACGATTGCTGGCAGACCTCATTATGCGTATAAGAATTGGCAGGAGATGGAGCGATATGATAACTCTTTAAGACATGCGGAGTATGAATGTTGTTCGAATGTGGAGGATGGGACTCCTGCAAAGCAGCAGCGCACGATGGATGATGATATGTATTCAGGAGCAGAGATGCGGATAAGGTGGAGGCTCCTACCATCGACCCGATGGTCATATCAGCGATGATCGAGCCGGCATTTGTGAAGAGAATTCTAATTGATTGGGGAAGTTCCGTTAACATCATCTTCAAGAAGGCATATGACCAAATGAAGCTGGAGACTAAGGATTTGAAACCATCTAAAGCCAGAATCCATGGCTTTAACGGCGCAACAACGGATGCAGTGGGATATTTGGAACTACCAGTTGAACTGGGGCAAGGTGAGCGTAGGAGGGTGCGAATCCTGCCGTTCATAGTGTTGGATGTTGACTCTCCATATAACGTATTTCTAGGACGTCTAGCCCTAGCAGAATCTAAGGCAGCATTGGCCCCTTGGTGTCTGACGTTAAAATTTCCAATAGATGGAGGTGTTGGAGTGGTACACGGCGATCAGGTGACCGGTCGCGCATGCTATGTAGCTGAGCCGAGGGAGGCTCGGCGTAGAGAGAAAGGAAAGGTTGCGGACAGCTCGTCCGCATCCAAAATTCTGATGATTGACAAGTAGCGCCCGAGCTCTGGCTCGGGCAACATTCTCGGATCTATAGAGACATAGATCCGAGAGATGATGATTGGGGATCCAGGGAAACAAATGCAGCACCGGCTGAACTCACAATTGACATCCCAGTCAGCCTGGATGACTCGTCATGAATTCGAAAAATTGGATCACAACTCGACCCCGTGGTGGCCGAGAACCTCACTGACTTCCTCTGAGCAAATCTTGATGTCTTTGCTTGGACACACTCTGAAATGTGCGGGATTTCTCCAACAGTTGCGAGTCATATGTTGAACATAGACCAAAGTACGTTCCCGTAAAATAGAAAAGGAGAGGTATGGACCCAGAGAGGTCTGCGGCTCTTAAAGAGGAGGTGGACAAACTCAAAGCCAATGGGTTCGTCTGCGACGCCCTCTATCCTGAATAGTTATCTAACCCGGTGCTAGTGAAGAAAGCGAATGGAAAATGGAGAACTTGTGTTGATTATTCTGATTTAAACAAAGCATGCTCGAAGGATAGTTTCCCGTTGCCTAGGATTGACCAGCTGGTCGATTCAACTGCCTGACATAAGTTGCTATCATTTATGGATGCATACTCTGGATATAATCAGATCCCGATGCACCTCCCAGATCAAGAACATACCAGTTTTTTTACAAACGTTGGGTTGTATTGCTATGTAGTGATGCCCTTTGGATTGAAGAACGCAGGAGCAACTTATCAACGTCTGGTGATTCGGATGTTCAAAGATCAGATTGGTAGAACTATGGAAGTCTATGTGGATGACATGCTCGTGAAGTCACGACAGTCAAACGACCACATCCGAGACTTAGCGGAGATGTTTGACATATTCAGGCATTGTGGAATGAAGATCAATCCTTTGAAGTGTACATTCGGCGTAGAGCCAAGAAAATTTCTAGGTTTCATTGTGAATGCACGGGGAATCGACGCTAACTCGGAGAAGATTCAGGCTATCCGAGATATACAAGTGCCTAGAACCATAAAATAAATGCAAAGCTTGAATGGAAAGATGGCCGCGCTGAGCGGATTCATATCCAAGGCCACAGACAAGTGTATTCCTTTCTTCAATGTTACAAAGAAAGGAAAGAGGAATTTCGAATGGACATCCGACCGTGAGGAAGCATTCCGAGCTCTTGTAAGATACTTTGAAAGTTCCCGGTATTGTCGAAACCAATAGACCATGAAATGTTGTACGTATGCTTGGCTGTGTCCCAGCATGCTATCGTAAAACCTTGGTTTGCGAGGAAGACCGGGTTCAAAAGCCAGTTTACTATGTTAGTAAACGCTTGACGGGGTCAGAAAGAAATTATCCAAGGATTGAAAAACGAGCCTATTGCTTGGTGATTGCGTCACGCAAGCTTCGTCCGTATTTTCAGGCGCACTCAATCAGTGTTTACACTGATCAACCTTTGCGGCAGATACTCCAACGACCGGAACTTCTAGAAGGATGTTAAAATGGAATATTGAGTTAAGTCAGTTCGATATTACCTACCTGTTGCGAAGGGCCATACAAGGACAAACACTAGCTGACTTCATCGCTGAGTATACTATGTCAGACGAATCAAACGACCACAATGTCATACTTCCCGTTCGATGGAAGATGTACACCGATGGGGTATCCAACGACCATTGTTCGGGGGTTGGCATAGTTCTTGTAATTCCTGAGAACCTATCAGTTTACTATGCTTGAAGCTCGAATTCACAGCAACGAATAACGAAGCCGAATATAAAGCGTTGATCGTCGGCTTAAGACTTATCAAAGAACTGGGAGTAAAATCGGTTGAAATCTTCAGCAACTCGCAGTTGGTGGTGTACCAAGTGCGAGGAGACTACCAAGCAAGGGGGCAGAGACTTGCCCCATATTTGGTTCGAGTTCAGGAGCTGCTAGCGAATCTTGAGTATTATGATATTTCACATGTCCCGCGTGAGCAAAACATAGCAGCCGATTCATTGGCAAAATTCGCAAGCACGGACGATGCACAGAAAATGAGATTATTTCCTGTCGAGACCCTTCATGCTCCGAGTATAGATACGATGGAGGTAGATTTCGTGTTAGAAACATAAATCGAGAAGGAATCGTGGATGACCCCAATCAAGCAGTACTTGCTATTCGAGATCTTACTCGGAGAAAGAAGCGAAAGGCGACAAGTCCTTCGTAAGGCTTCTCGTTATGTAATATAGGATGGAATAATGTATCGAAGGGGATTCTCGACCCCATTACTCCGATGCATTGCCCATGATGAGATAAAACGAGTCCTGAGGGAAGTCCATGAAGGAGAGTGCGGCGACCATACTGGGGGGCAGACATTCGCAAAGAAGGTCCTTTGTTATGGACACTACTGGCCAATTGTGAATCGGGATGCTGCAGACTACGCAAGAAGATGTGATAAATGCCAGATATATGCAAAAATCCCGAGAGCTCCGTCGATGGAACTTACGCAAATGGTTAGTCCCTGGCCATTTGTAGTGTGGGGAATTGACCTAGTTGGTTCTTTACCCATAGCCAAAGGTGGAGCGAAATATGTAATAGTTGCGGTCGACTATTTTACAAAATGGGCAGAAGAAGAGCCCCTGGCCACAATAACCACCAAGAAGGTTGTTAATTACATCGTACGAAATATCATATGCCATTTTGGCCTTCCACGGACCATCATTACAGACAATGGAACTCAATTCGAAAGCAGGGAGTCCAAAGAATTTTGTCAGAAATATGGCATCGAGAAGAAGTTTGCAGCGGTTGCTCACCCGAAAGCCAACGGACAAGTGGAAGCCATGAATAAGATAATCAAGTACATATTGAAAAAGTTTCTGGAAAAGGCTAGAGGCAAGTGGGTGGATGAACTTCCAACGACGCTTTGGGTCTACAGGACCACCCACAAGACCGCGACTGGCCACACTCCATTCGCATTAGCATATGGCACGAAAGCTGTCATACTCGTGGAACTTGAAGTTCCATCACATCGGGTAACTTATTACGACCCCGAGTCGAACAAGAGTCTTTTATTGGAATCATTGGACTTCATTGACGAAAAACGCGAAGAGGCCAATTAGAGAGCGGCCGCATACAGATATAGAGTCGCTAAATATTATAACGAAAAAGTCCGACCGAGAATTTTTGGTGTGGGAGACCTCGTTTTGAAACGAGTTTTTCCGATCCCATCTCATATGAATCCCACATGGGAAGGTCTATACGTCATCGAACGGAAGCTTGGAGAAGGAACTTTCAAGCTAGCGACCGTCGACGGTGCGACTCTCCCCCGAGCATGGAACAGCGAGCACTTGCGGCATTATTATACTTAGTCTATTTCTTTCATGTATTAGTTGCACTTATTTCCAGTACGCTTTTATTTATAGTTCTTGGCATGTAGAAAGAAAATTTAGCTTGCTTTCATTAATAAAGGCTTGAAGCCATCTTTTCCATGGATTACTAATGCTTCTGTGTATGATGATCCTGTGACAGGAAAATGAAACTATATTATCCTAACTGACGTACTAACACATGCAAACGACTAAAAATCTCCAAGTCCCCGGAGTGCGGACTAGAGTACTCTAAGTCTCTAGAGTGAGGGCTCGACTATAAACGATTCAAAATCTCTAAGTCCCCAGAGTGAGGACTAGAGTACTCTAAGTTCCCGCAGTGTGGACTCAAGTATAAACGACTCAATATCTCCAAGTCCCCAGAGTGCGGACCGAAGTACTCTAAGTCCCTGGAACGTGGACTTGAGTATAAACGTCTCAAAATCTCCAAGTCCCCAGAGTGCGGACCGGAGTACTGTAAGACCCCGGAGCGTGGACTCGAGTATAAACGACTCAAAATCTCCCAAGTCCCCGGAGTGCGGACTGGAGTACTCTAAGTCCCCGGAGCGCGGACTCGAGTATAAACGACTCAAAATCTCCAAGTCTCCAGAGTGCGGACTGGAGTACTTTAAGTCAACGGAGCATAGAATCGGGTATAAACGACTCAAAATCTCCAAGTCCCCGGAGTGCGAACTGGAGTACTCTATATCTCCGGAGCGCAGACTCGAGTATAAGCGACTCAAAATCTCCAAGTCCCCAGAGTGCGGACTGGAGCACTCTAAGTTCCCAGAGCGTGGACTTGAGCATAAACGACTCAAAATCTCCAAGTCCCCGGAGTGCGGACTGGAGTACTCTAAGTCCCCGGAGCGCAGACTCGAGTATAAACGACTCAAATCTCTAAGTCCCCAGAGCATGGACTGGAGTACTCTAAGTCCCCGATGTGCGGACGAAAAAATATTCTAAGTGCGTGACGCGCGGAAGGAAAAACGAACAACTCTCGAAGAATCTCCGAGCTATATGAAGGTGAACCGAGAATTCCATGTTATTCACAACAGCTCGGATTTAAAGCACAATCATACAAAAATTGAATGGCAAGAGCCTTTTGAAAGATAGAAAAAAGGAACTAAGCTTTATTCAGAAAAAGTTTCTACTACAAGCCCTTCAAAGTTCGAAGTCGACAATCTATTTACAAAGACTACGGAAGTAGTTGAAAATTATTACATAAATTAAACTAACCCTCGTTGAACAAGAGTAACGGTCACTTCTTGTGCTTCTTCGGCTTCTTCACCTCCGTTGTCTTCTCGGATGGCTCCTTCCCCGTGCGTTTACCCTTGGTACTCTTCTTTGATGGAGGGGCAGCAGCTGAAGAAGTACGGGGAACATCCACGGGCTTGGACCTGCCAGGGAGAATGACCTTCAATGGCTTGTTCAAGGTATCGTCTGGGTCCACAACTCAAGGCTCGACCTTGATCTCGGTCCTCTCTCTCTTCTCCTTCTCGATCCGCTCCTTCATACTCAACTCAGATGTGTGTTCGAAGGCGCCTGTAATCTCTACTTCATAACTCCCCTCGATGGGAGAAGAAGTCTCAGATTTTTCTTCATCCAGCATTCCAATAAACTGAGCATCTGGCCCGGGAGCCTCTCCTGACTGAGTGGCCTCACCTATCTTTTCCTCCACCTCCTTGGTAACATCGCTCCTCGGGGTGGGCCCGGGATCAGAACGGCCTGTGAAAAATCATGAAAAACAAGCATTAGAATATAGTAGTCCTTTATAAAGAATGACTACTTTTGAAATCTTAAAGTGAAGGGTTATCTACTAGGCTCCGGCAGACTCTCAGCCGTCAAAGGGGTCTCACCCTCTGGAATAGGAGATAGAATATGGACGCCAAGGCCGGGGTCCTCCGGATTATAACCGATATGCTGCTCAAATGGATCGAGTAACGGCCGATAGGCCGATTGAGTAGGCACATGAGCTGGAGGCACGACCCCGGACGGATCGGTAATAACTTCTTTCCCTCTCTTTGAGGGGGAGCCTTTTGCCATAGATAGCTTTAGCTGCAGACAAGTCCGAAGGCTCATTTCCCTTGAGGAATTATTTTATCAAAGCCCCCTCATCAATCTCTTCAGTACCGTGCTCGGCCTTCCTGATTTCTATCAAGGCATCCCATGCCTCGGCTAAAGATTCAAGATAGCCCTCGCCCAGAAAAGTCAAGTCTCGATGCATGAGGACGCGGGCATTGAACTCAGCGATTAGCGGGTCAAACATGCTTTTGACATCTTCCCTACCTTCTTCTCTAGCCGCCTCAAGATGGGATTCGATGTCCGCAGACGCTATCTTCTTGCCCTCTTCATGGGCTTCACTCTTTATCACCTCGACTTTGGAAAGCTCGACCTCAAGTTTTTCTTTTAAGAGTCGAGTAGCAACGATTTCGTCACAGTATCGTTGTGACTCTTCTTGGGCAGCTGTTTTCTCTTCCTTTTCTCTGCGGAGCTGCTCCTCAAGCTCCTTAACTCGAAGGCTGAATGCATCCCTCTATTTTTGGACCGAGTCCTTCTCTAATGCTAAGGCCCTGCAGCGTTGTACCGCCTCGTCGATCTCTTTTTTAAGTGTCGATTCTAGGCGAGTCACGGTTTCGGCAGTGTCTTGAGCTCACTGCTGGGTGGCCTCAAGCTAAGATCTGTAAGATGCAAGCTCTTCGTCCTGAGACTTAATGATATCTCTATCGTGGATGGCCTCAAGCTTCAAGCGGTCGATCTCGTGTTGGCGCTTCACGGAGACTTCAGAAAGTGTTTCAGCCAAATGAAC
The DNA here is from genome assembly GCA_030765085.1 of Allium cepa. NCBI lineage: Eukaryota > Viridiplantae > Streptophyta > Magnoliopsida > Asparagales > Amaryllidaceae > Allium > Allium cepa. The sequence continues at coordinate 408,917,182 of CM060928.1, read as the reverse complement.
AAACGCGTCATGTTGAACATGGACGTCATTGGTACAGGCGATGGCGCTCTGCTTGACATGTCCGGGAATAGGATGAATCGCCGGGAGGAAATTCAGGCCATCATAGAAGATTTTTGGAAATTTATCCTTAAGCTCGGCGAGCCTCTCTAACACGGTTGGATCTATTGCAGGAGAAGGTGGAGACGGCATAGAAATTTCAGCCCTCCTGTGAGGATCTCGAGACTGTTGAGTAGAAGAGGAGTCAGAATGTTGATCCCGGGGGACATCGGATTGCGACCCCTTGTGGCCGCGCTTGTCTTTGCTTGGTTTCGAATGAGAAGAGGAATGTTGGTGGTATTTTGGCTGATAGTAAGTTTTCTTCCGAGACGATGAGTCCCGGGAATGATAATCTCTGTCACCGTTACCATCTCTGTCCCGACGTCTTCCGAAACCCGAGTCCCGTCCGGGTTCATAAAAGATAGACGAATCACGAAGGCGATCGAATCCATGCGAACGCCCTTTGTCACCTGAACAAAATTCAAATAACAACGAATTAGCAAAGAGTAGCGCGACGACGAAAATCTAAGTGCAAATTGAAGTTCAAGTGTTTGTGCATGTCCTAATGTTTCCCCCCGACAGACCATTTGCTTTACTAATGGGAGTTTTCTCTCCCTGACTTTGGGCTAGAGCGCCCGCATCGCCTCTGATCGGTAAGTGAAGTTGAAATCGTCGAAGTCATAATTGAGCAGGTCATCAGAAATCGAGAGGTTCGATAGGCTTTTAAAGAACTTTCTACGTGCTGTGAAGAGGCCTCTTTCTCCGTTGGAATGAGCATAACTTTTGAAGTTCTGCCAAACTTCTCCTTCCTAATTTTGTACGTCGATCTCTTTTTCCTCTTCGAAGGGGAAGATGACGTTTCGCTGTCGTGCACTTCGACCCTCGGATCCTGAGTGGGATCCAAATTCTCACCTTGTGCTTCGGGTGCTTCGTCCCCCTTAATTTCCCCCTCTTCTGGTGCGTCAGGAGTGTGACGTACTGAGGACTCGGCTAATTTCTTCCCCTTCCTAAAAGTGGGCTTGGGCACGGTAGCGCCTTGAGGAAGGCTTATCTGGCGGCCTGCTGCCAACAGCCGAAACCTTGTAAGCGACTCATTCGAAATGAGAGTCTGGATGTCCCTTTCTTCGGCAAGAAGGGATCGAATAGCCTCGACGGCCTCGGAGTATCCGCGACCATCAAGATGCAGGTTGATCCCTGAAAAGATGAAACAAGAGTTAGAAAAGACATAGCTCTGACCAAGTATGAATATCAATCCGGGGAAAAGACTTACTTCCTTCCACCCATCTCCTCGCGAAACCGGGAGGGTAACGCACATAGAACCACTCCTGTTTGTACACGGCAAATTTGCTCCACGCCCCTGTTAGGATTTGGCATTTCTGATAAGGCTCGAGAAACATGTAAGAGGGGCTATCTCCCCGCTTATTGATCAGATAAATATATCTGATGTCAACCGGAGTTGGGGGCCTAGAGAGGACGGTCATGAAGAGTATGTGGGCACTGTAGATAAATGCATGGCCATTCGGGTGCAGTTGCGATGGGGCAATGTCAATGTATTACAGCATATCCCGAAGAAATAAACTGAACGGTGGCACGCTGCCAATCCAGCACATGAAATTATTACACACCGTGTATCCAACTAGGGGAAAGTGCGGACGATCGTGCCCCGAGGGAACCAACACATCGTCGAAAGGGATCCCATGGATGGAGCATATTCACCGGAGCGCAACTTCATTGACCTTCGAAGCCTGTGAATAATTAGGGTTATCCAAGAGAATTACTGCCTCCAAAGCGTCGGGAGCTAAGTTATGTGCAGGGGAGGTTGACGGATTTGAAACATCCGCGACTTCTTGTCGGGAGGACGGTCTTGGTCTATCTGAAATTTTGGTGGAGCTAGATCCCTTAGACATTTCCAATAAATATTGAATTTGGCAGAACACCTGTTTGAACTATACTCGAAAAATAATCGGTGTTAGAATTAACAACATAAACTTTCCCCCCTATGCGGTGTGTGATCTAGTGCAATCATTCAAATATAAATGTTGAGAAATTATAAGTCACATACCTGATGGTATAAAGTTGGACGTTGGACTGTCATCCCCGAAGACCGTCATCGCTGACCGTCTCCGAAAACTAGCCTTGCGATGTTTTCAGTTTTGGACTCGGACATCGACATTGTATGCCAATCGCTTTTATCCATTTTTATCGACTTCAGTTCAGGCTTATGAGTAACTGGAACTAGGAAGTCATCAGTCTAGATCAGTTCGATATGCTAGTATGCTGGATACTCTGTCCTTGTTTTGTTTTATGATTAGGCAAGGCAAATGATCGTTCGGCTTAAGTTCTGTTAGGCTAAAAAGTGGTTCGGCTTCAATGACTGTTCGGCCTAAATATGGTTTGCCATTCATAATTGTTTGGCCTATAAAATATGGTTCGGCATTTATGATTGTTCGACTTGAGTATTGTTCGGCTGAGATATGGGTCGGCAGTCATGATTGGTCGGTCTAAATGTTGTTCGGCCTAACTGTCGACCGGACAAGCCATCGTTCGGCAAAGCTATCGTTCGACCTAAGTAACGACCGGCCTAAGTTCTGCTCGGCCAAAGTAACGTTCAGCATCCTACCTAATTCATACTTCTTCCCTAACCCTCCATCCTACTGCTCGGCATGTGACGAGTCATGCCGAACCAAAAAGTTACGCCGAGCCCCAACGCTCGGCACTCCGTCCATAACTACGGTTTCATTTTTTCCTCTCTTCCTCCATCCATGCTGAACAACAAGGACAGATCGTTCGACGAGTCATGCCAGTCCATGCCGTTCGGCATCCTAACCACCTCCTACTCCCCCTCTATTCTTTTTTCCTCCAATCTCGTTCGGTACAAGGGAACCGTACCGAACCACAATACAACTCCCAACAGCTCCTTTGTACGCTCGTCTCTATTCACTCCTCCTTTCCTCCTCATCATTTAACTCTAAAAATATCTTAAATCAAGGCTCGACTCTTTCATACACCTATCGGCTACGGTTCCAATCCATGAACTTGAGCATAAAAACTTTAGTTATGGAAAGGATTTAGATAGAAGAATCGATACCTCATTAGCAGATCGAGACTTGGAAAGGATTGTTAAATCTTTGGAAGCTGTTAACTGGAGAGGTTAGCAAGTACAAGGTAGAGGAGGTAAAAAAGTGGAAAGAAAAGAAGAAGGGACGTGCCGACCTTTATAAGGAGGAAGAAGAAGTCGAAGCGACAGTGACCGGTAGAACCGGTCAAAGCAGCATCATTCGGCATCGACTTTCATTTCGTTCGGCGTACATGGATGTTCGGCTTCGGTTGTATCGTTTGGCATTCGCGTTACGATTGGCACACACCACCTCACCTGGTACTCACAAGAAAACAACCTCCAAAAGTAATGGGCCAAGGTTCGAAGCAAAGCACAAAGGACTCGTAGTTCAAAGCGTATCACGTTCGGTCACGCAATACACTTTGAGGGGCAAGTGTTTCCTGGGGATTTGACCAGGCAACTAAGTACACGCCATTGGCACACTGCTCGGCAATGTATGTATCGTTCGGCATTCTGAACGCTCGACACAAGGAATCGTTCGGTAGTCAAGAGCGTTCGGCATCAAAGAAAAGCTCGGCATGAAGGAGCGCTCGGCATCTAGAAGCGTTCGACATTGGGAAACGTTCGGTATTGTATATCGTTCGGCATCCATGAACGGTCGGCATACCCAGGGCGCTCGGCATAAGTTTCGTTCGGCATACCAAGGACGTTCGGCATGCCAAGGACGATCGGCATAAGTTTCCTTCGGCATCTAAAGATCGTTCGGCATCTAAAGATCGTTCGGCATCTAAAGATCGTTCGGCATCCAGAGATCGTTCGGCATCCAGAGATTGTTCGGCCTCCCGAGAGCGTTCGGCAACCAAAGATTGTTCGGCATTCTTTCAGTCTCGACCGGCTTCGATTGTTGCTCGGCCTACTCTTCCCACACAACACCGCCTCGTTCGGCATGAAGATGATGGTTCGGCATTTGGCCGTTCGGCATGTTCGGGTCGGCATGCAGAGCTTACTCCATTTGGGACGAGATATTCAACTACTAGGCCCACCAGGGAAGTCCAACCCACCTTCGTCTATAAATAGAGAGTTAGGGGCACAATGAAAAGGATCGGTTTTTTTGGGAACACTGGGGAAACTCTGCCACATTCAACACTCACTCAAGACTTAATCTTTTACTTTTGCAATTGTATTCAAGTAATTAGAAACAGATTGTATCTGTAGTCAACTATCAAGGAAATCACTAGAAATCAACTTCAAAGTGGACGTAGGCAGTTACGTCGAACCACTATAAATTTGGTGTTCTTTTTCTCTGCATTGAAATTTATATATTGTTTTATGTTTGAATTTACTTTCTTCATTAATCTCTCTACACAATCTTTCTAACGGTGTTAGTGACCAATTTTGGTGCTAACAATATACAGCTCCTAACCATGGTCTTTACCCTAATGTAACGACCTGGAATTTTATCTCTTTTATTTTAGAAATATTTAATTAATTTAAAATATTCGATTTATGTTTTTTAAATAAAAGGAAATTCAGTTTAATAATAAAATGAAATTATATGATTTCTTTAATTTTTAATTTGGAACATATTTAAATTATCATTTAGCGTATTTTACGAAAATGTTGGCACCTTTGAAATTTAAAAGAAATTGGTAAACAGTGTATTTTATAATGGTTTTGTGATCGTGTCACATTTCTATACACGGTCATATTTTTATTTCTATCATTCATGGTACATACATGAATGATATATTGAGTATCGCAAATATTCTTTTCAAAGTTTTTTTTCAAATCAAATTGAAATTTTAGAAACTTACTTTAATAATGATTTGTATGTCAATGTGATGGAGGAGATGGATAGCTTGAATTTTTTTGTTAACTAGTGGGTTTGGTTTAACTTTGATTAGAAGTAATGTGCTTTGACCTTGGGTTATAAGTATTCATCAACTCAAGCATTTAATTCTTCGGCCTCTATGTATGCACCTTCTTCTTCTTTCTGTAATGTTTCCATTTTCTTTATTTCTCTGCCTATCTCAAACCAAAACAATATAAGCTTCCCCTTAATTCAAAAATCTATTTATCCACTACCGTTCCATATTAACAAAATATCCAAAGTCAAAGTTGCTCATTTCCTCCTCCGGTATTTTTAAAAAATGATAGCTTGATGTTTCGTTTAGCATTGTGGTGGAAAATTCCCAAAACCAATGGTGGTTAAGAGACGGAGAAAATCTGACGAGCAAGGAATGAATATCGGAGGGTACATATTGGTTCATATCATCGAATGGGGATTTTTAGTGGTGCTTGTGTGATTTTTAGAGGCCTCGGGTGGTCTTGGGGGTTAAATGAATGGATTTCGTTCATCTCACGATTTTCGATGACGGAGGCATCGAGGGGTGAAGCGGTAGTGTCTTTAGCAGCATTAGGTCTTGGCGGAGATGTTAGTGGTGGTCGAAAGTGGTGTAGTGGTGGCAGGGAGTGCTAGTTTAAGGGTTTTGTTTTGCTTAGGTTTTCCGTACAGGTTTCGACTAGTAGTTGCTGAATGGGGTTGTTGAGTATGATTGGGATGGGCTTGGAGGTGAGTAGGACAGTGACGGTCATGGTAGAATTAGTGTCGGAGGGTATGGTAGGTCGAGGCGAAGGGTGGAGCTCAACTTTGTAACCTAGATGCGATTTTTATAATCCATTTGGATGTACGCAAATTGATGGAGGTAGCCCTTAGTGGTGGCGAGGGTGCTAGTTTGACGAGCGTGAAAAGGAGGGTTTGTTGATGGTGGTAGTTTGTCACATGACAATGTGTGGGTGGTGTGCACGCGCACACATATGCACGTTATCTTGATCACTGGAATTTCGTATTAGGGATTTGGGAGGAAGGAACTTTGAATTGGATTGGAGAAATTGATTTGGGAAAGAAGCTTATGTGGGTTTGATCATAAGAGCATGGGCTTTGGGCTTGATTTTGATGGCGAGAAAAAATTATATTATTTGTTTTTTAATTATCTAAACTAAGTACGTCAAATTGAAAATTGGATATCTTCTTCGTTTTAAATTTGATTAATTGACGGACTTTTGCTTTAGTCTCGTGTTGACAAGTACAACACTATGACGTAACTTATTGATAGTTTCGATGAAGTAAAATTTTATGATAAAATAATAGTAATTGAATATAAAAGTTATTTTAAATAATAACGTGGTTAAATTTTATTATATTTCATCGGTAATATCTATTTAGCCAAATAAAACACTACACTGTTAAACTAAAATAAATAAATTATTCTGCTATATATAAATTGAATAGAATATTGATGACATTTGTTAAGCATAATAAATCTCTGTTTTGCTGTTTTATAAATTTGAACATTTATTCATATGCCAATAAATTAATATGTGGATTAAATAATATTAGATAAGCAATGGATTAGCTAGTGGTTTTTAGCTGTTGATTTTATTTATATATATGCTTACTTATGTAAATTCTAGTGATATGACTTGGAAAGTTGAATTAAAATAAATGGTAGCTTGACTAAGTACCATTGTGGTCGTTGAGCCTCTTTACAAATTTGAAAGGTTATGGATTTAAATTAATTTCCATTTTATAACAATTTGATGTTAAATGTTTATTAATTATAAATAATTTAAAATATATTTCATTAGTCATGTTTTAAAGAAATCTAATTTTATCATTAATGTTTTTTGAGTCAGTTAATTGATTTATGATGTTTTAAGTTAATTAGTTATTTTATTAATGATGTTTAAAGTTAATTAGTTATTTTATTACTGATGTTTAAAGTTAATCAAATAATTAAATAAAGGTGCTCATAAATAATAAAAAAATTTAAAAGGGATTTTACTTGATAAAAAAGATTAATTTAAAGGAGATTTATAAATGATATTTTATTATAGGGGATTTACAAATGATATTTTGTAAAGGGGATTTATAAACAATATTTTGTAAAGGAGTTTTATAGGAGATATTTTGTAAGAGAGATTTATAAATGGTATTTTATAGATAAAAGAGAGATTCATAAATGGTAATTTATAAATAAGAGAATGGATTAATAAGTGACATTTTAAAGATAACGAGGATTTGTGTTAGATATATATAAGATTTATAAAAGTGGGTTTTGGATTTATAAAAGGTTTCTATACGGGATTTTATAAAATATTTCTATAAAGGAGTTTAATAAGGCAGATTTATAAAAGAGTTTATAAATGGAAAGTGGTTTTATAAATACTTTTAGAGATTTATAAAGGAAGTTTTATAAATTAATTTGAAGATTTATTAAAGGATTTAAATATGGAATGGGCTATAAAAAGGGAATATTATAAAGGAACCAGATTTGTTTTTAATAAATAATCCTTCTTAATAATTGTGGTATGGAAGCATTCTTTCTATACTTAATACCAAAGGAAAAAGGGGTTTGGGTTTTGAGTAAGTAATGTTTTAAATGAAATTTGTTTTTGCGATTCAAATATGTATATGGAAAAGAGGAAATCTTCTTAAGTGTTATTAATATACTTATACTAGTGAGATAAGTACATGAATGTTTTCCAATTATTGGAAGGAGTATAAGCGGCTTGTGAATATATCTTTATGAAGGTAGTTTGAATCAAATAATTGAAAAATTAACTAAAAGAGGCATAGTGGATCTCAAATGGAATTAAATCTATGTTTGATCATTTTTTTATTGGACAGTTAAATAACTGACTATCAAATCTTGGCCAAACTATAGCTTTGGAAATATCTAGGAGAAACACGTGAGTTATATGGCATAGTTATCTTCGATGATGTAATACTATGCGTATAAATATCATTTTGTTCTCTTAGGAAATATGATAAGGAAATCCGTCCGCTTAAACGGCTAGGAGGCGATCTCCGCTCTTTATATTATCTGATTGTTTCCAAAAGAATCGAAGTTGAGTTTACCGAAACTATCGATTTGGTTTTGGAGTGACCGGTAAGCGGGGGAGTGTACTTATATGAGATGACTACAAACCACAGCCACTGCAAAAACCATATACGTGTTTGGTGCTTTGGAAGAGATTCAAGACCGATTCGAGGTAATGAAATCAAAGGCAGAGTTCTTTGAAGTGTAATGGCTACTTGCTACTTATCCTTAGGGTGATTCAAAAATAGATGTAGTAGTAGTAGTAGTAGTAGTAGTAGTAGTAGTAGTGCCTTCTGTTTATTCATATTCCAAATAACTTGTATAGATGAATGATGGCGTTGCATTGTTTCCTGGAAGGCGATGTTAGCATTTCATGTGAGATTTGTTAAGAGAGGAAAATATAATCATGACCTTACATGCCTCACGACCCAGAAATAACTCAAACATGGGACATGCAAAAGAACTATGTGGTTCGCTACCATTAGGAGCAACTATTCCTCGATCTAGAATCAGTATTTATGGATTTGGTATGCATGCTCATGGGAAGAGTAGGGCCACGGCCTTGTGCAAATGTTTTATAGCCTTGGTACCCAGGGAACGGTGTAATCTGGTATGCCATTTTAAAGGTGCATCCGGCTCGATGTTGGCGGGGGTCCATTTGAGGCCCTCGGTACATTTTCTAAAGGTCTACTATGGCAAGCAGTACCCTAGTCGCCTTATCATTGATGGGAATCCAATCTCCAATACGTACCTTTACGGACTTAGTTGTACACCTAATGCAATTATTGCAACCATTTCGATTATGATTCTATATTTATTTTTTAAACCCGAGACATTATTATAACATCATTGGATTTTCTAATAAAATGGTTCAGTTATCGTAAGGTATAAACTCCTCTGTGTTTATGTGCAGCGTGTTCTTACGAGATATCTTTATTTTAAAACCATTTTTATAATATTATACATATGATTGTATTTCTTAAGTTGGTTTTAACTGACTGATCGGGCATTATTTTCTCATAATAATTAGGTCGGCCCAAGCATATTTCTAGATTTAGCTGGATACTTTGGTGCTTTAGGAGAAAAGCTGGATCCTCCAAGACGTATTCACATATTTTATCTTTTACTGTTTTTTTCTTGTTGTATTTATCATCATTTGTAAGGACATGTTGTTATAACAGTCTAGGATGATGATAGGTTAGCACTTTGATTAGTGTATGTATATAAAGCTGTCTTTTTGTAAAGATTATTATTATATTATATGTTATTTGTCACGTTGTAAGATTATGTTCTATCTTTTCTCACCTTCACCCTAATAATTTGTCTTTTTAACACTTGGAAGTTCGACACGTGAATACCGTAGACGTGTTAGTGTCGACTTTTAAGGATCGAAAAGGCGAGTTATTACAGTTGATATCAGAGCTAAAGGTTAAGCGAGAACTTAGAACTATGGGGTAAACTCAATAGAGATAGGGTTAGCAGCACCCTAGAATGAGTTTAAATGTGTTATATATAAAAGCACGTATTTTTTGCTATAAAAGGTTTTATATTGTGTTGATTTATCTATTGAGTGGTTTATGGATTTTGGTCAATATGAGTAGCAAACATTATGGATAGGGATCTCTAAACACTTGAACAAGGCCAACTTACACGATATTGTTTTTGAATTGGTAGATGAAATAATTATACCCTGAGAGTATATTTTATGTATAAAAGAACAATTTTCAAAAAATTATATAGTTATTTTTGATGGGCTTATTTATTAGGAAGTAATAATATTCAATTTTTATCATTGGGTATTTGATTCGTCATGCTCACCTAATTTTTAGCATCGACTATGGTTTGTTAATTTATAACTAATTTATCTTTCTAGTTTCTACAAAGTGGGTTGAGTAGAAATTTTTTTTTGGGAATATTGGAATGAACACCTCGTGGATTAAGTTTCACAGTTTAGCTACAAGGCGTCAGATGATAATGTTTGACATCCTCCAACTTCTTTATCACTTCACACTATATTATCAGTTAAAATAATTATTTTATGAAATATATATTATATATAAATTGTGGTTGTTAACGTGATTTGAAGTAAGTCGTCATTTTTTTTCCAGGTTAAATATGAATTAAATCTGCAACAAATTTACAGCTAAGACTAAATACTATAGGCTGAAGTAGATTAATTTAAAAAAAATCATCAAAAGCATAACTTAAATGCATCAAGCAATGATATAAGAAGTAAAGTATCGGTTATTATTTAAAAGAAGATAAGCATCTCTGTAGGGGAGACATATACTTGACAAATATCACATGTTAAGACTCTAACAATGTGAAGTTAACGTTGGATCAAGTGCATAGGAAGTGAGATAAAAAGAGTGAATTTAAGAAAATCCTTTTATTAATTTTCACAAGGTCGTATGTTATGTTTATATGAATAATAAATTTATACTAAATCATATTAGTATTAATAAATAAAAGTATTTATGAAATATTGTCAAATTGTTTTATTTTTATTTAAAATATCCACCCAATAGTAGTTCTATAATAATAATATTTCATTATTAATTTAATTACTTAGTTTTTTTAATTTCAGCTTTATGTCTTAATATTTTAATATGTTAATATTTATAATAAAAACATTATAAAGAAATATTCTAACCAAGGGGTAACATAGGAACGTGTGTGATGTATCTAATATGAACCATTGGACTTACAATTAACAAGTATACAGGTTAAGGTCATATGTCAATGATGATATCAAGGGGATATACATGTATGTGTATACGTATTTAATATATATCTACATTGCTACAAAAAATTTAGCCATTATTTATTTTTTATAAATAAATATGTGTAAATATAATATTAATATAAAATTAAGTGTATGCGTTATCTAACTTTAGAACCAAGCTATATTTGAACAAGTCAGAACCATTGATTATCGGGAAGTGGACCAGAAATCCGGAATCTTAACTTTGGAAGCCAATATCCAAATAAAGTCCAAAGAGTCGGTGTAGAACATTGCTTGCCACTTGATGACAGCTAGTCATTTTCCAGATGAAGCGGTTGGTGAAGGGTAAAGTTGCAAACTACCACTCAAAGTGTCAACTCAGTACCAATTTGAACCCCTCAACTCGGTACCAAGTCATGAAGCTGACACGAAACAACTTCAAGAAGATAAAGTCCTGAAGAGATATCAAGCACAGGTAGACACTAACTTGCGATTGTCAACTCAATATCGAGTTGTGTAGCGACCCGCAGTTCTGTACCCCTTGAGTTGATAATAATTATCCTCGCTCAACCCAAAGTGTATGAATGAGCGAATAACTAGGGTAAGAAGAAGAAAAAGGTAGAAGACAACAACAACAGAATCTCACAAACGCAGCAGAACAAAATATAGTATATAATAACAAATGTTTATACAAAAGAATCCGCAGCTGTTTATAATTACAACCATCAGAGTACAACAATCAATACATCAATCTCGAAAGTTATAGTAACTTGTCCTTGTACAACGGAAAATAACCAAATATGAAAAATACGTCTGTACTCCTTCGGCTTGCCTCCTGAGTTCCACAGCATTTAAACCTGAATCTTTAATACCCGGTCTGACCCGAGCATTATAATAAATAACACCCTTGTCAGTTTGGAAAACTAGCATGAGAAAACACACTCAATTTGAATAATTAGAGTAATCAAAATCCTTTGAAAAACAAAGGTATCTCGTAAGACCGCGTCACACATAAACACGATGGGTTTTTTCCTTTACCAAAACCAAAACATTTTATAAAAAATCCATTGATATTATAATAGCGCCTAAATACAAATACTTATTCAAATAGCTGAAATTGTTACATTAATTAGATTCTAGCATTCTAGGCCCTGCAAACAAAGTTGTAAGCTCATATTGGAAAATGGATTCCAACAAATAACTGGGCCATTGGGGTATCGCCCACCACAGTACACCTCCAAAAAAAATGTACCGAGGACCACGCTGGGATCTCTTGCTACACAAGACCGGCCTACCACTGACCTGGATAGACCGAATATATTATCACCCCTGGTGTTCCCACCCTTACTATCAAGTGCTTCTTCTTTCATATATACCTATATCTAAGATAAATAAGGTTCCGGGGACATTTAGAAAAGTGATAATATACCCTATTTGGGAGCAATCCACATAGCCTTGCTGCATCTCCCCTGTTTTAGTCATTCCCGGTTGATGAGGTTCGAGGCTAAGCGTTACCTTTCAAGAACAATTTTACTTAGAATGCTCATCGTCCTCCAATGACGATGTTCTGACAGCATTCATCCATACAAGTTGTCCTGGGTCTGGACAAACTCAATACCCATCTTCATCATCTTCATGGTATTCATTCATTACGTTCAAACCGGATCGAAGTGGTTTTCGGATAATTAAATCCAATCCTGGTCTCTTCGAAATGATTAAAATTGGCTAATATTGATAGCCGGTTATTTAACCATTAATCAAAACATCCATAAGCAGTCACTAGGCCCCATTATTTTTAAATCCTTTGAAAACAGTCATTTTAAAAATATCTTACAAAGATGTATATATATACATATACAAATATCCAAATCGCTTCAATATATTCAATATTTGAAACGACGTCAATTGCTTATATGCACAATAGGATACTTCCAAATCGTTTAATACTTAGAAATATTTTTCCTTGCTTCCACCTAAATTTCATCCCTATTTTTAACATTTCTATGCTAAAATTCTCGAAGTTAAATATTTTAAAACCTTCCAGTTTAATACTTATGATTGTCTATAAGTATATCTCCTAAGATCTTTTTATCTCTAATGTTTGGAAAATAGTCTGTTTATTTTCCTTTTTATCAAATCCTTTAAAAAAAATATTTGTAAATTTCCTAATATTTCCAAAGTCGAATACACTTGCCTATATCTCAAAATGCCCACTTCTAACCCTTTTTATGAATTCTAATTCATTTCTCGAATTTCTTGTATTTTTAACACTTTGGAACATTCTTTAAGCTCCCAAAATCCATTGTAAGATTTCTCTTCTAAAATCATACTCTTTTAACAAACTTCGCTTCCAATCTCGAGAGGATTTAAAAATAAATTCAATCTTTAAAAAATCTATATATAAAATAAGTATATTTAAGGGTAAAATTTTATTTGTAAAATATATTTTTAAGTAATTTAAAATATCAGAACATTTTAAATAACATCGATAACTCATTTTACAAATCATTTTTAAACAACTAATTAATTTACAAAGCAGATTTATAAAATTAGAATTTGTTTTCAATAAATATTAAATATTAGAATAACTCACTATTTGGGATATTATAAATAATAATTTAAGTTATGTAGTATAGTAATTTAAAATCCCATTTAAAATAATTTTCTATTCCTCGACAAAAATCTATTTAAAAATCCAACATTGCCAAATTCGATTTATAAAACCGTCTCGATTCGTATCACATCGAATATATCTCAACTTCACTACTATTCCTATATTCAAAAATAGATTCCACTGTTTCTTTCCCAAACGATTTCCATAAATCGATATAAATTCACATCGTAAATCTATATTTCCAATTTATCAACTAATCATCATTTCCTTATTTTTAAACATCATTTTATAAATATATAAACTCCTTTGAGTTTTACTTGTTTATAAAACAATCTTATTTATAAAGTTCCATTATATAAATTCATTTCTTATAATCTCCATTTATATTTCCATTCTATCTTTAAATATTAATTTTAATCCCCATTTTTATATTTCCAGAATATCATTTATAAATTTTCTTTGTATAATTCATTTTCAAAATTCCCATCTAATAATTCGCAATAGCTAAGTATAATCAAAATCAAATATATTTTCTAATTCAATTTATTTTTATATAAACTTAATTTCAATATTAATACTTTAATATCAAAATCCCATTTAATTCCTACGATTTTAAAAATATATTTATGGTATATAAAATATCAAAATTCCAGGCCAATGCTACAATAGCATCCAATATTCCTAATCACTACAACAATCTATAATAGATTATTCTACACAAATCATATATCACTATATATGAAAAATGAACAACATATTTGAGGAATCCAGTTGGATCCCTCCAACCTGTTTTCCCATATCCACATATATTAATACAATGTTAAAAAATATCAATCCCACTTCGAAAGGGAAATCGCGGTATATAGGGTCTCATCCGCTATAATATGCAGGAATATCACTCCAAAAACTAATATATATACTACTATATTTATATTTAACATTCAATAGATAATAATTTTATAAATCCATGCAAGCATCCAATAATTTATTTTAACTATTAAAAATTTAATTGGAAATCCGAATGAGTGAGAATTTTCTCACCTTGATTTTAATTGCAAGTCGTTCCAAATTTTCTTATATATCCTATGAACCCTCTCCGTTCGATTGAACCTCGTAAGAAAATTACGAATTATATATAAATTAACGACTCCAACTTTAGTTATAGTTAATAAACTAACTATCCTTCGATTAAAATTTATAAATTAAAATCCTATATAACTCTTACGCATGCAAAAAACTTTTTGGATATCACGACCTGCGACAAGCCCAACACCATAGCTTTGCTGCACCTTCCCTCTGCTTGGCTGCCTCACCCAGACCCATCAGAACCCACCCGAGTTCTGCAATACCCACATCTTCGATTAGTCTCCTCCATCCTACCTATGATCGCGACCTTAATTGACCCAAACCCCCAACTTCTCTGCCTTGAAAGACGCTCGAACGCTGCCTTCCTTTGCATATTCATGATGCCTCCACCCTGCTCGCGATTTGAAATCGACATCTTTAAACGACGACCATGACTCCATAACGTCGCTTATCCGCAGTCAAACTCAAAAAATGCTTGAAATCGTTGATGGAACCACCACGTCAGAGTCAAACTACCGCTACTCCATCACTGTCTCCTTCCCCTCAATGCGCGAAATCTCTCTTCAGGCGGCAGTAATCGCAATTTAATCCATATGTATATTGTTTTTTCATTACCGATCGAAAGTGGAGGTGAGCGATTTCACCCCAAGCCGTGCCCTATTCAATCGTGGTTCCTTTTCTTTCTCTTTCTACAGTGTTTTAATTTTTAATTTTTTTTTAAGTGGAAGCCATGCCTTGTTACTTAAAGTGGAAGAAGGGAGGCAACATGATTTCGATTTTTGAACTGAACTGAAAGAAAAGAAAGTCGCATGCTTGAATAGGTAAAGGGGGACATGATCTGTCGGTTAAAATTCATCTGATCACTTTTAAATTCAATTTTAAAACTTTTATTATCTTCATTATTATTAATATACATTTTACAAGCGTTTAAATTATTTTTATCAGGCTTAAAACTCAAGATACAATAATTTAACAAATATTCAGTTATAAAATTCAAAAATTAACTTATCCAATAAATCTCTATATTTAAATTCCGAGTTTATTTTATAAATTAAACCCAAATTTTCATATTCAAAGTCAATCTATGATTCAAATTCAATATTTAAAACTATTTAAATATTTCAGATCAAACATCAAAAAATCCGGGTCGTTACATTCCTCCCCCCTTAAAATAATTTCGTCCTCGAAATTACTAAGGCGGAAAAATGCTCCAAACTTAACTTATTAAAACCCACTCAGTTAAAATTCGATATTCACTTTTCTAATCTTCTAGTTTCACCCAACCCATTAGTTTTCAATTCTAATTCAAAAATCCCTTATTTCAAATTACATTTTGAAATCAAATTGTCGTTAACGAAAAAATTTCAAAAATTTTCTAACACCTTAAATTTCCAATTTTTTTTGGCAGAGTCTCCTTTGTACGGAGGACCTTTGCAATATGACAAGAGAGATAAATATATACACATCGACCCACATGGTCGGAAAATAAAATTATATATCAATATTTTATAATTTACGATATTTAATCCGAAAACGTACCTTATTTTAGCATTTTTAAGCAAGCGCCTTATTCATTTTGCAATTTGCGCAATCAAAGATAAGCAAAACAGCTCCAGGTACCTATACTTACTCATTTCGAACACGTAAGTACCAAGTATATGAAATTTTAACAACATTTCAATTATTTAACTAGTTAAACACAAGAATTTCATAAACCACATGCCAAATATATATTTGTAAGCTATTATAAGGTTCCAATATTTGATTATCATCTTCAAATCGATTTATACATCAATTCATATTTAGTTCGAATGATTTACAACTTAATTTCCTTGTATTCAATTTATTCTATGCCAAACAAACTCATATCCATTCCAAAATTGTTTTAAAATAAATTTGTTCATTTCTATTAATTCATAGAATTTCATTTACTTCCGTTTACGCCGAACAACAATTTTTCTATGCAAATTCGGTGCTATCATTTAATAGAATAACCATTTTAGCTTATAACCATTTTAAATTGATCGCAGATTAATTTATATTCAATTATATTCTATTTCAGCTTTGTTCGAAATCAATTCACTTACATTTCACTCATAACCACTTTCATTACCTTCAAATCTATTTTACTTAGCTCGAAAACATTTCATGCTAATTTATTTAATAACCATTTCATAAATTTATTCAGCCAAGCTTCCATTAAAATATTAACTCAAGTTAATTTATTTACTTCAACCATTTCAACCTTATAACTTAAGCTTATTTCATTTCAACCAACTTTTCGTTCATTTACTAATTTATTAATTACTACGTTCATGTTATTCGCTTCAGTTTTAGTTCCAAGCTCGAATTCATTCTCGAATTTATTTAATCCGTTTCCAAGGCCCATTCAATTTATTTACGTTTTATATTGAATTCATTTATAACTTAATACATCCCTATTTCAACTATATCCATCTTATTCGAAACATTTCCAATTAATTCGCTACCATTCAAGTTGAATTTTATTTACAACCCAAATTCTGTTTCCAGTATCCATTTTCAATTCACAATCTAATTTTAACTTAGACAAGTTAAATTCCATCTCAGATTCATTCAACTAATTAATTATCTAATTTATTCAACTAATTAATTATCTAATTAGTTCATTTCCACTTCATAACTGAATATCTGATTTTTATTTCAAAAATCACTTTAATAAATTTACTAGAGTTCAAATTAATTTTATAATTCAAGTTTGGACTTTATTTCTTTACTTTAAAATATTACACCATTTTTATTTCGGGTTTTCTATTTTAGTTTTCAATTTTACAAGTCACACAACTTGCTTTTTAAATTTCCATCGATTATATACTCGAATATATTCACATTTTATTTTTAACCCAAAGTTATACATTCATTTATAGCCCAAGTATATTTTTATTCAACTAATTTCAATTTCTATAAGTTATTCCAATTTTTGCTAAATTTTAGTTTCATCAAAATTTATACCATATTGTTTTCTAACATTTTAAAATTCAAAATTTAGATTTACTTCAATTTGATATTATTTCTAATCTAATTCAAATTTTATAAATCATAGTTATATAGTCATTTTATAATTCACATTTTCATAGTTAATTCAATTCCATATGATTCAAATCAAACTCAATTTTTATTTACATTTTAATTCCTTTTAACCGTTGTGTCAAAACCAAAATTGAGTTATTCATGCTCAAATTAATTTCACTCCAAACCATTTTTATTTTAATCCATTCAATTTAAACAAGTAAGGATTCAATTCCAGTTTCTAATTTTTCCATTTCCTTATTTATATTCATATAGAAATTTATTATCTCAATTCCCAATAAATTTATTTAACTATTCCTAAGTTAAATTTAATTCACACAATTCTATTTTAAATCACTTAAGATAAAATTTATTTCTCAAAACTCAATTTTCATATTTTCCTTTCTTATTGAAATCGTCCCCTCTTTAAAAACTCGGTATGTATTTCAAATCACTTTGAAATCCAATATATATATATACTCATTTTGGTTTAACAAACCTCTTCCTTTGAATTTGAAAATCAACCCGATTTTATCCAAAACAACACCTTTCGGAATTTCTAAACAAACCTGTTTGCCCTAAATACCCGAATCAAATCAATTTCGACAGCAATCTGTCACTTAGAAACTAGAAAATGAATACTGATGATGCAATCGCCATATTCAGAATTATTTTCCAACGATTGAAGTGAGTTTGGTGCTATCCATTTTAAACTATTTTCTCATCAAAAATATCTCCAAAATAACATTACTATTATTTATTTCAAAATATTTTGGAAAACACTTCCAAAATTCTTCGGGATTTCATTCTTCCAATTTCTGGTTTGGATTCATTTTTAGTTTTTAATCCGCTTGTATAATTCATACTTATACAATCCAATTTGGTTTTTATAACTATCTAAATTTTATAGTCTTATTTTGGTTATATGCATAATAATCCAAATACATCTTTATAAAAAAATTAGAAAATTATTTTCTTTTATATCAAATTATAGCTTGGGTAAAATTAATTCATTTACCCGCTTCAAAACCATACTATGTCGAATTACTCTATTCAAGTGTTTAGATACTCCTATTGATTTAGTGGCATCCCACTACTCAAACATAATTTATATGCCATTCAACAGATAAACTAACACAATATAAAACCATTTATGTTCACTAACACATACGTGTTCATATCTATTATTACACTCAACTCATTCTAGATACTAGCGACTCTATCTCTAATGAGTAATCACTACCAAAGCCAAGGTTCTCGCTTAACCTTCAACTTTGGTACCAAGTGTAGCGACCCGAAGTTCCATACCCCTTGAGTTGATAATAATTCTCCTTGCTCAACCCAAAGTGTACGAAAGAGTGAATAACTAGGGTAAGAAGAAGAAAAAAGTAGAAGAAAAATAGAACAACAACAACAACAGAATCTCACAATTGCAGTAGAAAAAAATATAGTATATAATAACATATTTTTGTACAAAAGAATCTCTAACTATTTATAATTGCAATCATCAGAGTAAAACAATCAATACATCAATCTAGACAATTATAGTAACTTGTCCTCATACAGTGGAAATATAACTAAATACGAAAAATACATCTGAACTCCTCCGGCTCGCCTCCTTTGTTCCACAGCATTTAAACCTGAATCTGTAGTACTTGATCTGACCCAAGCATTATAATAAATAATATCCGAGTCAGTCTGGAAAACCAGCGTGAGAAAACACACTCAATTTGAATTATTAGAGTTATCAAAATCCTTTGAAAAACTAAGGTATCTCATGAGACCGCGTCATACATAAACACGATGGGGTTTTTCCTTACGATAACCAAAACATTTTAAAGAAAATCCAGTGATATTATAATAGTGCTGAAATACAAATATTTATTCAAATAGCTGAAATTGTTACATTAATTAATTTCCAGCATACTAGGCTCTACAAAAAAACTTTAAGCTCGTATTAGAGAAGATATTCCAATGAATGACTGGGCCATTAGGGTACCGCCCACCACAGTACACCTCTAGAATACCGAGGACCACGCCGGGATCCCCTGCTACACAAGACCGGCCTTCCCCTGTCCTGGATAGACTGAATATGTTATCACCTCGGGTGTTCCCACCCTTACTATCGAGTGCTTCTTCTTTCATGTATACCCATATCTAAGATGAGTAGGGTTTCGAGGACATTTAGAAAGGTGATAACATACCTTACTTAGGTGCGACCCACTTAGTCTTGCTGCATCTCCACTGTATTAGTCATTCCCGATTGATGAGGTTCAAGGATAAGCATTACCTTTCAAGAATAGTTTTACTTAGAACGCTCATCGTCGTCCAATGACGATGTTCTGATAGCATTCATCCATATAAGTTGTCCTAGATCTGGATAAACCGAATCACCGTCTTCATCATCTTCACGGTATACATTTTTTACGTTCAAACCGAAAGTGGTTTTCGGATAATTAAACCGATCCCGGTTTCTTCGAAACGATTAATGAAATTGGCCAACATTGATAATCGGTTATTTAACCATCTATAAAAATCCATAAGCAGTCACTAGGCCACACTATTTATAAACCCTTTGAAAACACTCATTTCAAAAATATCTTACAAAGATGTGCGTGTTTATCCAAATCTCTTCAATATATTCAATATTTGAAACGACATCAATTGCTTATATCCACAACTGGATAATTCCAAATCGTTTAATGCTTAGAAATATTTTTCCTCTTCCACTTAAATTTCACCCTTTTTTTATATTTCCAGAGTATCATTTATAAATTTTCTTTGTATAATTCATTTTAAAATTTCCATCTAATAATTCACAATAGTTAAGCATAATCAAAATCAAATATATTTTATAATTCAACTTCGTTTTATATAAACTCAATTTGAATATAAATATTTTTATACCAAAATCCCCTTTAATTCCTTCCATTTTAAAAATATATTTATGGTAATTAAAATATCAAAATTCCATGACAATGCTACAATAGCATCCAATAAAATCACTACAACAATCTATAATAGATTATTCTACACAAATCATATATCACTCTATATGAAAAATAAGCAACATATTTGAGGAATCCAGTTGGATCCCTCCAAACCGTTTCCCTGTATCCACATATATTAATACAACGTAAATAATACGAATCCTAATTCGAGGGGGATATCGCAATATATTGGGTCATCCACTATTATGCGAAGTGCATAGGGTCTCATCCGCTATATATACGGGAATATCACTCCAAATACTAATATATATACAACTATATATATATACACATATGTATGTATTTAAGATTCAATAGATAATAATTTTATAAATCCATCCAAGCATCCAATAATTTATTTTAACAATTAAAAATTTAATTGGAAATCCAAATGGGTGAGAATTTTCTCACCTTGATTTTCATTGAAAGTCGTTCCAAATTTTCTTATGTATCCTACGAACCCCTTCCGTTCGGTCGAACCTCGTAAGCAAATTGCGAATTATATATAAATTACCGACTCCAATTTTAATTATACTTAATAAACTAACTATTTTTCTATTAAAATTTATAAAATAAAATCCTATATACCTCTTATGCACGCGAAATTTATCACGATCCGCGACAAACCCAACACCACAGCTCCGCCGCACCTCCCCTCTGCTTGGCTACCTCACCTAGACCCAACAAAACCCACCTAAGCTCTGCAACACCCACATCTTTGATCAGTCTCCTCAATCGTACCTATGACCACGACCCAAATTGACCCAAACACCAACTGCTATGCCTGGCCAAAGACTCTCGAACGCTGCATTCCTCTACTTACTCGCGATGCCTCCATCCTGCACACGATTTGTAATTGACGCCTCTAATCGACGACCACGAGTCCACGGTGTCGCTTATCCATAATCGAACTCGAAAAATTGCCTGTAATCGTTGGTGGCGCCACCACGTCGGAGTCAAACTACCACCACTCCATCATTGGACCCTTCCCCTCGACGCGCGAGCTCTCCCTTCTGGCGACAGCAATCACGATTCGATCACGTATGTATGTGTTTGTATATATTCATTACCGATTGAGAGTGGAGGAGAGCTATTTCACCTCAAGCCGTGCCTTATTCAATCGCGATTCCTTTTCTTTCTCTTTCTGCAGTGTTTTAATTTTTAATTTTCTTGAAGTGGAAGTCGTGCCGTGTTATTTAAAGAGGAAGAAGGGAGGCAATGTGATTTTAATTTCTAAACCGAATTGAAAGAAAAGAAGGTCGCGTGCTTGAATAGCTAAAGGGGGACAAAATCGGTCGGCTAGGATTTGACTAAAATTTCAATTTGTTTTATTTTTTCCTTTTTCTTTTTATTCTTCAAAACATTTAGCTCGATCCCCTATTGAGGCTTGCTGCTAGGCATTTATAACGTTATACCCCTATTCCAAACAAAATGGAAAAGGTTTTGAGTCCTAATTCGATCGTATGGAGAAGATAGCTTTTTGGACTCAATTATTATATTGAATTTCGATATGAATTTCAACGTATTTGTATCCCGTATGACCAAACGATAACTCCAACCACTATGAAATTTCGAAATCCAACAATAATACAATATTACGGATCCAAAAGGACCGGTTTCGTCGAAATTCGAGATTGTGTCTCGAAAGGCTATTTTTAAATGTCAATTTGAACAAACTATTTTTAAAATTGAACCGATACTTTTAAATTCAATTTTAAAACTTCTATTATCTTCATTATTATTAATATAAATTTTACAAGCCTTTAAGTTATTTTTATCGGGCTTAAAACTCAAGATACAATAATTTCACCAATATTCAATTATAAACTTCAAAAAATAACTTATCCAATAAATTTCTATATTTCAATTCCAAATTTATTTTATAAATTAAACCCAAATTTTCATATTCAAAGTCAATATATTATTCAAATTCAGTATTTATAACCATTTAAATATTTCAAACCAGACGTTGAAAAATCTGGGTCGTTACAAGTTGACTTCTCTAGCGTTGAGTTTTGGAGCTTATCCCGCTGACCTTCATTTATAAATAAAGGGAAAGAGGCATAAAATGAGGTTTTTTCTTGAATTTCGGAATATACTGACTTTACTTCGATACCTCATTGGATTCTTGCAAACTAGTAAGCAACCGAGTTGTAAAATCGCAGTTGAAAAGAATCTCAGAAATCACTAACAAAGTATAAGTGGACATAGGTTAAATTATTTATCGGGCCATTATAAATTCTCTTGTGTTTTTTGCCTTCTTTTCCATTTATTTCTACATTAATCTATACATATATTCTAATTGGATGTTTATCCAACTTTTGGTGCAAACATTTTGGTACTTTCATTGAGAGATCTTGAAATTCTCACAATTTGGATGTACTCGAACCTTTGGATTATTATAATCCATGAGTAAGATCTAAAAATTATTGTTGAGGATCCTTGACTACGTTCCATAAAATCTATCATTGGATCCAATAGAACTTTGGCGCCAAGAAATGCCAAAGAGAAGTCAACTACTTTTAGACCCACTGATGATGTTGGAAATAAAGCCTCTCAATAGAAGGAGGAGACAAATCAACTTGTTACTGTTGCAATTCCAAGTGCACCAGAAACGGTGACTAAGATTGATTTTGATAGAATGGTGATGGAAATGAACAAAAAGTTAATGGAGAGCCAAAATGTTATAGCAATGCAGGTTAAGGGAAGCATGTTGATGAGTCGGTTGTCCTAAAAGCGTAAGAAAAGTTGTTAGGAGCTGTCATATTCTGATTCGTAAGAAGGGAGTTCTTCTTCGTTAGATAGAAACCACAGAGATGAATAAAGGACAAGGAGAAGAGAAGTTGGAAGTTTGAAAAAAGGAAGTGGAAAAGTTCAGGTAAACGGTTCACAACTCAACACCGAGTTAGCTCCTCAACTTGGTACCGAGTTAGGAGCCCAAGTGTTGATCAAAGAGTTAGATAGTGAGTTGCAAGAAGAAGTTGATGTTGATATAAAGTAGGTGGATGGTGGTCAGGGTGGTGGTGTTCAGACAGACAATATTGAACCATCACAGAGAGATCGAAGACAATGATAACTGAATGAATGGTTCTCCTAGAAATTATGGAAACCTAGACATTATGGAACTAACTAAGAGCGCTTGGAGAGCCAAATACATAAGGTAGGCCTTGATGATCATGTTTGTTGACATGACTCGTGTTATCCCGCCTTTTGGCAAGGCCGAGATACCAAGGAACTGACTGGAAAATAAGGGTCACATGTCCTCAATTTTGAATGATTGTTGGTTTACTAAAAATATCGATGAATTTTGTCCGAGTCCGGATCGGGCTACAATTGATAAGACACGTCAAGCGAAGCTGTGGAAACCAACGTTCCAAATTTCGAGGCAATCCGAGTTCGTATGCTCAAGTTATCGCCAATGGAAAGTGGAGGAGACAACCTTAGTTCGAATCGATCAAAAAGAAGTTTAGGTTCGAATCCATAAGATAGCCTCACAATCGAATCCATAGACCATGCATTGGTTCGAATCCATCCTCCCAGAGCCTTGCCTCGAATCCATGAAGAGCTCCTTTGCTTCGACTCCATCGGGCAAGCCCTCACTTCGAATCCATCCAAAGCACTCCCTGCTTCGAATCCATCAGGGACATGCCTTCGTTCGAATC
Organism: Allium cepa; assembly: GCA_030765085.1. Taxonomy (NCBI): domain Eukaryota; kingdom Viridiplantae; phylum Streptophyta; class Magnoliopsida; order Asparagales; family Amaryllidaceae; genus Allium; species Allium cepa. The sequence continues at coordinate 408,893,080 of CM060928.1, read as the reverse complement.
CATCAGAGGTAGCCACGCTTCGAATCCATCCACACCTACCTTGGTTAGAATCCCTCGAAGTGTTCCCATCTTCGACTCCATCCCATGAAAGTCCTTCGAATCCATCAAGCGAAAAAGACTTCGCATCGACCAACTATGAAATACTCTGACCGATACGAAGGGCACGTACGAGGATACCTTCGAATCCATAACTTCGAATCCACGAAGTCATAGCAGCTAAAACCAAGGATTCGACCCTATCGATTCGAAGGGATCGATTCGAAGCACGTATATCAACTGAAAATGCAATCTTGAATCGATCATAACTTGAGATCTACAAGTCCAAATGCTACGAAATTTTCACTGGAGCTTGCATATACATAGAAGAATGTCCATGCCAAGTTTCATCACGATTGGACGCTTTTTTGATCGATTCGAACCAAGGGTCGAATCGATCCCAAAGTGGGCCCGGATCTCCAGAATTCAGCCATGTGGGCCCCCCACACGTGCCAGAAGTGGTCTCCCCGAATTTTAGGCGAAATATCAGCCTCCAGCGCTTATAAATAGAGCCCTTGGTTATTCAGAAAGGGGATGGGAGAATTTTAGAGATAAAGCACGACCAGACACTGCCAGAATTGCTTCAGAGCACCACCACTGCCTTTGATTTCGAATTTTGGCTTACTACTTGCTGTACTTTGACATTGAAAAGTTGTATTCTCCGAATATCAAGCAATAAAGTAACAAAACTTCATAGTGGACGTAGGCAAATCATCAAACCACTCTAAATCGTTGTCTCTTGTGCAACTTACTTCCTGCTATTTGGAGTTTTTGTTAGATAATCCACGTTTTAATTTACTTTCCTCATTTGTTATCTCTTCAAAAACTTCCGACGAGTGTTGTGCCCAATTTTGACACAAACACTTTGGTGCTTTCACTGGGAAAACCCAGTTTTTCCTCCTGCTCCTTGGATATATCTTCGATATCGGATTGCATAAATCTAAGAGAGAGATCCAGACCTCATATTCAGATTCCTTCCTTTCTATTCAGATTTGTTCAAAGTCTAGGAAAGGATTCAACGCTTCAAGATGGTGAGTACAAGAACTACTTCAAACGTTGGTGATCAAGAAGGTCGGGGTAGGAAAAATCCCACACAGCTACAGTCTACCTGTCAAGATGCTGCTGGGCATACGGATCAGTCAGGTCCGGTCACAAGACAAGAGTTCCAGGCACTACTCCAGGAACTAACCCAAAGCCGACAACAGCTAACTGAGCAGTTGCGCGCTAACGCTGAGTTGACTAATCAATTAAATCGCCAAAAGCGAAGAAGATCCAAAAGGGATCAAGCTCCTCATTCTTCCACCGAAAGCTCTGCTTCATCTGACTACAATAACAGATCTACCCGTCCCAGGCTAGATGGAATCCATGCGCAAGCTGCTGACTATCAACAGGCATTAACCGTTGGGCAAATAAGAGTTGGCCCATCTACCAGCTTCCATACTGGACCCTCCTCCCGAGGAGGCACTATTCCACAATACACTGCGGATGATCGAGCTGCCACAGCCACTGCAGTTGACATAGGGGTTGATACCCGAGATTACTCCAATCAAAATTATCATCAGCAGGGACATGCTCCAGAGCCATATGTCCCAGAAGACGTCAAGCCAAGGAGGTGAGATACGGATCGTCGACAGCGCCCGATCCCACCTCGCACTGTGGAACCCGACCACACTTTGGCTCACCACACACAGAATGTTCCAATACCAGACTTCTCAGCCATGGTACGACAAATGATTCGCGAGAGTCAAGGCCTAACAAATGACGATTGGGGAATCTCCCGAAGTCATACCCCGTTTACTGATGACATATTGTTTGCTGAACCTCCTCGGCGATTCAGAATGCCAACCCTACCCATGTATGAAGGAAATTCTGACCCAAATCAACATATTTTGAAATATGAATGGTCGATGACTGCTGCGAGAGCTGATGACGCAGTAAAGTGCCGCAGTTTTCCCATTTCCTTAGGGGGAATTGCGACAATGTGGTTTACACGATTACCGCCACGGTCTATTTCTTCATTTGATCAGTTAGCTACCAAATTTGTTGAGCAATTTCGCATGCATATTGCCCGACCTAAAGATGTTAATACCTTATCAAGTGTCACTCAAGCTCCCGGAGAAACACTTAGACGATATTTGTAGAGATTCAATGCTGCATGCGCAGAGATCACCAACCCCAATGATAATTCCTGATTCCGGAGAGCTCCCGGAGAAACTCAGAATCGACCCTGATTCCGAGTTTGGAAATTGGTTAGCTGGAAAGCCTCCCGCATCGTTGGACCGTTTCTATTCCAAAGCCGCTCAGTTCTTGAGGCGAGAGGATGCGAAACAGTCTAGGAAGCAGGACGATGCGAGGCCCAGTAGTGGAGGGATTCAGAGTAATGTTGCGGTTAAACAATCCGGAGAAAGTTCAGGAAAAGTCGAATTGAATATTCAAAATAAACAGACTCAACGATCAAAAAACGGTGATAGCCGAAGCAAGAAGCAAGACCAGAATCGTGGTTCGAGGCGTAGGGCCGCAATGTTTGACAGTTATACACCGCTTAACACGTCGTTGGAAAACGTGTACCTACAGACTTGTAATACTATGCAGTACAAGAAGCCTGCTCCGAAGCCTTCATCGGAAAGGCAGATTCAAACAGGAAAATTCTATAGGTTTCATGAAAGTTATGGGAATAATACCAATGAGTGTAGACATTTGCAAGACCTCATTGAAAAGTTGATCAGAGAAAGAAAGTTGGACCAGTTTGTTCGGGCGCCACAGTCTGGTGGAGCGGGCCCATCTAATCAAAATCGAACGTAGAATCAGGAAAGACAAGGTGAACCCGCTCGTACGGGCGGAAGGTTGGTTATCAATGCAATAAGTGGTGGTCCCCATCCAGCAGACAGAAGCTGGAGAGAAATGGAGTCATATGCTAGCTCGGTCAGGCATGTGGACTTTGAATGCTATAGTAACTCAGAAGACGGAACACCGGCTAAACAACAAAAGACAATGGCTGATGAAATCGTATTTAGAAATCGAGACGCCGATAAAGTCGAAGCTCCCATAATTGACCCGTTGGTCATATCCGCTCAAGTTGGTCCTGCTTGGATGAAGAGGATCTTGGTGGACAGCGGGAGTTCTGTGAACATATTGTTTAAAAGAGCATATGATTTAATGAAAATGGAAGCTAAGGACTTAAAACCTTGTCAATCACGAGTCCACGGCTTCAACGGGAGTGCGACGATACCAACCGGAATGGTTGAATTGCCGGTGGAGTTGGGAGTGGGAGAATGCCGAAGAGTTCGGATGTTACAATTTGTTGTCTTAGATGTTACCATGCCGAAGAGTTCGGATGTTACAATTTGTTGTCTTAGATATTACTGAATTTAGGGCTGCTATTGCCCTATGGTGCTTAACTCTTAAGTTCCCTACTGACCACGGGATAGGAGTTGTACAAGGAGATCAGGCTGCCGGGAGAGCCTGTTATGTTGCTGAGCTGCGGGAGGCACAGCGAAAAGAAAAAAGAAAGGGCGTAAAGGAATCTCTCTGCGTCCGTTTTACTGACGATTGACAACTAGCGCCTGGGCCTCGGCCTGGGCACCATAACCAATTCCAAAAGGATCTTGATCCAAGGGACAATGATAATAAAGAAGAATCTACGGAAAGTCAAGCTTCTCCGGCCGAGCTAACCATCGATGTCCCAATTGACTATGATCATAATGACTCAAGAATGTTGAAGATTGGGTCTCAGCTTAACCAAGAGACACAACAGGAATTGGTTAATTTTCTCCGAGAGAATCTCGACCTATTCGCCTGGACACACTCTGATATGTATGGAATCTCGCAGGACATCGCGAGCCACACTTTGAACATTGACCCGCGGTATATCCCGGTCAAGCAGAAAAGACGTGGTATGGATCCAGAGAGATCTGCCGCCCTGAAAGAAGAGGTCGATAAGTTGAAATCAAATGGGTTTATTAGGGACGCTTTATACCCAGAGTGGGTGTCCAATCCCGTGCTTGTCCGGAAACCAAACGGGAAATGGAGAATGTGTATAGATTACTCTGACCTAAATAAAGCCTGCCCGAAAGACAGCTTTCCGCTTCCCCGAATCGATCAACTGATATATTCAACCGCCGGACATGAATTATTATCCTTCATGGATGCTTACTCAGGTTACAATCAGATACCCATGCATGTACCCGACCAAGAGCACACAAGCTTCGTAACCGACTTGGGATTGTACTGCTACAAGGTCATGCCTTTTGGGTTAAAGAACGCTGGTGCAACTTATCAACGCTTAGTCAACCGGATGTTTGCCGATCAAATTGGGAAGACTATGGAGGTTTATGTAGATGACATGTTGGTGAAATCGCGATACTTTGATGATCATGTCAAAGACTTGGAGTCAATGTTCAATATCCTCCGGAAATACGGGATGAAGCTTAATCCACTAAAATGCCATTTCGGAGTTGCATCCGGAAAATTCCTTGGGTTCATTGTCAATGCCCAAGGAATAGAGGCCAACCTTGAGAAGATCTGGGCTATCAGAAATCTTCAAACTCCGAGAACCATAAAGCAAGTTCAGAGTCTTAATGGGAAAGTTGCAGCACTGAGCAAGTTTATCTAAAAGTCGACCGACAAATGCATTCCCTTCTTCGATTTGATTCGAAAAGGGAAAAGAAACTTCGAATGGACTGCAGAATGTGAGGGCGCATTTCAATCGCTAATCCAACATCTTTCCGTACCACCAATCCTTTCGAAGCCTGTAGATCATGAACAATTATATCTCTACCTGGCGGTATCTGAAAATGCAATCAGTGCTGCATTAATTCGGGAGGAGGACCGAGTGCAAAAATCGGTCTACTACGTGAGTAAACGATTGATCGGAGCCGAAAGAAATTATCCAAAGCTTGAAAAGTTGGCATATTGCCTAGTCATTGCCTCGATGAAGCTCCGTCCATATTTCCAGGCTCATCCTATTACTGTGTACACCGATCAGCCGTTACGACAGGTCCTCACGCGGCCTGAGACGTCTGGTAGGTTACTAAAGTGGAACATCAAACTGAGTCAATTCGACATCACTAATACTCCAAGAAGATCCATTCACGGCCAAGTCCTAGCAGATTTTATAGCCGAAGACTTGCCCGAGACCAGCAAATCTCCCGAATACATCTGGAAGCTATACACCGATGGTGCGTCAAACGATCGGTGCTCAGGAGCTGGGGTAGTGCTTGAAACCCCCGAGGGACGATCCATATGTTATGCTTTAAAGTTCGAGTTCTGTGCAACCAACAACGAAGCCGAGTACGAAGCTCTACTTACCGAACTAAAGCTTGCCCATGATCTGAAAATCATCGCTGTAGAGGTCTACTGCGATTCCCAGTTGGTGGTATGTCAAGTTCGAGGAGAATATCAGGCCAAAGACCGAAGATTATCCGCTTATCTAACTTGAGTTCTGGAGATGCTTGATCAATTCGATTACTATGCCATTTTCTACATACCTTGAGAGCACAATCAGAAAGCTGATTCGTTGGCAAAGTTAGCAAGTACGGGTGAGGCTCAGCAGTTGGGGGTTGTTCCGGTTGAAACTCTATCCTCTCCGAGCATTGATCAAAGGGAGACTGATTTCACATTTGAAGCTACCTCCAATAAGGAGTCGTGGATGACTCCTTATCGAGATTATATTGAACATGGTGTATTGCCCGAGCGACGAAGCGAGAAAAGACAAGTTCTACGAAAGGCCTCACGATTTGTTATTCAAAATGGAGTCATGTACCGGAGAGGATACTCTGTTCCTCTCCTTCGTTGTATCGCGCACGATGAAGTCAAACGAGTGTTACACGATGTACACGAAGGAGAATGTGGCGATCACACTGGGGGGCAAGCGCTTGCAAAGAAAATACTTCGATATGGGTATTATTGGCCTACTGTTAATCGCGATGCTGCAGACTATGCTAAAAAATGTGACAAATGCCAGAAACACGCTCGAATTCCTAGAGCCCCGCCTACTGAGATAACCCAAATGGTCAGTCCTTGGTCATTTGCGGTATGGGGAATAAATATCATCGACACATTGCCTCTGGCCAAAGGTGGCGCGAAGTACGCCATCGTCGCAGTTGATTATTTCACCAAATGGGCTGAAGCTGAACCCCTTGCGACAATTACGACAAAGAAAGTAATCAACTTTGTAGTACGTAACATCATCTGCCGTTTTGGTCTCCCACATACTATCATCACCGATAACGGAACCCAATTCGACAGTGCTGAATTCAAGAATTTCTGTCAACGATTCCACATCCATAAGAAATTCTCTGCAATAGCGCACCCTTAAGCAAATGGTCAAGTTGAAACTGTTAATAAAGTTATCAAGTCCATTCTAAAGAAAGGACTGGAAAAAGCTGGGGCCAAATGGGTCGACGAACTTCCTATGGCATTATGGGCCTATCGAACGACTCATAAAACTGCAACCGGTCATACCCCGTTTTCTTTATCTTATGGTTCTGAAGCCGTTATTCCAGTCGAGATGGAAGTGCACTCTCATCGTGTAACGTATTATGATCCGAAAACAAATGCCATATTACTTGCTGAATCTTTGGATTTACTCGATGAGAAGTGCGAAGAGGCTGACTTGAGGGCAGCCGCATATCGAAGTCAAGTCGTCCAAGTGTACAATGCCAAGGTCCCTCCGCGAACCTTCGAACTCCGCGATCTCATACTCAAAAGGGTCTATCCGGTTCCTTCGCACATGAGGCCAAATTGGGAAGGGCCGTATGTGATTTCACAAAAGCTCGGAGATGGCATGTTCAAATTATCGACCGTTGACGGTCTTACTTTGCCGAGAGCTTGGAATAGCGAAAGTCTTCGTCGCTACTACATATAAGAGACTTTACTTATTTATTTTCTGTCAATTTATTCCTTTGCATTTTATCCTAGCATTTCGAGATTTAAATTTGTAATAAGGCAACTGACTTTGTCATATTTTCTCGTTTCAGCAATAAAATGCCATCTCTTCGAGCCAGAGCTGTGATTTACTGAATATGACGTACAATATCACGATGCACGGAGAGCTAAGTTCCATCACGTGGTGGGATTTATTCAAATAGGGAGTGACTGTGATACGACCTGTCACTCGCTAAGTGAAACCCGAGCTCGGGGGCAAAACACTACATCAAAATTCATAGGGATTGATACACGACAATCCCTCCTCCAACTCCAAATTCCCAGAGTGCGAATTGGAGTATAAACTTCAACTCTCGATTCCCCGAGCACGAACCGGAGCATAATTCCATCGCTCCCAGAGTGTGAGCCAACTCCAAATTCCCAGAGTGCGAATTGGAGTATAAACTTCAACTCTCGGTTCCCGGAGCGCGAACCGGAGTATAAATCCATCGCTCCCAGAGTGTGAGCCAACTCCAAATTCCCAGAGTGCGAATTGGAGTATAAACTTCAACTCTCGGTTCCCGGAGCGTGAACCGGAGTATAAGTCCATCGCTCCCAGAGTGTGAGCCAACTCCAAATTCCCAGAGTGCGAATTGGAGTATAAACTTCAACTCTCGGTTCCCGGAGCGCGAATCGGAGTATAAATCCATTGCTCCCAGAGTGTGAGCCAACTCCAAATTCCCAGAGTGTGAACTGGAGTATAAACTTCAACTCTCGGTTCCCGGAGCGCGAATCGGAGTGTAAATCCATCGCTCCCAGAATGTGAGCTAACTCCAAATTCCTGGAGTGCGAATTGGAGTATAAACTTCAACTTTTAGTTCCCGGAGTGCAGGCCAGAATATAAAAATCTATCTCCAAATTCCCAGAGTGTGAATTGGAACATAAACACCAACTCTTGGTTCCCAGAACGCGAACCAGAATGTAAGTCACTAACTTCAAATTCCCGGAGTGTGAATTGGAGTATAAACATCAAATACAGGTTCCCGGAGAGCGAACTAAGTCATAAACGTTGATTATTAATAAGTTCCCAGAATATGAGCCGAACTGTTAGTTGCAAATTGTGTTAAGTCCCCGAAGTGTGGACATGTATTCCAAGCTTATGACATATATAAGCATGAGATGATCAACGCAATACTTAAGCAAAAGAGATAAGAGTTGTTTTTCATTTTATCAACAAACAAAAAAGGGGGTTTGATTACATGACAAAACAAAGAACAATCCGTAAAGTGGATGCCGAGTCCACACTTATACACGGCCTAAAAAAGGAAAAGAAAAAAGAATTGCCCTTTCACTACTGCATGGTAAAACGAGAAGTTCACTCCTTCTTCTTCCGGGGTCTCTTCTTCGGAGTTGAGTCGCTAGACCCACTACCCGGCTTCTTGCGAGGTTTCTTGTCCTTCTTTGGAGCATTCTCAGGATCTGGCATAATATCCACGTCTTCCTCAGAGCTGGAAGGGATAGAGATCCTTTTGTGAGGACGAACCGGAGGCAGAGAAGCCATAACAGGTGGTAAAGCTTCGACACTAGAAGTTACAGCTGTGCCGGCGAGAGAAGTAACCATTAAAGGAGTTAAGCTTGGCGGAGCAACATCACTTTCGGAACCACTGACCGTTGTCACTGCAGCAATTTCAGCGCTTATCTCGGCAAAGATTTCTTCTTCTCGGGAAGATCGAGCAGCGCTGGACAAACTAACGGTCGGCATGAACGAGCTAAAAGTTGGAGCAACTCCACCCATTGCAAAGGAAGGATCGGTAAAGGGTTCACAGGGTTGCTTGAGAAGTTCCTCAATCATCTGAACATCAAACGACATTGAACTCCCCTCTCCCATCTCGCCGGTCACCGTGGTAGTTGTAATAGCCTCAGTAACGACAGCTCCTTGCATTGGCTGCGAAGTTTGTGGTACTGGAAGTGCTGGCGCATCACTTTCAGTCACTGGTCGAAAAGAAATGAGAATAATTAGTCAAACGATCTGTTCCAAGTCAATCATTCTGAAAACACTTAAACAACATTTAGAATACCTTCTTTGCCTCGGCTCGGTGATGAGACGAGTTCAGAAACAGTAGTTGTACCGAGAGACAGTTCCGGTCGATCCGGGTTATAAGCAGGGACGACATGTGGACCAACTGTAGCAGTAACTCCAGACGAGGTCGGGGCATCAACTGAAACATCCTCACTATAATGTGCAGCTCCAGAACCCTCGCCAGTCTCCACATGATGAAAGCCAAGTCTCTCTCTCTCAGCAGAAATCATCGCTTCATGGAGAAGTTTCCTTTCCTCCTCGCTCAACAAGCGAGATTCGAGTTCAAATTCATCCATGGCGCCTTCAGGGAGAGATACTTTCTTGTTCATCACCAATTTTCTCCAAGCACTGAGCAGAAGCGTAGAATAATCTCCGAGCCACGAGAGATTCCTGTGCTCAAGCACATTAGCATTGTACGTATCAAGGAGATCATCAAACTCGGCTTCTACTCTGAATATCTCTGCTTGAACTCTCCCTTCCACTTCTGCCTCCACCGCTTCAACTTTAGCAACCGCCGCGTCTCGCTCAGCTCGGAGAGACACGGCTTGCTCGCACGCTTCTTGTGCGGCCATGTTAGCATCATCTTTTTCCTTGTTCAAATCGGCAAATTTAGCCTTTAATCCCTCAAGTTCTTTGACCGCCGCATCTCGCTCGGCCTCAACATTTTTGTACCGATGGCCCAAATCTTCAACTAAAGTGCAATGCGCTTGTTGCATCTTCGCCATCTCAGCTAGTGTCTCATCGACCTTTTTTAGCGACTCCATTTCGACCTTACGAGAAGATTCTGTTTCAGATTGAAGTATGTCAACAATACGGTTCTTCTGAGCCAAGTCGGCTTCCAATTTCTCAATAACTTTGGCTCATTCGAAGGCTACTTTCGAAGCTTTAACAGCCGCCCTGTACCATTCTTTATACTGAGCATAAAAATCACGGGTATAGCTGAGGGCGGTGTTCACAGCCTCTTTGGGAATTCTTTTGAGATTGGGTGGAAAGATATAAGCGTCGAAGCATATTTCTGGAAAATCTTTCTTCAGTTGAGCAATTCTTATAGCCCCTTAACCAGACGGTTCAAGAGGGGCCTCTTCCACAGTTACGGTCGTAGCCGTATCGGTCCTTGAACGATGTGGACCAGGTTTTGAGATTTGTTGAGATGGCTGTTGTCGCGAAGGTTCGACTGCAGGTGCCTGGCCTTTGGATGGCGGAGGGGAATGAGAGGGTGAACGGTACCTTCGGTCCCTATCAGAACGCTCCTGGCTAGAATAATATCGGGAATGGTCCCTTTCACGATGCTCTTGCTCATAATACCTTCGTTCACGATCACGGTCAGAATCCCTACGGCGAGACTCGTAATAAGATGAAGAATGATGCACTCGCCGAAGTCTATCAAGTGTAGAAGGACGATCCGACATGGCACCTGTAAAGAAGAAACAATTCGGTTAAGTACCAAGAAAAAGCACTGCAATGCATGTGGAAGTCGTGAAGTGTTGTGAAAAGTATATAAATGCGCAAACCCCCCGACCAACCAGAAGCGTCGATTACACTAACGGGTAAAGATTCGCTTATATCAAGCGCTCCCCGGAGCTCTTCCAACCCGGACCCGTGGTGGAGAGATACGTAGTCCGGAATAGGAATACCGTCCAGCCCTGTGAAAAGGTCTCCGGACTGGCGAGGAGAGGCGCTGGAAATAGTAACCCCAGGTTTGGAATGAGTTACGACTACATACTTCCATCTCTTAAACTTAGGTACAACAGCCTTGCCTTTCTGACCCTCTTCTATTCGGGAAAGGTCGGCTGCTATCTCAGTGTCCATGGGCGTTCTTTCATCATCGCTCATTTCTCTTATCACAACGCCAGGTTTTTTTTTTGCCACTTTCTTCTTCTTCCTCGAGGCCGATTTCGCCAATCCTTCAATTACAATACTCTGGCCCATCTCAATCAAACCCAATGTCCTTAAGTTATCGTCGGTCAACAGCAAGTCTATGTGCCTTGAGTCGCGTGGGACCCTTTGCAAGCTTTAAACGATGCCTCTATAATTCCCACCGGTAGGTCTCGAAACGATGGCTGCAAGAATAGCAGAGTATTAGTGTAAAGTATTAAAAGTGGCCATTCAAAAACGAATTATGATACTTATGTCTGGATAACCATCTCCTAGCAAACCCTGGGGGGCATCGAACAAAAAACCACTCGTTCTTGAAATAACTAAGCCTGGTCCAGGCCCCAATCACAACCTGACAGTTCCTGACCGCCTCTAGAAAAGTGAAAGACGGGTTATCACCCCTACTCTTGAAATTGAATATGTGCCTGATCTTGTTAGGCCTTGGCGGGCGAAAAAGGCAAACCATAAATATGACAAAGACGTTGTTCAGTAATGCATGCTCGTTGGGATGGAGTTGTGAAGGAGCGATCCCTAAATACGACAGCATCTCTCTGATGTATTGGTTAAAAGGAGGAAGAGATCCAGCCGCGCAGGCATGACGGTAAATGGCAGTATATCCTTCAGGTGGGTTATGTGGTCTGTCACTGGCACTAGGTAATAAAACATCGTCCAGGGATATGTTATGTTTCGAACATATCCGGCCCAACAGAGACTCTGAGATATTGGACTAGATGGAATCGACAGGATCTTCGATAAATATGGCCTCCGGCAACTCATCCGGAGCCGGATCTATGACGTCAGGAGGGATTTTCGGAATCTCAAGCGCTGGAAGAGGCGAGCTTTGTGCTTCTTGTTGTTGAGGACTCGAAGATTCCATAATTAACTAACTCACCAGAAAGCGGCATTAAATACATAAAAAGCCCATGCACTCCCCAGTGTAAAGTGTATGAGTATGTCGTGCAGTGCAAGTGCTATGCAAAACTTAAGCAGATTTTACAAGTTGAAACAAGATGTCCGAACGACGAAACTTTGGAATTTGAGAATGAAAATGACCGTCATCGCTGACCGTCACTTTCACGCCACCCATATGCTACTGGCCAATTCAAGTATAAATTCGTTATATTTTGTTTAAGTCATGGTGCCATCGACGAGCTCCAAAAGAGAGGTCAAGTCAAATTCGATTATGCAAGGTCGAAGATCGTCGGGGTCAAGTATGCTAAGGTTCATTAAGCTCGTCAAAGTTCAACTTGAAATTGGTCATAGTTCAGAAGTTGGAGCAAATCAGAAAATCAGAAGTTTCAGATAGTAGAACGTTCGAATCGATCGACTCGAATCGATACGAGTCGAATCGAAGACGTTCGAATCCATACACTTCGGCTCCATGAAGGTCGACTCGGTGAAGCCTTGGGGTGAAAAAACCTTTCGAATCCACAGGACATGCATGGTTTCGAATCGATCAATATTGTGCACCTTCGAATCGATCGAAGTAACACTACTTCGAATCGATCGATTCGATGCCTTCTTTCTCCTGCAACCATCGATTCGAAGCCTTCTCCTTGATATCGATTCGAAATGATCATTCACTGATCGATGCGAAGCAAGGAAGGAAGATAACATCCATCATTGCCTACACTTCTCCCTGGCAACACATAGGATCGATACGACTTGAATGGATTCGTTCCTCAGATCCATCGAGTCAACCCATTTCAGATCTCACTATTCCTCAAGGTTTTTGAAAGGAAGAATTGAAATCGATGATAAATTTCAAGTTTCATCGTTCTACAGTCGAATCGATCCCTTAAATTACCTGATTGGATTCGTTTACAAACAAAGACTTGATGGAATTTTATCGATTCGAATGCAAAGACACGGTAGTTTCTTGCTTTGAAGGATCGAGTTGAAGAAATAGCAACAGTAAAAAGTAAAGAGTAAAAGTGAAGTTGGCCTTGGGTATTTATATGGGTTCCACAGAAAACGCGTGACTCTTCGACTCCCGGTTGTGTTGACTTCCTACCACCGGTCACTCGCTATACTCCATCGATTTGAACAACCGCTCAATAACCCACTGCGTTCGAATCCATCACAGCGTAGAGCCGTTACTTCAAATTCATCGCACGGCTAAATCCATACTTCACTTCGAATCCATTGCCTTCCTATCTTTTACACAATCGAATCCATCCTAACTTAATCGATGCGAGGCATCATCGATTCGAGGAAGCACTAAGCAAAGGCAAGATAATCGATTCAAACATACGTGACTTCGAATCCATCAAGACAGCATCGATGTGGAGCGTCTTCGATACGAAGCACTTGAACGAGGACTGAGTTGAAAAATCCTATCGATTCGAAGTACCAATTCCATAACCATCAATTCCATCGATTCGAAACGCTATCGATTCGAACAAACAGGCTTCGAATCCACTAGATACCATCGATGAGAACGAACGTAGTGCTTCGGTATGAAAAATTACTTGTCTACCTTTTACATCGGTTCAGGAGAGGATCGATACAGAATTCGGTAACAAACCAAACTGGCAACAACTTGCAATCACGCAACGTTAGCCAAAGTCAAGGTGATACACATATGCACATATGTTTGACTAATATTTGATCTTTATCATTCACAGGGATCGGATATCCATCTTTTCATGATTTCAACGACGAACAACCGATCACAATCACACGACAGTTGATAACAGCGATAAAGATACAACTTTCAGAAGAGCATGTCCCGATTGTCCAACATGAAACTGCAGCTTTTCAAAGCACGTCATGTTTACACAAGACGTACTTTGGGGGGAAAATGTTATCCCTCCTTTTGGCAAGGCCGAGATACCAAGGAACTGACTGGAAAATAAGGGTCACATGTCCTCAATTTTGAATGATTGTTGGTTTACTACAAATATCGATGAATTTTGTCCATGTCCAGATCGGGCTACAATTGATAAGACACGTCAAGCGAAGCTGTGGAAACCAACGTTCCAAATTTCGAGGCAATCCGAGTTCGTATGCTCAAGTTATCGCCAATGGAAAGTGGAGGAGACAACCTCAGTTTGAATCGATCAAAAAGAAGTTTAGGTTCGAATCCATAAGATAGCCTCACAATTGAATCCATAGACCATGCATTGGTTCGAATCCATCCTCCCAGAGCCTTGCCTCGAATCCATGAAGAGGTAGCCACGCTTCGAATCCATCAGGGACATGCCTTCGTTCGAATCCATCAGAGGTAGCCACGCTTCGAATCCATCCACACCTACCTTAGTTCGAATCCCTCGAAGTGTTCCCATCTTCGACTCCATCCCATGAAAGTTCTTCGAATCCATCAAGCGGAGAAGACTTCGCATCGACCAACTATGAAATACTCTGACCGATACGAAGGGCGCGTACGAGGATACCTTCGAATCCATAACTTCGAATCCACCAAGTCATAGCAGCTAAAACCAAGCATTCGACCCTATCAATTCGAAGGGATCGATTCGAAGCACGTATATCAACTGAAAATGCAATCTTGAATCGATCATAACTTAAGATCTACAAGTCCAAATGCTACGAAATTTTCACAGGAGCTTGCATATACATAGAAGAATGTCCACGCCAAGTTTCATCACGGTTGGACACTTTTTTGATCGATTTGAACCAAGGGTCGAATCGATCCCAAAGTGGGCCCGGATCTCCAGAATTCGGCCATGTGGGCCCCACACACGTGCCAGAAGTAGTCTCCCCGAATTTTAGGTGAAATATCAGCCTCCAGCGCTTATAAATAGAGCCCCTGGTCATTCAGAAAGGGGATGGGAGAATTTTAGAGATAAAACACGAGCTGACACTGCCAGAATTGTTTCAGAGCACCACCGCTGCCTTTGATTTCGAATTTTGGCTTACTACTTGCTGTACTTTGACATTGAAAAGTTGTATTCTCCGAATATCAAGTAATAAAGTAACAAAACTTCATAGTGGACGTAGGCAAATCGCCGAACCACTCTAAATCGTTGTCTCTTGTGCAATTTACTTCCTGCTATTTGGAGTTTTTGTTAGATAATCCACGTTTTAATTTACTTTCTTCATTTATTATCTCTTCAAAAACTTCCGACGAGTGTTGTGCCCAATTTTGACACAAACAACTCGTCAACAGTATATTGGGGATATAGTGAGGAGGCTGGTAAATGAGAACCAGCATAAGAGCTACAATGATTGGGATTCGTTTTCTAGCAGGAACCTATTCACTGAAAATAATCCGTTGGAGGATTACCTCGGGAGAATTGTGATGCCTACGATGTGGTCATATAATGGAACAACTGATCCAAGATAGCTTCTCTAATTTATGAGTGGCACATGAATGGTGCTAGAGCGGTTGACGCTGTGAGATGTAGATGTTTTCCTATATTTCTTAAGGGAGTGGCTAAGATTTGGTTCACTTTGCTCGCGTTGAGATCCATATCTTCGTTTGATCAACTAGCTAAGAGGTTTGTAGAGCAGTTCTGATTTCACGTTGCTCGTCCAAAGGATTTAATGTCCTTATCAAATATTTTTATAGTTCCAGAGATTCTTTCAAGAAATTTCTGAGTAGATTTAACCCCATTGCGACTGAAGTGAGCAATGCTAAGGAAGATATTATGCTGATGTCATTGATTTGAGGAATTCATCCTAATACTAATTTTGATAAGTGGCTGAAGATAAAACCACCATCGACCATGGAGGAGTTTTGGTGAAGGCGCCCCGATATATATACTTGGTAGAGGCAGATGGTTGTTGGACAGGCTGATGGAAGATAGTCTGATAAAGTTGTGTAGAGCAAAGTCGTTGCAAAGAAAACCGTTCGGATCAGCGGTAACATTGTGATTAATGTTGGGAACAAGACTATTAATCAAAGAAGAAGAAAGAAGCAGAAGGTAGAAAGCCAAATTTCAAGAAGTATCTTAGGTATCCAAAACATGAAGATTATGCATATTGAACGAAATCATGGAGAACAATTACCTTGCAAGTGTACAATCGACCCTAGTGGGAGATCCATAGGCATAACACAAATAAATGTCGATATTTGAGGGATATAATCGAAGATCTGATCAAAAAAGAAACTTTAAGAGTATGTGAAGGGTCAAAAAGACGATATGCAAGTGAACAATCAACCCAGTGGGAGATGGCTCAACGGTGGTAGGTTGGGCCTAACGGAGAGGAACCTTGGCAGCCTGAATGAAGACTTGTGATTATGGAAGTTCATTAAAGCATGTTGTTTTGGATAGCTCCTTTGCTATAGAAGATGGAGCTTCGAAAAAACATTTAAGGTTGATCACTGGTGATATAGTATTCAGAATCATGATGCAGATGGGGTGGAAATGCCAACGCTCAACCCTTTGGTGTTATAACCATAATTAGGCTGGCTGCTGTGAAATGAGTTCTCATTGATTGTGGGTGCTCAGTCAATATTATATCTAAGAAGACTTATGATCAGATGAGGGTAAATTGGCATGATCTTAAGTCATGTAAATCCTACATTGAAGGACTTTCCAAAGAGGCTATAGAGCCAATTAGATGTGTTGACTTACCGGTGAAGCTGGCTGAAGATGACCGTAAGAGAGTGTAGGTACTTACCTTTATTGTGATAGATACATACTCTTCTTATGACATTCTCTTGGGTTGACCGACCCTTACGAGCTTGATGATGAGTTCCCAACTAAGAACAGGGTAGGAGTCATTCATGGAGATCGAGGTATAGGACGTGAATGCTCTGTCGCATAGCTGAGAGAGGCAAAATGGCACGAAAAGGGAAAGCATGCAGAATGGACTCTTTGCATCAAATCGATTGACGCATAGCAACCACTTCCTAAGTGTTGGATCAGATGGCATAGTAAATTTTAAAATCAATTGATCCAAGGAAAGAGCTGGAGGATGCAAGGATGGCCCTAGCGAGCCAACGGCTAGCATCTCGATCAATTAGGATGACCCTACTCGAGTCCTAAAGATTGGATCTCATCTTAGAGTGAAAATGAAGAAAGATTTGGCATTGTTTCTCTAGGAAAACCCGGATGTGTTTGGTAGGATACATTACGATATATGTGGATTATCATCGTAGATAGCATGCCATGCATTGAATACGAACCGATGATGCCTTCTTGTTAAGGTGATAAGAAAAAGAAGAGGCGCAGCTTGGGTCGGGAGCGATCCACTATGTTGAAAGAGGAAGTGGATAAGCTGAGAGATAACGGGATCATCTGCGATGCTAAATACCCCGAATAGGGATTGAATCTAGTGCTAATCAAGAAGCTTAAGGTGGATATGCATCAACGATTTAGAGTTGAATAAGCATGCCCAAAGGACAACTTCTCGCTGTTGGAGATTGACCAATTATGGATTCAACTGTTGGACATGAGTTGTTATCCTTTATGGAAGCTTACCGTGGTTATAATCAGATACTAATGCACTTACCAAACCCAAGAGCATGCTAGTTTTATTGCTGACCTAAGGCTATATTGTTATCGTTTTATGCCATTTTGTCTGAAGGATGCAGGAGCTATCTACCGGGGATTGGTTAATTCAATTTTCAGAGATCATATCGAATGTGCAACGAAGATTGATATGCTGTTAATGTCACAACAACCGGTCAACCATATGAGAGACCTCTCAGAGGTGTTTGGTATACTTCGGAGATACAAGATGAAGCTCAATCCATTGAAATATTCCTTCGAAGTCGTATCATTTAAGTTTTTAGGTTTCATAGTAAACTCAAGGGGAATAAAAGCTAATCCAAAGTAGATTAAAGTGTTAAGAAATCTTGAAGCTCCGACGAGGATGGAAATAGAGAGCTTGAAAGGAAAGGTTGTTGTGCTAAGTCAATTAATTTCAAAAGCTTCGGATAAGTGTGTGTCGTTCTTTAATGCCCTCAAAAAGGAGACATGGAAGTTTGTCTGGACAGAAGAGTATAAGAAAGCTTTCCAGGCTTTGCTCAATCACATAGAGAAACCACCAGTCTTATCAAAGCCTATAGAAAGAGAGGATTTATTTGTTTGTTATTTCA
This sequence comes from Allium cepa, assembly GCA_030765085.1. Lineage (NCBI taxonomy): Eukaryota > Viridiplantae > Streptophyta > Magnoliopsida > Asparagales > Amaryllidaceae > Allium > Allium cepa. Next base: position 408,875,216 of record CM060928.1, on the reverse strand, counting down.
ATATCTATTCATGCGCTGAGTGCTGCCTTAGTTTGTGAAGAATCCAATATCCAAAGGCTTGTGTATTACATCAGTAAGCGATTCCCTGGAGCAGAGAAGAATTATCCAAAATTATAAAAGCTAGCTTATTGCTTGTCGATTGCTTCAAGGAAGTTATGACCATACTTCCAGGCTCATCCAATAAAGGTGCCGACCAATCAACCTATGAGACAAGTCCTACACCGACCTCATACTTCGGTGAGGTTACTGAAGTGTTACATTGAGCTAAGCCAATCCAGTATAACCTACCGTCCTCGGAGGCAATACAAGGATAGGCATTGGATGAATTCATTGCTGAGTTTACTACATGGGATAGAGGGACGTGGAAAATGTGAAACGACTTACTAAATGGAAAGTATATACAGGTACGTGAAGATGTGGAACGATAATATGTTATGCTTGAACATTGAGTATCCCATAATGAAAAATGAAGCAAGTATGAATTGCTGATCTTGGGGCTCAAGATAGCAAAAGATTGGAATTTCAAAACATTGCATGTATACAGCGACACTCAATTGGTGGTCTTTTAGGTGAAGAAGTTTCAAGCTAAAGGTGAAATACTTTCCCTTTCTTGACGAAGTTATATAACCGTTGAATGATATCGAATGCTACACGATAACGCATATTCCCAGAGAGGAGAACATGGATGCTGATTCGTTGACCATGCCGGCCAGCATTAGGGATATGTAACTTATAGGATTGGTTCTAATGGAGACTTGGTGCATTGGCCAGATGGATGGCGATTGAATCTTGGACACCGAAGTGGAAAAGGGTTCATGGATGTCTCTGATCCAAGAATATTTCTTAAAGGGAAATCTCTCGAATGGAAGAAATAAATGAAGAGTACTCCTATGAAAAGTACTCCTATGAAAAGTACCATGATTCATTATTCAAGAAGGGGCACTATAAAGAAAGGTTTTTTGCTTCTCTATTATGATGTGTCGCCAACGAGTCCTCCAAAAAGATCCTTGCGGATGTATACAAAGGAGCTTATGCAATCACTCTAGGGGTAGACTTGGAAAGGAAGATTCTCCACTATGAATACTTTGGCCAACGATCAACCAGGATGCGGTTGATTACACTAGAAAATGCCGTTGTTGTAGTTGACTATTTCATAAAGTGGGATGAAATGAAATAGCTATGCACGATTACTATGAAGAAGGTTATCAACTTAGTAGTGAAGAACATCTTCTGTTAATTTCAAATTTCATAAACAAATCTCTAATAACGAAACCCAATTTGGCAGCACTAAATTCAGAAATTTCTACAATATGTACCGAAATGAAAAGAGATTTACGGTTGTGGCACACCCCCAAGTGAATGGATAGTTGGAACGATGAATAAGATCATTACGTCCATCCTAAAGAAATGGCTGACAAAGGCCAAGGGCAAGACGGTCGATGAACTACCCTTAGCATTGTAGGCTTATCAAATCACTCACAAGTCTGTGACAGGCATCCTTCATTCTCTTTGGCCTATAGATTATACTATATAATTCCAATTGAATTAGAAGTACCTTCTCATCAAAAAATTCACTAGGATCCTAAGACGAAGAAGGAATTGTTGCTCAAGTCCCTAGATATGATTGATGAGAAGTGTAAAGAAGCCGATTTAAGGGTGGTTACTTCCTCAGAAAAGAGTGGCATACAAATTCAATGCAAAGGTCATGAATCAGACCTTTGAGATCAATGATCTTGTTCTAAAGTGAATCGTCCCTAGTCCAGTGGCTCTGGGCCCGAATTAGGAAGGTCCGTATGCAATTAAACGCAAGCTTGGAGATGGAACGTTCAAGTTAGCAACCATTGATGGAATATTACTTCCAAGAGCGTGGAATTGCAATCACATACAGTGCTATTTTTCATAAATGTATCTTTGCAAATATCTAACTATGCTCAGATGTAATAAGCCAGAGTCTGCAATTCTTATGTCTATAAAAGGAATTGGCTTTGGGATCAGTGTGTATTCTCAATAGCCAAACTGTACACCGTGTAAACAATAGTGAAATTGAATACTTGTTGTTTTGAAAATTCAGGTATACAAGTACCCAGAGATAGATATTGCTCGATTCCTTCGATCCATGAATGTATTGTAGGAGTATAGTCATTTCAAGTGTCAAGATATAGGTACCAATGGAATCCTTCGATCCAGGATCGGATCGTAGGAGTATGATCACACTAGGGTCTATCGTTACGGTTAGCCCTATACCTCTACCTTTGGCCATTGCCAAATATGATCAAAATCCAGAAATAGGACCTAACATGGGATCAAATCCCCTTTTCTAAATACTATCAACATCCAAATATAGGAAAGATTGAATGCAGACAACCAGAGGCAGATGTTTAGAGCACCACTTTCGATGAATGCTTACAATCAATGTAACGACCCAGAATTTCACTGCTTCGATTCTGCGAATATTTAATTAATTTTAAATATTCAAATAATAGATTTATAATTAAAATAAAACTATTTTTAATAATAAATAATGATGGTAAAATATTTTTTAAAATTTGTTAACAAAATATATGGTTGTAAGAAAAATTGAAATGTGATAGGAATTCATTTTCCAAATTTTCGACTTTTTGTCGGCTAAAAGTTGTTGGTAACATTTTGAACTCTGTGATACAGATATTCATTTACAAAATAAGTTAGGATATGGTTAGATATACATACATTTACTTAAGTTTATATATAGTAAGATGTGACGTTTTATGAAATATAAAATAAAATTTAAAAAGTAAGTGTCACATCTTATTAAACATAAGTACATATGGTATTAAATTCATGTTGGAACATGTGGGTAAGGAGGTGGACAAGCATGGTGAGGTGGCATGAAGTTGTGGAGGTTAAAGTACATAAGGGTAGTTTAGTAATTTAATTTTTGCACTTAGTATATAAACCAGTTTACTAACATTTTTCCATTTTTCATTTCATTCTCACCTTACAAATTTTTCTCTAAGTCTTCATGTATGCATTTCCATAGCCTCCTCCAAAGTCTGAATTCAAAATCTAACTCCTTTTCACTTTAAAAATCCATAAAACTTTATTTAGAAACCTCTTCCTTACTTTCCAACATCTTCTTCTTTCAAAAAAATCTCAAAAGCACTTCTCACAACCATGGTCGAGCCATTTTCCCCTCTTGGCTGACCAAAAGGCCCTATCTTAGTTCAAAATCTTGCATTTTGCAAAGTAGGAGGTAAGATCTAGGTTGAATTCAAGTACTAATGGAAGATCGGGTCGAGTTAGTAAGCCTTTGGTAGCTTTTAGTGAGTTAATGCTCACATATTTAATAAAGTTTTTAAACATTAGCATAATATTATCTTGGTTGTTATTTGGTTGGATGTTGGTTGAAATCAATAATGTGTATATGGCTTATGTATGTGTATACATAATGTTGATTCTTAGCTTAGAAAGTGAAGTAAAAGTTAGTAAGGTAAGTTAAGAACTTTGATAATTGAATGTTGTGATGTGTTGTACATATATATACGTTGAATGCATGCATATGTTGATGTATGTTAAAGAAAAAGTTAGTAAGTTGAAGTGGTTAATTTGCGACATCAAGATCCTTTGGATTGTTAAAAACTTGTCTTCTAACTTCACTTTGTTGAAATGCTTTATAAAATTTTCAAACCTTACTTTGTTTTCCAAAATCTTTCACTAGGTTTATAAAGTGATTAAAGTATAAAAGTTAAGAATTTTGAAACTTTTAATATAAAAAATCAAGTTTTTAAATTTACGGGACATATAGCGATAGCCGCTACAAGTGCAGTTCGTAAAACGAACTAATTTTGGAAAATCTAAAATAAAATATTTTTACTTAAGTATTCTTTTTGCAAAGTGTTTTCAAAAATTTAGTTAAGTATTTAAAAAGTAATTATTTAATTAATTTTTTATTAATTTATTTTAATGATCATTTTGTTAATTAATTAAGATAATTAGTACTTAATCATTAGTTTATAAAGGTAATTGACACTTAAGTTTCTATCGGTCAAGTTAATTAAAATTATTTAATAAATTTAAGTTAATTATTATTTAATTAATAGTTAGGGATTAATTATTATTTAATTATTTATTTATAATAATTATTAACTAGTTATTTATTTATAAAAGGGATTAATTATGAATTTACTACTAATCACGTTAAATTTAAGTTAAGGTTTAATTAAAACTTAATTATGATTTAATTATTTTAAATGAAGGCTTAATTTATTATTTAAGTTTTAATTAAGAAATATTTAATTAATTAACCAGAATTAATTAATATTTAATTATTAATTAAGGGTTTAATCATTATTTAATAATTAATTAAAGGCAACTTATGGTTTAATTACTTATTTTTAAAGGATAATTACTATTTAATTATTTATTTAAAAGTTAATTATTATTTAATTATTATAAAGGTTTAAATTATTATTAAATAAAAAGTTAAATGTTATTTAATTATTAAATAAAAATTTTAAAGTTTTAAACCACTTTAATTCTAAAGGTCGGTTATGTAAATACCCATGCTATAACTTGAAATGTAAACTTAACTAAAAGAGAACCATTGTGGCCACTAAGCTTCTTTCTAATTTTTAAAGTCAATCATACTTTTAATAATGGTTACAAGTTAAGTAATGATCTTAATAAAGGATGTTTTAAATAATCGTTTTGTTTATCAAAAGGACTTTATTAAATGAGGTTATTAATGGAGTTTTGTTTTAAATAAGGAATATGTATAAGAAAGTTTTATAGATGATTTCAGATTTTTATAAGGAATTTTTATAAATGATTTTGGAGATTTATGAAGAGATATATAAATGGATTGATATTTATAAAAGAGTTTTGTAAATTTAACTTGGTGATTTATAATTAGTTTTGTAAATAGGTTTAGAAATTAAGTAAAGATGAGTCATAAATAAAAGAGATTTATTAAGAGGATTTATAGAAGGAAATTTATAAAGGGTTTGAGATTGGATTTTCTTTAACTGACCTTCTTAATTCTTATGGTATAAACATTCGCTCCTCACTTGACACCAAAGGGATATTGTTTGAGGTTATCTTTATCTATACTTTAAATAACATTTTGTTTTGATCTGTTTATATGATTTGGAAATGACAAATCTTTCATAGATGTTTTGTGTATATACTTATGTCAATGAGATAAGTATATGAATGTTTTTGATAAAACTATTGAAAGGAGTTTTAGTAAATGAAAGATTTAGTTTGAGGCTTAGTGGTTGCTATGGGTAATTAAATCTTCAAATTCGTTGTCATTTGTTTATTTAATAATTAATAATCGATTATCAAATATGGACCAAAATATAACTCCGAAAATGTCTAGGAGAAACACGTGAGTTATATGACACAGTCATCTTCTATGATGTTGCACTGTGAGTATGAATCTCGTTTCATTCTCCTAGGATAAATGATAGGGAGATCCATCCATTTGAACGGCAAGAGGGTGATCTTTGCTCCTATGTATTTTCTGATTATTTCCAAAAGAACCAGAGTTGAGTTTACCGAAACTATCGAATGTTGTTTCGAAGAGACCGAGATCGGATAAATATAAATTATCCGAAAACCACTTCGATCCAATTCAAGCATTTTGAAATGAAGACATTGTGAAGATGATTGAAGATGGAGGTTTTGAAGTGCAGGGCTACTTGCTGCTAATATTGAAGGTGATTCGAAAATGGATGTAGTACAAGTAGTGCCTTCGGTTTCGTTCAGACCCTGACCGAACTTGTATGGATGAATGTCAGCACTACATTGCTGCGTGGAGGGAAGTTTTAATATTCCAAGTTGGTTGTTACATAAAAAGGTTATCGTAGCCTCAAGCCTCATCAACCGGGAAAATGACTAAAACAGGAACATGCAACAGGGTTATGTGGGTCGCTCCCATTAGAGTATGATCATCCCAAGATGTAGTGTCGATATCTCTATGTATCCTTTGGGGCCATTATGGTTGTTTGATCGCAACAAAAGGGTGATTATATTCAGCACTATCCAGTAAGGGATAGGGCCAGCCCTGTGTAGCAGAGGTGCAACGCGTTGTGACCTCTCGTACATTTTATGAAGAGGTGTATGAATTCGGTGGGTAGACCCTTACCGCAGTTTCTTCGGACATGATTGTACACCTATTATGCTAGAATTTAATAATGTAACCATTTTATCTATGATTAATATGCGTTGTATTCTAGACATTATCATAGTACCACTGGATTTTCTATAAAATGTTTTGGTTATCGAAAGGTAAAACCAGTCAGTGTTTAGGTGCAGCATGGTCTTATGAGATACCTTTGATTTTAAAAGATTTTACAAGTTATAATAAATTAATTTCTTGTGATTTGAATTTCTCACGCTGGTTTTACCAAACTGATCCGAGCGTTAGTTTCTTATAATGCTTGGGTCAACCCGAGCATATTTTTCAGATTTAGCTGGATCCTATGGAGCTTTCAGGAGATGAGCTAGATTCTCTAAGATGTATTTACGTACCTTATATTCTTCCGTTGTTCTATTTGATTTGTTTTTGTCTGTATTTATCAGCAATTGTAAGGACATGCTCTTATAACTGTCCCGGCTGATAGTAGGTTAATGTACTCTAATGATGTGCATAATAAAGATAATTTCCTTTTGTAAAGACTTGTTCATATTATACATTACTCATCACGTATTGTGAGATTTTGCTTTTTCTTTTTCTTTCTTTCACCCCTAATGGCCTGTCTTTCGGGTACTTAAATGATCGACACATGAATAACGAGGATGTATTAAGTGTCGTCTTTTGGTGTAAGAAAGGCATATTGTTACAATCAATGCCTAGAGATAGGAAATGTTGAGCATGAATATACATAAATGACATCCAAGACATCGCTTCCTGGAGATTGAAGGCGATGGAGAAGCCCAACCTTATCTCTAGTCAAATAGAACCCAACTGAAGATAAGCCAAGTAGGATATGGAGTTAGCTCAATAATAGTAATTCTACTAGACAATGAAGAAATGTTTTGACAATAATAAAAGAATGAAACAATGAAGTGCACTAAGCAATATCGAGAAGTTATTCATACATACAAAGCTATGGTTAATGATAATATTGCTCTGGTTCAGATACAATCACAATAAACATAACAAAAATAAGTATATAGGAAAGAACAAGATGGTAGTTTGAAAGAATTAACTATTTTTAACAACTGAAAGACTTTAAGCAAAAGAGGGTCCGCATTCATGCAACAATGCCATGTATACACAGACAAAAACTAAAATAGACAAACAATAACGTAAGAAAACAACGATTAAGTGCGCTTCCTCTTCCTCTTCCCAGTGTGCTTCCACTTCCTCTTTCACTTCATCTTCTTCTCCTTCTTTTCCTCAGGAGAGACTACAACATGCCTTTTGCTAGGTCTACCATTTCTTCTTCCACTGCTCAAGTAATCCTTAAGATTTGATCCCAAGAATAGTCGCTCCTTGGAGATTAGGGAGCCACAACTTGAACACTCTTTATTGCCGGAGCAGAAGAAAAAATAACAAGTGGCGATATAGGAGAAGAAACCAAAAGATGAGGAGGAACATTATCATTATAGAGTTAGAGTAGAGGGAAAGCCCAGGTCCTATCGAACCAGTATATTAATTGGGGAATCTCAGTTATGAGAGTTGGTTGGTAACCGATCCACATCCCAATGCCCGTTGGCCTGATGTTCGAAAAGAGCGAATTTGTTCAAGCAAGCTAAGAAAATTTCCCTTTCTAGGGCGGTACGATGTCATTACTCTCTTTTGCTCTCTCACCCCTTGAAGAAGTGCGAACAGCTGATCTTTCCTGGTCCTTTCGAACCAGTCTTCCTAAACCTGGAAAAAGACGGAAATGGAATAGTTCTCTTTTGCATACATGCTTGTACTTTAAAGGATAACTAGCATTTTTTATAATCTTTAGAATCTTGTGATAACTATTCCGGTTTTTTTCCAATTCATACATTCGTTTCGTTTCGTAGAGGCTCAGTATACCAAACCAATAAACTCATTGAATAAATCCACTGGTAAATCAATATATTGATCAGTGGAATAGATCCGCTCCTTGGAGATTAGGGAGCCACAACTTGAACACTCTTTATTGCTGGAGCAGAAGCAAAAATAACTGTGACGCCCCACCTCTATACCCACGCTAGCCAAGAACACTCCGGAGCAGTGCTGTCAACTAGCACGGAGAATAAGGCTGTTGAGGAGCGACCATCCATGTAATTGCTTATCACACGGTGGCTATAAATAATCTTCGGAAACAAACATAGAAATAATCATATCACAAATCAGTCACAGATATCCATATCACAAAGGCGGAAGAAGATATGAATATATAACTAACACATGAAAGTGTACATCAGAGTAGTGGTCATTAAGATCCACGATAATACAAAAGAATAGCAACACGTGCTATACAAAAGAATACAACAATGAGTCTATATCTTAAGTGTATACAACAAAAACTGCTAATCTAAACAGTTAGCCAAAAGTCAGAGTGATGAATCCCTGGGAAGAAGTCAAGCAGAAGCACCTGTAACATCTCGGTCTGACCCGAGTATTATTTAAGAAAATAATAAACGGATCAGTCTAGCTATAAATATCAGATGACATGATATAACATAAAAGATATGGCATAAACATAAACATCCATAACGACATACCACTATAAGTATGTAAATAATGATCAACAGAAGATCAATCAATAAGAGATAATCAATATCACAAGAATCTTCTCAAAGATTCGAAGAGGGCATCATACCCTAAACTTGTACTCATAACAAGTCAATGACATAAATTCCAGAAATCAACACGAGAAATCCAGAAATCATAAAGAGGGAAAGAGGCCTATCACATGACGGTCCGAAGACCATGGGGAGCTACCCCGCATGTGTGAATGGAATCACACAGATTGAGGTCAAGACTAACCAAAAAGCAGAAAGGTATGTGTGAATGGAATCACACAAGTGGTGTCTAGTCTAACCTTGCAATGAAAGAGACATCGCGCAATTGCTAGTCTAATTCATAAAGCGATCATCAAGATCAACGAGAAGTGTCAATTACACTAAGCTAGTAAATATAGAAGTTTAGCTTCATGTCCCATAACCACTTGCTTAACTTAAATATTTACGAACAAACTGTAAATCTTCACTAATAAAATTATCACAAGAGGTTCAATCGAACAAGTCCAAGAATTAACCGACGAAGTGAACGCAAGCGTTTCATACCACTTGTTTTACTAAGTCGTTTAATTAGATTTCTCATCCAAATGAGGTAAAGGTTTGTATATACTAATAGATTGGAAAACGGTTTAAGAAAAGAGCTTTGTTATTAAAAATAGAGTTGAAATTGTTTGTTAAAAGAGTTTTGATATTTACTACTAGTATTGAAACCTTTATATTATATAGTGACAAAACACAGAAGCAATTGTAGAAACAATCAATCACAAAGATCACATTCGAAGATGTGATAAAAATCCAAGGAAATCAGTTCAGCAAGTTCTGTTGAATGCTTTTCAGATAAGATCCCCTACGGAGAGGGGGGGTCCAGGGGGGGTGGCAACCCCCCAAGGTGGGGGTGCGGGGGCAACGCCACCGCTTACGGGGTTCGACCTGCCCGGTCAGGTCGTGGGGGTCCAGGGGGCAGCACCCCCGGCGGGGTGCGGGGCAACGCCCCGACCAAAACGGTACGACCTAGTGAAGACAAAATGAGGTATAACGACCTAAGGGGAATAGGGTCGAGCGACCTATAAAACTCGCGACCTAAAAGTTAGCAAGATCGAACGACCTAAAGAGGCATAGGGTGCAGCGACCTAAAACATCGCGACCTAGTGACCTAACGGTTTAAGGGTCTTGCGACCTAACTGGAAACAAGGTCCAAACGACCTAACTACTTAAAGTGAAACCTGGCTGAGCGATATAAGGTCGGAGACGACCTACGACTTAACTCCGTGTGAGCGACCTACGACCTATGGTTGCTACGACCTAACGAGTTCCAATAGTGAAGGCTTAAGGTCTAACGACCTAAGGGGTACGACCTAAGGTCTTATGACCTAAGGTGTTGAGGTTGGACGACCTAACCAAATTGCATAGGCCATACGAGCTAAGGCCTAACAACCTAACTCCGAACGAGCTATACGCGAGTGACCTAGGGTGCTACCTCGCAAACGACCTAACGTTAACTCGCGAACGACCTAACTCCAGACGCGCCTTTTCAACGCGTGCGAGCTGAAGACCTGCCGACCTACGACCTAACTCCAAGCGACCTAAGGCCTAACGACCTATAGTGGACGAATGGGCTAAGGCCAGAAACGACCCAAATGAAGGTGACGACTTTTCCACGCGAACGACCTATAGATGCTGGGCGACCTAAGGGGGACAGAGCGACCTAAGCCAGAAATTCACCCCAAAACACTAAAAAGTGGAGTTTTTCGCCAATCCAATCCAAACCAAATGCAAATGTGCATGCAAACATGATAGGGATGCATTTCCAATAGCCCAAGATAGATATAGACTAGAATTGTGAGATAAAAATCTCACCTTTGCACTAAAGTTTATGAAGATGAAGCTTGAAAGCAAGGAGAAGCAATCCAAAGCTTGAATCCAATATCTTCTACTTGAATTTGGAGTTGAATGTTGGATTTGCAATTGAATTTGAGCTTGGAGTTTTAATTTCCAATTCTCTTCACCATTAATGCCAAAGCTTGAGTTAGTTAGGAAATTTATGAAGAGTGAGGAGAAGAGGGTTGGAACTTGGGCTTAATAGGCTAAACTAACCCAAAGTCCAAAGCGGGAAAAGTTAGTGAAATTGCTATAACTCCAAACCTATCGATGTTTATACTTAAAAAATTGTAAACGACATTTCGAACTCAATGGAAGTGGTCTCGAGTCCTAATTTGACCGTTTGCAAAAAGTAGCTTTTCGGACCAAAACCCGATTAACGAGTTAATATTTAAATAAAATATTTAAATACAAACTCGATAAATATGCGGGTTGTTACAATAACAAGTGGCGATATAGGAGAAGAAACCAAAAGATGAGGAGGAACATTATCAATTTTCCTTCTAAATCTTTGACCATCTCACATTGAGAAGCTAATTTAGAGTAAATTAAGACATTGAGAGATGTTGAAGCCCTGAAGATAAGGAGGGAAATACATAGCTTGAATGGAAAGGTTGCTACATTGTGTAAATTCACCTTAAAAACGATGGATAGAAGTGTGTTATTCTTTGATACCCTTGAGAAAGAGAAAGGGAAGTTAGTGTAGATAAAAGAGCGTAAGAAATTTTTCCAAGCCTTACATGATCGTATGGAGAGACTACCAATCTTATCAAAGTCTTTGGAAGGAGAGGCCTTACTTGTTTTTTTGGTAGCATGTTTTCATGCACTGAGTGCTACCTAAGTAAGCGTAGAATCCAAAATCCAGAGCCATGTGTATTACATCAGTAAGAAGTTCGCTGGATCTGACAAGAATTACCCAGAGTTAGAGAAGCTAGCTTACTCTTTGATCAACTCAAGGAAGTTGCGACCCTATTTCCAAGTTCATTTGATAAAAGTAGTAACTGATCAACTAGAGCCTTCTGCCAGACATGGAGAATGTGTGGAGAAAGTTTAAGATCTTATCTTGCTAATCTTCATCTGTGGTTAGAGGAAGAGAGACATAAAATGGGGATTGTTTTCTTGACTTTCTAAATTTACTAATTTTACTTTGATACTCCGTTGGATGGTAAGCAACCGAGTTGTAAAATTATAGTTCAAAAGAATCTTAGAAATCATTAACAAAGTTCAAGATGATGTAGGTTAGATTGCCGAATTACCATAAATTCTCTTGTGTTATTTACCTCATTTTCCATTTATTTCTTCATTAATATCTATTTATATTTTGATTGGTGTTTGTCCAACTTTTGGCACAAATAGTGTGTGTGTGCATATATGTATATATACAAAATAATTTTTGTAATTATATATATAATAAATTATAATATTTACTAATGTATATACATATATATATATATTAATTATATGTAAATGTATTTATGTAATTGATAATTTAAAATTCGAATTTTAAATAATTTGACTAAATCAAATAAACAAAATATATTTTTAATTTAACTTTGAACTAGCGGGTTTATATATATACACACACATAAAATCTATGTGGTTATTTAACGATATTTAAATATTCGATATTTTCAAAATGTTTGAATTTCAAAATTATTTTGACTTTTTCAAAAAAAATGCTTTTATTTTTGGACTCGCAAAGTGATAGGTTTTTTTATTAATTTACACGCGTAATAATTATATGTTGTATTTGTATTTATGTGTATTAAAACCGAGACTACACTGGTCCCTATTTTTAGCTAGCCCAACTTTAGAGCTTCAATTACCCACCATCTTTATTCGGTATTTATGGGAAAAACCAAACCAAGCCATTTGGGAAACGCGACTCAATTTATTAGGACTCTAACCCATGACCTGAAGGAACTTTGTTCCATAGTCACCAAGCAATCCTAACCAACCGAGCTATGCTCGCATATAGTATGAAACACTTTATATTTAATATCAATATTATTTATTTATTTATTTATATATAAATATATAAATTCATATCCAAACGTAATTGTTTATGCATAACTATAATATATTATATATAGTTTAATATGTAATTATTAAATTGCTATTCAAAGAAAATATATTAAATTATGGTCATGTGCTGTAGGGTAATTACAAGCATATACATGAGCATGCATGCATGTAAGTATTAAAATGTACTTAAATAAAAATTGCCTCATCCTTGTCATACTGTAAATCGTCAAACACTTCCATTATTAGTTATCTCCTTAATCTCCTTGGCTACGGGTTGCAATGACGTCTCCTTGGCTTCACTTGTGTCTATTAGAGGCTAGGATAAGGTTAGTCAAGTGTAATGATAATGAGAAGAGGGCTAACTATTTGTAGCAACTAAATCACAAATATCTAGCTTTTTATTTTTTTACTGAATCCCTAGGAGATAAAGTCCCCCTTGGACGACCATGATATGGACATATGAGCTACCATATTTTTGGCCAAGCAATAATTTGACATTTAAGCCATTTAATCATTTATGCAAAGTTGTTCTTTGATTAAATCAATATATAACTTTTATATGTCATTTTAAAAAAAAATCCATGCTTTAAATAAATAATTAAATTATACTAAAGTTTAATTCATATTTGTTCTTAATTATATTTTAATTTATAATATTTAATTAATTAATTTTTACGTTGATTGAATTCATAATTAAGTAACAACTTAGTTGTGTTAACTCTTCGGTGTAAACTCGATACTCAGTCGACATTTAAACAACCTAAATATTGAAGCCTATATGAACTTTGCTATAGTATATTATTAGGCAAAAGTTCAACTTTGATAGATCATTTATGTGAATCGATTATCTAATCTCAAGCTCATTTAGTAACGATATTTTGTACACGTATTATTTACGTCATCACTATATCACTAGATATCTAGAGTTTGGTCTAAGGTCAAAAACTCAATTAATATACATGTTTAATCACGTAGACCATTTAAGGTCCTTGGTTCAATTTGACAACATTTATCGATCAACCAATTTACTCGGACTAGAGATTTTGACTTTAAGTTAGCTACCAATTACAGTAACATAAATTTTATATGATGAAAGATATGGATCCCCTTTTGAATAGTATTTCACTCCAAGTAGTTCAATTATACCTAACTGTGGTCGTGACATCATCATGATGCTATGTGATTGACTATACTCAAAGTATGATCAAGTTATTCAAGATCGACATTACCCTTAAATCTAAAGACTATTGTATGTCATTACCATGAGGTCTTCTATTTTTACTTAGTATATTTACCTATAGAAGACTCTTTTCTAGCAGTTCTATGATTGTTCCAAACAACCACAAGTGCATAACACCTTAGTTCCCTCAATGGTCATGACTAATTTACCATCTGTTGTATGGCGAGCATTGCATACACAAGTCTCAACGAATGTACTAGTATCCTTTTTCTCGATACATATTAACTAGTCATATTTAAAGGGTTAAAATTTAGATATTGATTCAATACTCATGATAATTAACACATTTGTAACAACAGTTGATAAAAAATTTCTCCTATGATTTTTACTTATATATGTTTATTATATGTAATACATTATTTCTACCACTGTACAACTGTTGGAAATTTACCGGTCTCCAACCTATGAAAACGATCGGTTTAATTTTTCCTTATTTGGATCCTAGCAGGCCTATAAGTTTAGTATTTACACTTGATCCAATCTAGCTATTTAAGATAAAACTATATTTTATTTAATTGTTTGGTTTAATAATTAATCAACACTAATTAAATTTAGTATTTGAACGTTATGGCTGTATCAATATAAAGTCTTAATTGCGAAAATATGGTATGTGTGCAACATAAATAGTGTACATGGTTAATGTATACATAAGCAGAATATGATGACTGCCCAACACATTCGGAACCCAATATACCTATACTTTACACGTAGCGGTACTGGCCATGTAGAATGATTGTCAGGGTGAATAAAAGTACAAATCTCCCGAACTACACCTAAGCATAATAGTAAAACAGAAATAGAATAGGCAATACAGGAAAGCATAGCTATATGAGCCATTACAAATCAGAGCATATGTTCGATATAGTTATAAAAAGTAGATCATGGAGTTTATACATCAAATCATAACTCAATGATAAATTATTTTGAATAATTTTCGATCATTTTATAAGCTCCACGGTGTCGCATAGCAGAATAATAGAAATAATATGCCATACATCAATATATAAAAATGTAACCTCCTTCTTGTCCATCTGCACAACTTCGTGTGTCGTCCCACACCTGATATCTAGTCTACTCGTCTAAGATTCCCCGAAATAATAAGAAGTAAAGCATAAAATCTCGAGTCAAACAACAGTCTAGTGTGAGTGATAAACAATCTCAAAATACTATGAAATTTAATATAATATATCGACATAGGGTATGAAGAATCATATATGACCAGTCCCTTCCTCCAAAGAGTTAGACCATAACATCAATAAATGATAATCTACTATCAAAGTCATCATAAGTGTGTACTATATGTCTATCCACAATGCTGAATTTTGGGTATCTAATTGATAATACTAGCATCATGCGACAACCCTTGGGTGAAAGAACAAACATTATAACCATAGTATCCATCAAACAATCCTCACATCACTTGGGTCCTTTGGACATATGATAACTCGTAAACTTAAAATCCAAGTTAGTTTTATATATATAAAGGCAATTCATAAAATATATATGAATACTTTCTAGTGCATTGAGAAAGAATTGTTGTTTCAAAAAACACCAACTTCATGATAAAGGAATTTCTTTTTGAAATTACTGGTAGTAAAATGTATTTGGATACGATCCAAATATGAAACTGATTACGAAAGATGAAATGAAATTAACCAAACCTAAATAGACATGTTTAATTAGAACGTCCAATAAGAACTCTCGCACATTAAAGAGAATCTGCAAAAAAAATATTGATGTCAAGAAAAGAATTTCTCAGTTGCCATAAGATATTAAGAGTATTAAATATGCCATATAGCATTATGCATAAATCCAGATTGGATTCTAAATACATTAACAAAATATGATTTTGATGGTTGTATTTGAATGATATAATCCATCGGCCGTAAAAGTGTCTTCAAGAAGAAGACCGATGCAGCTAAAATATGGTAAGTTGCGTTGATAGAATTAAGGGTATGCTCTAGGGGAAATTATGTAATTTGTTACATATATCTAACCCGATAACCAATCTTGTTCATAGTAAAGGTCTTTGATTTCTATTAAATACTATTATGATATGTTGATTAATTATTTAATTTAAGTATATTAAATAGAAAATCCTTAAATGATATGTTATGTGATAGTAATTACAATAGGTTGCCATGAGACATTTATCGTATTAAAAATAAAATTTATTTTAAATATTCATGGTCAAGATGTTTCAATACGAGATATCGATACATCCATTGAGATAAGAGTACATAACGCTTTCTAAATATTGCGCAACGTATTGCTTGTAGCTACTTGAGGAACCAAGGGTTTACATAATGATAGTTATTGGATAACAATGGAATGACTAACTCGAGAGCTTTCTGTTGGTTAATATAACTAAGGTCAAATAAAGAACCTCAAAGTGATGATGTTTCACAGTTCCGTTAACTTAAGAATGCTCTAGAACTTCAATGTGACTCTCCATTTTGATTATAGTTAAAATATGGCATGGCGACCATCGAATGACTATACCTAGGTTCGAGTTGAAGCATTGGAAGTGAAACACTATTCAGTAGAGAACTTGTCTCCTCCATTATGTGAGGTTAGTACCACAGTTAACCAATGTCAACTTAAAGTCAAAGTCTTTAGCCAATGCAATATGGTTAATAACAATTGTTACTAATAAACCAAGGATTTTGTGTTTAGACTAAGCAAGTTGAATGTAGATGACTTTTGAATTTTTACCAAAACCAAGTTCCATAAGTACTAATGTGATATAAGGTTAACGAAAAGAATTGGTGTAATTAATAATTGACACCGGGTACAACTCAAAATAATAAAATTTGGTTTTACTAAAAAAATTATGTAAAAAAATTCAGTTAAACTGTCACACCACTAACTAAGATGACGAGTGAAGGTTAATATTTGAATTTTTTGATATTAAGCATCGAACGAATTTATATCTACAAGTTACATAACCGTAATGATGAATACTCCAAAAACCACACAATTTAGTTAATTCATAATTGTTGTAAGTTAATTAATATATATGAAATATTAATTATTAAAATTTCATTTTATTTGTGTGAATATTGTTAGTATTTTATAAAGTGTGTATACAAAAGTTATAAACATATATCGACATAAAATATTTAAATTGGAATTAAATAGATTAATTGCTAAGCGGTTTTGGAAATTTTTTAGGCCCATATGGCATTGGCCGACCATGCATGCTAAATGAGGAGTGAATTTGAGGAGGTTTATTGATGAATTAAATAAGAAAGGTTTTAAATGAGAGCATTGAAAAGTTTAATGTTCCATTTAAAACAAATTCTCTTTCATTCATTCTGTAATTCTTCCTGACAAAGTACTTTTCTTTCTCTCCTCTTTCAATCCTTTCATGGCCAAAAAATGACGGCCCAATGGCATAAAAATTTCCAAAATAAAAATGAAAAAAGGTGGTCGTTGTCTCTTTATTCTTGCAAGATCCAAAGATTGATTCAATCGAATCTAGGAGATTCGTTCATTTTTCAAGGTGCAACTTTTGGCTACATCTTAAAGTACTATTCTGATTTGGTTCAATTATATGTGTTTTCACATGATTTAGATTTTACATGCCACATCTCATATATTTGAATGTTTACTTGTAATACAATTCTGATCCCCTTTGCCTACTAATATTAATTATATGTTCATCAAGTCGATTTAATTAAATCCCATTTTTTTCAACATCTTAATTGACTTTATGTTCGCTATGTTGATATATTCTAGATCCTTCACCGCATTTGATTATTGTTGACAATCACTATATAATTTAGATTTGAATCCCTTTTCCGCAAATTTACATGCGCCTAAATTGTTTGATTTTTTATTGTTTCGGAATTATCATTTAAATAAAAAAATTATATCGAAAAAATATTTTACTAAGTGATATAATTTTATAACATTGATATACACAAACATAAGTAAACTGTATATGTTGATCACGTAAACTTGCGTTAAAAACTAATTTCCTAAGTTATATGTTTGCTATTTTGAATATAGTTCTTTTGATTATTGTTTATATAAAAGTAATGGTTGTATTAATCTATATTTCATAATTGGACTATTGTGTAAAACATAAATCTTGTGTTTCCTTTCTAAATTAAAGGTTTGACTTGAATTTATTAACTCTAAATTTAAGTATACACACACATAGAGACATAGACACACTCACATAAAATAAATTTCAAATTTACGTACATATGTTGCTTTAAAATTAAAAACATAATTTTCAAACATTTATATGTGGGTACATATATTTGTATGTATTTTAACTCAAATTCATAAGAAGGAATTTTTTACAAAACTATAAAACTTAATTTCAAACTCTTCTTTAATTGAAACTAAATTTATAATTGTTAATTTTGGAATAAAACATACAATATACCCAAACCTAATAATTAACACACACATACATACACTTATATTCAAAATTTTGGACAAAAAAGGTGTATGTAAAGGGATGAATAGATCTATTATGACGTAAATTCCATCATATATATACAGTTACATTAAGATGTACATAATATGATATGTTTCACTTACCCGGTATGTACTGGAGTATGTTTGGATATACTCGCAATCTATGCCAAGTATGAATTTGGACATTAATATCATTTAATAAATCAATCAATTTAATTAAAAAATAAAATGAAAGGTTTCTTTTTCTGACCAAAAAATATATTCCCTCTATTAATTGAATAAATTTAAGAGAGAGAAATGATGGGTTTTCTTTTCTAAATTAAATTGGATAAATAGGTGTTGCACACACATACACACGAGAGTATATTCGATATACTCTAATTTATATAAATCTCATATTGATTGAAATATAAATAATCAAAACTTCTTTTAAACAAAATTATATAAAATAAAGATTTTATTTAATATTTATTAGATTAGTCTAATAACTCTTTAGGCTTCATAGATCCAACAGATCCAAAAATATGAATTTTTTAAATTATACCTATTTATCCCACTTTCGACTGTCCTTCAGTGGTATCAAAGTTCAATGGTCTATGCGCCAAAATTAGCAGCGTTAGAGCTAACTAATTAAAATCTATCCATTAGTAGTGTGTCTAGAAAGGTAGTGTCTAAGGTTGGGTTTGGGTAACAGGTATTCTGCCATATCTAGCTACTGGCCTACCTGAATAGTGAAGTAAGCCCAAAGGTTATCACTAATATAAAGGCCTGAATTGATTTTGGGTCCTGTACTAATTTCAAAATCTAGTTAGAAATATAAAAGATATTTTAAATTTAAATGTTAATTCTAGAATATAAAAGTAAAATTTATATAAAAGTTATAAAATGCATTCAATTTTTATAAAATTGCTTTGAAATATTAAATAATTAATTCTTAAATTCAATATTTATTTTTTATGATTAATGGAACTAATAAATAATCAATTAAAAGTTAATTAATTAAAACATTTACATTTATATATGTGTATAACTATCATCATTGTGTTTACTTATTTATCAAAATTATTTATGACAAACTAAACTAAAATTTCAAATTGTTCAATTAAATGAAATTTATTAGATGTCAATTAATTAAAATGAATATATAAATTGATATGTACACATAAATAAACTATAAATGTAATTGTTGATTAACTATCATAAATAGTTTAACATGAGTGATATAATATTTTAGAAATTTTATATAATATAAATTAAATTAATTAAATATGACTTAACTAATAAAAATAAAAATTTATTAAATAAGATTTAATTAATAAGATAGTTGTGTATATTATATGTGAATTAAATTATAAAAAGTTATAAATAAGTTAATACTTATATTATTACAAATGTATAAAATTAAGTGGAACTAGAAAGAAACTCAAATTATATTTTAGGAATAATTACATACGTATAGTACGTGTACCGTAATTTCAGATATGTCTAGCAATTGAATCATGAGGGTATTTCGTAAGCAACATATTATTCCCCAAATCGATATCACTTAAATAAATATGTATTAAAGATTATGAATCTCTAACATAATTATTTCCCTCTACCATTTATATGTTAATAAATTACATGCATACACTCTAGCTATTGAGAAAACTCAACCTAAAGATGTCATGTATAGTATTGTTAACATATTGTTAGATTAGGTAAGATACATGCACATATTTGTTGCGCAAACTAAATGTATATGCATTATACTTAGGCCGTCGAGAAATGTTGGGTATGGGTGAATATTCTCTTTTGATTTGTTGAGAAAACCTAAGGCCGATCAGATTAGAACAAAGGCCATGGTTAGGAGTTGTATATGATAGAACCAATAAAGCATTATTCATCGCTTGTGGGTGTATGTTTTATTGGAAAAACTCAAGATCGGATTCTAAGGAAGGTGAGTCCTAACGTCCACAAGAGAAATATAAAGATTTCTAGGTTTTCCCCAAGGCTTTGAGAAATATAAAAATCTAGTGGAGGCCTTATTAAAAAAATTAAATGGTTACATTTGACCTTTCTAATATCTCAAGAATATATATTATATAAGTTAAGGTGGTGTACTTAGATGATTTGTGCAACCATTATAATTGATAAAAACATTTATCGGCTAAGATATACAAATGAACCCAATTAAGATTGACATGGAGATATAAAAATATACTTACTAATAAAATCCACTAACATGTTGTCAGTTCAAGACCAACACATGAGCTAATTTATACAACTACTAAAACGTATATGCCTCAATCGCTTAGTTGTTTATTCATACAGGACTTTATGTTGCCTTCTATGAGTGTCAAACTCTAACAGCAATATAAAAATATGGATACTTGATCCATATTCAATCACATATAAATGTAATACGATAAACGATCCTTGTTTGTAGTGTACAAAACTTCAATGGGACTATTTTATTGGAAATAAACAAATGAACCACAGTACGAATCATGTATTCAATACGATTGATTCCAACAAGGAACTCCTTTGTATAGTCTAACAATTTTGCAAAAAAAGCGAATGTATGAGTGTGAATGTAACTTATGCAGAGTTGGGATGAAAAAAGTGAATAGTCACTTCTGCTTCTTGAAGATACTAAAGGATACTTAATACAGAATGAGAAATGTGATTTCCATTCCAAATGCATTTCATATAGAAAATTGTTTTCAATATATGTCATTTATTCGAAATCAGAATAATTGATCTGAAACTCATGATTGTAAACTAGTTATAATGAATGAAATAAAATCCCATAATAAGTGGTTGAATGAAGCTTCATATTCCATAAGCTACCATAGTAATGGAAGAAATAATGGGAACATACCAAATAACACTTTTTAATGGATGTGTCAGATTATAAAAAATTGTTTCCTTAAAGTTATTTAATATTATTTACGAAATAATAAATTTTTTTGATACACAATGAAAATAGATATAGTTTTATTTTAATATAAATATTATGAATATTCTTTATAAGATAAAATTATAATAATGGTATTCTAATGCATTAGAAAATATAGAAGTATCTGAAATCTTACAATTATTTTGGAATTATAGGCTAGGCCAGAAGCTTGAAAAATAAATCTTTAATAATATGATTATGAATCATGCGGCATTAGTGAGTTGTATCTCAAATGATTAAGGGAAAGGCATCCATTTAGTGGGCGTGTAAGGGTTGGTGAACTCTTAGGATTGATACCTATAGATGTATGCAATCATAGGTTTAATGATACCAAAATGATTCCAAATACTTTGTTAAATTCACTGGTGGATTAGCATAAGCATGTGTATTTGATACATGTGGAGTATGCCTATGATAAGTTTATAGAATATAAAACATAAGTAAATAACATGATGTGCATAAGAAAATAAAATGATTCAATTTGTTCGAACATGTGAGTGTATTGGAAAAGAGTTTAAATGTACCTAAAATGAATAAGGTTCTATCTCAAAAATAACTCTTCCCAATAGTACATAATAATCTATAAATAAGGAGTAACTGGACTTTGTTGGATAAAGTACAATTAATGGTGAGTGTAGTTGAGTTAACTTCTTTTTGTAAGGCCACGTACATAAGAGTAAGTGCATAAGGTAAAATTTATTTTCGTCTAAAACATTATTTAAGAGATCACATAAGATAAATTCCTAGTCAATGGTTGATAGGTTATGTGAGCCGATAGGTTGCACGTAATATTTACTTATAAGGGATCTTGTGTGGACCACCCTAAATGAGATTTGGATCGGCCAATGTTGATTTACCAATTTATCTTATGAACATAAGTTTCTTAAACATAAAATCAAAATCAATTTTATACATATATAAAGGAAATATATAAAATGTTTATAAATACCTATTTCATTTCTTCGAGAAACAATTTTTGTTTCAAGAAAAACCAACTTCATGATAATGGAATTTCTTTTTAAAACTATTAGTAGTAAAATGGATTTGGATGTGATCCAAAGATGAAACCGATTACGAAGGATGAAATGAAATTGACCAACCTAAACTGACATATCTAATTAGAATGCCTAAAAGGAACTCTCGCACATTAAAGAGAAACTATAATTTTCTAATTGATGTCAAGAAAAGAATTTCCTCGGTTATTAAAAAATCATGAAGAGTATTAACTCTACCATATGGCATGATGCACATATTCGAAAGGATTCCAAGTACACTATAAAAATATGATTTTGATGGTTGTATCAAAAGGGATATGATCCATCGGCTACCAAAGTGTCTTTAAGAAAAACTAGTATGGTTGGGATGTGGTAAGTTGCGATGATAAAATAACATTGTAAATCTCAATTATTGAAAATAACATAACAGATTCATCATTCAATGTACTTAAGTTAATTCAGATTTACTCATAAATTTATCCCTTAAATGGTTTTGAGTTTTGGTATTTATGTTGAAACAGGAATTCTAAATCTTGAAATCAGAGGGAGCGATTGTAAGTCTGTGGGTTATTGAATATGATCCAAGTACTGATACAAAAGTACTATTCGATAAGCATCAGAGTTAAGCAAGTATTTTGACAAAGAAATCAAATCATTTGATTTTCAATCAAAATGCAGAGAAAGTGTGTGTCTGTAAGAAATTATATTAATAGGTGCAAAAATATTTCTATGAAGATAAGTAAACAATTAACTTATGATTGTTAACGATGTTTTTATGTTAAATTCATTCTAGTTTGGTTATTTAATTCTCAATATAGGATTTGAAAAGACATCTTTTATAATCAGTGCAAAGGGATATTGAGAATCTCCTAAAATTGTATACACAGACACTATACTAAATTGTTAACATGGAGCATGTAAGATAGGTTCCTTATGCATTGGCAATAGAAATTATCATACATGCTATATGGCCTACAATATCAAACATCGCTTATGTATTTGATACACATAGCAAGTATCAAATCCAAATTAAGATTACTATATGAAAATTGAGAGTGTTCTTGAGTATTTACGAAATACTAGAGAATTGTTTATTGAAACAAAGAACTACCTATGAAGGAATGTGCAGACTCGAGCTTCATAATTGATATCAGGTACAGTATGTTAGTCCTAATTTCATGTTCAGTCTTAAGTTAAGAAATTCAAGTTGGACATGTTTTAAACAATAACTAGTTGTTAGATCAATCAAAGGATAAGTGCATCTCCTTGAATAACACTGCAATAAAAGAAGTATAAATAAATGCCCAAATTCATAACTGTGCTAAGGGTGATTCCAAATGTTGAGAATCTCAGGACATTGCTCTATGATAACAATGCTACGATACAATTCATAAAAGAACCTAAAGCTCACTAGAAGTCAAAAAAATATACTTCAAAAAGTTCGACATGATAAAGACAGTTTATTAGCATTAGATAAATATAATTAATAGAGTGCGTATTTAAAAATATATAGCGTACTCATTCACTAAGGGACTGGCCTGATTAATTTTTAAGAAAACTGATCAAAGGAGTTGGAATAAGATTCGATAATTGACCCCAATTGTGCAATGAACCATCATTTCATATATTTGAAGTTGATAATAAACCACACGTGTCCAACTCAATTTGAATGAAAAGGTGGATAGTTATGGGAAAAGAAAATAAAGACATAGAACAGAATCTTACGCGAATGGAATAATATATATTATTTTAACATATAATCTTTATAGAAGAAAATTTTAAATACATTTACCAGAGTTTAACTTAACATCAACATGGGCAGTTATAAATATCTATCCTTACAAATACGGCATACAATAATACATAAGTGTGATGGAAATGGATAGCAATCTTTAGAAGACTCTTCTAGCTCCATGCTTCGAGCTCTTTCAAAATGCTCCAAACTAAACCTAACTATTAGGCTGCTTGGAAAAAAAAGGCATCCAGAGTTAAGGGAAAGAAAATATACTCCGGGTCAGTTATGGGACTAGTGTGAAAAACTCAAAATATGAATATTTGAAAATAAAGGATATCTTATAAGACTACGCTGCATATAAATGCAAAACAATTTTCTACCTTATGATAGCCTAATCATTTCCACGTAAAATCCAGTAATATTATTTTTAATGACATTCTTTTAAAACTTTTGAAATAAACATATTCAAATAGTTGAAATTGTTACATTGGTTAAATTTGATGTCATAACAGGTTTACAATTAAGTACAAAGGAGCTTTTGGAGGATGGATTTCCAATGAATAGCGAGATATGGGACTACCTCCCGTACAATACATTTCTAGAGGAATGTACCGAGGTCACCAATAGATGTTCCTCCGCGAATTAAGGTTGGCCTAACCGAGACCAACAGATGTACGATTAGCATATAATATGATATCACCCCGACTGTTCTCGACCACTCTGAGAAGTCTCATAGCATACACCAAAAAATTTAAACCCGCTGTTATAGTAGGTAGAAATAAATAAATCAAGAAAGTTGATATCATATCTTAACGGTTGTGAACCACTTAGCTTTAAAGCAACCCCTATTTCCCAACCTCGAGTGTGAGGCATGAGGTATGTTTACCATTCTTAGAAAATTTCATTTTAAATGCCACAATGCTATTTCCAACAACACGCTATTGATTTCAGCAAAAGTACAACCTCTGGACTCGTAGGTATCGGAAAAGACGTTAAGCATAAGAGAGGTTACCTCCAACACCATGCAATATCATACATCCAGTTATATAAGTTGTCTACGAAAAGGACAAACCGAAGACATTCTCTTATCACATCCTGTTGGGGATCACCCCAAGAATTATAAGTGAGTGGTCCTTATCCCAGAATGAAGGAACCGCTCCTATTTATTAAACTCGAAGCTACTCCGAAATAATCAACAAGCAAACCTTCCATTATGAAGATCCTAGCCTTCATCTTCATTGTCTTTAGCATGTCGTCACTTTCAAACTCGTAAATTGGTTCAAAGTGGTTTTCAGATAGGAATTTTCCTAAATCTAATCCCGGTTCCTTCAAACCAATCATCGTTAAAAAGATGTTAAGAAGGTGGGTGATTAATATTTCGTTAATCGGTATCTTTTTATCCAAAATATCTTTTTAGAGATATATATTATTTTAAAACCACTTCTTTTCTGTATATACTGGATCGTTAAACCTCATTTAACAAATGTTTGTTTAAATAAAACCTTTTTAAATCTTGGTGAATTCCAAATCATTTCATCCTTTAGTTAGGAAAATAGTGCCAAATCATTTATTTAAATCTTGACAAAAGATTTTTGATTTCCAAATCATAACTTTTTAATAGGTTGAAACCATGTTATCTAAGATGGTAGATACAAATTAGTTAGTATTCGAGTAAAACGGATTCGTAGAAATTATAATAATTTTACTCTATACTAGTTTCCGTATTCAACTTGCAATATTCATCGAATAATAGTGGAATCACTATTTAAATTCATATGATTTGTACGAGTTCTCACTTCGGAATTTAATACCAAGTATAAGAATATTATCTTTATTCAATCCAAGTTGTAATTAGTTAATTATAAAACCTAAATCATTTATACTTGTCTCGTTTCTGACATTTCGACCTTGTCTATCCCTCGGCGCTTAGGAAAGAGGCCAGGTGACCGAGGGAATTGGTTGCTTCTGAACATCTCCTTATTTTATGTGTTTAAAATCCGGATCTCATGAATAGAAAATCAAGTCTACTCATCGGCTTTTAAAGCCAAGATTAAATCACTTTCTTATAACAGCTTTACTTTAAATCTAAACTATTTTAAATAAATTATAAAACCACTAATCATCTTTATATTACTTAATTTTTCATTTGAAAGCATTTATAAAAGATTTGGGAATTACTGTTAAGTTTAAATCCATATTTCAAAGGTTATTAAAAACTACTGCAAAAAGTGTTGCTTATAAGGTTTTTAAAGCTTATTCAAATCAAAACGACTTTTCTATTATTTAAAAGCCTATTTTTATAACTCAAATCCTCTTTAAAAAAATTAACATATTTATATATTCCAAATTTTTAAAGAATTTAAATATCCAATCTAAAGAATTTTCCTTTTTGGTTTCCTGATTACAAAATTGAGACTATTTTGAAAACTTGACTTGCTCACATTTCAAACTCTACTAAATTAAATTCGATCATTTCTTTTTCTTGAAACATATGATTATAAGGTTTGGAAAATTTTTACTTCGAAGAATTCCGACTTTGATTCCATCATATAAATTGATTTAAACTTTTAAAGCGTGAAATCACGAATTGCCGTTGCACGACGCGTCTATTTTAGCTCAAATTTTATGTTCTTTTTAAACTTTGTCAAAATACTTTTAAATGTTTATAAAACATTTTTAAATCATTTTAAACCATTTTAAAGGGGTCAAACTACCTCATATACACAATTTCATTTAATAATGGAAAGTGATTTCCTTTATGATATTCGATATATATTTTACATGACTTGTTAACACCATTAAACAATTATAATAAACAACCAAATTTGATGATCAAAGCATAGTAAAAGCCCATAGCATCATATCACATCATATATATATCTGACGTTTTATAGAGTTTTCTCACCTTCATTGGATATTAAACTTAGGTGCTGCGAATATTGTTTTTAAAGCTTATTCAAACCAAAACGAATTTTCTGTTATTTATATGTCCATTTTTATAACTCAATTCCTTTTTAAAAGCTTTTAACATGTTTATGGATTTTTAAAGAATTTAAAATATCCAATTTAAAGAATTTTCCTTTTTGGGTTCCGTACTGCAAAACCGCGCAATTTTGAAAACTAGATTTACTCATATTTCAAAATCTACAAAATGAAATCTTGATCATTTACTTTTGTTTTAATAACATGATTATAGGAGTTTGGATAATTCTTATTTCAATGAATTCTGACTCTGATTCCATCGTATAAATGGATTTAAACTTTTACGGTGCAAAATCGCAAAGTACCGTTATGCGATGCGCCTATTTTAATTCAAATTTCATTTTCTTTTCAAACTTTGTCGAAATACTTTAAATGTTTATAAAACATTTCTATATCATTTTAAACCATTATAAAGAGATTTAACAAGCTCATATACATCATTTCATTCAACAAAGGAAAGTCATGTCCTTTATGATATTCGACGTGTATTTAACGTGACTTGTTAACTCCGTTTAACAATTATAATAGACAACCAAACTTGATCATCAAAGCATGGTAAATATCCATAGCAATTATATCACATCATATATATATATATATATATATATATAATTTTATAAAGTTTTCTCACCTTCATTGAGTATTAAACTTAGGAAAACGGATCATTGCTTTGCTACGATCGAACCAGAGCTTATGTAATTGAGCCTGAGACATTGGGAAGGCTCAGCCTACGCTTGCAAGTGGAGGTGGACTCGGCTTTGGTGCTGGAGGGTGGTGGCCATGTGTTGTGAAGGAGGAAAGGAGGTGATTTCACTTGGTTTTGAAGTGGATTGCTAATATATATACTATATTAATTTAATTTCTTTTTTTTGCAATATTTTTCACCATATTTTTCTTAAGGTAGGAAGCATTGAAATAGCTTGAGCGGAAGGAAAATATGAAGAGAATTTGTGTGTAGGAAAGCAAGAATAGAGGTAGGCATTTAAAGAAAAGTTTTGTATAAAAAATATGATATTATTTCCTCACCTAAGCATTATTGCATCACCATTCCACCTCGTCCTCTCCTATCACCATTCGACCGACCATGAAGCGCACTTCCCCCTCCATGTGCTTGGATTGTGATGTGATGTGGTACTTTGTTTTTATCTCTTGATTACACAAAAGGAGCATGTATATACGCATATGTGTTTGGATATTTTCTTTGCTTGATCTGACTAATTCATAAATATAATTAAATGTATATGTGTATACATTTGTATATGTGTCCATGTGTGTGTATATGTATCACAATGTTGCACTGATTTGTTTACAACTTCTCTATGTTAAACAGTTTTGAATTTTGATTCCCGGTCACATTTTCAGTTTTTAGTTAAACTATATATATTAGTAAATAAAACTTGAAAACATATTTCTTATTGTTTTAATTGAATTAAAATGATCTCACTTGAATTATAAAATCATATATTGATAATAACAAGTGTTTACAAAAAGTGCTACCGTATCGATAAAGCATTATTAATTTTCCTTATATTTTCAAATCAAGTATTAGCTTCTAAAACTATTATAAAGTATTTGTGTAATATCCTGGAATTTTTAACAATATCAATTTAATAATCTGTAGTTAAAATTAAATTGATATTGATATTCTGTTGATAATTATTCAGAAAGATTTAGTAATCTTCTTCAATAAATATTTAAATTGATCATTTTATCTTTTGAAAATAAAAAATTGATTTCTATTTACAATATAAATATATGGTTTATATTTTAAATAGATTAGCTTTGTTTTAATTTTAATAAGTAAGCATATTTTCTAGTTTTAATATTTGTAGTAATTTAGGAAATTTGTTTTTATTTAATATTCAAAGCTTTTCAAAATTAAATAAATGATTTTGGTTTAAATTTAATAAATGAACCATGTTTTAAAATTCTAATATATACATTATAAATTGGAAATTTTGATTTTAATTAGTATTGAGTTTTTAAAACTATTTCATAAATAAATATATGATTTTTAAAATTAATAATAAAAATATTGAAATGTTTAAATTAAATTAGATTGAGTTTTAAATTTAGTATAAACAAACAAAATGGTTTCATGGCTTAATAAAATGGATTATTTATTTAATAAAAATATAATCTCTTGTAAAATGATTTTAATTTAATAATAAGAGAGTTATAAAAATAATATTGATATTGTAATGAATTTTTAAATAAGTTTTGAATAAGATTTGTAGTTTTTATTTCAAATTGAATTTATTTTGAATTTAAATTCCCAAGTATAAAATTTTAATTGTTCTAATTTTTAATATGTATAAGTTTCAATTTGGAAAACATTGTTTGTTTTTATTTCTTTTGTAAATTTATACACATATTATAAAAATAAACTAACAAGTTAAATTAAGTTAATACACACTTTAGTTTGTAAATTAAAAACAAATTACTTTTAAAAGAGAAACAAGTGTTAGATTCATATGCATTCTTTTGACAAGTGTTGTAAAAAAATGGACAAGCGTTAATTTTAGTTTTTATTCTTCTTTTCTTTTATAAAATCTGAAAAATTTCATTTGTTTAAGTTTGCATCTTCATTTCATATTGCATGTTCATTTTTTTCCTTAATCAAAAGAAAATCTTCAAACTTCTTAAAATCAAATTCAAGTAAGTCTGCATTTCCTAAAAAAAATACACAAATCTGCATATTCCAAAACCATGTTCTAATCTGCATACCTCAAATTCAAGCAAATCTGCATATCCCTCCTCTTCAATATCAAAACCCTGCATATAAAAAAAATCTGTAAGCAAACATGCATATCCCACTTTCTCAAAGGCAAAAGGGAGAGCCTGCATTCTGTTTTTAAGACCTGGGAGTGATGAGCATCTGCATGTATTTGGGGGAGTTAGCAACTGCATCTTCTACATCTGCATGCTAGTAATCTAAGTCAGGAAACATAGGCAAACCTGTATATCAAATTGCAACTCAGATTTTAAATCAGATAGAGCAAGCCTGCATTTTTGTGTTTTCTGCAAAAATTCAACAGAGATCTGCATTCAATAAAAGGTGAGTAACAATTTATTTTAAAAACTGATTTAAATTTATATAGTTGCTTGAATTGTTTCTTGATGAGTATGAAGAAAATGTCTGCATATATGATGAGTTTGAATGCCTGCTTGCTATTGATGATTTTTTTTTCTCTCTGATCTAGATTCCAGACTAAAAGATATAATTCAAAATTCATGAACTCAAGATCTAATCCATGTTTAGATGCAAACTTTCAAACAAACATGTAGTATATCCTAATTAAAGTGTTAGATTTTATTTAGGATAATAAACTTGTTTTTGGACTCTGGAAACTGTAGAAACATCATGCATGTTTAATTTTATTCAAACCCAATCAAATTAATATGGTAATTCAATAGTATAAATCAAATATTTAAACTGGAACTTGATTTTTAAATCAAGTATTGTAATTTTTAGGTGTATGTTTCATTTATAAGTTATTCTTGAACAAGAATATGAATTTGTGCAAATTCTTACAATCTGTGATTTGTGGAAACTCAAACTTCTTTTGAGTTATAGAGTAAGGATCATAGATCCTTGGAAAAATCAGAAATGAGGATTTTATTGGGTAGGGTAGTTGCAATTTGAATTTAAACTTTTTAACCCTAGTTTTGAATAGTGGTTAGGAATGGGGACAGTGAGAGGTGTAGGATGGATCGAGTGAGGTGATAATTGGTGATTGTGTAGCTGATGGGTGAAGGAGCTCGAGGCCGGAGAGGTGGATATCAAGATGGTCGGGGTGGCAAACTGTCGCCTTTGACAGGTTTTGACATAAAACCTGTTTTCTGTTTACAGGTTTTGAAATTAGGGGTAAAATTTTGAATTCTTTGTTTATGTTCGATCTGGTGTGGTTATTAGGGCATGGATGAGCTACTGGTCGAGGATTGATCACCTCTGATGATTAGAAAGGGGGAGGATCGCCGTGCATATGCACGGCGATGATTTCTCTGATGAACTGTTGGGTTTTGGATGATGCAGGGGGAGATGTGGGGTTTTACTCGAAGTGGATGGGAGGAAAACTCGAAGTAGGCAGGCATTCGACTCGAAGTAGAAACTGGGTTTCTCGGGTCACTGTAAATTCCAGGTTTTGAAATCTGTTTTTTTTTTTTTTTTTAAATCTAGGTTTTTTTTTAAAAAAAAACTTTTTATAATCTGTAGTTTTGTTAAGGTAAAGTTTAAGTTCTAATTCAAATGCAAGTTTAAATTTCTGATTAAATTCAACTTCCAGTTTAAAATATAAAATAAAGTTTTTCAGAAATTTAACTTAATTAACTATTTGTGTTGATACAATAGTTTAAACTTTTAAATAATGAGGTTTTTAAAATGTGAGTAAGATTTAAAGATTAATTTGAAAACTGGAAATCTAAATTTAAAAATAAAGTTCAGTTTTAAATTTAAATAGAAGATTTAAATTGAAAGTTTAAACTATGAATGAGTTGGAAATTTCTAAAACATTGAAATGAATTCAACTTCAAATTTTATGATATCATTTTAAGACAAACTTTTGATTTGTCCTCAAATTTAAATAAGTTTTAAATTAATTAAAACTTTGATAGGTTTTAAAATTATTCTATTTTAAGCTTGAATTTAAATTGAAATTTAAAAGAAAATTTCTTAAGTACTTTGTTTTAAATCAAATTGTTTTAAACATAATTAAGTTATGTTTCATCTTGAAAATTAAATTAAGATAAATATTTCAGAATTTAATTTAATTAATAAGGTAATTAAGATTAATGAATTAATTTAATTCATTAATTAAATTTGGAATTAATAATTGATCAATTTAAAATTAAGATCATTAATTAAGTTATTAATTAATGATAAATGAATATTAATTATGTAATTAAGTTTTAAATTAAGGTTAATAAATTTAATAATTAACTTTAATTAATGAATGACTAAAGATAATTTAAATGGTAATTAATTTAAGTTAATTACTTTATAAAATAATTTGAGGACGGTTAATGAAGGTCATTAATCAGGATTATTTAACAATTAATTAATATGGTTAATTTCTAAAATTAATTAGATTAATTAATTTAATAATAATCGATTGTAAATGATTTGAGTATAATTACTTAGTAAAGTAATTAAGGAATTAATTACTTAATGTAATTAGTTTAGTTTAATATGATTGTTTATTTTAATTAATTAAGTTTAATTAATTTTAAACACTTGGATTTTATAAATAATTACTTTATGTAATTAATGATTTGGAAATTACTTAGTTAAGTAATTGTTTAATAATTACAGGTTGTAATTAAGTGGAGATGTTTAAGAATGAGGTAATTTGGTAATTAATCAAGGGATTAATTAAGTAATAAATTAAAGGATAATTAATTTGTTTAATATAGTAATTAAGCTAGATAATTACTAAATGTAATTAATCTGTGATGATGATTGATAATTATAAGTTAATTACTTAAGGTAATTAATAAAAGGGGTTCATTAATTATTTTAGTTAATGATGAAATTAAAGATGACTAATTATGATTAATTAATCAATAATAAGTAATTAAAGGTAATTAATTAATGTAATTAATTAAGGATTAAGGCAATTAATTATAGTTAATTAATTGAAGTAATTAAAGTTTAATTATTGTTTGGTTGAGAAAAATTAATTTTGTGAAATTAATTAAGGATAATTACATGAATGTAATTAAGGGTAATTAATCATGGGTGATTAATTAAGGTGATTTATAATGAATGATTAATTTATTGTAATCAGTTAAATGATTAAGTAAGCAAGATTTATATAAGTGAAGTAATTAATTTAATTTATTTTAAATTAATTAAAGATGGAGTAATTAATTTAATTTATTTTAAATTAATTAGAGTTAGAGATAGTTAATTTAATTCGTTTTAAATTAATTATATTGCAATGAATAAACCATTTGCTTATATATGGATGACATTGATTGTCTTGGATGCTGCGTGATCTCAGTAATGAGATAAGTATGGTTGTGTGATATGAATGCTTGGTTTGCATTGTGATGATAACATAGATTATCAATTGGGATGTTGATATGGATTATCTATTTTGATATTGATAATGTGGATTACCTGTTATTTGATAATGTTAATTATCAATTGTGATTATGAGTTATCTATCTGTGTGTATATAGATACTGTATTGAATTGTTTTAAACCTTTAAAACAACTTGGACCTAAAAGACACGCTTTGGATTTCGATGAGACGGGGATCGGGTTTCCATGTTTGGATATCCGAAAACCACATCGATTCCAAATAACGTTAGGTCGTGAATCAAAGTGGAGCTTTGTGAAGACTCGAGGTGTAAGGACTATGAGTCAGTATAACTCTACGGGTGATTCCGTAATGAGTTGACGGAATTAGTTCTTATAGATTCGAGATGGTGGTTCAGAGTGCAAGGGTTATTGTCGTTAACTCTGAGGGTGATTCCAAAATGAGTGTAACGAGATAATGCCATTGGTTTCGTTCGAACCCAGAATGAACTTGTATGGATTGAATGCTTTCAGAACATCGTCAGGTGGACGATGAGCATTCTAAGTGATGTGTCCTATAAAGGTAATCGTAGCCTCAAGCCTCATCAACCGGGAATGTCTAAAACAGGAGAGGTGCAGCAAGGCTTCGTGGGTCGCACCCACTGGAGAGCAAGATTTACCTCTGTTTAGAAGTCCCTTTATATTCGGCTGTGTGGGTGGTTGCTAGCTACAACCACGGGGTTGTCTTGTTCGGAACTGTTCAGTAAGGAATGGGTCCGGCTTTGTGTTGCAGGGGGTCGGGAGTGATCCTCGGTACGTTGATCTAGGCCACGTACTGTGACGGGCGGTACCCCAGTAGCCCTGCCATTGTATGGAATCCAAAATCCAATAAGTGCCAACGGTTTTGATTGTATTACCCACATTATGGCTAGTAGCTGGAATTTAATCATGTAACAATTTCGGCTATTTCTTATTTATTTGAACCCTAGACACTATTATAATATAATCGGATTTCCTATCAAATGTTTTGCTTAGCGTAAGGTAAAAATTTTTCCATGTTTATGTGATACCTTTCTTTTCAAAAAGTTTTTGAAAGTTAAGCAACTTTAACCTGTTACTCACACCAGACCCATGTCTGACCCGGAGTTATTTCTGTTTTTCTTTAACTCTTGGGTACTCAAATTTTTACGAGTAGCCAAGGGAATCCAGGTTAGGATTTAGGTTGGCTTGACGAATTATGGAGGAGAAAATGGAGCAGGAGGCTTCTGCGTCTAGATATATATAGTTTTCCGCTGTGTAGTTTTCTCTGAGTTGTTCTCTTGTATTGTATTATGTTGTATAACTAGACAGGTGTTTATAACTGTCTAGTATGTGTTGTATGTCTATGTAACTCTGGTATTTGTTGTAAACTATGTAAAGTATTATGTGATTAATATAATTTATTCGTTCCGCTATTTAGATTCTAATGTTGTTTCTTTCTTCTTCTCTATCTTTTCTTTTTTCTATCCCTTTCTTTCTTAAAGATGATGCGATTTTCTGGTGGTAGAAAGTCGGGTAGTCTCAACTGGTATCAGAGCATTAGGTTGAGTGAGTACCTAGGCTCTGTAGTGGTGTCTATCTTGAGAGAGCGTATTTGTAATTTTAAATATATTTATATATATTTATTTCTCCTTATCTGTTGGGTTACCTGTTCAGGTTATCCAATATAAGTTATAAAGGTAGATGGGGTAGTAGTGTGTGTAACACGATTACTACTATTGGTTGGAGTCCGATGTCTGAGGTTGGAAGTCTATCTGTTGAGACTGTAGACCTAATATCGTCTCGAGTGAGTTCTGTAGTGACGAAGGATTTCATTAATCTCTCAAGGTAACCTGTTAAGGTTCGGAGTCTATTTTTGAAGTTAGATGAGTAGTGTTTGGATCTGTCGGCTGGGCAAAAACGAGTAATGGTATTTTGATACGTCAGGAAATAGTAGCTGCGTGATGAGATGCAGTGACTACGGATGTTTCCGAAGATGTTTTCTTTGGAACAAATTATGGAAGTGAGTCTGCTTCAGTGTTGTGGCTGTGGTCAGCTTGAGTTTCTGTTTGCTTTGAAGTCCGAGTTTCTCGGAGAGCTTTGTTTTGGAATTCTTTGGCATCTGTGGCAGTAGTGCAGTTTGGAGTGTTCTCGGTGTTGGCAAGAGATCTTTTGGCTTAGCAGTTTTTCTGAAGTGGAGTTCAGAAGCAGCTGAGTGGACCCATTTCTTCGATGGGTTGACTAGTGAAGTTTAAGCTGTTCTATTTGGTTAAGGGAGAACAGTTTTACTTGGATTTGGTTTAGTGGATCGCAAAAGTGACTTGCGATTGTTTGAGTGTACTCTTGGGTTATCTGAGTTTTTCTGGATGACTTCAGGAAGTCAGAGTTTTGCTCACATCCGGAGATTGAGTTTTCTTATCGTCTGGAATTCTAGGAGTAGTACCGGTGGTTCAGCTTTATAGAAGAATGGTTCCAAGAGGAGTTGGTGTAGCAGCTCAGAGTTTTGGAGGAACTTCTGAATTTTTCTTATGGATTTGTTGAACCATATTCTGTGATGTGTTGTCCTGTTTGTGCTTGTGTTCTTCTTCAGCATTCTCTTCTACTTCAGATCAGAGTTGAGCAGCAGAAGCAGTTTGGAAGTGTATCTGCTTTTCTTTGCCAGATAGGAGAAGTGAGTTGTTGTCTTCTGATGTTGAGGAGTTGAGTTTGAGATCTTGATTTTGGCTGATCTTGAGGAGATCATTTTGTTGAGTTGATCGGTCTAGTTTGTTTCTAGAAGCATCAGCGAAGGTTGAGCTGATCAGTAAGGTTGTGGGCAGCCCAGGATTGTCTGAAGAGTTTTGTGAATAAGAGTCGGAGGGATTTGGACTCTGAAGTCGGAGATTTAATTTTCGATAAGTTTTCTCTGATCATAAGTGAGTTATAAGTTTGGGTAAGTCTGAGAAGTTAGCTCTGAAGTGCTTTGGATCTTTTCTGTATCTAAGAGATTAAGTGATTGATCTATAGGATTGAATTGCCAGTTTGGATAACTGGGATTCAATGAGTTTCACGTATCTCTGAGGGAGTACGTGTATGATCTATCTCTGGTTGTGGAACCAGCAGTTCTGGAGTTTGGTTGTTGAGTCAGACTCGTTTGTAGTCTGATATCTTGTCTAGTGTTA
Organism: Allium cepa; assembly: GCA_030765085.1. Taxonomy (NCBI): domain Eukaryota; kingdom Viridiplantae; phylum Streptophyta; class Magnoliopsida; order Asparagales; family Amaryllidaceae; genus Allium; species Allium cepa. The sequence goes on along the minus strand of CM060928.1, from coordinate 408,839,079 downwards.
TAGATATAGTTGTATAGGAGCTTTGTAGCTTCATAAGTATCGTTTGTTTGGATTCTCTAGAGCGAGTATCCCGGTATATATATACACCTGGGGAAACTCTATGAAATTTTATCCAGAATTTGTCTAGATAATTAGATTTGTTTGATTGGTTGTTTTTGGTTGTTAGCTTATGTTTGATATATGCTTGTGTTTAAAAATTTAATATTAAATCTTTAATAAGATTATTAAATTACCTTTGTTTTAAATTTCGAGGACGAAATTCTTTTAAGGGGGAAGGATTGTAATATCCCGGAACTTCTAACAATATCAATTTAATAATCTGTAGTTAACATTAAATTGATATTGATATTCTGTTGGTAATTATTCAGATAGATTTAATAATCTTCTTCAATAAATATTTAAATTGATCATTTTATCTTTTGAAAATAAAAAATTGATTTCTATTTACAATATAAATATACGGTTTATATTTTAAATAGATTAGCTTTGTTTTAATTTTAATAAGTAAGCATATTTTATAGTCTTAATATTTGTAGTAATTTGGGAAATTTGTTTTTATTTAATATTCAAAGCTTTTCAAAATTAAATAAATGATTTTGGTTTAAATTTAATAAATGAACCATGTTTTAAAATTCTAATATATACATTATAAATTGGAAATTTTGATTTTAATTAGTATTGAGTTTTTAAAACTATTTCATAAATAAATATACGATTTTTAAAATTAATAATAAAAATATTGAAATGTTTAAATTAAATTAGATTGAGTTTTAAATTTAGAATAAACAAACAAAATGGTTTCATGGCTTAATAAAATGGATTATTTATTTAATAAAAATATAATCTCTTGTAAAATGATTTTAATTTAATAATAAGAGAGTTATAAAAATAATATTGATATTGTAATGACTTTTTAAATAAGTTTTGAATAAGATTTGTAGTTTTTATTTCAAACTGAATTTATTTTGAATTTAAATTCCCAAGTATAAAATGTTAATTGTTTTAATTTTTAATATGTATAAGTTTCAATTTGCAAAACATTGTTTATTTTTATTTCTTTTGTAAATTTATGCGCATATTTTAAAAATAAACTAACAAGTTAATAAGTTAATACACACTTTAGTTTGTAAATTAAAAACAAATTACTTTTAAAAGAGAAACAAGTGTTAGATTCATATGCATTCTTTTGACAAGTGTTGTAAAAAAATGGACAAGTGTTAATTTTAGTTTTTATTCTTCTTTTCTTTTATAAAATCTGAAAATTTTCATTTGTTTCAGTTTGCATCTTCATTTCATATTGCATGTTCATTTTTTTCCTTAATCAAAAGAAAATCTTCAAACTTCTTAAAATCAAATTCAAGTAAGTCTGCATTTCCTAAAAAAGTACACAAATTTGCATATTCCAAAACCATGTTCTAATCTGCATGCCTCAAATTCAAGCAAATCTGCATATCCCTCCTCTTCAATATCAAAACCCTGCATATAAAAAAAATCTGTAAGCAAACTTGCATATCCCACTATCTCAAAGGCAAAAGGGAGAGCCTGCATTCTGTTTTTAAGACCTGGGAGTGATGAGCATCTGCATGTATTTGGGGGAGTTAGCAACTGCATCTTCTACATCTGCATGCTAGTAATCTAAGTCAGGAAACATAGGCAAACCTGTATATCAAATTGCAACTCAGATTTTAAATCAGATAAAGCAAGCCTGCATTTTTGTATTTTCTGCAAAAATTCAACAGAGATCTGCATTCAATAAAAGGTGAGTAACAATTTATTTTGAAAACTAATTTAAATTTATATAGTTGCTTGAAATTTTTTTTGATGAGTATGAAGAAAATGTCTGCATATATGATGAGTTTGAATGCCTGCTTGCTATTGATGATTTTTTTTTCTCTCTGATCCAGATTCCAGACTAAAAGATATAATTCAAAATTCATGAACTCAAGATCTAATCCATGTCTAGATGCAAATTTTCAAACAAACATGTAGTATATCCTAATTAAAGTGTTAGATTTTATTTAGGATAATAAACTTGTTTTTGGACTCTGGAAACTGTAGAAACATCATGCATGTTTAATTTTATTCAAACCCAATCAAATTAATATGGTAATTCAGTAGTATAAATCAAATATTTAAACTGGAACTTGATTTTTAAATCAAGTATTGGAATTTTTAGGTGTATGTTTCATTTATAAGTTCTTCTTGAACAAGAATATGAATTTGTGCAGATTCTTACAATCTGTGATTTGTGGAAACTCAAACTTCTTTTGAGTTATAGAGTAAGGATCATAGATCCTTAGAAAAATCAGAAATGAGGATTTTATTGGGTAGGGTAGTTGCAGTTTGAATTTAAACTTTTTAACCCTAGTTTTGAATAGTGGTTAGGAATGGGGACAGTGAGAGGTGTAGGATGGATCGAGTGAGGTGATAATTGGTGATTGTGTAGCTGATGGGTGAAGGAGCTCTTGGCCGGAGAGGTGGATATCAAGATGGTCGGGGTGGCGAACTGTCGCCATTGACAGGTTTTGACATAAAACCTGTTTTCTATTACAGGTTTTGAAATTAGGGGTAAATTTTTGAATTCTTTGTTTATGTTCGATCTGGTGTGGTTGTTAGGGCATGGATGAGCCACTGGTCGAGGGTTGATCACCTCTGATGAATAAAAAGGGCAAGGATCGCCGTGCATATGCACGGCGATGAGTTCTCTGATGAACTGTTGGGTTTTGGATGTTGCAAGGGGAGATGTGGGGTTTTACTCGAAGTGGATGGGAGGAAAACTCGAAGTAGGCAGGCTTTCGACTCGAAGTAAAAACTGGGTTTCTCGGGTCACTGTAAATTCCAGGTTTTGAAATCTGTTTTTCTGTTTTTTTTTTAAATCTAGGTTTTTTATCAAATTTTTTTTTTTATAATCTGTAGTTTTGTTAAGGTAAAGTTTAAGTTCGAATTCAAATGCAAGTTTAAATTTCTGATTAAATTCAACTTCCAGTTTTAAAATATAAAATAAAGTTTTTCAGAAATTTAACTTAATTAACTATTTGTGTTGATACAATAGTTTAAACTTTTAAATAATGAGGTTTTTAAAATGTGAGTAAGATTTAAAGATTAATTTGAAAACTGGAAATCTAAATTTAAAAATAAAGTTCAGTTTTAAATTTAAATAGAAGATTTAAATTGAAAGTTTAAACTATGAATGAGTTGGAAATTTCTAAAACATTGAAATGAATTCAACTTCAAATTTTATGATTTCATTTTAAGACAAACTTTTGATTTGTCCCGAAATTTAAATAAGTTTTAAATTATTTAAAACTTTGATAGGTTTTAAAATTATTCTATTTTAAGCCTGAATTTAAATTGAAATTTAAAAGAAAATTTCTTAAGTACTTTGTTTTAAATCAAATTGTTTTAAACATAATTAAGTTATGTTTCATCTTGAAAATCAAATTAAGATAAATATTTCAGAATTTAACTTAATTAATAAGGTAATTAAGATTAATGAATTAATTAAATTCATTAATTAAATTTGGAATTAATAATTGATTAATGATTAATCAATTTAAAACTAAGATTATTAATTAAGTTATTAATTGATGATAAATGAATATTAATTATGTAATTAAGTTTTAAATTAAGGTTAATAAATTTAATAATTAACTTTAATTAATGAATGACTAAAGATAATTTAAATGGTAATTAATTTAAGTTAATTACTTTATAAAATAATTTGAGGATGGTTAATGAAGGTCATTAATCAGGATTATTTAACAATTAATTAATATGGTTAATTTCTAAAATTAATTAGATTAATTAATTTAATAATAATCAATTGTAATGGTTTGAGTATAATTACTTAGTAAAGTAATTAAGGAATTAATTACTTAATGTAATTAGTTTAGTTTAATATGATTGTTTATTTTAATTAATTAAGTTTAATTAATTTTAAACACTTGGATTTTATAAATAATTACTTTATGTAATTAATGATTTGGAAATTACTTATTTAAGTAATTGTTTAATAATTAGAGGTTGTAATTAAGTGGAGATGTTTAAGAATGAGGTAATTTGGTAATTAATCAAGGGATTAATTTAGTAATAAATTAAAAGATAATTAATTTGTTTAATATAGTAATTAAGCTAGATAATTACTAAATGTAATTAATCTGTGATGATGATTGATAATTATAAGTTAATTACTGAAGGTAATTAATAAAAGGGGATCATTAATTATTTTAATTAATGATGAAACTAAAGATGATTAATTATGATTAATTAATCAATAATAAGTAATTAAAGGCAATTAATTAATGTAATTAATTAAGGATTAAGGCAATTAATTATAGTTAATTAATTGAAGTACTTAAAGGTTAATTACTGTTTGGTTGAGAAAAATTAATTTTGTGAAATTAATTAGGATAATTACATGAATGTAATTAAGGGTAATTAATCATGGGTGATTAATTAAGGTGATTAATAATGAATGATTAATTTATTGTAATCAATTAAATGATTAAGTAAGCAAGATTTATATAGGTGAAGTAATTAATTTAATTTATTTTAAATTAATTAAATATGGAGTAATTAATTTGATTCATTTTAAATTAATTAGAGTTAGAGATAGTTAATTTAATTCGTTTTAAATTAATTATATTGCAATGAATAAACCATTTGCTTATATATGGATGACATTGATTGTCTTGGATGCTGCGTGATCTCAGTAATGAGCTAAGTATGGTTGTGTGATATGAATGCTTGGTTTGCATTGTGATGGTAACATAGATTATCAATTGGGATGTTGATATGGATTATCTATTTTGATATTGATAATGTGGATTACCTGTTATTTGATAATGTTAATAATCAATTGTGATTGTGAGTTATCTATCTGTGTGTATATAGATACTGTATTGAATTGTTTTAAACCTTTAAAACAAAAAGACATGCTTTGGATTTCGATGAGACCGGGATCGGGTTTCCATGTTTGGATATCCGAAAACCACATCGATTCCAAATAACGTTAGGTCGTGAATCAAAGTGGAGCTTTGTGAAGACTCGAGGTGTAAGGACTATGATTCAGTATAACTCTGTGGGTGATTCCGTAATGAGTTGACGGAATTAGTTCTTATAGATTCGAGATGGTGGTTCAGAGTGCAAGGGTTATTTTCGTTAACTCTAAGGGTGATTCCAAAATGAGTGTAACGAGATAATGCCTTCGGTTTCGTTCGAACCCGGAACGAACTTGTATGGATTCAATGCTTTCAGAACATCGTCAGGTGGACGATGAGCATTCTAAGTGATGTGTCCTATAAAGTTAATCGTAGCCTCAAGCCTCATCAACCGGGAATGGCTAAAACAGGGGAGGTGCAGCAAGGCTTCGTGGGTCGCACCCACTGGAGAGCAAGATTTATCTCTGTCTAGAAGTCCCTTTATATTCGGCTGTGTGGGTGGTTGCTAGCTACAACCACGGGGTTGTCTTGTTCGAAACTGTTCAGTAAGGAATGGGTCCGACTTTGTGTTGCAGGGGGTCGGGAGTGATCCTCGGTACGTTGATCTAGGCCACGTACTGTGACGGGCGGTACCCCAGTAGCCCTGCCATTGTATGGAATGCAAAATCCAATAAGTGCCAACAGTTTTGATTGTATTACCCACTTTTGTGGCTAGTAGCTGGAATTTAATCATGTAACAATTTCAGCTATTTCTTATTTATTTGAAAACCCTAGACACTATTATAATATCATCGGATTTCCTATCAAATGTTTTGGTTAGCGTAAGGTAAAAACTTTTCCATGTTTATGTGTGGGAAGTCTTACGTGATACCTTTCTTTTCAAAAGGTTTTTGAAAGTTAAGCAACTTTAACCTGTTACTCACACCAGACCCATGTCTGACCCGGAGTTATTTCTGTTTTTCTTTAACTCTTGGGTACTCAAATTTTTACGAGTAGCCAAGGGAATTTAGGTTAGGATTTAGGTTGGCTTGACGAATTATGGAGGAGCAAATGGAGCAGGAGGCTTCTGCATGTAGATATATATAGTTTTCCGCTGTGTAGTTTTCTTTGAGTTGTTCTCTTATATTGTATTATGTTGTATAACTAGACATGTGTTTATTACTGTCTAGTATGTGTTGTATGTCTGTGTAACTCTGATATTTGTTGTAAACTATGTAAATTATTATGTGATTAATATAATTTATTCGTTCCGCTATTTAGATTCTGGTGTTGTTTCTTTCTTCTTCTCTATCTTCTCTTTTTTCTATCCCTTTCTTTCTTAAAGATGATGCGATTTTCTGGTGGTAGAAAGTCGAGTCGTCTCAATTTGCTATCACTTTATAATTGATTGAAATGAATTGTTAGCATATTAAAACTATTATATAATTATTTAAACTTAACTTGAATTTCTGGAGAAATATATAAAAGCGATGACATCTTTGGTGATGTCATAAATAGGTTTTATTTCTAAAAATAAATAATTTTATTTCATAATCTTGTTTAAATAGATATATTAGTATATGTATCCTTGTGCAATCAAATACCGAGAAACTTTATTGAAAATCAATTTATCGATGAAAATTTGTGTACGAAACACGTGCTTTATTTATGAAACTATATTCCACAATTATATTTTGAAACAAGTTTCTTTTCATGTCTTTATGGTTTAAATCTTTATAGTTGGTGTTATAAAACCTTATATTTGAATATTTTAAAATCAAATATCATTTATCAAAGTGATAAATTTGCGGGTCACTACAGACTTCATTTCTTAAAAGAATTTCGTCCTCGAAATTACAACGCAAAAACTGGTAGTACTTTATTCAAAATAAATTTTGAAATTTCATATATAAATTTGTTTTTATACTTACAGATTATTTGTATGCACCATCTTATTTGATCTTAAATTTGAATATATCACTTTGCTTCTGAACTCGTATTGATCCCCCGATCCTTTAGTGCAGACTCTGATCAGGCTTAGAAACTTTTTTTTGCATAGCTCTCAACTATGATAAAAAATATAACGATCCGACCACACATCCTCATTAATGTTTGCCGTCAAGAATCTGGTGATAAATCCTTTTTCGGACAGGTGTAATTACCTCAAAGTTGTGTACTCAATCTTAGGTCAATACGCGAATAAAATGATCTATGTATAACTTACATATTTATTCCAATTGGTTTTCTTAACTATACCAAATCACCATCAATTTATGAACCATTTCATAAAACTATTGCTTAAGTTTATAAACACTTATAAAACACAACTCTGGTTTAATCAACACTTTTAAGTTTCACAACCATTCACTTCATACTAAATCCATTATTGAATTACCTCTTACAACATTACTTAAGTTTAAAATAGTTTATGACTTAAGTTTATAAATAGTTTTATAACCATTTTAGATTGGTTTTACTTACCTTAGGGTGTTTGACAAATTTAAAACATGTTGTAATTTACTATAATCTCAAATTCATAAGTTATAAAACTTATCTCTTATATTTTTATTCAAAATACTTCCAAATAATGCTATTATATTTTTCTCAATTTTGAAGAGCAATTTTCAAAATCATCAGGATTTAAATTCTCAAATTCTCATATTTTAATTCCTTTTTATTTATAAACCACGTTTCTAAATTATACTTATATAATTTGATTTACTTAAAACATTTCAAAATTAACTTTTATATTTTAAAATTTTCTTAGTTCTAAGTTAGGTGTGATTCAGAAATTTTCGATTGTCCAAAATCGCCGAAAATTCCATTTTATTTTATCAATTAGTGGCCCAAATTATCTTTGGTTTAACACTTTTATAAAAATGTTTATAATTACTAATTAATTTATCAATTGATGATTCACATTATCTTTTAGCTTAAATATTTTATAGATCGAGTAACTTCAAATCAATACTAAGGAAGTGGGTACTATCAATAGTATCATATATCCCTTAACAAGAAGAGCAATACTTAAGAGAAGTGTTTAACATATCTCCTGTCCATTTTTAGTTACTTTAGAGCCACTCGAACTAGTAATCATAAGATTTTTATTTTCAATTCCTTTATTTATAATACTTAATTTATACATTCATTTCTTAAGATCGTCTTATTTTTACATTTTTAGGCTCATGAATTTATTTATTTTAAATAAATTTCTTTACTTTAAACCCGTATTATTACCAAATACTATATAGTCAATCAATCAATGATAATAATTGAATATTATGATTCCCTTAACTGCAAACTATCACACTACCAATAACTATACGTTTACGAAAGTTACTTTTTTATATATAAAATATCATCTTAGGTAAAATTATTTCATTTGCCCAAATTTTCCAAAACAAAATTATTTTTAGCATTAACAAATACACACTCATATATAATACTTTCAACTCATTCTAGGATGTCACTTACCCTATCTCTAATGAATTCCTCATCCTTGGATATTACTAACCCTATCTCTGATGAGACACACCCCAACCAGGCACAGGTGTTTGCTCAACCTAAACTCTGATACCGCTATTGCGACCCACAATTCCATACATTTTAAGTCAACAATAAACTGCACGTGTTCAATTCAATTTGAATGAAAAGGTGGATAGTTATGGTGAAAAGAAAATAAAGACATAGAACATAATCTTACACGAATGGAATAAAATATGTTATTTTAATATATAATCTTTACAATGGAAAATTTTAAATTCATTTATCAGAGTTTAAACTAACATCAACATGGACAGCTATAAATCTTTATCCTTACAAATTCGGAATACAATAGTACATAAGTGTGGTGGAAATGGATAATATTCTTTAAAAGATTCCTTTAGCTCCAAGCTCTTTCAAAATTCTCCAAACTAAACCTGACTACTAGGTTGCTCGAAAAAATAGGGCACCCATAGTTTAAGGGAAGAAAATAAACTCCAGGTCAGTCATGAGACTGGTGTGAGAAACTCAAAATACGAATATTTGAAAACAAAGGATATCTCATATGACTATGCCACACAAAAACACGGAACGGGTTTTTACCTTATGATAACCAAATCATTTCTATGTAAAATCTAGTGATAATATTTTTAAAGACATTCTTTGAAAACCTTTCAAATAATCATATACAAATAGTCGAAATTTTCATATTGGTTAAATTTGACGGCATAATAGATTTATAACTAAGTCCGAAGGCACTTATTAGAGGATGGATTTCTAATGAATATCAAGGTAAGGGACAAACTCTTGTACAGTGCATTTCTAGAGGAATTTATCGAGGCCACCAATCGACGGTCCTCTACGAATTAAGACTGGCCAACCCAAGACCAAAAATGGTACAGATAACACCAAATACGATATCACCTTAGCTGCTTCTGACCTCTCTGAGATGTCTAATAGCATATACCATAAAATTTAAACCCGACGTTATAGCGGGTAGAAATAAATAAATCTAGAAATATGATATCATACCCTAATGTTTGCGAACCATTTAGCTTTAAAGCAACCCATGTTTCACAATTCCCCGGGTGTGAGGCTTGAGCTAACATTTACCTTTCTTAGGACATTTCACTTGAAATGCCACATTTCTATTTCCAACAACACACTACTAATTTCAACAGAGGTACAACCTTCTGAGCTCGTACGTCTGATAACAAGGTGTTAAGCATAAGAGGGGTTACCTCCTACACCATCAAACAGATGGACGTTTGTAGAGATCAATGCACTGCGATCTTAGAAATGCAATGTCAGACATCCATTCATACAAGTTATGGACAAACCGAAGGCATTCTCCTACCACATCTAGTTGGGCCTCACCCTAGGACTATTAGCGAGTAGTCCTTGAATACGAAGATCTCAAAACGAAGGAACCACTCCTATTTATTTACCTTGGAAGCTACTTTGAAATTATCAAAAAGCAGTCCTTCTGTTATATAGATCCATGCCTTCGAATTCACTGTCTTTAACGTGTATTCACTTTTGAACTCGTAAATTCATTCGAAGTGGTTTTCAGATCAGAATTTGCCCAAATCCAATTCCAGTTCCTCCAAACCAATCATCGATAAAAAGATGTTAAGTGGGTAGGTGATTAATATTTCATTAATTAGTATTTTTTTATCCAAAATATCTTCTTAGAGATATATATATATATCTTTTTAACACCATTTCTTTTCAGTATACACAGGATCATTAAACCTCATTTATCAAATCTTTGTTTGATTAAAACCTTTTTAAATCTTAGAGTAATTCCAAATCGTTTCATCCTTTACTTGGGTATATAATTTCAAATCTTTTATTTAAGTCTTGACAAAAGATTTCTTATTTTCAAATCATAACTTTTTAATAGGTTGAAACCACGTTATCTAATATGGTGATCCAAATTAGTCAGTATTCGAATAAAACAGATCCGTAGAAATTATAATAATTTTACTCGATATTAATTTCCGTATTTAACTTGTACTATTAATCGAATAATGGTGGAATCACCATTTAAATTCATATAATTCGTATGATTTCCCTCTTTGGAATTTATAACAAGAATAAGAAGATTATCTTTAGTCAATCCAAGTTGCAATTAATTAATTATAAAACCTAAATTTATAATACTTGTCTCGTTTCTGACATTTCGACATTATCTATCCCTCGTCACTCAAGAAAGAGGATAGGTGACCAAGGGCACTATTTTCATTTGAACATCTCCTTAGTTTAAGAACTTCCAATTTTGATCTCACGAATATAAAAATCAAGTCAACTCGTTGGCTTTTAGAGCCAAGATTAAATCACTTTCTTATAACAACGTTACTTTAAATAATTTATTTAAACTCTTTTAAATAAATTATAAAACCTCCAAATCATCTTTATATTACTTAAATTTTCATTTGAAAACATTTATAAAAGATTCGGGAATTATTTGTTAAGTTTGAATCCATATTTCAAAGGTTATAAAAAAACTGCTGCAAAAAGTGCAGCCAATAGTGTTTTTAAAGCTTATTCAAATCAAAACGACTTTTCTATTATTTAAAAGTACATTTTTATAAATCTAATGGTTTTTAAAATATTTTAACATATTTATAGGATTTATTCCATATTTCTAAAGAATTTAAAATACCCGACTTAAAGAATTTTCCTTTTTGGTTTTCGAACTGAAAAATCGCGACTATCTTGAAAAGTTGATTTGCTTATATTTCAAAATATACAAGATAAAATCCCAATCATTTTATTTTGTTTGAAAACTATGATTATAAGGTTTGAAAAATTCTTATTCCAATTCTTATTCCATCATATAAATGGATTTAAACTTTTACGGCGCGAAATCGTGAATTGCTGTTATGCGACGCGCCTATTTTATCTCAAATTTCATTTTCTTTTCAAACTTTGTAAAAATACTTGTAAATGTTTATAAAACATTTTTAAATCATTTTAAACCATTTTAAAGAGTTTTAATAAGCTCATATACACCATTTCATTCAATAATGAAAAATGGTTTCCTTTGTGATATTCGATGTGTATTTAACGTGACTTGTAAACACCATTAAACGACTACAGTAAACAACCAAATTTGATGATTAAGGCATAGTAAACATCCATAGCAATCATATCACATCATATATATATGTATATATGTATATGTATAATTTTTTGTAGAGTTTTCTCACATTTATTAGGTAATAAACTTAGGAAAATGGACTATAGCTTTGCTATGATCGAACCGGAGCTTATGGAATTGAACCAGGGACCTTGGGAAAGCTCGCCTATGGTAGTGAGTGGAAGGTGGGCTCAGCTTTGGTGATGGAGTGTGATGGTCTTGCGTTGTGAAGGAGAAAGGAGGTGATTTCACTTGGTCTTGCAGTGGATTACTAATATATATATATATATATATATATATATATTAATTTAATTTCTTTTTTTGCAATATTTTTCACCATATATTTTTTAATATAGGAAGCCAGTGAAATTGCTTGAGAGGACGGAGAAGATGAGGAGAATTTATGTGTAGGAAAGTGATAATGGAGGTCGGTGTATATAGAAAAGTTTTGCACCAAAAATATCATGATATTATCTCCATACCTAAGCATGCTTGCATCACCATTCCACCTTATCCCCTCCCATTACCATTAAGCCGACCATGAAGCCCACTTCCCCTCCATGTGCTTAGCTTGTGATGTGATGTGGTGCTTTTCTTTTTTCTCTTATTTACACATAAGGAGCTGGTATACATACATATGTGTATGCATATTATCTTTGCTTTATTTGAATGATTTCTAAACATAATTAAATGTATGTGTCTATACATTTGTATATGTGTTCATGTATGTGTATATGTATCACAACGTTGTATAATTTGTTTACAACTTCTATACGTTAAACCGTTATGAATTCCGACTCTATATTTCCAGTAAGTAAACTTTATATATTAGTAAAAAAAACTTGAAAATATACTTATCATCATTTTAATTGAATTAAAATGATCTCACTTGAATTATAAAACCGTATATATCGATATTAACAAGTGTTTACAAAAAAAGCTATCGTATCGATAAAGCGTTATTAATTTTTCTTATATTTTCAAATCAAGTACATAGCTTCTCAAAACAATTATAAATGATTTAATATAATTTTATAACTAATTAAAATAAATCATTAACATATTGAAACAATTATTTAATTATTTAAACTTAACATGAATTTTCGAAGAAATATATGAAGGCGATGACGTCTCTGGTGATGTCATAAATACGTTTTATTTCTAAAATAAATTATTTTATTTCATAATCTTGTTTAAATAGGTATATTAGTGTATGTATCTAGACTTTTGCACTCAAATAATGAAAAATTCTCCTTTCTATTGAAACAAAATTATCGATGAAAATTTGCGTACGAAGAACGTGCTTTATTTATGAAACTATATTCCATAATTATTTTTTAAAACAAGTTTCTTATCATAATTTTAGTGTTTAAATATTTATAGGTGGTGTTAGGAAACCTTTATTTGAATGTTTCAAAGTAAAATATAATTCACCAAAGTGATAAATTTGTGGGTGATTACAAATCGCAAGTAGAAGATTGATAGAGTTAGGGCTATGCTACAGCGAAAATTATGTAATTTGTTACATATGTCTAACCCAACACCCAATCTTGTTCATGGTAAAGGTGTTTGATTTCTATTATATATTGGTGATACAATGATACGTTAACTAATTATTTGAATTAAGCAATATGTTATGTAATAGTAATTACAATGTGTTGTGATCATGATAAATTTGTCATATTAAAAATAAGATATTATTTTAACTATTCCTAATCAAGATGTTTCAAGCCACGCATCGATATATGCATTGAGATTAAAGCATGTAAGACTCTCCAAACGTTGAGTAGTGCAGGGGCACCTGGTGGTTACATGCTGATAATTATTGGATGGCTATGGAATGACATGCTCAAGAGTTTTCTATTGGTCAATATAACTATCATCAAATAGAAGACCTTGAAGTGACAATGTTACACAGTTACCTCGACTTGAGAATACTGTGGAACTTTAACGTGGACATTCCACTTTGATTATAGTTAAATTATGGCATGGTGTCCATCAAACAATTTTAGCTGTGTCTAGTTGAAGCCTTGGAAGTGAAATACCATTCAATAGGGAATTCTTTTCCTTGGTAATATAAGGTTAATATCAAGGTCAACTGTAGTCAACTCAACATCAAAGTGTTTGGCCTGAGCAGTACAATTAATAATTGTAATTATTGAACTAAGGATAATGTATTTGGACTAACCATGTTGAATATGGATGATATTGGAATTCGACCGAAACCAAATTACATAAGTCCTAATATGATGCACTACGACGAAGAGAATTGGTGTAAATAATCATTATTACTAGGTACTGCTAATAATTGTAAAAGTGGATCTTATAAAAAAGATACGTAAGTGATAAATTCAGTCTAAATGGCACATCACTAGCTAAGGTGATGTGCAAATATTAATATTCAAATTTTTTGATGTTAATCGCTGGCTGAATTTACACGTTTGAGTCACACAAGCGTAATGGTGAACAATCCATAAAACCACACGATTTAACTAATTTATAATAGTTGTAAATTAATTAAATTAATAAATTTTATGAAATATTAATCATTATATTTTTTGATTTGTTTAAATATGATTAGTATTTAATAAAGTGTGCAAATGAAAGTTATACACACGCGTATCGATCTATGATACTGATAGAATCTTTAAATTGGATTTAAATAGATTAATTGCTAAGTGGTATTGGAAATTTTTGAGGACTCATGTGACACCACCTATGGACGACCATGCACGCTAAAAGGGGAGAGTATTTGATGATATTTAATATGAAATTAAATAAGTAAGGTTTTAAAGGAGGGAATTGGAAGGTTTTGATGTATTCTTTAAAATATTTTTTTTTTCATTCATTCCATAGTTCTTCCTAACAATTTACTCTTATTTCTTTCCTCTCTCAATCTTTCCATGGTTGAAAATAGATACCTCCATGGCATAAAAGATTCCTAAATAAAAATCAAAAGAATAAAAGTAGATTAAAAGGTGCTTGTCGTCTCTTCATCCTTGCAAGATCCAGAGATTGATTCAACCAATTTAGGAGATTCATTCAATGTTCAAGGTGTAACTTTTGGTACATCATAAAGTACCATTCATATTTGATTTAGTTGTGTGTTTCTCATGTTCATATGGTTCAGATTCTATATATGCTACATCTCATATATTTGTATGTTTATCTTGTAATATAATTCAGATCTCTTTTGCCCACTTCTATTGATTATATGTTCATCAAGTCGATCTAATTTAGATCTTATTTTGTTCTACATCTCAATTGATCATATGTTCATTACATTGATATGTTTTAGATCATGCAATTTATTTTATTATTGTTGCTATTCTATATAGTTTAGATTTGAATTCTATTTTTAACAAATTTACTTGTGCGTAAGTTGTCCAATTGTTTTGGAAATTATTGTTAAAAGGATAATTTAGATTGAAAAATTATTTTATTAAGTGATACGATTTTATAACGTTGTATATACGAACATAATTAAGCATATTTGTTGTCCATTCAAACTTACCTTAAAAACTGATTTTGTAAGTTATATGGTTATTGTCTTGAATATAGTTATTTTGGTTATTATTTATATAAAAGTAAAGGTGATTTCAATATATATTTCATTATTTGACTTTTTCGTAAAACATAAATCTTTTATTTCCTTTCTAAACTAAAGGTTTGAATTAAATTTTAACTTTGAATTTAAATATACATTTATATATACATATAATAAATTATAAACTTTTCATACATACGTGTCTTACAATTTAAAACATAATTTGCAATCATTTACGTATGGTTACATTTATGTGTATGTCATTTTAACTCAACTCATAAAATGCAATTTTGTGCAAAAATATAAAATTTAATTTCAAACTCTTCTTTAACTGAAACTTAATTTATAAATTTAATTTTAGATTTTAGAATATACAATATAGTGAAACTTGATATTAACACACACACACATGTGTTCGTATAATCCAAATACTGGATAACAAAGGCATACGAAAAAGGACAAATGAGTCTGTTACTGTGTAATTCTCAGCATCTACATATGGTCACATTTGTCATGTACATAATATGACTAGTTTCGCTAACATAATATACACTATAGCATATTTGGAACTACTCATAATCTATGCCAAGTATAAATTTGACCATTAATGTCGTTTAATAAATCAATCAAATTAAAGAGAGAGAAATGAAAGGATTCTCTCTATATGAAACAAAATTTTCCCTCGGTTACTTGGAAAACGTAAGAGAGAAACAAGTGTTTTCTTTCAAAAGTACTTCTAAACAAAATTAAATAAGATAAAGGTTTTACTCAAAATATATTAGATTGTGTCTAATATCACGTAGAATTCATTGGCCCAACATTACATCTAAAAATAGGAATTTTTTAGAATCTACCTATTCCAATTGCTTCCGACTGGCGTGTTTCCTTCACGTAACTCCCTCAATAATAATAGATATAAACAAAAATAAAACCAAAAGCGTACTTTATTTTAAAAAAGATCGTTTATAGAGTTAAGTTTATATAACTATTTATATAATTTCACCTACGGCATGCCCTTAACTCCATCAATTATGAGGTTTTTCTTTGATTTGTTACATGTTGTTGCAAATGATCAATGTTAAAGATTACATTATTCGACGAAAATTTGGTGAAGTCTTTGATGTGATGCTCTAAAAGACATATCCGTTGCTCTGTATTTTCTTAATGTGTTTACATCTCAACCCATGAATGAGAAATGCAACATAGGATATTTAAGGATGAATTTTAATTATAAAACCAAAGTATGTCATGTATAATTTAGCTGCATCCCAATAGATATTTAGCGTTCATTCCATACATTTTCAATGTGATAAACTCATTGAATTATTCCACTTACGTAATATTAACATAATAGCACTAGTTCATACTAGCACACAACATAATTACGGCTTGAACAAACTTCAATAAACTACATATTTACATAAAATTGATGAAGAAGAAAATTTTATTACGAATAATAAAATTAATAACTAATTGATCGGAGTACAAATAAAAAATATAGATAAGGTAAATAATATGTATCCCACTTTTGATATGAATTTGTGTGATTAAAGTTCTAAACATTTTAAGAAAGGAAAATGAAGTAGCATGGTAAAAAATTATTTTGGAAGTTATTAAGTGATGAGAAGAATAAGCGAAAGCAGGAAGAAAAATGAATAGCAAGAAAGATAACAAGTGTACCCAAAGAATTAGATTTGGAAAAATCTTAACTAACTTTCATTGTTTCTGTGATAATATCTTAGGTGACTATTTTATTGCTTTCTTTAATTATAAATGTGGTATTATTGTTTATGCATGGCGCTAAAGTTTTACTTAATCTTTCAATTTTCTTGATTCCGATATTTTAGAAATTTATTAACGTTATTTTACTAAGTGTTGGTGAATAGTGTTACTAAGTTTATGCATAATTGTATATTTCAGTTAAAAGCGCTTTATACCGTTAATTATCAGGATAGTTGTCGAATATTTGAAGTGTAAATCAAAAGTATACAGAAAGTTAACGGTTGAACCAAAAGGTTGCAACCCGATTAAAATTATTAGCAAAGATAAATTTACAGAATTAAAAAATTAAGAACAACTTTTTTGCACAATATATGATTTTATACCATTATATTGTATTTTTAGATAAATGGTCGATGCAGCATTTTCAAACATTGTAAATCGTGCCACATTTTTTAATTGTCCATTTAGCTCCTCAAAATTCAAAATTCACCAAACTAACCAGGAAGAATAAGCTTACATTTATTGAGATGTTAACCTATAAGAGTTAGAAGAGTATTTTTGAGAACAATATTAAGTATATTTATTATGCATAATGCTCAACGAGATCAATTTATAATAGGAATTGCTAAATAAATTTAAAGGATTGGGAGCTCGTGAAAGATTACATAATAAAAAGAATAGTTAAGAGTTGTTAAGATACCATTTGGTTTGAAAACGAGTTTTGTATTTTCAACATGTCGTGAGTTCAAGAGGGTCTTATAATTCTATACGGAATGGATCTTAAGGCTGTGAAAATACTAATGGAAGGTGAATAGTTTTCGTATATTATTTCAATTTTTACTTTCATACATGAATATAATTACTTTCAAACATATCAAAAATATTAAAAG
Source organism: Allium cepa (assembly GCA_030765085.1). Classification (NCBI taxonomy): domain Eukaryota; kingdom Viridiplantae; phylum Streptophyta; class Magnoliopsida; order Asparagales; family Amaryllidaceae; genus Allium; species Allium cepa. The sequence continues at coordinate 408,821,373 of CM060928.1, read as the reverse complement.
TAAGCGTAGAAAGCAAGTGTTAAAAGTAAAAACACCAGGAATTTTTATACTGATTCAGATTTACCAACCTACATCCAGTACTATACTCCTCGTATAAATTTTCACCGTATCAACTTGCTCTCCATGAGTAGCAAGAACACCTTATAGTCTTGATTTCATCGGGCTACAAGACACACCTTTAAAGTAACTCGAATGCAAGACAATGTATCACAAATACTGATTCACGCATTTGTATTACAATTTTCCTATAGCCCTCCAATAGCAACGTCAAGTAGATTTTCTTTAAGGAGTAGGAAGTATAAATCAGAGAGAGATTGATGTATATTGAAGAATTATTCTTTGATTGTGTAGTTCGTAAATCCTTAAAGAATATGAAAGAAAATTGATGGATCTGCGAAGAATATCAAGTAAGTTCTCTTAAGAGAGTATAAGAGAACTTTAAGAGTGAAAGAGAGTAAGAAATAAGAGAGAATATATATTGACATTCATTGGTTTCTCTGGCTTATTTATAGATTTGAAGAGATGTGTCCATTAGTGAAAGGACACACGAGTTCCTAGACAGTTGAAATAACCAATTGTCTGTAACAACCCGTATTTTGGACTATTTTAAATTATTAAGTTTAACATGATTATTGAATAAAAATGGTTAGAAACAAAAATTAAATGATTTATTTTTATAGTTTGTTGAATATAATAAATTTTGGAAATAAACAATTCTGGAGATTTTGGCGATATCAAATATTGAAATGAATTCTATGTATCAAATGGGTTTGTTATCAATAACAGGAATTGAATAATAAATATTGGATTATTTAGATAAAAATGAATATTTGTTGATAACTAACATTCATTTGAAATTAATGGTTACTAATGTAACTTGTTGAATAATTAAAATTGTTCAAATTTAGTATACAATTATTTAAATAATTGAATCTTGAATTAATATGAAGAAAAGTGGTATCGAAAATTGATTTAAATTTTATCTAAATATGAATGAAGATTATTAACATTTGAAATTGGATTTAAAAGTGAATAATTAGAAATTGAAAATTTTATATTATAATTAATGTTTAGAAATAGCCATTTTGGCCATTGTCTCAGATTTCGGCGGAACCAGTTTCACCGAATCCGTAACACTGAGTTATTGTAGGATTTTAAGTTTCGTAGCGATCAGACTTGTCGTCTAGTCATACGAGCTTGGAACGTGTAGAAACTAATTTATGGAATTTGAATAAAATTAATTGATTTTGAAAAGCTATCTTCTGAATATAACTGAATTAGGCCTCGAAAATAGTTTCATTGGTTTTAGAATGGGAGTAAAACATTATGAACGCCTGACGGCATGCTTCATTTGGAGTTTAGAAAATTTGGATGTTTATTCGATCGAAAAAATATATATATATAAGTCATTCATTTCGTTCAAAACCCTAGTCTATTCACGGCCGCCCTCTCTAAGATTTTAATGGCTGAAAATCCTCTGTCTTCTCACCTCAATTTCTTCCAATCCATTTAATGAAATTAAAGTCTTCCAAAAGCAAAGTTGTTGAGCTCGACGAGCTCTACATATCCAACGGTTAATTCGTGCTATAACGTCAGGAAATCGCTAAGGTCTATGTTTAAAGTCATGGAAATTTTTGCGTTTTTCGAGGCAAATGGTGGCGGCGGACGTAACTACATCTAGGCCGGTGACGTGTTTGGATGTGGCGCATCCGGTGGTGGGCGTCGATCGTGGCTCTGATGGTCGTGGTGGTGTGCGGCTGGATGTATTAACGCGTGGGGTGGGTTTTTGGTTTTCCCGTATGTTGTTTGAACTAAGAGGTTAGGTTATTTATTTTAATTATTTTATTAATGTGTTAATAAGAACCGTTAATGCTAAATTAAATCGTAAGTTGTGCATAAGAGGTCCGTTTAAAACAAAACAAGAGGCGTTAGAATCGTATCGACGTCGTCTATAGTTTGACATTAGATGAGCATTTATTTGAAGCCAAAAAAATTCAATTTCAAATAAAAGGTGTGTTTTAAATTCTCACTAATGACTAAATTATTTTTATGTTAGTTAAATTAAAATCCTGATGTGATTTAAATTTATTGATTATTATTGGTAAATTTAACTAACGTGGAAATCGACATAGAAATTATATGTTAGGATTTTAAACTAACAGTTAAATTGAAACTAGAATTAAACTGATAGTTAAATTCCCAATTATCGGTAATTGGTTAATTGTTGTGATATATTGACTGTTTAGGGAATGTTGATTGTGATGGATGCTATTGATGATATTTGAATGATTTGGATGTTTATTTATTTTATATATGTTGTTATCACACCACAAGTTCCCTTAGTTTGTTCTTAGAAAAATCACTATGGGTTGGAATGATACATACCTAGATGATTGTATAGATTTAGAAAATAAAAAAAATTGAATTTTACTTGGTAATGCGGGTTGAAATGATATATACCCGAAAATTTAAATTATTATGGGTTGAAATGATATATATCTGTATCACTTGACCATAGGGTAGAAAACTATATACGGACACCGTTGGTCTATATGAGTATTTTGATAAAATAAAATTTTGATTTTTAAAGAATTAAGTTTTAATTTATATTTAATTTGCTCAAATAAAAAGATTTTTTTAATTTAAAATTTTAAGATTCAATTATGTAATTAAAGTTTAAATGTACATATGGTTTTTTTGAATTTAAATTTAAAAATAATAATTTACTTAGATATTTTATTTTGTTTTAAAAATTAATTTAATATAATTTAATTTATTAATAAATTAATTGGGTTTTAATTAAATTTAATATAAAAGTTTAATTTAAAATACTTTTTATTTAATATAACATCAATACTTAATGTAATAAATAATTTAACTTCAAAAATTAATTATTATTTTAATATTTTAAAGTCTAGATTTTAAGATTTTGACTTATAATATATTTAGTTTTAAAATATAATTTTAAATAATGTAATATAAAAAAACACTTTAAATTTTAATTTAATAAAATATTTTATATAGTTTTAAAAGATTTATTTAAAAATTTAATTTAAGTTAAAAATATAGACTTTTATAATAACTTTAATAGATAAAAGATTTTTGTAAAAGATTTTAAAATTTGTAAAAGGTTTTGTAAGCATTTTGTAAAAGATTTTTTTATAAAGGATTTTATAATGGTTTTATAAAGGAGTATATAAAGGTTTTAAAGGATATTTATAAAGGGTTTTATAAAAGAACTTGTATAAAGCGATTTGGAAGCGTTTTAAAGGAATTTGCATGGAAGTTAATGAAAAAGGGAAGAGTTGTATACTATTTAGGAATTTATAAATAGCTTTATAAATGGTTCGAAATCATATAAATAGTTTACAAATTATTTAAGAGAGATTTATAAATTATTTTCGAAATTGGTTGAAAGAAAATCTTCCTCGGTATCTATGATTATATTTATACTTTTGGAATAAGTATATGCATATCTTGATATGAAGGTATAAACTGTTTTATGGATTTTTTTATGACCACGATGTGAAATAAGCAGTTGGTTGTTGAAGAGACCGGGATCGGATATTGTCATACTCTATGCACTTTTCGAAACCACTTTAACAACTACGAACGTGGTGGAGAATCCAGAATGAAGTAGGATAGTTTGACGAACGCTATCAGTATGAGGTAAGAACGCAGTCCTATTGTAATATCCCGGAATTTCCAGGAGTTTAAAATGTTGATAATCTCTTAATTTAAATTATTTGAAATTGAAAAATTGTTATTTTTAAAAATAATTAACCAAGTAATGTAATATAATGTTTTAAATTTTGGTTATAGATTGGTTTTATAATCATAATTATTTTGTATTGTGAAAATCAATTCTAATTTGACTTATTGTTTTCATAATTTATAAGTATGTTTAAAATGCATTTAAATCTGTGTATTTTAAATTGATTTTAAAATAGGATATATTATTTGTAAATAATAATGTGCTTATTTAAAAATAGATGTTTATATTTATTTTTATTTCAGATTTGGATTTGACTTTGAAAATGAATATAAATTTTGCAATTCAAAGAAATACATTCATATTAAAATTAAATAATATATATAGTTTGGTTTTAAAATATATAGATAATGTTTTTAATTAAAAATAAGATTTTGTATTTTCTTTTTATGAAAATATTATTTGTGTTTATTTAATAAAATAAATGTAAGGCTTTTGAAATAACATTTTAAAATAAGGTTGAAATGTTGTATAATTTTATTTAAATTATATTTAGTTGCATTTCTTTTTAAAGATTGTATTTTATATAGATTTAGCAACATTTGTAAATGTGTAAGTGTATTTGTTTATTTGATATTTAATAAGAAAAGCATTTTTAAAATTTAGAAAACACATTAGTAATTAGGAAAAATAAATTTAAAATGCTTTTAAATTTCTTTTAGAATAAAATTTAATAAAAAGTGACAAGTGTTTAATTTTAAAACACTATGATAACATGTGTTAACATAATAATGAAAGTTGAAGACATGTGTCAAATTTATTTTATTTTCTTTTAACTTTAATAAAACTGAAATTAACTTATATAAACCAACATTCTTTCTCTTCATTTTCTTTTTCTTTCAAATCTTTGTTCATGTCTAAAAGAAAACTTGAATATGCATGCAAATTTGAAGCTTCTCAATTCAAACCATCCTCAAACTAAATCCGAAAATTTCATGCTCAAAAATTTAAACTTGCAATCAAATGACCAAAACCTGAAGCCTTTTTAAATGCAAGGCTTGCATCTATTCCTCCAAGTCAAATATCAATCCCTGTGATCAATCCAGTTTTCCAAATTCAAAGAGCCTGTAACCAATTCACAGATTTTAAACAAGCTGTAGTATTCAACCTGCACATCAAACAATGCTTTGATCATTCCTGCTTCAAGTTGAATCATCTCAGTCAATAAAGAAACCAAGTATTAAAGCAATTACACTGGTCTGCATCATTTTTCTTGTGCATGCAAAATCTGGAAGCAAATTCAGTGAAATGGTTCCTGTTCTTTTCTTCAAAACCCCTGCACTGCATTTCTTGAATAAGGTGAGTAAACATTTAATTTTAAACATAAGTTGATTGATAGTTGTTGCTTATAAAATCTTTGTGAAAATGATGACTGCATGTGTATAATTTTGTGAATGTGATTTTATTTGAGTATGCATGCCTGGTATATGTATGTCACCCCTCTGTTTCATGATTCAGAGTAAAATCTTGATCAAATTCTATTTCGTTCCTCCCTGATTTCTGATGTGTCTGAGTTTTCTCAAACAAATTGAGTTTGTTAAGTATGAACTAGAATCTAAAAATAGTTAAACATATGTTTTTAGATATGTAGTAACTGGGAAGATAAGGTTACAGAACAAATTTTATAAATATGTTAGAAATCAACTAACACAATTCTCTGATTCACATATATAAGTTGAATTGATGTTGAAAGTTATGATTTTTAAAATCAAAATCAGGTTTTTAAATGAAGTAAAATGTGAGAATTTGGGGTTTTATCTAGAAATAGGTTTTTGGTGATCTCTGTTGATCAGTGAATCTGGGTTGCACGTGATTGTTGTTGGAGCTAGAATCATGTTCAAGGATTGTGGCAAAAATAGTAGAAGAATTTATAAATCATTGTGGAGTTGGATTTTGACAGAGATTTAATTTAAACCTAGTTTGGGAACTTGCTGTAAAATGAACCACGGCGTCTTCATCTTTGAATCGAGTGGGGTGAAAATTGGAGTGAGGGAAGCATGGTGGGTCAGTGGACCATGGCCGGAGTTGTGGCCTTTGTAGTTGATCGGAGCCGTGGAAATTTGGGGTTTTGCTGATGTTAGTTTTGGGTTCAATTCAACCTGATGTACTCGATTTTTATTCGAGGCATGATTGGTAGTTAGGTGGGTCGTAAGTGGATGTAGGGTGCTTGGATGACTCGGCGGTGGGTTCGACGTTGGCCAGGGGTAGCTCCGGCACCGGTGCAGGTGCACGTTGGAGCTGTTGTGTCAGTGTGATGGGTTTTGTTTTGGGTTTGTTGGGTTGCTTGTTTCCTCGAAGTAGAACTCAGGTAGTAAGGGAGATGGCTCGGGTTATTTCTCGGGTTGATCTGGGCAATGGTGTATGCTGTGTTAAACTGTTTGTTTAAACAGTTTTGATTTTAATTTTAAACAGTTTTAAAATTTTATAAGGGGCAGACTGTTTTAAAAAAAAATATGCACGTGTACTTGAATTCAAATATATTTGAGGTGAACCCAAATTAGTGTTCAACCTGATTCTTAGTTTAAATATAAAACAAGTTTTAAACTTTAAAAAAAAATTAAGTTAAATTTAAAGTTCTTGTTTTGAAATTGAATTGTTTTTATAAATAAACTTGTATAATGTTTTAAATATCTTAAGTTAAAATCTTAATATTATTTCAAATCTTATTTTGAAATATAAAGAGAATTTTAAGTAAATGTTTCCTTTAAATTAATTAATGGAAATGATTTATTAATTAACAATTAAAGTTTAAGATAATTTATTAACTTGAATTAGGAATTGTTAATTAATGATTAAAGGAAATTAATTAATGATTTCTTTATAATTTAATTTAATTAAATAAAGATTTCAAGATTTATTTAAGATAATGTTTTATCTTAAAATAATTAATTAAGTATTAATAATTTGTAATTAGTTGATTAATTAAAGAATTTAGTTAATTCATTTATTTAATTATTACTTTAAAAGGGGCTAATTAAGTAATTAATTAAGTATAATTATTTATTTAATTAACTATTAATTAAGTTAATAATTTAATTAATGTCTAATGATTAATTAAATTGTAATTACTTATTAATTAAGTAATTAAGGGTTAATCAAGATAGTAAATAATTAATAAGGGTTTTATTAAGTCTTAATTGAGTTTTCTTAATTAATAATTAAAGAATTATTAAAATATAATGCTAGTTAATTAATAATTAATTAACTATTTTTATTTAAGGTTAATTAATTTTAATTAAGGATTAATTAATTATATTTATGGATTAATTAATTTGTAATTAAGATTGTTAATTAATAATTAAGTTTATTAATTAATGATTAAGAGATAATTAAATTGTTAATTAAGTTTAATTAATTAATTAAAAAGTAATTAGTGATTAATTACTTTATTTTAAAGAGTTGATTAATAATTAAGTTTATTAATTAACAATTGATGATAGTTAATCTGTTAATTGAAGATTAATTTGGTTAATGAGTAATTAAGGATGAATTACTCAATTATAATTAATGAGATGAGTGGAATCAACTAAGTTAATTAATTTGTTAATTAATTGAATATAGTCACTTGGTAAAAGATTAAGTATGTTTACTTAATAAGTTTTGGTAAGGCTAATTACTTAAGGTAAGTAATTGATGAATTGCAGAGGTAATGGAGTTAGGTAAAATTACTGATTGGAAGGTAATTTTAAATTGGGTAATTACTTGTTAAAATAATTAAAGGTTCTATTTGATTAATTGAAAGTAATTAATTTAGGCATGATTAATTAATTAAGAGATAATGTAATTAATTGAGCAATAATGTAATTAATTATGGTTAATTAATAAATAGAAGTAATTAATTAAGGGTCATTAATTGATATGATTAATGAAAATAATTAGGGATTAATTATTGGATTTAGAGTTAATTAATCAAGGTTGATTGATTAGGATAATGATTAATTAATTTATTTAATCAAAGAATAGGTAAGCAAGATATATTTGGATGAAGTAATTAATTTAATTTATTTTAAATTAATTAAGAGATGAAGTAATTAATTTAATTCATTTTAAATTAATTAGAGATAGAGATAGTTAATTTAATTCATTTTAAATTAATTATATTGTGGTATGAGTAAATCGTTGCTTATGTATGAATGGATGACATTGATTGTCTTGAATGCTTTGTGATCTCAGTAATGAGATAAGTATGGTTGTGTGATATGAATGCTTGGTTGCATTGTGATGATTACATAGATTATCAATTGGGATGTTGATATACGGATTATCTATTATGATATTGATAATGTGGATTACCTGTTATTTGATAACGTTGATTATCAATTATGGATTTATGAGTTATCTATATGTGTATATGGATACTTGTATTGAATTGTTTTAAACTTTTAAAACAACTTGGACTTAAAAGACACGCTTTGGATTTCGATGAGACCGGGATCAGATTTCCATATTTGGATATCTGAAAACCACATCGATTCCAAATAACGTTAGGTCGTGAGTCAAAGTGGAGCTTTGTGAAGACTCGAGGTGTAAGGGCTATACGTCAGTATAACTCTGTGGGTGATTCCGTAACGAGTTTGACGGAATTAGTTCTTATAGATTCGAGATGGTGATTTAGAGTGCAAGGGTTATTGTCGTTAACTCTGAGGGTGATTCCAAAATGAGTGTAACGAGATAATTCCTTCAGTTTCGTTCGAACCTGGAACGAACTTGTATGGATTGAATGCTTTCAGAACATCGTCAGGTGGACGATGAGCATTCTAAGTGATGTGTTCACTAAAGGTAATCGTAGCCTCAAGCCTCATCAACCGGGAATGGATAAAACAGGGGAGGTGCAGCAAAGCTTCGTGGGTAGCCCCCACTGGAGAGTAAGATTTACCCCTGTCTAGAGGTCCCTTTTATTTCGGCTGTGTGGACGGTTGAATAGATACAACCGTCGGGGTTGTCTTATTTGGAACCGTTCAGTAAGGAACGGGTCCGGCTTTGTGTTGCAGGGGATCGGGAGTGGTCCTCGGTACGGTGATCTAGGCCACGTACTGTGACGGGCGGTACCCCAGTTGCCCTGCCATTGTATGGAATCCAAAATCCAATAAGTGCCGTACGTATTAGTTGTGCCCAACTATGTTGGAACGTGAGATGTAAGCATTCCAGCTATTTCTGTATTTTGTTTGAAAACCCTAGACACTATTATAATATCATCAGATTTCCTTTGAAATGTTTTGGTTAGCGTAAGGTAAAAACTTTTCCATGTTTATGTGTGGGAAGTCTTACGTGATACCTTTTCTTTCAAAAGGTTTTTAAAGTTAAGCAACTTTAACCGTTTACTCACACCAGAGCCATGTCTGACCCGGAGTTTATTCTGTTTTCTTAAACTCTTGGGTACTCAAATTTTTACGAGTAGCCAAGGGATTCAGGTTAGGATTTAGATTGGCTTGACGAAATCTGGAGGAGCAAATGGAGCAGGAGGCTTCTGCGTATAGCTATGGAGTATTCCGCTGTGTGTTCTCTGAGTTGTTGTCTTTGAGATGTATTGAGTTGTATAACTGGACAGGTGTTTATAACTGTCTAGTATGTGTTGTTTAGCTGTGTATCTCTGATGTATATGATACTATGTAAAGTATTATGTGATTAATATAATTTATTCGCTCCGCTGTTTAGATTCTGATGTTGTTTCTTTCTTCTTCTCTATCTTTTCTCTTTTTCTATCCCTTTCTTTCTTATAGATGATGCGATTTTCTGGTAGTAGGAAGTCGGGTCGTCTCACCTAACCTTTGGGTCAGCTTGATATGACTAAAAAAGGAGCTATACCGGGGCAAGTGAGGTTGCTCCTCCTATCGGACACGCTTCTTCGATACCATATCTATTACTTTGTGTTTGATTGGTGGCCATCCTGGATTTGATTATGGGAGTATGTCTCGAGGTGAGCGGTAGTAGGTAGTAGCTGTTATACGTTACCACCAGTCCAGGAGTGCAAAACGGTACAATCCTACCCTAGGTATTGCCTCGTGTGCCTTGTCATATGCCTTATCGAGCCTACTACGATTTTGGTTTGTGTCGTACCTATGGAGTGCTCCCTGATAACCCACCAGTTTACGGTAGAGTTTACAGTATTGTATAGACTATGATGCCTATAAAATGTGTTAAGGGGGATATGGGTAACGCCTTAATGCTATTTTAATACTTTACTGATAGATACTACATATATAGCGTATATTACTCCATATAAATAGTTTAACAGATCCTTAGAAGATGAAAAATCTCTTAACATCTCTTGAGTAATTGCACGCACGTTATGCACTAGATAGGAGAGTGAAATCCCATAAACATCTCTGATGCTATTACACTCATGTTATATGTGACATTTATTTGACTCACATAAGGATATTTTAGTCCTAACTCGAGTGTTTTGTCTTTTCATTATGCTCGGGTCAGCCCTGAGTATTTCAACACATTGAAGATCATTTTCTAGAGGACGAAGACGAAGGTTTGGTATATTATTACTATTATTATTCATGCATCATGTTGTCTGCTGCAATATTTATTTATCCCTGTTGAATATATATATATATATATAACTCTGATAAATGTTCTATAAATTACAATCAAATGTATAATATAAACAGCTTCATGAGCTGTTTATTCGATTATTATATTTTGTCATTCTGCTGCGAGATTCTGTATTTGTTTTCCTTTTCTTTTCTTATTTTTATTAATTAACCTCAATAATTATCTATGTTTCGGATTTTTTATGTTGGACATGTGTGGATCATTGTCGATTAAACCTTCTGAAATGTGGATCGTCACATTTTCGATCGATAGAAAAACTTCCATCTGTCAACGGGTGATGTTGAAATTTGGGGATTTTAAAATTGCATTGCTTTGGGGTCTTTAACATAGCTTTTTATGATATGACTATACTTGTAACACTTCGGATAATCTTTAAACTTGTTGATTGTCCAGTGTTCATTGATTAATCTCTGTTAATAGCTTGATTGAAGTAGACTCTATAGTATATTTTGATATAATTGCTCAGTAGCTCTCCGAATTGCTTTGTTTCCTTTTATTATCAGTTTAAAAGCTTTCATATACTTGAATAAATAATTAGTATCAACATTTATATGGTTGTTGCCATCAAAACCAATTACTGAGGTTCTAACCATCTCTCCCTTTAGATGATGACAATCATATATATGCTGGGCAGATAAGATAATATATGAATGCAACAATACTCCCCCTAACTATATTAACCCTTTAACTCCCCTCTATCATCTTGCCTATGATATATCGTTCGATTTCTATCTTGTAATTACCTTTCTTTCTCTTTGTCATCAACGAAAATGGGTTGACAGATTTAGCCAAGAATAGAACGACGTTGATGGATAAGAGTTATTGAATGGTATCATAAGTTAGTGAATACATGACATAATACAATGAATGTCATGATAAGTATAATCATGTGATGAAAACAATGGTAAATAATATTATAAATCCAAACAAAATAAGTACAAGACATGTTAAACTAAAATAACATAAAACAAAACATTAGATAGAGTATCAAGTATAAATTTACTTTGTTAGTCCAGTTGATACTCTAAACTCTCTAGAATCTTACTTACTTGAAAACCAAACCCAGGATGAGTAGGATGAGTTTGGATATCCCTTGTAAATGTAATTTTTTGAAAATTGAACATCATCGAAAAACTTATCAATATAAATTTCCTTTTTAGCGTTATCTAAATATTTTGAAATGCGGGTATTAAAAGATTTATTTGGTATTTCAGTTTAACTTTCTAGACTCTAGTTTGAACTTTTAGGCCTTAACAAATTTAGTACGTGAAGCTCTAGAATTTTTTATTTTAGGCTCTGGAGTAAATCCAAGTCCAAATTTGTTTCTAGAGGGTTTTGATGAAGATAATAAATTACTTAAATCTACTTTTCCCTTACTAAATTTATTAACATCGGTTTTAATTTTATCAAAATATTTATTACAATAAAAAGTAGTAACATTTAAGTTTTTTATTTGATCTTTTAATAAAATTATATAAGATTGCATTGGTAGATTTTTAGAAATTAATGACTCATTTTCTAATGTCAGTTTTCAAAACTCTCAGAATTTTTAGGAATTTCAGGTTTTCCAAAACTCATTAAAAATTCAAAATTTTGCAGCTTCAAATCATTTTAATTATCAATTGCATTTAATCTATGTGACGACTTGGAATTTTCGAGCATTTGAAATTGGAAAATTTAATTGATTTTAAATATTTGAAAGGTTAATTTTAACTTGAATTCCAAATATCACTATTTATTTGATAATTAAATTTTTGAATTTAATAATTGAAAATTGGGTGAAATATTGAATCTTCAGTTTTAAGCTTGTTAAAAATAATTTGAAGGCTTGTAAAATTTATGTTGATAGAACCGAAGATAGTAAAATTGTTAAAATTTAATTTGGAAGTGTTTTGTTAATTTTGAAATTATATTGTTTAAATTGGTATTTAAAAATAGCCTTCTTAGGCATAGTCTCGGATTTCGACAGAACCAGTTCCATTGGATCCGTAATATTGTATTATTATCGGATTTCAGTTTTCGTAGTGGTTGGAGTTGTTTTGTTAGCGTACGATATATAAACGCGTTGAAATCTTTACTGGGTCCAAAAAGCTATCTTCTCCATACGATCGAATTAGGAATCGAAACCTTTTCCATTGCGTTCGAAATAGGGGTATAACATTATAAACGCCTAGCGGCATGCCTCGATAGGAAATCAAAATTTCATGTTTCGTCTATCGAGGCAATTTGAATTTGAATTTAATTAAATATATATTTATTTATATAACCTAAGTCAACAAGCAGAGATTCTTTCCCCATCCTGCTTTCTTTCACCCTCATACCTTTTTTCCTTCTCTACAGCAGACATTCAACAAAGGCTTTCACATCTTCTTTTTCTTTCAAAGCACTCAATTCCCTACTTCACATTTTTAAACACACGAACCTCTTCCCCTCTTCATTCAGTAAAACGAATTCTTTTTTCCTTTTTCCTCTGTTTGAAAAGTAATGGCCGAAGTTGTGAAACAAATCGATGCTTACCTACCGAAATCAAATAAATCAAAGCCTCTTATTAGGTTAATTCGAATCGATTTTTTTCATAAAAAAAGGGGAAAGCCCGAATGCGCATGGAGTTCTTGGCACGGCGGCAAGCACGCGTGGGTGTTGGCTAGGCACGAGTCATCGGACTGTTGGAGATGGGAGGAGGGAAGCTCGCGCGAGGCTCTGCGTGGTGGCGGTCGCGTGTCTTTGGGTCTCCGTGGGTGGGCAGTGGGTTGCGGCGAAGGGAGGAAGATGGGGTGGCCTCTGAGAGGTTGCATTGGTGAGCAGTGGAGGTCGGGGTAATCAATGCTCTGCAGATGTTCGAGTGGTGCTCAGAGAAGAAGGTATAATCTGCTAGTTTAAATAAAGTTTAGTCTAAGCTCGGATTTGTTAGTATAATAACAGTAATAGGAGAATATAAACCGATATATATAAGGCTTTGGAAAAAAAAAATATAAAAGTCTAAAACAGGAATTTTTCTGGTTGGCAAAGAATAAAAATAAAATAAAGTCATATACTGTTGGTGTAATCATATTTAAACCTGAATATAATATAGAGAAGATTTGAAAAACAGGGATCTTAAATGTTTTGAATTGAAAAATTATATAAAAATTAGATTTTTGAAAATCTTATAAATCATTTTATATATCAGATGTGATTTCCAAGGGAAGATTAATTGGTTATAACAATTTAAGATTTATAAGTCAACTTTTATTTAAAACAAAAATCTAATTACCTGAGTGATTAATAAAGATATGTAATTTGTTTATACAAGGTCCTAAATTGTGAAGAAATAAGCCAGAATGGAAATGAGTTGCAAACAAAAATCAAAGGTGAGTTAATCTCACTCTTTTGGATTGCTATTTAAATTTAAATGGGTAAATTTAAATAATTGGTTGAATGATTGAACTGATTTGATGTGCTATGTTATATATAGTAGTATATAGTATATATTGGAGTGGTTGATTTCTCGCATTATATAGCGGATGAGACCCTATGCGCCGCATAATAGCGGATGATATTATATTAATCCCATATACCGCAATATTCCACCTCGAAGTGGAATTGGTATTGTGCTAACATCTGTGGATGTAGGGAAACATGTTGGAGGGATCCAACTGGATTCCTCAAATTTATCTAGATTGTTTAATATTCTGTGATATGGTTTATGTGATAATCTGTGATAAATTATATTGGTAATTCAAATGTTGGATGTTATGGTTTGATTGAATATATTCGGATATTCTGAGTTATCAAAAATGTATAGATTCGGATTTTGAAATAAAATAAAAGAGAAAATTTTAAGTAAATAATTATAGAAATTTGGATAAATTAAGAATGAATTGGGGAAGGATAAAAGTCGATTTTTGAATTCTAATAAATAAAATTCCAAGTATGGAGAAATGAGATTTTTGAATAAATGGGAATAAGTGATTTTCTTAAAAACTCAAGAGTTATTATGTAAAGGAATGAAGAATTTATTTTAAACAATCCAAGGTTTAAATTTAGTGAAAAGGATAAAGAAGGAATTTGGGAAAATATGAAATTGGTATTTTCAGTTAAAAGATTTTGAATCATAATTAAAAATCTGAAGTTAATGGGTTTTGAAATAAATGAGTAAGTAAAGGAGATCATTTCAAAATGGAGTAATTTGGAAATCAATTTGGAAATTGATTTAAGTGTTTGAAATTGGAATTATAAAGGAGGATGGACTAAGAAATTTATAAACTGGGTTTTATAAAAGTGAAGTAATATATCAGTGGATATTTGAAAGGATAAATTCAAGGTAGGAATTTATTAAAGGAATGGGTAAATTTGTTTAAAAACAAATAATGATTTATTTTTAAAAGATGTGAAAGAAAAGCGTATTTCCCTGGATAACCAAGTACGTTTTCAAAGAAAATTTTTAAGTATAAGTAAAAAGTTTTAAGTTGTTTAAAAGTATGTTTTAGAAACTTATTATTTCTAAATGTTTAAATTTTAAAGTAAGTATTTTTATTAATTTATTATATCAGTAATTATTTAAAGGTGACTTGGTATTATGTTTAAAAGATAGAAATTTAGTTTTATATTGTACAAAGTGGATTTATTTTGAATATTTTTAAAGTATATATTTTGAATAAAGTATAAAAGTGGTTTTTTAATTTAAATGTTTTAAAGTATATTTTATAATAAAGTTTTTTAAATTATTTTAAAAATCTAAAGTGTTTTGTACTTGGTGATTTCAGTGGAAATAAAAAATATTTGGGAATGTATTCCGTGAGAGGAAGATGGTTTGAAAACTGTTTTCAAAGGGTTGAAAAGTGGAAATACATCTTCTGAAGATATTTGAGATTAATAAGTAATTTGGTGAAATTATTTATGTTTGATGGTTATTTGTGAATGTTAATTGATAGTTAAATAAACGACTATCAATATTGGCCAATGCGCTGATCGTTTCAAAGAGACCGGGATCGGGATTTATTTCTTGAAAACCACTTTGATCCGGTTTGAACGTTTTCGTGTGGAAAACAAGAGTTTGGATTCAAAGGTGGAGCAGTGAAGTGCAATGGCTAGTCGCTTCTAATCCTGAGGTGATTCCAAAATGGATGTAGTAGGAGTAGTACCTTCGGTTCCGTTCGAACCCGGGACGGACTTGTATGGATGAATGCTTTCATAACATCTTCAGGTGGACGATGGGCATTCTAAGTGAAACGATCTAAAAAGGTAACGCTTAGCCTCAAGTCTCATCAACCGGGAATGACTGAAAATCAAGGGATATGCAGCAAGGCTAAGTGGGTAGCACCCATTAGGGTAAGGTCATCCCTGTCTAGATGTACCTTTTTTATTCGGCATAGTGGTGCGGTTGCTGATCCCAACTGTGGGGTGATCTTACTCAGGATTATCGAGTAAGGGGTAGTCCCAGTCTTGTGTTGCAGGGGATTTAGGATGGATCCTTGGTACGTTGGTCTAGACCAGGTACTGTGGCAGGTGGTACCCCAGTGCCTAGTCATTAGTTGGAAATCCATTCTCCCTACGTGCTTTTTACGGTTTTGTTTGTATTACCCACGATTGTGGCTAGTATGCTGGAATTTAATTAATTTAACAATTTCGGCTATTTTAATAAGTATTTGTAAATAGACCCTACTATAATATCAGAGGATTTTAAAAAGTGTTTTGGCTTTCTTAAGGTAAAAACCCGACATGTTTATTTGTGGCATGGTCTTACGAGATGCTTTTGTTTTTAAAGGATTTGGAAACTTAAATAATCAAATTGAGTGTGATTTTCTCACGCTGGTATTCCAGACTGACTCGGGTGCTATTTCACTATAATGCTCGGGTCAGACCGAGTATTGTAGAATACAGGATATGACGCTGTGAAGCTCCGGAGACGAGCTGGATAGCGATACGTACTTTCGTACTTGATTATTATTCCGCTGTGTATTCAGTTTTGAGGATAGGTTTATATGACTATCCAGTTGTACGTTATTGATGTTGTTGAACCCTGATGATGTATTCTGATGACGTATGATAAAACAGGTATAGTTCTCTTTTGTGTAAAGATATGTTGTTATCTATTATATTTTATTCCGTTGCGATGGTAAGATTCTGATGTTGTTTTGTTTTCTCATCTTTTATCTACTTCTTCTTTTACTCTAACGGTTCGTATTTCCATTCACCTTGAGTTGATGTATTGGAAAATAGTGTTGACTTAAGGGGTACGAGTTTGTGGGATATTACAGTGGTATCAAAGCTGAAGGTTAAGCGAGAACCTGGGCTCTAGTGGGATTATTCATTTGAATAGAGTCCGTAGTACTCTAGAATGAGTTTGAGTGTATTAATAGATATAAGCGCGTATTTTTTAGTGAATATAAAAATTGTTTTATATTGTGTTGACTTATCGGTTAAGTGTTTATGAATTCTGGTCGATATATGGGAAGCTATTTCATCGATAGGGGTTCTAAACTCTTAAACAAGATAAACCGACACGGTATTATTTTAAAATAGGGTAAATGAAATAATTTTACCCAAATTATTTTTTTATATAAAGGAAATAATTTTTCGTAAATTATTATAGTTATATATGGACACTTGGTTGTTAGAAAATGATAATATTAAAATATTATCATTGTTGTGTAAAATTTATATTGAGAAATTGATATCATAACCAAAAGCTGAGAAATAAATTCATATAAAAATGGGATTTGCAAATGAGATTTATAATTTGAAATAAAATTCCAGAGATATGTTTGAAAATAAATTGAGATGAAAATTCCAGAGTAATGTTTGAATAATTGGGTGGATTTCGAATTTGGAATTTTAGGAAAAGTTTAAATTCCTTTAGGTTTGAAAATGGTTTTCAAAGATTTTGAAGAAATAATGGTGATAGTATTTGAGAAATATTTTGGATTGGATATGAAATTTAGTGAGACTTGAAATTAAGGATATTTGAAAATTTTTTTAAAGTGATAAAAGCATTGAACTCTTTTGGTCGCTAGAAAATAATTTGGTGATGACTGCAGCATCATCGATGTTCATTTTCGAGTTTCCAAAGGAGGAATTGCTGCTTGAATGTTTTAAATGGGAAATGTTTGCAAGAACTGGGTTTGGTTTTGAAATTCAAAGAGATAATTGATTACCAAAGAATTTTGGATATAATTGATTTCAAATGATTTTTGAAATACTTATGTGATTATTGAAGACTCTGGAATTGGTTTAAATGTTTTGAGTGTCTAAGTAATGGCTTAAGCTATAGAGATTTCACTAAAAATGTTTATGGATTATAAAAAGATTTAGAAATTTATAAAGTGTGAAAATTTCCTAGAAGGGAATTAACTTGTAAAAGTTAATAAGTTAGAAGAGTAAGTCGAATTAAATGAACTCAAGCTAAGTCTAATAATATTGTGATTGGATTTGGATTAAAGTTGAAATATATTTGAAATGGAACTGTATCATGTGGTGGGTACATTAAATGAAATTAAGTTCTTACTTTATAAATTTTAAATGGATTATGAAGTCAAAAGAATAGTATGAGGTTAGATTTAACTGGAGTTTAGTTAAATAAGATTGAATTGGAATAAATAGATTTCGATGGCTTATAAAAGAATTGAAAACCCATTGAATAAAAATATATATACTTGGCTAAATTTAAAAAAATCCCGAATTAAAAAGTAAAATGTAAACGGGATTGATTGTAATGGATGAAAGTAAGGATATAAATAAGTTGCAACTTATAAAACTTTAAAATGGAATTAATAAGCCAAAATAAAATTGTTTGTATTTTGGGAAATGAATAAAAATCCAAAACTTGAATTATAAAATAGAACGAACTCAAGAAAATTAAGTGAAGTGATTTTTGAAGGGTAAATATCAAATATTGAATTAAAAATGGGAAATGAACTAATTTGAATAAATTAGTCAAGTGAGTATGTTAATGGAATTCTGATTGGTTGAATAAAATGTGAATTATGAGTTAAAAATGGATTTTGTGGAGTTAAACTTGTGTCATAAATAAAATTCAACTTGGAAATGAAATTTAATATTGAAATTAAATTTAAATTGGTAAGCAAATAGAATTGGAACAGAATATTGAAATTTAATTTAAATTGTGTATGTAAAGTAAAGTGAAAATTTAAGAATTTGTTCGAAGAAACTAAAGGATGTAAAAGTTTGCATATAAACTTTTATTTGAGATTTAAAAATAAATTAGTAGGTGAAACTAATTTAAAGAATGATTAATTAAATATTGTTCGAGATAAGATGAATTGGAAATTGAAATAAATTAGCGGATGAAACTAATTTAAAATAATGATATGAATCAGTTATAAATGGAAGATAAAATTCAATATTCAGAGTTGAAGATAAATTGAATTCATATGGAAATGGGTGAACCAATTTGAATAGAAGTAGATATAAACTAAAGTGGTGAAGTGAAAATAAATATAGGAAGCGTATAAAATACTTATATCGAACTTAAGAAGAAACGGTAGAATTCTTAAGTAATATGGGTGTCGGAAAAATATATTGAATAAGCATTTGAGTGAAGAATTAATGAAAATATGTGAAATGATAAGCGTTGATAAGTGAATAGAAATCAAAATGAATGTGAATAAAAAGAGAATTGATATAGTTGATAATAAATTGAGATAAATACGTAGGATGTACTTATATTATTTTATTCACATAGAAATTTGATCCAGATTCGAGCACAGAATTTCGAGATAGCTATATCGACCCGAGTTATGGTTTTTCACTCGATTTTCAACGGCGAACCCTGGATATGGTTTTTGATTGATTTTGAAAATTCTCTATCATAGTTATGACTATGCAAGGAGAATGACGGTTTTGGATCAAGAAACCAAATCTGCGTCCGCACTAGAGAGTCGGGTGAACGATACTAGTTCGGAAGTGAAATTGTGTGATCAAGAGAGCGATCGGATTTGATATTGCGTGCGGATGATATATGTGCATCGTATGAGCTTAACTAAAGAAAATGTTGAAATTTTGTAAAGGAATGTATAAAATGATTTTGGAATCTGTAGTTGGATATGGTTAAATTAGGTATACAGGTATTAAAAAGCAAGTGGGAAAATTGGGATTTTTGATTTCAGAAGATAAATTGAAATTTGCTCGGCAAAGGTATGCATTTAAATTTCTATATGAAATTTGATTGGGTTTTTGATCTAGCCACTTGGCTTTTTGTTTTCTTTTGGAATTTGGGGACCGTAGAGGCATTTTGTAGTTGTTCCGAGCTAGCCGCGCAAATGAGACATTGGCGAAATTTTTCGAAAATTTAGGGAGTTAGAAAAATTTTTAGAAAATTTTGATAATTTTAAATTGGTTTTAAATTTAAATTTGAAATGATTGAGTAAGTAATATTGTTTAGAGGTTATGGAGGAGTTTAGTAAATTAATAAGAGTGTAGTGTCTTTAATGGCAAGGTTGTTTGGGTTGATGTTAAAACTGTTTGGTTTTGAG
This sequence comes from Allium cepa, assembly GCA_030765085.1. Classification (NCBI taxonomy): domain Eukaryota; kingdom Viridiplantae; phylum Streptophyta; class Magnoliopsida; order Asparagales; family Amaryllidaceae; genus Allium; species Allium cepa. Next base: position 408,801,564 of record CM060928.1, on the reverse strand, counting down.
AAAATAGAAAACGGGTATTGGACCATTCTTCTTAACTAGTAATTTCGGGGACGAAATTCTTTTAAGGGGGAAGGAATGTGACGACCCAGAATTTTTGAGCATTTGAAATTGGGATATTTAATTGATTTTAAATATTTGAAAGGTTAATTTTAACTTGAATTCCAAATATCGCTATTTATTTGATAATTAAATTTTTGAATTTAATAATTGAAAGTTGGGTGAAATATTGAATCTTCAGTTTTAAGCTTGTTAAAAATAATTTGAAGGCTTGTAAAATTTATATTGATAGAACTAAAGATAGTAAAAGTGTTAAAATTTAATTTGAAAGTGTTTTGTTAAGTTTTGAAATTATATTGTTTAAACTGGTATTTAAAAATAGCCTTCTAAGGCATAGTCTCGGATTTTGATGGAACCAGTTCCATTGGATTCATAATATTGTATTATTATCGGATTTCAATTTTCGTAGTGGTTGGAGTTGTTGTGTGAGCGTACGATATATAAACGCGCTGAAATCTATATCGAAAATTTAAGATAATTACTGGGTCTAAAAAGCTATCTTCTCCATAGGATCGAATTAGGACTCGAAACTTTTTCCATTGTGTTCGAAATAGGGGTATAACATTATAAACGTCTAGCGGCATGCCTCGATAGGAAATCCAAATTTCATGTTGCGTTTATCGTGACAATTTGAATTTGAATTTAATTAAATAAATATTTATTTATATAACCTAAGTCAACAAGCAGAGATTCTTTCCCAGCCTGCTTTCTTTCACCCTCATACCTTTTTGCCTTCTCTGCAGCAGGCATTCAACACAGGCTTTCACATCTTCTTTATCTTTCAAAGCACGCAATTCCCCTCTTCACTTTTTTAAACGCACGAACCACTTCCCCTCTTCATTCAGTAAAACGAGTTCTTTCTTTATTTTTCCTCTGTTTGAAAAGTAATGGCCGAAGACGTGAAACAAATCGATGCTTACCTACCGAAATCAAATAAATCTAAGCCTCTTCTTAGGTTAATTCGAATCGGTTTTTTTCATAAAAAAAGGGGAAAGGCCGAATACGCATGGAGGTCTTGGCATGGGAACAAACGTGCGTGGGTGTTGGCTGAGCGCGAGTCATCGGAGGTTCGCGACTGTTGGGGATGGGAGGATGGAAGCTCGCGCAAGGCTCTGGGTGGTGGCGGTCGCCTGTCTTTGGGTCGCCGTGGGTGGGCAGCAGGTTGCGGCGAAGGGAGGAAGATGGGGTGGCCTCTGAGAGGTTGCACTGGTGAGCGGTGGAGGTCGAGGAAATCAATGCTCTGTTGATGTTCGAGTGGTGCTCAGGGAAGGAGGTATAATCTATTAGTTCAAATAAAGTACAATTTAAACTCAGATTTGTTAGTATAATAACAGTAATCATAGAATATATAAATAGATTTATATATATATATATATATAAGGTTTTGGGAAAAAATATATAAAAGTATGAAACAGGAATTTTTCTGGTTGGCAAAGAATAAAAATAAAATAAAGTCATATACTTTTTGTGTAATCATGTTTAAACCGGAATATAATATAGAGAAGATTTGTGAAAAACTGGGATCTTAAATGTTTTGAATTGAAAAGTTATATAAAAATTAGATTTTTGAAAATCTTATAGATCATTTTATATATCAGATGTGATTTCCAAGGGAAGAGTAATTGGTTATAATAATTTAAGATTTGTAAGTCAACTTTAATTTAAAACAAAAATCTAATTATCTCAGTGATTAATAAAGATATGTAATTTGTTTGTACAAGGTCTTAAATTGTAAAGAAACAAGCTGGAATGGAAATGAGTTGCAAACAAAAATCAAAGCTGAGTTAATCTCACTCTTCTGGATTGCTATTTAAGTTTAAATGGTTAAATTTAAATAATTGGTCGAATGATTGAACTGATTTGATGTGCTATGTTATATATAGTAGTATATAGTATTTATTGGAGTGATTGATTTCCCGCATTATATAGCGGATGAGACCCTATGCGTCGCATAATAGCGGATGATGTTATGTTAATCCTATATACTACGATATTCCATCTCGAAGTGGAATTGGTATTGTGCTAACATCTGTGGATGCAAGGAAATAGGTTGGAGGGATCCAACTGGATTCCTCAAATTTATCTAGATTGTTTAATATTCTGTGATACGGTTTATGTGATAATCTGTGACAAATTATATTGGTAATTCAAATGTTGGATGTTATGGTTTGATGGAATATATTCGGATATTCTGAGTTATTAAAAATGTATATATTAAGATTTTGAAAGAAAATAAAAGAGAGAATTTTAAGTAAATAATTATAGAAATTTGGATAAATTAAAGAATGAATTGGGAAAGGATAAAAATTGATTTTTGAATTCTAATAAATAAAATTCCAAGTATGGAGAAATGAGATTTTTGAATAAATGGGAATAAGTGATTTTCTTAAAACTAAAGAGTTATTATGTAAAGGAATGAAGAATTTATTTTAAACAATCCAAGGTTTAAATTTAGTGAAAAGGATAAAGAAGGAATTTGGGAAAATATGAAATTGGTTTTTTCAGTTAAAAGATTTTAAATCATAATTGAAAATTGAAAATCTGAAGTTAATGGGTTTTGAAATAAATGCGTAAGTAAAGGAGATTATTTCAAAATGGAGTAATTTGGAAATTGATTTAAGTGTTTGAAATTGGAATTATAAAGGAGGATGGACTAACAAATTTATAAACTGGGTTTTATAAAAGTGAAGTAAAAGATGTGAAAGAAAAGCGTATTCCTAGGATAGCCAAGTACGTTTTCGATGAAATTTTTTAAGTATAAGTAAAAAAATTTAAGTTGTTTAAAAGTATGTTTTAGAAACTCATTATTTCTAAATATTTAAATTTAGTATTTTTATTAATTTATTATAGCAGTAATTATTTAAAGGTGACTTGGTATTATGTTTAAAAGTTAGAAATTTAGTTTTATATTGTACAAAGTAGTTTTATTTTAAATATTTTTAAAGTATATATTTTGAATAAAGTATAAAAGTAGTTTTTTAATTTAAATGTTTTAAAGTCTATTTTATAATAAAGTGATTTAAATTATTTTAAAAATCTAAAGTGTTTTGTACTTGGTGATTTCAGTGGAAATAGAAAATATTTGGCAATGTATTCCGTGAGAGGAAGATGGTTTGAAAACTGTTTTCAAAGGGTTGAAAAGTGAAAATACATCTTGTGAAGATATTTGAGATTAATAAATAATTTGGTGAAATTATTTATGTTTGATGGTTGTTTGTGAATGTTAATTGATAGTTAAATAACCGACTATCAATATTGGGCAATGCGCTGATCGTTTCGAAGAGACCGAGATCGAGATTTATTTCTTGAAAACCACTTCGATCCGGTGTGAAGGTTTTCGTGTGGAAAACAAGAGTTTGGATTCGAAGGTGGAGCAGTGAAGTGCAAGGGCTAGTCGTAATCCTGAGGTGATTCCAAAATGGATATAGTAGGAGTAGTGCCTTCGGTTCCGTTCGAACCCGGGACGGACTTGAACGGATGAATGCTTTCATAACATCGTCAGGTGGACGATGGGCATTCTAAGTGAAATGCTCTAAAAAGATAACGCTTAGCCTCAAGCCTCATCAACCGTGAATGACTGAAAATCAGGGGATATGTCGCAAGGCTAAGTGGGTAGCACCCATTAGGATGAGGTCATCCATGTCTAGATGTCTCTTTTTTATTCGGCTTAGTGGTGCGGTTGCTGATCCCAACCGTGGGGTGATCTTACTCGGGATTATCCAGTAAGGGGTAGTTTCGGTCTTGTGTTGTAGGAGATTTAGGGTGGACCTAGGTACGCTGATCTAGACCAGGTACTGTGACAGGTGGTACTCAGTGCCTAGTCATTAGTTGGAAATCCATTCTCCCTACGTGTCTTTTACGGTTTTGTTTTTATTACCCACGATTATGGCTAGTATGCTGGAATTTAATTAATGTAACAATTTCGGCTATTTTAATAAGTATTTGTAAATAGACCTTACTATAATATCAAAGGATTTTATTAAAAAGTGTTTTGGCTATCATATGGTAAAAACCCGACATGTTTATTTATGGCATGGTCTTACGAGATGCTTTTGTTTTCAAAGGATTTTGAAACTTAAATAATAAAATTGAGTGTGATTTTCTCACGCTGGTATTCCAGACTGACTCGGATGTTATTTCACTATAATGCTCGGGTCAGATCGAGTATTATAGAATACAGGATATGATGCTATGAAGCTCAGAAACAAGCTGGATGGCGATACGTACTTCCGTACTTGATTATTATTCCGCTGTGTATTCAGTTTTGAGGACAAGTTTGTATGACTGACCAATTGTATGTTATTGATGTTGTTGAACTCTGATGATGTATTCTGATGATGTATGATAAAACAGATATAGTTCTCTTTTGTGTAAAGCTCTATTATTATCTATTATATTTTATTCCGCTGCGATGGTAAGATTCTGATGTTGTTTTGTTTTCTCTTCTTCTATCTACTTCTTCTTTTACCCTAACGGTTCGTATTTCCGTTCACCTTGAGTTGATGTGTTGGAAAATAGTGTTGACTTAAGGGGTACAGGTTTGAGGGCTATTACAATCTATCGATTTCCTTTTTTAAAGATTGTTTCTCTTCAGTTAACATTTCATTAAACATGGTTGGAAAATAGTGTTATGTGATGTGCTTTTCATTTAGTTATTGTATTTCATTCTGATAGATCTGTTAGCCACCTATAGTTTTGGATTAAGCATTTACCGGGTATGTCGATCCTCTTGAGATAGAAAAGAAAAATCATATTGCATTTATCGATATATTCAGTAGATATTTAAGACAAAATTATAGATGGTCACCCTTAACCAGTCCTATTCTCCACCTTAGTAGACAAAATTATTCGTTGATTCTCTTTGCTAAGGTGGGTCTCGGGGTGGGGCATTACAAGTAGGTTCTACATTTGCAACTTGAGTGGTATTCCAAACATCTGACCCATTAGATTGTAAATAAATTCTCATTCTACATGCCCAATATGCATAATTCAAACTATTAAACTAGGGTGGTTTGACAATAAACTAACCTCCTGTAAAAACGTGACTAGTGTTAGTGACCACTAATCATTTTCAAATATTGAACCTTTTGAATACCTTATACTTTGATACCAAATGCGAGTCCAAGAGGGTCCTATAACTCTATACATAAGGGATCTTATGGCCATGAAAACATTATATGGAGGGTGAATAATATTCATGTAATATTTAAAATTTTACTTGCAGATATGAATATATTTACTTTCAAAAAGATCTAAACTACTAACAGTAATGCAGAAAGTAAAGTACTGAAAGTAAAAATACCCGAAATTTTTATACTGGTTTGGATTGACCAATCCTACGTCTAATCTTGTACCCCCATACAGATTTTCACTATATCAACTTACTTTCCATGGATGGCAAGAACACTTTGCAGTCTTGATTTCCTCAGCGTACATGATACACCTTTTCTTCCTTACAAAAAGTAATTTGAATGCAAGATGATGTATCAAAAATACTGATTCTTGCAGTTGTAGTACCATCTTCCTATAGGTATCCAATAGCAATGTCAAGTAAATTTTCTTTGAGGAGTACGAAGTATAAATCAGAGAGATATTGATGTATATTGAAGAGAAATTCTCTAACTTTGTGTGATTTGCAAATACTTGAAGAATATGAAAGAAAATTGATGGATTTGCAAAGGATATCAAGTAAGAACCTGTAATAGAGTATAAGAGAACTTTAAGAGTGAAAGAGAGTAAGAAATAAGTGAGAATATACATTGAAATTCGTTGGTTTCTTTGGCATATTTATAGACTTGAAGAGATGTTTCCATTGGTGAAAGGACACACAAGTTCCCAACGGACACTTGAAATAACCTAATGTATGTTGACAGTCCAACTTTCATCCGTCAAAAGATGATGCTGAAATTTGGGGATTTTGAAATTGCATTGTTTTAGAGTCTTTAACATAACTTTACCTTACTTGTATCACTTCTAATGATCTTTAAACTTATTGATGCTTTAGTAATCACTGATTGGTCCTTGTTGGTAGCTTGGTTGAAGCAGACTCTGTAGTATATTTTGATATGATTGCTCGGTAGCTCTTTGAGTTGCTTTATTCCCAATTTTTATCTTTTTAAAAGCTTTCATATACTTGAACAAATTATTAGTATCAATGTTTATATGATTGTTATCATCAAAACCAAATACCGAGGTTATAACACATGTATTTCAAACAGCGTAGTAGTGAAATAGGTATTGCAAAATCTTAGTCATTACAACAAGGGTGGGGGAAGGGAGAATACAACTTTTGATATTCTCTCCTCTCCAGCTGTTTGAAATTGCCCTAATCTCCAAACTCCGAGAACCACTTTGATTTTTGTAACTTCTTGTTGCACACTTCTCCCTTATCTCTTTAAACCTTTATCTTATTGAACTTGATGGAGATTTGATAAAGGAATTTTAGATCCAGGGTTCTAGACTCAAGGTTATGTTGTTTGAGAAGAGAGAAAAGATGAAGAAAGTCATTATAGTAATTTATCATTATATTGCGCTAGTTATACTATCACGTCTCTTTATTAACGGGCCTTAGACCCTTCTTAGTCCAATTCCACATCCATTAACAAATTTAATCATATTTTTAATCCTTGTATCCTACTTAGATGCTTTTACGGTTAAATTGGCCAAAAAATATGCTCTACGCCAGGGTAAAAGAATCGCCGCTTAATGCGGTCATTTTTGAAAATTCCAATTTTTTGTTTTTTGTAAAATTACCATTTTACCCGTCATTATAATTATTAAAATTTATGGGGTGTAACATAATGTCTTAAGTGACCATTTGATTTCTTTCTTTGACTATAAATGTTGTATTATTATTTATGCACGGTGCTAAAAAATTTAATTTTTTACTTGATCTTTCTATTTTCTCGATCAGATTTTTTTTGAATATTCGTTAATGTTGTTTCTCTGAGTTTCGGTTAATCATTTTACTAAGATTATTCTTAATTGAACTTACTAACTAAGAGCATTTAGGAAGTTAATTTTTTGGATAATAATTTATTACTTGAATTAAGGCATTTCGGAAAGCTAATAGTCGGACCAAAAGTTATGACCCCATTAAATTTATTTCTTTTTAAAAAATTTTGAAGACATTGAGAATAAAGTTTTGGTTGTAAACTATGAGGAGCACGGAGCCCGTAACACATATTTTGGATATATTTATAGGGATATGTGGTTGGTGCAAGAATTGAACTCTTAACCTTCGAGATGCTTATCGTATATCCTAATCAACTGCATTACCCTTAATAAAGATAAGAGCAAAATGATTATAAATTATTTTATCGTATAATATATAATTTAATCTATTTATTGTGTTTTTAGATAAATGATTAGGAGAAGTGTTTCAAACATTGTAAACTATATTTTACTTTCAACTGCTCATTTATATCTTCAAATATTGAAATTATTAGACGGACCAAGAATAGTAGCTTGCATTTGTTAACATGTTAACCTAGGAATTGAAAAGTGCTTTCAAAACCAACATTATTATGTTTATTATTATGTATAATGCTCAACGAAATACATTTATAACAGGAAACTGGAAAATTAATTGGAGGAATTGGGAGCTGGTGAAAAATCGAGATAAAAACAAAAATTAGGGTTTTCAAAGGATCGTATGGTTTGAAAACGAGTATTGTGTTTCGTGTTTTTAATGTGTTTTAAACGATATAGGAGAGAAAAATGTATTGTAAAATTTTTGTCCTTGCAACAAGGGGAAGAAAAAAAGAGAATACAGCCTTTTATTTTTTTCAAAAGACAGAACACAAAAAAAAAAAATCTTGAATTTTATACGGTAAGTGTTTTTCAAATTGATCGTTGTCCGCGTCTTCTTTTATTCTGTATATTTGAAAATGCATAACAAAAAATTCACTTTCAAATCAAATGTATCCTAACTTTCTTTGCAGGATTCATTTTTCTTCTGTCATACGTTAATATTCATCTTTTATTCCTTTGCCGCTATTAGATGAATATTTTTTAAAATTACGAAATACAAACGAAATGATTAATTTTGTTTTAGTAAACTATTTTTGTTTCCCATCTATTAAACGAAAACCATAGAGAATGCACACGTTAACACCCTAAATTCATCAAAAGGTAGTTGTGTCGGTTTAAATAATCTTAGTGAAATCCTATTCGGCATCCACCGTCGATTTGGGCTACAAAGTACGTCACCCATATTAAAAACACACAGCCCACTAACATCAAAGTAAGCACCAAATAAAAGAAAGCGTGTGGATTGATTCCGCAGGTGCATCCATTAATTAGAGCACGAAAAAGATGCGTTTAAATGACATATTCCTAGCGGTTGCCAAAACGCTAGGAACAAATAAACAATCCTCAGTTCCCACCTTTCCCACGCAGAGACTTCTCATCGTTTTATATAAATATTCAAAGCCTTCCCAACTAAAAAGAAAAAGTAAAACGGTCCACAGGACTCTCCAACTTACCCGCTACGCCGCTCTCTCCCCGCCTAACACGTGTCCTTCTGCTGACTCCAACGCTCGATCCAACCCCACTAAATACAAATCTGAATCGACGGTGCATATCAGCCCTGCCTTAACGTGGTGGTCCACGTACAAATTAGCAGAGGTCATTTTAACGGCACGTGTAATGAATGACCGTCTAATTGCAAACGGTTATTCCTAACCTCCCCAGGATATCGGACGTGTTTGTCGTGCGTCGTAACGTCTCCTCTTTTTAAGGCTGCTGCCGCCTATTTTCTTTTGTTTTTATTACCCTCAAGTATCTGCTGTCCAACTAAATTGTAAAGAACGTTATTTTCACATCTGGCGCATAAGAATTAATCTAAAGCCAAAGATTTATATATTTTTTGTCTCAAGGACACGACCTCGATATTTTTGCCACAAGAACAATCATTCTTCTGAAAATTATTCATAAAGACAAACATTTTTCAAAATTATTCACAATGACAACAAAACTGCTACCGATAACTACAAACTGATACCTAAAAACTGCTACCGATAATTACAAACTGATACCTAAAAACCGCTACCGATAACTAAAAACTGATACCTACAGAAAGTTGTCTTTTAGGATAAAATATTGAACGTCTGTCCTTGAGGCTAAAAAGCTGTGAAATTTTGTCCTTCACAGTAATTTTCTGTTTTTTTTTTCCTCCTTGCGCTGAATTATTATTTGATGTGTGATGGATATTTATCAAGTTTTTAGGTTAATTATGTAAGTGGAGTATTGATTAGCAGAGTTGATGGGTACGTTAAGGGATGCTATGCAAGCAATTGAGTTCAAAATTTATTGGTTGGGTTATAATGGTTTACATGTAATCTTTCGTGACTCACGTCAATGTCACTCTAATCATATCCAAAATTGCCTATCTTTCTCCCGTTTTAGGAACAACTTTGTATCTTTTCTTCTAGTGTGCTAAGAATTCAGGAATATGACAGCGATAAGGAACTTTTGATATAACAAGTTATTTTAGCCTGATTGCTAAAGATTGGAGAAAATTGCTTATTGGTATGCGTCAGCGCATGTAAAATGCATTTGATGTATCCTATATTTCATTTTGTTCACACTTTCCGTCAATTTGGACGCGTCTGCGATGAACGAAAGCAGAGAATTTGAACGAGGTATTCGAACATAGAAGATTGATGAAGAAGAATGCATCCGCATTTACAAATGGTACTTGAGTGTGACATTTAATTTATGATTTTAATTTATTCGATTTACGGTTAAACTAATTATTTGTTTTGTCGTGTAATATGGACTTGATTAAAATGAAACAACGGTATAGAAATCGAAATACATTCAAAATAATTAAAATACGTTAAAAATTACATTGATAAAATACATAAATAATACAACAAAAGGACAATTATAGTATAATTCATTTATTTTTTTGCAACCATCTTGTTTTATCACATAAGTTTTGTAGTTTGTAGAAAAACGTTGAGCTTGAACCGCTAATGCCAGCCAATCTTTAATAAATTCATCGTTAAGAGCAGTGAATAATTCTTTATTATCAGACTGCATAACAATCATCATCGATTCACCATAATTAAATTTTCCTCCTGCTCCAAAACGTTGATTGGGAGCAACCATATTTGTGTAATTTACAGAACTTTTTCTTGAGTATACGTTGTTTGGATTCGAACTGTTTGAAGTCGTGCGAGAATTTTTCATCTATTGCTCATGTATTACGTCAATGATGTCGTACATATTCTCATCAACTTCTCCATGACGTCTTCTCGAGCTAGTACGTGCATCATTAAATGAACCAATCATTTGTGGTTGTTGGAATGAAGCTTGTTGAAATGGAGTTGTTCTAATGGACGATTGATTGGTGAATTCAAATTTGAAATTTGTCCAACTTGTGTATAAAACCAGTTGATTATAAAATTCTTTAAAACACCATATTTTATCAAACTTGGCCTGTCTAAAAGGAGAATACTTTGTTGCAGTAGGCGTATGTGATATTTGTCCAATTGCATTAGTTGCTTGAAACAGTTGTTGCGTCAACTTCAAATTCTCAATGAGTCCTTTTATACATTTCACAACACTAGTTCAAAATTCTTACAAATTAAAAAACTCAATAAATGATTAAGAAAAGCAAACATGAAAAAGTGTGTTGTTAAATGCATCCACAAATTTGCTTCCTAATACCATATTAAATTTTAATTACGTTTAATTTAAACATGCTACTTAATACCTCTTCTTTCTGTCCACATGGCTATTGATTATCGAATGCTTCATGTGCTAAAAAGCCGTCATACCTGCGTTAAAAATATTGACTTTCAAATTTTAACAACCCTAAAAGCCTAAATTTTATTATAGAAATTGATCAAATTTTCAATTTTAGATCAATAATCCACCGAGTAAGGGACTATTCTAAAGAGAAAGGTGAACATCAAAAGATGACAAATTATATACTAGATAATCAATGCTCTATAGAGGGAAAGGTGGGTATATGATTAAAAAAAATTATTTTTATTTTAGTTTGTCAACCGATATTTTTTTGGTAGGGTTATACCAGTTTGTTGTGTTTACAAATAATGTTTAGGGTTTGTTACTTATTTTGTTAGTTGATTGATAGGACACAAAGGTCTTGAATATTTAAAATTATAAAATGGATGTAGACTACCATAATGATGCAAATGATGTAATTATGTTATGGGTTTTGGTTGAAGAAAAAGAACAATGCGAGTTAGGATTTAAATGATTTGGGTGCATAGTTTTTATGCGATTTGGTATTAAGTAGCACATAATTTAATCATGAATGATGTTATTTAGTAATGGTATTAGAAAGCAAATTTCTGTGTGCTTTTAACAACATGCTATGAAAAATACATTTACACGACCACTCCACCATTCCTCGCTGCCGGTAACAGTTTGGCTACTCTCCTCCCAACCAGCACCAATTTTGTTGCACAAACTTTCATATTTAAACTAATCTCTGCCAAGACTATCGTATTTGTGTCGGATTTTGAGTTCGTCTACCCGTTGAACTCTTGTATTGTTTTCCACTACTCGGTTGAACTTAGCAGCTATAACTTTGTGTACTCCTTTCTTTTTACACCGCATGCAGAATATGCTTCTACAACACATACTCTGAGTAGCTTCGGTCGACCATTGATTTGGAGCCTTTTCAATTGACATTCTGAATTGAAAAAATTGTTTAAAAAAAATATAGAATGTAGATAGGAAAAAATATAGACAACAATATAAAAATATACATGAATATCCTTTCTGATCGATGGCAAAGAAATATAAAAGGGGAGAGTTAAAAGTGTGAGATGTTGGAGAGGGAGGTGGTGAATTATATAGAAGGAGGAGAAAGAGGATTCATTGGAGGTAAAATGAACGTTAGCATTTGACACGTCCGACGCGTCGAACGCCAAAGTTCGTTTTACCTCCAATGGCTCAAATAGGCATGGGTGAGGAATTGTAACGTCGGAACGTCCGACGCATTATCAACGGTAACATGGTAAAAAGGATGCGGACGGTACCTCGGTTTACTAGCTAATCATGTCATTGCATGTTGATTAATGGATTACGATAAGGTAATGGTGGATAATGGATTAGGAAATATGGATGTTTAATCCGATGGTAGGAAAATAGGGTGTGTATAAAATTATACGGTCTTGATATATCCCGTGCTAGGTCGAGTTCAAAATGTCCGGTTGAAATAGCATAGTGGCTGATTCATTGTTTAACAATTTATAATGTTAATGGAAAATGAGTTTTAACATAAATAGCTCGTATTGAATGTCCCACGCTTTCGGTTTTCAATATCTTAATGATCTTTGAATCATGCTTTCTAAAATGAATTAACATGTAATAAAAAGCAAAAGTATTAAAAGATAATTGATTCCCGTTTGAAATATGAAATTTTATTAATGTTATTAATAATAAAATTTTGCTTTGAAAAATATGTTCTTTTTATATCCGTAATTCAATTAGTTAATTTATTAATCAATCATATAATAGGAAATTACAAGAATCTTTTGTTCCGTTGTTAGGTGTATGATTTTTCCCACCACGTCTTATTCGCTTTATAAACATTTATGTTAATATCTCATTAATTTATGGTTTTTACGAATTATTCACAATACTTTGTATTTTTTCTACTATTTTACATTTAAACACTAACATTTTCAAATTTGCACTATTATCTCCAAAGTCCTTCTCAATTTTCATTATGATTAGCATTTAAATTGTTTTTAAAATTAATTAAATAATCTTAAATATTAATTGTTTAAATAAATTTATTTACAAAAAAATATCAAGGTCAATATGTATGCCACATTCATATCAACAAAATCGACAATTAAAGTTCCATTCAAGTATAAAATATGTAAGTTGCGTAACAAAAAATACATACATAAACATAATAACATTTAAATTATAATTAACTTATCCTAATAAATTATAATATAACTGTAAGATATGGAAATTGCAAGCCTCTTATTAATTCTAGAAAATTTTGAAAGCGTGTATGGATCGATAATATGACTAATAGTTTAAATGTGCTAAACTATGGTATACTAAAATAAAGAGAAAAAACGCAGATGCTTAGAGATCACACCATGATTTTATATTGGTTTGGACCACCCGTCCTACATCCAATTCTAAAGGTCCTCTTAGGAATTTCACCATCCAAAGTCCTCACTTAAGCCAGAAGAATAAATACTACAATTGGTGCATGATCGTACTTGGACTTCGGACTTTGCCTTTATAAAACTAAGATCTGATAACCAATAGGTTGGCTTAGTTGGTTGATAGTTTAAACTACGAGATCAAATGTCATGAGTTCGATCCCTGAGATTGAAATTTGTTGGAACTAATTAACCATTTCTTTAAAAAAACTAAGAATTAATATACTATAATGTGTTCTAAAAACACAGATTTATCAATCGGAGTTACACCCTTCTAATAATATCCTTGAAATGGTATTTGTAACAACCCACTCCGGAACCGGCCTAAATTTCGATCCAGGAAAAGGCTCATCGAAACTTAGATCCATTCTAAGGCAAGATGTAGGTAGTAAACAGAACAACACTGCAAAGCCATAATAAAACTTTCAGAACTCACGGTGGATGGAACAAAATATAATAGTAAAGTGTACCCATTTATTTCAAAACCATAAAAATGTCGTAACACAAAATCCCATAAAAACCGTAACATGATATCCGTTATAATAATTGTCTAAATCCATGGATACACATAAAAGCAAATAGTAATAAATACTGCCACTAGACAACTTTCTCCTTCTTCGAGCATCGTCACCACCATCACTCCGTCCTTAACCTTTGTTGTAACGAGGAGGGAGTCAGAACAACAAGTGTCTGGTGAATAAAAACCACGAGTCTTACCTTTTTAGTATTTGGGTAGTATATTTCAAAATAAGAATATGTCTACGAACATAAAACCATTAAAATCATTTAATACTTCTTTATAAAGAAAGGAGGCAGGTCCAACCACTTAATAACTTTCATTCCAAAAGTAGATTTCAAGACCTTAATTAAGGTAGACCCCATCATATACGATAGGCCTGTTAACGGATGCGGATAGTGCCATATCCGCATCTGCGTCCAAAATCATTTTCGGATATCGGACATCCGCATCCGCTGATACAGATGGATATCGGATAATTATCCTATCCACCAACGAATGATAAATCAAGAATTATAAAAAGAAAATTTTAGTTTAACATAAATATTTTTCAATCCGATTATAAAAGTACTAAAAATTAACAAATATAATGATAATAAATAGTTTCGAGCAGTTAAAAAGCATTAAGTGCATATAATATCAACTGCTAACTTGATAAAATAATAAACAAATATCTTTCATTGCACTGAAATACACATAATTTGAACTGTAATCTTGACAAAAACCGGATGAATAATTTTCAGATGCAGATGTCTTCGTATCCGCATTCGCATCTGTTTTTCTGGATATCGAATATTTACCCTCTTTTCGAATGCGGACGGATTTCGGATTTTCTAGGTATCCATTGATAGCCCTAGTTTAAGACCTATTTCTAAAAGTATGCTCCTAAATGGTACTATTTAGCTGACATCACATGAAATCACGTAGGACACTTAATACTTCCAAGTGGAAAAATAGGCAGGCTCTGGTCATTTAAGACCTTAAATAAGGCAGACCCCATCATTTAAGACCTATTTCGAGAAGCAGCCCCATATAGATATACCACCTAACATAAACCCTTGGCCATTTAATACTTCATCTAGGGAAAAAGGCTGGTCCAACCACTTAATACCTCAAACCCCGAATCAGGCCCTTCGTCTTATGACCCATACTCATAATGATATCTCACATTATTCCACTATTCGTAGGAATTGGTAGTCGAATTAGCAGGGTCGATTTACCCTACAGAATTTGGAACTAACCTCGCATCATTATAAATATTTATCATAAGGATATCTCACATCAATAAAAGTGTACACAACTGCTATAGCCTCAAAGTGAAGGAAAGACTTCCGTCGTGTAGCTCTATTGACCTCGCATCCATATGACTTAGCCATAAATCAATTACTCTACACATTCACACACACACACACACACACATATACTCATCTCACACGTTTCATAAATAAGGACTTATAAGGAATCTTTCTCATTACGCTTTAAAATAATTATTAGGCTATATAAGAGTTTCCTTTTATTTTCACCTCAAAATCAATTACCTTCCTAATGGTGGAAATAAATGTAAATAAATGCCTAATTAACTATGCCATATACGCAATAATTATACGTTAATTACGTAAATAGAGATAAATAAATATTTACGCCTAATAAGTTCTAAACACACAGATTTTCTGCTTTAAACTAGCGTTAAATGTTAATTCCCTAACTAATTGCTATCACAAGTCTTTTTTCTTCAATTTCCCCAGATTTCATGAAATTCTGATATCCAAAAATATGGAACAAATATTCTTAACCCAAACTGCAGTAATAGATTTGTAAATAAAATAGAAACTCAATTTATTACACCAATTAAATGAAATATCTTAAACAATAAGAATTGCAACCTAGACCCCATATTCTATTCAACTTCGCTTTTTACAAAGGAATGGATAATAACAAGTAGCGTAAACTACGAATAAAATTCACAATCTAAACCCATTGTTGTATTGAAGGATCACAATTTGACCTAAAGAAGAAGGAGAAGTGGAATAGAAACAAATCCCATCAAATTAATGTAAATAATTAAAATATCAGCATGAATTTTGAGGGACTTTATCTATCATATTTTTGAAATTCCAAAACCCCTAAAGCATATTCAAATCCAAAAGAAATACACTAGACAATTGCTGAAAAGAAATACTAATGTTTCCACTTATAGATTAGCCTTAGCTTTGCGCAAATGGATTTGTGACCTTTCAATCTCTTCAAGAATCCCTCTCTTTTGATACACATACACACAAAATAAGGAAGAGGTATATATTCATTAGATTCAGAATTAGAGAAGAATATGAGAAGAATATATTGGAGGAAGAAGAAACAAATAGGAAATAAGTTGTATCCTTACTTGAATTCCTTACGGAATTTTTGAATCTTATTAGAGAAATAACAATGGCAGAGTTTCCTCGTGTGCCTCAAAATAATATGAAGTGGAGAGGATATGATTCTATTTATAGGAGTTGAGATGCACCAGAACAGTAGGATGGAAGTAGGTAGGAAACGAGTAAATATGGAGCGTACAACCGAATAAAACATAACTCAAAACCCTAATCGCCACTGGCAATGCTGTTTTCAAGCGGTCGACTGCCCTTGGGCAGCTGGTCATCATCTATGGTTGATTGGTGTGACGACCCACCTTTTTGGATGGTTCAATGCGACAATAAACCACACATGTCAAACTCAAACCATTCAAAAGGGAGGATTGTTAATGAGGTAAATAAGAAAAAAAGAAAAAAGGAAAGAAAAAACAAAATACAGAATCTCGCAGCGGAACGACGAAATATAATAATCAAATAAACAGTTAATGGAGCTATTTTACAAATAACATTTGATTACACTTTTTCAAATTCAAATCAGAGTCATACATACATCATAAATAAACAAATAATGTGGTGGAACACAGAATGTAGTGGAATAATAAATAGCAATAATATACTGAATGTTCACTTCGTCCACCAGAAAATAGTCTTCAACACTGAAAAACTCAGGCTGACCCAAGCATAATAAAAAACAATACACTCGAGTCAGAACTAAAAATTCCTATGTAAGTCAAATCAATCTCAAATAAAAATATGAGTGCAATGGCTTCAAAGATGTTATGGGATTTTTCATCTCCTATCAAGTGTACAACGTAAGTGCAATAACTTACGAGATTTCAAATAATTCGAAATACCAATATTAACCACTTTATTTAAAATAAATCCCAAGTTTAAATTAAAAACTTAAACTTTTTAAATAATTCAGTTTCAATAAATAATCCAAATTCAAGAAATTATATGGGTATATATCATTTCAACCCATAATTTAAATGTCTTAATTATCCAATTCTAAAATGATTCAAAGGACCATTTAAATGATGTCAATAATATACAAGATGATAACAGGGACATATTTAAATATATAAACAACCATACATCCAACATATCAATCAATAAGCATCAATTTCAAACAACATCCAAATCAACCAATATGTTTCAACATATAATAGTTATCAATATCGGGATTCAACTATCAATTAAATTTCAATATAAAATTAAATGTTAATTCAGATTCAATATCGATTCAAATGCCAACTTGAATCAACAGCCAACAATAAAAAAAATTATATATCACATCATATATTTTATTTAACTTGCAATGGAATTCTTACTATTACGTGAGTGGGTTTAATCACTCACCTTTGATTTATAGCCAATTGAAAATCCAATAAAAGCCCAAAATTTCAGCGGTCTCCAAATTCAACCATACTAGTTTCATGTTGTCCGGAATTTTGATACGAACCCAAAGGAAGAAACCGCACATTAATCAGAGTTCATATGCGGAAGATATTCAAGTTATAAGAATATTATGGAAATGATATAAAAAACTATGTACACATTTTAATAATGAAATAAAACAAGTTAGTCACTCACATTAAGAATTTTGAAGCCTTCTCATGTTTCTATGGAGAATCAATGAAAAAAAATGACACGTTGGCTCACACATGGAGGAAGGAGGTTTTAGAAAATGGATTTGTAAACAAATAGAAAAGATTGGCTTCATGAAAATAAGTTGCTCACATTTGTTTGTTTTTTTTCTTTTTTATTAGAAGAGAAAGAAAACTTTAGGCAAAAGAAATAATGGAAGCACGTTTTGAAAATGGAAAGTTAAAGGAAGAGATTTATGAAATAGGAAACGAAAAAGGGTAAAGCATGTTTGGAAATTGGAATATGAAAGGGAAGGGTACAAGAAGATGTAAATTTGCAAAATAAAAAGAGTCTAACATGCAGGTAATTAACAAAAGATGAAAGACACATGTTGGAATTTGATAAGACATGTTTACATGGCAAGCAAATAACTTCAAGACATGTGCTACCTCAATTAATTCCATCAACACACATGAAACATTTCAAGGCAAGGCTCACGTGTAAATAAATAAAACTTACTGGGAAACCAAAAGAGGCATGTATTTAATAAAAGAAAGTAATAATAAAATGAATTAATGTAACAATTTAAATTTGAGAACGTAGACCGTACATAGAAATCACAAATCTAATATACAAAAAAACAATTCATTTTAACATATTTTATTAACCCTAATACACTCAAATTTACACACATATATGTGTTTTTTTACACGGTAAACAAAATTAAACACTGCAATTAACATAACGAGGACCGCCACCCACACATTAAAAGATGAACTGAGACTCCATAGTCAAATTTGAAATGGAATAAATTTCCTATATAAATATGCTAACTATTCCAAATCAAAAATTTAACCAAACCTTCAAGTTTTTTTCTTACCATTTTATTATTGTTATTATTTTTGTATAAATTAAATTCAAATCAAGTTTGAATATTTGAATAAATCAAATATTCCAACTAGAAACATATAACAAAATTCAATTCTTTGTTTTACTAAAATTAAATTTACATTCACAAATGAAATATTCATTTTTTTTGATACAAATATTCTTTTCAAGAAACCAATCATTTTCTTTTATTTTTATTGAAACATATTTCTTTTTATTACACATTAATTTACAATTAACACCTCCCCTTTTAAAACCAACTTATATTTAAAGATTGTCCCATTAAAGAGTCATGGAAATAATACTTCGTACAACAACGTCGTTTCTTTATCAATTAATTTTCTATTATCAGTATATTTGTAACAAATTTAAGTACTCGCGATTTGAACATAATATTTCTCATTGAAATTCTCATTATATTTTTAACACAAAACGTAAGTTGCACATATCATTAATCAATTACCATTTACTTCTATTTCTTATTAATGACAAGATATAATTACTATTAATTACAATAATTAAATCTCAAAACATACCCTAATACAGGGAAGATAATTAATCCAATTGTTTCCTTTGAAATTCAATTTTCCATGTTAAACCCAATATCTATATACTAAATTAATTCCAACATTTAATTACAACTGTAATAAAACTCGTTCATTATATATTTAAATTCCAAACAAATCCTTTTATTTTGATTTACATTCTTATTATCAAATCAACTATTCCCTTATGAAATTGATTAACATAAGCTTCCATTTTATTACACTCATCACTCAACAGTTAACGTTTTTTCTTATACCAATTGTAATATTTCAATTACATCAATTCTCCATTAATTACCAAATAAATTTCTAACAGATTTAATAATAAGATAATCAATAAAACAATGGTTATACATTAATAATCCATATATATTAACTTATTGTTTACAAATAAAGGTTAATAAATTTACGTACAAAATAATTGATTTCATACTTCATATTAAAACCAATTGCAATTAATAACATATGATTACATCAATTTATACATCATTTATTCTATTCCTTATTAACCTTTATTATTTAAATTGACTGAATTACGTTAACATAGTATAGTAGTCAATTACATTCAATCAATATTAGCAAATTATATGTTTATACGTATTACCATCTTTTATCTCATTAAAATTAGTTGTTTTAAGATTTATCTTAAGGTCAAAATTTCTAATCTAATAAGATTCAATTTAATAAATCATAAATTTTAATTTCTGACAATATTAAAGTCCAAAACCTTATTAAATTTAATATTTTGATTATAAAAATATGGGTTGTCACAACTGGTTGACTTATTCAGGATGACCACTCCTTTTATTCAAGGGATGTTTATTTATTTCTGTTGTCGTACTATTTTATTCCCTAATTAAATTTTTAACGTTAAACATTAATTAAACGTTTACTTAGTCTCCAAGCAAATTTTTGAAATTTAAACCCTAAATTTGACTTTTCATTGGAATTTGAATTCAAACTAAATTAATTTATATCTAAGAACGTCAAGTGCTCATAACTTCATTGCTTAAGCTCTATTTTTCAGCATATTATATACTAAAACAGATCAGAATTTCACCATGAACGCAATAAAATAACTTTCATGGTCAAATTTCAACTTTTACAAAATTTCTATGTCTAACCCTTATCATATTTAATTCAATTTACTTTATTTATTTATGATTCATTTTATGAAGTGTTACAGTATTTAATTGAAAGCGCCACCATTATGGAAGTGATTGAACATAAAACATTTGAAATTGAATGTTTTTTGAACGTCGACCACTTGAATGCTTAGAGAGTATTAGAGAAATAGAAATTAGATTAGGTGATTACAGGCCATTTTTAAAATTTAGTCTGTAATATTGAAGAGTTTAAACTAAGGGATGCATCTATCTAAAAATGAAGAATTGCTTCGTTTTAAAAAAAGAGTTGTGTCTCAAGAAGGAAGACAAAAAATAAAAGTAACTTCAATTTTTTTTGGCCAGTCTAGTATTTCAAATTGTTGACCCCAAAATGGATCAACACCCTAATTTGAGTGTGAAAGCACCAGCCCTGTTCTTACAAAGCAATAATGTAGATAATAGGTATAGAAAAGAACAATAAAAGAAAGAAGACAAGAAGATTTTTATAGTGGTTCGGCTGTTAATGAAGCTTATATCTGTTTTATAGTTTTTATTATAGACTGATTGCAGGTACAAGTAGTATTTGGTTACAAGGCTTTTGATTGTTCTTAGCAAGATTGAATCTCCAAGAAGAATCCACTAGAGAATCACAGTGAATACCTTTGGAGATTGTTGTAAGGAAGATGAAGAGTGAATAAAGTTTCCAGTAGAGCTTCAGCAACAAGTCCAAAAAAGATCTCGTTTGTATTGCAATTAGGATGGTATTTATGGAGATTGGAGAGTTTCTGGACCAGGCCTGTTCCCTGACTGCTTGTAGACGGACTCAGGAAGATGCAACGAAGCTCAGCTCGCGATCGGAGCCAAAACCATAAATTGCTAGCGATCCATAGATTTAGCTCATGTGCGAGCCAATCACTTAGCTCCTTCTTTCCCTTCTTTACCTAGTTAGCTCGCCAAGAATCCATGAATAAGTATGGATCGCTGGCGATCCATACACTTAGCATATTTTGGCTTTCTTTGCTTCTCATGTGCCTTAGCGACCCAGTGATGAAGTATGATCGTTGGCGATCCATAGTGTATGGATCGCTAGTGATCTATGCACTTGGACGTTTTCTAGACTTGATGTTTGGTATGCTTTTATTGCTTTGTATCGACGTTGTTCGTGTAGTCTCGTTGCATGTCGCTTTGTTTTGATAACGATCTTTTTGTTAGTTGCATTTGGCTCCTTGTTCTAGTCCCTTAGATTTGATTTTGAGCTATTCTGACTCGATGGAGTTCTCTCAACTTCCTTTGGATTCTGCTGGGTTAAAAACCTGGATAATATTTGCCCCACGGAGTATGCCTTCGTTGAAAATAAGGCATGCATCGAAAGTAACTTCCTTGGAGTTTTCATTTTGTGAAATCTAGTTGATCGTGTTGAGGTTACCATGCAAATGTGGCTTTGACTGTTGAATTTTCGATGTGAATCGTCAGAGTCCGCCTCAAGATGTTGTTCTCAATTGACTGACTTTTGATGGCCTTTTGTTTTTTAATTTCAATTTGAATTCCAATTCCTGGTATTGACGATGCAATCTCTACTCCATAGTTTACACAAGGGTTTAGGTCAGTAAGTGGGTGCATGATGTAGGTTTGGAGTTGTCCTATATAGTTTTAATTCAACCGGCGGTGAAGCTAGGTTTTGTCTTGAATGATTGTACGCCATTCTGTAGCAAAGTCTCGCTCTTTGTCTTTAATTTTTTCTTTTTGAGAACCTGGTAAAGCTCCCGTCAATGTTTTTGAATTCTAATGCGATGATTTATTCCAAAATCGGATACAGTGGATGATTCAATCGTATTGTTCTTCCCATTTATGTACTCCAATAATCTTGCTTTCCTCATCGCTTCGGACAGCAACGCCGTTATCGATCGTTGATCAATAACGAGTAAGTGTGGAAGAGATAATTTCAAAGGACGATATGGATTGTTTTTCAAATATAAGCAAGCTTTTTAGACTAGACTGTTTGTCTGCAGCATTCGGGATACTGGACTCATCTCATGTAGATAACACACTACATCTGCCCCGGTCAACGCTCGGAACCCAACTGGTCAATGTACGCCGAAGTTCCATGGATTCCAGATGTTGGTTATACTAGGATATTAGTTAACGTAAAACATAATTGACAGAGTCGAATGCCATGTTTCGTTGTCGAAAATGACTTTTCGGTCTTCCAAGTTTAGTCAGGCAGAGGGACTTCCACTCCTCCAGAAGCTGGGTCCATCACAACTTAGGCTTCGCTTATTATTCCTGTCACATTGGGATGATCAATTACAGTTAAATTACAAGTCACAACTTGCCTTGTAGAGATGTAGTTGAAGTTCGATTAGGCACAACTTCGGTCTTTGGAAACTAGCGCATGAGTTATTTAATCGCGAATATCCTTCCTTTGTGGTTTTTGGAATTCGATCTGCACACTAGCTTCTATCTCAAGGGACTATTGGCTTAATTCATTGGCTTCGAGAATTACTTTCATAGAACTATAAGGTAGCTTGGTCCAGCCAATTTCATGACTGTTCTTGTTTATGTTCGGTCGAGTTCATGCTCAACTGAGCTCATTTGACAAAGCATTGGTGTAAATGCCTTAACCCTTAGGAATGATTACTTTGACTAATGAACCAACACGTTTAGGAGTTAGGTCTCCTAAGCATTAAGTTTGATTCCCCCGGTTTGATTGACACAATAGCTCCTATCATTAGGAACTAGGGACTTTGTTGCCTGATCCTAAGATTTGACATTTTGTAATGATGTCAACAGGCATTAGAAAGATGTGTTTCTGGCATATTTGCTAAAGTAAATTCATCTAAGTCCGGCACTGAGATCTTAACCATGTGTTGGTTTCTATCTTCGTAAACTCATGTATGGATGACTTAAACCTGTGGATTTTTCCTTGCTGTTGTGGACTTTTGGATAACATAAGATTTCAGAAGGTAGGATTAAAAAGTCGATTAAGCTTTTGCTTCTGTTTTAAAAAGCTGATGTGTCGATAATTTCACTTTGGCAGTTTCTTCTTAGCATCATCACCAAACTTCGGATAATGGCATATTCCTACATATTGGAACCAAATGATCTAATTAGACCTTGAGTAGGTCATCGTTCTTTCTCGTCATTGCCAGACTATGAGTGACGGTTAATTTTTTAGCGTTAAATCCTTCATTTCGTTTGTTGGAGATATTGTTGCCAAAATGCTCTATTTTACGGTATAGAACCAAACCAACCTCACGGTTATCCATGTTTGGACTTTGCAACCTTTCTTTCGATCAAGTATTTGTGCGCCTATCCCAATTCGAGGGACTAGATATTTCGAACGCCTGTGTTTGGGTGATTATAAGAGATTGAGAGGTTTGGGACACATGATTTGATTGACCCATGTCTGGCTCTCAATCCCATTCTAGGATTGTGGAAGTACAATGGTTTTAGTTCCGACTTTCCGTGATTGTCCCTACATGTCCTTAGTTGTGCATGCTTTGCTTGATTGTTGTTGTCACGAAAGTCCTGTTCGTATGCCAATTCCTGTCTTGAGGAATTGATAAACTAGCTGCTTGGTTCTAAACAATATTTCCTCGAGGCTGCCTATTTTTTGCCATATCCAAATTCTTTCTAAGTTAAATTTTGGAAATTCGATTGTCCACCATCTTTCATCCTTAGAAATTAGCACAAGAGCAATTCAATCAAGAGATTTCCTTTCTGCGCAGCTTTATTCTCGTGCAGTGGCTGATTCCTATGATGTTAGGTTAAACCATCCTGCTGACCTATGAAAGGATATGTCTTCTGGTCATTTCTTGTCATTGAGCAATAGTAGTTTTTTGAAGATAGGGGTAGAAACTCAGTTGAGGTCCAACATCTACCTCTGGAAGCTAGTGCATCGATGGATCACTGCGATGAGTGTTTCTCACCAGCTTTGTAGATTAAAGTTTTCCTAGCATTGCCGAGGCAATACCGGTACTTAGTGAGTAGAAAGTTTTCCGAAGTTGCCAGGGCAACACCGGTAAATATGAAATAGAAAGTTTTCCAGCATTGTCGGTGCAATATCGATACGTAGGAATTAGAAAATTTTCCCGACGTTGCCAGTCAACACTAGTACTTGAAAGATAAAAGAAGGCCTTGGCATTGCCGAGGAAATATCGACAGTCAGGAGTTTGGGATTGATTTTCCCCATCGATTCGGTGGTACCTTTAGTCTAGTTGGGTACTAATTTCAATCTTTGAAAACTAGTACTCCGATGATTGGATTGTAGAAGTATTTTCTTAGCGCTGCCTATCTTCAGACAGTGTTAAAGTCACGTCGATGAGGACTGAATCATTCGTCCGATCTTGTAGAGTTGAGTAGATTCCTTTTAACCCAATGTGGTTTTTTTTATCAACGTTGCTTAAATCTGGGATATGCCACGTTGTTGAAGGGTGAGAGTCCTAGGTGTTTCTGTTGCCTAGCTTTATTTATAACCGTCAAGTATTACCCTTGAAGATGCAAGGCTTTTGCTTACCCAATTCCATATTTATTCTTATTCTCCAAAAAAAACTTCCTCTAACTGGTTCCGTTTATGATCTGACGACTATTAGCGGAACCCATCATTTCTCGGTGTCAAACTCCAGGTTCTTATAGTAAATTTGAAATTATTGAGAAAGTCATTACATTGCCATCGATATGACCGTGTTCATTGCTATAATGATCATGGAATGGTAGAGTTCAGTAGCGTTTGTCTTGAATCTGTGACACCTATTGCTTGTTTCATCCATATGCATTATGCTGGACTAATAGCATTGTTGCGGATATCAACCTTATTTGTTGGTTCCAATCTTCGAGAATCAATGGTTTAACTGCTGATTTTAAGCGCTCTCTCCTTACCGTTGTCCGTCTTTGGATAACAGCTGGTATTTTACAAGTTAGGGTTTGATACCCCATTCAAGCACTTGCTTCTGTCTTTAGAAGTAGGTGCATTGATGATTTGATTCTGTAAATGCCTTTCATCGTCGTCTATCTCTGTACAACGGTAAGTTCCTCCTTTTATTGCAAGTTGGAGCGATATTT
Source organism: Allium cepa (assembly GCA_030765085.1). Classification (NCBI taxonomy): domain Eukaryota; kingdom Viridiplantae; phylum Streptophyta; class Magnoliopsida; order Asparagales; family Amaryllidaceae; genus Allium; species Allium cepa. Next base: position 408,776,280 of record CM060928.1, on the reverse strand, counting down.
TATCCTAGCCAAGTGTTAGTGTGTTATCTGCCCCTTAGTCCATAGGGCTGATAATTCTAAACAATTGATGTGAGACTTGATGTTCTGGGCGGCTCCGTGGATGCCCTAGGTAAAAGGTACGTTGCAGCTCCTATCTCTGGGAACTTGTTCCTTGGGTGTCTTGAATTTTGACATTTTATACATTAACTTTGGTCAAAGATCAGAATTCTTTGCCAACTTCTTGGTTTATGAGCTTTGTGGCATTACTAAAGCAATGTCGGTTCTTTCGAGTAGTGGAGTTGATCCCTATTAATCCTGCAATAGACAAGTTTCCCGGTGTTGTCGAGACAACACCAATACTTAGAAAATTTTAATGGTTCATCGATGATGCTAGAGCAACATCAAGAAGTGCTTGCACGGTTTATCAAATGTGTGGCTTACGAAATGCATCACTTTTGAAAGTGCATGGCTTATGAAATGCACGGCTCATGAGAGTGCACGGCTCATGGGATCAATACGACCCGTCGGCCTAGAACGGTTTAGAACTTCTTGACATTGCCAATCTTCGGGTAATGGGAGGAGGTCATGCTTCGAGAGCATAGTTCCATAGCTCAAGAAGTGATGCGCGACTTATGGGAGTGCACACAATTGTTTGGGCCTTCCCGGTGCTGAAGGAGCGGTACCAGTTCTTAGAAGGTAAGGATCAAGTTTTTCCTTTAATCCAGCGATTTGACTTTGCTGGAACACGATTTCGTCCATTCTAAGAGATAACTAGTTTATGGATTAGATAACCATGGCTTGGATGATCCTCTCGTATTTTGGGAAAACGTGCATGGTCAAACAAATAAGATTGCCATGGTGGAGAGATCTATAGCTGACCGCATGAAGATGGTTATGAAGAAAGAGTTTACGGGAGTTAGGGGTAAGACTCTCAGTTTTTTATCCAAACTACCTTTAGAGAATTGGTCTTTAACTGGAATATAGTCTAAGAGGAAAAGGAACCGGTCATCAAGGGTGGTAAAGGAGAAGTTGGGAAGAAGTAAACAACTATTATGCTTCTATTTCGTTTGTTGCGTTCCCTAGATCGTTAAGTCTGTATTTGTCAGAATCCCAGAATTTTTGATCGGGCATAACAGAACTATGGTATGATTAGTCTCAGCCATCCTTGTGGCTATTCAAGTGTGTGTGATGCCCCCATGCCATAGGGCTGTTGGCGCACTTGAACTGTACCCAAGGTCTCTACGTAACTCGTTTGGTTGCCCCCAGTCCAGTGGGTATGGTTTTCTCGAGTTCTAAGTGTTGGTTTGATTCGAGTCAGCCTCTGATTAACCACAAGGTCGGTTCAATTTTGTCCTTGTCCCTTTGAGCGACTTTGAAGCTTTGAAGATCAGTATGTTTCATTGGTCGTTGGAAGTTATTTTATTAATTTTGCGGAGTGACCGATACGATTGTCAATTTGTGGCCCCAGAGCATGACCGCATTGACTTCGGGGAGATTTAGATCAGCGACTGCTGATCTTCCAGTTCACCTTCGCGGATATCATTCGTACTTAAATTTTGTTGATCTACCGGTTCGCCTTCACGATGCTTTAGTTTGTGAAATACGTTTTCGATCTCGAAGGGTTTATTGGATCAGATGACCGGTGATCTACTAATTTTCCTTTGTGATGTTTAGTTTATAAAAGACCTTCATGTTCACAAAGGGTTTCTTGGATCAAACGGCCATTGATCTATCGGTTCACCTTCACGATGGTTTAGTTTGTAAAAGACCTTCACGTTCGCGAAGGGTTTGTTGGATCAGATGACCGTTGATCTATCGGTTCACCTTCATGATGCTTTAGTTTGTGAAAGACCTTCACGTTCATGAAGAGTTTCCTGGATCATATGACCGTTGGTCTACCAGTTCACCTTTACCATGGCTTAGTTCGTGAAAAACTTTCATGTTTGCGAAGGGTTTTTTAGATCAGATGGTCGCTGATCTACCAGTTCACCTTCATGATGGTTTGGTTTGTGAAAGACCTTCACGTTCACGAAGGGTTTTTTGGATCAGATGACCATTGATATATCATTTCACCTTCACGGTGGTTTAGTTCGTGAAAGACCTTTATGTTCGTGAAGGATTTTTTGGATCAGATGACCGCTGATCTACCAGTTCACCTTAACGACGCTTTTGTTCGTGAAGGATTTTTTTTGGTCGGATGTCCCGTGACCAGACGGCTTTGGAACTGCAATTTTTCGATCCTGAGAGGAATTTTGGGATTTGGCTTGTGGGAACATGGTTTTATTGGTTCCTAAAGACTAAGGGTTGGATCTATGTGCTCGACGGTCCTTTGGACTAGACTTCTCGATGCTACCAGATGCGACACCGGTTCTCAAAAGGTGGATCGACATGACTCATCGAGGGCATAGAAGCATTTCTCTTGTCGTGCTCTCTGCAATCACCACAACGCCAGTTCTCATAAGGCATCAATTTAGGTTGATGTCTCATTCCTTAGTTGCTAGCTAGCTTGAGTGTCATTTGATAATCATCCTTCCGTATGATTTCGTCAGTTAGCCGGGACGCTTTTCTATTGGGTCTTAATAGCCTTGCTTGGGTAGAAGGTCCCTAAGGTCCTGTAGCTCCTTCACCATTTGGTATGTTCTTTGGCAAGTTGTCGGGTTTGCCTTCTTCCAGTTGCACTACTTCTGTTCTTTAGAACTGGTCTGCCTTCCAATAAAATTCTTCCAAGGTAGTTGGTTGTTTCATCCTTTAATGATTCCTAAGGGGCTTGCAATAGGATGCATACATCACCTTTGCATCGTCCATATGCCAGTTATACTTGTAACACAGAAATTTTAAATCAGTTGTACAAAAGGTATAATTGGCATGATAAAGTTCTTTGGATTTTCTACATGTTGAATGGCTTCAATGAATGGGTTTTGATTAGGGAAGTGCTCTGGGCGGTTTCAAGTTACGACTATTTATAATGCTTGAGAATAATATATGCATGATTGTCTATGCTTGAATGATTGGAAATGCCGATTGAATGGAAAATCACTTATGATGGGTTCATAGATCAGGGACGATCTTCAAAAAATTTCAAACTGGGTGATATCGGTCGGGGGTGACAAAGAAGGTCCCATAAGGTTGCATTCCAAATTTCAAGGTATTTAGAGTTTGCATGTTCGAGTTATGGGCAAAAGACGATGGATTGGCATTGATAGATTGGTGGTATTTTACTTGGACTCCGACTTAAGAAAATTTTCCATTTGCTTGGAGTCACAGACTTTGAAGTGCTGGGTTGGTCACAAGCGTTGCTTGGAGCCATTTGCATGTTTGCTTGGAGAAAATCCTGGTTTTACCCGAGTCTGATTTGGGCTAGAAATTCCTAGGTTTACTTCAAGTCAAATGGGTGATTACCCGAGTTCGACTTCGAGTCAAGACTTCCAGAATCCGCTTTAGGTCAAATAGGCAATTACTTGAGTTCGACTTCGAATCAATTCTGAAGTGAGTTTTTCAACAACCATTTTGATGATTTTCGATGATTTTGACGACAACCATTCGTGATTCGACGACGTGAGCTTCATGATGGGATTGGAAGTTGGTCAGTTGGGAGTGGTCATAATATACCATAGGAGCTTGGCATTGTAATTGATCTCGGTTTGTATCATCTCTTCTTGGTCCTACTACCTCTAGGAATACCGTTTGAGTAACAGTTCCTCGTCCATTGCTTGGCACTGTGCTACTGCACGGGTTTTAGAGCTTCTTCTATCGCTTTTCACATTGGCATTTTCATCCAATTTGTCTTCCTCAAATTGTTTTTCATCTTCGGAGCCACAGAGAGTCATCATTATATCCTTCCGTGGGGTTTTCACCCTTAAGTTCGGGTTTGTAGCCAGTGCTTTTGCAGTAGGTGGAGTGTTAACATTTTCTTCCGTTATGATTCTTGGAGCTCCACCCCTTACTTCCTTTCGATCATTGGCGATCCATGTACATGGATCGCTAGCAATCCATGTACTTGATTGATTTTATTACTTTGTCTTTTCGTGCCAATTGGATCATAATGCGAGAGTTTTGACTGACCCACGAGCGAACATCATGGATCGACGATCAATAGGAGAAGGGGGTTTGGGGGCAATGCCCTCGAAGTTTACGGCATATATTATGAACCTGTCTGATCTAAAGTAGATAACTAGATCTTTCGAACATGGATTAAGGATCTAACTTCTGAACCTATCTAATCCAAAGTAGCTAGCTAAATCTTTGCCTGATTTGGGCTCTCAGTGAAAGCACTAAAATATTAACCCAAAAAATGGATCAACACCCTGGTTTAAGAGTGAAAGCACCAGCCCCGTTCTTATAGAGAAATAATATAGATAATATGTATAGAAAAGAACAGTAAAAGAAAGAAGACAAGAAATTTTTTATAATGGTTTGGCTGTTAATGAAGCCTACGTCCACTTTATAGTTTTTATTATACACCAATGGCACTTACAGGTAGTGGTTGGTTACAAGGCTTTTGATTGTCCTTAGCTAGATTGAATCTCCAAGGTTAGAATCCACTGTAGAATCATAGTGAATTCCTTTGGAGATTATTGTGAGGGAAATGAAGAGTGAAGAAATTTCCAACGGAGCTTTAGAAACAATTCCGGAGAGGATCCCGTTTGTGTTGCAGGTAGGATGGTATTTATAGAGATTGGGGAGTTTCTGGGCCAGGCATGTTCACTGACTGCTTATAGATGGACTCAGGAAGATGCAACGAAGCTCAGCTTGCGACCCAAGCCAAAACCATGGATCGCTAGCAATCCATAGATTTTGCTCGCATGTGAACCAATCACTTAGCTCCTCCTTTCCCTTCTTCGCCTAGTTAGCCCGCCAAGAATCCATGAATAAGTATGGATCACTAGCAATCCATGGTGTATGGATCGCTGTATGGATCGCAAACGATCCATACACTTAGCATATGTTGGCTTTCTTCGCTTCCCATGTGCCTTAGTGACTCAGTGATGAAGTATGGATTGTTGGCGATCCATAGTGTATGCATCGCTAGCGATCCATGCATTTACATATTTTATGAACTTTGATGTCTGGCATGCTTTTGTTGCTTTGTATAGATGTGGTTCGTGTAGTCTCGTTGCACGTCGCTTTATTTTGATGACGATCTATTTATTAGTTGCTTTTGGCTCCTTGTTCTAGTCCTTTCGATTGGCTTTTGAGCTATTCTGACTCGATGGAGTTCTCTCGACTTTCTTTGAATTCTGCTGGGTTAAAAACTCAAATTACACAAACATCTGGAACAATATTTATAGTTATTGAAACCGAGCCAGCACGCAGCAAGTTAAAGGAATGGATTTCATATTATTTTACCATTTTGGATCTTACTGTGCCTACGAAGTCTAAATTAATTTAGATATGTTCCAAATAAATTTTAAATATAATCGTTATTTTATTTAACTGATTAATAAAAAGATTATATTTGTTCATAAGTGATGCTAAATGTGTATATGTATATCAAATACACATATATATGTATGTGCATGTACAATATATAATGTGTACATGGTTTAACATATGGATCTAAGTGTTGGAATTTACATTACAACAGACAAATTAGCCCCTTTATATATGTGTTTGCTGTCTAGTATTTTTATAAAATCAATATAATTTAAAATATACATATATATAATATATACACACACATATAAAAATTAATTCATACACACATATATATACACAAAATAATTACGTATGAATATGTTTTAAATATATAAAAGCAACTCAAATTTTAATATTAAAATTAGCTAAAGAAATATTCAATATTAAAACCATTTTAAAGTTCAAAATAATAGCTCATTAAACTTCAAAATTCAAATTTAAATATTTATAAATTTAATATATATATATATATATATAAATGAATTAAAAAAGATTTTTTTAATTTGAAAATGCATATATATATTTTATAAAATACTAATTTATAAATATTAATTTATATATTATAAAATATTAAAATTATAATTTTATATTTTTGTCTTAAATTGTTTTGATAACATAAAAATATATAATTTGTGGAAGTTTTTTCAAATTTTTTTAGATTTTTTTTTTAATTTCATATCCCAGTAGAAATGTTAAAAAAAGCAATTTTCTATTTCGAAAGTTATTATATCATATACCAAATATATGTATATATCCACATATTTATTTGTGTAAATTATAACACACACACACACACATATATATAAAATTAAGACTTAGATATACAGATGTATATACTGTTTTTGATTTTATGTATATATACATATAAATTCATTTTCAAAAAAACATTTATAAGAAAATTTTGTTAAATAATTCATACATATATTTGTGATGAATATAAAACTAATTTAATTATAAATCAAGTTTTAAATTATTTAGAATATTATAACTTTAAAAAATGGTTTTTTACATCATGGCCAAAAATAAAATAAGTACATAATTGTATATATACTTTTTAAGCACATACAAATATATGTTAATTGATTTGACAACAAGAAGATATACAAATTAATGATATTGTAAATTATAATCTATTCACATGTAATGAGATAAATTCAAATATAAATTAATAAATTGGTATTTAAATGTTACATAATTGTTGCCTTGATGATTCACCATATGTATTGAGTCAAACTCCGTGTATAGATTTGGTATAAATGCCTCGAGAATATTAAAGGGACTAGAAGTAATCACCACGCCTTAAACTACATTTATTTTATTTTATTAGAAAATGAAAGGGAAGAACCCTATAATTTTTAGTTAGAACTAATGGTGGTAGAGGCTTAAAAAGATTAAGGGTAGGTGGTGTTTAAATAGGCAATGGAGAAGTGGGAAAAGTGGAGATCTAAATCTCCTAGTTTACCTCTTCTTCAGCATAACTCAAAAACAACTTTTGCTTTCAAAGATCAACCCCTCCCTATACCATAGGGCTGGCCATATTATAGGGTCGGATGGCCCTTAAAACTTCCATACCAAATTAGTATTAACATAATTAAAATTCAATTTAAACATTTATCAATATCACATATCGATACATGCATATATTATTTTTATATACACACTTTATTAAATATAATTAAAATAAATCAAATAAAAGTTCAACAATTAATATTTAATGAATATTAATTAACTTAATCAATTTGTTACAATTATAATTTAATTAAATCGCATTGTATTTTGGTGTATTCAACATTTTGATTGTACGACTCATAGGTGTAAATTCAGTGGATGATTAATATCAAACAATTTGAATATTAACATTGACACGTCATCTTAGCTGGTAGTGTGACATGTTGGTCGAATATATCGCTTACAAAATTTTAGTAATAATCCAATTTTACTATTTTAAGGGTCCCCAGTAGCGACAATTACTTACACTAATTCTCTTCGTCAAAACTACATCACATTAGAACTTATAGAATTTGGTACAGGGCAAAATCCAATATCGTCCACATTCAACTTGTAAAATCCAAACACAAATTAGTTCAATAGTAACTATTATTATTAACCAAATTACTTTTCCAATAGACTATGACTTTAGTTGGCTACAATTGACCGTGGTACTAACCCAACATAATTGAGAAGATGAATTCTCTACTAAAAAGTGTTTCACTTCCAATGTTTCAACTCAGACCTAAATAGACGTTCGATGGATTTCGTGTCATGATTTAACTATAATCAAAGTAGAGTGTCTATAACACCCCAAAAATTTAAGTGGAGAAGTTTAATAAAGAATTAAATTTAAATATAACAAGGGAAAATGTAATTTTTGCAAGCATTCAAATTTGGCTAAGAAACTTCTACTATTGTGTTATATGGAGGAGATACGAATGTTTTAAAATTTGAAAACAAATTAAATTAGTTAATAAACTTTCCTTAATTGAACAATCCCTGGTCGACACCATAAGATTCGTCGGTCGACAGGTAGCAGTCGGTTGGTCCCTCTAGCGATCAACCGGTTACCATTAAAAATCACTGAGTTCGTTGTAACCAACGATCTGGATTGAACAAAATATTTTTTCTTGGCTATGAAGAAACCGGTTGATGTTACAGATGAAGCTTAATATTCTCTGGGGTTAGTTTAGTGGTTATGACTAATCTAAAACACCTATAAATACAGAGCTAACATAAATCCTAATTCGTTAGAAATTCATCAGTATACCGAAACTCTATCAAAATCTCTTCTCCTCCACTTGTAATTTCTCCAAAATGAAATAAAAATAAAACAAAAGAACTCAAGAAGAGAGGATCAAGGAAGGGGAAAGCAAACGAGGTTAGATTTCTAAGCAGAGGTTAGGAGCGAAGCTTGGATCCGAGGTGAGAGTGAACATTTTTAATAAGATTATTATTTATAGTTAATTTTCACAACACCAGAAAGGCAATTTCCTCACGGTTATATGCGTGACAAAACTAATTTGTTACGGTTATAGCCGTGAAAATAGGTACCGTGGGAAAATTCAGTCACACTTTTGCTCACGGTTATAACCGTGATAAAAATAGTAATTTCTCATGCTTATAACCGTTATAAATTTGGATATTATCACACTTATAACCGTGACAGAACAATATTTACTCACAGTTATAATCGTGATAAAATGGTTATTACTAACAGTTATAACCGTGGGAAATTTAGATAGTATCACACTTATAACCGTGACAGAACAATAGTTTCTAACATTTATAACAATTACAAAAAAGGAAACTCTAACACTTATAACCGTGAAAAATGCAAATTATATCACAGTTATAACCATTATGAAAGGTTATTTTCTAACACTTATAACCATGAAAACTAAAACAGTATCAAACAAACTATATAGCACCAATATTTTATTATAGCTACAAACAATCTATACAAAAAAGTATATAGTATTAACATTAAGAAAACATACGATCAATAATTAGAACAACACCAAACATTTATGTTTCATTCAAACACCACAAAGGATACTTCGTACCAACAACACAAATTATAACATACAAGCATAGTATATATAACAAGCTTTAAAACACTGTTTCAGAATATAACTACATAGTGTCTAGTAACTTACTAATAACGCAAACGACACTCGGGCCAAATCACAAAACCCACTTCAACTAATTCGGATAGCGTGTAATGGCCATTTTGTGGTGCTTCATAAATTGAAGCTTCTGGATTGTAAACGTTATCCACCCGAACAACTTTCTCTCCTTCAACCACCTTTCTACCATGACATATCTTTTGCGTCCCAATGTGTCCTTTTGTTACTTCCGTCAAATCTACTGACAATAGTGTTACTGGTTGTTTCTCTCTCGTAGAAGATCCCATTATTCCATTTAGTGGAGCACCTAAGCTACTCCAGGACTGTTGAGATTTTGCTCTGTATTAGAAGCAGCTTCTCCTCTTTATGTCGGCATATTTCCTCCAATATGATTTACAAGCATCTTTATACATTGTCTCATATCATTTACAGCTAAACTCATTGTTTTCATCTCTTCACGCATTTCTGTTTTCCATTGTTGATTTGCATTCTCTTTGTAATTGGTAATGGCTTTTGAAGCTTGAAAGAGTCTTACTTGCTTTACATTAGACGTAGAGCCAATAGCTCAACAATAGCTTCCCTTTTTATCATCCCGAAAAGCTTCGGCAATGGGATCATTTTCAAAATCTTCTAAACTTCTTATTCCATCTTCTCCATTAACACTAGCTTCTGATTTTGTATTTCTTCGGCTGCTTCTATCAATGCCTACACATTTCATAATTTTGTAAAGATGTAAAATTACATAGCAGAGGTTAAATATATAATTGAAACTGGAACTGAAATTAGCAGATGTCAATTTTCATTTGTAATCATATTCATAAATTACATATGGATTTGTGTGTTAGGAGTTTATAATATAAAGTAGTATGGCTTTGTATATTGCATAATATAAGTTAATAACGCAAATAATTTGAGAGAAAGAAAAGAAAAAATGGGTTTGTGTGTTAGGAGTTTGAAACATCCTCTCATTTTTCCTACATGATTTGGATTGTATATAGTAAGGCAAACTAGGATAAGGTTCAGCACATATCAGGACATACAACATTGAAATGTTATTATATGTGCAATTAGGATTGAAATCGGTGCGAAGATTTAGATATTACTATTTGACTGGTCAAATGTTAAATAGATGCTAGTTTAAAACATCAAAGAATAAAACAAGTCTACTAAAGAGAAACTAAGGTAAAATAAGTATAATTGACATAATTACAAGTGGAAAATTATACATGAAGTTTTTTTTCATTTGCAGCAACTTGCAGCTGCCAGTGGTGGCAGTAGTCTGTTGCTGCTGCTCTGGTTGCAGCAGGCAATTTTAAATCTTTCAAAACAGTCGGCCACCAAAACTTGGATCGCTGCCAAATCGAAATCATGTGCCATAATTGCTGCATTTCCTTTGGAAGCATACTATACAACCATTGTTTATTATCTGGGACGTTAAAAGTTTATAATTTTGTTCACAAGAAATTATTGTAAGATGTTGATGGATTAACACTACACAATGCAAGAAGGATAAGAAGCTGTAGAAAGAATTGTTTATGGAGTTCAAATGAATATCTAATGTGACTAAAATACTCAGTTGCATTTCTCAGTAAGCAAGACTAATTAGTTTTAATTTGATGTCAATCATGTGCTGCAGGGTTATCAAAATTATGAATAAACTATGTGATCAATTCCTTATTTCAGGGTCATTAACACTACAAGTTTTATGTTTGGGGATTTTATATAAAGGAATACATACTAATACTTATTTCAGCTAGCCCAACATTTCTATAATGTTTATATACCTCTTTCAATCTTTACACATAATTAAAGTATGAAAAAATATATAGTCAAATAAATAAAATAAGCAATGACATGCTACTGTAACATATTAACAGCAATAGTAATAGCTACCTATATACCTCTTTTCTTTCTCTCAAATTATTTGCGTTATTAACTTATATTAGTAGACTACTAATTATAAAACAAGTGTATGCAGCTGCATTTTGGTAATAGCTACTTATCAGTAAACTCACTAACTCGAATCCTTTGATTGGCTACAAACTACTCTCTGCAGCAATCCTTTGTATGAACTAAAACAAGTGTATGCAGCTGCATTTTGGTTAGTATTGATTTAAAACCAATAGAAAACTATTGACTTGAGGTGAATTGTTTCTGTTATTTAGCTTGATGGTTGTTGAAAGAAGATGGTATTGGGAACGTTGTAAAGTAAGGAAGGTAGGGGATGGTTAATATTGTTACTGTGTGGCTATTGATGGATTATTGAAGGTGTTTGGTGTTTATGGCAGTGCTTTGGCAGTGAGGGTATGTGAGGGCATAAGTGTGGAAGATCTTTTTGGTGGTGGACAGGCAAGTATTGATGTGATGGAGCAAGTGATTGTTTGGTCTCGTTGTAGCTGGATGATCAGGTCCAGTGTGGAACGGTTGCAGGCAGAGGATGGGAAGAAGGAATGCTTCAATTTGGTTGTTGTCAGGTTGATGATTTTGGGCAGAAGGAAGTTTTGATGTTATGTGCAGTGAGATGGAAGTGAAAGTTTTTAGTAGTTTACAATGGAAGTTGCAAGGCATTTGATGTGTGCAGAAATGCACAGATATGCGCAACAACAGGGATGTTTTGAAGTAAGGTTGTATGGTAGTGGCAGTGTAGTTGATAGAAAATAAAAGTTGTTGTATGATTTAAATATGGAATATTCATCTTACAGCTTAAAGTCATGCAGCATGGTCTATTTGGACTCTCTTCCTAATGATAATCAATTTAGATAAATTTGTAAAAAAAACTAAAGTTGTGTCAGCATTCGTCTTGCATTGTTTTTTCTTCTTATCAGCATACTCAACTAAAAAAGCTAAAAAATTACACGCAAACCCAACTAAAAAAACTAAAAAATTTAGATAATCAGTTCAGTGTTAATACAAACTTAACTATAAATCAAAGACTTACATATTTTTCAGCGGCGCAAGGAAGCACCTCTCTGGGTTTTTTACTTGTGTGTGCCATTTTCCATGCCTTTGCTCGTGTAATTTTACATACGGGATTATCAGTTTCCTACATGAATAAATGTAAATATATTAAACAATTATACAATATTATCGCGATTACTTGTGAAAGACTTACTACGTACCAATTCTTCATATAGTCTACTATAAGATTTTCTTCTCAATGTATGATTTATGGTGTTCTTTCTTTTATTATCAGCATCCGTCTTGCATTGTTATTTCTTCTTATCAGCATACTCAATGCCGACGAACCCCTCCCACTGAACTTTATCAATGTCTTCGAGTCGGTTATCAATTACAAGACTCCTAGGCAATAACTCTCCTTTTGTTTTAAGATATAGCTTTCTCAATTTCGTTTTTGCTGTTCTGAAGTACTGTGAAAACGCCTTCTCTAAAATAGGTCGAGCTAAATCGGGGTTTATATTCAAATCAAACTCCTTCTATAGAAAGGGAAAATAATTATGATTTTGTACTTCAATTATGCATAAAAAAATCATTCTTGTAAAAATTGTAAACTCAAATACCATGAGTGATTTCCATAAATTATCCCTGAAAAACCCATCAACTTTCCTCCAATCATCATAGCTAATGGGAATATGCCTTCGAATTAGAGTGCCACAACGGGAATTCCACTTTGTTGCATCGTCGCCTTTAGCACCATCCATCTCAACAATTATCGAGTACTTTTTATTTGGTGAGGGAGGAGGAACTTCTTCTTCCCTGCTTTCTGTATGTCTACTGCAACTAGCCGACATACTGCCAAAATATAATGCAAGAGATATAACACCTATCTACAAAATATAATGCCATAAAATTATATAAAGAACAATATACCATTTAAAACTGCCACTTAAAACTCACATATTTCCAAAAGTCTGCCATGCTTTCTGTTCATATTCATTAATTTTGAATTTTTACATCTCAATTCATATGAATGGAAAGCTTCACGCATTTTAAAAGCTCACACATACTTGCATACTTGCATGTCCCTGCATTTGCATTGAAATATACTATCTCTGCTGCATTTAGAAGGATGGTTTTATATGTCATGTGAAGATTTAATGAATGATAACAAATGAGGATACATGGAAGAAAGAAATGCCTTTATATTTTAAATTTGTTGAAATTTCTGATCTATGGCAACATGATAAATGTCAACTAATGACGGAGAATACTAATAAAGTTACAAAACAAGCAACTACTACTTCAATCAAGCTCATCTATTTGGATTCAATACATTTCAACAACGTTGTTAAGTTAGATTGCTCCTTTAAAACTGACTGGAAGTTTGTTGGTAATTCATAGTCATCCATGCTATCAGTCAAGCGTTTAGGTGAACGTCGTACAATGGACCAATCGGGATTTTGTATGTCTGGTATGTAAAAAACTTGACTTGCTTTTGATGCAAGAATTGCAGGCTCATCATACTCTTCATCGCTGCTTATAAGTTTTTTTAGATTCACCATCAACAAATTAGAGTCTAGACAAATCTTACAACCATGCATTTTATCAGCAATATTGACCCACTCACAATAGAATACATGTGAAAATTCATAATAATCAACTTCAATGATTTCCTTGATAATACCATACCAAGTGGTGTCATCATCTGTAGGATTCAAATCTGTCACACTTGCAACAAATGTTGTTATTGCATCCATACAAACACCGCTATCTTGTGTTGAAAGGGTATCATTATAGCTCTGTGGAGAAAATACATAACCATTTATTCTATACTCAAGATGAGTTTTGGCTTCCCACGTTGGTCCACTAACGTAATACCATAACAATGAATCCATACATTTTTATTCCATTAACTACTAACATAATTTAATTAAGTTAATTAATGTTAATTTGATTATCGAATTATGATCTTTGTGGAATTTAACAAACCTTCTTGTACAACCACTCAATGAATTTAGTTTGCACTACTACTTTCGTCCTTGCATGGAGCTTCTTTCTACTTCGTTGAGCATCTTCTAACGACGATCGGTATTCACTACAAACCAATATATGGTGGCGTAAGTAAATATTAAAGTTATATCTTATAGCGTGTAGGAAAAAAATGCAAACCTATAATAATCATCTCGGTCCGGAATTTCCATCCTAAAAAGTATCCACCTTCGAATTTGAGTATGTTGTATGCCGGATAATTTGATAGTTTTACCCTCAATGATGGAATGTTCATAAATGTCATCTCCATTCTCATCTAAAAATGGTGCTTGTTTTGAGCTATGATTACTAGTACGTGTATTTGGCATATATTCCATGGCATATTTAACAGATTTTGAAACAAGATATGCTTCGGAAATTGATCCCTCCACGTAGCGTTTATTGCTTGGTATGTCTTTGCATTCCTTCATAGCTCTAATATAAAAATACATCGTTTACGTTACCAATGAAAAAGAATCATGTGATAATTTTATTTTAAAAAAATGCCGCACCTTTCAAATGGATACATCCATGTATAACTTACTGGTCCACATTGTAGTGCCTGATCAGCTAAATGCACCATTAGATGTATGCTTATGTCAAAAAATTGAGAGCGAAAATAATGCACCAACACGCATAATGCCTCGGCAATAATATCTTTGGCAGCTTGGACATGCTCTCGAATTAAAACCTTCGAACAAATAATATTGAAGTACACACATACTTGTAATATCGCACGTCTTAAGTCACGACACTTTGGATAAGCATGTTGAACCATGATAGGCAAAAAATACTGGATAATAACATGATAGTCATATGACTTTCTAATATTCAAACTGGGTGGTTGAATATTTACTAAGTTGCTTAACTTAGTCCCAAAGCATGATGGAAGTTTTGCATCTTTTAGAATTTGACAACATTGCATCCTGTATGTTTTATATAATGCAAATTTGGAAGATTATTTGTATCTATCAAACAGCAAGTTAATGAAATGCTCCGATACATTCTTCTCACTGTGCATCACGTCAATAGCATGTCGCACTCTATGACTACTCCAATACTCTAAGCCAAAAAGAATCGACTTCTTATACCATGCTGGTCTTTCATCATCGCCATTTTCGTTTACAAAATGTTCATCGTCAAGGTCGATATCATCTACTATGCGTTTTTTGTTTTTTGTTATTTTACCGGGTACATATTTGA
Organism: Allium cepa; assembly: GCA_030765085.1. Lineage (NCBI taxonomy): Eukaryota > Viridiplantae > Streptophyta > Magnoliopsida > Asparagales > Amaryllidaceae > Allium > Allium cepa. The sequence goes on along the minus strand of CM060928.1, from coordinate 408,761,137 downwards.
TATGAGCAAGCTTTTCTAAAAGAGTTGATCCCGTCAATCGTGTTGGAGGTTCCTTATTCTCTATATTCTTATACCGTCCATGTTTTAGTGCCCTATATGGATAACCATTCTTTAATAATCTTCTATGCTTCGTGTAAACAATCTTATTTCCAATGCGTTCTGATTCAGTCTCTATAGCACAAACATGACATGCTTTGTAACCATGTGTTACACAACCAGATAAATTTCCAAATGCAGGTAGATCATGAATTCCCCATAATAGCATTGCTCTCAAAGTGAAATGCTCTTTCTTATCCATGTCAAATGCAGGCACTCCCTCTGTCCATAGCTGCTTCAGTTCATCGACAAGGGGTTCCAAATACACATCAATATCTTTACTAGGTGCTCTTGGTCCAGGAATTAACAAGCATAACATTTGAAACTCTGAGTTCATACATAATGAAGGGGGTAAGTTATAAGGAACCGTATACACAGGCCAGCAAATATAATTACTTGATTGTGTTGCACTAGGGTTAAACCCGTCAGTAGCAATACCAAGCCAAACATTTCGCCCATTTTTACCAAACTCTGGCCACTTGTTCTTCAACGATCTCCATTCGGCTGAGTCAATAGGATGACGCATGGAATTCCAACAAGGTTTTGCTTCACTATGACATAACATCTTTCGAGCTATCCATGGTATAGTATACAACCTTGTTAATCTCGGAGTTATTGGAAAATATTTCAAAACTTTTCGAGGTTGTTTTGTCATTTTTACCACTTCCCCTTGATTTTTAACTTTAAATCTCAACGTATGACAACGTGGACATTCCAACGCATCATTGTATTCCTTCCAAAACAATATACAATCATTTTCACAAGCATGTATACACTCGACTTTCATTCCCAAATCCTTTAACATTTGTTTCATTGTCGAGTACTTCTCCGGTATTGTATTTTCCTTTGGAAGCCACCGCTTCAATCGTATCAACAACTCTGTCATACTGTTTCCTGACCAAGAAAAAACTGTTTTTAAATTATGAAGCTCTATAATGACACTTAATGTTGTAAGACCATCTTCACAAGAAGGGTGTAATTTTTCATTTTCTTTTCTTTTGTATTCCTGGTACTTTTTCCAATGGTTACCATCACCGACGCCTTCAACGCTACCATATACTCTATATGCATCATCAACAAAGTCTTCAAGCGCATATCCTACATGGTTTTATTCTTGAAATTGATTAGAGTTGTAAGCCTCATAGGTATTATGTCGCTTAGTATTGACCACCACATCATTGTCGCTTCTCTCGCCATGGAAAAACCATTCGTCGTATGTTGGATCCATACCATGAATGATCAAGTGTTTTTCTACTAATTTAAAAGCCAACTTTTTTGAATTCCTACACTTTATACAAGGACAACTGCATAATCCAAAGTCCGGTGGTGAATGACTCTTCGCGAATTCCATAAAATATCGAACTCCTTGTATATATTCACTGGTATTACTATGCCGAATTCTAATCCACTCTCTCGATGTAGACTTCGACATTAGCAAGTAAATTTATTTGTTCCTACAATTTTATGTAAATACAACATTAATACATAAACGAAGCATTAAATATGCTAATATAAATAAGACAATACATGAACAACTCAAGGTTTGGGTTGTCTTGGATATCTTTTGAAATTAATAGTCATTATTTCAGAAAATAAAAAGAGTAATAACAATAAAAGTAATTCTAGGCTTCAATATTGTTTATAGACTAAGGTACTCCGCCAACAATCACTCAGATAAACACTTCTGCCAACATCCCCTTTAAACTGCTGCTCCACTATATTGCACAGACGTCACCATACCCCTCTCAATCATCATGGCACTGACCACCTGCTGCTGCTCCTCCAATCGTCACTGTTACAACACACTTCCCACTGCATTCAATTTCAACTGCAGCAAAACTGCACTCTACCTCACTGACAACCACCTATATTTCATAGAACCAACAACGGTTCTTCCTCTACCTTAAACAACAAGCCATCGCCCACTCAACCACTGATCATCACTTGCTTTCTGCCAAACTACTGCTTCTATCAATCACCAACAATATCAAAACATCCGCATAACACTTCTGGAACACTGACTAGTGGACTGCCACAACCCATACTTCCAACTGCCTAGCCAGTCGTACTCCATACAAACATATGTTTCCACCTGACAGTTCTACATCACCATCATTCACATACCCCACCATCACAATACTATAATTCACAAACTTTTTCAACTCATTTCAACATCCCCTTGCTTCCACTCGATCAGCATAACTGTTGCTTTACAGACCATCACCATACCACCACTTAAAACACCACTAACCCACTTGCTGCCATTGCTACCACTACAATTAGTTGACTACTCACCATTGTCTTGCTCCCCGACCATTGCACACTGCAATATAACAAACACTTGCACTTCATCGATACATTGTCACCAGGTTTAAACCTGACATGGAATGTGGCTGGCTATTCCTGAGTGATGAAACGATGGTTTATTTCTACGCAAAAGTTTCCGTCGAAAAGTGTTAATGCAATTGGGGTAGTATCATTTCGATAGAAGGAAACATACCAATAACCCAAAAGGATTTTGCGGAAGCTACAATTAGTTATTTCATGAAGCTATTCGATCAGGCCAAAAGTAGCACTGCATCACGAGTTATTTGCAAGAATATTGTTTCAGAATACAGTCAAAATTCACTAAACTGTTGAATATGCGCTTATATGATTTTTGTTTGATGAGAATAAACATATATACATTCATTTAAATGTATTTGTTAATATACTACTTTTTTTTTCACAGATTAAATAAATATTTATTGAATAAAATTAAACAACACAGAATTTGAATTCAAACGAATATTTTATTCAAACTAATATTTATTACAATTTTGAATAGTACAATTTCATGCTTTCACTATACATATACAATTTTGAATACATCACGATTTTATATTTACATTAATAACCTCACTACATATCACTCACACTCGTATTTTATCTTCAACTGCATTCCAGTTTGAATCCAGCATCTGAGCAATCTGCAAAAATATACACTAACGCAGTAAAATTGAAAAAGAAATATTTTTGCAATATAAAATAAAATATGATTTTTGAAATTATTATTTGCCTCAGTTATTTGGGTTGTTCGTCATAATTTACATTTGAATTCATCATACACGAACAGTGTGACATGCACAGTGTATCACTGTACATGCCACAAGGCCGTGCACACCGATATACACGTGATTGATTTACAGGGACAGGTGAGCACAGGTCAAACCCAAATGAAAAGCCGGGTTCAACTCACGTGCAATACATTGAAAATCACGACACGAGCACAAGGTCAAATCCGAGTTTTGAGACTGGATTCAACACAAGGCAACTTGAAGAATGCAAAGCTTCGACAAATCAAAACTGCACCAAAGCATCAATAATGCATGAAACAATGAAACAGCCAGTTGCAACAAAGACCAAGCTGCAAACAACTCTGTGCACATTGATACATGATCAGTACACAAACAACAAGCTGCAGTAAAGCATGAACATGTGTGGACAATGAAAACCAAAGCCATCAGGTCAGAGACAACATTCATGCTAAATGAAGTACAGTATGCAACAACAATTCCAAATGTCCAGACCACTGTAATAAAGCAACATGACAACAGATCAATTCCAAATGCATTAGTGAAGTAGTAATGAAACTGCAGTGACCATACACATATATGTATACAAATGATCAGCCATCAAAGTGCAGTGCAACTACAAAGAACACAGTGACAACGTCAAGTTCAGACCAAACAGCAATGATGCTAATGCAACACAGTGCAGACACCAATAATACAAGAGAGGCACAGTAACTACAAAGTGTCCAAACAACAATATGAATGAACATACATATGCATAACAACCAGCAATATGAAAAAGGGCAGGTGGACAGTACAAAACTAAAAACAATACCCAATACACATGAATGCACAAATGCACCTAGAAAGTGACACAGTGAACTGCAAGTGTCGACCAGTCACAAATAAAAACTAGCTGCTGAATTCCGAGAATGTAAACAAGTCGCAACCACTACAACAGGCCATCAGTGAAACCAAGATGCTACAGATATCAGCAACATCAACTAGACTCGACAATGAACCAGAATGCATATGTAACCAGTGGCCATAAACAGAGTGCATGCTACAACAATAAAGACCAAGGCTACATAATGAACTACATGACATGAACAATGCAACTGATCAGAGAATATCACTGACTCAAATGTAGTGAAAGATCAAATGCCACTAGACAAACGAACCAGTAAATATCAGGTGCACATGCATGTCAAAGTACAAACTACACATGAGATAACAAGCTACATGAAGACCAGCAAATAAATGAAACAGCATGTATACATATACGCAGCTTGAATAAGAATACATCAAGTCACGGTCCAAACCATTAAACACTATGAAGCCATAAGGTTCCAAATTACCAAAGTCGGATAATACGAAGAACAGAATCATTATCACAGCACCATGACCGAAGTCAATAGAAGAAACATCGGAGAGTCAAGTCATGGAAGCATACCGAAGCCAAAACCAGAATTCATGAAATCAAAGACCAAGCCGAAGTCAATGTTGAACAAGTCAAAGTCGAAACCGTGGTAGCAAAGCAAATTGACCAAGTCATGAATCAACAATGTGACCATCAAGCAACGAAAGCATATTCATATTGAACAAGTCAGATACATCTCAAACATCAAAGTGAAATCAAACGGCCGAAGACGAATTCAAACAATTTTATACGAATGCAAAAATAGGATTTCGAATCCTTTATAAACCCTGAGATCATCATCGGCAAATGCATCGAATCCCAGAAAGCACAAAATCAGTAAAGCAAAAGGATATAATTACATACCAAAATTCGATCAACGAAGCAGCCGCGGTGAGGAAATCAAAGAGCATCGAAGTCTAACAGTATCAAAGGTCGGCGCTTCAATTTGCAAGAACCCTAGTTTGAATCGAAAGGAGGAAAGCCCTAATTTTGCAAAGAGATACGAACGAAAAAACAACGGCCGCCATCTCCAAATAAAGGAATAAAGAAAGGAACGGGTTAAAATATAAAAGGGGGGCCGACCTATTATTTTAAGGGCTTTGTATTTTATTAATCAGGGTTTTTGAGTTTAAATTGTTTTTAATTTGTATTTTCTTTTTAAACCGTTTTAAATTTCTAGTCGTGTGACTAGGGGACAAGCTACGTGGCGTAGCTTGAGAATTCGCAACTCGGTGGTTGAGTTGTGGCAAGGTTTTAAGCATAGAGTTAGATTAGTCAATAGCGGGTATAGCGAGTTTACGTGTGTAAGCGTGGGACTATCTAATTTCTAGTAGAAACCTTGGGGGCAGCACGTAGGCAGGGTTTTGCCGAAGCTGGGTAAATTCTGTGTTGTTCTGTTATTTATATTCTGCGATATCTGTGCTGCTATTCTGTGATCTGAATTGAATATTTTATAAGCTTCCGCGATTAATTTTTATAATTAACACTATCACCCTATTCACCCCCCCTCTAGGGTGAAATCGATCCTACAAGTGGTATCAGAGCTAGGAACAAAAGCCGTTTTTGTTTTAAAAATTTGATTTTTTTTTTCAAAAACCAATTTTTGTTTTAAAAATTTGAATTTTTAAAATGGCTTCTTTTAATACTGCTTTTGCTGAGGGTCAATCCATAGTTAGACCACCAATGTTCAATGGTGAATATGCTTATTGGAAAAATAGGATGGAAATCTTTCTGAAAACCATTGACGCTTGGAATATTGTTGAGACAGGTTATAGAACACTGACTATAACTGTAGATAATCAGGAAGTAGATAAACCAAAGGATTAATGGACAGAACTAGAAAATAGATTACAAAATGCTAATTCTAGAGCTATGGATTATATTATTTGTTCATTAGATCAATTTGAATTTAATCGTGTCTCACATTGTCTAACTGCACAGGAAATATGGCACAAACTAGAAGTGACTCACGAAGGAACATCTCAAGTCAAAGAATCTCGCCTTGCCATGCTAAGCAGCGAATACGAGAACTTCACCATGGCGAAGGAAGAAAATGTCAAAGAGATGCATGGACGACTTTCCAATATCGTATACAAATCAAAAGCTCTCGGAAAAACATACACCGAATTAGAAATAGTCCGGAAAATCCTCAGAGTCCTTCCACGAAGCTTTGAAGCAAAAGTAACTTCCATACAAGAATCGAAAGATTTAAAACAACTCAAAGTTGATGAACTCATCGGAAATCTCACCACATATGAGCTAGAGATAAAATTCAAAGAAGAGCGTGAAGGAGGAGATACTCGAAAGAAATCGATAGCTCTCAAAGGTACAACTAAAAGTGATGACGATGACGATGATGATGGTGCAGAAGAACTAGAGTTGTTGATAAAGAAATTCAAAAAGTGGAATCGCAAACACGGAAATCCAGCTCGAAATCAGGAATTGAAAAGCAGAATAGGCAAAGCATTTGACCACTCAGAAGAACAGAAGATCATTTGTTATAATTGCAACAAACCTGGTCATATCAAGCCCGATTGTCCACAAATTAAATTCAGCCATGGAAAGAAACAGAAAAAGAAAAGTTTTGCAGTCACTTGGGATGAAATAAACGAGGATGATCAAAGCACTGGCAGTGAAAGCGAAAAGGCAGAATTGTGTCTTTGAGGTGATACAACTGACAGTGACGATGACGAGCCAAGTGAGGTATCAAAACTTACCCATTCTGAGTTGCTTATATATTTTCATGAAGTAAACGGCTGTTATGAACGACTTAGGGAAAAATACGCCAAACTTGAATCTCAAAAGGATATTTTGATAGAATGTAATGAACAACTTGACCAATTAGTTAAAACCTATCAGAGTAGGATCCCTAAGTGTGATAAGTGTCCAACATTCGAAGAAGAAATTAAAAAATCAGAAATCAATATAAAATCTCTTGAAAATGAAATTCTGATTTTGAAAGAGAATGAAAATACTAGGAGAGAGAATTCTATTAAAAAGTGCACACAATTGTTAAACGAAAATGAATCTCTCAAAACACAAGTCCAACATTTATCAACGACTTTAGATAAATTTTCAAAAAGTGAAAAATCGTTGAATATGCTATTAGGAAAACAAACTGGTAATACGGTTAGACAAGGACTTTGATATAATAATTCAAAAACTGTTGAAAGCAATATTAAGCAAGTTAATTCTATGTGCACAATTTGTAGAAAATATGGACCCAATCACAATAATTGTTGGTATAGACCCAAACATGTGAAAACTATACCGATTTGGGTTCCAAAAGGCACAAATATAAAATCTCTCAAAGTTAAACAAATTTGGGTGCCGAAGGGAACAATTATTAATAGTTTTGGGTCTCTACAAAATTGTTTTTCAAAATTTTCTGCCACTAACAACCATGGACCTATAAAAACAAATAGGTCACATAAATCTTTTCCCGTGTAGGTGTGGTGGCGGGCTAAGGAACAACAATAGTGTTCTCTGGATTTTTGGCTGTTCCAGAAACACAACGGACGACGAAGCAAAGTTCCTTAGCCTAGTATAAAGGTGACAGAATCACAACGGACAACAACGAAAAATATCGTAAAGGTAAAACAGGTAATGGTTTGTTTTAAACGATATATTAAATGTGATAATCTGCACCGTATTCTGAATTAAAATCGTCCAATATTGAGATGATGAAAAGATGATAATTCTGACTTATTCAAAATAGTTGGCCAATTATATTCTTATGCCAAAAACACTATAATAATCTCTAGATTCTTTGAATTACTTCATATATATCATTTTGAATTAAAAATAGTGTTTTTTTGGATAATAATACATTTGGTTATAATTCGGCTAACTCTATATTCACGATTTTCTGATTATTTACACGGCTTCAAAAGAATGTCATATAAATTACTGTAAAAATTGAGTTTGAAATTTTTGGTGCACACTTCATGTTTTGGTCTATAAAATTAAATTGATGATAATTTTGAATGAAAGAGAAATTCAGATGCAGATTACACTGGTAATCTAGTTGATAGAAAAATTACTAGTGAAACGTGATTTTTGTTGAGACATTTAGTAACTGCATCGTTTTTTCAAAGAAAATATCTGCATATTCTTCATTTCAAATAATTTTCAAATAGCAGAAAATTTTCTTTTAAATCCCCCTCAAGAAAATCATTTTTGACCATAGTTTCAGATGAGTCATTTTGAAAAATTAATTTCATAATTATTTTTGAATTTGATTTTAAATGACTATTTTGACTAATCTGACTCCCAAATGATTATCGAAAAGAAAAAAAGTGATTGAAAAAGTGATGAGTGTTAATATTGATCAAATATTATGACTTGAGATGGTATAATTAATAAATTTCTTTAGAAATTTAAACAAGAGTTATAAAACTTTTTGTTGGTAAAAATTCCATGACCATCTCTATATCTATCATATTTCTAACAACCATCACTCATCAAAATTCTATATAGTTTGTCGAATGTGGTACTTTAAACAGGAATCTTTCGTTTTTCATTTTCACATTTTAAAAAAAACAAAAATAAATAAATAAATACCAAAGTATTCACTCTCATTTAAAAGTCCTCACGGTTATGCATGGGTGAATTACTTGGAATTTGTTATGTGCTTCCATGCTCATTTAAAAGTCCTCGCGGTTATGCATGTATGGAACGCATATCAAAAGTTGATTTTTAAAATAAACAAGTTGATTCTAACCCCATTTAAAAGTCCTCACGGTTATGCGTGGTTAGAAGATACTTGAATTAGTTTTTTTTAAAATAAAATTGGAATACTACTACTCTCATTTAAAAGTCCTAATGGTTATGCATGGTTAGTAGATATTCAAATTCCTGATATAAATATACCACAAATAGACATAACTGTATGGTTTTATATGATGACATCATTTCCATCATTCTAAAAGTGGAATATGCGCCTAACAAAATATTTATGATTTTTGTTTGATTTTTTTTATTGAAATTTAATATTTATATTCAATTGAGTTTTAATGTTGGATTGATATCGATTACTTTATCTCTATTTTCTCTAATACTATTATTCTTTTGCTGATAACAAAAGGGGGAGAGAAAAGTTAAGATTTTGTCAAACACAATCAAGCAAAGGTCAAATATTTTCCATTTGCATCTAGGCTCATTTGCATATTATTTAATTGTATGCATATTTGTAGGGGGAGCTTTGTGTAGAGAGGAAGCATTTAAATAGGGGGAGCAATTAGAGCATATTAATGATCAAATACATTTAACATATTCAAAATCTTAAATATATGTTTGTTATCATCAAAAGGGGGAGATTGTTGAATATGCGCTTATATGATTTTTGTTTGATGATAATAAACATATATACATTCATTTAAATGTATTTGTTAATATACTATTTTGTTTTTCACAGATTAAATAAATATTTGTTGAATAAAATTAAACAACATAGAATTTGAATTCAAACGAATATTTTATTCAAACTAATATTTATTACAATTTTGAATAGTACAATTTCATGCTCTCACTATACATATACAATTTTGAATACATCACGATTTTATATTTACATTAATAACCTCACTACATATCACTCACACTCGTATTTTATCTTCAACTGCATTCCAGTTTGAATCCAGCATCTGAGCAATCTGCAAAAATATACACTAACGCAGTAAAATTGAAAAAGAAATATTTTTGCAATATAAAATAAAATATGATTTTTGAAATTATGATTTGCCTCGGTTATTTGGGTTGTTCGTCATAATTTACATTTGAATTCATCATACACGAACAGTGTGACATGCACAGTGTATCACTATACATGCCACAAGGCCGTGCACACCGATATACACGTGATTGATTTACAGGGACAGGTGAGCACAGGTTAAACCCAAATGAAAAGCCGGGTTCAACTCACGTGCAATACATTGAAAATCACGACACGAGCACAAGGTCAAATCCGAGTTTTGAGACTGGATTCAACACAAGGCAACTTGAAGAATGCAAAGCTTCGACAAATCAAAACTGCACCAAAGCATCAATAATGCATGAAACAATGAAACAGCCAGTTGCAAAAAGACCAAGCTGCAAACAACTCTGTGCACATTGATACATGATCAGTACACAAACAACAAGCTGCAGTAAAGCATGAACATGTGTGGACAATGAAAACCAAAGCCATCAGGTCAGAGACAACATTCATGCTAAATGAAGTACAGTATGCAACAACAATTCCAAATGTCCAGACCACTGTAATAAAGCAACATGAAAACAGACCAATTCCAAATGCATTAGTGAAGTAGTAATGAAACTGCAGTGACCATACACATATATGTATACAAATGATCAGCCATCAAAGTGCAGTGCAACTACAAAGAACACAGTGACAACGTCAAGTTCAGACCAAACAGCAATGATGGTAATACAACACAGTGCAGACACCAATAATACAAGAGAAGCACAGTAACTACAAAGTGTCCAAACAACAATATGAATTAACTTACATATGCATAACAACCAGCAATATGAAAAAGGGCAGGTGGACAGTACAAAACTAAAAACAATACCCAATACACATGAATGCACAAATGCACCTAGAAAGTGACACAGTGAACTGCAAGTGTCGACCAGTCACAAATAAAGACTAGCTGCTGAATTCCGAGAATGTAAACAGGTCGCAACCACTACAACAGGCCATCAGTGAAACCAAGATGCTACAGATATCAGCAACATCAACTAGACTCGACAATGAACCAGAATGCATATGTAACCAGTGGCCATAAACAGAGTGCATGCTACAACAATAAAGACCAAGGCTACACAATGAACTACATGACATGAACAATGCAACTGATCAGAGAATATCACTGACTCAAATGTAGTGAAAGATCAAATGCCACTAGACAAACGAACTAGTAAATATCAGGTGCATATGCATGTCAAATTACAAACTACACATGAATAGCAAGCTACATGAAGACCAGCAAATAATTGAAACAGCATGTATACATATACGCAGCTTGAATAAGAATACATCAAGTCACGGTCCAAACCATTAAACACTATGAAGCCATAAGGTTCCAAATTACCAAAGTCGGATAATACGAAGAACAGAATCATTATCACAGCACCATGACCGAAGTCAATAGAAGAAACATCGGAGAGTCAAGTCATGGAAGCATACCGAAGCCAAAGCCAGAATTCATGAAATCAAAAGACCGAAGTCAATGTTGAACAAGTCAAAGTCGAAACCGTGGTAGCAAAGAAAATTGACCAAGTCACGAATCAACAATGTGACCATCAAGCAACGAAAGCATATTCATATTGAACAAGTCAGATACATCTCAAACATCAAAGTGAAATCAAACGGCCGAAGACGAATTCAAACAATTTTATACGAACGCAAAAATAGGATTTCGAATCCTATATAAACCCTAAGATCATCATCGGCAAATGCATCGAATTCCAGAAAGCACAAAATCAGTAAAGCAAAAGGATATAATTACATACCGGAATTCGATCAACGAAGCAGCCGCGGTGAGGAAATCAAAGAGCATCGAAGTCGAACAGTATCAAGGTCGGCGCTTCAATTTGCAAGAACCCTAGTTTGAATCGAAAGGAGGAAAGTCCTAATTTTGCAAAGAGATACGAACGAAAAACAACGGCCGCCATCTCCAAATAAAGGAACAAAGAAAGGAACGGGTTAAAATATAAAAGGGGGACCGACCTATTATTTTAAGAGCTTTGTATTTTGTATTTTATTAATTAGGGTTTTTGAGTTTAAATTGTTTTTAATTTGTATTTTCTTTTTAAACCGTTTTAAATTTCTAGTCGTGTGACTAGGGGACAAGCTACGTGGCGTAGCTTGAGAATTCGCAACTCGGTGGTTGAGTTGTGGCAAGGTTTTGAGCGTAGAGTTAGATTAGTCAATAGCGGGTATAGTGAGTTTACGTGTGTAAGCGAGGGACTATCTAATTTCTAGTAGAAACCTTGGGGGCAGCAGTAGGCAGGGTTTTGCCGAAGCTGGGTAAATTCTGTGTTGTTCTGTTTTTTCTGTTATTTATATTCTGCGATATCTGTGCTGCTATTCTGTGATCTGAATTGAATATTTTATAAGCTTCCGCGATTAATTTTTATAATTAACACTATCACCCTATTCACCCCCCCTCTAGAGTGAAATCGATCCTACATAAACGACATGATAGATCTCGAAGAAATCAAAAAAGAAATTTTTAACATCAAAAAGGGTACTGTGCCATGAACAAATGGAATGAACGTCCAGTTTTACAAAATCCACCGGTACCAAATGCAAGATTTACTAACAGAAATCAATCAAAGACATTTTTGCTAAAGGAAAATGCTCAATGAATGTAACAATAGGTTTGTTCGCCTCATACCAAAGAAAGCAACGACCAGTGAAATTCACCATTTCAGGTCCATTTCATGATGCAGTATTATTTATGAAATCCAAACCTCTCGTCGAATTTCCTCTCGACGAACTCTCCAACCAGCTACTGGTTTCAAGTCATAAAACTGCTCTTCACGATACCCATCAATACATCCTCACCGCTGCTTCCTACCATTAGCTACCACATTCACTTCAAAACCACCATAGCAATAGCTCTACTTCACATTAACCTCCAATTCCCAACTAGAAAAAAATTGAAATGACAACTTGATTACAAACCACAATTCACCACCAATACTTCCTCCACAATTACCGCATTCAATCACTCATCAGTCTTAGCTCCTGCCACATACCCCTTACTGTTCTACTCCGCACGCCTCCAATCTTCCACTTTAACCATTCAAACCATAGATTATTACCATCATTCTCTGCCTATAACTGACATACCACTCGGTCACCACTCAGTCACGCAACACTTCAACACAGCAAACACCTCATCACAAAACACAGCAAACAAATCAGACCAACATCAACAGCAATTCCTTACCTTATCGGGATATCAACATTGCAATCAGTAACCATTCGAACCCGAACTCCACCTTCAAAAATGTCATCAAACTGAGCAGAACCATCCCCTCTGCTCAACAACCAGTTCAACCCTTGACTTTAATCCTCATTCCTTGCTGCACTACTACTGACAAACCGCTCTGCCATCAACAAACACTCCCCTCACACTTCAACACTCAATAGACACCACCAAATGACCACTCAACAGACACTCTTAAACCCCCCAAAGTACCTCCTTGCAATCAATTAATCCTCCCCAAACACAACTAAGGTCATTCAAAATCAAATATTTCCAGAATGTCCATATGTCCACTGCCAATATATTGTATTTAATTGCAAAAAAATAGGATTTGTTCTAAACATAAAAAAGATGGTATAAATAAACATAAAAAAGAATGGTTCTGAAAACTCAGTAGTATATTCATCCATGATTTAGTACCTAAATTTACAAATAATTGTTAATAAAAAGTATTTTGTAATGACATAGTATTAAAAAGAACTATAAAGATAAAACTAAAACTAGTATTTCAATGTTTTTAAATGTTTTTAATCACTCTTTAAAGCATGGAGAGAAATTAAAACATGGAATAAGTTTTATTTTGAAGTCAAAATATACAGACTAGATTAAGTCAATAAAATTTAAAAAAAGGAACAACTATCTCAAACATAAATTTGGATAAAATCTGTTATCCTAAGTTCCTAACTAAACTAAAAGTGTTTCTAGAAACCTCAAAATGCTACCAATAAAAGATGAATGAATTTGAAACTGGAAATAAAACAATAACCACGACCTCGTTCCATGACATATAAATTTTGCTTATGTTAGTTTGAGGGGAAGGGTGGGGAGCTAAGACACATGAATGACTATAGAGCTTGATATTGAAACATCACCACACAATAAAGTGCTACAAAAATATTACATATTGAATTGAACTCGATAGGTTATGATTCAGACTCTCGTGTATACATTACTAATGGGTGTGATGATCTCTAATTAACCACTTTATAATACATGCACCACTAATCTAACAGTACAGGTATCCAACAACATAGAGATATTATCTAACAAAATAGAGTCAACGTAAACATATCAATGTTGTACAAAAATTGACCATCCAACATTACACAGAGCGCTTAGGAGAACAAGAGCACCAAGCATTAAATTAATTGCAATCGAGCAGAGAAAGTAAAAGCTGCCATCCATAAATAAAATGAGAAGAACCAAATGTATGCAAAAGCTTTAATAAGACAAAACCCTTAAAACATACAAAACCCTAAATAAACAATCTTAAAACATAAAAAACCAAATTAAAAACGAAAATTATTACCTGACTTTGAAGAAGGGCGGATTTGGCGAAAGAAATGGAAGGCTGCGACGGCGGCTCGCAACGAAGATGGCTGCGACTTTGAACTTACAGCGATAGGCGGGCGACTTGCAACGAAGGAAGGCTATAGCGGCTTTAACCTAATTAGATTTAAGGGAGAAAGATAGAAGCGTCGCAAACATCTGAAGCAAGGATTGGAACATAAATGACGACTCTGTCCAATGTATTCTAGTTATTTACGAAAAGCCCAAATTTTGTCATGGAAATAACCGTGATAATATAATGTAACAATAATAACCATTACAAATTTCCAACAATAATAACCGTGACAAAATGAAACGAAAAAAATGTGACAAAATGGCCTGTTTGGTGTAGTGTTTAATATACACTATTTGATCTAGGTTGCTAGAAATTGAATTGTAAACATTATCTAATTAAATTCGAAATTTAATTGTTAGTATATGAACATAATTCCTCCTTTCTAAACCTAGATCTGTAGACCTAATCTGTAAACTTCTAGAAGTTGGGATAAACCTGATATGCTAATGGCAACCCTAAGTTAAGCTATTTTTTTATAAACTTGCATAAATTTAGGAATTGAAATTTAACAAGAAACTTAAAAGATTGCGAAGATAGGGTTACTATTAATTGGTAATTAGGGTTTACTTTAAGCAACTTAGGAACGACGATAGTTAATATAATATACAGTTAACGATAATTAAACAACCCTAATTTTCCACTATGATGGTCGACGGCACATCTGAAGCGGCCAACCACACTTGGAGCAGTCGATAAAAGCGGTCGACCATTGCAGTATATAGCAGTCGACAACTGCAATAAATAGCAGTTGATCGTTAAACGATCCAGAAGTGGAATCTGAATCTCAGCCTAATGCTCAAGTTGAGAATGGAAAAACTATTAGCGTGTGTAAATATACATACATACATACATACATACATACATACACATATACGTTATGTATGGATGTGGATGTTAGAGATAGTAGAGAAGCTAGTTCCCTATGAGACGACGCAATGAAGTTGCATGTTAGGTAAACCTCTTTATCCAGTAGAGTCGACTATTCGACCAGGGCCGATTCTATCGCAAATAGCACTCATAGAAGGTTCTACGGTGAACGCGCTGCACTGACTGATGCCTGATGAAGTGTTTGGGAACGACACAATGGGAGTTCCTTGGCATTCACGGATACCTGACGTGACATGATGCTATATTTTTGATGGATCCCGACGTGTGAAATAAGAGGCGTAAACTACTATTGAGAGATGGATACGAATGCAGATGATGAGACACTTCGACAAGTCAGCATTGTAGCTCCCCCTCAATGTGTAGTTGGGTTACATGTAGTCAGTTATGGGAATTTTATTACTAAAGGAAGTTGTAGGAAAAACCTATGCGAGATAGTTATGCATAGCCGTAGCGTGTGAGATATAGTCCCTTCCAAGAAAATTGTAGGATGATCCTATATTGGAAAAGCTCTGTAATTATTAGCCTATCATTAGTTACTAAAGGTTCGATCCATAATTATATCCTTATAGAAGCATGCATAAGTTGTTAGTGTAGGTGTGTATCATGTAAAAACCCTTTAGTAAAGGACCCTAGTAATACACGGGCACTTACAGAATGCTTAGGTTACATAGGGTAGAATTAACGCCAACTGCACATGATCACCATATATTAAACATATACTCACTCATCAGACTTTTTTTTGACCCATCCTTTTCTTTTTTCCCTAACATAGGAGGTTAGGACAACAAGTGATAGGCCTAAGTTCGGTGCATGGAGAGGCGGGCTCATCATTGTAGTTGCTTTTTATTTTATTTTACTCTCCATGTAACTATTTACCTTATCCAGTAATCTGTATTCTATTAGAATTTGAGTTGTATTTCTGTGTACTTCGTATTTGACTACGTACTTCTTTCCACTAAGTTCTTAAAGTATGGTATACCTTAGATCATATCTATACATCTTTAGTGTCTGAATTGTTTTAAAACCTCGACAGCTCATGTTTCTTAGCACCGACATCAGTCTGAAAGTCACCCTTGGCTTTGGATCGGCATGTCAGGTGGTGCGAGTTGTCACATGAGATATTAGATCTCTAGGTTTAAAATTTCTTAAGGGTAGAGCATACTGAGAGAACATACTTAAAAAGCTTTTGGAAAAAAAAATTGTTTTTCTAAATTATTTTCCAAAAATTTTCGATATGGATATTCAAAGTATATATATATATATATATATATATATATATATATATATATATGCATGTGCGTATAGTAGTTTTCAAATATGTTTTCCGAAGATTTTATATAAGCATGATACCTCTCATATTATTTCCTGCTAGGGGTGGGCATGGTCGGTTAACCGAACCGATCGGTTAATTAACCGATTTAACCGACCATATTAAACGGTTCGATTAACCGAACCGAAAATCAAACTAGGTGGCTTATTTCAACTGAATCGAAAATTATTTGTAACAACCCGGAATTTTTGACAGCATATTTAATCTAATTTAAATTAAATATAAGCTTGTCAATGTTTATAATTGATGAGATCTTGATATTTAATAGGTATATGTTTTATAAAAGAAAGTTTTGATTTGAAATTTTTTAAATTAGAATGCTTTGGAAACCATTTAAAACAAAATCTGTCTTTTACACTAAAATCAAAGATTTTATATGGTTGATATTTAATCTAGTACCTATAAAATGAAATGGAAATGATAATGTTTAAAACAAACAAACATAGGAAATATTGAACATAAACATGGAAATTTAACACATAAATATAAAACAAAATAAATGATTATAAATATAAACATAAAACTAGCATAAAACATAATCATAAATTATGGAATAATAGAAGTTTAATTATATTTATGCATAAGAAAACAAAGTTAATATAAGATATCTTTATGCAATCAAGAGTTTTGTTCAGAAATAAAAGTAAATGCAAACCAGTAATAAAACTTATGCTACTGAAATTTATATGCATAAGAGAAACAAAGTTGTTCACTTCAATATTAAAAATGGGAAAAATCTGTGTCTTGTACAAAACAAACAGAAATTGAAAACATTTATTACTTGAAGCTACAAACTAATTAGATTACTGCATAATATATTTACATACGTACAATTCTAAGAAGATGAATTATTACTATAACCTGCATATACACATGAAAAATGAAAAGAAGACAAAACATTTACATCAAGTACAAAATATCTTGCACTAAGAACATGCAGTCGAGATAAGGAAACTTTCAGCTAATATTCATTACATGTAAACAAATATTCACATCTTAGTTCAAACATAAGAGCTGCAAATATATTTGTAAAATCCATGTGTCAGCAACACATAATAAGTATACACCTCCATGAAGACATATTAGTACAAATAGAAACCTGAAAATATCTTTGTACCAAATTATTGTGTCAGCAAACATTAATGGTGTGTTAACTTAAATGAAAACACAAACCTTTAATTAGCACACATTCTGTCAAATACTACCTTCCAGCCGACATGTTTGGTTTGTCTCAGTAACTTATTATAAATAAAAAAATTAAAATAAATGTAATATCAAGTTAAGCCTTGTTCAAGAAGACATATTATTCAAGCTATATATGAATTCATTATTTCTTATTCTGGAGTTCATATGTAACTGTAAAAGCAAAGCCTGAAAAGAAAAAAAAGTATAAAACAAAACTGCAACTTGAATTTAATACAAACAAATTTATGTAACATCTACAACATCAAAGGTTGGAGTTTGAAATTCAAAGCTGAAGGCTAGGAAACTGTGTGCATCTGGAAATTGAACTACCCTCTGTTAAACCATAGGTGAGTAAACTAAACTTTTTTTTGGAATTTAATGTTAGTAATTATCTCATGAAAGAGTTACTTTGTTAATATCGCAATATTCTGTTATGTTTGCAAACTCTGGATGAACTGTATTTGGTAGTTCTTCAAATTTTCTTTTCAGTAATATGAGACAAAGTAGCATAGGATGATTTTTACTCAAATTTTTACTCATAAATGGTATAAACAAGGAATAAAGACCTGGATATCTTTTTCCATAACAGTATGGATACTGTAAGTTTCATTTACAGTATAAAGTCAAATTAAAGTCAAAATTCAAATAACTAAAATTGCAAATTTGAGTTTATATATTGGTTTAACATACAATAATATGATTTTTAAGACAAGAATCAAATTTTTTTTGTTTACTATCTACAGAGCAGTTCATGAATGAACTGTAGAAGCTCTTTCATGAATTTCAAGTGATTCACTCAATGATTAATGATGCAAATTTATATGAAGCTTGTGTATAGAGTATAGATCACGAGAAAAATGCTAAAAAATTTTATTAATGCAAGATTTTTGAGCATTGATGGAAAATAGGGTTTAAGGGTCGGTATTTCTGTGCTCTGTTCATTCAATGCTTGCATCGACATGGCGCAACCGAGTGCTATGGGATTTTGAAGGGTGCTCGAGTGTGTTGTTGGCAAGGTTCTACCAAAGCCGCGTCGTCTCTGGCGGTCATGACAGTGAGGGCGAGATGAATTTGTATACCTTGTTCGTGATACAGTTCAACATTTCAAGCATATTTTGATTTTGGGGTTTTTATGTTAAGCTGAGCCGCAATTTCAAATCAGTGGTGGTATTTGGGTTTGCTGGGGGTATGGAGGGTCGCCGGAGTGGCAGCGAGCCACCGTGCACGTGCACGGTGACGTACGTGACCATGACTTGAAGTTTTGGGTCGACGCTTGTTCTACTCGAGAAATTTGGAGTTGGCTTCGGGTTTTCCTTTGGGTCGCGTGTGAGTTGTTTACAGTAAGTTAAAACTTAAAAACAAAAATAATAGAGAAGAAGAAGAAAGAACAGTGGAAGGAGAAGAAGGATGCAGGTGATAGGAGCGTGTGGATTAATAAGTGTTAACAGTTTTAAACTTTAAGCTTTAAGAAAAAAAAGGAAAACAGAGGAAGAAGTAAGAGAGACAGGGAGTGATGCGAGAGAAATTCTGGATGATACCGAGTTTGACCTGAGTGTGATGCTATGTTTACTTCGGGTTTATGATTGTCAGAAGTTCGACTAGTATGATGTTGAGTTAGAGTAAAATAAGTTAAGTATAAAACTATGTTATTAAGTGTTAACCAAATTGTTTTGAGCCCTGATAAACTTTAAAGCTTTGCTGAAACAAAGTCGAGTAATTAATTTAAAAAGAAGGTTAATTATGTATGTAATTGATTTTATAATTGTTATTGAATAAGTAGTTCAGAGTTTAGTCAAATTAGTAATTAAAGATTTTAATGATAATCTTGTATAAGATCATTTGTAATTAAGAATTTAATTAATCATTTGAAGTTGATTAATTAACAAATCGTAGTTAACAAATTAATTAAATAATTAATGATTGAACGATTAAGTTAATTAATAATTAATGATTAATTAAGCATTTAATAATAATTAAATGAGTAATTGAGTTTTATAAATCAATAATTAAGGTTATTGATTAGAAATTAAGAATTAATTCATTAATTAAGTGAATAATTAATGAGGAATTTATTAATAATTAATTAAGCAAAAATAAAATATGATTTATTTTAAGCATGCAATTAAGTTTTAGAATAAATCAAATGACATGTTGATATGAATCGATGATTCTATTTGATGGAATTGATGATTATTTCTATCCTGTGATGTTATGTGATATTCTGGATATTTCTGTGATGATTGTATATGATTTATCTGTGTTAAATTGCTATATGATTTATCTGTTGTTATTTCTCTGTGTTAAATTGCTATATGAATTCAATTTAAACTGTTAAGTTAATTAGACAACTTGGCCCTTAAAATGGCATTTGGATTCGATGAGACCGGGATCGGAAGAATCAAATTTGATTCCCCGAAAACCACATCGATCCAATTTAAACGTTAGGTCGTGAATCCTGAAATGGAGATCGAGATGGTGTATTCAGAATGCAAGGGCTATCGTCGTTGACTCTGAGGGTGATTCCAAAATGAGTGTGACGAGATAATGCCTTCGATTTCGTTCGAACCTGGAACGAACTTGTATGGATTGAATGCTTTCAACACATCGTCAGGCGGACGATGAGCATTCTAAGTGATATGTTCTATAAAGGTAATCGTAGCCTCAAGCCTCATCAACCAGGAATGGCTAAAACAGGGGAGATGCAGCAAGGTTAGGTGGGTCATGCCCAAGCAGGACAAGATATTTCCCCCATCTAGATGTCCCTTTATTTTTCGGCTGTGTGGGCGGTTGCTAGCTACAATCGCGGGGTTTATCTTGTTCGAGACTGTTCAGTAAGGAATGGTTCCGGCCTTGTGTTGCAGGGGATGAAGGGTGTAATCCTCGGTACGGTGATCTAGGCCCCGTACTGTGACGGCCGGTACCCCAGTAGCCCTGCCATTGTTGGAAATCCATTTTCCCTACGAGACCCTACGGTTTTGATTTGTATTACCCATTTTTGTGGCTAGTAGCTGGAATTTAATCATGTAACAATTTCGGCTATTTTCTATTTACTTGAAAACCCTAGACACTATTATAATATCACTGGATTTCCTATGAAATGTTTTGGTTAGCGTAAGGTAAAAACTTACCCGTATTTATGTGTGGGAAGTCTTACGTGATACCTTTATTTTCAAATGTTTTCAAAGTTAAACAACTTTAAACCGTTTACTCATACCAGACACATGTCTGACCCGGAGTTTATTTTGTTTTTCATAAACTCTCGGGTACCCAAATTTTTACGGGTAGCCAAGGGATTCAGGTTAGATTTGATGAATTCTGGAGGAGCAATGGAGCAGGAGGCTTCTACGTTGTGTATATATATATATATATATATATATATGGTGTTCCGCTGTGTTGATATCTCTGAGCTGTTTATCTGTATTGTACATTGACTTGTGTTAACTAGACAGATGTTTATAACTGTCTAGTATATGTTGTATGATCTGTATAGCCGTGATATATGTAAAATTATGTAATAGTTATGTGATATATTATATTTGTTCCATTCCGCTAAGAGATTCTGATGTTGTTGTTCTTTCTTCTCTATTTTTTCTATTTTCTCATCCCTTTCTTTCTTTATGATGATACGACTTTCTGGTAGCAGAAAGGCGGGTCGTCACATTATTAACCGCGGTTAACTATCTACTTAAACTGGTTAACCGATTAAGCTTGATCGGTTAACCAACAGTCGGTTAATTGAGTAGGTTAATAGCAATTAATTGTTAAAATTAACCAAAACTAACATGCGAAGGGACAACTAGTAAGGAGCGACAGTAACCAATAACGCAGTAACATAAGTATATTATAAATCAATATATAATAACATAAACATATTACATATTACTCACTCTGCATTATATAGGACACATAGTTATACATCAAACTAGCAAGACTTGCAGCAATTCGAATAACCAGAGCAAAAGCTATGCAAAAATTGGCACAACAAACTGCACGACAGTACATATTAACCAAAGTCTAGACCAAAGAAAAAGCTTAGCAAACACATCACATAATATACGTACAGGACTCACTGATTCGGCATAATAGCATATTACATGCATTACATATAATACTAACACAGCAACTCTCTAAGTGCCAAATTATATATATTGAAAATTACATGAACCACTTCTACCAACTTAGTAAGAAAATTGATGATGCAATGCAACTGAGCAACGAAGCCACCACCACAAAAACTTTCCAAGCTCCAAACTGATAATGAAACTGATGACAAACAAGTATATATGATCGACAGATAGCAGACTAAAGTAATGATGAATACTAATGATAAAACATTGATAAGATTATATTATATATGAAATTAAATTATAAGCAAGCTTAAATAAGTTTAAACAATTATATATGAAGAAAAAATAATGGGTTTATACATGATGCACTAGTTAATATACGAAATTACAATCTATAGACTGTTTCACCATTACATTTTCATAATGTTCTATAAATTAGAACTTTAAAGTACATTTAACATGTGTTTGATCAATTTGACCATCACTTTAAAGTGCTTTTGTAAAAAAGAAATATTATTAAAAATTAACTGATTAATTCTCAGTAATATACTTTACTTTTTAAGTTATGTTCTCAGTGAACCAATTTCTTTACACTTCACTTTGTCTACATGAGCATTGTTAGCAAAACAAAAATTGCAATGTCATGCATAACAAGGTTTTCTATGCTTGTCATACCATTACTCTTAATACCTTAACCATAACTCTATTCTCATGTATGTATGTATGTATAGAGTAATTCTCGTTACTTTGTGATATCGGTGTATTTACATTTACATGTTGGAGTTAAGTTAAACATCAGTTCTATATTTAGTTCACTAGTTTGTAGAAGTAAATAGTATGCACACTGGCGATACAATCATCATGAATACGATCATATATCAGATGATGTTGCATAACTTATTTGCAAAATATTGCTCTTTATTTATTCAAAATATATCAACTTGTTTCTATGCTCCCAATACAACAGCCCTTATTATGTATCATTATGTTGAAGTACTGACCGTTAGTTCTCCAGCTATCAAGTATTTTATCCAAGTAGTAGTTAGAAAAGGATTTTTTTCTCAATTGAAATTCTATGCTCCAACAAATGTCTCTACTAAAGAATCATCAATACTACATGTTAAGTTATCATTATTTGTACTAAACTTTAACTCATTAGCTAATGTGAACAAATCCATTGTTTAACAGATAATGCTCAAACAGTTATCGGAAGAAATAGGAATACATGAAGAAATATGAAACAAAAATTAGTAAATCAAAGAATTCAACTTTTAGGCCACTATTTACACCAATTTACAACTTAATTACATATACAAATTGAATTGAATTTGGTAAGTAACTAGACTAGAATTAAAATAATAGAATTTAATTAAATATGTATAGAAGATCGGTAGAATCGAATATAGTAATTTATAGTTACACTAATTGAAAATTAAATCGAACATAAATGTATACTCACTTGCTTTCTATTCCTTCATGAATCCATTAATTTTTGAACGATCTCAGATGGCAGCCATCACAAGCATGTAGGTTTGCGACTAACATTGACGATTAACCGATCTAGATTTCGTGTTTCCCTTTTTTTTACAGATTGAGAAATAAGAATTGGATCTAGAAATGAAAATATTTGGTCACGGTAAGTATTGGTTCGGGCATGGGTTGTTTATAAATAAGCTAACAATGGTTTGGGCTGCGATAAAAAAACTTAATTTTTCTGGTCGGTTAATGGTTAACCGATGGACTAGGGTTTGTTACCCGTTAACTGAACCGAAAATGTTCGGTTATGGTGGTCGGTTAACCGATAATGTCGGTTAATTGAAATTATCGGTTAAGTCGGTTTGGTTGATGTCGGTTAAGTCAGTTAAATCGGTTAAGTCGGTTAAATGTCCACCCCTAGCCTATACTATATGTGGAAATTTGCTAATAAATTCATAAATCACAAATAAAAGATGAGCGATCCCGTAGGTTCAGGTTCTGGCGATGCAGCCGATATTCTGGGTATGAACATCCTGATTTGGTTCCACTGATATCTTCAGGAAATCAGACATGTCGATCTTAATCCCAATAGAGTACCTATAGGGAGAGAAACAGGTGCATTTCTTGCCCACCCACCTATCGTCGATTTTGCTAAGTTATGTAAAGATTTTGTGAGCCTTGGAGGAAAGCCTTATGTTGGGATCGAGTGATATGTAGGTTTGAGGACATGGATTCATATATCTGAGATGATTTTGGATTGATGGGTCTCTTCTTTCTCTTACTCTTTCATATCCAAACATTTATGAGAGAAACCCATTGCATATTCTTCTATTCTCTTTGCGAATCCACACTGTTTCAATCCAATTCTTCATGGATTTGAAATCCACACAACATTAGAGAGTTTTCACTTGAATTCATATCATTCTCATGTTGATTTCTTCCTATCCTCACAGAATTCAAAGATATATTGCTACTAGCGGTCTATAATTGTATCGAATCTGCAAGAATCTGCATTGAAGATACGACTAATTGTCATACTTTATTGTTGTTTGTAAAGAGAAGAAGGCATTTTTGTAGTGAAATCAAGAGGGTGTTCCTGTAGCCCATAAATCAAGAGGGTATATCTTGTAGCCCGTGAAACCAAGATTGTAAAGGTGTTCTTAATATCAATGAAAAGCAAACGGTTATAGTGAAATTCTGTATGGTGTAGTACATGATTGGATATGAGATTGGTTAATCCAAACCAGTATAAAATTCTCTGGTGTTATTTACTTTACCACATTTTATTTTATTACTTGCTTATTCTGTGGTTATTGGTTTCTATTTGCAATTTGAGTTAATAGAGTTTTAAATTCATAATTAAGTTTTAAATATTTGAAATACGCTCTTCACTACTTCTAGCTTTGAAATAGCTTTAAGACCCGTTTCGTATTGTTTTATAGAAAGCCCCGTTTCTAACATTTGGTATCAAAGCACTGGTTTCAAAAATTCATCAGTTGATTTTGAGAAGTATAAATGGCTAATAACATCGGTAACACTTTTGTAAAGGGTCAATCTACTATTAGACCCTCATTATTAGGTGGTAATAATTATGCTTATTGGGCTTGTAGGATGAAAATTTATTCATAGTCTAATGGCTTAAATATTTGGAATATTACACAGAGTGAGTACATTGAACCCCACATGGGGTACTCATCTTGGAGACCAGACCAAAAGACACAAGCACTTATTAACTCAAAGGCCATGAATATTTTATTTTATACCCAAGATAAAAATGAATTTAGTCGAGTTTCCATTTGTATATCTGCATGTGAAATTTGAAGAACATTGCAAGTGACATATGAGCATACTAGTAAAGTAAAACGAACTAGGATATATGTGCCAACCAACCAGTTTCAAGTTTTTAAAATGAAACTAAATGAGTATATCTTTGATATATATTCTAGATTTCAAGATATATTGCATGCATTAATATCATTAGGAAAGAATGTCAGTGAAGTGAACCAAGCCTGAAAGATGTTGAATTCACTTTCTAGTGAATGGGGTCAAAAGACTTTGACAATCGAAAATGCCAATGATATTAGTACTATGTAAACAGAAGATTTAATTGGTAATCTAATATCTAATGAAGTAAAGTTGTTAGTTAGAAAAGAGAATCAAGCAAACGAGAAGAAACCACTAGCACTTAATGCTACAAACGATAATCGTGAACCAGACGATGATAAGGAAATCGATTTCAAGACTATTAAGAAATTATTGAAACAAAGGAAGATGAGCAATGGGAAACTAAAAACTTTAATTTTGGAAATGAAAATGTTGTTAAGTGTTTCGAATGTACCAAACCGATCATTTGAAAAGAGACTGTCCAAATCTGAAGAAATCAAAGTACTATTCAAACACTTTCGATAAGAAGTGGAAACAGGCTTTCGATGCAACATGAAATAATTCAAATACATCATCAAGTGAAAGTGATTAAGAAACTGAAAATGCCAACATGTGCTTCATGGTAAAGGATAACCAGATATGGACTTTTAATGATGAAATTATTAATGTTTTAAATTTTAACGACCCAACTTCCAAACTCCAGGAAGCCACATCGCTAATAAGAAAGAAAGGGATAGAAAAGAGAAAGAAAGAGAAGAAGAAACAACACATCAGAATCTAAACAGTGGAACAAATAAATTATATTAATAACATAAAGTATTACATAGTTTACGACCACTATCAGAGTACACAGATATACAACACATACTAGACAGTTATAAACACCTGTCTAGTTATTACAACTCAATACAACTCAGAGGCAACACAGAACACACAGCGGAATACTATATATCTAACGCAGAAGCCTCTTGCTCCATTGCTCCTCCAATATTCGTCAAAGCTAGCCTGAATCCCTTGGCTACTCGTAAAAATTTGAGTACCCAAGAGTTTATGAAAACAAAGAATAAACTCCGGGTCAGACATGGGTCTGGTGTGAGTAACAGGTTCAAGTTGCTTAACTTCAAAAACCTTTTGAAAAGAAAGGTATCACATAAGACTTCCCACACATAAACATGGAAAGGTTTTTACCTTACGCTAACCAAAACATTTGATAGGAAATCCGGTGATATTATAATAGTGTCTATGGTTTTCAAGTAAATATGAAATAGCCGAAATTGTTAAATGATTAAATTCCAGCCACTAGCCACAAAAGTGGGTAATACAATCAAAACCATTGGCACTTATTGGATTTTGGATTCCATACAATGGCAAAGCTACTGGGGTACCCCCGTCACAGTACGTGGCCTAGATCAACGTACCGAGGAGTACGCCCGCTCCCCTGCAACACAAGGCCGGACCCATTCCTTAATGAACAGTTCCGAACAAGACAACCCCTCAGTTGGTGCGCGATTCCAACTGCCCACACAGCCGAATAAAAAGGGACTTCTAGACAGGGGAAAATCTTGCTCTCCAGTGGGAGCTACGCACGAAGCCTTGCTGCACCTCCCCTGTTTTAGCCATTCCCGGTTGTTGAGGCTTGAGGCTAACTTTAGAGAACACATCTCTTAGAATGCTCATCGTCCACCTGACGATGTTCTGAAAGCATTCAATCCATACAAGTTCGTTCCGGGTTCGAACGAAACCAAAGGTCGTTTTGGAATCACCCTAAGAGTTAACGACGATAACACTTGCACTCTGAATCTCCATCTTGAATCTATAAGTACTATTCCGTCAAACTCATTATGGAATTACCCACAGAGTTATACTGACGTATAGCCGTTACACCTCGAGTCTTCACCCTTCACATAAGATTCACGACCTATCGTAAATTTGGATCGATGTGGTTTTTGGATATCCAAATATGGAAACCCGATCCCGGTCTCATCGAAATCCAAAGCGTGTCTTTTAGGTCCAAGTTGTTTAAGAGTTTAAAACAATTTAATAACATTATCTATATACACATAGATAGATAACTCAAAGATTCACAACAGATAATTATCATTATCATAACATCATATAATCCATACTATCACTATCAAAAGATAATCCATATCAATATCACAATGCAACCAATGCATCCATATCAATCAACATAACTAATTTCATCTCTGAGATTCAAACCATTCAAGGTAACCAATATCAACCATCTATAAGCAATGACTTATAATCATACCATCTATAATTAATTTAAAATGAATTAAATTAATTACATCATTTTTAATTAATTTAAAATGAATTAAATTAATTACTTACACAATATAAATCTTGCTTACATTATCATTAATTAATTACAAATTAATTTATCGATTAACCTCTAATTTATCATCTTAATTAATCAATCCTGATTAATTTTACTTTAATTAATTTCACAAATTAATTACTCTAAACCAAATACAGTAATTAACCATTAATTACTTCATAAATTAATTAACTATAATTAATTACATTTAACCTTAATTAACTACAATTAATTAATCAACCTTAATTACCTATTATTGATTAAATAATCTTAATTAATCAATCTTAATTACATCATTAATTATTAATTAATGATCCTAATTATATTTAATTAATTACACTATTAAATTAATTACTTTCAGTAATTAATCTCACTTAATCCATAATTATTAATCACCTTTGATTAATATCAATCTGTAATTAATTACTTCATTCAACTAATTATTCCTTAATTAATTTCTAAATTAATCCCTTAATTAATTATACAAAATAATTTAATTCAAATTATTTCACAATTCCAACATTATCCACTAATTACATCCAGTAATTATTTCTAATTACTTTACTGAGTAATTTCACTTCATTAATTACATCAGGTAATCATTATCAAATCCAATGTTTAAAATTAATTAAACTTAATTAATTAATCTAAACCAATCTCAATAACTCCATTAATTATATTAAGTAATTAATGTCTTAATTATTTTCATTTAAGTAATTAACTTAAATAAATTTCATAATTTATTATCATTAATTAATCAATCTAATTAATTATTAAAAATTAATCATATTAATTAATTACTAAATAAACCTTAGTTAATGACCATCATTAACTATTATTAATCCTTTAATTACTTTCTTTAAGTACTTCTTAATTAATTCTAATTTAAATTAATCCAAATTATTAATTCTAAAATAATTAAATATGACTTTCCTTAATTATCTTACTTATTTAATTATTTTAACATCTTAATCATTACTAAGATAACCCATTCCTTTTTAATAATCTTTATAAATATTAAAGTGTACTAGAACATGTAAATTCAAATTCAAAATGATATTTATCAAAGCATTATCTAATTTAAATTCCATTTATGTTCTTTCCAAAATAAATGTAAATAACATTTATTATTTATTTTTAAAACTTATATAGGATAAGTCTTAATTTACTTAATTTAATTAAAAATTAAGTTTCAAGTACACTACTATTTAAATTTCAAATTCCAGTTAACAAATCATTTATCTTTCTATTACAAACCTTTTATAAATAACTTTATTCAAAAAGGAAATCAAGTTTAAAATATTTGTTTGAAAAAAAATTACTTCTAATAAACAATTTAAATTTAAACTTGTTTGAAAAACATTCAAATTTTAAAACTTATTCAAATATCAAATTTAAATTCAATATATTTGAATCCATTCCTTATTTAAATAATTTGAACTTAATCTGGAAATCTAACTCTTGCTTTACACCTTGATTTTAAATCTCTTTATTAAAATACTAATTTATTTATTTTTTAAAAAAGATCTTAAGAAAACTGAACTTAAATTTGGAATTCAAACTACTATTTAAAATTTTGTTTCAGATTTTCAAAATGAAATTCCTTTCTCAGAAAACTGTCAGTTTTTTTTTTAAAGCTGAAAACCCTCTTTTAAAAAATTAAAGCTTATCAGATTTCATACCTTTTTAAAACTAATTCATTCTGCAGATTTGAATTTGTTTAATCTTATCAACACAGCTTGTTCATTTTAAATTTGATTTAAATTTAAAACTACTGACAGTTTTTTACAGAAAACTGTAACAACAGAATCAACCCGAGCCAAAACAACTTTGCTTCGAGTCTAAACCCTGTTTGCTCCGAGTAATCCTCTACACTTACTCGAGTAAATTCGAGTACTAACTTCCCTGCATCAACAAGTTCATCAGAACTTTTCAAATTGCACGGTGCACATGCACCGCGACTCTGGCCAACTCCGGTCACCCTCCAGGCCTTCCCCACGTTGCCGACCATCACCAAACTTGATCACGTCCATCTGAAACCATCACAACCACTCGAAACAAAAATGAGCAGTCAACCCAAAACCTGGTAACTCAACAGCAATCAATACCCAAAACCTGTCAAAGCTACGACCAAGCTACTCCGGCCACCAGAATGCCAACACCACCGGCCATAGTCTCTACCATACCTCACAACCATCTCCTAACACCCTATAGAACTCGATCAACCATAGTGACCTAAAAGAGCAGATTCAACTACCCTGTTTTTTTCTTCTTTTAGTTTTCCCTTCTCTCTTTTTTTTAGAGCAGATTTAAATTTCTTTATAACTTAATAAGACTTAACTTTAAAAATCAAACAAACATTTGTTGTTTAGATGCTAGGTCCTAACAGCAATTAGTTCCACCAGAAATAAAGTAAGGTATGTGTTTTAAATCATAATACAAAGGTGTTACCGTTTTAACATGCAGGTAATCATAATCACCTATACCCAGAAATTCCACAGATCTATGCATATAAAAATGTTCACACAAACATACCTTTAAGATATTAAAATACAACTATATTCAAACTTAAGTTACTTGAAAGTGTTACTCACCTTTTTCAAGAAGAACAGAGCACCCAAAATTGAACAGCCTTTATACTTGTTTTTGCTGAAATGCTTTTGTTGTTGATTTATAAACCTTACATGCATGCTTCATTTTTGAAACTTAAGTTACTGATGGTTTCAATAGCATTTGTTCCCAGGTTTGTATGCTTTAAAAAACTTGCTTTAATTCCAGGTTTGTATGCAGAAAACTCCATATTGAAATGATGCAGGCTCAAACAAAAATTTGAAATTGCAGGTTGATGATTTGAAACAAGTTCTGGGGTGAGGAAAGGTTGATCACTGATTGCTTTAGGAGTAATTTGCAGGTTGTTTTGTTTTGATTAGAAAATATTTGGTTTGCATGCTTTTGGTTTGAGGAGTGGATTGAATATGTTTTAGATTTTGGGTTTTTCCATTGTTTCTTAGCTTTAGAATTTTAAACAGAAATAGATGGAAGAGGGTTTTGTTTATAAAAACCGAAATCATTAAAATTAAAATCAAAAGAAATGCTAATTAAATTTTTGACACTTGTCCCTACATATTACATTTGTCAAGTAAGTATGTAAATTAATTAACACATGCTCATTTAATTTGTAAGATGTTTACATTTATCACAAATGTTAATTAGTTATTTATTTAAATGTTAATACATGATAAATGTAAACCTATGTTTATATAAATTAGTTAATCATGTATTTATTCATATGTAGATAAATTTCAAAATGAAATAAATGCAATTTTATTTATAAAAGAAAGCTTATACAATATTTCAAAATCAAAACAAATTAAAAACATTTATACTTTAAATTTTAAAAACTTTGAATACAAGTTCAAATTGAATTTTTGAAACCCAGTTTATTTACAAATACCACTACAAATTTGAATTTTGAAAAACAATAATTTTTATTAAAAATTTATTTGTTGAAATAATGTATTATTATATTTTTAAAAATAACAATATTTAATAACCATAAATAACTTATTAGAAGAAATTGTTTCTTTATTCATAAATTATTTATTTTATTCAATTATATCAAAATAACTCTTATTGTTTTTTTATTTAAATTTAAACTTGAGTTACACATATTTTAAATCATTTCAATATTTTTCTTATGTATTTCAAACCATATTTATTTATTAAATAACTTTTAAAAGTTTAACTTTTAAATAAAATCATAATTCACAATTTTACTAAAGATACATATTTTATAAAAAACAGGATTATATATTAATCAGATTAAAACAAGACCTATTTACAATATATACAATATTCTATTTATATTATAAATATTAAACAATTATTAGATTTAAAAAGACAAAATCTATCAATTAACTATTTATTTTATTGGATTATTAAATTAATTCAAATCTTATTACAAATATTTTCAAATCAATTTAATTTTTAATTCAAATTATTAAATTGATATTGCTTTAAAATTCCGGGTCATCACATTCCTCCCCTCTTAAAAGCATTTCGTCCCCGAAATTTAAAAAAAAAGGTAATTTAATAATCCGTTTAAAATTTAAATTTTAAATCACAAACATACATCAATCATATGCTAACACCCATAGCAACCAATTTATCTAATCAAACAAATTTAATTATCCAGATAAGATTCTGGATAAAAATTTCTCGAGTTTCCCCAAGTGTATATATATATATATATATATATATATATATATATATATATATATATATATATATATATATCGGGATACTCACCCTACAGAATCCAAATATTCAAAACTACGAAGCTACAGAGCTTCTACTCATCTAGATCTACAGAACTAGACAAGATATCAGACTACAGACGAGTCTGTCTTAACAACCAAACCTTCCTGAACAGTTGGTTCTAAAACCAGAGATAGACCATACACGTACTCCCTTAGAGATACGTGAAACTCATCGAATTCCAGTTATCCTAACTGACAATTCAATCCTGAAAAACCAAACACTGATCCAACCAAAACACAAATGAGATCTAAACATCACTGAGCTAGCCTTCCAGACTTTCCAAAACTTATAGCTCCTGAATCAGAGAAAACTCCAACAATAACGAAGTCTCCAACTTCGAATTCCAAATTTCTCTATCCCTTATCCACAAAAGTTTCAGACAAATCCTGGGCTGCTAACATCCCAAACTGATCAGCTTAACCCTTGCTGATTCCTCTAGAAAAAATCAGAACAAAAAACAACCCAACATAATGATCTCCTCAAGATCAATCCAAAACCAAAACACAATTCTACTTCATAAACAGCAGAAAACTACAAACTTCTCCTGATCCCCAAAAAACAATCAGAAACACATCCAAACTGCTTCCGCTGCACTACTCTGATCCCAAGTAGATAAGAAAATGCTGACGAAGAATACAGATACCAACTGGACATCACTTCCCAGAAATATGGTTCAACAGATTCATAAAGAAAACTCATAAATTTTTCCAAAATTGAGTTATTTCATCAAACTCCATCTCTAAGAATCATTCTTCAACTACACTAAACCACCAGTTCCATTCTTGGAATTCTAGTCGATAAGAAAACTCAATCTCCAGATGTTGACGAACTTCTGTCTTCCTAGAATACATCCATAAAACCCCCAATAATTCAAGAGAACACTAAAACAATCGCAAGTCACTTTTGCGATCAACCCAAATTAATTTCCAAAGAAAATTGTTCTCTCTTTACCAAACAGAACAGCTTACACTTGGTCTAGTCAATCTATTGAAGAAACGGATTCACTCTGCAGCTTCTGAATTCCACCTTCAGAAAAACTACTCAGCTAAGACCTCGCTGTCAGCTCACAGAACACTCCGAGCTGCACTGCTGACACCAATTCCAAACTTCCTAATCCAAAGCTCTTCGAGAAACTCGGACTTCAAAGCATACAGAAACACCACAACATCTTGTTTTCTTCAGCCATAACATCGGGGCAGACGCACTTCCCAAAACTTGTTCCAAAGAAAACATCTTCGGAAACAATCCATAGTCGTTGCATCTCATCATGCAGTTACAATTTCCTAAGGTATCGAAATACCATCACTTGCTCCAGTTCAATCGGCTGATCCAAACCCTACTCACCAAACTCTGCACTTCAAAGATGACTCCGAACCTTAACAGGTTTCTTCAAAGATCGATGAAATACTTACTCCAAGCTAAACTCACTCGAGATAGTATTAGGTGTATAGTCTCGACAGATACACTTTCAATCCTCAACATACAAACTCCAACCAATGGTAGTAATCATGTTACAAACACTACTACCTTAGCTACCTTTATAACCTATATTGGAAAAACCCGAACAGGTAACCC
Source organism: Allium cepa (assembly GCA_030765085.1). Taxonomy (NCBI): domain Eukaryota; kingdom Viridiplantae; phylum Streptophyta; class Magnoliopsida; order Asparagales; family Amaryllidaceae; genus Allium; species Allium cepa. The sequence continues at coordinate 408,727,602 of CM060928.1, read as the reverse complement.
AACATATAGATAGAAATAGATTAATATATATAAAATTACAAATACGCTCTCTCAAGAAAGACACCACTCCAGAGCCTAGGTATTCACTCAACCTAATGCTCTGATACCACTTTAACGACCCAACTTCCAAACTCTAGAAAGTCACAAATCTATCAATTAACTATTTATTTTATTGGATTATTAAACTAATTCAAATCTTATTACAAATATTATCAAATCAATTTAATTTTTATTTCAAATTATTAATTTAATTTTGCTTTAAAATTCCGGGTCATCACATAAATGATATGTACAAGAGATATAAAATGCTTAGGAAAGAGTAGAGGATTAGTTTTGAAGAGATTTATAGATTTTAATTATTTAACTAAATGTTAATCGAAGAAAAACAATGTCTAAAAGATAAAATTGAAAGACTTAATGAACTTAATGATGATTTGAAAAGTTTTGAAAAATGGTAAAGTGAAAACGAATCCGTAAAATCGGAAAATCTTTCAATGAAGTTAGAGATCGCCGATCTAAATGATAAAATAACATCTCTAGACAATATTACTCTTAACTGTAATAAGGAATTTGATAAAATGAAAATCAATATTGATAAGTTTAACAAAGGGAAGTATAATCTAGAAAGTTTATTATCTGTGTTTAAACCTACTAACAATAAACATGGACGTAGATACACCCTTAAGCCTTAATCAAAGAAAAATATTACTCAAAGTACTAAATTTGTTAAAGCTACCAAGTTCTAACCAAAACGTAAAAAAATTAAGTTAAAACCCCCTAATAAGTTCATTAATTTATGGGTTCCTAGAGGTTTAGATAATAGTGAAAAGGAAAATTATACTGATAATTTTATTAATAAAGTTCATTTACCTAATGATTATATTTTGAAAGGGCATTCAAACTCTTCATGGATTTTGCTTCCCAAAACTTTACCTCATGGACCCTAAAATAAAATTGGGTACCAGTATGCATATTATATATTTTTCAAGTACCGAACAATGGATATCAGACATCGAATGTTCAAAGCATATAATATGTATATACCGAGCATATTATTCACAAAGATGGTGAAATAGTGAACACTGGATATAATTCAAAAGGGATATGTTATTGGCATCAACAACGTTGTAACTCTAGAACTCATATTATTTTAAATATTTTACTTTATGCCTTGTATTCAATTTGATTCCCTTCCCGAGTTCTATTTATATTCATTTATGTATATCTCTCTAAACACAAACTCTATATATATATATATATATATATATATATTGTCTAACTATGCTTAAGCGATTCTTTTTCGCCCTTTTTGTTGATGATAAACGGGGAGAAAATGTATAAATATACTATGCAAAATGATAATGGGAGTGCATAGAGTTAGGGGGAGTCAAATATAAAAATATTATATTTTGTATCTCAAATATTTATATGGTTATCATCATCAAAAAGGAGGAGATTGTTAATACCTCAGATAATGATTTTGATGACAACAGCCATATAAATATTACCACTAACGTACCTTCGAGTTGTACAGTTCTTTAAGATATATTTTGGAGACATTTATAGAGGTAAACAAGAACTCGGTGGAAGAAAATAAATTATATATAGATATTATTAGAGCTATTGGAAGAACAAAACCAATTGATGAAGAATTGTAAATATTGAAACGAAAGAGGCATGTGAAGTGATGAGTAGTTGGTTGAATCTTAGAATCTTTGTTAAAGTCCCTATGGCAAATATACTTGAAAATCATCAACCATTGACCTCAACCGAATCACGAAAATCCACAAATATGAGGTATTTTTGAAATCTGAAAATATTCAACACTTATTGGTGTTGTTGTTCCTTTTTGTAACATTATATGTCGATATATTCTCTGCATGTATGTCGATATACGTGCCATTTTTCAGATTTTCAAATTTCAAATGAAGAGATATTTCCTATCACCTCTTTACCAAATGACATGTCTTTTGAACCACTATATAGAGGCCCTGGAAAATGAATTTTTAAAACATATTTCTCTTCTTTCTCTTACTCTTTCATATCCAAACATTTATGAGAGAAATCTATTGTATGTTCTTTCATTCTCTTTACTAATTCATACTATTTCAATTCAATTATCCGATTTGCAAACCACACAATGTCAGAGAGTTTGTACTTGAATCCATATTATTCTCTCTTTGACTTCATCATATTCCTCAAAGAATTCAAAGATATATTGCTGCTGGAGGTCTATAAGATCATTGTACCGAATCTATAAGAATCTGTATTAAAAATATGACTACTTTCCAATACTCTATTGTAGTTTGGAAAGAGAAGAAGATATTCCTGTAGCCTATGTAATCAAGCGGCTGTATCTTTTAGCCCACGAAATCAAGATTTGAAAGGTGTTCTTGCCACCCATGGAAAGCAAGCGATTATAGTACAATCTTGTACAGTGCAGCATTGGACTGGATGTAGATTGGTTGATCTGAGGCAGTATAAAAATCTCTGGTGTTATTTACTTTACTACATTTTACTTTGTTACTTACTTGTTCTATGATTATTGGCTTCAATTTGCAATTTGACTAGATAATGTTTTAAATTCATAAGCAAGTTTGAAATATTTGAAATTCACACTTCACCACTTCTAATGTTTAAATAGCCTTAAGATCCATTCTATATTGGTTTATAGAAAGCCCAGTTCTTAATAGTGCAATTAGATAAGTTTATTCATCTAAAGCAAGGATACTGTCAGTAAAGGAGTATGTCAATCAATTCAATGAGTTAGCTAGGTTCGGGACAGAGTGGATCAATACCCCATATTAAAAGGCTTTAAAATTTGCTAAAGGGCTTAACTAACTCCTTCAAGATTTATCTCTAAATCACATTCCCATGGGTACTATATATGAAGGTTTAGCGAAGATGGCCTTGTTGAATACCATCTCCAAGGAGGAAGTAAAGGAAGAGTCTAAGAATACTAAAGGAAAGACGCAATAGCAAAATCATTACAAGGGAGGCTTTGGACCCGAGGAAAAGATCAAAAAACAAGATATGCATTGCAGGAAGTACGGAAACAAGGAATATTTTATGAAGGAGTGCAAGACAGATGGTTCGGAGGGCAAGTGTTATAATTGCAATCAGTTTTGGTACATGAAGTCGGAGTGTCCAGCACCTCATAAGACCTCTACCCAAGTGGTCCTAGCGTATGCACTGGGTGCAGTTCTAGCTCAAGTACGTCAACAGTTGCATGTAAGGGGAAGAAGCTAGTGACTGAAGGTGTGTTAACTCTATTTGGTTTATACATTCACACTCTATTTGACACGGGTTCATCACACTCTTTATCTCGAGTAGACTTGTGAATGAGTTACATTTAGACATAGACATTAGCATAGTTACAGACCTTGTAGTTTGTCAAACCCCGTAGGAGGGTCGGCCTATTTGGCTATGGTACGTAGGGGTTCAAAATAATTCATTTTGGGGGTTGAGTATGCACTGGATTTTTTCTTTGGATTTTCTGGGTTTGGGTAGATATTGAGCATGGATTGGATGATGATGTATGAGGCTATCCTAGATTGTGATAGAAAGGTTGTTAGGTTGATTACATGTAGTGGATGTACCTTGGAGGTTATTGTGATCCCCGATGATCGATTATGTTGAGCTACTTATATTCATCAAACCTATCATGTGATGAGCTAGATTTGGTGTCTGTAGTTAGAGATTACCAAGATTTCTTTTTTGAGGTTACCAATCTCCTATTCAAGTAAGAGATAGATTTTTGAATTTATCTTGTAGAGAATGCCAGATCTATTACATTACCCTTGAGGCTATGGCTCCACTGGAGAGACACGGGTTGAATAAGTAGGTGAATCAGGTATTGGAGAAGGCCTTCATTAGGAGGAGTATTTTGGAAGTTGGGGAACCAGTCGTCTATGCCTCTAAGGCGAATGGTTCTTTATGGCTTTGCGTCGATTATAGACAACTAAACAAGCTGACAAAGAAGAACCGATATCCACTGCCTTATATAAACGATCTCTTTGATCAGTTGGTTGGGGTGAAGGTGTTCTCACGGTTTAATTTGGCTATTAGATTCCGCCAATTGTGTATAGCTGAGGATAGTATACAGAAGACTATTTTTCATATATCCAACAGACTTTATGAGTGATTAGTCTTGCCCTTCATACTGATCAATACACCTACCTACTTCGTTGACCTTATGAGTGACTTTTCAAAGGGTTAGTTAACAAGTTTGTTATGGTATTTTTGCATGACCTTTTGGTCTATTCGAAGATTGAGGAGGAGCATAGGTCGCATTTAGAAGAAGTGTTTAATACACCTCGTGAGCATAAGTTGAAGGTAAAGTTTTCTAAATGTCACTTTTGGCCCAAGTTAGTGTTAATTTATGGATACATTGTCATGGAAAGTGGACCGATGGTCGATCCTAGTAAAGTTGCTGCATTTAGGATTGGCATGTGCCGAATAATGACATGGAAGTGAGATGCTTTCTTAGTTTGGTGGGCTACTATAGGAAGTTCATTAAGGACTTCGTGAAGATCTCTGCTACTCTGACTTGCCTCATCAAGAAGAATTTAGTTTTCTTATAGGATGCAATGTGTGAGGACATCTTTATTAAGCTAAAGGAGGCGTTGACTGGTGCACCTGTTTTGGTATTACTTGATGGTATGATGGCATTCACAGTATATATTGATGCTTATGGTATGAGATTAGGCATAGTCTTGATGCAGGAAGGAAGAGTGGTAAGCTATGCTAGTCGACAATTGAAGATTCATGAGAGAAACTACCATACCCATGATCTTGAGTTATCGGTCATTGCTTTTGTTCTCAATTCATGGAGGCATTATCTATTAGGAAAGCGATCTGAGCTATATATAGATCATAAGTCTTCAAAGTACTTGTTCTCCTAGAAGGACTTGAATTAGGCAGAAAAGGTGGATGGAGTTTTTAGCCTCATACGATTTCAATATCTCATATACTCCAGGCAAGAGCAATGTAGAGATCGACACCTTGAGTAGACAGCATGTAGTATTAAGTCATTTGTTCTTGGAGCGAAAGCATTTGGATTTCGTTTCTACGTTCGATTTCCGACCATCATCAGACATTACTCCATGATTATTAGTTGCTTTAGATATGCATTTTATACTTATATAACATATCAGATCCAGTCAGAAGCAAGAAAAGGAGCTAGTCGATATTTTTGAGAAGCTTGGCTAGGAAGAGCGGTCGAGTCATTTAAGGCATTATGCCATTGACTCAAAGGGATGGTTATGGAGAGATGGTAGATTGTGTGTTCCTCTCATTATGGATTTGATTGACATGGTACTAGTTGAGCCTCATCGTTCTAGGATGACTATTCATCTCAGCAAAGACAAAATATACCATAACATGAAGAGAGTCTTCTTTTGGCCAAGAATGAAGAAGCATCTAGCTGAGTATGTAGCTCGACGTATAACTTGCTAAAGGGTAAATGTAGAGTAGAAGAAACCAAAAGGATTATTGAAACAGTTAGATATTTCTCAATGGAAGTGGGAGAATTTCTATGGATGTTATCGATGGTTACGGAGGAGTACGGGAGGGAATGAAAATATTTAGGTCATTGTAAATTAGCTAATCAAATGCCCTCATTTTATTCCAATGAGGAGGACAAGAACTACAGCGATGTTAGTGGAATTATACGTGAGAGATATCAATAAGTCAGAGTTCTTTCTAGCATCCTAAGCGACCGAGATCCGCTTTTCACCAATGAGTTTTAGAGAAGTTTATAAAGGCTTGAAGCACCGAATTGAGCTTGAGTACCGCTTATCATCCGCAAATGGATGAATAGATAGAGATAGTGAATCGGGTATTGGAGCACTGACTTTGGATGTGTGTATTGGATTTTGGAATCGGTGAAGTTAAAGCCATGTTAAATCCCCGCAAAATATCCACTATAGTGCATAATGCTCTTCAACCACCATGCTATGTCAATTATGCGCTATTAAATAATAGATCCACCTTAAGCCCCATTATTTTCCCCTATACCTGCTAAATCAAGGCTTTTTAGCACCCGCTTTAGCAACATTAATATAAAAAGGTTGATTTTACTAGTTCTCTTTTAAATTAAATAAATAAAGTTAGCGTAAAGACCAAATTTTAAGGCATAAGTGCTCAATATAAGTTTGAAATCTATTGTAGTCATGGAATCCAGTCTGTATAAATCATGATAATCATTAGTTTCTATATAAGATTAAACAATATTTCTATTTTTATACAAGTAGTGTGAGAATGAGGATAAATTAACTTTAAATATTTGGTTTCATATTCGTTAAAGCTTTTTGGCACTTAAATACTACATTTCGAAACCACCCTACCGTTAGGGTAAAAGTTAGGCCTTATATTCGTCGAGTTATTGAGTTAAGTCAAGTTGAGGAAGAATAGTCATCATGTAATCCATAGTCATATATGCTTGCTTGAGAATTAGATCATATATTTAAGATAAGGGAGTAGCCATATAAACAAGTAGACAGTAAAAAATAGTCAATTATGCGAAGTACAAGCCATAATTTCAAACTCTTCAATTTAGCCCTTGTGGCCATGAATTCCCAATATAAAGCTCACTTTACGATGTTGATAGAAAAATAAAAAATGGAGGAGAAGCAGATCTAGAGATCTGCCCATTTTTGGTGGGGGTGTATGCTTATTTATAGAGAATTCAGATCGTTGGATCCTTGACACGTGGCACCTTGTTTAAGATGGACAGTTGTGATTTTTATGATGTGACACATGTTCGGAGAGACATGTGGCTCATCTTTCGTAGTTCTATGATTTGATTTATCACCACATGATGTCTTCATTTCATCACATTATGGCTCTATTCCATCTTCCTTTGATATCTTAATTTTCCATCTCACAATGGCTTTAGGATTACTACACGATGGCTCTATGTCATCACATGATTGCTCTATTAACCTTTGATAGCTTAATTTTCTATCTCACAATGGCTTTAGGATTATTACACCATGGCTTTATATCATCACATGATAGCTCTATTTCATCTTCCTTTGATAACTTGACTTACCATCTTACGATGGCTATGGAATCACTGCACGATGGTTCCATATCATCACATAATAGCTCTTCTTCATCTTCATTTCATTATAGCTTCGGAAATCTCTTTATGATGACCTCTATTTCTTATTTCACGATGGCTTGGTTGCCCTATTCTTTGTTGGTTTTATTAAATTATGACAACTTTGTTAAATCAATGTACGATAGTTTCATTGAGTCACCACATGATAGCTTATGTTCTCACTTTTATTATTTTGGGAAATCAACCCACAATAGCTCCTTGTTTTATGATTATTCTTCTTTGTTGACCTGCAATTGCTAATATATTTAGGGTGTAATACATGCTGAATGGATAAGGTTAATAAATGGACATAATAATACTAATTTAAACTGTATAGATTATTGGTCTCTGATACCATTATTAGAACTAGGTCAGCACGTAGCGAGTTAAATAGGTGAATTTCAATTATTATTTTTCCCATTTTGGACCTTATTTGGGCCTATGAAGTCTAAATTAATTTAAATCTAATCCAAGTAAATTTTAAATAAAATCGTTATTTTATTTAATTGGTTACTAAAAATATTTAAGTGATATATAATGTGTACATGTGTATCAAATAAAATTAAACATATACATGCACCTGCAACATATAATGCGTATATGTGCATCAAAAAAAATTAAACAAATTCGTGCATCTGCAACTATAATACGTACAAGGTTCAGCATGCTCGTATCTAACTGTTGGAATTTACATGAACACATTAACTCTTTCATATATGAGTTTGATGTTCAACATTATTTTAAAATCAATATAATTTGAAATATGCTTACATATGTTGGATATACATACAATGAATACACACACACATATATACAAAATAGTTTTGTGTAAATATATGTTTAATGTATAATACCAATTCAAATATTAATTAAAAGTAACTAAAGAAATATTCAAATTTAAAATAATTTTAAGATTCAAAATAATATCTCGTTAGAATTTCAAATTCAATTTAAATATTTATACATTTAATATATATATATACACGAATTAAAAATAGATTTTTTAAATTCGAAAATGCATATAATATATTTATATATATATATATATATATATATAATGAAATAGTAATATATAGATATAAAATTACATTATAATCAAATACAAAATTTAATATATTTTAACTTTTATTTTCGGCTTAAATTGTTTTGACAAAATCAAACATTTTTATAATTCCATGCGATTTAAAAAAAATCTTTCTAAATTTGTTTCCGTACGAAAATGTTTAAAACAATATTTTCTTTTATTTTGAAAGTTATTATATCATATTATGATATATATATATAGCCATATTTTTATTTATACGAATTAATACATATAATTAAAACTTAGATATATTAATTTGTATCAATATATATATATATATATATGTATATTATTTTTAATTGTATATATATAGTATACATCTACGAAAACATATGTATAAGAAAATTTTGTTAAATAATATGTACATATGTTGTGATGAAAATAAAAGCAATTTAAATTTAAAGCAACTTTAAAATTATTTTAGGATATTATAACTTTAAAAAAATTACATTATGGCTAAAAATAAAAGAAGTGCAATTTATTTTAAGCATATACAAATATATATATATGTGTGTGTGTGTGTGTGTGTACATATGTATATATGTATGTATGTATATACATATTGATTTAACAACAATTAGATATATAGATTTGTGATATTGTAAATTCTAATCTATCTATCTCTAATGAGTAAATTTATAAATAAATGAATAAATATTTTAATGTTTTCTATTTGATGCATTGATGATGCACCTTAAGTATTTAGTCAAACTCCATGCATAAATCCAATATAGGTATTTCAAGAATATACAACAAAGCAGAAGTAATCATGAGACCTTAAGCTAGATTTATTTGATTTAACTTAATTGGAAAAATGAAAGTGAGCAAAACTATAATTTTCTACTGGAACTAATGGTGGTAGAGGCTCAAAATGCGGATCGAATGAGGGGTGGTAGTGTTTAAATAGGCAATGGAGAGGAGCGGAAAGTTGAGATCTACATCTTTTAGTATACCTCATCTTTATCTAGTTCGAAAAAACTTTTTAAATAGGCAATGGAGAGGAGGGGAAAGTTGAGATCTAAATCTCCCAATATACCTCATCTTTATGTAATTCGAGACTGCTTTTGCTTTCAAAAAATTACCCCTCCCTACACCTTTTAGTCAGCCATATTATAGGGCTAGATGCCCTTAAAACTTCGAAACCTAATTAGTATTAATATAATTTAAAACTAGTTTAAACCTTTATCGATATAGTATATTGACAATTATATACGCAAATTATTAAATATGAATTCAAAGAAATCAAAAAAATTCAACAATTAATATTTCATAAATATTAATTACTTTGATTAGTTATAACAATAATAATTTAATTAATTCGTGATGTATTTTGGAGTTTCAACATTTTTATACGCGACTTGTATGTGTAAATTTAGCCAATAACCGATATCACACAGTTCAAATATTAACGTTTACACGTCACCTTAGCTAGTGGTGTGACATTTTGGCTGCATTTATCACTTAATTTTTTTTGTTAAAATCCAAATTTTCTATTTTAAGCGGTTCCTATCAGTGGCAATTATTTACACCAATTCTCTTTGTTAAAACTATACCATATTAGGACTTAACAAAATTTGGTATTGGTAAAAATTCCAATATCATCCACATTCAACTTGTATAATACAAACACAGAGTTCTTGGTTAAATAGTAACAATTATTATTAATCAAACTACGCTATCTAAAGACTTTGACTTTGAGTTGACTACAGTCGACCGTGATACTAAGCCTACATAACTAAGGAGACGAATTCTCTACTGAATAGTGTTTCACTTCCAATGCTTCAACTCAAACCCAACTATAGTTATTCGATGGACGTCGTGCCATGATTTAACAAGAATTAAAGTGGAGTATTGATTGTTTGTACCAAAGTTGGGCACAACACTCTTCTAAAGTATTTGAAGAGATAAAAATGAAGAATAGAAATGTAAGAAGAGGATTATCTAACATGTAGGATCGATTCACCCTAGAGGAGGGTGAATAGGGTGATACTATTAATTATAAAAATTAATTGCGGAAGCTTTTTAAAATAATTTCAACACAGATCACAGAACAATAGTAGCACGGATAATAGCAGAATAATAAATGTAGAAATAGAACGACACAGAATTTACCCAGCTTCGGCAAAACCCTGCCTACGTGCTGCCCCCTAGGTTTCTACTAGAAATTAGATAGTCGGACGCTTACACAAGTAAACTCGCGACATCCGCTATCGACTAAACCTAACTCTACGCTCAAAACCCTGCCACAACTCAGCCACTGAGTTGTGAATTCTCAAACTACGCCACGTAGTTTGTCCCCTGGTCACACGACTAGAATTTACAACGGTTTAAAAACTCAATTGCAAATTAAAAACACTTTAAATTAAAAAACAACCCTAATTTAAAAAATAAACCCTTTATAATATTAAAAGTAAAGCTCTTTAAAAAAAAGGTCGGCCCCTTTTATATTTTGACCCGATCCTCTTTGCTTCGTTCCTTTGTGAAAATGGCCGTTGTTCCTCTTTTTATAGAAATTAGTGTTATTTGAAATTCGTAGCTTGCGACCGTAAATGCTCGATTGAATTATTGATTCGGCGTTCCTTTTCTGTCAATCGATGGTTTCCTTTTTTTTGCTTCGACTGCTTCGAATTTGATCGAATTCGAAAAGCTTCCATACGTAATTTCTGCTCTTTTTGCTTTTCTATTTGTATGCTTGAATTCGATGCCTTGAAATTGCCGATGATGATTTGTTTATATAGGGTTTGTAACCCTTGATTATCGTTCGCACAAATATTTTTGAATTCGTCAATTACTTTTTCTCGGCCAGTTGATTTTGTATCGATGCTTGAGATTGATCTCTGACTTCTTCAATTCGTATATATTTTGGTTGCTTGACATTCACGGCATTGACTCATTTCGTGATGACCACGGCTTATATTTGGCTTTAATTTGTGAAAATTGACTTTCTCACATACGTATATTTTTATGTTACTTAGTTCATTTAATTGTTGTTGGTAGCTGGACTCGACTCGAGTCTGGTTCATGTAGTCTGGGTTCTCTACTGACCTGTAGTGTTCATTAGTTCATTTGATATGATGTTGATTCATGTAGCTGTTGGTCGACTATCTCTTTGAGTTGTACTTTGATGGTGCTTGAGTCTTGTTCCTGGTTAAGTTCATTGCTGAGTTGTTTCACTGGTGCATTGCCTTTGTGTTCTTCATATTCATGTGTGTTTGGTCATGTGTTCTTTGATTTGTACATTTTTGTGTTCATCCCTGAGTACTTTTCGACCTTCTGTTTGCACACTGCTTCCATTGTTCTTCATGTGGCTTGTGACTGGTTCTATTGGTGGCTTCACATTAGATTCGTTGCATTGTCCACTTCGACTTTGAACTGTTTGCATTAAGCACTGAATTTCATTCACTCGTGTACATATTGCATATTCACTTGGTTGGATCTTTACTTTGTTTTGCACTTAAAGTCTAAGTATATTGCACACTCTGGCCTTCATGTATGCTTGCTGTGCATTGAGGTTGCTCCGGCCATTTTATTGCATTTGGATTTAGTTTTCGAATTACACCTGAGTTGAATTCAGCTTGTAGCTCGGATTTGACCTTGTGTCGAAAGTTGTGACATTGTTTTATTGCACTTGAGTTGAATCCGATAATTTGGGTTTGACCTGTGCTCACCTGTCCCTATAAATTTATCAAGAGTATGTCGGTGTGCACGGCCTTGTGGCATGTACAGTGATACACTGTGCATGTCACATTGTTCGTGTGTGATGAATTCAAATGTAAATGATGACGAACAACCCAAATAACTAAGGCACATAACATTTCCAAAATCCATATTTTATTTTATATTGCAAAAATATTTCTTTTTCAATTTTACTGCGTCAATATTTATTTTTGCAGATTGCTCAGATGCTGGATTCAATTTGAAGTGAAGTTGAAGATAAAATACGAGTGTGAGTCATATGTAGTGAGGTCAACTGTAAATGTAAAATTGTGATGTAATTGAATTTGTATCAAGGTTGTATAGTGTATAGTGAGAGCTTGAATTTGTACTATTCAAAATTATAATAAATATTTGTTTGAATAAATTTTTTGTTTGAATTCAAATTCTGTGTTATTTAATTTCATTTAACAAATATTTATTTAACTTGTGAAAAATAAAATAGTACATTAACAAATACATTTACACGAATATATATATATTATATATATATATATATGTTTATTATCATCAAACAAAAATCATATAATCGCATATTCAACATAACAAACACTTCAAAAACAGACCGAAAAAACACGCAGAAACATTGGATTTTAGATTCGACGTATGGCCTACGTCCACTATGAAGTTAATGATTTTATTGAAATTCACTTGCTGGTTACAACTGATTACAGCGGATTACGGCGATGAATTTCGAGAACAACAACAGCTCTGAAGTGCAGCAATAGTTTCGGCAGAGTTTGGACATCAAAGAGCCAAAAGATCCCCTTTCTATAGGCTCTAGTGTGCTATATTGGCGTAGACTTAAAATATCTCGCTCAGATCTCGGGAGACTTCTTCTGGCACGCGTGTGGGCCCACGCGAATGATCCATGCGATTTCAACTCGATCCTTGAACGATACAAACGAATTTCATATCGGTCAAGATTTGATCCAATCGAGTTGAAACTTGGCATGAACATTCTTTATGTTGATCTCCTGTGAAAATTTCATTGCATTTGGACTTGTGGATTGTAAGTTATGATCGATGCAAATTAGAGTTTTCCGGTCACGGTCCCCTTCGTATCGATACTGCTCGTATCGATCATTTCGACTCGATATTGAGCACGTGCCTACGAGTTGACATGATGCTCTATTTTTGGATCGCTCCACTTTCGATGCCGAGTTGACCGAGTCACCCCAAGGTTTTCGCCTTCTTTGTACCGAAGACCGTTGCTTTGTTCGTATCGATGGAAGTGTCTTAGTTTGTATCGATGGAAGTGGCTCAGTTCGTATCGATCCAAGTTGCACGGCTCATATGGATTGTGTGGTCTTGTTTGTATCGAACGAAGTTGTTCTGACTTGATGGATATGAACAACTGAATATGTGATGGATACGAACAGATGGATCCTAGATGATATCGATGGACGGATACGAGGAGTCGATGCTTTATAGATATGAAGAAAGCCTTTCGCTAGATGGATACGAAAAGTGCAGTTCTCCTAAATGATATGAAATCGTGCGCCTTTGATTGGTTCGAATAAGATTGATACGAAGTCAAATTTTCCTTGGATGCTTTATGGACACAAACAATGTGGTTATTGATGGATTTTAATAGACCGACCCCAGCATCGCATTTTGATGGATACGAACGGTTTGCTTTCTTGAGTTGTATCAATCATATCTCGAGCATACGCATTCCGATTGACTTGAATTTGGAACGTTGGCTTTCACAGCTTTTCTTGTCATGTATTACCAATTGTAGCCTGATTCGGACTCGGACTAAATTCGTCGATATCCATAGTGAGCCTGCGTATGGCCGATCTTCGGGACGGATTGCCCTTGGTTTCCAATCAAGTTCCTGGTATCACGGCCTGGCCAAAAGGCGGGTTAACATTTTCCCCCCAACGTACATCTTGTGAGAACATGACGTGCTTTGATAAGCTGCAATCTTCATTCTGAATATTCCATCTAACTTGTTAAATAGTTATCGTCTTCTCGTTGGAAGTTGTAATCTTTAATTGATCCATAGAGACATAAATTATGACTGTAAACTGCCAACTGTTGTACTTTGTGTTGTTGTAACTGATTGCTGCATGATACTGATTATCTGCTTGTAGTTGTAATTGCTCATCAGGTAGGCATTTGACCTGTGAATTTTTAAAATTGAAAATTAGTCCGACGTACATGCATATATGTTAACTTGACTCTTGTTGACGTTCGCACGTTCACAAGTCATTGTCTGTTTTCTAGTATCGAATTCCGTATCGATCCTCTCCTGAATCGATGTGAAATTCGAGTTGTAACCACGCTTGTTGGTCAAAAGATTGTTCTCGTATCGATGTAATTCACATTGATGGATATGAGATAAACACTTCGCATCGATAGACTCATTAGGGATGCAAATAGAGCAGCTGGTCCTAATGGTACCATTCGTATCGATGAGCACGAGCCTTTATGGGTTGTATGTTGATGGATATGAACAGTACTGTTCGCATTAATGCGCTTTAGACGGAGATGAATACATTGGATATGAACAAACGTTTCGTATCGATGGAATCTGGCGATTCAAAAAAATCTCCGTTGCAACTTTCGTATCGATAAAGCTCGAGCTGTTGGGTATGAATAGCCAATTCGTATCGATTTGGGGAGAAATCGGTTAGAACCGGTCTCAGTGACCGGAAGGCGAATCGTCTTTCTTCTGCCCTTGGGTCCATATAAATACCATTTGGACTTAGAAAAATTTCACTTGACTTTTATTCCTTTTCTTTGCCTTCGTATCGAGAAAAACCGAGGAACACAAGACAACCTTCATCTTCAAACCATCATGTCTCGTTAATCCCTTGAACTAACAGTTGAAATCAGGTAATTTAACGACAAACTCGTGTTAGAACGACGAGATTCGAATCCAATTGCCAATCCCTTCACATACACGACTGATTTCTGGCGATGTTGAGGTTAGAATTGGCTCAGAGCAAGCCAAGGGAGGAATGAAATAGAGTTATGGCCATTTGGGGAAGAAAGTGTGAAGAAGGATGTACAGCCTGGTGTACTCGTATCAATGAAGGGAAAGAGAAGACTAGGCTTCGCATCGACCCATGGGCTCGTATCGATGAAGAACTGAATGGTGAAATGATGAATTTCATATCGATCTAGCGTGATGACTATTCGTATCGATCCAAGACAATCGAGACGAAATTGAAGAGCCAAAGACCAATACGAAACTTGTGGTAGGTGATTGACATGAATCTCACGGTTGGGGATCAATACGAAACCAACGATCTTCGATCGATACGAAACACCATATGACCCGATCGATACGAAGTTGTTGAGTTTCGATTGATACAAAGATAACAAGCTTTCATCGATATGAAACCAAAGTCTTCTACTGATCGATGCGAGTTTGGACTTCGATGGATACAAAATTTTCTCGTACTCAAACACTTGACTTCAACGAGCTTCATTGTTGCATAAGTGGACTTGACCATTGGACTGCATATTTGACCGCCTTTCGAAGCTCTTCAATGTAACTGTAACTTAAACGAACCCAATGAAATTTTACTTGGATCAGACGCTAAAGTCTAAATGGCATGTTATGACGATCGGCGATGACGATCACTCCAGTTGAATTTCGAAGTCTCGTTGTTCGTATTTTTTCTCATGCTCGGTAGAGTTCCTCAAGTAATATGTAGCACTGCACTACACAACACAATAAACACTTCACACTGGCGGATACACGGGCTTATTATCGTCTAATGATGGTTTTTCATAAGTTATTTAGTTATGGAGTCTACAAGCTCACAACCATAGGAAATTTAGAGTTCAGTTCCCTTAACAATCGAGATACCGACCATCGCGGCCGAAATTATAGATCCAACCCCGGATGAGCTACCAGGTGCTACTTTTATCGGTAATCCGCAAGATTCTGTACCATCCAACGTCCCTGAAGATATGCTAGGATGGATATGCCCAAGGCATGGCTTGTCATTGGATTATGTGCTATTGCCGGGACGAAATGATAGACCGCATGCTACACCGAAGGGGTTTACTACTTTCAATCGCCATGCATGTAGGGCTGGAACACTTCCTACGTTTAACCAATACATTAGAGAAGTACAGTCTTTCTTCGGAATCGGCCCATCTCAGTTACATCCCAATGGACACGCTCTACTGAATAACCTGTTCATCGTGTTTATGGAGCATCTTTTTTGGCCACCAACCTCGATCAAGATTAGATACTTATTTAATGTCAAGAGTCGGGGAGATAGCCCTTCTTTTACGTTCCTGGAATCGGTCAGGAATTGTCAAGTGGTAACAGGATCCTGGACCAGGCTGAGTTACTTTAAAACGGAGTGGTTTTATGTCCAATGTCCTCGGGAATTCGCCAGCCGATGTTTAGTCAGACGTAAGTGCTGAGATCTTTTTAAGTAGTTAAAGTGACAATCATAGCTGATACCAAAACTTATATCTTCTTTCATTTGTAGCTATGATTCCATGACCCGAGGGCACAAACTTTAAAGAGATAGTTCGCATCCTCCAAGAAGTATCAAATGAGATGAGGGAAATAGAGTCAGTGTTAACAGACCGAAAATTGAAAACCGTCAGGCTAATGAAGCGAAATAAGAGTAAGGCTCGAAGAAACATTAAGGGATGTCCCGACGAGACGGGCTAAGCGTAAGGCGCCCAGGGTTATAATAGCTGAAGAGGGTGATGATGAAGATACACCCACCGATGATGAACCTGTTGCCGGGCCTTCCAACGCCTTAAAAATTCTATGGGAAGGAGAAAAGGCAATGCCGCAGCCCATAAGCGTTCTAAGTCTAGGAGACGGAAATCTGTGATCATGTCTCTCCCTGTTTCTAGTATTAGAGTTTCAGAGGCTCCGCCCTCGCAAGTGGAAAACCTTTTCGAAGTCTTGCCGATATCCCAATTCCGGATTATGTGTCACTTCAACACGATGTCGGATTGGAGGAGCTTCAAAGTGCCTTAGACTTAAGCGAGTCTCTTCCCACAAGTGTGGCCAACATTTTTGGTTGGTCGAAGGGTTGCACATACATATACACTTCACGGCACTACACGATTTCCAATTGCAAACTGCGTACTTTAGGAGATTACTAACTTTCTTCCTCTTACTTTGCAGGTGCAATGTCCAGACGTGGGTCGATGTTGGAGAGTCTTCACTCAGCTCGTCGATCCTCTTCATATTATGACTCATGTAGGAAAGGGGCAGAGAGGGATTATGTCCGTGGATATTCTAGCCAAGAAAAATATGACAGGGATAAGGACAGGGACTACAGGCATGGATCCCGATCACGTTCTCCACCTCCTAGAATCCCTACACACCCCTCGAGCTATGGAAAACAAATTGTAGAGCCACCCCGCCATAAACCATCTTCCCAAGCCTCTAGGCTCGAATCACACCATCGCATACACGAGTCCGAAACTCCCATTGCCACTGAATAGGCTATTACTGAGCCCATCGGAGAATAGGCTACTAGAATCGCACAACCGAAGAAGGATTTTTCGAATATTTGCTTTGATGGCTACATCTTCCCTCCGCACTTTGAGAGAATTCCAGCGGTAGCGGAGAATATGATGCATGATTATATTCGTGAGGAGTGGTCGAGAGCCATAGAGAAAGCATCGATGCTGGCCTTTGAGCGGGCGACCACCATAGAGAAATTAGAAAATGAGCTCACTCAGAAGGATCGAATCATCCAAGTGCTTAATGACAAAGCCGAATCCTCCCTAAAGTCGAAAATAGAGGCCAATCAAAAGGCCAACGAGGCGAAATTGGCCATGGATAGGATGAGGCAGGCGCACTATGCCCTGGTGGAGGAGATGGGCCATCGAAACACCATCGTCACAGCCGAACGGGATGGGCTCTTAAAGAACTTAACAAGCTTAAAGCCAAATTCTCCAAAATTATCAAGGAAAGAGATGACACATATTGCGCAGCCCAGGAGGCATGTGAACAGGCCATAGTGCTTTGAGGTGAATGAGATGCGGCAATAGCTAAAGTCTGCGTGGTAGAGACCAAGGTCGGGGAGAGGGTCCGAACGGCGGAGTCCAGGGTATAGGCTGATATCGAAGATCTCCTCATCACTTATAATGCTAATGTGTTGAAGCACATGGACCTAGCCTGGCTCAAAAATTATCTGGTACATCTTCACAACGCCTTGGGCTGAGTGGTTGAGGAGGAGAAGGCAGTGCATCCGAGTGAATCAATTGATGAGTTTGAGCTTGAGAATTGTATGTTGAATGAAGATGAAAGAAAGATTCTTCACGAGTCGATGATTTCACATGAAAAGGAGAGGCTCGGCACCCAACATTCGGAGGTTGGAGAAGGTTGAGGTGTTGAGCCTTACGATGCAAGTATTGAGATTCATGTGCCAACCCAACCTGAATCTGCACCCACGGTTGATCCCCAATCCATCCCATCTTACAATCCGGATCAGCCGCAGTTATCTCTGGCCAGAGAGCACATTTCTGAAGTCGTCCAGCCATCCACGAGCCAAACTGAGGAAGGTATTTTGAACATTCCTCATACATGTTCCAAATAAGGAGCTTGATTTGAAGCGTTTACTAACAGTCTTTCTTTTTTTCTATAAGTGACTGGAGTTACACCGATTGTGCCTCTTGCTACTCAGGAATCGCATCAAGCGCAGGAGGCCATCATTATTGAGGCGACCACCACAATAACGACTGCACCGATTGATGGAACGCAAGGGTGAACACTCTCTTTCGACGAACAGATGATGGAGGAATTTCTCAGTCATCACAGTGACCCTTTTGCGGACCTCCCATTTGTTATGGGTGGAAGTGCAGCTTCTACTGGCTCTTCAATGCCGACTACCGATACCCCCAACAAGGCTAAAGCAACTCGTGAAGAAGAGATATTGGTCGAAATCGACGCTGAAATAGAGGCATCAACTCTTGGCGGTAGTTCTGGAGGTGGAATGGCGGCACTTGGCCTGGCTCCGCTGGAAATGATATCACCCGTCGATACAGTTATTGATACCAGTGCATCTATCCCGCCTCCTGTAGTGGATCCGACCCCTCCGACTCCGCCTGTAGGAAGTATTCCTATTCATTTGAGCTCGGAGGAGGAGGTAGAAATAATGCCACCTACCGGAGACCAGCCGCCAAAAGGTAAAGGCTCGATGAGGAAAATTATTGACGGCTCCAGCGGGTTCACGCCAAAGAGGAAACCAAAGAAGAAAAGAGAATAGATGCTCCTCCTCCTCGGCTTATTTTTGAGTAGATAGGAATTTTCTTTTAACCTTTTTAGGCTATGCATAGGTGCGGGTTCGTCCCCTGCTAGTCGTAATTTTGGAAATAACATCAATTTCTTCCATAGATATTTGAAATGAAATTTCTATTTTGGCTTTAACTCAATTATTGTTTGTTTTCTTAACTGTTCCTGTATTTGAATTCCAGTTCAATGCACTTGTGAAGTTTCAGCTTCCTAGTCATGTTTATGTTTATTCTTCAAGTCCTAAAATCACGGACATGAGTCATAACAGGAGATCAAGTTGAATTTTGATGTTGCACTTCTTCAGTCAATGGTTAACACTTAAGTTCTGCCCCCAGTTTCGGGGATGAGATGTAAATATCGGCCAACGATTACATTTCCCTTCATTTCATCGAGCTTAACATCGTTGAATTGATGTTGAAACAAGTGAGAGTCGAGTGGTCGAATTACACTCGCTCACTTATTAATGATCACATCTGCGCTCCAGGGATTTGCATTTGTACGTCGACGGTCGATCACGCTTGTTCAAGTTTTAAGTATGTGTCCATGCTCTTAGGACTTCAGTTAGTTTACGAGTGGTCATTCACACCCGAGTTATGTTTATACTCTGACCACACTCTGGGGACTCAGAGTTATTTGCGGTCGATAATCTGGTTCGCACTCTGGGAATCAGAAGATAGTCAACTTTTGTACCCCGGTTCACACTCCGAGAACATGAAGTTGGTCGATTTTTATACTCCAACTCACGCTCTGGGAATTTGGAGTCGATGTTTATACTCCGACCCGCACTCTGGGAATTCAGAGTTGGTGTTTATACTACAATTTGCACTCTGGGAACTTAGAGTTGATATTTATACTCCAATTCGCACTTTGGGAATTTAGAGTGGGACGATAGATGGTCAATCACATCTGTTTAGTCTTTTAGGATTCCATTCACACTTCGAAAATGATGGATTTATCAGGATCGTGGATGGTCAGATCGCATCCACCCCGAGTTAACAAGTGAGGTTGTTAGATGGACGGGTCCATCCTCCTCGAATTTGGTTAGGATACAGTCGAAGTTGTTAGGTGGACGGATCCACCCTCTTCGAAACTGCATTCATAAGTTTACACTCCAGCTCACACTCTGGGAGACAAGAGTTAGTTAAAGGATTGTCGTGTGTCAGCCTTCTTTGACTTTAATGTGATGGCTTTCCCCCAAGCTCAGGTTCACTTAGTGAGTGGCCAGTCGTATCACAGTCACTCCCTATTTGATTAAATTCTACTGTATGATGGAACCTAGCTCTTCATGCATCATGATGGTCGTATGTCACATTCAATAAATCACAGCTCTGGCTTGAAGAGATGGCATTTTACCGCTGAAATGAGAAAATATGGAAAGTTAGTTTCCTTATTACAAATTTAAATTTCGAAATGCAGAAATAAATTGCAGATGAAAAATAGACTAAGGTAAATAAAGACTGTCATGTGTAGTAGCGATGGAGACTCTCGCTTTTCTAGGCCCTTGGCAAAGTAAGACCGTCAACGGTTGTTAATTTGAATGTGCCATCTCCGAGCTTTCGTTCAATCACAATGGTCCTTCCTACGTCGGTCTCATGTGCGAAGGAACCAGGTAGATTCTTTTGAGGACAAGATCGCCAAGTTTAAAGGTTCGGGGTTGGAACTTGGCATCATATAATCGGGCGACTTGACTTTGGTGTGCGGCTGCCCTCAAATCATCCTCTTTGCGCTTCTCATCTAACAAATCTATTCAGCAAGTAGGATGGCATTAGTCTTTGGATCATAATAAGTCACACGATGAGAAGGCGTTTCCATCTCGACTGGAATAACGGCTTTTGAACCATAAGAAAGAGAAAATGAAGTGTGGGTGCTTGCTGATTTGTGGGTGGTCTGATAATCCCATGAAGCCATAGGAAGTTCATCGACCCATTTGCCCCGGCCTTTTCCGGTCGTTTATTCAGAATCGACTTTATAACCCTATTAACAGCTTCAAACTTGCCATTCGCTAGAGGGTGTGCAACTGTAGAGAATTTCTTTCGAATGTGGAATCCTT
This sequence comes from Allium cepa, assembly GCA_030765085.1. Classification (NCBI taxonomy): domain Eukaryota; kingdom Viridiplantae; phylum Streptophyta; class Magnoliopsida; order Asparagales; family Amaryllidaceae; genus Allium; species Allium cepa. The sequence goes on along the minus strand of CM060928.1, from coordinate 408,706,412 downwards.
GACAGAAATCCTTGAACTGAATACTGTCGAACTGGGTCCATTATCAGTAATGATGGTATGCGAGAGACCAAATCGGTGGATAATGTTGCGAACTACAAAGTTGAACACCTTCTTCGTCGTAATTGTAGCAAGTGGTTCAGCTTCGACCCACTTGGTAAAGTAATCAACTACGACGATGGCGTACTTCGCACCACCTTTGGCCAGAGGTAAAGAGCCAACGATATCGATTCCCCATACTGCAAACGGCCATGAACTGACAATTTGGGTTCTAGGAATTCGAGCATGCTTTTGACATTTATCAAATTTCATGGCGTAATCTACTACATCGCGGTTTACAATCAGCCAATAATATTCGTATCGGAGTACTTTCTTGGCGAGAGCTTGCTCCCCGTTGTGATCGCCACATCCTCCTTCATGAACATATGCCACACTTGCTTAATTTCATAGTGGGCAATACACCGGAGCAGAGGAATGGAGTACCCTCTTCTATACATGACTCCATTCCGAATTGTGAACCTGCAGCTTTTTGAAGAATCCGTCTCTTCTTAATCCTGCACTCGGGTAGCGTTCCATGCTCGAGGTAATTTCGGAACGGAGTCATCCACGACTCCTTACGGGGAGTGATTTCAAATATCCAGTCTGTCTCCATCTGATCAACGCTCGGGAAAGATAATGTTTCCATAGGAACGAGTCCCATTTGTTGTGCTTCGCCCGTACTTGCTAACTTTGCCAATAAATCATTCTTTGATTGCGCTCACGGGGTATGTAGAAGATAGCATAGTAATCAAACTGATTAAGTATCTCCTGGACTCGAGCTAGATAAGCAGCCAGTCTTCGATCTTTTGCCTGATATTCACCCTAAACCTGACACACAACTAATTGTGAATCACAATAAATTTCCACAGCAATGATTCTTAAATCTCGGGCGAGTTTCAATCCGGCATGCAAGGCTTCACATTCAGCTTCATTATTGGTTGCATGAAAATCAAACTTTAGAGCATAATGTATGGATCGACCTTCGGGGGTTTCAAGTACAACTCCAGCACCCGGGCACCGGTTGTTTGATGCACCACTAGTATGCAGCTTCCAAATATATTCAGAAGATTCACTGGTTTCGGGCAAGTCCTCTGGGATGGTAAATTCGGCTATGAAATCAGCTAGGACTTGCCCTTGAATAGCTCACCTCGGAGTGTAAGTAATATCAAACTGGTATAGTTCAATATTCCATTTGAGTAACCTATCAGACATCTCAGGCCGCATAAGGACCTATCGTAACCACTGATTGGTGTAAACAGTGATGGGATGAGCCTGGAAATACCGACGGAGCTTCCTTGAGGCAATAACGAGACAATAAGCCAACTTCTCAAGCTTCGGATAATTTCTCTCAACTCCGCTTTGTCGTTCACCAATATAGTAGACCAGTTTTTGCACTCGGTCTTCCTTCCAAAAATAAGGCAGCATTGATTGCGTTTTCTGATACCGCCAAGTAAAGGTGCAATTTCTCGTGATCGATAGGCTTTGAAAAAATAGGCGGTGTGTAGAGGTATTGAATTAGTGCTCGAAATGCGCCCTCACATTCGGTGGCCCATTCAAAATTCTGTTTCGCTCTTCGATTCAAATCAAAGAAAGGAATGCATTTGTCGGTGGACTTTGAAATGAACCTGCTCAGTGCTGCTACTTTCCCGTTGAGGCTTTGGACTTGCTTTATGGTTCTTTGAAGTCTCTAAATTTCTTATCGCCCAGATCTTTTGGGGATTTGCTTTGATTCCTCGAGCGTTGACGATAAACCCAAGGAATTTTCTGGATGCGACCCCAAAGTGATATTTAGATGGGTTGAGCTTCATCCTGTATTCTTGAAGGATACTAAATATCGATTCCTAGTATTTAATAAGATCAGTTGAGAATCGTGACTTCACCAACATGTCATCTACATATACTTCCATGGTCTTTCCGATTTGGTTAGCGAACATTCGATTGACTAGTCGTTGTTATATCGCCCGGGCATTGTTGAGTACGAAGGGCATGACTTTGTAGCAGTAGAGTCCCAGATTGGTTATGAAGTAGGTATGTTCTTGGTCGAGCAAGTGCATGGGTATCTAATCGTAACCGGAGTATGCATCCATAAAGGAAAATAATTCGTGCCCAGCCGTTGAATCTACGAGCTGATCAATTCGGGGATGTGAAAAACTGTCTTTCGGGCAAGCTTTGTTCCAGTCTGAGTAGTCAACACATTTTCTCCATTTCCCATTTGGCTTTCGAACAAATACGGGATTGGATTCCCATTCCAGGTATAAGGCATCTCGAACAAACCCATTCGATTTTAACTTATCGACCTCTTCTTTAAGGGTGGGAGATCTCTCTGGATCCATACCGTGCCTTTTCTGTTTGACCGGGATATACCGCGAGTCAATATTCAAAGTGTGGCAAGCGATGTCCGGCAAGATCCCGCAGATGTCAGAATGCGTCCAGGCAAATACATCAAGGTTCGTCCAGAGAAATTCAACCAATTCCTTCTGTGTCTGTTAGCTTAACTGAGATATATTGTTTACCATTTTGAATCATCATCATCGTCGATCGGGACATCGATTGTCAGTTCGACCGGGGAAGCTTGACTGTCTTTAGTTTCATCTTCACTTTCAGTATCTCTTGGGTCAAGATCCCTTTGGAATTGGTTGGGGTGCCCGGGCCTGGGCCCAGTCACCAATTGTCAATCATCAGCAAAACGAACGTAGAGAGATTCCTCTACGCCCTTCCCTTTCTCCTTTTGTCGTGCCCCGCGCAGCTCAGCAACATAACAGGCTCGTCCAGCAGCCTGATCTCCTTGAACGAATCTAACTCTACGATCAGTGGGAAACTTTAGAGTCAAACATCATGGGGCAATGGATGCCCTGAATTCAGCAAGGGTCGGTCGACCCAAGAAAGCATTGCAAGGGGAGTCGATGTCCAACACAACAAATTGCAATATCCAGACTCTCCGGCGTTCTCCAACTCCCAACTTCATTGGTAGACACACCACTCTAGTATGTATAGTTGCACTCCCATTGAAGTCATGGATTCGAGACTGGCAAGGCTTCAAATCTTTGGCTTCATTCTTCATTTGATCATAAGCTCGCTTGAACAAAATATTAACAAAGCTTCCACTGTCGACCAAGATCCTCTTCATTCGAGAAGGATCTACTTGAGCTGATATGACAAGTGGATCAATAGTGGGGGCTTCGACCTTATCAATGCCTTTATTTAGAAACACAATGTCGTTAGTCATCGTCTTCTGTTGTTTGTTCGAAGCCCCATCATCACAACTACTACAACATTCGAAGTCCGCATGCCTAATAGAGCTGGCGTACGATTCCATTTCCCTCCAACATCGGTCTGCCAGATGAGGACCACCACTTACTGTATTTATCACTAGCCTCCCACTAGTACAAGCGAGTCCCTTTTGTTTTACCTGATTAGGTACATTATTTTGATTCGATGGACTCGCACCTCCAGACTGTGGCTCCCGCAGAAACTGTTCTAACGTCCTTTCTCTAATCAACTTCGCAATGAGATCTTGTAATTGACGACACTCATTTGTATTGTGGCCATAACTCTCGTGAAACCTACAAAATTTCCCTATATGGATCTGCCTCTTCGATGATGGCTTCGGAGCAGCCTTCTTGTACTGGATAGTATTGCGGGTTTGTAGATATACATTCTCCAGCGACGTATTTAGAGGAGTGTAATTATTGAACATAGGAGCTCTACGTTGTGGATCACAGTTCTGATCCCGCTTTTTATTCTGATTTCCATTGCCCTTTTGCTAAGTCTGTTTATTTTGGATATTCAATTGCACTTTACCAGAGCTCTCCCCAGGCTGTTTAACTGCAATATTGCTTTGGATTCCTTCCATGCTTGGCCATGCGTCATCCAGCTTCCTATACTATTTCGCATCCTCCATTCTAAAAAATCGGGCTGCCTTGGAATAAAAACGATCCAATGACGCATGTGGTTTTCCAGCCAACCAGTTGCCGAATTCAGAATCAGGGTCAATCCCCTAGTCAATGCCATAAGAATGGAGTTATCATTAAGGTTGTTGATCTCAGCACATGCAGCATGGATCTTTTTAAATCACGTCGGAATGTCTCTCCAGGAGCTTAAGTGACACTAAACATAGTGTTAACATCCTTCGGCCTTGTGACATGCATCCGAAACTGCTCGACAAATTTGGTTTCTAGTTGGTCAAAACAAGAAATAGATTAGGGTGGAAAATGAGTGAACTACATAGTAGTTATGCCCCCCAGAGAGATCGGGAAGATTCGACATTTAACTGCATAATCAGCCCGTGCAGCACTCATCGACCACTCATACTTTAGGATGTGTTGGTTAGAATCAGAACTTCCTTCGTAAACTGGTAAAGTCAGCATCCTGAATCGTCAAGGTGGTTCAGCATAAAGCATTTTATCGGTAAAGGGAGTATGACTTCGAGGGATTCCCCAGTCGTCATTTGTGAGGCTTTGACTCTCTCGAATCATCTGATGGATCATTGTGGGGATGTCTGGCATCTGTACATTCTGCGCACGCTGGGCCAATGTGCGATCGAGTTCCACAATGCGAGGTTGGACCAGTTGTGGTCGACAATCTGTATCTCGCCTCCTTGGCCCGAAGTTCTCTGGAACATAGGGTACGGGAGTATGTCCATGTTGATGATGGTTCAGATCTAACTGATGTCGGGTATCAACTCCTAGTTCAAGAGCAATGGTGGTAGCACGATTGTCTGTGGTGTAATGAGGAACAGTACCTCCCCGAGAGGAGGGTCTAGTCTGGTAGTTGGTTGACGGGCCAACTTTAGGTTGCCCAATATTCAGCATAGGTTGATGTCTAGTAGCTTGAGTGTAATTCCCATCTAGCCATGGGCACGTAGATCTTTGATGATAATCTAAAGAAGCTGAACTCTCTATAGAGGAGTAGGAGGCCTGATCCCTCCTGGATCTCCTACGCCTTTGGCGATTCAACTAATTGGTCAACTCTGCATCGACGCGCAATTGTTCAATCAGTTGTTGTCGACTCTATGTGAACTCTTCAAGTAGCATCTGAAACACTTGTCTGGTAACAAGGCCTGATGAATCTGATGGTCTGGCAACATTCTGGTTGGACGGAAGCGGTTGCATGGGATTCTGTCTGTCCCGTCCTTCTTGATTTGCAGCTGTAGAAGCGGTCATTGTGCCAACCACGGTGGATGGTGAAGTCCTTTCCTAGATTTGATGCAAATCTAAATATGATGGCTGAACTTTGACTTGAGATCTGGATCTTCTTCTTGGATAGTGCAATCCGGTATTGATAGTAGATCCAAAGAGCAAGAGTAAACTGTGTCGTTCTCAGTGAAAGCACCAAAGTGTTTGTACCAAAGTTGGGTACAACACTCTTTGGAAGTATTTGAAGAGATCAAAATGAAGAATAGAAATGTAAGAAGAGGATTATCTAATAAACCCTTCAAAACAGATGAGAAAAACACACAGAAACATAGGATTTTAGAGTGGTTCGGCGTATGGCCGACGTCCACTATGAAGTCAATGATTTTATTGATATTCACTTGCTGGTTACAACTGATTACAACAAATTACAGTGATGAATTTCGAGTACAATAGCAGCTCTGAAGCGCAGCAATGGTTTCGGCAGAGTCTGGAAGTCAAAGAGCCAAAAGATCACTTTTCTGTAGGCTTTGGGGTGCAATTTATAGGCGTAGACTGAAAATATCTCACTCAGATCTCGAGAGACTTCATTTGGCACGTGCGTGGGCCTACACGATCGATACGATGCAATTTCGACTCAATCTATGATCGATACGAATGAATTTCGTGTCGATCAAGATTTGATCCAATCGAGTCGAAACTTGGCATGAACATTCTTTATGTTTTATGTATGCTCTTGTGAAAATATCATAACATTTGGACTTGTGGATTGCAAGTTATGATCTATGCAAATTAGATTTTTTCGGCCATGGTCCCCTTCGTATCGATACTGTTAGTGTCGATCATTTCGACTCGATGTTGAGCAAGTGCCTGCGAGTTGATCCGGCGCTTGATTTTTGGATCGCTCCAATTTTAATGCCAAGTTGACCGAGTCACCCCAAGGTTTTCGCATTATTCGTATCAAAAAACGTTGCTTTGTTCATACTGATGGAAGTGGCTCAGTTCGTATCGATAGGAGTGGCTCAGTTCATATCGATAGAAGTGGCTCAGTTCGTATCGATCCAAGTTGCACGGCTCGTATCAATTGTGTGGTCTTGTTCGTATTGATCGAAGTTGTTCTAACTTAATGGATACTAATAGCTGATAATGTGATGGATACGAACAGATGGATGCGACATGATATCGATGGATGGATACGAGGAGTCGATGCTTTATGGATGCGAAGAAAGCCTTTCGGTTGATGCATACGAAAAGTGCAGTTCTCATGAATGATAGGAAATCGCATGCCTTTGATCGATTCGAATAAGATTGATACGAAGTCAGATTTTCCCTGAACACTTTACGAACACGAACAAGGTGGTTATTGATGGATTCGAACAGACCGACCCGAGCATGGCGTTTTGATGGATACGAACGATTTTCTTTCTTGAGTTGTATCGATCATATCTCGATCATACGCACTCCGGTTGATTTGAAATTTGGAACATTGGCTTTTGCAGCTTTACTTGTCGTGTATTGTCAATTGTAGCCTGATCCGGACTCGGACTAAATTCGTCGATATCCATAGTGAGCCTGCTTATAACCGATCTTCGGGACGAACTACCCTTGGTTTCCAATTAAGTTCTTGGTATCACGGCCTCGCCAAAAGGCAGGATAACATCCATATTGAAGTTCAATAGTATTCTCAAATCGAGAGAGCCGTGTAATATTGTCACTTCGATATTCTCTGTTTGACCGCAGTTATATAAACCAACTGAAAACCTATCGAGAGAGTCATTCCATAGTCATCCAATAACTATCAATACAGTACTCAATATTTAGAGAGCGTTACATACTGTAGTCTCGAAAGATATATTGATATCCAATCTTGATACATCTTGATTAGGAATATTTAAAATGATATGTTTATTTTCGTTATGATAGATTCTCATATTACAACACATTGTAATTGCTATGACCAAAACATATCATTTATAGATATCCTATTAAATATACTTAAATTAAGCAAATATTTAATATTACACATTATATCGAGTATATAGTAGAAAGAAAAACATCGTTTATTATCGAAGAGATTTTATTATAGAGTTGATAATTTACAACAAATTACAAAACTTCCTCTAGGGCATATTCTAACTCAATCCATCGTAAATCCTGTAATAAAAAAATTCAAAATTTGGTCATTTACGACATCTAAATACATCAAATAAATGTCTGAATTTGCTATTAGACATCTGGATGTTTTGTTCGAGAATGTGAGTATACAACCAAATGTTTGATTATTTTGTTTAGACATTTTATTTGCTGTGTCTCAATCTTTCTAAAATAACGTGTTTTTCAATCATGTTTGTGCAAAAATAAGTCTGTTTAAAAAACATTTTTTATAGTAAGAGTGGTACTTTATTCAAGTAGAGTACTTATTTTAGTGTCTCATTGGTTTGAACCCATGACCTCTAGACCTATGTTTAGAGCATCATAACACTAACTAGTATAACTAGCGGTCCTTAATTTATATATGTATGTTTATGTGATTATTTTTATCAACCGCTTTTTAGAAGATTTTACATAGTAATTCTTCTAAGAAACAAACCCAATAATGGACTCTGAAAATTTGCAATTCTTCGCTTAAGCTTGTCGAGTCGTCGTTGATGTTCCTATGTGTTGTAGATTTGATATGTTGTAAATAAGCTAAGATGCACTATTGTATACTTTTCACTATCAAAACACTCAAAATACGGTTCTAACAATTTCTGCTTTCTCCTTAATTCATTTTTTTTAATATTCGTAAGTTATCATTTACAAAATCATCCAAAATATTCCACTAATTCTTTCCATGATTTTATAGCCATAAAACTACAGCTTATACTTTTTACTATTATTTACGAAAGTTTTATCAGTTTCGCTTACTATTTTGGATTTATATGTGTATGATGTGTATCCAAATTAACCAAAAACTGTTGAAAAACTATTTAAATAAGTTCAAGCAACTAATATTCACCAATTTGCCAAAAATATTCTAACAAAAATGACAATTTTAATATGTATACCAAATTTGTGCCAACAAATGGTATAATCTTGTTTTTATTCAAATATAAAAAATACATAAATTGCTTAATGAAAATTATATGCATAAGCAATAATAAAAATTTAATCTGTAGTTGATGTTATTGTAAATTTTGGTACAAAATCAGATTTAAATTATATATAAATATAAAAAAAGAAACTATATGTTTGATTTGCTAATCTAATATTGCATATTTGGGTACGCATACTATAAGAGAAGAGAAGATGTCCTTTTCTCAGATCTGATACAAAACATTTTATTACCATATATACATGGTGACTTGACCATAAGTGATTGATTGTTATAATTAATGGTACAAATCTTCTTTTTGGTCAAGATAATCATTATTTTAGGTTTTTAGCTTTAGTTTGGCACAAAAATTAGAGTTTTGTGTTTATTTTTGGTGAAATTAATAAAATTAAGGTTTGAATAAAATTATTTGTGTTGTCTAGCATTTTAGTCCGGCTATATTGAACTAATTGCACAAGTCAGATTCGACTGCCATCAAGGTCGATGACTTCAAAGTGATGATTATAGTGCCAGAAGTCAAGTACAGATGGTAACATGAAGTCAATATTGAATGGACTCGATGTATATGCAAGGCAAAGTATTTCTAATATGAAATATGGTTTAACGCCTAAGAGGGATAGGCATAAATTGGTTCTAACAATAGGGATTGGCATGTTTCAGAGTGAGAGCATTTCTACGAAAAATAATCAACATCTCAAGATCTACAAGTCCAATGCATATGAAATTTGGAAAGCAAGATATGAGGATCCCAAGGAGCCCACCGTAGGGATCACACCTCAATAGGACAAAGTTGGAGGGATCAGTATACTTTTCTTGGAAGGGGTCCGTAGAAAGCAGCATGCACACTATATTGAAGTGAAGATCAAGCAATAACTCGAGCTCCACTTATCCAATTAGCATAGACTTTGAAGGCTAAACATATTTTAGCATGAGGAAGCCACCATAGGGACAGCACATCCAAATTCAACCAAAGAAGGGGTTTGTAATGATCCCTCTTCTTTGGGAATTGAGCCATGCGACCCCTCCTATGGGCATATGGTTTTGAAGGTCTTTCTGTTGAGTTTTCAGAGTGATATTTGGTCATCTTCGTCTATAAATACTGGCTTGGTTGTTAATTTTCGAGACTCTAACACTGTTTTTGCTTTATATTCTTTTATAATTAAGGTTTTTAATATGATCCCTCTTGTACTTAGATCATAAAGTTATTAGTAAAGCAATCTATTCAAAGTAGATGTAGACGAACAACGCCGAACCACTATAAATCATTATGTGTATACTTTTCTTTAGATTAATTGATGTTTATTTATTATTATCCTATTTTTCCGTTTTGTTCTTCATTTAATCCTCTTCAAAAAAATTATTGGGTTTTTGTGCCAATTCATGGTGCAAACATTTTGGTGCTTTCATCGAGAACATTGATTCTCAACTAATTAGGATCTCTTTTTGCCATTAGATTGCATAAATTCCTGAAGGAGATCCATAGTTATCTTCAAGAAGTTTCTTATACAATTCAAATTTGCAAAAATCTAAGCAAAGCCATAAAAAATGGCGAGGAACACTAGATCTGCTTCTCAAAACATGGAGTGAAACGAGAACGTTAATATCCAATAAGGAGGCCCGAGCAGTCAGCCAATGAATGTGAATGCTGAACCAGTTAAAGTTCATAATCCAACCGATTCTATTACAAGAGCTAAATTTCAGAATCTGATGAGAGAGCTAATGGATAGTCGTCGACAATTAAATCAGCATATTCATACCAATATCAACCTAATGACCAACTCACTCTACAACAGCGAGGAAAAGCTAGAAGGGACCCTACACCTTACTTGGCATCTAAGAGTTCTAGTTCATCGAACGAGCATCATAGGCATAGATGCCACATAATAGACAAATATCATGCAGAAACTTTGGGACGTCTACAGGCAGACCAACATGGTCTGCAGGATCGATCGGTGTCAATCCCTCTATATGGGTCGGTATCGATTCCTCCTTTAAAGGAGGAACTTACCTATGTGCATTGGGGTACAAGTTGGAGCTACTGCAGTCGATTTGGATGATGGAATTTAGTTAAATATTGACCAAATGCTTCCTTAGAATGACGATGAAGTGAGTTTATGAGTTATACATCAGAAAAACAGTGAACCAAGAAAGCACGGAATGGCCCATAAACATCGACCTGACCATTCACGTGAGGTTGGAACATGATCACCACTTGGCATTGACTGTCCAAATGCCGGATTTATTGGCTATGGATAGACATTTGGTAAGAGAGAGCCAGGTCTTGACCAACAAAGACCAGGAAATATCGAGAAGCCATACCCCATTCACTGATAATGTTCTATATCCAAGTATCCAAGGAGGTTCAACATCCCGTCGATGCCTGCCTACGAGGGAAAAACTGACCCCAGACAACACATCATGAGATATGAATGGTCGATGGATTCCATATGAGTAGATGATGCAACCAAATGTAGGTGCTTTACCATAACTCTCTTTGGATTTAACAAAGATGTGGTTAACAAGGCTACCCCTACTGTTGATCTCTAGATTTGATGATTTATCAACAAGGTTTGTGGAGCAGTTCCAAATGCACGCAACTCGCCCCAAAGATGTATGTCCTTGTCCAGCGTGATCCAGGCTCCAGGAGGATCTTTGAAAGATTATTTGGAGAGATTCCATATAGCTATTACAGAAATCAGTAATCTGCATGACCATGCAAATTGATGGCCGCGACAAGAGGGATTGATCTAGAATCTGATTTTGGTGATTGGTTAGCTGGCAAACCACCTGCAATATTGGAACGTTTTTATGCGAAGGCGGCTCGGTATTTAAGGAATGAGGAAGCTAGATCCTTTAGGCAGAAGAATATTTTAGGACCAAATGAGGAGGGGGTATAGAATAATATCATCGTAAATCAGTTCGATGAAAGCTCGAAAAAAGTTCAAGTGAATGTCCAGAACAAGCCGAATCAACAAAATAAAGGCAGAGATAGGAGCCAAGAATGAACGAGGGATTCTGAAGAGGGAAGCCTAGGATTCAAATGTACAATACTTACACGCCACTAAATACATCCCTAGAGAATATCTATTTTCTACTTGCAATACCATGTAGTACAGGAAGCCGCCTCCAAAAGAATTAACAGAGAAGCAAAGGCAAACCAAAAATATTATCGGTTTCGTGGATGCTATGGGAATCACACAAATGAATGCAGGCATCTCCAAGATATCGAAAAGCTGATTTGAGAAAGGAAGTTACAGTAGTTTGTGAAAACCTCTTAGAATGGAGGGCAAGGGATATTTGACACCAACCGAGGACAAGCACCGCATAAGACCGAGGAGCCTGCACAAACTAGTGGAAGATTGGTGATCAATACAATAGTCGGAGGACCGCATCTGGCTGATAAGAGTCGGCATGAGATGGAGCGCTACGCTAGCGTGATTAAGCATGTGGATTTTGAGTGCTGTTCAAATAAAGGAATGGAGCTCTAGCAAAACAGCAACGTAATATGGCAACAGATAATATCATGTTTAGAAATAGAGATGTAGACAAAGTGAAGGCTCCAACGATCGACCCAATTGTCATTATCGACCCCAGTTTAGTGAAAAGGATATTGATTGACCGTGGAAGTTCTGTAAATATAATTTTTAAAAAAAAGCTTACGATCAGATGAGGATGGAAGCCAAGGACTTGAACTGTCTAAAGCCCGAATTCATGGCTTTAACTGTGCTGCAACTGAAGCTGTTGGTTATGTTGAATTACCGATAGAGTTGGGAGAAGGTGATCATAGAAGAATACAGGTTTTTCCTTTTGTTGTCTTATATGTTGACTTCCCATATGACGCTTCCTAGGCCGACCGACCATAGCTGAGTTTCGGGCATCTCTTGCATCATTGTGCTTGACTTTGCAGTTCTCGACATATAATGGAGATGGAGTTGTTTACAGTGATCTAGAGGCTGGATGTGCCTGTTTTGTAGCTAAAATGAGGGATGCACAAAGGAAGGACAAAGGTAAGGGTGTGGACAAGTCAGTTCACATCCAAGATACTAGAGATTAACGACTAAGGTGCCATAGTAGGCTCTATAGTGATATAGATCCGAGAGATGTTGAGGAGGAGCCTAAAGAGATCGAGGCTGCACTGGCTAAGCTAACGATTGACATTACAGTTAGCCAGATGGTCTATCACGGGTCCTAAAGATCGGATCGCAGCTCAACCTTCCGATGGTGAAAGAACTTATCGAATTTCTCCGAGCGAATCTTGACAAGTTCGCATGGACTCACTCTGGCATATGTAGGATCTCGCCTGCTATTGTCGGCCATGCATTGAATATCGACCCGAGGCATGTACCGAACAAGGTGTGACATGGATCCGAAGAGATCTGCCGCTCTTAAGGAGGAGGTGGATAGACTCAAAGAAAATGGGTTTATTCATGATGCCCTATACCCTAAGTAGGTTTCTAATCCTGCACTTGTGAGAAAGGCAAATGGAAAGTGGTGGACATGCATTGATTACTCAGACTTGAAGAAGGCATGCCCAAAAAATAACTTTCCTCTTCTAAGGATCGACCAGTTGGTAGAATCAATTGCAGGACATGAATTGCTATCGTTTATGGACGCATACTTAGGATATACCAAATCCTGATGTTGGATTATATTGCTATGTGGTGATGTCGTTTGGGCTAAAGAATGTAGGACCAACCTTCCAGCGCCTAGTTAACAGAATGTTTAAATATCAAATCGGGAATACGATAAAGGTATATGTGGATGATATGCTTGTGAAGTCACGATAGTCTAGTGACCACATTAAAGACTTGACAGAAATGTTCAGCATCCTTCGACGTTATAAAATGAAGATCAATCCTCTGAAATGTTCCTTTGGCGTTGCATCATCAAAGTTCTTGGGTTTCATCGTTAATGCCCATGAAATCGAAGCTAATCCGAAGAAGATCCAAGCTATTCACAATATACAAGTACCAAAGACTATTAAATAAGCACAAAGTCTGAATGGAAAGGTTGCTGCCTTAAGCCGATTCATTTCCAATGCTACTGATAAATGCATTCCTTTTTTTGATTTGATTAGGAGAGGAAAAAGAAATTTTGAATGGACACAAGATTGTAAAGATGCATTCCAAGTTTCAGTGAATCACTTAGAGAAACCCCCATCATATCAAAGCTAGTGGATCATGAAGATTTATATATCTACTTAGCTGTGTCGGTACATGCTATAAGTGTCACGTTATTTCGCGAGGAGAATCAAATTCAGAGACCAATCTATTATCTTAGCAAGCGATTGACAGAAGGTGAAAGGAACTATTCGTAGATTGAGAAACATGCATACTATTTGCTAATTGCATCACGAAAGCTCCACTCTTATTTCCAAGCGCACCCTATTAATGTTTATACCGACCATTCGATTTGATAGGTCCTCCAACGACCTGAGTCGTTTGGAAGGTTACTCAAGTGGAATATCAAGCTCAGCTAATTCGACATCACTTATCTTCCTTAGAGGGGCTATCCAAGGTCAGGCATTGGCAGATTTTATAGCAGAATCTACTACGCAGGATGATTTCCCGGAGAGCGGTGAGACCCCTAACATATGGTGGACATTGTATACAAATGGAGCATTTAATGATCGTTGCTTTGGAGTTGGAATTATGCTTGTAATTCCCGAAGATCGATCAATTTGCTACGTTTTAAAGCTTGATTTCCCTACAACAACAATGAAGCTAAGTATGCGGCTCTAATTGCTAGGCTTAAACTCACTAGAGAATTGGGAATAAAGTCGCTTGAAATCTTTTGTGATTCACAATTTGTAGTATACCAAGTCAGGGGAGATTACCAAGCTAAAGGACAACATCTTGCTCCATTCCTTACCCAATTCCAAGAGTAATTGACCGATTTTTGAGTGAAATGACATTGCACACATTTCTTAGGATCAACACAGAGAGGCTGGTTCACTAGCAAAGTTTGCCAGCACAGAGGATGCATAATAGTTGGGCTTGGTTCCAGTCGAAGTATTGAATTCCCTAAGTATAAACCTGATAGGAATCAACTGGGTACAAGAGGCGGAGCCCTAGAGAGAATCATGGATGACTCCGACTAAAAATTATTTTCTATTGGGAGTCCTTCCTGAATAAGGGAATGAAAAGCGACAAGTTCTTCATAATGCTTCACGATATATCATCCATGAAGGACTTATGTACAAAAAGGGTTTTTCCATTCCCCTACTCTGGTGTATCGCTCGTGATGAGACAAACGAGTCCTAAAAGAAGTTCATGAAGGAGAATGTGGCGACCATACCGGGGGGAAAACTCTAGCAAAGAAAATTCTCCGTTACGGGTATTATTGGCCAACTATCAGTCGAGACGCTGCAGATTATGTAAGGCGATAGAACAAGTGGCAGGTATATGCAAAAGTCCCAAGAGCTGCATCGACGTAAATAACACAAATGATCAGCCCATGACCATTTTCCATGTGGGGTATCAACATTATCATTTCCTTATCAGTATCTAAAGGTGGTGCGAAATGCACTATTGCCGTAATTGATTACTTCACCAAATGGGCTGAAGCAGAACCATTAGCTACGATCACAACAAACAAAGTAATCAACTTCATTGTTCGAACATCATCTGTCGTTTTGGTCTTCCACGAACTATTGTAACAGACAATGGGACTCAATTCGATAGTACTAAATTCAAAGGCTTCTACTGTCGGTATCATATTGAAAAGAAATTTATGGCATTTGCTCACCCTTAATGGTATGAGAAAGCTGAACCTGTGAGTAAAATCATAAAACCCATTTCGAAGAAGGAATTGGAAAAGTGTAAAGGCACATGGGAGGATGAACTCCCTATTGATTTACAGGTTTATAGGACCACCCACAAGTTTGCGACTAGCCATACCTCATTCGCCCTCACTTACGGTTCCGAGGCTGTTATTCCTGCTGAGCTCGAAGATCCTTCTCATCGAGTGACTTACTACGATCGCGGAACAAATAAAGACCTCCTATTGGAATCTCCGGACTTCATAGATGAGAAGTGTGAGAAAGCGGATTTGAGGTTAACTGCACACCGACACCAAATCACCCGATACTACAACACTAAAGTTCGACTTAGAACCTTTGAAATCGGCGATCTCGTCTTGAAATGGGTTTTTCCTTGCCCCTTCGCATATGAATCCAACCTGGGAAGGACTGTATGTCGTTGAGCAGAGGCTTGGAGAGGGAATTTTCAAGCTAGCGACTGTTGATGGCATCATACTCCCAAGGGCATGGAATAGAGTGCATTTATGATGCCATTTCACTTAGTTTATTTCTTTTCCATTCAGTAATTGCTTTTAAAATTTGCTTTAACATTTTATTTTTCGGATATGTAATAAGATAAATTATGTCATTTCCTTCTGTTTAACAAATAAAGTTTTGAACTTCCTTCATATTTGTGCTTGCTATAGCATTTACATGTTAGTTACATTATGAAACTGACTGATGTTGATACGTCCAAACAGGTTCCCCGAGTTTGAGACTAACTAATTATGCTAGTTCTCAATTGAATTAAACAAGACGAGCATGGTCCAACCATTCATTTAATAACTCTTGTTCATAACCTGATGGACGAAATACATAACAAGGAATGGATATGACTCGAACATCCAATGACCGAATAAGTCCCGCCGAGTGATGGGACTGAAATATGTCAAAAGCGCTCACGACACGACTGATTGCTCGCTAAATAAAGCCTCGGACCTCGGGGATAAACTAATCGATGAAGAATAGTACGATCCTACCATTCTTCAATCTAACTATAAGTCCCTAGAGTGTAGACTAGAGTATAAACATAAATCAGTGTCAATCAACCGTCCCTGAACTAACTCTAAGCCCCAAGAGCATGGACTAGAATATAAACATAAATTGGGTGTGAATCGACCACCCACTAACCAACTATTATCCCTAGAGAGTGGATATGAGTACAAAAAAATAGATGAGTGCGGTCCTACCACACACTATTATATGAACTCCGACCTGAAGCCGACAGGAGGAGTGTAAACTCCTTAAAGATGGAGTTCGACCGTCCACCGTCTAACTCTGCTAACCCGAGACTTGGGGCAAAAGCATAATCACACAAACTAGCAAATCCGACAGCACAACATTAGGGCACAAGCCCCGTGTATGATACGACTCAGGGCCACGACTACGTTAAAGGCCTTGGGATAGAATTTACAGATTATCATCTAAAGCAATGAGCAACGAATTACAAGTATATTAAATGGAAAGTTATAGCTTAACTACTTAGATAACGATTCATATGAGGATTCAACAGAAAACATAAATCCTTTATTCACATATTAAGCTTCAAAATTACGATGCAAGTTTATTCAAAAAACAGAGGCCATACCCATACAATCCCAGCCAACAAAGAGAAAAACGCCTATACAAGCTATGTGCAAATAAGGCCAAAACGATGGTTATTTCTCTTTTCTTCTCTCCTTTTTGGATTTTTTGGAAGTGGCGCCACCCAAGCTTCTGCCTGTTCGCTTCCTCGATCCCTTATCGCCTTTGGCGGGGTAACTTTCAAAAGTAAGAAGAAGTTTTTCATAAATATACCTGCCAGGTAGGATAACTTATAACGGGGCGAGATTTGGATCATCAATATCTGCATCGACGGGTTCAGACTTGGTTTTTTTTCTTCAATAACTCCTCTCTATCAATGCGCTCCGTTAGGCTGATCTCATCGATGTGTTTAGTGGCGCTGGTGATCGCAACATCATCGGATCTGTCTAGCTGTAGCGAATCTTCGGCCTTACTGTTATCAAGTGCTCCATGACTTGGGCATCAGGCCATGGAGCATCCATGACCGTCGGGATCTCGGTTGATGTTGGCTATTTCTCTGTGGCGGCGCCACCTTTTGGAGTTTGGCCGGGACTGGAAACCAATAGATTCATAGAAACAAGAAGATAAGCTGAATGAAAAGTGGAAAACATGGGGAAATACATGCATCCGACTGACTTTCAGTCGTCTATAGGGTCCCTCCTTCAAGAATGGGGGTTAGCACTTTAGATTGATAACCGGGTTTGTATGGATCATAGCTTAGATCCCATCCCAGTCCGAAAGAAACTAATTCTTCGGCTGCCTAAAAAGAGGAGGGGCCCTTGGGATCAGACTCCGAAGATTTGGAGATATTTTTCCCTTTGCTAGAAAATGTTAGAATGTCAAAGTATCTAAGTCTCACGGCGACAAGGTCTAGGGATTCAATTTCATAAAGATCTCCCATACTAAGTTCTCTTCATCTAAATCGGCTTCGCCAACGTCTCTCCTTTTCATTTCAACAATACATTCCCAGGCCTCGACGAGCAACTTAAGATAACCCTCGCCAAGAAATCTTAGATCACGATAGAGAAGGACATTAGCATTGTATTCGATAAGCAGGGGATCAAATATGTCCTTATTTTCATTTCGACCGACTTCCTTGGCATCCTCCACTTAGGCTTTGAGTTGTTCTCTCACCTCATTTTAGCCCACTTCCTTTTCCTCTTCTTTAAGGACTTCAATCTAAGCAAGTTCTCATCAATTTTAATCTTCAAACTCGGGGTTTCAATAGCTTCTTTGCAATATCTCTATGATTCTTCTTGAGCTTTGATCTTCTCTTTCCTCTCTTTCTTCAAAATCTCTTCAAACTCCTCAACGCAGTGGGCCAAGGTATTTTTCTACTTTTGTAAGGAAACTTTTTCCAAGGTAAGTGCACTATTGTGATTGAGGGCAACCCCAAGTTCTTTTTATGGCAACTTCCAGATGACTCACTGCCTCGGAAGTTTCCTTGGAACTTTTTTCTGCTTTAATTAGTTCTGTCACTAACTCAGAGATCTCATTATCTTGGTGCTTAATTATATCTTTATCATGGATCGCCTCTAGCTTGAGACGATCCATCACATGTTTTCGCTCAATATATCCTTAAAGATTTTTTCTGCTAAGTGCTAAAACGATTCATGCTGCAAGAAAACATCATTGACACATATGAGAGAGCTTGCTTTGGCAGTCACTGGGATTGCACGGATATGGGGGAGGAACTTAAGCTCATCAAAAAAAACTTTGGGAAAATGACTTTAAGCTCGACTAATTTCTCTACCGTGGAAGCTTCAAGACCAGTGGTCGACAAAGATGGATCAGAAGAAATGATTGGACATTTGCTCGACCTATGATCATGATATTTTTTAGAGTTAGATAAACCAGAATACCGCTCGGGCGCTACATGAGCTGAAGGACCATGAAAAGAGGTCTGATCGCCCCTATGCACAGGAAGATTAGGCTGCACTTCCTGATTGGACAACTGAGATTGGATTTATGTTTTGAAGATAAAAATTCTCTGAGCGATGATTTCTTTCTCGGTCATCATCCCTTTCTACGCCTACCCGATTCTGAATCATGTCTGAATTTGTATTACGTTGAGGATCTCCTTAAGCGATCAAAGGCTCTAAATTAAGACATTGCACCTGAAAAAACCAAACAAAAGTGTATAAGTAACAATTGTATAGAAGATCGATGAAGAGTGTGCAGTGAAGTACATGTGATTGTGAGTGTCTTAGTGTCCCCCTATAGACTAGTAGTTGTAGCCTTGCTTATAGGTATTTTATCTCCTTGACCAGTGTAAAGAAAGCCATCACCATTCTATAGGGAGAGTCAAGCCCCTCAATACTGATATCGGAAAAATCATAAGTCATAATGTCATCAGGAATTTTGTGATTTGAGTACTCCTTCATCATGCTTTCTTTATGTTGGGAAGATGACTCTTTGTCAATAGAAGTGATAACGAACTCGATTCCTCAGCAGTTTCTCTCTTGCGAAGCTTATATGCAAGCTTCTTTCTTTTCTTAGTAGGTGCGTAGGGTTGCATGCCCTATGACGATTCGACCATAGGCGCCTTCCCTGGGCCTGCATCAGCATCGCTAGGTTCATTGATCTGGGTATTTCTAATTTTGCCTTCTTCGATGTCATCCTGAGTCCCTTCGTTTGGGGGCACGACGAGATTATTGGAATCCCCTTATTGTTCTACAACATTTCTTAGCAACGCAGCAGTTCAAAGAAGCCTAATGTTGTGGTCGTCTTCCAACAGCCCAAATAGAGATAACAACTCGTCGGTTACGAGAAGTTTGATGTCCCTGTCTTCGACAGGGGTAGCACGAATTGCGAAGATCGCTCTTGAAAAACTTTTGCCCTCTAGATGTAGATGGAAACCTATAGATATTTAGAATGTTAGTTGATCCAGAGTATGACATGGATTAGAAAATTTGAAAATAAAGTGAAGACGACACTTACGTCCTTCCAATCATCGCCTTGCAAGGCCAAGCGGACATCAAATGTAGAACCATTCATGTTTGGAGAGGGTAAGTTTGTTCTAAGCACCCATTAAGACTTGACAGTTGGATGAAGGCTCAAGGAAAACATAGGAAGGACTTCCTGATCATCGCTTAAAATTATAAATGAATCCTCTATCCTTAGGAGTTTTTTGGCGGAATAGAATGCTCATGGATGGTAAAAAAGTTCCATGGAGAAAGGCGTAGTTGTTTGGGTGAAGTTGAGTGGGACCTATTCCAAGATATCATAATATTTTTTGAATAAACGAATTGAAGGGTGCACGCTTCTGGCCCAGCACATGAATTTGGTGCATGTTGTGTACCCCTCTGGAGGCAAGTGAGCCTTATCGTTTTTCGATGGAGCCAATACGTCTTAGAATGGAATTCCATGCTTGGAATATAGTTTGCAAAGGGCAGCCTTACCAATTCTAGAGGCTTGAGAATCCATAGGGCTATCTAGGAGTATAGAAACTCCTACAACATCGGACGTAGGATTTATCTCTTCCACCGGGAGGACGGGAGCATCAGAAAAAAGATTGGCTGGTGGACCAAAGATTTCCATTTTTTCTATTTGATGACCGGGAGAAAGCCTACCAGATATGGTCACGAAACTCGACTCAGGTTCTACATTGCTATATTACAAGGCTAGTCCAAAAGACATTGCATCTAGGCGTTCTAAATATTTGTAGTCCATGTCAACTATACTTAGTAGATAATCGAGATTAGAAAATTTTGCATACCCCCCCCCCCCCCGCTAAGTGTAAGCTAGTATGGTGTAGTATGGTGCAGTGTGATGTGTTACAGAAATAAGAAGCTTAAAGTAAGAAAGTGAAGTGAAATGACGAGGCTTTGGATTCCGACCAGAGTGAACCTCATCGGTGACCATCTCAACTGGCAAAGTGATTGATCGGTTGTGTGAGCTTTGGGATCTACTATTGGAATATTAAAGTGTGAAATCTATTATTCGTGTTTATATACTAAGATTTAGTTCATGCTCTAAGTTCTCTAGATGTGAACGTTCAGTTTCGGGTGTAATAAAGAATATGTAAATCATGTTGTTCTTCATCATCATATGTTCAAGTTCATAGAAATTTTGTTGGTTGTAATTGCTCAAAATTGTGATTACAGATTAGGTATCAAGGCCAAGTACATAAGTGTTGATCCTTATATACCGACCCCTCTACGTTGAACCCTATATGCCGATTCCAATGCTAAAGTAACGGTACCAATCCCTCTCTTCATATAAATGATGTCGATCCCTCTTCTTTAGCAAAATTTGTCGACCCCTTCACATTATCCAACTCCACCGAACTCACACTTAGCAAATCCTATTGATCCCTCTCTCCAAACAAAGGGTATCTGTAACATTCGCGATTTTGTCGGGATACGAAGGTCGGCATTCTTACGTCCACTGTATCAAATGTCGGAAAACCGAATTGTTAGGGTTAAAAAGAAGAGGTAGAAGAAAAAGATAGAAGAAGTAAGAAAACAGAACAGAAACAATAACAGAATCTCACAATCGCGGCGGAACAACATATAATAGATAAATGAATATCTTTAAAACAAAGAACTATATAAGTTGTTACGTTACATTACATTACATTATCAGAGTCAATATGCAACACAATACAAGAATGGACAGCTATACAAACTTGTCCTTACAACTGAATTTACAGCGGAAGGATAATATCATATACAAGTAATACGTCTCGCCATCCAGCTCGCCACTTGAGCTCCATAGCACTTCTGAATCCAGAATGACCTAATAACCTGACTCTAGACTGCCCGTGTGGAAAATTATGGGCACCCAGAGTTTAGGAAGAGAACAATAAACTCCAGGTCAGTCATGGGACTGGTGTGAGAACTTAAAACAGATATTTATCTTTTAAAATAACAGCAACAAGGGAAGTGAGAAATATTCGCAATGTTTTTGGAAAATGAAACTACCATAACGCCTCCCCGCACACGCAATGCAAACGCATAATTGGAGGAGATTTCTCCTTATGATAGTCAAAGACGCTTACTACGCAAAAACAAATCATTTTTTTAATATTATTATTAGTGCATAGTGTAGAAAGCATTTCGAAAATAGAATATAAATCTTAGCCAACATACGACCATTATCGTATGTGTACTATAGCTACCATGTTCAATAGCAGGTTACCGCCACATTCCATGGCAGGTAATACAACTAAAACCGTACAAGGCTCATATTGTTTCTTTGGATTTTCCAACAAATGGTCAGGCTAAGGAGCTTCCTACTGCCACATGGGATCGCCTCTGGCGGGACGTCCCGAGAACTTAACCAGCTCTCTGCCAACACAAGGCCGGGTTACCTCTGTAACTAGGTAACTACTACACGAATATGCCACCCCCGGTCCTTTGGGACCTTTATCCGAGGGCCCTCGATCACAAAGCAACAACCACACAGAAAATGAGATTGGAGCAACCACATAGGTTAAGCATCAGGGCTCCATACCTGACACCACCCTTGTCCAGAAGGAAATGACATACCCTAAAGGGAGCGACCCTCATAACCTTGCCGCATATTCCTGTTTTGACCATTTCCGGGGTGTGAGGTCCGACGAAGTCTCTTCCATAAAGCTACGCTTTTTTCACAAAGCCGCGCTTTGATCAACAAATGATCAATAAATAATCATCACACAGCAACACTCAGCATGCCACTTTACCAAATTGGGAGTATATCGCTGATAACCTTCAACTACAAAACCTCTGAGCTCGTATGTCTCAGAGAAGGGTGTTAACTAAGAGAATAAATTCTCCGACACCAACAGAAATGTATTTGAAAGAAATCTGCTTTATATCTCAAAATGTAATGTCAGGCACGTAACTATACAAGTCCGTTCCGGGTTCAAACAGAACCGAAGGCACTTCCAAAGAAGCCCTTGCAATCCGGATATTCACAATGCCGATCAAATTTTCCATCAAAAAGGAAATCTCTATACCGTAGCTAACGGTGCAAAGACAATCGATAGGTCATCCTATTGTTTTCACAAATACCCGGTCTTCACCACCGGTCTTCAATGCTATCCATTACGTCGTATCACTATTCGGAATGGGTAATCCGAATAACGGGCGCAATAATTCAAAAATAAGTGTAGCATTCAATTTCAACCAATTCACAACAAATAGCCATTTAGGGGTCAATATTGATAGTCGGTTATTTTACTATCAATCAATATTGACAACATAACCGGATCCCAAATAATCTTTCCAAATTATTTATTTCCAAAAATATCTTTATAAAATATAATTTCCACCCTTCAACCATTTGAAAATAAATTTCAAATCACTTTTCACCTTTACAACTTTCATTTCAAAATGGTTCATTTAAACCAATCAAATAAATCCTTACCGATTTATTGAATTTACGTTCTAAATCCGTAAATTTATTTCCACACTTTTAAAAATAAATCAATGTTTATTTTTAAAACAAATTTTCCTTATAAATTTCCATTGTGAATTTACATTTCCAATATTCACCTTTTATACGATTTTTCAAATCGATTTCAATTATTCACTTTCAATTTATCTTAAAAGATAAAATCTCTAAACATTCACTTCATATTGGAAAACACTTCCATACTTATTAAATAATAATAAGTAACTCACAAATCCATTTATTTTCACATTTGAAAACATTCAATATACTTAAATCATAATTAAGTATAAATTTTATCCTTTAAGGAAAACATTCTCTTAAACATATTTATTTGGGTTAAAACGAATGTTGCGTAAAACATCGTTACGACAACCCAAAATCACTAGTATAGGGATTCGAAATTAAGATAGATATATAAACCCCAATACTATACAAAACTTTTCCTTTCGGAAATCATTTACTACAACAACAGTGTTATAGTCCACCATTTCCTTCTATTTCTCGAAAACGTCTATTTCAATAACGAATATTGAAATCTATGATTTCGACACTTAATACAATTTAAAACATCTTTAAATTGTTTTAAATTCTATTTAAAATATCACTTTTCCAAAACATTTCTTTAATATATTATTCACCATCCAAAATCGTGAATATACTTCGTTAATCAAATTCAATTTCTACATATTTTATTTAAAGGATTATCCAATGTCCCAAAATTGTGGATATGTCTCCTTTAATAAGCTATAATAATTAAACTTATCAAAATAAGTCGATTTTGGATTTATAAAACAATGTTTATAAATTCCATTTACACTTTATAACAACTTCAACTTATAAAATCACTTTATTAACAAATTCTATCCATATTTCATTTACAAGCCAAAATCCAATTTATAAGTCAATTACTTATATATCTTTTAATTTACAAAATCTATTCATTTTATAACTTCATAATTTATTAATCTATAGATTTCGTCCACTTATGAAATCCATTTATATTTCGTTTTAATACTTATATAATTCCAATATTTTAATTTATAAATATCAATTTTATATATCTTTTATAAAAATCATTTACAATAATTCAAAAAAAAATTCCAATTTAAATCATTTTATAAATTAATCAACTACTTATTTCAAAAAATCACTTTTCGGTTATATTTCACCAAAATCATAATTTTTATAACATAAAAATTACAACGTTTATTTATTAAAATGAATCAATTCTAAAATTAAATTTTATTATGAATTCTCAACTTAAATTTTCGAAAATCCAATTTTATTTATTTTCGGCATCTAACGATACCAAAAATATATTCGGCTAAAATTTAGCCATTAACGATTCCAATCACAAAGATAATCACGCAGATTATAAATAGATCAATAAATAGATCAACACACAACATTGAAACAAATTCAAATGTTTGAGGAATCCAGTTGGATCCCTCCAACCTGTTTCCCTGCATCTAAAGATGTTAGCACAATACCGATTCCGCTTTAAGACGGAATATCACGGTATATGGGATTTATAAAATACTATCCGCTATTATGCGACGCAATAGGGTCTCATCCGATATATAATGCGGGAAAATCAACACCAAATACATATATAATACCAATTCCATACAAGTTGGAATTATCGCGGTCTTTGTTTTTAATAAATAACATCCGCTTAACATACAGCGTATAGGGTCTATTTCAATACAACAGATAATAATTATCATCCAATCACACAATCAATCAATTTTAAATTTAACTATTTAAAATTTAAATTGAAACAATTCGATTGAGTGAGAAGTTCTCACCTTGATTTTCCGATAACAGTTATAGCGTTTTATTTCGAATAAAATTAGACATGTGTTTAATTTTACCCGAAATTTTCACTAGCTCCAAATGACTCCAAACCAACTCCATTGCGTGCTCGACAAAACGAAGCTAACGCAAGTCGTTTCGTAATTTTCCGACCTCGTATGAACAGGTTATCAATTTTTTTAAACATTCACGAATTATTATACATATATAAATTTACAAATTTTGTTATTATTTTACCCTAAATAATCGTGGCCGCACGTGAATGCTTCTTCCATCTTTCAGTAAAACATCGCATTCGTGAACCCATAGCCGACCTCATTCCATAAATTTTCGCAACCTATACGATGCGTTTGAAATCGATTAAGAACCACTAAAATGAAGCCCATCGCCGACTCGACCAACACCCAGAAAGTTGATGAACACAGCTGCACATAGCCTTGATTTTCGTGCACGATTGCGTCCCATACATGGCTATTTTGACAACGATCCGTAGCTCCGTTTTCGATCACAGCCGTATGAATCGAAAGATCACTTGATGCTCTACATTTTTCATGTTGAAAGTTTCTTGGGTTGATGCTTGGATTTGAAGAGATTGAGGGGAAAAGTTTCGTGCATTCTTGGCCATTCGAAAAGTTAATGGCGGCTGAACATAGAATTTAGGTTTAGGGTTTTCTTTGAGAGAGTGGAGGTCCTTTTATAGAAATTTGGCGAAACACTATTCATTAGTGATTTTCCGAACTCCGAATCTCACGCGGTGACCGGTGTTTCTAGGGTTTAACCCGCATTCTGGACACAATGGAATAGGTTTCGGGAGCCAATTCGATCATCTGTGCGAGTTACGGCAATAAACGATCAAATTTAAATTAAATCGATTAAACCAATTTCTATGCGTTTTGTTTGCCCCGGACAAACGGTAAATTCGATTGACACGAAATTTGAAACCTTACAATAATTTGACATTACGGATCCGATGAAACTTGTTTCGTCAAAATCCGAGACTTTTTAAAAAATGACTATTTTAACTCGTCAATTAAATATTAAAATATTCAATTTTCACAAATTAACTTTTAATTCAATTTTAAAAGTTCTATAACATCGTTATAACTTCAATATGATTTAATATAACATTATAAATCATTTTTTATCACATTAAACCCAATTTTCAAATATTTTCTCTTATTTCAAATATTAAATTATCGATTTAATTATGCAGTTAAATCCAGATACTCGAAAAATGAATTATTCGACTTACAAATTTTACTTGTTGATATTTAAAATCAATTAAACATCTAACTTTCAAATGACAGAAATTCTGGGTCGTTACAAACTTCCCCGCTTAAAAGAATTTCGTCCTCGAAATTATCAAGTAAGAAAAAGTTACAGAATCCATTGACTTTTTAAAAAAATCTACTTAGTGAAAATTTTATATTCACCTTTTCCAAAACCTTTAACTTCAACCAAAACACTGGTTTCCATTTTCTAGTTCAACTCCTACGTTTTCATTACAATTCGTTCAAACTAAATTACCAAAATCACTTAAGTGTTTAACTTTCCCAAAATTTCAATAGCTAAACTTCTTACAATAACTTTACTAAGTTTCAAATCCATATTTATAGTTATTTTTTCAAAACCAACTATGTCGTTTAACCTTTAACTTCAAATCAAAACTTAGTTCACAAAAAAAATTCCAAAATTTCGCGAAAATTTTCCAACGCCTTAATTTTTCAAAAAAATTCGCCATAGCCTCCTTTGTACGGAGGAGCTTTTACAATATCACAATGGATATAAATATATATATATATATCGACCCACACGGTCGGAAAACAGAAAAACAGTTCATATTTCCTATTTTTATTGCGTAGGCGTACTTTTTTAGCATTTTTAAGCAAAGCATTTATTTATTTAGCATTTTGCGCAACCAAATCCCGCTAACGGTAGCCCCGGTACTTGTACTTACTCAATATAAACACGTAAGTGTCATATATAAGAAGTTATTAACATTTTACTCTTTTAAACAACTACAACACATGCATATTAAAAGAAATGCATACTAAACAAGTTTTATAAACAACTTATATGATTTCGACATTACTCGTAATTATTTACAACCAATTTATATACAACGACATTCAATTATTCATTTTCAATTAGTTTCCATTCACTAATTTACATTCACATTTGTTCACTTTCAATTCAAATCAATTTCCATTCAATTTAAATTTACTTAACTTCCAATTCGAATTTAATTGCTTTAGCTTTCAATTTTATTCATTCAATTGCATATGAATTTTTATTCAATCAATTAACAATAATCTAACAACCAATGTATATTCAACACAACCAAATTTATTCACTTTACATTCAACATTCATATTTACTTTGTTTACCTTCAATTTGGTTTAACATTCAATTAGCGTTAAATAAACTAACACTTATATCCATTATTCCACATCAATTCATTACATTCAATTGATTAATATTCAATTCATTAGTTCAATTACCAATTTATTTTACAAATAAAGTTGAATCTCCTTTATAGACTCAAATTCATATTCATTTAATTCACTTTATTATTTTACTTCGATACCAAAATCAACCTCGTTCAGCATCACTTAAGTTATATTCCTTTCAAATTTCCACTTCAACAACATATTTAATCCAGTTAAAATCCAATTCAAATTCCATCTTCAAAGTAAATTCTATTTAACTTTTACCAAAGTCAATTTTATCACTCATTCGGATTCATACCTCGTTTTGCTTAACAAAGTTGTTTAACCATTTTAACAATTGGTTTTACTTACATCTTCACATTTAATAAGTTATACAACTTATTATTCAACTTCCAAATCTGATTTAATTTATTTAACTTCCTTTAGTTAAATTTCACATCATATATTTTATCATACTAATTCAAATTTATTTCAACTTTACTAAAGTTAAATTTTTATTATCTCATATTATAAATTCAAAACTTGATAACTTATATTCACCAATTCCAACTTGGATTTTAATTTCAAATTTGTTTGTCACAACAAAATTCAATTTCAACTTACTATGGTAGCAAATCCATCGTACAGAAACTCGAAAATGATACTGATGATGCTGCAGTCATCACCCTTATTATTTCCCAGCAACAATAGTGAATTCAGTGCTTTAAATTCTTTCAAAATTTTCCCTTATTTATAAATCACATTTATAAATTTTGCTTATATAATTTCACTATTTCCCTTTACTTATACAAGATTATTTCACAATTGTAAATCATTTCAATTAAAATTCTATACTTATACAATTGTTGCTCTTATATAATTTATTCTTTCACAATTGTTGTTTTTATTCAGATTATTCGAACAACTTTGATTTATATATTTCCTTACATTTTCAACAATCAAACAATTCAATTTTACATACACTTTGATAATTCTAAAAAATTATTCCTTTATATATAAAATATAATCGAGGTAAAATTATTTCATTTACCCAATTTAAAATGATACTATGTCGGTTTATCTCGTTTAAGAGTTTAGAAACCCTTATCGATGACAGTTAGCTAGACTGCACCGACCAGAATCTATAAACAATCAACTGATAAGTCAACACAATACAAAACAATTTTATATTCACTAACAAATGTGCTCTCATATCTATTATTACACTCAAACTCATTCTAGAGTACTGCCGACTCTATCTCTAATGAGTAATCCCCAACAGAGCCAAGGTTGTCACTTAACCAAATGCTCTGATACCACATTGTAACATTAGCGATTTTTTCGGGATCTGAAGGTCGGCATTCTTATGTCCACTGTATCAAATGCCGCATAATCGAATGCCGAAAAACCGAATTGTTAGGGTTAAAAAGAAGAGGTAGAAGAAAAAAATAGAAGAAGTAAGAAAATAGAACAGAAACAATAACAGAATCTCACAATCGCAGTGGAACAACATATAATAGATAAATGAATATCTTTATAACAAAGAACTATATAAGTTATTACATTACATCAAATTACATTATCAGAGTCAATATGCAACACAATAAAAAAATGGACAGCTATACAAACTTGTCCTTACAACTGAATTTACAGCGGAAGGATAATGTCACATACAAGTAATACGTCTTGCCATCCAGCTCGCCACTTGAGCTCCATAGCACTTCTGAATCCAGAATGACCTCATAACCTAACTCTAGACTGCCCGTATGGAAAATTATGGGCACCCAGAGTTTAGGAAGAGAACAATAAACTCCAGGTCAGTCATGGGACTGGCGTGAGAACTTAAAATAGATATTTATCTTTTAAAATAACAACAACAAGGGAGGTGAGAAATATCCACAATGCTTTTGGAAAATGAAACTACCATAAGGCCTCCCCGCACACACACAATGCAAACGTAGAATTGGAGGAGATTTCTCCTTATGATAGTCAAAGATGCTTACTACGCAAAAAAAATCATTTTTTAATATTATTATTAGTGCATAGTGTAGAAAGTATTTTGAAAATAGAATATAAATCTTAGCCAATATACGACCATTATCGTATGCCTACTATAACTACCATGTTCAATAGCAGGTTACCGCCACATTCCATGGCAGGTAATACAACTAAAACCGTACAAGGCTCGTATTGTTTCTTTGGATTTTCTAACAAATGGTCAGCTAAGGAACTTCCTACTGCCACATTGGATCGCCTCTGGCGGGACGTCCCGAGAACTTAACCATCTCTCTGCCAACACAAGGCCGGGTTACCTCTGTAACTAGGTAACTACTACATGAATATGCCACCCCCAGTCCTTTGGGACCTTTATCCAAGGGCCCTCGATCACAAAGCAACAACCACATAGAAAATGAGATTGGAGCAACCACATAGGTTAAGCATCAGGGCTCCATACCTGACACCACCCTTTTCCAGAAAGAAATGACATACCCTAAAGGGAGCGACCCTCATAACCTTGCCGCATATTCCTGTTTTGACCATTTTCGGGGTGTGAGGTCCGATGAAGTCTCGTCCACAAAGCTACGCTTTTTCACAAAGCCACGCTTTGATCAACAAATGATCAATAAATAATCATCACACGGCAACACTCAGCATGCCACTTTACCAAATTGGGAGTACATCGCTGATAATCTTCCACTACAAAATCTCTGAGCTCGTACGTCTCAAAGAAGGGTGTTGACTAAGAGAATAAATTCTCCGACACCAACAGAAATGTATTTGAAAGAAATCTGCTTTATATCTCAAAATGTAATGTCAGGTACGTAACCATATAAGTCTGTTCCGGGTTCGAACAGAACCGAAGGCACTTCCAAAGAAGCCCTTGCAATCCGGGTATTCACAATCCCGATCGAATTTCCCATCACAAAGGAAATCTCCATACTGTAGCTAACGGTGCAGATACAATCGATAGGTCATCCTATTGTTTTCACAAATACCCGGTCTTCACCACCGGTCTTCAATGCTATCCATTACGTCGTATCACTATTCGGAATGGGTAATCCGAATAACGAGCGCAATAATTTAAAAATAAGTGTAGCATTCAATTTCAACCAATTCACAACAAATAGCCATTTAAGGGTCAATATTGATAGCCGGTTATTTAACTATCAATCAATATTCACAACATAACCCAATTCCAAATAATCTTTCCAAATTATTTATTTCCAAAGATATCTTTACAAGATATAATTTCCACACTTCAACCATTTGAAAACAGATTTCAAATCACTTTTCACCTTTACAACTTTCATTTCAAAATGGTTCATTTAAACCGATCAAATAAATCCTTACTGATTTATTAAATTTATTTCCACACTTTTAAAAATAAATCAATGTTTATTTTTAAAACAAATTTCCCTTATAAATTTCCATTGTGAATTTATATTTCCAAATATTCACCTTTTATACGATTTTTCAAATCGATTTCAATTATTCACTTTCAATTTATCTTTAAAAGATAAAATCTCAAAACATTCACTTCATATTGGAAAACAATTCCATACTTATTAAATAATAATAAGTAACTCACAAATCCATTTATTTTCAACATTTGAATACATTCAATATACTTAAATCACAATTAAGTATAAATTTTATCCTTTAAGGAAAACATTCTCTTAAACACATTTATTTGGGTCAAAACGAATGTTGCGTAAAACATCGTTACGACAACCCAAAATCACTAGTATAGGGATTCGAAATTAAGATAGATATATAAACCCCAATACTATACAAAACTTTTCCTTTCGGAAATCATTTACTACAACAACAGTGTTATAGTCCACCATTTCCTTCTATTTCTCGAAAACGTCTATTTCAATAACGAATATTGAAATCTATGATTTCGACACTTAATACAATTTAAAACATCTTTAAATTGTTTTAAATTCTATTTAAAATATCACTTTTCCAAAACATTTCTTTAATATATTATTCACCATCCAAAATCGTGAATATACTTCGTTAATCAAATTCAATTTCTACATATTTTATTTAAAGGATTATCCAATGTCCCAAAATTGTGGATATGTCTCCTTTAATAAGCTATAATAATTAAACTTATCAAAATAAGTCGATTTTGGATTTATAAAACAATGTTTATAAATTCCATTTACACTTTATAACAACTTCAACTTATAAAATTACTTTGTTAACAAAATCTATCCATATTCCATTTACACGCCAAAATCCAATTTATAAGTTAATTACTTATAAATCTTTTAATTTACGAAATCTATTCATTTTATAACTTCACAATTTATAAATCTATAGATTTCGTCCACTTATGAAATCCATTTATATTTCATTTTACTACTTATAAAAACTCGTTTTATAATTCCAATATTTTAATTTATAAATATCAATTTTATAAATCTTTTATAAAAATCATTTATAATAATTCAAAAAAATCCCAATTTAAACCTTTTTATAAATTAATCAACTACTTATTTCAAAAAATCACTTTTCGGTTATATTTCACCAAAATCATAATTTTTATAACATAAAAATTACAACGTTTATTTATTTAAAATGAATCAATTCCAAAATTAAATTTTATTATGAATTCTCAACTTAAATTTTCAAAAATCTAATTTTATTTATTTTCGGCATCTAACGATACCAAAAATATATTCGGCTAAAATTTAGCCTTTAACGATTTCAATCACAAAGATAATCATGCATATTATAAATAGATCAATAAATAAATCAACACACAACATTGAAACAAATTCAAATGTTTGAGGAATCCAGTTGGATCTCTCCAACCTGTTTCCCTGCATCCAAAGATGTTAGCACAATACGAATTCCGCTTCAAGACGGAATATCATGGTATATGGGATTTATAAAATACTATCCGCTATTATGCGGCGCAATAGGGTCTCATCCGCTATATAATGCGGGAAAATCAACTCCAAATACAAATATAATACCAATTCCATACAAGTTGGAATTATCGCGGTATATGTTATTAATAAATAACATCCGCTTAATATACGGCGTATAGGGTCTATTTCAATACAACAGATAATAATTTTCATCCAATCACACAATCAAGCAATTTTAAACTTAACTATTTAAAATTTAAATCGAAACAAGTCGATTGAGTGAGAAGTTCTCACCTGGAGTTTCTGATAACAGTTGTAGCGTATTATTTCGAATAAAATTAAACATGTGTTTAATTTTACCCGAAATTTTCACTAGCTCCAAACGACTCCAAACCAGCTCCATTGCGTAGTGCTCGACAAAACGAAGCTAACGCAAGTCGTTTCATAATTTTCCGACCTTCTATGAACAAGTTATCAATTTTTTTAAACATTCACGAATTATTATACATATATAAATTTACAAATTTTATTATTATTTTACCCTAAATAATCGTGGCCGCACGTGAATGCTTCTTCCATCTCCCAGTAAAACATCGCGTTCGTGAACCCATAGCCGACCTCATTCCATAAATTTTCACAACCTATATGATGCGATTGAAATCGATCAAGCATTACTAAAATGAAGCCCATCGCCGACTCGACCAACGCCCAGAAAGTTGATGAACTCGGCTGCACCATAGCCTTGATTTTCGTGCATGATTGTAGCCCATACACGGCTATTTTGACAACGATCGGTAGCTCCGTTTTCGATCACAGCCGTATGGATCGAAAGATCACTCGATGCTCTACATTTTTCATGTTGAAAGTTTCTTAGGTTGATGCTTGGATTAGAAGATATAGAGGGGAAAAGTTTCATGCGTTCTTGGCCATTCAGAATGTTAATGGCGGCTGAACGCAGAATTTAGGGTTAGGGTTTTCTTTGAGAGAGTGGAGGTCCTTTTATAGAAATTCAGCGAAACACTATTCATTAGTGATTTTCCGAACTCCGAATCTCGCGCGGTGACCGGAGTTTCTAGGTTTTAACCCACGTTCCGGACATAATGGAATAGGTTTTGGGAGCCAATTCGATCATCTGTGCGAGTTACGGCAATAAACGATCAAATTTAAATTAAATCGATTAAACCAATTTCTATGCATTTTAGCTTGCCTCGGACAAACGGTAAATCCGATTGACATGAAATTTGAAACCTTACAATAATTTGATATAACGGTTCTGATGAAACTAGTTTCGTCAAAATCCGAGACTGTTTGAAAAATGGCTATTTTAACCCGTCAATTAAATATTAAAATATTCAATTTTCACAAATTAACTTTTAGTTCAATTTTAAAAGTTCTATAACATCGTTATAACTTCAATATGATTTAATATAACTTTATAAATCACTTTTAATCACATTAAACCCAATTTCCAAATATTTTCTGTTATTTCAAATATTAAATTATCGATTTAATTATCCAATTAAATCCAAATACTCGAAAAATAAATTATTCAACTTACAAATTTTACTTGTTGATATTTAAAATCATTTAAACATCAAAATTTCAAATGACAGAAATTCTGGGTCGTTACAGTATCGATCCCTACTTCCATTTCATGAATAATACTGATGCCTCTCCTCCTACCTAGTCGATCCTTACTTCCTCGATAGTCTACTCTACCGACCCCTTCACTTCACTGTTTTCAAACTTCCTCCCATCAAGCTTCCATGCCGATCCCTCCTCAATTTTCCCTTTTTCCTCCTCCTTACTTATTCTATCGAGCCCTTTCACACCTTATGACTTACCCCTCCAAGCGACTTCGATCATCGTGGCATCAAGCACCATTATAACCGCCAACGGTATGGAATCCATTATCTAATCATGAAAGAAAGTTATAAGTTAAAAACCTACCTACGTGAATGTATGAGCTAAAGGTGTAGAAAAATGGCTTGGAGATGTTCAAAATGAGAGGTGAGAGGGAGTGGGTTCATGAGGCAGGTTGAATTGCAGAAGGATTTCATTTGGAGTTAAGGGAACGAGGGAAGAAGGTTTCGCTTTTTATGAAGGAATGAGAGGGTTCAGTGCTTTGAAGGATGACAGGAAAATGAAGAAAGTAAGGATGAAGGGTGGTTAAAGTGCTAATTTATATATGTGGACCAGGGGATTGGTCCATGTCTTCAGCACGACAAATGAACAGAAGGGATCAGCATGAAAGATACCAATCCTTAAAGCATGTGGATAAGAAAGAAAAAAGAGAAGGGGGATCAGCATGAAAGATACTGATCCCTGTGAGCACGAGGAACGGAAATGGAGGATCGGCTAAACATATGTCGATCCCCACAAACATTTTAAAAAGAAAGAAAGAAAGAATGAGGTGTCGCTCATGACAATATACGCAAATAAACATAAGCATGAAAATTATTAAAAGCATGAACATAGAAATTGTAATGAAAAATGGCAACGATCCTTAGGCGTACGAACACGTCCAGGAGCTAATGACAAAGATCATGCATATGAACGTGCACGTGCATGACTTAAAAGGTTAAAATTTTGAAATCGATTGAAATTGAAATCAAACTTGGAGCCTTCGAGTTCGAGGCTAGAATGGATAACCAAAGCTTGTTAGCTTATGGAACCAGATTTATATATATTAACCAATGAAGCATGACCTTGATTTTATACTTTTGGAAACTGACCAAGCGTGATGACAACCAATGTGAATTACAACACCTTGGAAAAATAAATCGACAGATGGATAACAACTATTCAAGAAATTAAACGAATCTCTTTTCGATGACTCTAACTTGCTTTGATTCAAAGCACATCATGTTCAACATAAAACTTACTTTGGGGGGCAAGTGTTGTTTGGCATTTTAACCAGGCTATATTGAACTGATTGCACAAGTCAGATTTGACCGCCATCAAGGTCAATGACACCAGAGTAGTGATTGTGGGGCCTAGAAGTCAAGTACAGATGACAACATGATGTCAATGTCAAATGAACTTGATGTATATGCAAGGCAGTGTTCGAAATATGAAATATAGTTTAACAACAAGGAGGGATCGGCATAAATTAGTTCTAAAAGTAGGGATCGACATTTTTGAAGTTGTGAAAGCAAATGGAAAACAATCAATAACTCAAGATCTACAAGTCCAATGCATATGAAATTTAGAGTGCAAGATATGATGACCCTAGGGATTCTACCCTAGGGATCATATCTCAGTAAGAGGGATCAGTATATTCCCTTGGAAGGTATCGATATAAAGCAGCATTCACAACAAATTAAAGTGAAAAATCAAGTAATCACTCGAGTTCCACCAATGCAATTGGCATAAAATTTGGAGGATAAGCATATTTTAGCATAAGAAATTCACCATAGGGGTTACACACCAAAAGACAACCAAAAAAGGGATCGGCACTGACCCCTCTTCTTTAGGAATAGGGCCATGTGACCCCTAATGTGGGCCCATGTGGTTTTGAAGGTCTTTCTGCCGAGTTTACGGAGAGATATTTGGCCACCTTGGTCTATAAATACTGGCTTGATTGTTCATTTTCGAGGCTCTTGTGCTGCTATTTGGTTTATATCCTTATGTAACTAAGTTTTTTAATTCGATTCCTCTTGTACTCAGATTATAAAGTTATTAATAAAGCAATCTATTCAAAGTGGATGTAGGCAAATAACGCCGAACCACTATAAATCGTTATGTGTGTGAGTTTCTTTCGATTAATTATTGTTTCTTTGTTTTTATCCTCTTTTTCAATTTTATTCTTCATTTAATCATCTACAAAAGGTTTCTATTGGGTGTTTGTGCCAATTCCTGGTGCAAACAATTTTTACATTACTTTTCTTCATTTCTTATTTATTATTAAATCAAACCGTGTTAAAATTCTTAGGATAATCTTAACATTTGGTAGAAGAGCTTACTGCACATTTTTTTAAGAGAGTTTGATTACAAATGAGATCTGTTGTTAAAAAAACTTAATGAACAGTTTGAGAGAGTTGAGTCAACCCAAGAACGGTTGGTCCCAAAACTCGAAATAAATAATTCCTATTCATCTACTTGTTCTTTTGAAAAAAAGAATAGATTAAACTTGAAAATTCACTTATTTAAATTTAATAAAGATTTCATAATCTATTTTCGAACCTGTTTCAATTCCAATAGCTCAGACATAGATCATAGAGATTACTAGAATACTTCATATCAACAAATATGATACTTAATATACCAATACTGATTAGACTCGAAATATATTATTGAATTTCTCAATCTACATCATTTTATTCTATTTAGGATTAGGAATAGGCATAATCGCACCCGCTTTTGACATATTTATCGTCATTTGGGTAAAGGGTGGACAATTAGCTAAAGCGGCGGGCATTGTAGAGAAACTGATCACAAGGGAGGGTAAATCAGAAACACGAGGTTATGAAAGGCGGATATGGAAGATTTTCTGTATATCGGCAATCTTCACCAATCAGTGGAGAACAAATAGGAGAGGCCACTAGCATAACCAAAATAAAACGAGTAACTTTCCACTAAAAGACTACGGTAGTCGTTTGATGTTTTTTAGGTAATAAGTTGTTTCATATTGTTGATAATGAAACATCGGCTTGTGCAATTTGGAATAAGTTGTAGGGAATTAATAAAAGAACCTCGTAATCAACAAGACTTTGCTCACAAGAAGGTTGGTAAATCTAAATCTTAAGTAAGATGACTCAATCAAAGAGCAGGTTAATGACTTTCATGTGAATGCGAATCAATTAGCAACTATGAATTATAAGGTTGATAATGAGTCATAAGCATCGACGCCAATAAGTTCATTACCGGAGCGATGGGAGACACTTTTTGTCGCATTGAACAATTCAAATTCAGATGGAGTTGTTTCAATAAGTTTGATAGTTAGTAGGTTTCTCAATGAGAAGAGGCAAAGGATGAACTTAATGAAGGGAAAGATTAAGTAGAAAGGGAAGGAAATAACTCGACCGAAGAGGTGAAACTTGCATGGAGAGATAAGTGACCAAATATTCTCATTATGTGATTATTTGCCTTTATGTTGATGACATGTTGACATTTGGTACAAACATGATTGTAGTAAATGATGCAAAAAAACATTCTTCCCAATTCGAGATGAAAGATTTGGGAGACTTTGATGTGATATTAGGAATTAAAATGAAAAAAATTGCAACCGGTTTCTTACTAAATCAGTCCCGCTACATCGAGCAAAATTTTAAAAAAGGTTTAATTAATTTGGTGCGACTCCTGTTCGATCTCCGTATGATCCTAGTATGGATCTTAAAAAGAACAAAGAACCTAGTATATCATGAGATGAATATGCCAAAATCACTTAAAGCGTAATAATTCTTATGAATTATACCATACCTAACATTGCTTGCGCCGTGAGTTGTTTGAGTAAGTACATTCACAGCCCCAATAATAACATTGGGATATTTTCGTCATCTTTTAAGGTACCTTAAGGGTACAATTGATTGGTGCTTGCGTTTGAATAAATATCCCACTGTTTTGGAGGGATTTTGTGATGCAAGCTAGGTTACCGATAATAACGAAGTTAGCTACACTAACAACTATCTTTTCACTTTGAAAGAAGGTCTTATATCATGGAAGTCTTGAAAACAGACATGCATAACACGATCTATTATGGAATCTAAGTTTGTTGTTATTGAGTTGGGAGGTCAAGAAGAAGAATGATTGAAACTTGTCAGCTGAAATTCCACCAGGGGAAAAAACTAATGTTCCAGTTTTTTTACAGTGACAACCCACACCTCTCGACACACTGATCAAAAATCTAGGGTAGCTTTCGGACTCACGTTGCTGCCAAGAAGAACAAGCTATCGGGGTTTTTGAACATTCAGAGACTAAAATTACTAGAATAAAATCTAAGATATACTACACTTTCAGATCTCACAATGGAAGGTAGAAGAAAAAAAATACTGAAAATAACCATCTCATGATATATCCATAACACAGTCTCGAAACAGTACATTGTCAAATTCACAATGTATATATATATATATATATCAAATAGTCTGATAAAATACTAATTTGATAAACAGTGCACGGACGACAATAGGAAAATAAAAGAGACTCTAATTGCAAGCTCACCTCTCCAAGTACTATCGTTGGGCGTATTACTTACCGCCCTGTCCTCCCGTAGTAGGAAAAAAGAAAGAAAAGAGTGGGTCAAATAAAAGTCTGGTGAATAAGCACATCATTAATATATGTGATCACATGCAATTGACTTTAGTAATACTCAATGTGACCTAGGATATCCTACAAATGTCCGTGATTTACTTGTTTCCTTTAAGGAGTTTAGCTCAATACATAATTACACTAGCGACCAGTGCAGGCTCATACCTAGGGTCAAACAACTACTTGAACCTCAATACGACTTATGATTGGCTAATAGCTTCTAGAAATATTCCATGTGGGCCTACAGATTTCCACCATGGGATGACATTTCCCAGAACTATGACTATATGTAACTAATCCAACACTTGTTTCCAACGATTTCCAACGTGGGAGTACATTTCTTACAACTACGACTACACGTATCCTATTTACGGATTGAGAAGGAGCTCGCAATGTCAACTCGCCGAAGTGTCTCATGGTTACTGCATCCGTGTCCACCACCCAATGGTAATGTAATGCCTCATATTGCACCACGGCAGGATCCATCAACAACACAACATCATGTCGCGTCACCATAAATACCAACAAATTCCCGTTGTTGTCGGTCTACACACTCCATCAAGCATCATCATTAGTGTTGCACATCCACTGTAGAACCTCATGTGGATAGAATTTGCGATAGAATCACCCTATTCGAATATCGATCCCTGCTAGATGAATAACATTAGCCAAGTTCCGCAAGATCCTAGTGTCGCAACATAGGGAACTAGTTTCCTTACTTATACTAACATCTATATATATATATATACATATATATATATACAGTGCTTTTTATTTACAACTTGGGCTTTAGGCCAAGGTTTATACTATGCTTAGAATTTGACTGCTTGCTCCTAGAGCGGTCGATCGCTTACTATCGACCGACTTCAGTGAGCCTGTCGATCGGTCATGAAATTTTTCTATTATTTTTCCTTCGTTACTTATCGTTTGTTTGTTTATACACCATCATCTTCCTCTCTTACATTACAGTAAATTATTAATTACTATTTGGTATGTACAACCCTAATTACGATAAACCCAAGTTGTGAATCTTAAATTTATAATTGTCCAAACTCATTTCCACTTTCAATTTGCCGTAAATCAATTTAACCAACGTTTAACAACAATTCTTATCAATTTATCAAAAATGGGCATACTTGGATTTATCCATTCCTTAATGTACAGGTTAACATTAATTAGACCTAGATTAGAAATGATGAATCATTCATATAATAACTATTAAATTTCCAATTCAATAAAACAGTACTTCTAATTCTATTTCAACAACCTAGATCAAAAGGGTTTACTAAAATTAATTATACGCAAATCATTTAATTAACAATGAATCTACTCACCTCAAGTCAAAGCTATTTCCTTTGAGATGCGCCTAGGGTCTCCTTCATTCGCTAGATCTCCGCTTGGTTTAATCTTCGTCAATTCCTTTAGTTTTATTTTTAATTTAATTTGAAGAAATTTATGATTTGAGAAGGAGGATTTCAATTTGCAATGAGACAAAGTTTGGACATTCAGTAGAAGATTAGGGTTTCTGAATTAGCTTTGGGTTGTATTTATAGAGGTAAAAAGCAATATTAGCCGCACAATCTAACATTATAATATCTGGGCCATTGGTCGCTCGAAACCATTGCCATTTCCCCATGACTGATCGACCGCCCCCAGCCTTTTCGTCGACTAGTGGAATTTTTCATTTCTAAATATTTATTTCCAAAATTTACTTTTTTAATCATTTTCAATTCTAAATTTTAAAACGTTAATAACTTCCTCTTATTAAACTCCGATTATGAAACATTATATATGAAAATTATCCAAAAAATCGCTACAAACATAATAGGGAAAATTTTGTATTCAAATTTGGATGTTTATAAAAATTCTTTTTTCCCCTAATTATATTTAAATTTAATTATTTTACTAAATTTCTAGTTTAATTTTCGGGGTGTTACATTCTCCCTCTCTTAAAAGAATTTCGTCCCCGAAGTCTCAAATGACGAAAAATTGTAACTTGTGCGTACAAAAATCAACAACCACAACCATATACTCATCCATAAACCACTTGCAATCATTATTCTTAGTTAAGCCTCTAATGCAAGACGTACATGCAGGCATGGAATGTATATTTACCTGTACTAATGCAAAAATTAGGCGGTCTCCTGATCTTGTTGATCTTCTAAAATGCAAGTGCTTATGCCATGTATCCAAATGTATGCAACGTCCTATGTAAATATGCATAACCAATTTTGCATGTATGTGCAACCATTCACCCCCATATGCAACATCCTATGTAAACATATACAAGCAATTCTACATGTATGGAAAATGTCATGTACTCCTTGCTAACTTCTCAGGAAGCTTCACCCTATAAGCTAACTTCCCAACTCTATCGATAATCGGAAAAGGCTCTACAAACCTCGCTGGCAGCTTTCCTGAACAATAAAATCATATAACATACCAAAGTGGTGAAACTTTCACAAAAACCGTGTCGCCTACCGTAAATTCTTACTCCATGATTCTCCTATTAGTGTTAAGACTTCTGGCTATCTTGTTCGGTTTTCATCCTCCTACAGATCAAGCCTACCTTCAATAATGTCTCCCTCACCATGTCCGGTCCAAGAATAATCCTATTCACAGTGTCCCACCAATATGACAATGATCTACAAGGCCGCCGATATAATACTCAAATGGTGCCATCCCAATACTCGTCTTTCAGCTATTATTATAATTAAACTTCACTGATGGCAAGTGATCCTCCTAAGAGCCTTCATAATCTAATATGTAGGTTCACTCTCTCCATCTGTCCATCCATCTATGGGCGATGAGCGGTACTCAAGCTCAACTAGATACCCAAAGCCTCTTGTAGACTCCTTCAAACCTCATTGGTGAAAAGTGGATCTTTGTCGCTAATAATGCTAAAAGGAACTTCGAGTAACATAACGATTTCTCTCATGTATAGCATCACCAAAGACGCAACAATACTCGTACTCCTTACTAGAATAAAATAAGCACATTTGGTCAGTCGGTCAACTATGATCCAAACACTCTCATTCCCTTTCCTACTCCTAGGTAGTCCATCGATGAAGTCCATAGAAATACTCTCCCATTTCACTGAGGAATATTATCAACGACTGCAATAATCCTCCCTACTTGTAACGACCCAGAATTTTAATTTATTTAAAATTTGTATATTTAATTAATTTTAAATATTAATAAGTGGAATTTATGAGTCGAATAAATTTTAATTCGAATAATTGGATTTAATTGGATAATTAAATCAATAATTTAATATGTGAAAATACAAAAAAATTGAAAACTGGGTTAAATATGATTGAAAATGATTTGTAAAATTTTATTTTATCATATTGAAGTTAGAATGATATTTTAGAACTTTTAAAATCGAATTAAAAGTTAATTTGTGAAAATTGAATATTTTAATATTTAATCGACTAGTGAAATTAGTCAATTTTCGAACAGCCTCAGAATTGGACGAAACTAGTTCCATTGGATCCGTAATAGTTTATTATTATTGGATTTCAATTTTCGTAGCAATTGGAGTTATCGTTTGATCGTGGCAGTTCGAAACGCATCGAAATTGTTTTAATAATAATTTGGCGAGTTAAAATAGCCATTTTTCAAATAGTCTCGGATTTCGACGAAACTAGTTTCATCGGATCCGTAATGTGATATTATTATATGGTTTAAAATTTCATGTCAATCGGATTTACCGTTTGTCCGGTGCAAGCTAAAACGCCTAGAAATTTGATTTACCAATTTAATTTTAAATTGAACGTTTATTGTCATAACTCGCACAGATGACCGAATTAGCTCCCGAAACACGTTCCATTGTGTTCGGAACATGGGGTAAACCTTAGGAACGCCAACCGGCACGCTTCGTTTAGAGTTCGGAAAATCCGGGATGAATAGTGTCGTTGAAATTTTCTATATAAGGACATATAATTTTCATTTTTGCAAAAGAAACACAACCCTAGGTCAAAACTCACAGCCGCCGCCTGTGTTATATTCAATGGCCGAAAAACAATCATCTTCTCCTCCTCTTTTCTTCAAATCCGTGCAACGATTCAACAAACTTCCAACATAAAAAGCGTAGAGCACGGTGAGATCTTGCGAATCAACGGTTGAGATCGAAAATGGAGCTGTGGATTGACCAGAAATCATTCGTGTTTGTGGCCACGTGTTCTCGGTTCGCGTGCAAAAATATGAGGCCGAGCTCAACATGGTTTAGGCCGAGAGTGGAGCAAGCTATGGGCTTCGATGTGGACATGTTTGATCGTGGTGAAAGTCGTCGAGGTGGTCGCGGTTCGAAACCCTAGAAGTTGCGTATATGGGTTTGTTCGGCCTGAAGAGTTGCGTTGGGGAAGATAAAGAAATGGGCGGCCTGGATTTCATCAGGGAAACGTAGGTGTTGATTAGGTATCGGTTAAGAAAATAGAAAATTGTTGTAAATTTTATATAAAAAAATTCGTGTAACTTTGAAAAATCATATCTTTTTCATACGAGGTCGAAAACGCGCAAAACCAGTTGCGTTGGAATCGTATGGACGAGCACTACGCTATGGAATTGGATTGGAGTCGTTTGGAGTTAGTGAGAATTTTGGGTAAAATTAAACGTCCGTTTAATTTTATTCGAAATAAATCGCTAAAACGAAATTGAAATCAAGGTGAGAACTTCTCACTCAATCGAATCGGTTTCGATTTTAATTTTAAATAGTTAGATTTAAAATTCTTGAATGTATGTTTGAATGATGATTGTTATCTATTAATTGTTAAAATAGACATTATGCGCCGTTGGTAAGCGGATGTTATTTATTAAAAACATATACCGCGAATATTTCATAAACAGTGAAATTGGTATTATTTATGTACTTGGAATTGATTTCCCGCATTATATAGCGGATGAGACCCTATTGTGCCGTTTATTAAGCGGATAATATTTTAAATCCCATATACCGCGATAATTCCGTACTGGAACGGAATTAGTATTGTGCTAACATCTTTGGATGGAGGAAAACATGTTGGAGGGATTCAACTGGATTCCTCAACAGTATTTATTTGATTTCAGATATTTTGATATTTGATTGATTATCATATCGATATATGATGTCGTTATTGTCGTGATTGACTATTTGGTGTGTAGCATCATTGGGCCAATTTTGGAATTTTAAAAGGATTTTAAAATTGATTTCTTTTTGAAAGTATACGTTATTAAATATTTTTGGAATCGATCCATTTTAAAAAAATAAACGTATAATTTTAATGTTATAAAAATTATGATTTTTGAGAAATATAGTTAAAAGTTGATTTTTGCAAATATGGGATTATTGATTTTATAAAATAGTTTAAATCGGGATTTTTGAATTTATTGGAAAAAATTTAAATATAGGATTTATGAAATTTGATTATTTTATAAATCAAAATGGTGAAATTATAAAGGAGATTAAAGATGTTTTAAAATAATAGTATAAATTGATTTATATAAGAGATTTATAAATTGATATTTATAAGTTAAAATGTTGGAATTATAAAATGAGTTTTTATAAGTGTTAGAATGAATTGTGAATGAATTTCATAAATGAATGAAATTTATAGAATTATAAACGGTGAAATTATAAATGGAATTTTATAAGCAGTAGGTTTATAAAATTTGTAAAGTTATTTGAAGAATAAGTTTTGGGTAAATAAATGAATCTTATAAGTTATAAGATTTATAAT
Organism: Allium cepa; assembly: GCA_030765085.1. NCBI lineage: Eukaryota > Viridiplantae > Streptophyta > Magnoliopsida > Asparagales > Amaryllidaceae > Allium > Allium cepa. The sequence continues at coordinate 408,662,311 of CM060928.1, read as the reverse complement.
TTGGAAATTTTAAAGGCACGATTTTTGCAAACAAATAAATTTTAAGTGTTTAACTTATAATATGAACTTTTAGTATATAATTGAGTTATAAATTGAATAGGTTAATAAAGGAGATTTATAAAGGAAGTAGTTATAAAACAAATAGAAATGGAGTTTATAAACATTGTTTTATAAATTCGCAATGACTTATTTTGATAAGCAAATTGTTGTAACTTATTAATGGAGTTATATTCACGTTTTATACAGTGAATAATCCTTTAAAATAAAATGAATAGAAAGGATGAAATTGGTTAACAAGGTATATTCACGTTTTTGAAAAGTTAATAATATGTTAAAGAAATGTTTTGGATGTGATGTTTTAAATAGAATTAAAACGACCTAACGATGTTTTTTTAAATGTGTTAAGATTCGAAACCATAGATTTCAACATTTATTGTTGAAATAGACGTTTTCGAGAAATAGAAGGAAATGGTGGACTATAACACTGTTGTTATAGTAAATGATTTCCGAAAGGAAATGTTTTGTATAGTATTGGGATTTATATATCTATTTTAATTTCGAATCCCTATACTAGTGATTTTGGGTTGTCGTAACGATGTTTTACGCAACATTCGTTTTGGCCCAAATAAATATGTTTAAGAGAATGATTTCCTTAAACAATGAAATATGTACTTAATCTCGATTTAAGTATATTGAATATTTTCCAAGTGTTGAAAATAAATGGATTTGAGAATTACATAATAAATAAGTATGGAAATGTTTTCCAATATAAAGTGAATATTTTGAGAATTTATCTTTTTGAAGATAAATTGAAAATGAATAATTGAAATCGTATATTCGTAGATATTTTGGAATGTAAATTCACTATGGAAATTATAAAAGAAAAGGGAAATTTGTTTAAAATTAAATATTGATTTATTTTTGAAGTATGAAAATTATTTATCTTGTAAAGATATTTTTGGGAAATAAATAATTTGGAAAATTATTTGGAATCTGGTGATGTGTGCATATCCATTGATAGTTCAATAACCGACTATCAATATTTACCTTTGAATAGGTATTTGTTGTGATTTGTTTGAATTTGAATGCCACACTTATTTTTGAATAAGCGCTCACTATTCGGGTTAGCCGGGGAAGGACCTTGGGGTCGTATAACCCATTTCGAATATGTGATTCGACGTTATGGATAGCATTTGATGACCGGTGTTGAAGACCGGGTATTTGCGAGCGCGATAGGATGACCTGTCGATTGACTCTGCACCGAGTTGCTCCGGTATAGAGTTCTCCATATGTGATGGGGAATCCGATCAGGATTATGGATATTCGGATTGCAAAGACTTCTTTGTAAGTGCCTTCGGTTCTGTTCGAGCCCGGAACAGACTTGTATGGATTGTATGTCTGACGTTACAAATTGAGATATAAAGCAGATTTCTTTCAAATATATTTCTGTTGGTGGCGGAGAATTATTCTCTTAGCTCAACACCCTTCTCTGAGACATACGAGCTCAGAGGTTATGTAGTTGATGGTTATCAGTGATATATTCCCAATTTGGTAATGTGACATGCTGAGTGTTGCTGTGAAATGACCATTGTTTGATCATTTGTGATATGATCATTTGTTTGATCACTTATCTTTGTGATCATTTCTATGATCGTTTGTTGACCCAAAGCACAGCTTTTGTATAAAGCGTGGCTTTGTGGACGTGACTTCGTCGAGCCTCACACCCCGGAATGGTCAAAATAGGAAAGATGCGGCAAGGTTATGAGGGGTAGCTCCCTTTAGGGTATGTGCATTTCCTTCTGGAAAAGGGTGGTATCATGGTATGGAGCCCAGATACTTACTCATGTTGAAACACTTATTATTTTGGTGTGATGTTGATTACGAGCGGTCGGATAAAGGTCCCAAAGGACCGGGGGATGGCATACTCGTGTCAGTAGTTGCCCAGTTAGGGGTAACCCGGCCTTGTGTTGGCAGAGATCCGGTTTGGTTCTCGAGGACGTCCTTCCAGAAGCGTTATCATGTGGCAATGGGAAGTTCCTCGGCTTGACCATTTGTTGGAAATCCAAAGAAACAATACGATCTTGTACGGTATTAGTTGTAGAACCTGCCATTCACTTATGGTGGCGCCCCACTGTTTGGATGGCAGCTATAGTAGGCATACGATAATGGTCGTATGTTGGCTAAGATTTATATCTTTATTTTCAAAATGAATCTTTCTCTACACTTTGTACTAGTAATAATATCAAATGTTCTTTTTTATGCGTATCAAGCATCTTTGATTATCATAAGGAGAAATCTCCTCCGATTCTGCGTTTGCATTGTGTGTGTGTGCGGGAGGCCTTATGGTAGTCTCATTTTTAAAAGCATTGGGAATTGACTTTAAAAATATTCCTCTATTTTGTTTTCAAAGATAAATAAACTGTTTTGATTTTTCACACCAGTCACATGACTGACTCGGAGTTTATTGTTTTCCTTCCTAAACTCTGGGTGCCCACCAATTTCCACATGGGCAGTCAAGAGACAGGTTTATCAGGATATTCTGAAATTCAGGAGTTGCTGGAGGCAAGCTGGATGGCATGGCGTAATCACTAGTATATAGTATTTTCTTTTTCCGCTGTTTGTTGTTGTACACTCTGATGATGTAATGTAATGTATAAAATGTAATAACTGATATAGTTCTTTGTTTAAAGATTATTCATTTATGTATTATATGTTGTTCTGTTGCGATTGTGAGATTCTGTTGTTGTTCTGTTGTTTCCTGTTCTGTTCTATCTTTTCTCTCTTCTTCTACCTCTTTCTTTTCTTAAAACCCTAAGTGTTCGGTTTTCCGGCATTCGATTGCTCGGCAGTTGATACAGTGAACGTATTGATGTTGGTTTTCGGAAGTCGAAGGATCGGGTTCTTACAATGTGGTATCAGAGCGTATGGTTAAGCGACAACCATGACTTTGTTGGGTATTACTCATTAGAGATAGAGTCAGCAGTACTCTAGAATGAGTTGAGTGTAATAATAGCTATGAGAGCGTATTTGTTAGTGAATATAAAATTGTTTTATATTGTGATGATTGATTTGTTGAGTGGCATATGAACCTTCGTCGGCACGGTATGCACAACTATGCCGAAGGGGTTTATAAACACTAGAATAGAACAATTCGGCACAATATTTTTTAAATTGGGTAAATGAAATAATTTTACCTTGATTTTATTTTATATATAAAGGAATAATTTTTCAGAATTATTAAAGTGTATATAAGTTGATTGTTTAGTTGATGAATAATCTAAATAAAAGAATAATTGTATAAGAAAATGAATTATAAGAATTGAATTATAATTAAAGTGATTTACAATTGTGAAATAAACTTATATATATATATAAGAAGTGAAACTATATGAATATATTTATGAATATGAGTTGTAAATAAAAATGAATTTAAAGTTAAATGGAAATTTGCTTTAGAATTTGGAAGCTGAATTGATTTATAAGTGGGAATTTAAGTTATGTAAAACCAAGTGATGTTTATAAGATGAAGTATAACTTAAGAGATGTTGAATGAAGGTTGATATTGGTATCAAAGTAAATTAATAAACTTAAGTGATAAATATGAACTTAAATTATGTAAATGAAATTCAACTTGAAATGGTTAACTAATTGAATGTTAATCAAATTGAATGTAAATTAAGTAGATATGAAATAATGAATGTAAGTGTTAATTCATTAAAAATCTAATATTATTGGAAGTTGAATAATTGAATGAAAATCAATTTAATTAAACCAATTGAAAGTGATGGTGTTAAACCAAATTGAATGAATATAAGCAAAGGAATTTGGTTGTAATTAATATACATTGGTTGTTATATGGTTGTTAGTTGATTGTATATAATTCATTAAGTGTTAATGAAATTGAATTAATGAAATTGGAAGCTAAAGTAATTGAAATTTAATTGGAAGTTAAGTGAATCTTAAATAAAATTGAATTTGATTTGGACGTGAACCAACTTGAATACGAATTAGTGAATATAAACTAACTGAAAATGAATGTTAGTAAAAACATCAATTGTTAATGAATCAAATGTGATCAAAGTGAAAACCTATTTCATTGAATATTAATTAGAATATGAATGAATATTTATTGGTTATGAATGTTAGTTGGATGATAGTTGGTTGATGGTTGAATATATTGCTTTTACTACATTTGCTATGTTGGCATATATAGTTATTATGTTACTATATGTTGTATATCGATACTATTGTCTATATACATGTTTCTCATCTGTTTTTTGAGTGTTTAGTAGGTGCGGATCGCGTTTTCTTCGCATTTGGAGCTCGCTTTCGCGCTATATTAGCCGTATATGCTCGCTAATAAAATATAAGGTACATATCTCGGATTACATATCGTACTTTTACGCTTTTTTCCCTGCGGGATGCATCATCATTTGATGAGATGTATATTTGTGATATATATACTGTCATTTTTTTTCTGGATCGAGCCGCGCAAAGGAGACTATGGCGAATTTTTCCGAAAATTTAAGGCGTTAGAATATTTTTGAGAAAAATTGAAAAGTTTTGAAAACTATAACTTTGATTTAGAATTGAAAGTTAAACGATATTAGTAGTTTTTGAAAAGTTAACTAAGTATGATTTGAAAACTTAGTAAAGTTATTGTAAGAAGTTTGACTATGGATTTTGGGAAAGTTAATAGATTCTGTAACTTTTCTTACTTGTTAATTTCGAGGACGAAATTCTTTTAAGGGGGGAAGTATGTAACGACCCAGAATTTTAATTTATTTAAAATTTGTATATTTAATTAATTTTAAATATTAATAAGTGGAATTTATGAGTCGAATAAATTTTAATTCGAATAATTGGATTTAATTGGATATTTAAATCAATAATTTAATATGTGAAAATACAGAAAAAAATTGAAAATTGGGTTAAATATGATTGAAAATGATTTGTAAAATTTTATTTTATCATATTGAAGTTAGAATGATATTTTAGAACTTTTAAAATCGAATTAAAAGTTAATTTGTGAAAATTGAATATTTTAATATTTAATCGACTAGTGAAATTAGTCAATTTTCGAACAGCCTCAGAATTGGACGAAACTAGTTCCATTGGATCCGTAATAGTTTGTTATTATCGAATTTCAATTTTCGTAGCAATTGGAGTTATCGTTTGATCGTGACAGTTCGAAACGCATCGAAATTGTTTTAATAATAATTCGACGAGTTAAAATAGCCATTTTTCAAACAGTCTCGGATTTTGACGAAACCAGTTTCATCAGATCCGTAATGTGATATTATTGTATGGTTTAAAATTTCATGTCAATCGGATTTAACGTTTGTCCGGTGCAAGCTAAAACGCCTAGAAATTTGATTTACCGATTTAATTTTAAATTGAACGTTTATTGTCATAACTCGCACAGATGACCGAATTATCTCCCGAAACACATTCCATTGTGTTCGGAACGCGGGGTAAACCTTAGGAACGCCAACCGGCACGCTTCGTTTAGAGTTCGAAAAATCCGGGATGAATAGTGTCGTTGGAATTTTCTATATAAGGACATATAATTTTCATTTTTGCAAAAGAAACACAACCCTAGGTCAAAACTCACAGCCGCCGCCTGTGTTATATTCAATGGCCGAAAAACAATCATCTTCTCCTCCTCTTTTCTTCAAATCTGTGCAACGATTCAACAAACTTCCAACATAAAAAGCGTAGAGCACGGCGAGATCTTGCGAATCAACGGTTGAGATCAAAAATGGAGCTGTGGATTGACCAGAAATCGTTCGTGTTTGTGGCCGCGTGTTCTCGGTTCGCATGCAAAAATATGAGGCCGAGCTCAACATGGTTTAGGCCGAGAGTGGAGCAAGCTATGGGCTTCGATGTGGACATGTTTGATCGTGGTGAAAGTCGTCGAGGTGGTCGCTGTTCGAAACCCTAGAAGTTGCGTATATGGGTTTGTTCGGCCTGAAGAGTTGCGTTGGGGAAGATAAAGAAATGGGCGGCCTGGATTTCATCAGGGAAACGTACGGTGTTGATTAGGTATGGGTTAAGAAAATAGAAAATTGTTGTAAATTTTATATAGAAAAATTCGTGTAACTTTGAAAAATCATATCTTTTTCATACGAGGTCGAAAACGCGCGAAACCAGTTGCGTTGGAATCGTATGCACGAGCACTACGCTATGGAATTGGATTGGAGTCGTTTGGAGTTAGTGAGAATTTTGGGTAAAATTAAACGTCCGTTTAATTTTATTCGAAATAAATCGCTAAAACGAAATTGCAATCAAGGTGAGAACTTCTCACTCAATCGAATCGGTTTCGATTTTAATTTTAAATAGTTAGATTTAAAATTCTTGAATGTATGTTTGAATGATGATTGTTATCTATTGATTGTTAAAATAGACATTATGCGCCGTTGGTAAGCGGATGTTATTTATTAAAAACATATACCGCGAATATTTCATAAACAGTGAAATTGGTATTATTTATGTACTTGGAATTGATTTCCCGCATTATATAGCGGATGAGACCCTATTGCGCCGTCTATTAAGCGGATAATATTTTAAATCCCATATACCGCGATAATTCTGTACTGGAACGGAATTGGTATTGTGCTAACATCTTTGGATGCAGGAAAACAGGTTGGAGGGATCCAACTGGATTCCTCAACAGTATTTATTTGATTTCAGATATTTTGATATTTGATTGATTATCATATCGATATATGATGTCGTTGTTGTCGTGATTGACTATTTGGTGTGTAGCATCATTGGGCCAATTTTGGAATTTTAAAAGGATTTTAAAAATGATTTTTTTTGAAAGTATACGTTATTAAATATTTTTGGAATCGATCCATTTTAAAAAAATAAACGTATAATTTTAATGTTATAAAAATTATGATTTTTGAGAAATATAGTTAAAAGTTGATTTTTGCAAATATGGGATTAATGATTTTATAAAATAGTTTAAATCGGGATTTTTGAATTTATTGGAAAAAGTTTAAATATAGGATTTATGAAATTTGATTATTTTATAAATCAAAATGGTGAAATTATAAAGGAGATTAAAGATGTTTTAAAATAATGGTATAAATTGATTCATATAAGAGATTTATAAATTGATATTTATAAATTAAAATGTTGGAATTATAAAACGAGTTTTTATAAGTGTTAGAATGAATTGTGAATGAATTTCATAAATGAATGAAATTTATAGAATTATTAACGGTGAAGTTATAAATGGAATTTTATAAGCAATAGGTTTATAAAATTTGTAAAGTTATTTGAAGAATATGTTTTGGGTAAATAAATGAATCTTATAAGTTATAAGATTTATAATTTGGGAAGTTTAAAGGAACGATTTTTGCAAACAAATAAATTTTAAGTGTTTAACTTATAATATGAACTTTTAGTATATAATTGAGTTATAAATTGAATAGGTTAATAAAGGAGATTTATAAAGGAAGTAGTTATAAAATAAATAGAAATGGAATTTATAAACATTGTTTTATAAATTCGTAACGATTTATTTTGATAAGTAAATTGTTGTATCTTATTAATGGAGTTATATTCACGTTTTATACAGTGAATAATCCTTTAAAATAAAATGAATAGAACGGATGAAATTGGTTAACAAGGTATATTCACGTTTTTGAAAAGTGAATAATATGTTAAAGAAATGTTTTGGATGTGATGTTTTAAATAGAATTAAAACGACCTAACGATGTTTTTTTAAATGTGTTAAGATTCGAAACCATAGATTTCAACATTTATTGTTGAAATAGACGTTTTCGAGAAATAGAATGAAATGATGGACTATAACACTGTTGTTATAGTAAATGATTTCCGAAAGGAAATGTTTTGTATAGTATTGGGATTTATATATCTATTTTAATTTCGAATCCCTATACTAGTGATTTTGGGTTGTCGTAACGATGTTTTACGCAACATTCGTTTTGGCCCAAATAAATATGTTTAAGAGAATGATTTCCTTAAAGAATGAAATATGTACTTAATCTCGATTTAAGTATATTGAATATTTTCCAAGTGTTGAAAATAAATGGATTTGAGAATTACTTAACAAATAAGTATGGAAATGTTTTCCAATATAAAGTGAATATTTTGAGAATTTATCTTTTTGAAGATAAATTGAAAATGAATAATTGAAATCGTATATTCGTAGATATTTTGGAATGTAAATTCACTATGGAAATTATAAAAGAAAAGGGGAATTTGTTTAAAATTAAATATTGATTTATTTTTGAAGTATGAAAATTATTTATCTTGTAAAGATATTTTTGGGAAATAAATAATTTGGAAAATTATTTGGAATCTGGTGATGTGTGCATATCCATTGATAGTTCAATAACCGACTATCAATATTTACCTTTGAATAGGTATTTGTTATGATTTGTTTGAATTTGAATGCCACACTTATTTTTGAATAAGCGCTCACTATTCGGGTTAGCCGGGGAAGGACCTTGGGGTCGTATAACCCATTTCGAATATGCGATTCGACGTTATGGATAGCATTTGATGACCGGTGTTGAAGACCGGGCATTTGCGAGCGCGATAGGATGACCTGTCGATTGACTCTGCACCGAGTTGCTCCGGTATAGAGTTCTCCATATGTGATGGGGAATCCGATCAGGATTATGGATATCCGGATTGCAAGGACTTCTTTGTAAGTGCCTTCGGTTCTGTTCGAGCCCGGAACAGACTTGTATGGATTGTATGTCTGACGTTACAAATTGAGATATAAAGCAGATTTCTTTCAAATATATTTCTGTTGGTGGTGGAGAATTTATTCTCTTAGTTTAACACCCTTCTCTGAGACGTACGAGCTCAGAGGTTATGTAGTTGATGGTTATCAGTGATATATTCCCAATTTGGTAATGTGACATGCTGAGTGTTGCTGTGAAATGATCATTGTTTGATCATTTGTGATATGATCATTTGTTTGATCACTTATCTCTGCAATCATTCCTATGATCATTTGTTGACCCAAAGCACAGCTTTTGTATAAAGCGTGGCTTTGTGGACGTGACTTCATCGAGCCTCACACCCCGGAATAGTCAAAACAGGAAAGATGCGGCAAGGTTATGAGGGGTAGCTCCCTTTAGGGTATGTGCATTTCCTTCTGGAAAAGGGTGGTATCATGGTATGGAGCCCAGATACTTACTCATGTTGAAACACTTATTATTTTGGTGTGATGTTGATTACGAGCGCTCGGATAAAGGTCCCAAAGGACCGGGGGATGGCATACTCGTGTCAGTAGTTACCCAATTAGGGGTAACCCGGCCTTGTGTTGGCAGAGATCCGGTTTGGTTCTCGGGGACGTCCTTCCAGAGGTGTTCTCATGTGGCAATGGGAAGTTCCTTGGCCTGACCATTTTTTGGAAATTCAAAGAAACAATACGATCTTGTACGGTATTAGTTGTAGAACCTGCCATTCACTTATGGTGGCGCCCCACTGTTTGGATGGTAGCTATAGTATTCATACGATAATGGTCGTATGTTGGCTAAGATTTATATCTTTATTTTCGAAATGAATTTTTCTCTACACTTTGCACTAGTAATAATATCAAATGTTCTTTTTTATGCGTATCAAGCATCTTTGACTATCATAAGGAGAAATCTCCTCCGATTCTGCGTTTGCATTGTGTGTGCGTGCGGGAGGCCTTATGGTAGTCTCATTTTTAAAAGCATTGGGAATTGACTTTAAAAATATTCCTCTATTTTGTTTTCAAAGATAAATAAACTATTTTGAGTTCTCACACCAGTCACATGACTGACTCGGAGTTTATTGTTTTCCTTCCTAAACTCTGGGTGCCCACCAATTTCCACACGGGCAGTCAAGAGATAGGTTTATCAGGATATTCTGGAATTCAGGAGTTGCTGGAGGCAAGCTGGATGGCATGGCGTAATCACTAGTATATAGTATTTTCTTTTTCCGCTGTTTGTTGTTGTACACTCTGATGATGTAATGTAATGTATAAAATGTAATAACTAATATAGTTCTTTGTTTAAAGATTATTCATTTATGTATTATATGTTGTTCCGCTGCGATTGTGAGATTCTGTTGTTGTTCTGTTGTTTCCTGTTCTGTTCTATCTTTTCTCTCTTCTTCTACCTCTTTCTTTTCTTAAAACCCTAAGTGTTCGATTTTCCGACATTCGATTGCTCGGCAGTTGATACAGTGAACGTATTGATGTCGGTTTTCGGAAGTCGAAGGATCGGGTTCTTACACTACTTCTTCTACTCCTCCTTTACCCTTTATCAAGTCATGCATCTAGCTACATACTTCGCCGCATGCTTCTTCATACCAGGCCAATTAAAGACTCTCTTTATGACATGATACATTTTATCTCCACCAGGGTGAATGGTTATCCTAAAGCGGTGAGATTCAAATAGTATCATGTTAATCAAATCCATAATGAGAGGAACACATAACCTACCATCTCTCTATAACCATTCCTTCGAGTCAATGGAATAACATCTCAAATGACTTGACTGCTCTCCTTTACTAACCCTCTCGAAAATATTGAACAGCTCTTTATCTTGCTTCTGACCCGACCTAATGCGGTCCATAAGTGTAGGCTGCACGTTTAAAGCTACTAACAATCCCATAGTGTGTCTTATGATGGTCAGAAATCGAATGTTGAAATGAACTCCAAATGCTTCCACTCTAAGAGTAAAGGACTTAACACTACATGCTGCTTACTTAAGGCATCAACTACATCATTTCCTTTGACCGGCAGATAATCAAAGTCATATGATGCTAAAACTTCATCCACTTCTGTTGCCTTAAATTCAAGTCCTTTAGGGAAAATAAATACTTTATAAACTCATGATCCGTATATAACTCAAGCCGCTCTTCTAATAGAAATTTTCTCCATGACTTAAGTGTAAAGACAATAGCTGCCAACTCAAAATCATAGGTATGATAACTTCTCTCATGGACCTTCAATTGTTGACTAGCATAACTCACCACACTTCCTTCCTACATCAACACCATGCCAATCTCATATTGCAAGTGTCGGTACACATTGTGAATGCCTTGGTATTAACGGGTAATGCTTGAACATGTGCACTAGTCAACGCCTCCTTTAGCATAATAAAAGAATTCTCACATTTCGCATCCTATGAGAAAAACCAAATTCTTTTTGGTTAGGCGGGCTAGAAGGCTAGTGATTTTAGCGAAGTCCTTAATGAAATATTAACAATAGCATGCCAAACCAATGAAACTCCTCACTTCCATAGCATTTTTCGGCACATGCCACTCCTTTACTACGACTACTTTGCTAAGATCGACCATCAACCCACTTTCAGAGACAACGTGGTCCCAAAAAGCGTACCTCCTTGCACCAAAAAGTGGTGCTTAGAAAATTTTGCTTCAACTTGTGCTCGCGGATTGTATTGAGCACTTCTTTCAAATGCAACTTTTTATCTGCCTCACTTTTTGAGTAGGCTAACATGTTATCCACAAATACTACCATGAACTTATTAAGCAGTCCTTGAAAACTCGACTCATCAAATAAATAAAGTAGGTGGATACGTTGATCTGTACGAAGGGCATGACTAACCACTCATACAATTTGTCAGGTGTATGAAAAGCAGTCTTCTAAATTCTATCCTCAGCTACATATAACTAATGGAATCCGGTAGCAAAGTCAAGTTGTGGGAACGCCTTTGCTCTAACTAACTGATTAAAGGGATTGTATATATGGGGCAATATATAACAATTCTTCTTTTTTAGCTTACTCAGCTCCCGATAATCGACGCAAAGCCTTAATTTTTTTTCCTTGTTGGCAAAGACAACTGGTATTTCCCACTCTAAAATACTCCTCCTAATGAAACCCTTCTCCAACAGCTCATTCACTTGCTTATTAAACTCGTGTCTCTCCCCCAGAGCCATATGCCTCAAAGGTAAGGCAACGGGTTAGACGTTCTCCATAAGATAGACCCAAAACTCGATCTCTTTTGGGGTAAGAGCTTGGTAACCTCAGAAAAGACTCTGGATAATCCCTAACGACAAGCACTGAATCTAATGTGGTAGGTCTAACGAATATATGTAACTCAACATAACTAAACCTCTGGGATCGTAACAAATCTCAAGATTGCATCCACTACAAGTACCCAACCTAAAAACCTTCCTATCACAATCTAGGATCGCCCCATGCATATTTATCCAATTCATGCCCAAAATCAAACCAAACTCAAAAAAATCCAAAGATAAAAGCATCACAATCAAACTCGACCCCTAAAATAAACAATTTCAAACCCCTACATATCATAAGTCGATCCTCCTATAGGGTTTGATACAACTATAGGGCCCGTAATGTAACTCATCCACAAGTCTACTAGTGACAAAAGAGTGTGGTTCCCCCATGTCAAATAGGGTATGAACAGGTAAATTAGATAAAGTTAATACGCCTTTGATTGTGACCTTCTTCCCCTTGCTCCACAATTTGAGGCGCAATCGAGTTAGGAGCAACGTCTAGTGCATAAGCTAAAACGACCTGGGTAGAGGTCTTCTAAGATGGTGGACACTCCCAACTCAAATGTTCGAATTTAATGCAGTTGTAACACTTAATCTTCAAACTGTCCGTTTTGCACTCTCTCTAAAATGCCCCTTCTTACCGCAATTCCTACATTGCATCTCATGCTTCTTGATATTTCCCATGGGTCCCATTCCGCCCTTTCATTGGATCTGTTGGGGTGTCTTCCCTCCTTCCTTCTTATGATCACCCTTCACTTCTTCCTCAGAAATAATATTTAACAAAGCTATCTCTACCAATCCTTTGAAAGTGGCACCTACGGAAATACTACTAAGGACCAAATCCAAAAAGGATTGATTCAGTCCTTAGCAAACTTCAAAGCCAACTTGTAAGGGGTATTGATTGGCTCTTTTCCAAACCTAGCCAACTCATTGAACTAATTAACATACTCTTTTACTGACATCTCTTCATGTTGTAAATGAATAAACTTCTCCAACCATACTCCCTCTTTGGTTCTGAATAGAAACTTCATCTCAAAACATGTTGTAAACTCCCCCAATTAATCTCCCCCTCATTAGTCTCAGCAACTACTGCATCCCAACAATTCAGAGCCTCTCTTTGTAAATGCTAAGCGCCAAGCTGTCTCCTAACATCATCTTAAGAACCATTAATTCAAAAATCCTCTCACAAGCATGAATCTATGTCCTTGAATAAACATACGACTAAGTACCTACATATGACTTCCCTCATAGGCTCACAAATTCTATATAAAGTTTAGCAAAATCGACGGTAGATGGGTGGGTAGGAACTATAGCGCTCACTCCATGGGTCCTCTATCAAAAGTAAGCTTGGTTGTAGATATCGACAAAACCAAATCAGGACGTCCATGACCGGAATCTCAACTGCATCGCCAGAGTCAGCAGAATTGCTTATTCTTTCTATCTGTGATTTTAGGAATTTATTCGCAACTTTCTCAAAGATAGTATTGGCAAAAATAAGGAGAACATTTATTCTCATTACACTTAATGTATTGAATTTTTAAAAAGCCTTTATCTATACATACATACATATATATAGACACACACACACTTCGGAAACCCATTTTGAAAACCTTTTTGAAAACTTGTTGGAAAACATTTGAAAAACCTTTTTCCAAAAAAAAATTCAAGTACATTCTCCAATATAGTAATAGCCCCTTAGAAATTTCAAATGTAGGCTCATATAACAACTGTAATACCTGCACCTCCCGACACACCGATCCAAAGTCTAAGTCGGCTTTCGAACCTACGTCAGTGCTAAGAAGTATGGGCTATTGAGGTATTTAAACATTCAGCCAAAGTTAATAGGATAAAATATGTGATATAATACATTTTCGGATCTCACGACGGAAGGAAAAATATAAATACTGAAAATAACCATCCCATAAAATATCCAAAACACTGCCTCAAAACAGTACATAGTCAAATCCGTAGTGTACATAAATACATCAAATAGACTAATAAAATATTAGGTACGATAAACAATACATAGGGAGTATTAAGAAATAAATTATTCAGCTCTCGATAATCAATGCAAAGCCTCAAAAAATCATTTGCCTTGGTGGTAAAGACAATTGGCGATTCCTACTTTGAAATGCTCCTTCTAATGAAACCATTCTCCAACAGCTCATTCACTTACTTATTCAACTCGTATCTCTCCTTCGGAGCCATATGCCTAAAAGGTAAGACAACAGGTTTGACGTTCTCCATAAGATAAATTTGAAACTTAATCTCTCTTTGTGGTGAAAGCCTGGTAACCTCATAAAAGACTCCGAATAATCCCTATCTACATGCATTGAATTTAAGTCATCATATGGTAGGTCTGATGAATACATGTAACTCAAAATAACCGAACCTCTAGAATCGTAATAAACCTCAAGACTGCATCCACTACAAGTACCCAACCTAACAACCTTCCAATCACAATCTAAGATCACCCCATACACATTTATCCAAACCATGCACAAAATCAAACCAAACCTAGAAAATCCTAAGATAAATGCATTACAATCAAACTTGACCCCCAAAATAAACAATTTCAAACACCTACATATCATAGGCAAACGAGTCGATCCTCCTATAGGTTTGATACAACTACAGAGTCCATAATCATGCCAGCGTCTAAGTGTGACTAATCCACAAGTCTATAAGAGACAAAAGAGTGTGATGCCCCATGTCAAATAAGGTACCAATGGGTAAACTTGATAAGGTTAATACACCTTTGATTGCGACCTTCTTTCCTTTGTCCACAACTTTAGGCTCATTGGAGCTAGGAATAAACGACTAGTGCATAAGTTGAAACCACATGGATAGAGGTCTTTTGAGATGCTTGACGCTTCCACCCCAAATGCCCCAATTGATTGTAGTTGTAACATTTAATCTTCAAACTATCTGTTTTGCACTCTCTCGTAAAATGCCCTTTCTTGCCGTAGTCTTACACTAAATCTCTTGCTTCTTGATCTTTCCCTTAGGTTATATTCTGCCCTTGCATTGGATCCATGGGATGTTTTCCCTCTTTCCTTCTTATGCTCGCCCTTCCCATTCCTCCCTTCCATTAGATCTGCTAGTGTGTCTTCCCTCCTTCCTTCTTATGCTCACCCTTCACTTCCTCCTTGGAAACAACATTTAACAAAGCCATCTCCACCAATCCTTCAAAAGTGGCACAAATGGGAATATGACCAAGGACAAAATCCTAAAGGGGTTGATTCAGTCCCTTAGCAAACTTCAAAGCCTACCTGTAAGGGATATTAATCAGCTCTTCCTTAAATCTAGCCAACTTGTTGAACTGATTAACATATTCTTTCAATGACATCTCTCCATTATGTAAATGAATAAACTTCTCCAACCGTACTCCCTCTTCTGCCCTGAACAGAAACTTTATCTCAAAAGTCTTATAAACTCCCTCGAGTAATCTCCCCCTCATTAGTCTAAAAAAAATATTGCATCCCACCATTCGAAACCTCGCTCTGTAATGCCAAGTGGCAAGCTGTCTCTCAACATCATCTCCAAGACGTATTAATCCAAAAATCCTCTCATAAGCATGGATCCATATACTCGAATCTGCATACGACTTGATCCCTACATACGGCTTCCCACAAAGGCTCGCAAAGTCCTTATAAAGTTTGGCAAAATTAACGGTAGGTGGGTTGGTAGGAATTGTAACTGGCGCTCGCTCCGTGGATCCTCTATTAAGATTTATCTCGACTTATCATCTCACTTGCAAATACCAATAATTACGCTTATATGTATTTAATTTTTGAAAAGCCTTTATCTGTACATTTATACATGCGCGTATGCACACGCACACACACTCTTTGGAAACCGATTTTGAAAACTTGTTGGAAAACATTTGAAACTTTTTTTCAATTTTTTTCAAGTATTTTCTTTAATTATACCCCTAATCCCTAAGAAATTTCAAACGTAGGCACTGATACCAACTGTATACCCACACCTCTCGACACACCGATTCAAAGTCTAAGGTGGCTTTCGAACCACGGCAGTGCCAAGAAGTATGAGCTGTCGAGGTTTTTAAACATTGAGACCAAAGTAAATAAGATAAAATCTAAGATATACTGTACTTTGTCTCCTAATGGAAGGCAAAAAATATATATATTGAAAATAATCATCCTATAAAAAATCCAAAACACAACCTCAAAACTGTACACAGTCAAATCCACAATGTACAAAAATACATCAAATAGTCTAATAAAATACTAGGTACGATAAACAGTACATGGAGAGTAGTAGGAAATAAAAAGCAACTCTGATGCAAGCTTCCCTCTCCAAGTACTATCATTGGGCCTATCACATACTGCCCTATCCTTCTATGATGGAGAAAATGCTAGGAAACATGGTGGATCAGACAAAAGTGTGGTGAATAAGCACGTCATTAGTATATGGTGATCAAATGCAATTCACTTTAGTAATACTTTATGTGATTTAGGGTGTCCTACGAGTTTTTGTGAATTATCTGTTCCTTTATTTAAGGGGTTTAGCTCAATACACACCTACACTAACAACTTGTGCAGACTCATACTTAGGTAGAATAACTAATCGAACATCAAGACGATTAATGATCGGCTAATAGCTTGTAACATCCCGCATCTAAATGGGTCTAATTTCCGATCCAGAAAAGGCCCATTGTATCAATGATCCATTCTAAAGTTAGCTGTTGGTTGGTAAAATTTGATACGAAGAACAATACGCATAGTTATCTATCTACACATTCAGAAACTCATAGCTGAAGGATATAATATAATATCAGAAAAGTACCGATTTTATTAGAAATTCAAATGTCAAAAACACAAAACATAATCCCACGTAATAACGCCAAATTTATAGTACAATATCTAAAAGTATATCATGTCTCAGTGGGTACGTCAGAAATACAAAAATAACATAAATAGGTAGATTAGCAACTGCCACGAGTCTACATCTCCACCACCATCTCCGAAAATCTAGGGAGTAAGAACAACAACGTCCGGTGAATAAAAATCTTGAGCCTTTCTATAATAGGTCTAAGATAGTATATTTTAAATAAGAACATGACTTACACTTCCTAACTATACTATAAGTTTTCCAACTACAATCCCTAAGGCTTTTCTAGTCCAATTCCATAATCATTACCCTTTCAACCCAATAATCCATCTTTAACTATAGGTCAAAGGCCATTCCTAGTCTCACTCATCTACTGTCAATAATGTCCTAACAATGTAGGAGATAGTACCCAAGTCACTTGATTTCTCTTTTACGTGAACTAGACAGACTTTGACCACTTAATACCTCATTCTAGACAGGTACCCATCATTTAATACCTATCTTCCAAGGCAGACTCCTCTCTGGTACTATCTAGTTGGCATTGCTTAGAATCTCTTCAGGCTGGTTAATCCTTCTTTATGGGGGAGGCAGACCCTACAACAGACACTTAATACCTCAAGCCTAAAGCGGACCTTTCATAAGATATCCTCTATAAGGCCTAACCGCTTACCCATACCATTTAATACATCGCACATGGGGAGGAGGCAGGCCCTAAATCGGCCACTTAATACCTTCAACCCCGAAGCATGTCCTCAGTATTAGGACCCATAATCCAAACTGTGACGTCTCACATTAGTCCAACTAATTGTAGGTACTGGAAGCTAGATTAGCTGGGCAGATTCACCTTACAGAATTTGGGACTAACCTCCTGTCCCCGTGGGTACTTATTAGAGGTGATGTCTTACATCATCCCCAATGTCACGCTGCTGGTAGCCATATTAGCTGGAAAGACTTTCATATGCTTTTGATTGACCCAACATTAATATAATTTAACCATAATCTCCACTCACTTAACATACCATCACACGCCTAACCGCATTCCTATTATGGCCGTATAGAGGAATACCCTTATTTCGTCTTAACTATAAATTTCTTTCCTGAAGAGGATTTATTACTAATTAATAACCTATTTACTACGTAAGTAATACGCTATAAAGTATAAACTATTTATACGCTAACATGTACATACGTACACACACATACACACACACACACACATATCTGTTTGTGTGTCTGGGAGCAAATACATACCTAAAATATTTATAAGTGCACGAAGAATACGTCCTAAGCCAATCATTTTTATAAATGTCAAACTTCAATTTTATACAAGTCCAATTCCATATCAAAAAATATACCATATATCTAGTATTCTCAGTTCAACAACAGACCTATATAAAAATAGAACCCGTACCAAACTTATTTTATACTAAAATAGGAGAATTAACAATAAAAAAGATTCACAATTCAAATCCTTTTATACTCAATTCAACTTTTAAGCATAAAATTGAAAGGGGAATTTCCATTTGGATAACGGAAATAGGCAGTGCACACTGTGAATAAAAGAATATGTATCTTACACACAAGTTCCTAACTTATTTCTTTTTAAAACCCTTATTCATATCCAAAGAAAGGGAGAAGAAGTGAAATATAATGTAAAACATTAAAATTGTAATAATTACGCAACTCCACTATTTTAATATAGAATAATTGAGTTTCTAACTTAAGAACTAAAATTTCGTTTAGGGGAATTTGGGGGTTTAATGTGATGTTTTCGTAAACAAAATCCCCCAGGCATATATCAAATTCAGATATACTATATAATCACTAAAATAAGAAAAACTAAGATTTTCACTCATAAAGGTCCTTAGCTCTTCCTCTTTGGATTTGTTTACGTCCGCTTCAGTCTGCTACAGATCTCTCGATTTAGAAATATACAACAAGGAAAATGTATATGAATTATATTAAAAAATTTAGGCGTTGGAGGATAATAGGATTAGATATTGAATAATAAACATTTAAAACTTCTTACCCGAAACCCTAGAGAATTTTCCGAATCTTTGAAGAAAGAGACTGATAGAATTTCGCTTAGTTTCCAAAATAATTTGTGAATAAAAATGAGGGGACTAGACTTTTATTTATAGTGGTTAGAAAGCACTAGAGCCATCAGATTTAAGTTGGTTTAAAAATAATAAAATCTAGACCATTCACATAAGTTAACCATAGCCGCCACAACAACATCGATCGACCGCTCCTATACAGGCGGTCGACCGCTAGCGGTCGACAGGAAAGGCTGGTAGTTGATCAGTAGTGTTATTTCGGGAACGATTATTTTATTGCCGTTGATAATTTATCTACTTCCTTAATTGATATTTAATCTTAGCATTTATCTTAACATTTACTTAACCCTGAACCTAACCGCTGTTAATTTTTGAGCTTCAAACTTTAATCAACTATTTATCTGAATTTTAATTTCATCTAAATTAGTTTGAATTCATAAAATTCAAACGTCAATAACTTTTTCGTTTGAGCTTCGTTTTCAAAACTTTACATATGAATATTGATCGAAAAATTGCCAAGAACGCAACGACATAACTTGCATGGTCAAATTCTGACATTTACAAAATTTTTATTTTTAGCCTTATCTTATTTAATTAATTAATTTCTTATTAGTTTTTATGGGGTGTTACATAACTTTTATAACTATTCCATATAGGTTTTCCTATAGATCTCCAGCATGAGACTTTATTTTTCACAACTACGACTACATGTAACTAATCCAACATTGGATTTCCTACACTTTCTATCAAGGGACTACATTTCCCACAACTATGACTAACTATCCTAGTTACGCATTGAAAGGCATTCCACAATGCCAACTCGTCGAAATGTCTCATCGTCGCTGCATCTGTGTCCACCTCTCAATGGTAACGTAATGCCTTTTATTGCACCGCGTTGAGATCTATCAACAACATAACATCACGTTGCGTCACCGTACATAACAAAAAACTCTCATTAGTGCCAGACCATACTTCATCAGACATCATCATCAACATTGTGCGCTCATCGTAAAACATTATGTAAGTACAATTTGAGACAGAATCGCCCTAGTTGAATATCGACCTCTGCTGATTAATATCATTTATTCAGTTTCACAACGTCCTAGTGTCGCCACGTAGAGAATAGCTTTCCTACTTATACTAAGGTTCATGGATATATAATATTAAAGAGTGTATTATTTTATTTATAACTTAGAACTTAGTACGAGGTTACAAGGAATATGGGGGATGGTATATACGGTTCAAATGGAAGATAGGGGGGATATTTAGTTAATTTCAAGTGTACATGGACATGTGAATTTGGTGTCACTCCCCTCAGAATTTCACAAAATGCATTCCGGTTGGTGAAGCATTTTTTGTTAACTCGATAGACGTGCTGCCAAACTGGTCCAAATAAGCAGTTTCTTTTTATTGATAATGTAGGGGGAAAAAAAAAAAAAAACCAATTTTTTTCCTTAGTAGTTATCGTTTTACACGTATCATTGAATAAGTCTAATTTCGTAAATTCTCATCTGGTCAGTTGGATTCCAGCTCAGTATATATATGAGCGCTCTTTTCCATCGTCTCTAACCAGAAAAATTAACATTAAGTAAATTCATTATTCCAAACAAAAAAATTCGTTTCAAGAAATTTAATGGCGTTTCACAAAACCCTAGCTCACAGATTTCTCCACATGGCGAAGACATGTTCCTCTCATTTCAAACCTTCTATAACCCGCAATTTCGTACCCCAGTCCGGTAGCGTCCTCCCCAAAGATCCGATCCCTCCCGACCGCTTCAGTATGATGAATGGTTCTGGATTAATCGATCGGATCCGCGATCTGAACGGATCGAGGATCAGGCTCGACTGCTTGGTGCCTCCGAAATTAGCGCAGAGCGAAAACACTGACAAGAGAGAAAGTTCGATAATGTCGATGAATGAAGTGAAGAAAGTATTAAAAGCGGCGCAGATGGAGATGGCGAGGTCAAGGCTGAAGAAAATCCAAAAAGAATCGATATCGTATTCAGAGTTTATGCGTATTTGTGAAGAGGTGTCGAGTTTGGATCGTGGATCGGAAGTTGCAAAAGCGCTTGATGATTCTGGAACTGTGATTGTTTTGAACAATTTTGTTCATCTTCATCCTGAAAAGGTATAATATTTACTTTATTTTCTTCATATTTTTATTGTGTTTAGGTAATCCGAATAATTGGGGATTTTGCAGGAAAGATTCGTCTTTTTTATTATGTTGCAATCCATGTTTTGAATGAGTAAAAATGGGTAGTTCCATATAGAAAAATATAGATTCTTTGTGCAAAATCCCCAATGGAAAGGGGTTGATACATGATAATTAGATCTAATCGGTTTTTATGGTGTTTTGTTTGTATATATTCATTCTCTACAGGAAGGTATGGAAGGTTTGTCCTGTTTCAAAGTGTATGTGACCTTGATGGAGGCTGGAAAATATTGCGCAAAAAAGAACTCATTAATTAAAAGTTAAAATAAGAGCTAATGAGATTAATGACTATGAAACCATTTATCACTGCCTGGAATTTGTTGGGTAGATATTTTTGAAAAGGAAAATAGAACATATATGACTTGCAGAGAATTTATACAAATCTCCCGATATTAATTTAGCAATTTTTTTCCTTTTCAAATTCTAATTTCCTAATCTACTAAAAAATTCCTGCTAGTTTGCATATGATCTAATTAAAAGTTTATGACCTAACACCAATATAGGAATTCATTGTAGGTGAAGTTATTATCAAAATATTATAGATGAAATATTAACCTCTTGCCAAGGATCGGTCTATTCACAATTGAAGTGTTTTGTGTTAGCTTTTATGAATTTTGCTATTATAGGCGAATATTTCATATCGTTATTATGACTAATATCTGTCAAGTGGAACTATTTTTGTGCTTTCCATGTTTTAAATTCCTTGTTTAGGTATAGTGAACGGTATAACATTGTTTCCAGCAATTTTTTTTTATATTCTTATATAACACCTTCTATTGTTTCCCTGGCTAATATCGGCACCAATCAGTTACGCACACATAACCCCACAAATATGTAGCTAAGTACTTGAAATATTATTAGCATACTATGATAATACACCCACCATATTTCAGTTTCCTCTCTTTGTGGTCTCAATCAATTGAAACTTGACTCGGTTTGATGCTTTTGCAAGGATACCCAGTTAGATATTTTAGCAAAGAGCAAAGAGTAAAGAATAGTTATGTTGCAAAATACATCACTGTGTCAAAATCTAATTAGTGGGACTAGAAAAATACAAAAAGTTACAGACTTATGCTCCCAATGCTAACTGAAATTTCATGTCACGCTATTTTGTTTCTTTGCCGGTTTGTGGAGTATCCTCTGTTTCCAATCATTCACTTATTTAGTAAGGCCAGATATAGTAGAATCGGTCCTACCTGATAGATAGAAAAAAACCCATCAAGTCATTATATTTCATGCTATGTATATCAGTCTGCTTTTATCAACTTGACTGTACAATATGATTTGTAGTTCAAGTTTCAGTCCATTATGGAGTGCAATCTCGTTTCTCCCCTTAAGATGAGGTTAACTCTGCTCCACCATAGGATTGGTGGAGTTTGAAGTGGGCCCCATTCTCAAATTTCATCATATTCTATTATATGGCCTAATTGAGTTCATCCTAATGAAATTGTATTCTGTGTTATGTTTGCTTTAGATGGCCCCATTCTCAAATTTCATCATATTCTATTATATGGCCTAGTTGAGTTCATCCTAATGAAATTGCATTCTGTGTTATGTTTGCTTTAGATATATCCATATCGTAGAAGTTGACTCTGATAATGTGTTTGTCTTTGCTACTGCATGACTTAATGATAACAATTGTTTGTCTGTGTTTTTATGCTTACATTTAACAATTTGTTATGCTATCAACACCACACTACTTTTATGCTAGATTATCCTACTACTGTTATATTATCAGCAATTGCTGCACTGCCACTTTCCATGTCCTTGCAACTTTTAACCTGTATGTACCGTAATTTAATTGCCATTTTTTGTACTTGGCTGTAATTTATGTTTAACGTTCAAACTAAAAGTCAGCTATTACACAGTGAAACAGCTTATTACTTTTACCAAGCCTTCGTTGTTCTGTTACTTTAAGAAGTGAAACCACGGGTTCCATGTTTCTTGCAAATAATTTCCTTTAAACTACCTCACTTTATTGTATTTTTTCTTTACTCTTTTCTTCTTCTTCTTATTTTGGTAAAAGAAGCTATAACTCAATATGATTTTGTCGTATTGATTTATGTTTGTCTGTAATATCCTTCCTATACTCTATATGTTATCAAAAGACCAAACATCCAAAGCCATTTTTCTTTCCCTTGTGATGACTCAGGTAGCTAAAGCACTTGAGCAGATCATTCGACCACCTGTATCCCCTCATGAAGAAAACAACTGTCATAAAAAAGAACTCCAAGAGCTAGAAGAGAAGAAAGCAGTCATTGACAAAGAAGCCGATGCACGTGTAAAAAAAGAGTTATGGTGTGGTCTAGGGTTCATGGTGATCCAGACAGTTGGATTAATGAGACTCACATTCTGGGAACTATCATGGGATGTGATGGAGCCCATCTGCTTCTACTTGACTTCTACTTATTTCTTGGCTGGATACAGCTTTTTCTTGAGAACTTCAAAAGAGCCTTCCTTTGAAAGTTTCTTTCAAAGTAGGTTTGATGCTAAGCAGAAGAAGCTCATGAAAGCCTACAATTTTGACCTTAGTAGGTTTAATGAGCTCAAAAAAGGATGTACGTCATTGCATGCTTCTCCTGCATCAATTGGTTCAGCCTGCAATTGTGGGTTGGAATTATGCACTAAGTAGCTTTTTTTTTTGGAGCAAGTTACTTGGTTGATATTGTTTAACTTTGCCATGCATCAAATTTTAGTTCTAAAACGTATTTTCATTACAATGTTATCGCGTTGTCAGTATAATATCCAGTTCCATTGTATTTGAGGTTGTCATTGATTACAAATGTTGGTGTAACTTTAGTTCATTGCTTAATTCGAAAATGACTCATATCTGCTTAGTTCATGGCTTAGTATGGAATGCATCGATGGAGAATTTAGCAATTACCATGTAGATGTTAACTCTTCATTTTGGTTGATGGCAATGAACTTTTAGATGATTGTGCTCTGTGTGGATTACTATTGTCTAAGTACATATATGGCTGTAGCATGTACCTGTATGTGGATTGATCTTTGTTACTATAAATTTTATTCGTTACAAGTCATACACCGGAAAGTGACTTGATATTCTTTCCACATTTATGTGAAACAAAGAGATTTATTTGCATTTGATATCCGAACCAGAATCTTTTCAACTCCTTGCGCGATCCCTTGGTAAGGTCCAAATTAACATGTATCATCATTTCCATACCAGCTGTCTTGCTCATAACATTTATATGCATACATATTAGGTATTGATCATTTTCTGTTGCCAAGCCATTGAACTTCATCAAATTGGGGGACTACTTACAGGCGCAGTTATACAAAAATGACTCAAACTATTTGATCCATTTTCAACCAAGATATAAGGTAAGATTATTTCTCCTCCACCTCTTCTTTTACTTTCAATTTCGTATAGCTGAACTGTTAATTTTTTTTCTCAATCAGATATCATACTACTCAATTTTCCGTGTAGAAACGAGAATTTTAAACAAGCTATTATTTAGTTTGTTGTCCTTTTAAATTCTTTGAGCACCTCTATGGACGAGCATACAAATTTAAACCCCAAAACCGTTTTCAACCGTTAGATTACAAAGTGCAACCCTAAAACTGTTTTCAACTGTCAAATTATGAAGTGTAACTGTACAAAAATTTAGGTTTAGAGATTGCAAATATGTAAGCTTTCATCGGTGCTTGTTAGGCGTTCGGTTCACCCACGCATGGGAACCTGTTCAACATATTCCCATGTCTCTACCGACTATGTTGCAATTGTATTTTTATAATGGTTGAAATACACTGTTTATTCCAAATCAATTCAAACATAACTCTGATAAAAACTCCTCTCTCTATGTTCTAACTATCAAACCACAAAATGTGTGTTGATCTTGATCATTATTACAAAATTCAACACTAGATGAATTTAAATGTGTTGAAAGTGTTTCTCAACAAGGATCTAAAGGTATTGCACTGTACTTAAGGCATTCAAACGAAAAAAGAAAATTACCACTTATGCTACATAACTTCATTTTTCCGTCAATCCAATACGTCATGAAAGTAAGCATTTTTTTCTCATCATTAAAGAATTGTACGAGGAAAACTAGTTGATAAACTCATTACTTCGAGTGCCAAGCGTACAAGATTGAGCAAGCCAATCCATTATTATGAAAGGCGTGCTACGGCGCATGCCATAGCGGAATGCGCGGTCACGATTTTCTTCTGTATGGCGCAACACACATAGAAAGACGCGGCAAATGACGCAAATGGCCCGCCTTTACGTTATTATATTGTTTTTTTACTTCATTTTTTAATCTATTTTCAATTTTCAGAATCCAATCTAATCTCCCACCATGGTTGAATATAATTTTTTTTTATACAATGCTACGATTACACTTCGAACTAATTTTCACTAAAATTTTGAACTATTTATTTGTATTATTGTTGCATCGAGATATGATGGGCAATTAGAACCTGCATCTACAAATTCGAACCAAACTAATCCAAATCCGACTTAAACCAATGGGTCCCTTGTCGGATCTATTGATGAAAAATAACATGAAAAACAGGTCCAGTTTGGAAGATTAGATAAAAAACGAATAAGTATATGCATTTTTAGTGTTATTATCCAATCAGATCTGACCCGACTCGATTCGAATCAAACCTCTAGTCGGGTCAAAATTTTGAAATGTACAACTTAGACTCGACAAAACTCCACCTGACTAGAATCGAGACTCGTCGGATCGGCTCCAGATTCGACCTAATGAGTCTAATTGCTATCTTTGCACCGAACAAATAATGTCGAATGGTTGCAGTTTTCCGTATTGACCTCGATTGAACTTTGAATTATTTATTATAATTGTTGTTGCATCGAACAAGTGATCTCGAATAGATATTTTTTCAAATTAGTCTCCAATGAACTTCGAACTAAAGAACAATGGTCGCACCGAATAAATTGCTAATCGATATGAGACGGATGAGAAATATGCTGAAGCTTACTAATTCGATGATGCAGATATTGATTTGGAAAATATGATGCTGAATCAAATTTAGATTTCTAGTTTATTAGTGATATGTATTATTATCTTGGATTTTGGCTTTTGAAAACTATTATGCTTTAATTTTTATGCTTATGATATTATATTTGATGATTTTTTTGCAAATATGGTTTGGACATCTCCAATGGAGACCTTCCGATGTACCTGTGCGCTTGAATGCTTGAAGAGAGGTAGATGTCGATCAAGGTTGAAATGAGATGAAGTAGTAAAAAAGAATTTGAAGAATTAGAATACACTCGAAGAGCTGGTGTCGGACAGGAGTGCCTGGAAGTTAGCGATGCACATACCAGAACCATGAACTAGGAGTTTTTTGCTTAGGGTTATTTTAGGGATAGTGTTATAAGTTTTAGATTATAAAGACTAGTGAATAAGAGCCTAAGTCGTACTGTTTGGTCTTCGGTCTCTAATATTATTAATACCATTAGTAGTATTATTATTATTATCATGATTTTTTAAAAATTTCTTTATATATTTTTAATTTTATCTTTTTTAATTTTATCTTTTTTAATTTATCTTTTTTTAATTTTACTTATTATTATTATTAGAATTATTATTATTTTTTAATTATTTTATTATTATTATCATGGTTTTATTATTATTGTTGTTATTACTTTTAAATGGACCTTATCATTTAGTTTTGGGTTCCATCTCTAGCCGACCCCAACTTGTTTGAGAATAAGCTTAGTTGTTATTTATGTTTTTTGCAAAGTGTAAAAATCTTTATTGCATATGTTTTAGTAAAAAAAATATAAATTATACTGAACTTTTTAAATTAATTATTATGTATATCAAATTTATATAAAAAGCCTAAACATGCGCAGTAAATTTAAAAGTTGCGCATCACTTGTCGCGCCGTGTGCCAAGGCTCCGGGAAGGTTTTGCGCATTTTTACGCCGTGAGCCATTAATAATTACGAGTCAATCCAAGTGGCATAGAGAGGTGAAGATTATTTTGTATTTTTCTTCACTATGTATTTCAAGTTTATTTTACTAATAAACATGCATTTATATTTTTATATATTCGAGGAAGATCGCATATGATCCTTTTAACTAGATTGGACGCTAGTAAATAAAGTCACAAAACAATGTTTTTACCAGTATGGGGATTGCTTCGACCTAGTAGCTCAACATCAAAAGCGGAAGTTGTTAAGTAACTTTGAAAGCGCTATAAAACACCAAAGACAAAAACAAAGGTAAAAGAAAACTCCCCGTAAGCGAATCTCAAGCAAGACAATGATGTCTTTGGATGATTCTATTCTCGCCGTAGATGATGATTTTGTTAAATCTGTAGGAGTGGAACATGCTAAATAGAACAGAAACTCCTAGCTTAGAATTGATTTATTAATTTCTAAGACATGAGAGAGATACGATCAAGTTATTGTAGAACGATGGGTCGATGTTGTTGAAAAGAAAGTGATGATGATGGAATTGCTTAAAATTAAGACTAGGAGTGAGTTAAATCAATCATGTTCATTGATACAACGAGCATGACCAAAGATTAAATCAAAGCATATAAATTTTAGGAGGAAATAAGTAGTGCAAAAGATGGAATCACTAGACAACATGGATTTTGTTGGCAACAAGAAAGGAGAGAATGACAATGAAAATTTAGTTGGTTGTTTTTGTTTTGAGTTTAACATTCTAATATAATTTATTAAATGTTGTAACTTACGAATGAAGTCAAAGTTTTCACTGTTTCAGATTTTAAAAACGTAAATTAACTTTGAAGTTGATTTTATTTATTAATATCAAATTGATTAACACTAAAATTAAATTCAAAACCAAACTAATCAGGAATCACTAGTTCAAATGACAAGTGATATGACAATTTAGATCGAGGGTTTAGATGTCATGTGTTTGAGTCGAGGCATCAAAATCAATGTTCTGCTTTAACAAAGCACTACTTTTGTCCTCAAAAAAATTCAGAACTAAACTAAATTCTATATTTAATTAATATTACAAATCAAAGATAAAATAAAATTAACAAAAAAATAAACTAAACTAAAAATTAAGAAAAAGAAGTAAGGTGCCGATTATAGGCATCCTTTTAATAGATGACTGATTATGTCCTTGATGAGAAAGAAATAATGATTACGACCATAAAATTATAAACTCGTAATTGTACTTTCAGTTGGAGATGCTCCAAAAATGCTCTTGATAAGCATGTATAGACTTTTGCTTATGTCCAAATTTTAGCATCCAACAATTCGAGATGAGCTTAAATTTGGTATATATGTTGCTTTTATTATTGAAGGTTCTTTGTGAAGTTCTTGAATGAAGTTCTTTGTGTTCTTTGTGAAGTTAAATGCGTTCTTTGTGAAGTTAACTTCGTGTTTAAGCGGATGTTTAAACATGGCATTTTTGTTAAAGTAGATTTTCATGCCGGCTATTCGCAATTACCATATATGTAGAGATGATATCTAATTATTTCTCTTTACAGGCTTCACTTCAGGTGTAACTTTGTATGCTTGGTAGCTCCTCTTTAAACAGTGTATAGATGCAAAAAGGATAAAAGCAATTAAATTTTCCTTTGCCATATGAGTCATGTACCTTATCTTAAAGCCAGAAAGTACTCAACTAGAAAGACCGTTTCTTCCTTTTACTAGTTTGAAGATGAGGATGAGATGATATTTTGCATCTAACAAATGGCAGGAGATGGCTACTATGTGAATTATGGTTCGTCTAGAATCTTACTTGTTTTGATATTTAATTATGACAACCGCAATGCTTGTTTTCGGTTTCACATTCAGAGTACTTTCAACGACCGCGGGCTTATCTAATTAATAAGAATAGCATTTCATAATGCTTGGATTACTTGATTTATATCGAATATTTCGTACGATAAGCATATACAGCTGGCATTGCGTAATAATCACCCATTTTGATTTCTGTTCAATATTCCTATTGGTTAAGATTACAGCTTGCAAAAATCATGCTCTTTAGCACTGTATTGGTACTAAAATAAAAGGTTAGAAAACTACTACTGCTTACGTTAATGTTGAATTCTCTCCCCTTTTCATTGCTCTGTTCCTGGCTTCTTCCACTGTACCAAATTAAAATATAGAAATTATGTAACGTGCAATATAATCATTGATTACATGTTGAGTTCCTTTGCATTAAAGGGAAAGATAAAACGTGTATGCATTGGAAAACTTTGTCACCTTTTTGGGATGTGGACAACATTTTATGTCGTCCTTCTCTTTTACAAGTAAACAATGACGTGATGATAAAACGATAAAAAAAATCGATACGTTTCTTTGTAAAACTATTGATCCAATTCTTTTACATGTGAACAATGTTTTTACCTTTCCTTGTACTGTTTTTCTTTGTTTATTTTGGATTCGTGTTGAATATAATCTTTATCATTGTTTTTACTTTTTATAAGCTTAGTTTGTCAAAAAAAGATTTAAAATTAAAGTTCAAACAACAATAATATATTTTTACTACGGTGTACAGTTTTCAACTTTTTTTCTTGTACTGGATAGTTATTTAAAAAGACAGTTTCCTAAAAGTTAAGTCAAAATTTTATAATATGCATACGTATTTTACGATTTTTATTGCATATCTGGAATGCAAACGGTTGACTTTACTTCTATTGTTATTGTCACCATAAAATAATCGATAAGCGTGTAGGATTTTGGTTAATTCAACTAAATATACATTTTTCCAGAAGAAAAAAAGGATTATTATAATATACATGGCATAATATTCACAACTAATTGAAAATGGTAACATGACTTTAATCCATTTGTAAACTATTAATAATCAAATAAGCCAACAACTGATTAATAACAATGATAAGGTTAAGTCTAATAAAATGAGTCAAGTTGTAAGGTCAAAACTTTGAGTTATATTAAAATATCTGTGAAAAAATGCTTTCAAACTACGTCATTTATAATCTTTTTGATGCTAATGTTAAGCTTGAAAAAAGAGAGTGATTATCGTAAAGATACTTTAATGTTGGTCGCAAATTAAATATTGATACATGTTATAAACGGTGGAGAATAGGTACAAGGACAAACTTTGAAAAAAAATTAGACTGAACGACAACAAGTTTCATTTTTAGGTTGAAGGACAAAATTTGAAAATAATTAGGCTGAAGAACAATGCTACTTAGAACTAGCATTTTGTATGGTGTAAAAACTGAATATAAAACTAGCATTTTGTATAATGTAAAAACTGAATTAGTTAGAACTAGCATTTCGTATAATGTAAAAACTGAATATAATGCTACTTAGAATTAGCATTGTCCTTCAGCCAAAAAATAAATCTTGGTGTTCTTGAGACAAATTTTTTATGAAAATTTGTTCTTTTCACTAATTCCTTTTATATATATATATATATATATATATATGAACTAATGTCATCACAAAAATCTACAATAATCTTTTGATCTCAATTTATACTTGTTTTTCATGTGTTGAATGCCATACCACTTGAGATTGAATATCAGTACATGTTATACATGTATGAAACAATGTGATAATGATAGGTCCAGTCCAACCCGAATTTGGGTTCTGGGCAATGGTAGTGTAAATGAAAGTAAGTTTTAAATTGAAGCATCCAACAATATTAAAAGTAATGCAAAATTGATAAAGACAGAACTTGAACCATACACAATTAATTCATTAAACGAAAGCTATATACCACACAATCTAACCACTTCTTCTTCTATTATTTGCTCTATATAATAACAACAATTTACCATATACGGTGCATAATTAATTAGTACAATGTAAACTAAAGAAAGAATAATGTCAACGACCAACACTGGTTCAGGTGTTAAAATCTACATATCGTGGTTACAGAGATTTTGGATTCTAAGTCTGAGACGTAAGAAATAAGTCATCATTACATAAATTATTGTTGGATCAGGTGAGTCATGCAATTGGAATAATAGTGAATTTAAAGACATTTACTTTAATAATTTTTATGTTATCGAGAACAAATATTTAATTGTAAATTAAATTGTATTTGATGTTTTTGGTGTTTATTTAAAATTTCAATCAATATTTTATTTATTACATTGATAGTAAGTATTAGTATACTCAGTATTGTACTAGATTTATATACACATGTATAATATATATTTATGCGTGTGCAAATGCATAACTATTGAGATTTATAACTATACATATGCATATGTTACTAGCATGTGTGTGTATATATATAGTGCAAATGCATAACTATCGAGATTTATAACTATACATATACATATGTTACTAGCATGTGTGTGTGTATAATTTCGAAATAGACACACATATTAATAATAATACACGCATAAATGTACACTATGTTTCAAAATTAAAATAACACATGTATATATAAAGTTCGTAATTTGATATACGTGTTAAGATTTAAAGATGATATCCAGGCATGTCATGATAATTCTATGATCTTAATTCTTTCAAAACAAGAGGCTATCCTTCATGTGAACCTTTCTAAAGTCCTGGTGGAGGAAAACAAGATGGCAAAGCAAAAGTTTAAGGCAAAATGGCTTGTACATGGAGATAAAAATACAGCTTTATTTCACGACTCTCTTAAAATCATTCAATCAAAGTCTTCAATTTCCAATATTCGAGACATAGATGACAATCCCTTCTCCACTCAAGATTCCATTCAAAATGCTTTTCTTGACTATTACCTTAAACTCCTTGCCAACCAGGATATCCCCCTCATCCAGTTGAGGCAGTTTGCCCATTCCCCTTATCTGTAGTGAACAAGGCCAATCTAATAAAGGAAATTACTGCTGGTGAAGTCAAATGTGCTAATTTTAGGATGAAATCCTCAAGCTCTTCTGGACCTGATGGCTTCAATGCTCATTTCTTCAAGGTGAGATGAGACATCATTGGTAATATGTGCTGTTAGGAATTTTTTTCAAACACAACCGAATGCTTTCTGGTATTAATGCCACCAAGCTTGCCTTAATCCCTAAGATTCAACAGCCTTCATCTGTTAATCAGTTTAGACCCGTTGCCTGTTGCAATGTTATATACAAATGCATATCTAGGATCGTTGCTGCTAGAATGGAAACTGTCCTTGCTGAAGTGATATCTCCTAATCAATGTGCCTTCCTGCATTCAAGAGATATTACAGATAATATTCTTGGAGCATGCTACATGGACCGAAAATAAGCGGTGAAATAGTGCGGATCTTAGAATGAACGGGAGGAAATCAGGGGGGCTAAATAATCTAACGGCTCATTGCAAATTCGCATTAAATGACCTACTGATTTTCGGTCCAAGCAGCATTTTCGAATATTCTTTTGTCCAGTGAGCACATCTAGGGGATACAATAGGAAAAACATATCCCCTAGATGTGCTTTGAAGTTGGATATCCAGAAAGCATATGTTTCCATTCGGTGGAAATCCATTATATATATTCTTTATAAGATGAGCTTCCCTATCCCCTTTCTGGCTTGGATTTTCACCTGCATATCTAATGTGAAATATTCAGTGAGCATAAATGGGCATTTCTTTGGTTATTTTCCAACTACCCAAGGTATAAGGCAAGGTGATCCTATGTCACCTTACTTATTTGTCTGTGTTATGGAGTTATATTCTACTCCCACAGCAAATGCCGTATCTAATAGTCAGTTGAAGTATCACCCTCTTTGCAAAAGCTCTGGAATTTCTGCATTGTTATTTGCTGATGACTTGATGCTATTTACTAAACCTACCGTTAAATCTATAAATGGTGTATTGGACCTTTTGAATGCCTTTAAGTCTCTTACTGGTCTATCTATTAATAGAGACAAATCCAAATTGGAATTGCTCACCTCTCTCCATCTGATAAGACTGCTATATACTCTCTATCTAGTTTATCCCCCTTTGATGATTGTGATGATTATCTTGTTGCTCCTATATGCTCTTCCAAAGTCAGATCTGGACAATGCCTGAAAATGTTTGAAAGAATTATTGATAAAATATCCTCTTGACCTGTAGCTAAATTTTCTATGGTGGAAAGACTAACTATTGTTAAATCCATTGCCTCTGCAATGTGTTTGTACTATGCTAGAATATTTATCTTCCCTACCAAACTAATCTCAATGATAAACTCTGCTCTGAATCATTTCCTATAGCATGGCAATCCTTTTTCGAAGAAGATGATCCTGTTGCATTTAAATCTATTTGCTGCCCGTATCAATTTGGTGTCCTTGGTGCCCTGAATATTAGGTTATGGAATCAGGCTGCTCTTTCAACTCGTATTGATAAACTATTGAAGCATGACAGTAATCTTTGGGCTTCTTGGGCCAGAATTAATTTGATAAAGGATAAATGCTTCTGGACTTTACCATCTCCTTTTGACTGTAGCTGGACTTGGAGATATATTCTCCGCAGCAGAGAAGCTTTCTTGTCCATATTTCAGAGCTGTATGAAGAACAAGGATCTCCTTTCCTTTTGGTTTGATCCTCGGTCTGCTCAGGGAGTGATTTTGGCTAATATTGTTAACTTCCCTCTTAGAAGACTGACTGGGAATAGTCTGATGGTTGGATTCATTCTAGTCTGATGGTTGGATTAACTTATCCTATTCGAGTTCCTTTCTCGTGAGATCTTGTTGGAACATTATCCAGGCTAAATCTTTTAACTGTATCAATATCATGCTTTATGGAATGGCAAAGCTCATGCTATAAAAAATGTATACAGAGCCCTAATCTCTGTCATACCTCTTCCTTGCTTCCCTTGGCACTCTAAGATATGGTCCACTTCTTCTACCCCGAGGGAGAACATTATGCTGTGGAAGGTGATAAGAAATGGTCTCCAAACTAAGCTCAGACTGAAAATTATAGGGTTGGTGAATGATTCTATGTGTCTGTTGTGCAACAAGGCAGATGAGACAATCCAACATCTATTTTTTGAATGTGATTTCTCTTATTACATATATGGGATAGGTGCTTGAATATGATCCACCTTCATAAACCTAATCGGAATGCCTCCTTGGAATGTTATACTATTTTTAAGGCTTCTAGATGGAAAAATGTTGCTGATTCTTTATTATTACGTGTTCTCAAGAAGGTGATATATTATATGTAATGATCCGCTATTTTAGACTATTCGTATCCGCGCATGTCGGACTTGAATAATTCAAAATACCGAATTGTTAATTTATATTTGGCAAAACTCAGATATACAGTAAATAAATAATCATAGAATCACAGACACAGAGTAATAGTATGCAGCGGAAGCAAAGATAGTAGTTCATGAAGCTACTATATATATAACAGAGTTAAATAAGTTACAACAGAAGTCTCGAATACAATAGTCAAATACAAGAATCAGAATACATCACTGGAATCGACTGAATATCTGAAAGCTGGATAGATGGCTGGATCTCCAGAAGAAGCTCCAACTCCAGAGGTGAGTCTCAAAAGCTGAACCACTCAGTCTGACCCGAGCATAAAGCAAAAACACAAAACACTCGAATGAGGATTAACATTCTTATATCAATAAATCCAACTCAAGTGAAATAACAATTGAAATACAATAACTCAAAGGACGTTGGAATAACCATCCTTTAAGGATCCGTTAAACTATCTACTATGTAGTAGTGTACGCTAAATAGATAATGCCTATCAATAACATAAATATCAAATAATGTTAAGGCGTTACCATTATCCCCCTTAACACAAGTTATATAAGCGTTATAGTCTATACAGCACTGTAAACTCCACCGTAAACTAGTGGGATATCAGGGAGTACTCCATAGGTATAACACAAAACAAATTCGTAGTGGTCGCGTATATAGGGATACAAGTATGACAAGGCACATGAGGCAATACCCAAGGTAGTGAAACTACCGTTTGCCTGATCCGGACTTGTGAAAACGCATCGTCGCAACGATCGCAACATCGCGAAACAACACTTTCAAAAGTACGAGGGTGCACCAATCAATAACAAGTAATGAGTAGTATTCGAAGAAGTGTGTTCGCTCGAGGTGGTTAACCCCATTTGGCCCGGCACGGCTCTTGTTTTAGTCATTTCCAATTTGACACAAGTGTCAAGGCTATCCATTATCGTTCTCTTTCTTCAGTCATCACGTACATCATTCCAACCACTTCATTCTGGATCACACTCCGCGTATAGTTATTAAAGTGGTTTTCGATTTAGACAGAGAGTATGTCCATAACCGATTCCGGTCTCTTCAATAACTTTCGTAATTATTACACCGGTTGGTCGTTTAACAAATTGCAAAACCAAATCAAATTCAATTTCAATTAGAGTTCATAAAAAACATTTCATTTGTCTTTCGAAAGTCATTTCCATAATTTACGCTTTAAACTTCCAAATTACCATTTCAAAATCTTATAATTCTATTTCAAATTTTATTTAAAACAATTCAAATATGGATTCAAGTTCGTATATAAGTTTCCTTCCGGAATCATTTAAATTAGCTTAATTTAACATTCAAATCAATTTAAATCCATTTATCGGTTTCGTTCAATATTCGTTTCAATAAAATTTTCATTCAAAACAATTTCCATTCAATCCCCAATTCATTAAAACAATTACTTACGTTCAACTTAATTATTGCAAAG
Source organism: Allium cepa (assembly GCA_030765085.1). NCBI lineage: Eukaryota > Viridiplantae > Streptophyta > Magnoliopsida > Asparagales > Amaryllidaceae > Allium > Allium cepa. Next base: position 408,626,624 of record CM060928.1, on the reverse strand, counting down.
CTTCCAATTTAATTAAGTCAATTTCGTCGAGTCAAATTCTTTGAATTTCAAGTCCTACATTTGTTTTAATAAAACGCATTTTATTTCTTGTTAAAGAAATTCAATTTCACTTATTTCTTTACTTAGCTACAAGTTTCAAAACTCAATTAATAAAGAAACTAAATTTCACATATTCAAGAAGTCAAATTTCACTTATTAACTCACTTAAGTTTTCTAAAGCTTAATTAATAAAGGAACTAAATTTCATTTATTAACGAAGTTCAAATTCACTTATTCAAAAGCTCAATTTCTCTTATCCAAGAATTCACATTTTTATTTAATTATCAATTAATTCAATCTCATTCAATTATTAAATAATTTTGACTTAATTATTAAATAAATTCAACTTAATAATTTCAAATTTAATTATTAATTATAATTTCAAATTTAATTATTACAATTTAACATTTAATAATTCAACATATTAATTATAATTTCAAACTTAATTATAATTTCAAATTTTAATTATTAAATGATTTCAAACTTAATAATTTCAAAACTTAATTATTACTAATTCCAAATTATTTACTAATAATTCCAAATTTAATTATTAAATAATTAAATTTCAAACAACGTTCTTTCATCAACTACTACGTTAATATTTCTTTCAGATTTCAATATTTACATTTTCCTTTCATAAAAATTCAAATTCCAACTTCATTTCAAAACTTATTCTTTATTCGAATAAAATCATTATTTTATTTTTAAATCAAATTATTGACCAATCAGATTTTTATTTAATTCTCTATCCTAAGTCAATTTCATTTGGGTATTTATCATTTCAACCCGATTCCATTTCAATTCAAAATCAAGCATAGTAAAGGGAACTTGCAGTGTGATAACTGGGATGGTGTCAAAGTAAATAAACAAGCAATAGCAACCATACATAACAATTCAACAATTTATTTAAATAATCCCGAAATAATCGTAGTAATTTACATTTGTTATTTATGCAAAATATAATTATTTCTAGAATCTACACTATCATTTCATGTAGATTAAAAATTATTACATTACGGTTTTTACTTGTCGTTCGAATTCAATTTTAAGTTTAATACTACAACAATTAATCCAGTATACATTCAAAGGTTCAAAGTGCAATTTATCAAATTCTATGTGTCAATTTTTTTATAACATTAATGGGGGTCATATTATACAAATGTCATTTAATCAAATTTACACATATGTCATTTCAAATTTTTAACTATCCTACGTCAATTTAAATTGCATAATATTTATCACTTTATACATTTCAATTTACATCCAATATAAACAACAAACAATCAATCAATCATCAACCAAATTGGATTATCATCGTATAATTAACAGATACTGGTGTCAGATGTCACAGGTGAACTGATACGGGTAATAGCATATATACAACTGTGTAAATAACTAACAGCAGCATATTTCAATTGTCGTTTCAATTGAAATCGAATTTAATAAACAAAAGAATATTAATCGTGAGTGATTGCTCACTTTTCGGGGCTAGAGAGAACAGTCGATGACACAGATACGCACACTGATCGGACACTGAAATATCCAAGCATGAATTCCAAATAAAGCTAGATTGGCACAAATCGACAAATAGAGATGATAACAAAAATCGATGAAAATGAATCAAACTCAGCTTGACATAGAAAGAAAAGAATTACTCTATTATATTATTTTCTTAACAAAATTTAAATTTGGGACTCACTAATATATATATATATATATATACACATTTTCAAATAAATACTAGATCTAAATACTAAAAAGATATCTGTATATATTTATTAAAAGTTAAACTCTGATATACTCATCGAAATATGAATTAATTTATAATAACTTATAAAATATAACACTTTAAACAACAATATATATATCACTGAAAGTGTATATATATAGACTGTAGAACCTATATTTAAACTTACTTATCAACAAACCATAACACACTAATATATATACGACATATATATAGAAGAACCACACAGTATAACATATACTTTAAAGTCGGATTTGAGTATAAGAAAATTTTTGTGCCCGCATATATATATCGTGTAATGAAGGAACTGTACACACACAACAAACAGCAAACTTCTAGTACAGTTCATATTATATAAAACTATGCATACTTTCGAACATATACATAAACACTAAAACCAATATATATAACCATACATATACTTGTTAAAACTATAAATACGTATGATATAAACAAATGGATCCCGCTATAACAATTACATATACCATTCATATATGCTTAAATTTTATTTTTATTTTTTCTTGAAAACCAAACACACGTATACATATGTAGAATTATGTATTATATATAAAAAAATAATCAAACTCACTGATACAATTTTAACATCATTTAATATATAGGTACTTTAAACTATAGGAGTACAGCTACTATACGATTTATACATAATAAACACATTAAAAAAATGTAACTGCAGATTTCAATAGCTATAAAAATCTTATATATCATATTCACAAGTTTTGTAACATATATATGGACATCCTTTACCACTTTATCACCTGCATACATATATTTATAATCAACACCTATTTATATTTTATTCAAATTTTCTGCCACTATAAATGTCTGTACTATCATGCATAGATAAAGTTGTTTCAACAAACTAATATATAAGAACAGATAATAGCAACATACATAATTTACACCTGACAACTTGTAAATACCTCCACTATAATATAATATATATACTATACACACACGTAAATATAATATGTACCAGTTAACCCTTATATAAATTATACTATATACATACCTCTTAAAGCAAAATCAAAACACATATATTACTAACTTTATATCCATATATATGTGTGTGTATAACAAATCATATATAAACTAATAAACAACTAATACAATACTGTTATAAACTTACCCACCTATACATACTCACTTACAAGATGCACAAATGAAGAGAGCAGAAAGAGTTCGGCCGAGATGGAGGAACATCTCACGGTGGAACTGGGTGGTGTTCGATGCATGGCTGTGTTGCTAACGTGGTGGAGATATGACAAAGTGGCAAGGTCGGAGGTTGTGCGTGTGGTGAGCTGTAACGGCTGGTGTAGGGGAGAGTTGCCGGCGGGCTGGATCTGGTTGGGCATGGAGGAGAGTCGTGGAGACGGAGGTCGCTGAGATGGAAGGTGGGAAGGGCTGTGATGAGAACGTGGCAGTTGTCAGGCGGATGTGGCCGGAGAAAAAGGTGGCTGACGTGTAGGCTTTTGCGTGGTTGACCAGGTTGTGGCGCGGACTGCTATGTGAGGCATTGGAAGGCTGTGAGGATTTGGGTGTTCGGCCTGGGTTTGAAGCAAGGTGATGGGGTAAGGGAACGATGGTGGAGCAAGGTGAATGCGGCCGAAGGAAAAAATGTTGAGCAAGCAAGTTCTGAAAACAAAGAATATAGCTTTTCGTATATTTTTCCTTATATGTAAAAGCATGAACAGAAGCAAGAAAAGAAGAGTCCCAAAAAAAATAAAGCCGGCAATTAAGTTTAGCGTTGGAAATCAGAAATTAAGAGTTGAGATTTGGGAAAAGTGACAGTCCAAAACATTTATTATTAGTAATTGGCCGTGGAGTTATACGGTGAAATGGTGTAAGGAACCTAAAAGACACATGCCGGTTACCGATACGGAAGACGTTTCGCAAAGTACAACGTTCACCGGACTTCGAATTTGACAATCAATTATACCGCGGAGATCAGTACGACGAGACGATCAGAACGGTATATGGATATCAGTGGTACGATTGAATTATAAAATTTCGAATTTTTCTACTACGGAAAATGCAAGAAAAACGCAGGAAAATAAGATCGACGGAGCTAAAGAAGTACGAATTTGGAAAAACGACAAACTGAAATCTTGCTCAGAAGATGTTTTAGAATTTTTCTATGTAAAAATATTTAGGTTTCGAAAATGGTTTATTTTCATCACTTTTTAACTGAGTAAATTGAAGTAATTTTACGCACGAAATAAACTTTCATATTTTTGGATGAAAATTTACCGGTTGCTATATTTAACTAGACGCATTTCAAATGTTAAATTTTTATTTCAAAATTTTATCGTTATTTTATTGTATTGTTTACAATTTCTCAGATTTCAAATTAATAAAACAAATAAAAAATTATCGAAAATTCACGGGTCGTTACATTCTCCCCCACTCAAAACTTTTCGTCCCCGAAAAGGAAGGAGGCAGGAGAATAGAAATAACCAGAAGAAAATAGAATTGAAAGACAGAATAAACAATTAGTTTAACCATATAAATTTCAATTTTAGATAAATTTATATTCAAAAGTCTGTTTTTAAATTCAAGATTTCATTAAATTAATTTTGATTTCACGTTTATTAATGTTAGGTATAAAAGGTTTCTTTCAAATGAAATTCAATTTATATTCGACTAATTCAAGATACTCCCTTAAGTTGATTTAATTCAATTTATTAACTTTCAAAACAATTTTTTTTCTATTAATCATACTTATTATTTATTTAACTTATTATTCTATTTATCTACATAAACATTTTATAATTTATTTCTAAGTGAATAACATTTATTATACGCACTCACATTTTATTTATAAAGACAATTTATATTGTATTCTATCCAATTATCTTAATTTAACAATTTCAAAGATCATAAATTTGAATAGTCATTATTATAATCATATTTTATTCGACAAATTTAATTCTTCTTTATTCCAAATTATTGTTAAATTTATTCTACTTAATATAATTTATCACATATATATTAAGTATATTTACATTTATTATAACTACTCAAATTTTATTTAAAAATTTCTTTGATATCATTTATATTGTATAATATTCAATTACATAATTAACTTTTGAAATTTTGGTAAGTGTTATATAATGCACTTGAGTATTATCCAAATAAAATTTTCTAATTTAATTATTCAGGCTTAATTATTTATTCAAAATATTGATTTCATTTTATAATTGAAATTGTCCTTTATCATAAATTTAAGGATTTAATTTTCGAGTAACTTCAAGTTTATTTAGAGATAAATAATAAATAAATATATATATATATAATATCAAATCAGATTTAAATCATATATCAATATATATCATCTATCAAATCATACTTTAAGAAATCCAGATCAATTTATTTTCAAAACAACCGTAGCAAAGCTACAGAATAGTCTCTCCACTTCGAAACTCGAAAATGAACGTCGATGATGCGACCATCATTACATAAATTATTTTCCAGCGACAAAAGAAGAGCTCTAATTTTAAATAGTTAGAACTCTTTGAAACAGTTTCTATTTGGAAATATTTTAAAACTATACGCTTTAAAACTTTTAAAATCAAAGTTTGAAAATCACCGAAAATTAAATTCTCAAATTCTAATTTAAATACATTTCAAATTCCAAATCAAATAATAGCCAAGTTTTATAAATTAATTTATTTATTTTATGAAATGGTCAATGGTTTATAAAACAATAAATGAAAATTAAATTTTCACATTTCGGACAACAGATTTATTAACATTTTAATTTCAAAAAGATTTATACTTATATATAATATAATCATACAGAATTTGGTTTATTTACTAAATTCGAAGACAATATTGTGTCAGTTTGCTCTGTTTAAGTGTTTTGGAAATCCTATCGATAACGTTGATCAGAGGAATCGATCGGAAACCCAAATCAACATCAACAACTCAACAACACAATATATGTTAAACATTTTAAATATATATTTACAACTACGTTTCCTCGCTCGACGATACAAGTATAGTTTTCAAAATAAGTATAGAGATTCAAATTTGATGGACTCAATCAAAGAGAATTTTGATTCGAATACAAGTTCGAAAGAAAAGATAAAATGATTCAATTAACAGAATCGGGAGATGGATAAGCAAATTTAATTCACGGGCAACCTTAACCAGGTCGACCGTAACTTCAAGAATAAGATCGATGCAGAATTTCGAGGTAAATCAACATTTGATCTTAAGAATAGAATTCAAGCATAGCAGGAGATAGATAGCATCGTAAACCGAGTATACAGAAATCTCCGGTAAACCAATGCCTATTGTAAAGAAGTTTCACCCATTTACAAATAATTCGATGATTGGCGAGACCGCCGATTCATTATTGAGATCATTCGAAGTGGAGTTATGGGTTGCTCCAGAATTGAAAGAAATCGAATAGTGAGGGACACGAATGAATTTTGGAACCGCAGGGAACATTCCAAAAATTTAATGGAATTGAGTTAAAAGGAAGAGATTGAAACTCGAATGAGAGTGGTTCTGTAAATACATTTACCCTATATGCTAAGTTTTGCCTAGAGCTACCAAAAGCTCTGATACCAACTGTAACGACCCGCTATTTTAGACTATTCGTATCCACGCATGTCGGACTTGAATAATTCAAAATACCGAGTTGTTAATTTATATTTGGAAAAACTCAGATATACAGTAAATAAATAATCACAGAATCACAGACACAGAGTAAGAGTATGCAGCGGAAGCAAAGATAGTAGTTCATGAAGCTACTATATATATAACAGAGTTAAATAAGTTACAACAGAAGTCTCGAATACAATAGTCAAATACAAGAATCAGAATACATCACTAGAATCGACTGAATATCTGGAAGCTGGATAGATAGCTAGATCTCCAGGCGAAGCTCCAACTCCAGAGGTGAGTCTCAAAAGCTGAACCACTCAGTCTGACCCGAGCGTAAAACAAAAACATAAAACACTCGAGTCAGGATTAACATTCTTATATCGATAAATCCAACTCAAGTGAAATAACAATTGAAATACAATAACTCAAAGGACGTTGGAATAACCATCCTTTAAGGATCCGTTAAACTATCTACTATGTAGTAGTGTACGCTAAATAGATAATGCCTATCAGTAATATAAATATCAAATTGTGTTAAGGCGTTACCATTATCCCCCTTAACACATGTTATATAAGCGTTATAGTCTATACAGCACTGTAAACTCCACCGTAAACTAGTGGGATATCAGGGAGTACTCCATAGGTATAACACAAGACAAATTCGTAGTGGTTGCGTATATAGAGATACAAGTATGACAAGGCACATGAGGCAATACCCAAGGTAGTGAAACTACCGTTTGCCTGATCCGGACTGGTGAAAACGCATCGTCGCAATGATCGCAACACCGCGAAACAACACTCCCAAAAGTACGAGGGTGCACCAATCAATAACAAGTAATGAGTAGTATTCGAAGAAGTGTGTTCGCTCGAGGTGGATAACCCCATATGGCCTGGCATGACTCCTGTTTTATTCATTTCCAATTTGACACAAGTGTCAAGGCTATCCATTATCGTTCTCTTTCTTCAGTCATCACGTACATCATTCCAACCACTTCATTCTGAATCACACTCCGCGTATAGTTATTAAAGTGGTTTTCGATTTAGACAGAGAGTATGTCCATAACCGATTCCGGTCTCTTTAATAACTTTCGTAATTATTACACCGATTGGTCGTTTAAAAAATTTCAAAACCAAATCAAATTCAATTTCAATTAGAGTTCATAAATCAACATTTCATTTGTCTTTCGAAAGTCATTTCCATAATTTACGCTTTAAACTTCCAAATTACCATTTCAAAATCTTATAATTCTATTTCAAATTTTATTTAAAACAATTCAAACATGGATTCAAGTTCGTATATAAGTTTCCTTCCGGAATCATTTAAATTAGCTTAATTTGACATTCAAATCAATTTAAATCCATTTATCGGTTTCGTTCAATATTCGTTTCAATAAATTTTTCATTCAAAGCAATTTCCATTCAATCCCCAATTCATTAAAACAATTACTTACGTTCAACTTAATTATTGCAAAGCTTACAATTTAATTAAGTCAATTTCGTCGAGTCAAATTCTTTGAATTTCAAGTCCTACATTTGTTTTAATAAAACGCATTTTATTTCTTGTTAAAGAAATTCAATTTCACTTATTTCTTTACTTAGTTACAAGTTTCAAAACTCGATTAATAAAGAAACTAAATTTCACATAGGGGGAATTAATTTAAAGGACAAAGTTTTTTATATTTTTTGTCTCAAGGACACGACCTCAATATTTTACCAAAAGGACAAACATTCTTCTAAAATTTATTCACAAGGACAAACATTTTCCAAAATTATTCATAAGGACAACAAAACTGATACCGAGCTAAAAACTGATACCTAAAAATTGCTACCGATAACTACAAACTGATACCTAAAAACTGCTATCAATAACTTAAAACTGATACCTACAGAAAGTTGTCCTTTAGGATAAAATATTGAAGGTCTGTCCTTAAGGCTAAAAAGCTGTGAAATTTTGTCCTTGACAATAATTTCCTGTTTCACATATTCAAGAAGTAAAATTTCACTTATTAACTCACTTAAGTTTTCTAAAGCTTAATTAATAAAGGAACTCAATTTCATTTATTAACGAAGTTCAAATTCACTTATTCAAAAGCTCAATTTCTCTTATCCAAGAATTCACATTTTTATTTAATTATCAATTAATTCAATCTCATTCAATTATTAAATAATTTCAACTTAATTATTAAATAAATTCAACTTAATAATTTCAAATTTAATTATTAATTGTAATTTCAAATTTAATTATTACAATTTAACATTCAATAATTCAACATATTAATTATAATTTCAAAACTTAATTATAATTTCAAATTTTAATTATTAAATGATTTCATACTTAATAATTTCAAAACTTAATTATTACTAATTCTAAATTATTCATTAATAATTCCAAATTTAATTATTAAATAATTAAATTTCAAACAACGTTCTTTCATCAACTACTACGTTAATATTTCTTTCAGATTTCAATATTTACATTTTCCTTTCATAAAAATTCAAATTCCAACTTCATTTCAAAACTTATTCTTTATTCGAATAAAATCATTATTTTATTTTTAAATCAAATTATTGACCAATCGGATTTTTATTTAATTCTCTATCCTAAGTCAATTTCATTTGGGTATTTATCATTTCAACCCGATTCCATTTCAATTCAAAATCAAGCATAGCAAAGGGAACTTGCAGTGTGATAACTGGGATGGTGTCAAAGTAAATAAACAAGCAATAGCAACCACACATAACAATTCAACAATTTATTTAAATAATCCCGAAATAATCGTACTAATTTACATTTGTTATTTATGCAAATTAATATAATTATTTGTAGAATCTACACTATCATTTCATATGGATTAAAGATTATTACATTACGGTTTTACTTGTCGTTCAAATTCAATTTCATGTTTAATACTACAACAATTAATCCAATATACATTCAAAGGTTCAAAGTGCAATTTATAAAATTCTACGTGTCAATTTTTTTATAACATTAAAGGGGGTCATATTATACAAATGTCATTTAGTCAAATTTACACATATGTCATTTCAAATTTTTAACTATTCTACGTCAATTTAAATTGCATAATATTTATCACTTTATACATTTCAATTTACCAATATAAACAACAAACAATCAATCAATCATCAACCAAATTGGATTATCATCGTATAATTTACAGATACTGGTTTCAGATGTCACAGGTGAACTGATACGGGTAATAGCATATATACAACTGTGTAAATAACTAACAGCAACATATTTCAATTGTCTTTCAATTGAAATCGAATTTAATAAACAAAAGAATATTAATCGTGAGTGATTGCTCACCTTTCGGGGCTAGAGAGAACAGTCGATGACACAGATACACACACTGATACGGACACTGAAATATCCAAGCACGAATTCCAAACAAAGCTAGATTGGTACAAATCGACGAATAGAGCTGATAACAGAAATCGATGAAAATGAATCTAAATCAGCTTGACATTGAAAGAAAAGAATTACTCTATTATATTATTTTCTTAACAAAATTTAAATTTGAGACTCACTAAAATATATATATATATATATATATATATATATATATATTCAAATAAATACTAGATCTAAATACTAAAAAGATATCTCTATATATTTATTAAAAGTTAAACTCTGATGTACTCATCGATATATGAATTATTTTATAATAACTTATAAAATATAACACTTTAAACAACAATATATATCTCTGTAGGATCTAGATTAACCCTAGAGGGGGGGTGAATAGGGTTATAGCAAATTTTCTCGAATTAAACACACAAAAAAACTGCAGAGAAGTAAATATGCTGAAAAGTAAATCGCACACAAAATTTACCCAGCTTCGGCAACCCTTGCCTACTGCTGCATTCCCAGATTTCTATTAGAATTAAACAGTCTCCCGCTTACAAACACTCTAACAGACTCGCACACCCTACTACCGCCTATAGAGTTTTGCAAACTCGCACACCCTGCTCACTGAACTAATTCTAACTAGACAATCTGACACAACCTAAAACCTAGGTGGTGATTTACCAAGATTTGAACCTTAAAAAAGAATTTAAAACAAACTTAAAAACAATTTTAAACTTAAAACCCTAATTGAAATAAACTAAAGCCCTTCTATATTAACAAGGCCGGCCCAATTTCTTCTGCCCGTTCCTTTTTCTATTTTCTATTGTAAAATGGCGACCTTGCTTTCTTTGTACTCTGAAATTAGGGCTTGAGTTTTTTTTCGATCCAAATTGGGGCTTTTCGAAGCACGCCTATGTTGATCGATTCTCTGGTTTGCGTGTTGCCTTGCTCGATCGAGTGTTTTGCTCGCTGCTTCTCTAATGATCGCTGCTTGCTTCAAGATTGCGAATCAATGTTGGTACGTTGTTCATTTCTTTTTCTTTTCAGGATTTAATTGCTTGAATTATCGATTGTTCTTTTTGCTCCCCCCACTGCCTATGATGATTTTGGGGTTGTATTTATATGAATTCCGAGACCCTTGAATTTGTTCGTATTCATTTACGTGACTTCATCACTTTCCTAATTCTTACTTTCTGTGACTTGATGCGCACGGCTTTGTTTTTGAAGCGTTTGATTTTTCTTGATCAGTACGGCAGAAACTTTCCTGTTTTATTTTGATTTGACTTTGATTTGAAACACGTCTTTGATTTTGTATTTCCTATTTCATAACTTCGGCTTCCATGGATTTTGTTCACTGATGCTCCCTGTTGTATATTGATTCAACCTTCGAGTCAGTGAACATTTGTGGCTGCATTTCAGTCATCTCTTCTGTTTGCTTTGGCTTCACTGCATAGCATATTGGTACATATTAAAATGTTGCATCTGTTTGGTACACATCCTTGACCTGTTGCACTTGTGTACTTCTGCACTTTGACATTGTCGACCTCAGTGTTGTAACTGGATTTGTGTTCTGGTTCATGTACGATTCCACTGCATATATAATCTCGAGCTCTATTGCTTGCAGTTCATATGTTCACACTGATGTACATGTATTCCCACTTGTTTATTTACTTTGATTCTTTTGAACATTGTTCTTGTATCACTTGAGTCATTCGAGTCACTTGATAATTTTGCACTGCTTCATTTGATTATGTGATGTTGCATCACTTGATATTGTCCTGTTCCCTGACTTTTGTTGCCTCTGCACATGCTACACTGAGTAGATGTCGACTGCATCACCATATATCTGTTGCAATCCTGTCCACTGCCCTGTCCTGTTGTACATGTGCTTGACCATTTTTGCTGTGTTGATCATGTTTCTGGTGCCTGCATCATCCTTTGTTGTATAAACTGCTGTTGGTCTTGGATTTGTGGTAATTACATTTGTATCACTTGATAGCATCAAACTTGAGTCATTTGTTGTTACTGGTTCATTGGGCTGCACATGTTTCTCTGGCACATATGTTTTCATTTAAAGCTTGTTGTGTTGGTTTGTATTTGCTGTTGACTTTGGTTTTCATACACATGTACATGCTTTACTGCAGTCTTTGCACTTGGTCCTTGACCTTTGTTGCCTCTTTGTGTATGCACTTGCATACTGCTGCATGTTGTTTGTGTACTTGAGTCAGTGCTGTCCACTTCATGTTGTCTTGAGTATTTGGTTCCTTGTAATTGCTGCTACACATTGTTGTATTTGAACTTGTTTCAGTTTGCATGTGCTCTGTTGACTATGTCTATGTTGTGCATGATTCAGCTTTATGTTGACTGCGCGCCCGAGTTGGCGAGGCAGTGCACACGTGTATAAATGTACACGTGTGTATTGCAACCACTCATGATTACCTGTCCCTGATAAGAATATGAGTGTATATATCTATGTGCACGACTTTGTGTGTGATGAATTCAAATGTAAATGATGACGAACAACCCAAATAACTGAGGCACCAATAAAAACAAATTTATATTTTGCAAATTCAAATTTGTTTATTTTCAGATTACTGCTGTAGTTGCTAATTATACAGGTACACAGGAGACAGAACAAGAACCGGAGCTGGACAATGCAGATAGATGCAGATTAATGGGTGTTGTGCGTTGTAGTAAGAGAAAATATGAATATAAAATGTATAAACTAGTGTATGTATATAGAAAGAGCTGAAAACTTTGTACTGTATAAGTGTTGAATTAAAATATTATATTGAATAAAAATACCGATTGAATTATATAAATTCTGTGCAATAGTATTATTATTCGATATGAATATTTATTCCTATATGTATATAGTACAATCTGCAAACACATATATAAATTGATATGTATATATTTGTTATCATCAAACAAAAATTCACATCAAACAATCTCCCCCTTTTAATGATGACAAACATATATATTAAAGATTTTGAAATTCTAATAAATGCGTTTGAGCATGAAATATTTAGCTCCCCCTATATGAATGCTCCCCCTACAACTGAGACCACTCTCTATTTAGAAGATTTAGAAAATTACAGAAGAATAAAAGAACTAAAGAAAATTAACTAACAACATTTAACAAATTTGTTGAAGTATTCCAAAAAATATTTACTTCCTTATCAAAATCTTGTTCTTCTCCCCCTTTTGTCATTATCAAAAGACTGACAAAAAACAATGGAACAATAGGAAAAAATAATATATCAAAACGAGATAACAATTTCCACATTGTAGAGAATGAATCGATGATTCAGTTTTTGTATAATAAGAAGAGAGATATTTTAAAATTAATTTGACATTTAAGCACAAAAATAAGCACTTACTAACCACGCATAACCATAAGGACTTTTAAATGGGATTAGCAGTTACTTATTAGTCTAAGCATCCGGACTTGAGATCAGAATACTTAGTTACCATACTCCATCCATGCATAACCATAAGGACTTTTAAATGAGAATGGAGTAATGATAAAAATAATTCACTCACATGCTCCATCCATGCATAACCATAAGGACTTTTAAATGAGAATGGATGCATGAGAGTTATTATCATTATTAATTTTTTTTTTTTAAAAAAAGAAAAGACAATCCACTCTTCTCATTTTATAAAACCATTATGAACGATAGAAAGATGGTAGAAATAGAAATGGTCGTGGAATAAGTTACCAAGTTAATTATATTATGTAATATCCAATACTGAATACCATATTCGAATCAATCTTTGGATAATATCCAAAACTGGTTTGAATCCTAGAAATTGAAGTTGAAAGTATATATCCAAGAATATTTCAACTAAAAAATGGAAAATGATTAGTCAATTTCTATAATCCCCAAATCCAAACGTAATCTGGAAAATCTGTCTTCGGGGAGGGGTTTTGTGAAATTATCAGCAAGTTGAGCCTCAGTTGAAATATGTTCAATGCAAATGTCTTCCTTAGCAATGTGATCTCTAAGAAAGTGGTGTCTCACATCAATGTGTTTTGTACGTGAATGATGAACAGGATTATTTGACAAGTCTATTGCACTTTTACTATCACATTTTAATGGAACTTGTTTATAAACTAAGCCAAAATCAGAAAGAGTTTGCATCATCCATAAAATTTGAGCACAACAACTTCCTAAAGCAATATATTCTGCTTCAGTGGTGGATAATGCAACACAATTCTGTTTTCGACTTGACCATGAAACTAATGAATGTCCTGCATGAAACATGTCCCACTAGTGCTTTTCCTGTCAACCTATGAACCAGCATAATCAGCATCAGAATAGCCAACTAAATCAAAATTTTCACAAGAAGGGTACCATAATCCAAATTTGTGTGTGTGTGAAAGATATCTCAAAATTCGTTTAGTGGCTTTCAAAGGAGATTCTTTAGAATTAGATTGAAAACGTGCACACAAACACACAGAAAACATAATATCAGGTATGGAAGCAGTAAGATAGAGAAGTGAACCAATTATCCCTCGACATTTCTTCTGATCAATAGCAATTCCTTTCTCCTCTTTGTCCAACTTTGTTGATGGGCTCATAGGAGTTCTCAATGGTTTGGAGTTCTCAACTCCAAATTTCTTCAACAGTTCCAACACATACTTGGATTGTGAAATAAAAATACCATCACTGCTTGCTTGATTTGGAATCCAAGAAAATATTTCAATTCTCCAACCAAGCTCATCTCGAATTTAGCCTGCATGACTTGTTCAAATTTCTCGCACAAGAGTTCATTGGTAGCACCATAAATAATATCATCCACATAAATCTGAACAATCAAAAATTCACTTCCATTATGTAATAGAAACAGTGTCGTGTCAGCACTCCCCTTTTTAAAGTAATTTTCCAAAAGATATGTACAAAAGCAGTCATACCAAGCTCTAGAAGCTTGCTTAAGACCATATAATGCTTTTTCTAGTTTATACACATGATTTGGAAAATCATGATATTCAAAACCGGGGGGTTGTTCAACAAAAACTTTTTCTTTCAAATCACCATTTAGAAAGGCACTTTTTACATCCATTTGTTTAAGTTTGAAACCCTTATAACATGCAAAACTTAGCAAAATCCTAATGGCTTCTAACCTAGCCACTGGAGCAAATGTTTCATCAAAATCTATGCCTTCTATTTAGTTATATCCTTTTGCGACCAACCTAGCTTTGTTTCTAATTACATTTCCTGATTCATCAAACTTATTTTTGAACACCCATTTAGTTCCAACAATTGGATAGTCATTAGGCCTAGGAACTAATTTCCAAACTTTATTTCTCTCAAATTGATTAAGTTCATCTTGCATTGCTAAAACCCAACTTTCATCATTAAGAGCCATTTCAATAGAATCAGGTTCAATCTCAGAAATAAAACCACTGTGGCAACAAAACGCACATAAATTTTTATCAAATGACGAGCGAGTGCGTATACCTTCCGTAGGATCATCTATAACCAATTCAGGAGGATGATTGGATTTGAACTTCAATCTACCAGCATCAACAGTTCTACTTTCAGCTTTCTCACTAGATGTCCCTTCTTCAATGCCTTCATGATCTACCCCATCGTCAACCGTCTTTTCAGTCGTCCTTTCTAGGTCAGATTCATCGAATTTCACATTGATTGATTCAACAATTGTTTTTGTTCGTTTGTTGTATATCCTGTAAGCCATGCTCCTTGTTGAATAGCCCATGAAAATTCCCTCATCAGCCTTTGATTCAAATTTTCCAAGTTGATCACCTGTGTTAAGAATGAAACAAGGACATCCAAATACACGAAAATAAGAAATGTTAGGTTTCCTTTCATGCCACAATTCATAAGACGTTTTGTCAAGTATTGGTCTGATCATTACTCTATTCATTACATAGCACGAAGTATTCACTGCCTCTGCCCAAAAGGTTAGAGGTAGTTTATACTCACTCAACATGGATCTAACCAATTCCTGTAATGTACGATTTTTCCTTTCAACCACCCCATTTTGTTGAGGTGTTCGTGGAGCAGAAAATTCATGTTTTATACCATTTTCTTCACAAAAGCTTTCAAATTCCAAAATTTCAAATTTGCCTCCATGATCGCTTCTCAAAGTTTTAATTGAAACTCCTTTTTCATTTTGAACAAGTTTTGCAAATTTTGAAAAATAATCAAAAGAAGACTTTTTGGCTAAGAAATAAACCCATGTAAATGTAGAATAATCATCAACTAATACATAACAATAACGTTTTCCATTCAAGCTTGCAATTTCATTTGGTCCAAATAAGTCCATGTGAATTAATTCAAGGACCCTTGATGTGCTAACAATGTTTTTAGGGCGAAATGATGTTCGACTAAGCTTGCCCAAGGAACATGCTTTACAAACATTATTATTTTTAAACTTCTGATGTGGTAACCCTCTGACTAATTCTTTCGTTTCAAGTTTTTCTAAGAGGCTCATGCTAGCATGTCCACATCTCCTATGCCATAAAAATGCCTCTTCGTCAGTAGCTACCAAACATCTAGAAAGATTTAGATTATCAAACGAAAGCGAGTAAACATTTCCTTTTCTTTTGCCCATAAAAACAATGTTATTAGAAGATTTATCAATGATTTTGCAAGTATCACTATCAAAGACCACATTCATACCTTTGTCACATAGTTGGCTAATAGAAATGAGATTGTGATGCAAATTATCAACGTATAAAACATTAGTCAAGGAAAAAGTACCGTTACCTACTTCACCTTTACCAATAATCTTACACTTGCTATTGTCTCCCATGATCACATTTCCACCTTTAAAATTCTCTAGGCTAAGGAACTTCGATTTGTCACCTGTCATATGTCTAGAACACCCTGAATCTAGAAACCACTCTTGTTACTCCTTAGCCTGCCAACAGACCTCACTAGATTCTTCTGAGCTATTATTTGGTGGATTCATGACTCTAGAGTTAAAAGAAAAAATACCTTGCTCTGATACCACTTGTAGGATCTAGATTAACCCTAAAGGGGTGGTGAATAGGGTTATAGCAAATTTTCTCGAATTAAACACAAAATCAAACTGCAGAGAACTAAATATGCTGAAAAGTAAATCACACATAAAATTTACCCAACTTCGGCAACCCCTGCCTACTGCTGCATTCCCAGATTTTCTTCTGCCCGTTCCTTTTTCTATTTTCTATTGTAAAATGGCGGCCTTGCTTTCTTTGTACTCTGAAATTAGGGCTTGAGTTTTTTTTCGATCCAAATTGGGGCTTTTCGAAGCACGCCTATGTTGATCGATTCTCTGGTTTGCGTGTTGCCTTGCTCGATCGAGTGTTTTGCTCACTGCTTCTCTGATGATCGCTGCTTGCTTCGAGATTACGAATCAACGTTGGTACGTTGTTCGTTTCTTTTGCTTTTCAGGATTTAATTGCTTGAATTATCGATTGTTCTTTTTGCTCCCCCATTGCCTATGATGATTTTGGGGTTGTATTTATATGAATTCCGAGACCCTTGAATTTGTTCGTATTCATTTACGTGACTTCATCACTTTCCTAATTCTTGCTTTCTGTGACTTGATGCGCACGGCTTTGTTTTTGAAGCGTTTGATTTTTCTTGATCAATACGGCAGAAATTTTCCTGTTTTATTTTGATTTGACTTTGATTTGAAACACGACTTTGATTTTGTATTTCCTATTTCATGACTTCGGCTTCCATGGATTTTGTTCACCGATGCTCCCTGTTGTATATTGATTCAACCTTCGAGTCAGTGAACTTTTGTGGCTGCATTTCAGTCATCCCTTCTGTTTTCTTTGGCTTCACTGCATAGCATATTGGTACATATTAAAATGTTGCATCTGTTTGGTACACATTCTTGACCTGTTGCACTTGTGTACTTCTGCACTTTGACATTGTCGACCTCAGTGTTGTAACTGGATTTGTGTTCTGGTTCATGTACGATCTCCACTGCATATATAATCTCGAGCTCTATTGCTTGCACTTCATATGTTCACACTGATGTACATGTATTTCCCACTTGTTTATTTACTTTGATTCTTTTGAACATTGTTCTTGTATCACTTGAGTCATTCGAGTCAGTTGATAATTTTGCACTGCTTCATTTGATTATGTGATGTTGCATCACTTGATATTGTCATGTTCCCTGACTTTTGTTGCCTCTGCACATGTTACACTGAGTAGATGTCGACTGCATCACCATATATCTGTTGCAATCCTCTCCACTGCCCTGTCCTGTTGTACATGTGCTTGACCATTTTTGCTGTGTTGATCATGTTTCTGGTGCCTGCATCATCCTTTGTTGTATAAACTGCTGTTGGTCTTGGATTTGTGGTAATTACATTTGTATCACTTGATAGCATCAAACTTGAGTCATTTGTTGTTACTGGTTCATTGGGCTGCACATGTTTCTTTGGCACATATGTTTTCATTTAAAGCTTGTTGTGTTGGTTTGTACTTGCTGTTGACTTTGGTTTTCATACACATGTACATGCTTTACTGCAGCCTTTGCACTTGGTCCTTGACCTTTGTTGCCTCTTTGTGTATGCACTTGCATACTGCTGCTTGTTGTTTGTGTACTTGAGTCAGTGCTGTCCACTTCATGTTGTCTTGAGTATTTGGTTCCTTGTAATTGCTGCTACACATTGTTGCATTTGAACTTGTTTCAGTTTGCATGTGCTCTGTTGACTATGTCTATGTTGTGCATGATTTAGCTTTATGTTGACTGCGCACCCGAGTTGGCGAGGCAGTGCACACGTGTATAAATGTACACGTGTGTATTGTAGCCACTCATGATTACCTGTCCCTGATAAGAATATGAGTGTATATATCTATGTGCACGACTTTGTGTGTGATGAATTCAAATGTAAATGATGACGAACAACCCAAATAACTGAGGCACCAATAAAAACAAATTTATATTTTTGCAAATTCAAATTTGTTTATTTTCAGATTACTGCTGTAGTTGCTAATTATACAGGTACACAGGAGACAGAACAAGAACCGGAGCTGGACAATGCAGATTGATGCAGATTAATGGTTTTGTAAAGTGTACAGTGTTGTGCGTTGTAGTAAGAGAAAATATGAATATGAAATGTATAAACTAGTGTATGTATATAGAAAGAGCTGAAAACTTTGTACTGTATAAGTGTTGAATTAAAATATTATATTGAATAAAAATACCGATTGAATTATATAAATTCTGTGCAATAGTATTATTATTCAATATGAATACTTATTCCTATATGTATATAGTACAATCTGCAAACACATATATAAATTGATATGTATATATTTGTTATCATCAAACAAAAATTCACATCAAACAATATCGGTGAAAGTGTATATATATATAGACTGTGGAACCTATATTTAAACTTACTTATCAACAAACCATAACACACTAATATATATACGACATATATATAGAAGAACCACACAGTATAACATATACTTTAAAATTGGATTTGAGTATAAGAAAATTTTTGTACCCGCATATATATATATATATATATATATATATATATATATATCGTTTAATGAAGGAACTGTACACACACAACAAACAACAAACTTCTAGTACAGTTCATATTATATAAAACTATGCATACTTTTGAACATATACATAAACACTAAAACCAATATATATAACCATACATATAGTTGTTAAAACTATAA
This sequence comes from Allium cepa, assembly GCA_030765085.1. Lineage (NCBI taxonomy): Eukaryota > Viridiplantae > Streptophyta > Magnoliopsida > Asparagales > Amaryllidaceae > Allium > Allium cepa. The sequence goes on along the minus strand of CM060928.1, from coordinate 408,607,156 downwards.
ATACGTATGATATAAACAAATGGATCCCGCTATAACAATTACATATACCATTCATATATGCTTAAATTTTATTTTTATTTTTTCTTGAAAACCAAACACACGTATACATATGTAGAATTATGTATTATATATATAAAAAAATCAAACTCACTGTTACAATTTTAACATCATTTAATATATAGGTACTTTAAACTATAGGAGTACAGCTACTATACGATTTATACATAATAAACACATAAAAAAAATGTAACTGCAGATTTCAATAGATATAAAAATCTTATATATCATATTCACAAGTTTTGTAACATATATATGGACATCCTTTACCACTTTATCACCTGTATACCTATACTTATAATCAACACCTATTTATATTTTATTCAAATTTTCTGCCACTATAAATGTCTGTACTATCATGCATAGATAAATTTGTTTCAACAAACTAATATATAAGAACAGATAAGAGCAACGTACATAATTTACGCCTGACAACTTGTAAATACCTCCACTATAATATAATATATATACTATACACACACGTAAATATAATATGTACCAGTTAACCCTTATATAAATTATACTATATACGTACCTCTTAAAGCAAAATCAAAACACATATATTACTAACTTTATATCCATATATATATGTGTATAACAAATCACATATAAACTAATAAACAACTAATACAATACTGTTATAAACTTACCCACCTATACATACTCACTTACAAGATGCACAGATGAAGAGAGCGGAAAGAGTTCGGCCGAGATGGAGGAACACATCACGGTGGAACTGGGTGGTGTTCGATGCATGGCTGTGTTGCTAACGTGGTGGAGATATGACAAAGTGGCAAGGTCGGAGGTTGTGCGTGTGGTGAGCTGTAACGGCTGGTGTAGGGGAGAGTTGCCGGCGGGCTGGATCTGGTCGGGCATAGAGGAGGGTGGTGGAGACGGAGGTCGCTGAGATGGAAGGTGGGAAGGGCTGTGATGAGAACGTGGCAGTTGTCAGGCGGATGTGGCCGGAGAACAAGGTGGCTGACGTGTAGACTTTTGCATGGCTGACCAGGTTGTGGCGCGGACTGCTATGTGAGGCATTGGAAGGCTGTGAGGATTTGGGTGTTCGGCCTGGGTTTGAAGCAAGGTGATGGGGTAAGGGAACGATGGTGGAGCAAGGTGAATGCGGCCGAAGGAAAAAATGTTGAGCAAGCAAGTTCTGGAAACAAAGAATATAGCTTTTCGTATATTTTTCCTCATATGTAAAAGCATGAACATAAGCAAGAAAAGAAGAGTCCCAAAAAAATAAAGCCGGCAATTAAGTTTAGCGTTGGAAATCAGAAATTAAGAGTTGAGATTTGGGAAGAGTGACAGTCCAAAGCATTTATTATTAGTAATTGGCCGTTGAGTTATACGGTGAAATGATGTAAGGAACCTAAAAGACACATGCCGGTTACCGATACGGAAGACGTTTCGCAAAGTGCAACGTTGACCGGACTCCGAATTTGACAATCAATTATACCGCGGAGATCAGTACGACGAGACGATCAGAACGGCATATGGATATCAGTGGTACGATTGAATTATAAAATTTCGAATTTTTCTACTACGGAAAATGCAAGAAAAACGCAGGAAAATAAGATCGACGGAGCTAAAGAAGTCGGAATTTGAAAAAACGACAAACTGACATCTTGCTCAGAAGATGGTTTAGAATTTTTCTATGTAAAAATATTTAGGTTTCGAAAACGGTTTATTTTCATCACTTTTTAACTGATTAAATTGAAGTAATTTTACGCACGAAATAAACTTTCATATTTTTGGATGAAAATTTACCAGTTGCTATATTTAACTAGACGCATTTCAAATGTTAAATTTTTATTTCAAAATTTTATCGTTATTTTATCGTATTGTTTACAATTTCTCAGATTTCAAATTAATAAAACAAATAAAAAATTATCGAAAATTCACGGGTCGTTACATTCTATTTGAATGGAGGGGAACAAGAGTGTTTATTGGTCATTCTACCAATAAACATGTATTGGTCCTTGCTATATATGGAAGCTTTGCTGTTTAGAATGTTTTTTTTTTGAAATGGTACTTTATATACAACAAATCATTGGGATAACATATCCCATGTCAATAAACGTTCGAAAGCAAGTTTCGAACTTGTGACCTCTTGCACCAAAGCCCAATCAATTAACCACTTGGACAATGGTGCTTGTCTGTTTAGAATGTTTCTTGTTGTCATTTTTCCTTTGCATTTTGTTGTAAGATGGATTGCCATCTTTTTTTTGTAATTTCCTTCTATTTAATAAAATTGTAGGGGCCCATTTAACCCCGCTGGCTATGCCCAAAAAAACATCAAATTAGGAATTATTTAACAGTCTATGATATTTTGCATAATAGTCTACTTATGTATTTTTTATATTCTAAAACAGCTTTCAAGTAAAAGTATACAATGACCAAAATGATTATATTCAAAACTACAACCATGTAGAACAAAAAACTCATATTCAATTTTCAAATGTTTTCAAATAGGCAACATGTGCAGTTTATTCAAGTTTTTTTTTGTGTGTGTAACCGATAATAAAATCACATCAACTAATTTAAAATTAGGTTTCAATCAAAATTGTTGTTTTAAAAAAAAAATTCAAACATGAACAAAGTTGGGACAACTTAGGCACATATAAATTAGTGAATATTAGGCTCAGATCCTTATAATCAAACTTAATACACGAAAACTCCTTCCAAAAAAAGATTGTACATTTATGTAATTATTTAGTGAAAAATTGCAGACATTTATGAAGTTATATCCAAAAATTGTATAAATGTCTGCAATTATTTAGTGAATAATTGCGGAAATTTGCACAATTTTTTTGATGAATAATTGCGTAAATTTGCGCAAATTTTCAATGAATAATTATATAAATGTCTGCAACTATTCAATGCATAATTGCATAAGTGTATGCAATTATTTAATAACTTAGTTTTATGGACCTAATTTATATACTTTTTTGGGAAGGGATGTTTTGTGTATTTTGAAACTTAATAGAAACTTTAGCCAAACTATCCCTATAAATTAACTGTAAAATTTCAGATTCAAACTATATGAACAACATGCAAAACTAATTAAATAAGATGTAACATGTGATAATTCTAATGTTAGCAAGATGAACATGTAATCAAAAACGGGTATAGCGCAAAATGGATCTAAATCAAATTAACATTATGAACATGTATTATTAAAGGACATGTAACAAAAGAGGATTTAATCCATGTTAAATAAATTAGCTTATATTCGAATGTGGTATGTAAAAGATCTTAATCATATGAACAAGATGAATATATAAATAAATAAAACTAGAATTTACCTTAAGATGTACCTAAAAGAATGCACCTTGAATGACGAATTAAGCTCCTAGATCTAAGTGAATCAACCTCTGCAAAAATCAAGAGATAACAACCACCCTTTTAATTTTATTTTATTTTGAATTGTTTAAGGAATTTTAGCCATAGACGCCATGAAATTTTTGACCATCAAAGGATGAAGATAAGAGAGCAAAAGGTAAATAAATAAAAAATAAAGAAGGTAATCAGTTACAACTAAAAGCGGAGGACCACTTTCCTTCCTTTTGGTTACCTTTCCCTTCTGAAACCCATTTGAAAACTTCTCCACTTCCTTTCCCTTGTGGTCGGCAAAAACAAATGGTTAATTGGGCCTTAATAACTTCCAAAATCCATATAGTGTTTATTCCATTTAAATTAAATTCAAATACCTTATCTATATAGTATATCAATACCCGTACACAACTTATATACACACACACACACATATTTATTAAATACTAATGGTGTTCAAACATCAAATAAAATTTAATAAATAAAGTTTCATAAATATTAATCAATTCAATTAGTTTATAGTTAAAAATTAATTAAAGAGAAATTTTGGCATACACCCTTATAATTGTAAAAAGTAAGTTTTATGTCCCTCCTAGTTTCCATTTATAAAGTACATCTCCATTTTCAAAAAAATAAGTGTAGTTCAAAAGGGTATTTTGGTAATTTTACTAACTTTAATACGTGCTGGTATTATTGTTTTGCATAACTCATAACTATATGCAATTCACGCCTAGGTAGCCACTTTTAAATTTGAAAACGAGAGATGAAAAAGAAAATGAATTCTAAAAAAGAGGGATGTATAAAATACTTTCAAAATGGAGGGAATTATAAAGTATAAATTCAGTAGCGATTAATATCGAACTAATCGAATATTAACGTCCACACATCACCTTATCTAGTTATGTGACATTTCGGTTCTTTTCGGTAAAATCCAGTTTTAATTATTATAAGCGTTACGTGGTAGTAACGATTATTTTCATCTATTCTCCTCATCAACACTATATCACAATACGACTCATGAAATTTTATTTTGGTCAAAATTCCAAAATCATCCACATTTGTAACGAACTGCTTTTCTTACACTTATAGGTGAGACTTAATACATACTTGGTATTCATCTGTCGATCATTTAAGTATTCGAAAGACATGTTATTTGGGATGAAGATAGAAAAAAGACAACAAAATCTCATATCGTGACGATAAATATATAAGATATACAGAATCTTTACAAAAAAAATCATTTTTATTATACATAACATTAGAAAACACTAACCTATTATCATTCTAGATGTCCTTACATTGATAAATACAGACAGAAATCAAAGAAACAAAAACATCGGAAGAATATAAGATATGTGAATATGTCTTAGAGAATCGAGCTTGTCTTTTGAAAGCTCCAAAAGATCCAGTTAAATCTAAAAAACATGCTCAGGCTGACCTGAGCGTTATAAGAAAATAATGTCTGAATCAGTCCGGTAAACCAGCGTGAGAAATCTTAATCAAGTCATATTGATTTCTACATTTGAAAACCTTTTCCAAATAAAATGTATCTCATAGGACCACGCCGCATATAAACACAGGACAGATTTTTCCTAACGATAACCAAACCATTTTTATTATAAAATCTAGTGATAGTATAATAATGTTTATAGGTTTAAAATATCAATAATCAAGTAGCTATGATGTGTGTATATCATAACAATAATAAGTATATAATTAGAAATCGAAGGCGCTTATTAGAGAATGGGTTCCAATAAATGTCAAGGCAATGGACTACCTTTTGAAAAACAATGCACCTCTAGATAAATATATAATACGGCTGTAGTTACCTTTTCAACCTTACCTACATAGGACCGGCCTACTCTTGACTGGATAGTACCGAATATGATCACCCCTAGGTTGTGATCAACAACCAAAATGGGCCTCGAAGCATACATAAGAGATAATATCAATACTGGATAAGGGATGATCATAACCTAATTGGAGTGACCCACATAGCCCTACTACATCTACCATGTTTTAGCCATTACCAAGTTGTGAGGCTTGAGGCAATGATTTACCTTCTTTTAGCAATTCCCACTTGGAATGCTAACATTGCCCTCCAAGAAAAAATGCAATGCCAACATTCGTCCATACAAGTTTGTTCTGGATCTGAACGAAACCGAAGGCACTACCTCTACCGCATCCATTTTGGAATCACCCTTAGGATTAGTAGCAGGTAGCCCTTGCACTTCGAAGAACTTCGTCTTCGATCATCATCAAGATGTCTCCCATTCGAACGCATATGTTGATTCGAAGTGGTTTTCAGATAACATACCCGATCCCAGTCTCTCTGAACCAACAACCATAATTTCCTGTTGACTCATTCTCGGTTCTTTCAAAAGTAAGCGGACTACATCGGAGTCCCAAGGAGATCTCTAATATATCTCTTTAAGCTTTAGATGTTTCACCCGGATGAGTTCTCTCCTGTGGGAATTCAAACCATATGAACACGTGAAGCACTTATTTACTTCCTAAGTCAAAACTGTCCAGGATTTGTTAGTCAGTTATTTAACTATCAAATACACAATTAAACAAAAATCTAGAGATTTAGTTACCCATAGCACTTGCTAAGCCTCAAAATAAAACTTTATTTATTAAATCTCTTTTCAAATTTTTTATTTTAAATATTCATATACTTATCCCTCCAGTACAAGCATATTCACAAAACATTATGAAAGATTTCTTATTCTAAAATCATATTAAAGGATCAAATAAAAGTTATTTAAAAAGAAACAGAGATTAGGATAATCCTAAACACTATTCCTTCGGTGTTAAGTTTGGAACGAATGTTCCATACCACCATAATTAAGAAGGTCGGTTTAAGAAAATCAAATCTCAATTTCTTTTATAAACTTCTTTTATAAATCCTTTTTAAATAAATCTCTTTCATTTATAAAATCTCTATAAATCCTTTTTTTTTTAAATCTCTTTCATTTATTAAATCTCTTGTACCAAAATTCCAAGTCCATTATGAAAATTTTTGTAGGTCACCAAGTTTACTTTTATAACTCTTTTATAAATATCCAAAACCATTTATAAAACTTCTATCCAAATTTGGAAATCTCTTTTCAATTTATAAAACAAATCTCATAAATTTTCTTATTTTAAACCAAACTTCTTTAATAAATCTTAACCGATAAAGTTCCTTTGATAAACAAAGCAATGATTTAAAACACCTTTAAATAAACAAGTTGTTATTCAAAACATCCTTTATTAAATTTATCTTTAAACCGAATTAACAAAATAACGACTTTAAATAATTTTTTAAAAAGTATTAAATTACGTCAAAACACCTTTAAAATAACTGCTTAATTATCCTTTCAATATAATATTTAAAAGGGTAATAAACTTAGAACATTAGAAATAAGTAGTAAGTTTACTTGAAACCCCTTAAATAACATAATAATTAACTTCAAAACCATTATCAAAAAAATATATTTAAACGATTGATTTCTCAAAATCAGAAAGAGGCTTGGTGTGCGCAATGGTTCTCATTTAATTAAGTTTAACTTTCCAAATTATAACATGGATATTTACATAACAAGCAGATATGTAAAAGGAATCAACAAGTTCAACCAATCATCATATAAGTAAATGTCCAAGTTACCAAAATAGCAGAACTGAGTTTTTATTCTGCTTAATAGATGTCAAAACATAATCTATTCTGCGCATTATAGCAGAACGGTGATTTATTATGCTAACAGTTGTCAATTATAATTTAATTAGCAAAACAGTGATTTATTTTACTAAATGGATGTCAATGAGTTTCGTATTAATTTGAGGTTACTTAAGGATAATCGATAAAGAAATTCATTGGTTTTGAAACACCTTTTAAAAGATAATTGCTTTAAAAAAATCGATCTTTAAAAATAAAGTATTTGAAAACTTTGAAAGCTTTATTTAATAATTAAATACCATTTATACTCTTTATTTTTAATAATAATTATACCTTTAATACATGATTAAAGAATAATTAACTGTTAAATAAATAATTAAATAATAATTATCCTTTCAATAAATAATTTAAATCATAACTAATCTTTAATTAATCATTAAATAATAGCTAACTCTCAATTAATAATTAAGTTGCACTTAATCCTTATTTAAAAAATTTAGTAATAATTAATCCTTAAATAAATTATTAAAAAATAATTGATCTTTAATTAGTTAACTAAATAAAATTAGCTTTCTTGATTAGTACTTAAATACTAATTACCTTGGTTAACCAATGATTAAGTACTAATTACCTTAATTAATTAATGCAGTAAACATTAGATAAATAAATAATTAAATAGTAATTACTTATTATTACTTATAATAAGTTTGAAAACATTTCCAAAAGGATACTTAAGGCAAATGTTTTTAGATTTCAAAAAAAAGTTGGTTTTTACGAAAGACATTTACAGTGACTATCGCTATATGACCCGTAATTTCCAAAATTGATTTTTATGAATCGAGTAGTTTAAAACCTTAATCTTTTACTTAAACCCACTTTTGAACTTCAGAAAATGTTTTTGAAACTAAAACGTAAAGTTTTTAAAACTTTATAAAACTTTTTTGTAAACATTTAGGTAAAATAAAATTTTAAAAGCAAGGAATTTCTATTGCCACTTTTTCAAGTTTATGTGCCAACTTCCTTTAGCATTTACACTTACATACAAGATCATACATCTATTTTCATGCCATACTAACAAACCACAAGCAAGATTACAACTTTCCATCTATTCACACATTTTAAACTTTAATTCTTAAGTCAAACTAAATATCACATCCAAGTACATATGTATACCTACGAATCAACATCATATTCATCCAATCAAATAATGATTTAACAATAAGGTATACATCATAGTTAAAGTTCGAAATTTTAAATAAAGAGTTAGCCTTACTCACCCAAAAGCTAACCGAATTAACCCGACCTTCCACTAACTTTAGAAAGCGACCTAGAAATTTACTTTCCTTTAGGAAAATTGGATTTTTGGATGCTTGGAGAGGGAAAGATGGCTCAGACTAAGGGTAGTATGGTTCGGCCAAGGTTTTAGGGAGGTGATATGGCTTTGTTTTGTCAAAGAGGAGTTGTAGGAATGTAAGGGTGTGTTTTTAAACAAGTTTCTAATAAGTTCAAAGTGGAGAAACTATGAAATTTTGAAACTTTTGTAACATGGAAGCCATGAAATGTTTTACGAAGCTTGAAGGAATTTTAGAAAAGGAAAATGAAATGAAAAAAATGAAAGTATAATTTGTGAAATCGTTTTTATATAAATTTGCAATTACTACATTACCAAACTAGCCTTAAGTACATACACTCCCTTAATTTTTTACCACCTCATCTTGTCCCCCTCTCCATGCTTGATCACACAAGCAAACTTGTCCCCTCTTTTCTTTGCTACAACATGCATTAATGCTTCATGTACTTAATGTTTTCCATAGTGTCATTTCATGTTTTCTAATATCTTTTCACTTTTAATTATATATTTTGAATTTGTATTAATGTCACATCTCATTCCTTACTTGAGTGTGTATGTGTATGTGTGTATCATAATATATACACTAAATTAGTTGTAAATTTATGTATATATGTATACAATAGTGTTGCAATATTTTCGAAATTTTTTATTTGACGAAAAGTCGAAAAATGATTTTCGGTCACAGTTTCGATTTTTCTTCGAACTATATATATTTGCAAAAAATATTTAAAAAATATTTCATCATCATTATTTATTATTAATAAGAAGTTTATTTGAGTTATAAAATCCATAAATTAATTATTTTAAAATATATTAAAATATCCATAATTAAAGTGATTAAATATTGGTCGTTACACTCTCCCCCTTAATATAATTTCGTCAAGAAATTAGCAAACAAGAAGATAACTCGAGATGACATAGAAGGGCATAGATTAATAATCATAATGATGCAATCATACAAAAATATACAAGCAAAGTGACTGTATCACGAATTATGGGTACACTAACAATACAATACACACAATCTACTCTTCTAACAACGGCTTGGTCAAGTCCCCTTTATACTATCCTCCGACACCTCATGTCCGAGGATTCTTACTTCAAATTGCAAAAAATGGAAGTTAGAAAATTTATCCTTCAAGTCATGCCTCCTTAATGTTTCAAGTGCCATATCTATGTGGCGCTTGTGTTCCTCCTCGGTCTTAGAATAAATAAGGATATAATCTACTAAGACCAACATAATTTTTTTAAGTATATCTCTCAAAACTAGATCCATGATGACTAGAAAATGAGCGGGTGCATTGGATAGCCAATAAAGCATAACCATCCACTCAAAGAAACCACCTAGTCCTCTAAAAGCTGTCAATGGTATATCATCTTTAGATATCCTTAGTTGAAGAAATCCTATGTCTAAATCCATTTGTGAGAATACCCTAGCATCCTGTAGTTATTTGAACATGTCGTCCATGATGGGTAAGGGATACTTATTCCTAATCATCTACTTATTTATTCACGATAGTCCACATAAAGCCTTCATGAACCATCTAATTGAGCAATAAAACCTACAGCTACTCCTTAATTCAAGTGGCTTGGCCTAATTAGGCCCTTACTCAACAATTCCTCTATCTGATTTATTAGCTCCCTTCTTTCGCTTGGAGCCATCTTTCACTATGGCTGCATAAAAGGTTCCCCTCCAGTGGTTAAAATTATAATGAGATCAATCTCGCGATGAGGAGGTAGGCTATTAATGTCTTCAAAGATGTCTAGGAAATCTCTAACAACCAATAACAATTCCAACTTTTCCTAGGGCGAATCCCGTGCATGACAAAAGCTATCCATTAACTTGTTTGGCTCATCACACAATACCTTAATAAACTTCCCTAATTTAGTTTTTAAAGTTACCGTTCTTCCAACACAATTTTGGATAGCTCTATTCTTTTTTAGAAAATCCATATCGAGTAAATATCAAACCCTTTAAAATCCAGAACGAACATGCTGCATGAGAAGTGATATGTTAGGTATGAAACTCGTACATCTTTACAAACCATGCACAGATTAGTCATACCATCTATAGGGGTTGTCACAAAAATAGGGGTTTCTATAAATTTTGGGTATGTACTAATCTAGTAACCAATTCTTTAGAAATAAAGCTATGGGAGGCTTTGGTATCAACCAAAACTCAAACCAAGGTGCCATTTACAAATAAAGCTCCTTTTAGAACTCCCTTCTCTTTGACATCTCCATAAGTTGAGTGTTCGTCCTTGATATCATAAACTTTGGCATGTTGACTCTTCTCCAAAAGCGGGTAATTTGAACCGTGTGACTTCTAAACTATTTTAATAGGATCGGCTTGTTGATGGAATTTTTGAGTATGACTCTTCTGCTTACACTTGTTGCAAGTAACATTCTTGTACCATTCATCCCGAGTTCCTCCACCTGACGTCCCTTTCTACTTCTTTTCCCTTGTCGGTTGAACTTTCTTTTGTTTGGTTTGTTGTTGCCACCACTTAGGGCTTCTATAACTTCCTCTTCTCAAGGACATCATAACACATAGCCATGTCTAGGTTTATGAAAGACCCCTTTAGGTGCACAGTCATTTTTCCTTAAAACTCCTCCCTCATTCCCATCACAAACATCTCATTCTTCTTGAGGGATGTATCAATGAGTTCTAGTCCAAAATATGATAATTTGTTGAACTTGGTTTCATATTCCGTTACGGACCTACCTTCTTGCTTAAGATCCAAGAAACTACTATATAATTAGGCTTTCTTATAGAGGGCATGAACTAATCTTCAAACACCTCCTTAAATCTAGTCCAAGAAAAATATTCTTCCTAAACATTAGCTATAACGAAATCCCATCATAATGCCGTTCCATCTTGTAACCGCCAAGATGCTAAGAGCGCTTCTGCTCATTTGAAATATCCAATCCTTTGAAAATATTCTCATAAGAATGAAGCCATGCCTGGACTTCTACAATGAATTCCGTGCTCGTAAAAGACTTTCCTCCCATATTAGAAAAATCCTTGCATAAGAATGCAAAGTCGACATAGGGCTGTACATGGGCTACTTCTTTTAATTATCCTATACTTCTAGCAGTTGGGGCTCGACCCTTGGTGATCGAACTACTGCCATTTCCCTTTTCTCGTCTTCTTTTAGTTCTCATCTCTCACTACCTGATTATAATAAGATATACTCAGAATACACTTCCAAGCAGTACTTATATTGGAAAAGGGTATCATCAATAAATGATATTAAATAAATGTCTTCATTCCTCCAACAAACACCCACACCGAAACAACTATATAAATTTTGAAAATGTCCTTCACATAAGAAATATAAACCTAGGTAAAATTATTTCATTTACCCATTTTAAAACTACACCGTGTCGGTTTGTGTTATTTAAGTGTTCAGGAACCCTTATCGACAATGTTGATCAGGCACATCGACCATAATTCATAAGCCATTCAACAGATAAACCCACACAATATAAAGCATTTTATAGTAGTAACAAATACACACTTACATATATAATACACTCAACTCATTCTAGGGCACTACTGACCCTATCTATAATGAGTTTACCCCCACCATGCCTAGGTGTTCGCTCAACATATGCTCTGATACCATGTGTAACGATCTTCCTTTCTCACATCTAAAGACGACATTTAATACATCCTTGGTATTCGTGTGTCGATCATTTAAATGTTTGAAAGACATGTCATTTATGGTGAAGAAAAAAATATATGATAGAATAGAATCTCATATGATGACAAGAAATATATAATGTACACAAGGTCTTTAAAAAAGGAAATCTTTTTTATTATACACAACATCAGAGTACACTAGCCTATTATCTCCTGGACAGTTATAACAACATGTTCTTACAATTTGCTGATAAATATAGAAAGAAATCAAAGCAACAAAAACAGTGAAAGAGTATAAGATACATGAATATGTCTTGGAGAATCTAACTTGTCTCCTGAAAGCTCCAAAAGATCTAGCTAAATCTGGAAAATATGCTCGAGCTGACCCAAACATTATAAGAAAATAACGCCCGGTTCAGTCTGTAAACCAGCATAAGAAAGCTTAATCAAATTATAATGATTTCTTCATTTGAATACCTTTTCAAAATAAAAAGTATCTCGTAAGATGACGCCGCAAATAAAAGGACATGTTTTTACCTTATGATAACCAAACCAATGTTATTATTAAATCTAGTGATATTATAATAATGTCTATGGGTTTAAAATATCAATAATCAAGTAGTTATGATGTGTGTACATCATGACAATAATAGGTGTATAATCAAAAATCGAAGGTGCTTATTGGAGAATGGATTCCAACAAATTCCAAGGTAAGGGACTACCTTTTGAAAAATAGTACACCTCTAAAATAAATGTATGGCGGGCCATAGTTTCCTTTGCAACTTTACCAAGACAAGACTGACCTACCCCTGACTGGATAGTACCTAATATGATCACCTCTAGGTTGTGATCAATAACCAAAATGGGCCTTGAAGCATATATAAGAGATAATATCGACATTAGATAAAGGATGATCATACCCTAATAGGAGCGACCAACATAGCCCTGCTGCATCTGCTCTGTTTTAGCCATTACTAGGGTGTGAGGCCTGAGACAACGATTTACCATCTTTTAGCAATCACCACTTGAAATACTAACATTTTCCTACAGGCATAAATGCAATATCAACATTCATCCATACAAATTCATTCTGGGTCTGGATGAAATCGAAGGCACAACCTCTACTACATTCATTTCGGAATCACCCTCAAGTTTAGTAGCAAGTATCCCTATCACTTGAAGGAACTCCATCTTCGATCGTCATTAAGACGTTTTCCATTTAAACGCTTATGTTTGTTTGATGTGGTTTTCAAATAACATATCCGATCTCGGTCTCTCCGAACCAACAATAGATAATTTCCGGTTGACTCATTCCCAGTTCTTTCAAAAGTAAGGGAACTACATCGGAGTCCCAAGGGGATCTCTAATATATCCCTTTAAGGTAGAGACATTTCACCCAAATGAGTTCTCTTGTAGGAACTCAAACTATATGAACACATGAAGCTCTTATTTACTTCTTAAGTCAAAATTGGCCAAGATTCGATAGTCGATTATTTAACTAACAAATACATGATCAAACAACAATTTAGATATTTAATTACCTATAACAACCACTAAGCCTCAAAATAAATCTTTTATTTATTAAATCTCTTTTGAAAATAAATCTCTTTTAAAAATATGTATTTAAAATATTTATATACTTATCGCACCGGTATAAGTATATTCATAAAACATTATGGAAGATTTCTTATTCCAAAATCATTGTTATCAAGACTTTTGACCCGACTATATCAAGACCGATTAAACAAATTAGACTCGAAGATGGAGAATGCAAGCAGCCTAGAGAGGTGACCATGGAGTTCAGAGATCAAGCACAAATAATGCTATGAAGCAACAAGCAAGCGAGCTTAAGAGACAGGCTCTTCGAAATGTCCTAAGTAAGGATTAGTGCCTCCCCTAAGCAGGGGATCTGTACCTATCCCTTCTTCTATGCAGGGGATTAGATCATATCACTACGGCTATAAACAACTTGAATCAGCGGTTCAACTCAATAAGAATCGATCAATATCTCTAAAAGCAAGAAGGCAGATATGAAACCAACTTTGGAAAAATGAAGCTAGTAAGGAGGGGACCCATATGATCGATCGCACAACACCGTGTGGCTCCTAGGATCGAGAAATAACAATCGTCCAATATGGGGAATTAGGTCGTGAATTTTTTTGGGTTACCTCGTGTAACAACCCTGGTATTGGTGATTACCTATAATATTAAATTATAACCTTAGTTACAATTTAATATTGAAAATAAAATGGAGAAAATAAATTTGATTTAAATTGTTTATTTCAAATAAACAATCTGATTTGAGTATAAATATTGAGTTTTTATTTACTTTGAGTTAATAAATGGAAAATAATGGGATCTTATTAAATTAGAGTTACTAAATTGATCAATTGATAAATTTCAACATTAAATTGTTGAAATAAACATAAATTGATGAAAATAGAGTTTTAAAAACTTTATTTTGAGAATTTGGAGTGAAAATAATTTTTCTGCAAGTTATGCTTTAAAAACGGTGCATAATAAAATTGTATAAATTGTTAAATATTGTTAAAAATGAGGTTTTATTGTTAAAATAAATTTTATTTTATCACAATAACTATTTTATTTCAAAAAAAAGGATGTATACATTTATATGACTTTAAAATGAAGGAAAAAGTTTGAATATGGTGTTAGTTAAGAGAAAGATGCTCGTATCCTTGTTTTTCTTCTATGTATTTTTGCATATGGGCTTACTTGGGTAGAAACTTAATCCATTAGCCTCACTAATACCTTCTGCCTAGAGAAACTTGGTACTGTACGTAGTTTTCATTTTCTCATCTTCCCCAAATCAACTTTCCCTAAAAACAAAAGAAAACAATGACTCCTCTTTACTAAATCAATTTTAACTCATTTTAGCTGCAAATTAAAGAAGGAATCCACTTATATCAAGAATAGAAAAGGTAATCACAACCAATACCTAAAGAAATTTCATCTACATTCTTAGAACCTAAAATGATCTTGTCTATAACAAATTTTCTTTGCTGTGCATGTTTTGTTTCAGCCATTTCAGGTAGGGCTTCAATTCATCACCAAAGATCATAATTTGCAACCAAATTCCCTGCTAAATCTTTAAGGTGAGTGTAAGCTCACAAATTGCCTAGCTGAAAACGAATTTTGGTATAACCTTTTCGTTTATTATCCAAATTCAATAATCTTAGATGTCTCGAACAGCTAAGAATTTTCTCTAAAAGTTTCATGTTTTAAGGTTTTTGAAATTTTGAAGTTATATTGATCAAAAATGCATTTTATTGTTGCTATCTCAAGATAAAAATTACAGCAGTGTTGAATTTAGATTTCTGAACCGTTTTAAGCATAATTTTTTCATTTTTATCCAAATTCAATAATCTTAGATGTTCCGAAAGATAAGAATTTGCTCTAAAAGTTTCATGTTTTGAGGTTTTTGAAATTTCAAAGTTATATTGATCAAAACTGCATTTTATTATTGCTATCTCGAGATCAAAATTACAACAGTGTTGAATTTAGACTTCTGAACCATTTTAAGCACAACCTTTTCAATTTTTATCCAAAATCAATAATATTAGATGTTACGGAAAGCTAAGAATTTTCTCTAAAAGTTTCATGTTTTGAGGATTTTTGAAAATTTGAAGTTATATTGATCAAAAATGCATTTTATTGTTGCTATCCCGAGATCAAAATTACAACAGTGTTGAATTTAGACTTCTGAACCGTTTTAAGCATAACTTTTCAATTTTTATCCAAATTCAATAACCATGATGTACCACAAAGCTAAGAATTTTTTCTAAAAGTTTCATGCTTTGAGGGTTTTGAAAATTTGAAGTTATATTATCAAAACTGCATTTTATTGTTGCTATCCCGAGATTAAAATGACAGTAGTGTTGAATTTAGACCTGTGAACTGTTTTAAGTATAACTTTTTCAATTTTTATCCAAATTCCATAATCTTAGATGTTTCAGAAATCTAAGAATTTGTTATAAAAGTTTCATGTTTTGAGGTTTCTGAAATTTTGAAGTTATATTGATTAAAACTATATTTTATTGTGGCTATCCCGAGATCAAAATGACAGCAGTGTTGAATTTAGACCTGTGAACTGTTTTAAGCATAAAATTTTCAATTTTTATCCAAATTCAACAATCTTATATGTTCCATAAAGCTAAGAATTTTTTCTAAAAGTATCATATTTTGAGGTTTTTAAAATTTTGAAGTTATATTGATCAAAACTGCATTTTATTTTTGCTATTCCGAGATCAAAATGACAGCAGTGTTGAATTTAGACCTATGAACTGTTTTAAGCATAACCTTTTCAATTTTTATCCAAATTCAATAATCGTAGACATTCCAGAAAGCTTAGAATTTTTTCTAAAAGTTTCATGTTTTGAGGTTTTTGAAATTTTGAAGTTATATTGATCAAAACTGCATTTTATTGTTGCTATCCCGAGATCAAAATGACAGCAGTGTTGAATTTAGACTTCTGAACCGTTTTAAGCATAACCTTTACATTTTTTATCCAAATTCAATAATCTTAGATGTTTCGAAAATCCTAGAATTTTTTCTTAAAGTTTCATGTTTTGAGTTTTTTGAAATTTTGAAGTTATGTTGATTAAAACTGCATTTGATTGTTGCTGCCCCAAATCAAAATGACGGTAACAATGATTGTTGATCTTAGAATTTTTTTTAGCCAATATTTGACAAGTTGAGATGTTCAAGATCTTCTATTCTAGAAGTAATAATCGATGAGAACTGCTTATAGATTTTGTATTACTCGCCGATGAGATGAGGCGAGTCTTGAGATGAGATTTTACCCTTGCGGGAATTATGGTTTATGAGAAACTACTCTGAGATTTATTTACATTTACGGATGATACGAGGCAAGATATATGAGCATTCTGAGATTTTATTTTTGTGGTATGAGATTTTAATTTTATGATGTGGAGTTAACAAGCGAATAGTAAACCGTTTAGTGCGAACGTATGGTATGGGATGCATGCTAACATTTTTCGGGTTCCTTTCCGAGAGTTTGTGACACATCCACGAGTATGCCAGTGCTATAGACTTTCGGATTATCTGAGTTATGTGACTTCGGTCACCACGAGTTTTGGGACTTCGGTCACTACGATTTATGCGACTTCGTTCACCACGAGTTATGTGACATCGGTCACCACGAGTATGATCTTCGGGTCCGTGAGTTAGGTACCTAAATTATAAATAGCACTGGACAAGAGTTTAGCACGTGCAGTATTGCTTCAGCTTTGCAATCAGGGATCTGGCCAATCTGGGGGTTTTTGAGTTTTCTGAGTTTTATACAATTTTACTATTTTGAGATATTTTTGTTACATCAATAGCCTAGTGCTACATGAGATGTTATATATAGTGATTTCCTTTTTATGATATTTGAATTTTATCTTGAGTTCCATGAGATTCATATTGGAATTTCAATGAGTTTCTCTCATGACTTTCATATGATTCCTTGCATTTGAGTTGAATGCCATTAAGTGTGAGTTTCTTATGATGAGTTAAACCTATCCATGCGCCAACCCTTGGTGAACATATACCATGCATTGAGATTATACTATACTTGTATCCTTCCTTTATAGTTAAAGGAAGAATTCCCTTATGCACTCATATTCCTCATATCTTATACTAATATCAAGTTTTAGTTAGCCTGACCCGTGTATTTATTACTCGGGTCAGACCGAGTCGCAGGTTAGGTAGTTGGACTGTTAGCTTGCATTACCTTTTGGACTTCACCATCGACTTGGGATATGGCATAGTTTTTGTGTAGTAGCCTTTCCGTTGGAAACTTTTGATGTATATATTATTTTGTGGGGAATGTATGTATATATTGTGGTTGTATACCACTAGTGGCATGTTGTATTACATTTGATGTATGTATTCATATGTATCGTTTCTGTGTTGCTATTCTGTGACTTGTAATTGATAGTTATTATGTTTTGTTTCTGAATCGATCCTGTAGCCACCATAGTAGTGTGTTAGATAGGAATTAAGTATGTCGAATACTCAAGATGAAATGAAAAAAAGGAGTATAAATATCGACGTACTTAGCTCTTATCTAATGCAAGACTATGATGGTCGCCCTTAACCAACCCTATTCTCCGCATTTGCAGAGAGAATTACTATGTAATTCTCTTTGTTAATATGAGTCTCAGGATGGGGCGTCACCGCCTGGTATCAAAGCTGGATTCAGAACAAAAATGTAATAAATACAGAACAATATACACGATTACCATGCATCAAGTATAATACAAGTGTAAACATCATCCCCAATCGTAAATAAACCCAACTTTGTCCTTACCTTTTAGTTCCTTTGGGGGTTGATAGAAAGGAATATGTCTAGGAATGTTAATTTTAAATTCCGTAGTATTCCTTTTTTAATGCATTTGATTTGCTAATATCTACCCCTGTGAATAATTCTATTATCTTAACTTTCAGCTATGTCTAGAAGAGGAAGAGGTCGCACTTCGAAGGCAGGACCGTCTGGTGGTTCTCGTCCCGAAGGAGTTTATATGCCGACTGACCAGATTCTTGAGCTCATTAGGAACACTCAGCCTCCTTCCCCAGCTCACTCCTCTCCTCCATGCAAATCCGCATTTGCACGCATGTGCAGCGACTTCACCCACCTTGGAGGCAAGCTATTCAAAGGCTCCGAGACAGTTCTTGAGGTTCAGGCTTGGCTCCGTACTTGTGAGTGCATCTTCACTCGCATGGAGTTATCCGATCATCATCGAGTTCTTGTGGCATCCAGTATGCTACAAGAATGGGCTTTAGACTAGTATGATCTCCTTATAGCAGAGATGGATGGGTCCACCCTTACTTGGCACATTTTAGGGACCGTTTTGAGCTCAAGTTCATGCCAGAATCCAAGAAGGCATTTTTTGCCCGTCGCTTCCTCGATTTGAAGCAGGGCAAATCCTTCGTATTTGATTATGTTTCATCCTTCGAGTCTCTATCAAAGTATGGGATTGAGTTCATCGGCACCCCATACAAGAAGAATCTTAAGTTCGTATCTTGACTTAAGAAGTATTTGAAGAAATCTCTCATGCTTCAGCTTAATCTCTCATTCGAGGAGCTTGTGGATTCGGCGCTTCACTTCGAAGTTTTCAAAAAGGAAAAGAATAGTAGCGATGAGGTAGAGGTTCGAAAGAACCAACACAAGAAGAAATTCCCTTTCCAGAGATCCAAGTCCTTTCCTCCTAAGAAGAAGAAGAAGCAAGGCAATTCTAGTTCTCATCCTCACACCTCATTCAGCAAAGGTCTTATCCTGCTTCAACTATGATTCTCGAGACCATTTAGCTCGCGAATGTCCTCATCCCCGCGAATGTCCTCATCCTCGCAAGCAAGAGGGACACATGATTTCTACTTGATTTAAGAAGAAGAAGAAGGATGCTCGTTCTAGTAATATGAATGTGGCAAAGGCTTCTGGTAGTGCTTCTCAGTCTTGAGATATATCTCCCACTATTTTGGAGGGTTCTATATTGTTCCATGATCATACTATTAGAGTGCTCTTCGATACGGGTGCGTCACATTTATTCGTATCGAAGGAACTCATTGATAATTTACAGTTGGATGTTTCTTACTTGATTACTTCGTTGAGGATAGCGAATCCTATCGGGGGATCCGCAACCCTTAGTATGCTTTGTGAAGATGTTGAGATCCTTATTTGTGGCTTTTCTTTCCATGCGAATCTGCACGTGGTTCCTTCTCTTGGTTTTGATATGATATTGGGTATGGACTGGCTAGTTCAATATGATGCTAGGATTCTATGTTTAGAGAGAATCCTATACCTTCGACATCCCGACTCTCCTGCTCGGTTATCTCTTATACTTTGGGACGTCAATGGTGATTCGGAAGCTTCTCTATTCTCTCTTGAATCTCGAGACGATGATGATGATGTGTCTCAGATTCCTGTTGTTCATGACTTTCTAGACTTATTTGAGCCTGTTTTTGGTTACCACCCAAGCGGGCTATCAAGTTCCGCATCGACTTATTTCGGGCGCACAGCCTGTTAGTCGTCCTTACATGAGGATGTCTACCAAAGAGAATGAGGAACTCAAGAAGCAACTCCTAGAGCTTGAAGCTAAACATTTTATTCGATCTAGTTCTTCACCGTAGGGAGCCGCGGTGGTATTTATGAGGAAGTCCGATGGGACTCTTAGGCTATGCGTCGATTATCGTAAGCTTAATTAGTTAACCATCAAGAACCGCTATCCATTACCAAGGATCGATGATATGTTCGATCGGTTAAGTGGCGCTAAGGTCTTCTCACAGCTTGACCTTACCACAGGATTTCATCAGCTCCGAGTTACGGAAGATAGCATTCCACTTACAACTTTCTGCGCTCGCTATGGTTCATATGAGTGGCTCGTCATGCCGCTCAGTTTAACGAACGCTCCTACTTATTTCGTCGACCTTATGGATCGAGTATTTCGGGAATACCTCGATAAGTTCATTCTTGTATTCATCGACGGCATTTTTGTATATTCTAAGTCCGAAGCGGACCATGCTCTACTTCTTAGAATTGTTTTGAGTACTCTTCGACAACATCAACTCAAAGCAAAACTTTCTAAGTGCATTTTTGGTAAAAGAAAGATAAATTCTTGGGCCACGTTGTTTCTTCCGAAGGCATTTCGGTCGATCCTTCTAAGATCGAAGCCATCAAAAATTGGAAGAGGCCTGAGAGTGTTCATCAGATTCGTAGCTTTCTAGGCTTGGATGGTTATTACCGCCACTTCATTAAAGACTTTTCCCTTATTGTGCTTCCATCGACTAGCCTTATGAAGAAAGGCGTTTGCTATATATGGTCAGATAAGTGTGAGGCTTCCTTTCAAAGATTGAAGGAGCTTCTCACTAATGCTCCTGTTCTTGTGGTTCCCGAAGGGAATCAGGATCTTATTGTCTATACTGATGCCAGTCATAGTGGCCTCGGTGCTGTTCTTATGCAAAAGGATAGGGTAGTTGCCTACGCTTCAAGGAAATTACGTCCGAACAAGGTTCGGTACGCTACCCATGATTTAGAGCTTGCCGCCTTGTCTTTGCTTTAAAGATGTGGCGTCATTATTTGTTGGGAGAGCACTTTACTCTTTTCACCGATCATAAGTCTCTCAAATACTTATTCAACCAGAGGAATCTCAACATGCAACAACAGCGTTGGCTCGAGTTTCTAGCTTCATATGATTTCGATATTCAGTATACCCCTGACAAGGGGAATCGAGTGGCTGATGCTTTGAGTCGCAAGCATTCAGCTATTGTTTCCATGATGGTTGTAGAATGGAAAGTTCTTGAGACTCTTTCCATGTGTGATATTCATGATCGTGCTTCCACATCCAACTCTCCTATTCTATTATATAGCATGGAAGCTCGTCCTACTCTTCTACATCAGATTGCCGAGGCTCAGCGACAAGACTCTGACATATCTGCTCTTATTCAGAAGTGTAATTCTGAATTTCATGATGATATTGAGATGAGGGATTTCAGCATCGATATTCATAGGTGTCTTCGAAAGAAGGACCGTCTAGTCATGCCTCCTATTCCAGAACTTAGGCGGGACATTCTAGCTGAATGTCACCGTTCTAAGTATACTATCCATCCAGGCATCAGCAAGATGTATGCTGATATGCACCGCTTGTATTACTGGGAGAGCATGAAGCGAGATGTGGCAAGTTATGTGAGTAATTACATGACTTGTCAGCTTATTAAGGCCGAGCATCTGCGACCCAGTGGTCTTCTTCAGCCTTTAGAGGTTTTATTATGGAAGTGGGACCAGGTTTCTATGGATTTCATTGATGGCTTACCTCATTCGAGGTCAGGCCATAGCAGTAACCGGGTTGTTGTGGACCATCTCACCAAGTCCATACATTTTATTCCTATTAAGTCGAATAGGACGACATTTCTTTTATCGAAGCTATATATTAAGGAGATCGTGCGATTGCATGGTGTCCCTTCATCTATTGTGTGTGATCGTGATCCTCTTTTCACGAGTCACTTCTGGTAGAGTCTCCAGCAAGCTTTAGGCACAAAGCTTAATCTTAGCACAGCTTATCATCCACAGTCTGATGGACAGACTGAACGGGTGAACCGTATTTTGGAAGACGTGCTTCGTGCTTGTATCTTGGATTTGGTGGTAGCTGGGAGGATCATCTTCCTCTAGTTGAGTTTGCTTACACTAATAGCTACCAATCTTCTATCGGCATGGCTCCTTTTGAAGCCTTATATGGAAGGCCGTGTCGTTCTCCATCTTGTTGGCTTGAGTCGGGGAAAAAGCTTATTTTAGGCCCCAAATCTATTCGAGAATCATCTGAGAAGATCCATCTTATTAGTACGAGAATGAAAGAGGCACAGAGTCGTCAGAAATCCTAAGCGAACAACCGTAGGAGGCTTCTTGAATTCTCAGTGGCGACTTTGTTTATATTCGAGCTTCTCCTCCGAAAGGAGTGGTACGCTTTAGCCAGACCGGGAAATTGGCACCATGCTATATTGGGCCATTTTCAATTTTAGAGCATATCGGTCCTGTTGCTTATCGTGTAGCACTTCCCGATCAGTTTTCTAGAGTTCACGACGTATTCTATATCTCTCAGTTGAGGAAGTGTTTGCGAGATCCAGATTCTATGTTCGATTCTCATGCTTTTGAGAAGCTAGAAGTCTCTCCTAATCTATCATATGTGCAGCATCCTGTAAGAGTTCTTGCTTTGGAGACTAGACGTCTTTGAAACAAGAGTGTTCCGCTCGTGAAGATTCAGTGGTCCGATAATCCCAATGACTGCACTTGGGAAACCAGATAATTCATCGAGCGATCGTACCTTATTTTTTATCATCTCACTCCGAAGGTAAGAATTTTCCACTTCAGTTATCTAATTTCCTTTGTTTGATGAAATAAATTGTGTTGAATATAGATTTCCTCTAAATTTCAAGGACGCAATTTTTATAAGGGGGGAGTCCGTAACAACCCTGGTATTGGTGATTACCTATGATATTAAATTATAACCTTAGTTATAATTTAATATTGAAAATAAAATGGAGAAAATAAATTTGATTTAAATTGTTTATTTCAAATAAACAATTTGATTTGAGTATAAATATTGGGTTTTTATTTACTTTAAGTTAATAAATGGAAAATAATGAGATCTTATTAAATTAGAGTTAATAAATTGATCAATTGATAAATTTCAACATTAAATTGTTGAAATAAATATAAATTGATGAAAATAGAGTTTTAAAAGACAATTTTGAGAATTTGGAGTGAAAATAATTTTTCTGCAAGTTATGCTTTAAAAATGGTGTTTTCATACTAAAATTTTATAAATTGTTAAATATCGTTAAAAATGAGGTTTTGTTATTAAAATAACTTTTATTTTGTCACAATAACTATTTTGTTTCGAAAACAGAAGGATGTATACATTTATATGACTTTAAAATGAAGGAAAAAATATGAATATAGTGTTAGTTAAGAGAAAGATGCTCATATCCATGTTTTTCTACTATGTATTTTTGCATATGGGCTTACTTGGGTAGAAACTTGATCCATTAGACTCATTAATACCTTCCGTCTAGAGAAACTTGGTACTGTACGTACTTTTTATTTTCTCATCTACCCTAAATCAACTTTCCCTAAAAACAAAAGAAAACCATGGCTCCTCTTCACTAAATCAATTTTAACTCATTTTAGCTGCAAATTAAAGAAGGAATCCACTTATATCAAGAATATAAAAGGTAATCACAACCAATACCTAAAGAAATTTCATCTAAATTCTTAGAACCTCAAATGATCTTGTCTATAACAAATTTTCTTTGCTGTGCATGTTTTTTTCCAGTCATTTCAGGTGCTTAGGGCCTCAATTCATCATCAAAGATCATAATTTGCAACCAAATTCGCTGCTAAATCTTTAAGGTGAGTGTTAGCTCACAAATTACCTAGCTGAAAACGAATTTTGGCATAACTTTTTCGTTTTTTATCCAAATTCAATAATCTTAGATGTTCCTGAAATCTAAGAATTTTCTCTAAAAGTTTTATGTTTTGAGGTTTTTGAAATTTTGAAGTTATATCGATCAAAACTGCATTTTATTGTTGCTATCCCAAGATCAAAATTACAGAAGTGTTGAATTTGGATTTCATAACCGTTTTAAGCATAACTTTTTCAATTTTTATCCAAATTCAATAATCTTTGATGTTCTTGAAAGATAAGAATTTGTTCTAAAAGTTTTATGTTTTGAGGTTTATGAAATTATGAAGTTATATAGATCAAAACTGCATTTTAATATTGCTATCCCGAGATCAAAATTACAGCAGTGTTGAATTTAGACTTCTGAACCGTTTTAAGCATAACTTTTTCAATTTTTATCCAAATTCAATAACCTTAAATGCGACGGAATGCTAAGAATTTGTTATAAAAGTTTTATATTTTGAGGTTTTTAAAATTTTGAAGTTATATTGATCAAAACTGCATTTTATTGTTGCTATCCCGAGATCAAAATGAAAGCAGTGTTCAATTTGGACCTGTGAACTGTTTGAAGCATAACTTTTTCAGTTTTTATCCAAATTCAATAAATTTAGATGTTTCTAAAAGCTAAGAATTTTTTATAAAAGTTTCATGTTTTGAGGTTTCTAAAATTTTGAAGTTATGTTGATCAAAACTGCATTTTATTGTTGCTATCCTGAGATTAAAATGATAGCAGTGTTGAATTTAGACCTGTGAACTGTTTTAAGCATAACTTTTTAATTTTTATCCAAATTCAATAATCTTAGGTGTTTCAGAAAGCTAATAGTTTGTTCTAAAAGTTTAATGTTTTGAGGTTTTTGAAATTTTGAAGTTATATTGATCAAAACTGCATTTATTGTTGCTATCCCGAGATCAAAATGACAGTAGTGTTGAATTTAGACCCGTGAACTGTTTTAAGCATAACTTTTTCAAATTTTATCCAAATTCAATAATCTTAGATGTTCCAAAAAGCTAATAATTTTTTCTAAAAGTTTCATGTTTTGAGGTTTTTGAAATTTTGAAGTTATATTGATCAAAACTGCATTTTATTGTTGCCATCCAGAGATCAAAATGACAGCAGTGTTGAATTTAGACCTCTAAAACGTTTTAAGCATAACTTTTTCATTTTTTATCCAAATTCAATAATCTTAGATGTTCCGGAAAGCATTGAATTTGATCTAAAGGTTTCATGTTTTGATTTTTTTGAAATTTTGAAGTTATGTTGATTAAAACTGCATTTGATTGTTGCTGTCCCGAGATCAAAATGACAGTAACAATGATTGTTGATCTTAGAATTTGTTTTAGCCAATGTTTGACTAGTTGAGACGTTCGAGATCTCCTATTATAGGAGTAATAATCAGTGAGAACTGCTTGTAGATGTTGTATTACTCGCCGATGAGATGAGGCAAGTCTTGAGATGAGATTTTCCCCTTGCGGGAATTATTGTTTATGAGAAACTACTATGAGATTTATTTACACTTGCCGATGATATGAGGCCAGATATATGAGCATTCTGAGAATTTATTTTTGAGGTTTGGGATTTTAATTTTATGATGTGGAGTTAACTAGCGGTTAGTAAACAGTTTAGTGCGAACGTGTGGTATGGTATCCACGAGTATGCCAGTGTTATAGACTTTCGGGTCATCTGAGTTATGTGACTTCGGTTACCATGAGTTATGTGACTTTGGACACCACGAGTTATGCGATTTCGATCACCACGAGTAATGTGACATCGATCACCACGAGTATGACCTTCGGGTCCACGAGTTAGGTACCTAAATTATAAATAGCACTGGACCTGTAACGACCCGCTATTTTTGACTATTCGCATCCGCACATGTCGGACTTGAATAATTCAAAATACCGAATTGTTAATTTAAAATTGGCAAAACTGAATAGACACAGTAAATAAATAATCACAGAACACAGACACAGAGTAATAAATGCAGCGGAAACAAAAGATAGTGGTTCATGAAGCTACTATCTATATAACAGAGTTAAATAAATTACAACAGAAGTCTTGAATACAATAGTCGAATACAATATCAGAATGCAACTCAAGAACCAACTGGATATCTGAAAGCTGGAAAGATAGCTGGATCTCCAAGCGAAGCTCCAACTCCAAAAGTGAGTCTCGAATACTGGTACACTCAGTCTGACCCGAGCGTAAAGCAAAACACAAAACACTCGAGTCAGGATTAACATTCTTCTATCAATAAATCCAATTCAAGTGAAATAACAACTGAAATACAACTCAAAGGACGTTGGAATAACCATCCTCTAAGGATCCGTTAAACTATCTACTATGTAGTAATATACGCTAAATAGATAATGCCTATTAGTAATATAAAATATCAAAATAGTGTTAAGGCGTTACCATTATCCCCCTTAACACATTTTATATAAGTGTCATAGACTATACAGTACTGTAAACTCCACCGTAAACTAGTGGGCTATCAGGGAGTACTCCATAGGTATAACACAAAACAAATTCGTAGTGGTCGCGTATATAGAGATACAATTTGACAAAGCATACGAGGCAATACCCAAGGTAGTGAAACTACCGTTTGCCTGATCCGGACTGGTGAGAATGCATCGCCACAACGATCGCAACACCGTAAAACAACACTCCCAAAATTTGGAGGGTGCACCAATCAATAACAAGTAATGAGTAGTTTACGAAGAAGTGTGTTCGCTCGAGGTGGCTAACCCCATTTGGCCCGGCATGGCTCCTATTTTAGTCATTTCCAATTTGACACAAGTGTTAAGGCTATCCATTATCGTTCTCTTTCTTCAGTCATCACGTACATCATTCCCACCACTTCATTCTGTATCATACTCCGCGTATAGTTATTAAAGTGGTTTTCGGTTTAGACTGAGAGCATGTCCATAACCGATCCCGGTCTCTTTAATAACTTTCGTAATTATTTCACCTATTGGTCGTTTAATAAATTTCAAAACCAAATCAATTTCAATTTCAATTAGAATTTGTAAACCAACATTCCATTTGTCTTTCTATATCAATTTCCATAATTTACGTTTCAAAACTTCCAAATTACTATTTCAAAATCTTATAATTCAATTTCAATTTTATTTAAAACAATTCAAATATTTATTCAAGTTCGAATATAAATTTTATTCCGTAATCATTTAAATTAATTTAATTTAACATTTAAAACAATTTAAATTCATCGATCGATTTCATTCAATATTCGCTAAGTTACTTTATCATTCAAAACAAGTTCTATTAAATTTCCAATTCATTAAATCAATTTAAGTTTCCCTATATCATATCAAACTTCCAAATTTAATTAAATTAAATTCGTCAAATCAAATTCTTTAAATTTCAAGTCTTATATTAATTTAAATCAGTCACATTTTATTTCTTGTTAAAGAAATTCAATTTTACTTATTTATTTACTTAGTTACAAATTTCAAAACTCAGTTAATAAAGAAACTTAGTTCACTTATTCTAGAAGTTCAATTTCACTTAATAAAGAATTCAATTCAATTTAATTATTAAATAATTCAATCTTATTTAATTATTAAATTATTTCAAAACTTAATTATTAACTAATTTCAAAACTTAATTATTAATAATTCCAAATTTAATTATTAAATAATTAATTTCAAAACAACGTTCTTTCAACAACTACTATGCTAATATTTGTTTCAGATTTTTAAATATTAACATTTTCCTTTCATCAAATTCAAATCCCAACTTCATTTCAAATCTTATTATTTGTTCAAATAAATTCTTTATTTCATTTTCAAATTTAATTATTGACCAATCGGGTTTATTTAATACTCTATCCTAAGTCAAGTTCATTTGGGTATTTATCATTTCAACCCGATTCCAATTCAATTCCAAAAATCAAAGCATAGCAAAGGGAACCTGCAGTGTGATAACTGTGATGGTGTCAAAGTAAATAAACAAGCAATAGCAAACATCAATAACAATCCAATAATTTATTTAAATAATCCCGAAATAATCGTATTAATTTACATTTGTTGTTTATGCAAATTAATATAATTATTTCTAGAATCTACACTATCATTTCATATAGATTAAAGATTTTTACACTATTATTTATACGGTTCTTCACTTGATATCTACTATTCAATTTCATACTTCATCAATTTATACAACATACAATTAAATGGTCCAAGGTGTAATTAACTTTATTTCTACATGTCGAGTAATTAAACATTTAAGGGGTTATATTATACAAATTTAACTAATCAAATTCAACACATATATTGATTCAAATTTTAACTATACTACGTCAAATTCAATTGCATATTATTTATCACTTTATACATAAAAAATTTAACGTCCAATGTAAACATAAAACAATCAATCAACTATCAACCAAACTGGATTATCATCGTATGAGTAACATATAATGGTGTCAGATGTCACAGGTGAACTAATACAGGTAACACATATATAACAGTGTAAATAAATAACAGCAGCATATTTCAATTGTCGTTTCAATTGAAATCAAATTTAATAAATAAAAGAACATTAATCGTGAGTGATTGCTTACCTTTCGAGGCAAAAGAGGATGATGGCGATGAAAGTGGTACGAACATGCACAAGGATAACAGATACAAGACTCAGACGTGGATCTAGACAGCGATGAATCTAAAATTTTGATGGAAACAAATCGAAGTTAGATTGAACAGAGATAATACATATATTATAAATTTCCATTCTAAAATAATTTATTATTATTATTACTATTATACATATATTTTAAACGCACAAAAATAAAATATATGTTAAAATCATTATTGTTAAAACATACATGATATGTAAACATACTATTATTATAACAGACGCATGTATGAAAACCCAAAAACCAACAGACGCCACCAAGTATAATATATAATACTCTTTTGTACACAACATCTGTAAAAACAGCTATATATATATTATAAAAGTACATCTACATATAAATATAACTGCCGATTGAAAACATATAATATAACTAACACATACACATATACTCGAACAGTAAACTCAATATAACTTAGTTTATAAAAATATATATAACTAGCAGACCACAAATGTAACTTATTTTCTTTCAACTCAAACAACAATTTATAAAATCTGTACATTATAACAACTATACTATATACATAAATCAGACACTATACTATATTCATGATTTAAAACATATATCTTATATTCATACATACATGAAAAATATATATAACGATATATGTAAAATAATACTTTAAACCAAATAAATATAAAATACCCTATTGTAAGAATTTTGAAATCAAGCATAACATATATAAATACTATGAATATATGTATGACCAAATGGATTTACACAATAGTTGCTAAAAAATATGCAGCGAAAGTAGATGAGAACATTTATATGTATGCGAATAGTTAAAATGATACACTCATATAATGTAATATAGATAAAGTAATATACCTCAAAATGAAAGTAGATAAGAAGCAACAGTGGAACACATATAACAGATATATGTACATGTGGTTACACAACGTATGTACATTGCAGAGATCAGCTAGAAGCAGAGCGAACGCGCTCAATCTAAGTGGAATACTTCGATGCGCTGTTGTTCGCTGTAAAAGGGAAGGAGACTCTCGGTTACCCGAGCGAGGCGACGAAGTGTGGCTGCCATATCCTCACAGGCCGGAGCATGCAACCTTGCCGATGCGCAGCCGAGGTCAGGTGGCGGGAGGAGGAACACGAAGTGGTGGAGATGGTTGATGGGTTCAGTCAGCAAATGGTGGTGAGAAGATGCGGGTTGGAGGGGCGGAGAGAGGGTGGATCTTGGCCAGAGGTGGATGGTGGAGTTCGGGAGGAGGTTGCGGCGTAACGAAGTGGCGGAGGATCTTTGGTGGAAGCTCGGTTGATAGATCAGGCAATGCTAGGAAGAGAGGCAACAAATAAAAGGGTTGTTATATCTTGTTTGAAGGGAGGGACGTACAGTATTTGAGTCAATGAAAAGAAACAAGCAATGCACAACTTTATATATTAAAACATAATATTTTATCCTGGTAGCTAAACCAAAGTTGTATAAATTTTTTTGAGGAATAGTAAAAGCCAATCGAATTGAATTCAGGGAAACAATAAAAGCTGGTGTCCATTGGAATTTACACGGTGGGATATTGAAAGGTCAAAAGAAACGAAAAGTCGTACCGATACGATTAACCGTTACCGTGGATTCCACTGCGAACCAGGCTTCAAAACACAGCATTGAATATACCGTAGAGATCAGCATGACAAGACGATCAAAGCGGTATACAAATATCAGTGGTATGATTGCATTATAAAAATTCGAATTTTCTACTAGCGGAAAATGCAGCAAAAATGTAGAAAATAAGATTGACGGAGCTAAAGAAGCCCGAATTTGGAAAAATGAAAAATGACGCCTTGCTCAGAAGATGATTAGAATTTTTCTATGCAAAAATATTCAAGTTTCGAAAACATTTTATTTTCATTAATTCATAACTGATTAAATTGAAATAAAATTACACACGAAAATAACTTTCATATTTTCGGATGAAAATTTACCACCTTCCATATTTAAATATACGTATTCCAAATATAAAATTTTAGTTTCAAATTTTATTGCTTAAAATTTCTTCAAAATTCAATTAAATATGTTACTAAAACAGTTAAAATCTATGGGTCGTTACACTCTCCCCTACTCAAAACTTTTTATCCCCGAAAAGGAAGGAGAAAGGAGAATAAAAACAGCCAGAAGAAAATAGACTTGAATTACAGAATAAAACAATTAATTTGAACCATATAAATTTCAATTGAATTAATTAATATTCAATAATTGATTTTAAACTCAAGGAAATTCATTAAGTTGGTTTATTTTCAATTTGTTGTTGTCTGTTACAAAATTTATTTCAAACAACCATTTATTTTATTAATCCATTTATTATTCGACTAACTTAGTATTCTATTTTTTTCTATTAATCATTTTATAATTAAACTTTAAGTATATAACATTTATTATAAGCACTCAAATTTTATTTATAAAGACATTTTATATTGCATATTATCCAATTATCTTAATTTAACAATTTCAAAGATCACAAACTTAAATAATCATTTTTTTTATAATCATATTTTATTCGACAAATTTAATTCATCTTTATTCCAAATTATTATTAAATTTATTTCACTTAATATATCTTATCACATATATTAAGTAGATTTACACTTATTATAACTACTCAAATTTATTTAAAAATTCTTTTGATATCATTTTATATTGTATAATATTCAATTACATAGTTAAATTTTGAAAATTTAGGTAAGTTATATATAATGCAATTGAGTATTATCCAAATGAAATTTTACAATTCACTTATTTCAAGTTTAGCATTTAGTCAATTTTTTTTGGCTTTATTGAATATCATTCTTAAATCAAATTTTAATAATTAATTTCCGATCAATTTCAAACCATTTTATAGATAAAATAAATATATATACATAATATATCAAATCAAATTTTAAAATTTTCAATATAAATTATAAATCAAGTCATGTTTAGAAATTCAAATCAATTTATTTTTCCAAACAAAAGTGTAGCAGGGCTATAGAATAGTCTCTCCACTTTGAAACCCAAAAATGAATATCGAATCTTCTTTTTTTTTTTTAATAAAAACTCATTGGCGCCAAGCATGGGGGAATGCTAGACGTTTGGTAATTTCCCCTCCGACCAGAATGAAGGATCCCATTGAAGCGGCTAATCCCATGCATATTGTATGTACATCGGGCGAAACAAATTGCATAGTATCATAAATAGCGATGATGCGGCCGCCATCACCGAAATTATTTTCCAGCGGCAAAATAGGAGAGCACTGATTTTAAACAGTTATAGATTCTTCAAAACCATTTCTATTCGAAAATATTTTAAATAATATACATTTTAAATTTTTTAAAACCATAGTTCGAAATTATCGAAAATTAAATTCTCAAATTCTAGTTTAAATTCACATCAAATTCCAATCACATTATACCCACGTTTTATAAATTCATTTATTTATATTACAATAGTCAGTGGTTTACAAAACAATAAATGATAATAAAATATTATCATTTCAACAATCAATTTTATTAACAGTTTAGTTAAAGAAGATTCATACTCATATATAATATAATCATACATTTTATTTTACCAAATTTGAAAACAATATTGTGTCAGTTTGCTCTGTTCAAGTGTTTTGAAAATCCTATCGATAGCGTTGATCAGACGAATCGATTGGAAACCCAAATCAACATAACCAGTATATATATATATATATATATAACACTTAATATTAATTTACAAATACACTTCCTCGCTCGACGATACAAGAATGGATTTTGAAGCAAGGGTAGAGATTCAAATTTGATGGACTCAAATCAAGGAAAATTTTGATTCGAAGGTAGGTTCGAAACAAAAATAAAATGATTTAAATAACAAAATATAGAGATGGATAAGTTTATATAAATCGCGGGCAACCTTAACCGGGTCGACAGATCTCAAGAAATATAATTCAGGCATAGCAGGAGATAGATAGCATCGTAAACCGAGGATACAGAAATTTGCAGTAAATCAATGCCTATCGTATAGGAGTTTCACTCCTTTACAAATCAATTTGAGATTGGCGAGATCGCCGACTCATTATAAAGATTATTCGAAGTGGAGTTATGGGATACTCTAGAATTAAAAGAAGACGAACAGTGAGGGACATGAATGAATTTTGGAACCGCAGGGAACGTTCCAAATTCAAAGGAATCGATTCGAAAGGACGAGATTGAAACTCGAATGAAAGTGTTTCTGTAAATACATTTACCCTATATGCTGAGTTTTGCCTAGAGTTACCGAAGCTCTGATACCAACTATAACGACCTGCTATTTTTGACTATTCGCATCCGCACATATCGGACTTGAATAATTCAAAATACCGAATTTTTAATTTAAAATTGGAAAAACTGAACATATACAGCAAATAAATAATCACAGAACACAGACACAAAGTAATAAATGCAGCGGAAACAAAAGATAGTAGTTCATGAAGCTACTATATATATAACAGAGTTAAATAAATTACAACAGAAGTCTTGAATACAATAGTCGAATACAATATCAGAATACAACTCAAGAACCAACTGGATATCTGAAAGCTGGAAAGATTGCTGGATCTCCAAGCGAAGCTCCAATTCCAAAGGCGAGTCTCAAATACTGGTACACTCAGTCTGACCCGAGCGTAAAGCAAAACACAAAACACTCGAGTCAGCATTAACATTCTTATATCAATAAATCCAACTCAAGTGAAATAACAACTGAAATACAAGTAACTCAAAGGACGTTGGAATAACCATCCTCTAAGGATCCGTTAAACTATCTACTATGTAGTAATATACGCTAAATAGATAATGCCTATTAGCAATATAAAGTATCAAAATAGTGTTAGAATGATAAATAAACTGGGTTGTAATTAATTAATGTTAAGTAAGCAGGGTTTAGGTAATCCAAGTGATTAAAGTTGGTAATTAATTTAATTGGATTAATTAAATTAATTAGGAATTATATATTTATATTAAATCTTGCTTATGGATGATTGAATGATATTGGATGACTTGGGTTTTGAATATCTCTGATATTGAGTGTGATGTACTGTGATATGATATGAAGGATTGAACAATGTTATTGTAGGGTTATCTATCGATAATGAATTGGAATTACTGTGTGATTTATGATACCCTGTATTTAAATTGATTGTATCCACTTAAACTGGATTTAAGATGACATTGAATTCGAAGAGACCGAGTCGGGTATGAGTAAATACCCGAAACCACTTCGATTCTTTATAAATTGATATATGGAATCAATAGGCTGAAATGGAATGATTTACGTGAATTGGACCATTTAATGTAAGTTTTGGTACTTAGAAATTGATGTGTGATGTAAGTGTTGTCTAAAACGATTTGTGAAGTTGTAAATTGATACAAGTTACCCGGGTTTATATAAGTTTTATGCTTTTGTGTTCCATGCTAGATGGGTTTACTCACGCTGGTTTCCAGCCTGACCTGGGTGTTACTTTGATGTAATGCTCAGGTCAGACCGAGTATTACAGATTTTCAGGTAAGGACGTTCTGGAGCTCAGGAGACGAGCTGGATGGCAGGAACTTATGGAATGTTTCCGTTGAGTTATATTATTGTATATATCTAAGACATGTTGAATTGTATCTGTCCAATGTTTGTATAAAATTGTTGTAACTCTTATATATTGATGTAAATCGATAGATATAGTTTTCTTTGGTATAACTATTATTATTGATATTATATTTTATCCGCTGTGAATGTGAGATTTTGTGTTTCTTTTCTGTTCTTCTTCTTCTATCTCTTTTCTTCTTTTCTCTAACTATATGGAATTTTCGGGATTGAAATTTCCGGGTCGTTACGCCAATGGAACAAGTCTCGTGGTCTAATTCAATCGTATGGAGAAGATAGCCTTTTATATTAACTATCTAAATTAAATTAAATTAAATTATTTCTAGGCGTTTTCTGATCGTACGACCAAACGGTAAACCCAATTGCTACGAAAATTGAAATCCGTTAAAAATACACTATTACAGATCCAATGAAACTGGTTTCGTCGAATTCCAAGACTGTGCCCTAGCTCGCTATTTTAACGCGTCGAGTAAATCGACGATTTCCAAAATTTCCAAAATCACTTGAAATTCCAGTTTTAGCTCATTTATAATTCAAATAGAATTTATATTCACATTAGAATTTGTTTTTGATTCATATTCAATTCAAATTCTAATTATCCACTATTTCCGTATTACGATAAGTTGTTATATTTTGAATTTTAAATTCATTCTAAAATTTCAACCAATATCTTCATATTCAAAAATCAAATTATATTTCAAGTCCATATTTCAAACAATTTGAATATCCCAAATCAAATGTCAAAAAATCCTGGTCGTTACAATTTGCAAAGTATAAGTCAATGTTAGCTATAGGACTTTTCTAAAAAAAGTAAGAATGTAGAGAGTGAGAAAAACGAAAAAGAGTTATTTGAAAATTTCCTTATCCAAGGCCTTTAAATAGAAGATGAAGAGAAGTTTTTCTTTGCAAAAGGTGAAAGGAAGTGTCTGTTCATTTAAAATTGAAAGTTGCAACTAAAGGCCAGTACGTTGACATACTAGTTTCGATATGTCGTATCCTAGTTTGAAATGGCAATCTTTTAATAAAAATTATGCTAAATCCTTTAACTTGTAAAACCAATGTTAGATTTTTATATAAATGTCGTGGAGAATAAAATAAAGAGTTTATAAAGATAAAATTTCAAAGAATTTCTAAACAATCTTTAACAATTAAAATAAGGCTTGATATACTTAGAACTAACTACGTTTTGTTTTGTACTCTTCCAGCCTTTGTTCCATGAATCTCTTGTATTTTTCTAGGTTTGCCTTTAAACATCCTGTAACAACCCATAAATTTTATAAATATTTTTAATTCAATTTAATTGAAAACTTTGATTTTTAAATCATTTAAAATTAAAATTTTGGAATTTTCCAATGTAATTTTGGATTTTTTTTATAAACTATTGTCCAAATACAATAAAATAAATATTTTTTGAAAAAATTATATTTTGGTCAACTGTGGTCAAACTTTGACTTTCAGCTGAAAATTTTGAATTTGAATTTTTAATTTCTAATCTTTTTTTTGAAACTATATTTGATTCTGATATTGGTTTTTCGTTTCGTAAAACCATGTTTTATACTTTTTAAATTTGATAAATATCAGCGTTTTACACGTGATTATTTTCCGTATTTTATTCGTTATATTCTGTTATTTATTTCCTATGTTCATTTCTATTTTTATTTTATTTTCTATTTCTAATTTGTTTGGACTTTTATTTGATTTTTTATTTGAATTTTGGGCTTGGAAATTCAAGAGATATATGTTTTCTTTTTCTTTAATTCATGACTTTTCCTTTTCTAGCCTCATCATTTCCTAGCAGTGCATTTCTAACCCTAGCCGCCACTTCTTTTTACCATTCACATGCAAAATTTATTCCCATCTCATCTCTTTCTCATTTGCGTTCTTGAAAAAAAAATTACAGCAAGTTTTTCCTCTCATGGCTTCCTTTTTTCTCTTTTTCCATTTTGTTTTCTTTTGTTTTCTTCAAGCTAGCTCAGCTACACCTCTTCTAGCCGACCACAACTCCTTCCCACCACCACCATGATCGGCTTTCACCCCTCCTCACCACCACCTTCCATGGCCAGCACGACCACCTCAACTGACCAATAGCCGTGACCACTTGATCACCAAAACATGAAAAAAAACCTAGCCGAACTCCATTTTTTTCACCATCTCCACCTTGTTTGCCTCGGCCTCCACCACCTACTGCTCCTCCAGCCTCTTGCCGTGACTGACATGACAACTGGCCGCCACTTTTGATCTGACCTGACCATGCTTGAACCCAGGCCGAGACCTTTAGCCTAGGGCCGAACCCAATGCACTTGAATCCTATGACCATTCACCTAACTTGCCTATTTGTATTCATGAACTCCTACCTCTTTACTTCCTATTGCTTTGCCTTCTATTTTCTGCCCATGGCCGAGCCTAGTTGCTTCAGATTTGATCATGGCTAAGCCTTATGTGATGATGGTTGAGCTTATCTACAAAGTGGCCCAGCCCACTTGCATTGGCTAAGCCAATTTTATTTCCTTTTGATCCATATTTATTCATTGTATAATTTATTTCTTGTGTTGAATTATATACTTATATATGTTGTATATTTTGTTGTTACAAGATATAAATATTGGCTCATCATCCACTCGAATCTAGTCGTGCCTTTTCGTTCTTTGCGGAGTTTGGATTTGTGTTTTGAATTTGATCTCTAGCTTTAGAAGGTGAGTTTATCACTCTCGACATTCGTACTTAGATAATTGTGAAACAATGTCATGTGAATTGTTGTTGATGATATGATAGTAATTTAAATATGCCTGCGATATGATTATATGATGTTGAAATCTGCTTATAAACCTGTTACATCATCTGATATGTTATGTTATATTATACAGTTTATTTTATTTACTGTTTCTCACACTGCAAGTTCCATGTAGAATAGAATCACTATGGGTTGAAATGATACATACCCGAACGGACTTTAGAATAGGAAAAAATCGTTATTAGCTGAAATGATAGGCTTACGCGATTTTTATTTTATTTTTTGACTAGGGATTGCGGGTTTGAAATGATAGAAACCGGATTTTGTTTTTAAATTACGGATTGAAATGATATATTTTCGTATCACTTGACCTAGGTTAGAAAATTATATACAAACCCGTGGTTAATTTTCAATATTTTTTGAAAATTATTAAGTATTTTTGAAATTTAAATTATGAAATTTTAACTTAAATTGGATTTAAATGATTTGAATAAATGTTATAGTGATTTTCTATAAGTTAAAATGTATAAGTGAATAAATGGTTTAAAATGTAATTTAAATATGACTTAACTTGAGAATTGCAATTTAGTTTTCAAAATGTAAATTTTAGGCTTAACTTAGTAAAAAGAATATTTTATTTATGAAATGTGAAATTTATAAAGTATTAAATCATTTGTTAAGATAAAAAGTTAAGTAAATAATGTACATTTGACTTAATAAATGAATTATAGTTTAATTTGGATAATTATTTATAAAAATCTATTTATTCAACCTATGTTAAATGATATCCAAATAAATATTTTTTGAAAGTGAGATATGTTTTATAAGTCAAAAATGGTGAACAGTTGAAATTATAATGTCTCTTAAATGTTATAATAAACCATAGTTTTGTACTGGCTGCATTTTCAAAATGCTGTGGTTTTAAGGTAGCATTTCCTAAGTGCTACCATTTCTTAAAGTGTACAATATTTCTTAAATATCACTATATCTACAGTAGCATTTTTAAAGTGCTGCAGTTACTGAAATTGAACTGTTTTTGAAATATCACTATATCTACAGTAGCATTTTTAAAGTGCTGCAGTTTTTGAAATTGAACTGTTTTTGAAATACTAATATATCTACAGTAGCATTTTTAAAGTGCTGCAATTTCTGAAATTGAACTGTTTTTGAAATATAACTATATCAACAGTAGCATTTTTAAAGTGCTGTAGTTTTTGAAATTGATTTGCTTTTGAATTACTAATATATCTACAGTAGCATTTTTAAAGTGCTGTAGTTTCTGAAATTGAAGTGTTTTGAAATACTAATATATCTACTGTAACACTTTATAAGTGCTGCTGTTTCTGAAAAATACGAAGCTTTGAAATTGTTATAATTGAATTAAAGAACTTAGAAAATGCTAAAATTTTGGAAATTGAATATTTGATTTGAAAGGATAACGACTTCATATTTAAATGGTTTAAATGAATTATTATTTTGATTTGGAATATAAACCATTTTTGAAATTTATAACCATGGGTTATAATAACGGTTGGTTGTTAAAGCGACCGGGATCGGATATGGGCATACTCTTTATTGATATCGAAAACCACTTTAACAACCGTCTATGCGGTGGAGATCCAGCATGAAGTAGGATGGTGGCGACGTCCTTTGAGGTATGAAAGTGGACCCAACTCCTGTGAGTTGGCATAAGGTGGCAAAAACAGGAGCGATTAAAGGGCTAATGAGGTAGCTCCTCTTATTGGACACACTTCTTCATTGCCATTCTATTACTTTGTGACTGATTGGTGCACACCTTTGATTTTTGGGAGAGTGGCTCGAGGTGGGCGGTAGTGGCTGCAACGTGTTACCACCGGCCCGGAAGTGTAATTGATATATCTACCCTGGCATTGCCTCGTTGTGCTGTGTCACCTACCCTAGTGCGCCTTGTACGATTTTGGTTTTGTACCGTACCTATGGAGTATCCTCTGGTGGCTTCCCGATCAAGAGGGACTATGGTACTGTATAGACTATTGGTACTATAAAATGTGTTAAGAGGGATATTGGGTAACTCCTTAACAATATTTTTAAATATATTATACTTTACTTTAGACACTATTATAATAGCGTATGTTACTACATAGTAAATATTTTAACGGATCCTTAAAGGATGGGCAGTCCCAAGCATCCTTTAAGTTACTTGTGCATTGGATTACAGTTCACTTGAGTTGGTTTACATTGTATAAGTATGTATGTCCTGACTCGAGTGTTTGTATTTATTTTCTTACGCTCGGGTCATCCTGAGTACCAGCTTTGGATTTCACCTTCTAGAGCTAGATTTGCTGGAGACTATCTATCTAGTTGTTATCTATTTCCATTCAGTATTTTTCTATTCAGCTTATGTACTGGTGAACATTTATGTATTGGGATTTCCGTTGTATTTACTTTTTAGACTATGGTATTTTGTACTTGTTTTGAGACTGTATTTGTAGTAGCTTCATGAACTACTATTGTTATTTTATTCCCGCTGCGAGTTATTCTGAAATATATGTGTCTATGATTTTGTGATTGGTTTTATGTTCTCCAAATTATATTACAATCTATTATTTTGAATTATTCAAGTCATACATGTGTGGTTTTATTGTCGATTTGAATGGTCCAAAATCGTGGGTCGTTACGTTTGGTATCAGAGCAAGGTTTTAGGCAAACCTTAGCCTACGGAGCAAAAAACTCATTATAGATATGGTAGAAATACCCTAGAATGAGTGAAATCAATCTTAGAATCCTTTCTTTGTGAGAGAACGTATTTTAAAGTATAAAATGATTTTCAAATGATTTTCAAAGAGTATTTTGA
This sequence comes from Allium cepa, assembly GCA_030765085.1. Classification (NCBI taxonomy): domain Eukaryota; kingdom Viridiplantae; phylum Streptophyta; class Magnoliopsida; order Asparagales; family Amaryllidaceae; genus Allium; species Allium cepa. Next base: position 408,567,315 of record CM060928.1, on the reverse strand, counting down.
TATAAAAACTTTTCTTGTTTTGAAATCAAATTTTCTTAACTTCTTTATTTTCCTTATCCACCTTGTTAGTAATTTCTTGGTTTGGGATATTCAATTCCCGTTGCATCTTATCTTATCTCATCTTATCTTGTCGTTGTTTCTCAATTACCTCTGTCCTAAAATTCATTTTTGATTTTTCAGGATGAGTGGTAGGAATGTTAGATGTGACAACCCAGAATTTTGGATAATTGAAATTGAAATATTTAATTGATTTTAAATATTTGTACAATGGTTTAGCTTGAATTTTAAATGTAACTATGTATTTGGTAATTTAAAATTTTGAATTTAGTTATAACAATTTGGGGTAAAATGTTGAATCCTGATTTTTAAGCTGATTTAAAATAATTTGAATTCTTGAAAAATTTATATTGATGATACTGAAGATAATAGAAGCTTTGGAATGAGATTTGAAAGTGATCTGTTCAGTTTTGAAATTGTATCGTTTAAATCGATATTTTAAAATAGCCTTCCGAGGCATAGTCTCGGAATTCAACGAAACCAGTTCCGTTGGGTCCGTAATAGTTAGTTATTATTGGATTTCAAATTTCGTAGCTTCTGGAGCTATCGTGTGATCGTACGAGAAAAAACGTCGAGAAAATAATTAACTGAATTATATATATATATATATATATATATATATCTGAAAAAAAACAAAAAAAATCAAATCACAGCCACCCTATGTTTTCTTTAGCCAACCTACCTCTGTTATAAGCCGACCTATCCCTCTCTGTTAAATCGTGTGGATCTTCCCTCTCTTCCAGATAAAAATCGTATCTTGCTCAATTCAGACGAAAACAAATAATGGTCGAAGCTTTCCCTTCCGTTCAGAAGAAAAAGAAAAAAACAAACTAGAGTGAAAATCGAAAAAATGGACGAATAAGTTTATCTCCTCATTTCAGTTCCACTATTTCAAATAAAAAAAAAGAATGGGATTCATGGCTGCGATTTCAAATCGCGACCAACTTCGCGTATATGGGGAAGCCGGCGCTCGTGCGCGCAGGAACATCCACGACAAGTTGTCATCGTCGAGAAGCTAGGGTGGCATTCGCGATGGAATTCGATTGATGGGCCGGTGTTGCGCACTCGCGTGGGAAGTCACGTGTGTGCTAGGGCAGGGATCGCGAGTTCTGGAGCATGGCAATGGCAGCCGAGTATCGATGAAGGGGGCTAACTCGATTTCGAGCATCGTATGTTGGCTCGGCATCGTCCCTTGGTCGAGAAGGAGCATGACTCGAGTTGGCGTGTTGATTTGGAGGGGTAGCAGCAGTGTATCGACAGATTGCGGTAGGTATTTTCATTTGATTTATTTACGAATATACAGTAAGAAGACAGGAGTTTTTGAAATATTATTTGTGAAACCAAAAGAATTAATTTATTTTAGATAATGTATGTTAGTGATTAATTTGATTAGTAAACTTATTTAATTTATTTAGCTACTAAAAGATTTTTTTTAAAGAGGAAAATTTTTGGTTTAGAATAAAATATTAGTTAATTAAAATTATTAATACGGTAATTAAATTGTTCAAAATTAATAAATAAATGGTAATTGATTTTCCAATTTTTCAAAATATTAATTAACTGTATAAATTGTTTATACAAGGTCTATAAATCAAGAAGACAACTCTGGAATGGAAACGGATTGCAAATTAAAGCGATGGTGAGTTCTTCTCACTCAAACAAAGGGTATTGTTTAATTTTAAATAGTTAAATTTAAAATTGTTGGTTGTGTGTTTGGATGATGGTTGTTATTACTTGTTTTGAAATAGACCCTATATGCCGCATAATAGCGGAGGTTATTATATTAAACCCATATACCGTGATATTCCACCTCGAAGTGGAATTGGTATTATATATGTATTTAGAGTTGATTTTCCGCATTATATAGTGGATGAGACCTCATTACGCCGCATAATAGCGGATAATATTTTATAAATCCCATATACCGTGATATTCCACCTCGAAGTGGAATTGGTATTTAATTGTTGTGCTAACGTCTGTGGATGCAGGGAATCAGGTTGGAGGGATCCAACTGGATTCCACAAACAATTGAATTTGTTTCATTTGTTGTGTGTTAAATTTTTTTTATAATCTCTGTGTGATTATATTGGAATCATTGTAGGCTAAAATTTAGCCGAATATATTTTTGGTATCGTAGGATACCAGAAATAAATAAAATAGGATTTTTGAATTTAAGTAGAAAATCTATAGTGAAATCCTATTAAATAAGTTTCAAAATATGGGGAAAGATTTTTTTTAAATGGGTTTTGAGTAATATTGTTTGATAGTTGAAGAATTTATTTAAAATATGGATTTTAAATAGTTTGGAAAAAAATGAAGGGATTTATTTTTAAAAGATGATGAATGTGGAAATCCATTGAAAATTGCTTTGGTATTTGAAAATAAATCTTTGGGAATCAAATTGAAATTTGATTCGATGTGTGAAACAAAATTTAGAAATCAATTTAGAAATTGATTTTGGTGGTTGAAAATAAACCTTTGGAAAATCCATTTGGAAATTGATTTGGGTGTTTGAAACAAATTTGGGAAATCAATATGGAAATTGATTTGGTGTTGAAAGTGGATATTTGGGAATCGATTTGAAAAAATCTTATATCAATGGATATTTAGAAATTTGAATTCACAATGGAATTTATAAAGGAAAGGAATTTACGGATTTGGAATGTCAATTCGAAATAAATCAAGAAGGGTTTATTAAATTGGTCTAGGTGGACAATTTTGAAATCAAAGTGTATTTTCCCTGAAAAGCCGAGTATGTTTTGAAAGTGGCTTTTAAATATAAATTCTAAAGTTCTGAAATGGTTTGTAAAAGAATATTTGTGAAGAAAGTATTTTTGCAAATTGTTTCTAAATCTTTAGAGTAAAGATTTATTTAAGTTAATTTTTAGAAGTGACTGTTTTAAAAGATTTAATTGGTATTTGTTTTAGAAAATAGTTATTTAAAACAATTATACTCTATTTACTGATTCTATTTCCAAGATTAGTTTGGACTTGAAGTTTTATATGAGATGATAGTATAATATTTTTATAACTAATATTTTAAAATCAAGTGTTTAAAAATAGTTTTACTTTAAAATATTTCCAAGTATATATTTGGACAAGTGATTTAAATTATTTTAAAATAATTGAACTCTGCAGATTTTTCAGTGGAAATAAATTATTTCGGGAATTTTATCCCGCGAGTGAAAAATGATTTAAAATTTGTTTTTAAAAGATTAAAAAGTGATTTGAAATTTGTTTCAAATGGTTGAAGTGTGAAAATATATCTTGCGAAGATATTTTAAAAATAAATAATTGGGAAAATTATTTAAATCTAGAAATTGTTGTGAATGTTGATTGATAGTTAAATAACCGACTATTAACATTTGCCTTTAAATGGCGTTTGAATTTCGATGCGACCGGGGGTCGGATTCCAAGTGGATATCCGAAAACCACATCGAGCCTTTGTGATTGTGATAGATCTTTTATTTAAAAGATCAAAGTGGAAATTGTTGTGATTTGTTGAAATCTGAATGAGCACTTATTTTTAAAAATAAGCGCTCATTATTCGGATTAGCGGGAGAGGACCTTTGTATCATATAACCCATTCCGAATAATGATACGACGAAATGGGATTGCATTTGAAGACCGGTGGTGAAGACCGGGTATTTGCGAGAATGATAGGATGACCTATCGATTGTCTCTACACTAAGTAGCTAAGGTATAGAGATTCCCTAAGTGATGGGAAGTCCGATCGGGATTGTGAATACCCGGACTGTAGGGGCTTCTTCAGAAGTGCCTTCGGTTCTGTTCAAACCCGAACAGACTTGTATGGATGTGTGTCTGACGTTACAAATTGAGATCTAAAGCTGGTTTTAATCAAATACATTTCTGTTGGTGGCGGAGAATTTATTCTCTTAGCTTAACACCCTTCTCTGAGACGTACGAGCTCAGAGGTTATGTAGTTGATGGTTACTAGTGATACATTCCCAATTTGGTAATGTGGCATACGAAGTGCTGCGGATCATTTGTTGATCAAAACATGGCTTTTGTGAAAAGCGTAGCTTTGTAGATGAGACTTCGTCGAGCCTCACAATCCAGAAATGGTCGAAACAGGAATGTTGCGTCAAGGTTTTTAGGGGTCGCGCCCCTAGGGTATTTCCATTTTCTTCCGGATAAGAGGTTATATCATGGCATGGAGCCCAGATATTTGACCTATGCTGATGCTGCAAATTATTATACTTTGTGGTTGTTGCTTTGCGGTTGAGGATCCTCGGATAAAGGTCGGCAACGACCAGGGATGGCATACTTTTTTTGTATGGCGTTATCAAATTACAGCTTCATTGCACCCAGAAGCGCGTGGTAACTCGGCCTTGTGTCAGCAGAGATCCGGTTAGGTTCTCGAGGCGTCCCGCCAGAGGCATTCCCATGTGGCAATAGGAAGTTCCTTAGCCTGACCATTTGTTGGAAATCCAAACAAAATAATATGAGTCCTGTACGGTTTTAGTTGTATCACCTGTCATTTACTTATGGTGGCGCCCCACTGTTTAGATGGTAGCTATAGTAGGCATACAATAATGGTTGTATGCTGGCTAAGATTAAAATTATACTTTCGAAATGATTTCTGCACTATTCACTAATAATAATATCGAAAGGATTTTACGTATTAAGCATGTTTGACTATCATAAGGAGAAATCTTCTCCAATTCTGCGTTTGCATTGTGTGTGTGGCGGGAGGCCTTATGGCAGTTTCATTTTCCAAAAGCGTAGCGAATTTCTTTTTATTTTCTTTGTGAAAATAACTTTTTTTCAGATCTTACACCAGTCCCATGACTGACCTGGAGTTTATTGTTCCCTTTCTAAACTCTGGGTGCCTATAATTTTCTACACGGGCAGCCTAGAGTCAGGTTCTCAGTTATTCTGGAATTCAGGAGATGCTGTGGAGATCAGGAGCAAGCTGGATGGCGAAGCGTATCACTAGTATATGTTATACCTCTTTTCCGCTGTTGTTGTTGTAACACTCTGATAATGTAATGTGATGTAATGTTATAACTGATATAGTTCTTTGTTTTAAAGATATTCATTTATCTTTTATATGTTGTTCCGCTGCGATATGTGAGATTCTGTTATTGTTTCTGTTTTTTCTTCTACCTTCTTCTTCTTTAAACCCTAATGGTTCGGTTTTCCGGCGCTCGATGGTTCGACAGTTGATACAGTGGACGTATTAATGTCGACTTTCGAAAGTCGAAAAATCGGGTCGTTACATTAGTGGTAGGGGACGTGGTGTTGCCCCAGCTCCTGAGCCTGCTGCACCAGCTAGGTTCACTAAACTCTGTAAGGAATACACTGAGCTTAGTGGAACCAAGTTTACCAGATCTGAGAGCATTATTGAGGCTCAGCGGTGGTTGAAGGATTTGGAGAGGATTTTCTCCAGTAGTCTTGAGATCACTAATGCCCAGCAGCGTCAGTTGGCAGCTTGGTAGTTGAAAGAAGCAGCCTTGGATTGGTGGGAGTCTATCACGGCTCACACTGTTGAGGCTAACATTTCTTGGGAGCAGTTTAGGTATCATCTTCTATTTATTTTGAATTTGTTTCAGTTTTCTCCTTTTGAAATCTGTCTTATGTTACTTTATCGTGCTTTAGGGATGCTTTTGTTGTGAAGTGGATTCCCGAGGCAGGAAAGTCTCAGCTGTATCGGGAATTCACGGATCTGAAATAGGGTGATATGTCTTTTTCTTAGTATGAGAGGAAGTTCAATGAACTTTCTAAGGTTGGCCCTAATATGATTGACACTCCTCTCAAAAAGAATGAGAAGTTCATTGCTGGTGCCCGTCTGGAGTATTATCATCGTCTCATCGCTCATGTGCATAGCCCTTTCACTACTCTGATGGATATGGCCATTAGATACGAGAATCCTACTTCTAAAGATCCTCCAGCTGCTCGTTCTGTTTCATCTCAGTCTTTTTTTTGGCAATCCTAAGAAGAGCAACCCCAAATTTCACCATCAGAAGAAGAATCGAAACAAGGCTCCTGGTTTGGGATCTTCTTCATCTCAGAGGAAGTCGATCGACCTATCCTCCATTACTTGTTTCAGATGTAATCAGAAGGGACACTATGCTAATAACTGTCCTACTTTAGTTGGTGATGCGGTTCCTCCAGCTCAGTTGACCAGGCATGATCTCTGTCACATTTGTCTGTAGCCTGGCCATTTCAAGAACGATTGCCTCACTCAGCAGAAGGGCAAGTCATCTGGTATTTTTGTTGTTACCTCTTATCTTCACCAGCTCCACCACCTGCACCTGGACCTCCTCCTGCTCCTATTGATTCACAAGGTACACTTAAGGGCACTTTTTCTCTGTTTTATTTTCCTGTTTGGGTTCTCTTTGATACTGGAGCTTCCCATAGCTTTATTGTTGTGGATATTTGTAATAAATTTGAGCATCTTCTTTATCGTGAGTTGGCTCCTGTGCCTTTGTGTGTTTCAAATCCTATTAGGGGTCCTGCGAACCATAGTAGGATCTGTATAAATGTGAAACTCTTCCATACTGAGAATGGTTTTTCGTACTGAGAGTGGTTTTTCGTACTGAGAATGGTTTTTATGAATGGTTAGTTATGCCTTTTGGTTTGACTAACGCTCCTTCTTTCTTTGTTGATTTGATGAATCGTGTTTTCCATGATGTGCTTAACAAGTTTGTTCTAGTCTTCGTCGATGATATCCTTGTCTTCTCTAGGTCAAGGGAAGAGCATGAGTCGCATTTGAAATTTGTTCTGGAGACTCTTAGAAATCATCAGCTGAAGGCTAAATTCTTGAAATGCCATTTGTGGAGGGATGAAGTCTGATTTTTGGGGCATATTGTTTCTAGAAATGGAGTTTCTGTTGATCCAGTCAAGATCGCTACGATCAATGTAAGTCTTTCTTTTCTTCTTTGTCTATAATTTGATCATCCTACCTTTTCTATGGTCCTTATTTCTCCCTATACTGTTGCAGGATTGGGAAACTCCTAAGACTCCATCTGATATTCGCAGTTTTCTGGGCCTTGTCGGTTACTATCGGAGATTCATTGAGAATTTTTCTCGGATTGCTGCACCTCTCACTGCATTAACCCGAACGAACGCTAAGTTTATATGGAGTGATAAGTGTAAAGATTCATTCAATGATTTGAAGCGTAAGCTTACTTCCGCACCAGTGCTTACCATCCTAAATGGAAATGAAGGATTAACGGTATACACTGATGCTTGTCGTGAGGGTTTGGGAGCTGTTTTGATGCAAGATGGTAAGGTGATTGCTTATGCTAATCACAAGTTGAAGACCCATGAGGCCAATTATGCAGCTCATGATTTGGAATTGCTTGTTGTAGTCTTTGCTTTGAAGCTTTGGAGGCATCATCTTTTGGGTGCTAAGTTTAAGCTCTTTACTGATCATCAGTCTTTGAAGTATATCTTCACCCAGAAGGATTTGAATCAGCGTCAGGTCCGGTGGCTTGAGTTTCTTGCTTCTTATGATCTTGACATTGGCTATACCCCTGGAAAAGCTAATGTTGTGGCTGTGCTTTGACTCGGAAGAAGGCTATGTTGTGTTAGCTAGTTGTTTCTTCTTCTTCTCTTTTAGATCGTATCATTGCTAAGCAGGATGAGATGCTTAGGCGTATGAAGGATATTGTTCGTAGCAGAGTTGGTGGTAGTAGTGTTGATGGTAGTGGAGCTCAGATCGATGATTGAGGTATTTTGAGGATTAATAATCGGATTTATGTCCCGAATGTTGATGGATTGAGGCAAGAGTTACTTGGGGAACATCATCGATCCAGACTTTTTATTCATCCTGGTGTGACGAAGATGTATCAGGATATGAAGAAGCTTTATTGGTGGAGAGGTATGAGGCGAGATATCTCTGTCTTTGTTAGTAGGTGTGCGACTTGTCAGCAAGTCAAGGTAGATCATCAGAAGACCCCTGGTTTGTTGCAGCTCCTTGAGGTTCCCAATTGGAAATGGGAATAGGTTTCCATGGATTTTATTGATGGATTGTCGAGGACTCGAAGGGGTAATGAGAGTATTTGGGTTATTGTGCATAGATTGACCAAATCAGCTCATTTCATTTTGATCAATTATGCCCGTTCTGCTTCCAGTCTTGCTAAGATCTATATGAGGGAGGTTGTTTGTCTCCATGGTGTTCCTCTTAACATTGTTTGTGATCTCACCAGTCCGTTTTAGAAAGCTTTTTAGGAATCTTTGGGTACTCATCTGAATCTGAGCACTGCTTACCATACCAGACCGACGGTCAAATGGAAAGAGTGAATCAGATTCTAGAGGACCTTCTTCGTGCTTATGTTCTGGGTTATGGAGGATCTTGGGAAGATCATCTTCATCTTGTTGAATTCACCTATAACAATAGTTATCGGGTATATTTTTCATCTTCTATTTTAACCTTATCTTAGTCTTTTACCTATCTCATTTCGTCTTTGAATTCAGGGTAGTATTGAAATGTATCCATTTGCTACTCTTTACGGAAGACCTTATAGATCTCCATCTTGTTGGATTGAATCCGATAATCATTTGATTCTTGGTCCTGATGTGATTTTGGAAGCTTCCGAGAAGGATGAGGAGATTGGAAGATGTGGATTGCTCAGGATAGGTAGAAGAAGTTTGTTGATCAGCGTAGGAGGAGTTTAGAGTTTTTTGTTGGTGATCTTATTTTCCTTAAGGTCTCTCCCTTAAGGAATGTCATTCGATTTGGTCCTAGAGAAAAGCTTGCTCCTAGGTTTATTGATCCTTTCTGTATCTCTAAGAGGATTAGTTCTTTAGCTTATCATTTGGATTTGCCTGAGAAGTTTTCTGGAGTGCATAATGTATTCCATGTTTCGCATCTTCGTCGATATTTGCATGATCCATCCTTGATTGTCCAGCCTTCTGCTCTCGAGAGTTTGGATACTGAGCCTAATCTTACTGTCGAGAGGAAGCCACTTCGTATTGTCGAAAGAGGTAAGAAGCAGCTAAGAAGGAAATCTGTCAACCTGGTCAAAGTGCAGTGGAGTACCGATGATCGGGATTGTACTTGGAAAACGGAGGAGAGCATGCATTCTTCGAATCCGGAAATGTTTGTTTTAGGTACTATTTGTTTTTCCATCTTATCTTTCCTTGTTTTCGTGTCTCGTTCCTTTTCGAGGACGAAAAGTTTTGAGTGGGGGAGAGTGTAACAACCCATAAATTTTATAAATATTTTTAATTTAATTTAATTGAAAACATTGATTTTTAAACATTTAAAATTGAAATATTCGAATTTTCCAATGTAATTTTGGATTTTGTTTATAAATTATTGTCCAAATACAATAAAATAAATATTTTCTGAAAATTTAATATTTTGGTCAACTATGGTCAAACTTTGACTTTCAGTTGAAAATTTTAAATTTGAATTTTTAATTTCTAATCTTTTTCTTTGAAACAATATTTGATTCTGATATTGGTTCTACTTATCGTTTCGTAAAATTCTGTTTTATACTTTTTAAATTTGATAAATTTCAGCGTTTTACATGCGATTATTTTCCTTTATTTATTTGTCATTTTCTATTGTTTATTTCCTATGTTCACTTCTATTTTTATTTTATTTTCTATTTTCTATTTTGTTTGGACTTTTATTTGATTTTTTTATTTGAATTTTAGGCTTGGAAATTCAAGAGACATGTTTTCTTTTTCTTTAATTCATGACTTTTCCTTTTCTAGCCTCTTCATTTCCTAGCCGTGCATTTCTAACCCTAGCCGCCACTTCTTTTTACCATTCACGTACAAAATTTATTCCCATCTCATCTCTTTCTCATTTGCGTTCCTGAAACAAAAATATTACAGTAGATTTTTCCTCTCATAGCTTCCTTTTTTCTCCTTTTCCATTTTGTTTTCTTTTTTTTTCTTCAAGCTACCTCGGCCACACCTCTTCTAGCCAACAACAACTCCTTACCACCACCACCATGATCGGCCTTCACCCCTCCTCACCACCACCTTCCACGGCCAGCACTACCACCTATATTGACCAATAGCCGTGACCACTAGATCACCAAAACATGCAAAAAAACCTAGCCGAACTCCATTTTGTTCACCATCTCCACCTTGTTTGCCTCAGCCTCCACCACCTACTCCTCCTCCAGCCCCTTGCCGTGATGGACATGACTACTGGCTGCCACTTTTGATCTGACCTGACCATGCTTGAACCCAAGCATAGACCTTTAGTCTAGGGCCGAACCCAATGCGCTTGAATCCTATGACCATTCACCTACCTTTCGTCTTTGTATTCATGAACTCCTAACTCTTCACATCCCATTGCTTTGCCTTTTATTTTCTGCCCATGGCCATGCCTAATTGCTTCAGGTTTGATCATGGCCGAGCCTTATGTGATGATGGTTGAGCCTATTTGCAAAGTGGTCGAGCCCACTTGCATTGGCTAAGCCAATTTTATTTCCTTTTGATCTATATTTATTCATTGTTTAATTTATTTCTTGTGTTGAATTATATACTTATATATGTTGTATATTTTGGTTTTACAAGATCTGAATATTGGCTCATCATCCACTCGAATCTAGTCATGTCTTTTCATGCTTTGCGGAGTTTGGATATGTGTTTTGAATTTGATCTCTAGCTTTAGAATGTGATTTTATCACTCTCGACATTCGTACTTAGATAATTGTGAAACAATGTCATGTGAATTGTAGTTGACAATATGATAGTAATTTATATATGTCTGTGATATGATTATATGATGTTGAAATCTGCTTATAAACCTATTACATCATCTGATATGTTATATTATATTATATTGTTTATTTTATTTACGGTTTCTCACACTGCAAGTTCCTTGTAGAGTAGAATCACTATGGGTTGAAATGATACATACCCGAACGGACTTTTGAATAGGGAAAAATCATTATGAGCTGAAATGATAGGCTTAAGCGATTTTTGTTTTATTTTATTTGACTTGGGATTGTGAAGTTGAAATGATAGAACGCGGATTTTGTTTTTAAATTACGGATTGAAATGATATATATCCGTATCACTTGACCTAGATTAGAAAATTATATACAGACCCGTGGTTAATTTTAAATATTTTCTGAAAATTATGATGTATTTTTGAAATTTAAATTCTAAAATTTTAACTTAAATTGGATTTAAATGATTTAAATAAATGTTTTAGTGATTTACTATAACTTAAAATGTATAAGTAAATAAATGGTTTAAAATGTTATTCAAATATGACTTAACTTTAAAATTGAAATTTAGTTTTCAAAATAGAAATTTTAGGCTTAACTTAGTAAAAAGAATATTTGATTTATGAAATGAGAAATATTAAATAAAGTATTAAGTCATTTGTTAAGGTAAAAAGTTATGTAAATAATGTACATTTGACTTAATAAACGAATTATAGTTTAATTTGGATAATTATTTATAAAAATTTATTTTATTAAACCATAAGTTAAACGATATCCACATAAATATTTTTGGAAAGTGAGATATGTTTTATAAGTCAAAAATGGTGAAAAATTAAAATTATAATGTCTCTGAAATGTTATAATAAACCATAGTTTTGTATTGGTAGCATTTTCAAAATGCTGTGGTTTTAAGGTAGCATTTCCTAAGTGCTACCATTTCTGAAAGTGTACAACATTTCTGAATTATCACTATATCTACAGTAGCATTTTTAAAGTGCTGCAGTTTCTGAAATTGAGCTGTTTTTGAAATATCACTATATGTACAGTAGCATTTTTAAAGTGCTGCATTTTTTGAAATTGAACTGTTTTTGAAATACTAATATATCTACAGTCGCATTTTTAAAGTGCTACAATTTCTGAAATTGAACTGTTTTTGAAATATCACTATATCTACAGTAGCATTTTTAAAGTGCTGCAGTTTCTGAAATTGAATTGCTTTTGAAATACTAATATATCTACAATAGCATTTTTAAAGTGCTGTAGTTTCTGAAATTGAACTGTTTTGAAATACTAATATATCTACTGTAACACTTTATAAGTGTTGTTGCTTTTGAAAAATATAAGGTTTTGAAATTGTTGTAACTGAATGAATGAACTTAGAAAATGCTAAAATTCTAGAAATTGAATATTTGATTTGAAAGGATAATGACTTCATATTTAAATGGTTTAAATAAATTATTTTGATTTGGAATATTACCATTTTTGAAATTTATAACCACGGGTTATAATAACGGTTGGTTGTTAAAGAGGCCAGGATCGAATATGGGCATACTCTCTATCGATACCGAAAACCACTTTAACAACCGTCTACGCGGTGGAGATTTTAGAATGAAGTAGGATGGTGGCGACGTCCTTTGAGGTATGAACGTGGACCCGACTCCCGTGAGTTGGCATAAGGTGGCTAAAACAGGAGCGATTGACGGGCTAATGAGGTAGCTCCTCTTATCGAACACGCTTCTTTATATGCCATTCTATTACTTTGTGATTGATTGGTGCGCACCTTTGATTTTTGGGAGTTTGGCTCGAGGTGGGCGGTAGTGGCTGCTGCACGTTACCACCGGCCCGAAAGTGTAATTGGTATATCTACCCTGGCATTGCTTCGTTGTGCTGTGTCACCTACCCTAGCGTGCCTTGTACGATTTTGATTTTGTACCGTACCTATGGAGTATCCACTGGTGGCTTTCCGATCAGGAGGGACTACGGTACTGTGTAGACTATTGGTACTATAAAATGTGTTAAGGGGGATATTGGGTAACTCCTTAATGCTATTTTTAAATATATTATACTTTACTTTAGACACTATTATAATAGCGTATATTACTACATAGTAAATAGTTTAACGGATCCTTAAAGGATGGGCGGTCCCAAGCATCCTTTAAGTTACTTGTGCATTGGATTATAGTTCACTTGAGTTGGTTTACATTGTATAATTATGTATGTCCTGACTCGAGTGTTTGTGTTTATTTTCTTACGCTCGGGTCAACCTGAGTATCAGCTTTGGATTTCACCTTCTGGAGCTAGGATTTGCTGGAGACTATCTATCTAGTTGTTATTTATTTCTGTTCAGTATTTTTCTATTCAGCTTATGTACTAGTGAACATTTATGTATTGGGATTTCTGTTGTATTTACTTTTCAGACTATGGTATTTTGTACTTGTTTTGTGACTGTGTTTGAGACTGTATTTGTAGTAGCTTCATGAACTACTATTGTTATTTTATTTCTGCTGCTAGTTATTCTGATTTATCTGTGTCAATGATTGGTTTTAGTTGCTCCAAATTATATTTCAATCTATTGTTTTGAAATATTCAAATCAGACATGTGTGGTTTTATTGTCAATTTGAATGGTCCAAAATAGTGGGTCGTTACACATCCTTTGTTCCTTTTGATACCCAGGATCTTCTTGATTCCTTTTGATCTGCTTGATTCCTCTTGATCTACCTGTTCTTGTACTTGAGTTCTTGTATTGATCTTCCTTGATGTGTATGTTGCATCTTTTCTTGATTGTCCTGCAATATTCTTTATAGAATTCCTATATTTCTTTTATTATATTATACATAAACTTGGAAAATCATACATACTAATATTTATCAAGTTATTACCGTCAAAACTAACATAGGTTGTTCTAACAATCTTCCTCCTTTTGATGATGACAAGCATCTAAATATCCATGGATAAAATATAAGATTAATTTAAATCTAACTCCTCCTAAATCAATTAATTCCGCCTATGTTAGTTCTCCCCTATCTTTTTGACTATTATATTTTATACATTCTCTCTCTCTCTCTCTTTGTCATTAACAAAAACATAGGTTAGAGAATCTATGTATAATAGGATTATGTGGTGTTATAAAGTATATTAGATATCATCATAAAGTTCTGAATCCTTATTTGATTACATGTAGGTTCTGCACATATGTTGACATGATCTATAGTGTATGTCAACATACACAACATTTTCCTGTGTTTTTGCTTTATGTGCAAATGTGTGTATGTGTGTTATATTTCTATAGACAATATGTTGTGAAAATAAACATGACTTCATTTGGTAGATAACATATTAGCATAAAAAAATACAAAAAAATGCAATTATTCACATAAAACACTTAAAATCGACGGCCTTAACCAATGGGCATTTGTGACCATGACAATTTGGGTAGGAAAGTAGAAGTTTCCCTTTTGTTCAGCAAGATTCCCTTAGGTGATGAAGATGATCTCTTCCTCTTCTCTTCTTCATTATCCACTATATGGTTGTGGATAACTAGTTTGCTTTAGTTTTGTTAATGATCATTGGATCGTTTGTATTATTAAGAAGATGATTACGAATGGTCTTAATCATCCTTCCTTGTCTTTTCTGCTCGTTCTTTAATAGGATCTATGAACTCCTAGTTCAGTAAGCATGTTCAGGACATGCTTCATTTGCTCATTGATTTATCCTAATTTGGAGAAATTGAAGTCATGAAATAGTGAAGAATTTTCCATATTGCTAATTTTAGATAAAGTGGGATCCATTAAATTAATATTTTATTGAGTTTTTTAGAGATGGAAGAAGAATAAACGAGCAAAAGTATGAAATAAATCAGTTTTACAATGGTTTAAAAAATTTAATTAAAGAGGGAAAGTTGTTTATGGCTGAAATGACATGCATGTATACATATGCATGTGTATATGTCAACATATGACTTGAAATTTTGTTTTCAATTTTTATAATGTTTTGTGATACACACACATACATTTATGTGTTTTTCTTTTATGTTTTTTGAGAATGGACATATGCCTAATTCTCTTCTTATTTTAATAATAGTATTTTGAATGAGTGGCTTGGTTAAAATGTGTGCTATTTGATTTTTGGTATTTAAAAATTCAAAAGTTATATCTCCTTTGCTTAGCTGATCACTTAGATAACGATGCCTTATGTCTTAGTGTATTTTCCTTACATGATTAGAAGGATTTTTTGATAAATTTATTATACTAGTATTACCATAGCATATAGGCGGTTGATTAATATTTATACCAAAATCTTTTAACATTTTTTGCTTATACAAGACTTTTTCACATTCCAAAGCCATAAATATATATTGTGCTTCTGTTGTAGATAGAGAAATAGAATTCTTCTTTTTACTAAATCAAGTACAAGTGAGTGTCTTAAGAAGTGAAATTTCCACTCATACTTTTTTGGTCAGATTTTCACATAGCCCATAGTCTCAAGTATTATTACGTTTCTTAGGATTCTTTTAACAAATTTAAGTTGGATTTCCTTAGGGTTTGACTGATATCTCGCACAGAGAGATACATTATGCATTATATGAGGTCCACTAGCAGTGATGTAAAGTAGAGAGACTATCATCCCATGGTATAGTTTTTGACCTATATCTTTGTATTTTTCTTCTTTAAATCTACTCTGGATGCCATTGGAGTGGTTTTTCCACTTGTATTTGACATTTCAAATCTTTTTGTACGTTCTTTAGCATATGTTTCTTGACGTATAAATAGTCTATTATTCAATTGGATAATCTGATGTCATAAAAAACTTAGTTTTCTCATATGGCTCATTTCAAATTGATGTATCATTATTTCTTAAAATTCCATGTTTAATTGTTCATTTGTTAAACCAAAAATAATATCGTTTACATAAATCTATATTAATTGAATATCATTATTAATTCTTTTTATAAATAGTGTTGTATCTACTTACTAAATTCAAAACCTGATCGGATTAAGTAAGTTTTAGTTTTTCGTACCAAGCACGCACTGCTTGTTTTAAACCATATAATGCTCTTTTCAACTTATAGATATAATCAAGAAAATTTTCATCCTCAAACAATGGGGGTTTCTCAACATATACATCTTCTATTGTGATACCATTTTAAAAAGCGCTTTTAGCATCCATTTGATATAATTTAAAATTATTATAATTTGTGAAAGCTAATAATATATGCATAGCATTTAGATGTGGTATAGAGGCAAAAGTTTCACCATAACCTATTCCTTCTCCTTGATTATATCCTTGAGCCACTAATCATGCTTTATTTCTTACTACCTCTCTGATTTCGTTTAATTTATTATTATGAACCCATCAGTTTCGATAATTGAATGACCTTTGGGTTGTGGTACAAGTTCTCGAATATCATTTCTTATAAAGTGATTTAATTCTTCCTGCATGGAAAGAATCATGAATCGTCAAAAGATGCTTCCTTAGGATTTGTGTTCATTTTTGATATAAATATGACATTACTCATTATATTTAGTCGATTCCTTATTCTTACGAATGATTCGATATTCCTAAGATATTTCTTTAGGATGGTCTTTTAAGACATTAGTTTTAGGTAGCCTATATTCATTTATCTCATTATGGTTATTATTTTCATTATGTTCATTTAGTTCACAAATTTCATCTTCATCTATTTCTATTTCTTAAAAAAATTCATCAAAGGAAAAGTGTAGAGTTTATGCAAAAGTGTTGATTCTAGTATTATAAATTATGTATGCCATATTTATATTAGAATAACCACTAAAGATTCCTTTATCGACTTTAGCACCATATCTAAATTATCTTTTATATTTAGTATAAGGCATTTATATCCAAACACTTTAAAGCATGACATTTTCGGCTTTTTGTCAATTAATAATTCATATGTTGTTTTCTTTTTTAGTGATCTTATCAAAATTATGTTCAGAATGTAACAGTTTGTTGTTACTACTTAAGTCTATAAGTTCTTAGGTAGATTATTATCATTTAACATTATCCTATCACATTCTTGAATTTTTCTATTTTAACGTTCTATTACTCTATTTTATAGTGGAGTTCATGGAAATGAAAAATTATGAGTTACTCCTTTCTTATTACCAAAAATTTCATTTTTGAATTATCTTTCATGACCACTTCTTATAGTTTTAATTTTAGTTATTTTTTTATTTTTAATTCTTTTAATAAAGGTTTTAAACATTTCAAATGTGTCACTTTTATGTTTTAAGCATACTATCCATGTACTTCTTGGAAAATCATCTATAATTATGAAACGTATTCACCATGATTAAGTTACTATAATTTGAGATGGTCCAAAGAGATTTAGACGAAGAAGTTCTAGTAGTTGTGAAATAGATATCATATCTTTCGATTTAAAAGATTTCTTGTGAAGTTTACCCATTTGACGGGAGTCACAAAGATTGTTTACTTTTAGTTTCATATTTGGTAATCCTCTTACTAATTCGTTTTTGAAATTTTTGATAAATATTTGAAGTTAAAGTGGCAAGATGTTCATTGCATATCCAAGGGTCACTTGATTAGGTCATACGGCAAATGTGATTAGCTATTTTCATTGTTAATACATAGGTGTTTGCTTTTCTAATACCTTCAAAGTTAATTTTAGAATTTTGATCTAAAGTATGACATTGTCTTTATCAAAATTTATCCTAAATCCTTTATCACTTAGGTTATTTACACTGAGGAGATTGTATTTCAAATTCTTAACCGACAAATATTTAAAATAGTAAGAGTATCAGAGTTACCAAGGTTGCTAATGCCAGTTACATATCCTTTCGAGTTTTCTCTAAAGTGTACATCTTTTCCATCCTTGTAAATGATGTCCATTAACATTTCTATATTTCTAGCCATATGTCTTGAACATCCACTATCCAATATCCATTTGTTCTTCTTGAATTAACAATATGGGAAAAAATGAATCACACAACCGATATGCTTTATTGTATGATCGAACACCTATCTTTCGTTAAATCTCGACCATCAAATTGCACTCTGACCATAGAGATGCCCGTCGTTTGATATGCACTAGCATAATAAAAAAATAAATGTTGTCTGATGTTATGTTATCGTTTCTGAAATTCCTACCAGACAACATATAAATTTTGACAAATATGAATAATTTTTCGCAGAATGAAATTCAAATATTTCGTTTAAACAAATATTTTATTTCAAATCAAATTCAAAAACAATACAACTTTCACTGTTACTCTGCTTACCATTTCAAATACAACTTTCGCTGTCACTCTCATATATAAAACATTTCTATACACTCTCATATATAACTTTTTTTACTCGCATGAGTTTTTTTTTATGTTTATCTTGATTTGCTTACTCCAGCTTGTGTCCAGCCATCTCTTATACATACCAAATAAACAACGCGGTAAAATGGAAAAGGAAACAAACCTAAATTACAAAAATAAAATTGAATTAAATATTAATATTGCTTTAGTTTATGGGTTTGTTTTCTCTTCATGTGTTAGATAGGGACAAATATATATGTACACAGACAATTTATTATATGCACACTGTATCACAGTGAATATCACAAGGCCAAGCATCGATTAAATCTCACGGATTGTTGCAAAGGCCAAGTCGAAGGCTCAATACAGTGCAATGTACACAAGGTCAAGCCCAAGCCTCCTTGGGTCAAATTAGGTGCACATGTCCTAAAACAAGTTTCAGCAATTCAAGTTCAAAATAATTTTCAGCAATTCAAGTTCAAAAAAAGTGCACCAGCAGGTGAAACACCAGAATACTCAAACCTGGAATATATGCAATTTGTAACGACCCAGAATTTTAAATAATTTAATTTGAAAATATTTAATTAATTTTAAATATTTGAATGATGGTTTGAATTGAATTTTAAATTATCAGAATGAATTTGACGATTAAGTTATAGAATTTAATCTATTGAAAGTTGAATAAAAATTTGAATCTTCAATTTTAAGCCGATTAAAAATATTTCAAAGGCTTGTAAAATTCATATTGATAATATTGAAGATTATAGAAGCTTCAGAATCGAATTTGAAAGTGATTTGTTCAGTTTTGAAATTAAATCGTTTGAATCGATATTTAAAAATAGCCGTCCGAGGCACAGTCTCGGAATTCGACGGAACCAGTTCCATTGGGTCCGTAATATTGAGTTATTCTCGGATTTCAAATTTTGTAATTTTCGGAGTTTATATGTGAGCACACGACGTGTGAACGCATGGAAATTAAATCGAATTCAATTTGAAATTTAAATATTAGTCAAACTTCACCACGTTTCGTTCCTAAAAACATGCCTAAACTCGTGCCTAAGATCACGGCAGTAATCGTGCACGCGACATACCCCTTCATCTCTCGTTCAAAATAAATAAACAGCCGAAGCCCTTTCAGATTCAATTCGAAAAAAAAAATGAAAAAAAAATGGCCGTAGCCTAAATCAAAGGCGTGAGCGCACGCGCGCGCGTAGGCTAGGGTGTCGCGACCTGGTGGAAGCTCGGCGTCGCGCGTAGGGGATCGCGGCACGAGGGGCAGCGACAACTTATGATGGCGGCGGCTGCGATTGGGAAGCGACGTAATCGCGATGGTGGTTCGTGGCTGCGTGCGATTCATGGAGGCTTGGGCTATCGAGCGGCGCCGCGTTCAGATGGAGGTGATGTCGCGACGGCGTGGGGAGGCTCGAAATTCTGGGTAACGAGGTATTCGATTTAAATTTCTCAATTTAATTTTTTTTTTCTGAATATACAGGAATTTCGGTTTACAGATATTTATATTATATATATATATATAAAGAAAATTTTACTAATAAACAAAACTACAGTTTGGTCATTTACTGAAGAAAATAATATAGCATTATGATATAGAAATAATTTTGTTTTAAATTTAAATCTTATAATTATATGTATATAGTTTTTGATAAATACAAGAATCTGTATAAAACTTGATCTTTAATCAGTATAAAATTGATGTTTTATAAGAATAGTGTTTGACTTATAATATGAATTATTTTATATACAGTAAGAAATTTTGTTTAAAATTTAATTATTTGTTTAAAAAAACTAAATTATTAGTTGATTAATCTATTTAATTTTATATGATAGATTAAGAAAGCAGAAATATGTATATGGTGACTGATTTGTTTGATAAGCATATTTCATTATTTCAAATGGTTAAAAATAATTTATTTAAAGAAAATTTAGTTTAAAACTAAATTATTTGTTTAAAACTAAATTATTAGTTAAATGTAGATTTAGTTTTAAATGAATAATAGTTTGTAAAAGAAAATTTGTTTAAATTTAATTTATGTGGTTAAATTGTAGTTAAATAAGTTTGTTTAAAATAAATTTAGTTGAAATTTAATTTGAATTAGACAAATTGTTAAGAGTAATATGTTTAAAATTAAAAGGGGTTAGTTTGATATAATAAGTAGGAGAAATTAATAAAAGGAAATTTAAATTTTATTTAAAATAAATTATTTAAGAAGAAAGTGGTTTAAATAAAACTATTGATTTATTTAACAATCAAGAACGAAAATTTATTATTCGATCTGTTCGAATATTAATAAATTGTGTAAATATTTATACAAGGTATAAATGAAGAAAACAAGTTGAATTGGAAGTGGATTGCAAATGGGAATAAAGGTGAGAACTTCTCACTCTAAAGGATTTATTTAAATTTTAAATAGTTAGATTTAAAATTGTTAGTTGTGTTGATTGAATGCTTGAATGATGATTGTTATATATATACATATTGGATGTGAATAGACCCTATACGCCGTTAGTAAGCGGAGGTTATTTATTACACACATATACCGCGATATTCCACCTCGAAGTGGAATTGGTATTATATTAGTATATAGCAATATATATATATTGGCATATGTATATATTGCAGTTGATTGATTTCCCGCATTGTATAGCGGATGAGACCATATTGCGCCGTTAGTAAGCGGATAATGTTTTATAAAATCCCATATACTGCGATATTCCGTCTTGAAACGGAATTGGTATTGTGCTAATGTCTGTGGATGCAGGGAAACAGGTTGGAGGGATCCAACTGGATTCCTCACAAATATTTATTTGATTTTAGATATTGTGATGTTTGATTGTTTATCATATCGATATATGATGTTTGAAAGTCGTAATTGACTATTTGATGTGTTGCATCATCGAATCCAATTTTGAAGTTTAAAAATAACGATTTTTATTTTAAGGAATTTCTAAAGTGATTTTTTTTGAAAGTATACGTTTATAAAATATTTTTGGAATTGATTCATCTTAAATAAGTAAACGTTATAATTTTAATATTATAAAAATTATGATTTTTGAGAAATTCAGTTAAAAGTTGATTTTTTTTGAAAATATGAGATTAATGATTTTATAAAATAGTTGAAACTGGGATTTCTGAATTTATTATAAAAAGTTTAAAAATAGGATTTATGAAATTTGATTATTTTATAAATCAAAAATGGTGAAATTATAAATGAGTTTAAAGGCGTTTTAAAATAGTAATATAAATTGTTTTATATTAAAAAATTTATAAATTGATATTTATAAATTAAAAATATTAGAAGTGTAAAACGAGCTTTTCTAAGTGTTAGAATGAATTGTGAATGAATTTCACAAATGAATGAAATTTATAGGATTATAACGATGAAGTTATAAATAGAATTTTATAAGCAGTAGGTTTATAAAATTTGTAAAGGAAAATAAGATAAATTTTGTAAGGTTATTAAAGGAATCGATTTTGGATAAATAAATGAATCTTATAAGTTATAAGATTTATAAATTTGGGAAGTTTAAAAGAATGTTTTTGCAAACAAATAAATTATAAGTATTTAACTTATAATATGAACTTTTAGTATATCATTGAGATATGAAATTGAATAGATTAATAAAGGAAATTTATAAAAGGAAGTGTTATAAAATAAATAGAAATGGAATTTATAAACATTGTTTTATAAATTCACAAACTACTTATTTTGATAAGTAAATTGTTGTAATTTATTAATGGAGTTGTATTCACGTTTTAGA
Organism: Allium cepa; assembly: GCA_030765085.1. Taxonomy (NCBI): domain Eukaryota; kingdom Viridiplantae; phylum Streptophyta; class Magnoliopsida; order Asparagales; family Amaryllidaceae; genus Allium; species Allium cepa. Next base: position 408,545,533 of record CM060928.1, on the reverse strand, counting down.
CAGTGAATAATCCTTTAAAATAAAATGAATAGAAGTGATGAAATTTATTAACAAGGTATATTCATGTTTTTGAATAGTGAAGAAATTATTTTGGATGTGATGTTTGAAATAGAATTAAAACGATCTAAAGATGTTTTAAAAGGTGTTGAGATTCGAAACCATAAATTTCAACATTTATTGTTGAAATAGATGTTTTCGAGAAATAAAAGGAAATGGTGGACTATAACGCTGTTGTTATAGTAAATGATTTCGAAAGGAAATGTTTTGTATGGTATTGGGATTTATATATCTATTTTAATTTCGAATCCCTATACTAGTGATTTTGGGTTGTCGTAACGATGTTTTACGCAACATTCGTTTTGGCCCAAATAAATATGTTTAAGAGAATGATTTCCTTAAAGAATGAAATATATACTTAATTTCGATTAGAGTATATAGAATATTTTCCAAGTGTAGAAAATAAAAAGATTGTGAATTACTTATAAATAAATAAGTATAGAAATGTTTTTCCAATATTAGGTGAATATTTTGAATTTATCCTTTTGAAGATAAATTGAAAATGAATATTTGAAAACGAATGGAGATCGTATATTCATAAATATTTTGAAATGTAAATTCAATATAGAATTTATAAATGAAATTGGAAATTGGGTTTAAAAATAAATATTGATTTATTTTTGAAGAATGGAAAAAATATATATATCTTGTAAAGATATTTTCGGGAAATAAATAATTTGGAAAATTATTTGGAATCTGGTGATGTTGTGCATATCTATTGATAGTTCAATAACCGACTATCAATATTTACCTTTAAATAGGTATTTGTTGTGATTTGCTTGAAATTGAATGCCACACTTATTTTTTTTTAAATAAGCGCTCACTATTCGGGTTAACCGGGAAAGGACCTTGGGGTCGTATAACCCATTCCGAATATGTGATACGTCGTTATGAATTGCATTTGAAGATCGGTGTTGAAGACCGGATATTTTCAAAAACGTAAGGGTTTCTTGTTGATTGTCTCTTCACTGGCTGATCCCGGTATTGAGATCTCCATATGTGATGGGAAATCCGAACGTGATTAGAGATTATTCGGATTGCAAGGACTTCTTTGTAAGTGCCTTCGGTTCTGTTCGATCCCGGAACAGACTTGTATGGATTGTATGTCTGACATTACAAATTGAGATGTAAAGCCGATTTCTTTCAAATATATTTCTGTTGGTGGCGGAGAATTTATTCTTTTAGCTTAACACCCTGCTCTGAGACGTACGAGCTCAGAGGTTATATAGTTGAAGTTATCAGCGATATATTCCCAATTTGGTAATGTGACATGCTGAGTGTAGCTGTAAATGATCATTGTGTTGATTATTTGTGATAGGATCATTTGTTTGATCGTCTATCTCGGTGATCATTTCTATGATCATTTGTTGACCCAAAGCACGGCTTTTGTATAAAGTGTGATTTTGTGGACGAGACTTCGTCGAGCCTCACAAACCGGTAATGGTCGAAACAGGAATTGTGCGGCAAGGTTTTCAGGGATCGCTTCCCTAGGGTATGACCATTCCTTCTGGAAAAGGGTAGTATCATGGTATGGAGCCCAGATACTTACTCATGTTGAAAACACTTTATGATTGTGTGATGATGGTGACGAGCGCTCGGTTTAAAGGTTCCAAAGGACCGGGGGTGGCATATCTGAGGGTTTGTAATATTCCTTGGGAAAAGGGATTCCCGGCTTTGTTTAGCAGAGAACGGTGGTTCTCGGGGCGTCTTTCCAGAGGCGTTTCCATGTGGCAATAGGAAGTTCCTTGGCCTGACCATTCGTTGGAAATCCAAAGAAACAATACGATCTTGTACGGTATTAGTTGTATTACCTGCCATCTACTTATGGTGGCGCCCCCACTGTTTGGATGGTAGCTATAGTAGGCATAGTTCGAAATGTCTATGCTGGCTAAGATTTATATCTTTATTTTCGAAATGAATTTTCTCTACACTATGCACTAGTAATAATATCAAATGTTCTTTTTAATGCGTATCAAGCATCTTTGACTATCATAAGGAGAAATCTCCTCCGATTCTGCGTTTGCATGTGTGTGTGAGCGGGAGGTCTTATGGTAGTCTCATTTTTAAAAGCATTGCGAATTGACTTTAAAAATATTCTTCTATTTTGATTCTAAAGATAAATAAACTGTTTTGAATTCTCACACCAGTCACATGACTGACTCGGAGTTTATTGTTTTCCTTCCTAAACTCTGGGTGCCCACTAATTTACACACGGGCAGTCAAGAGTTAAGGTTTATCAGGATATTCTGGAATTCAGGAGTTGCAGGAGGCAAGATGGATGGCATGGCGTATTACTAGTATAGTATTTCTTTTTCCGCTGCACTGTTTGTTGTTGTACACTCTGATGATATGATGTAATGTAATGTAATAACTGATATAGTTCTTTGTTTAAAGATTATTCATTTATCTATTATATGTTGTTCCGCTGCGAATTGTGAGATTCTGATTTTGTTCTGCTGTTTTCTGTTCCGTTCTATTTTCTATCTTCTTATCTCTTCTTATGTCTCTTTCTTCTTCTTTTCTTTTTCTTAAAACCCATAACTATTCGGTTTTTCGGCAACGAAAAATCGTGATCGTTACATTTGGTATCAGAGCTTATGGTTAAGCGACAACCATGGTTCTGTTGGGTGTTACTCATTAGAGATAGAGTCAGTAGTACTCTAGAATGAGTTTGAGTGTAATAATAGATATGAGCGCGTATTTGTTAGTGAATATAAAATTGTTTTTGAATCGGGTAAATAAGATAATTTTGCCAAAAACTATTTTTGATAGAGAAGAAATGATTTTCTATGAATTATTATAGTATATGGTTGCATGGATTGTTAGGAAGTAATAATATTAAATTATTATCATTAGTACATGGAATTAAATAAAATTGAATGAAATTGATAATAAAATAAGATGGATTGAATTCAAGTAAACTAACTTGATAAATTATTAATTCATGGACTAATAAATTGGAATTTGAATTGGTTAAATTAAAGTTTAGTTGTGAGCTAAATTTGAAGATGAATTTGAATTTGTATATAAATTCAAGTAAGTAAAAGATGAAATTGAAATTTCCTTTGTTAGTAATTCAGTAAATTCCAGGTGAATTAAATATGAAAAATGAATTGAATTCAAATAAAATTTAAATTGTGAATTGAATTCAAATGAGACTGAAAGGTAAAACTGAATGAAAATGAATATGTAACTTCAATAGTGAAGTAAAAATGTAAAAGGAGCATATATTGAAAATTTTGTAATAGGAAAGTGCAAAATGGTTTGAATGTTGGAATTGGATATTATGGATAGCAGGATATACAGGTATTATAAAGGGATTGGATTTTGATTTTGAAGATAATTTAAATGGCTCGACAAAAAGGTACGTATTTGAATTTCAGTATGAAATTTGATGATTTTCTTCTCCAGCCACTTGGCTTTCTCTTTTCTTTTTGATTCTGAGGGGCCATGGTGCCATTTTGTAGTCGTACCGAGCTAGCCGCGCAAAGGAAACGCTGGCGAAATTTTTCGAAAATTTCGGGTGTTAGAAAATTTTTGAGAAAATTTTGAAAGTTTGAAATTTGAATTTGAATTTAAATTTGAATTGTGAAGTAAATAGAGTTGTTTGAAACTTATAATTGAAGTTGGAAATCTAGTTGAAATGATAATGAATCTTTAATAAAAAAAGATTTAGGTTAGTAAGTTGATAAAACTATTTGGATTGTGAAAAATAATAGACGGGATAAGGGCATTCTTCTTAACTTGTAATTTCGGGACGAAATTCTTTTAAGGGGGGAAGATTGTAACGACCCAGAATTTTAAATAATTTAATTTGAAAATATTTAATTAATTTTAAATATTTGAATGATGGTTTGAATTGAATTTTAAATTATCAGAATGAATTTGACGATTAAGTTATAGAATTTAATCTATTGAATGTTGAATAAAAATTTGAATCTTCAATTTTAAGCCGATTAAAAATATTTCAAAGGCTTGTAAAATTCATATTGATAATATTGAAGATTATAGAAGCTTCAGAATCGAATTTGAAAGTGATTTGTTCAGTTTTGAAATTAAATCGTTTGAATCGATATTTAAAAATAGCCTTCCGAGGCACAGTCTCGGAATTCGACGGAACCAGTTCCATTGGGTCCGTAATATTGAGTTATTCTCGGATTTCAAATTTCGTAATTTTCGGAGTTTATATGTGAGCACACGACGTGTAAACGCATGGAAATTAAATCGAATTCAATTTGAAATTTAAATTTAAATATTAGTCAAACTTCACCACGTTTCGTTCCTAAAAACATGCCTAAACTCGTGCCTAAGATCATGGCAGTAATCGTGCACGCGACATACCCCTTCATCTCTCGTTCAAAATAAATAAACAGCCGAAGCCCTTTCAGATTCAATTCGAAAAAAAAAATGGCCGTAGCCTAAATCAAAGGCGTGAGCGCACGCGCGCGCGTAAGCTAGGGTGTAGCGACCTGGTGGAAGCTCGGCGTCGCGCGTAGGGGATCGCGGCACGAGGGGCAGCGACAACTTGTGATGGCGGCGGCTGCGATTGGGAAGCGACGTAGTCGCGATGGTGGTTCGTGGCTGCGTGCGATTCATGGAGGCTTGGGCTATCGAGCGGCGGCGCGTTCAGATGGAGGTGATGTCGCGACGGCGTGGGGAGGCTCGAAATTCTGGGTAACGAGGTATTCGATTTAAATTTCTCAATTTAATATTTTTTTTCTGAATATACAGGAATTTCGGTTTACAGATATTTATATTATATATATATATAAAGAAAATTTTACTAATAAGCAAAACTACAGTTTGGTCATTTACTGAAGAAAATAATATAGCATTATGATATAGAAATAATTTTGTTTTAAATTTAAATTTTATAATTATATGTATATAGTTTTTGATAAATACAAGAATCTGTATAAAACTTGATCTTTAATCAGTATAAAATTGATGTTTTATAAGAATAGTGTTTGACTTATAATATGAATTATTTTATATACAGTAAGAAATTTTGTTTAAAATTTAATTATTTGTTTAAAAAAACTAAATTATTAGTTGATTAATCTATTTAATTTTATATGATAGATTAAGAAAGTAGAAATATGTATATGGTGACTGATTTGTTTGATAAGCATATTTCATTATTTCAAATGGTTAAAAATAATTTATTTAAAGAAAATTTAGTTTAAAACTAAATTATTTGTTTAAAATTAAATTATTAGTTAAATGTAGATTTAGTTTTAAATGAATAATAGTTTGTAAAAGAAAATTTGTTTAAATTTAATTTATGTGGTTAAATTGTAGTTAAATAAGTTTGTTTAAAATAAATTTAGTTGAAATTTAATTTGAATTAGACAAATTGTTAAGAGTAATATGTTTAAAATTAAAAGGGGTTAGTTTGATATAATAAGTAGGAGAAATTAATAAAAGGAAATTTAAATTTTATTTAAAATAAATTATTTAAGAAGAAAGTGGTTTAAATAAAACTATTGATTTATTTAACAATCAAGAACGAAAATTTATTATTCGATCTGTTCGAATATTAATAAATTGTGTAAATATTTATACAAGGTATAAATGAAGAAAACAAGTTGAATTGGAAGTGGATTGCAAATGGGAATAAAGGTGAGAACTTCTCACTCTAAAGGATTTATTTAAATTTTAAATAGTTAGATTTAAAATTGTTAGTTGTGTTGATTGAATGCTTGAATGATGATTGTTATATATATACATATTGGATGTGAATAGACCCTATACGCCGTTAGTAAGCGGAGGTTATTTATTACACACATATACCGCGATATTCCACCTCGAAGTGGAATTGGTATTATATTAGTATATAGCAATATATATATATTGGCATATGTATATATTGCAGTTGATTGATTTCCCGCATTGTATAGCGGATGAGACCATATTGCGCCGTTAGTAAGCGGATAATGTTTTATAAAATCCCATATACTGCGATATTCCGTCTTGAAACGGAATTGGTATTGTGCTAATGTCTGTGGATGCAGGGAAACAGGTTGGAGGGATCCAACTGGATTCCTCACAAATATTTATTTGATTTTAGATATTGTGATGTTTGATTGTTTATCATATCGATATATGATGTTTGAAAGTCGTAATTGACTATTTGATGTGTTGCATCATCGAATCCAATTTTGAAGTTTAAAAATAACGATTTTTATTTTAAGGAATTTCTAAAGTGATTTTTTTTGAAAGTATACGTTTATAAAATATTTTTGGAATTGATTCATCTTAAATAAGTAAACGTTATAATTTTAATATTATAAAAATTATGATTTTTGAGAAATTCAGTTAAAAGTTGATTTTTTTTGAAAATATGAGATTAATGATTTTATAAAATAGTTGAAACTGGGATTTCTGAATTTATTATAAAAAGTTTAAAAATAGGATTTATGAAATTTGATTATTTTATAAATCAAAAATGGTGAAATTATAAATGAGTTTAAAGGCGTTTTAAAATAGTAATATAAATTGTTTTATATTAAAAAATTTATAAATTGATATTTATAAATTAAAAATATTAGAAGTGTAAAACGAGCTTTTCTAAGTGTTAGAATGAATTGTGAATGAATTTCACAAATGAATGAAATTTATAGGATTATAACGATGAAATTATAAATAGAATTTTATAAGCAGTAGGTTTATAAAATTTGTAAAGGAAAATAAGATAAATTTTGTAAGGTTATTAAAGGAATCGATTTTGGATAAATAAATGAATCTTATAAGTTATAAGATTTATAAATTTGGGAAGTTTAAAAGAATGTTTTTGCAAACAAATAAATTATAAGTATTTAACTTATAATATGAACTTTTAGTATATCATTGAGATATGAAATTGAATAGATTAATAAAGGAAATTTATAAAAGGAAGTGTTATAAAATAAATAGAAATGGAATTTATAAACATTGTTTTATAAATTCGCAAACTACTTATTTTGATAAGTAAATTGTTGTAATTTATTAATGGAGTTGTATTCACGTTTTAGACAGTGAATAATCCTTTAAAATAAAATGAATAGAAGTGATGAAATTTATTAACAAGGTATATTCACGTTTTTGAATAGTGAAGAAATTATTTTGGATGTGATGTTTGAAATAGAATTAAAACGATCTAAAGATGTTTTAAAAGGTGTTGAGATTCGAAACCATAAATTTCAACATTTATTGTTGAAATAGATGTTTTCGAGAAATAAAAGGAAATGGTGGACTATAACGCTGTTGTTATAGTAAATGATTTCGAAAGGAAATGTTTTGTATGGTATTGGGATTTATATATCTATTTTAATTTCGAATCCCTATACTAGTGATTTTGGGTTGTCGTAACGATGTTTTACGCAACATTCGTTTTGGCCCAAATAAATATGTTTAAGAGAATGATTTCCTTAAAGAATGAAATATATACTTAATTTCGATTAGAGTATATAGAATATTTTCCAAGTGTAGAAAATAAAAAGATTGTGAATTACTTATAAATAAATAAGTATAGAAATGTTTCTCCAATATTAGGTGAATATTTTGAATTTATCTTTTTGAAGATAAATTGAAAATGAATATTTGAAAACGAATGGAGATCGTATATTCATAAATATTTTGAAATGTAAATTCAATATAGAATTTATAAATGAAATTAGAAATTGGGTTTAAAAATAAATATTGATTTATTTTTGAAGAATGGAAAATATATATATATCTTGTAAAGATATTTTCGGGAAATAAATAATTTGGAAAATTATTTGGAATTTGGTGATGTTGTGCATATCTATTGATAGTTCAATAACCGACTATCAATATTTACCTTTAAATAGGTATTTGTTGTGATTTGCTTGAAATTGAATGCCACACTTATTTTTTTTAAAATAAGCGCTCACTATTCGGGTTAACCGGGAAAGGACCTTGGGGTCGTATAACCCATTCCGAATATGTGATACGTCGTTATGAATTGCATTTGAAGATCGGTGTTGAAGACCGGATATTTTCAAAAACGTAAGGGTTTCTTGTTGATTGTCTCTGCACTGGCTGATCCCCGGTATTGAGATCTCCATATGTGATGGGAAATCCGAACGTGATTAGAGATTATTCGGATTGCAAGGACTTCTTTGTAAGTGCCTTCGGTTCTGTTCGATCCCGGAACAGACTTGTATGGATTGTATGTCTGACATTACAAATTGAGATGTAAACCCGATTTCTTTCAAATATATTTCTGTTGGTGACGGAGAATTTATTCTTTTAGCTTAACACCCTTCTCTGAGACGTACGAGCTCAGAGGTTATATAGTTGAAGTTATCAGCGATATATTCCCAATTTGGTAATGTGACATGCTGAGTGTAGCTGTAAATGATCATTGTGTTGATTATTTGTGATAGGATCATTTGTTTGATCGTCTATCTCGGTGATCATTTCTATGATCATTTGTTGACCCAAAGCACGACTTTTGTATAAAGTGTGTTTTTGTGGACGAGACTTCGTCGAGCCTCACAAACCGGTAATGGTCGAAACAGGAATTGTGCGGCAAGGTTTTCAGGGATCGCTTCCCTAGGGTATGACCATTCCTTCTGGAAAAGGGTAGTATCATGGTATGGAGCCCAGATACTTACTCATGTTGAAAACACTTTATGATTGTGTGATGATGGTGAAGAGCGCTCGGTTTAAAGGTTCCAAAGGACCGGGGGTGGCATATCTGAGGGTTTGTAATATTCCTTGGGAAAAGGGATTCCCGGCTTTGTTTAGCAGAGAACGGTGGTTCTCGGGGCGTCCTTCCAAAGGCGTTTCCATGTGGCAATGGGAAGTTCCTTGGCCTGACCATTCGTTGGAAATCCAAAGAAACAATACGATCTTGTACGGTATTAGTTGTATTACCTGCCATCTACTTATGGTGGCGCCCCACTGTTTGGATGGTAGCTATAGTAGGCATAGTTCGAAATGTCTATGCTGGCTAAGATTTATATCTTTATTTTTGAAATGAATTTTCTCTACACTATGCACTAGTAATAATATCAAATGTTCTTTTTAATGCGTATCAAGCATCTTTGACTATCATAAGGAGAAATCTCCTCCGATTCTGCGTTTGCATGTGTGTGTGTGCGAGAGGTCTTATGGTAGTCTCATTTTTAAAAGCATTGCGAATTGACTTTAAAAATATTCTTCTATTTTGATTCTAAAGATAAATAAACTGTTTTGAATTCTCACACCAGTCACATGACTGACTCGGAGTTTATTGTTTTCCTTCCTAAACTCTGGGTGCCCACTAATTTACACACGGGCAGTCAAGAGTTAAGGTTTATCAGGATATTCTGGAATTCAGGAGTTGCAGGAGGCAAGATGGATGGCATGGCGTATTACTAGTATAGTATTTCTTTTTCCGCTGCACTGTTTGTTGTTGTACACTCTGATGATATGATGTAATGTAATGTAATAACTGATATAGTTCTTTGTTTAAAGATTGTTCATTTATCTATTATATGTTGTTCCGCTGCGAATTGTGAGATTCTGATTTTGTTCTGCTGTTTTCTGTTCCGTTCTATTTTCTATCTTCTTATCTCTTCTTATGTCTCTTTCTTCTTCTTTTCTTTTTCTTAAAACCCATAACTATTCGGTTTTTCGGCAACGAAAAATCGTGATCGTTACACAATTCAAGTGTGAGATGGTACAACCAGGCTACTTAAACCAGGAAATGCACCCTTGCACATTCACACAAACATATATATATATATATATATATATATATATATATATATATATATGTACGTATGTATGTATGTATATAAATGAAAATTCACACTTGCACATCCAGGAAATGCAAATAAGACAACTAGGTAAGAATTCAAGGCAAAACTTCAGTGCACATAATGTTCAGAACTACCGTGCACATAAATAAAAATTCAAATGCACATAAACAAGCTCAGGCAAAACTGTAGTGCGTATAGGAGCAACTCAAGGAAACTCAAAACAAGTTCAAATCAAAATGGTTTGGAAACTCAAAATGGTTCGGATAAAGACATGAACAAGGAATACCAGAATGAAGCATGTATAATGGTACATACATGACAAGCATTTCATGCTATAGGCAGCAAGTATATATCATCAAAGTGAGCGTGTACGTATATGAATATATATGCATATATGTATAAATATACATAGGCATCAAACAATAAGTGCTCAGGCAAAAAAAAAAATCACAGTGTTGAAGCAAGTATATACAAGTCGGGTGTACATAAGTATATACGAGTACATACAAGTATATATACAAGAAGTGCATTGGATTAAGATTTGCAATTGAAAGTGCAACAACAAATCGCGGTGCATATACACAGGCTCAGGAAAAATAACAGGTACTAGAGAAAATATTAAAGTGCACAAACAAGAAACAAAAGCACATAAAAGGAATTTCAACCAATGTCAAGGCAGGGTACACTGCCTTGTTCAAGTGTAACGATCTGGATTTTTCGATGGATAATTATGAATATTTAAATGGTTTTAAATATTGGATTTGGAATTATATTTGAGTTAGTAAGATTTTAAAACTGGATTTCAAGTGATTTCGCATATTTTTGAAATCGTCGATTTAATCGATGCGTTAAAATAGCGATCTGGGAACAATCTCAGAATTTAACGAAACAAGTTCCATTTGATCCATACAAGTGTATTATTATCGAATTTCAAATTTTGGAATATTTGGGGTTACCATTTGGTCGTACGGAATGAAAAAACATGAAATAAATTAATTAAACTTAATTTAAATTGGGTCCAAAAAGCGATCTTCTCCATGCGATCGAATTAGGACTCAAAACCTTTTCCATTGCGTTCAAAATAGGGGTATAACATTGTAAACGCCTAGCGGCATGCCTCGATAGGGTATCGAAAATTCAAGTTACATTAAATGGGATATTTTATAATTAATTGATATTATAAATTGGAAAAGTAAATCATGTCATTCCATCCTTTCAGTCCCTACCGTGTTTATTACGCCTTCCTCAACCTTAAATTATGTCCTTTCCCTCTCTGTTCGAAATCAAATCAAGCCACTCTACAAACATTTCAAAATCAATTCACATGAAAAAAAAAGAAGTAGAGCAGTATCCTTCAATTTAAAATCAACGATGCAATCGACTTCACCTTCATTTTCAAATCGTGAACGATCTCCTCCTTCCTCTTTAAAATAAAATCATGACTTTGTCGCATCGTCCTGTTCGAACTCGAGCGACGGAAATTGAAGTCAAGCCTGGAGGACGACGCGCGCATAGTAGAAGAGGTAGGGTGGCGTGCAAGGGGAGGCACGTGCATGGGAAGAAAGGAGAATTGGCGATGGAGGGAAAGCTCGTAGATGTCTGATGGAAGCGGGGATGGACGCTCGATGCAGGAACTCACGATGGTCGGTAGTAACATGGAGGTGCGTTCATCGTTAGGGTTTGGGGGCGAGATGGAGGCCATGTACTTGAGTCGCGCACTAGTGATGAAGGTTGCGGCAGGCGCTGGTGATGGGGGGCGAGGTCGCGAATGGCTGTGGCGTTGGTTAGCAGCGATGTGGAGTAGAGGAAGTTGTGTCCTAGGATGATGTTGGGTGCTTTCGAACAGAGGTAGGCATCGTGTTAGGAAAGCCTTAGGATATGATGGTCATGGCGACATGGAGGGGGCAGTGGAGATCTGAGTTGAAGTACCGGGTCGAGTTCGTTGATAGCTTAAGGAAGTATGCGCAATTTTGAAGCTGTTTGGGGTCTGCTTAACAAGGTAACAGTGATTAAGTAATTAGTTACGAAATTGATTATATATATAATTTGAAATTTTCCTATACGATGTTTAAATCCAGCGGAATCTAGGAATAAGAATTTAAATTGGAACGATTGGCAAAATAAAAATCAAGGTGAGAAAAATTCCCACTCCCTTTAGATTACTAAAATTTAAATTTTTAAAAGTTAAAATTAAAATTTTCGATGCCTATTGAATTTATAAATTATTGTCTGTTGAATGATAATATATATATATATATATAGTAATATATATATATATATTAGTAGTTAGAGTGATATTCCCACACTTTAAAGCGGATGAGACCCTATGCGCCCCGCATAATAGCAGATGACCCTAAACCGCGATGTCCCCCTCGAAGTGGGAATGATATTTTTTATGTTGAATTAATATCCATGGATGCAGGAAAATAGGTTGGAGGGATCCAGCTGGATTCCTCAAATGTTAGATTTAATTCCATATATTGTGATATATGGATTGTGTAGAATAATCTATTATAAATCACTGTACTGTTTGATATTATTGGATGTTATAGTAGCACTGTCCTGAATTCTGATAATTTAAATACTATAAATATATATTTTAAAAAAAATGGAATTAAAGGGAATTTGATTTAAACATATATGTATATATATTGGAATTGGAGTTATTTTAAAGAAAATGAATTAGAAAAATATATTTGATTTTTGGTTATACTTAACTATTGCAAATTTTTAAATGAAGATTTCAAAAATGAATTATATAAAGAATTTATAAATGGTATTCTAGAAATATGAAAAGAAGTTGAAATTGATATTAAAAATAGATTGGAAGTTACAAATAGATTTATAAAGAAATGGACTTATAAAATGGAATTGTATGAAATAAGTTGTTTTAATAAACAAGAAAAAACTCAAAGGAGTTATAAAAATTTATTAACAATATTATAAATAAAAGAAATCGATATCAAGATGATAAATTGGAAATAAAATTCATAGATGAAATTATATTATAATATAGAAATAGAGTGTGGAAAATAGCGGATTACTATTTTTGGAAAGTGAAAATGGTTAAGGAAATCAGAATGGAAGCGATGTGATGGAAATCAAGAGAAATTTATAGGTTGAATTGGTTATTGAGATTTTAAAAATATATTTTTGTAAAATTTTAAGAAGTGAGTTTGTTTTAAAAGGAAAAGTTTTATTATTTTCAAACTATGGAAATTTAAACTAGTTGAGATTGAAATATTTCGGTAAGTAGTTTTACAAATATTAAATATTTATTTAAAAAATTATAACTTTTAAATTCAGCTTGGAAAATTTATTAGTTTATCTAAAAATGAGTTATTGGTGTTTATAAAAGTGTTTTCATTATTTTAAAAAATAACTTAAACATTTTTTATAATAAATTACTATTCTTTAAAAATACTCATTATATATATATATACAGTTTTGAAATGATTGAAAAAATTTATTTATAAATTCTCTCGAAATGTGTAAATGGGTTATTAAAGGATGAGATTTTATAAGAAAATCTTATAACTGGAATGTTAAAGACTTAAGAAATTTTTGATGTCTAGATGCGATAACTTTGGGAAGATTTTGAATTCATTTAAAGGAGTTATAACTGGTTGGTTGGGATTATAAATAAGTGTGATAGCCCGCAAATCCGTACCCCTTGAATCAACACTATTCTACCTCTGTTAACTCAAGTGGTACAGAAATACGAACCATTTGGGTTTAAGAAGAAGAGATAGAAGAAGAAGAAGCTAAACAATGTCAGAATCTCACAGTCGCAGCGAAATAAAATATAATAGTAAATATAGATCTTTACACAAAATGAAAACTATACCAGTTTTATACATCACATCATCAAAGTATCTCATACATCAAATTACCAATCAGACAAATCCATACAATCATAGCAGCGGAATATATATATAGGTACAAATAATACGTCTCGGGCTCCAGCTCCTCTCCTGCTCCAAGCATCCTGTCCTGAACAAATAATACTCGGTCTGACCCGAGCATTATAATGAAATAACACCCGAGTCAGTCTGGAATACCAGGTGATAATAATGCACCCAAATTGATTATTAAAGTTTCGAAAATCCTTTGAAAACAAAAGCATCTCGTAAGACCACGCCACAAATAAACATGTCGGGTTTTTACCTTACGATAGCTAAAACACTTTTTATAGAAATCCTCTGATATTATAATAGGGTCTATTTACAAATACTTATAAAATAGCCGAAATTGTTACATCTATTAAATTCCAGCTACTAGCCACAGAGTGGGTAATACAAACAAAACTCGTACAAGGCTCGTAGGGAGAATGGATTTCCAACAATGACTAGGCACTGGGGTACCACCTGTCACAGTACGGGGCCTAGATCACCATACCGAGGACCACGCCCAATCCCCTGCAACACAAGGTCGGACCCATCCCTTACTGGACAGTTACGAATAAGATCACCCCGCGGTTGGGATCAGCAACCGCACCACTAAGCCGAAATAAAAAGGGACATCTAGACAGGGATGACCTTACTCTCAAATGGGGGCTACCCATGAAGCCTTGCTGCATATCCCCCGATTTTCAGTTATTCCCATTTGATGAGGCTTGAGGCTAAGCTTTACCTTTTTAGAACGTTTCACTTAGAATGCCCATCGCCCACCTGACGATGTTCCGAAAGCATTCGTCCATACAAGTCCGTCCCGGGTTCAAACAGAACCGAAGGCACTATTCCTACATCCATTTTGGAAATATCCTCAGGATTAGTAGTGACTAGCCCTTGCACTTCACCGCTCCATCTTCGAATCCAAAATCGTTTTTCACGAACGTACAGACCGGATCGAAGTGGTTTTCGAGAAATAAATCTCGATCCTAATCTCTTCGAAACGATCAACGCATTTGTCCAATATTGATAGTCGGTGATTTAACTATCAATTTATATTCACAAACATCCATCACACAATAAATAATTCCCACATTACTTATTTGCCTCAAATATCCTTACAAGACATATTTCCAGATTTTCAAACTCGTTTGAAAACAATTTCCCAAAGTTTTTCCTTTACAAGGTAAATCCTTTATCATTTATTCACATTGGAAATAACCAAGTTCAAAAACATTTAGATTTAAAACCAATTTAAAAACACTTTATTCTGCAATATACTTTAAATATATAAATTTACTTCTATTTATTACTCAAAATTATAATTTCAAATATGTAAAATAAAACTATTTATTGAACAGGAGTTTTGTTAACTAAATTTAAGAGTAGTGGTTTTAAAGGTTTAGTGCTATGTTTCAAATATCTTAAATCAACTATCCTTTAAATAAATCCATTTATCAAATAAAATACTAATAATATTCTTGAATCATTATACTATAGCTAAACTTATTACTTACATTTAAATAAGAATTTCTTAAAAACACTTCCTTAAAACAAATTAAACTTAACTTTTCAAACCTGATTTAAATCACGAACTCAGTTTTTCCCAGGGAAACATTTCCATTGTAACAACCCAAAGAATCTTCCATATAGATCCCGCCCGATCTATCCCAACCTAAATTTACGTTAGTTATCATAAATTTATTTCCAAGCTTAAAATAAACTCCTTTTGAAGTTTAAACGCCCTTTTCCATTTTCGGAAATTCCATTTTCAAGGTATAGGTTTTAAACATTTTTAAATAAAACATTTGAGAATTTATTACCAGAAAATATTACTTATGAATTTCTTAACTAAATTCCAAGGGTGAAAAAATGCATTTCAAAAAAATATTGATTTACATTTATAATATTAATTTATATTGAGAAGCTTCGTTGAAACATATTTTAAATTTTCTGGCAAACTCTATTCATTATCAAGATAACCCATCATTATTTTAACGCTTTATATCCTCTTATAAAATTTCTCACCCAAATCTATACTTTGCATTTATCGACCCATAATTTTCCCGCTTTATTTAAATTTCCCATTTACAAATTTCATTCTTTATCCGAACTAAAACCAAATTTTATTCCTTTAAATTCTTTATATAAAAATTTCTTTCATTTCTTAAATCCCAATTAAATCCATTTATAATTAAAATTCTAGATTTATATTTATTTCAACAATATCACAGTACAATTTAATTTCAGATTTATCAATCACAACATACAAATAATTTACATTATCAATTCTAAAAATAATCACTATATTGTGAGGAATCCCGTTGGATCCCTCCAACCTGTTTTTCCCTGCATCCACGAATATTAGCACATCACATATATAAATATCAATCCAGACTGATAACAACCATTATATTCAACCAATCACACAGATATTTATTTTAATCAGCTAACATTCCAGATGTGAGTGAGATTAACTCACCTTGAGTTTTCGGCGAGCGTTCGAAAATTAAATTAAACCGAACGATGTTCGATTTAACTCAAATTTCTACTTGCTCGGAATGACTCTCGAACTGCCCCATTGTGTAGTACGCATTTCCACGATTCCGGCGCCGCAAATTTCGTTGAAATCTGATACAGTATGCATTAGATATTCAATTTTAAAGTTTAAATTGAATTTAAAACAAATTTCTTTTATTTAATTTTATTTTACCATAAACAACATCAGGGCAACATGCTTACAGAAGGAAATCACGGTCGCGGATCCCTTTCTTCCTCTCGCACGTGACTCTCCAGGTTCGAACAACCCATTCACGTCGCCGTTAGGGTTCGAAATCGCCGTCACTCACATCGCATTCAACTCGATCAAAAAACAACCGCATTGAAGGTCTCCGCGAGCACCACCCACGACGGACGAGCGCGAAGCTCGGTGCCTCCCTCCTCCCTCCTCCCTCGATTTTCGAACGAACGACTACCGTCTCCTACCCTTTTCTGTCCATTCCGACAATCCTCACGTCAACCCACCGTACGGATGGGTAGATCTCGATGAGTACTTCAACTTTGTAGTTAGAGATCTTGCGTAAAAATTGATGGATGAAGAGATACAACAAGAAGATGGAGATCTACCTGCCATTGAAAAAAAGAAGACGGCGGCCAGTGAAATTTACTAGGGTTTGCAAAGATAGATGTAAATATATATATTATTTAATATTATTTTAATTAATAAAATTCTCAATTTACCAATTTATGCAAACGACCTCCAAATCACACGCACCAATAGGCGTACCTAGGGTTTTTCTGCGTTCTGGACACAATGGAACAAGTTTCGACAGCTAATTTGGTCATACGTGCGAGTTACGGAATTAAACGATCAATTTAAAATTAAATCGGTTAAAACGATTTCTATGCGTTTCGAGCTGCTACGGTCAAATGACAACTCCGATTGCTACGAAAATTGAAATCCGATAATAACTAACTATTACGGATCCAATGGAACGGGTTTCGTCGAGTTCCGAGACTGTGCCTCGGAAGGCTGTTTTAACTCGTCTATTAAATCGAGCGATTTTCAAAATTGTCGAAAACGCTTAAAATTTTACCTTTAAAATTTTATTATCTTAATAATAAATCATATAAAATTTATAAATTACGTTAAAAATTATTTTGACTCATTCCGGATTAAAATCTCACTAATTGTAATATTTTGTTATTAAATTCTATGATTAAATTAATATAAAAATTTCAAATAATAACTGATTAACTTTTAAATTCTCCTAAAAATTCAACAACACTTTTAAAAAATCCAACTGGACTAAAAATAAATTATAAAGACATTTTTATCACTATCTTCATCTAAATTCCCAAATTGTTTCAGTTCAATATTTAATTATTATTCAAAATTGAATTAAATTATCATATTTTAAAACCTATAACTTATTTTATAATTTGAACCCGATTCTCTTTGTTCCAAAATTAATTAAAAATCCTCAGTGAACATTTAAAATGAATTAAATGTTCAAAATTCAATGGCTCAAAAATCCGGGATGTTACATTCCTCCCCCCTTATAAAAATTTCGTCCCCGAAATTTGCTAAGGTAGAAGAATGCTTCCAGACCCAATAACAAACTTGCTTAGTGAAATCTAAATTTCAATTCGCTCAAATTCACTTTGCCCAGATCCTTTAGTTTCAAATCAAAACTACTAATTCAATCCTATTCCAAAAAAATTTATTTTTCAATCGTAATTTGAAATCGACTTGTTGCTAATGAAACAAATGCTCCTACACTCATTAACTTAACCCAAACTTCTTTAGTTAAAAGCTTATATACACTTCCCAAAATCCTTTAGCCCAAATCCAAACTCATTTGCTTCATTTACATTCAAAAGCTTTTGTTTTAACATTATTTCAAAAACAACTTTACTAGTTAATAAAAAAATTTCAAAATTCCCAAAAAATTTCTAACTCCCAAAATTTTCAGAAAATTTTGGCAGAGTCTCCCCTGCACGGAGGAGCTTTCGCGATATCGCGATACAAATAAATATATATACATCGACCCACACGGTCGAAAACCAAAATATCTCACAATATATATAACATTTTCCAATTATATTTGCGTAGGCGTACCCTTTTAGCAAATTTTTAAAGCAAGCGGATAATATATAATGCACATACGCGCTCCAACTCTATCGATCGCCTCCCGTACCTGTACTTACTCAACAAACTCATCAATTTTCAAATATATGAAAATTTTAACAACATTCCCAATATAAATGTAAGCCAAACATATCCATTTCATAATCAAATCAACAATTTGCATGGTTTCATAAGTAAACCATATTTTATAACATGCATAAAGTTTCCTTTTCTAATGCCAAATCGCACTTTATTTCACACAGAGGATTTACATACAAGTTTCACTATTTCAATTCATACTCTACCCAATTTTCGAATTGATTCACCAAGCAAATTTCATTTCAATTTGTTACATTTGCATTTCTATTATAACTCACTTACATTTATACTCAAATCCATTTATTAAGACTTTAGCCCATTCTACTTTCATCCAAACCAACTTCATTTTATTTCACTTGAATGGTTTACATTCAAGTTTACTATATACCATTCATATTTATTACAACCAATTCATTTCTATTAAATATGATTACATATGCCTTACTTGCATTTCTTTACTTTAACTTACATTCCCAATTTGATTTACAATCAAAATTTATTTTAAACTTGAAATACTTGCATTTCCTTTATGATCCATTTCCATTCATATGCAAAATCACTTAATTAGATAGCATTTATCTAATTAATTTAAAACCATCTTTATTTGCTTCTTCAAATCAATTCGCTTGCATCCATATACAAACTCTTTGAATTTTATTCCAATCCATATCAATTTATTCAAAAATCAATTTCAATTGCTTGTTAAACAACTCAATCCCGAATACATGCAATTTTCATGTCATTCGAGCAAAATAACCACCACTTAAGCTTATAACCGTTAAAATTAATTCTACTTAGATTATATTAATTTCATTCCATTCTGGATTATTTACAACCCATACATCCTTAATTTATCACAATAATTAATTAATACCATTTCACTTGCAATTCAATTTTATTATCTAACAAATTTCATTCAAGAGTACTTAATAAAGCTTATTCACAATCATTTTGTTTTTCTCTTTCAAGTTGCTTAAGTTCTTTCACAGCATTTTCATTATTTTCTTGTATCAATTTTATTTTATTTCCATTTGATTCTCATTCAATCGAATTCCAATCCATTTACAAATTCGAATGCCCTTTGTTTACTTGTTCAATCCACTTTATTAGATTTATTTTATTAACAAAGAGACCATTTAAATTATTTCACTCATTTGAATTTATTTATAAATCAAATCATCATTATTATAATCTAATCCCATTATCCATTCACACTTCCAATAGTTATTACCAAAATTAAATTCCATTCCAAAACTGGACTTTATTTACTTTCTAAATTTTGGCCAAACTATCAAAATTTTATTCATGCCAATACAAATTCCATTTAATTTAGCTTACACAAAATTCATTTCCAAACAATCATTTTGAATTTAGTTGAGTGAGCATTTACTTCATTCAACATCATTTCAACTAAATTAAATTTCCATTCAATTCGATTCTTATCCAAATTTATTTCAAGTTTACTTGAAATTTTGCTTAGCCAAATTAAATTCATTCCACTTCTTTACCACTTAAATAAGGATTGAATTTCATTCAATATGCCTATAATGCAACTGGATTTTGTATTTCATTTCACTTCACTTCAATTTTATTCCTCCATAAATAAAGTCAAAATTTATTTTCTATTGTAAGTTCATTCACCCTTTTATATCTCACTTTCCTTATCTTACTTTACATTCCTTTTGAGATTAAGTTTGAATTCACCATACCGTTCAACTATTTCCCATTTGTGATTATAATTCCACTTTACTTGGGTTAAAATCAAGTGTCCATTCTCAAGTTCATCAACTTATTTATTTATAAGTTTATATTGCTCATTTTAATCCTTTTATGTCTCATAACCACAATTCCAAATTTATTCCAAATTTATATATATATATATATATATATATATATATCTGAATTCTTAAGATACAAATTTTCTTTCACGTAACTTCTTGCACAACTGTAAATCCACATTTCCAGATTATACGTATAACATTTAATAGCTCATGGGTATAATTTATTACACAATGACCCACAATTATAAAGTCATTTTACTTCCAACTTAACTCAAATCAATTTAATTCCAATCCCCAAATTTTATTTAACTTATCCCGAGTTAAATTCAAATCTCTAGTCACTTCAATATCTTCATTCACTTCCATTTACCCAAATTAGATTTTAATTTCAGGATTAACATTTTCATTTTTCCTTTCTCACTTAAATCAACTTTACTTTCAAGGTTATTGTTGATTTATTTCAATTTTACATTTTAATTTAAACAGGATTCCCAGAATTCAATTACCCGATTTAATTTCGAAACCGGTTTGAAATATAAATCAACACATTCCCATTTGATATTCAAATCAAATCCCAAATTCCAAAACAACTTTTATACCCAACAAGTCCAAACAATACCATAACCAAGTACTAGGGAAGCAATCCATCGCTTTAGAAACTCGAAAATGAATTCTAATGATGTGGCCAGCATCATCAGTATTATTTTCCAACGACTGAAGTGAGTTCAGTGCTCCCTTACTTTCCCACATTCATTTCAAAACAGTTCCCATTCAAAAATACTTCCCAAATCAATATTCCAATATTGTCTTCAAACACCATAGCAAACATTTCAAACTTTCCCAGGATTTTAAATTTCCAAACTTTGTTTTCAATATATTTAAAATCCTTTTTAAAACTTCCGGGTTTAAATTCTGGTTTAGTTTAAATTTAGTTATTCTTCCTTTATATAATTTATACCAATAAAATTTATTTGATTACAACCATTTCTAATTTAAGATTAAATTTTGAATTCTTATTTAATTATTGTATTAACAACCAATCTACCAAATATATATATAATAATTTCAGAAAATTATTTCTTTTATATCAAAATATAATTTGGGTAAAATTATTTCATTTACCCACTTTAAAACAATACTATGTCGGTTTATCTTGTTTAAGAGTTTAGAAACCCCTATCGATACGGTTGTACTTCCCGCACCGACCAGAATTCATAAACACTCAACCGATAAGTCAACACAGTATAAAAATAAATTTTATATTCACTAACAAGTATGCTCTCATATCTATTATTACACTCAACTCATTATAGAGTACTATTAACTCTGCTTAATGAGTAATTTCCCCACCAAAGCCTAGGTTGTCGCCAACCTAAGCACTGATACCAAGTGTGATAGCCCGCAAATCCGTACCCCTTGAATCAACACTATTCTACCTCTGTTAACTCAGGTGGCACAGAAATACGAACCATTTGGGTTTAAGAAGAAGAGATAGAAGAAGAAGAAGCTAAACAATGTCAGAATCTCACAGTCGCAGCGAAATAAAATATAATGGTAAATATAGATCTTTACACAAAATAAAAACTATACCAGTTTTATACATCACATCATCAGAGCATCTCATACATCAAATTACCAATCAGACAAATCCATACAATCATAGCAGCGGAATATATATATAGGTACAAATAATACATCTCGGACTCCAGCTCCTCTCCTGCTCCAAGCATCCTGTCCTGAACAAATAATACTCGGTCTGACCCGAGCATTATAATGAAATAACACCCGAGTCAGTATGGAATACCATCTGATAATAATGCACCCAAATTGATTATTAAAGTTCCAAAAATCCTTTGAAAACAAAAAGCATCTCGTAAGACCACGCCACAAATAAACATGTCGGGTTTTTACCTTACGATAGCTAAAACACTTTTTATAGAAATCCTCTGATATTATAATAGGGTCTATTTACAAATACTTATAAAATAGCCGAAATTGTTACATCTATTAAATTCCAGCTGCTAGCCACAGAGTGGGTAATACAAACAAAACTCGTACAAGGCTTGTAGGGAGAATGGATTTCCAACAATAACTAGGCACTGGGGTACCACCTGTCACAATACGGGGCCTAGATCACCGTACCGAGGTACACGCCCGATCCCCTGAACACAAGGCCGGACCCATCCCTTACTGGACAGTCGAATAATACCACCTCGCGGTTGGGATCAGCAACCACACCACTAAGCCGAAATAAAAAGGGACATCTAGACAGGGATGACCTTACTCTCAAGTGGGGGCTACCCACGAAGCCTTGCTGCATATCCCCTGATTTTCAGTCATTCCCATTTGATGAGGCTTGAGGCTAAGCGTTACCTTTTTAGAACGTTTCACTTAGAATCCCCGTTGCCCACCTGACGATGTTCCGAAAGCATTCGTCCATACAAGTCCGTCCCGGGTTCGAACGGAACCGATGGCACTATTCCTACTACATCAATTGTGGAAATATCCTCAGGATTAGTAGAGACTAGCCCTTGCACTTCACTGCTCCATCTTCGAATCCAAAATCGTTTTTCACGAACGTACAAACCGGATCGAAGTGGTTTTCGAGAAATAAATCTCGATCCCGGTCTCTTCGAAACGATCAACGCATTTGTCCAATATTGATAGTCGGTGATTTAACTATCAATTTATATTCACAAACATCCATCACACAATAAATAATTCCCACATTACTTATTTGCCTCAAATATCCTTACAAGACATTTTCCAGATTTTCAAACTCGTTTGAAAACAATTTCCCAAAGTTTTTCCTTTACAAGGTAAATCCTTTATCATTTATTCCCATTGGAAATAACCAAGTTCAAAAACATTTAGATTTAAAACCAATTTAAAAACACTTTATTCTGCAATATACTTTAAATATATAAATTTACTTCTAGTTATTACTCAAAAATATAATTTCAAATATGTGAAATAAAACTATTTATTAAACAGGAGTTTTGTTAACTAAATTTAAGAGTAGTGGTTTTAAGGATTAGTGCTATGTTTCAAATATCTTAAATCATCTATCCTTTAAATAAATCCATTTATCAAATAAAATAATAATAATATTCTTAAATCATTATACTATATCTAAACTTATTACTTACCTTTAAATAAGAATTTCTTAAAAACACTTCCTTAAAACAAATTAAACTTAAATTTTCAAACCTGATTTAAATCACGAACTCGGTTTTTCCCAAGGAAACATTTCCATTGAAACAACCCAAAGAATCTTCCATATAGATCCCGCCCGATCTATCCCAACCCAAATTTACGTTAGTTATCATAAATTTATTTCCAAGCTTAAAATAAACTCCTTTTGAAGTTTAAACACCCTTTCCCATTTCCGGAAATTCCATTTTCAAGGTATAGGTTTTAAACATTTTTAAATAAAACATATGAGAATTTATTACCGGAAAATATTACTTATGAATTTCTTAACTAAATTCCAAGGGTGAAAAAATGCATTTCAAAAAAATATTGATTTGCATTTATATTTATTAATTTATATTTAGAAGCTTCGTTGAAACATATTTTAAATTTTCTGGCAAACTCTATTCATTATCAAGATAACCCATCATTATTTTAACACTTTATATCCTCTTATAAAATTTCTCACCCAAATCTATACTTTGCATTTATCGACCCATAATTTTTCCGCTTTATTTAAATTTCCCATTTACAAATTTCATTCTTTATCCGAACTAAAACATGGGAATAGAGTATGTTATCACTTTTCTAGATGTCCTCGAAAACCTATTTATTATAGATAGGGTTGTGCATGAAAGAAGGAGCGCTCGATAATAAGGGTGGGAACACCTGGGGTGATAACTTCGGTCTATACGGGTTAAGGGTAGGCTGGTCTTGTGTAGTAAGGGATCCGGGCATGGCCCTCAATACATTGCTTTAGAGGTGTACTGTGATGGGCGGTACCCCGGTGGCCCAGTCATTCATTGGAATCCATTCTCTAATACGAGCTTGCGGTTTTGTTTGTAGAACCTAATATGCTGGAATTTAATTCACGTAATAATTTCAGCTATTTGAATAAGTATTTGTATTTAGACTATTATAATATTACTCGATTTTCTATAAAATGTTTTGGTTATCGTAAGGTAAAACCCATCGTGTTTATGTGTGACGCGGTCTTACGAGATACCTTTGTTTTTCAAGGAATTTTGATAACTGTAATAATTCAAATTGGGTGTGTTTTCTCACGCTAGTTTTCCAGACTGATTTGTGTGTTATTTTATTATAATGTTTGGGTAGATCGAGTATTACAGTTTCAGGATTAGAATGCTATGGAGCTTAAGAGACGAGTTGGAGGAGTTCAGACGTATTTCCGTACTTGACTTATATTTCCGTCGTATGGGGACAAGTTATATAACTGTCCAATTTGATGTATTGATTGTTGTACTCTGATGATTGTCAGTATAAAACAGTTACATATTCTTTTGTATATACCAATCTGTTATTATATATTATATCTTACTCTACTGCGACTGTGAGATCTGTGATGTTGTTTCTATTTCTTCTTCTATCCTTTTCTTCTTCTTTACCTACTTATTCGCTCTTTCATACACTTTGGGTTTGACAGGAGTGAATTATTGTCAACTCAATGGGTACGGAACTGCGGGTTGCTACACTTGCTATCAGAGTTGAAGGTTAAGTGAGAACCTTCGCTCTGGTGGGATTACTCATTAGAGATAGAGTCAGCAGTACTCTAGAATGAGTTGAGTGTAATAATAGCTATGAGCGCGTATTTGTTAGTGAATATAAATTATTTTATGTTTTGTTGATTTATTGATTGAGTGGCATATAAATTCTGATCGGGTAGTGGGACGTTGCTAATTCAATAGGAGTTTTTAAAAACTTAAATGTGATAAAACTTGCACAGTATGGTTTTGAAGTGGGTAAATGAAATAATTTTACCCAAATTATAGTTTAATATAAAGGAATACTTTTCTAGAAATTATTATAGCGTATTGAAATGTTTGGTTGATAATATTATAATCAAAACAAGATTATTTAATTTGAAATGGTTTATATAACCAAATAGACAATGTATAAGTATGAATTATACAAATGAGTTAAAACTACAAATGGGTTCAAACCAGAATTTGGAAAATTTAAATCCTGAAGATTTTTAGAAGCATTACCAAAGCGTTCGAAGATAAATAGTACTATTATTTTTGTGACGACCCGACTTTTTCTCCATAGAAAATCGTATCATCTTGAAGAAAGAAAGGGATAGAAAAGAGAAAAGAAAGAGAAGAAAGAAGAAACAACATCAGAATCTCAACAGCGGAACGAATAAATTATATTATTAACATAAATATTACATAGTATACAACACTAGTCAGAGTTACACAGAATTTACATCACATACTAGACAATTATAAACACCTGTCTAGTTATTACAACTCAATACAACTCAAGAAAGAAATACCAACACAGAGAACACACAGCGGAAACTATATATCTAACGCCGAAGCCTCCTGCTCCATTGCTCCTACATAATTCGTCAAAAGCTAACCTGAATTCCCTTGGCTACTCGTAAAAATTTGAGTACCCAAAAGTTTAAGAAAACAGAAGATAAACTCTGGGTCAGACATGGGTCTGGTGTGAGTAACAGGTTAAAGTTGCTTAACTTTGAAAAACCTTTTAAAAGAAAGGTATCACGTAAGACTTCCTACACATAAACATGGAAAAGTTTTTACCTTACGCTAGCCAAAACATTTGATAGGAAATCCAGTGATATTATAATCGGTCTAGGGTTTTCAAGTAAATATGAAATAGCCGAAATTGTTACATTTATTAAATTCCAGCTACTAGCCACAAAAGTGGGTAATACAATCAAAACCGTTGGCACTTATTGGATTTTGGGTTCCATCAATGGCAGGGATACCGGGGTACCTCCCGTCACAGTACGTGGCCTAGACCAACATACCGAGGATCACTCCCAATCCCCTGCAACACAAGACCGGAACCATCCCTTACTGGACAGTCCCGAACAAGACAACCCCGTAGTTCGCTTACGTTCCAACTGCCCACACAGCCGAAATAAAAAGGGACTTCTAGACAGGGGAAAATCTCGTCCTACTTGGGCATGACCCACTTAGCCTTGCTACACCTCTCCTGTTTTAGCCATTCCCGGTAGATGAGGCTTGAGGCTGTGATTACCTTTAAAGAACACATCTCTTAGAATGCTCATCGTCCACCTGACGATGTTCTGAAAGCATTCAATCCATACAAGTTCGTTCTGGTTCGAACGAAACCGAAGGCATTATCTCGTTACACTCATTTTGGAATCACCCTCAGAGTTAACGACGATAACCCTTGCACTCTGAATCTTCATCTCGAATCTGAAAGTACTACCCCGTCAAACTCATATCGGAATCACCCTCAAAGTTATACTAACGAATAGTCCTTACACCTCGAGTCTTCACTCTTCACATAAGATTCACGACCTGTCGTTAATTTGGATCGATGAGGTTTTCGGATATCCAAATATGGAAACCCGATCCCGGTCTCATCGAAATCAAAAGCGTATCTTTTAAGGCCAAGTTGTTTTAAAGGTTTAAAACAATTCAATTATCTATATACACAGATAGATAAATAACAGATTCACAATAGAAAATCAACATTATCATCACAACAGATAATCCATATTATCATTATCAAAAGGTAATCCAAATCATCGTCACAATGCAACCAATGCATCCATATCACTCAACATTACTTATCTCATATCTGAGATTCAAATCATCCAAGGCAAACAACATCATCCAACCATATAAGAAATGATTAATAATCACACCAAATATAATTAATTTAAAATGAATTAAATTAATTACATCATTTCTAATTAATTCAAAATGAATTAAATTAATTAATTTACCAATATAAATCTTGCTTACATCACTATTAATTAATCATCAATCAATTAATTAATCATCATCCAATTATTCATTTTAATTAATCATCCCTGATTAATTAACCTTTAATTACATTCAAGTAATTATCCACAAATTAATTTCTCAAATTAATTATACTTAACCAAATACGGTAATTAACCTTTAATTACTTCCTTTATTAACTAACTATAATTAATTACATTACTTCTTAATTACATCATTAATTATAATAATTAATGATTTCTAATTACATTAAGTAATTAATCTTAATTTAATCCATAATTGTTAATCACCCTTGATTAACTCCATTCAGTAATTAACTACCCTTAATTACTTCACAAAATAAATTAATTACTCATTAATTAATTATTTCTAATTAATCCCTTGATATTCATAAAGTAATTATACTCAAATTACTTCGTCAACAAATCACCTTCAATTAATTACATCCAGTAATTATCCATTAATTACTTTCCTAAATAATTTCTCCATTAATTACATTAAGGAATTATACTCAACAAATCATCAAATGATAACTCTAAATTAATTAAACTGAATTAATTAACTTATCTAGTCAAATTTAACTCAAATAATTACAATAAGTATCCTTAATTACTTCCATAAGTAATTATACTTAACAATTTACACAAATGATTATCTTTAAATTAATTAATCTAATTAATTAAAAATTAATCACATTAATTAATTATTAAATAATCCTTAGTTAATGACCTTCATTAACTATTAACAATTCATTAATTATTTTTCTAAAGTAATTAACTTAATTTAATCATTATTAATTACAAAATAATTAATCATTAATAACCCATTAATTAACCCCTAATTATTTAATTAATTAAGGGTTAACTATAACTTAATTAATCCTATATTACTTGATTATTTAATTATTAAAAACTAATCTTATTAATTAATGATTCTTAAATTACAAGTTAATTATTCTAAGAATAATTAATCTTAAACCTTTAAGATTAAATCCTTAATTACTTTAAGTAATTTTTCATTTTATTCATTTATTAAATAAATAAATTATCCATTTAATTACCCTAATAATTAAATGCATAACAAATCATTAAATTCTAATTTAATTTTAACAAGTTTTAAAATCAATCTAAAACCTTTAAATTTACATGATAAATAATGCTTTTCTTATAAAAGAAATTTTACAAGATTTAAAACAAATTCCTTTTTAAATTCAAAACATTTAAATTTTTCTTTATCATTCAAAATTGTTAAACACTTAAATTTACTTTAAATCAAAGATTCAAATTCAGATTTGAATCAGTTTAAACTTTGTTTAAACATTTCTTTACATTTCAATTTCCTATTTAAATTCAAATTTCTTTAAAAACATTTTTAAACAATAAACCCCTTTAAAGTATTTTAAACAAATTTGAATTTAAAAACTTATTCATTTCCAACAATGATTCAAATTAAAACTTGAATTCATAATTTAAAATTAGATTTAAAACATACTTTAAATCTTTACTTAATATTTTAAATTCAGTTTAAATTTGGAAACAAAACAAGTTTTCTAACCTGTAAACTAACTCAAACCCCAAATGATTTACTCGAGTAAAACACTAAATAAACTTGAGTAAACTCAAGTAACATCTTCATTTTGAAAATATTAAAACTTTACTGACAGTTTACAAAAACCCTGAAACAACTAAACACTCGACCCCACTCAACCATGACTTCGAGTCCAACATCCCACTACTTCGAGCAAGAACACAAAATAACCCGAACAAAAACGAGAACCCAATTCTTCCCCAAACCATCAGCTGACACCAAGTACCCTGTGCCCGTGCACCTGCACCAACCCCGCCGTCACCTCCGGCCTCTCGCGACCACTCGCGCAAGACAGCGATCATCACCAAATACCATTTTGACCCTCGAATCGATTGCAGAAACACAAAATCAAAAACGAGCATATGAGCTCAAAAACTGGAACAATGTCGAATCTGAAATTCGCTTCAAACACCAAAATCTGATCACCAAAGAAACTTCATCTCCGGCCACAACCACTTCCACACTCCCTCAACCACCTACTTGAAACTGGAAGAACTCGATCACTTCTAGAGTTCACGGCGATCAATTTACTGATCCATAGATAAAACTAGGGTTAAAATATTCAATCCTTAAATCACCACCGTCTAAATGCTTAAATCCATTTCCAATAATTTTCCCTGAAACTTTGATCATCACTCCATCACCAGAAAAGATGCTGACCAACCCAACCTCCTAGATCGACGGAATCATCACAAAACACCATTTCTAATAAAACCCAAACTACTCCTTTAATACAATATTAAAAATTGAAATTTTATTCCTAAAAATCATGATTTAGTTTATAATTCCAGATTTTATACCTGAATTAATGGTTTAGAATGTTTCAGTTTTATCATCATTTTAAACTTATCTGTTTTTCCCAGGTTTACAGATAAATTTCAAATTTATTTTAACATAAATGAACATTTAAAAACTACTTCATGAGGAATCAAACAAGTTCTATTTGTATCCTACGTCCTCACAAAGATTTATTCCCTAGATAATGGATTTTGGTAAAAATCTTAGATTTCAAAAACTAAGTTCAGACAGAAACATATACAACAGAAGTCATTCATCAATATAAACATATAAACACAGGAATTTGATATAAATATCCACACAATTCATTCATCATCTTAGAAACTGCATGCAACTGGATTTCATATACTTAAAAAAAAAATTAAAGAAAATGTTACTCACCGGTATAAAAGAACAGAGCCTTTGTTTTTGAAAAGCTTGAACCTGGATTGCTTTGAACTGAAAACTTCAAGTTGCTTCTAGATTTTCTTATGCATTTAAACTTCAGTTTACTTTTAAAAACTTTCATCTTGTTTTTGTTCAATGCTTTGCTTCCTGATTTCATTTGCATGTTTCCAGAAGAAAAAAAAGAATTGCAGGCTTTCGGATTGAGCTTTGTAGTTGCATGCAGGTTTTAGATTACAGAATGATTTCAGGTTTATGAATTGCAGAATTGATGATCGGATTATATTTGATTTGCAAAATGAATTTCAGGTTTTAGGATGATTCAGATGGTTTTGGTTTAGAGGAAACATTGGTTTCAGTTGGGTTTTGAGGAGCAATTTACAAGAATTTCTTTTGAACAGAAATTTTCTGTTTTGAATGTAGATGATTTCAGATTTCATAGCTGAAGATTTCTCAAGTTTTTGAAGAAGAAGAATAGAAAAAGAATAAGGATGAGAAGTAATGTGTTAATATAAGTAAATTTTTGCTTAAATTAAAATAAAAGAGAAATGAAAAATTAATTAGGACACTTGTTCTAATTTCTAACATTTGTCATAATGATAACTTCATGGCTTAACACATGTCTTTCAAGTGTTAAGAAATTAACACATGTAATTTAAGTATTTTAATTTATTTTAAATTATTTATAAAAACTTTAACTTATTTTATTCCTTATGTATATATAAATTTCTTTCCTTTTTAATTTAAAAATAAATGAAACAAAACAAATATAAATATAAGCTTATTCAAATATTTTTATGTATTTATTCTTTTGAATTTCAAAACATTAAATTCAAATTTAAATTAAATTATAAAACTCCAATTTAAAAATCAAGTTATATATATGCATATATAACTCTTATTAAATTTAAAAATAACGAATCCTATTTCTTGCAAAATTTATTTATGTTCATAAGAACTAAGTATTACAATTATTATTTGAAAATAACAAATTAAACAAATTTTAAAATGATTTATAAAAGAGATTGTAAATTACTCCTATTTCTCAATATATTAAGATCATTTGTAAATTGTATTTTAAATTCTTATATACAATTTCAAGCAATATTTTAAAAAGAAAAATAAAAAAAACTTTGATGTTAATCTAATTTAAATTCATATTTAAGCTAAATAAAATTTAACTTCAAATAAGATACCTTAAATATTTACAAACCATATAGATATTTATTTAAATTGCTTTGAAAAGCTAAATGTTAAATTTAAATCAGAATTTCCAATTTACCAAATATAAATTAGAATTAGAAAATTGATTTATTTACTAAATTCCAAATCAAAGTTTATCAATTTACAATATATACAATTATATATATTATAAACAGAAATCAATTTATTAGCTTTAAAAAGATAAAATTTTCCAATTTAAATATTTATTAAAAGATGATTATTAAATCAACTCAAAATTTATTATCAATAATTATCAAATCAATTTAATTTTTAACACGGATTATTAAATTTATATTGCCAAATTTCCGGGATATCACAATTTTGGAGATATTTTTGAATAGAAAAAAAATGATTTTAAATGGATTTTTGAAACTGAAAATAACACTGAACTCTCCTCGGTCACTGAAAAATAATTCTGATGATGATTGTGTAGCATCATGAGTATTCATTTTTGAATTTCTAAGTGACGGATTGCTACTGTAATTGATTTGTTCAAATTTGCCGGCAAACCTGTTTTGTTTTGAAAACTCCGTAAAGGAATTGTTTGTGGTAAAATCAGGTTGATTTTTAAAACTTGAAGGAAGTGGTTTGTTCAACCAAAAAGAGCATACATACATACATACATACATACATATATATATATATATATATATTTGATTTCAAAGTGTTTTGAAATATATATCGGGTTTTAAAAGAGAGGATGATTTCAATAAGAAAGGAAAGTATGGAAATTGAGTTTTAACAAATAATTTTTAACTTACGTAAGTTCAAGTAGAATTGTGTGAATTGAATTTAACTTAGGAAAAGTTAAATAAATTTATTGGGAATTGAGATAATAAATTTCTGTATGAATATAAATAATGAAGTGGAAAAATTAGAAATTGGAATTGAATCCTTACTTGATTTAAATTGAATGGATTAAAAATAAAATGGTTTGGAGTGAATTAATTTGAGTATTAATAACTCGAATTTGGTTTTGAAATGTTGGTTAAAAGGAATTAAAATGTAAATAAAAAGGTGAGTTTGATTTGAACCATATGCAATTGAATTAAATTATGTAAATGTGAATTATAAAGTAACTCTATAACTATAAGTTATAAAAATTGGGTTGGATTAGTAATAATATTGAATTTAAGTAAATCTAAATTTTGAATTGTGAAATAACTATATAACCATATGGATAAATTTTGAACGAAACAAAATTCAAGTGAAGAATTGGGATTGTGAATAAATAAATTGGAATAGCTTATAAAAATTGAAAACTAATGGGATAAAATATACGTAGGCTTTAAATAAATGTATAATCTCGAGTTAAAATATGTGAATTTACTCGAGCATAAAAATTATGGAAATGTGGAAAAAATAAGTTGTGTGACTTATAAAATTGAAAAGTGAAATAAAAAACCCAAAATAAAAATGGTGTAATATTTTATAGTGAAGAAATAAAGCTTAAACTTGAATTATAAAAAGGAATTTTAACTCAAGAAAATTAAAAGAAGTGATTTTTGAAATAAAAATCAATCAGACATTGAATTGTAAATGGAAGTGAACTATAATTAGTTAATTCGATATAGAATGGATATTAACTTGGTTAAATGTGTTGGATTGTGGATTATAAGAGAATATTGGGATAGAAACTTGAGTTATAAATAAAATTCGACTTAAATGTAAGCGAATTAAATAAAATTGGAACAAGTCGAATAAAATGGTAGTCTGAAAAGGTGATAACTCAGGTTATAAATAATTCAATATGAGTGTAAATAAATTGAATTTGGCCTCGAATATAATTTTAAAGGAATTTGAGAAAGAAATTGAGTATGGAAAATTAAAATATGTAGTGGATTAAGTGGGGAAACTAATTAAATTAATTAGTGAATGCAATAGAATTTGATTGAAGAAGAATCAATCTAAATTTGAAATGGAATTTGTTGTAAAGGAAATAAACATAAGTTATATAGTTGAATAAATTAAAAATAAACAAATTACCTTAAGTCAATAATTTTGGATGGAGGTTTGAATCAAATAAATTTGTGAAATGGTTATTTAATTAACATGGAATGATTCCAAGCTCGATAGAATAGATTTGAATACAATTAATGTGGATATGAAAGAAATGTAAGTGAATTGGTTGAGAATAAATTTGAAATGGGATAAAATTAAATATAAATTGATTTGGAATCAATTTAAAATATGTATAAGCTGAAATGGTTATTTTATTAAATGAATAGTGCCAAATTTGCATAGAAAAATTGTTGTTCGACGCAAACTAAAGTAAATAAAATTCTATGAATAAATAGAATGTGAATAAAACGAATTTTTAATCAATTTGGAGTGGATATGGTTTTTTTGGTATAAAAATGAATTAAATGCAAATAATTTGGTTGTAAATCATTTGAATTGAATAAAATGATATATGGATCGATTGGAAGTAACTAAATTGGTGTTGGAACAATATAATTGCTTATGATTATGTGTTAGAATGCAATGTTTATGAAATCTATGTGTTTATCCATTTAAATGAATGAAATTTTATAAAATTTCATGATTTTTTTACTCACGTGTTTAAAATTGAGTAAGTACAAGTATAGAGGAACTATCTGGCTAAGTTTGGGTTGCGTATTTGTATATGAAGTAAAATGCTCGCTTAATAATGCTTAAAAACGCTAAAATAAGGTACGTTTCGGATTAAGTATCGCAAATTATAAAATATTAATATATTTTTTCTTTCTGACCGTGTGGAGTGATGTGTATATATTTATCTCTCTTTTCATATTACTAAAGGTCCTTCGTACAAAGGAGACTGTACCAAAATTTTCGAAAATTTAGGGTGTTAGAAAATTTTTAAAAAAAATTGTTAAAGACAAATTGATTTCAAATAAAATTTGAAATAAGGGTTTTGGAACTAGAGTTGAAAGCTAATTATTTTGGGTGGAAATATAAGATTAAAAAGTGAATATCGAGTTTTAACTAAGTAGGGTTTTAATAAGTAACGGGTTTGTAGCATTTTCCTGCCTTAGCAATTTCGGGAGCGAAATCCTTTTAAGAGGGAAGGAATGTAACGAACCGGATTTTTCGACAAATAATTACGAATATTTAAATGGTTTTAAATATTGGATTTGGAATTATAATTGAGTTAGTAAGATTTTGAAACTGAATTTTCAAGCAATTTCGCAAATTTTAGAAATCATCGATTTAATCGACATGTTAAAATAGCGATCTGGGGTACAGTCTCGGAATTCAATGAAACTAGTTTCATTGGATCCATAATACTGTATTATTATCAGATTTCAAATTTCGGAGTATTTGGGGTTACCGTTTGGTCGTACGGAATGAAAACGCCTGAAATAAATTAATCGAACTTAATTTAAATTGGGTCCAAAAAAGCTATCTTCTCCATACGATCAAATTAGGACTTGAAATCTTTTCCATTTTGTTCGGAATAGGGGCATAACATTATAAACGCCTAGCAGCATACCTCGATAGGGTATCAAAATTTTAAATCACATTGAACGGGATATTTTATAATCAATTGATATTATAAATTGGAAAAGTAAATCACGTCATTCCATCATTTCAGTCCCTACCGTGTTCATTATGCCTCCCTCAACCTTAAATCACGTCTTTTCCCTCTCTATTCGAAATCAAATCAAGCCACTCTGCAAACATTTCAAAATCAATTCACACGAAAAAAAAGCAGAGCAGTCTCCTTCAATTTAAAAATCAACGATGCAATCAACTTCGTGTTTGTTTTTAAATCACGAACGATCGCCTCCTTCCTCTTCAAAATAAAATCACGACTTTTTGCATCGACCTGTTTGAAGTTGAGCGAGGGAAATTGAAGTCGATCCTGGAGGATGGCGCATGCATAGTAGAGGAGGTAGGGTGGCATGCAAGGGAAGGCGCATGTGTGGGAAGAAAAGAAGAATAGGCGATGGAAGGGAAGCTCGGCGAGGTCTGATGGAAGCGAGGTTGGATGCTCCATGGAGAAACTGGCGATGGTCGGCAGTAGCATGGAGGCGCGTTTATCGTTAGGGTTTAGGGGCGAGATGGAAGCCGTGTTCTTGTGTCGCACGCTGGTGATGGAGGCTGCGAAAAGCGCTGGTGATGGGGGGTGAGATCGCAAACAGCTGTGGTGTTGGTTAGCAGCGATGTGGAGTAGAGGAAGTCACGGCCTCAAATGATGTTGGCTGCTTTCGAGCAGAGGTAGGCATCGTGTTAGAAAAGCCTGGGGATGTGATGGTCATGGCGACATGGAGGGGGCAGTGGCTGTCGAAGTTGAAGTGATGGGTCAAGCACGGTGATAGCTTAAGGAAGTAGGCGTGATTTTGAAGGTGTTTGGGGTCTGCTTAACACGGTAACAATGATTAAGTAATTAGTTGATTTAATTTAATTAAAATTGATTGTATATATAATTTGAAAATTTTCTATATGTGGTTTAAATCAAGCGGAATCTGGGCATAAGAATTTAAATTGGAATGATTGGAAAAATAAAATCAAGGTGAGAAAAATTCTCACTCATTTGGATTACCAAAATTTAATTTTTTAATAGTTGGAATTAGAATTTTAGATGCCTGTTGAAATTATAAATTATTGTCTGTTGAATTATATAATATATGTATAATAGTGTGTGTGTGTGTGTATGTATATATATATATATATATATATATATATATATATTAGTAGTTGGAGTGATATTCCCGCACATTATAGCGGATGTGACCCTATACGCCCCGCATAATAGCGGATGACCCTGCGATACCTCCCTCGAAATGGGATCGGTATTTTTTTTATGTTGCATTAACATATGTGGATGTAGGAAAATAGGTTGGAGGGATTCAACGGGATTCCTCAAATGTTAGACTTAATTCTATATATTGTGATATATGGATTGTATAGAATAATCTATTAGATCATTGTAGTGTTTGGTATTGTTGGATGTTATTGTCGCACTGGCCTGAATTCTGATAATTTAAATACTATAAATATATATATTAAAATGGAATTAAAGGGAATTTTATATATATATATATATATATATATATATATTGGAATTGGAATTATTTTAAAGAAATTGAATTAGAAAATATGTTTGATTTTTGTTTATACTTAACTATTGTGAATTTTTAAATGGAGATTTTAAAAATGAATTATATAAAGAATTTATAAATGGTATTCTGGAAATATGAAAAGAAGTTGAAATTGATATTAAAAATAGATTGGAAGTTATAAATAGATTTATAAAGAAATGGATTTATAAAATGGAATTGTATGAAATAAGTTGTTTTTATGAACAAGAAAAAATCTCAAAGGAGTTATAGAAATTTATAAATGATGTTTATATATAAAGGAAATCGATATCAGGATGATAAATTGGAAATATAAAATTCATAGGTGAAATTATATTAGAATATGGAAATAGGGTGAGGAAAATAATGGATTACTATTTTGGAAAGTGAAAATGGTTAAGGAAATCGAAATGGAAGCGATGTGATGGAAATCGAGAGAAATTTATAAGTTGAAT
The DNA here is from genome assembly GCA_030765085.1 of Allium cepa. Classification (NCBI taxonomy): domain Eukaryota; kingdom Viridiplantae; phylum Streptophyta; class Magnoliopsida; order Asparagales; family Amaryllidaceae; genus Allium; species Allium cepa. Next base: position 408,508,851 of record CM060928.1, on the reverse strand, counting down.
TAGTTATTGAGATTTTATTTTTTTTTAAATTTTAATAAGTGAGTTTGTTTTAAAAGGAAAAGTTTTATTATTTTAAAACTATGGAAATTTAAACTAGTTGAGATTGAAATACTTCAGTAAGTGGGTTTACCAATATTAAGTATTTATTTAATAAATTCTAACTTTTAAATTCAGCTTGGAAAATTTATTGGTTTATCTAAAAATGAGTTATTGATGTTTATAAAAGTGTTTCCAATATTTTAATTAATAATTTAAACATTTTAAAAAAATAAATTACTATTCTTTAAAAATACTCATTATATATATAGTTATGAAATGATTGAAAAATTTTATTTATAAATTCTCTCGAATTGTGTAAACGGGTTATTAAAGGATGAGATTTTATAAGAAAAATCTAATAAATGGAATGTTAAAGACTTGAGAAATTTTTTGATGTCTAGATGCAATCACTTCGGGAAGATTTTGAATTCATTTAAAGGAGATATAAATGGTTGGTTGGGATTATAAATAAGTGTAATCGATTTGGAAATCATAGGAAGGATTTATTGAAAATTTGGAGACTTATGAGATGAGTTATGAAATATGCCCAAGTTAAATATCGAGATGATTGTGGAAATTATACGTATAAATATTTTCCTAAGTATTGAAAAGAAGGTTTTGTAAATATTTTTAGCGGAAAATGATTTGGAATAGTAATATTTTCTAAGTGTTATAAAATGGAAGTTTGGAAATATTTCTAAGTATTGAAATGGTGAAATATCATGTTATGGATACAAGTGTTGAAATTGTTTTCAAATATAGAATATTGAAAGAGATTAAATATATATCTTGGTGAAGATGTTTTGGAATAAATATTTTGGATATGTATAAAATTGGGCCTAGTGACTGCTTATGGATGTTTTATTGATAGTTCAATAACCGACTATCAATATTGGCCAATTTCATTAATCGTTTCGAAGAGACCGGGATTGGATTTAATTATCAAAAAAACACTTCGATCCGGTTTGAACGTTACGAATGAATACCGTGAAGATGATGAAGACGGTGATTCGGTTTGTCCAAACCCAGGACAAATTGTATGGAGAATGTTACCATAACATCGTCATTGGAGGATGATGAGCATTCTAAGTGGAATTGTTTCTTGAAAAGGTAACGCTTAGCCTCGAATTTCATCAGCCAGGAATGACTAAACTAGGGGAGATGCAGCAAGGCTTAGTGGGTCGCACCCAATTCAGGTATGTTATCACTTTTCTAGATCTCCTTGGAAACCTATTTATTATGCATATGGTTGTGCATGAAAGAAGGAGTGCTCGATAGTAAGGGTGGGAACACCCGGGGTGATAACATATTCGGTCTATTTAGGTTAGGGGTATGCCGGTCCTGTGTACCAGGAGATCCCGTTGTGGTCCTCGATACATTGTTCTAGAGGTGTATTGTGATGGGCGGTACCCTAATGGCCCAGTCATTAGTTGGGATTCATTCTCCAATACGAGCATGCGGTTTTGTATGTAGAACCCAGTATGATGGAATTTAACTAATGTAACAATTTCAGCTATTTGAATAAGTATTTTTATTTATACACTATTATAGTATCATTGGATTTTCTATAAAATGTTTTGGTTATCGTAAGGTAAAACCCACCGTGTTTATGCATGACGTGGTCTTACGAGATACCTTTGTTTTTCAAAGGATTTTAATAACTCTAATAATTCAAATTGGGTGTGTTTTCACACGCTGGTTTTCCAGACTGACTCGGGTGTTATTTTATTATAATGCTCGGGTTAGACCGAGTATTACATTTTTAGGATTAGAATGCGCTCAGGAGACGAGCTGGAGGAGTTCAGACATATTTCCATACTTGACTTATATTTCTACTGTATGGGGACAAGTTATATAACCGTCCAGTTTGACGTATTGATTGTTGTACTCTGATGATTGTAAGTATAAAACAATTACAGATTCTTTTGCAAATACAAATCTGTTATTATATATTATATTTTATTCCGCTGCGACTGTGAGATTCTGTGATGTTGTTTCTATTTCTTCTTATATCCTTTTCTTCTTCTTTACCCTAGTTATTCGCTCTATGTACACTTTGGGTTGGACAAGAATGAATTATTGTCAAATCAAGGGGTATGGAACTATGGGTCGCTACATCATGGCGGTGCACTGGCACTGCCTTAACAAGGTAGTGCACTACTTTGAATAAGGCAGTATGCAAGTATGTGGATAAAGCCAATAATCCAATAAGGCTGTGCCACAAACAGCGAGTACCATAAATTAAAACAAGGCAGTCCCATGAACGTTCAGCCAGGAAAGCAATGTACAAGTATAGATCAACTACCAACATTCACACATATATACATACATATGTATGTATGCATATACATGGGTGATATTGGAATCAAAGTGCAGTGCAACAAGATCAACTCAAAATGGTTTAGCTCAAAGCAACATGGAGAAGAAAGTGACGGTGTACATGAAAACACAGGAACAGATAAACAAGGGATAATGAAAACATTCTGCTCCTATATAGAAATTCTAGGGATAGTTTTGATAGGTATGGAAATATATGAAAACATAGGAACATATGAAAGCATTAAAGTGTATATGAAAACATACATACAGATAAATAAGGAACGGTTTCGACGTAGGAGCAGCAAGACCAAGTGCCAATGCACAAGAAGCGGCTCAAAGCAACTCAAAATAAGATCAATCAAAATGGTTTAGCTTAAAGCAATTCAACGATTGGTTCGGTCCAAAATGGTTCAAGCTCAAACCAGTTCATACACACACACACACGCACATACATAGTAAGTAGAAATGGTTCAAGCTCAAACCAGCTTAAAGCAATTCAATAAATGGTTCAGCTCAAAATTGTTCATGCAATTCAAAATGGTTCGGCTCAAAGCAAACCAGTTAAAGCTCAAAATGGTTCACAAACAAATTAAAACAAGACAGTGCCATCAATAATAAGTTCCACAAATTAAAATAAGGCAGTGCCATAAACATTCACACACACACACATACATATATATGTATGTATATACATGGACGATATCAGAATCAAAGTGCACTACAACAAGATCAACTAAAAATGATTCAGCACAAAGCAACAAGGAGAAGCAAGTGATAATGTATATGAAAATGTTGAAACAGCGAATTTTCGATCGGTTAGAAAATTGCTGTTAAAAATTACTATCGTCATAAATCGCAAGCGCACGGAGTACAATTATAGTACGTATGCGAGTGGGTCGATCCGTTGGGGAATGAGTTAATTTTAATTCACTCAATCAAATTAGCCCAAAGAGTTTGAAATTGTTATAAGATTAAAAAATGTAAAAACTAATTAAAACAAAAGTGAATAAAAATATGAGATTAAGAGAAAATTTAGAGGCAAATCCACTCTCGGACTCTCACAAAAATCAACATATAATCAACCTATGATCTCCCATTTTAATATAAGTAGAATTAGTGATGTATTTATCATAAGTATGGTCTATTTTTGTTATTAATTAACACAAATATATCATCAAACTATAATATAACAACAACTAAAACCACTTATTAATTGTAATGAAAATGAAGTCAAAGCAAAAGCTATTTTCAGCATGATCTATTTACAACTTTGTTTAGTAACATAGATCATCAAAGTTTGATTCTACTTTAATTTCATTACCAAAATCAATTAGTAAGATGATGATGTAAGTTATGTTTATGTTGGATTAAGCATAGCCCATTTGTGATTAAAAGCACAATATAGGCTATCAAATTCCCTAATAAACTTACATCATAATCCAACTTTTCATTAAGCACTAAAAAGAGATCATAAATAATAAAATATGTTGAATCTATATAATTTGAGAGAGCTTCATTACCCCTAAATTGAAGGGATTTAGCTTCTTATTTTTTTATCATTTCAACACATGTAAGTTTCAACATAGAACAACAAGGAAAGTGCAAGCTTTTAAAATAAAAAGAACTAACTACTTGCTTAAAAATAAATCTAAACTACTTGCATTAAAGAAAGAGATCTAAACTACTATCATAACAGGAAACATAAATGAAAGAAACATGAATTAAAAGTGCATGAATTAAAATTGTATATAAATAAATTGCATAAAAAAGGCTAAGAAGACATGAATGAAACTTTTATTTTATCTTTGATTTTGTGGCTACAACTTACATGAAAGGTAAGAAGATAATTACATGAGACATAAGGGGTATTTATACATGCTTAAAACCTTAATTCATATTTTAAGGGACCTCCTAAAATGCCCTTCAGGAAGTGTAACCTCCAAGTAATCATTAGCTTCTACATAATCCACCATTAATATTTGCATGTGCATTTTAATCTCCATTAGCTTTTAATTGTGGTTCAAGGGTTAGTGGGTAGGTGGGTTCCTCCGTGTTGCATGACATCTTTTATTTCTTCATTCTTTTATCTTCCTTCACTTGTGCATACATACATACACGAAACCACTTCCAATAACCACTCAAATTCCTATAAAAACAAAATTAAAATGTGCCAGTAATGAGGGAAAAATGTTCATTTTTGTATGTGTTAATTTTTGTCCCTCATATGAAGATGAATGAATGATGATTTAAAAATACTTTAGATTTTGGTCTAATCATGTAAAATACCCTAATATGCTCATTTATTTAAATAAAAGTAGATTATATATGAAAGTAAAAATATGCACTTTATGTGCACATCAAATACCTCACACTTATCTTTTTATTCGTCCTTGAATAAACTAAAACTAAGATAAATCTGTTTTCGTAGGAAACATGTTTGCATTGATCATATGCAACAAGCCATTAACCTTATAGGTGTCCCTAGTTGGATGAGTGTTGTCTTGTGAGGGTTTTCAGTGGGTACTACCCACAAAATCCGAATGTGATTTGCAGATTCTACATGACGCAAGTTTTCAAAAATATTTACAAATGCAGAACTTACTTTAAAATTGACACGAATAAGTTAAATATAATTTTTGTTCATTATTAAGAAATTAAGTCTTTTTACTCGTCAAAACTTCCAACAAAAATTGAGTTATCATCACAATTAAACTCTAGTTTGGCTAGTTGTTTCGGTTGATAACATAATGCAACTGTGAAATGGATCCTTCGTTGATTATCAAAGTATTTAAAAGTGGTATTTTTATTTATTTTGAATAACAAGTCGAATCGAATAAGTGAAAATAGTGATTGGATTTCAATTGCTTGCTCTCTCTATTTTTGAAAAGTGCTAACATTATTATTATTTACACACCTAACTCAGATAAACTGAGGACAAATATACCAATCATATACTGCCTTTCAGACTTACGTTCGAAGAGCGTATAGCGTGGCGAGTGTACACACTTACGTATGAACGCAAAACTCTAGGTGGTTATTTTTACTAAATCTATTCACATACACCCAACTCAAATAAACTGAGGCCAGATATACCGATCATGCACTGCCTTTGGCTTACGTGAGATGGGTACAAAGTATGGCGAGTGTACACACTTGCATGTGAACACTTGACTCTAGGTGTTTTTATTTTTTTAAAACCTTTTTTTCTTTTTTCTTTTTTTGTTTATGAAGAGAGAGCTTTGCAAAATCATCTTAGCACCACTTAACTTAGAAGATTAAAAATGTTATCGCCTTTACTTTAAATCAACCACTTTTTTAAACAAAGACTACAATTAGGACATACTTCATAATTATCACCTTTGAACCTTCCTATATAGTAGCTAAACCATAGTTACTTGTAATCACACTTTATTTTTATTTTTGTTGAGATGAATAAATTTTCAAAAATTTCAATTCAATAACCAAAAACATATACTTATCTTATTGTCTTTCTTCAAAAGTAAATCAATATGCCAAAATGAAATTTTGTGTTAAATAAAAGATTTTTGTTTTTTTGTGGTTCTGGAAAGAAAATGCAAAAAAACCTTGATAAATCAAAAATGAACATGAGACTCCCCTTCACACTTAATTTTGACTATGTCTCCACAGTCAATGCATGATATAACGAGTGTAACGGGGGAAAATATATACATATTTACAAGAGAGGGTTAACATTTCTTACTAGAAATAATATGGCTCATGAAGAGTCATGAGCTCCTCCTCTCAATCACTCAGCAACTCAAAGTAAGTTTCAAATGATGACCATTGACTTTAAAAGTCAATCCATCCCTAGGGTTTTATATTTCTATGGCACCTGTGGAAAAACAGTATGTACAATGTACGGTCATGTCCACCTTGATTTTTACTTCCCAGGGAACAAATGAAATCAAGAATCATACAACAAAACTTTATGGTTTGGAGAAAAAAAATTTCTTAGGATTGACTAGTCATGAAAAACTTTTGTTCTTTCTTTATAAATTTTCTAGTTTTCATACGCGTCATTCCTAATCTCCTCTAACTCGTTAAATTGCAATTTTCTATATTCGTCAGCTTTCTCAAGATCAAAGTTTATGTTCTTAATCATCCACAACGCTTTATGTTCAAGTTCAACGGGCAAATGACATGCTTTACCATATACAATCTTAAAAAGAGACATCCCAAGATTGGTTTTATACGCAGTTTTGTAAGCCCAAAACTCATCCATCAATTTTTGCCACCAATCTTTTCGATTTTTATTCACAGTTTTCTCCAAGATTTGTTTAATTTCATGATTTGAAACTTCATCTTGACCATAAATTTGAGGATGATAAGGGGTGGATAATTTATGGGTTATCGAGAATTTCTTCATTAGAGTTTCAAATGAACGATTTCAGAAAAGGGTTCCATTTTTGCTTATTATTGTGCAAGATGTTCTAAACCTTGAAAAGATGCTTTCTTTTATGAATTTTACAACAACTTTATGGTTATTTGTTTACAAGGAATGGCTTCAACCCAGTTAGAGACGTAATCAACGATAAGAAGAATGTACAGATTTTCGAAAGAGTTGGGAAATGGTCCTATAAAGTCAATGCCCCAAACGTCAAAGATTTCAATCGTAAGAATGGGGTTCAAAGGCATCATATTTCAACAAGAGATTCTTCCTAACATTTGACAGCAATCGCAAGTTTTATAAAACATAAATGCATCTTTAAAAAGCGTAGGCCAGTAAACCACATTGAAGCACCTTTTTCGCGGTTTTCTTTGGACCAAAGTGACCACCACACTGTGACGACCCGACTTTTTCTCCATAGAAAGTCGTATCATCTTTAAGAAAGAAAGGGATAGGAAAGAGAAGAGAAAGAAGAAACAACATCAGAATCTCAACAGCGGAACGAATAAATTATATTAATAACATAAGTATTACATAATATACAACAATTATCAGAGTTACACAGACAATACATCACATACTAGACAGTTATAAACACCTGTCTAGTTATTACAACTCAATACAACATAAAGAGAACACTCAGAGATACCAACACAGCGGAAATATATATCTACACGCAGAAGCCTCCTGCTCCATTGCTCCTCCATATTCGTCAAAGCTAACCTGAATCCCTTGGCTACTCGTAAAAATTTGAGTACCCAAGAGTTTAAGAAAAACAGAAATAAACTCCGGGTCAGACATGGGTCTGGTGTGAGTAACAGTTTAAAGTTTCTTAACTTTTGAAAAACCTTTGAAAGAAAAGGTATCACGTAAGACTTCCCACACATAAACATGGAAAAGTTTTTACCTTACGCTAACCAAAACATTTGATAGGAAATCCGATGATATTATAATAGGTCTAGGGTTTTCAAGTAAATAAGAAATAGCCGAAATTGTTACATGATTAAATTCCAGCTACTAGCCACAAAAGTTGGTAATACAATCAAAACCGTTGGCACTTATTGGATTTTGGATTCCATACAATGGCAGGGCTACCGGGGTACCGCCCGTCACAGTATGTGGCCTAGATCACCGTACCGAGGATCACTCCCAATCCCCTGCAACAAAAAGTTAGAACCATTCCTTACTGAACAGTTCCGAACAAGACCACCCCGCAGTTGTGATCAGCAACCGCACCACATAGCCGAAATAAAAGGGACATCTAGATAGGGGTAAATCTCGTCCTACTTGGGCATGAACCACTTAGCCTTGCTGCACCTCCCCTGTTTTAGCCATTCCCGGTTGATGAGGCTTGAGGCTACGATTACCTTTATAGGACATATCACTTAGAATGCTCATCGTCCACCTGACGATGTTCTGAAAGCATTCAATCCATACAAGTTTGTTCCGGGTTCGAACAAAACCGAAGGCATTATCTCGTTACACTCATTTTGGAATCACCCTCAGAGTTAACGACGATAACCCCTGCACTCTGAATCTACTTCTTCACTTCAGATTCACAACCTAACGTTACTTTGGATCGATGTGGTTTTCGGATATCCAAATATGGAAACCCGATCCCGGTCTCATCGAAATCCAAAACGTGTCTTTTAAGGCCAAGTTGTTTTAGAGTTTAAAACAATTCAATACATTATCTATATACACACAGATAGATAATTCACAGATTCACGATGGATAATCAACATTATCATCACAACAGATAATCCATATCAGCATTATAAACAGATAATCCATATCATCATCACAATGCAACCAATGCATCCATATCATATAACATTACTCATCTCATAGCAGAGATTACAAACCATTCAAGGCAACCAATATCAATCATTCATACATAAGAAACGATTTAATGATCACACCATCTATAACTAATTTAAAATGAATTAAATTAATTACTTAATCTCTAATTAATTTAAAATGAATTAAATTAATTACTTCATCATTATAATCCTGCTTACTTAACCATTAATTGATTATAAATCAATTAATTAATCACCATCTCATCACTCAATTCAATTAATCATTTTTGATTAACAATTCCCTAATTACAATAAGTAATTAGCCTTTAAATTAATTACACAAGTTAATTATACTTAACTCTTACAATAATTAACTTTTATTTACTTAATTAATTAACCAAAGTTAATCACATTAATCCTTTAATTAATTAATTACTTTATTTATTAATTATTCCTTAATAAATCAATTCATCATAAATTTTATTAATTAATGATTTCTAATTTTATTATTTAATTAATCTCTCTATTTATATTAATTACATTAAGTAATTAATCTTCAATTAAACACATATATATTAATCACCCTTGATTAATAACAATCCAGTAATTAACTACCCATAATTACTTCATTAATAAATTACTCCATAATTTATTATCTCAATTAATCCCTTGATTAATTACAAAGTAATTTAATCCAAAATTACTTCCATAAATAAACATCTTTAATTACATCCAGTAATTATCAATTAATTACTTCTCTAAGTAATTACAATCCCATTAATTACGTTAAGTAATTATTCATCAGATCATCAAGTGTTTAAATTAATTAAACTTAATTAATTAATCTAAACTAATCACATTAACACAATTAATTACATTAAGTAATTAATTTATTAATTACTTCTATTAAGTAATTAAACATAAACAATTACATAAATGATTATTATTAATTAATTAATCTAATTAATTATTAAAATTAATCATATTAATTAATTGTTAAATAATTTTAGTTAATGGCCTTCATTAACTATTCTTTAATTACTTTATTAAGAAATTAATTCAGATAAACCATTATTAATTACAAATTAATTAATATTTAATTACCAATTAATTAATCTCTAATTATTAAATTAATTAAGTGTTAACTGCAACTTAATTAATCCTTAATCACTCGATTAATTAATCTTTAATCATTAATTAAAATCTAATTAATAACCCTTAATTGCAGATTAATTAACCTTAATTAATTAATCTCAAGTCTTAATTAATTAATTTAAAATCCTTAATTACTTAATTAATCATCCATATTATTAATTAATTAAATAATTAATTACCCGTTTAAATTAACTTAATAATTTAAATGAATCCAAATTCTTAAGTTCTAACTTAATTTAAGAAAACATTTCTTACTTATTTAAAGTATTTAAAAAAAACACTTTGTTTCAAATCTACTTTAAATTTCACTTTAAATTTCATTTTAAAATTTCAAGATTTTAAAATGAATAAAAAATTTAACTTAAACAAAGTTTTAAAACAATTCAAACCTTATTATCTCATATGTTAAAAGAATAACCATTTTATAAAATAAGTTTAAAAGAATATAAAGTTTATATCAATTTAAACATACACTTAAAACATTCAAAGTTATTCTAAAACAAATTCAATTTTAAAAAAAAATTCTTTTAAGTTTCAAATCTGAAATACAGCTTGAATCTTTTATTTCAGATTTAAACTTAAATCTTTAAAGCTTTATTTACATTTTACATCATCCTTTTAAAAAAATTCAAATCATTTAACCTTTTCAATGTAATTAAACAATTTAAATTTAGACTTATTTATTTTAAAAACTGAGAGTTTAAACCCAATTCCAGATTTTAAAAAAAAATCTCAGTTTCAAAATTATTTTTAAATTTCTAATTTACCAAATTAAAACTTACAGTTTAAATGCAAACCCTATATACTTTTATACTTTAAAAGTTGTTAAACTAAATTTAAATTTCAAATTTAAATTATTCAAACTCAGATTCAAACCAATTTGAAATCAGATTTCAAACTCAGGTTCAAACTAATTTTACATTTTAGTTTACATTTAAAATTTCTCTTTTAATTTTCAAAATAGAAACAGGATTTTGTTTTACTTAAAACCAAACTTAAGTTTTCAAAATTCAAATTATTTCAAAAACCAAGATTTAAACTATTTGAATTCATATTTAAATTCAGGTTTTAAACTTAGTTTAAAATTTTTTTTACATTTAAAACTTTACTTTAAAATTTTAAAAACAGAACAGGTTCTGTTTATTTTTATAAAACCTGAAAACAACAAATACTCGAGTCCTCCCTGTATTGACTTCGAGTCCAAAGTTTAATTGCTTCGAGTTAAAACACAAATTTCCCAAGACCATCACGATGCCACCAAAAACTGTACCCCTCAACATTCACCAACATGTCCATTTGCTCTGTGCACCTGTACCCTGCCTCCGGCCACCGCTGGCCAACTACGCGACCTCCCCACAGTCGACATTCAACTCCTCAGACCATCCGATCAACAATCTGATCAATACATGCACGAATTCAAAATCGCGACACATTCCCAAACCTGGAAACAAAACAGTACCAAAACAACCCAACCTGTCAACACCTTTCCCCTGAAACTCCGAGCACCGTCACCACTAAAACTCTGGCGAAGCCTTTGACAACTCACCTCTACCAATACCCAAGAAATAGTTGAACTCGATCAACTATACATGCCGAATTGATCACTTCTTCCCTAACCCAGAAAACTAGGGTTCAAATCTATAAATCCCAATCACAACATTCAAAAAGAAATACACAACAATCTGATAATTTACTCCGTATCCCTGATAACTCCACCACTTCTAGGAGCAAAATCAAACCATTCGATCCCATAGATTATCAATTAGAATCCAAAATGCAAAATACAGTCAAATTAAAACTGCTCTTTGATTCTAGCATTTTAAGTTGTAATTTTTGGTCTAAAATTCATGATTTTGCATGATGTTTTGATTCATAATCCTGAAACATAAATTCATATAGTTTGAATTTTCACTTATACTTATTTTACTCTGTTATTCATGGTTTCCAGTGAGCTTCTAAATTTATTTTACTTAAAACAAAATTTAAAATTTACTTTATGGTGAAATGACCAATTTTGGTTTAGAACTTAAATCCTAGATCAAAATGGAATCAATTTTGTTTAGATTTTTAGTTTTGAAAATATAAACAATCTATTTACAGGTTGTACTATCAGACACATATTCATGCAATCACATATATATAGAAATGCACTTAAAACATTACACATAACCATACAGATTTACAGATATGAACATGCAACAAGATTATTATACTTAAGCTTTTAAATTAAAAAGTTACTCACCTTTTTGATGAGCAGAACACAGATTTGAATAACCCCTGAGAATCTTTTGAAACTTTAAAACTGGATTTGTTTGCCTCTAAAAACTTTAGTGCTTTGTATCCTTTAATCTTGATTGTTGCTGATGATTTAATTTGCTTTAACTCCCAGATTTTACATACAGTGGCCATTCCAGATTTTTGAAGAAGGAAATGCAGGCTTTTGGAAACAAATTGTTGCATGCAGGTATTTTAACTTGCAGGTTTTTCTTTTGTTTGGAAATGATTGCTTCAGTTTTGGGGAGAATGTGTTACAGGGATTGATATGAAATTTTGAAGATGCGCAGTTTGTTTTACAGGTTGAAGAGAAAACAGATTTTAAAGGAAATGAAAATCTGCATTTTGAAATATGTTACAAGGAAATGATTTGCAGGTTTGTATACTTGAAAATGCTTTGTATTTTGACATGAGGATTGTTTTTTTTCATCTGAAAGATTTCTTAGTTTGGGAATTGCAATTGAGAAAAAGAATAGGATAGAAGATGGCAAGAGTTTATATATAACTTATTTATGATTTAATTAAAATAAAAGAAAAATAAAAACTAAAGCATGACACTTGTCTTAAATTTTACATTTGTCATCTTAAAATGATTATTAATTTACATTTGTTATATCATAACCTAAGATGTTTACACATGTATCTTTAATTAATTAGTATTTTTAATTAAGTGTTAATATAATATTATGCTTGGTTAATTAGTTAACAAACACTTAGTTATATATATAAATAATTTTTAAAGAATAAAACAAAGTATAATTATAAATAAAAACAATATACAAATAAATTATTTGAAAATAATAATTTTAATCATTTAAAATAAATTTATAAAAGAGGTAATAACTTATTTGTTATTTAAATGAATAAATGTTTCATGTATTAATTGTATTTTAAATTTCATATCAAATTTACAAATCATAATTATTAATCAATATTTTAAAAAGAAATAAAACAAACATTTTTATAACTTTATTTTAATCTAAATAAATATTCAAAGTTATGTTAAAATATAACTTGAACAAATAAAACATTTATCTTATACATTTAAAATCATATAGTTATTTATAAAATAGTTTTGAAAAGCTTAAATAAAAAATAAATCATAATTTCCCAATTTCAAAATATTAGAAAATTTGCTATATTAATTAAATTTAAAACCAAACTCATCTATTTAATATATATATATATATATATACATATACATATATACATTATAAATAGACAACAATTTATTAGCTTATTAAAAATAAATTCACTAATTAATTATTTATTAAAAGAAAATTATTGAATCAATTCAAATTTATTAACAAAAATTATCAAATTAATTTAAATTTAAACACAGATTATTAAATTTATATTGTCCCAAATTCCGGGATATCACACACGCTTGGTCAAGACAAAATGAAACAACACTTTTGATTTCAGAATCCGGAATACAATGTCGAATGATTGGTCAAAACATTATTTAAACAAGTATGGATCATCCTAATATAAGTACTTGACTTGGGCAAGAAATTTATATTTTTCTTGTTTCGACCAAAAAGACGGAGTATCCTTAATGACTAAATAATTCATTATATCAGCATACCATGTATCGACAGCAACAGAAAGGAGTTGTTCATCACAAAAGTTCTCGTTGATCATAAGATGGTGTGTTTGGAAGTCGAGACAAATGATCAGCATCGACATTGCCGGATCTTTTTTGTCTTTGATTGTAAGGTCAAATTCTTGGAGTAGAAGGATCCAATGGATCAAACGAGACTTAGCATCCTTTTTAGCTAAAAGGTACCTAAGTGCGGAGTGGTCTGTGTAAATCGTAATGTGTAAAAGCCTATCAGATAAAGTAGGAATTATTTGAGGGAAAGACTACCGCTAGAAACTCTTTTTCAGTGATCGTGTAATTGAGTTGAGCATCATTTAGAGTTATATTGGCATAGTAAATAACATAAATAATTTTGTTGATGCGTTGTCCTAAGACAGCACCAACTGCGAAGTTAGAAGTGTCACACATTATTCCGAAAGAAAGATCCCAATGGGGTGAGCAAATGATGGGAGCGAAAATGAGTTCGTTTTGAGATGTTCGAAAGCAGAAATGCAATCAGAATTAAAGTCAATTGGAACATCTTTTTCAAGAAGAGTCGTAAGAAGTCGAGCAAATTTACTGAAATGCTTAACAAAACGTCGGTAGAAGCCAGCGTGTCTAAGGAATGAATGAATGACCTAGATAGATTTGTGAATGGGTATATTCGTAATTACATCAACTTTCGCTTCGCCTACCTCATTACCTTTGTTTGAAATGACATGCCCAAGGACAATGCTATGTTTGACCATAAAATGGCATTTTTTCCAATTTAACGTTCCGTTTTTATCCTTGCATCGTTTAAGAACCAACTCAAGATAGTATAAGCACTCAGAAAAAGAGCTTACAAAAATGGAAAAATCATCTATTAACACTTCAAGAAAGCATTCGATCATATCGGAAAAGACGCTGACCACGCATCTTTGAAAACAGCAGAAGCATTACAAAGGCCAAAAGGCATACGTCGATACGCAAAAGAGCTAAAGGGACATGTGAAAGCCATTTTCTCTTGATCTTTGGGAGCGATTGGAATTTGGTTATAATCGAAATAACCATCAAGAAAGCAATAGAATTCGTGGTCGGCTAAACGTTCAAGCATTTGGTCGATAAAAGGAAGAGAGAAGTGACCTTTATGTGATGTAGCGTTTAATTTTCGATAATCAATGCAAACACTCCAACCTGTTTGAGTACAAATTAGAATGAGTTCGTTTGCATCGTTCTTGATAATGGTAAGTCCAGAGTATTTCAGCACGACATGGATTGGGCTAACCCACAAACTGCAATAAGTTTGGGTATATGATTCCGTTATCGAGGAGATTAAGAATTTCATCATGAACTACATCCTTCATTTTTGGGTTAAGCCTTCGTTTCGTGTCAAGAACATGTTTACCATCATCAACTAAATGGATACGTTGTTGACCAAGAGAGGGACTGATTCCCTTTATATCGGTGATCAACTATCCAATTGCTTCTTTGTTTTTCGATAGAATTGAAAGTAAGAAAGCTTCTTGATCAATAGGGAATTGAAGATATTATGAAGGGAAACGTTTCATTGTCACCTAAGTATGCATACTTAAGATAATCAGGAAGAGGTTTGAGGTCCAACCTCGGGAGCTACACAATTAAAGAATTTGGTTGAAGTTTTGACTCAACACTAAGGCTTCAAACGGAAGTGCATATTCAATTTTGTTGGGCTCGTCTTGAAACAATTGTTCATATTCGGTCTGGCGATCACTGTTTGGCTCAACTGTTCCATTATCAAAATTTTCTTGAATGAAGCCAACTTCCAGCATTTGGTCATGTGGTTCATTTTATTGATTTTCAAGCCGGAAAATTTTAAGATCCAAAGTCATGTTTCCAAACGAAATTTTCATCGAACCATTTCGACAATTGATTAAAACATTTGTAGTAGCCAAGAAAGGTCAGCCTTAAATCAATGGAATTTGACTCATTGGATTATTCACAGGTTGAGTCTCTAAAACGATGAAATCAACCGGGAATATAATTGACCAATTTTGATGAGTATGTCCTCAATTTCTCCCGTAGGTTTCTTTATTGAACGATTGGCAAATTAAAGAGTTACTTTTGTCGGTTTAAGTTCACTCAGGCCAAATTGCTAGTAAACGAATAAGAAATCAAATTGACACTCGCACCCAAGTCTACTAAGCACTTTTTATTCGTTTTGTTTCCTATCGTGCACGAGATCATCGGACATCTAGGATCTTTGTATTTGATGGGAATTGATTGGGACAAGACTTCGCTAAGTCCAACGGCCAAGAAAACTTTCTTGGGTATATGACTGTGTTCGTTTTTTAGTACACAAGTCCTTGAGAAACTTAGTGTAAGTTGGGACTTATTGAATGATATCAAACAGCGGGATGTTATCTTTCACTTGTTTAAAAATTTCCAACATCTTTTCTATTTGGTCAGAGTGTTTCATGGGTCGAAGGCGATGTAGAAAAGGAATATGATACTGAGTAGGTCAGTCTAGTTGAGTAGAAGAAGAATTTGGAATTGAATTTGATTCGATATTTGGCTCAATGTTTTGTTCAGGTTCGCTTATTTTTGAAGTGCCAAGAGGAGTTTTCGGTAAAATGTTTGGATTAACAACTTGATTATTGATTTGTTTACCAGAATGCAAAGTTGTGATAGCATTCATTTTGGTTACGTTGCTATCTTGAACAACATGGGTTTGATTCAAATTTGTGTTTTGATTTTAGGGATTTGGAACTGGCTGACTTTGGAATGTGCCTCGTTTACGTTCACTTACAGATGTGGCTAATTGATTCATTTGCATTTCAAGTTTAGCAATCAATTGACTTGTATTTGGCATATATGAGGTCAACAAATTTTGCAAATTGTTGTTTGATTGGAAGCTTTGAGTGGTTGCATTAGCCAAAGTTTCAAGATTTTTCTCAAGTGAAGACAAACGTTTATCGTCTTGGGGAGCAAAAGATTGTTGCTGTTGACTTTGAGATGAAGGCGTAAAATTTTATTCAAAATGATTGGGTTGAGAGAGAGGATTAGAAGCATTGTTTGGAAATGCTTGAAAGTTGGGATGAATCAAATTTGTGTTGGGATTATTTTGGTTTCAAGCAAAGTTCGAATGATTCTCCAACCAGGATTGTATGTTGGAGAAAACGGGTCATTCTTAACCTTATTGAGAGCAATGAGTTGTTCAGTCGATTTAAATCATTGATCGGCAATGTGATTCGGATCATTGCACTTATAACACACTGCTTGGGAAGCTTGGTTCATTTGGTTAGATGATTAAACTTTGTCGAATTTATTGATCATTGCATCGATTTTAGCTTCCAAAGCCAAAGATGATCCTATCGAGTGTGCACTCGATCGTGAGTAAATGGATTTTTCATTAGAATGTTCCTATTGGGATGACTTTTCGACCAAGTTCCAAGCATCGTCGTGATGTTGGGAGAGAAAAATCCTTAGCACATCGAATTTAAGCATGGTTCGTTAACCTATTTTCAAGTCCATTATATAAGATTTGGCAAGGAATCTATTTTTTGAAATAATGGTAAGGACATTTTATCAAAATTACATTAAAACTTTCAAGTTATTTTCGATATGATTCACCCCTGAATTGATGAAAATTGACAATTTCGTTTCGATTTTGGTTGTTTTTTCCAAGGGTTAGAATTTTTTAGAGAAAACTTTAACAAATTCTTCCCAAGTTTTGATCGAGTTTGACGGTAAGATGTACAACCATTTTTTAGCGTAATCAGTATGGGAAAATGGAATTGACCGAAGTTTGATTCCTTCATCACAAAGCTGTTGACATTTAATGGTTATGCAAACTTGTTCGAATTTCGTTAAGAAAATGTATGGGTCATCGTGTTCAAAGTTGCCAAATTTCGAGAGCGTGGCAATATGATTGGAATGAATTTCGAAATAGTTACCCATTCGGGCGGATAATGTGATGCAAGAAGGAATAGAAACTCTATCTGGAAAAATTCTATCCATGAGAGTTCGAAGGGCATTTTCGTTCTCCATCGTTGGAGGGTCGTTTGTTCAAGTTAAACGATTGTTGTTGTGTCATGAATCCAAGTACTCATGCACAAGAAAAGGTCGAGAGGAGAAAGAAGTGAGAATCCAGTTAAAGAGAATGAAACACGGTTTGGAAAATGAAGTGAAAATTTGTTTATACATATATATTATATAGGAAAAATATTTACCAAAAAGGATTTAGTTTTCAAAAGGGAGATTGATTTTTTTCGGATTTTGAAATTTTCTTTTTTTAGTTTTAATTTTTGTTTTTGAAAAGATTATTATTATTTTGGATTTTTGTTTTTCAAAAAAAAAAACTTGTTTTTTTATTTTTTATTTTGTTTGAATTTTTTTTTCTTTTTTTCAAAGGAAAAGATTTCAAAAGATTTTTTTATTTTGGACTAAAAAAACTAAGTTAGGTAAAATGTACAATTTTTTACTTTTGGATTTTGTTATTTTTTTATATATGCATGAACTAATGCAACTAAATGAATGCAAGGACTTAATTACAAATTTTCTATCATTAGTAGCTCCTAACCCAAAATTGTATAATCACACTTTATCTTAATTCAATAAAATAGTTCTCAGCCAGGTAATGGACTAGATTTATCGGTGCGCCTCGTATCACCATAGCAATACAACCGAAGATTTAAATACCTTCAAAGAAACAGTCACTATAATATTTATGAATCATCGTAATATTTATATATGATTATTTCTCTACCGTAGCCTAGATACTAAGAAAATAAATTGTTCAAAGAAGACAGTTTGTCAAGATACAATTAAGCCCTAGGTGAGCTCGTGACTCCCTTAAATCCAAAGTCTAACCGTTATTATTAGCAAATTCTACGATGAAATGCAACTTGAGGGCCAAGGAAGGGGTGATGAAATCCTCCACCTTACATGGATTTGGGTGTTCCCCTTAGAATAGAAAATAAGATGACATAAATGCAAAATAGAATTTAAACGTGAATCAATGATGAAACTACGAATGAAATTTTATTTTATTTTTGTTTTTGAATTTTATTTTTAGAATGCAAGCAACCAACAATGCAAGGAGTAGGAGGTTCGGTATGCAAGGAGAAGGAAATGTTAGTAGGTTTTTAATGGTAGAGGTAGCAATGTGGTTTGCTACGGGTTGATGGAAGAGCAGAAGTGGAAGGTAGAGTGGATGCTGCTGTGGGTGATTGTAGTGGAAGTTGGTTGAAGGTTTGTTGTGGCATGGTAGAGCATGAATAAAGAGATGCAGATTATGGATAGATTTGCAGTTAAGAGGAGTTATTGATGATGGTCAAAACAGTAATGGAGTTGCAGTTGGGGTTATTTGCTAGTTTCTATGGAGTGTAGCGGTGGTGTTGTGGCAACTGTGATTGTGATGTTTTTATGTTTCTGGTAGTTTGAAGTGGAGTTGAAGTTCTGTTTGACGGTGAAGTAGGTGATGGAGGAGGAGGGTGTTGAGGTGAGTTGTAGGAGAAGAGAATGTTGATGAAGTTTTGGTTATGGTGACAGTGGAGATTGGGTTGCTACTAAAGATTGGTGCAAGGAAATAAATGTAGGAGTTTGGGATGGAGATAGAGGAGGTGCCGTTGTGATGTTAAAGGTTGGTTTGGTTGTGTATACAATTTGTAGCAGTAGCGAGGAGGATATTTTGGTAATGGGAGAAGGCAGGTGTGTATGTGATGATGTGGCAGTGGGATGGTGGTAGTAGAAGTTGTTTGGTTGAAGGTGTTTACAGGGGTTGTTGATGGATGCAGTAGTTGATGTATGGAGGAGAAGTTGTTGTTTGAACGTATGCTTGTTAGTGAAACAAGTAGATTAGGTTGCTGGCGAAGGAGATGGTACGGTAGTGGAGTTGCTAATGGAATGTGGTGAAAACTTTATGTGTTGTGTTAGCGAGTTGCCGATGATTCTAGAGGTCAATGTTATGGGAGAAGGAATATGCTTGTTGCAGAAACTTGATGGTAGGATGTTGAAGTGGAAGCAGCAGGGTGGTTTGACCATGGCAGAAGTGTGATTTAGTAGCAGGATTTTGGTTGGGGTGGATATTATATGGCACCATTTAAGTGTGGAATTTAAGGGAGTATGCCAGTTTTATAAACAGTAAAAAAATGTAACAAAAAAAAGAATATGAAACGGAGAATTTAAACAGAGAATGACATTGAATAGTGAATGAGGAACACAATCTATTAAATAATAGTAAAGCAGAAGAAATTCTAGCTCTCACGTTAATTCTAGCGTTTTTCTCAGCTCTCCTTAACTTGCTCTACATATTTATTAATATTTTATTTTAAAGACCTAATACAATTTATTATTTTTGAATTTTTTATAAAATTTTATTAATATTACACTGTCATTTTACATTTAAAAACCTACACCTTTTGCTTTCTACTATCAATTTCAATGTTCTCAATTTTTATGTACAATTTACATTTAAATCTGTATATTTGAATTAAATAAATAATTTAACTATAAATTATTTAAACAAAATTAATGAACTATTATTTATTAATTTGTGTAATAAATAATACAGATCACAATGTCAACAAGTATATCACGCTCATTGTAACAAAATGTATAAACTAAAATTTCATTCAGATTAAAAAATATGAATCACATAAAAGACAATAAGAAAAAAATTAATATATAATTACATGTTTTAATAAATTATCAGTTAAATGATAGAACGGTTCAAAATTTTCACCTCACTTCTTAATTCCCTTCGATTTTTTGTGAATGCATACAAATTTATCATTTTATAGTTATCCAAAATATTACATTAATTTTTTCGATGATTTTATATTCATATACCGAGATTTTATAATTTCCACCGTCACTTGCAAAGTTTTCATCAGTTTTCTCTTATTATTTTACATTCAAATCCACATATTTAAAATTAATCAAACGCTATAAATCCTTACTATATAAATAGATTCTAGTAATTAATACCCAATAAGTTCTTTGATATTTTATAAATAAAATGACAATTTCAATTTTGTATACCACATTTGTAGTAACAAAATGGTAAAATAGAAATCTCTTTCAATATAAAAATATATGAATCACTAACAAAAATTATATGCATGAACAATAATAAAAAGAATATCTAGCATTGCATAACATCTTCTTTTAATAATATTTAAAGTATGAGTACCATGATTTTACAACACTATCGTGTGCAATGCATGTGATACATTCTTTTACTTTAGTATTATTATAATCTACAATTTTAGTAAATTAAAAAATATTTTCCCCTTAATTTTCTTATATAACACTTAAAATTCTTCTGTAACGATTTTGCTATTTAACATCTAAAACCCATCATCATACATTTGTGTTGGTGTGCATAGGCATAATTACACACTAGATCATGAAGTTACTTAATATTCCTTTAAAAAGGAAAATATTATATCAATATTTTTCTTTAAAATTTATTACATAAATAAATACTTGTAATTATTTCACATCTATAAGTATATCAGTCATGTTTAACGTATGATTTCTTAATTTCAAAATATAAATTAAATTTATTTTAAAATTATATAAAATACAACACATAAAATTTTGGAAATAACAGTAATATATCATTATTTATTTACATTTTTTAAATGTATATATTAATAAAATAATAAGTTTAACATATAATTTTCTTAAACTTTAGAAATATTATTGTAAAACTAATTTGAAATAAAATATATCATTTTAAATATTTAGAATATGAAATTAATGAATATATGGTTATTTTTAACTATTCAAAAATAATATGTTAATATATTTGACTACATGCTATAATCAAAAAATAATAATGACAATTTTTCTGTAAACTTATCTATATTTATTTAACAAATATAAATCGGTGAAGTATTCTACCTAATGTTAAAAATTTCAAAATTATTTTATAACCCTAATATATTATTTTAGATATTTACAATCTCAAAAAATTATAGGTATTTATAATCTATTTTGATAATATATTATATATATACACACATATATATGTTTATCTATGTATTGATTTATTAAATAATAGTAAAATAGAAGAAAAAACTTTCTCCTTAATTCTCAGTTTTTAAGATTTCTTCTTTTTTCTCTCCATTAGTCATGAAGCTTCTCACGATTTTAATAAGTCAAAAATAAATTAGTATCATCCTTGGTTATCTTTTATTGCACACACACACACACACACACACACACACACATATATATATATACATACACACATATACATACATACATGCCAACAGGGTTGGCGCAGTTGGTTGATGGTCCGGACTGTGTGATCGAAGGTCACGAGTTCGATCCCCGAAACTGACAACCCTGTAACAAGTACCCGAAGTATGTGTTTGACTGGCACATACTTCCTTAGAGTTTACAAGAGAAGCTTGGTTCTCTAGGTAAGTCAAAAAAAAAATATACATACATACATATACATACACACATATACATACATACATATACATACACAAATATATATATATAAACAAACATATATATATATAAACAAACATAGACGCATGCACGCACGCGTGCGCGCACGCGCATACACACACAGATATATATATTGCAATTTTATACTCTCATTTAAATACAATCTGAATAACTCATATAATCTAAAATATAACTTAATAAAACTTTAAGATATAACGTTATTTTGAAACTAATTTAAAACTCTATATTTCACTGGGAATATTTAGAATCGAAAAATAATAGTATCCATAACTATTTAAACATATAAATTATTTAAGTATGATATTTAAAATGTAACTGTTTAATTCGAGAAATATTATTTTAAATTATTTTACAATAACAAAATCATTCTGTTAACTCAAAGATATGAAAATAGCAATATAAATTTTCTAATATTTCTGTATGCCCATTTACTATACATATAAATTAATTATATACCATACTTAATGTTTAATTTATTTAAATTTCAAAAACATTTTTGTAAAATTATTTTAAATTTAGACACATATATTTATGTAATCTAAAATTATAATATGTATAATTTTCGATAATTTATTCTTATGCAACTTAAATTATTGATAGAATTATTTATTAAATATATTCTATTAAATAATAGTAAGATAGAAGGAATTATATCTCATTTATGAATTTTGAGAATTAAAATCTATTATTATTTCGATTTTGTATTTTGTAAGAAGATAACTATTATTTGGTATGATTTTTATGATTATTAATAAATCTCTTCTTATTTCTGACCTACCATTTAGTATTAGGTATAAATTCTATCATTGTTTAATAACTTCAACTATTTTGCATTCAAATTTGTGCTAATATTTTCTTTCTTAAATGATATATAGTAATAATAAACACGTATAATAATGAAGGCTCTCTTTATTGTTCCTTACCACTTTATATTGAAGTATAATTTACAAATTATTTAGGATATTTTCTTTAATTCCATTTAACTTAGCTATATTTAAGTTTATGTTTTAATTTTTCTTTCAAAATCGATATTATATTATGGACTAACAAATACGCAATAATTAAAACATACGACTTGCATAAATATATGTTTAACATTAGCATATTACATTGTACGTCAGCACTACCGTGTGCAACACACGGGTTACATACTAGTGAAATGTAATACAAAGATGAAAACAAATGCAACTAATTTTTTTTTACTTTTTTAGTAGAAATGCATATGCAAATAACAAACACAACACTAAGACGAAAATAAAAATGTCATGCAATCACACAATAATAATATTTTTCTTTGTTTTTAATAAGGAAATTAACACACAAAATAATCATGCAATAAAATCAAACAAAATAATATGGAAATTACAATTCCCCAGCAACGGAGCCAAAAGCTTGCTGAAACAGAGGATTTTCGACCGGTTAGAAAATCGTTGAAAATCGCCATTAGAAATTACTATCGTTATAAACCGCAAGTGCACGACGTACAATTGTAATACATATGCAAGTACGGGTCGATCCGTAGGTAAATGGATCAATTTTAAATTCAGTCAATCAAATTAGCCCAAAGAGTTTGAAATTGTTTTAAGCTAATAACTTGTAAAGACTAACTAAAACGAAAAGTGAATAAAAATATGATATTAAGAGACAATTAGAGGCAAATCCACTCTCAGATTCTCACATAAATCAACAAAAAATCAATCTGTGATTTTAATCTAAGCAGAATTAGTGATGTATTTATCATAAGTATGATCTATTTATGTTATTAATTAACACAACTTAAACCATCAAAGTTTAATACAACAACTAAAACCATTTTAATTCTAAAGAAAATGAACATGAAGTCAAAGAAAAAGCTATTTTAAGCATGATCTATTTACTATTTCGTTTAGTAACTTATATCATCAAATTTTGATTCTAATTTAATTTCAATATCAAAATCAATTAGTAAGATGATGATTAAATTATGTTTACGTTGGATTAAGCATAGCCCATTTGTGATTTGAAACACAACATAGGCACTCAAATTCCCTTATTAACTTACATTATAATCTACTTTTCATTAAGCATTAAAAAGAGATCAATAAATAATAAAATATGTTGAATCTACATAATTTGAGAGAGCTTCATTGCCGCCAAATTAAAGGGATTTAGCTTCTCATTTGTGTTATCATTTCAACACATGTAAATTTCAACATAGAACAAAATAAGAAAGTGCAAGCTAACTAAAATTAAAAAACTAACTACTTGCATAAAAATAAATCTAAACCACTTGCATTAAAGAAAGAGATTAAACTACTATCGTAAAAATAAACATAAAATAAAGGAACATGAATTAAAAGTGTATGAATTAAAATTGCATATAAATAAATTGCATAAAGAAAAGGCTAAGAAGCCATGAAAGAAACTTTAATTTTATCTTTGATTTTGTGGCTACAACTTACATGAAAGGTAAGAAGATAATTATATGAGACATAAGGGGTATTCATACATGCTTACAACGCTAATTCATATTTTAGGGGACTACCTAAAATTCCCTGTAGAAAGTGTAATCTTTAATTAGCTTCTACATAATCCACTATTAATATTTGCATGTGCATTTTAACCTCCATTAGCTTCTAATTATGGTCCATGGGTTAGTGGGTAGGTGGACTCCTCCATGTTGCACGACTTCTTTTTTTCTTTATTCTTTTGTCTTGCTTCAGTTGTGCATGCATACATAAATGAAACCACTTCCAATAACCAATCAAATTCCTATGAAAAAACATTAAAATGTGCAAGTAAATTTTATCAAAAATTAACACATACAAAAATGACCATTTTGCCCTCAAATGAAGATGAATGAATGATGATTTGAAAACACATTAGATTTTGGTTTAATCATGTAAAATACCCTAATATGCTTATTTACTTAAATAAAAGTAGATTAAATATGAAAGTAAAAAAAATTCTTTTTAAATGGTTTAAACTCAAACCAGCTTAAAGCAATTCAACAAATGGTTCAACTCAAAATGGTTCAACATAAAGCAAACTAGTTCAAGCTCAAAATAATTCACAAATAAATTAAAACAAGGTAGTGCCACAAACAACAAGTGCCATAAATTAAAATAAGGCAGTGCCATAAACATTCACACAGATACGTACGTACGTACGTACGTACGTACGTATGTATGTATGTACATGGATGATACTGGAATCAAAGTGCACTGCAACAAGATCAACTAAAAATGGTTCGACTCAGAGCAATAAGGAGAAGCAAGTGACAGCGTATATGAAAGCATAATAGCCGATAATAAAGGGACATATGAATACATTCTACTCCTATATAAAAATTCTAAGGACAGTTTCGACAAGTATGGAAACATATGATGTTACCCGGCATCTTGGCCCCGCTACAAAATGACAGTTGAAGATATTATCGTTAGCACTAGACAAGATTCCGACCAAGAAGAGCCTGAAAATATACAGGTTTGATGCAGTCGACATGTTTTGGCATTTAGGTACGGTTTGGCAAGAATGGACCAACCAGCTTGAGATCGCCCTATATGGGCCAAGTAACCTCGGCCTTGAGCCCGTGCAGAAAGTCCAGCCTATTTTCATCTATAAATAGAGGGGCAGGGGCGCAGTGAAAAGGGACCTTTCCCGGAAACGCTGGGGAGACTCTGCTATTTTCTATACTCTCCTCTTTTTAATTGAAACTGGTGTTCAAGTGATTGATTTGCGGATTGTATCTGTATTCAAGTAATTGAGAAAGCAATGAAGATTAAACTCAAAGTGGACGTAGGCAATTACGCCGAACCACTATAAATCTGGTGTTCTCGTTTTTTGTTGTTCTTTTTGCATTGAATTACACTATTCTTCTGTTTTAATTTACTCTCTTCATTAATCTCTCTACATAACTCTATTCAAGGGTGTTAGTGGCCAATTTTGGTGCTAACATTTTGGTGCTTTCACTGAGAATTGAATTCTCAGCTTGATTGGATCTCATCATCTACTAGTGGATTTCCATATTCGCGAGATAGATCCAGTTGTTTACTAGAAAACTTCCTATTCTACTCAGATTTGAAAAAAATCTAAAGGAAGCTGATAGCCGTAAGTTAATCAAGTGTTCATGTTCATGTGAAAGGATTGGATTCACTGATGTACGCAAGATCTAAGGATTGGACGTTGAAGTTTGCACTCAAGTTGAATGAAGGCCAACCCTCCTCCGAAGGAAATTCAGCCGATCGCACCAGAAAAGGTATATGCTGATCGCCCTCGAAAAGGTATATGCCGAGCCGCTCCCATTCAAGGCCGAACGTTCTTCCAGGCCGATCCATACCTCTATGTCGAGCGACATCAGAATTCCGATCCATACCTCTATGCCGAGCAACATTAGAATGCCGACCCACACCTTTGTAATGCCGAATGGTATTGTATGCCGAATGACTCGGTTGTGCCGAACAAGAATGAATGTCGAACACCTCTGGAATGCCGAACGGTATTGTATGCCGAATGACTCGGTTGTGCAGAACAAGAATGGATGTCGAACACGTCTGGAATGCCGAACGGTATTGCATGCCAAACGAGGTTGTGCCGAACAAGAATGGATGTCGAACACCTCTGGAATGCCGAACGGTATTGTATGCCGAACGACTCGGTTGTGCCGAACAACAATGCATGTCGAACACCTCTGGAATGTCGAACTGTATTGTATGCCGAACGACTCGGTTGTACCGAACAAGAATGGATGCCGAACACCTCTGTAATGCCGAACGGTATTGTATGCCGAACGACTCGGTTGTGCCGAATAAGAATGGATGTCGAACACCTCTATAATGTCGAATGGTATTGTATGCCGAACGACTCGGTTGTACCGAACAAGAATGAACGCCGAACACCTCTAGAATGCCGAACGGTATTGCATGCCGAACGACTCGGTTGTGTCGAACAAGACTGGATGCCGAACACCTCTGGAATGCCGAACGGTATTGCATGCCGAACGACTCGGTTGTGTCGAACAAGACTGGATGCCGAACACCTCTGGAATGCCGAACGGTGTTGTATGCCGAACGACTCAGTTGTGTCGAATAAGAATGCATGCCGAACACCCTTGAAATGCCGAACGGTTTTGTATGCCGAACGACTCGGTTGTGACGAACAAGAATGGATGCCGAACACCACCGTAATGCCGAACGGTATTGTACGCCGAACGACTCGGTTGTGCTGAACGAGAATGAATGCCGAACACCTCTGGAATGCCAAACGGTATTGTATGCCGAACGACACGGTTGTGCCAAACAAGAATTGATGCCTAACACCTATGTAATGCCGAACGGTATTGTATGCCGAACGACTCGGTTGTGCCGAAAACCTCTGGAATGTCGAACGGTACTGTATGCCAAACGACTCGGTTGGGCCGAACAAGAATGCATGCGGAACACCTCTGGAATGCCGAACGGTACTATATGTCGAACGACTCGGATGTGCCGAACAAGAATGGATACCGAACACCTCTATAATGCCGAACGGTATTGTATGCCGAATGACTCGGTTGTGCCGAGCAAGAATGCATGCCGAACACCTCGGGAATGCCGAACGGTATTGTATGCCAAACGACTCGGTTGTGCCGAACAAGAATGCATGCCGAACACGTCTGGAATGTCGAACGGTATTGTATGCCGAACGACTCGGTTGTGCCGAACAAGAATGGATGTTGAACACCTCTGGAATGCCGAAAGGTACTGTATGCCGAACGACTCGGTTGTGCCGAACAAGAATTCATGCTGAACACCTCTGGAATGCCGAACGGTACTGTATGCCGAACGACTCGGTTGTGCCGAACAAGAATGGACGCCAAACACCTCTGGAATGCTGAACGGTACTGTATGTCGAACGACTCGGTTGTGCCGAACAAGAATGGATGCCGAACACCTCTGGAATGCCGAATGGTATTGTATGCCGAACGACTCGGTTGTGCCGAACAAGAATGCGTGCCGAACACCTCCATAATTCCGAACGGTATTGTATGCCGAACGACTTGGTTGTGCCGAACAAGAATGGATGTCGAACACCTTTGGAATGCCGAACACCTCTGTAATGCCGAACGGTATTGTATGCCAAATGACTCGGTTGTGCCGAATAAGAATGGATGTCGAACACTTCTGGAATGTCGAATGGTATTGTACGCCGAACGACCCGGTTGTGCCGAACAAGAATGGATGCCGAACACTCTGGAATGCCGAACGGTATTGTATGCCGAACGGCTCGTTTGTGCCGAACAAGAATGCATGTCGAACGCCTTTGGAATGCCGAATGGTATTGTATGCCGAACGACTCGGTTGTGCCGAACAAGAATGCATGTCGAACACCTATGGAATGCCGAACGGTATTGTATGCCGAACGATTCGATTGTGCCGAACAAGAATGCATGTCGAACACCTCTGGAATGCCGAACGGTATTGCATGCCGAACGATTCGGTTGTGCCGAACAAGAATGGATGTCGAACACCTCTGGAATGCCGAACGGTATTATATGCCGAAAGACTCGGCTATGCCAAAAAGAATGGATGCCGAACACCTCTGGAATGTCGAACGGTATTATATGCCGAACGACTCGGTTGTGACGATCAAGAAAGGATGTCGAACACCTCTGTAATGCCGAACGATATTGTATGCCGAACGACTCGGTTATGCCGAACAAGAATGGATGTCGAACACCTCTGGAATGCCGAACGGTATTGTATGCCGAACGACTCGGTTGTGCCGAATAAGAATGGATACCGAACACCTCTGGAATGTCGAACGGTATTGTATGCCGAACGACTCAGTTGTGTCGAACAAGAATGGATGTCAAACACCTCTGTAATGCCGAACGGTATTGTATGTTGAACGACTCGGTTGTGCCGAACAAGAATGCATGTCGAACACCTCTGGAATGTCGAACGGTATTGTACGCCGAACGACTCGGTTGTGCCAAACAAGAATGGATGCCGAACACCTCTGTAATGCCGAACGGTATTGTATGCCGAACGACACGGTTGTGTCGAAAAATAATGGATGCTAAACACCTCTGGAATGCAGAACGGTATTGTATGTCGAACGACTCAGTTGTGCCGAACGAGAATGAATGCCGAACACCTCTAGAATGCCGAACACTATTGTATGCTGAACGACTCGGTTGTGCGGAACACCTCTGGAATGCCGAACGGTATTGCTTGCCGAACGACTGGTTGTGCCGAAGAAGAATGGATGCCGAACACCTCTTGAATGCCGAACGTATTGTATGCCGAACAACTCGGTTGTGCCAAACAAGAATGCATACCGAACACCTCTGGAATGCCGAATGGTATTTTATGTCGAATGACTCTATTGTGCCGAGCAAGAATGCATGCCGAACACCTCTGGAATGCCGAACGGTATTGTATGCCGAACGACTCGGTTGTGCTGAACAAGAATGGATGCCGAATACCTCTGGAATGCCGAATGGTATTGTATGCCGAACGACTCGGTTATGCCGAACAAAAATTGATGATGAACACCTTTGGAATGCCGAACGGTATTGTATGCCAAACGACTCGGTTGTGCCGGACAAGAATGCGTGCCGAACACCTCTGGAATGCCGAACGGTATTGTATGTCGAACGACTCGGTTGTGCCGAACAAGAATGGATGCCAAATACCACTGGAATGCCGAACGGTATTGTATGCCGAACGACTCGGTTGTGCCGAGCAAGAATGGATGTCGAACAATTCTGTAATGGCGAACGGTATTGTATGCCGAACGACTCGGTTGTGCCGAAGAAGAATGGATGCCGAACACCTCTGGAATGCCGAATGGTATTGTATGTCGAACGACTCGGTTGTGCCGAACAAGAATGGATGCCGAACACCTCTAGAATACCGAACGGTATTGCATGCCGAATGACTCGGTTGTGCCGAACAAGAATGAATGCCGAACACCTCTGGAATGCCTAACGGTATAGTATGCCGAACGACTCGGTTGTACCGAACAAGAATGGATGTCGAACACCTCTGAAATGTCGAACGGTATTGTATGCCGAACGACTCGATTGTACCGAACAAGAATGGATGCCGAACACCTCTGGAATGCCAAACGACTCGGTTGTGCCTAACAAGAATACATGCCGAAAACCTCTGGAATGCCGAACGGTATTGTATGCCGAAAGACTCGGTTGTGCCGAACAAGAATAGATGCCGAACACCTTTGGAATGTCCAACGGTATTATATGCCGAACGACTTGGTTGTGCCGAACAAGAATGCATGTCGAACACCTCTGGAATGCCGAACGGTATTGTATGCCGAACGACTCGGTTGTGCCGAACAAGAATGGATGCCGAACACCTCTGGAATGCTGAACGGTATTGTATGTCGAACGACTCGGTTGTGCCGAACAAGAATGCATGCCGAACACCTCTGGAATGCCGAACGGTATTGTAAGCCGAACGTCCCGGTTGTGCCTAACAAGAATGGATGCCGAACACCTCTGTAATGCCAAACGGTATTGTATGCCGAACGACTCGGTTGTGCCGAACAAGAATGGATGCCGAACACCTCCGGAATTCCAAACGGTATTGTATGCCGAAAGACTCGATTGTGCCGAACAAGAATGGATGCCGAACACCTCTGAAATGCCGAACGGTATTGTATGCCGAATGACTCGGTTATGCCGAACAAGAATGGATGCCGAACACCTCTTGAATGCCGAACGGTATTGTATGCCGAACGACTCGGTTGTGCCGAACAAGAATGGATGGCGAACATCTCTGGAATGCCGAACGGTATTGTATGCCGAACGACTCTGCTGTGCCGAACAAGAATGGATGCCGAACACCTCCGGAATGCCGAACGACTCGGTTGTGCCGAACAAGAATGCATGCCAAACACCTCTGTAATGCCGAGCGGTATTGTATGCCGAACGACTCGGTTGTGCAAACCAAGAATGGATGCCGAACACCTCTGGAATGCCAAACGGTATTGTATGCCGAACGACTCGTTTGTGCCAAACTAGAATGGATGTCGAACCCCTCTGAAATGCCGAACGGTATTGTATGCCGAACGACTCGGTTATGCCGAACAAGAATGGATGCCGAACACCTCTGGAATGCCGAACGGTATTGTATGTCGAACGACTCGGTTGTGCCGAACAAGAATGGATGTCGAACACCTCTGGAATGCCGAACGGTATTGTATGCCGAACGACTCAGTCGTGCCGAACAAGAATGGATGCCGAACACCTCTGGAATGCTGAACGGTATGGTATGCCGAACGACTCGGTTGTGCCGAACAAGATTGGATGCCAAACACCTCTGTAATGCCGAACGGTATTGTATGCCGAACGACTCGGTTGTGCCGAACAAGAATGGATGCCGAACACCTCTGGAATGCCGAACGGTATTGTATGCCGAACGACTCGGTTGTGCCGAACAAGAATGGATGCCAAACACCTCTGTAATGCCGAACGGTATTGTATGCCGATCGACTCGGTTGTGCCGAACAAGAATGGATGTCGAACACCTGTGGAATGTCGAACGGTATTGTATGCTGAACGACTCGGTTGTGCCAAACAAGAATGCATGCCGAACACCTCTGGAATGCCGAACGGTATTGTATGCCGAACGACTCGGTTGTGCCGAACAAGAATGCATGTCGAACACTGATGTAATGCCAAACGGTATTGTATGCCGAACGACTCGGTTGTACCTAACAAGAATGGATGCCAAACACCTCTGGAATGTCGAACGGTATTGTATGCCGAACGACTCGGTTGTACCGAACAAGAATGGATGCCGAACACCTCTGGAATGCCGAACGGTATTATATGCCGAACGACTCGATTGAACCAAACAAGAATGGATGCCGAGCACCTCTGGAATGCCGAACGACTCGGTTGTGCCTAACAAGAATGCATGCCGAACACCTCTGGAATGCCGAACGGTATTGTATGCCGAAAGACTCGGTTGTGCCGAACAAGAATGGATGCCGAACACCTATGGAATGCCGAACGGTATTGTATGCCGAACGACTCGGTTGTGCCGAACAAGAATGGATGCCGAACACCTCTGGAATGCCGAACGGTATTGTATGTCGAACGACTCGGTTGTGCCGAACAAGAATGCATGCCGAACACCTCTGGAATGCCGAACAGTATTGTATGCCGAACGTCTCGGTTGTGCCTAACAAGAATGGATGTCGAACACCTCTGTAATGCCAAACGGTATTGTATGCCGAACGACTCGGTTGTGCCGAACAAGAATGGATGCCGAACACCTCTGGGATGCCAACCGGTATTGTATGCCGAAAGACTCGATTGTGCCGAACAAGAATGGATGCCGAACACCTCTGAAATGCCGAACGGTATTGTATGCCGAATGACTCGGTTATGCCGAACAAGAATGGATGCCGAACACCTCTTGAATGCCGAACGGTATTGTATGCCGAACGACTCGGTTGTGCCGAACAAGAATGGATGGCGAACATCTCTGGAATGCCGAACGGTATTGTATGCCGAACGACTCCGCTGTGCCGAACAAGAATGGATGCCGAACACCTCCGGAATGCCGAACTACTCGGTTGTGCCGAACAAGAATGCATGCCAAACACCTCTGTAATGCCGAGCGGTATTGTATGCCGAACGACTCGGTTGTGCCGAACAAGAATGGATGCCGAACACCTCTGGAATGCCAAATGGTATTGTATGCGAACGACTCGTTTGTGCCAAACTAGAATGGATGTCGAACCCCTCTGAAATGCCGAACGGTATTGTATGCCGAACGACTCGGTTATGCCGAACAAGAATGGATGCCGAACACCTCTGGAATGCCGAACGGTATTGTATGCCGAACGACTCGGTTGTGCCGAACAAGAATGGATGTCGAACACCTCTGGAATGCCGAACGGTATTGTATGCCGAACGACTCAGTCGTGCCGAACAAGAATGGATGTCGAACACCTCTGGAATGCTGAACGGTATTGTATGCCGAACGACTCGGTTGTGCGGAACAAGATTGGATGCCAAACACCTCTGTAATGCCGAACGGTATTGTATGCCGAACGACTCGGTTGTGCGGAACAAGATTGGATGCCAAACACCTCTGTAATGCCGAACGGTATTGTATGCCGAACGACTCGGTTGTGCCGAACAAGAATGGATGCCGAACACCTCTGGAATGCCGAACGGTATTGTATGCCGAACGACTCGGTTGTGCCGAACAAGAATGGATGCCAAACACCTCTGTAATGCCGAACGGTATTGTATGCCGATCGACTCGGTTGTGCCGAACAAGAATGGATGTCGAACACCTATGGAATGTCGAACGGTATTGTATGCTGAACGACTCGGTTGTGCCAAACAAGAATGCATGCCGAACACCTCTGGAATGCCGAACGGTATTGTATGCCGAACGACTCGGTTGTGCCGAACAAGAATGCATGTCGAACACTGATGTAATGCCAAACGGTATTGTATGCCGAACGACTCGGTTGTACCTAACAAGAATGGATGCCAAACACCTCTGGAATGTCGAACGGTATTGTATGCCGAACGACTCGGTTGTACCGAACAAGAATGGATGCCGAACACCTCTGGAATGCCGAACGGTATTATATGCCGAACGACTCGATTGAACCAAACAAGAATGGATGCCGAGCACCTCTGGAATGCCGAACGACTCGGTTGTGCCTAACAAGAATGCATGCCGAACACCTCTGGAATGCCGAACGGTATTGTATGCCGAAAGACTCGGTTGTGTCGAACAAGAATGGATGCCGAACACCTACGGAATGCCGAACGGTATTGTATGCCGAACGACTCGGTTGTGCCGAACAAGAATGGATGCCGAACACCTCCGTAATGCCGAACGGTATTGTATGCCGAACGATTCGATTGTGTCGAACAACAATGCATGCCGAACACCTCTGGAATGCCGAAAGGTATTGTATGCCGAACGACTCGGTTGTGCCGAACAAGAATGGATGTCGAACACCTCTGGAATGCCGAACGGTATTGTATGCCGAACGTCTCGGTTGTGCCTAACAAGAATGGATGCCGAGCACCTCTGGAATGCCGAACGGTATTGTATGCCGAACGACTCGGTTGTGCCGAACAAGAATGGATGCCGAACACCTCTTGAATGCCGAACGGTATTGTATGCCGAACGACTCGGTTGTGCCGAACAATAATGGATGCCGAACACCTCTTGAATGCCGAACGGTAGTGTATGCCGAACGACTCGGTTGTGCCGAACAAGAATGGATGCCGAACACCTCTGGAATGCCGAACGGTATTGTATGCCGAACGTCTCGGTTGTGCCTAACAAGAATGGATGCCGAACACATCTGAAATGCCGAACGGTATTTTATGCCGAACGACTCGGTTATGCCGAACAAGAATGGATGCCGAACACCTCTTGAATGGCGAACAGTATTGTATGCCGAACGACTCGATTGTGCCGAACAAGAATGGATGGCGTACACCTTTGGAATGCCGAACGGTATTGTATGCCGAACGACTCAGTTGTGCCAAACAAGAATGGATGCCGAACACCTCTGGAATGCCGAACGACTCGGTTGTGCCGAACAAGAATGCATGCCAAACACCTCTGTAATGCCGAACGACTCGGTTGTGCCGAACAAGAATGGATGCCGAACACCTCTGGAATGCCAAACGGTATTGTATGCCGAACGACTCGTTTTTGCCAAACAAGAATGGATGCCGAACCCCTCTGAAATGCCAAACGGTATTGTATGCCGAACGACTTGGTTAGGCTGAACAAGAATGGATGCCGAACACCTCTGGAATGCCGAACGGTATTGTATGCCGAACGACTCGGCTGTGCCGAACAAGAATGGATGTCGAACACCTCTGGAATGCCAAACGGTATTGTATGCCGAACGATCTATTGTGTCGAACAAGAATGGATGCCGAACACCTCTGGAATGTCGAACGGTATTGTATGCCGATCGACTCGGTTGTGCCGAACAAGAATGCATGCCGAACACCTCTGGAATGCCGAACGGTATTGTATGTCGAACGTCTCGGTTGTGTCGAACAAGAGTGGATGTCGAACACCTCTATATTGTCAAACGGTATCGTATGCCGAACAACTCGGTTGTGCCGAACAAGAATTGATGCCGAACACCTCTAGAATGCCGAACGGTATTGAATGCCGAATAGCTCGGTTGTGCCGAACAAGAATGGATGCCGAACTCCTCTGGAATGTCGAACGGTATTGTATGCTGAACGACTCGGTTGTGCCGAACAAGAATGCATGCCGAACACCTCTGGAATGCCGAACGGTATTGTATGCCGAACGGTATTATATGCCGAACGACTCGGTTGTGCCGAACAAGAATGCATGTCGAACACTGATGTAATGCCAAACGGTATTGTATGTCGAACGACTCGGTTGTCCCGAACAAGAATGGATGCCGAACACCTCTGGAATGCCGAACGGTATTGTATGCCGAACAACTCGGTTGTACCGAACAAGAATGGATGTCGAACACCTCTGGAATGCCGAACGGTATTGCATGCCAAACGACTCGATTGTACCGAACAAGAATGGATGCCGAGCACCTCTGGAATGCCGAACGACTCGGTTGTGCCTAGCAAGAATGCATGCCGAACACCTCTGGAATGCCAAACGGTATTGTATGCCGAAAGACTCGGTTGTGCCGAACAAGAATGGATGCCGAACACCTATGGAATGCCGAACGGTATTGTAGGCCGAACGACTCGGTTGTGCCGAACAAGAATGGATGTAGAACACCTCTGTAATGCCGAACGATATTGTATGCCGAACGATTCGATTGTGCCGAACAAGAATGCATGCCGAACACCTCTGGAATGCCGAACGGAATTGTATGCCGAACGACTCGGTTGTGCCGAACAAGAATGGATGCCGAACACCTCTGGAATGCCGAACGGTATTGTATGCCGAACGTCTCGGTAGTGCCTAACAAGAATGGACGTCGAACACCTCTGGAATGCTGAACGGTATTGTATGCCGAACGACTCGGTTGTGCCGAACAAGAATGGATGTCGAACACCTCTAGAATGCCAAACGGTATTGTATGCCGAACGAATCGGTTGTACCGAACAAGAATGGATGCCGAATACCTCTGGAATGGCGAACGGTATTGTATGTCGAACGACTCGATTGTGCCGAACAAGAATGGGCCAAACGACTCGGTTGTGCCTAACAAAAATGCATGCCGAAAACCTCTGGAATGTCGAACGGTATTGTATGCCGAAAGACTCGGTTGTGCCGAACAAGAATGGATGTCGAACACCTCTGGAATGCTGAACGGTATTGTATGCCGAACGACTCGGTTGTGCCGAACAAGAATCGATGCCGAACACCTCTGGAATGCCAAACGGTATTGTATGCCGAACGACTCGGTTGTGCCGAACAAGAATGGATGCCGAACACCTCTGGAATGCCGAACGGTATTGTATGCCGAACGACTCGGTTGTGCCGAACAAGAATGGAAGCCGAACACCTCTGGAATGCCAAACGGTATTGTATGCCGAACGACTCGATTGTGCCGAACAAGAATGGATGCCGAACACCTCTTGAATGCCGAACGGTATTGTATGCCGAATGACTCGGTTGTGCCGAACAAGAATGGATGGCGTACACCTTTGGAATGCCGAACGGTATTGTATGCCGAGCGACTCAGTTGTGCCGAACAAGAATGGATGCCGAACGCCTCTGGAATGCCGAACGGTATTTTATGCCGAACGACTCGATTGTGCCGAACAAGAATGCATGCCAAACACCTCTGTAATGCCGAACGGTATTGTATGTCGAACGACTCGGTTGTGCCGAACAAGAATGGATGCCGAACACCTCTGGAATGCCAAACGGTATTGTATGCCGAACGACTCGTTTTTGCCAAACAAGAATGGATGCCGAAACCCTCTGAAATGCCGAACGGTATTGTTTGCCGAACGACTCGGTTATGCTGAACAAGAATGGATGCCGAACACCTCTGGAATGCCGAATGGTATTGTATGCCAAACGACTCGGCTGTGCCGAACAAGAATGGATGTCGAACACCTCTGGAATGCCGAACGGTATTGTATGCCGAACGACTCGGTTGTGCCAAATAAGAATGGATACCGAACACCTCTGGAATGCCGAACGGTATTGTATGCCGAACGACTTAGTTGTGTCGAACAAGAATGGATGTCGAACACCTCTGTAATGCCGAACGGTATTGTATGTTGAACGACTCGGTTGTGCCGAACAAGAATGCATGTCGAACACCTCTGGAATGTCGAACGGTATTGTACGCCGAACGACTCGGTTGTGCCAAACAAGAATGGATGTCGAACACCTCTGTAATGCCGAACGGTATTGTATGCCGAACGACACGGTTGTGTCGAAAAAGAATGGATGCTAAACACCTCTGGAATGCCGAACGGTATTGTATGTCGAACGACTCAGTTGTGCCGAACAAGAATGAATGTCGAACACCTCTAGAATGCCGAACACTATTGTATGCCGAACGACTCGGTTGTGCCGAATACCTCTGGAATGCCGAACGGTATTACTTGCCGAACGACTCGGTTGTGCCGAAGAAGAATGGATGCCGAACACCTCTTGAATGCCAAACGTATTGTATGTCGAACAACTCGGTTGTGCCAAACAAGAATGCATGTCGAACACCTCTGGAATGCCGAATGGTATTTTATGTCGAATGACTCTATTGTGCCGAGCAAGAATGAATGCCGAACACCTCTGGAATGCCGAACGGTATTGTATGCCGAACGACTAGGTTGTGCTGAACAAGAATGGATGCCGAACACCTCTGGAATGCCGAATGGTATTGTATGCCGAACGACTCGGTTATGCCGAACAAGAATTGATGATGAACACCTTTGAAATGCCGAACGGTATTGTATGCCGAACGACTCGGTTGTGCCGGACAAGAATGCGTGCCGAACACCTCTGGAATGCCAAACGGTATTGTATACCGAACGTCTCGGTTGTGCCGAACAAGAATGGATGCCGAATACCACTGGAATGCCGAACAGTATTGTATGCCGAACGACTCGGTTGTGCCGAACAAGAATGGATGTCGAACACTTCTGTAATGGCGAACGGTATTGTATGCCGAACGACTCGGTTGTGCCGAAGAAGAATGGATGCCGAACACCTCTGGAATGCCGAACGGTATTGTATGTCGAACGACTCGGTTGTGCCGAACAAGAATGGATGCCGAACACCTCTAACGGTATTGTATGCCGAACGACTCGGTTGTGCCGACCAAGAATGAATGCCGAACACCTCTGGAATGCCGAACGACTCGGTTGTACCGAACAAGAATGGATGCCGAACACCTCTGGAATGCCGAACGGTATTGTATGCCGAACGACTCGATTGTGCCGAACAAGAATGGATGCCGAACACCTCTGGAATGCCAAACGACTCGGTTGTGCCTAACAAGAATACATGCCGAAAACCTCTGGAATGCCGAACGGTATTGTATGCCGAAAGACTCGGTTGTGCCGAACAAGAATGGATGCCGAACAACTTTGGAATGCCGAACGGTATTATATGCCGAACGACTTGGTTGTGCAGAACAAGAATGGATGCCGAACACCTCTGGAATGCCGAATGGTATTTTATGCCGAACGACTCGGTTGTACCGAACAAGAATGGATGCCGAACACCTCTGGAATGCCGAACGGTATTGTATGTCGAACGACTCGGTTGTGCCGAACAAGAATGCATGCCGAACACCTCTGGAATGCCGAACGGTATTGTATGCTGAACGTCTCGGTTGTGCCTAACAAGAATGGATGCCGAACACCTCTGTAATGCCAAACGGTATTGTATGCCGAACGACTCGGTTGTGCCGAACAAGAATGGATGCCGAACACTTCTGGAATGCCAAACGGTATTGTATGCCGAACGATTCGATTGTGGCGAACAAGAATGGATGCCGAACACCTCTGAAATACCGAACGGTATTGTATGCCGAACGACTCGGTTATGCCGAACAAGAATGGATGTCGAACACCTCTTGAATGCCGAACGGTATTGTATGCCAAACGACTCGGTTGTGCCGAACAAGAATGGATGACGTACACCTTTGGAATGCCGAACGGTATTGTAAGCCGAACGAATCAGTTGTGCCGAACAAGAATGGATGCCGAACACCTCTGGAATGCCGAACGGTATTGTATGCCGAACGACTCGGTTGTGCCGAACATGAATGCATGCTGAACACCTCTGTAATGCCGAATGGTATTGCATGCCGAACGACTCGGTTGTGCCGAACCAGAATGGATGCCGAACACCTCTGGAATGCCAAACGGTATTGTATGCCGAACGACTCGTTTTTTCCAAACAAGAATAGATGCCGAACCCCTCTGAAATGCCGAACGGTATTGTATGCCGAATAACTCGGTTATGCTGAACAAGAATGGATGCCGAACACTTCTGGAATGCCGAACAGTATTGTATGCCGAACGACTCGGCTGTGCCGAACAAGAATAGATGTCGAACACCTCTGGAATGCCGAACGGTATTGTATGCCGAACGATCTGTTGTGTCGAACAAGAATGGATGCCGAACACCTCTGGAATGCCGAACTGTATTGTATGTCGATCGACTCGGTTGTGCCGAACAAGAATGCATGCCGAACACCTCTGGAATGCCGAACGGTATTGTATGTCGATCGTCTCGGTTGTGTCGAACAAGAGTGGATGTCGAACACCTCTATAATGTCAAACGGTGTCGTATGCCGAACAACTCGGTTGTGCCGAACAAGAATTGATGCCGAACACCTCTGGAATGCCGAACGGTATTGTATGCCGAATAGCTCGGTTGTGCCGAACAAGAATAGATGCCGAACACCTCTGGAATGTCGAACGGTATTGTATGCTGAACGACTCGGTTGTGCCGAACAAGAATGCATCCGAACACCTCTGGAATGCCGAACGGTATTGTATGCCGAACGACTCGGTTGTGCCGAACAAGAATGCATGTCGAACACCGATGTAATGCCAAACGATATTGTATGCCGAACGACTCGGTTGTGCCGAACAAGAATGGATGTCGAACACCTCTGGAATGCAGAATGGTATTGTATGCCGAACGACTCGGTTGTACTGAACAACCATGGATGCCGAACACCTCTGGAATGCCGAACGGTATTGTATGCCGAACGACTCGATTGTACCGAACAAGAATGGATGTCAAGCACCTCTGGAATGCCGAACGACTCGGTTGTGCCTAACAAGAATGCATGCCGAACACCTCTGGAATGCCGAACGGTATTGTATGCCGAAGACTCGGTTATGCCGAACAAGAATGGATGCCGAACACCTATGGAATGCCGAACGGTATTGTATGCCGAACGACTCGGTTGTGCCAAACAAGAATGGATGTCGAACACCTCTGTAATGCCGAACGGTATTGTATGCCGAACGAGTCGATTGTGCCGAACAAGAATGCATGCCGAACACCTCTGGAATGCCGAACGGTATTGTATGCCGAACGACTCGGTTGTGCCGAACAAGAATGGATGCCGAACACCTATGGAATGCCGAACGGTATTGTATGCCGAACGTCTCGGTTGTGCCTAACAAGAATGGATGTCGAACACCTCTGGAATGCTGAACGGTATTGTATGCCGAACGACTCGGTTATGCCGAACAAGAATGGATGTCGAACACCTCTGGAATGCCAAATGGTATTGTATGTCGAACGACTCGGTTGTACCGAACAAGAATGGATGCCGAACACCTCTGGAATGCCGAACGGTATTGTATGCCGAACGACTCGATTGTGCCGAACAAGAATGGATGCCGAACACCTCTGGAATGCCAAACGACTTGGTTGTGCCTAACAAGAATGCATGCCGAAAACCTCTGGAATGCCGAACGGTATTGTATGCCGAAAGACTCGGTTGTGCCGAACAAGAATGGATGCCGAACACCTCTGGAATGCAGAACGGTATTGTATGCCGAACGACTCGGTTGTGCCGAACAAGAATCGATGACGAACACCTCTGGAATGCCAAACGGTATTGTATGCCGAACGACTCGGTTGTGCCGAACAAGAATGGATGCCGAACACCTCTGGAATGCCGAACGGTATTGTATGTCGAATGACTCGGTTGTGCCGGACAAGAACGCATGCCGAACAGCTCTGGAATGCCGAGCGGTATTGTATGCCGAACGTCTCGATTGTGCCTAACAAGAATGGATGCCGAACACCTCTGTAATGCCAAACGGTATTATATGCCGAACAACTCGGTTGTGCCAAACAAGAATGGATGCCGAACACCTCTGGAATGCCAAATGGTATTGTATGACGAACGACTCGGTTGTGCCGAACAAGAATGGATGTCGAACACCACTAAAATGCCGAACGGTATTGTATGCCGAATGACTCGGTTATGCCGAACAAGAATGGATGCCGAACACCTCTTGAATGCCGAACGGTATTGTATGCCGAACGACTCGGTTGTGCCGAACAAGAATGGATGGCGAACATCTCTGGAATGCCGAACGGTATTGTATGCCGAACGACTCCACTGTGCCGAACAAGAATGGATGCCGAACACCTCCGGAATGCCGAACGACTCGGTTGTGCCGAACAAGAATGCATGCCAAACACCTCTGTAATGCCGAGCGGTATTGTATGCCGAACGACTCGGTTGTGCCGAACAAGAATGGATGCCGAACACCTCTGGAATGCCAAACGGTATTGTATGCCGAACGACTCGTTTGTGCCAAACTAGAATGGATGTCGAACCCCTCTGAAATGCCGAACGGTATTGTATGCCAAACGACTCGGTTATGCCGAACAAGAATGGATGCCGAACACCTCTGGAATGCCGAACGGTATTGTATGCCGAACGACTCGGTTGTGCCGAACAAGAATGGATGTCGAACACCTCTGGAATGCCGAACGGTATTGTATGCCGAACGAGAATGGATGCCGAACACCTCTGGAATGCGGAACGGTATTGCATGCCGAACGACTCGGTTGTGCCGAACAAGATTGGATGCCAAACACCTCTGTAATGCCGAACGGTATTGTATGCCGAACGACTCAGTTGTGCCGAACAAGAATGGATGCTGAACACCTCTGGAATGCCGAACGGTATTGTATGCCTGACGACTCGGTTGTGCCGAACAAGAATGGATGCCAAACACCTCTGTAATGCCGAACGGTATTGTATGCTGATCGACTCGGTTGTGCCGAACAAGAATGGATGCCGAACACCTCTATAATGCCGAACGGTATTGTATGCCGAACGACTCGGTTGTGTCGAACAAGAATGGATGGTGTCTGTATGCCGAACGACTCGGTTGTGCCGAACAAGAATGCATGCCGAACACCTCTGGAATACCGAACGGTATTGTATGCCGAACAACTCCGTTGTGCCGAACAAGAATGGATGACGAACACCTCTGGAATGTCGAACTGTATTGTATGCCGAATGACTCGGTTGTGCCGAACAAGAATGAATGTCGAACACCTCTGGAATGCCGAACGGTATTGTATGCCGAATGACTCGGTTGTGCCGAACAAGAATGGATGCCGAGCACCTCTGGAATGATGAACGATATTGTATGCCGAACGACTCGGTTGTGCGGAACAAGAATAGATGCCGAACACCTTTGGAATGCCGAATGGTATTGTATGCTGAACGACTCAATTGTGCCGAACAAGAATGCATGCCGAACACCTCTGGAATGCCGAACTGTATTGTATGCCGAACGACTCGGTTGTGCCGAACAAGAATGGATGCCGAACACCTCTGGAATGCCAAACGTTATTGTATGCCGAACGACTCGGTTGTGCCGAACAAGAATGCATGCCGAACACCTCTGTAATGCCGAACAGTATTGTATGCCAAACGACTCGGTTGTGCCGAACGAGAATGGATGCCGAACACCTTTGGAATGCCGAATGACCTTGTATGCCGAACGACATCCACACCGATCCGCATTCCTATGTCGAGCAGCATTCGGGTACGACCCAAATATAAATATAGCTAGGATGAGACTCAACCATCCATGCAGAACATTTATCAACCCGAGACTGGGAGCAGATGCGTGGTCATCCAAAGACTGGTTGTGATAGCACAATATTGAAACTTGTATATAATGTTTACAACTACTCAAGGCTACGACCGAAAAAAAGCCTGGGGATAGAATCATTAAATCGATACCTAAGCTTGTGGGCAACTAAATGTCACTCCAACCCGAGGCATGCGAATCATGAATTTTGCTCGAATATTGAAGATGGAATGCATAATGACAGACGATATAGTGTTTATGAGTCGAGATGCAGACAAGGTGGACAGCTCCGTCCGCATCCAAAACACTGACAATTGACAAGTAGTGCCCTAGCCTTGGCTCGGGCAGCATTCTCGGATCTATAGAGACATACATCCGAGAGATGATAATGGGGGACCTAGGGAAAGGAATGCAGCACCGGTTGAGCTGGCGATTGACATACCAGTTGGTCGAGATGACCCATCATTAGCCGAGGATCTTACTGATTTCCTCCGAGCGAACCTAGACGATTTCGCTTGGACACATTCTGATATGTGCGGGATTTCTCCTGCTATTGCGAGTCATATGTTGAACATAGACCCAAAATACGTCCCTTTAAAACAAAAAAGGAAAGGCATGGACCCGAAGAGGTCCGCTGCTCTTAGAAAGGAGAAGGACAAACTCAAAGCCAATGGGTTCGTCCGCTACGCCCTCTACCTTGAATGGGTTTCTAACCCTGTGCTTGTGAGGAAAGCAAACGGGAAGTGGAGAACTTGTGTTGATTACTCTGATCTGAATAAAGCATGCCCGAAGGATAGTTTCCCTTTATCTAGAATCGACCGGCTCGTCGACTCTACGGCCGGACACGAATTATTGTCTTTTATGGATGCGTATTCGGGATACAATCAGATCTCGATGCACATTGCAGACCAAGAACACACCAGTTTTGTCACAAATGTGGGTCTATATTACTATGTAGTAATTCCTTTTGGATTGAAAAATGCGGGAGCAACTTATCAGCGTCTGGTGAATCGAATATTTAAAGACCAGATTGGTAGAACGATGGAAGTCTATATAGATGACATGCTCGTGAAGTCACGACAGTCAAACGACCACATTCGAGACCAAGCGGAGATGTTTGATATACTGAGGCATTATGGAATGAAAACCAACCCTTTGAAGTGTTCATTTGGCGTAGCGTCGGGAAAGTTTTTGGGTTTCATTGCGAATGCGCGGGGAATCGAAGCTAACCCGGAGAAGATTCAAGCTATCCGAGACATACAAGTGCCCAAAACTATAAAGCAGGTATAACGGAGTTGATTCATATCCAGAGCTATAGACAAGTGTATTCCTTTCTTCGATGTGATAAATAAAGGAAAGAGGAATTTTGAGTGGACATCCGATTGTGAGGAAGCATTCCGAGCTCTGGCAAGGCATTTGGTGCTATCATAACTAATAGACCATGAAATGTTGTATGTGTACTTGGTAGTATCTCAACATGCTATCAGTATGGCTTTGGTTCGTGAAGAGGACCGGGTTCAAAAGCCAGTTTACTATGTTAGTAAACGTCTGACGGGGGCAGAAAGAAATCATTCCAAGATCGAGAAATTAGCCTATTGCTTGGTGATTGCATCACGCAAGCTTCGCCCATATTTTCAAGCACACTCAATCATGTTTACACTGATCAACCCTTGCGACAGGTACTCCAACGACCAGAAACTTCTGGAAGGATGTTAAAATGAAATATCGAGTTGAGTCAGTTCGATATTACCTACCTACCACGAAGGGCCATACAGGGGCAAACACTA
Source organism: Allium cepa (assembly GCA_030765085.1). Classification (NCBI taxonomy): domain Eukaryota; kingdom Viridiplantae; phylum Streptophyta; class Magnoliopsida; order Asparagales; family Amaryllidaceae; genus Allium; species Allium cepa. The sequence goes on along the minus strand of CM060928.1, from coordinate 408,463,991 downwards.
GCAGACTTCATTGCTGAATTCACCGTGTCAGACAACTCAAACGGCCACAATGTCATACCTCCCGTTTGATGGAAGATGTACACCGATGGGGCATCTAATGACCGTTGTTCGGGGCTGGCATAGTTCTTGTGACTCCTAAAAACCGATCAGTTTGTTATGCTTTGAAGCTTGAATTCCCAACAACAAATAACAAAGCCAAGTATGAAGCATTGACTGCTGGCTTGAGACTTATCAAAGAACTGGGAGTAAAATCGGTTGAAATCAATTATGATTCGCAACTGGTGGTGTACCAAGTGCGGGGAGACTATCAAGCAAAGGGATAGAGACTTGCCTCGTATCTTGCACGGGTTCAGGAGCTGCTAGCAAATCTGGAATATTACGATATCTCGCATGTCCCGTGTGAGAAAAACAGAGCAGCCGATTCGTTGGCAATATTTGCAAGCACTGGCGATGCGCAGCAGATGGGATCGTTTCCCGTTGAAACCTTACATGTTCCGAGCATAAATATGATGGAGGTAGATTTCATGTTAGAAACAGAAATCGAGAAGGAATCATGGATGACCCCATTCAAGCAGTACTTGTTACACGGGGTCATGCCCGAAAAAAGGAGAAAAAGATGACAAGTCATTCGTAAGGCTTCGCATTATGTAATGCAAGATGGGGTAACGTATCGGAGGGGATTATCGATCCCCTTACTCTGGTGCATTGCCCATGATGAGATAGAACGAGTCCTGAAGGAAGTCCATGAAGGAGAGTGCGGTGACCATACTGGGGGGGAGACGTTAGCAAAGAAAATCCTCTATTATGAATACTATTGGCCGACTGTAAATCGGGATGCCGCAGACTATGTGAGGAGATATGACAAATGCCAGAAATATACAACAGTCCCGAGAGCTCCGTCGACGGAACTCACACAAATGGTTAGTCCCTGGTCGTTTGCAATATGGGGGATCGACATAGTCGGTTCCTTACCCATATCCAAAGGTGGTGCAAAATACGCGATAATTGCGGTCGATTACTTTACTAAGTGGGCAGAAGCAGAGCCTTTGGCTACTATCACCATCAAAAAGGTCATTAATTTCGTTGTACGAAATATTATATGCCGTTTTGGCCTTCTACAAACTATCATCATAGACAATGGAACTCAATTCGAAAGCAAGGAGTTCAAAGAATTTTGCCAAAAATATGGCATTGTGAAAAGTTTGCAGTAGTTTCGCATCCGAAAGCCAATGGACAAGTGGAAGCCGTGAACAAAATAATCAAATCCATATTGAAAAAGCATTTGGAAAAGGCTAGAGGTAAGTGGGTGGATGAACTGCCAATGGAATTATAGGGTTATAGAATTACCTAAAGTCCATGAATGGCCGTACTCCATTCGCCCTTTCTTACTACTCTGAGGTCGTCATCCATGTAAAACTTGAAGTCCCCTCTCATCAAGTGGCTGATTACAACCCTTATTTCACAAAAAATATAATACAAACAAGGAATCGCAATTGAATTGCAATTAAACTAGATGGAATTGGCGGTGACTTATGAGCATATAAAACGCATCCGACAACTAATGGCAAGAACATGTACCCGAACATGCATGTGTACATCCAAAGAAAGTTTGACTTCTTGAAATCAACAGGAAATTGAATTCTCACTTAAGGTTATTAAGAAAAGACAAGATTAAATAGCCGAAGCTTATTGGCCCTGTAGAACCAGACACAGATAACCACTTATGAACTACAACCAGGATTTATAATATTAGGAATCGACCAAGCATCATGATGACTAAAGAAGCATACGACGCCTTGGGAGGATAAAATTGAGGAATAATGACTATTCAGGAAACATGATGGATTTGTTTCTGTAAACAAGGAATATTCGCTAATTCAAAGCATGTCGTTTTGCTTCACACGACACACTTTGGGGGGAAAGTGTTACCCGGCATCTTGGCCTAGCTACAAAATGACAGTTGAAGATATTATCGTTAGCACTAGACAAGATTCCGACCAAGAAGAGCCTGAAAATATACAGGTTTGATGCAGTCGACATGTTTTGGAATTTAGGTACGGTTTGGCAAGAATGGACCAACCAACTTGAGATCGCCCTATATGGGCCAAGTCACCTCAGCCTTGAGCCCGTGCAGAAAGTCCAGCCTATCTTCATCTATAAATAGAGGGGCAGAGGCGCAGTGAAAAGGGACCTTTCTCGGAAACACTGAGGAGACTCTGCCATTTTTTATACTCTCCTCTTTTTAATTCAAACTGGTGTTCAAGTGATTGATTTGCGGATTGTATCTGTATTCAAGTAATTGAGAAAGCAATAAAGATTAAACTCAGAGTGGACATAGGCAATTACGCCGAACCACCATAAATCTGGTGTTCTCGTTTTTGTTGTTCTTTTTGCATTGAATTACACTATTATTCTGTTCTAATTTACCCTCTTCATTAATCTCTCTACATAACTCTATTCAAGGGTGTTAGTGACCAATTTTGGTGCTAACATATGAAAACATTAAAGTGTATATGAAAAAATACATAAGATATACAAACACGTAAATACATGTATAAATGTATGTAGGAAGTAGAAAGACAACAAGTATATCACTCGGTGTCAAGCATCAGGAAAAACATTTCATTTCAGTTCAATGAAAACACTAACAAATAAGTGAAAGAATCACAAGTGCAAGAGGCAACAAAAGAAGAAAGGGGCAACCAGTGAAACAACGAAGTAATCAAGTCAAACTTAATTTCCCCAAATCATACAATGAAATTGAAATGATATTGTAAGGAGCAAGAATCAAATGAATAGGAATCAAAATGACATTTACACATACATACATACATATGTATGTATGCATATACATGAAAGTTCCAAATATCAACTAACTTAGACATGAACTAATAAAGCAACTACAAAAGTTTCCATCATTACAACACATATATCTCAAAACATTTATGTACATGACCAAAATATGTTGGTCAGTGCACTTCAGCCAAGTTTTTTATTGTCACATAAACACCCAAATCATCATAAGCAAATGAAGTCGAGATCAATAAAAAATCGAAAGGGGGCAAAAATCAAATGGAAATTAGATGGCCAAGAAAATGTTTTAAATTTCAAATCATAGCATATGTATGAAAATATAGGAAATTAATTACTATATAAAGAAAGTAATTCGTCATTGGCAGGATAATCAAAGTCGAGAACAATATAAATCAAAAAGGGCAAAAATCATACCTATATCAATAGAAGAACATTCAACATGGAGCTACAACCATAATAGCCATGAAATCAAAGCACGTAATCAACAAGGAATGAAATAAGCAAGACTATTCGAATGAAATTCAAAGAGACTGAAACTGTGATGATGTGACGCCCCACCTCTATACTCACGCTAGCCAAGGACACTATGGAGTAATGTCGTCAACTAGCACGAAGAATAAGGTTTTTGAGGAGTGACCATCCGAGTAATTGCTTTGTGCGAGCGCCAATATGTCAGATAGTATAACATGCATTTCATCTCAAGAGGAAATCCGACATACCGATGCAAACTCAAAGCAACTACACAGTGGCTATAATATCTTCGGAAAAATATATAGAAATAAGCATAACACAAATCAGTCACAGAAGTTTATATCTCAAAGGCGGAAACAGGTATGAATATAACACATAGAAGTGTACATCAAAGTAGTGGTCAAACAAGATCCACAATATCACAAAAGAATAGATACAAGTGCTACACAAAAGAATGTGTATACATCAAGGAGTCTCTATCTCGTATGTATAACAACGAAAACTACCAATCTAATGTAGTTAGCCAAAAGTAGATAATACTCCCAGATGAGGAATCAAGCAGAAGCACATATAACATCTCGGTCTGACCAGAGTATTATTTAATAAGAAAATAATAAACGGATCAGTCTAGCTATAAATATCAGATAAAATGAGATAAAAAACGTATGATAACAAAAATTCCATACTGCGATAAGTATACATTAGACAACACAACAATCATACAATACCTCCAGAAATCTCAAAACACAGAAAAGAATGTCATATTATTTATTTTATTCACCATATCATAAATATTGACAAGTATATCAATGCCAATCACCAAATTGGTGAATCACAAATTCTAGAAATCATCAACTAGAAATACAAAAATCACAAAAAGGGGGAGGCCAATCACAAAACGGGAGCTTGAAAACTCACCAACGCGTGTATCACAAAACGGAACGTTATTCCATGGTTGCTAATCATCAATTTTAAGCCGAAGCCCCACAATACGGCCCGAAGATCTTTGAGCCGAAACTCCACAAAACGGTCCGAAGACCATGGGTTGCTACCCAACAAAATTGAGCCGAAGCTCCACAGAAACGGGGTTTAGTCTCCCTCGCAGACAAAGAGACATCGCACATTGCTAGTCTAAATCACAAAATGATCATCATCGATCATCAAGAAGTGTCAATTACACTAAGCTAGTAAATAGATGAGTTTAGCTTCATGTCCCATAACCACTGGCTTAACTTAAATATTCACGAACAAACTGTAAATCTCCACTAGAAAGTTGTCACAAGAGTTTCAATCGAACAAGTCTAAGAATTAACCGACAAAGTAAACGTAAGCGTTTCATTCCACTTGTTTTGCTAAGTAGTTTAATTGGATTTCTCGAACAAATGAGATAAAAATTTGTGTATAATAATAGATTGGAAAACTGTTTTATAAATGAGTTTGATATTGAAAATAGAGTTGTAATCATCTTTGTAAAGGAGTTTGAATATTTACTACTAGTATAGAAATCTATGTATTTTAAAGTGACAAATCACAAAATTGATTGCAAAAACAATCAATCACCAAAAATTCACATACAAAGACATGAATCCAATCCAAAGAAATCGATATCGAATTCATCAAAATGTAAATTCCTAAAAATCCCGAAGTAGAAGTCATCACAGTCGATAATAAATGATAACAACAAATCGGAGAAACAAGAATCGATTAAAAGTTGGAATCTCAAGCAAAATAGGCAATTTGTGTTGAAGCAAGCAGGTCATTCGACTGGTCACTGAGTTCAGTCGACTAGCCCAATGCTTGGAAAACTCTCGGGTTCCAGGTCAGTCGACTGGACTCGAGCGCCAGTCGACTGGAACCTGTTTTCCAGTATTTCCAGCCTAGTCCCCAAAGGGGCAAGAATCCAAACGGAGCCGATCGATCGAGCAATTGCAACTAGGGATTTATGCCATGCCACAACCCAGTCCTATAGGCTCTTCGACTCATCCCAAAGACATGTTCAAGCATCAAAGCTAGGATTTTTAAAGATTTAACTTCAATACACCAAAAATTGAAATGTTCACCAAATCAATTCAAATCAAAAGCAAATGAACATGAATAGATGTTAGGAATTCATATCTAATAATAATGATAGTTATAGACATAGATGTGAGATAAAAATCTCACCTTTTACACCAAAAACAAGAAAGAAGAGCTTGAAAACAAAGGAGGATCAACCACTCTTCAATCTCAACTCTAAAAGCTCCAATTTAAGATCATAAGCAATAATTTCCCAAATTAGGTTATAGGGAATTTCTGAAATTGGAGAGAGATTGAGATGGAGAAGAAGAAGGAGATGCTTACCTTAGCTTCTCTTTGATTTTGGAGCTAAAACTTGGATTTGCTAAAGAAACTAGGGCTTATGATTTTAATTTCCAATCTCCTCCACCATTTTTGCTAAAGCTTGAGTTGTAGGAATTATTATGAAGGAATGAAGAGGGGTGGAGTGGAGTTGGGTTGATATGTTAGGTTAATGGGCTGAAACCCAAACCCAAAGCCCTAAGTGAAAATGTCAAAATTCAAGCTAACTCCAAACTTATCGATGTTTACACTCAAAAAGGTCGCAAACAGCATTTTGGACTCAATGGAAGCGGTCTCGAGTCCTAATTCATTGTTTGCAAAAAAAAGTAATTTTTCGGACTTAAATCCGACTGACGATGCTATATTTAAATAAAATATTTAAATATACAATCGTAAAATATGCCGGTTGTTACAGACTCCCCTCCTTAAAGAAATTGCTCCTTGCAATACTTAAGAAGAAAATATAAAAAGTAACAACCATAAGAGCATATCAACACAAAAGAAATTTTTGAAATAAGAAGTTCACCTCAAAGAGCACGAGAGAGTGAGTCCAGATATGTTCGCTCGATGAATTCTCTAGGTTCCCAAGAACAATCCTTAGGATTTGAGCACCATTGAACTTTCACAAGAGGGACATCTTTATTTCAAAGGCGTTTCACCTCCGATGCAATGATACGAATAGGATGCTGCTCATAAGTCAAATTAGGTGAAACTTCAATTTATTCCACAAAGCCAGGCTCAAGAATAGAATCAGAATCCCTAAGGCATTTCCGTAGTTGAGAAATGTGAAACACGTCATGAATTGCAGAAAACTGAGCCGGTAATAAAAGACGATAAGCCCCGGAACCAATACGTTTGGCGATGGGAAATGGACGAATGTATCGAGATGCTAATTTTTCCGATCGACTGAAACGCATAACACCCTTCATAGGTGAAACACGAATAAACACAAAATCTCCCACAGAAAATTCTAATTTCCTTCTTCGGTTATTGGCATAGGATTTTTGCCTACTTTGAGCTTCTTTCATCCTATGATGAATAAGTTCAATCTTTTCTGTGGAATCACGAATAAAATCTGGACCTAAAACCAGCTTCTCACAGGCCTCAAGCCAACAAGAAGGAGATCGGCATGGCCTTCCATAGAGTGCCTCAAAAGGTGCCATACCAATACGAGATTGGAAGCTATTATTATAGGAAAACTCAACAAGATAGATATGATCTTCCCAACTTCCACCAAAATCAAGAACACATGCACGAAGAAGATCTTCAAGAGTTTGATTCACATGCTCGGTTTGTCCATCAGACTGAGGATGATAAGCAGTGCTGAAATTAAGCTTCGTTCCCAAAGCTTTTTGAAGACTCTTCCAAAATCCACTAGTAAACAATCGATCATGATCGCTAACAATGGAAGTAGGGACTCCATCCAATTTAACAACTTCCTTAATAAAGAGCTTGGCCAAACGAGGTACGGTCTTATTGGACCGAATGGGAATAAAATGGACGGATTTTGTAAGTCTATCAACTATCACCCATAGGCTATCATGACCCGACTGAGAACGGGGAAGTCCGTCAACAAAATCCATGAAAATTTGGTCCCACTTCCAAATTGAAATGTCTAAAAGTTGCAATAACCCACTGGGCCTTTGATGCTCGGCCTTAACGAGTTGGCAAGTCATGCAACGCTTAACAAAGTTAGCAATATCGGATTTCATTCCATCCTAATAATAAAGTCACTTCATATCTGCGTACATTTTACTACTACCGGGATGAATGGTAAATTTAGAATGATGAGAATCTTCTAAAATATCTTTGCAAAGATCACTAATATTTGGCACGATAAGTCTACCAAATTTTCGAATACCGCCACGAGAATCAATATCAAAGTCTTTCAAACCTTCAATGTCAATTTTATCCCTAAAATTTTGGCTAAGAAGAGCCAATTCGGGATCTAGCTTTTGAGCTTCAAGAATGCGATCTAAAAGAGAAGCATGAGCCTCAAGACTACATAAAACGAGAGATGCACATAAATTGGATTCATGATCTCGAATCTCACAAGTGGATAAAGTCTTGAGATCATTCCGTTTGATATCATCATGGGAACAACCGCTTGTTGCTTACGACTAAGGGCATCGGCAACACGATTTAGAATATCAAGATCATAAGATGCAAGGAACTCAAGCCAACGTTGTTGACGCAAATTAACTTCCTTTTGAGAAAATAAATACTTCAAAGATTTATGATCGGTGTAGAGAACAAATTTTTCTCCCAAAATATAATGGCGCCAAATTCTAAGGGCGAAAACAATAGCCGCGAGCTCTAAATCATGTGTGGCATATCTAGTCTCGGCAGGCTTTAATTGCCTAGAAGCATAAACAATAACATGATCCCTTTGCATAGGAACGGCTCCCAAACCAACACGACTAGCATTGGTATAAACAATAAAATTTTGATTCCCTTCGGGAATCACAAGAATAGGAGCATCGAAAAGAAGTTCTTTTAATTTCTGAAAAGAAGCTTCACATTTGTCTGACCAAATGTATTTAACTCCCTTCTTTGTCAAACTAGTAAGAGGCACAGAAATTTTTGAAAAGTCTTTTATGAACCGACGGTAATAACCCGCCAATCCAAGAAAACTACGAATTTCCGTCACACTCTCCGGTCTCTTCCAATTTTGAATCGCTTCGATCTTTGAAGGATCAACGGAAATTCCGGATTCGGAAATAATATGACCGAGAAATTTCACACGAGATTGCCAAAAGTGGCACTTAGAAAAAAATTCCTTCAATTGATTGCTTCTAAGAGTTTCCAACACAATCCGAAGATGCTTTTCATGCTCTTCCTCGGTTTTAGAATAAACAAGAATATCATCTATAAAGATGAGAACAAACCAGTCGAGGAAATCTTTGAAAATTCGATTCATAAGGTCAACGAAATAAGCTGGAGCATTCGTTAAACCAAATGGCATAGCAAGCCATTCAAAAATCCATAATGAGTACGGAACGACGTCAAAGGAATATTATCCTCTACAATTCGAAGCTGATGAAAGCCTGTTGCTAAGTCTAACTGTGAAAAGTCTCTAGCACCACTAAGTTGATCAAATAAATCATCAATCCGAGGTAAAGGATATTTATTCTTGATAATGAGATCATTAAGCTTGCAGTAGTCAACGCAAAGCCTAAGTGTACCATTGGATTTCTTTATAAAAATAGCCGAAGCTCCCCAAGGAGAGGAACTAGAGCAAATAAATTGCTTTCCCTCCAATTCGGATAATTGTCTATGCATCTCCTCATTTTCTTTATTGGACATACGATAAGGAGGACGAGTAATAGGCAAAGCTCCAGGAATTATATTAATCCTGAACTCAATTGCTCGCTTAGGTGGCAATCCTAAAACGAGCTCAAATATGTCGAAAAATTCACGAACAACGTGAATGAGAGAAAAAACATATTCCTCATCATCAGTATCGTCATCATAAGGATTTAAAGAATATAAAGATGCTGCCAAGTTGGAATCTAGATCTTTAAGAACAATAGAAATCTGCTTAACATATTGAGGATGTCGAAGATGAATAGTCTGCTAAGGACATAGGATATGGGCTTCATAACGGTTAAGCCAATCCATTCCCAAAATTATTCCGAAGCCTAAGTAACACATGACATGCAAATCATTTCGGAAAGAAAAATCAAACAAAATAATCTTGACATCTTTACAAAGCAAACTGAGTGTTGCGGATCCACCAACTGGATTCGCAATTCTCAAAGAAGACATTAAAGCCATAACACAAAGAAAAAGTATCAACAAGTTCTTTGAGATAAAAGAATGGGATGCACCCATATCAAAAAGAACTCAAATAGGATGATCACGAAACATAATAATGCCATCAAGGATAGAATGAGAAATACCTTAACCACGAGAAGTGTTACTAGGGGCTTGCAACACATTTAGCTTTCCCTCCTTCTTTCTTTGAAGTTTGGGACATGAAGATATATAATGACCCGAGATTTTGCAATAGCGACAAGCAAGGGGCTTTGAACACTTATTTGCATAATGGTCCTTAGAACCACAATTGTAGCATTGGCCACCACTAGGGGTAGAAATCTTGGATACCGGAGTTGCTTATTTTCCTTTCTTATTGGGATAAGGACCTTTGAACTTATTAGGCCTCTTCTTGTTGTTGTTGAAGTTCGGTTTGGCACTCCCAACTTCAACATCACTCTCTTTATCTGCCTCTTCAAGTCGAAGAGCGATATCAACAAGCTGATCGAAAGTAACTTCCAATTACAGAAGTAATGGCTTTTTTAGATTCTTATTCAAGCCATAGACAAATCTCTGATTTTTCTTCAATGGGGTATTAATTTACTCGACCCCATATTTAGAGAGGGGTTCAAAAGGTGCGACATAATCTGCCACAGAAGATTCACCTTGAACAAGGTCAATAAAACGACGGGCCAAAGTCACCTTCTCAGCTTCCGGCACAAACTTTCATTCGAATCTTTTTCGGAATTGCTCCCAAGTAAGTTCCGCTTCAATAATTTCATAAATAAGAAGCTCATACCAATCTAATGCTCTTTCTTGGAGCATGCTAGAAGCCACATGGACACGATGAAGGTTAATCAGATACATGCGAGAAAAGATGTGATCGCATGCTCTAAGCCAAGCTTGGACTTCGATAACGCCCTCGGAACCCCTGAACGACTTTCCACCCAAATTCGTATAATCACTGCACAGGCGTGCAAATCAAGATTTTGGGTGAATAGGCTCTGGAATGGGTCCGATAGCTTGAGCATTCTTTACAAGATCAAGAAGTTGTTGAGCTGACATAAATACTCCATCCTGAGGAGTAGCACTTAATTGACCAGCACTGGGATGGCCAGGTCTAACCATTTCTCTTCTTTTAGAAAGAAAGAAAGAAGAAGAAAAAGTCATTCTCAGAATGAATATCAAACAATAATGATTGATAAAACAAGGCATCACAAGGAAAATGGGATATAACGGGTCCAATGACTCGAATAAAATCATAAGACGCGACTACTAAGATGGACTTAGGATGATGATCCTTGCTATAATATTTCATATTTTTCCGAAGTTTGGATATAATACCATGTTGTGATGCCCCACCTCTATACTCACGCTAGCCAAGGACACTACGGAGTAACGCCGTCAACTAGCACGAAGAATAAGGCTGTTGAGGAGCGACCATCCGAGTAATTGCTTTGTGCGAGCGCCGATATGTCAGATAGTATAACATGCATTTCATCTCAAGAGGAAATCTGACATACCGATGCAAACTAAAAGCTACTACACAGTGGCTATAATATCTTCAAAAACAAATATAGAAATAAGCATAACACAAATCAGTCACAGAAGTTCATATCTCAAAGGCGGAAACAGATATGAATATAACACATAGAAGTGTACATCAGAGTAGTGGTCAAACAAGATCCACGATATCACAAAAGAATAGATACAAGTGCTACACAAAAGAATATGTATACATCAAGGAGTCTCTATCTCGTATGTATAACAACGAAAACTACCAATCTAATGTAGTTAGCCAAAAGTCAGATAATACTCCTAGATGAGGAGTCAAGCAGAAGAACCTGTAACATATCAGTCTGACCCGAGTATTATTTAATAAGAAAATAATAAACGGATCAGTCTAGCTATAAATATCAGATAAAATGAGATAGAATAAAAGACATGACAAAAATGTATGATAACAAAAATGCCATACTGCGATAAGTATACATTAGACAACACAAAAATCATACAATACCTCCAGAAATCTCAAAACACACAAAAGAATGTCGTATTCTTTATTTTATTCACCATATCAAAAATATTGACAAGTACATCAATGCCAATCACAAAATTGGTGAATCACAAATTCTAGAAATCATCAACTAGAAATCCAGAAATCACAAAAAGGGAAGGCCAATCACAAAACGGGAGCATGAAAACTCACCAACACGTGTATCACAAAACGGAACACTATTCCATGGTTGCTAACCATCAATTTTGAGCTGAAACTCCACAAAATGGCCCAAAGACCTTTGAGCCGAAGCTCCACAAAATGGTCCAAAGACCATGGGTCGCTACCCCACAAAATTGAGCCAAAAATCTCCACAGAAACGGGGTTTAGTCTCCCTCGCAGACAAAGAGACATCGCACATTGCTAGTCTAAATCACAAAATGATCATCATCGATCGTCAAGAAGTGTCAATTACACTAAGCTAGTAAATAGATGAGTTTAGCTTCATGTCCCATAACCACTGGCTTAACTTAAATATTCACGAACAAACTGTACACTCGAAAGTTGTCACAAGAGTTTCAATCCAACGAGTCTAAGAATTAACCGACAAAGTAAACGCAAGAGTTTCATTCCACTTGTTTTGCTAAGTCGTTTAATTGGATCTCGAACAAATGAGGTAAAGGTTTGTATATACTAATAGATTGGAAAACGGTTTATAAATGAGTTTGATATTGAAAATAGAGTTGTAATCATCTTTGTAAAGGAGTTTGAATATTTACTCCTAATATAGAAACCTTTGTATTTTAAAGTGACAAATCACAAAATTGATTGTAAAAACAATCAATCACCAAAAATTCACATACAAAGACGTGAATCCAATCCAAAGAAATCGATATCGAAGTCATCAAAATGTATATTCCCAAAAATCTCGAAGTAGAAGTCATCAGAGTCGATAATAAATGATAACAACAAATCGTAGAAACAAGAATCGATTAAAAGTTGGAATCTCAAGCAAAATAGGCAATTTGTGCTGAAGCAAGCAGGTCAGTCGACTGGTCATTGAGTTCAGTCGACTGGCCCAATGCCTGGAAAACTCTCGGGTTCCAGGTCAGTCGACTCGACTCGGAGCGCTAGTCGACTGGAATATGTTTTCCAGTATTTCCAGCCTAGTCCCCAAAGGGGAAAGAATCCAAACGGAGCTGATCGATCGAGCAATTGCAACTAGGGATTTATGCCACGCGACAACCCAGTCCTATAGGCTCTTCGTCTCACCCCAAAGACATGTTCAAGCATCAAAGCTAGGATTTTTAAAGATTTAACTTCAAAACACCAAAAATTGAAATGTTCACCAAATCAATTAAAATCAAAAGCAAATAAATATGTATAGATGTTAGGAATTCATACCTAACAATAATGATAGTTATAGACATAGATGTGAGATAAAAATCTCACCTTTTACACCAAAAACAAGAAAGAAGAAGCTTGAAAACAAAGGAGGATCAACCACTCTTCAATCTCAACTCTAAAAGCTCCAATCTAAGATCATAAGCAATAATTTCCCAAATTAGGTTATAGGGAATTTCTGAAATTGGAGAGAGATTGAGATGGAGAAGAAGAAGGAGATGCTTACCTTAGCTTTTTTTTTTGATTTTGGAGCTAAAACTTGGATTTGCTAAAGAAACTAGGGCTTAGGATTTTAATTTCCAATCTCCTCCACCATTTTTGCTAAAGCTTAAGTTGTAGGAATTATTATGAAGGAACGAAGAGGGGTGGAGTGGAGTTGGGTTGATATGTTAGGTTAATGGGCTGAAACCCAAAACCAAAGCCCTAAGTGAAAATGTCAAAATTCAAGCTAACTCCAAATATAACGATGTTTATACTCAAAAAGGTCGCAAACGCCATTTTGGACTCAATGGAAGCGGTCTCGAGTCCTAATTCACTGTTTGAAAAAAAAAGTAACTTTTCGGACTTAAATCCGACTAAAGGTGCTATATTTAAATAAAATATTTAAATATATAATCGTAAAATATGCGGGTTGTTACAAACGACCCGCCTTTCGTTCCATATAAAGACGCATCATCATTAAGAAAGAAAGGGATAGAAAAGAGAAAAGATAGGAAAGAAAGAACTAAAACAATATCAGAATCTCACAACGGAACGAATAAAATATATTAATCGCATGGTTATTACATAATATACAACATCTATCGGAGTTACACAGCTTTATACATCACAACACATTAGATAGTTATGAAAAATCTGTCTATCATACACTCAAGACATCAACATAGAGATTAACACAGCGGAACCACAATATCTATATACGCTGAAGCCTCTTGCTCTATATCTTCTCTAGAATTCGTCAAAGCTAACCTGAATCTCTTGGCTACTCGTAAAAATTTGAGTACCTAGAGTTTAAGAAAACAAAAAATAAACTCTGGGTCAGACATGGGTCTGGTGTGAGTAAACGGGTTAAAGTTGTTTAACTTTGAAAATCATTTGGAACAAAGGTATCTCGTAAGACAACGCCACAAATAAACATGTTGGGCTTTTACCTTACGATAACCAAAATATTTGATAGGAAATCCAGTGATATAATAATAGTGTCTAGGGTTTTCAAGTAAAATACAGAAATAGCTGGAATGCTTACATCTCTCGTTCCAACATAGTTGGGCCCAATCAAACGTACGACACTTATTGGAGATTGGATTGCATACAATGGCATGGCTACTGGGGTACAGCTCATCACAGTACCTGGTCTAGATCAGTGTATCGAGGATCCACCCTGATCCCCTGCAACACAAGACCGAAACTACCCCTTACTGGATAATCCCGAATAAGACAACCCCAGCAGTTGTTGCGACCAACTTCCCACACAGCCGAATAAAAAGGGACCTTTAGACAGGGGAAATCTTATCCTACTTGTGTGCTACCCACTTAGTCTTGCTGCACCTCTTCTGTTTTATCCATTCCCGGTTGATGAGGCTTGAGGCTACGATTACCTTTTTAGAACACATATCTAGGAATGCTCATCGTCCCCCAGTGACGATGGTCAGATAGCATTCAATCCACACAAGTCCGTTCCTTGTCCGAACGAAACCGAAGGCACTATCTCGTTACACTCATTTAGGAATCACCCTCAAAGTTAACGACAATAGCCCTTGCACTCTGAATCTTCATCTCGAAACTTCACTTGATATTTCACGACCTATCATTTAATTTGGATTGATGTGGTTTTCAGATATCCAATTTGGAAATCTGATCACGGTCTCATCGAAATCCAAACCCCGTTTTAATGTCCAAATTGTTTAAGGTTTAAACAATTTAATTTATATTTAGAATAACATATTCACATAGATAGATAATTCATATTATCACAGATAGATAATTCATATTATCATAATTCAACCAAAGCATCTTAAATCACAGCACATCACAATCACACACCAGAGATATCAACAATCCAAGTCAACCAGTTTAACATAATCATCCATAAGCAAGATTTATTAGATGTATAATTACTAAATAATTTAACTTAATCTCCAAATAAATTAAATTAATCACTTTTAAATCCTTCTTACTTAACATTAATTAATTACAAATCAATTAGTTAATCATCCTTTAATTATCTATCTTAATTACTCATTCTTAATTAATTATTATTTAATAACCTTAAGTAATTAGCCTTTATTAATTACATAAATTAATTATTCTTTAACCATTCACATTAATTAATCTTTAATTACTCTCATTAATTAATTAATTAATTACATTAATTAATGATCCTTAATTACACTTATTAATTATCCTATAATTAATTAAATTAGTTAATTATCTTTTAATTAACCATATTCATTAATTTATTATTCTTTTAATTAATTACATTTAATAATTAATCTTTAATTAATCACATCAATCGTAATTAATCACATTCAGTAATTAATTATCCTTTAATTCCTTACATAAATTAATTAACTCTTTAATTAACTATATTAATTAATCCTTTAATTAATTACACTAAGTAAATAATCCTTAATTACTTCCACTAAGTAATATCCTTTAATTACTTTCATTAAGTAATTTCCCTTTAATTCATTACATTCAGTAATTATCCACTAATTACTTGCACTAGGTAATTATACCTTATTAATTACATTAAATAATTATACTTAATCAATCATCAAGTGATTATCCTTAATTAATTAAACTAATTAATTATCTTAAATTAATTATATTAATTAATTATTTCTTAATCACTAGTTCATGGTCTTTAATTTAATTACATTCATTAGTATCCATTAATTACTTTCATTAAATAATTTTCCTTTAATTTTTAACATTAATTAACCCTTATTAATTACATTAAGTGATTAACCTTTAATTGATTTCACTAATTACTTATCCTTAATTAATCTCAACCTTAATTAATTAAAGATAAATTCTTTTATATTAATTTATTACTTAATTACATTTAGTTCTTATCAAATTAAAAACTTGAAATCAACCTATACCAAATCATTGAGAATACACTTGTCTTAATTATTTCCTTCATTACATAATTAAACTATATTTGAAAAACATTAGGAATTAATTTCATAATTAACCTAATATAATTACCTTTAAATAAAAACAATTTTTAAACATTTAACTTGTTTAAAACTTTTAATCTTTGAAACCTTACTTAGAAACTTGTTAAAACTTTACTTTGGAAAACTTCATTCTGTTAAACTTTTAAAAAAAACTTGATCATTTCCCTTTGTTTATTAAAAATTGATTTAAAACATTTATATTGATTAAAACTAGTTAATACTTGAAATTTGATTCATTTTACATACCTAAAACTTGATCTTTCATTTTAAAATCTGATTATTATTTCATAAACATGTTCTTCCTCTGTTTTTAAACCTAGATTCTTATTTGAATTAAATTTTAAAACCTGGGTGTTGATTTACTTTAAAATTTAAAACCTGTACATAATTTTCCTTAAAAATTTAAACCTGGTTATTTAAATAAAACAACCCGAGTCCAAAAGAACAAAAACCCGAGCCAGCTACACAACATTCTCGAGTCACTCGCGATCTTCCACAATCTCGAGACAACATTGCAACCTTCTCGAGCCAAACCCGAGATCTCCTGCTTCTTCCCAAAACTTCAACACAACCTGAAACAATGTGCACGCGTGCACATTCCCCGATCATCTTACAACCTCTGATCCTCACCAAGGCCATTAGCATGTCAATGATCACCTATATGAATGCTGCAACCCCTCAGCACCGAGGAACTCGCGAGGAAACGAAATCAAGCAACCCAGAATCCACTGGAACCTAGACACCCTGACGAAAATCGACTCGTGCCACCTAATCTGTCACGCTCCAAATTCCAACGTTCGAAAATCAACATCCGTACTCCACTTGTATTTAAATGTCACAGATCCCAACGTTGAAATTCAAGTTGTGCCGGAGCTTATAACACAATTAAATATAACAACACAGCGGAAGAAAAGAAATGAATATCATTGATATACAATATTCGATACAACAATGATACAATATGAATAAATATCAGAGATACAAAATAACAGTGCTACAGCGGAATAACAAAATGAACTAGCAGCGGAACCAAAAACTCCAAACAGCAACAACAACTCTAACTCCAAAGCACCAATCCAGAAATAGCTCGAACCACCATCACGTTGCACCAAGATAAGCAAGTCTCGTCCATGAATCCAAAGACTACAATATCCAAGATCTCCAAAGAATACAAAGAGAAAGCTGAGAGCTACCGGATCGATATCTATATCTACTATCTGAAAAACCCAACTCTAGACTGTCTGTGTGGGAAATTGTGGGCACCCAGAGTTTAGGAAAGGAACAACAAACTCCGGGTCAGTCATGGGACTATGTAAGCAAACAAAACAGTTGGTCTTTCAAAACAAACAAAAGAATTTAAAATTTGAAATCCGCAATGCTTTTTGGAAAATGAAACTACCATAAGGCCTCCCACCACACACACAATGCAAACGCAGACTTGGAGGAGATTTCTCCTTATGATAGTCAAATATGCTTGATACGAGAAAATTCTTTGATATTATTACTATAAGTGCAAAGTGTGGAAAATCATTTGGAAAGTACAATATTAATCTTAGCCAGCATAGACATTCCGAACTATGCCTACTATAGCTACCATCCAAACAGTGGGGCGCCACCATAAGTGAATGGCAGGTTCTACAATGAAAACCGTACACGGCTCGTATTATTTGATTGGATTTCCAACAAATGGTCATGCCAAGGAACTTCCCATTGCCACATGGGTATGCCTCTGGAGGGACGCCCCGAGAACCTAACCGGATCTTTACCAACACAAGGCCGGGTTACCTCTGTAACTAGGTAACTACTGACACGAGAATGCCATCCCCCAGTCGTAACCAACCTTTATCCCGGGATTCACCAACAACCACAAAGTAATAAATTTGCAGCAACCACATAGGTTAAGTATCTGGGCTCCGTACCATGATTCCAGCTCTATCCAGAAGGAAATGAACATACCCTCAGGGGGCGCTACCCCCAAATAACATTGCCACATCTTTCCTGTTTCGACAATTCCGAGTTGTGAGGTTCGACGAAGTCTCGTCCACAAAGCTACGCTTTTCACAAAAGCCATGCTTTGATCAACAAATGATCAGCAGCACTTCGTATGCCACATTACCAAATTGGGAATGTATCACTAGTAACCATCAACTACATAACCTCTGAGCTCGTACGTCTCAGAGAAGGGTGTTAAGCTAAGAGAATAAATCTCCGCCACCAAACAGAAATGTATTTGATAGAAACAAGCTTTACATCTCAAAGTGTAACGTCAGACACACATCCATACAAGTCTGTTCCAGGTTAGAACAGAACCGAAGGCACTTCTGAAGAAGCCCTTGCAAATCCGGATTATCCCTAATCACGTCCAGACTTTCCATCATGATGGGTGATCAAATCTCTATACCGGGGACTAGTCGGTGCAGAGACATTCGACGGGTTATCCTTTCGTTTTCGAAAAATATCTGGTCTTCACCACCGATCTTCAAATGCTATCCATATCATTGTATCATTATTCGGAATGGGTTATATGACACAAAGGTCCTCTCCCGACTAAACCGAATAATGAGCGCAATATTTAAAAACATATGGATAATGGGATTCGGTTAATTCATAACTTTAAAACCCAAAACTTTTCTTTCAAATGGTTAAACAAATTACCATTTATAAATCTTTTTAACCAAAAAGATTCATTTCAAAAACCTTCAAAGGTTTAAACAATTTCCACATTTAAATCTTTTAAACAAAAGATTCACTTTTAAATCCCTTTTCGATTTTAAACAAGGTTTACCAATCTTTGACAAAGATTCATTTGTAACCTTTCAAAACAATTCCATTTCAAATTGGATTGACTCATCCGGTCTTTAAATTAAAGACTCATTTCATAGCTTTCAAAACAATTCCCGTTTCAATCTTTTATATTTATAAAAGACACATCATTTAAAAATCCTCTTCAATTTCAAAATAGGGTTCAACTATCTTTCACAAAGATTCAATTATAGCCTTCAAACCCATTCAATTTTAAATTTGAAATCTTTTCATCATAATTTGGAAAATCTTTCCTTATACAAAAGCTATAATTATTTGAAATCACTTGTTTCCGTCTCGGAAAACTCAATTATAATTGTACGAGTTAAGGCCTTTCAAATATAAACTTGGGTTAAACTTAAATTCTCAAAACCATACCTTTAAAATGGTTTAAAAATACATTTATAGTTTGTATAACCCTTTTTACATCATAAATACCAAATATAGAATTCAATTTCAGATATTGAATTCCAATTTAAATCATACTATTCAAATTTCAAATCTTAATTAAATTATTCAAAATAACTTTCATTTTTAATACACTTTTTCAAAAGTTTTTCACTTTAAACCCTATCTATTTCCCAAAACCATTTGGATTAAAAATGCAAATTCAAAACTATTTTTAAAATCTGTGACTTAACCGATTTCCACGTGCAATCCATATTTGTGTGTGTATAGTGTAGTCCAGGGGTTTATACACAATTGTGCACAGCATCAATCATCACATCACAGATTAAAGTGCAGCAATATCGATAAGCGGTATAAGCTATAACGCTTATCTTCATTCACGGATTCATAGATAAAATAAATTTATAAATCACAAAGATTCATCATTACAATTCAATGTGGGTTTCGGATAACCAATTGGAATCCGACTCCCTGTTGCATCGAATTTCAAATGCCGTTTTACGGCTAAGGGTGTTTACACCGAAAACATATCACAGATCAATACACAACATATTTCATATCACAGAATATTACAGTCCAGAGATAACAATCAATGCAAGGCAATACAATCATTCATAAGCAAACATATCTCTAATTCAAATTTTTATTAGTTTAATTAATTCAAATTAAATCAATTACTTAAGAATTAATCACTTTACTTTGCTTAACCGATCATTAATTAATTAATCACAATCATTAATTAATTAATCACTTCTTAATTGACCTCATTATCAATTAATTATCTTTATTTAATTAATTAATTATTCTTTAACAATTAATTAGTAATCTCTAATTATTCATTATTAAAACTTGATTAAATAAAAATTTAATTATTCCTTAATTTATTACTAATTAACTCTTAATTTACAATTAATTAATCTCAATTAATTGCTTAATTAATTCCAAATTAGAAATTAATTTATATTAATTACTTAATTAATTATAATTAATTAACCTTAATTATTTAATTAATTAATCCTTAATCATTTACTATTTAATTGATTATCCTTAAATAAATAAGTAATTACCCTTAATTACTTACATATTTATAATTACTAATTAATTAGGTTGTGTAATTATTACTTTAATTAATTTAACTATCAACTTTAACAATCAATTAGTTACTTACATAAATTAAATAAACCCTTAATCAATTACATTAAATTAATTAAGATTAAACTATGTGATTATCCTTAATCACTTACATTAATTAATCATTTCTTTAATTAATGATCTCAATTAATTAACCCTTAATTGTAATTAATTAAATCTTAATTACTTTAATTAATTTATTCCTTAATTAATTACTTTAATTACTTTCATTAAGTAATTCACCTCAAATAATAATTACCCTTTAACGAATATGTTAACTTAACTTTGAAAGCTACTCAACCATTTTTAAAACATTCTGTATAATAATTATTCTTAATTATTTATAATTTAATCTTGATTACAAATCATTAATTACTTGATTATCAATAACGATATAAATTAACTTACTTAAAAATTTAAAACATTTGATTTTTATTTCTAAATCACCTATTCAGTTTCATTTGAAATAACTTATTAAAAATATAAGTTTAAACTTAACTGTTTTTAAATCCTTTATTTCAAAAACCTTAAATTTATACCTTTTATCTAAATAATAAAATCATCATTTATAAAGAAACAATTCTTATAAATTTGTTTTTACTAATCTGTTATAGTTTCAAAACTCAGAAATACAAGACCCCATGCAACCCGAGTACTTCCCCGAGCTAAACCCCCCACGAACTCGAGCTTTACTTTGAGTTTTCCCAATTTTTTACCTGAGTGCCCCAAAGTTCAAATCTAAAAAATTTCTAAGTGTTTTTCACTACGCACCCAACTCCACTTTGAGTTAAAACTCGAGCTACTCCTGTTTCTTCCCGAGACATGCTTCGAGTTCGTCCCCGAATAACTTCGTCTTCCCTAATTTTCGAATACAACGGAATGCACCTTCCCCAGTGCACGTGCACAGGTGGCTCGGCCACTTCCGACCAACTCCATCGTTGAACTCAGGTCATCGATGACCTGCTAACACCCCTTGACCACCCAGATCTCCTGATTTCACCGTCGTTCGAATTTTTGCAATTCAACTCACATTGCAACAGAACCCATCACCTGTAATCCACTCGTATTCGCCAATCACGACCCCAGAATCGATGCGACCCTGGCTGAAGCTTCGCCACACTTCGACGATCCTTCTCCCCCCATCGCGATCGCACGAATCATCTCGACAGCGACGCGGTTCATCTGAGAATTTTTTTGATCATAACGAGCTTTAAACCCTAATTTAACTACGAACGAACATCACAAAGAATTTTAAAATTATTGAACATTTTTCTGGTGATCCCCTAACACCAACCAAGCTCCAATCTCAATCACGAGACCCCAAGTTATTCCGATCATCTGAATTTTCCAAAAATGCATTTTCTGTTCAACTCAATTTTCCTCAACAATTTCATCATTAAAAATTTTGATATTTGTACTAAAATTCATCGTTTGATAGCCCTAATCCCGTTACGGAATCAAAACACGAAATTAAATCTATTGATTCTTTGACTTAAAAAATGAATTTGCAATGAACCCTATACTATTAAAGTGGTTATTCAATATAAATCCTTAAAACCATTTTTAACATTTGTATTTCTTTGTTACAATCATCTTCTTTCTTTGCCTAACATCAATTGTACAATGTAAATTTTTGAATTTTCTTTAAGAGAATTTAACCTGACTCATAACAGAGATTTGTATTTATACATACTCATACATTTACATCCATAAGAATGTATAAATTCAAACATGCAGTAAATCTGAACCATCATACTTCAAGAGTCAACCCTAATATCAGAAACACATAGGTAGATAAATGAATTTGCTCACCATTCCTGGAAGAAGGCAGAGCACCAAGTTCTGGAAAACATTGTATGAAGAGCAGAGGATACAGGGAAGTCTGGAATTTGCATTGATGTTGAGATGTTCCAGAAGTTTTGAACTGAACTTTCTTTGATTGCCTAAGGAATTTTAGAGTGCATGCAGACAGAATTGTAGGCCAAAGATTTGAAAAAAATGAACTTGCATGCTGATTTTCCAGGTTTTGATCTGTTTTTTCTAAAATCTGCTTTTTTATCCCAGGTTGAAGTTTGAGAAAACATGCATTTGTTGAAGTTTTGGTTTTCAAGCTTTGTTCCTGATTGAAATGCTTTGATACGATATTTTTTTTTCTTTTTCTGATTTGTGAGGTTTGTTTCAGCTTTTGAATTGAAGAAGAAAATAGGCAGTTTTCTTACTATCTTCTATTATGTATTTCTAATTTAAATCAAAAGAAAATTTTAACTTGCCACTTGTTAAATTAAGCCTTAATGTTTTTTACACTTGGTCATACATGTTTTAAAATTATTTACACTTGTTAACATATGTATTTTTATGTTTTTAACCTTGTTTTATTTTAATTTACAACTTTGTTTACATATTTAAATTTATGTTTAAATCCCTTTATTAATAGTTTACAAATGTTAAAACAATTATTTAATACCTTCTTATGTATTATTTATACTTATAAAAATTAAAGAAAATGGTTTGAAATTAAATGTATTACATTACTAATAAATATTTATAAGTTAGTAAATACAATTTTTTTTTCAATACATTTATATTTTTAAACTTAAGATATTAAACTTATTTCAAATATAAATTTCTTTAAGTCTAATTAAATTTCAATATATTAACATTTGAATTTCCAATTCAAATCTCAAATTATTACCTATTTATAAAATATTCACTTTTGAATCCCAAATCATTAATCTTTATTTATTTTAAAGATAAAACATTTATTTACAATCTTTATATATATTAATGAATCAAGTTATCAATCTTTATATATATATATATATATATATATATATATATTTATTCAAATCTCCAAATAAATTCAAAAATAAATTTGTAATTAAAATATTATTCAAAATATTTATTTCAGAATTTCCAATTAAAAATTCTATTTAAAATCATATTTACATTCATTTTCATAAATAAACAAACAAATATTTATTAATTTTTTTGGAAAACACCAGTTTAAACCATAATTAAATTCCAAAAATTAAATTTATTTCCAATTTCAATTTGATTTAAAACCGGGAATGTTACATAATCCGACCACTAGAAAACTTGCCACTCCACCTAGAGACGCGCCACGATACGACGAATCATTTTCCCCACACGCTATCGAGTCCGGTCCACCATCAACGTCGTATGAGCCTCGACAACCCCGACAACCAAAACCAACCATAAAGCCCTAAATCGCCTCCGACGATCCGCCATGTTCATTAGAAAAATCTCCACCCATTTTCCTGAGTTCCCCCACCTTCCATCCTCCTCTAGCCTCAATCTCAACACACCCCTTGCCGCCGATCATTGAAAATCGATGATATATCCAAAATCGATCAACTCAGTATATCTCGACTTACACATACTAAAAATCATGATTCGATTTCTAAAATTCACCAATTTACAATACGAATTTGTTTACACAATCAAACATGATTTCCAAATAATCAAATTTTGACTTATATTCTATTTTCTCTATAATTTTTCATTTTTGAAGTAAATACTTAATATAAATTTTTGCATCCATTTTTAAAATTAATATTACCATGTTACAATCCTTTTTCCTTTAAAAATCTTGGTCTAAAATTAATTCGTTTGGAAGATATGAATTTTTTGATGTTTTTGAGACTGTGAATATAACAGAGGTTTGTATATAAACATATACACAGATATTCCCAGACATATCACTATATATATATACATACATCCACATCCATTTCATACATGAAAAAACTTCATTCACTACGTCATTACTAGGAATCATTACATACATCTTGTATAAACATAGCTAAAACAGTTTTTAAAGGAAGGTTTACTCACATAAATCTTAAAAACAGGGAATATGATCTTGGTTTTAATCTGGAATCTTGTTTTAGAACTGAAACTTGAATCTGCTCCTTATTGTTGAATTTAAAAGTGAATTTGCTAGCTTGGTCACAGGTTGAAGCTTTAAAACTGATGTGGTTATTGTTTTGATTCTTCTTTTTTATTTCGGTTTTTTGAATTCGGTTTTTAGTTTTAGGAAGAAGAAAAGAGGATTGAGAAATTAGAACTGAATAACCAGATCTTCTCTAAACACTTATTTGTTTATAATTAAAATTTAAAAGAGACAACATTGCCATTTGTTACTTTTGCATGTTACTAATGCTTACACATGTTAAATTGTTTTACAAATGTTTAATGTATTATTATTATCTTACAAGTGTTTATACCCCTTTATTTAATTAATTTCTTATGTTTTATATTAATATGTTTATGACTTTATTAATTTATGTTTATATATATATATTCAAATTACATTTGTTCATGTTAAAATTAAAAAGAAAGAATATTAAAAACAAAAGAAATAAACCTTTGATTAAATCTTATTTTAAACATAAACTAAAGTACTATTAAATAAATAACTATTTACCTTAAGTATTTTGAAAATATATGATTAACCTTTAAATAGCTTTGTTTTAAAAATTATTAAATTGAATTCAAACAAAAATTTCCTATTCGCAATATATGTACATATATATACGTTATAAATAGAATACATTTTTAATTAGCTCTAAAAAAATATTTTACCAATTAAATATTATTAGCTTTAAAAAAAATTCCAAATTAAATATTTATAAAAGAAAATTATTAAACCAATATTACCAAATTTAAATGATTATTAATGAAGATTATGAAGATTGTCAAATTGCTATTGCCCAAAATTTCGGATCTTCACAGAAACCCTAATTCCAAAAGATGCTCGATTTTTTCAGATGATGAAAAAATTTGAGAGGAAAACAAAAATAAATAAAGGGGACAAAAATATCAAGGGGTAGACAAAAAAGCGTCCACAAAATAATTGAAAGGGAAAAGATGGAGCCAAAACTAAAAAATTTGGTAACTTAAATCAGACGACGTATAAAATGTTGTCTGAATAATAAGCACGTATATAGAGATTTCAAGGGCTATTCAGACAACAAATGAAAGATTTCATGAGCTATTCGCACAACAAATGATTTTTCCATGTGTTGTGTGAGAAAATAGGAAAACAGGAAATATACCTTACGTTGCGTGATCACTGTTGTATGATTCACTTTGTGGCATAGTGTAGGTACAAGCTCATTATTTGCCATAAAACTTATTTCATTGTGTTTATTTCCTGAATATGTGTTACTTGATGTTGTCTCATAGTCTTCCCAAGTTGTCATAGATGCTTGTATTCTCTTTTTGACTGAATATGTGTTTGGAGAGTCTTTTGATTTCTTTAGAGTTGAACAGTCCTTTTTCAAATATCCAGTCTTGTCACATTTGGAATACTTTACCGAACTTCTACAGTTGTTGTTGTTATTGTCCATTCTTTAAAACTTGTTTCTCTTTCTGTATTTTAGAAATCTTTTAAAATTCCTTGCCGTAAATGTTATATCTTCGTTGTCATTGTTTGATCCTTCTTCTTTGGTTGTAGCATTGAAAGCAAGTGGCTTCTTTTCATTTTTCTTGCTTTCCTTTCTTCCTTGTGATGGAACTTTGTATGACATTAAAATACCTATTAATTCTTATATTCTTATAGTTGTTGTCATATTTTATTGCCAAAGTTTTTTGGTCCCATTCACTTGGAAGTGAATTTAGAATTTTCAGACATGGTGTTCACTCATAAATTTTTTGCACATCGAAGTTAAAGCATGAAATACATCTTGGAATTTACATATCAAAACTAGACTCATTGGGTTTCATTTTAATAACTGAAACTAGTTAGTTAACATAGAAATCTTAGTTTGATTGACCTTACTAGTGCCTTCTGTGTGACTTGTAATATCGTCCAAATTTCATGTGCATTTTTGCAAACAAACACTCTATTGAACTTATTTTTATCCATGGTGTTGAATAAAATATTCATTTTTTTGAATTGTTGAGTTCTTATGTCTTTTGCTCATTAGACCATTGTGCAAAACTAGTTTGTCGCTCCATGCACTCAATTCATGTGAAGTTCCATATATCTAAACCATTAAATTGTATGTAAATTTTCATCTTACACGACAAATAAATGTAATTACTACCATTAAAATTGGTAGTCTAATAATAGATTGTCCTTCTACTAATGTGTTAAATAGGATATTTGTGCTTGCCATTTAAACTTTACAAAAGATAGATTACAAAATTCTAAAAACCAAAATGCTCGGACGCCAAATATAGGTTATGATACACTACCCTAATACTGTGTGGAATGGATTTTAAAGTCAATGCAACACTAAAGTGTATGAATAGTGTTTTTAAACTTACTACCAATTATATTATGATTATTAAAATTAATAATATAAAATCCAATTCACAGGCAGTAATATAGCAAATGTAGAAAGTAAAAGCAATAAAAGTAAAAAGAAGACACCAAGGATTTTATACTGGTTTGAAATTCCAATCCTACATCCATCGATGCATCCCATACAAATTTCCCACTATAACAAAATTGAAATTCCATTGGTGAAAATTACACCTTTACAATTTGACTTTGAATCAGGTGGAAAGCAACACCTATCCTGACTTTCGACGGATAGCAGGATACAACTATATTATCTTGACTTTGAACCAGGTGACAAGAACACATATCCCGACTTTCCATATGCGATGGGACATACCTAGACCTTCTTGCCTTTGAATTGGATGGCATGAGAACCTATCCTGACTCTCCATGGGTTGTTGGATGCACCTTTACAACAATTAGGAGAGTAATATCTATTATCAATTAAACCATTCGATCACAATTTCAAGTAATCTTCAATACAAAATCCTATAAACCTCAAGTAGCAATATATTTTCTGATTTCTTTGAGGATTGGAATAAGAACAAAGAGTAAATGATAGAGAATTTGTATGGTCACTCTAACTTTTTGTTTATTGCAACTCCATGAAGAAATAGTATGTGAGTAATATGATTTTTCTAGCAAATGAGAGAAATGAAAGAGAATTATTTGAAAATTTCATTATCTTAAAGCATTTAAATAGAAGATGAAGAGAAATGTCTACTCATGAAAGGTGAAAGGAAGTGTCCTCTCATTTAAAATTGAAAGTTGCAACTGACAACTAGCATGTCAACGTATTATTTTGGATATGTCAACATATCCTAGTTTAAAATGGCAATTTTTTATAAATAGTTTTAAATCCTTTAACTTTAAAACCAATGTTATACTTATATAAAAAGGTTATGGAGAACAAAATAATGAGTTTATAAAGAGAAAATTTCAAAGACTTGCTATGGGATCTTTATTAATTAAATCTAAGGCTCGATATACTTTAAACTTGACTAACTGTGGTCTTGTACTTTCCCAACCTTTGTTCCTTGAGTCTCCTGTGAATTCCTAGTCTTGCATTTGAAGCTTATTTGTTCCTTCTGATCTGTTTGTTTCCTCTTGATCTTCCTGCTCTTTTACTTGAGTTCCTATATTAATCTACCTTGATGTGTTTATTGCATCTTCTCCTTATTATCCTGCAATATGTCTTCATAGGATTCCCGTATTTCCAGCATTATATTATAAATAAACTAGGAAAATCTTCCATACTAATATTTATCCGGTTGTTATCATCAAAACTAATACCTGTGGTTACCAAACGCTCTACTTACCTCTTCTGCTTCGAGTCAATCCATCAATACAGTCAAAAGATATATTCTTTCATTTCCATTGATCTCTAAGGGAGTAATAGTCTGCTCTGTTTTTTCTATTCAACTTTAACCTTTTGGCATGTTAAACACTTAGCCACATATTCTGCCACTTTCCTCTTCACTCCCAGCCAATAAAATGTTCTTCATGTATCTTAGTATATGTTGTCTCCAACTAGATGGTCATCCTAGAATGGTGACACTCTCTCAAGACTTCCTCTATCAAATCCTTAATCTACGGCACACATAACCTACCATTATGCCTTAGATATCCCTTCTAATTTTTGGAGTAATGATCCAAATGGCTCGATCATTCACCTGGTCCAATTGTTCCATGATCCCTACTAAAGATGTATCCTGTCTTCGATTAAGTCTAATTCGGTCCATTACTGCAGTTCTAACCTCCATTGCAACCAACAGTCGTAGGTTATATTCCCATGAAGGTTAGAAATCAATATTAAAAATGAACTCTAGGCTCTTCCATTCCAACATCATTTAATTCATCATGGTATGCTTTCTACTTAATGCATTAACAACCATATTCCTTATTCCTGGAGTATAGGCAATCCCAAAATCATATGATGATTGGATTCCATCCACCTTTGCTACGTTAGATTCTAGTCCTTCTATTAGAATAGGTATTTGAGGGACGTGAGATCTATGAACAGTTCAAACCTCCCTCTTAATAAATAGTGTCTCCAGGATTTTAATGCAAATACGATGGAAGCTAATTCAAAGTCGTGTGCCAGGTAATTCTTCCCATGCACCTTGAGCTATCGATCGGCATACGCTGCCATATTTCCTTCTTGCATCAAGAAGTCCTATTCGATAAGCTTTAGTGTAGACGGTAAACGACTTGGTTCCATTGGGAAGAGTTAAGGCAGGAGAGCTCATCAATAGCTCCTTCAACTTAACGAATGCCTTCTCACAATCCGAGTTCCAGATAAACACCTGATTCTTCTTAGTAAGTTTGATTAGAGGTGTTGAGATCTTTGTTAGGTCCTCGATGTACTTCCTATTGGATTTAGCCAACCCTAAGAAGCTATGAACCTCTAAAGAATTCTTTGGTGTGTTCCGATCCTTCATTGCTTCCACTTTCCCTAGGTCTAACCCATCTCCAAATACAATGTGTCCAAGTAATCTTACTCGCTTCTTCCAAAAATGAGATTTTGAGAACTTTTCTCTCAACTAATTCCATCTTATTACTTCTAATACTTCCTTTAAATGAAGTTTATGCTCCTTTTCATTTCTAGACAACCCCAATATATCATCCATAAACACCATAAAAAACTTGTCCAGTTGCGTCCTAAATAACCTAATTGTCAGATCAACAAAATATATAGGGGAATTAGTTAAGTCGAATGGTGTGATTACCTAATCAAATAATCCATCAGGAGTTTAAAATGTAATCTTCAATGTACTGTTCTCTTCTACTCTCAACCGATGGAATCTAATAGCTAAATAAAGTTGACAGAAGGCTTCAGCCCTAACTAATTGATCGAATATGTTATTAATGCAAGGCAAAGGGTATTGGTTCTTCCTCTTCAACTTGTTTAGCTCTCAATAACTGATGTGCATCCTAAGGGAATCATCTGCTTTATTGGCTTCCCACTCCAAAATACTTCTCCTTTTAATGCCTTTCTCCAATAATTTTGAGACTCTCTTGTCCAATTCTCTCCTTTATTTCGGAGAAATATGCCTAAGATGCATCACTACAGGCCTATCATCTTTCTCAAGTTTGATTCTAAACTTGATCTCCCTTCATGGTAGAAGACTGGAAATTTCAGCCAAGGCATCTAGAAAATCTTGCACTATGGGGATCAAAGATAAATCGTCCAATGACATACTGAGAGAACGCAAGTAACTAGACATCGTGGAATCATTGGGCCTATAAAAAATGATAAGTTCTTGCGCTCCACCCTTTCTCAATCGAACTACTCTCTTATCATGGTCCAACATTAATGCGTCGTCCATTTTTCCAAAATCAGCCCATACCCCCTCCCCCCCAAAAAAAACAAAGTATATATGCGTTACATAAGAACATCACAAAATGTATGATAACTTCAGGTTTTTAACAAATCATAGATAGACTGGTTGATCCTACGACAGGATTCGACGTTGAGATAGAATCATAGATAATTTGATGTTTAAGGCTTAACTTGTCTACTTATGCATGGCTAATGAATGAATGCGATACACCGGTATTAAATAGAGTTCTGATAAGAAATCCAAATAAAGATAGCACGCCTTCCTTAACTATCTACTTTCCTTTCTCTTCTCTAGATGGCTCAATACTACTAATCAGAATCGCCTCCAATGCACAAGCCTTCACCAAATGCTCTTCCTTCTTCTGCTCAACTGGGAAGTTGTTCTTAAAATGACCGAATTTATGACAACCATAACACTTAATCCTTGAGATGTCTGTCTTACAATGCTTCATCATGTGTACCTTCCTATGCCATCTCCTTTTGACAATGGACTGCTTCTTTCATTGTCCTCCCTAGGGTCCAACTTTACGCTTATTCTGATTTTGGTTCAATTCCCTCTTTGGTTCCTTTAGTAATAATAGTTAGCTTTCAATCAATCAAATTTAATAATTCAGCTTTAACTAATCCTTCAATGTCACTAAATATGGTATCTGATTTAATGCTAGCTCCTTTAACGGTGAGTTAAGGCCTTATAAATTTTAGGGCCTTCTTTTCAAGGGCGTTGATCAAATCAATTCCAAAAATCACCAACTCATCAAATTGATTGACGTACTCTAGAATAGATAGTTCTCCTTGCTTTAGGTGAATAAGTTTGTCCAATAGTAATCCTTTTTCTGATCTAAAGAAGAACTTGATTTCAAATCTTCTCTTAAAGTACCGGCCCTAGTCTCTATCCTGCTAATGTTGGTAGTGTTGAGATCTATTTCAATTAGGTTACTCATTTTTAACAATCGGTAAAAATGGGATTCATAGGTAACTCCCTAAAATATAGAAAATAAACCAAAACAGTAAATGGTGTGTGCATATGTGCTAAATCATATATATATATATATATATAGACACACACACATATACATATACATATATACAATAGGAAAATGTAAATATGCTCTCTCAATACGTTCCTATTCCTTATTTAAAGAAACATTTTTTTCTGACACCAAATGCAACAACCCGTTATTTTCGACACTCTAATTTAACATAACTTACGATACGTAAAACCCAAAAGCCAAAAAGGATGGGTCATTGGTGATTAATAACAAGAGATAAAAAATTCTTTCCGTCTCTTTTTGAAATCACAATGGAAGGTAACAGACATATAATATAATCAAATATCATTATGTTCCAAAACACTGGATCCAATTGTATACATAAGTCATATACATAATCGATTCAACCTAGACACACATACATACAAACAAATACCAATGTCAGATGATTATTTATATACTAGTTTATAAACATAAGTCATGCAATCATCATCTACACCTATACACGTTATTAACATAGCATACAATTCCATCAACCTAGTGATGAAACAAAAAGGGAAAACATAAAGAGGGTTAGATTACATGCATGATGTATGTCTACTATACCACTTAGTCTTATCATTCCCAAATAACTAATATAACTATCATAAACATAATACCTTACTAATGTATCACCTGTAATCAACAAGTTGGTCAAACAATACAACAAATATGGTTGACTCGTAAAACTAGGTCTTAGTCCAGTACAGTTACAATGGTCAATGACATGGTCTAACCCATGTACAAATCGAAGCCTACCCTGTTGCATTAACACATGGCTGAATCGTCGAATGGATGATGTTTCATTTATGGCTT
This sequence comes from Allium cepa, assembly GCA_030765085.1. NCBI lineage: Eukaryota > Viridiplantae > Streptophyta > Magnoliopsida > Asparagales > Amaryllidaceae > Allium > Allium cepa. The sequence goes on along the minus strand of CM060928.1, from coordinate 408,432,190 downwards.
ACGAACCCCATTTTTGTTAATAACATGCATCTTAGAAAAATCCTCAGATCATTGAGCGATCATGTTACCATAATGACTAATAGAGGACATAAAAATAAACTGTCAAGCAATCACAAATAGTAGCAGTCAGTCAACTATCCATAATGTTAACTAGATTTTATCCAATCTTGAATGTGAGATCAAGGGGTAATATTAGCAAAAGACCGGTTACTAATATATAAGTCAAAAAATGTAAAATGCAGAGAAAATAATCCATAGAAAATTAAAGAAACATGAGTTAAGAATGGTTCGACCAAAGGTGATCTCCTTCCACTATGAGAAATTTCTTATTACTTCGCTTCTATTACAACTACCTATGTTACAATAATTATGACTATAATGTAAAATACATGAAAGCTAGAGTTATTCGATCCTTATAAGAGTGCATGCCTTGGTCCATTTATAGTTGTTTAAGTTGATGCTTAAACAGTCGAGATTGTGCTGATTTAGCCCGAGAATTGCTCCATGCCATTCATAGAGATACGTGGTTGATATGTATGACAACTAGGATGCCATATGGTCTACACGTGGGGATGACGAAAACAGTTGGACCGTACAATGGATATGCTTAAAGTACGGAAGATGACATGGGATCAAAGAGTGGTTGCAGCAAATGTACTAGGATTTAACAACCCAGTATTCAGAAGTAATAAATTTGAATTTTTAAAAGTAATTTTTTTTAACATTAAATGGAATCAAATGATGATGATTAACAAAGGATTTGGGATAATTTGGGGAAGATATATGTGTGTGTGTGTGTGTGTGTGGAAGAGCTTATATGTGAGGGTGAAAATTTTAAATATATTCATTGTTTTATTTGGATTTGGAATTTATTTAAATAAAAATAAAATATTGGTTGAGTTTAAAATGTTAATAGAAGAGTGATTAATTAAGATTTTCTAGTAAAGGATTGTGAAAGATATTAAAAAGGCTTATTGGATATTAAGTCGTTTGTTTAATGATAATAATGTAATAATTGTATGGTGTGTATTTTGAGTTAATACAGTAATTTGAAAGTTATATTTAGCATAATATAGTTGATATGTGCAACATTTGATTTCATAACAAATAAAGTAATAAATACTAATCATGAATTTATTAATAAACTCTTTTTATGGAAACATATTTATATTAAAATGAGAATTTTTTGCATGAAATATGAGTTTGAAGAATGAAATAAAAGGAAGTAATATTTTTATAATACGAAGGTTTTGTTAAATTAAAATCGTGGTGTTGGATTAAAATATAATTTAGTCTCCTCTGATTATTATTGAGGAATATTCATATTTATGGAAATTTAATGAAGATATTTTTAAAAAAATGAAAAGAACATTCCTACTACAACGACAAATGCATCCAAATAACTACGAAAATCTCATTTGTGTAATGTAAAGTTTTGTAAAAAGGAATATTGTTTTTCTTAATAAATAGAGTAATAAATGCAAATTTTGAAATTATGGAAATGAACTTACTTTAATGAGGAAAACCATATATTGAATCCTTTTATGTTATAAAAGTTTGGAATGAAAAAAAATATAAATTTAAACAACGTTTGAAAATTTTAGATGAGAGTTATATTATTTTTTAAAATTTGAAAAAATATATTTATGTTATTAAGAAATGAAAGTAAAATATACTTTATTACGTAATTAAAGTAAACACAGAAGGAATAATGGTTCATATGAAATTAAATTTGAAACTTCAATTTGTAAAGGTAGTGTAAATTGTTTTAAAACCTTGTTATAAAGAGAAAAAGAAATAAGGGGTGGTTTTAATGGAAATGGGTTATTGAGTTTGATTAAATAAATTTTAGCCCATTTGGTAATTAAAGAGAAAATGCATATTTATGTTCTTCCATCTTTTAGTATATTCATTTCTTAGCAGAAACCAAAATGTGATAAAGCTTTACCCACCTCTTTGAAACTCTAGCCACCTTAAAAATTGAAATAAATTTCAGAAAATTCCCAAATTAAACATTAAGCTTCTCAATAACCCTTTCCATCTTATAGACCCAAAATATGGATTTTTGGCCATTGTTGGAGGACTAAATTGGTTGTGTAGTAAGAGGGAAAGTGAAATTTGAAGCTGAAGACCTCTCGTTGGTCTGTAAATCATAACTAATTTTAGAAAAATCAAAAACATCAAAACTATTGGTTTTTGTTTGTGATTCATTTATGCACCTTCAATCAAAATTTCATAGAAAAATACTAAGCTTTGATAGGTTAAATCATCACTGTACCGAGGAATTTTGGATTTTTTACTAATTTTCACTTAAGAGTGATTGCAATCAATTTGAAGTTTATGGATATTTATGTGAGTAATCCTTACATCTATCTCCAGTATTGCCTCGTGACACTAGTATAACTCGAAATTGGTTATTTATGTCTAATCTATGGTTTTAATTTGATGATTTGTGCTTATTATTGTTGTTGGATATAAAAGCGTTCAAATTTGCATCAAAAAACTCTCATTTGTGATCATTTGATGAATTATCTACCTATGTTGGATGCATACACGCCTATGTTTGTTTTATCAGTCCCCTATATATGAGAATGTGTCATCGAAAGTTGAAGAAAAAACCATTAAAGTCATTTACCTAGAGCCAAAAGGCTCCAGAACTTATCGACATTGTGCACTGGTGGAATGCCTACTGATGGACCGGTGGCTGTAACATGGAATTTATCAACTCTAGGGTAGTGTATATGTTGTGTTATTATTATTATTATTTGAGTTATTTTCTTTCTTTGTTTCATATGATTTTCAGAATTTCGATTCTAGTGTTCCCTTTCGAGTTTCAACATTTTGAAATGATTTTTAAAAAATATATTTAAATAAAGTTAATTTATAAATAAAGCAAGATTTATTCATTCATAGAAAGATATATTCTTTTGAATTTCTTTAAGGAATTTTATATAATGCTCTATAGAATGTGAATCATTAATTTCATTTTTGAACTTTATTTATAAAAATATGTATTTGGAGTACAATTTTTTTATAAAAAGTAAATAATAATAATAATAATAATTTCCAAAGTATGGTATTGTAAAATATTGAGATATTTGTTCTTTTTAAGGAAATATAGTAAAAATTCATCGATTTCATTCTTTGGAAATGTATACAAATATTTAAACTATACATATACATATATACATACACACACACATACATACATATATGTTTTTATAAATAAATATACCCATCTTTAAGTAATTTTCGAGTTAGCTTTCAGGCTAACTATTCTTTCTATAAAAAAGGGAATCTAATTAAACGATCTAGTAATACCGAGTGGTATGGGACACTTGATATCACTTCATCAGTTAATTGTATGACTTGTTGTGTAGAATATTCTTGAGTTAGTTGAATATACTAACTTATAGTAAACATTGATGTGACATCAAGTGGTATGGAACACTCGGATGATACTCTAGTGGCTACTACTACGAAGTATTTAACACTTTTTAATTAATGTATCTTCATGGTAACTTGATATTTCTATATCTTGTGATATTAGAAAGTGCATTTTAGGGCTTAACCTTGTAGGCTAGTTGTCTGTCCTAATGGATTGACAATGGTAGTCGCTCTTTGAGTCGTGGTATCCTTATGTCTAGCTCTATGCTCAACTTTTAGTTCCTTTATTTGCCCGATACCACAAAACCAGCATTAAGTTACTTATGGTGATATTGATATCATATGATTGCATCGTTTTTTATCTGACATGGTACCTAAGTGCATTTTTGATAAGCCAGATAATTTATGATGGTCAGGTAATCATTTGACTGTAGAAATGTAATGATTGATATTATATTGAGAAATGGAGCATTATTTAGTGTTTGTCAGTCTCCCCTTAGAATAATGAGTACACTTCCATATCCCCAAAAGAGGATATATATATATATATGTAGGATCACCTTTACCCGACTTGATTTGTGCTTACGCTTTTTATTTTGACACTTTTAGTGCTTGTCTTTTAATGTTAATTTGCTCAACACTCGTCCTGAAATTGACACACTTTCATGCCAATCTTATGATTCCTTGAGTTTTGACTCGCTATCCTATAGTCTTACATTTCTTGAGATTTGTTAGCTTTTATGCTAGCCTTTTGATTTCTGATTTTGACGTGATTAATCACCATAATTTGAGATGATTGCCGATAATGGGCATGATATGACTTTATGCCATGGTGACATATTTGTGGTTGTGCTATTTGTATTACAAGATGTTGGCACAATATGAAGTTATGATTATTCTGTCATACCTATTATTAGTTATGACTATTTCGGTGAGACTTATAGTTATTCATGTTCGTATTCTCACCCTTATTATATTTTAGAGATAGTCTAGCCCATTTATTATTTTATAATACTTAGGTCAGACTAAGACTTGATAGGTATAGAGATTCGTTGATGGTGGATGTGGGCTAGTTTTTATAGAGATAGATTTTGTGATATGTATATACCCTGTTATATCATTTTGTGCCCATCCGTGTATTTATGCATGTATGTGATGTATGAGATAGTGACTCATGATGTTATATATATATATATATATATATATATATATATTATTTTGATGCTTGTCTAGAACTTGATGTACATGTATCATATCTGGGTCTAGTTCTCCTTTTTCTAGACTCACATTATATATTTAGTATAGCGTATATCATATTTTACCGCTGTAATCTGGGACTCTATGTCTCTAATATGTCCTGTATATTTTTCTATTCATAATTAGCCAACGTTTTATTCCTTTATATGAATACCAGACACGTCGGTTATTATTATATGGCGTAAAGTTAAACATGTCGGTATTAGTCCATAGTAATATAACGAGTGTTCGCTTCTTAGCATCTTATTTCTCCATATTACTAGACAAAATTACTATGTAATTTTATTTAATAGTATGGGTATAGAGGTAGGACATTATATAAGGGTAGAAACAAAGGAAATGAAGGGCTTACTATATGGTTGCACTATTATCAAAGGAACAATACCCGTTGCTACTATTTTCTTTATAGCAACAGTACATGCAAAGCTTCTCTGGGCAGTGGTAGTTCAGTGTTTGCAAACATGGATAAATGCTATTGAAGAAGCTTGCAGGTAAGGGCGAATCAGGTCGAGGACGATCGAGGGAGTTGTTTGGTGGTCTACTGAGTAAGATGATTGTTCTTGGCAAAGGGGTCCCTCTAAAGGAAACTTGCCATGGCCTCACTATCCAATGCCTGTAGGGAGGCTGGATTGACACCAAAAATGATGTGGATGAGGTGTTCCTCAAGAGAGCCTTGCTGTCTTGGGTTGGTCGGTGGGCAAGCCAGATAGGCGAGCCATGTGTTGGGTGGGTAAGGCTTTTCACTGCTATTTGAGTGGGGCCAGGTAATTTGCTAGACCATTATGGTATATGGGCCAATATAGATACTGTGACGACCCGTCTCCTCGACCCTCAGAAATCGATACTAATACATCTATGGTATTCACGTGCCGTAAATCCAAGTGCTAGGGAGACAGGTTATCAAGGGTGTATATAGAATATCTAGATCATATGACGTGAGAAATTCTAGCCATCATTGTTGTCTCATGTTCAAATCCTTCTGGGTGAAAAGACACTTCAAAGATTTGTGTTCCGTGAAGAATTCGAATTTTTCACCTAAAAGATGGAATATTATTTACTAAGGTCAATTCAAAGTTGTATCGAAATAAAATATAAAAAATTATTACCCAGCAAATAATGTCTCCGTATCTTTAGAGCGAACATAACGGCTAATAATTCTAAGTCGTGTGTTGCATAATTCTTCTCATGCATCTTCAGTTGTCTACTTGCGTAAGCAATCACCTTCCCATCTTGCATTAAAACTGCACTAACTTCGTCTCTACAAGCATCTGTATAAACGGTCAATCCACTATTTTCATTTATAATTGCTAAAACTGAAGTGGTTGTCAACCTCTTCTTTAGTTCTTGGAATGCTTCTTCACACTTAAGAATCCAGATAAATTTAGCATCCTTCATTGTCAACTTCGTTAGGTGACAAGCAATCTTAGAGAAGTCATGAACAACTCTTCTATAATATCCTGCCAAACCTAAGAAGCTACAATCTCTTTAGGAGTTTGTGGCTGCTTCCAATCTTGAATAACAGCAACTTTCCCTGGATCTATTGAAATTCCATCCCTTGATATTATATGTCCAAGTAATCTTACCTCCTTCTCCTAAAAATGGCATTTTGAGAATTTGGTTTTAAGCACATTATTCCTCAATATCTTCAATACAGCTTCTAGATGCCTTGCATGTTCTATCTTTGAGTAGATAAGGATATCATCGATAAAGACTAACACGAATTTGTTTAGCACATCTCTAAACACTCTATTCATAAGGTCAATAAAATAAGAGGGTTCATTAGTTAGCCCAAAAGGCATAACCAACCATTCATATAAAGTGTTCGGACCTTTGAATGCAGTTAGATGGATGCAATCTTCTGCAATCCTTAGCTGATGGAATCCTGTAGATAGGTCCATTTTAGAAAAAAACTCGAGCTACATGTAACTGGTCAAACATTTCATCTATTCGAGGTAATTGATACGTGTTTTAATGGTTTGTTTATTTAGATCTCGATAGTCTACACACAATCTTAAAGATCCATCTGACTTAGCAACAAAAACTACGGTTGATCCCCAACTTGAACGACTGGGCCTTATCAGTCCTTTCTTTAACAGCTCTTGGGTTTGGTTATTCAACTCATCCCTTTCTTTCGGAGCCATCCTTCTATCTTGTTGTTTAAGAAGCATTGCATCAGGAACTAAATCTATATGAAATTCGATTTCTCAATGTGGGGGCAAACTTTTTACTTTCTCAAAGATATCTGTAAATTCTTTAACAACTGGTATTGTTTCTAATCCTGTTTGGGATGTATCTAAAGCATAAAGAAAACTATCCCTTCTTGGACTAGGATCTTCACAAGATATTTCTATGAGTTTCCCTATCTTTGTTTTCACCATAACTGTTCTTTTCAAATAATCTAGAATATCTTCACTTTTACTTAACCAACCCATACCAAGTAAAATTTTGAATCCAGTAAAATCCAAGATGAAATGATCAAAAGGAAAGTGATGGGAAGGATAAAACATTGGGACTTTTTCACAGTGCAAACAAAAATTAGTGGAACCTCCAATAGGATTCGTCATGCAGATAGGGTCGTCAACTATTTTAGGCTTAAGTCCTAATTCTTTTACAATTGTTTTAGAAATAAAACTATGAGAAGCTCATGTACCAAGTAATACCCTAACTAAAACATCTTTGATAAAAAATTTACCTTCCAACACTCCTTTTCCCTTTACATCTTGGGAGATTGAAGGCTCATCCTTGATGGAGTACACTTTGGCTTGTTCTCCTTTCTTGATTAAGGGATAATTCTTTATCATGTGTCCAGATTGATAACAACTAAAGCAGTTTCTTGGTGCTGATCCTTGAGTTCCTTGAGTTCTAGGTTTTCTACAATGAGTTGACAGGTAGCCCTTTTGTTAGCAATTGTAGCAAGTGACATCTTTAAAGCACTTATCTTGTGGTCCTCCTTTAGGTTTTCCTTGCCAGAGCCTCTTGCCATTGAACTTCCTCTTCTTCCAGTTATTGTTGTTGCCTTCTTGTACTATGGGTGGATCTATCTTATCCAAATCTTCATATCTGTATCCCATGTCTATTAAGTCTACAAATGGTTCTTTCACATGCTTAGTCATTCTGACATGGTATTGCTTCTTCATTCCATAAATAAACTTTTCATTCTTTTTTAGGGGTGTATCTATCAATCCAGGCCTAAAACGAGATAATTCGTTAAACTTGTTAGCACACTCCTCAATCGACATTTCCTCCTCTTGTTTAAAATCCATAAATTTTTTGTAAAGACGGTATTTTCTTGCTTTCGGCATATACCGCTCCTCCAGAAATTCTTTGAATCGTTCCCATAAGAAATCATCTTCTAAATCATTCTGAGTAATAGATTCCCGCCAAACTAGAGCTCCATCTTATAGTTGCCAAGAAGCTAAGAATCTCTTTTGCTCATCTCCAATATTCAATCCTTTGAAGAAAAAAATTCATAAGAGCAGATCCAAGCTTGTACTTCAATGATGATTTCTGTTCCTTTGAAAGGTTTAAAACCAAGGCTGGTATATTTCATGCATAAAGTTGCAAAGTTGATTTGGGGCTGTACCGGAACTACTACTTTCTCGACTACTGTAGCTGTGGGGGTTTGACCATATGTGGTATTATTTCCTCCCCTACCTCGTACTCTTCTTCCACTCATTTTCTACTATATGTATATAGTAAGAATTAGATCTTTAGGATATATGGACAAGATATCTTAAGGAATTCTATACAGTATGAATATACTTATTCAAGTTAGAGGTTTTAATTATGCGCTCTCTCAGGCTGAACTCATTCTAGGGCATTGCTAACCCTGTCACTAATGAGTTATACCCCAACAAAGCCAAGGTTTTCGCTTAACCTTCGGCTTTGATACCACATATGACAATACATCTCCTCGACCCTCAGAAATCGACAGTAGTACATCCACGGTATTCACGTGCCATAAATCCAGTGACGGGGAGGCAGATTATCATGGGTGCATATATATCTAGACCATATAACGCGGGAAATTCTAGACAACTTGTTGTCTCACGTTCAAAATCCTTCTGGCTGAAAGGATACTTCAAAGATTTATGGTCCATGAAGAGTTTGAATTTTTCACCTAAAAGATGGAATATTATTTACTAAGGTTAATTCAAAGTTGTATCAAAATAAAATACGAAAGATTCTTACCCAGCAAATAATGTCTCCATATCTTTAGATGAACACAATGGCTAATAATTCTAAGTCGTGTGTTGCATAATTATTTTCATGCGTCTAAAGTTGTATACTTGCGTAAGCAATCACCTTCCCATCTTGCATTAAAATTGCACCAACTCCTTCACCACAACATCCTTGTAAACAGTCAATCCATTATTTCCATTTATAATTGCTAAAATTGGAGCAGTTGTCAACCTCTTCTTTAGTTCTTAGAATGCTTTTTCACACTTAAGAGTCCAGATAAATTTAGCATCCTTCATTGTCAACTTCGTTAAGTGATAGGAAATCTTAAAGATGTAACGAACGAATCTTCTATAATATCCTGCCAAACTTAAGAAGCTACGAATCTCTTTATGAGTTTGTGGCTGCTTCCAATCTTGAATGGCTGCAACTTTCCCTGAATCTACTAAAATTCCATCCCTTGACATTATATGTCCAAGGAATCTTACCTCCTTCTCCCAAAAATGGCATTTTGAGAATTTGGGTTTAAGCACATTATTCCTCAATATCTCCAACACGGCTTCTAGATGCCTTGCATGTTCTTATTCTGTCTTTGAGTAGATAAGGATATCATCGATAAAGACTAACATGAATTTTTTAGCATATCTCTAAACACTCTATTCATAAGGTCAAAAAAATAAGCAGGTGCATTAGTTAGCCCAAAATCCATAACCAACCACTCATATAAAGTGTTTGGACCTTTGAAAGTAGTTAGATGGATGCGATCTTCTGCAATCCTTAACTGATGGAATCTTGTAGTTAGGTCCATTTTAGAAAAAACTCGAGCTCTGTGTAACTGGTCAAACAAGTCATCTATTAGAGGTAAAGGATACTTGTTCTTAATGGTTTGTTTATTTAGATCTCGATAGTCTACACACAATCTCAAAGATCCAACTGGCTTAGCAACAAAAAATATGATTGATCCCCAACTTGAACGACCAAGTCTTATCAGTCCTTTCTTTAATAGCTCTTGGGTTTGGTTATTCAACTCATCCCTTTCCTTCGAAGCCATCCTTCTATCTTGTTGTTTAACTGGCATTGCACCAGGAACCAAATCTATATGAAATTCAATTTCTCGATGTGGGGGAAAACCTTTTACTTTCTCAAAGACATTTGTAAATTCTTTAACAACGGGTATTATTTCTAATCCTTTTTGGGGGGGTATCTAAATCATAAAGAAAACTATCCCTTCTTGGACTAGGATCTTCACAAGATATTTCTATGAGTTTCCCTAACTTTGTTTTCACCGCAACTGTTCTTTTCAAATAATCTAGAATATCTTCACTTTTAGTTAACCAATCCATACCAAGTAAAATTTTGAATCCAGTACAATCTAAGATGAAAAGATCAAAAGGAAAGTGATGGGAAGGATAGAAAATTGGGGCTTTTTCATAGTGTATATAAAGATTAGTGGAACCTCATATAGGATTCGCATGCAGATAGGGTGTCAAAAATTTTAGGTTTAAGTTCTAATTCTTCTACAGTTGTTTTAGAAATAAAACTATGAGAAACTCTTGTATCAAATAATACTATAACTAAAATGTCTTTGATAAAAGTTTTACCTTCCAATACTCCTTTTCCCTTTACATCTTGGGAGATTAAAGGCTCATCCTTGATAGCGTACACTTTGGCTTGTTCTCCTTTGTTGATTAAGGGATGATCCTTTATCATGTGTCCAGATTGATGATAATTAAAGCGGCTTCTTGGTGCTGATCCTTGAGTTCCTTGAGCTATGGATTTTCTACAATTAGTTGATAGATGGCTCTTTTGTTGGCAATTATAGCAAGTGACATCTTTAAAGCGGTTATCTTGTGGTCCTCCTTTGGGTTTTCCTTGCCAAGGCCTCTTGCCATTGAACTTCCTCCACTTCCACTTATTGTTGTTGCCTTCTTGTACTACGGGTGGATCTATCTTATCCAAAGCTTCATATATGTATACCATGTCTATTAAGTCTACAAATGGTTCTTTCACATGCTCAGTCATTCTTACATGGTATAGCTTCTTCATTCCATAAGTAACTTTTCATTCTTTTTGAGGGGTGTATCTATCAATCCAGGCCCAAAATGAGATAATTCGTTAAACTTGTTAGCATACTCCTCAAACGACATTTCCTCCTCTTGTTTAAAATCCATAAAATTTTGGTAAAGATGGGATTTTATTGCTTCCAGCATATACTGCTCCTTCAAAAATTCTTTGAATCATTCCCATGAGAAATCATCTTCTGAATCGTTCTGAGTAATAGATTCCTACCAAATTAGAGCTCCATCTTCTAGTTGCCAAGAAGCTAAGAATCTCTTCTGCTTATCTCCAATATTCAGTCCTTTGAAAATTCTTTCAAAAGAGTGGATCCAAGCTTGTACTTCAATGATGGTTTCTATTCCTTTGAAAGGTTTACCACCAAGGCCGGTGTTAACCTGCCTTTCAGCAAGGCCATGGACAAGCGGATTTAACTAGGTCGACTTCATGATTATCGAGGTTAAAATATGATGGATTCATTTAGAGGGATGGAATTCACCTGGATATGCTGCTTGGCCTTGAGGTGAGGTTATGCCGCTCGGCATTGAGTTGAGGTTATGTCGCTCGGCATTGAGGTTATGTCGCTCGGCATTGAGGTGAGGTTATGCCGCTCGGCATTGATTTGAGGTTATGCCACTCGGCATTGAGTTGAGGTTATGCTGCTCAGCATTGAGGTGAGGTTATGCCGCTTGGCATTGTGGTGAGGTTATGTCGCTCGGCATTGTGGTAGGGCTATGCCGCTCAGCATTAGTGAGGTCAGGGTCATTCGGCATGGGACAAATGCGGCTCGGTGGAAGGTCGTTCGTCATGGGACGAATGTGACTCGGTGGAAGGTCGTTCGGCATGGGATGAATGTGGCTAGGTGGAAGGTCATTCAGCATGGGACCAATGTGGCTCGGTGGAAGGTCGTTTGGCATGGGATGAATGTGGCTCGGTGGAAGGTCGTTCGGCCTTGGAGGTATGTGGTTCAGTGGAAGGTCGTGATGGGCCTATACCGTTCAGAAAGCCTAACAACTTAGGATTTGCCTATAAATACGGCATGTGGAGGTTTAGAAAAGGGATCTTCTTTCAACTCTTGGACTTTCTCTTCTCTAAGGATATGGCACTTAGCCACTGTCAAACTTTGGATTGTAACTGTAATCGATTATTATAGTAATAAAAAGGAAATTTCTAAAGTGGACGTAGGCCGGAGTTAGCCGAACCACTATAAAGTCTATTGTTCTTTACTGCTTTCATTTTAATTTTCACTGTTCTTCACATTTATACTCTCTACGTATAATCTATCTATGAAATGTGACTGGTACTTGGTGCTTTCGTCTGGATTTGGGTGTTAGCGACCAATTTTGGTGCTAACAACCGTATAGTTCTTCCATAAAGTTGATTTGGGGCTGTACCGGAACTACTACTTCCTCGACTACTGTAGTTGTGGGGGTTTGACCATATGTGGTATTCCTTCCTCCCTTATCTCATACTCTTCTTCCACTCATTTTCTACTATCTGTATATAGTAAGAAAAAGATTTTTAGGATATATGGATGAGATATCTTAGGGAATGTTATACAATATGAATATACCTATTCAATTTAAAGGTTTTAATTATGCGCTCTCTCAGGCTAAACTCATTCTAGGGCATTGCTGACCCTATCTCTAATGAGTCATACCCTTACAAAGCCAAGGTTTTTGCTTAACCTTTAGCTCTGATACCACATGTGACAACACATCTCCTCGACCCTCAGAAATCGATACTAGTACATCCACGGTATTCACCTGCCGTAAATCCAAGTGACGGGGAGGTAGATTATCAAGCGTGTGTATATATATACCATATAACACGAGAAATTCTAGCCAGCGTTGCTGTCTCATGTTCAAATCTTTCTGGGTGAAAAGATACTTCAAAGATTTATGGTCCGTGAAGAGTTCGAATTTTTCACCTAAAAGATGGAATACTATTTACTAAGGTCAATTCAAAGTTGTATCGAAATAAAATATGAAAGATTCTTACCCAGCAAATAATGTCTCCATATCTTTAGAGCTAACACAACGGCTAATAATACTAAGTCGTGTGTTGCATAATTCTTTTCATGCGTCTTCAGCTGTCTACTTGCGTAAGAAATCACGTTCCCATCGTGCATTAAAATTGCACCAACTCCTTCTCCACAAGCATTTGTATAAACGGTCAATCCATTATTTCCATTTATAACTGCTAAAACTAGAGCGGTTGTCAACCTCTTCTTTAGTTCTTAGAATACTTCTTCACACTTTGGAGTCCAGATAAATTTAGCATCCTTCATTGTCAGCTTCATTAAGTGATAGGAAATCTTAAAGAAGTAATGAACGAATCTTCTATAATATCCTGTCAAACTTAAGAAGCTACGAATCTCTTTAAGAGTTTATGGCTACTTCCAATCTTGAATAGTTGCAACTTTCCCTGAATCTACTGAAATTTCATCCCTTGATATTGTATGTCCAAGGATTCTTACCTCCTTCTCCCAAAAATGGTATTTTTAGAATTTGGCTTTAAGCACATTATTCCTCAATATCTCCAACATAGCTTCTAGATGCCTTGCATGTACTTATTCTGTCTTTGAGTAGATAAGGATATCATCGATAAAGACTAACACGAATTTGTTTAGCATATCTCTAAACACTCTATTCATAAGGTCAACAAAATAAGTGGGTGCATTAGTTAGCCTAAAATCCATAGCCAACCACTAATATAAAGTGTTCGGACCTTTGAATGCAGTTAGATGGATGCAATCTTCTACAATCCTTAACTGATGGAATCATGTTGCTAGGTCCATTTACGAAAAAACTCGAGCTCCATGTAATTGGTCAAACAAGTCATATATTCGAGGTAAAGTATACTTGTTCTTAATGGTTTTCTTACTTAGATCTCGATAGTCTACACACAATCTCAAAGATCCATCTGACTTAGCAACAAAAACTACGGCTGATCCCCAACTAGTACGACTGGGTCTTATCAGTCCTTTCTTTAATAGCTCTTGGGTTTGGTTATTCAAATCATCCCTTTCTTTCGGAGCCATCCTTCTATTTTGTTGTTTAATTGGAATCACACCAGGAACTAAATCTATATGAAATTCGATTTCTCGATGTGGGGCAAACTTTCTACTTTCTCAAAGACATCTATAAATTCTTTAACAACGGGTATTGTTTCTAATCCTGTTTGAGATGTATCTAAAGTATAAAGAAAACTATCCCTTCTTGAACTAGGATCTTCACAAGATATTTCTATAGTTTCCCTAATTTTGTTTTCACCGCAACTGTTCTTTTCAAATAATCTAGAATATCTTCACTTTTAGTTAACCAATCCATACCAAGTAAAATTTTGAATCAAGTACAATCTAATATGAAAAGATCAAAAGGAAAGTGATGGGTAGGATAAAAAATTAGGGCTTTTTCATAGTGCATACTAAGATTAGTGGAACCTCCTATAGGATTCATCACGCAGATAGATTGTCATGGATACCGTTGCCGGTGTGGGTGTGTTGGACAATGCGAGCAGGTCCGATTCGACATTGCAAGAAATGTAAGCAACATTTTACCCTCCAAGCTCAGGCCTACACATAGGGACGGTGTAATGCCCCATCTTGAGACCTATGCTAAAAAAAGGGTATTACTAGGTAATACTATATGTTAGTGCGGAGAATAGGGTTGGTTAGGAGCGACCATCTGTAAAATTACTTTGGGCAAGTATCGAATACGTCAAATAATGTGAATTTTTCTTTTCTTTTCTGGCAAGTGGTTATTCGATATATCCATCCAGGCGCAAAATGATAATACAATGGTTTTATCTAATTAAGAACAATTGACAATATAGTATAAAACATAGAACTAAAAGTCATAACAGAAATAATATACATCAATTTCTCTCTAAAGTATGACTTTACAAAAGGAAATGTTAGACTCACATTTATATACACATACACAAATATACACTGACGAGTCTCAAATATATACACAACCACATAGGTCTATAACATATACAAGCATCTATACAAGACATAAATGGTACATCACAATATATAACAACATCAAATTAGACTTCTTAAGCAAGATCACATCCAAAGCCACAAGTCCTTATACTTATCAAGTCTTGGTCTGACCCAAGCATTAAAATATCACCTGGGTCTGACTATCTCTAATTAACACAAAGGTGAGATACTAGTAATGATAACTGGCATAAGTGACAAGGATAATTGTCCATAAGTCGTACTTCACTCACACACTTGTACTTCCTTTAATGATTCATAGATTTTAATTAAGTTTATATTCATCTACAGCATTCATCAAAGTCAAAGCATCCACAACAATAAGAGCATAAGTAATCACATCCATATATACAAGTAATAGACTTGTACTTCACAAGTCAACACAAGAGATTCGCATGCTAATACAAGCGATTGCACTTTGTAGGTTATAACTCGCTAGAAAATGAGTATCACCAGATGGGCATGAAAATCTATTTAATCTGCCTAATGGATTACCTAAGATCGAGTCTGAAAACTCGACAAATAGAGAAGTGTCGTCCACTTCTAATTAGTGATCATAAGAATGTAGACTAATGTCCATAACCACTTGACAATGCTCAAATGATTACTAAAAGCTAATAAATTCCACTTGTGCTAATAAATATTCATTTGAACAAGTCCGATAATTAACTGGTGAAATAAACACAAGCGTTTCATACCACTTATACATATAGTAGAAAACACGTTTTAATTCACATCCATTTTTATAGAAAAACTTGCTTTGAAATCACTTTGAAATTTAAAGTACTTGTATATTTATATATATATTCTCTAAAATTCTTCTTATCCAAATTACATATAGTTTCCATATATATACAAACATAAATTAATTCATTTCAAATGGCATTTATTTTATAAATAACTTTGCAAACCGGTGCAATTTAATTGTGTGTTTTGCAACAAAATGTAAGAACTAGACTTCCATGCCAATAAGAACTTCAAAGTTGAATTCAAGCACTCGAAAGTGCACAAATAGTTCATCACCAACAAGCTTCAAAATGATGTAAAAGCATTGCAAAACATTTAAGCAAATAAGAAATAATCATATAAGGGTTGAATGGGCGAAAGAACGGACGAAGCGGAGCATTCGAGGGCTAAAATGGTGTGACATGGGCTCAGCCCAGGTCATAACCAGTGCACTAGTTCTGTAGACCAGTCTACTGGTTACAGTGCCTGGGTTGATTCCTAGGTGACGCCGATGGCTCCAATTGCTCCATTCGTCCCCTTTTTCTCTTATTGATCATCTTAAGTCTTAGGGTACTGATATATCATCCATCCAAGCATACGAACATTAACAATATAACGCAAGTTATGATAATAAGAGGTGAGTTTTAGTAAATTGAAAATAGGGTTTCAACTATTGGAGGTGACAACAACAAGATATGTAATTAATCACCACCAAAAAAGATTATTCAACCACAATTCACCCAATAATCAAATTCAATAAATAAATTCAAAATAGAGTTAGTTTTGAGTCCTAAAGTCACCTTATTCACCAATTCAACTTACCAAACACTTCTATTTCAACTTTGCAAATCATATTCATTAAATCCTAACATTGCCTCAACCAAAAGATGAATAGAAACAATCAAAACCTATTGTAAACTAAAAACCAGTTTAACTGAAAAGTGAATTAGAAATAGGAGGACTTACTTTGATTTTATCACAATTTTCTGGAATTTATTTTGATTTAAAAACTTGATTTTTGAGAGAGCTTGGATTGAGAAACAAGGAGGAGGAAATGGTTTACTATTAATGTAAATCGATGAATGTTTAGTTCATTTTCCAAGTATAGAAGAGAGGAAACGTTCGCTTATGCACTGATGGACTGAAAATGCAATTTAAGCTCAAACCCAATCCAATAAAAGAATTAAGCATTTTCTCACTTTCTACCATTTTAAAACACTAATATCTCATTGATTTCAACATAGAAAAATTATTGATAATGCACTAAAATTAAGTTCATTACCTAATCTTCAAGATTAATTGATGAAACAAAAATTTTAATAATTTTTATACCCTTATTTTTTTATTTAAAACAAGGTATTTTGCATTTTATAAAATAAGACAACATAATGCTTAAATCAGTTTAACTCCAAAAATTCCCATTTTTCCATTTAAATAAAATTATATATTATTTAGAACATGCTAACACATTGTTTAACAAGTTTTAAAACAAGAATTTTACATCACATAATTTCATATATTTCTTTTTTCCAATAATATGCAAATTTTAAAATTCTTATTTGAAATTCTAATTTCAATTGTTATTCAATAAAAACACTTCAATTCTAATTTTTTTCAATTTAGATCTTCATTTATTTTATTTACACAATGCTAAAAAATCAGAGTTGTTACAGGCTGGCTCGTCATTCATGCATTAAATGTTATAACTTGTGTCGTCGAGTCATTGGTGGAAACTGTATGTTTTCCCTGGCACCATAAAGGCCAAATGCTTTTTAATGTGGTGATTTGACTAATGCATTGATGATATCTAGATGACTCAGTTTACCCATATGTGGCAGATCTAATAGGTTAAACCATTTTCCTTTGCATATATGTTCTCTTTTCCTTTTCATTTCAATCTTTATTGAGTTCATAAGCATTTTTGCCATTAACTACCCTGAAAGCATTTTGTTTTCATTTTCAAACTCGATCTTCTTCTTCAAGCTCAGCACATCATTAGTAAGTGGTTTTTTTTCCCAACTTTGATCCATTCTTTTTCATGTTATTGCTTTTCAGTGGTGGACAATAATTTTTCAAAGCTTTTTTTAAAATGTTTTCATTGATATTTTGCTATTATTATCCTCCTTTTTGCATGCTACGGTTTTGCATTTTTAGGGTTAGTTAGCCGTTGTTGTAGAAATTGTGCATCAATGAACTTCCCTATCAAATTCTCATAGCCTATGGTGTTTGACGATTGTCGTTGTGCAATCAACGACGGCCGTCTAACATAAGATGCTGTAAAGAATAGTCTAAGGCCTTAGACATCAATATTGTTGAACTGTCGTTATTTGTGTTTAGGAATAAGAGAATGCAGTTTGGGCTCATAGACATAGTTTTTTGGCTGGTCTAAACAGAAGCAGGCCACATGACCTATGATAGGTAGGAGCATGTGCATGCCTTCCAGGGGCGATTTCCCATACTAGTAGTGGGCAATAAGCTTGTCCCTGAGCCCAAATAGATTATTCATGTAGTAGGCTAGGAGTAGTTCGGTAATCTAAGTTGCTTATAATTCATTGTAGATGACTACGGTTGCTTCTACCAGTGGTCGACAACCCCTCTTACTGCGAGCTTCTAAGATCCAAGAGGATCTGGTCAAACTTTCTTGTTCTTAAGTAAAGTTGGCTATGAAAAAATTATTCCTCTTTATCCTTTAATCGTAGATCGATCCAACTATCCACTAATGGATACTTCTCCTAGTCGTTTGCATATATAAAAGCCGAGGTGACCCTTCCTCACTATTAAGATTTCATAAGTTTCTAAATGAAAATCAGATGGCATTCAAGAAGCTTTCCCCGAATAGCTATAAGCTTTTGGCCGAGCTCTTCATATTCTGCATTGATTTGAATATTCTAGAGCATGGCCTATCATAGATAGGGTTCAAGCTCTACCGACAGACCAAAGCTGATCAAGGAAACTACTACTATATTCAGGGTATTAAGGCACCCCTTCTTGCGCTGGTTTACAAGGACTGGTTTCTCAAGCTGAACCACATTACACGGGCATTCAATGTGCCAGGTTTGTTTCCTTAACTTCTTCTAAGAAATTTTTGACAATGATTTTTTGGAACCATTCCTATTTTTCATTACAGTGAACATCACCAGGACTAGTATAGGCACATATATGCTTGAGGACTACATTCACCAGATCAAGGCGACTGAGAGAAATGCTAGGAACCTGGCCATGATTGTGAATGATGAGAATATATGGCGAGCAGGTTTGTTAGCCTCAAGGCAGACTATAGGCGAAAGTGTCGCTATAAGGATGGCCCTTGTTGTGCAACCAATAAGGCCTTTGGGCTTGTGATTAGGAAACCGATGATGGTGGTATAGGATAAGGATGCTGACAATGACAATGAGGTCATCACATTGAACCTAGGAAGGGGTTAAGTGAGCGATCATGGTAAGTTAGAGCCTTACGACACCCTCTTGGAGGATGTTTTGGTCCCCTTTTGTTATTCCATTATTGATTGTTTTTTCGAATATACCAGCACACTAGAGACGCCTAAGGCGGAGATGATAGGGGATTGGGCATAGGAGCTAGATACAATAACAAGCGAGGGCACCTCCTTTGGGGCCCTCTCCACCAATAGGTCTCTGATATAAGTAACCCAATCCATGGTACTCAACACATAAAACCTCGAATAGGAACTGGCTAGTAGTAATAGCACAGAATCTTCCGGTCTGCTTTTAATTAGGAGGAAGAGGGGGACTAATCCGATGAGGTTAGCTTTGTCTTTGCATCGTTCTTTCCTTACTTTTCTTCCTACTTTTTCCTAACTTTTCTCTTCGTTTTGCTTTGCAGTGGTCCATTCGAACCTGGGTTATGGCCATAGGGGGAACCTAGTCAGGGATTCTCGCTTCGCAAACCCACACCAGCATCAGCCCTCGGCAACGACTACCAGATTTCAATGCGTTGTAGTAGACACCAACATGCCCCAACTGCATTTGGGGAGGGGATGTGTCTCTCCACTTCATAACATAACCCTACAATAGCGAGCCTCGGTCGATGTGGATCGTCCATAGGACGAACTGAAGGAGAGGAGGTAAGCAAAGAGGGCTCAAGTTGCTACGCCCATGGTCTTCGCAAGTAGCCTTTCTTGCAAGTTTATAAAGAGGTGAAGATGGTTAGGCCCCTTCTTGAGGATGATCAGTATGACTGACCTGTCTATATTGGACTGACTGCATAAGCTAGATTCGACTGTTGTCAAGAAGGACGACCATGGGGCAATGGCTATATGACTCGAAAGTAGAGTTCAGATGGTTACATGAAACCCAGGTTGAACAGAGTTGATAGATAGACGATGTAGGATGCTAGAAATGTGGAAAGTAGCTTGGATAGGTAAGGGATAGGCAAGGGATCGGCATAGTAAGGTAGTACACTAGGGATCAACATTGTCGGTTGGATGAAGAGTGAGCACATATTAAGTAATAGAGGGATCGGCATAATTATGTAAGGCAAGAGGGATCGACATAGTTGTAGAGGCAGGATGGATCAGCATAGTGTAATGAAATAAGAGGGCACAACATGTAAAGTCATAAGAGGGATCGACATGATAGGTCATCAGATGGATCGGCATAACCTTGAGGAATAGGAGGGATCAGCACTATATAATGAAGTCCAAGGGATATACGCAAATAAGCACTGGTCGACATTATATGATGGGGTTCAGAGAATACGAATGAATGGCATGTATAAGGGTTCGGCATGATCTAATGTCGGCAGGGACAACTCTAAAATGAATCTGAACCAAAGATTAAGTTAAAGCACGAGCTCCACATATCCAATCAACATGATATATGGAGAGCCATCATATTTAAGTACGAAGAAGCCACCATAGGGATCGCTGCCCCAAATTCAATCAATGGAGGGATCGGAACCGATCCCTCTCCATTGGAATTTTAGCCTAGCACCCCCTATGGTGGGCCCATTAGAATTAGAAGGTTCTGAAGTCGAAGTTTCAGAGAGATTGGTGGTCGTTTTCACCTATAAATACTAGCCTGGGGGAGTCATTCTGGGGATCTTTACATAGCTCTTTTATTGTAGTCAAATTTTCCATTAATCCATTACTTCTTGATGTTTGCTATTGTAATCAAGATTATAGTGAATAAATAAAGAGAATATGCAAAGTGGACATAGGCAATCGACGCCGAACCATTATAAATCCTATTGTTCTTGATTTTTTGTTTTGATTTGCTTATTATTTTTCTATATTCCTTTGTTTTAATTTGGTTTTTTCACTTACTTCGCTACACAACCCTATTATTAGGTGTATGTGGGCAAGAAGACGTGGAGAGTTCAATTTATAAGATGAATACCACAGACATAGGCGTCGTAAGGTCGAAGGAGAATAAGAAGAAATATCGGAGCATCACTTGCAGACCAATATGGTCTTCCAAGACGGATCGGTGCCAATCCCACCCTGAGGATCGGTATCGATCCCTCCTCCAAACGAGGGATTCCTCTGCTACACTTGGGGAATCGAGCATGAGCTATTTTCGGAAGCTTGGATGTTGGAGTTTGACTAAATTCTGACCAAATACCCCACCGAAATGATGATGGCCAAGGTGCACATCAAGAGGATGGTGGACCAAGATGATGTGAAATGACCCGTAGACGCTGACCGAACCGTTCATGTGAGTGGAGCATGACCACCGCTTAGGACCACCCATCCAAACACCAAATTTGTCGCAGATAGTTGGTGAGAGAAAACCAGGGTTTGATGAACATGACTGTGGAATTTCGAGGAGCCATACCCCATTTACTGATAATGTTTTGCATATGGAATATCCATGAGGGTTCAACATGCCTTCAATGCCTGCCTATAAGGGAAAGACTGACCCCAGGCAGCACATTATGTGGTACAAATGGTTGATAGATTCAGCAAGAGGCAATGACGCGACTAAATGTAGATGCTTTCCTATAACCTTCTCCGGAATAGCGATGATGTGGTTTAAAAAAATGCACCCATGATTGATTTCAATGTTCGATGAACTGGCAACTAAGTTTGTGGAGTAGTTTCGAATGCACGCTACTCGTCCTAAAGACGTGATGTCACTTCCAACATGATTCAAGCTCCGGGGCAATCATCGAAGGACTATTTGGAAAGATTTTATACCATTGCTATGGAAGTCAGTAACCCAAACGATCATGCTATACATATGGCTGTGATGAGAGGGATTGATCCAGAATCTTAGTTTGGTGATTGGCTAGTTAAAAAGCCGTCGGCCACATTGGAGTGCTTCTAAGCAAAGGCAGCTCGGTTTCTAAGAAAGGAGGAAGCCAGGTGCTCTAGGAAAAACAATATCATGGCACTGAGAGGAGAAGCAGTACAAAGCAACACTATAATAAAGTAGTCTGATGATAGTTCTGGGTAAGCTTAGGTTAATCTTCGGAATAAGCCGAATCAGCAAAAGAGAAACGGAGACAGGAATCGAGACCAGAAGAGGGAGTCTAGTACACCAAGGCCTAAGATTCCTATTTATAATAACACACACCACTAAATGCATCCCTGGCTAATATTTATCTATTCAGTCTGTGTAATATAAGAAACCGCTTCCAAAAGAGTCGTCGGAGAGGCAGAAACAGACTGGAAAGTATTGTCGGTTTCATGAGTGTTATGAGCACAATACGAAGGAGTGCAAGCATCTCCAGGATGCTACCGAGAAGTTGATTCGGGTAAAGAAATTGCAGCAGTTTGTGAGAACTCCATAGGATGGCAGACAAGGGACATTTGACCCCAATCGAGGATAAGCTCTGCATAGGGTCGAGGAGCCTTCATGGACCAGAGGAAGACTAGTGATAAACATGATAGTTGGAGGACTGCACCCTATGGATAGGAGTTGGCAAGAAATGGAGCGCTATTCTAGCACGATAAGGCAGGTGGAGTATTGTTCAAATACGAAGAACGGAGGTCCAGCCAAGCAGAAACACATGATGACGGATGATATTGTGTTGAGAAGCAGAGACGCAAATAAAGTTGAGGCCCCTACAATTGACCCGATGGACATTTCTACCATGATTGGCCCTGCTTTGGTGAGAGCGATTTTAATTGATTGTAGGAGCTTGATAAACATAATTTTCAAGGAGGCGTGTGACCAGATGAGAATGGAGGCTAAAGATTTAAAACCATCTAAAGCTCATATACATGGTTTTAATGGTGTAGTGACTGAAGCTGTTGGTTATGTAGAGTTACCCATTGAATTGGGAGAAGGTGAACGTAGGGGAGTACGGATCCTACCGTTTATTATTTAGGATCTTGACTCACCGTATAGTGTTTTTCTAGGTCAACCGGTCCTGGCTGAATTTCAGGAAACTCTTGCCTTGTGGTGTTTAACTTTAAAGTTTCAACTGATAATGGTGTAGGTGTGGTTCATGGTGATCAGACGACTGGACGTGCCTGTTATGTAGCTGAGTTGAGGGAAGCTCAATGTAAGGAAAAGGGAAGGGTGTGGACAAATCCGTCTACATCCAAGTTGCTGAATATTGAAAATTGGCGCCTGAGCCTTGGCTTGGGAGCCACAGTCAATTCTATAGAGATATAGATCCGGAGGAGGATGAAGAGGTGCCCAACGAGATCAAGGCTGCGCCAGCTGAACTAACGACTCATATTACGGTCAGCCACGATGACCCATCACGAGTCTTGAAGATCGGGTCGCAGCTCAACCCCTCAATGATGAAAGAACTTTCTGGTCTTCTCCAAGTGAATTTAGATGTGCTCGCTTGGACTCATTCTGACATGTGTGGAATCTCGCCGGCCTTTGTGAACCATGCATTGAACATTGACCTAAAATACTTCCGGCGAAACGAAAGAGGCGAGGCATGGATCCAGAGAGATCCGTCGCTCTTAAAGAGGAGGTGGATAAATTGAAAGTAAATGGGTCTATTTGCGTTTCCCTCTATCCTGAATGGATATCCAATCCTGTATTGGTGAAAAAGGCAAATGGGAAATGGAGAACGTGCATCGACTATTCAGACTCGAATAAGGTGTGTCCTAAGGATAGTGCTTCCTCCCGAAGGTGTCGAGAAGCAACCCTCCTTTGGGACATACTAACTAGCTCTATATTACTAAAGATCCTATCACAAGTACAGATCCAAGCATGAATCTCGGCGAACGCCTCGGTGCCAACAAAAGGCTTACCCACAAAATTAATGAAGTTCTAGTATAACTTCGGGAAATCAACAGCTGATGGTGCTACCACAATAAGGGCCCCTTCATTCCCACCCCTACTATAACCTCCATGATACTCGCAATGGGAAGAGTATATCATGGCGCGGTCTGCATATGTCGACAAAACCATGTAGGACTTTCTGCCTTATCAACTGCAATTCTCGCTCTCTAGCTGCTGATACCATAGTACCTCGACCACCTCTGCCACTCATAGTAGCAAACCTGAAATGGAGATACACTTTAGCAACATTACTAGTGTATTCTATAGGAGAAAGAATTAAATGAAGGCTTAGATGGTAAAATATAACAAATAACAAGTATGCACTCTAATCGCTTCCTAATTAATATCGATTCGATTAGCCTTAAGCTATAATACCAAGTGTAATGACCCGACTTTAAAATACTCCAAATACATATGGATCAACACATGTATTTGAAATACCGTAAAAGACAAAAGACCATATGAATTAAAACTTGATTAAACTTAAAATTTTGACATTCCCATTACATAATTCGTAGTGGAATAGAATAATGTATAATATGGCAAGTATATATGAAATCACATGGAAGCATAAACATTGCACATCAGCCCAACTGATAATATATACGTAGAAAGAGACAACAGAATACATAAAACTGATAGAGTCATATACATATACCTCTGTCTACAATGAATGCATACATACGGAGTATTGAATGAATATAATAACATAATACATAGTCATCTATATGAATGAGACATCTACTACATATAGTCATACATGGACTACTCGTAAACCTATGCAAATCCAGAAGTCCAGCTCCCTAGCTAACATGCCAAAGTAAATTGTCACCCCGAATACCCTGATAAGAGTAACCACAAGCCTAAATAGGATATACAAGAAGGGAAAAGAGTGTCAGGTACGAATCTGGTGGGGGAAACTAGCCTCAAGATATCATAGTTAAGTGTGAATATACATCCTAGCACGTAACGGGTCTAGATAGAAATAACTTTGGTTAAAACATCTATTATAATTATTTAATGCTAACAGTATGAATAGACGAATGCAAGGGTAATTCTACATCATGTGGTCAAAGTTGTTTTATACATTTTGAACCTTAGCCCAACTGTATTACAAGACAAGTATAACAACATAATACTTTCTAATCAAAGCATCACATACCCTATATCAAAATGCGAATATCTATAAATGATACCCATGAAAATTTTCCATTTGCTACCAAAGAGACCAATCGAGAGGCACAACTAACTTGTTAACTCCTCTGAAAACAAACACCTCAAAAGAAGTTGGCATGTAGGTCCTGTCGCAACACTCAATCGTACCGCGGAACATTATATGACCTACTCAAGACTAGCATTTCAGTCTCTCTTGGCCTCCACTCCGAAACCAAGTCGGCATGTCATGCACATCAATGGTACAATGGATTCCTTTTACGAAGTCGATATCATTCGATTATCTATGGATAGACAATCCGTATTCAAACTACCCCATGATATTGAATTTTAGTAGAACTCCAAAGCCTCCATAAAGATAGCTCGCTACCATAGTTTTGTCCGAACAAACCCAGAAGCCCATCAAGTCCAATCAGTTTCTCCAAAATGAACCTTGAAACCTCTGAAATGTAACCCTAAAATCCGAATCTGCATGGCACTTCCTACCAGGCGGTACATGCTTGGCATTGCCTTAAGGAAGTGCCAGGCACTGCCAATAATAGACAATGCTAATGCACTGCTTGTAATTGACAGTGCTGCACTGCCTTGACTGCCAATGGCGCATGGCACTGCCTTAATGGGCAGTGTAGGTGTACTGCCTTTATAGGTAGTGTTGGTGCATTGCCTGTAACAGGTAGTGTCATGCATTGCCTTCATAAGTAGTGTTGGTGCATTGCCTCTACAGGCAGTTCCATATAGCATTGCCTTTCCATGTAGTGTTAGTGCACTACCTTTAGAGGCAATTCAGGTGTACGACTTTGACCGAAGGAAGTGGGGTGTTTTCTCTAGCCTCTTAAGGGGGTCTAATTTATTTTTTTGCCTTTTGAAATCCCAATTCTCCAATATTTTCTCATTTTGATGGTTTTACCTTATCTACCTTAAAAAAAATTAGTTAATTATTTCACCTTCAAACTTTACGTTTACTAACTTTTTTACTAATCATTCAAATTTATTTATCATTGTTAATGAACACTTTTTATTAATAATACAACTTGACCACTAAATAAATAATTTTAACAATAATATTAACTTGGTTATCATTCTAAATTTACACTTCTATCCAATATTTCAAATTGATTAACTTCATTAGCAAGCCTACTCATTTCATAGCTTACTAACTCATCATATTTCAATCCACACTTTATCAAATATGAGATTTATCATCTTATTACCATTAGAAAGCTCTAATCATGATCAATACAATGGGCAAATCAACCAAGCTACTAACAAGATTTCCTTATTAAAAAATTACTTTTTATCAATTTTAACGATATGAACATTCTCCCTATTCTTAACCAACATCTATTGAGGCTATATTAAGCTTCAGACTAATAAAACCCAAACACTTTTAAATACTTAATATATCATATTAAAAATTCACTTTTTAACATAATTACAAGCCTAAGGATCATCACCACTCACCTAAACCCAAGCCTAGAACAAGTAGAAGCTTTCGCTATATCCTTCAAGCCTCTTCCAAAAAGTTAGTGACCGCTTTCTCCTTCGATCACTTAAGATGAATTAGGGTTGCTCTAAATCTTCCAACTTGAATTATGGTGATCTTTTTAGAATTTGTTAATCTCATTAGGCAGGTTTTGAGTTCATTTAAAGGGATATGGAAAAGTGAATGAAGATAGTGTAGGGGGCTTTAAATAAGCACGACTTCATTGAACAAGTCAAATCCCTATTTCCTTCTAATTTTCTCTAACCTTCTAACCTCATATCCAAAAATCCTTAACTCCAAATATATTGAAACGTTTACTTAAAAGACTCAAAAATGGAATCTTGAACATAATTTAAGTGGTCTCGATTTTAAATTCCATCATATACAAAAGTTAGCTTTTTTTGTTATTCAGGGTCGAGTCCTAACTTTTAGCCCGAAACCCGAAACTCCAAATATACCATTGCTTATATTTAAAAGACTTAGAAATGGCATTGGTACACAATGAAAGTGGTTCCATGGCCAAATTCCATCATATGTAAAAAACTTAGGTTTTCCTACATTTATATAAATTTTACCAAAACAATTACAAGCCTAGAAACGGGTTATTGCAGCTTCCCTTGTCTTTTTTGTATGGGCCATCAGTGGGCCTAACTTTGGTTGATAAGGTCACACTAGTTGTTTAAGTCGACTAGCATTATGGGTTACGAGCAACATTGCGGATGAACGATTCGTGATCACCATGTGAGTGGTCTCGCCATCGGTTCGTCGATGCCTTTAGTGAGGAAGGAAGCTTTACACATTCTCAAGAGCAGCACTATAACACTTTGTAAGTTAAATGATAATTAATTAATAGTTAGTAATGCTGAAAATAGAATTTTTATAAACGTCAGAATTTGGCTACCAAACTTGCCTTTCTACTCGACTTCCAGATATAAAGTTTTCGAACGGAGTTTAAACAAAAAATTTAACGTTTGAATATTTTGAATTAGAAATAACTATACATGTAATTAAGGGAAGAAATGTAATCATGTAAAGTTAAATAACATTAATGGTTGCTAATATTTAATTCCAACCAGCATTGATCAAACCATTCAAATCTATATAAAATAGTGAATAAATGAACGCTTAACAAAATTTGACAACTGTCCAACACCGTACATGGACCAGTCAACCATTAGCGTCGACTGGCATTAGCTGGTGGAGGAATAGCGATTGATCACTATTTGCTTGGCTACTTGGATTAAACCTGGGCAGAACGGTTTGAATTTAATATAATATAATCTAACGGCTGACATTGATTCGAATCCCTATCAATCCAGGCATAGCCCCTCCCTTTTCTTCTCATATTTCTAAAGTACGGTGAAGCTTTGCCATTTTCTCTTCTCCACAAATACATAAATTTAAAAACTTATAATCTAAGTATGAATATACAAGTGGAGAATAACAGAGAATAATAGAGAAGAAAAATAGGATCAAATCAAATCGCCAAAGCCAAGATAAAATTAAAAATCTAGAAAAATTGAATTTAAATCTCTTTCTGGATCTAAATTTCTAATGAATATGTAAATTCTTTCGGTACATATTTCGATAGGAAAGAAAGGGAGTCGAATGGGAATAATGAGGTTTAGATATGGAGATTTGGAAGTTGAAAGGTAAGAGTGAAATTATATATTTCTATATAATATTTAATTTATATCGTTGTAAATCTATTCTTGTATGCCTGAAAGTAATTTGGAGTTGTAGGCTTAAAAATATGCATGTAATGAACAGATAAATTATGCGTAGATGTTCTGTGAATGATTAACATTGTTTTAATGTTGCACACATTTGAATATGGAAAGTGAGAGTAAAAGTGGTTTCTAAATTAATAAGATCGTGTGGTAATTCTAGGTTTGTTGGTTAAACAATATATGTGAGTAAACGTGAATTGGAAATTATTATAAATTGAAATGAAGTGTGTTGCAATATAAATTTCTATAAAATTATCCAGTTTCATAAACATGAACAAATGTGTGATGTTTGAAATAACAAGGAATATGCCTAAAAGAAAGAGATATACAAAATATAGATATTTACTATATTTTGTACTATCTATTTCAATAATAATAGAAAAGATAATTTCTCATAATTTCAAACTTAACATAAGTCCTTTTTCGGGTAAGTTATGGAAATTTAAAGTGTTAGCATTTTCTTTTGGAGAATGTAATTCCAATGCATTGAAATATAGAAATTCCTAAGTATAAACAAAGTATTGTAAGTAGAGATAATAACAATAATTCAATTATAAAATCTAATATATGCGATAAATTAGGAAATAAACAACAGGCGAAGAAGTATATGTAAAACGACGAAGTGTGTAAGTAAGAAGATTGTAGTAATCAAAGGAAGATAGTAATGGTTATAAGGGAATAATATGACATACTTAATTATACTAAGTAGAACTAAAGTGGAAAGAGATAATTGATTTATTTAACTAGAAGTAAGAAGTAAATGATATTAAATGGCATAATGAAATAAGAAGTAAATCGTGTAAAATGATAATTGAACACGATAGTTAAACATCAGAGGTTTAGTAATTAAATAAGTTTATATAGCCTTAAGTATGCGTTTGTGACGGGCATGAATTATTGAATCTAGACAATAGCTTATATTAATTAGAAATTACATTATTATTGGTATAGGTTGGATTGTGAGGTTAGTAATGTTACACAAAAGAAGTCTACCCATTGAAAGGGGCTACCAGCAGTTGTGTATACATTATACTAATGTGAGAGATCACCAACTGTAGGACCCGTGGAATTATATGTTCACATATAGGTGAAGGGAATGTACCAAAGCAGGATGGTCTACTCTGGTCGAACTTTTAAAGGGCAAGTAGAGTCTGCTTCAACCTAATAGGGGGCACGTTTTAAGTAACCAAATAGGCATTTTCTTGATTGAATTAGGCAACCTAAATAGGACGGTGAGTGCAGACTCAACGCTATGATAGTGTGTAACGACCCGTATTTTTACGTGTCGATAAATCGTAGAATTTACAGGTTGTTAGTGTTGTTTGTGTTGCTTCTAGCTTGAGTCGTTTAGGAGTTGACCCGAGTGCAAGTGATGAGTCGTGACCGACTCATAGGCATAGCTAAGTTAGGTGATGAGTCGTGACCGACTCATAGGGACCGACTCAAGGGGTTTAGGCGACTTAAGGATATGACCGACTCATAATGACCGACCTAATTGGAGTTAGCTTCATAAGATGGTGACCGACTCACGAGATAGCGGTTTAAGGGTTGGTGACCGACTTAAGAAAAACCGACTTAGGGCTTAGGTCGTGGGTAGTTGAGTCGGTGAGGCCATGGGTCGTGAGTCGTTTGACCGAGTTAGGGATAGGTTGAGTCGTTTGTGTCATAGTTAAATCGTGACCGACTTATGTTGAGTCGGCTAGGACTTAGGTCGGCCATAAGGCTGTGTTGTTAGGTCGTTTGCAACTGAGTCGGTAGGCACGACTTAACGATGAGTCGTAAGTCGTTAGGCAGCTTGGTGTTGAGTCGTTGATTAGTTAGGTCGGCTCTGGTATTAAGTCGTAGGTCGGCAGGGTTGTTGAGTCGTGTGAGTGGCTTATGGTAAGTCAGCATGTGGATGAGTCGGGGACGACTCAGGAGTTGGGTCGGCGACGACCTAAGAGCGACGACTCATGGTTGATTCAGCCTATAAATAGAGGGGTTTGGCTCACTTTTTGGCACCGGTTTTTGAAGCGACGAAGTGCTGCCATTTTGAAGACTCGACTACAACATTTCTTCATCTTCTTTTCTCCATTCCAATCTAATTCTAACATCCATCCAAGATCGAAGATCGAGATCGAAGATCCAAGTGCCAAAGTTGAAGATCTTCATCCGTTTGAGCTAGAATTCATCGATTGGAGCGAGATATTGCCGGATCAAACCTTGATCTTCGCTGTCCAGATCTGAAGTGTGTAGTTTTTGTAGTGTTTGGGTGATTTGGTGAGTGGTAGTTATCTCTCACGCGGATCCAAAGGAGTATATTGGATTGGTGGCATGTTTGGGTGTTAAAGTTAGAGATTTCATGCATTTTTCTTAGATCGAAGTCTAGATCCATGGTTTTTGAAGATGTTTACTTATGCAAGTTAGTTTAACAAGTATTAGAGACAAAACCCATGTTTTATATTTGATAGATCTATGCTAAAAACTATGGTTTCACATATGTTGGACTTTTGCTCACTTATTTACGAAATTTCCATTATAGTTGATATTGCTTATATTGCTTGTTAGATCTTGTTTGAATGATTGATATTTGAATGTATGATTGATTTGATTGTTTCCAAGTTAGCTAGTAGTTGATTTGGAACAAGAGGATGGAAGAGGATTCAAAAGCTATGGAAGAAGGCTCTTGAATGGTGAAAGCTGCTTAAGGCATATGTAGCGGATGTTGAAGCTCATATGTATAGATTGGATGATGTTGAGATGGGACTTTGCCATGATTTGATGAGGCAAACCATGTTGTTGAGTTGAGACTTTGCTTTGATGCGATGAAGCGAAGTATGATGTGAGTCTTGGCTTAATCCAAGCAGGGATCATTCCAAGCATGTTGATAACTTGAAGAGTAGTTCAAGTTGGTTGATAATGGATTGTTCAAGAGGTAGCTTGAGCTTGTATGAGGATAGTCGTCAAGAAGGATGGCTAGGAGGCTTGGATCTCGTCGTTGTTGAAGGTTCTAGCATGCTCAAAAGCAAGAGTACATGGGGCGCCCATAACGACTACAGGTAGGTAGTCGGGACACCCAAAAGACTACAGGTAGGTAGTTGAGTACTCTGGGCAAAGTAGATAAGTCCTAGGCACAAGGCAGTGTGCGGAGTTATGGTTAGAACCGGGGTTACCATTAGCCCTTGACAGATGGTCATTCAACTAACGGTGAAATCGAGGCAAGGATGACAGTGATAGCCAGAGTCATGGATGTTTGGTTGTATTATCATTCGGCTTCAAGAGCGGTGTTTTCTGGGTGCTTATCTGATCTTGGTTTAGGCCTTGGGGGTTTGTATTTGGAAAACATCGTCCTTGACTCGAGTGGTATTCGCTTTACCTTAATTGTCTATGTTGTTATGCTTGCTTCTCCTTAGTGTATGTCTGGGGCTATCACTGTAGAAAGAGGTGGAGTGGGATGGTTTGGTTCCTATTCCTTTTATCCTTTATGCTCTTTTGGTATGTTTGATAGTTAATTTACTGCTCACTAAGACTTTGTCTGACTCAAGGTTTTATGTCTCCTCTTATTACCTTGGGCTGTTCATCCATGTTTGGGATGGGCAGACTAGGTAGCAGGTGACAGGTGCTGTGCTAGGAGTTCTACGCTGAAGATGACGAAGACGAGCACGAGGCTTTGCATATTAGTTTTCTTACTATATGTACTGGGTATCCGCTGCTGTATTTGGTTGAGTGATTTGTAGTGAGGCTTTCATGTATGGATTTGTGTAGATGATTGTATAAAACTACTGTGATGCTTATATGATGATGTTTCTGTTCTATGGAGCTTCACTATATTATATTTCTCTATTGTATTTTATCCATGCGCTGTGAGTTATGCGATAGAGATTCTTTTGTTTTGTTTTACCCTGACTATCGTCCATGGCTGCCTGGCACACCTTTCAGCGCATTATTTCCTTGTTTTGGTGCGGGAGTCATGGGCGGTCGTCACATTTGGTATCAGAGCTTTGGTTAATCGATTTTAGCCAACGCTCGCTGATGTAACTACGTAAGAGAGACGTAATTGTAATTTGATGGATGATTACTATATATAATATAGTAGTTTAGAAGGGTTTGAACTCCTTATGCAGTTGTTTCTTAAGGTGTTCTAATCATTCTTATTTACAGATATTAAGGATGAGTCGAAGTGAGAGACAAGCTGCGAGGGGTAGCCGTGATGCTAGGGAAGCTGTTGATTATGCTCCTATGTTTGAGGCCATGATGACTTCAATCATGAGGAGAATACCAGCTTCAGGATCATCTGTGGATGTGGGAGTTCAAGTCCAGGCTCCAAGACCGGTGGATTTTGCCAAGCTTTGCAAGGATTATACTTCTCTCGGAGGAAAAGCTTTCTTGGGAACGGAGTCGACTATTGAGGTGCAGAGATGGATTGAAGCATGTCGAAGGATTTTTGGTGATCTAGGGATTGAGGATGCAACCAAGAGGAAGCTTGCATCGAGACAGCTTCAGGGGAGAGCTGCGGATTGGTGGAATTCTATCACTATAGATACACCAGAAGAAGAGATTACTTGGGAGCAATTCCAAGTTAGATTTGAAGCTAAGTTCATCTCTACTGCTCAGAAATCGGTCTTGTTTAAGAGGTTTGTGGAGCTCAAGCAAGGTGGGAGGCCTGTTCTTGAGTATATTTCTGAGTTCGAAGCTTTGTCTAAGTATGCCAGATCGTATATTGATTCTCCCTACCAGAAGAACGAGAAGTTTGTGACTGGTCTGGATGCTTATCTGGGAAGGCAGTTAGTGGATCATCTGGATGATCCATTTGAGAAGCTTGTGGAGAAAGCTTTGAGGCATGAGAGTTTGTTCCCTAAGGAAAGTTCTGTTGTTGCTGTAACCAGGGAAGTATCTAAACCACAGCAGAGTGGCAACAGGAAGAGGAAGCAGCAGCAACAGAAGGGTAGGGATGGCCAGAAGAAGCCGAAGAGTGAAGTGACTTGCTATAACTGCCAGCAGAAGGGCCATCTTTACAAAGATTGTAAGAATCCCAAAGTGCCGGGAAAGTGTTACAACTGTGATAAGCTGGGACATATCAAGAAGGACTGTCCAGAACCGAGGAAAGATAGGCAGGTTGTGCAAGCCTATGCTTTGGGGGCTGTTCCATCGTCTTCGAAAGCTCCTACTGCTGAGGAGAAGGGGAAGAGTGTGGTGGTTCAAGGTACTCTTTCTATTTGTGGTGTTCCAGTTAGAGTGTTGTTTGATACTGGAGCGTCGCATTCTTTTGTTTGTGATGAGTTGGTATGCCGGTTAGGTATGAAACCGGATATTGTTGATAGGCCATTGGTTGTGACTAATCCGGTTGGGGGTTCGTCATGTTTGTGTATGATATGCCGTGGTCTAGTTGTGTCGAGTCATGATTGCTCGTTTGTTTGTGATTGCTTTGTTCTGAACTTTGCGGGGTTCGGAATTATTTTGGGCATGGACTGGCTTAGGAAGTATGCGGCTAGGATTGATTGTGAGAGGCTTGAGGTGACAGTCGGGAATGTGGAAGGGCGAAAGGTTGTGATACGATGTAAGCATGAAGAAGGCGTCTTCATGAGCTTCATGTATTCGCTGGTTGTTCCACGGGATGGACTGTCATCGGTGCCTATTGTGAATGAGTTTGAGAATGTCTTTGAGGAAGTCAAAGGGTTGCCGCCGCATAGGGAGATCGAGTTTCGTATCGATCTAGTTGAGGGAGCCAGACCTGTTGTGATGCCTCTTAGGCGGATGGCACCGAGGGAGCAGCAAGAGCTGAAGGTGCAAGTTGATGACCTTTTGCGGAAAGGATTCATTCGGAGAAGTGTGTCCGAATGGGGTGCGCCCGTTGTGTTCGCAACCAAAACGGATGGATCGTTGAGGTTGTGTGTTGATTATCGTGAGCTGAATAAGGTGACTAGGAAGAACAAGTATCCATTGCCGAGAATAGATGACTTGTTTGATCAGCTTCACGAGGCTAAGGTGTTTTCTCAGATGGATTTGGCAACGGGATTTCACCAGTTGAGAGTGGCGAAGGATAGTGTGCCGAAGACTGCTTTCAGGACACCATCCGGGTTTTATGAGTGGCTGGTAATGCCGTTTGGGTTGACTAACGCGCCAGCATATTTTGTGGATCTTATGAATAGAGTGTTCAGAGATCAGTTGAATAAGTTCGTGCTTGTGTTCGTGGATGATATTTTGGTTTATTCCAGAACTGAGGAAGAGCACAAGACGCACTTGAGGATTGTTTTAGGAATCTTACGGAAACATCAGCTGAAGGCTAAGTTTTCGAAGTGTCACTTCTGGAAGAGTGAAGTGAGGTTCTTAGGCCATGTTATCTCTGGAAATGGCATAGCGGTTGATCCCGCTAAGGTGGCAGCAATCCAGGATTGGATTAGACCTAAGAATGCATCCGATGTGAGAAGTTTTCTTGGATTAGCAGGATATTATCGACGGTTTATCAAAGACTTTTCCAAGATAGCTGCACCGTTAACAGGGTTGACGAAGAAGAACCAAGTGTTCAGATGGGATGATAAGTGTGAGCAAGCTTTCGTAATCCTGAAAGAACGACTGACAAGTGCTCCTGTTTTGACTATTCCGAGTGGGAATGATGAGATGGTGGTTTACACCGATGCATGTGGCACTGGACTAGGAGCGGTGCTAATGCAGAAGGATAAAGTTGTTGCGTATGCTAGTCGACAACTAAAGCCGCATGAAAGGAATTATCCGACTCATGATTTGGAGTTAGCGGCGATTGTGTTTGCTTTGAAGATGTGGAGACACTATCTATTGGGAGTTAGATTCGAGCTGTTTACAGATCATAAGTCGTTGAAGTATCTGTTTTCCCAAAAGGATTTGAATCTTCGACAGCAAAGGTGGCTAGAGTTCTTAGCATCGTATGATTTTGGTATAGCCTATACTCCAGGGAAAGGTAACGTAGTAGCTGATGCGTTAAGTCGAAGACATGCAGGATTAGGAGCCATGTTTTCGGAATGGAAGAGTCTTGAGTATTTGGCTGGATTTGATTTCAGGCCTAGATGTGAATTGGAACCTGAGATGTTGGCAAACTTATCGATAAGGCCTACTCTTGTGGAAAGAATTGGCGAGAGCCAAAGGAGAGATGATAAGCTTATCAAGATTATCCGTGATTTGGAATCCGGATTGGATCCAGAAAAGGATAAAGGATTTGAAGTCGATCGAGAGGGTTGGCTTCGAAAGCAAGGGCGACTAGTTGTTCCCGATATTGATGGATTGAGAGATGAAGTTCTGAGGGAAAGTCATCACTCGAAGTTGACAATTCATCCAGGCGGAAATAAGATGTATCGGGATATGAAAAGATCCTACTACTGGGAAGGTATGAAGAAGGATGTTGGAGATTTTATTTCCAAGTGTATGAATTGCCAGTTGGTGAAGGCTGAGCAGAAGAAGCCCAGTGGATTGCTTCAGCCATTGGAGGTTCCTACATGGAAGTGGGAGCAAGTGTCGATGGATTTTATTGATGGTCTACCTAGGACAAGAGCAGGGAATGAAGGGATTTGGGTCATTGTAGATCGTTTGACCAAGAGTGCAAGGTTCATTCCTGTTCGATCGACTAGGACTGCATCGAAGTTGGCTGAATTATATGTGAAGTGGATAGTTCGTTTCCATGGTGTTCCGAAGAGTATAGTGAGCGATCGAGATCCATTGTTCACTAGTAGATTTTGGAAGAGCTTCCAGGAAGTTTTGGGAACTGAGTTGTGTTTGAGTACAGCTTATCACCCTCAAACAGATGGTCAGACTGAGAGAGTCAACCGAGTTTTGGAAGATCTTCTTAGAGCATGTGTTTTGGACTTCGGAGGATCATGGGAAGATCACCTTCATTTGGTGGAGTTTGCTTATAATAACAGT
The DNA here is from genome assembly GCA_030765085.1 of Allium cepa. Taxonomy (NCBI): domain Eukaryota; kingdom Viridiplantae; phylum Streptophyta; class Magnoliopsida; order Asparagales; family Amaryllidaceae; genus Allium; species Allium cepa. The sequence continues at coordinate 408,396,115 of CM060928.1, read as the reverse complement.
TATCAGTCGAGTATTGGTATGGCACCATATGAGGCATTATATGGAAGACCGTGTAACTCTCCGACATGTTGGTTGGAAACGGGAGAAAAGCTGATGCTTGGGCCAGAGATGATTCGTCAAACTACGGATTGTATAGAGATCATTCGGCAACGAATGAGGGCAGCCCAGGATCGTCAGAAGAGTTATGCAGATAATCGTCGAAAGGATTTGGAATTCGATGTGGGTGATATGGTTTTTGTGAAGATTTCTCCATTGAAGAATGCTATAAGATTCGGGAAGAAAGGAAAGTTAACTCCGAGATTTGTTGGACCATTCCCGATTATCGAGCGTATTGGAAAGCTCGCTTATAGATTGGAGTTACCGGAAAAGATGGCGGGTGTGCACAGTGTTTTTCATGTATCTTATCTACGGAAGTATATGCACGACCCAACTACGGTGGTTTCTGCTGATAGCTGTGAAGACTTGGAGGTTGATCCAGTTGTTTCGAGACCTCGTAAGCCGCTTCGTATTGTTGAAACCGATACGAAACAGCTTAGGAGGAAGACGATTACGTTGCTCAAGGTACAATGGAGTGATGATGTTAACGACTGTACGTGGGAGGAGGAAGAGAGGATGAAGGCAGCTCATCCCGAACTCTTCGAGGTATGGCCCTAAAGTGTCGTGACATCTCATGAATTTGTAGCTTGTTCTAAGTCTTAGAATTCTGCATGCTAGGTTAGAATTGGTTGCATGGATTGTTGATTGCCATGGATGATAGGCATGCGGAATAATTTTGATTGCTGTTGTTTGCTTGGAATTTCGGGGGCGAAATTCCTAAGGGGGAGAGAATGTAACGACCCGTATTTTTACGTGTCGATAAATCGTAGAATTTACAGGTTGTTAGTGTTGTTTGTGTTGCTTCTAGCTTGAGTCGTTTAGGAGTTGACCCGAGTGCAAGTGATGAGTCGTGACCGACTCATAGGCATAGCTAAGTTAGGTGATGAGTCGTGACCGACTCATAGGGACCGACTCAAGGGGTTTAGGCGACTTAAGGATATGACCGACTCATAATGACCGACCTAATTGGAGTTAGCTTCATAAGATGGTGACCGACTCACGAGATAGCGGTTTAAGGGTTGGTGACCGACTTAAGAAAAACCGACTTAGGGCTTAGGTCGTGGGTAGTTGAGTCGGTGAGGCCATGGGTCGTGAGTCGTTTGACCGAGTTAGGGATAGGTTGAGTCGTTTGTGTCATAGTTAAATCGTGACCGACTTATGTTGAGTCGGCTAGGACTTAGGTCGGCCATAAGGCTGTGTTGTTAGGTCGTTTGCAACTGAGTCGGTAGGCACGACTTAACGATGAGTCGTAAGTCGTTAGGCAGCTTGGTGTTGAGTCGTTGATTAGTTAGGTCGGCTCTGGTATTAAGTCGTAGGTCGGCAGGGTTGTTGAGTCGTGTGAGTGGCTTATGGTAAGTCAGCATGTGGATGAGTCGGGGACGACTCAGGAGTTGGGTCGGCGACGACCTAAGAGCGACGACTCATGGTTGATTCAGCCTATAAATAGAGGGGTTTGGCTCACTTTTTGGCACCGGTTTTTGAAGCGACGAAGTGCTGCCATTTTGAAGACTCGACTACAACATTTCTTCATCTTCTTTTCTCCATTCCAATCTAATTCTAACATCCATCCAAGATCGAAGATCGAGATCGAAGATCCAAGTGCCAAAGTTGAAGATCTTCATCCGTTCGAGCTAGAATTCATCGATTGGAGCGAGATATTGCCGGATCAAACCTTGATCTTCGCTGTCCAGATCTGAAGTGTGTAGTTTTTGTAGTGTTTGGGTGATTTGGTGAGTGGTAGTTATCTCTCACGCGGATCCAAAGGAGTATATTGGATTGGTGGCATGTTTGGGTGTTAAAGTTAGAGATTTCATGCATTTTTCTTAGATCGAAGTCTAGATCCATGGTTTTTGAAGATGTTTACTTATGCAAGTTAGTTTAACAAGTATTAGAGACAAAACCCATGTTTTATATTTGATAGATCTATGCTAAAAACTATGGTTTCACATATGTTGGACTTTTGCTCACTTATTTACGAAATTTCCATTATAGTTGATATTGCTTATATTGCTTGTTAGATCTTGTTTGAATGATTGATATTTGAATGTATGATTGATTTGATTGTTTCCAAGTTAGCTAGTAGTTGATTTGGAACAAGAGGATGGAAGAGGATTCAAAAGCTATGGAAGAAGGCTCTTGAATGGTGAAAGCTGCTTAAGGCATATGTAGCGGATGTTGAAGCTCATATGTATAGATTGGATGATGTTGAGATGGGACTTTGCCATGATTTGATGAGGCAAACCATGTTGTTGAGTTGAGACTTTGCTTTGATGCGATGAAGCGAAGTATGATGTGAGTCTTGGCTTAATCCAAGCAGGGATCATTCCAAGCATGTTGATAACTTGAAGAGTAGTTCAAGTTGGTTGATAATGGATTGTTCAAGAGGTAGCTTGAGCTTGTATGAGGATAGTCGTCAAGAAGGATGGCTAGGAGGCTTGGATCTCGTCGTTGTTGAAGGTTCTAGCATGCTCAAAAGCAAGAGTACATGGGGCGCCCATAACGACTACAGGTAGGTAGTCGGGACACCCAAAAGACTACAGGTAGGTAGTTGAGTACTCTGGGCAAAGTAGATAAGTCCTAGGCACAAGGCAGTGTGCGGAGTTATGGTTAGAACCGGGGTTACCATTAGCCCTTGACAGATGGTCATTCAACTAACGGTGAAATCGAGGCAAGGATGACAGTGATAGCCAGAGTCATGGATGTTTGGTTGTATTATCATTCGGCTTCAAGAGCGGTGTTTTCTGGGTGCTTATCTGATCTTGGTTTAGGCCTTGGGGGTTTGTATTTGGAAAACATCGTCCTTGACTCGAGTGGTATTCGCTTTACCTTAATTGTCTATGTTGTTATGCTTGCTTCTCCTTAGTGTATGTCTGGGGCTATCACTGTAGAAAGAGGTGGAGTGGGATGGTTTGGTTCCTATTCCTTTTATCCTTTATGCTCTTTTGGTATGTTTGATAGTTAATTTACTGCTCACTAAGACTTTGTCTGACTCAAGGTTTTATGTCTCCTCTTATTACCTTGGGCTGTTCATCCATGTTTGGGATGGGCAGACTAGGTAGCAGGTGACAGGTGCTGTGCTAGGAGTTCTACGCTGAAGATGACGAAGACGAGCACGAGGCTTTGCATATTAGTTTTCTTACTATATGTACTGGGTATCCGCTGCTGTATTTGGTTGAGTGATTTGTAGTGAGGCTTTCATGTATGGATTTGTGTAGATGATTGTATAAAACTACTGTGATGCTTATATGATGATGTTTCTGTTCTATGGAGCTTCACTATATTATATTTCTCTATTGTATTTTATCCATGCGCTGTGAGTTATGCGATAGAGATTCTTTTGTTTTGTTTTACCCTGACTATCGTCCATGGCTGCCTGGCACACCTTTCAGCGCATTATTTCCTTGTTTTGGTGCGGGAGTCATGGGCGGTCGTCACATAGTGAGTTTGGTACCATAATGTGAGAAGTAGGAGTTTTTTACATAGGTCGAAGTCGTCATTGGTCATGAAAAGACAAGGGTTATGCCTAAACGGACTACACCTCCTACTAGTGTAGTTCACATCTCAGACATGTACTACCTCACAATTATTTGTTAGTTAGTTTGTTTTTAGGAGGCAAGGCTAGTTAACCTTTTAAGGTCTTTCAAAAATTAGATAGAATACAGCTAAATAGTTGTAATGCCATTATCAGGCACCATGGGAGTTCCTTGGTATGCATAGTGAAGAGGACATGATGTTGCGTTAATGATTGATCCTAACGAGGTGCTGAGTATGGATGCTTGCGAGGAAAGTATCCTAATCCAAAGGGAACTATGGTACTTATATATATTGTAGTTACTATCTAATTAAGCACATGGAGTGTATTGTAAGCGTTCGTAATGTCAATATGACTAAGAAAAACAATAGACGTAACATGTAATGGAAGGTAATCGATATAAGCTAGTGTTATATATAAAGTATGTAATTTACTAGTCACCCAAACTTTGTTCTAACCCCCTCCTCATTACAACACATAGGATAGCTTTAAAGGGACATGTGCTGGTATAAGGAGGGAACGGTGGAAGGACGGATTTCCTTTTGCATGCTCGGCATTGACAAGGGCACTAAAGATCAAAGGTGCCAACCTTGGTCACTAATCATACATTTTATTATACTTTATTATTTCATTATGAGATTTATCGACAGTTCTCTGATATACTTTTTTTACAAAATACCAATACCAACGATTCATACTTTGGTGGACTAGGGTTTTTGATTTAACAAAAATTCTGGCCCGTTGAGGTGTGGATTGTTAAAAGCGCTACGGATGCCAGGTTTAGAGTTACAACTTGGGAAACTATGCCACCATGGCACTTGTGCCCCCATTCTACTAAAAGGACGGACACTGTCATGGACGAACAAATCGAGACCATTACGTGGGTGGTCTCGCCATCGGTTCGTTGATTTCTCCTATGAGGAAGAAAGCCTGAGTGGTTTGCACATTCTATGAAGTAGCACTATGGATGCAAAGTTCAGAGCTACAACGTAAGTAGCACACGACCATGGCACTAGTGCCTCGTCCAAGTAGAGAGACACGCAGCATCACGGGTGAATGAATTAGGACCACTACATGGATGGTCATGCCATCGATTTGTCGATGCCTCCAGTATGAAAAGAAGTATTGAGTGGCTTGCACTTTCTTATGGAGCAGCATTACGAACGCCAAACTTGAAATTACAACATGAGTAATTATGGCCCTATGGAAACTGTGCCTTATCTTACTAGTGGGACGGGCAGCACAACACCTGAACGAATCGGGACTACTTTTTGGATGGTCTTGCCATCGATTCATGGATGCCTCGAGTGAGGAAGGAAGCACCAAGCGGCTTGTGCGTACTCATGGAGCAGCACTGTGGATGTACAACGTGGGCAGCTACGTTGCCATAGCACTAATGCTACTCCTACTAAAGGGATGGACAATATCATGGACGAATGAACCGGGACCACTACATGGGTGGTCTCGCCATCTGCCTTTGGTAAGGAAGAAAGCATTGAGTGGCTTGTGCATTCACACTGAGCAGCACGATGGATGCCAGCTTAGAGTTACAACATGGGAAACTGCAATGCCATTGCACTAGTGTCCCATCCTACTAGAGGGACGAATAGCATCATGGGTAAATGAATTAGGACTACTACATGGATGGTCTCATGATTAGTTCATCGATGCCTCTAGTGAGGAAGGAAGCGTTGAGTGGCTTGCGCATTCTCATAGAGCAGCACTATAGATGCCAGGTTCAGAGTTAGAATGTAGATAACTACATCGCCATAGCGCCAGTACTCAATCCTACTAGAGGGACATGCAACATTATGAGCAAACGAGTAAGACCACCACTTGGGTGCCTTGCCATCAGCTCGTCGATGCCTCTAGTAAGGAAGTACTGAGTGGCCTACGCAAGCTCATGGAGCAACACTATGGATGCCAAGTTCGGAGTTACAACATAGGTAGCTTCACCGCCTTGGTACCAATGTCTTGTCCTACTAGCGGGACAGGCATCATCGCGAGAGAATGAATCGAGACTAATTCTTGGATGGTCTCTCCATCGATTCATTGATGCCTCCAATGAGGAAGGAAGCATTGAGTGGTTTGCATATACTCATGGAGCAGCACTACAAATACTAAGTTCGTAGCTACAAAACATGGGTAACTACACTCCATGGCATCAATGTCGTGTCCAACTAGAGGGACAGGCAGCATCACGGACGAATGAATTAGGGCCACTGCATTGGTGGTCTCGTCATTGGTTCAATGATGCCTCCTATGAGGAAGTAAGCATTAAGTAGCTTGCACAATCTCATGGAGCAGCACTACGGTGGCTATGTTTTGAGTTACAACATGGGTGAATGTGCCTCTATAACATCAATGCTTAGTCCTACTAGAGGAACGAGCAGTATTAGGGCAAATGAATCAGGACCACTGTGTGGGTGGTTTTTCCATCATTGTTCATTGATGCTTCTTTTAAGGAAGAAAGCATCGAGTGGCTTGCACATCCTCACAAAGTAGATTTTTGGCATTCCCTAGGTGCAAAGGTATACTTTTTGGTCTGAACCCTCCAATTAACTACAGTTGTAACGTCCCCCAACAATAGTGGGGCATAGATGATTTGGTTCTAGCTAGTTATCCTTGTTGTTACTTGGATTAAGAATGCTCAAAGATGCCCCGTTTTACATTCCATACACAAAAGGAGTTAATACAAGTTCAACTGCCTTATAATTATGGCAACATTTTGTATCCTTATAATAGTGGATCATACAATTCTGTACATAATATGCTCGGAAGCATTCTGAGTTCCACGCGTAGGATACATTGGCGCTATCGAAGCGAGAGAGGTGGTAGGTGCCATTGATGAGCGCGACGTTGATTTTATACGAACCCTACTAGTTTGGCCCCAAAACTCCCTCGACCAAGTTCTTGGTGTTGGCAAAGGCGCGGTGCAACACTAAGTCCTCGACCTTGAATTGGTGAAGCTTTACGCTCGCATTGTAGTGCTTGGCTATTTTTCTTTTACAGGCTTTAGATCATAGTTTTGCTTCCACTCTTTCTTTCTAAACCATCGAGCCTGAGCTCAAGCAGCTCCCCATTTTTCTCAATGTCAAGAGTTAGATGCCATGGAGACTATATGGCGACCTCGACCGGAAGCATGGTTTTATACCCATAGGCCAAGGAGAAAGGAGAATGATCGGTTATTGTCCGTCTAGTGGTGCGATATGACCAGAGTATGATCAGTAGATCCATTGCCAGTTTCCTTTTCCTTTATTGTATGATCAGTAGACCCGTTGCCAATTTCCTTTTCCTTTAGTGAGGCGCTTCTTCAATATTGCTCTAATTGTTTTGTTTATGGCCTCAACCTTGCGATTCGCCCTTTGAAGAAAGTCAATTAGGGATGAAACAGGTTGCTTCTGCATTTCCTTCCATATATGGGATTGATATTTCCAACCTAAATAAAGGACGACCACCAAGCTTTTCTTGTCTGCTCCCCTCACCCACGTTGACTCCTTGTTGAAATGGTTAACGTACGAGCAAAGGGACTCGATTGGACCCTGCCTTATATTGCCCAACTCGTTGTCCATTATGATTCTTGTCTTTGATACAAAGAAGTTAGCATTCAAATCAGAACACAACTGGGCCTAGAAGTGAATACTGCTAGCAAGCAAATAAAGTAATAGATGAGATCCCAACCCAATTGCAGTGGAGGGGAACATGAGACATTTTGCATGGCTAGATATTTAGCCAGCTCGGGTCACCGAGTTGAATGTGGTGATATGATCAAACAGGTTAGTAGTCGAGTCATACTTATCTGTGGGACGCAACACATACCTACGGTGGATGTAAGTGCTTATATTTCTTTAGAGAAGGGTCTCTATTCACATCATCTGACACCCCCCCCCCACTAGGGTTTCTCATTTGAATCTTATGCATTTGCTGGCGCATGGCGACCATCTCTTCTCGGAGACCATATTTTGCATATCGTGGGTGACGATGTCCCCTTGTCAAGGAGAAGTTTCATTGTTGAATATTTGGTAATAGGGACCTATGGCAATAATACAAGATGAACGACAATGCCTTGTTGGGATAGATCCGATAGGATACCTACTCCTGACAACATATGGTGATTTGGGTGGATAAGGGTGCCTCTCTCTCGACTTGGGTCGGGGAACCTCCCGTTAAGGCTGGGAGTGGACTAATGGTTCTCTAAGCCCTAGGGCTTTGCCTTGTCCTCCACCATTAAGGCATTTGAAACAAAGGTCATGGCCCTATTGCTGCCCATAGGCAATGGAAAGCAAATTGTCTTTCGGTCGAATGCGATTAGTGATGTCCCGCCAGTTCTAATTCTAAGATCTCTTCCTACTTCGGAGCAGTGCGAATGTTCCTACGGTAAACATGGGCATCCCTAATTGGGGCTTCCAGCACTGATCTTTTTAGGACTTATGTGGTGCTTATGAGGTTGTATATGGCTCAAGGAGTCGGTTGAGGACTATGTTCAGCCATTGAGGGACTAATGGAGTAAAGTTGATTATTGATAAGGTGTCCAACCTTGTCCTCACACTCTATCCTTCGTGGGTCATAGCGCCCATATTTGTTAATTACTACAACATATTACGCTATATATCATTACTGAGCCTAGGGATAAGGCAAGCAGCACTAACAATGGTATTACCATTGGTTTCATGATTGTTGGAGTTATTACTCTCAGGCTTAGGAGCTAGTTCCACGGTAACAAACAAGAATAGGTTTTTTTGTAAAAGAAAGGTGATGAAAGTTGAAAGCTTTAGAGGGAGGCCCTCCTTCTAGCACCAAAATGTATACTAGATTTTTTGCTAACCTCTAAAGTGCGATCAAGGGGCAATATTAGCAAAAGATTGGTTATCAATATCTTACTTAAGAACTATAAAATGAAGAAACAATCACATATAAAAAAGGTAAATAAGTAATAGTTTAGAGTGGTTTGACCAAAGATGATCTACGTCTATTATGAGAAATTTCTTATTACTTCACGTCCATTACAACAGCCTAAATTAAAGAAATGATGATTAATGTAAAATACATGAAAGCTAGTGTTGTTCAACCCTAGTAAGAATGCATGCCTTAGTTTATTTATAGTCATTGAAGTTGACGCCTGAACGGTGGAGGATGTGTTGATTCAACCCGGGAATTGCTCCAGGCAATTTATAGAGATACACTGTTGATATGTACGCCAGCTAGGATGTCAAGTGCCTTGCATGGTGTGGATGAAGATAGCTATCAACTTCTATAATGGACATTACTTTGAGCACGCAGACAGTGTTAGATTGGAGAGTGATTCCAGTTGAAGTACTAGGGTATAGTAATGGACATGAATGGGTTACTATATAGTAGCACTTCTGTCAAGTGAATAATGCCCATTATTGTCATTCTCTTCAAAGGAGTTGTACAGGTGAAGCTTCTTTAGGTGGAGGTAGTTTGGTGCTTGTAGACATGGCCAAATGTTGTTAAAGGAGCTTGAAGGCGAGGGAAAATCAGGTCAAGGACTGACAAAGGAGCTGTCTGACGGTCTATTGAGTAGGCAGACTGGCCATTCGTAGAGGGGCCGCTCAGAGGGCAACTTTTCTTGGCTTCGCTATCCTGTGCTTGTGGGGAGGCTAATCCGGCACCCTTATTGATGCAGACAATGTGTCCTTGAGAGAGCCTTGTCGGCCCGGGTCAATTGGTGGGCAAGCCTGGCGAGGAGTCAAGGCGGGTGTAGTGAATAGGCTCGTCATCGCTATCTGAGGTCGACCGGTTAAAGTCCTGGACCATTGTGGTATGTTGGAAAAGAGGATACAACTGCCTATGCGGATAGGTTGGACAATGTGAGTTGGTATGATTTACTATTATGAGAAATTTCGGCAACACAAACGCATACACACACATATCTACATATATACTGCAATATATAAATCAATCATTCCCAGGGTTAAGCTAGGAAATCACATCAAAACATTACCTAAATGTCACCCAAAGAACCCCAATATGATCCCTCTTTATGATATTAACCTGACCCTATTTGATCATGGCTAACCTGACCCAATAGTCAACCATCAGTGGACATGTGTTGGCTATGTGCAAGAGCCTAAGGGCTTCTGCTTATTTTTAGGTTTATATGTATATAATTTTTGTAGTTCTATTTTCCTCTTTTCTCGCTTGTTTTCGATCTGTTTTCGATTCATTTTCCTTTAGATTTGGATATGTTTCTCTAAATACCTTTCAACTTCAATTCCATCAAAAGATTTGCAATGAAATCATTTCGAAATTGCTTCAGAAATCATTATTTACAAAACTAGTTTTCCAAAAATAAAAAATATATATAACTTTTCACCATATATACTTTAAAATAACATTAAAAATCATTATAATTTTGAAATAAACCATTTCACTCTTGAATATACCATAATAGAGTTTATAAACATTTTTATATGATTTTATTAGGCATATTTCGAGATTCCTTTCATAAAACACTACATTTTCAATCTCTTACCCAATAATTCATATAAAATCACCAAAAATTATATTTAAATTATATTTAATTTATGAAATATATTATTTCATCTTTAAATTCATTATTTAACATTTTTATATGATTTATCATGGTTTTTCTTCATTACACATATATACGTCCATAATATCCATTTTAACCATTTCATTCATTTATATTATGATATATGAGGTATGTATGTGTTTTTGTGTATATGTGTAAAATATAAAATTTGAAATTTATCTTCTATAAAGAATAGGTTAACATTCCTTATGTCAATTTTCACTTTTAATTTCCACCTATTCAATCTCATAACAATAATGAATCATTTTCATAAATTCCAATACTCAAAATTAACAATTTTTCTCAAATTTACCAATTTTATTTACTATCTAACACAGTAGCCATCATCAATAACCTATACTTAAGCCCTATGTCATAATTATCAAAGAACCATCGAGGTTTAACTAGTTATATAGCAAATTAGGCGTAAACCACTCACGTGGATCCAAATTATTTCAAATTGCTCGTTGTCCGGAAATTGATTCTTCTTTAAAGTCACTTGTTTCTCCTCTAATTAGTATTAGAATGTAGGTCTTGATTTGCTTTTAGATTTGTGTTTGATTTGTTGAATTTCATGAAGAACCAAGAGAGAATTTTGAATTTGAACAGAATGGGTTTTCTGAGAGAACAGAGAGAGCGAAGAAGAAGAACACAAAGAGAAACGAAATTTATTTTTTTAACTTCGGAATAGCTTGCTTTTATAGGTTAGAAGAATTGTCAATTGGAATTTGAGTTGGTCCAAGCCAATTAAATTCAAATTTTTGCAAAAACAATGATAACTCCATTATCCAAACCCCGATTTGGACAAACAAATTTATGGCATGCAATAGAAAAATGAGTTGGTTGCAATGGCACCTATTTTGTCTCGAAATTCGTATGCTTGAAAATGATGATTTTACCCCTTAAGGTCAACATTATTGAATTTATTCAATTTTAATTATTGAAAAATACGAGGTAGTACAACTTTGGTCATACAGACTCGTCATTTTCCCACTCTGGTGTACATCCATAACCTTACCTACTAAAGTCCAACTGCCAAAGCCCCCCAACCAGTTACTAGAGAAGGAAGGAGCCTACTCGTCTAAGAAATACACCCTCCATTCATAGCCCTCGCCCTAACATATCTGCCAGTCCAATGCCACCTGCTGATGCAATATCTCCCTCGTTCATCCCTCCAAACCCATACCTTCTCAATCCCTCTATTGGTGCCCTCTTCTGCCGATGCCTCTAACACGCATATCAAGAGGTGCCTTATCATCACCCTTTAGTTTAATCCCTCGAGCATCGAATGATTGGCTCAAAAGCTTGTCGGTAAGATCTCAGATGGAATTCCTTTAATTTGGTGCCAAAGGGTAGGATGTTCGAACCCCTTGGAGAGCAGACACTACTATATTCAATATAGAACATCAAACATAGATTTAGCAACTAAAAGAAAGATTGATTCTTGTTCCTTCCTTTCTTCAAATGGAAGAAAGCCATCCAGTATATTAATTGCTCTAGAGGTGACCTTAATGCTGCTGTAAAGGCCTATCCCAAGCATTCTTAAAATGTGTTTGGAGGAAAAAAGTGATGATAAGGAACTTTACATAAACTTATGGACAACCATCTAGTTTTATGCAATGGTTGTGAGTTCAGTGCTAATAATGAAGAGATTTTGGCAATGGCCTAGGACCGAAAGTTTATTTTCTCATCTCATACACCTAGATATTGCCTCGAGCTTATCGATTGATTTCGTAAATGTAGCAGTTTATAATGGGATATGCTTCGGTTTTTTAGCAGGTCTCATAGTATATATCTTATGTTCATATTCTATTTTCAAGGTCATTTCTGGTGTCCTTCATTTAGGTTTATTTTGCATGTGATGTTATCTTTATTTTAGTTATGCTATCTACCCAAGCATGTTGGCTCTTCCTAAGTTTGACTTTATTATGCTATTTAGCTAGCCATGTTGGGTTTTTTCCATTATCGGTCTATTTCATGGGCTCTGTACACTTATTTTATCATATATTATATTATATGGCTATATGATTCATTCATCATGCACCCTTTTCTTAAAAAAAGACATACTTCTTCGGCCAGTGTTCGCTAATAACTAAATCAACTGTTGGAAGTAGAGAGTGATGCAAACTTGAACCTTTGAGTCCCTCAAAATCATTGAGGAGAGCCATCAAAAACTGCACCAATCGTTGTTGCACTTTACAAGCAATATATGAACTATGTGTTTTTAACTCATTTGATTATATAAGAGCTAGTTTATCCCAATTATTCGATGCAAAAAAAAACAAAATTATCATATACTCATAGTTTTTTTTGTTGAAGAGTCTGTATGTCATTGTTCAGTTCGTACTGTTTTGCAAATTTTGATTGAGTGAATAATTACTTTGTATGGTCCCAACTTGTTTGGTTGTCTCATACTTTTCCAACCGTATACGTATGGAGTTCTCAAAAGGGTTATTAATCCATGTGATAATTTTTGTACTATTTGTTTGAAAGTGCACAAGATCAATAGTATGGCTAATGTTAATGTGTATATATATATAACTAAGTAGAATAGCAATAAAATAGAGGAAAGTAAGAACGATCACACTAGATTTTTTATACTGGATCAGATCTCCCATCTTATATTCAGTCCTAAAGCTCCCATTTGGATTTCACTAACACCTACACTTAGCTTGGAGGAATATGCGTTTATAAGAATTTGCTGACTTGACAATGTTGTGTTCTATCAACACAAATTTTAACTTGTCGTACAAAGCTTCCAATAATCTCCTCTTTGAGTTGAATGAGTGAAAGTGAGTTTAAGGAAGTAGATCACTAAGAATATTGAATAGTTGTTGGTGATATTGAAAGCAAGTTTAGAACTTAAAAGCACTAGAATTTTAAGAGAAAGAGAGAAGTATATCAAAATTAAGTCGGATAAATTAAATCTATTCATGGCCATGTATTTATAAATGTCAAAAAGTTTCCTTCAAAAGTTGCAATCCATCAGAGAAAGCCATTGGAAGAAGATTTGCAAGCGGTGAGAGAGAAGAGAACTGTCTTTTAAAAAAAATAGTTGTTGCACACATTTAGATGTTTGCTTGACAATAGTCATGCGTCTTACTTTTAAAGAGTATTCTTTCCAAAACAGATAAATAAAAAACTTATGTTATCAAATGTTTGACATATGTAGTCAAACGTCTAACTATTTGAGAATATAAGTCTAGAGAAGATTTAGTTCAAAAACATATGACCTTAAACTTCTAAAGAATGTTGCCAAACGTCTAAGTTCTTGTAAATTTTAAAACTTGTTTAAAACTTTGTTTAAAAACTTTTCAATACAAATGTGTCAACTCATATCACTCTTGGAGGATTGTACATATTCATCTAAGATACTAACACAAGATATTTGACTCTTACAAACGTTTGTCTTCAAGTCAAGCTCTTTGTTGATACTTCTTTTCAAATTATCGAGTCTCCGATGTTTATGTGTCTCTAATTGCTTTCAAAGCTTGATCATCATGTACCTGTATGTTAGTTTAGAAATTCTATGATACGATTGTATAGTAGTTGTCATTAGAGTCCAACAAGAGAGGTTCTATCATTCTCCCCCTTTTTGATGATGACAACTATACAATCTTATACACAATTATTAATATTATGATAAAAATAAAAAGTCTCCCCTTAAGTATAGCATCTCACCCTATCAATATGCAAATATGTTTCTCCCCATTGCCATTATCAAAACGAAAATGGGAAAAGATGCAGTCATAACAGAAAACATTTTTCAACAAATCACAAATAATGCACAACACAAATGTTATTATGTTAAACAAAACATAAGTCATGAAAACACAAATGTTATTACATTACATACATAACTCATGCAAACAAAAAGTATGAACATAATACATACTACAAATTTTTGGAAAATAAATTCTAAAAAACTAGAAAATAGAATACCCATAGGCTTACTCAATAGCCATTATAAGATAAACCCCATAGTTCTTCTTGGTATCATAATAATTGAAAGGATTGTATTTTAGTTCTCCGAACTGTTGATTTTCAGCACTTGCATTTTCTACACCTTCTGCTATAGATTGGTCTTGAAAAGGAACAAATTGTGATTCATTCGTTTGTACATCAGACCAATGCCATGACTCAGATTTGTTCCCTTCCTTATCATTGTGTTCTTGTGTGGTTGACTTCCCTTTGCCTCGATGAGAAGATTCCTCACTATGCATGGATGCTCGAGAAGGTGAGGCATAGACATATGAAGGAGGTGGACTTTTTCAATGAGAGGACATTGAAGTGGAGCTTGATCGTCTTCTTACCTTTCTCATCGTCTAAGAGAGTGATGAAATGGTTTTTTCCATTGATCATTTCATCTTTCCCATTCGAGTTGAGAAAGATCTCTCAAGACCTTTAACTCTCTTCTCTAAAGACTTTTGATTATCTGTGATAATTCAATGATTTTGGAGCATTAATTCCATCAACGACTCGTTATGATTTGGTTGAAGTCGGGCATTATGGAGATCAATTTCAATGTTATATTTGCATTCTTATTGCATAAGATGAGGAGGAATTGAGGCTTGTTGAGGAGGTGAGGTTTGTATCGGTGGTTATGTTGAACTTTAGCCGCGTTGATTTTGTTGTGAAGTCCATTCATCAAAGCTAATGTGACGAGGTAGGTTAGTAGGCAAGTGCATGAGGCTAAATAACCTTCTTCCATAATATTTGACCAATATAGGTTCAAAATTAGAAGGAATGATGTTGATATTGAAGAAGTCGAGGAGTCCCGTAATATAAGGCGCATATAGAATAGTTGGTCTTCTTCAAAGCCAAAAGTTCTTAATCTTATCATGTATGAATTTGGCTAATTAACTTCCATTCATCCAAAGATAGCATAGAGAGCCTTGTGATCATTCTTATAAATTTGCTCATAGCTTCCTAATTGAGGAATAATGGTATTTATCAACATTCGATAAAGGTGTCTAGCCCGAGGTCTAAAGAAGCTAGTTTTCCATTTCAAATAGATTCATCCCAAATTTCATGCATTATTGCATTTTTTTCTTCTAGTTCGATAATCCGTCAATTCATCAATTTGAATTCCCCCTTGATCACATCAGAGAGCAATAGCAACATGGTTTACATGAATTTTAACAAATCTACCATAAACACTACACTATAATCATACCTCTTCATCATGAGGTTTCCAAACATCACTACGTAAGTTTGCATAAAATAGATAAATAGTAAGGGGATCAATGACTGCCTTATTATCATCATACTCCAGCAAAGTTGAGATTTTTCTTTGTCTGTGAGATTCTTAATATCATACTCATCAAAATTTCTTAGACTATAGAATGGACCATTATGAATCTTTTTCTTCTTTAATTCTTTGTTCAGCAATAGTACTTCCTCTTAACCAAATCTTAATATTCGCATCGGTAGCATGAGAGATTGGTGCAAAGGAAGAAGATTTTCCTCTGTTTAATCTTTTAGAAACAAGTTTTAGGGCCATTTTGATGATTTGAGATCCTAGAGTTTTGGAAAGTATGGGTTGAGAACGTAAAAGATAATGAAAGTGGAGAAATGTTTCAAGAAACATAAGTGAAAGGCTATATAAAAAAAATTTGATAGAAATTCAAACATATGGACTTAAGAATCAGATGTCTGAAAGTGGAGAAACAAGGTCCAGAGCCTGCCTAGTGAAAATAGGTGAATTTAGATGTCTTGATTAGGGGAGTTAAACATTTGAATTTGTAGTATTAAAAAAATAGCTCTTTCTCAAACATCTGGTATTTGTACTCAGACGTCTGAGTTCTTAGTTTATTATTTTTATAAATAAGATAGTTTATTTATTTATAATATTTGAAATGTATGCACAATGATATTAAAAAAAATAACACATTATTATCCAATCTTTCAAAGGCTCGGTTTCCTCTTCAAACAATTCTTATTCGCAAGAATTATCTTGCTTAGGTTCATATATTTTAATAGGTGTTGATGATTGTTCCAAAGGACATCCATTAGAATGAATGCTGCTTTCAGTTCGTGATTTCCCATAAAAGGCCACTAGAGTACTCCCTATAAAATTTAGATGTTCATCTTGTCGATGTTGCTCTTGTAGCGACTCAAAAATTTGAACATTTCATCTTCGAATACCGAAACATTTTAAAATATAATTAAGTGTTATAAGTATGGTTTTATAAACTTGTTATACATCATTTAATTAATAAATAATTAATGATAAAAACTTGTTTTTGAAATTTGTTTACAAAAATATATTCTTCGATGGAAAATCGGTAATATGACCGAAAATTGATTTATAGATAAACAACTTTCTGATCGATATAAGTTGTTCGAACTCGCATGCACTTGTCTAATGATCAATAATTAGTAAACACCTCTTCGTAATGCTTGGAATATTTTAGAAGCTTTCATATTAATAAGATATGTTATGAGAAGGGTATAAGAGTAATATGCATAAAGGAGAAATGACATAAAGAAGAAGTGATGGGAGGTGAAGCTTCCATGGCATGGTGGAGGGTGAGTGCAAGGATAAAGAGCACCATCTTGAGCCTATAAAAGGAGGGGTACACCTTTAAGTATAAATCATAAAAATACAAATGAAAAACTAAGCTCCTTTAATGGCTTCTTCAACTTCTTTCTCTCTTATGTTCTAAATAAAATAGTTGCAAATCAACCCCAAAACACTTCAAACTTTGCCGCAAGCCTTAGTACAATATTGGAACACCTTCCACCTTGACAATTCTTAAAGAAGCAAGGCCAAACTCCCCCCACCTCTCATAGTCATGAGCAATTAGTGAAGAAGGAAGGGAGAAGCAAAGCAAGAGGAAGAAAGGAAGGAAGTAGGTTGCTAGCTTGGGTTCGGACTTGGGTTCTTGGATCTTGGTTGTTAGTGAGGTTAAAGGTGAGTTAACACCTCAATTTGAATGGAAAATATAACATATATATGTTGTATTTTTATTGTGTTTAGATTATTGAATTGTTGTTGACATATGTTAAAACATTGGTTTGGTTCTTACTCTAAAAATAAATGACATATGTAACCCATGTATATGGACTTGAACGAACTTGGAATGGACTTGAATGGACTTGTATGACTTGTGACAAGACTTTGAACAATGCATATAGGTTATAGATGGATTTTGGTTTAGATTGAATTTAGATTTGAAAGTGCAGTTATAGCGATAGTTGCTATAGATGCAGTTAGGAATTATCTAGTATTTGACGATTTCTATGGAACTTTGTAGATAGATCCTTAAAGTTTTTGCACTGTATTTATAATCTCTTATATGTATGTTTCTTTCTATCAAAAGCTTGGATAGTAAAAGGTTAAGTAACATCTCGAAAAGGGTCCAAAACTTCACTTGTGCAAAACTGCCATGTTTAGCCTTAACTTTGGACTTTGAAAGGTTTGAAAAGAAACTTAAATTTAAGTATTTTGTTTCGTTCATTTTCCAAGTATTTACTAACTCATATTAGAGTATTTCAAAAGTGGTTTGTTATATTTATGATTTTTTAAGAATTAGTTGTGAATTTTTAAAGAAAAAATAGTTCGTTAAAATGTCTAGAAAACATGTTCTTTTCAAGTTTTTAAGGATATTATAAACTTGTTATTATCAAGTACTATTTTGGATAAATGTTTTAAAACTTATTATAAGTATTTTCATGTATTTTAAAAGTATATACAAATGTTTTCGAAAAGAGGTTAGAATTGCTAAATGGCCAAATGGTTAATTGTTAAATTACTTGTTTGAAAAGTAATTAACTATGCTTAAAACTAAAAGTCGATGAAGTAAAGCTTATATATTTGTGAGAGTTAAGATTGATGTCAAGCAGGGATGGAGCAATAGAGCTCTAACTTACCGGTTTCCTAATAGTAGGTCGAAAAATGTGGGAAACATGTTAATCGTGTGGTTTATTTATCGTTTGTGAAAATCATTAATACTATACTTAACACCAAGCCAATGAGGTAGACTTATCTATTTGTGAGATTCAAGAATGAAGTGTCTAGGCAAAGCTATGATGCAACCAGTGCTCTAACTTACCTAGCTTCACTCTTGGATGAAGAATAATTAAGTTAGAATGTCGAAAACGAGTTAAGCATACGAATCGTAATTTGTATAAGCAATTGTTTTTACTAGATAATCGATTAGTCGATTATCGAACTTGACCAAATATGACTTAAGAAGTTATCGAAGGGCTTCATGATCTCATATCAATGAGAGCCCCAGGGTGGAGCATTAGTATGAAACGTCTCTAGCTTTTGCTAGCTTTTGAAAGAACTAGAATTGAGTTAGCCAGAAATTCATCGAATTAGTTTTGAAGAGACCGGGATCGGTAAGTATTATACTTATTGAATATAATTTAAAAACAAGTACATGAGTTCTATATTTTGGAAGCGATTGTGAAGTGGATGTTACAGAGTTGAACTGTCTATCCTAAGGGTAAGTCCAGGGGAGAGGTCAGCGCAAACATTTCAAACGATGCTATTATGTGGGACTATCTATCTTGAGGAGTGTTCTAAGAGAGAGGACAATGTTAGCATTCGTCGGAAGACTTATACAGGGAACCTATGTAGAGGTTCAAAATTTGTTCGAGATGCTTGAATTCATGTAGTTATTCGTGATCTGTTTGAGATGTGGGAATCCATTTGGAGATTCATGTTCTATTTAAATGAGAGATGCCAAACATAGCCTCGACATCGGAAATGACTAAAACTAGAGATAGATAGACAAAGTGAACGTAGCATTTTAGCAATCCCAAGGGTACAGGCGACTCCATCTAGTACTACTTATAGACATGCTTGCAAGAGCGATGCATTCAGAACCACGATTGTCTGGGCGAGGGCCAGTTATGTATTTCCTATAGTACATTCCTTAGAGATGTACGTTGCTTGGAAGGATATCTCTCATCCTTGTGTAGGAGTTCAGATTCAGCTAGATTAAAGGAGATCTCCATGAAAAATCCACCATGCGAACGTGCCTTAGTGGTACTGATTGTACACCTACTATTTATGTGGAGTTCACATAGCAGCTATTTGATATGATTTATGTGCTACACCCTAGACATTATCTATCATTTCACTATATGTTAGACTTAATGAACGGTTGGTTTCTATTTGGGGAAAACGGTCATAGGAATCTGTGCGGTCTCAATGGTTACTATTACTTGTTGCATATTTATTGAGTTTCTCACATTTGTTTACTAGACTGATCCGAGTATTATTTTCTTACAATGCTTATGTTAGCCCCATATATGTTTCCAAATTTAGCTTAAGACGCTTAGAGATTATGAAGAAGAGATGGATGATTATCTTTTGTAGTATTCTTATATCCGCTGCCTTACTATTTGATATATCAACATTGCGAGGACATACAGTTATAACTGTCCAGGTTGATGATAGTACTTAGGTTTTAATAGCTGTAATATTTGTGTATGCAGAGTAACCCTATGTATTATTCCTTTAATATTATATGGTATCGTTCTATTGTGAGATTTTGTTGTTATGTTCTTCTTTTCTTATTCTATTCTGCTTCTTTTTTATTTTACCCTAACTTTCTATCTTTCTACCACTTAGGTGCTCGGAACACGACTACCTTGGATGTATTTAGTGTCAATATTTGAAGGTCGAAAAATCGGGTCGTTACAGCTCCTAATATATATTTTTTGCAGTCCCATTGCTTCTCCTTGACAATGAGCTATACCATCAATATGATAGTCTTGAGTAGAAGTTAAATGACCTTCAAATTTAATCGATTGTTAATTTTTCTCCCTTGAGGTGAAAAATTAGTTTGCTCATTAGGAGAAGAGATAATTTTAAAGGAAGACAAGGAAGTATTCCTAGAGGAAGACACGTTTTTGTTATCAATAGTACTGGGTTTTTTTTAATAAAATGAGTTAAATACTAATAATCATTGTTCAAAATTGGTAAAATACTTTTGGATGAAATAATTTATCACCTCAAATTAATTCTACTAATAACTATATTAAGGTCAAAAGTTCATTTAGCTAATAAAAAAAGGTTAAATAATTTTATAGATAAAACTATTTATAGAAATCATTTTGAATTTGAAGATAATATTCATAGTTACTCCATTTATATTTAAAGTTATTCTTATAATTTAAAAAATATTTATTCAATTAATCATTTAAAGAGAAAATTCCTAATTCTCTACGTAATTTTAGAAAAGTTGTTTGACACAATGGTTTAGTGAAAATATCTACTATTTTATTTTCCATATTAACAAATTTTAGAGAAATGATTTCTTTTCAACATTGTGTCTTAGAAAATGATGATGAATATCAATATGTTTTGTTATGGAACGATTGATAGAATTTTAGAGAGATTGATTGCACTCGTATTATCGTGATATATAGGAGGTTGCTTAATAAATTTCTTGAATTCACGAAGTGTTTGTTGCATGTATATTACTTAAGCATAAGCCAAAGCGGCTAAGATATACTTGGCTTTGCATGCTGATAATGAAACATAACTCGTTTTTTTACTAAACCATGAGACCAAAGATTAACTGATAAAGTGAAAAGTTCCACTCGTACTCTTTCGATCCATCTAGCAACCTCCAAAATCAGCATCACTATATAAAACCAATTCAAAAGAGATACCTTTTGGATAAAAGAGTCTGTTATCTTTGGCGTTGGTCAAATATCACAAAATTCTTTTTGCGGTTCAATGATGTGATTCCTGGGTTGTGCTTGAAATCAAGCATACAAATAAAAACTAATCATAATATCGTCACTACTAGTAGTTAGATAAAGTAAGGAGCCTATCATATATCTATCTAGTTTTTGACCAAAATCCTTACAGTTCCCATCTTTGTCTAAATATAAACTAGTACTCATTGGAGTCGGTTTACTTGAACTGTTATCCATTCCAAAACATTTAATAATCCTCTATAATATTTTTCTTAATAAATAAAAATTTCATTTTCTAATTGTTAAATTTGCAATCCCAAAAAAGAAATTTAATTCTTCCATATGAGAAATTTCAAATTCATTTTTCATAATTACTACGAAATCATTACACATATCTCCATTAGTCGATAGTATGGCTATATATACACATAGTCATTAATCGATTTGGGATGTATATATAATATGAAATTTCAAATTCAAAAAGGGTGTGTGTATGTGTGTATTCATTAGTCGAAAGTATGGGTAACGTAAATGTATATATGTAATATGATATTTCAAATTCATTTTGCTTAGTTGAAAGGTATATATATTTTTTCATTAGTTGCTCGTATGGCTAATATAAATGTAACTATATATAGTATGACATTTTCAAATTTATTTTTCATAACCTTGCTCCGATACCAAACGAAAATTCATAGGACCAATATTATGGTTAATGTAAATGTACACATAAAAATACCTAAGCAGAATACTAATAAAATAGAGCAAAGTAAGAATGATCACACCATAGTTTTTATACTAGTTCAGACCTCTCATCCTATGCCTAGTCTCGAAGCTCCCCTTTGGATTCACTAATTAAACACCCTCACTTTGCCCAAATGAATAGGCATTTACAAGAATTTGCTGACTTAACAATGTTGTGTTCTATCAACATGGATTTTGACTTGCAGCACAAAGCTTCCTATAATATCCTCTTTGAGTTGAATAAGTGAAAGTATGTGAGTTTAAGGTAGTTGATCACCAACACCATTGAATAGTCGTTGGTGATATTCAAAGCTAGTTTAGAACTTGAAACCACTACAGTTTTGAGAGCAAGAGAGAAATATATCAAAAACAAGAATTGAATACATAAACTCTAGACATAACCATGTATTTAAAATGGCAAAAAGTCTACTTCAAAAGTTGCAATCCATCATAGAAAGAATTGAAAGATGAGTTGCAACTGGTGAGAGAGAGGAGAAGTGTCATTTCAAAAAATAGTTGTTGCACAGTGTTATCCCACCTTTTGGAAAGGCCGTGATACCAAAGAATTGACTGAAAACCGAAGATAATCAGTCTTGAAGATCAGTTATACACAGGTTTGCTATGGATACTAACAATTTTTGTCCGAGTCTGGATCGAGCTACAATTGATATGGTATGGCAAGCAAAACTATAAAAATCAACATTCCAAATTTTAGTCAATCGGAATTCGTATTCTCGAGATATGGGTCGATCAAAATCAAGAGAAAAGCCATCAATTCATATCCATCAATGACTACTCCATTTCATATCCATCATGTTTGATCCAGTTAATATCCATCCATGCTCATTTTACTTCGTATCCATCATGACCGCATTGCTTCGTATCCATCAACAAGCAATGCTTCTTATCGATCTCATTCATACATACATCGTATCACTCCTCATCAACTTGGTTCGTCTCGATCGGCCAACGATCCATACGAAGCATGCCAAAAACAATCGCTGTAAGGGGTGTCTCGAACGATCGATATGAAATGACTCCTAAGGCATCGATGCAAGGTACAATGAATTGCTTGCTTCGTATCGATTCCATCTCTATGTATTTCGTATCGATCATTCGAATGATTGATATGAAACAATGGCCATAGATCGATACGATGTGGATAGTCATAAATCGATACGAAGCAGCCCCTGGATCATCGATACGAAACGAAGCATTCTGGGACAATACAAATAAAGCATGAAAAAGAGGAGGAAGTGGTCAAGCGACATGAAGGATAGATCTATCCTAACTTATCGCTCCACGTCACCATCATTTGATCGACACGAAGGAATCGATACGAATCGTATCGATACGAGCTCGGTAGCATATCAACAAATCAAACTTGCATCTATCGTATCTCACAATCTACAAGTCCAAATGCCACCAAATTTTCATAGGAGCTTGCGTACAACCTCAAGAATGTCCATGATCAATCCCAACCCAAGAGAAGCAACTTTTGATCGATATGAATTTGGTTCGTATCGATCATGGATCGAAACGAAACGTCAGGGGATCGATCACATGGACCCACCTACATGAGAGAAGGAGTCTTTCGAGATCTGGGCAAGATATTTACAGCCTACACCTATAAACAGTGACCCTAGACCTACAAAAAATAGATCTTTTGGCTCTTCTAGGCCGTTACTCTGCTGAACTTCATTGTACTTCGAATATTATCAAATTCACTCTTTTAACCAGTGAGATATAATCAATAAACATCAACTCTTCAAAGTGGACGTAGGCTACAACGTCAAACCACTACAAATCGTGTGTTTCTACTGCTTTCCTTTTTAATTTTGAGTGTTCTTTACATTTACATTCTCTACATACATTTTATCTGCGATCTATAACTGTAATTTGGCGCTTTCTTCTAGATTTGGGTGTTAGTGGCCAATTTTGGTGCTTTCGCTGAGGAGACTAGCATTCAGGGATTCTACAAGTTGGACTTTGGATCGGAAGGCTTAAGCTATGATAAAACAATCAACAAGGAGATAAAGTGTCACGACCCGAATTTCAGCGTTCGAAAATCAACATCCGTACTTCACTTGTACTCGAATGTCGCAGATCCAAACGTCGAAATCTGGTTCGCATCGGAACTTATGACATATTAAGTATAACAACACAGCGGAAGAAAAAGATTATATCATTGATATATAATATTTGATACAACATATTGGTACAATTGAGATATCAATACAAATATCAGAGATAGATAATAGCGGAAAACACTGCAGCAGCAGCGGAAAAACAATAACTTCAATGCCAAAGCTCCAAAGGATCCAGAAGCTAGATCCACCAACATGCTTTCCAAATGCGAAGCGAGAAACTCCCATCACGATGCATTAAGCAAACTTGACCCATATGCGATTGCCAAATCAAAGACTTCAAAGGCAATCAAATCTACATCTACTAGCTGATTATCTGAAAATCTAACTCTAGACTGCCCGTGTGAAAAATTGTGGGCACCCAGACTTTAGAAAGGGAACAATAAACTCCAGGTCAATCACGGGATTGGTGTGAGCAAAAAAAAACAGTTTATCTTTATCAGAAGCAAAACAAAAGAATTTAAAAGAAATCCGCAATGATTTTTGGAAAATGAAACTACCATAAGGCCTCCCGCCACACACACAATGCAAGTGCACAATTGGAGGAGATTTTTCCATATGATAGTGAAAAAAGCTTGATACGTAAAAACCTTTTGATATTATTATTAGTGCATAGTGCAGAAAAATCTTTCGAAAGTATAATATTAATCTTAGCCAGCATAAAACCATTATTGTATACCTACTATAGCTACCATCTAAACTGTGGTGGCCACCATAAGTAAATGGTGGGTTATACAACTAAAACCGCACAAGGCGCATATTGGATGATTGGATTTCCAACAATGGTCAGGCAAAGGAACTTCCTATACCAAATGGAACGCCTCTGGAGGGACATCCCCGAGAACCTAACTGGATCTCTGCCAACACAAGGCCGGATTACCTCTGTAACTAGGTAACTACTGACACGATTATGTCATCCCTCGGTCGTTACCAACCTTTATCCGAGGCGCCTTTCAACCAACAACCACAAAGCAATAAGTTTGCAGCAACCACATAGGTTAAATATATGGGCTCCATACCATGATACCACCTTTTATCCAGAAGGAAATGACATACCCTCAGGGGGTGCTATCCCCAAATAACCTTGCTGAAATGATTCCATTTCGACCATTACCGGGTTGTGAGGCTCGACGAAGTCTCGTCCATAAAGCTATGCTTTTTA
This sequence comes from Allium cepa, assembly GCA_030765085.1. NCBI lineage: Eukaryota > Viridiplantae > Streptophyta > Magnoliopsida > Asparagales > Amaryllidaceae > Allium > Allium cepa. The sequence goes on along the minus strand of CM060928.1, from coordinate 408,371,213 downwards.
CAAAAGCCATGCTTCGATCAACAAATGATCAGCAGCACTTCGTATACCACATCACCAAATTGGGAATGTATCACTGGTAACCATCAACTACATAACCTCTGAGCTCGTACATCTCAGAGAACGGTGTTAAGCTAAGAGAATAAATTCTCCGCCACCAAACAGAAATGTATTTGATAGAAACCAGCTTTACATCTCAAAGTGTAACATCAAACACACATCCATGCAAGTCTGTTCCGGGTTCGAACAGAACTGAAGGCACTTCACAAAGAAGCCCTTGCAAATCCGGATAATCCCTAATCACATCCGGACTCCTCATCACAAAGGATGATCAAATCTCTATACCGGGGATCAGCTGGTGCAGAGACATTCGACGAGTTATCCTTTCGCATTCGAAAATATCCGGTCTTCACCATCGGTCTTCAAATGCTATCCATAACATCGTATCACCATTCGGAATGGGTTTTATGACACAAAGGTCCTCTCCCATCTAAACCAAATAATGAGCGCATATTTTAATACCATATGGATATATGGGATCTTAGTTAAGTCACAACTTAAAGCCCAAAATCTTTCTTCAAATGGTTTAAACAAATTACCATTTTCAAATCTTTAAACAAAAAGATTCACTTCACAAAGTTCACCAATCTTTCACAAAGATTCATTCAGAGCCTTTCAAAACAATTTCCCTTTCAAATTGGATTAACTCATCCAATCATTAAATGAAAGAGTCAATTCATAGCTTTCAAAACCATCTCCAAAGATTCATTCATAACTTTTATAACAATTTCATTTCAAACTTGAAATCCTTTCAACATAAATTGGAAATCCTTTATATGAAAGATATTATCATTTGAAAACAAATAGTTTTCGTTTCGGAAAAATCCGATTACATTTGCACAAGTTAAACCCTTCAAGTCAAAAACTTGGGTTAAATTCAAATTTACAAAATAATACTTTTAAAATGGTTTAAAGCCCATATAAACACATTTATAACTTGTATAATATTTTTAAACCAAAATTTCCAAACATAGAATTCAATTTCAAATCTTGAATTTAAATTCAAATCAAACTATTTAAATTTCAAAACTTTACCAAGTTATTCAAAATAACTTTTATCTTTAAAACTCCTTTTCAAAAGCTTTTCATATTTAACCCAATTCCATTTCCAAAACCATTTGAATTCAAAATTCAACTTTAAAACCATTTTATTAAATTCAAATATCTGTGACTTAACCAATTTCCTCGTGCAATCCATATTTGTATGTGTAAGGTGTAGTCCAGGGGTTTTACATAATAGTGCAACATCATCAATCATCGCAGATTCAAGCACATCAATATCGATAAGCGGTATAATCCTATAACGCTTATCTTCATTCACAGATTCACGATAAATAATGTAAATTTATCACAGATAAATAAATTACATTCATCACAGCTCAAACAAAACAATTCATATCATCAAGCATCACATATCAGAGATATCAAACAATTCAAAGCATTCCATACAATTCAAACATCCATAAGTAAGATCAATTAATCATCTGATTTAAATCAGATTAATTACTTATGAATAAACTACTAATCCTGGTTAATTAATCATTAATTAATTACAAGCCATTTTTAATTAATTATCCTTTAATAATAAATTAATTAACCTTTAATTATTAATTAATCAATCTTTAATTATTAATTAATCAACCTAAATTAATAAATAAATCAACCTTTAATCATTAAACAATTAACCCTTTAATTATTTAATTATCCTTTAAATTAATTTCCATCAATTAATTAATTGATAAATTGATTAACCCTTAATTAATTACCATTAAATTAATTATCCTTAATTAATTACAATAAGTGATTATCTTAATCATTTATATTAATAAATCCCAATTTAATTAATTTGAGTAATTATTCTTTAATCGCTTGATTTATTTAATTTTAATCATTAATTAATTACGTTTTATTAAGTAATTATTTTTAAGTAATTAATTACCTTTAATTACTTATATTAATCCTAATTAATGAATCATTCTTTAATATAATTACATAAAGTAATTATTCCTTAATTACATTAATTATTCTTTAATTTAATCATAAGAATTAATTATCCTTAATTAATTACATAAAGTAATTAGCTTTAATTTAATTACACAAATAAATTAACCTTTAATAAATTAATTATTCCTTAAACTGGTTACATTTATTAATTAACCATCCTTTAATTATTAAGTAATTAATCCTTCATTCAATTACATTTGAAAACAATCAAAGATTTAATAAGATAATTGACTTAATACAAAATTTATATAAACCAAAAAATTAAAAAAACAATTTAACTTTAAATTTTAAATCCTTGAAAGCTTGTTTTTAAAACTTGTTAATACTTTACTTTTAGAAACTTAGTTTATATTTCTTTAAAACTTTGTTTTAATTTGTTTGAAAACTTAATCCTTTAATTATTATAAAACTTGTTCAATTATCAAGATAAAGAAGCCCGAGCCCATTTATCAAAAACCGAAGACGAATGCAAATTTATCCGAGATAAAGCACGAAGTTCTCAAGCAAAAATCCTAGCCTACCTTCGTTCTTCACCTCTATTTTTTCCTTTTAATCTTTGTTTGTTTTAAATCTTAAAACGGTCTCGACACTTGTTATCAATCTCGGAAGCAAACTCGAGCTATGCCATCAATTCCCCGAGTCGAAACCCTAGACAACAACCTTCTTCCCCAAATTCAATCTACTAATACCATCCTGACATCATGTGCACATGCACATCGCGACCAACCACCTTTGATCATCGCACCGGCCATCGACGAGTCACCTAAGTTTCCCCGAGTCGTTTCGACCACACAGCTCCATCAGTTTTGCATGAAATCGAAACTAAGCTATTTGACACCACCTGGAACACAAACTCCAGTTGACAACTCCACCCCCACAACGATGATCCCAACCACGATCACCCACGCCACTTCAACCAGAGTTGCCCCGACGACTCAGGAAGCCATTCCCTTCGGTCTAATCACTTGAATTGCCTCACGACGACGCAGTTTCCCCGAGAGCCAGTTCGACAAAATCCCAATTTAAAACCCTAAAATGGAGTCGCACCGTCGCCACAATCAACCAGAAGATTTGCGAGCATTTTTCTGATGATCACCGACGCACGAAACACAATTAGCCTTAATTACGCCGACGATAACTTCGTTGATTGACAGCAATTGATGAAAATGACTTTTTCGTTCATCTAAGAAATTCTCGACCATTTCAAAATTTAAAATCATTAGACCTTCATCAAAAATCATTATTTCATGACACAAACTTGATTATGTAATCAGATCTTAAAGTTAAATTGTTTGAATTTTCTAATATATATGATCTTACTGTAAATTACCCATTTCACAATATCTATTTTATATTTTTGCTTGGAACTATTTTTTTTAAAATAAGTTCACATTTATACCCTTATTTTATTTTCAATGATCTTGCTTTAATATTGATCATATAAAGAGCAGTTTAAATTTTTATTTTAATGGCCTTAATCCTGTACTTAAACAAAGAGATGGATATATCCATTTACAGATATATACACAACAATTATCTACCTGTATATATAGATATACAGGTATATTTACACTTGGATAAATAAAATTTACAGCATACACAGGCATCAATCACAAATATCAATATATATGAACAAATCCAGATACAATAGGGTAGTTTCTCACCTAATATTGATGAACAGAGAAGAACAGAGGCTTGAAACTTGAACTATTCGAACTGGAAAATGATTTTGCCTTAGATCTGAATCTTTAAATTGATTTGCACTATGATCTGCTTTGATCTTAATTTGTTTTAGGTTGAAGTTGTAAATCTTAAAATGCATGTTGCTTTGGGACGATTCTGCTTTGATATTGATCTGCTTTTTTTTATTTTCCAGGTTTGGTTTCTTTTGTTTGATCTCAGTTTTGAATTTTCTTTCAGGTTTTGGTTTTAAACCTTTCTTTGATTACTTTCTTTTGAGTTTGATCACAAATTTGTTTTTGATCTGAAATGATCGTATTTTTCTTTGATCTAGATAGGTTTTAGATTTGGGATGCTTTTGATTTTATTTTTTATTTGAAATTTGTATTTGCTTTCTTTCTTATGCATGTTATTTACAAATTAAATTTAAAAGAAAAACTTTAGTTGCCACTTGTTCATTTTGTATTAACATTTGTAAGTTAAGTAAACACTTGTAATTACAAATCATATTATACTTACATTTGTTAATTTCATGTTTTAAAAATGTTACACTTGTAAAAAATATCAAATTTATGTTTAAGACCTTATTTTAAATTAATTCACAATTTATATTTTAACCCCTACTTTATTCTTATTTATAAATCATGTTTTATGTTTTCTTATTTATACTTTTATATATTTACAAACTATATTTTTAAAAGAAAATCTTCTTTTATCAAATCTTATTTAAACCATACAAACCATATTTTATTCTTCAAAAGATATACATGCATATTGAAATTACAAAACACATTTTTATTAAATTTAAAAATTTAGAGTATTTGAATCCAACTTATTTAAAAATGTTTACCTTATTAATTTCAAAGATATGTATAAATTAAAGCTTGGTATTTATTTTTGTTTTAAATTTTTAATTCAAGTTATTATTATTTTTAAATGAATGAAGTTTTATATTAATACATTTTCTATTATTTAATCTTATATAACTTTTTTAAGGAAAATGTTTTAAAACTTAATTTCTACAGTAAATCCAATTTATTTATAAATATTTACATTTTGAATTTTCCAAAATCAAAATTTTATTTACAATTTTACTTTCAATCTATATATATTCATAAATATATTTATTTAAAATTTTCAAATTAATCCACAATCAAATTTATAATTAATATATTATTCAAAATATTTTTTCTAAATTTCCAATTACAAATTCTATTTAAATTAAAAATCTATTTATATACATATATATAAATAAACAACACATATCTTTATTTTATTTGGAAAAATTCAAATAAGTTCATAATTTAATTCAAAATTTTATTTGAATTACCAAATTAAATTCGACTCGAAAAGGGGATCGTTACACAAAGAGCGAAGAGAAGTCAACATGAAGGAAGCCAATAAGCATCCTCAGAAGATAATCAAGCCTAGGTCTTCATCATCTGAGACGAGATGGAGATGATGATGGAAGCTATGCAGGAGGGAATGCTAAAAAGGCAAGAAGAGATGCTGCAAAACCTACTCTAGTAGATTGAATAAGCTAGAGTGCAAAATCAAGGAAACGCAACTATAGAAAGCGCGGGAAACAAGGATCAAGAGCATGGAGAAACCAGGATTCAGAATGGAACAGGACCATCAGGAGTAGTCCACGAGCTAGGGGCATGCCCCAAGAGCATATAGATCCAATCCCTGGCAGGATACCTAGCAGAACTGCGCAACACGGCATTGATAGAGGAGTGGATGCTTGTCCAGGAGAGCAGATCCCAGGATTCCCGCGTGAACTCGGGGGGAAAATCGGAGGCAATTGACAAGGACCCCAACTTGATGACAGTGATCGATTGGCGGAGATGGTTAGACGAGCCATGAGAGGTGGATTAGTGAATAGAGATCTGAAAGATGTTAATAGGAGCCTCTTTGCTCCCACAATTAGGCAGGCTAGGAATCCACTAGAATTCAAGCTACCAACGCTAGAGACGTACGATGGGAGGACCATTCCTACTGTTCATATGACGAGGTGTATGAGACACATGGAGGTACTGGGAGCATCAGAGGGCCCAGTGTTTCCCATTGTATTTAACAGACATATCAGTATTATGGTTCAGGCAATTGGAGAGCGGCTTCGTTGGAACATGGACCGAGTTGATTGAGAAGTTTATGAGGCAGCTCAAAGTTTATATTTCGAGACCCAAGAATGTGATGATTTTGACAACGCTGAAGCAAAGAACCAGGGAATCTTTGAGGAGTTTTCTGACACAATTCAATGCAGCGGCAGTATCGGTGGATCGACCAGATCAATCCATGGTTTTAATGGTAGCTGTATCTGGCGTAGCTGATAGCACAGAATTCAAGAACTCATTATAAGGGATCCACCCATGAATCTAGGCCAGTTTTACCATGAGACAGAAAGATTTTTGCGACAAGAGGATGCAAATGCCAAGAGAGAGGAATGAGAGGGAGTTGTTGTTTATGCGGTCAAAAGCGGAGACCCGCTTGGAAAGGATTCAGGCAAAGATAAAGGGAAAAGAATGGCAGATAATAGCAATGATGAACCAATTTGGCCGTGAAAGGAACCGAGATTCACCCTTACATGGAGTTGAATGAGACTTTGACACGAATTTGTTAGTCCTTGAGATGATGGTTTTGATGACAACAACCTTAGAATAGAATTATAAAATATAAATACTAACATTATAGTTTAGAAATATATGTATATGCAGGATTTAACCATGTAGGTACCAAGAATGAAGACTGTACAGTATAGAGATTCCAGATATCAAGATTGAAGACTCATGAGTATCAAGAATATCAAGATTATCAAGATTTGAAGATTTCAAGAATAAGTAATTTAATTAGGAATTTTGCTTAAACTCCTAGAAAAGCACTGGCATCTTAAAATCCAATTTATTCGTGGAATGGAATCCACTTCGAGCCTGTTAAAGGGATGGAACCCTAAGTAGGATGGAACCTACGAAAAATCTAGTGGAATATCGTTTTGTATCCGCTAACCTTTTATTCAATATGATTTTACAAAATTATATCTTGTTTTCAAAATGTTTTCAAAACCTTCCTTTTAAAAGAATCAAAAATATCTATCCTGATTTTAAATATTTTTAGCCTCAAAATAATCTTTATCTTCAAAATCAAATTATCCTTAGTTTTAAACTATCTTTTAATAATAATATATTTAACTTCTGATATTTATTCTTAGATTTAAATATAAAATTATAGTAAAATTTTATATATACCAAAATATTATTCTCTATATTTATTTATGTATTTTAACTATAGTTAAGAATATATATAAAAGTTTAAAATAGTTTTAATATAAGATAAAAGTTATTTTCAAAGAAAAACAAAACATCAAAATTTCCTTTGGGATGTCGACATACCCAAGTTACCCATGTCGACATAGTGTCAGTTGATTTCAAAAATTTGAATTTCAAAATAAGTGTCTATTCGTCATATCCCTTCACGAATGGACATGGCTGTTGTCTTCTATAAATAGGGGTTGTTTTCAACGAATTTCAAAATATATTTTTCTGGTTTTCACTCCTCTTCTTCTTCCACATCTCTTTATACATATTCTTACCATTACTCTATCGAAATCAACATTTAATCTAACTATATCATTTTTGGTTTGATCCTCTATCACTATCACAACAAAATCCTCAGTGCTATTCAGAGTTATAGGCTTCTTTGTAATCATTTCTGTGAGAAAGGGTGTGATTGTAGCCTTGGAAATCAATCAAGTGAGAAAATGTGTGATTGTAGCCTTGGAAATCAATCAAGTGAGAAAATGTGTGATTGTAGCCCTGGAAATCAATTGGGTGAACTTGTTGCCCTTGAAATCAAGTACTCTACCCAGAAGATTGTGAATCTGGAGGGTGTGCCTCTTAGCCTTGAAATCGAGGGTGTAACTGTAAAGATTGCTTTTGAAAGGAAATATGTACTTGCGTGTGGGACTGGATGTAGGTAACTCTGAACCAGCATAAAAACCGGTGTATTCTTTCCTTTACTGCTTTTACTTTGTTTCTGCATCTGTGTTTGTTTCTGTGATCATATCTGTGTCTGAATATTGCATACATTTGTGTTTAAATTAACAAAAACTCTAAAAGATTTAGTAATTTCTTAAAACACTATTCAACCCCCTGTCTAGTGTTTATCCAAACCTTAAGATCTATAATCCTCATTTCTCACATTTGGTATCAGAGCAAGGTTTTCAAAGTTTTCATAATCTGAATTCTGAAAAATTTTCAAAATGGCTACCAACATTGGTATTGGTAACACTACCAACACTAGTTCTATCATCCCTGTCACTAGTTCATTTGTAGAAGGTCGGCCTGCTATCAGACCACCGCTTTTTAATGGCAGTAACTATGCATATTGGGCATGTAGGATGAAAATATATTTATAATCTGTAGGATTAGGCATTTGGAATATCACAGACTAAATATTCTGAACCCACAACTGATTTTTCACAGTGGACCGCTGAGCAAAAGACTGTTGCACAAAATAATTTTGAAGCAATGAATATTCTGTTTTGTTCACTTGATAGGAATGAATTTAATTAATAGAGTGTCAGCTTGTAAGTCTGCATATGAAATCTGAAAAACTTTGCAAGTTACTCACGAAGGAACAAACAAAGTTAAACAAACCAAAATTTCCATGCTCACAAATCAGTTTTAATTATTAAAATGAATTCTAATGAGTCTATTTCAGATATGTATAGTAGATTTTTGGATATTGTGCATTCTCTAATATCCTTGGGAAAGGAATTTTTAGAAAAAGATCAAGTCAGAAAAATCTTAAATTCTCTTACTCCAGAATGAGATCAAAAGATACTTGCGATCAAAGAGGCAAATGACATTAGTACCTAAAAGATAGAAGAATTAATTGGAAATCTAATGTCGTTTGAAGTTCAAATGATTGGGAGAAGAGAAAGCAAAGCATCAGAAAGAAATCGATGGCATTCAATGCATTAACCGATGGATCAGACTCAAACAGCGATAATGATGAAGAGATGGCCTTTATGACCAAGAATTTTCGAAAATTCTTGAAATACAGAAAGATGAACAATCTCAAGAGAAACAACTATAAGAACTCTGAAAATCAGAATGTAGTGCCAAACAATATCAAATGTTTCAACTTTGACGAACCAGGCCATATCAAAAGAGACAGTCCGTATCCAGATAGGCAAAATCTTCCTATAAACAATGATTCTGTAAAGAAACGAAAACGTGTATTTACTGCTACTCTAGATGACTCAGACTCGTCCTCAAGCGATGATGATCAAAAGACAGATAATTCAAATATGTGCTTCACAGCAATTCATGACTCCGACGAATTCAGAGAAACAGATTCAGAAAAAGGTACACATTTACAATACAATTGGTTGAAATTGCATGCTTAGAATTGGTTGCTTGATTGATTGATTTTGAATTTGTGTGTTGTTTGAATTTTAAATTTTTTATTTTTTACTATTGTTTTATTTTTATTTTTATTTTTATTTTTAATACTATTATAATATTTTATAGAATATATTATAATTTTAGAATTATTCCATATATATATATATATATATATACACACATTAAAAATAATAAGTGTGTATATATATATTAGAATACTTAGGAAAAATAAATCATAGAATTCAAAGACACATGTCGACATGGTCCCTACCATGATGTTGAAATGGGTACTGAATTTGAAATTCAAAATTTGAATTCAAATGGTTGAATTCCCCTCCACCTTTTCACTTCATTCAATTCTCTAAAAAAAAGTCATCTTTTGACCAGAAAACATGTCCTTTGAGAATCTATTTGTTCACTATCTTTTATCACATCTTTTCACTCTCATTTTCAAATTCAAAATCTCTCTTCAAAACTTCAAGCTCTCTACTCTCTACTCTAATGGCTTCTTCAAGCAACCCCTCCACCATGAGAATTTCCAGAAAGATAAATGAGCAACTCTTCAATGATCCGGGGGCCATAAAAGCATATATCAATTATGCTAACTATGGAAAAGTCCATCCCGGAAAGTTTGCTATATTTCAAGATTTCTATTCTTATGAAATTGATTCTCTTTTTGCAAACAATCAAATTCTTAATCTTATTGATGCTTCTCAAAATGATTTCGTATGCTATCCAAATCTTGTTAAAATTTTCTATGCAAATTTAAACCGTGGATTTTATATTGGAAATGATGATGAAATTTGAAGTAGTGTCAAAGGCACTAGAATTGTTTTGAATTGTGATCTTTTGGGTACCATTCTCAATTGCAAGAGTACGGGAATGGATCTTTCTAGTTTTAATATTGATGAAAATGATCGTGAGACATTTCATCACATTTTCGAAGGAAACGATGATTTTGAATTCAAAAATCGAAACTTTCGACCAAAAGCTAGAATTACCAATCTTCTTTTACAACATACTTTGACCCCAAGATCGGGGAATTTTGACGATCCCACTTCAATAGTTTGCAAAGCACTTTTTTCTATTTTTGGAAATTATGATATTAATTGGGCGCAAGTTATTTTGGATGAACTTCGTCCCAAAAATCTTGAAATGGGTGAGAATACTTTGTATCATGGAATCTATCTCACTCGGATTTTTAACTATTTTGGAGTAGATTTCAAAGGAGAAGAATTTTTCTCAAGAAAGGTTTTCAATCATTCCAATATTTCTCTTATGAAAATTCCTTTTTTTTCCACCTTATGAGACTCTTGCCGAAAAGGAAGAGCGTTTGGCTCATGAGGAGATGGAAGAGGAGGAAGAGGAAGAGGAAGAGGAAGAAGGGGATGAAATGGAAATTAAAGAAGAAGAAGAAGGTGAAACATCTTTGGAAAGCATTGGTTATCCTCCTAATCCAACCAACAAAACCCTTCTCAAAAACCAAAAGACCATTGTCGAGAATCAACGGACTCTTAAACGATCCGTTAGTAAGAAGTTGGACAAAATTTCATCCAAGATGAACAAGTATATTTCCAAAGTCAGCAAAAAGCTTGGATTATCTTCATCTTCATCATCCTCTAACTAGTTCTATCTTTTCATTTCATGTTGTATTAGTTTAGTTTGTTTTAATTTAAAATTTCATGTAGTTCTTTGTGTTTAATCGTTGTATCATGTTATCATGAAATGAAATTAAATTCCTTTTCTGTTATCTAGCTTATCTTATCTCCAGAATAAATATTAGTATATTATATAAATACACACACACACACACACATACAATTATTCACAAAATCAAAATAAGCCATTAAAATTCACTACACCATGTCGACATCCCCCATATGACCATGTCGACATGTACTGGTCAGAAATGGCATTTCATTTTGAATTTGAAATTTGAATAACTACTTTATGTCTATTCATTTCAAACAAATTTCTACACCTATAAATACCTATTTCTTCTAGAATTCATCACTCAATATTATTTCTTATCTATTTTGTCTCTCATTCTTCTCACAAACTAAAATATGGCTAATCCAATTCATAATTTATTAGAGAATCTTGAAGAGACTCTTACTTCTTTCAAGAATATTCTTTCGTTTATTCTTAGAAACCAGCGACACTTAGAGTTGAGTCAAATGCAGATGATCAAGGAGCAAGAAAGGCATTTCGATGAAATAAGATGGATGATTTCCTCCCTGCACAACGATGATAACGAAGCACATCCTCCAGTCTCTCTCGCTAATGATAATGAAAATGGGGATGCCATTAAAGCAGACCATATATTTAGAGAAGAAGGATGGGTGGAAGTTCCTCGTAATGTTTGATTTGATTGGTTTGTTTGATTTGATTTGATTTGGATTGATATTTGGTGTGAAAAACATGTGCAAATATGCATTGATATTTATATGATCTTTAATTAATTATCGTGTCTATCAGTATAATTATCTCTTAATCTATCTATTATATACTACATTGTATAGTTTATTAATGCATGTACTTTAGTCCAAGAATGAGGGGGAGTTATATAGTTTGGAGATTATATAGTTTGGAGTTAGTTTTTGTTGATGACAAAGGGGGAGAAATATAAAATAGGATAGTTAGGCATAGATTAAGGGAGAGTTATTAGGATAGAAGTAATATTTTATAAACAAAGGTTGTCATCACCAAAAGGGAGGAGATTGTTAGTACTTGAGATGATGGTTTTGATGACAACAACCATAGAATAGGATTATAAAATATAAATACTAACATTATAGTTTAGAAATATATGTATATGCAGGATTTAACCATGCAGGTACCAAGAATGAAGACTGTACAGTATAGAGATTTAAGATATCAAGATTGAAGACTCATGAGTATCAAAAATATCAAAATTATCAAGATTTCAAGATTTCAAGAATAAGTAATTTAATTAGGAGTTTTGTTAAAAATCTTAGAAAAGCACTGGCATCTTAAAATCCAATTTATTCATGGAATGGAATCCACTTTGAGCCTGTTAAAGGGATGGAACCTTAAGTACGATGGAACCTACGAAAAATCTACTGGAACATCGTTTTGTATCCGCTAACCTTTTATTCAAAATGATTTTACAAAATTATATCATATTTTCAAAATGTTTTCAAAACCTTCCTTTTAAAAGAATCAAAAACATCTATCCTGATTTTAAATATTTTTAGCCTCAAAATAATCTTCATCTTCAAAATCAAATTATCCTTAGTTTTAAACTATCTTTTAATAATAATATATTTAACTTTTAATATTTATACTTAGATTTAAATATAAAATTGTAGTAAAATTTTATATATACCAAAATATTATTCTCTATATTTATTTATGTATTTAAACTATAGTTAAGTATATTTATAAAAGTTTAAAATAGTTTTAATATAAGATAAAAGTTATTTTCAAAGAAAAACAAAACACCAAAATTTCCTTTGGGATGTCGACGTACCCAAGTTACCCATGTCGACATAGTGTCAGTTGATTTCTAAAATTTGAATTTCAAAAGAAGTGTCTATTCGTCATATCTCTTCACGAATGGACGTGGTTGTTGCTCTTCTATAAATAGGGGTTGTTTTCAACGAATTTCAAAATATATTTTTCTGGTTTTCACTCCTCTTCTTCTTCCACATCTCTTTATACATATTCTTACCATTACTCTGCCGAAAGCAACATTGAATCTAACTAGATCATTTCTGGTTTGATTCTCTATCACTATCTCAACAAGATACTCAGTGCTATTCAGAGTTATAGGCTTCTTTGTAATCATTTCTGTGAGAAAGGGTGTGATTGTAGCCTTGGAAATCAATCAAGTGAGAAAATGTGTGATTGTAGCCTTGGAAATCAATCAAGTGAGAAAATGTGTGATTGTAGCCCTGGAAATCAATTGGGTGAACTTGTTGCCCTTGAAATCAAGTACTCTACCCAGAAGATTGTGAATCTGGAGGGTGTACCTCTTAGCCTTGAAATCGAGGGTGTAACTGTAAAGATTGCTTTTGAAAGGAAATACGTACTTGCGTGCGGGACTGGATGTAGGTAACTCCGACCCAGTATAAAATCCGGTGTATTCTTTCCTTTACTGCTTTTACTTTGTTTCTGCATCTGTGTTTGTTTCTGTGATCATATCTGTGTCTGAATATTGCATACATTTGTGTTTAAATTAACAAAAACTCTAAAAGATTTAGTTCTTAAAACACTATTCACCACCCCCCTCTGGTGTTTATCCTAGCCTTAAGATCCATAATCTGCATTTCTCATAGAATTTACCAAAACACCAGGGGGCAGGTTCCCTACCGGAAGCCAATGAGGAGGGATCCGACCGACAATGAGAGGAAGTCAGACAAGTACTGCTTATTCCATGAACAGAGTAGCCATAGTACAAATGATTGCACGCACTTGAAGGATAAGATAGAATGGCATATCTGAAATGGCATGTTATTACAATACGTAAGGAGGCGAGCAACAACGGTGGAGCAAGAACGACCACCATTTAAATCAACTGGGGACGGCTCAGGATCGAGGCACCATCTTGTCATCAACTGATTGAAAAAACGACGAATAAGTCACAAACTCCATATTAGTGCGGTTAAATCGCTTACACATGTACAGGATCAAAAACGGTCCTCAGGTGTGCTCTGAGAGGACTATCAACCGCGTTAGTGTAGGTGTCTGCACTTTGACGTCTTTGTTTTGCTTTTGTTTTCTAATTTTTGCATCTAGATTTGATTTGGTTGGACATTTTGGTTGTAAGACTCATTTTAAATGTAAATATGGTATTTGTAATTCCATAATGGCTAAGTCACACACATATGTACGGGATCACGAACGATCCTCAAGCATGCCCTGAGATGGCGATAAACCACCATAACAAACAATTTGGAAACTCCCTCGAACGTGAAATCCAACATTAATGATATTAAGTCCCCTCCTCAGGCACACACAATTAACCTTGAACGGCACCCGACCTCTAACAGTCACAATTAGCCACGAACGGCACCCCGACCGCGAACGGTCACAACTCATCTTGAACGGTATCCGACCTCGAATGGTCATATACCACCCCAAACGGCATATGATCACGAATGATCACTATTCATAGTCATGTAAGATTATCAACCTCTTTACAGGACATTATCAGGATACGAACATCTAGCTTATCGAACTACAGAACACACCTTTCTATCGCAAGGCATGTTTTGAGGGGCAAGTGTCATCCCACCTTTTGGCAAGGCCGTGGTACCAAAGAATTTACTGAAAACCGAAGATAATCAGTCCTAAAGATCAGTTATGCACAGGTTCGCTATGGATACTGACAATTTTTTCCCGAGTCTGGATCGAGCTACAATTGATATGGTACGATAAACAAAACTATAAAAGTCAATAATCCAAATTTCAAGTCAATCGGAGTTCATATTCTCGAGATATGAGTCGATCAAAATTAGGAGAAAATCCATCAGTCTGTATCCATCAATTACCGCTCCATTTCGTATCCATCGTGTTTGATTCAGTTCGTATCCATCCATGCTCATTTTACTTCGTATCCATCATGACTGCTTTGCTTCATATCCATCAACAAGCAACATTTCATATCGATCTCATCCATACGTACACCGTATCACTCCTCATTAACTTGGTTCGTATCGATCGACCAACGATCGATACGAAGTATGCCAAAAACAATCACTACAAGGGGTGCGTTGAATGATCGATAAAAAACAGCTCCTAAGGCATCGATGCGAGGTACACTAAATTGCTTGCTTCGTATCGATTCCATCTCTGTGTATTTCGTATCGATCAGTCGAATGATCGATATGAAACAATGGCCACAGATAGATACGAAGAGGATTGTCATATATCGATACAAAGCAGCCTCTGGACCATCGATAGGAAACGAAGCATTCCGGGACAATACAAATAAAGCATGAAAAAGAGGAGGAAGTGGTCACGCGGCATAAAGGATGGATCTATCCTAACTTATAGCTCCACGTTACCGTCATTTGATCGGCACGAAGGAATTTATAAGAATCATATCAATACGAGCTCGGCAGCATATTAACAAATTAAACTTGCATCGATCGTATCTCACAATCTACAAGTCCGAACGCCACCAAATTTTCCTACGAGCTTGCGTACAACCTCAAGAATATCCCAACCCAAGAGGAGTAGTTTTGGATCGATATAAATTTGGTTCGTATCGATCATGGCTTAAGTCAAAATGTCAGGGGATAGATCACGTGGGCCCACCCATGTGAGAGAAGGAGTCTTCCGAGATCTGGGCGAGATATTTGTAGCCTACACCTATAAATAATGACCGTAGACCTACAGAAAATGGATCTATTGGCTCTTCTACGTCGTTACTCTGCTGAACTTCACTGTAATTCGAATATTATCAATTGTACTCTTTTAACCAGTGAGATATAATCAATGAAACAACAACTCTTCATACTGGACGTAGCCTACAACGCCGAACCACTATAAATCATGTGTTTCTACTGCTTTTCTTTTTAATTTTGAGTGTTCTTCACATTTATATTCTCTACATACATTCTATCTATGATCTGTAAATGTGATTTGGTGCTTTCATCTGGATTTGGATGTTAGTGACTAATTTTAGCCCTAACACACACATTCAGACGTCTAGTTAAAAATAGTCAGACGTTTGACTTTCAAAGAACATTCTTCCAAAAAACAGATAGTTAATTTTTTTATATTATTAGACGTCTGACTAGTCAGAAGTCAGACGTCTGGCTTTTGAGAATATTACTCCAAAGAAGATTTTGTTCAAAAACCTACGACTTCAGACGTCTGAGGATTGTTGCCAGACGTTTGAGTTCCTGTAAATTTTAAAACTTACTAAAAAAATTGTTTAAATTTTTTTCAGTGCAAATGTGTCAACTCATATCATTCTTGGAAGATTGTATATGTTCATATAAGACACTAAAAAGATATATGATTTTCACAAAAGTTGTCTTCATGTCGAGCTCTTTATTGATACTTCTTTTCAACTTATTGGTTCTCCGATATTTTTGTGTCTCAAATTGTTTTCAAAGCTTGATCATCATATACCTATATGTTAGTTTAGAAATTCTATGATATGAATGTATAGTTTTTTCATTAAAATCCAACAAGAGAGGTTCTAACATTGTTTCCCAAGCATTTTATGCAATCGCATAATCTGAATCTGTACTTTTACGTAGCATATAAGTTCCATCTATATATCCTAACATCCTTTTTTGTTTTGAATTTTTTTATCACATAACTCCAATAAAAATAATTCTTCCCATCCAATCTCATAGCTATAGCCTGAGGCGAATCGTCTCTGTCACTAGTTATGATAAGATTAAAAAGTCAAATCTGAAACATATTTGAAAATCAACATAAAATCACTAAACATAAAATAAAATACCAATCCTAAACCAAAGATTTGAAATTTGAAATCTAAAAATAATTTAAAAGTTGGATCCATGAATAATATCCTCTCAGATATCATTATAATTAGTATCATACACAATATTCAATTGAAAAATGAATTTAAGAAAATAATGGAGGTTATATTATATGGAAAAAATACAACTTATTAGACTTAATCATAAAGAGTAATTTAAAGATGAAAAAAGAACAATAAAATATTAATTTTTCATTATACTATAATATGAAGACAACGTAGTAGGTAAAATAATTAGAAATATAGAAATAATATCTAACACTTTCCACATTTAAAATCTTCTCTTCTTCATCCTCGGTCTTAAACTATAACAATCAGAAAGTTGAAAGAGTGTAGTATATTCAACATTTTGGGTGTGATCAAAAGTAATAAAATGATATAAATTAGACATTATTATAAGTAATAGATAAATATTCAAAATATTACATAGTATGCGATATGCTAAGAGTACATGATGTAGTTCTACTCAAGAAACTCGCAAATAAATATTAGTATTTGTTCTGCAAATAACACATAAGATAGGGATATTATGTTTACTAATATAAATTTATTTGATTATATGAGAAATTGATTAAGGTAAGACAACAATAGAGCTTTCATACTATTTTTACATATAGTATCTTTTGATTGTGAGGTATAATGTGATATGTTTATATTGTAAACAAACATAACTTACTCTTTAAAGTTGAAAGCTATAGGTGTATTTGAGCATATAATTTTTGTTAAGGTGGTGTATCTTAATTTTCTTATTGCAAATTAAATGTGTAGTATTTGCACAATGATCTAACAAATAATATCCCAATTTCCCTCTGTTAAAATATTTTCTAAACAAAGCACCTTACTTATTGACGTAATATATACAAGGATTTATAAGTGATCTATATATACATTGCCTCTCATCCGATTACAAAATTTACCTGATATATCCAATGTATCCAATATTTAGGTTACAATCACTTCTCTAACTCTATAAAACTCTTCACATAGTTTTCTTTTCATGGCGGTCCAAAAGCATTTTTGGAACTTGAAGAACATAGATGAACACATGTAAAATATTGGAAAAGCTTGTTGCGTAGGCCAATTTGTAGAAGCAATATCAAAAGTAGATATATCTGGAAAGTGATTATAAAATAAATCATGTTCCTACCATGTTGGCACTAATTCGACATTTTACACTGATGTTATTTGAAATCACGCTACTATAATTTATTTCTAACTTATATTAGAGCGATATAGGATTAGGTCAGTGTAAAACATTTTTCCATCAAATTTACATTAGGATCATGCTAGTGCCTTTTTTTGCAAATTTGCACAACCATGATTTGGGATCACGATAGTGCTTTTAGAAACATATTTATACCTATGTGAATTGAAATCATAAATTTGAAATAATGCAAGTGTAGAGTATTGAATTTGTGCCAAAATGGCATAAATAGGTCAATAATATTTTCTGTTTGATGAAAAAATAATCATGTATAGAGTAAACTCGGCGAGTTATTCCATCATCAACTTAAAGGCATATGTGTGTAACCTCTTGGTCCCCAAAATTATATGCAGTTTATCAAATTGAGAGCATTATATACATTAGTCTATCTAGTGTGAATGATATGCATTCCCAATACAACTCTAACTAGGAACGGTTTAAGGACGCCTATTTAAGCGTTTGATCAAAACTTATGGTTACAAACTCTTCGTAACTACGATATACAAAGCATTCATCATATGAATTTCTAATTGTATGTTTAAAATCTATTATTCGTAACATTATAATTAAAGGTATGAAAGCATAAACACATATAATAGGGAAGTACACACTTTTGTTTCGAACAAAATTAATATGTTGACGCATTATGTGTTACAACAAAGTAATCTTATTACATAAAATTTCTCTTAGTGCTCCTATAAGTATATTAATCTCCTCCAAGACCACTAACATGAGAACTTTCATTTCTATGACCACTATCTGAACTAAATACACCACTATTCCCATTTTAATTAATTTAGACTTTAGTTGTGTAAATATTTTGCAAAACATTTAATTAAGGAGGAATAAAATGAGTTCGATATTTTAAGTTGAAAATTTTGAAGTGTTGGCTAATGCTTTGGCTGGGGAAGACAACCCATATTAGCTGGCCTTTATAAGATTTGGCAATCCAATGAACCAGATTGCCTCCTACATTTAGATAAAGATCGCAATCTAGTGATTGTCATTTTCCATCCGTGCCTCACTGACAACACTCATAATTAGCTAGAGATGTAAAGACCGATTAAGTTAGTTTAGTTTTTTTTTAACTTTTTGTCAAGGTTCAAATGATATGTGTGTTGAGGCTAAAATGAAGGGATTTATTAGCATCTACTTTAGCGTAAAGTGATATGTGTATTGGGCTAAATGCCCTATTATTTACCATAACGCCGGTTAAGTCGGTGCTTTTGAGCATATGCTTGGAAGTTTTTTTTCAATTTTTTTTATTTCATTTTAAACACAATTAATAAAGTAAGGGTACATACCAAAATTTAAGGTCCAAACACCTAGTACAAGTTAAATCACTGCTTTTAATGCAAAGTTTGAAATGTATGGATCAAAAAATTTATGAGCTTATCCTTATTCTTTAATAAATACGTAACTAAGGCTCATTTTCTCTCTCTCGTAAACCAACTAATCAGTCCAGTTGAATCCATCTCAACTCAAATAAGAACAAAACTATTAATGAAAAAACCAAAATGGGTAAAAATATGTCATTTTTATCAATCCAAGTAAATATATTATTGAACAAAAAGAATTCTCTTCTGTCTGTTTGCGATGCTCCTACGTGATATCCCAAATGTCGCTCTTTCTTTGTAGATTTAATCTCAGCAGATGCAATTTGTAGCTTTATGAGTGGTATTGGGTGTGAGCTTTTTACTTGTATAATCAGTATTCCAGGGCTTTCTTCCTTAAGTAGTTACATGTGCAAAATAATATTCTTTGTATTTCCCATCAAAATGATGTACAGAGTCGGCCCAAATAAGTTGGTTTCCCTAGCCCTATTCGAAAATTAAGTTAAGAAAAAAATGCAGAAAGACCAAAAATCAATGAAAACATGACTCAAACTATGGTTGCCTAACATTCAAGGCAAACAACAAACCACTCCATCAAACAACTTTCTTAAAGATATGTACTCGTTCATTCTATTTGTAAACAACACCGGCATGAGGTTTAACATTTTGTTCTCCCTCTCCGACGTGTTGCCTCAGGCGGCCTCCTTGGGGCTGGGCCTGATGAGGTAAGACGAATACTAAATTTATTTTGATATAGTCTCGTTATTTTCCACTATTTCCCATTACAAGAAATTAGATTGCAGGGCTTCTCAGCACATGATAATAATTTCTAGAACGATACTTTAAAATTATTAATCTTAACGAAAAATATAAATGATTATATTAATTTTCAGAAGAATAAAGGTAAATAATAAAAAGAATCATCAGTTTTCTAATGGAAAATGATACATGTCTTTAAAATTAACGAGCACATAAGCACACCCATGTGGGCCTGCGTTTAATCACAACGTGCATGCATTTTTAGTTGTACTTGTGGAAGTAGATTTGATAGCAGCATCTCCATATTTGAATTCCACCTAGGCAGAAGTCGCTATTCTTTTTGTTCAGACTGCAATAACTTCTTCATACTAACTCGAAAACAGAAGAGACTTCGACCAATGAACTCCCATCTAAATTGCAGACTATAAGGAACACTCGATACTTCATCTAGCGAACATATATCCTAGTTCTCCATGGTCACTAACAGTTGCACTTGAAAATAACAGGCTATATCCCCGTATTTGAACTCCACCTAGGCAGAAGCCGCTATTTATTTTGTTCATACCGCAATAACTTCTTCATACTAACTCGGACTTCGGCAAAACTACGATTGATGAACTCCCACTTAAATTACAGACAATATAGAACACTCGGATACTTCAGCTTATGAACATATATCGTAGTTCTCCATGGTGATTAACAGTTGTACTTAGGAAATAACAGGCTATATCCCCATTTCAACGCTTATTGTAGTTCTCCATGGTGACTAATAGTTGTACTCAGAAAAAACATGATGCATCCTCATATTTGAATTCCGCCTACGTAGAAGACGCTATTTTTTTTCTTCAGACTGCAATAACTTCTTCATACTAACTTAGAATCAGGCAAAACTTCGACCGATGAACTCCCACCTAAATTACGGACAATATAGTACACTCGGATACTTTATCTAGTAGAGGTATACCGTAGTTCTTCATGGTGAAAAACAGTTATACTTCGAAAATAAAAGGCTACATCCCTGTATTTGAACTCCGCTTAGGCATAAGCCGCTATTTTTTTGTTCATACTGCAATAACTTCTTCATACTAACTCGGAATTGAATAATACTTCGACCAATGAACTTCTACCTATATTACGGATAATATGGTACACTCAGATAGTTCATCTTGTGAACGCACACTGTAGTTTTTCATGGTGACTAACAGTTGTACTTAACAAATAAAATGTAATATCCCCACTTCAACGCTCACCATAGTTCTCCATGGCGACTAATAGTTGTACTTAGAAAATAACAGGCTACATCCTCATATTTGAACTCCGCCTAGGCATAAGCCGTTATTTTTCTTTCTTCAGACCATAATAACTTCATCATACTAACTCGGAATCAGGAAAAACTTCGACCGATGAACTCCCACCTAAACTACGGACAATATGGTACACTCGGATACTTCATCTTGTGAACGCACACTATAGTTCTCCACGGTGACTGACAGTTGTACTTAAATAATAACAGGCTATATCCCCACTTTAACGCTCACTATAGTTCTCTATGGTGACTAGTAGTTGTACTTTAAAAATAACAGGCTACATCCTCATATTTGAACTCTGCCTAGGCGAAAGCTGCTATTTTTTTCTTCAGACTACAATAACTACTTCATACTAACTCGGAATCAGGCAAAACTTCGACTGATGAACTCCCACCTAAATTACGGACATTATGGTACACTCGGATGCTTCATTATGTGAACGCACATTGTAGTTCTCCAGGATGACTAATAGTTCTACTTAGAAAATAACATGCTACATTCCTGTATTTGAACTCCGCCTAGGTAGAAGCCGCTATTTTTGTGTTCATACTGCAATAACTTCTTCATACTAACTTGGAATCGACGAAACTTCGACCGATGAACTCCTACCTAAATTACAGACAATATGGTACACATAGATACTTAATCTTGTGAACGCACACGGTAGTTCTTCATGGTGACTAACAGTTTTTCTTAGAACATAACAAGCTACATCCCCATATTTGAACTCCGTCTAGGCAAAAGCCACTATTTTTTTGTTCATGCTGCAATAACTTCTTCATGCTAACTCGAAATCGGACGAAACTTCGACCACCGAACTCCCACCTAAATTACGAACAATATGATACACTCGGATACTTCATCTTGTGAACACACACTATAGTTCTCCATGGTGATTAACAGTTATACATAGAAAATAACAGTCAACATCCTCGTATTTGAAATCCAGCTAAGCAAAGGCCACTAGTTTTTGTTCACACTGCAATAACTTCTTCATACTAACTTAGGATTGGATGAAACTTCGATCGATGAACTCCCACATCCTCGTATTTGAACTCCGCATATGCACAAGCTGCTATTTTTTTTCTTCAGATTGTAATAACTTCTTCAAACTAACTCGGAGTCAGGCAAAACTTCGATCTGAACTCCCACCTAAATTATGGACAATATGGCACACTTGGATACTCCATCTTGTAAACGCACATTGTAGTTCTTCTTGGGACCGACAGTTGTACTTAGAAAATAAAAGGCTACCACATCCCCATATTTGAACTCCGCCTAGCGCAGAAGCCGCTACTTTTTTTTCAAACTGCAATAACTTCTTCATACTAACTTGAAATCGGGCAAAACTTTGACCGATGAACTCCCACCTAAATTATGGACAATATGATAGACTTAGATACTTTATCTTGTGAACGCATACTGTAGCTCTCCATGGTGACTAATTATTGTACTTCAAAAATAACAGGCTACTTCCCCGTATTTAAACTCCGCCTAGGCAGAAGCTGCTATTTATTTGTTCATACTGCAATAACTTATTCATACTTACTCGAAATCGGACGAAACTTCGACAGATGGATTCCCGCCTAAATTACAGACAATATGGTATAACTCAGATACTTCATCTTATGAACGCACACTGTAGTTCTCCATGGTGACTAACAGTTGTACATAGAAAATAATAAGTTATATCCCTACTTCAACACTCACTATAGTTCTCCATGGTGGCTAATAGTTGTACTTAGAAAATAACAGGATTCATCCTCATATTTGAACTCCGCCTAGGCACAAACCGCTATTTTTGTTCTTCAGACCGCAATAGCTTCTTCATACTAACCCGGAATCAGGAAAACTTTGACCGATGAACTCCCACCTAAATTACGGACAATATGGTGCACTCGGATACATCGTCTTGTAAACGCACATTATAGTTCTCCATGGGGACTGATAGTTTAGAAATAACATACTACCACATCCCCATATTTGAACTCCGTCTAGTGTAGAGGCCGCTGTTTTTTTTCAGACTGCAATAACTTCTTCGTACTAATTCAAAATCCAACAAGACGCCGACCGATGAACTCCCACCTAAATTATGGACAATATGGAACACTTGGATACTTCATCTGATGAACGCACACTCTAGTTCTCCATGAGGACTAATAGTTGTACTTAGAAAATAACAGGCTAGCACATCCCCATATTTAAAATCCGCCTAGTGGAGAAGCCGTACTTTTTCTTATTCAGACTGTAATAACTTCTTTATACTAATTCTGAATTAGGTGATATTTCGATTGATGAACTCTCACATAAATTACGAACAATATAGCAACCTCGAATACTTCATCTTATGAACGCATATTGTAGTTCTCCATGGTGACTTACAGTTGTAATTAGAAAATAACAGGCTATATCCCCACTTCAGTGCCTACTATAGTTCTCCATGGCGACTAATAGTTGTACTTAGAAAATAACAGGCTATATCCTCATATTTTGCAACGGACCTGGATTTTCGACCCTCGAAAAATCGACATCAATACGTCCACTGTATAAAATGCCGAGCAATCGAGTGGCGAAAATACCAGTTCATTAGGGGTGTAGAAGTAAAAGGTAGGAGCAGATAAAGAAACAACAACACAAAATCTCACAATCGCAGCGGAATAAAGTATAATATATAATAACAGATTTTAAATACAAGAACTGCACTGTTAATATACATACCACTATCATAGTACAATAGTTCAATACATCAATGGACAATTATAATAACTTGTCCTCACATAGCGGAAAACCAAGTCAAGTACGTGATATGCATCTGAATTCCTCTAGCTCATCTCCCGAGCTCCATAGCATTCTAACCTGTATCTGTAATACTCGGTCTGACCCGAGCATTATAATAAAATAACACCCGAGTCGGTCTGGAAAACCAGTGTGAGAAAAAGACATTCAATTTGAATTATTAACTTCTTCAGAATCCTTTGAATGGAAAGGTATCTCGTAAGACCTCGTCACAAATAAACACGATGTGTTTTTATCTTATGATAACCAAAACAATTTTTATCAAAATCATCTGATATTATAATAATGTCTATAGAAAGTAAATAGAAAATAGTTGAAATGCTTGCATCTCACATTCCAGCATAGCTGGGCACAACCAAAACCATATGACGCTTATTGGAGAATGGATTACATCGAATGATTAGGCCACTGGGGTACCGCCCATTACAGTACACCTCTAGAACAATTACGGAGGACCACGCCGGGATCCCTTGCTACGCAAGACCGACCTGTCCCTAACCTGGATAAACCGAATATGTTATCACCCCGGGTGTTCCCACCCTTACTATCAAGTGCTCCTTCCATGCACAACCACATCCATAATACAAAGGTTTCTAAGGACATCTAAAAAGGTGATAACATACCCTATTTGGGTGCGACCCGCTTAGCCTTGCTGCATCTCCGCTATTTTAGTCATTCCCAGTTGATGAGGCTCGAGGCTAAGTGTTACCTTTCAAGAACAAATTTCCACTTAGAATGCTCATCGTCCTCCAATGACAATGTTCTGATAGCATTTGTCCATACAAGCTATCCTGGGTCTAGATAAACTGAATCACTGTCTTCATCATCTTTACAGTATTCATTCGTTACATTCAAACCGGGTCGAAGTGGTTTTCGAATAATTAAATCCGATCCTTGTCTCTTCGAAACGATTAATGAAAATTGGCCAAAACAGATAGCTGGTTATTTAACTATCAATACTCATCCATAAGCAATTATCAGGCCTTATTATAAATTTTCCAAAATTTATTCCAAAATATCTTTATAAGATATTGCTTCCAGTCCTTCAACAAATAAAAAAAATAGTTTTCAAAATCCTTATATCTTCGATGGAATATTTTTACCCCTTTTCCAACACTTAGAATATTTTTCCCCATTTCATTTTATATTCACACTTAGGAAGTATTCCTTCTTTTCCCTACTTCCCAATTCTCGGAATCATTTACAATTTTATTTGCAAACTCCTTGACTAGTTTATAACGAGTTGTACGAATTTCAGAATTTCCTTAATTAACTCCCTTTAATATTTCCAAAGCCAATTATACTCGCTTATAATTTTCAATTTCCCTTTATACTTCTTTATGAATTATATTTCAATTTTCTCTTTTCGAAGCGCATTTTTACTTAACAACTTCGGAAATTTCCTTACTTTCCTTCCCAATTTTATTTTAAGGATTCCCTTATAAATTCCATATACCGAATAACCACGTTTCCAGACTTCAGAGAAGTTTTATAAATACATTCAAAACATTTCAAAACTGTATACACACACATATGTGAATAAAAATAAGTATTTAAAGGAAAATAATAATAATATGCTTTTAAGACATATTGGAATAATTATTTAAAATATTGAAATACTCTTTATACATTACTTTTCAGAACAGGTTTAAAAATATGAGATTTATTTAATAAATATTAAGCATTCAAAAAATATAACTTCTGAAGTATTTAAATACTAACCGATCTTAAATTTCATAGTTTAATAAATAAAATTTTCATTCTGAAAATTTAAAACTTAACTTATTGATAAACTATATTTTCAAATCTAGATATCCAAATTTTCAATTTATAACCCCTCTCGAATCCCATCACATCCCTCTCATCTCAGTCTCCTTAACCATCTTTTCTTTAAAAACAGTATCCACTATCTTTTTCTCCCCATTTCCATATTCAAATACAAATTCTTTCCATAAATTTATCTTCCAAATTTATATTCCAAATTTATCATCTGATATCACTTTCCTTTATTTATAATCTTTGTTTATAATTTTTTTATAACTCCTTTGAGTTTCACTAAAAATAATCTCATCCATAAATTCCATTTTATAAATTAAATTTCTTATGAATTGCATTTATTTTGGCCAATCTACTTTTAATATTGATTTCAGCTTCTTCTATATTTCCCCAAAAATCACTTTAAAATCCAGTCTTTAAAAAATAATTCCTTTATATAATTTATTTTAAATCTCTATTTAAAATATTCTCCCACATTATTTGATACGATCAAAAATCCATTATTTCTTATTCAAATCAATCTCTTTAAAATAATCCAGATTTCAATATATATATTTTTATATTTAAAATCTCCTTTTAATTCCTTAAAAATTTTAAAAAATATTTATGGTATTTAATATACCCAAATTGATCTTCATGCCATTATACCATTTTAAATTTACGACACATAATAATCCGGCATTTTATGCATATGAAAAATACTAATATATTTAAGGAATCCAGTTGGATCCCTCCAACCTATTTTCCCTGCATCCATAGATGTTTGACAACAATAAAAAAAACTAATCCCACTTCGAGGGGGATATCGCAGTATATAGGGTCATCTGCTATATATATGTTGGAATATCAATCACTCCAATATATATACTACTATATATAGATATATATTCATCCACGGATAATTATAATTTGTCAATCAATCAAGCATTCAATGATTTAAATTTAAACATTTAAATTTAAATATGATAATCCAAATGAGTGAGAAATTCTAACCTAGATTTTTTTAATTGCGATCCGTTCCAATTTTAATTAATAGCTGCATCTAAAAATCTCCAATTAATCCCAGATAAAATTCTCGATTTTTGTACCTCGTCCGAATTTTTTATCATATTATAAGCATTTGAGTTTTTTTATAACAAAATTAACTACAACATTAATTACAGTGTTAAAACTTAATTACCTCACCGCCTTCCTCGCGACCACGAACGCCACGTCGCCCCGACTGTAATTCCCCATAATCCTACTTAGCTGTTGAGAAATGAATGGCTTCGACCGCCCCACGATTTCCGGAAACGAACTCCATCTCCCTGAAACCGCGACCTGGTAGACAAGCGCGACCCCCTCATTGAATTCCCTCAACTTGCTCAAACCCTAGTCGCACTCGCCACTCGAGTCACCTCCAAGTCTGTCGCCAACCTCGTCTTACCTGTACGCGACTTTGACTCCACACGCCAGTTGCTCGATTGACATGCCTTCCCACCCTGTCGTCGACGAAGCCTTCTGCAACACTGCTAGTTTCGATTCGCGTGTGATTTTTTTTTGAATCTCAACTGCGAAGGAAGAGAAAGAGGAGAGGTTGAAGGAAGAAGCGATTTCGACCATGTTCGTCATATTTTTTCCCAGCTTCGAACTGAAAGGGACAGGCAGTGGAAATCGTGATTTTTACAACGGTCATTTTTTTGAACGAAAAAATCCTTGAAGTTTTAAAATGAGGAGAGGAAGGAACGTTCGTGATTTATAAAAGTGGAGATGTGATGTTAGCGTGTGGGTGGGTGTCTAAAGTGACCTGAAGGAAAGAAAAGGCTGATGTGAAAAATATAGGTCAAGTCAACATATAATTATACTATTTAAATTTTAAAACGCCACGATTTACTCAACTCAAAATCTCGAACCCCTATCGAGTCATACCGCTAGGTGATTATAATGTTATACCCCTATTCTGAACGTAATGGAAAAGGTTTCGAGTCCTAATTCGATCGAATGTAGAAGATAGCTTTTTGGACCCAATTATTATACTGAATTTTCGAAATAAATTTCAGTGCATTTATACTCCATACGACCAAATGATAACTCCAAAAGCTACGAAATTTAAAATCTGATAATAATACACTATTACAGATCCGATGAAATGGCTTTCGTCGAATTCCAATACTATGTCCTGGATGGCTATCTTTAAATGTCAATTTGAACAAACTATTTTTAAAATTGAACAGATTACTTTCAAATTCAATTTTAGAACTTTTTATTATCTTCATTATCATTAATATAAATTTTACAAGCCTTTAAATAATTTTTATCAAACTTAAAAATTCAAATTCACTATTTTAACCAATATCCAATTATAAACTCCAATAATTAAATTATTCAATAAACTGTTATATTTGAATCTAAATTTATTTTATAAATAACCCAATTTTCATTTTCAAAATCAATATATAATTCAAATTCAATTTTTAAAACCATTTGAATATTCAAAATCGAATAACGAAAAATCCGAGTCGTTACATTCCTTTCTCTTTAAAAGAATTCTGTCCCCGAAATTGCTAAGGAAGAAAAAATTCCAAACCCATTAACCTATCAAAACCCACTTAGTGAAAATTCGATATTTCACTTTCCAAATATTTTTCCTTCATCCAAAACAATTACTTCTCCATCCTAAACCAAAATCCTTTATTTCGATTATAAATTCAAAATCGATTTCCGTTAACAAAAATTTTCCCAAAATTTTTCTAACACCCTAAATTTCTGAAAGTTTTTGGCAGAGTCTCCCTTGTACGGATGGCTTTTTGCAATACGATAAGAGAGATAAATATATATACATCGACTCACACGGTCGAAAAACAAAAATATATATCAATATTTATGTATATGCCGTACTTAATCCGAAAACATACGTTATTTTAGCTTTTTAAGCATTATTAAGCAAGTAATTTACTTCATATGCAAATACGCAACCAAAATCTAGTCTGACAGCCTCCGGTTACCTGTACTTACTCAATGTAAACCACATAAGTACCAAAATATGAAAGTTCAATAGCATTTTATTTATTTAACTAACTTAACACATGAATTTCATATATAACATGCCAACACAAATTTCTAAGCAATTACAAGGTCTTGTTACTAATTTAATTACTCCCACTTGATCCATATACCATTTCATTCAACCCGGAATGCTTTACAACCCAATTTATTAGCGCTCAACTCATACCCATTCCAAATTGATTTAAAAATCAATATATTCACTTTCATTAATTCATAGAATTTTATTTTCTTCCATTTATATCAAACGACAAATTCCCATGCAAATTCGGTGATGTTTGTTTAATAAAATAACCATCTCAGTTTATAGCTATTTTAAATTGATTCCAAATCAATTATATTAAATTCTGTTCCATTTCAAATTCAATCCATTCATTTTCACTTCATTCATATCAACATTATTTTCAAATTCATTTTATTAGCTCAGAACCATTTCATGTTATTTTCTTATGCATTATGGTTTTATATGAGCCAAGCTTCGATCCAAAATAATTTACTTAAGTTAATTCGTTTATCTCCATTTAATTTAATTACATAGCTTAAGTTATTTCCTTGCCCTCCAATTTAAATTCAAATTCCACTTTCATATTTCAATTCATTCTCGGCTTCGTTTAAAATTATATTTAAGGCCATATTTAATTTATTTCTACTCTCATTGAATTTATTTATAACTCGAGCCATTTTAATCTTAATCCAATTCCACTTGGTTGCATTCAACATATATTTAATTAGCTTATATATAAGTCGAATTTTATTTATTACTCAAGTTCTATATTCAACTTCAGTTTCAGCCCACAATCCATATTATTTAATCAAGTTAAACTCCATTCACATATTTAATTTACTAATTAATTTACCTAATTAGTCCACTTCCATTTTACAACTCAATATCCGATTTTTATTTCAAAAATCATTCTTTTAATCCACCATATTTTACTTTATTTTTTATAATTCAAGTTTTTGGATTTTGTCTCTTTACTTTAAAATATCAAACCATTTTTATTTTTGGGTTTCTATTCTACTTTCCAATTTTTTTGTAAGTTACACAACTTATTTCCATCAAGTTTATACCCAAGTATATCTCATTTTATTTTTAACTTAGGATTATACATCACTTTATGGCTTAAATATATACTTATTCCATAAATTATAAATTTGTAAGCTACTCAAATTTATTTATCCACAATCTCAAATTTTCACTCAAATTTTATTTCATTTTTTTTTACAAATTATAGTTATTTTGTCACTTAACAATCCAAGTTTATATATTCCATTCAATATGGTTTCAAATCCAATTTAATTTCAATTTCAATTTTTTCCACACTCTCTTACTTATATTTATTTATTCCATTTACTTGCACATTCATATGGACTTTTATTAGTTGACTTCATCACATTCTACTCATTTCATCTTATTCATTTTAATCACTTTGTTTTAATTTATTTCTTTAGCTTTTGCTTAAGTTAAATTCCAATTCCTCCTAATTTCCTTTTACAAACCCAATTTATTTAACTTACACAAGTTAAATTTTTAATTTCGTTTGAAGATTACTTCTTCCAGGTTTTATTTTCAAAACTTATTCCCTTCTTTTTCACTTCTTTTAAAATTAGAAATTTCAGAGTTCAAACACCCGATACTTATTTCAAATCATTTGAAATAATACATAACACATATATAAATATATAACTCTGTATTAATAAACTATTTCCTTCAACTTTCAAAAACCAACTTGATTTTTTTTCCAAACAATTCCCTCGATATCTCTAAACAACATTTGTTATTCACAAAAATCTCTATATCAAATTATTATGGTAGCAATCCGTCGCCTAAAAACTCGAAAACGAATACTGATGGTGCTGCAATCATCACCGGAATTATTTTCCAGCGACTGAAGTGAGTTCAGTGCTATATCTCTTCCAAAATCCGTTTTGAAACAATTTTCTTTCCAAAAATATTCTCAAAAATAATACTCTTATTATTATTATTTTCCACACCACTTTGAAAAACATTTTTCCAACTTCCCGGGATTTAAATTTCCAGCTTCTGTTTTTGAATTCCATCATAATTATAATCCATTTGCATAATTTATAATTATACAAATTTCATTTGGTTATATAAACCATTACCAATTTTTACAGTCCTATTTGATTATATTATTATCATCCAAATAGTCCAACTATATATATAATAATTTCCAAAAATTATTTCTTTTATATCAAAATATAATTTGGGTAAAATTATTTCATTTACCCCATTCCAAACCAATACCGTGTCGAATTATTCTATGTAAGTGTTTAGAAACCTCTATCGATACAGTTGTACGGATTGTGCCAACCAGAATTCACAAGCCACTCAATAAATTAACCAACACAATATAAAACATATTATATTCACTAACAAATACACGCTCATATCTATTGATACACTCAAACCCATTCTAGAGTGATATTCACTCTATCTCTAATGAGTAATCCCGATCGGAGCCAAGGTTCTCGCTTAATCTTCAGCTCTGAAACCAATTGTAACGGGCGGGAATTTTTGACGCTTGAAAATTGACATCAATACGTCCATTGTATAAAATGTCGAGCAGTCGAGTATCGAAAATACCAGTTCATTAGGGGTGAGGAAGTAAAAGGTAGGAGCAGATAAAGAACAACAACACAAAATCTCACAATCGCGGTGGAACGAAATATAATATATAATAACAGATTTTAAATACAAGAACTTTACTGTTAATAAACATACCACTATCAGAGTACAACAATTCAATACATCAATGGACAATTATAATAACTTGTCCTCACATGGCGGAAATACAAGTCAAGTTTGTGATATGCGTCAGAACTCCTTCAACTTGTCTCCTGAGCTCCATTGCATTCTAACCTCAATCTGTAATACTCGGTTTGGCCCGAGCATTATAATAACATAACACCCGAGTCAGTCTGAAAAACTAGCATGAGAATAACACACTCAATTTGAATTATTAGCTTCTTCAAAATCCTTTTAAAGCAAAGTATCTCGTAAGACTACGTCATAAAATAAACACTACGGGTTTTTACCTTATGATAACCATAACAATTTTTATCAAAATCATCTGATATTATAATAGTATCTATAGAAAGTAAATAGAAAATAGCTGAAACGTTTCCATCTCACGTTCCAACATAGTTGGGCACAATCAAAACTGTACGGCGCTTATTGGAGACTGGATCCCATCGAACGACTTGGCCACTGGGGTATCACCCATCACAGCACACCTCTAGAACAATGCACCGAGGACCAAATCGGGATCCCGTGCTACACAAGACTAGTCTATCCCTAACCGAGATAAATCGAATATGTTATCACCTTGGGTGTTCCCACCCTTACTATCGAGCGCTCCTTCCATGCATAACAATATCCATAATATAAAAGTTTCCGAGGACATCTAGAAATATGATAACATACCCTACTTGGGTGCGACCCACTTAGCCTTACTGCATCTCCCCAGCGTCAGTCATTCCCGGTTGATGAGGCTCGAGGCTAAGCGTTACCATTCAAGAACAAATTTCTACTTAGAATGCTCACCATCCTCCAATGACGATGTTCTGGTAGCATTCGTCCAAACAAGTTGTCATAGGTCTGGACAAACCGAATCGCCATCTTCATCATCTTCACGGTATACATTCGTTACGTTCAAACCAGATCAAATTGGTTTCGGATAATTAAATATGATCCCGGTCTCTTCGAAACGATTAATGAAAATTGGCCAAAACTGATAGTCAGATATTTAACTATCAATACTCATCCATAAGTAATCGTCAAGCTTTATTAAAAAATTTACAAAATTTATTCCAAAATATCTTTATAAGATATTACTTCCAGTCCTTAAAAAAAATGGTTTTGAAAATCCTTATATCTTCGACGGAATATTTCTACCCCTTTTCCAACACTGAGAATATTTTTCCTCATTTCATTTTATATTCACACTTAGGAAGTATTCCATCTATTCCCTACTTCCAAATTCTCAAAATCATTTACAATTTTATTTGCAAACTCCTTAACTAGTTTACAACGAGTTCTACAAATTTCTGAATTTCCTTAACTAACTCCCTTTAATATTTCCAAAGCCAATTATAACCGCTTATAATTTTCAATTTTCCTTTGTACTTCTTTATGAATTCTATCTCATTTTTCTCCTTTCGAAGCTCATTTTTACTTAACAACTTCGAAATTTTCCTTACTTTCCTTCCCAATTCTATTTTAAGGATTCCCTTGTAAATTCCATATACCAAATAACCATATTTCTAGACTTTCGAGAAGTTTTATAAATACATTCAAAACATTTCAAAACCATACACACACATATATGTGAATAAAAATAAGTATTTAAAGGAAATAATAATATGCGTTTAAGACATATTGGAATAATTATTTAAAATATTAAAAATACTCTTTATGCATTACTTTTTAGAATAGGCTTAAAATTCTGAGATTTATTTAATAAATATTAAGCATTTAAAAAAATAACTTCCAAAGTATTTAAATACTAACTGACTTAAATTTCGTAGTATAATAAATAAAATTTTCCTTTTAAAAAATTAAAACTTAACTTATTAATAAAATATATTTTCAAATCTGGATAACCAAAATTTCAACTTATAACTCCTCTCGAATCCCATCACATCCCTCTCATTCCGGTCTCCTTAACCATCTTTTCTTTAAAAACAATATCCACTAACTTTCTCGCCCTATTTCCATATTCAAATATAAATTCTTCTTGTGAATTTATGTTCCAAATTTATCATCCGATATCACTTTCCTTTATTTATAATCTTCGTTTGTAATTTTTTAATAACTCCTTTGAGTTTCACTAAAAATAATCTCATCTATAAATTCCATTTTATAAATTAAATTTCTTATGAATTCCATTTATTTTGGTCAATGAATTTTTAATATCGATTTCAACTTCTTTTATATTTTCCCAAAAAATCACTTTAAAATCCAGTCTTTAAAAACTAATTCCTTTATATAATTTATTTTAAATCCTCTATTTAAAATATTCTAGCACATTATTTAATACAATCAAAAATCCATTATTTCTTGTTCAAATCAATCTCTTTAAAATAATCCAAATTTCAATATACATATTTTTATATTAAAATTCTCCTTTTAATTTCTTAAAAATTTTAAAAATTATTTATGATATTTAAAATACCCAAATTAACTTTTATGCCATTATAACATTTAAAAATTTACAACACACAATAATCTGGCATTTTATACATATGAAAAATACTAATATATTTGAGGAATCCAATTGGATCCCTCTAACCTATTTTCCCTGCATCCACAAATGTTAGACAACAATAAAAATACCAATCCCACTTCGAGGGGGATATCGCGGTATATAGGGTCATCTGCTATTATATGGGCCGCATAGGGTCTCATCCGCTATATATATGCTGGAATATCAATCACTCCAATATATATACTACTATATATAGATATATAGTCATCCACTGATAATTATAAATTTTTCAATCAATCAAGCATCCAATGATTTAAATTTAAACATTTAAATTTAAATATGGTAATCCAAATGAGTGAGAAATTCTCACCTTGAATTTTTAATTGCGATTCGTTCCAATTTTAGTTAATAGCTGCCTCTAAAAATCTCCAATTAATCCCAGATTAAAATTCTCGATTTTTGTACCTCGTACGAATTTTGTTATCATATTATAAGCATTCAATTTTTTATAACAAAATTAACTACAACATTAATTACAGTGTTAAACACTTAATTACCTCACTTCCTTGCTCGCGAACACGAACGCCACGTCGCCTCGACTGCAACTTCCCGTAATCCCACCTAGCTGCCGAGAAATGAACGGCTTCGACCACCTCACGATTTCCAAAAACCGAACTCCATCTTCTTGAAACCGCGACCTAGTAGACAAGCGCGACACCCCTCATCGAAATCCCTCTACTTGCTCGAACCCTAGTCGCACCCACCACTTGAGCCACCTCCAAGTCTACCGCCAACCGTGTCTTGCCTGTACGCAACTTCGACTCCATACGCCAGCCGCTCGATTGACATGCCTTCCTATCCTGTTGTCGACGAAGCCTTCTGCCACACCACGAGTTTCAATTCGCGTGCGATTTTATTTATTTTTTTGAATCTCGACCGCGAAGGAAGAGAAAGGGTGAAGGTTGGAGGAAGAAGCGGTTTCGACCACGTTTGTCTTATTTTGCCCAGCTTCGAACTGAAAGGGACAAGCAGGGGAAACCACGATTTTTACAGCGGCCATTTTTTTTGAACGAACAAATTATTGAATTTTTAAATTGAGGAGAGGAAGGAACGTTCGTGATTTATAAAAGTGGAGATGTGATGTTAGCGTGTGGGTGTCTACAGTGACCAGAAGGGAAAGAAAAGGCTGATGTGAAAATATAGGTCAAATCGACCTATAATTATACTATTCAAATTTTAAAATGCCTCGATTTACTCAACTCAAAATCTCGAACCCCTATCGAGGCATGTCGCTAGGCGTTTATAATGTTATACCCCTATTTCGAACGTAATGGAAAAGGTTTCGAGCCCTAATTCGATCGTATGGAGAAGATAGCTTTTTGAACCCAATCATTATATTGAATTTTCATATAAATTTCAGCGCGTTCATACTCCGTACGACCAAACGATAACTCTAAAAGCTATAAAATTTAAAATATGACGATAATACATTATTATGGATCCGATGAAACTGGTTACGTCGAATTCCGAGACTGTGTCCCGGATGGCTATTTTTAAATGTCAATTTGAACAAAATATTTTTAAAATTGAACAGATCACTTTCAAATTCAATTTTAAAACTTTTTATCACCTTCATTATTATTAATATAAATTTTACAAGCCTTTAAATAATTTTTATCAAGCTTAAAATTCCAAATTCACCATTTTAACCAATATTCAATTATAAACTTCAATAATTAAATTATCCAATAAATTGCTATATTTAAACCTGAATTTATTTTATAAATAACCCAATTTTCATATTCAAAATCAATCTATAATACAAATTCAATATTTAAAACCATTTAAGTATTCAAGATCGGACAAAGAAAAATCCGGGTCGTTACATATTTGAACTCCGCCTAAGCAGAAGCCGCTATTTTTTTTTCAGACTGCAATAACTTCTTCGTACTAACTCGGAATCTGGCAAAACTTCAATCGATGAACTCCCACCTAAATTACAGATAATATGGTACACTCGGATACTTCATCTTATCAACGCACACTGTAATTCTCCATGGGGCCTGACAATTTACATAAAAAATAACATGCTACCACATCCCCATTTTTGAACTCCGCCTAGTACAGAAGCCGCTAATTTTTTTTGTTCAGACTGCAATAACTTCTTCATACTAATTTGGAATCCGATGAGACTCAATCAATCAACTTCGACCTAAATTACGGGCAATGTGGAATACTCAGATACTTCATCTTGTGAACGCACATTGTAGTTCTCCATGGGACTGACAGTTGTACTTGGAGAATAACAAGCTACCACATCCCCGTATTTGAACCATGCCTAGTGTAGAAGCTGCTATTTTTTTCGTTCAGCCTGCAATAACTTCTTCATACTAACTTAGAATTAGACAAAACTTTGACTGATGAACTCCTACCTAAATTACAGACAATATGGTACAATCAGATACTTTATCTTGTGAACACACACTGTAGTTCACCATGAGGGCTAATAGTTTACTTAAAATAATATGCTGCCACATCTCCATATTTGAACTCCACCTAGTGCAGAAGCCGCTACTTTTCTTGTTTAGACTGCAATAACTTCTTCGTACCAATTCGTAATCCGGCAAGATTTCGATCGGTTAACTCCCACCTAAATTACGGACAATATGTAACACTCGGATACTTCTTCTTGTGAATGCACACTGAAGTTGTCCATGGGGACTGACATTTGTACTTAGAAAATAACAGGCTACCACATTCCTATATTTAAATTCCGCCTATTGCAGAAGCCACTATTTTTTTGTTTGGACTAAATTCTTCATACTAACTCGGAATTCGGCCAAACTTCGACCGATGAACTCCCACCTAAATTACGGACAATATGGTACACTTTGATACTTCATCTTGTGAACAGACACTATAGTTCTCCATGGTGAATGACAGTTGTACTTAGAAATAACAGGCCGTATCGTCATATTTGAGTACTATTTCTCTATGAGATGTAAAAACGTATATTTGGAATTTCAAAAGGACTCTGAGTAAATTTATTCAATGAATTCTCTTTTGTAGCAGTAAAGATAATTCTGAATTGCTGCCGTAAGCAATTTACCAATTTGAATTATGAAGACTTTTTAGGTGAATATCTCCTTCCCCATGGTATCTTTTTGTTCTAATTACTTGTTAATTTAACGCTAATTGCTAGGTCTGTGACTTATGACTAGAAGTTAAATTGGCCCATTGTGAAGTTCTGCTCGGCCCAATACTAAAACCCATTCCTTCCCTATCGATTTACTTTCTTTTCATGGAGTCAAATATAAACCCTAATTTTCTCAATCTACAATTGCCGATTTGGCTGTTGCAAACCCTGGATTTACAGGTGCGTATTTTTCAACTGATTTCAGCTGGATAAATTAAATCAATATGGTATAGTATCGATTTGGGGCTATTTTTTATATTAGAATGTAGTATATCCTATCACTCTTGCTGCTGCTGCTGCTTCTTCTTCTTTTCTTTTCTTTCTTTCTTTTTTTTGGAGAAGCATATGTATATTGTTCTCCGATTACGAGTTAAATCATAACCAGTTACTTCAAAGTGTGTACAAGCAAGTGCTGCAAGTTATTTTCAACCATCCTCTCATTACGGTACGGATGGTGTTTTGCAATTACTTCCCAATGCTCAGGAGATAATTTATCAAAAAGGATATTTAGCTTTGTCATTATTATGTATGTACAAGTAAGGTAAATAACTTATGTAACTAGCCATATTTGGATCAACTAACAGGTGCTAACAAATTTATAAGCGACTAGTAAAGAAATTCAACTTTAACAATCATTGGTCCAAGGTTTTAAACCTTAGATTTTGGTCACGTCTCATCTCGAGGTTTCACACATACGATCTCGGATGAGATAAGTACACCTGTACATCTTAGATTGATATCTTAGATTTTAAAGACTATCTTGGGTTTTAGAGTGACCAAGTTTCTAAAGCTGACATTATTGAAGATTTTTTTATAGCAACTGTTATGTAAATATAATTTTTTAACATAACTTACATGAAAAATAAGATTGATATTTCTTTTTAAAGGAGTGATAACATGATCAACTTGTTCTCCACTGAGCGGGGTCTACTCATCTATGTAATAAAAACAAAAGATTAATACGAAGTCTTTTATTATAATCCACTCGCGAAAAATAAAATAGAATTAGAGGATGGTAGAAAAGTCATTAGAACTACAATTTCTTTTGGATTTACAAAAGAAGTAAAAGAAATATGTAAATGAAAAAGCATAATTTTTTGAGATTTTCTATTGAGATCTTAACTCAAATTACGTTTGAGATCTTAATATTTTGCATGAGATGAGTGTCAAATAAGATATATAAAAATTTGATATCTTATTTCGTCAAAGTTTACACATCCAATTCGAAATGAGATCTCGAGCGAGATTTCAGCTAAGATAACTAGATTTGAAACAGTGCCTTGATCAAATTCTAAGTTCACTATCTTATTTTACTTTTCACATAAAACTATTTAAGGCTAGAACCGCTACGATTGTGGTAGCCGTTGTTATTATCTTCAGCCGTAACCAAAGTTTAAAATTCAATTTTCAATTCCGTTTCGATCACTTGACATTTATACAATTTTCGTTTTAGATTTTTTGAAAATTCCATTTTGATTCCTCTTTCGGATTTTGTTTATTTTTTCTTTTGAATGCACTTTCACATATAATAAACTTACTATATGCTAACAAATATCTATCGTATATATATACGTACATGTGTGTATGCACTTACATTCGTGAAGCCCAATATATATATGTATATATATATATATATATCAAATTATCAATATAAAACCTGTAGCCCAATAACTGTTTTCCTTCTAAAGCTCCTTTTTCCCTTCTAAAGCCCAATATCTCCAACCACATAAGCCCTAACTCTGTCATATTCCTCGTTTTATCGAACTGCCTTTTGATGTTCTAAATTTAGTTTGAAATTTTTCTAAGATGTCCCTCTATTTGTTCTGAAATCCAACATACTTACAACATTTTCGATATTGGTAATTCTTTTAGTTTGTTTAATTCGATGGATGTTGCTTGTAACATCCCACTATTATAGCAACAAATTTTGTTAAAAAAATAATAAATAAATAAAATAAAAATCGTTATGGATATCAAATAAAATTTGGAGTAAAACGCCACGAGCGGAATTGTAAACGAAGACCAAATTGCAGTTGGACAATATCGTGGTTAAGGGTGTAAAAATTTATTTGAGGGGTATAAAATTATTTACCAAAAAACAAAAATAAAGTAGATATGTTTTCATTCGACCTAAGCTCTGCAAACTTATCTCTTTCATAATTATGCATCTTCCTTCGTACCTCTTTCATGGTTATAAATTAACTTATACGTTTAACTTTCTATTTGTAAAGAATCTCTCTACCTATATAAACCGTGCTCTATTCATTTTCTTCCTCTTGAAAATCTAAACTCTATAACGTACGCATCTTCCTCCTACTTCATCTTGCTATATCCAAGTTTTTGTTTCCTTAGCAAAATTAAAGTGAGTATGATATTTTTACCATTATATATATATCATTGTCAGTATGTACGGTCGTTTTTGATTAAATCATATTGTTTACTGTAACTAGTATGCTTTACCAATATGCTCAGTATGCCACCTATTTTTGACACTTTCTTATTTTAAAAAACTTAGTAATCCCCTACGTTAAATTCATCCGAATATACATGAAAAGAAAAACCTTATAATGATGTCTAACATATTCATTATTCACTAGTCTGTAAGCAAATAAACAAAGCAGTGCAATGTTCCTTCTTATATATATAAAAGTAATATAAATATATTTCACTTCTTACTTAAGTTGTATATGCTCAACCATTAATATTTACGTTATCAAGCTATAGTCCATATATCAGTTAGAGTAAGGTAAAGATCAATATAAAAATATTTCACGCATGTAGGTACTTTTGCCAAATATGGAACGAAGTTACTATTTGATTTTTAACATGCTTGCTTTGAAATATAAATAACGTGCGTGCTTGCTGTGAAATATAGTTGAGGTGCATGCTTGCTTTGAAATATAATTAACGTGCATGCTTGCTTTGAAATATAATTGACGTGCATGCTTGCTTTGAAATATAATTAACGTGCATGCTTGCCGTGAAATATAATTGAGGTGCATACTTGCTTTGAAAAATAATTGACGTGCATGCTTGGTTTATAATAA
The DNA here is from genome assembly GCA_030765085.1 of Allium cepa. NCBI lineage: Eukaryota > Viridiplantae > Streptophyta > Magnoliopsida > Asparagales > Amaryllidaceae > Allium > Allium cepa. Next base: position 408,330,886 of record CM060928.1, on the reverse strand, counting down.
AATGAACATTATCCATGCTAGCTTTATAAAGCAACTTTTGTTCCAAAACTTTATCTATTAATAACTCAATATCTATGATGATTTTGGGCATGCAATCAAAAGGAAATATGTAGAGGAAAGTGAGACGAACAAATTGACTAGCTTTCGCCTGACCGAAGGACCCTGTGGTAATCCGAAATGACACGGTTAAGTCCGCGACCATATGATGAACGGAAGCGTTACGGCCAAAACGAAAGGTACTAGCAGGACTGTATTGTATAACGGAACACAACGATGGTCTCGGTTCGGTCATCAGAGGTGTGTAGAGTGGTGAACAAAACCAAAAAGTTTTAGAATACAACGCTACACAATATTTCGTTCACGTACGGACCGCGAACAACTGAAATAAAATACGATCGTACACGACAACGTTACGCGATCACAAAACAGCAGTAAAATAATCCGGTCAACTTATTTTGTAAAACTTAAAAAGAACCGGCGTTTGACGCAAAACGCGTCAACTGAAAATATTTTATTTTGTAAATTAAAAATTATGGAAAAATTCTATAAATTAAATTAAATTGACGTCATCAAAAATCAAGTCTAAATTTGAAACGTATATTTATTATAATTTAAAGTCAAATCCGATGAAGTTCTTCCAAATTGTGTTTACATATTATGTTTATGAATGTTCAAGATGCTATATACTGCAAGTTAATGCTATGTTGCACAAACATGACATTTATATGTGATATAAAATAGAAAATGATACCATTTGGGATAAATGGTATAGTGGGAAGTTAAATATAAAAGAATTTAACCAATGAAGCAAACGAGATAAGGTGAGACTACTAGACGCTAGAATTCATCTTAGCGGACAGGTTCGGGGTCGCTTCCTAAATCGTGATGACTTGGTCCCTCATCACTCATTGTCCAAACGATTTGTTGCACGGATACAACCACGGTGACAGGCGCAGTGCAAACGGAAAATGAGGAAGAATCGAGAGTAATCTCATTGATGGATATGTGGTAAAACAAAGATGAAGATTACAACACGACGTGATGAGCGCCAACGATGAACATGAGAAGATAATGCAACTAATAGATCGTGTGGGGACACCTACAATTTTTGATTGAAAGTTATACGGATGAAAAAGGCCGTAATATCGGTTCAATACAGAGTCTAGTAAGAGTAAATAATGAATAGGATTCACTAGAGATTTCATATCTCGTAAATGAATGACTTGACAGCAGTATGTCTATTGAATAATGAATGCAACTTATAATTGAATATGATGTGATATCCCGGTTGATTAGACTTGCAGCTGTGAATCACTTTAAATAGTGTCACGACACGTGTATGTGAACTAAAATAATTTAATGGATGTGTGCGGGTTTAAATTATGGAGTATGTGACATATTTATTTCTTTTAACATCACATATATAACCCGACTCCACACATTTATATGAGCTATTGTTACACTATTATACTTAGAGCTAGATTTATAGCTTGACTCGAGTTTTTGTTTTGTGACAACTCCTCGGGTCAGACCGAGGCTTTTCAGGATGATTACCTTTTCACATTTTGAGGTGATTTCATACGACATTGAGATGAACGACAACTGGCATACAATATATAAATTTAAGGTAGTTGTAGATTTAGAGCTTCACGGACGTATGCTTGCTACATGTCTCAAAAGAACCGTTAGAGTCATTTGGAGGAGAAATGTTAGAGAGATACAATTAGAGTCCATTGAACTATACTTAGTTGATTATGTGTAGTCATGTCGTATGACCTTCGTATATATTGTTTGTGTATGTATTAGGACGTCATTTTTGAGACAGTTATGTATAGTTGTAGATATATAGTGATAGTCCGACGTCTGTTTGTACCGAGGTATGTGTATATATATCTATCTTTTTTGGCCCGCTGTTCCGTGAAACCATTATATATTGTGTTCTGCTATGTGATTTAGATACAAATTCTCTAAATTCGTGTATACTACATTGTGTCGAGATGAGATACGCATCATTTCAGAAATATTCAGATATTTTAAACGTATCATGCTGATCCAAAGTAGACGAGAGATCGCTTCTTTAGTGCCCACTGATTCGAGCTATCGGACGGCAAACTCGCTCTGATTTTTTGGTCACTAGAGCCAGGCATCAGAGCGTGGTACCAGAGTGAGGATTCAAAAGAATTTGTGTAAATCAGTGATTAGAACATATTTGACCATAAGGGAGTCAGACTTAGTATTTACCCAGTAGGTATAACCCCACGGGAATTAGGATTTACTCGTATAGGTGATAGACGAGTTCTATTGAATGTTTTAAAGAGAAAACAATGGGATAATACTTGATACGTATTTGTATTACATACGTAATTGTTAGTGAAATTTTGTTATATAATAAAATGACAAATGTTCTTTATTAGAAAATGATAGGACCAGGTAGACCCAGAACACGCTCGACAGTTAAGTCACCAAATGGTCAATCAAGCAATCAAAATGTACTTTTAACTGTGGATCAATGGGTCGAAGTCATGAAGCGTGTTCAAGATATGGGCATGCTCAGAGACAATCAAAATCCCGGATCAGAGTTTACCAAGCTCTGCAAAGACTACTCAATCTAGGTGGTAAACCATTCTTGGGAAATGAGGGCATAATGGGAGTTCATGCATGGCTGAGAACATGTGAGAATCTTTGGAGATCTGAATCTCTCCGATCAGGACAAGAGAAGGTTAGCATCTCGACAGTTACAAGGAGGTGTCTTAGATTGGTATGAAGCCATAACTGCTGGAACTACAGAAGAAGACATATCTTGGCAAGAATTTAAAGATATTTTCAAAGCCCATTTTCTGCCTGAAGCAGAGAGAGCAGCACTGCTTCGAAAATTTATTGACCTTACTCAGAAAAATTTATCTGTACCTGAGTATGTCAATGAGTTTAATGCACCATCGAAGTATGGACCAGCACTCATTAACACCCCATTGGAAAATAATGAGAAGTTTGTGCTTGGTTTAAATAATGAACTGAAGGACAAACTACTTACGCAACTTCGATTTCCATTTGAGGAGATTGTGGATAAGGCTTTAAGATTTGAAAAGGTACGAGAGCGAGATTCGGTTTCTGAAAGTCAACCTACTCAGAAAAACCAGCAACAAAGGAAGAGAAAAACCAGCAACAAAGGAAGAGGCCATTCTTCTCGAAGAAGAATGCAAAATTTCGAAAGAATAAACGACCATTCCAATCTAAGCAAGAGGACCAGAAGAAGCAACAATCTAAATCACAAGTAGAATGTTACTTGTGTGGAAAGAAGGGTCATTATGCCAATTAATGTAGAAACACAGGTCAAGGTCCTATGAAGAAATGCTACAATTGCAATGAAATGGGACATATAGTGAGACAACGCACAAAGCCGAAGAAGCAGACTCAAGGGAAAATGTTCGCACTAAATGGTCCCAGTTCAATGAAATCAGATGAGGAAAAACAAGCTTCGGTCCTAAAAGTACAATTTTATGGCATGGATTATATATTAGAATTCTTTTTGATACAGGTGCATCACATTCGTTTATATCGAAAGGAATAGTAAAAAAGTTAAAATTGGATGTATCTTCTCTTAACAATTCTCTTAGGATGACCAATCCTGTTGAAGGATGCGTTACCCTGGGGATGAAATGTAGTGGAATCGTAATTTGCTTATTTGGGCATTCTTTCTCATGTGATTTGTTTATTATGGATTCATTGAGTTATGGAGTTATTTTGGGAATGGACTGGCTCGAGTACTATCAAGCTCAATTATACCGTTCGGAATGAGGAATCACTCTCCAACATCTCGAGTACCCCAAGCGAATCCTTATAGCTCTAGAAAGATCAAATGCTAGTTCAGGTTATTCTTTATTTGCTTTGGAATGCAAAGAAGATGAAATAAGACATATTCTAGTAGTTAGAGATTTTTCTGATATCTTTGAACCAGTTACTGGTCTACCACCACATCGAGCAGTTGAATCCAGGATAGATTTGAAACCTGGGACTCAACCTTTTCGTAGACCACCTAATCGAATGTGCCCCAGTGAGATGGAAGAATTAAGATCTCAAATAGAGGATCTTGAGCAAAAGAATTTCATTAGAACGAGTAGTTCTCCTTGGGGAGCATCGGCTTTATTTGTTAAAAAGGCAGATGGATCTCTCCGACTCTATATAGATTATAGAAAATTGAATGACTATACCGTCAAGAATATCCACTGCCAATGATTGATGATCTATTCGATCAACTAAGTTGTGCAAAGGTTTTTCACAACTAGATCTAGCCACAGGTTTTCATCAACTAAGAGTTGCAGAAGATAGTATTCCACTAACAATATTTCGAACTAGATACGGTTCCTACGAATGGTTAGTAATGTCATTCGGATTAACGAATGCCCAGTTTATTTTGTTGATTTGATGATTAGAGTTTTCAGAAGCTATTTGGACAAGTTTGTCCTAGTTTTTATTGATGATATCCTCGTCTACTCAAAGACAGAAGAAGAGCATGTGATTCATTTGAAACTGGTGTTAGAAACTTTAAGAGAACACCAACTTAAAGCAAAATTTTCAAAATGTCACTTTTGGCAGAAGAAAGTGAAATTTTTGGGACATATAGTCTCGGAGAAAGGAATTTCAGTTGACCCAGCTAAGGTCGTAGCTATTCAAAAGAGGAGGCGACCCGAATCAATAACTGAAATCAGAAATTTCTTGGGTTTATCAAGATATCATAGAAGATAAAAGATTTTTTCAAGATTTCTGCTCCGCTAACTAATTTAACAAAGAAAGGAGTTAAATTTATAAAATTTATTTGGTGAGATAAATGTGAAGGGGCTTATCAGAAGTTGAAAGAATTACTTTCTAACGCTCCAATATTAATAGTTGCAGAAGGAAATCAGGATCTAATAGTATGCACAGATGTCTGTGGAACAAGGCTTGGTGCATATTAATGCAACAAGACAGGGTTGTAGCATATGCGTCTAGACAACTCAGGCCTCATGAAGTAATGTATGCAACTCATGATCTTGAGTTAGCAGCCGTGGTATTTTCCTTGAAACTTTGGCGGCATTATTTATTAGAAGGAAGGTTTGTTTTATACACAGATAACAAATCGCTAAAATATTTGTTCTCTCAAAAAACTTGAATATGAGACAACAACGATAGTTAGAATTTCTAGCTGCGTATGACCTAGAAATTCAGTATACGCCAGGTAAAAGCAATAAGGTGGCAGATGCTCTCAGTCGCAAACACCATGCCATAGTATCAATGATGTTGATAGAATGGAAAGAATTAGAAGTGTTATCTTCTTGTAACCTTCAGTTTAGAAGAGTGGATGAAACAATGGCCATGTTGGCAAGTCTGGATATTCGACCGAGTTTACTCGATCGAATTCAAGCTAATCAAACAAATGACCCATTCCTAGCCGATTAAATTAATAAATTGATTAATGGAAATGCATCTGAAGATCTCAGCAAGTTCGAGTTAGACTTGAAGGGAAACATGAAATTTAAAGGAAGACTGTGTGTTCCTAATACAGCCGATTTGAGAAAAGAAGTTCTAGACGAATGTTATCGATCTTTATTTTCTATACATCCTGGTGGTACAAAGATGTACAATGATATGAAGCGGATGTACTATTGGGAAGGCATGAAGAAGGACATCGGTGAATATGTGAAACGGTGTGTTACGTGCCAGTTAGTTAAGGACGAGCATCAAAAGCCCAATGGACTTTTATTACCTCTCGAAGTTCCTCAATGGAAATGGGAGCATATTTCTTTGGATTTCATTGATGGACTCCCAAATCAAGGTCAGGAATGAAAGTATATCAGCGACAGTTGATAGACTCACTAAAAGTGTCCATTTCGTTTCTGTTAGAATGAATAGAACCGCAGAAAGTTTAGCAAAACTATTCCTAAAACATATTGTACGATTGCATGGAATTTCAAAGAATATAGTATGCGATCGTGATCCGATATTTACCAGTCAATTCTGACAAAGCTTGCATTCAGTCTTGGGTGTACAACTCAATCTAAGCACAACATACAATCCTCGGACGGATGGACAAACTGAAAGAATAAATCGAGTTGCAGAAGATCTACTCAGGATATGTATCTTAGTGTTTGGGGGTTCATGGGAAGAATATCTTTATTTGATTGAATTCTCCTACAATAATAGTTTCCAATCCAGTATTGGTATGACACCATTTGAAGCTTTATATGAAATATCATATCGTTCTCCAACCTGTTGGTTAGAGACTGAAGATAGACTTATACTAGGACAAGATATGGTCTGAGAAATGACTGAGAAGATCGAGCTTATCAGAGATCGTATTAAGATTGCTCAGTCTCAACAAAAGAGCTATGCTGACCAAAGTAGAAAGGATCTAGAATTCGCGATCGGAGACTATTTTTATAAAGGTATCTCCAATGAAAGGAGTTATAAGATTTGAAAAACAGGAAAATTAGCTCTAAGGTATATTGGACCTTATCCAGTTATGGAGCGTATATGAAGCCTTGCTTACCGAGTTGAATTACCAATATATCTATCTGGAGTTCATAACGTGTTACACGTATCCCCATTAAGGAAATGTATACAGGATTCTGATATTATTATAAAATCAAAGCAGCTAGAGGAACTAGAGATTAAACCGAACTTGACTTTCACCGTTGAACCAACTAGAATAGTGGACTCAAAGATAAAGCAGTTAAGAAACAAGCAAGTTCCACTAGTCAAAGTTCAATGGTCAGATAATCCCAAAGACTGCACTTGAGAAACTGCGGAGCAAATTAGGAAATCACATCTTGAGTTAATTGAAACCCATTAGGTATGTATTTATATGTTCATCGAGTCATGGATGTTAGGACTTTATTAGTCGATCAAACGATTTTTAATATACAATACCATACAGTACACTCTAATAAATTGCGAGGACGCAATTTCTTTAACGATGGAAGTCTGTAACATCCCACTACTATAGCAATAAATTTTGTTACAAAAAAGGTAATAAATAAATAAAAGTGGAAATTAGCCACAAGGGCCTCTTTAGCAAGTGCAATTAGGTTATATGACACACAACTGAAATAATTACTTTTAAGGACAAAATGCAAAATAATTAGTTTTTAATGTCTAAAAACCTATGAAATTATGTCCTTGAAAGTAATTGGTTTGCTGATTTTGTCCTTAAAAGTAATTATTATGTTGAATTTGACCTTAAAATCAATTTCTATAGATGTGTGTCGTAGAAACTAATTGGACTACAAAGTTTGTCCTTCTAGTGAAATGCCCTTAAATAAAATAAAAATCGTTATGGATATCAAATAAAATTTGGAGTAAAACGCCACGAGCGGAATTGTAATATGAGACCAAATTGTGGTTAAAGGTAATATTGTGGTTAAGGGTATAAAAATTTATTTGAGGGATATAAAAATTATTTACTGAAAAATAAAATAAAGTAGATATGTTTTCGTTCGACCTAAGCTCTGCAAACTTATCTCTTTTCATATTATGCACCCTCCTTATCTCTTTCATGATTATAAATTATATGTTTAACTTTCTATTTGTGAAGAATCTCGCTACCTATATAAACCGCTGCCCAATTCATTTTCTTCCTCTTGAAAATCTGAATTCTATAACGTAGGCATCTTCCTCCTACTTCATCTTGCTATATCCAAGTTTTTGTTTCCTCAGCAAAAATCAAAGTGAGTATGATATTTTTACCATTATATATATCAATGTCAGTATGTACGGTCGTTTTTGATTGAATCATATTGTTTACTGTAACTAGTATGTTTCACTAATATGCTCAGTATACCACCTATTTCTGACACTTCCTTATTTTAAACAACTTAGCAATCCCCTACGTTAAATTCATCCGAATATACATGAAAAGAAAAACCTTATAATGATGTATATTCATTATTCACTAGTCTGTAAGCAAATATACAAAGCAGTGCGATGTTCCTTCTTATATATATATATATATATATATATATATATATATATATATACAGTGGCGGATCTAGAATATTCAAACCGGAGGGTCATAATATTAGCAAGTTTCAAACTGGGGGTCATAATAGTAGCAAGTTCTTATTTTTAATTGAAAATGAGATTTGAAGAACACGAAGCAGGGATTTGAGTTTTAGTTTTAATTGCGAATTGAGGTATATTTGTAATTTTTGGCAAGTTCAAGGGGGTCAATTGACCCTCCTTGCCCCTACATAAATCCGCCTCTGTGTATATATATATATATATATATATATATAAAAGAAAATATAAATATATTTCACTTCTTACTTAAGTTATATATGCTCAGCCATTAATATTTACGTTATCAAGATATAGTCCATATGTGAGTTAAAGTAAGGTAAAGACTAGTATAAAAATATTTCATGCATGCAGGCACTCTTGCCAAATATGGAACGAAGTTGCTATTTGAATTTTAACATTCTTGCTTTGAAATATAATCTACGTGCATGTTTGCTTTGAAATATAGTTGAGGTGCATGCTTGCTTTGAAATATAATTGACGTGCACACTTGCTGTGAAATATAATTGAGGTGCATGCTTGCTTTGAAATATAATTAACGTGCATGCTTGCCGTGAAATATAATTGAGGTGCATCCTTGCGTTGAAATATAATTGATGCACATGCTTGCTGTGAAATATAATTGAGCTGCATACTTGATTTATAATATAATGAACACTATCCATGCTAACTTTATAAAGCAACTGTCTTTGCAAAACTTTATCTATTAATAACTCAATATCTATGATGATTTTGAGCATGCAACCAAAAGGAAATATATAGAGGGAAGTGGGACGAACAAATCGTCTAGCTTTCATCTGACCGATGGACCATGTGGTAATCAAAAATGACACCGTTAAGTCCGCGATCGTATGATGAACGGAAGCGTTACGGCCAAAACGGAAGATACCAGCAGGATTGTATTGTATAGCGGAACACAACGATGGTCTCGGTTCGGTCATCGGAGGTGTGTAGAGGTGAAAAAAACCAAAAAGTTTTAGAGCACAAGGCTATGCAATATTCCGTTCGCGTACAGACCGCGAACAACTGAAATAAAAATACGATCGCGCACGACGACGTTACGCGATGACAAAATAACAATAAAATAATCCGATTAACTTATTTTGTAAAACTTCAAAAGAACCGGCGTTTGATGCAAAACGCGTCAACCGAAAATATTTTATTTTCTAAATTAAAAATTATGGAAAAATTCTATAAATTAAATTAAAATGACGTCATCAAAACTCAAGTCTAAATTTGAACTGTATATTTCATTATAATTTAAATCCGTTGAAGTTCTTCCAAATTGTGTTTACATGTTATGTTTATGAATGTTCAAGATGCTATATACTGCAAGTTAATGCAATGTTGCACGAACGCGACATTTATATGTGATATAAAATAGAAAACGATATCATTTTGGGATAAATGATATATTGGAAGGTTAAATGCAAAAGAATTTAACCGATGAAGCAAACGAGACGAGATGAGACTGCTAGACATGAGAATCCATCCTAGCGGACAGATTCAGGTCGCTTCCTGAATCGTGATGACCTGGTCCCTCATCACTTATTGTCGAAACGATCTGTTGCACGGACACAACCACGGTGACAGGCGCGGTGCTAACGGAAAATGAGGAAGAATCGAGAGTAATCTCGTTGATAGATATGTGTACAACACAATGGGGTGAGCGCCAACGGTGAGCAAGAGAAGATAGTGCAACTAATAGATCGTGTGGGGGAATCCACAATTTCTGATCGAAAGATATGCGGATGAAAAAGGCCGTAATATCGGTGCGATACGGAGTCTAGTAAGAGTGAATAATAAATAGGATTCACTAGAAATTTCATACCTCGTAAATGAATGACTTGACGACAGTATGTCTATCGATAATGAATGCAACTTATAAATGAATAGGATGTGATATCCCGGTTGATTAGAGTTGCAGCTGTGATTCACTTTAAATAGTGCCACGACACGTGTATTTGAACTAAAATAATTTAATGGGATATAGACGAGTTTAGATTATGGAGTGTGACATATTTTTTTTAATATCACATATATAACCCGACTCCACGCATTGATATGAACCATTGTTACACTATTATACTCGCAGCTAGATTTATAGCCTGACTCGAGGTTTGTTTTGTGACAACTCCTCGGGTCAGACCGAGGCTTTTCAGGATGATTACCTTTTCACGTTTTGAGATGATTTCATACGACATTGATATGGACGACAACTGACATACAATATATAAATTTAAGGTAGTTGTAGATTTAGAGCTTCATGGACGTACGTTTGCTACATGTCTCAAAGGAACTGTTAGAGTCATCTGGAGGAGGAATGTTAGAGAGATACATTTAAGAGTTCGTTGAACTATGCTAAGTTGATTTTGTGTAGTCATGTTGTATGTCCTTTGTCTATGTTGTCCGTGTATGTGTTAGGACGACATTTTTGGGGCAGTTATGTATAGTTGTAGGTACATGGTAATAGTCCGACGTCTGTTTAACGGCACTAAAGGAGCGATCTCTCGTCTACACTACTTTGGATCAACATGGATACAGTTTAAAGTATCTGAACATTTCAGAAATGATACGTATTTCATCTCGACACAATATAGCATACACGAGTAAGATAATTTGTATCTAAATCACATGGCAGAACACAATATATAATAGTTTCACAGAACAGCGGACCAAAAAATGTAGATATATATACACATACACAGGTACACAAAATCAACTTAGCATAGTTCAACGGACTCTTAAATGTATCTCTCTAACATTCCTCCTCCAGATGACTTTAACGGTTCCTTTAAGACATGTAGCAAGGGTACGTCCGTGAAGCTCTAAATCTACAACTACCTTAAATTTATATATTGTATGCCAGTTGTCGTCCATCTCAATGTCGTATGAAATCACCTCAAAACGTAAAAAGGTAATTATCCTGAAAAGCCTCGGTCTGACCCGAGGAGTTGTCACAAAACAAACCTCGAGCCAGGCTATAAATTTAGCTGTGAGTATAATAGTGTAACAATGGTTCATATAAATGTGTGGAGTGGGGTAATATATGTGATATTAAAAGAAATATGTCACACTCCATAATCTAAACCCGCCCACATTCCATTAAATTATTTTAGTTCAAGTACATGTGTCGTGACACTATTTAAAGTGAATCACAGCTGCAACTCTAATCAGCCGTGATATCACATCCTATTCATTTATAAATTGCATTCATTATTCAATAGACATACTGCCATTAAGTCATTCATTTACGAGGTATGGAATTTCTAGTGAACCCTATTTATTATTCACTCTTACTAGATTCTGTATCGAACCGATATTACGGCCATTTTCATCTGCATTTCTTTCGATCAGAAATTGTGGGTGCCCCCACACGATCTATTAGTTGCACTATCTTCTTCTGTTCACCGTTGGCGCTCACCCCGTTGTGTTGTAATCTTCATCTTTGTTTCACATATCAATCAATGAGATTACTCTCGATTCTTCCTCATTTTCCGTTTGCACTGTGCCTGTCACCGTGTTTGTGGACGTGCAACAGATCATTTGGACAATCAGCGATGAGGGACCAGGTCATCACGATTCAGGGAGCGACCTTGAATCTATCCGCTAGGATGGATTCTAGCGTCTAGTAGTCTCATCTCGTCTCGTTTGCTTCATCGGTTAAATTCTTTTGCATTTAACTTTTCAATGTATCATTTATCCCCAAAATGATATCGTTTTCTATTTTATATCACATATAAATGTCATGTTCGTGCAACATAGCATTAACTTGCAGTATATAACATCTTAACATTCATAAACATAACGTGTAAATACAATTTGAAAGAACTTCATCGGAATTAAATTATAATGAAATATACGTTTCAAATTTAGACTTGATTTTTGATGACGTCATTTTAATTTAATTTACAGAATTTTTCAATAATTTTAATTTAGAAAATAAAATATTTTCGGTTGATGCGTTTTGCGTCGAACGCCGGTTCTTTTGAAGTTTTACAAAATAAGTTAACCGGTTTATTTTATTGTTATTTTGTGATCGCGTAACGTTTTCGTACGCGATCGTATTTTTATTTCAGTTGTTCGCGGTCCGTACGTGAACAGAATATTGCGTAGCGTTGTACTCTAAAACTTTTTGGTTTTGTTCATCCCTCTGCACACCTTCGAAGACCGAACCGAGACCATCGTTGTGTTTCGCTATACAACACAGTCCTGCTAGTACCTTCCGTTTTGGCCGTAACGCTTCCGTTCATCATACGGTCGCGGACTCAACGGTGTCATTTCTGATTATCACGGGGTCCGTCGGTCAGGCGAAAGCTAGTCGATTTGTTCGTCTCACTTCTCTCTACGTATTTCCTTTTGATTGCATGTTCAAAATTATCATAGATATTGAGTTATTAATAGATAAAGTTTTGGAACAAAAATTGCTTTATAAAGTTAGCATGGATAATGTTCATTTTATTATAAATCAAGCATGCACGTCAATTATTTTTCAAAGCAAGCATGCACCTCAATTATGTTTCACAGCAAGCATGCACGTTAATTATATTTCAAAGCAAGCGTGCACGTCAATTATATTTCACAGCAAGCGTGCACCTCAATTATATTTCACAGCAAGCATGTGTTATCCCAACTTTTGGCAAAGCTGAGATACCCAAAATTGACTGAAAATCGATAATCAACGAGTCATGAATATCAACTATGCATCAGGATAACCATGGATATCGGTGAATTTTATCCAAGTCCGGATCGGGCTGCAATTGATGAGACACGTTAAGCAAAACCGTGAAATCCAACGTCTCAAATTTTGAGTCAATCCGAGTTCGTATGTTCAAGTTATCATCGATGCAAATCGGAGGGAATAACCCTAAGTTCGAATCCATAGGCGAAAGTACTGTTCGAATCCATCGGTGCAACCTCTGTTCGAATCCAGTTGTTCGACTCCACCAGATTGCTTCGCCTCCATTTGCGTTCTCATCGATCAGAAGCGAGTTGGTCTCACGCCTGCCCTGTTCGAATCCAACATAACGAAATCCTTCGAATCCACGATTTCACCCTGCTTCGTATCCATCCAGTGTCCTTGCTTCGAATCCATGGAAGAGGGTGTGTTCGAATCCATCCGCTAATGCACATCACGATCGATTCGAACGTGTCTCCGTTCGAATCCCTTTGTGAACGAAGCCTTCGAATCCACTAGGTCAAGGCGGCAAAAACACGGAGTCGACCCAGTCAACTCGGAGTAAATAGAGGATCGACACGAAGAATGCGCACCACGTCATCACGAAAGGGCGTGAAGCCATCGAGTCGAACCCATCGATTCGAAGGGTATGGAGTCGAAGCAAGCAACTTGCTCGAGAATAGCAATTCGAATCGACCATATCTTGAAATCTACAAGTCCAAATGCAATGAATTTTTTACAGGAGCTTACATACATGTTGAAGAATGCCCACGCCAAATTTCATCTCGATTGGATGATTTTTTGATCGATTCGAATGGAGTTCGAATCGATCCAAAGTGGGCCCTAATTTCCTAAGGTCGGGCATGTGGGCCCCCTCACGTGCCAGAAGTGGTCTATCGGATTTTTAGGAGAAATATCAGCCTCCTACAACTATAAATAGAGCCACAGGTCATTCAGAAAAGGGGATCTTGATTCGGAAGCGTCCAGACTCTACCAGACTCTACTGTGCACTTCACTACTACCGTTGTACTCGAATTTTAGAGCTATAATCCATTGTAATCCGTTGTAATCATCTGTAATCAGCGAAGAACATCAATAAAAAGAAAAACCTTTGAAGTGGACGTAGGCCGGAGATAGCCGAACCACTATAAATCGTGTGTTCTTGTTCATTATTTCTGAATTGCTCCCTGTTGCTTGCTTAAATCTGTGATTTGTGTTTGAATATTGTTGATTTATATTCATCCACTGGTGCTTTCACAACACTTGGGGTTTGTGACCAATTTTGGCGCAAACAACATGAACGTTAATTATATTCAAAGCAAGCATGCACGTCAAGTTAATGCTCACTATTTTATGTACGTTCACTAACGCTATTATGTTATTTATATTACAAAGTTCTTTATATTACAAAGTAAGCATCTTAAAAATCAAACATCAACTTTGTTCCATATTTGGCAAAAGTGCCTGCATGCATGAAACATTTTTATACTAATCTTTACCTTACTCTAACTTATATATGGATCATAGCTTGATAACGTAAATATTAATGGTTGAGCATATACAACCTAAGTAAGAAGTGAAATATATTTATATTTACTTTTATATATATAAGAAGGAACATTGCACTGCTTTGTATATTTGCTTACAGACTAGTGAGAGATGGATATGCTAGACATCGTTATAAGGTTTTGCTTTTCATGTATATTTGGATGAATTTAACTTTACTAAGTTGTTTAAAATAAGAAAGTGTCAAAAATAGGTGGTATACTGAGAATATTAATGAAGCATACTAGTTATAGTAAACAATATGATTTAATCAAAAATGACCATACATACTAACATTGATTTTTGCCGAGAAAACAAAAACTTGAATTGCAAGATGGAGTTGGAGGAAGATGCATATGTTATAGAGTTCAGATTTTCAAAAGGAAGAAAATGAATAGGGCAGCGGTTTATATAGATAGAGAGAGATTCTTCACAAATAGAAAGTTAAACATATAAGTTAATTTATAATCATGAAAGTGATAAGGAGGGTGCATAATTATGAAAGAGATAAGTTTGCAGAGCTTAGGTCGAAGGAAAATATTTACTTTTTTTTTTTCAGTAAATAATTTTTATACCCTCAAATAAATTTTTATACCCTTGACCGCGATATTGCCCTACCGCAATTTGGTATCCGATTACAATTCCGCTCGTGGCGTTTTGCTGCAAATTTTATTTTATATCCATAATGATTTTTATTTTATTTATTCGTTACTCTTTTTTTAACTAAATTTAGTGCTACATGTTAAAACAACAGTGGGATGTCACAGATTTCCCCCTTAAAGAAATTGCGTCCTCGCAATTTAATGAAAAGTATTGTATGATATTCGTATATAAAAAAAAACGTCATTTCAACTAATAATGTCCTAACATCCATGACTCAATAAATATATAAATACGTACCTAATGTGTTTCAATTAACTCAGGATGTGATTTTATAATTTGCTCCGCAGTTTTCCAAGTGCAGTCTTTGGGATTATCCGACCATTGAACTTTGATTAGTGGGACTTGTTTGTTTCTTAACTGCTTCATCTTTGAGTCCACTATTCTAGCTGGTTCAACGGAGACCTCAATTATACTAGTTGTAGTAATTGAAGACCAAATTGCGGTAGGGCAATATCGCGGTTAAAGGTATAAAATTTTTATTTGAGGGGTATAAAAATTATTTACTGTAAAAATAAAATAAAGTAGATATGTTTTCATTCGATCCAAGCTCTGCAAACTTATCTCTTTCATAATTATGCACCCTCCTTATCTCTTTCATGATTATAAATTAACTTATATGTTTAACTTTCTATTTGTGAAGAATCTCTCTCTACCTATATAAACCGCTGTCCTATTCATTTTCTTCCTCTTGAAAATCTAAACTCTATAACGTACGCATCTTCCTCCTACTTCATCTTGCTATATCCAAATTTTTGTTTCATCAACAAAAATCAAAGTATGATACTTTTACCATTATATATATCAATGTCAGTATGTACGGTCGTTTTTGATTAAATTATATTGTTTACTGTAACTAGTATGCTTCACTAATATGCTCAGTATACCACCTATTTTTGACACTTCTTATTTTAAACAACTTAGTAATCCCCTGCGTTAAATTCATCCGAATATACGTGAAAAGAAAAACCTTGTAACGATGTCTAACATATCCATTATTCAGTAGTCTGTAACCAAATATACAAAGCAGTGCAACGTTCCTTCTTATATATAAATAAATATAAATATATTTCACTTCTTACTTAAGTTGTATATGCTCAACCATTAATATTTACGCTATCAAGCTATAGTCCATATATGAATTAAAGTAAGGTAAAGACTAGTATAAAAATATTTTATGCATGCAGGCACTTTTGCCAAATATGGAACGATTTGCTATTTGATTTTTAACATGCTTGCTTTGAAATATAATTAACTGCATGCTTGCTGTGAAATATAATTGAGGTGCATGCTTGCTGTGAAATATAATTGTGGTGCATGTTTGCTGTGAAATATAATTGAGGTGCATGCTTGCTTTGAAAAATAATCGACGTGCATGCTTGGTTTATAATAAAATGAACATCATCCATGCTAACTTTATAAAGCAACTTTTGTTTCAAAACTTTATCTATTAATAACTCAATATCTATGATGATTTTGAGCATGCAGCCAAAAAGAAATATGTAGAGGGAAGTGAGACGAACAAATCGACTAGCTTTTGCATAACCGGCGGACCCCGTGGTAATCAGAAATGACACCGTTAAGTCCGCGACCGTATGATGAACGGAAACGTTACGGCCAAAACAGAAGGTACCAACAGGGCTGTGTTGTATAGCGGAACACAACGATAGTCTCGGTTCGGTCGTCGGAGGTGTGTAGAGGGGTGAACAAAACCAAAAAGTTTTAGAGTACAACGCTATGCAATATTCCGTTCGCGTACGGACCGTGAACAACTGAAATAAAATACGATCGCGCACAACAACGTTACGCGATCACAAAACAACAATAAAATAAACAAGTTAATTTATTTTGCAAAAGAACCGGCGTTTGACGCAAAACGCGTCAACCGAAAATATTTTATTTTCTAAATTAAAAATTATGAAGAAATTCTATAAATTAAATTAAAATGATGTCATCAAAAATCAAGTCTAAATTTGAAACGTATATTTTATTATAATTTAAATTCAATTTCGATGAAGTTCTTCTAAATTGTGTTTACATGTTATGTTTATGAATGTTTAATATATACTGCAAGTTAATGCTATGTTGCATGAACACGGCATTTATATGTGATATAAAATAGAAAACGATATCATTTTGGTGATAAATAGTATATTGGAAAGTTAAATACAAAAGAATTTGGATGAATTTAACCAATGAAGCAAACGAGACGAGATGAGACTACTAGACGCTGGAATCCATCCTAGCGGAGAGATTCAGGGTCGCTCCTTGAATCGTGATGACCTGGTCCCTCATCACTCATTGTCCAAACGATCTGTTGCGCGGACACAACGGCGGTGACATGCGCAGTGCAAATGGGAAACGAGAGAGAATTGAAAGTAATATGTGGTAAAACAAAGATGAAGATTATAGCACAACAACATGAGCGCCAACGATGAACATGAGAAGATAGTGCAACTAATAGATCGTGTGGGGGCACCCACAATTTCTGATCGAAAAATATATGGATGAAAAAGACCGTAATATCGGTTCGATACAAGGTCCAGTGAGAGTGAATAATGAATAAGATTCACTAGAAATTTCATACCTCGTAAATGAATGACTTGACAGTAGTATGTCTATTGAATAATGAATGCAACTTATAAATAAATAGAATGTGATATCCTGGTTGATTAGAGTTGCAGTTGTGATTCACTTTAAATAGTGCCACGACACGTGTATTTGAACTAAAATAATTTAATGGGATGTGGACGGGTTTAGATTATGGAGTGTGTGACATATTTATTTCTTTTAATATCACATATATAACCCGCCTCCACGCATTTATATGAACCATTGTTACACTATTATACTCACAGCTAGATTTATAGTTTGACTCGAGGTTTTGTTTTGTGACAACTCCTCGGGTCAGACCGAGGCTTTTCAGAATGATTACCTTTTCACGTTTTGAGGTGATTTCTTACGACATTGAGATGGACGACAACTAGCATACAATATATAAATTTAAGGTAGTTGTAAATTTAGAGCTTCACGGACGTACGCTTGCTACATGTCTCAAAGGAACTGTTAGAGTCATCTGGTGGAGAAATGTTAGAGAGATACATTTAGAGTCCGTTGAACTGTGCTAAGTTGATTTTGTGTAGTCATGTCGTATGTCCTTTGTATATATTGCCTGTGTATGTATTAGGATGTCGTTTTTGGGGTAGGTATGTATAGTTGTAGATATATGGTGATAGTCTGACGTCTGTTTTTACGTATGTATATGTGTATGTATGTGTGTGTGTGTGTGTGTGTGTGTGTATATCTTTTTTGGTCCGCTGTTCTGTGAAACTGTTATATATTGTGTTGTGCTATGTGATTTAGATACAAATTCTCTGAACTCGTGTATACTACATTGTGTCGAGATGAGATACGTATTATTTCGGAAATGTTCAGATATTTTAAACGTATCCATGTTTATCCAAAGTAGTGTAAACGAGAGATCGCTACTTTAGTGCCCACTGATCCGAGCTATCGAACGGTGAACTCCCTCTAATATTTCGGTCACTGGAGCCGGGGCGTCACAACGTCGCTTCTCTGATCTTTTAGTATTTCAAAGGTTTTTCGTTCTTGTATCATTTTTTGATGTGAATTTTGTTTTTTTAACCAATTTGATCCGAAATCGGAATTTGTAAGCAATTCTGTCCCGATCAGTGTCGAAACCTGACCGGGATGACCAGAATTCTAAAGTGTCGGATGAAATCTTGAACCTTGACCGTGACCACAATATTTATTGCTAATGATTAAATTTTTCCACCATCACCATAACCATTTGTGATGGCTAACCATTATATTTTTAAATTTGAACCTTTTTCTATATATTTTATAAATTATGTACATTGCTGTTGACAAATAAATACATGGTTATAACTTTTCTTCACGAACTAATTTATATATGTAAATAAAATAAATCATGTATACACGTTATTAGTGGATAAAGGCACATGTTATAATATACGTTATCTCCTTTAACTTAAATTACTAAATTGCATATTTCATTGTGAAATATCAAATAGAAAATCATGTATGGTTGGTAAGGTTTACCGTTGCTACCGTAATCTTTCACAGCTATCGTAACTATTAACGTGGTAGACACTAACCGTATGAACGACTAGGATCTAACGGTTAATGGTTCAACTGTAACGGCGCTATTTAAAGTTTCAGCACACATACCTATAAGTTGTTACAAAAAGTCTTTTCATGGGCAATATGTTTCGTTTTTAGCTAAAACTGCTTTAAAGTTGGAATACTTTCGAACATCAAATTTCCCTCACTCTTGGGACTTATAATAAACCTTGTCGTGGACTATATAATTTTCCCCCAACCTGAACCGTATGCACTTAAAAGCTCCGCTTAAGTCTTGCTGAAGTGCTTAAAACTCTTCGACCGTTTTTTTTCTTTCCGTTTAGCGCTTCTAAGTAATGAATCCGTTTAAAGCTCTGCTATTTACTGTTAAGTCTGCTAAACTAGTGATTTATTATAACACATGCTTTAGCAGTTTTAATATAAAATAGTTTATTTGAGCAATTTACTTTTGAATCAAATTAACAAAGTTATAGTATAAGCTTAGGTTCATTGCACAAGCAATCGATGTAAGTTAGAACATTATTTCTAGTCTTCAAGTATGAAATGTATGAATTAAAGGAATCTTTGGTTTTGTTATATAGGCGTAAACGTGTTTCTTTTTCATACGCCATTGATGTGGGGATGGTAATAAATCTTTTTCGAAAATTGGTGTATCCTCAATGCAACTTTTTGCACCACCGTTTTTGTCTGCCATACCCCAATTTTATTCCCATTTTAGTTTTTTGCACCTCCACCACGGAACTGCTAAGCGTTTTAATGGCTGAACCTTGAGATAGACGTGGTAATCAGACTTGGAATCTTCAAAACACATGTGGAGAGCTGGATATGGGATACTGGCGAATTCAAAATATAAATCTCAAAACTGCTGTAATATGTTGGATTCTTATGTGAAATTATACTTGCATTAACCAGTCAATGATATATGCTAGAAGAGCTTTGCATCATACACATTATACAAGTATGTCCACACGGGATGTGACCAAATTCCGAGATTTTAAACCTTGGGTAAAATGGTCAGGACAGGTTATTTGGTGTCAAGCTACTTGAGGTCTAGGTTATAACCAATTGCTATGTTTAGTTTGTATGATTTTATTAAAACTAACCACATTGCATATGCCTAATTATCGATCTATTAAAATGCACTCAACTTATTTGTTGCTTTAAAATACGAAATTTATTTTCTCTACCCTCACCACCACTTTATAATATTAATGAAATCGGAAGATGGTTAATATACGAGTAAACCCACCTACGTGCAAACTCCCTTGGCTACATCAAATGAAATAGTACTTTATAGTCTATTTATTTATTACACTATATCATAAATGTTCTACAACTTATAAAGCAGTTTTTTGTAGTTCAGCAAAAACTGTTGAGTTATGGACATTATCGACAATGAAGATGATGGTACAATATGTCTAGGAGAATCTTTCTTTGTCGACCGGAACTACGAGATTGAAACGTTTACATTTGGGAGTCATATTCTTCAGCTCTACTGCCTGCATTCAGCATCTACCGACTATGATCTTACTGGGCAATTAGTTTGGCCAGGTGCAGTTTTGATGAACAATTACCTCTCTAATAACACTGAAATCCTTGAAGGAAAATCAATCATTGAGCTAGGTTCCGGAATTGGTATTACTGGCATTCTCTGTAGTAAATTTTGCCATGAAATTGTATTAACTGACCACAACGATGAGGTTCTGGATATTATAAAGAAAAACATGGAACTTGTATCGTTGTCTAGCTGTGAAAATTCAGCCATTTTGTCAGCAGAGAAATTAGAGTGGGGAAACTGTAATCAGATAAGAGAGATCATAGAGAAGCATTCAAGTGGGTTTGATCTCATCCTTGGTGCTGATATCTGCTTTCAGCAATCAAGTGTTCCTTTACTCTTCAGTACTGTTGCAAAGCTTTTTGAGATTCAGGGAGGCAAATGCAAATTCATATTGGCATATGTGTCTAGGGCTAAGATCATGGATACTATAGTCCTTAATGAATGTGCTAAGCATGGAATGAAGGTTAATGAAGTCGGTGGGACAAGATCAATAATTTCCAACCTTGAAGGCGTTATATTTGAGATATCACCTAGCTGAAAGGTTAGTGTTATATATATGGATATAACTTATTTAAAGCTATCATCAGTTTTTTTTAATATGTTTTTATTCAGTCTGTAGAAAATGAAATGCAAGGGATGAGTCAATATATTGTGATACTCTTTGTCTATCATTGAGAAATAATAGCCTGTTTTATGATGCTCATGAAAATTAATTCAAACAACAAATTTGGTGGTTAAATATTTTGTAAGTTTGTTTTGTTGCGTCTGAGAGGATTTAAATTTTGTTTTCTTTTCTGATGATTCGTCTACACATCAGACAAGTACATGCTGTAGAGAATGTAAACCGATAGCTAAGTTTTATTGGTATGTTTTGTTACAGGCTTTCCTTTCCATGCAATTATGGCTGATTTAACTTTATTCTGGGTTCCTGAATGGATGATATATGACTCGTTTGTTTTTAACTTATCGCTGCAATTACAGCTGAAGCAACAGTAGCAGCTTACAGATTTCCTATTAGTTGGTTAAATGCGCCTATAAAATGTTAGCTCCATAACTTGTTCTGATTTCGACCTAATTAGCCTGCCTGTGATTACGCTTATGAGTGTTGATTGAAGTTTTTGATGTGAAACAATATTTCGACATTGAATTTTAATTCAAGTTTATTTTTGTACTTTATTATTATCAAATTTGTTGTAAATGTACCATCTGCCTCTTGGACTTTTTTGAATTTTTTAATACAGCAAACATCATTTATGTATGGTGCATACCGATACACTTGGTAATGTGTTTTTTTAACCATGCTAAATTAGAAGCTATTACGTTCGTTTTCTGCCACAATGCGATAGAGAAATTTTCATTTTAGTCTTAAAAAAAAGCTTATTTCAAGTTTAAATCTCGTTGGAAATATACATTCTTTCCCCCTACTATGGCATTTTTTCGACATGCGCGTTACAAGTTTTTTTTTTCTAATAAAAGAAATATACTTTTGCACTTAGAATTTGGCTCAAGTACAAATTAAGATTTTGTATATGCATATTTATGGAATGTGTATGAACAAAAACCCTTATGAGAAAGAGATATATTTTTATAATAAATTTCAAACGCTTACGAGATAGAGATATATTTTTATAATAAATTTCAAACGAGATCTAAATTTGTAAATAATTGTTTAAGATCTCTCAAGACATCACCCAGCCCCTCTATTTATAACCGAAGGTCGGTGAAATCGTCTCCACGACGTTCACACCTAGGTCCGGGAAGAAGTAACTTAGAGAAGATCGTGGTCATATCATCAAGTTTTGAGGATCGGTACCGATCCATAAGATTGATT
The DNA here is from genome assembly GCA_030765085.1 of Allium cepa. NCBI lineage: Eukaryota > Viridiplantae > Streptophyta > Magnoliopsida > Asparagales > Amaryllidaceae > Allium > Allium cepa. Next base: position 408,308,440 of record CM060928.1, on the reverse strand, counting down.
GGGAAACCTTGTTTGAATTGTTGACTTGTTTGGCATGCGTTCTTGTTCCTGGTGTCTAGTTGCATCGATACGAGCTTGAATGTAATCGAATTCCTCCGTTTGAATGTTGGTTGATAGCACTCAACTTCTCTACCAATTGTTTGGGTTGTTTTTTTTTGCTAGTGAACCACTCCATAAAATATGTGTTAGTTCAAGGATATCTTAACTTCACATGGTGTGAAGTATTGATGAATATGAGGAGGGGTTGGATCGGTATCGATCCCTACTCATGATCCATCTCTTTGGGTGGATCTTGAGTTTTGGGTTTTGGCATGCTGGTGTGTTGGCTATTTAAGAGCCTTTGGCATGTTTATGACTTCATCTGTTTGTCCTACTCGATCTTCAAATTTAGCAGTTATCGTTCAGGATTCTTACTTGGTAATTTCTCTTTTCGATTGCTCTGACTCGTCCAGATGTAGTTTGGTCACAAAGCTAGACAACATTTTCCTTCAAAAGCATGCCTTGTGAATAGAAGTGTGCTTTGCTCAAGAACAAATATTCACGAGTAGCCGAATTTTCTGGCTACTAACTGACCATACAGCGATTGGATTCACATGTAAATCAAATATCATTCCAGATTATTATAGCTAAGGACTCAAGTCCTTGCTCGAGTACTAGTCACAAATAATCATCTTTTTGTGTCCCTCGGAATCAACGTATCGTATAGTATGTCACAAATCAGGATCATCCCGTGTTCATCCAAGAGTTAACAATCACATATCAAAATCAGTGGCTCGATTCGATAATCGCTATAGAATTGTTTCAAGATCAAGTGGTGTTTAAAACCAAAGTCAACTTTTTGATTTCTCCAGATCATACGTTTAATGACCAATTCTATTCCTGATCGCTCCGGATCGTTAACTTAATCCTCGATCTCTCCTGATCATTAGTTGAATCCGTGGCCTTTCCTGACCGATAGTTAAACTCAATCTTTTTGGATCATTCATTGAATCCACGATCTCTTCAGATCGTTAAGTATCTAAACTAGGGTTCGATCTCTCTAGATCCTTGTTGAGTCTAATCCGCTCGCTCTCCGATAAGGGAACTCAACGTCCAAGCAAGACCATACGGTGAGGGGCCTTGCTCTCATACAAGTCCAATCCACTTGCTCCCCGACAAGGGAATTTGTGCCTTATAGTGTGTCGCTCCGTCTCTTCGATCGGGACAACTGCGTTTAATATATACATAAACTAATATTAGGGGGAGACCAACTTCCGTTGGTGCTTCCATATCAATATCAGTTATCATGTTCGCGTGATTTTTAGAATCTAGCATCCACAAAATTCTGATTTAAACTTCAAACATACATCACAACATCCATTCAAGTATTACAGTCCTACATTCAACTTAGAGCGTGCCGAGAGACTGATCGAGACCTCATACACAAGTAAGTGGCTTGACTGTAATATTGCAACATTTATTGAAAACAAAAGACAAAGTATGGGAATCGAACCTATCTCCCTACCATCCCGATTATGAGATAACTATCTGCGACCTAGATCTAAGACCGCTTCCATTTGCTGCAGATGATGGCTGCTTATGTTCCATCACTACAAGTCGGTTTTTCACGTATTACTGCAATTGGTTGTTCATAACATGTTCCTCAATCAGGTCATGAAGGTGCTTACAATCGTTTGTTTAATGCCCATCCAGCTCATGGAATAGGCAGTATTTTCCCCATCTTTTCTCCCATCAGTGGGTTCTCTTCTCATTAGTTTTCGGTAGGGAATCTGCCCTCGGTATCCAGGTAAATCCTCTCTGGGGTTTCATTCAACTCTGTGTAGGAAGAGAATTTTGGTTTCCACTTCTTCCGCTTTGGTCCTTCGAGGCCATCATCAACCTTTCGTTTTACTTTATCTTTACCGAATCCTTCTTCGAACGGTGCTCCACCATCCACAGCATTAACTTCTTCCTTTTCTGCCTCAGTGTCCTCTTGACGCAAGCATCTTTCAGCTTCATGGTAAAATTTTTAGATCCGATAGTGGATCCCTTTTCAAAGCAACCTTAAAATCTGTCTTACTAGCAACTCCTAAAATAGCCACCGTCAAAACCACCGATGGATCCGGCTGTTACATTAAACCTAGTCAAATAACTCCTTAGGGTCTCTCCGGCCCTTTGCTTCACGCTTGATAACGTCATCATATTCTTCCCGTGAAATATGCACTCTGATCTGCCTCATAAATCTATCTACTAAAGTAACAACCCGAAATTTAACTCATAATAATTAATTCGTTAATTAATGAAATAACAAAATAACTTTGTGAAATTATTAGAATCGAGCCACGGGAGTTGCACCATTGTGTTCTTGGTAATTTTCTGGTCAATTTTCATATATAGAACGTCGGAACGGGGTTAATATGAGAGAACTACAAATTAAACTAGAAAATAGAAGAAAAAAGAATTTTTTTTATTGGGCTAGGTCGACCAAGTGGTCAACCCAACCACGCCATAGGTCGACCGGCAGGTCGACCTAGGGGGAGGGGCGGTCGACCGCCCGGTTGACACGCCTTGGGTTATGGACGAAGAAAATTTTCCTTCGTCCTGTAACGTTCATTAGCGAATTTTATTCGTCATTTGCATTCTTCCAGCTCATCTGGTCTCTTCGTGCTTCCATCTGATGGCTCATATTCAGCCTATAACGTGGTTGCATCCTATTTAATCCCTAAATCTAATGGTATGAGATCCACTTCTACCCCTTTAAATAAGACCCTAGGCCTAACATTTTTTCTCATTCTAAGATTTTCTCCAATCGGATTCACATTTTCAGAAAGGACCCTAAACGGAATAATTTTTCAAGGAGGAAATTGTTTGATATAAAAATATTGAACAATCCCAAGTGGATCCGGGAAGACCTGAAGGGAAGAGCTTAGGACCACAGGCTAGTGACTGTAATTATTTAGATTTTTAAGTAATTTAAAATAATATGGTTTTCAATAGTTGTAGTTTTACTACGATTTTTGTAATAACCTTTTTAGTAGTTTATTTTCAGTTTTTAGAATTGTTTTCAGTCTATTTCTTTTAGCTATTCTTTTCAGTTAATTTTAGTTTAGTTCTGTTAATTATAGCTTTTCCATTTAATTACAGTTTATTTACAGTATTTTAATTTATTTACCATTATTTATGCGTTATTTACATCCTTTTCCTACGCTTTGGATTTTCTTCTATTTTCACTTTTCTTTTATTTCTCCTTCTTTTTCTTTGCGTATGGATTAAAATAGATTAAACGCGAATATGGATTAAAATTATAAGAATACTGAAATAACGGAAGATAAGATGTAAATTGTAAAGACTGAAATTGAGCCTAATTACGATATTAATGTTAGAATTTGACTAATTGAAGATAATTGGCCTAGTTATAACTTAGAATTATAACTAAAAAGAGTATAAGATGAAAGAAGCTTATTTTTTTACACTTAGACTTTTGGGTTAAGTAAATAAGCTAAATTATAACGTAGGTTATAATAAGAAAAAAAACATAATGAAACTTATTTTAAGACTTAAGATAAATTAATAAACACAGATGGAAAGAACAAAAGTAAAGCCTTATTTAAATAATTTATCTAAGTAATAAGCAAGAATTAAAGTAGGACATGTACCAAATAGCATTCCTCTATTATTTCTATGGACACGACGTTTCACATAATCTTGAAGTTAGACGAGAGGCACGCTTATGCTAATAATGGTAGTAAGTGGTCAATAAGTAGAAGTTCAAATCATGGGGATTTGGAAAAGGGGCACAACTAGATATTGTTTGGATGACGGGCTAGTACCAACAGTATTTCCCCTATTTTCTATGGACACAGTGATTTCACATTAGCCTGAAGTGGGATGAGGATGCACACTTATGCTAGAGCTTGAGGTAATAAGAAGACCCAATAGGTGGAACAATAGGTAACATGAGCATTGTGGCGGTTAAACGTGCGACTTCTATTCGGGTGCTCAGTAATCGTTATGAGTTCCAAGCTCTTAGTATGTGTGCCTTTCATAGGCACCATTGCTTTCTGTGTAGGGAGCTATATAACATCTAGTCCACAGTAGATACTTTGCATGCCATTCGTAGGCATAATTTCTGTATAGGGAGCTATATAACGTCTAGTCTACAGTAAGGTTTATTGAGTAGCAGACCGATCAAATGGTAGAATTAGGATTTTAGCCTAATTATAGGATTAGGAATTCAGCCTAATCAAAGTAGCTATCAAAGACAAGTGCAAACAATCAAAGTTAATTAATTTAATCAATTCGTATTTATTTCCAGCTTATTCCTTCTTCCTATTTTCCTTTGTTCCCTTTTATATACTAGAACTGTTATAAGGTATATTACTTTTACTTTGCTTAAAGATTATAGTAATTACTATCATTCAACAGACTTTTAGTCTGACTCACTCCTCTATTTTCCCCCCTTAGGCAATCAGGGGCAAGGATGATAGACCATAGCTTCTTGGAGACTTGGAAACCCTACCATGTATTCCTTCTTTTTATTTCCAGTTTTTTCTTCTTTTACTATACTGGCACTGTATTAAGGCAAAGTTTGTGTTTGTACGCTGGTTTTTCTGATGAGACCTAGATTTTATTTTCATAAGACAATTGTATTTGGTATTTGGAACATATGTGGTTTGTCTGAAGTATTTATGGAGCATTAATTTTTAAAATGACTTATTGTTTTTCTTCCGCCATGTTATTTATCTATTTTGTCTTACGAATCTTAGTCTCCACTAGCTTTAGTTATAACTACAACGCACCACATTTATGTGTCATTTTGTGTATACTAAGGGGTGTGGGGTGTTTCATTTGGTATCAGAGCCTAAGGTTACAGGATTCCTAAAAATTTATTTTAAAAGTAAAATATTTTTCAAAATAACTTGCTTTAAAGTATTTTTTAGAAAAGAACTCTTAAAAGTAGTTTTTAAGTATAAAAGAGTTTTTATAAAAATTCCCTCAAAAGTCCAGTTCAATCTCCCTTTGACTCTTTCCTAAACTATCGTTTTCTTTTCATAGAATGGCGGATGTCCGAACCCTCCGAAGGGCATTCCAATCCCAGCCTGGTTTCGTAGGTATCTACAAGCCATGACTCCAGAAGTACGCATGCAAGCGCCTAATCCAGCGCCAGCAGGTGGGAATCCCATCAATCAACCTGTCACCGCCAATTTCTCTAAGCTTTGTAAGGATTTTACGATTTTGGGTGGAAAGACTTTTTCTGGCAAGAAGACTTTTGTGGAGGCGAGAGCTCGGCATAGAGACACAGAGAGGATATTCAGACTATTGAGATTGGATGATCAACATCGAGTTCAACTAGCATCTTGGCAGCTGAAAGAGGAGGCTTCGTATTGGTGGGAGGTCATTGAGTTAGAAGGTAGAGAGGTAACTTGGAATGGGTTCCGCGAGTTATTTGATAGGAAGTTTTTTTCTCAAGCAGAGGAGAGTGTTCAGCTAGAGCGATTCATTAATTTGAAGCATGGGAGTCTGTCGGTGAAGGAGTACGTCAATCAATTTAATGAATTGTCTCGGTTTGAAATGGAGTTGGTGAATACGCCACACAAGAAAGGTATGGAGTTTGTGAAGAGATTGAATCAGCCCTTTCAGGGATTGTTGTTGACTCACGTATCGATGAGAGCAACTTATGAATCTTTGGTAGAGATGACACTTATGTCTGATGCAGTCAAGGAAGGAGAATCTAAGGAAGTTATTAAGTCGGAAGGTCCAGAGAAGAAGTGGTGCAGGAACAACAAAGAGAAGAAGAAAGGCGATGGCCCTCTGAAGCAGATTAAGAAAGGATTGAGGTCAATAGCTGTGGAATTATGGGACATATTGCCAAGGATTGCAAAAGAGAGAAGATGAAGGGAGAGTTCTTTAATTGTGGGCAACCCGGTCACTTGAGTAGGAGTTGTCCCCAGAGGATGGGACATGGAGCTAGTACACTAGTTATGTAGATTCAGGCATTAGACGCAACACCTATAGGCGACATTCTGGATAGAGGTAGGAAAGTCACAGTTGAAGGTTTGATTTCCATTTCTGATTTTTCCTTTCGAACTTTATTCGATTCTGGAGCATCACACTCTTTTATCTCTAATTCTCTTGTGGATTGTTTGCACTTAGACATTTCTTTAGTAGTGGACCCTATCATTGTTTCAAACCCCATAGGAGGATCGACACACTTATCTATAGTTTGTAGGGGTTTAAAAATTTATATCCTAGGCGTAGAATCAGACTGCGATGCCTATGTATTGGGATTTTTGGGGTATGGGATGATCTTGGGGATGTATTGGCTATTCACATATGGAGCTATATCAGACTGCGAGAGGAGTGTCGTTAGACTAGAGACATGCAGAGCTAGGACTCTCGAGATTTCTTGCGACCTGCAAGGGTCAGTCATGTTGAGTTTCCTTTATTCCCTCGATTCTTCATCGTCAGAGTTAGATTCTGTTCCTATCGTTAGAAATTTTCTAGACGTCTTTGAGGAGGATAGGGGACTACCTCCTAAGAGAGCATGAATTCATGATTTATTTAACTGAGAATGCTAAGCCAGTAGCATTACCCGTGAGGCACATGACACCTAGGGAGAGGAAGGAATTGAGCAAGCAGATTGATGAGCTTTTGGAGAAAGGTCTAATAAGAAGGAGCATATCGGAATGGTAAGCGCCAGTCATCTTAGCTACTAAGGTGGATGGTTCTCTTCGACTTTGCGTTGATTATAAAGAATTAAATAAGCTCACAAAGAAGAACCGATATCCACTCCCTAGGATTGATGATGTTTTTGACCAGTTAGTTAGCTCTTTGATATTCTTTCAGCTTGATTTAGCCACAGAATTCCATCCTCTTAGCGTCGTCGATGACAACACAGATAAGACCGTGTTTATGACTCTAAATGGATTTTATGAGTGTTTGGTTATGCCATTTGGGCTAACCAATGCCCCAGCCTACTTTGTAGACTTGATAAGCCGCGTCTTTAGAGAGGTCCTAAATAAGTTTGCAGTGGTATTCATGGATGACATCTTGGTATTTTCCAAGAATATGGAGGAGCATGCTTTTCATTTAGAGGAGGTTCTTCGCACACTTCGTAGTCATCATTTGAGAGCTAAGTTTTCAAAGTGTCACTTCTGGAGAGAGGAGTTACGTTTTTTGGGGCACGTGGTCTTGAAGGAAGGTTTGGCTGTTGACCCCGCTAAGGTGATTGCAGTGCAAGATTGGAAGGCCCCCAAGAACGTCACCGAAGTTAGGAGCTTCCAAGGATTGGCGGGCTACTATAGGGAGTTCATTAGAGACTTTTCCAAGATTTCGGCACCACTCACGTGCCTTACTAAGAAAAATAAAGCTTTCGTGTGGGACGTGTATTGTGAAGATTCCTTCACGAAACTTAAGAGATCCCTTACCAGTGCACCAGTGTTAGTTCTACCAAATGGAGCTAAGCCTTTTACTGTATACACTAATGCATGTGGGATGGGTCTAGGAGCGGTGTTGGTGCAAGAAGGAAGGGTGGTATGTTATGGTAGTAGGCAGTTGAGGACACATAAGAAGAACTACCATACCCACGATTTGGAGTTAGTTGCCATAGTTTTTGCACTCAATTCTTGGAGGCACTATTTGCTTGGAGAGAGGTTTGAGCTTTCATCGACCACAAGTCATTGAAGCACCTATTCTCGTAGAAGGATTTGAACTTGAGGCAATAGTGGTGGATGGAGTTTTTGGCATCGTACGATTTTGAGATAGCTTATGCCCCTGACAAGGGTAATGTGGTTGCGGATGCATTACGTAGGAAGAAGGCAACCCTTGGTCCTTTGTTCGTAGAGTGGAGGAGCTTGGAGTTTATTTCTACTTTTGATTTTAAGCCCTTTGCGGACATTACCCCTGGATTTTTAGCTACGCTTGAAGTGAGGCCTACCCTTATGGATCAGATTAGCTCAAGGCAGCGAGAGGATTCGGAGCTCATGGACATTATGGATAGGATTAGCCGAGGAGAGGTCTCTAGACATCTCCAAGGTTATTCCATAGATAGCAAAGGATGGCTTAGGAGAGATGAGAGGCTTTTTGTTCCCCGCATTAGTGATTTGTCGATAGCGGTTTTAGAGTAAGAACACCATTCCCGTATGACTATTCATATGGGCGGTGACAAGGTGTATATGGACATGAAGAGGATGTTTTATTTGAATGGCATGAAGAAGGATGTGGCGGAGTTTGTAGCTAAGTGTCTTATTTGCTAAAGGGTTATGGCGGAGCAGCAGAAACCCAGTGGATTACTTTAGCCCTTAGATGTGCCAGAATGGAAGTGGAATAGCATTTCGATGGATTTTATAAATGTTTACCCCGTTCAAGGAATGGTAATACTAGCATTTGGGTGATTGTTGATCGGTTGACCAAGAGTGCCCGCTTCATTACAATTAAGAGAAATCGTATGACATCTTATTTGGCATCCTTGTATGTTCGAGAGATAGTCCGACTACTTGGAGTTCCCTCTATCGTAGTGAATGATAGAGACCCCATCACCACTAGTGAGTTTTGGAGAAGCTTATAGGAGGCGTTAAGGATGCAGGTTAGGTTGAGTACAACCTATCATTCACAGACGAATGGCCAAACAGAGAGAGCGAATAAAGTGCTCGAGGATTTGTTGTGGATGTGCATTTTGGACTTTGGAGGAACTTTGGAGGAGCATCTTCCGTTCATTGAGTTTTCATATAATAGCAGTTACCAAGCAAGCATACGAATGACACCATTCGAGGCTTTATATTAGACACCTTGTAAGTCCCCTTCATGTTGGGTGGAATTTACGGAGAAATTGCTACTTGGGCCTGACATGGTGAGGGAGACATCGATGAAAGTGGATTTGATTCGACGAAGGATGAAGACAGCCCAAGACAGGAAGAAGTCTTATGTGGACAAGCGGAGGAGAGACGTTGAGTTCGAGGTTGGAGAATTAGTTTTGTCAAAGTATCCCCGCTTAGGAAGGTAGTAAGGTTTGGATCGAATGGAAAGTTAGCCCCCAAAATTGTTGGACCATTTCCTAGGAAAGATGGCTTACCGAGTGAAGTTACTAGAAAGGCTCACAAGAGTGCACGACGTCTTTCATGTTTCGCACTTGCGAAAGTGCTTACATAACTCAGTGGAGGTTGTAGAGCCTAGCCAGTTGGAGGAGGTGGAAGTAGAAAGGGAAGCATCTGTTCGTTATATCCCTACAAAGATTATTGAAAGAGACAGCAAGCAACTTAGGGATAAAGTGGTTCCATTAGTGAAGGTGCAATTGGGGATGTTGCAGACGCTACTTAGCAAGCTGAAGAGAAGACTCGTACTTCCTATCCTCATCTTTTCGATAGTAAGTTTTTGGAATTTCCTATTTTCCATCTTTAGTTTTGAATAAGTTCTTTCCTTTATTATCCTTTGGGAGGGTAGAACTTTGGATTTAACCTATGGATGGTAGGGTTTGATGTAAACATGTTAATAGAACATGTTATGTATGATGTATGCTAGTGGATGCAAGTGTTTGCTCGTGGATGCTATGAGCGCATATACTTACACTAGGCACTATTATCTCTTAGAGATCGGCCTAATTACGACACTAGAGCATATGCATATGCATGTATGCACATTTTTATCCTATTTTCCATGGTTGCTAAAAATGGATGATTTTCACATGATTGTTGCATTTGGATGGTGTTTTTAGCATGCATATAGGACTATCAGTTATCATTAGGAATTTTTGCATTCATTTGGATACATGGCATGGACATGATTGTATAAAAAGAGGCCAACTGAATCAGTGGACCGTCTAATCTTTTGCATTAGTTAGGGACATAGATACAACACTAATCGCATAAGTATCATATGCACTAGAAAAAACTTAAGGAAAATGGATGAATGGATGATGCTTGAGTAGTTGGTTGTAGGACTTGGCTGAAAACATTAGTTCATTCTTTTATCCTTAGAGATTTCGAGGAAGAAATCCCTTAAGGATGGGAGAATGTAACAACCCAAAATTTAACTCGTAATAGTTAATTCATTAATTAATAAAGTAATCAAATAACTCTGTAAAATTATCAGAATCGATCCATGGGAGTTACACCATTGTGTATGTAGTAATTTTTTGGTCAGTTTCCATATATAGAACGTTAGAATCCGGATTAATACGAGAGAGTTACAAATTAAACTAGAAAATGGAAAAAAAATTATTGGGCTAGGTCGATCAAGTGGTCGACCTAACCGCGCCCTAGGTCGACCGGCCGGTCGACCTAGAGGGAGGGGCGGTCGACTGCTTTGTCAACCCGCCTTGGGTTATGGACGAAGGAAATTTTCCTTCATCCTGTAACGTTCGTTAGCGAATTTTTTGTCATCATTTGCATTCTTCCAGCTTATCTGGTCCCTTCGTGCTTCCATCTGATGGCTCCTATTCATCCTTTAATGTGGTTGCATCCTATTTAATCCCAAAATCTAACGGTCTAAGATCCACTTCTACCCCAATAAATAAGACTCTAGGTCTAACATTTTTTCTCATTCTAAGCTTTTCTCCAATTGGGTTCACTTTTTTAGGAAGGACCCTAAATGGAATAATTTTCTAAGGAGGAAATCGTTTTAAATAAAAATATTTAACAACCCCAAGTGGATCCGAAAAGACCTGAAGGAAAGAGCTTAGGGCCACAGGTGAGTGGTTGTAATTATTTAGATTTTAAGTAATTTAAAATAAGAGGGTTTTCAATAGCTGTAGTTTAACTATGATTTTTGGAATAATATTTTTAGTAGTTTATTTACAGTTTTTAGAATTATTTTCGGTCTATTTCTTTTAGCTATTCTTTTCGGTTGATTTTAGTTTATTTCTGCTATATAGCTTTTCCATTTAATTACAGTTTATTTACAATATTTTAATTTATTTATTGTTAATTATGCATTATTTACATCATTTTCCTATGCTTTGGATTTTCTTCTATTTTCAGTTTTCTTTTATTTCTCATTCTTCCTCTTTGCGTATGGATTAGAATAGATTAAACATTGATATGAATTAAAATTATAAGAGTACAGAAATACTGGAAGATAAGATGTAAATTGTAAAAACTGTAATAAAAATGGAATCAAGGCTGAAATTGAGCCTAATTATGATATTAATGTTAGAATTTGACTAATTAAAGATAATTAACCTAGTTATAACTTAGAATTATAACTAAAAAGAGTATAAGATGAAAGAAGCTTATTTTTTTACACTTAGACTTTTGGGTTAAGTAAATAAGCTAAATTATAACGTAGGTTATAATAAGAAAAAGAACAGAATGAAGCTTATTTTAAGACTTAAAATAAATTAATAACACAGATAGCAAGAACAAAAGTGAAAAACTTATTTAAATAATTTATCTAAGTTAATATGAAGAATTAAAGTAGGACCTATACCAAATAACATTTCCCTATTATTTCTATGGACACAGCGTTTCACATAATCTTGAAGTGAGACGAGAGGCACACTTATGCTAATAATGTTAGTAATTGGTCAATAAGTAGAAGTCCAAATCATGAGGATTTGGGCAAGGGGCACAATTAGATATTGTTTGGATAACGGGCCAGTACCAACAGTATTTCCCCTATTTTCTATGGACACGGTGATCTCACATTAGCCTTAAGTGGGATGAGGATGCACACTTATGCTGGAGCTTGAGGTAATAAGAAGGCCCAATAGGTGGAACAATATATAACATGAGCATGGTGGCGATTACACGTGCGACTTCAATTTGGGGGCTCAGTAATCGTTATGATTTCCAACGCTTAGTATGTGTGCCTTTTGTAGGCACCATTGCCTTCTCTGTAGGGAACTATATAACGTCTAGTCCATAGTAGATACTTTGCATGTCATTCGTAAACATCATTTCTGTGTAGGGAGCTATATAGTGTCTAGTCCGCAGTAAGGCCTATGGAGTACAAGGCCGATCAAAAGATAAAATTGGGATTTTAGCCTAATTATAGGATTAGGAATTCAGCATAATCAAAACAGCTATCAAAGACAAGTGCGAACAATCAAAGTTAATTAATTTAGTTAATTCGTATTTATTTCCAGATTATTCCTTCTTCTTATTTCCTTTGTTCCCTTTTATATACTAGAACTGTTGTAAGGCCTATTACTTTTACTTTGCTTAAAGATCTAGTAACTACTATCATTCACCAGAATTTTAGTCTGAACCACTCCTCTATTTTCGTATTTTCCCTCCTAGGCAATCAGGGGCAAGGAAGATAGAACGCAGCTTCTTGGAGGCTTGGAGACCATATCATGAATTCCTTCTTTTTATTTCCAGCCTTTTGTTCTTTTATTGTACTAGCACTGTATTGAGGGAAAGTTTGTGTTTGTACTCTGGTTTTTCTGATGAGACCGTGATTTTATTTTCATAAGACAATTGTATTTGGTATTTGGAACATATGTGGTTTTTCCGAAGTATTTATAAAGTATTAATTTTTAAAATCACTTATTGTTTTTCTTCCGCTGTGTTATTTATCTATTTTGTCTTGTGAATCTTAGTCTCTGCTAGCTTTAGTTATACCTACAACGCACCACATCTTTTAGTGTGTCCTTTTGGAAATACTAAGGGGTGTGAGGTGTTTCAGCTAACTTGGTCCAGGTGTTAATGGAACCATTTTCTAATTATCAAAACCACATTGCCGATAAGTTTGTTAATTACAAGGGGAAACACCATCCCATTACCTATTCAAATGCGTCCAACACCTCCAGATGTATCACATTAGATGAAATGTTGGATTAGTTTTTCTGTAACAATTTGCCTTTCTTATGCTTAAAGAAGACACTTAATGCATCCTCGGTATTCGTGTGCTGATCATTTAAGTATATGAAAGATAGATCATTTGAGGTAAAGAAAGAAGAAGATAGAACAAAATCTCCCTCGTGGTGAGCAATATAAAATATACACATGAACGTTACAAAAAGAAATCATCTTTACTTATACACAACATCAGAGTAAACTAACCTATTATCATCTTGGATAGTTATAACAGTTTGTACTTACAATTGCTGATAATTATAGACAATAACAAAACAAAACAGCGGAAGAATATAATGTACGTGAATACGTCATGGAAAATCCAGCTCTTCTCCTAAAAGATCCAAACTGTCCAGTTAAATCTGAAAAATATGCTCGGGTTGTTAACCTGAGCATTATAAGGCAATACACCTGGGTCAATCTGGTAAAAACCCGCACAAGAAACTCGAATCATGAGGAATTTTGTTTATTTAATTTGCAAAACCTTTTAAAATCAAAGGTATCTCGTAAGATCATGCCGCACATAAACACAGACGAGATTTTACCTTACGATAACCAAAACATTTTCTATTGAAAATCTAGTGATGTTATGATATTGTCTAGAATTCAAATACATATTAATCATAGCCGAAATTGGAGAATGGATTCCAATAACGACAATGTAATGGACTTCCTTCCATGGAGTACACCTCTAGATAAAATGTGCCTAGGGTCAGACCCTGAACTTGGTCCTCCCCTACCAACACAGAACCGACCTACCCCTAAACTTGGATAGTACTGAATATGTCATCATCCTGGTTGTTCCCAAACTTTATCAAAAGCTCTCATGCACAACCAAATCCATAATATGATAATCTAGAAAGGTAATGACACACCCTAATAGGAGCAACTCACATGGCCTTACTGCACCTACCCAATTTTAGCCATTTCCTAGGGTAGTGGGGCTCGAGGCAACATTTTTGCCTTTCCTTATAGCAGACCATCTAGGAATGCTAACACCGCCCTCCAAGAAGCAATACGGTGCCAACATTCATCCATACAAGTTTGTTCTGGGTTAGAACGAAACCGAAGACACTACTTCCACTATATCAACACCCTCAGGATTAGTGGTAAGTAGCCATTGCACTTCAAAAGCTCCATCCTCGATTCCATATTCTTCAAGATATCTTTAGTTCGAAATGCTTGAGTTGGATCGAAGTAGTTTTTGGATAACATATCCAATCCTGGTCTCTCCGAAGTCAGAAGACTATACTAGAGTTCCAAAGGAATCTCTAATGTACCCCTCATAGCTAGGGACGTTTCACCAGAATGAGTTCTCCTGAAGGAACTCAAGCCATATGAACACACAAAGTTTCTATTCACTTCCCAAGTCAAAACTGACCAAGATTTTATAGTTGGTTATTTAACTATCAAATACACAAACAACAACAATTTAGAGATATAATTAGAGCAAACACTAAGTCTCAAAATAAATCTTTCATTTATTTAAATCTCTTTCGAAAATATTTATTTAAAATATTCATATACTTATCTTACTTGCATCGGTATATTCACAAAACATTAAAGATTCCTTACTTCAAAATCATATTAAAAGGATCAAAACAAAAGTTATTTAAATTAGAGATAAAGATAACCTCAAACAATATTACTTCAATGTTAAGTGTGGAACAAATGTCCATACCACCAAAATTAAGAAGGTCGGTTAAAGGAAATCCAATCTCAATTCTTTTATAAATTTCCTTCATTAAACCATCTTAATAAATCTCTTTTATCCATGAATCTCCTTTATGTTACGAACCCATTTACTAAACTCGTTATAAATCACCAAGTTAAATTTACAAAACTCTTTTATAAATATCAAAACCATTTATATATCTCTTTATAAATCTCTAAAGTTATTTACAAAATTTCCTTTATAATTATCCAAAATCATTTATAAAACTTTCTTATAAATATCCCTTTTTAAAACAAAGCTCCTTTAATAAACTCATTTACTAAAGTCCTTTTGAATAACAAAACGATTATTTAAACACAGTTACCAAAATCATTTCTTAACTTGAAACCATATTAAAGTATGATTGACCTTAAAAATCAGAAAGAATCTTAGTGACCACATTGATTCTCTTTTAATTTGGTTTACTTTTTAAATTATAACATGGGTATTTACATAACAAGCAGACATGTATAAGGAAATCAGCCAAAAACAGTCAATCATATAAGTAAATGTCCTACTTACCTAAAATAGCAAACATGGTTTTGTTCTGCTAAATACATGTTTAAGTTAATATAATGATAGAATGAGTTTTTGTTTTTCCTGATAGATTTCAACATAATCTACATAGTGAATTATGGTAGAACAGTGATTATTCTATAAAACAAATGTCAAATACAACTTAATTAGAAGAATGGTGATTTATTCTACTAAACAGTTGTCATTAAGTCTCATATACAATTGGGTTTACTTAAGGAAAGTCGACAAAGAAATCACTTGGATTAAATCTTCCATTAAATAAAAGTTGCTTCTTGAAAACAAAACCGAGCTTTAAAAATAAGGTGGTCTAAACTTTAAAACTTTATTTAATAACTAAATAACATTTAATTTTTTTATTTAAAAATAATTAAACCTTTAATTAATAATTAAACAATAGTTAACTATTAAAAAAATAATTAAATAATAATTATCTTTACATAAACAATTAAATAACATTTAATCTTTAAATCAATAGTTAAACCACAATTAATCTTTAATTAATCATTAAATAATTATTAAAACCAACACTAATAATTAAACTAATCATAATCAAAACTTAAGTAAATTTTAACTTAATTAAATACTAATTAATCCTTAAATAATAAATTAGATAATAACTAACCTTTTATTTATTACTAATTAATGGTTAACTTCCTTGATTTAAATTTAGTGCCAATTACCTTATTAATTAATGATTAAGTACTAATTACATTAACTAAATAGATTAATAAATAACCATTAAATAAATAGATAAATATTATTTGTAATTACTTAAAAAGATTTTGAAAACTCTTTTCAAAAATATTTAAGTTGAAAACACTTTTGGATTTCAAAAATAGTCCGTTTCCATGAACTACAATTATAGCGACTATCGCTATACGACTAGTGGTTTTAAAAACTTGAACTTTACTTTGATTAACTTCAAAATTCTTGTTTTTATATTTTATCTTAATTTATAAATTTAGAAAAAGTTTTTAGAAAAAACAAAGTAAAGTTTCTGAAACTAAATGAAAACATTTCTAAAAGTAAGGAAAACAAGTTTTTGAAAATTAAAGGATTTCAATGCCATAACTACGATTCCAAATACTAACGTTTCATTTTACATATAACATCATACTCAAATGCTAACATTTAGCATATAAAATACAAACACAACACATATACATGTCATGGTTTACATAACCAAGCAAATAACATAACTATCCATCTATACACACATTTCAACTTTGATCACTAAGTCGAACCAAACATCGATTCAAACATATATGTCAACAATTTAATCAACATCAATATAGAAACCATCAATCATTATTTCATTATCAAAGTAATTATCATATTTAAAGTTAGAACTTTTATATTAATTTCTAAACTATACTCGTCCAAAAGCTATTAAACCACTCCAAACTTCCACTAGAAAATTTAGATCAACTAGATCCTAGCTTTAACTTTGGTAAGAACAAGGTTTAGTGGCCTTACGGTGGCTTTATGGTTCGTCCAAGGTATGGTGCACATGGCTCAAGGGTGGTGGAGCTCGGCCTTGAAAGGTAGAAGGACCTCGATCATCATCGAATTAACAAAAATAGGTCATCTTCCAATTAATTTATGGACAAGTTACTCACGGAAATTGGGAATGTTGTCAAAGGGAAAGTCCTTAAAAATTATTTTCTCTATAATTTTAAAAATAGAATCACTTAATTTGGATCTATTTGAGGGAAATATGATCAAAAGAAGAAGAGATATTTTCGGACTTGAAAATATGGGTAAAAAATGAGTCTGAAAGAAATGAGATTTGGACATGATTATGCTTAAATTTTGAAGAAGCAATACACATGAAAGTTGTACCAACTAGAAATTTATATGGTTTTAAAAAAAGAAAACATCCATTTGAATAAGATATGAGAAAGATATGGTAGAAGGAAAAGAATGCAAAATTGAAGAAATGAAAGGGGTATTTATAAGCAAGGAAAAAAGTAAATTACCCGAATGCCCTTAGTCCTTTACCCTCCACCTCCTCTTGTCACATCACCGTGCCACCTCACCTTCATGTACCTCAGTCCACAAGCTTGTCCCTCCCTTCCCTTTACTTAGACAACATGTTTTGAATGCTATATGTACTTTTGTTTACTAAAGTTTCCTAAGGCATCTTCTCTTTTTAACATTTTTAAATATTAATTCTTATTTTCATAAAATGTCACATTACTTGTATATATACATTTAATTGTACATATATCGATTAACTCAAATATAAACGCATGTGTTACATTATGAAATAGAGTTTACAAAGTTTCCTATAAATTTTAGCCGACAAAAAGTCGAAAATTCAAAAAAGAATTCCGATCACATTTTCGATTTTTCTTCGAACTACATACTTTTGTAAACAAATTTGGAAACTATTTTACCGTCATTACTTATTATTTAAAATATTTTTATTTTGATTATAAAATACATAATTTAAATATTTAAAATTAAATAAATATTCATAAATTAAAGCAGTAAAATTCCGGTTCATTACACTCTCCCTCCTTAAAAGAATTTTGACCCCAAAATTTACCATAACCTAAAACGAAAACAACTAACCCTAGAAGACTTAACAATACCCTTCAATCTATAAGATGTACATAGATTAATCCTATGTAAAATCCAATTTGACTAATTACATGAATACAATAACTTTACTTCCGAACTAGTATGGCTCACCCGACTTTCTAGTGCGGAATATGATCATGCTTCTTAATCAAAAACCCCGGTTCTTCTTACATAGCCATATAGTATGATATAAAACTTTTGGTTCCACATTAAGAACCCTCACCAAGTGTTCATCGTCAATGATCTGGTAAATCCTTATCCAGAATGGTGTAAGATGTAGAAAATGCGGATTACAGATATCAAGGCAGGATTAACACTAGAAGGGGAGGGGGTGAATAGTGTTTAATTAATTTTATGAATCTTTTTGAAATATTTTCAAATTAAACCCAAACAGATGCAATTTACAAACACAGAACAAGACACAGATGTAAATAGTACATAAAGCAGTAAAGGAAAGAACACACCAGAATTTTATATTGATTCGGAGTTACCCTACATCCAGTCCCACACAATTTTTTATGTAGATTTCTTTTCAAATATAATGTCAATATTACAACCTCAATTTCAAGGCCATGAGATACATCCTCCTGTCTTCGAGTCCAGGGCAAACTCTTTAATTTAACCAGGCTACAAGATAACCTAACTGATTTACGAACCACAAACACACCTAATTGATTTATGGGCCACAATCACACCGTTTCCAATCATACTTTAATAGAGAGAAACTCGATACACTTTGATCTTTTGATCTTTGGTTACAAAAGATCCTATAACTTTGAATTGCACTGAGATCTTTGAGAGAGATGGCAGAGAATCAAACTATAGACGATTGAGTTTGATTCACTTAGGATTTCGGCAGAATTTTGTTAAAGCATTTGAAATATAAGAGAATATTTGAGTGGAGAAGAAGGTGTGAAGAAATGAAGAAAAACTAACTTAAAATTCGTTGAAAATAACTGGTATATATAGGAGAATAACTGTCATGTCCATTCGTGAAAGGTTATGACGAATAGGCACTTCTTTTGAAAATTCGAATTTTAAAATATACAGCTACCATGTCAACATGGGGGTATAGGCATGTCGACGTCCTCTACTATTTTTTTTTGAAAATTAATTTTTATTTTAAAAGAGATTTTCTTTCTAAAGTTTGTCGAAACAATCTTAGAACTTTGTAAACTATTTTGAATATACTTTATGATTATAAAAACCTTTGGAAAGTGATCTTATGAAATATAGATGTAATAAAAACTAAATATATAAATATTTTGAGATTAAAGCTAAAACATTAACACCAGGAGATAGTTTAAAAAAGAAATGATTTTGAAATTAATATGATTAAAAATAGTTTTTGAATTAGGGCTAAAATATTCAAACCGAGAGAGAGATGCATTTTAAAAAGATAGTTTTGAAAAAAAATCTAAAAATAAGTCATTTTGAAAATTTAGTCGATTCCATTCCACCAAAGAAGGTCGTGGGTTCCACCGCACTAAAGAGGTCATGTGTTCCATTCCACTATTAAAGCGAGAAGGTGAATTCCATTACACAATTAAAATCAGAATAAAGATTTTAGTGCTATTATGAAGTTTTAACATGAATCTAAGCTCTATTACTTATCTTGATATCTTGAACTATTGAACTCTTGATAATCTTGATACTCATGAGTCTTCAGTCTTGATTTCTACAATCTTGAATTCGTCAGTCTTGAATCTCTATACTGTATAGTCTTCATTTTCAGTACCTGCATATATATATATATTGCATATACATATATATCAAGACAACGATATTAGTATTTATATTTTATAACAAGTTCTAAGGTTGTTGTCATCAAAACCATCATCTCAAGAACTAATAATCTCTCCCTTTTTTATGATGACAACCTATGTTTCCACCAAACTCTGATTCTACTCTAACTCCACCTTATTCCAACAACTCCCCCTTAATCTACTAACTCCCCCTTAATCTAAGCCTAACTAACAACCTGACTATCCTATTTTGTATTAGTATTTATATTTTATAACAAGTCTTAAGGTTGTTGTCATCAAAACCATCATCTCAAGAACTAACAATCCCCCCTTTTTGATGTTGACAACCAATGTTATAAAATATGCTCCACTAAACTCTGATTCTACTCTGACCTCCCTTGTTCCAACAACTCTCCCTTAATCTACTAACTCCCCCTAATCTAATCCTAACTAACAGCCTAATTATCCTATTTTATAATTCTCCCTCTTTGTCATCAAAACAATCTAAGCCTAAACTACATAACTCCCTCTTAAACTAATACTATAGAACTAAATGCTAATAATGAAGTATAACAAGCGAAACATAAATCTAATTTTATTATATATGATGTTACATTACACATATATACGAAACATAGACATAAATATATACAAGTACACAAAATATAGAAACATTAATATAATGACATCTAACGAGAGTCCTTGATAATTATTGACTTATGAATTGAACAATTAGGGTAACGGAGACAAAATTTTCCATGTTGTTCGACCAAATTACCATTTTTGTCAAAACAGACTTCTCCAACGCAAACAACATTATCGTCCTTGTCCATTTGCGCTTCTTTGTCCTCTTCTTCTTCTTCGTCGTCCTCTATTGGATTATGAATACATATGCTAGAGGAATCATCTTCAATCACAATAGGGTCTGCATGATTATATTATAGAAATTTTTGCAAATTTATAAGAATCTTGCCTTGTTTCTCTTGTTCCTTTGTCATCCTTGTTTGCATGACTTGTAGTCCAATCAACACTTGCAGAGAATCCTTCATAATTTCCTTGATCTTCATTACTCGAGCCAATGTAGTACGTTGGAATGGACCAAAATTAGGAGAAGAGAAGGGAATGGTTGTATTTTGGTTTGATTTAGCAGAGGAGGCCATTACTTTGTATTTTTAGAAGTTTATTATAGAGAAAATAAAGTGAGAAGACAAATGAATTCAAAATGTTGTGGTTATATAACCAGCAAACTGATTTTAGAGGGAATATTAAAATTTCAAATCTGATTGTTGTATGTCGACATGGGGGGTAGGGGTGACATCGCTTTGAAAATTTTGACAATTATGTTTTTCTCTTTTTATTTAAATACATATGTTACTATATTTATATTCTATATCTCAGTTATAGAACAAATAGCTAGTTCCCTTCTTAATTTAGTAAAGGTTGATTGATTGAAGGGTTTGGTCAGAATATCAGCTATTTGATTCTCACTGTTGATAAATTCAAGAGAACTAATATCTTTACTTATATTATCTCCGAGAAAATGATATTTGATATCATCAATATATTTGGTTCTGGAATGATGAGTAGGATTTTTGGATAAATTTATTGCACCTGTATTGTCACAATCAATTGGTGATTTTGAAACATTTAATCCAAAATCCTTTAGGTCTGTTGCATATAGATAACATGAGAATAAGCCAAAACAGTAGAGATATATTCTACTTCAGTTGTTGATAGTGAGACAATATTTTACTTTTTACTAAACCAGGAAAACATGAAATGTCCTAAAAAGTAACGAGCTCTACTTGTACTTTTTCGTTCTGATTTACAACCAGCATAGTCAACATCAAAATATGAGAATAAATCTACTGCATCATTTTTAGGGTAAAATAG
This sequence comes from Allium cepa, assembly GCA_030765085.1. Taxonomy (NCBI): domain Eukaryota; kingdom Viridiplantae; phylum Streptophyta; class Magnoliopsida; order Asparagales; family Amaryllidaceae; genus Allium; species Allium cepa. The sequence continues at coordinate 408,287,195 of CM060928.1, read as the reverse complement.
GCCATAGTTAAAGCGTATTTAACATATCTTAGGATACGTTTAACAGTTTTTAAATGGGTATCTTTGGATTGAGACTGGTATCTTGCACAGAGACCGACACTATACATGATATCAGGCCGACTCGCAGTTATATAGAGTATAGATCCAATCATTCCCCTATATAGTTTTTGATCAACATCTTTTGACATGTCTTCTTTATTCAAGGCTTCATTGGTTGCCATAAAAGTGGGTTTTCCACTCGCGGTGGTCATACCAAACTTACTAACTAGATCCCTAGCATAATTTTCTTGACTAATGAAAATACCACTATCTAATTGTTTTATTTGCAATCCTAAAAAGAAAGTAAGTTCACCCGTATGACTTATCTCAAAACTTTTGTCATTATTTCAGAAAATTCTTTGTTCATTTCATTGTTTGTTGATCCAAAAAGATATCATCTACATAAATCTATACCAATTGGATATCGTTTTTATTTCTTTTAATAAAAAGAGTATTGTCTACCCTACTTATTTCAAAATTTGATTGTAATAGGTGAGATCTTAGTCTGTCATACTAGGCTTTAGGAGCTTGCTTCAGAAAATATAAAGCTTTCTTTAATTTGTAAACATGATTTGAAAACTTTTCTTCTTCAAAAAGTGGAGGTTGTTCAACATAAACATCCTCTTTAGCAAAACCATTTAAAGGCACTTTTGACATCCATTTGAAATAATTTGAAATTTTTGTGGTTTGTGAAAGCAAGTAGAATTCTAATGGCTTCTAATCTTGCTACGGGTGCAAAGGTTTCATCAAAGTCCATTTCTTCTTCTTGACAATAACCTTGCGCAACTAACCGAGCTTTATTTCTAACGATCTTACCTTGTCCATTCATTTTATTTTTATAAACCCATTTAGTTCATATTATGGTTTTGTCCTCAGTTCTAGGAACAAGTTCCCATACATCATTTCTGTAAATTAATTCAGTTCATCTTGCATAGAAAGAATCCATGAATCATCAGACGATGCTTCCTTTGGATTTTTAGGTTCAATAGTTGACGTAAAAGCTACATTACTCATATATTTTAGTTGATTTCTAGTTCTAACGACATATTCAATATTTCCTAGTATATTTTCTATATGATGATCTTCTAAAAGCCTGATCCTTTTATTAGGATGAACAGTTTCCCAATTTGTTTCGTTTAATTCATTATTTAAAGTAACAAAATCATCTTCATCATTTATTTGAAGAAAATCTTTGAAATTTTCATCAAAAGATACATGCATTGTTTCTTCAATGGTGTTAGTTTTTAAATTGAAAATTATGTATACTTTGCTTCTATTAGAATATCTAATAAAGATTCCTTTGTCGGATTTTAGGATCAAATTTATCCAAATTGTCCTTTGTATTTAGAATAAATCATTAACTTCCAAAAACTTTAAAATAAGATACCTTTCGTTTCTTATTGAAAAGAAGTTCATATGGTGTTTTATTGGTTAGAGGTCTAATTAAAATCCTATTCAAAATGTAACAAGCTGTAGAGTCTGCTTTAGCCCAAAAATTTCTTGGTAATTTACTATCTGAAAGCATAGTTCTTGCACACTCTTGAATCGTCTTATTTTTATGCTCTACCACTCCGTTTTGTTATGGAGTTCTTGGAAAAGAAAAATTATGAGTAATTCCTTTTTGATTACATAAATTCTCAAAATTTTCATTTTCAAATTTTCCACCATGATCACTATGAATAGTTTTGATTTTTAAATAAAGTTGATTTTGAATTCTTTTTGCCAAAGTTTTAAATAAATCAAAAACATCACTTTAATGTTTTATAAAAATCGTCCATGTAAATCTAGAATTATCATCTTCAATTACAAAAACATATTTACTGTGATTTATTTACTAAATTTGAGATGGACCAAACAGATCTAAATGAAGTAACTCAAGAGGTTTTGAAGTTGAAATCATATCTTTCAATTAAATAAACTCTTCCTAAGTTTTCTTAATTGACAAGCATCACATATACTATCCACTCTAAAATCCATTTTAGGAAGATCTTTTACTACATCAAGTTTTAAAAGTTTAGATAAGAGTTTGAAATTCAAATGCTTAAATATTTTATGCCAAATCCAAGGGTCACTTGTATTAGCCAAAAGATATAGGTTATCATTTGAGATTTTCATATTGAGTGTATAATATTTTTCTTCCTAATTCCTTCAAAGATAATATTTGATTTATTTTCTTCGATGTGACACTTATCCTTTTCAAATTTAATTTTGTAGCCCTTGTCACATAGTTGACTTATTCTAAGTAAGTTATGTTTTAGATTCCTAACTAACAGAACATCAGAAATAGTAGGAGTTTTAGAGTTACCGACATTATCAATGCCAATCATATATCCTTGTGAATTGTCTCCAAGGTTGACCAGTCTTCCATCTTCATAAATTATGTTATTCATTATCTCCAGATTACAAGTCATGTTTCTTGAACATCCATTATCAAGTATCTATTTGTTTTTCTTGATTTGCACCATTTATCCATTGAATGTTGATTTTCTAAAAGCCATATAACACATATGTTCCTGCACAACACAATAATTCGGTGGATGACTTGATTTTCTACAATAACAATATGTAGACTTATGAGACAAGGATGATTTGGACAGTTTTGAACTAGTGTTAATAGAATCTCCAAAAATTACCATTTTAAATTTTTTCAAAATTGAGATAATGATAACTTCGAAAACCAATGCTCCGATATCAAATGTAGGAAATGCGGATTACGGATCTTAAGGCAGAATTAACACTAGAGGGGAGGTAAATAGCATTTAAATAATTTTATGAATCTTTTTGAAATGTTTTCAAATTAAACCCAAACGGATGCAATTCACAAACACAGAGATAATCACAGAACCAGATGCAGATGCAAATAGTAAATAAAAGCAGTAAATGAAAGAACATACTGAAATTTTATATTGGTTCGGAGTTACCCTACATCCAGTCCCACACAATTTCTAGTGCAGATTTCTTTTCAAATATAATGTTAATATTACAACCTCGATTTCAAGGCCATGAGTCTCCGAGTCTAGGGAAAACTCTCTTTATTTGACCAGGCTACATGATCACCTAAGTTACGGGCTACAATCACACCCAATTGATTTACGGGCCACAATCACACCGTTTCTAATCATATTTTGATAGAGAGAAACTCGATACACTTCGATCTTTCGATTTTTGATCACAAATGATGCTATAACTCTAAATAAGACTGAGATCTTTGAGAGAGAGTGGCAGAAAATCAAACTAGAGACGATTGAGTTTGATTCACTTAGAATTTCTACAGAATTTTGTTAAAGCATTTGAAATATAAGAGAATATTTGAGTGGAGAAGAAGGAGTGAATAAATGAAGAAAAAATAATTTAAAATTCGTTGAAAACAACTGGTATATATAGGAGAATAACAGTTATGTCCATTCGTGAAAGGTTATGACGAATAGACGCTTCTTTTGAAAAAACAGATTTTAAAATATACGGCTACCATATCGACATGGGGGGTATAGGCATGTCGACATCCTCTAGTATTTTTTTGGAAATTGATTTTTGTTTTAAAAGATATTTTCTTTCTAAAGTTTATCAAAAAAAAAATCTTAGAACTTTGTAACTATTTTGTATATACTTTATGATTATAAGAACCTATGGAAAGTGATCTTACGAAACATAAATGTAATAAAAACTAAATATATATAAATATTTTGATATTAAAGCTAAAACATTAAAACCAGGAGATAGTTTAAAAACAAGAAATGATTTTGAAATTAATATGATTAAAAATCGTTTTTGAATTAAGGCGAAAATATTTGAACCAAGAGAGAGATGTCTTTTAAAAAAATAGTTTTGAAGAAATCTAAAAATAAGTCGTTTGGAAAATTCTGTGGATTCCATTCCACTAGAGAAGGTCGTGGGTTCCACTCCATTAATGAGGCGTGGGTTCCATCCCACTATTAAAGCGAGAATGTGGATTCCATTCGACAATTAAAATAAGAACAAGATTTTAGTGTTATTATGAAGTTTTAACATAAATGTAGACTCTATTACTTATCTTGATATCTTGAACTGTTTAATTCTTGATAATCTTGATACTCATGAGTCTTCAGTCTTGATTTCCACAATCTTAAATTCGTCAGTCTTGAATCTCTGTACTGTACACTCTTCATTCTCGGCACCTATAGATACACACACACACACACACACACATATATATCTAGACAAAGATATTAGTATTTATATTTTATGACAAGTCCTAAGGTTGTTGTCATCAAAACCATCATCTCAGGAACTAACATAAAACACCTCCCGTCATGTACTCTTGGGTCGATAACTATATGAGAAAGAGAAAGGATTTACGTACAATTTGCATGCTCATCTAAAGGTTCTTATCTGCCCAATTAATTTTTCCCCTCTAAAAAGATTTATGAAACACTTCATAGAAATTTCAACTTAGGTTCAACATTTAAAATGATACAACTTATTTAGGAAACCTTTCATAAAATCGTTTTAATTTATTAACTTGTATAATACTCCTCTACATCTTAATCGTATATACAAAATATTTGATTTTAATTCCATTTACTTTTAGCTATTCAGATGTAGGCCGAAAATAATCAGGGTCACAAAACTGAGTCGACTTATACAATTCTTTTCCTGTTTAGTGTAGTAAGTAACTAAGAAGAGTACGATGCTAGTATCCAAACTCCGTTCTAGAGTCTACTTTATCTTAGACCACTCTTAGGTAAAAATATTTATTAGCCGGCCTTACAAAAATAATTTTTAACCTCCTAGGTGTTGAAATCAAAAGACACAGTTTAATAAAACCAATTTTTGTTAATCCTTCTTAATAAGTTAATTCAATTTTAAAACTTCATTTATCAATCCACTCATTAGTAAAAGTACCTTATTATTTTTGAAACATAGGAGTAAATTACAGGGGTTTTATTTCAAAACTTTTGAAATAATACTTATTTTTGACCCTTATAAAATATAAATATAGATCGAGTAACTCCAAAATGATGTCAAGGAACAGGATACTACCAAATATTATCATATACCCCCTTTACCAAGAAGGGTAATACTCAAGAGAAGTGTTAACCATCCAAACATATCCCTTTCTTATTTTTGGCACTTTTGAGTCACTCGAACTAGTTAATTTATGAAAGATTCTTCTTTTCAAATTCTGTTTTAAAACAATACTATATATATTTCCAACTAAATAGTTTTCAACAAAATATTTATCTTCCACTTACTTTGGATTCATTGGATTCTAACTGGTTTTCGATCGTACAATGACAAAGAGAGTAATTTACTAGCTCCAGTATCACATCTGCCTAAGCAATCATCTGATTGTCACCTAGAAGATCATCATGATCATCGCAAAACAGCGAGATTCATTCCCTGAACTGTCCAAAGGAAAGTCTTACCCTCAAATTCCATTTTAAAATGTTTATACCTTAAAGTATATTCAATTAAAATTATTACTACTATTCGAAGAATCATTTGAAATCTTATCAACGCCAGTATTTAAATTTTTTGAAAGTAATTTTTAGTTACAATATTTGTTGTAATCTTGATTTTTAAAATTATATAAAATATTTCTTTTAATAAATACCTTATATTAAACCCAATTTTAAACCAACATTATCAACGAACGCCTCATAGTCAAATTGTAAAACTTAATTCACAAGGTGTTCGTTTCAATATTCCCACAAATTCCTATATACCCAACCTATACGTATTAAGGAAATTTTCTTATGAACCACTTAACGATAGTTCATGCTCAAACTGGATAAGCATAACTAAACAAACACTAAATGATGGTAATAAAATATTATCATCTCTTAACAAAAATCACATCATGTATAAATATATTTTATTTTTGAAAGCCATTCCTTTATGTATAAAATTCCTAGTGTTTAGAAACCTCTATCGACGCCGTGGTACCCCACGTCTCGACTAGAATTCATAAACCACTCAACCAATAATTCAACTCAATATAAAACATGTCACATATGCACTCATTATACACACTCAAACTCATTCTAGGGTCTCACTTACCCTATCTCAAATGAGTTTGCACTACTAAAGCCTAGGTGTTCGTTCAACCAAAGCTCTGATACCACATGTAACGATCCACCTAAATGGATAGTTCCTACAACTGGTATCTCGAATCTAATTTAATGGCTAGCCTCTCAACTGAAACCAACCCATTCATTTCAAGGAAGTGTGGGGGTAAGAGTTTATTCTTCGTAACAGTTCACAAAGCGAGAACCCCCTATCAAGTTACAGCTTTGTAAATAGCTCCAATCCAGGTCTCTCCAAACTAATAACCAATAATTTTCGATTAACTCATTTTCGGTTCTTTCAGAAGTAAGTGGACTATACTAGATTCCCAAGGGGATCTCTAATATATCCCTCAAAGAGAGGTTTCACGATAATGAGTTCTTTCGAAGGAACTCAAGCCGTATGATCACGCGAAGCTTCAATTTACTTCCTAAGTCAAAACTGATCAAGATTTGATAGTTGGTTATTTAACTATCAAATACACAAACAAAAACAATTTTAGAGATTTGATTACCTATAGTAACCACTAAGCCTCAAAATAAATCTTTCATTTATTTAGTTCTCTTTCCAAAGCATTCATTTAACATATTCATATACTTATCTTACTCGCATAAGTATATTCATTAAACATCGTTAAAGGTTCTTTACTTCAAAATCATATTAAAAGGATAAAAAAAGTTATTTAAATTAGAGACAAAGATAACCTCATGCAATATTCCTTCGGTATTAAGTGTGGAACGAATGTGCATACCACAAGAATTAAGAAGCCCAGTTAAAGGAAATCTAATCTTAATTCTTTTATAAATTTCCTTCTATAAATCCGGTTAATAAGTGTTTTTTATTTACGAATATCCTTTACTTAGATTCCAAATTCATTTACAAAACTCTTTATAAATCACTAAGTTAAATTTACAAAACTCTTTTATAAATATCAAAACCATTAATATATCTCTTTATAAATCTCCAAAATTATTTATAAAACTTCCTTTATAAATATTCAAAACCATTTATAAAACTTTCTTATAAATATTCCTTTTTAAAACAAAACTCCTTTAATAAACTCATTTACTAACGTCCTTTTAAATAACAAAATGATTATTTAAAACACCTTTACTAAAATCATTTCTTAACCTGAAACCATTATTAAAAAGTATGATTGACCTTAAAAATTAGAAAAAAGCTTAGCGACCACAATGGTTCTCTTTTTAGTTAAGTTTACTTTTCATGTTCTAACATAGGTATTTACATTACAAGCAGATATGTATAAGAAATTAACCAAAAACAATCAATTATATAAGTAAATGTCCAAGTTATCTAAAATAGCAGATGTGGATTTGTTCTGCTAAATACACGTCTAAGTTAATATAATGGCAGAATGGGTTTTTATTCTCCTAATAGATATCAACATAATTTACCTAGTGAACTATGGTAGAACGGTGAATTATTTTACCAAACAAATGTCAAATATAAGTTAATTAGCGGAACGATGATTAATTCTGCTAAACAGACGTCACAGGGTTTCATACTCAATTGGGTTTATTTAAGGATAGTCGGCAAAGAAATCCCTTTGATTAAAATCTTCCTTTAAACGAAAGTTGCTTCTTGAGATCAAAAACGATCTTTAAAAAGAAGATGGTCTAAACTTCTAAAACATTATTTAATACTTAAATAACATTTAAACTTTTTATTTAAAAATAATTAAACCTTTAATTAATAATTAAACTACGACGACCCACATTTCGGAAGGTTTAAATTGACAATAATCCACACATATCCAACTTAAACAATCCGGAACATGGATAATCATTGGGGTTAATTTAGAAAAATAAGGAAAGAAGAAGAAAACAAACATAAAATCTCGTAGAGGAATGATAAAATATAATAATCAAACAAACAGTTCATGAAGCTGTTTATATTATATATTTGACTATAATCTATGCAACATTTATCAGAGTTATATATACATCAGGTACAATGCTAAACCAAAGTAATTGGCTTGCATAAGGATAAATATGACAAGACACATGAGGCAATGCCCAAGGTAGGATCCTACCAGTTTACCCTTTCTGTCCGGTCGTAACCCATATATGGCCGACTACGACCATCAATCCAAACAAAAGGGTGCACCCATCGAGTACAAAATCACGATAGCAATACGAGTGATCAACATCGCTAAAGGTAGCTAACCTCATTTGCCAGATAGGCTCTTGTTTTAGTCATTTTAATTATGACACAAGTGTCAAGGCTATCCGTTATCGTTATCTTACTTCATTCCATTAAACGTTCGCCAATTCAACCACCATATTCTGGATATCATCCACCACGTATACAGTTGTTAAAATGGTTCCAATATTGACAAAGAGTATGCAAATAAGAGGCTCCGGTTTTTTAACAACCAAATTTCATTTACACGCCGGTTGGTTCTTTTATATTTCGAAAGCAATTCATACTTGATACCAAAATATCATATTTGCTTAAAAATCAACTTTATTTCAATATAGCATATTTAATTCAAAATATATCAATTCAGTTCGATGTGTCAATTTCACTTCTAAATTCAATTCAAATTAAATTTTAGGTTATACTTTCATTTTAACCCAATTCATATTTAAATCCATGATTTAAATGTAAACAATTCCCACTCTGACCAGTTTGAATTTTTGAAAATAGTTTGATTTTTTTTAAACAGCTTAAAAGTTAGAGTAGTTTAGATAAAATAGATTGAGTATTAAAAATGGTTTATATAATAAAATAGCTTGGAAAATCAAAGAAAATTTGAATATTAAGAAGATAGATTTTAAACAGTTTATAATAAAATAATTTATTTGAAAATAATTTCAAAGTTAAACTGATTCAATCGAACCTTCTAATTCAAATAAATTTAAATTTCCATTTCGATTCAATTCCGATTTTAAGTTGAATTTTACTTCGATTCCAATTTCAATTCAAATAATTCGATTTTGATATTTTGAATTAATTCAATTTACCTTTCAGTTCCAATTGATTTCAATTTCAATTCCAACTTGAGTAAATTTCAATTGAAACCCAATTTAATTTCAATTTCAGTTCCAAATTAATTTCACTTTCAATTCCAAATTAATTTCACTTTCAATTCCAACTATCCGATTCAATGGTTAAATTTCAACTCAATTCTCAAATTTAAACCATTTCAATTTATATCAATTTCGAGCACGATTTTCAAAATATTGATTTAAGTCATCGAATTCAAAATACTTCAATCTTCGAATTTAGATTCAAATCTAAAAATAAATTCCATTCTTGAGTCCAAATTTATATATCCAATTATATTACTTTTGCTTGGTAATAATTCAAAGTTCGAATGAAAGTTCAAATTTCTTTTAAAACACATCAATTTTCGGAATTCAAATCATATTTCGATTTCTAACTTCAAAATCTCAAATTTCATTTTAAACAATTTCGTTAGCAAATTACGATTCCAACATTTTGAGCTCAATTTCGAAAATAATTTGATTTCGTAAAATCTGATTTTTATTCCTTTAAGTCAAATCATTTAAATAATTCCAAAATCATTTAATTTAACCAATCCGTTGTTCATATATAATTTTCTATCCTATGGCCAAGTGAATTAGTTATTTCAATTTAATTCAGGGATGGATATATATTATTTCAATCCATAATAAATGTTATAGGTATATATCATTTCAAACTATTTTAATTTATTCGAAATAAATTGATTTACAGTTTTATATACTGTAAATAATATACAAGATGATAACGGGATATTTATAAAATAATTAAACATCCAATCATCCAAATATCACCCAATAGCATCCAATTGCAATCAATATCCAAAACAATCAATAAATCACCACAATTAATTGGTTATCAAAAATCAAAATTTAACTAGCAGTTTGATTCCAATTTCAATCTAACTATCAATTTTCAATTTTTAATAATCAGTTCAGATGAAAATCTAGATGTCAATTTAAATTACCAAATAACAGTCAATAAAATTGATTTACTTCATAATATCAATTTACCGAACACAAAATATTTTAGTACGCTGTGAGCGTTATAAAACACTCACTTTTATTTGAAACCGAAAATATTTCAAGCTTCAAATAAATGCCAATCGAATGCCAAACTATATACGATGTCGATACGATTCCGTTGCAAATCGTTTCGTTCGAAATGGCCTCATATGAAATAGATATGCAATATTAATATACGATAAAATTAAAACCTAATTAACATTCACGTTAACATAATGAAAATAAATAAAGTTGATCACCAAGCCAACATCTCATTTATGCCTCGTTCGCCATCACCACGTTCCCATGTCACGAGTTTGTTATCCTTTTTTTCTTTCTTTATTAGCAAACGCTGCCGCACACTTGCAGATATTGCCAGAGGTCGCGACCACTTCAGCACCGCCGCCCCAAGCTGCTGACCACCTATCCGAGACCGCGCCGCCTCAGCTAGCTTGACCTCAACGTGCGCATGAAGAGCCTTGTAGAAACCCTAAGATCGCTACGCCATCGCCTAGCCTCGCGCTATCAGCATGCGCCTCCTCCCCTAGATCGAGCGACTTGCGATTCGTCCTTTATTTTTTTAACTTCTCTCTTTCGATCGATCTGCTTTTATATTTTTTCGTTTGCTCGATTTGAATCTAAAATGGGAGAAAGGAAAGGGGGAGGGGAAGATAAGAAGATGGCGTGATGTAAAGGTGTGATTTTTGTTATATATATTATTATTATATTAGAAAATATCTCGCCTGTAAACACCTGAAATTCTTGAGCTCCAAAGAAAGCGTGCCGCCTGACGTTCCTAATGTTTTACCCCCTTTTCGAATGCAATAGAACTAGTATCGAGGCCTAATTCAATCATATGCAGAAGAAAGCTTTCAAAATTTATTAATTTTAATTAAATTCATTTAATTGATTTCTACGTGTTTCAAGCTCGCAAGACCAAATGACAAGTCTGATCGCTATGAAACTTGAAATCCTGTAATAATTCACTATTACGGATCCGATAAAACTAGTTTCGTTGAAATCCGAGATAGTGGCCAAAATGGCTATTTTTACTCGTTAATTATAATATAAAATTTCAAATTTCTAATTATTCACTTTAAAATCCAATTTTTAAAGTTATTCATCTTCATTCATATTTATATAAAATCTAATCCAATTTCCGATACTATTTTCAATCACATTAATTCAAGATTCGATTATTTAAATAATTGCAATATTAAATTTAAACGATTTAATTTTCAATAAACCACCTTTAATAAATAATTCATCATTTATTAACAATCATTTTATTATCTTCTAAATAATTCAATATTCGTTTTTCAATTACAAATATCGATTGCAAACACATTCAATAAATAGAATTTTTATTTCAATAGTTGTTATTGCCTAAATCTTTGGAATTTATTATTTCAAGATTTTATTCAGGTTAATATTAAATAACCACATTAATAAATCATTAAATTTTATTTTTAACCATTTTTATTCCATAATTACATTAAATTTAATAATTCAAAATAGCTAAAAATATGGGTCATTATATTCTCCCCCACTCAAAACTTTTCGTCCTCGAAAAGGAACTAACACTACGCTGTAGATTGCATACTGCAACACCAAGAAGTGATGTAGGAAGTGCCAAAAAATGTTGCTTTAGGCTAAAAAAGGGCAAAGGCAACACTTTCTCGGTGATGCATTTTGCCGCGTTGCCATAGAGTCAAAGGCAGCATCTTTGCGGCCCTAGGGCAACATCGGTTCTGTTGTTGCCACAGGTACCAAATTTACTAAAAAGTGCGCCCCACAATCTGGGCCCCAACATGTGGGCCCACATTGTGGGGCCCACTATTTCTGTGGCCCACCTTTACAGAACCCTGTTGTGGGGCCCATATTCATTAATCTATGGTAACACTTTTACTATCCAGTGGCAATACTTTGCCAGTTTATTACCACATTTAACATCACATACTGCAACATTATATCATATCTACGGCAACACCTTTTGCAATTTAAATTGAAAATGCGACATTATACTACAGTAACATTATATCATATCTATGGCAACATTACACTGCAACATTATATCATATCTAATGGCAATACATACTAAATTCTAAAGCAACCATGTCAGGGTTTTCTTATTACAGTCAGTACATTCATATTCATAGTTACAGTACATTCATACTAAATATCTAATGGCGGTACATTCATATTCATAGTTACAGCCAGTACATACTAAATTCTACTTATTAACAGTACAGTCATATTTGCGAGCCTCTAGTGCCATCAGTGCCTCTAGTGCCTCCAGTGTCATCACTGCATACGGTCACACAAAGATCCCCAACATACAACAGACAAAAGACAGGCATCAACTGGACATCCATATGCTTAAGAGTTAAGAGTGCATCCAATAGTTTACAAATTACTTAATTTCCACAGAGATGGATTGGAATCATATTTAATGTTTAATATGCATCTAACTTGCAGACGTATATTGACCAAATGCGTACAAATGCATAAGCATGACGAACACTGGTTTGGAAAAGAAGAATTGAGTTTTCTATGCCAAAGGGGGCAAAGAAAGGCTCATTTATATTTTTATAGATTTTATGTACATTTTTAGCAAATGTTATTAATAGCCATTGAGTCGTAAATTAATGTGAAAATGCAAAAATAATAAACATATACAATAAAAATTAATACATTAAAATTGAAATAAAAAAATTTGCTGGATGATTAATGTGACAGATCAGATTATATAGCCTGCTTGTTATTCTTTTAGTTACAAACTTCTATATCATAAACAGAACATATATCACTAATATTTATTTTGCTTATTTGTTTGAGTGAGGTGATATTTTATTTTAGAACATATATGTAGTTATTTTTATTTTTATTTTGGAACATATATCGCTTTGCTAAATAAGGAGATGAATTTCAGATAAAATAAAATGCATATCTCCAACCAACCATAAAAATAAGCAAAATACATACCATCTTATGTCGAATTTGGGAAAAAAGTTTTGGACCAGCAGTGTGTGTGTCTGTATACGATTTCTGACTTGCACAATTTGTAAGGGCCTTGGACTACAAAAACATGAAATAAAGATGTTTATCTGCCTGATTTGAATGAATAAAAAGGGAAAAAAATTCCGTGATAAAACTTAAAATCCCGTTGCCATTACTTCCACCTTTCTGACCATTTCCACAACCTCAACCTCCACTGTTAACAAGCTACCATCTCACATTCTCGCTGTCAACAATATTTCATCCATACCTCTGATCACCACTGTGCCTTCACTGCAACTTCCCACCACTCGATACAAACTGCCTTCCACTACAACAACATTTACACTAATACCATACCTCCTCTGTCATCTCCACTGCTTAAGTAGCTTCTCCTCACCAAACTTCCTTGAAGCCACTGCAAACGTCATCTCACCACATCTTACACTATGCCATCCACATAATCAAACCAAACATCATCTGTCCCCTGTCTACAAACTTCCACTGCAATTACCCTTCAACTGGTTAGAATACACCAAACTCCACATCAATCTTCACCATATATTCCCCTTCGACTGCAACCAGTACCAGCAGTAAGCAACCTCCTCAGTTCGCTCCTGCACCCTGCCTACAGTTCAAAACTGCCACACAAATATACCGATTTCCATCTCTAACATCAATTCCACAGCCCAAAAACAGCATCACACTGCCCTCATCACCTCTAACTGTTTCTCCACGAAAACCATATCACCAGTCGAAAAAAAATTCACTCGAATAACAAAACCCAAACTTACCATCTCCAATCCTCAAACACACAACCTGTACTCAAATTCACCAAATAGCAAGATCTCCTTTTTCAATCACCTTATTCCAACACAAGTTCCTTGCTGCATCTTCAATGAAGTCTTGTCCTTGTTTCAAATCTTCTTTGGTTCTCTCCCAACCTTTGAAATCCTTCTTCCAATTAATTGGTGGGCCAGAAAGGATCCAATATCCACCTGGTCTCAATATTCGATCAACTTGTGGAGAGGTATACAGCATCTGAAACGTGGGTTCACACTAAAGAATACTGATATGGAAAACCAAAGGGTTGTCAAATAAATGAATCATGCTAAGAAAATTCTTACTATTTGAAGACCAAGGAATCAAACAACGAGAGCAGTGAGCCATGTCAAAAGCTCTAGAAGGATAAGGGAGTCTCTGAGTAGCCATAATACCAATCATCGTTGGAACTCCTCTTTCTAATGCAAATTGCACTTGTGCCTCATGAGTGTCTCTCGGTGCTAATGACATTGCCAAAATGTCTCTCTTAACAAATAAGCTCCCCAACTTGCAACCTTCAAAAATAATTACTCAAAAATTATGGAACTATCACGCAAGATACATTATGCATCCCTAAAAGAACATCTAAATGAGAAAACATCCTGATAATTTTTGTAAATCTTAAATTTTGTTTCCAATTTTAATTTGTCAATGGAGGGATTTATCAACTAAATGCAAACATCTTGAATAAAACTGCTAAAACTCAAATTGTCAACCACCATCTGTTTACATTCACCCTCAAAATTCTTAGTAAAAAAGCTGTTGTGTTGCAAGTTTACAACTCCTGAGGTAGGTTGAGATAATTGAAGTTATAAGATGCTTCATTTATTTTAAATAAACATCGGCACATGAAAATGGCCAAGATTTTAGATAATAATCCTAGAATAGTGATGAATGTGCATCTTCGCCTGACGTGTTCTGACATTGAGTGTCAACGAAGTGCTGAATATCATATTTGATCTATCGTGTGTTTAGCACTTGTCAATGCTTATTGAAGTTCTTATTCCTTATTATTATATAAAAACTCATAGTAAGTAACAAAGTTATGATTGCAAACAAATACTACAAAAAAAGATCAGCAATAAGCGACTAGAATTCTTACAGGAAACAAACACTACCTTTATAATGATGCACCACGACTATAGTCTAAGACACTTAATTAAACAACACAATTAGCATGTTTAATAGCACAATTAGCATATTTGATAGCTATTTGGAATAACAAAACCCAGACTTCTCCAAACCCACCATCGATTCGAAATCGAGTCGCGACCAACCCAAAGCTCTACAACTCCAATATTAAACTACATCACTTAACCTCTGCGACCAATTCAAACCCAATTCACAACCGCCTCGCCTACCAATCGAACCAAATTGCCATCGACCAAACTAAATTGAGCACGAAAGCAAAAAATTCGGGATTGAAGAAATTGAATTGGGGAAATACGAGAGGGAAATTGAATTTGGGGTATTTGAAAAACACAAATACGAGAAGGAAGTGTCTTAGTAAAGGGATGAAACTTAACCGCGAATTGAAATCTTTGAGTGTTTGAGAGGTTGAGCGGCGGAGTACGTATTTTTTTAAGTGTTTGATTGAAACCCTAACATTTGCCGCTTTTTTTTTGCTTCCCGCGTTAAAAATTATTTCATCCCGCTTTTTTTCCACCCCGCACTCTTTTTTTTAATATTTTTATAAGTCTATAGCTACTGCAACATAGTGTTGATATTTATGCTAACATCTTGAAGCTAATGTTGTAATAGACAAAAATCAACATAGCTATCGTTGCATTATAGCTAGCAACATCTTGTATTTTCGTTGCAATAGGCCATCTATGGCGTAGTGTAAGTACAGAATTTAACCTTTGATATATTTAATTCAAAACAATCAATTTTTAAAACATTAAAAATCTTATTTATAGAACCATTACAACACTTCTACTATGCCACTCTGATCGGCTCATGGAGATTACTACTTATACATGAAAACTAGTTAAATTTTTTTAAAAACTTCAAAAATTTTCTAACACTCGAATTTACGGAAAATTTCGACAGCGTCTTCTTTGTGCGGATCAATCGGAATTTTTTTTACAATACAATATATAACATAAATATACCCAATATATATGAAATATACATCTCATCTCAATGGTGAGGCATCCAGAAGGGAAAAATATAAAAGCGCGGTATGTAATTCGAGATATGTACCTTATTATTATTAATACGAGTGAGTTCGCACGTATTAAGCAAGCGAAAGCACATAAAAATCAGCTATACGTCTAAACGGTCCTCATATGTACCTACCTCAACTCAATTTAAAATATTAGTCATTTATTAAATAGATAGCAACATATATGAGTCTAATAGGACCATATAACATGTATCGTGAATCCAAACCATAACACAAGCACGAATACATGACAAACCAATCATATGCAATCAACAGTTTTAACAAAAAATTACAACCAAAGAAA
The DNA here is from genome assembly GCA_030765085.1 of Allium cepa. Taxonomy (NCBI): domain Eukaryota; kingdom Viridiplantae; phylum Streptophyta; class Magnoliopsida; order Asparagales; family Amaryllidaceae; genus Allium; species Allium cepa. The sequence continues at coordinate 408,270,808 of CM060928.1, read as the reverse complement.
TCATCCAACCAAACAATATTCATCTAATTTATTCATCATTTTTCTAACGTCCAATTTTTATTAACATTTAATTGACTCATTTCAATTTATTTGTATTCAACCAATTTACATTCAATTTTATTCACTTTCAATCGATTTCATTCAATTTATTTACTTCCAATTGATTGACATGCACTTATCAACATTAATGAATTCACATTCTATTAATTTACATTCGTTTATAGTTATATTCATTTTTCACATCCATTATTGCATTTCAGTAATTCATATACTTAATTACACTTAAGTAAATTTTGATTCCATACCACACGCCATATTTTCTTTCTGTATCATTCATATTTATCAAATCTATAAGTTATAAAACTTTAGCTTTTATGCTTCGCAAAACATTTAAATTATAATGTTCATATTTCTTTTTCACATCAACATCATTATGAACCATTTTATAAAATTATTCCATTTAACCCGCTTAAGTTAAATTTATTTCATTATCACTTAGTATTTTAATACAAATATTATTTATAAACCATTTAAGTTTATTATAAACATTTTACAAAACTGCAACTCATTTTTATTATTATTCCATAATTTAAGTTCATATTAATCCATTCATTCACTTAATTAGTTTATTTCATAACTTTAAATTCATATTAATAATTCTACTTCGGTAAATTTTATTTTATAAAATGATTCACTTCATTAGTTTATTCATCGATTCCAACTCATATAATAATTTTACTTAATTAAATTTTATTTTATAACTCCAACTCATATTAATAATTTTTTTATCACCATCAATTTTATTCAACATCTCTTAAGTTAACTTCAATTTATAATCTATTCCCTTAACTTAATTCATATTCGATTAGTTACCATTCAATTTTATTGAAACTCATTCTGTTTTTATTTAATTTATTTACATCCAATTTAAATTAAAGGCAATTTCTCATATTAATTTTACTTACACTAATTTATTTTATTTAATTTCTTTCACACTTAAATTAAATTTCAAGTTCGTATTCATTTTATTAATTCATTTTATAGTTTAAGCGAAATTAATTCACTTTACTAATTTATCTAGTTATATTCAAACCCAATTCAATTCATTTAATCTTTATTAAATTGAACTTTATTTCATTTGATTCATTTCTCGATTTATTCAAATTTATTTAAGCTATTTTTTTTTCTTTTTCATTCTTATCATTCACACTAAACAAATTTAAATTTTTTTATTAGCTTAATATCTCTTAAATCTATAAGTTACACAAATTTATTCACCAAAAAAATTCATTTCATTATTTTATCTGATTCATTTCAATACAATTCACTTTTATTTAGGCTTTCTTGAGTTAAATTTCATTTTACTAATTCAATTTATCTAACATTTCTTAAGTTAATTTTTTTAATTTCATATCTCAAAATCAAATTTGTTTAACCAAAATGTCCGACCATTTTAAATTCGATTTTATTTTCCTGTTCAAATTTATAAGCTATAAACTTATTTCTTATCTATAATAATTTTAATTTATAAGTTCAAAATTATTTCATATATTTATCAACTCGCACTTGGATTACTTTTTTTACCATCAAACTTGTTCTGACCGAAAATAATTTTTTTTGGTAGCAATTCTCACTTAAAAACTCGAAAATTGATACTGGCGATGCTGTAGTCATCCCCATAATTATTTCCCAGCGACCAGAATGAGTATAATGCTTTTATTTCTTTTAAAAATATTTTTATAATATATTTCTTGTCAAAACACTTTCAAATAATATTATTATTAATTCTTGAAGGCTGAAAACAAATTTTGAAAAATCAACAAGATTCTAAATTATAAAATTCTCTGCTTTTAAGTCGTTTTTATTTATAAGTTATATTATAAATATACTTATTCAATTTCATTACCTTATTACCAAAACATTTCATTAGTTTACAACTTTGTTATTTTAAACAATTCTTATTGTAATTGATTTCAATTCAATTAAATTATCGAACGCTTCATAAAATAAAATTCATACAGTATTTTTTTAGTTTAATTCAACTAACGATCGATGATAACTAAAAATTATCATCTCCTAACAACAATTATCATTAATAATCATCATATATATAATATAATTTAGGTAAAATTATTTCATTTACCCTATTTTAAAATAATATTAAGTCGACTTGCCTTGTTTAAGTGTTTAGAAATCCTTATCGATAACATGGCGTCCCATGCACCGACCATAATTCGTAAACAACTCAATAGATAAGTAAACACAATATAAAATATTTTATAACACTAACAAGTACGCTTCCTCATATATATATATATATATGCTAAAAACAACTCATTCTAGAGTATTACTACTCTATCTCTAATGAGTCAAAGCCCACAAAGCTAAGGTTATCGCTAAACCTCGCTCTGATACCAACTGTGACAACCCACATTTCGGAAGATTTAAATTGACAATAATCCACGCATGTCCAACTTAAATAATCCGAAACATGGATAATCATTATGAAAAACAAACACAGAATCTCGCGACGGAATGACAAAACATAATAATTAAATAAACAGTTCATGAAGCTGTTTATATTATATATTAGACTATAATCTATCCAACAGTTTATCAGACTTATATATAAATCAGGGATAAATAAATAATGCAGTAGAATAACACAATGAAGAGAATAATAATAGTAATAATATTCCAAATCTTCGTCTTTGTCCATCGGAAAAACGATCTTCAATGCATTGAAAAACTCAGGGCTGACTTGAGCGTAATGAAAAGATAAAACACTCAAGCAAGGACTAAAATATTCTTATTTGAGTCAAATCGATATTGAATATAACATGAGTGTCGTGGCATTAGAGATGTTTATGGGGTTTCACATCTCCTATCTAGTGTATAACGTGCATGCAATAACTCAAGAGATGTTATGGGATTTTCTATCCCCTAAGGATCCGTTAAACTATTTATATATAATAGTATATGTTATAGTAGGTAATGTCTATCAGTAAAATAAATATCAAAATAGCGTTAAGGATTTACATTGATCCACCTTAACATGTTTTTCTAGGTACAATACTAAACCAAAGTCGTAATGGGCTCGCATAAGGATAAATATGACAAGGCATATGAGACAATACCCAAGGTAGGATTCTATCAGTATATCCTTTCTGGCTGGTCATAATCCATACGTGGCCGACAGTAACCATCAATCCAAACAAAAGGGTGCACCCATCGAGTACAAAATCATGATAGTAATAAGAGTGATCAACATTGCTAGAGGTAGCTAACCTCGTTGGCCAGACATAGGTTCATGTTTTAGTCAATTTACTTATGACACAAGTGTCAAGGCTATCATCATCGTTCTCTTACTTCATTCCAGTAAACGTTCGCCAATTCAACCACTACATTCTAGATATCATCCACCACGTACATAGCTGTTAAAGTTGTTCCAATATTGACAAAGTGTACGCCAATAAGAGGCCCAGGTCTCTTTAACAACCAAACGTCATTTTACACACCAGTTGGTTGTTTTATATTTCGAAAACAATTCGTACTTGATATCAAAATATCATACTCGCTTAAAAATCAACTGCATTTTGAAATATCATATTTACTTCAAAATATATCAACTTAGTTCAATGTGTCGATTTCACTTAAAAATTCAATTTGAATTAAAATTTAGGTTACAACTTCATTTTAACCCGATTCGTAATTAAATCCACGATTTAAATATAAACGATTCCCACTCTGACCAGTTCGAATTTTTGAAAATAGTTTGAAATTTTTTAAATAGTTTAAAAGTTAGAATAGTTTAATATAAAATGGTTTGAGTATTAAAAATGGTTTGAGTATTAAAAATGGTTTATATAATAAAATAGCTTGGAAAATCAAAAAAGTTAAATATTAAGAAGATAGATTTTAAACAGTTCATATTAAAAATATTTTTTTTGAAAATAATTTCAAAGTCAAACCGATTCAATTCCAAACCTTTCAATTCAAATAAATTTCAATTACCATTTCGATTCAATTCCGATTTCCAGTCGAATTTTATTTCGATTCCAATTTCAATTCAAATAATTCGATTTCGATATTTTGAATTAATTCGATTTCGCTTTCAATTCCAATTGATTTCAATTTCAATTCCAACTTGAGTAAATTTCAATTCAAACGCAATTTAATTTCAGTTTCAACTCCAAATTAATTACACTTTCAATTCCAAATTAATTTCACTTTCAATTCCAAATTAATTTCACTTTTAATTACAACTGTCTGATTCAATGGTTAAATTTCAACTCAATTCTTAAATTTAAACCATTTCAATTTATATCAATTTCGAACCTTTTCAAAATATCGATTTAGGTCATCGAATTCAAAATGAACTTCAATCTTCGAAATTAGATTCAAATCTTAAAATAAATTCCATTCTCGAGTCCATATTTATATATCTAATTATATTACTTTTACTTGGTAATAATTCAAAGTTTAAATGAAAGTTCAAATTTCTTTTAAAATACATCAATTTTCGAAATTCAATCATATTTCGATTTCTAACTTCAAAATCTCAAATTTCATATTAAACAATTTCGGTTAACAAATTTTGATTCCAACATTTTGAGCTCAATTTCGAAAATAATTTGAATTCCAAAAATTTGATTTTTATTCCTTTAAGTCAAATCATTTAAATAATTTCAAAATCATTTCATTTAATCAATCTGTTGTTCGTATATAATTTTCTATCTTATGGCCAAGTTAATGATTATTTCAATTTAATCCAGGGATGAATATATATCATTTCAATCCGCAATAAATGTTATAGCTATATATCATTTCAAACTATTCTTAATTTATTCGAAATAAATCAATTTACAATTTTATATACTGTAAATAATAAACAAGATGATAACAGGATATTTATAAAATAATTAAACACTCAATCATCCAAATATCACCCAATAGCATCCAATTGTAATAAACATCCAAATCAATAAATAAATCATCACAATTAATCAATTATCAAAAATCGAAATTTAGCTAGTATGTTAGTTCCAATTTCATACTAGCTGTCAATTTCTAATTTCTAACAATCTATTCAGATGAAAAATCTAGATGTCAAATTAAATTACCAAATAAAAGTCAATAAAATTAATTTACTTTATGATATCATTGACCAAACACCAAATATTTTAGTACGTTTTGAGCGTTATGAAACACTCATCTTTTATTTGAAACTGAAAATATTTCAAGATTCAAATAAATGCAAATCGAATGCCAAGCCGTAGACGACATCGATACGATTCTGATGCAATTCATTCCGTTCGAAACAGGCCTCATATGAAATAGATATGGAATATTAATATACGTTAAAATTAAAACCCAATTAACGTTCACATTAACATAATGTAAATAAATAAAGTTAATTACCTAACCAACATCTCGTTCCTGCCTCGTTTCACCGTCACCATGTTCCCATGTCGCGAGTTTGTCATACTCTTTTTTTCTTTATTAGCAAACGCTGCTGCACACTCGCAGACATCACCAGAGGCCGTGACCGCCTCAGCACCACCGCCTCAAGCTGCCAACCACCTCACCGAAACCGTGATGCCATAGTTAGCTCGACCTCAACGCGCTTGAAGTGCCTTGTCGAAACCATAAAAATGCTACACCATCGCTTGGCCATGCGTGGAGCATGCGCCTCCTCCCCTAGATCGAGCGACTCGCGATTCGTCCTTCAATTTTTTTTAATCTTCTCTTGTTCGATCGATCTGCTTTTATATTTTTTCATTTGCTCGATTTGAATCTAAAATGGGAGAAACGAAAGGGATACAAGATGGGGGGGAAGATAAGAAGATGGTGTGATGTATGGGTTTGATTTTTGTTATATATATTATTATTATATTAGAAAATATCTCTTCTATAAACACCTAAAATTCTAGAGCTCCAAACGAAGCGTGTCGCCTGACATTTTCAATGTTTTACCCCCATTCCGAACACAGTGGAACTAGTCTCGAGGCCTAATTCAACCATATGCAGAAGAAAGCTTTCAAAATCAATTAATTTTAATTAAATTCATTTAATTGATTTCTACGCGTTTCAAGCTCACACGGCTAAACAACAAGTCCAACCACTATAAAACTAGAAATCCTATAATTTACTATTACAGACTCGATGAAACTGGTTTCGTTGAAATCCGAGAGAGTGGCCAAAATGGCTGTTTTTACTCGTTAATTATAATATAAAATTTCCAATTTCTAATTATTCACTTGAAAATCCAATTTTAAATGTTAACCATCTTTATTCATATTTAAATGAAATTTAAATCAATTTTTGATACTATTTTCAGTCATTTAATTCAAGATTCAATTATTTAAATAATTGCAACGTTAAATTTAAACTGATTTAATCTTTAATAAACCACCTTTAATAAATAATTCACCATTTATTAACAATCATTTTATTATCATCTAAATAATTCAACATTCATTTTTTAATTATAGACATCAATTGCAAACACATTCTATAAATAGAATTTTTATTTCAATAGTTGTTGTTTCCTAAATCTTCGGATTTTATTATTTCAAGCTTTTATTCAGGTTCATATTAAATAACTACATTAATAAAACATTAAATTTTATTTTTAACCATTTTTATTCCATAATTACGTTAAATTTAATAATTTAAAATAGTTAAAAATACGGGTTGTTATATAAACAATAATTAACTACTAAATAAATAATTAAATTATAATTATCTTTAACATAAATAATAGCTAATCTTTATATAAATAATTAAAACATAATTAATTTTTAATTAATTATTATATACTTATTAAAACCTTTACTAATACTTAAATTAGTCTTAATCAATACATAATTAAATCTTAACTTAATTAGTAATTAATAAAACCCTTTGTCTACTAAATAAATAACAATATTAATTAATAATTAAATACTAATTAATACTTAAATAATAAATTATATAATAATGAACCTTTTATTTATTACTAAATTAATAGTTAACTTCCTTGATTAACAATTAAGTGCTAATTACCCTATTAATTAATGATTAAATGTTACTTACATTACTTAAATAAATTAATCAAATAATCATTAAATAAATAAATAATTACAATTTATAATTACTTAAAATAGGTTTTGAAAACTCTTTTCAAAAATATTTAAGTTGAAAAAACTTTTAACTTTCAAAAATAGTTCGTTTCCACGAACTGCACTTATACGACTATCGCTATACGACCATTGGTTTTCAAAACTTGAACCTTTATTTTGATTAGCTTCAAAAATTTTGTTTTTATACTTTAACTTACTTTATAAACTTTAAAAAAGTTTTTATAAAAAAACGAAGTAAAGTTTTTGAAACTAAGTGAAAACATTTCTAAAAGTGAGTAAGGAAAACAAGTTTTTGAAAATAAAAGGATTTCGATGCCATAACTACAATTCCAAATACTAACTTTTCATTTTACATATAATCTCATACTTAAGCACTAATCTTTAGCATATACAATACAAACACAACATATATACATGTCATGGTTTACATAACCAAGCAAAGAACATAACTTTCCGTCCATACACACATTTCAACTTTGACCCCCAAGTCGAACCAAAAAAATCACTTCAAACATATATGTAAACATTTTAATCAACATCGGTATTAAACCATCAACAATGGTTTCTTTATCAAAGTAAGCATCATATTTAAATTTAGAACTTTTAAATGAATTCATGAGCCATACTCACTCAAAATCTACCAAACTACTCCGAACTTCCACTTGAACTTTAGTTCAACCTAGATCCTAGATATGGTGGCTTTATGGTTCGGCCAAGGTAAAATGGTGGCTTTATGGTTCGGCCAAGGTAAAATGGTGGCTTTACGGTTCGGCCAAGGTATGAAGCACATGACCTAAGGATGGTGGAGCTTGACCTTGAAAGGTGGAGGGACTTGAGCTCATCATCGAATTCACAAAAATGGATCATCTTCCAACCAACTTTTGGACAAGTTACTCATGGAAATCGGGAATGCTGTCAATGAGAAAGTACTTGAAAATTCTTTTCTCTATAATTTTTTTAAAAAAAGAATCACTTAATTTCGATCTGTTTTGAGAAAGATATGGTAAAAGAAGAAGGGATATTTTTGTACATGAAAATCTAGGTCTGAAAATGAGTCTGAAAGAAATAAGATTTGGACATGGTTATGCTAAAATTTTGAAAAAGTGGTACACATAAAAGTTGTAGCTACTAGAAATTTATACGGTTTAAAATATGAAAACCTTCGTTTGAATAAGATATGAGTAAAATATGGTAGAAGGAAAAGAATAAAAAATCGAAGTAATGAAAGGGGTATTTATAAGCAAGAAATAAAGTAAATTACCCTATTACCCTTAGTCCTTTACCCTCCACCTCCTCTTGCCACATCACCATGCCACTTCACCTTCATGTAACTCAGCCCACAAGTTTGTCCCCCTCCCTTTGCTTGGCCAACATGTTTTAAATGCTACATGTACTTTTTGTTTACTAATGTTTCCTAAGCCATCTTCTCTTTTTTGAATATTTAAATATTTTATTTAAAATAATTCATCGTTGGTCGAATTAGTGGCCGAAAAGCTACTTTTTGCAAACAGTCGAATTAGGACTCGAGACCACCCCCATTGAGTTCAAAATGACGTTTGCGACCTTTTTGAGTATAAACTTTGATAAGTTTGGAGTTGGTGGAATTTTGCTACTTTTTCACTTAGGGTTTTGGTTTTTGTTTCAGCCCATTAGACCCAAGCTTCACCCCTCTTCTCTTCATTACTTCATTTCTATTTCCTAATGCTCAAGCTTTAGCAACAATGGAGAGAGAAGTGGGAAATTAAAACTCCAAGCCCTAGTTTCCATTTGTAAATCAAGTTCTAGCTCTAAATTTATAGAAGAAGCTTTGGTAAGCCTCCTCCTCTTCTTCTCTAACTCATTATCTTACCAATTTCAGAAATTCCTAAACCTAATTTAGGAAATGTTTCTCTTTTAAGCTTAGATTCAAGCTCTTTGGGTTGGAATTGAAGAGTGATTGTCCTTGCCATTTCTCTATAGCTTCTTCTTCATTTGTTTTGGGTTTAAAGGTGAGATTTTTATCTCACATCTATGTCTATAACTATCTTTGAATGTTGGGTATGAATTCCTAATACTTATTCATGTGCATTTGCTTTTGGTTTGGATTGATTTGGTATATATTCCAACTTTTGGTGTTTTGAAAGCAAAATCTATGAAAATCCTTCTATGGATATTTGAACAAGTTTTTGGTGATGCATCGAAGAGTCTGTAGGGCGGGGTTGCCGATTGGCATAAATCCCTAGCGCCATTGCTCGTTCGGTCGCGAATTGGATGAGATTGCACATCAATTATATAGGCAAAAAAATAGCTCCAGTCAGTCGACTGACCTTTAAGGTCAGTCGACTGGCTGTAGCCAATTTGCGTATCAGAGGAAGATAACAGAGACATGAAGTCTCTGTTTCCTGTAATCAGTCGACTGGCCTCTGTAACCAGTCGACTGACTGCAGGAAATGAAATCTTCATGTTTCTGTTCCAGTCGACTGATTACAGAGAACCAGTCGACTGACCTGCTCCTATTTGCCTATTATGCCTATTTTTGCATACTTTTGCTTGGTTTCCAAATTTAATCGATTCATATTGATTCCCTGATTTGTTGTTATCATTTATTATCCACTTTGATGACATTTTCTTCGGGATTTTTGTGAACATGCATTTTGATGGATTCAGCATCGATTTCTTTGGATTCTATTCACGTCTTCGAACGTGAAATTTTGGTGATTGATTGTTTCTGCAATCATTTTTGTGCTTTGTCACTTTAAAAATATAAAGGTTCCAATACTAGTAGTAAATATCAAAACTCTTTTATCAAAACAAATTTCAACCCTATTTTCAATATCAAGCTTGTTTATAAAACCGTTTCCCAATCTACTAGCGTATACAAACCTTTACCTCACTCGTATGAGAAATCTAATTAAACAAATTAGTAAAACAAGTGGTATGAAATGCTTGCATTTACTTCGTCGGTTAATTCTTGGACTTGTTCGATTGAATTTCTTGTGACAATTTTTGAGGGGAGACTTACAGTTTGTTCGTAAATATTTAAGTTAAGCTAGTGGTTATGGGACATGAAGCTAAGCTCATATATTTACTAGCTTAGTGTAATTGACACTTCTTGATGGTCGATGATGATCATTTTGTGATTTAGACTAGCAATGTGTGATGTCTCTTTGTCTGCGAGGGAGACTAAACCCTGTTTCTATGGAGCTTCGGCTCAATTTGGTGGGGTAGCGACCCATGGTCTTCGGACCGTTTTGTGGAGCTTCGGCTCAAAATTAATGGTTAGCAACCATGGAATAGCGTTCCGTTTTGTGATACACGTGTTGGCGAGTTTTCATACTCCCGTTTTGTGATAGGCCTCCCCCTTTTTGTGATTTCTGGATTTCCATTGATGATCTCTGGAATTTGTGTTTCACCAATTTTCGTGATTTACATTGATAAGTTTTATCAATATTTGTGCATTGGTGAATTCATATGTCATTAACTTATGTGATTGGCATTGATATAATTGTCAATATTTATGGTTTTGTGAACAAAAATAAAGAGTATGACATTCTTTGATCTTTGAGAAGATTCTTGTGATATTGATTAATCTCTGGTTGATTTTCAATTACATACTTAGTACAGTATGACTTTGTGGTTATCATACGTTTTTGTCATATCTCTTATTCTATATCATTTTATCTGATATCTATAGTTAGACTCATCTGTGTATTATTTTCTTATTAAATAATACTCGAGTCAGACCGAGATGTTGCAGGTGCTTCTGCTTGACTCCTCATCTGGGAGTATTATCTGACTTTTGGCTAACTACATTAGATTTATAGTTTTTGTTGATATACATTCGAGATAGAGACTCCTTGATGTATACATATTCTTTTGTCTAGCACTTGTAACTATTCTTTTGTGATGTTGTGGATCTTGTTTGACCACTACTCTGATATACACTTTTAGTGTTATATATATTCATATCTTTTTCCGCCTTTGTGATATGGATATCTATGGCTGATTTGTGTTATGTTTATTTCTATATTTTTTTCCAAAGATTATATAGCCACTGTGTAGTAGCTTTGAGTTTGTATCGGTATATCGGATTTCCTCTTAAGTTGAAATGCATGTTATACTATCTGACATATCAGTGCTCGCACAAAGAAATTACACGGATGGTCGCTCCTCAACAGCCTTATCCACCGTGCTAGTCGACGGCATTACCCCGTAGTGTCCTTGGTTAGCATGGGTATTGAGGTGGGGCGTCACAGCTTCGTATCGGGGCCAAACTTCGAAACAATGTAGAATAATCTAGCAAGGATCATGTCCTAAGTCTTTCTTAGGAGTCATGCCTTAGGATCTGATTCGAGTCTTCGTACCGTCTCATCCTATTTTCTTTTGTGATGCCTTGTTTTATCAATCATTATTGTTTGATAATCATTTTGTGAATAACCTTTTTATTCTTCTTTCTTTCTTTCTTGAAGAAGAAAAATGGTTAGACCTGGCCGTCCCAGTGCCAGTCAATCTAGTGCTACTCTCCAAGATGGAGTATTTATGTCTGCCCAGTAGCTTTTAGATCTCGTGAAGAATGCTCAAGCTGCCGGACCCAATCCAGAGCCTACTCACCCTAAGTCTGGATTTGCACGTTTGTGCAGCGATTATACCAACTTGGGTGGGAAGCCATTCAGAGGTTCTGAAACTATTATTGAAGTCCAAGCTTGGCTAAGAACATGCGATCGAATCTTTTCTCGCATGAGTCTTATTGATCTTCACCGAGTTCAGGTGGCCTCTAGTATGCTCCAAGAAAGAGCATTAGACTGGTACAAGCTTCTGATTTCTGAAATAAATGAGGCGGATCTTACTTGGGAGAAATTCCGAGAACGATTGGAATTAAAGTTTGTGCTAGAAGCTGAGAAGTTGACATTGGCTCGTCGTTTCATTGACCTTGTTCAAGGTGAATCCTCCATGGCAGACTATGTCGCATCATTCGAGTCACTTTCTAAATACAGGGTCGAATACATAAACACCCCATTGAAGAAGAACCAAAGATTTGTCTATGGCTTGAACTAAAATCTCAAGAAGCCATTACTTCTAAAATTAGAAGTTTCTTTTGATCAACTCATTGATATCGCTCTTCGTCTTGAAGAGGCAGATAGGGAGAGTGATGTTGAAGTTATGGGTGCCAAACCAAACTTCAACAACAAGAAAAGGCCTAGTAAGTTCAAAGGTCCTTATCCCAGTAAGAAAGGGAAGCAAGCAACTCCGGTGGCAAAGACTTCTACCTCTAGTAGTGGGCAATGCTACAATTGTGGTTCTAAAGACCATTATGCGAATAAGTGTTCAAAGCCCCGCGCTTGTCGCTATTGCAAAAGCCTAGACCATTATTTATCTACATGTCCCAAACTTCAAGGTAGGAAGGAGGGAAAGCTTAATGTGGTGCAAACTCCTAGTAACACTTCTCGTGGTCAAGGTATTTCTCATTCTATCCTTGATGGCATTATTTTATTTCGTGATCATCCTATTCGAGTTCTTTTTGATACGGGTTCGTCCCATTCTTTTATATCAAAAGAACTTGTTGATACTTTTTCTTTGAGTGTTGTTGCTTTAATGACTTCTCTGAGAATTGCGAATCCGGTTGGTGGATCCGTAACAATTAGTTTGCTTTGTAAAGATGTCGAGATTATTTGTGTGATTTTTCTTTCCAAGCCGATTTGCATGTTATGCGCTACTTAGGCTTTGGAATGATTTTGGGAATGGATTGGCTTAACTGTTATGAGGCTCATATCCTATGTCCTGTGCGGACTATTTATCTTCGACATCCACAATCTGTTAATCATATTTCTATTGATCTTAAAGATTTGGATTCCAACTTGGCTGCATCTTTATATTCTTTAAATCCTCATGATGACGATAATGATGATGAGGAAGATTTCATTTCTCTTATTCACGTTGTTCGTGAATTTTCCGACATATTTGAGCCCATTTTAGGATTACCACCTAAGCGAGCAATTGAGTTCAGAATTAATCTAGTTGCTGGAGCTCTACCTATCACTCGTCCTCCTTATCGTATGTCCAATAAAGAAAATGAGGAGATGCGCAAACAATTATCTGAATTGGAGACGAAGCAATTTATTCGCTCTAGTTCCTCTCCTTGGGGAGCTTCGGCTATTTTTGTGAAGAAATCCAATGGTATACTTAGGCTTTGCGTTGACTACCACGAGCTTAATGATCTTACTATCAAGAATAAATATCCTTTAACTTGGATTGATGATCTATTCGATCAACTTAGTGGTGCTAGAGTCTTTTCACAATTAGGCTTAACTAACGGTTTTCATCAGCTTCGTATTGCAGAGGATAACATTCCTTTGACATCATTCCGTACGCGTTATGGATATTACGAATGGCTTGTTATGCCATTTGGTTTAACAAATGCTCCGACTTATTTCGTTGACCTTATGAATAAAGTTTTCAAAGACTTTCTCGATCGATTTGTTCTCATCTTTATTAATGATATTCTTGTGTATTCTAAAACCGAGGAGGAGCATGAAAAACATCTTCAGATTGTGTTGGAAACTCTTAGGAGCAATCAATTGAAAGCAAAATTTTCTAAATGCCACTTTTGGCAATCTCAGGTGAAGTTTCTCGGTCATGTCATTTCCGAATCCAGAATTTCCGTAGATCCTTTAAAGATTGAAGCGATTCAAAATTGGAAGAGACCGGAGAGTGTGAAGGAAATTCGTAGCTTTCTTGGATTGGCAGGTTATTACCATCGGTTCATAAAGGACTTTTCTAAAATTTCCGTGCCTCTTACTAGGTTGACAAAGAAGGGAGTTAAATACATTTAGTCGGACAAATGTGAAGCTTCTTTCCATAAATTAAAAGAACTCCTTTCTGATGCTCCTATTCTTGTTATTCCCGAGGGGAATCAAAATTTTGTTGTTTATACCGATGCTAGTCGTGTTGGTTTGGGAGCCATTCTCATGCAAAGAGAACGTGTTATTGCTTATGCTTCTAGGCAATTGGAGCCTGCCGAGACTAGATATGCCACTCATGATTTGGAGCTCGCGGCTATTGTTTTCGCCCTTTGGATTTGGCGTCATTATCTTTTGGGAGAAAAATTTATTCTTTACACCGATCATAAATCTTTGAAGTATTTACTTTATCAAAAGGAACTTAATATGCGTCAACAACGTTGGCTCGAGTTCCTTGCATCATATGATCTTGATATTCTTTATACTCTCGGAAAGGGGAATCGAGTTGCCGATGCACTTAATCGTAAGCAACAAGCGGTTGTTTCCATGATGATATCCGAATGGAATGATCTCGAGACTTTATCCGCTTGTGAGATTCGAGATCGTGAATCCAATTTGTGTGCATCTCTTGTTTTATGTAGCCTTGTGGCTCATCCTTATCTCTTAGAGCGCATTCTCGAAGCTCAAAAGCTAGATCCCGAATTGGCTCTTCTTAGCCAAAGTTGTAGGGATAAAATTGGTATTGAAAGTTTGGGAGACTTTAGTATTGATTCTCATGGAGGTATTCGAAAATTTGGTAGACTTATCGTGCCAAATATTAGTGATCTTCGTAAAGATATTTTAGAAAATTCTCATCGTTCTAAATTTACCATTCATCCCGGTAGTAGTAAAATGTATGCGGATATGAAGCGACTTTATTATTGGGATGGAATGAAATCTGATATTGCTAACTTTCTTAAGTGTTACATGATTTGCCAACTCGTTAAGGCCGAGCATCAAAGGCCCGGTGGGTTATTGCAACCTTTAGACATTCCAATTTGGAAGTGGGATCAAATTTCCATGGATTTTATAGACGGCCTTCCCGTTCTCGTTCGGATCATGATAGCTTATGGGTGATTGTTGATAGACTTACTAAATCCGCCCATTTTTTTCCCGTTCGTTCCAATCGGACCGTTCCTCTTTTGGACAAGCTCTTTATTAAAGAAATTGTTAAATTACATGGAGTTCCTACTTCTATTGTTAGTGATCGTGATCCATTGTTTACTAGTGAATTTTGGAAGAGTCTTCAAAAAGCTTTAGGAACGAAGCTTAATTTTAGCACCGCGTATCATCCTCAGTCCGATGGACAAACCGAGCGTGTGAATCAAACTCTTGAAGATCTTCTTCGTGCATGTGTTCTTGATTTTGGTGGAAGTTGGGAAGATCATATTTCTCTTGTTGACTTTTCCTATAATAATAGCTTCCGATCTAGTATTGGTATGGCACCTTTCGAGACACTCTATGGAAGGCCATGCCGATCTCCTTCTTGTTGGCTTGTGGCCGGTGAGAAGCTGGTTTTAGGTCCAGATTTCATTCGTGATTCCACAGAAAAGATTGGCCTTATTCGTCATAGGATGAAAGAAGCTCAAAGTAGGAAAAAATCCTATGCCGATAACCGAAGAAGGAAATTAGAATTTTCTGTGGGAGATTTTGTGTTTGTTCGTGTTTCACCTATGAAGGGTGTTGTGCGTTTCAGTCGATCGGGAAAGTTAGCACCACAATATATTGGTCCATTTCCCATCACTGAACGTATTGGTTCCGTGGCTTATCGCCTTTTATTACCGGCTCAGTTTTCTGCTATTCACGACGTGTTTCACGTTTCTCAATTATGGAAATGCCTTCGAGATTCCGATTCTATTCTTGAGCTCGGTGTTGTGGAAGAAATTGAAGTTTCACCTAATTTGACTTATGAGCAACATCCTATTCGTATCATTGCCTCGGAGGTAAAACGCCTTCGAAATAAAGATGTTCCTCTTGTGAAAGTTCAATGGTCCTCAAATCCTAAGGATTGCTCTTGGGAATCTAGAGAATTCATCGAGCGAACACATCCAGACTTACTTTCTCGTGCTCTTTAAGGTGAACTTCTTATTCCAAATTTCTTCTTTTGTGTTGATATGCTTTTATGGTTGTTACTTTTTGATTCATTTATTTCTTATGACTGCGAGGACGCAATTTCTTTAAGGAGGGGAGTTTGTAACAACCCGCATATTTTACGATTGAATATTTAAATATTTTATTTAAAATAATTCATCGTTAGTCGGATTAGTGTCCTAAAAGCTACTTTTTGCAAAGAGTCGAATTAGGACTCGAGACCACCCCCATTGAGTTCAAAATGACGTTTGCGACCTTTTTGAGTATAAACTTTGATATGTTTGGAGTTGGTGGAATTTTTCTACTTTTTCACTTAGAGCTTTGGTTTTTGTTTCGGCCCATTAGACCCAAGCTTCACCCCTCTTCTCTTCATTACTTCATTTCTATTTCCTAATGCTCAAGCTTTAGCAACAATGGAGAGAGGAATGAGAAATTAAAACTCCAAGCCCTAGTTTCCATTTGCAAATCAAGTTCTAGCTCCAAATTTATAGAAGAAGCTTTGGTAAGCCTCCTCCTCTTCTTCTCCAACTCATTCTCTTACCAATTTCAGAAATTCCTAAACCTAATGTAGGAAATGTTTCTCTTTTAAGCTTAGATTCAAGCTCTTTGGGTTGGAATTGAAGAGTGATTGTCCTTGCCATTGCTCTATAGCTTCTTCTACATTTGTTTTGGGTTTAAAGGTGAGATTTTTATCTCACATCTATGTCTATAACTATCTTTGAATGTTGGTTATGAATTCCTAACACTTATTCATGTGCATTTGCTTTTGGTTTGGATTGATTTGGTATATATTCCAACTTTTGGTGTTTTGAAAGCAAAATCTATGAAAATCCTTCTATGGAAATTTGAACAAGTTTTCGGTGATGCATCGAAAAGCCTATAAGGCTGGGTTGCCGATTGGCATAAATTCCTAGCGCCATTGCTCTTTCGGTCACGAATTGGATGAGATTGCACATCAATTATATAGGCAGAAAAAAATAGCTCCAGTCAGTCGACTGAAATTTGAGGTCAGTCGACTGGCTGTAGCCAATTTGCGTATTAGAGGCAGATAACAGAGATAGGAAGTCTCTGTTTCCTGTAATCAGTCGACTGGCCTCTGTAACCAGTCGACTGACTGCAGGAAATGAAATTTTCATGTTTCTGTTCCAGTCGACTGATTACAGAGAACCAGTCGACTGACCTGCTCCTATTTGCCTATTATGCCTATTTTTGCCTACTTTTGCTTGGTTTCCAAATTTAATCGATTCATGTTGATTCCCCGATTTGTTGTTATCACTTATTATCCACTTTGATGACATTTTCTTCGGGATTTTGTGAACATACATTTTGATGGATTCGGTATCGATTTCTTGGATTCTATTCACGTCTTCGAACGTGAAATTTTGGTGATTGATTGTTTCTACAATCATTTTTGTGCTTTGTCACTTTAAAAATATAAAGGTTTCAATACTAGTAGTAAATATCAAAACTCTTTTATCAAAATAAATTTCAACCCTATTTTCAATATCAAGCTTGTTTATAAAATCGTTTCCCAATCTACTAGCATATACAAACCTTTACCTCACTCGTATGAGAAATCTAATTAAACAACTTAGTAAAACAAGTGGTATGAAACACTTGCATTTACTTCGTCGGTTAATTCTTGGACTTGTTCGATCGAATTTCTTGTGACAATTTTTGAGTGGAGACTTACAGTTTTTTCATAAATATTTAAGTTAAGCTAGTGGTTATTGGACATGATGCTAAGCTCATATATTTACTATCTTAGTGTAATTGACACTTCTTGATGGTCGATGATGATCATTTTGTGATTTAGACTAGCAATATACGATATCTCTTTGTCTGCGAGGGAGACTAAACCCCGTTTCTGTGGAGCTTCGGGTCAATTTGGTGGGGTAGCGACCCATGGTCTTCGGACCGTTTTGTGGAGCTTCGGCTCAAAATTAATGGTTAGCAACCATGGAATAGCGTTCCGTTTTGTGATACACGTGTTGATGAGTTTTCATACACCCGTTTTGTGATAGGCCTCTCCCTTTTTGTGATTTCTGGATTTCCATTGATGATCTCTGGAATTTGTGTTTGACCAATTTTCGTGATTTACATTGATAAGTTTTATCAATTTTTGTGCATTGGTGAATTTGTGTGTCATTAACTTATGTGATTGGCATTGATATAATTGTCAATATTTATGGTTTTGTGAACAAAAATAAAGAGTATGACATTCTTTGATCTTTGAGAAGATTCTTGTGATATTGATTAATCTCTGGTTGATTTTCAATTACATACTTAGTACAGTATGGCTTTGTGGTTATCATACATTTTTGTCATATCTCTTATTCTATATCATTTTATCTGATATTTATAGTTAGACTGATCCGTTTATTATTTTCTTATCAAATAATACTCGGGTCAGACCGAGATGTTGCAGGTGCTTCTGCTTGACTCCTCATCTGGGAGTATTATCTGACTTTTGGCTAACTACATTAGATTTGTAGTTTTTGTTGATATACATTCGAGATAGAGACTCCTTGATGTATACATATTCTTTTGTCTAGCACTTGTAACTATTCTTTTGTGATGTTGTGGATCTTGTTTGACCACTACTCTAATATACACTTTTAGTGTTATATATATTCATATCTTTTTCCGCCTTTGTGATATGGATATCTGTGACTGATTTGTGTTATGTTTATTTCTATATTTTTTTCCGAAGATTATATAGCCACTGTGCAGTAGCTTTGAGTTTGTGTCGGTATGTCGGATTTTCTCTTAAGTTGAAATGCATGTTATACTATCTGACATATTAGTGCTCGCACAAAGCAATTACACGGATGGTCGCTCCTCAACAGCCTTATTCACCGTGCTAGTTGACGGCATTACCCCGCAGTATCCTTGGTTAGCATGGGTATAGAGGTGGGGCGTCACATGTGTTATATTATACAATAGAGTTCACAATGTTTCCTATAACTTTTAGCCGACGAAAAGTCGAAAATTCGAAAAACGAATTCCGATCACATTTTCGATATTTCTTCTTACCATATATTTTGTAAATGAATTTAAAAAACTATTTCACCATTATTATTCATTATTTAAAAGAGTTTTATTTTAATTATAAAATTCATAATTTGAATATTTGAAATTAATTAAATATTCGCAAGTCAAAGTAGTAAAATTTCGAGTCGTTATATTTTCTATTGTACAAATCCAATGTCGGCAGCTTGATATTTAGCGGACTCCTTGTGTATCGAATATTAGGAGTTAAAGGATTTCTATCACATCTTCCATGCTCTGGTCTTACGGCACACCCCTTATTGCTCACATAACTATCTTAACAATTCTATCGTTATCATCTAACGGAAGTCTCCATTCCACATTTCAATTCTACCCTTGTTCCTACGAAAAAATTCAGGCACATACTCCTTCTGTAGTATGTTTGCATTTTTATTCACGTTCTGATGTTCATTAGAATCCCTCAAATGAGTAACCCTAAGTTCTAAATTCAAGTCAATATTTCCCTCATGGACCCTTGGATCGTAGCGATCGGTACCCTTGTATCGGTACCGATCCAAGGTGCTTTTGCTGTGGTTACTCTGATCTACTCCACTTTGATTCCAACTGTGTTTATCCTGCCTTCTAGCCTTTGGTTTTGGTTTTCAGTTATTCCAATTGTCATTTTTTGTTCCATTCTTCTTAAGAATTCTTCAATCATTTCTTCCTGCTGGGCTATCATTCTTTTCTGCATCTCCATCATCATCATCTCCATCTCATCTTTGGTTATGTAGATGAAAGGATTAGATCTTAAGGACCCTCCTTGGCTGCCTCATGCCCTTATTGGCTTCCTTCAGCAGTAATTTCCTACTTAATGGTCTTCTCATTTTTCATGTTTCAAGTTAACAAATCCGAGTTTTCTCAGTGAAAACACCAAAATGTTTACACCAAAAAAGGCATAAACATCCAGAGAAAAAAAGTAGAGTATAAAGTAAAGAAAGTAAATTAAAATGAGAAATAACAAGATATACAAACTTTATAGTGCTTTGGCCAATCATTACCTATGTCCTCTCAAATTTGTTGCTAATTTGACTGCTGTTTACAAGAGCTGGTCTTATGGCTCAGTGATGATCCTTAAAGTTACAAGAAGAATATGTAAATTCGTAAACAACTGTCCAAGTTCTCTTAAAACATCACTCTACCCCTCTATTTATAGCTGAAGGTCGCCGAAATCATCTCCACCACGTTCACACCCACGTTTCCTACGTCGGAAAGAAGTTGCTTAGAGGAGATCATGGCCATGTCATTAATTTTTAGGGATCGGTATTGATCCATAAGATTGATTGGGAAACCTTTTTGAATTTCTATAGTGGCTTGTTTGTTTGTGCCCTTGTCCTTGGTGTTTAGTTGCATCAATACAAGCTTGGATGTAATCGAATTTCTTGCTAGCGAACCACTCCATACATTATGTGTTAGTTCAAGGACATTTTAACTTCACATGATGTGAAGTATCAATGAATCCGAGGAGGAGTTGATGATCGATACCAATCCTTACTCATGGATTGGACCCGATCTATCTCCTTGGGTGGATCTTGAGTTTTGGGCCTTGGCATGCTAGTGTGTTTGCTATTTATGAGCCTTTGGCATGTTTATGGCTTCATCTGTTGGTCCTACACAATCTTCTAGTATAACGGTTATCACTTTGGATTCTTACTTGGTAATTTCTCTGTTCTATCATTCTGACTCATCCAGATGTAGCTTGGTCACAAAACTGAATAACAACAACAAATAAGGCTTTCCTTATGAGAAGATTGGTGAATCTGAAATTTCAGAAAGGTGGGTCAATTGGAGACCATCTTAATGATTTTTATAGAATTGTGAATTAAATGGTGCCTATGAATTACAAGGTGGATGATGAGATACAAGCCTTGATGTTGATGTGTTCATTACCAGAGAGTTGGAAAACACTTGTGGGTGACTTGAACAACACAAATTCGGAAGGAGTTGTTTTCAATATAATCGATGGTTAGTAGTTTACTTGTCGAGGAGGCATGGAGGATAAACCTAATAAAAGAAAATGATAAGAAAGAAATGGAAAGTAAAAATCCAATTTAAGTGGTCAATTTTGCTAGAAGGGGTAACCATTAAAATATGAAAAGATGATCAAATAGATCGAACATGGAAAGAGATTTCATCTGTTATTACTATGAAAAAATTGGTTACCAGCTAAGATTTTACAACAAGCTTAAAGAGGAAAAAGAAAGAATGAAAACGTTAGAGGAAAGCAAAGACAAGCTTAATGAATGCAGCGATGACGAGGTAAATTTTATTATTAGTAATGATAATCTTTGTGCCAACGGAAGAAAAAAATGGATGGGTACTTAATTTGGATGCATGTTTCCATATATATCACCAAAAGGGAGCATTCATTGATTATAAGGAATAAAAGAGCAAGGTGGAGTCTGCTAATAGTGGAGACTTGCATGTTAAAAGGGGTATGTTCCGTTAAACTGAGGATGTATGATGGAAGGACGGTGATACTCATGAGAGTTAGGCATATCCTAAAAAAAATGAAGAATCTTGTTTCTATAGGGTAGTTAGAGGTAAAAAGTTACAACTTTTCGACTCGAAGTGGAGTCACAAGGGTTAGAAAGAGTAATAGCGAGGTGGTACGTGCAAAAAGAGGAAACAACAGTATGTACAAACTGTTTGGAAAGACGGTGGAGAAGGAAGGAAGTTCTCAATTTCGAGTTGGAGTGACAAATTTGTCCGAATCAAAGTAGAGCATACAATGAAAAACCACAATGTTTGTTTGGAGAGCTTTGTGGTATTACAAACAATTCTTATTTATTGACGATATGCATGTCCAATTAAGGGACATGCATATTTAAGTTCTTTGGAGGTTGGTAGAGTTTTCTTTTGGGATGTAGATGTGTTTTCATAGAGATATTAAAGATTGTTTGGAGTATGTGAATGTTGGTGAAGTTGGTAGCTTGTATGTAAATATAGTATCAAGGTGAAGATTGCTGGATTTTATGATACAATATTTACAAATCAAAGTAGATTTAAAGATATTATGAGTCAAGGTGTGATTGTGACTTAAACATATTACCCTATTTATAGATTTACAGAGTGTTGTGATTTGTGATACATAATCATATTTAAAAGAAATATAAAGGAAATAAATACTTGAATTTTCTCGAAATACTATTGCATATATGTATTTGCATATCATAAAAGAGAAGATTTTACTCTTTTAAATTAGATGCAACAATTTATTTATTGCCATATAAATGTGGATTTGAACACCAAATACTTTCTTATTATGAATAAACATGTATAAAGTTAGTTAGATATGCGTGCGAAAAAGTATATTTTTTAGGTTATAGGGATTGAGATTTCTTCTCAATTTTAAGATTTTCTTTTGTAATATTTTTGAAGGAATTAATAAAGGTTGTTTGGAGGAATTTCTTTGTCTATTGTTTTTCTTTACTTCTTATCTCTTCAAAAATCTAATTGTGAATGAGTCCACAAAACCCTAACATTGTTCACTGAATCTAAAAAAAAATAAAGCATTTATATCTTAATTTTATCGTGTAAATATTAATCTTACCATGTGGCGGCATTTTATGATTAAATGATATGACTCAGTAACAATTTTTACTTGTTATATTATTTTTTTACATCACTTTTTTCATATAACGTTACTGTATAGTATCATTTTTTTTACCTATTGATGTTTCTGCAGTAATTGAGGATTGCCGAGCACGAGGAGATGAGCAACGTTGATGTAATGTGATGGAAGATGTAGATGGCATGGTAGATGACAAATACATTGAGTATAAACAAGGACTTCATATGGTGCGTAGGGTTTCTAGTTAATGAAGGCATCGACTAAATGGTAGAGGTAAGTGGTGGATGGAGGTTGATGGTGGCATACATAGCAACAACAACAACATGAGGAGTTGGGCAGTTGATGTGACAATAGGAGAGGAGGGCGAAGGAAGAAATTGCGGTGGTTAGGTTTACGGAAGAGAGGGAATTACCTTTTATGTATTATGTCATTTTAACTAATTTCAAAAGCTTATGTCTTAGAAATTAAAAATTTTCACAAATCTGTCCTTTAAACAAAATATCCCTTTCATTTTCCTTAATTTCCTACAATATTTTCTCTTTAAATAAGCCAAAAACTATCTGTACACTTCAAAGGGAATATGCACAGACAAATTTCCGACCATTGAATATCATAAAGCCAAAATTTATCAAACTCATAATTAAAGCGTGCTGCCAAAAGCATCCGTAAATCTTCTTAATACCAGCGCTAAAAATACCACAACTTAGCATTACTTTTACTTATTAATGCCATGCTACTCTTTATGGAGTACCCATCATCTCGTCTCATTCATTTCATTACTTAACTTATATTTGAAAACTGCAATTCCTCTAAGAAATCTTAATTCCAAATCAGGAGATGAAAAAGTCATTCAAAATCGACCAGAAGAGCACTAACATCGTGGTATAGCAAAAAACTCTAAAAAACTCTTTGTTATAAATCAACAGATGAGACAATCTTCCAAAATCATCCAAACTCAATTAGAAGCAGCCCCTTCACATATTATTTTCTTAAAATTAAATTATCCGCTATTTTTTAGTTCAAATTCTATATTGATCGGTTAATATGTGTGTTAAGGTAAATTTTGCTTGGTATTTTATTATGAATTTATGTTAGTTTTGATTAGAATTTGAGGCAATTTTGATCTTTATGAACCTTTAGAAATGAAGTTTTGGAGTCAATAATAATATATGAAGGTGGATTCAGGAAGGATGTTACTTTTTATACACACTTCAACCATCCCTGATACCACTTAAGTAGATACTAAGATTAATTGGGATAAAACACTACAACAAACCCACTTTGGTTAGTTATGCAAAACTGAGTGAAAAAAATAGACACATGGTTTTGCATAACCGAATGATGCGAATATGAAAAAAAACCAAACTCTAATTATAAAGCACGGTAATAGCTTCCATATCAGCAATTAATTGTAAAGCACGTTGAAATGAATAATATAAATAAGACATATTTTATTCTTTTTTAACAAATCATTGTATGAACTGTTTGTTCTTTCTATTATGATTCAAACTATACAAGGTATTTATGTGTCCTATAATCTCATTAAATTCAAGGTTGAATTTATTGTAATACATATTGATGTTTATTTTAAGATACTATATATTGTATATTTAATTTGGTTGAAGCAATACCATGTATGATAATTTAATTAACTATTTAAAAAATCGAGTTTTGAAATTGAACGGTTTCGCAAAACCGTATTGTGTATTTTGTTGTAATTTGCAAAACTGTTTGTATTATTTATTAATTTTTTTATTTTATTCTATAGATTGATTAATTGGTTGTTTTCTTAAAATATATGTTGAATGAAGTTGGTTTTTACAGCAAGGGTTCCAGAGGTAAATAAATCCGGTCATTTTGAATGTTTTGGGAAAGAGAAGTAATTAAATTCATATATTTTATTTTTTCGAAAAGAGCAATCATGAGAGGAAGAAACAAAATTTAAATTGATGGGTGTGAATGAGTGTCTGGAACAATTTAGTGGATATGAAGAAAAACAGGTGAGATCTGTGTATTTGGGGTGTAGATAGTAATCCTTTTAGGAAGGGTGTTGAAATATGGACTTCGATGATGCGAACAATGAAAAACTAAATGTGGTATTAGGAAGTAGGTAATTTTATTAATTTTTGTTAAAAAGGTTATGGTATTATAAAGAAGGTTTATGGATGTTATTTGTGAAAAAAAAATAAAAATAAAAAAAACAAGTAGTTTTATCCAAATTAGATTTCTAAAAGTCTAAATAACTGGATAAATTTAATATCCATTAGCATTACTGAATGCGAATGCATCGGTTAACATGCCCAAGTGTTGTCTCAATGATTAAATATGCTGATGATTCCATAAAAAACGTGTCAAGGTTTTTTGTCTATGTTTCCTAAATCTCTAATTACCCCAATGATAGGTGCAATCAGTTATTTCAATGCGTGTAAGCATACAAATAAAGGTAGACAGTGCCATCTACTTTTAAACAGTAATTTGTTTCTTCCAGTCCAAGTATATGCAATAAACAGTTGATAACGATGTACATAAATGCCAAAAATTTAAGCAAACTTGTATATGATAACCAAAAATACGATCAAGACGTCACAACAATTAGCGTGGACCGTGATATTAATATAACATCCAGAAAGAATTATCGTATTGCATTAAGCCTGGTAGAAATGAAGTGCATCCACGATAATGAACGAACTTGGAATTACATATATAGACTAATCAAATCAAATGAATAAGATGTAGAAATATAATGAAGAGGACAAGAAATCAATACATCTTTTAAGGAAGTTGTGCCCACTAAACCTGTAGAAATTGATCAGCATGGCCCTTCATTTCCTGTTTTCATTGCTTCACTTGATGTTCATTTAATCAATTGAGCCTCTCTTTATTTTATTTTTCATAGAACGTGTTGAATCTTCCCTTTTTTTAAAATCTGTTTCCCTTCACAAACAACCGAAACCGAGAAATAAATATATTAATATATCATGCATTTGCCAATAATGAAGACAGTACTATATTATACAATGTACAGTGCTTACCTCACTGGATAGCTTGAATCAAGACTAATTTACATCAAGGACAATATCAACCTACTATTCATAATAGAATAATGTGTGAAACTAATTAGTGGCAAATATGCAAATTAAGGATCTACATCAGCCTAATTAGCATGCAAGTCAACTCTAGTAATCAATTATAATTGCCTCCCTCCCACCTCCCCCAATAAAGAAGACGTAAATACTAGTTTTATATTAGTAGTTTGATCAGTACAGGAAGGATAGTTTTGTAAATATGAGCAATGATAGTTAGATTTATATATATGAATGTACTTTCTCACGAGCTTTCATTTCTCCATAGCTTTGAAATCTACCTTCTTCTAAGTTTTCTTCTCAGAGAGGTTAGCAATGAGATTCAAGGATGACATTCTAAGAACAATGTTCTTCTTATTAGTGGTACTGGTTTTTATTGGACAACTAATCCATGGTCGAAGGACAATGAAGAGAGAACTGAAAGACGAATCTTGGCAATCATTTAATGGTTACTTCACAAAGATATCTCCATCACAAGAGGAAAATGAAGATGATGTGGGCACTATTTATGGAATTTCAAAGAGGAAGGTGCCTCAAGGTCCGAATCCACTACACAATTAAACAGGTTTTAATATGTATATCTAGAAATATAATATACACTAGTTTTGCAGTCGGCAGTATATGAGCTTAATTATAAGGCTGTTTCATTTTTTTTTTCTTTATTGTAATTATACAGAAGTGAGAACAAAACGTAATTTATATAAATGTTTGTTTAGCTGCAAAGTGAGGTAGTGACTGATTTTCATTATTCAATGTGCTTGAAAGGAAATCAGATATATGTGTTGTACCTTTTGTTAATGAAGCTTACAATATGGTCGTAGTTTTGATTAGAATATCATTACAATTTAGAGAAAATATGTTTGGTAAGAGACGAATCGGTCTTCTTTTATTGTAAATACGTGTTATGGCTATTTTTCGTGAGTTTTTATTGTTTTAAAGATATTTAATTGTTTGGTTTAAAGGTAAGAAAACAAACAATCTATGTCTTTACAAAAAAAAAAAAAAAAAATGATTGCATGAATCTTTGTCCTCTTCTTCTATCGAAATAACAAGGTGTGATTAAATTGGGTTTGTATGAGATTATTATTAATATTATTTTATTTTTTCAGTATAAATTTCTCTTTTAATAAAACAAAATAAGTCAATTTCAGTAGTTGATTATGAAAACTGGGTATCAATAGCACACGTTGTTCTTTTGCAACTATAGATTATATGCACAAACAATGAGTGGCGTATTCATATCCAAATATCCCATTTCTGATCGATATTATAAAACATATAAATTAGATACATTGTCATATATCATGTAGAGCATAAAGTTATGAACCTTAGTTATTGAACATGGCATAACCATTACACCAGGTTGGGGATGAGTTTATGTTATGCTAATTCACAAGAACAAACTCGATAAAATAATAAGACGAGCCAATTTGTTCAAAAAGTCATTATTTGAGTTTAGACTCTCAGAGTGATTATCGTTTGAAATGAAAACAAGGTTATATGGTGGCACTTTCAGAAGCTTACATTGCAAAAAAAATCTAATACATTAGATTCGGCCTTATAAAACCATCGACCACAGAATTCTATAACAATCCATTTGCTTAACAATCCGTCTGCCACATGAACTAAGCCAGCTTTTGTTACTCAAAGGACCTGGACCGTATTTGAATGGAGTTGTCATTCCTGTGTCCATTTCGAGTGATATAAAGCCAGTAAATCTTCTATATATATTGTGTTTATGTGTTATAGTATCGTCCATAAAATGAGGTCGTTCATACTGGTTAAACTATATGTTCAAAGTTCAAACACAATCCACTGAAACATTGTGTTTGTAAATTAGTCATATATAAAACTGGTATGGTACTTTGTTAACTAGTGTGTACTTCATTCATGCGCTTTTAAACACCCACTGCAACGTTCAAAAATTAAAAATTCTAACCAGAAAAGGACATTGATATTATGTATAACGTTTACAATTCATTAGCCAACTTAGTCCGATACGGTTTTCGTATGCAGTGAAGGTTCAAATTAATTCATAAGCATAGGATGCTATATTTTCAAATTTTCAGTTACGTGTGATGTGGTCTTTTATTGAGAGCAGTTCGTTTTACTGGTAACTAAATGAAGGTGCTAGAATCCTTTAATTCTATATATTTAAAAACGGTATTAAAGGAATGAAATGCAAGCAATGTTTAACGAAATGTCTTCATTCTCTATATATTCTTGCTCTCGTTCTTGAATCTTAAGCTCATTCTCCTCCTATATTTTCCTCAAAACGTCTTTATCCATAGCATTATATCACGGGCCAAGTTGAGTTTTTATTTCTTCAAGAGTCTCAAAATGGGGAAGTTGATACTTATGTATCAAATCCAACTAGTGGTTTGCCAATGCATTTGAATTGAATTATATTTTGCGTAAAGGTACTAAATTTGTTGAGATCTCCATTGTCATTTTATCTGATACAAACTTAATTGCTTCTGGTGAATATTAATGGATTACTTAATTATTAGTTAGATATTTGAAAGCACATGGTTTGGTATTAAGCTCCATAAATAATATAATCAGTACCGTACTCAATGAAACAGCTGGCCTTACTGGATGCCAGGAGCATTGAGTAGATTGCTTTCGTATTGAAAGTGCTACTGTAGATAGTTCGCTAGTCTCCGTATCGTACTGTGCACAAAACACAGTAATTTTTGGATCAATAAATGTCCTTTTGATTGAAAAAGAATAATAAAATTTTAGCAGTTAAAATATTAGGTGCGCACGCATACAGAAATCGAATAGCCTTATTTCTACCATTGGGATCACAATAAACTCATAATGAATGAGGAGAGATGTTTATCTTCGGCCTTCACCCATACTTTGCAACCACCAGGGCTTATTCAATTAGACTAGATTTCCTTACAGAATGCTATCGGTCCCGTAAATAAGCCACCAGTACTTATCTGACTAATCTGCATTAGCCAAACAATCTAATCAATGAGAAGAAAGGTACAGTGAATTAAGTGTAAAAGAGACTTGTTTTAATGGCACTTATCAGCATTTGGGTCCAATTCTAACCAACAAAGGATACATCATCATCTTATAATTTATTCTAGTTCAAAAATAAAATTCAAACATAACTAGGAATAAAATGCATGTATGACATGCCTGTTTTGATTCTTGGATGCAAATTAAGCATATAGGTGCTGCTCAAGTCATAGACCAGCCAAACGCTGACCTTGGAAACACATGATAAAACTTGACCAAGTGCAAGCAAATAGAACAAGATGATTTCCTCGTAAAAATATATAGTTCCAAAATTTGGATATATAGAAGAGCAGCCAACGTGTAGTTCTCACGAAACTGGATGAGCATTTGTTTATTGTCCAACTCTGAGTGTACACACGAAAATATAGGGCAAGGATGGGCTACACGAACTTGAAAGAGGGATGTGAGTTGTAACAAAAATGAGTGTACCCAGTTTCTTGCTCTATAGACCCCATTCTTGCGTTATATAATTGCATGCTTATAGTCTCATCCAGGTTGATTTTCAGCTGAAATCTTACGCATTTGAACTTGAATTTTTGTCTCAAAAAGTAAAAAAGAATATAGTTGGTAGTTTTTACAGCTATCCTTGAGATTCAATCACTAGAAAAGTAAAGCAATTTACCGACGTCAAAATGGCGTCGGTAAATGTCATACCGACGCCTCACCGACCTATAAAATGAGTTGGTATAAAGTAAGTCAGCAAATGAATTTCCAGTGCCTTTAGAACGCATTGTGTGGGGTTGTTACCAACATCTTATATATGCCTTTTTCCGGCATCTTTGCGGCTCCTTGCTGACCTATATTAAAATAGTGCAATTTGGATTTTCTAACGTCTTTTCGATGACGTTGCCAAATTAAATTGTTAAAATCAGATTTTTCGATGCATTTCCAATGACGTAGCAACGCGAAATTAAATTGTTAAAATTGGATTTTCCGACGCCATTCAGATGCTCTACCGACGCATTTGCTGAAACATATTTAGAACAGTTCTATTGCATTTCTAACCTCATTCACACATTCAAATATACAATATATATTCACGTCAACATAACATATTGATATCACAAATTCATTTACCATACTATCACATACCACCAAATTCATATACCATAACATATTACCCAACATAACAACATCATAAATATTATCCGACATCACAATATCCGGACAGTACTATCACAATACAAACTAAATATTCATGCAATACCATCACAATACAAACTAAATATTCATGCAATACCATCACAATGCAAACTAAATATTGAATAGTATTATTAAAATATATACAAATCAAACATCTAAACAATAACAACATAAACACTTTCTACTTCCCCAAACCATAACCACCATCATCATCTCCATCACCATCACTATTAGGGTTGTTATAGTAATGATAAATCTACCATTACCATACCACCACCAGTGTACATCTCCATCACCATCACTATTAGGGTTGTTATAGTAATGATAAATCTACCATTACCATACCACCACCAGTGTACCAGTAATCAATATTGAACTATCCCAGCATATCAGTGTTATAGGTATGGTAACGATAAATTTATCATTATCAACAGTAAAGAAACTTCAAAACAAGTAGTAATTGTAAATATGCCAGCCATATTAACTTTGCTTTTTCAGTATTTAAATTAATCAAAACTTTACTTTTAAAGGTAATATCATATTTTAAGAAGTTGTTTGTATGACGTTCCTTTTTTTTATTAGGTTTGAAGCCTAATATTAGCAATGCTATTGTTTCAAATTGCCTTATACAATTTTTGATGAATTAAGGAAACTTTTTTGTCAACTAAAATAAGTCAAAATGCTGATATAAATTTTAATGGATTTAAAATAAGGAATAAATATTTGCTTTTTTTTATCATTATCAAAATTTTAATACAATAAAATTTTATTGTTTTATGTACTGATAAATTTACCACTACCATTCAACAGTGTACCAGTTTATCGGTATACTGGTGATCGTTTTACTAATAGTAACAGTAAAATATTGGTAGTTATTTTTGACTTACCAATAGTCTCGGTATGGTAATAATTTTCTCGTATCAGTAATGGTTACTATTACCATAACAACCGTAACCACCATCACAGAAATGTCTTCGTCTGGAAAGCGTCGTAGAATACATCCATAAGTAATCCAAGCATGTTCTCTAGCTTACCGACATGTGACTTCAATGGCTAATTTTCTTCTTCTACACCATTACAAACCATAGCAGCTCGATCTAATGATGATCTCTAAATTTTAACCAATTTTTTTTGTTAATAACGAGTAATTTTGTATTTCACCTATTGTATTTATTGAATCAAAATTTTTAAATTTTTGTTAACCATATATTTGTTTAATTAATTGAATGATTTAACTTATATTTCTTTAATTTTTTGGATGATTTAGGAGAAATTTTTTTACTCGAATAAACTCTTGTTTAATTTATACAAATAAATTTATAATTTAACTCAATTATATATACATTTATTTAATTTATTGAGCGATTTAACTTACATATTTGTTTAATTTATAATGTGATATAAAAAATATATGATTTAACTCAAATAAATTCTTGTATAATTTATTGTAACAAAATTTATAGTTTAACCTAATTATATATATATATATGTGTGTGTGTGTGTGTATTTATATATATATATATATATATATATATATATATATATATATGCAATTTATGGCATACTCTTGTTTAATTTATTAAAACAAAATTTATAATTTTATTCAATTACATGTACATTTGTTTAATTTATTGAGTGATTTAACTTATATTTTTGTTTAATTTATTGCGTGATTTAAACAAAAAAATCTATTATTTAACTTGAATAAGCTCTAATATGATTTATTGAAATGAAATTTATATTTAAAATAACTATATATATACTTTATAAATTAACCTATCATATACACACACACATACATATATATGTATGTATATGCATATGTGCATATATATATATATATATATATATATATATATATATATATATATATGCGTGTGTGTGTATGTTGTATATATGTATATGTATATATAGACACACATACATACTCCTGTTTAATTTCCTAAACCAAAATTTTAATTTAATTATACTAAGAATTCTGATAGAATATATATTGCATGTATACATATATATTCGCTTATTTTGCGTTTATCTTATCCATTAAAACTTTATACATGTATACATATGTAAATATTATATAAATACATGTATACATACAACAAACTCGGTAGAAGAACCATCTACCCAGCTATTGGCGGTTGACCCATCTTCAAGTTCTCAAGCTTTCTCCTCATGCTTCCATTCCTAAGAAACATAAACGTCTGCATTTGTTGCACGACATGGCAACGTGATAATATTGATTGAATTAGACATTGGAATACTTGTGTGGTAGTGTTGTTATAACCGATAGTGGTGGCTGGGTGGTGTCGGTAGCTGTACGGTTACCACTGATGGAGATAACCACCATCAACAATAGTCAATGACTCCAGCGTTACCAGCATCCCCTCCGTCATTGTCCTAACCAACCACTACCAATTATAATAGCACTATTACGCAAGCACTGGTGTCTCCATTAAATAAACTACCATGTTGCCATTACGTGCAACTGAGGCGGTGATAAGAGCATGCATGGTAGTGCTACTATAACTAGTGATGGTGCATAGAGAATTGCTAGTGGTGACACTGTTACCACTGGTGGCGACAACCACCATTCAATGTTAACAACTTCCCCTAGCACTTCCTCAATCCACCGTCACTAGTTATAGCAGCACTACTACGCATGCCCAATCACTATCACGATGATTTTAGACCATTTTGTTTCACCGTTTGATACAATGATAGTTTTTTCTAATGATGTGCGTCGCTCCTTTTTTACAGATTCTATCAATGTTTCGATCATATCTGTAATATCACTAGATTAATATGATCGAAACATTAGTAGAATCCATAAAAAAGGAGTCCATCATCAAAAAAACTATCATTGTATTATATGGTGAAGAACTGTCTAAACCTTCAAGTAACACTTTAAGTGCAAAGGAATTTTTCCTACATGTAAACATGGTTTATATTATCTTTCGCACGATGGAACTATTAATTCAAATTAAACTTTATGTATGAAAACGAAGTGCATCATCACTAGTAATACAATTGTCTAAAACATATCATGTACAAACATTCATTTAAAACTAGTAAGAAATTTAAACTCGGAATTTACATGTTAATAAATGTATTAATTATTTTAGAGATAAACACCAAAACTAACACTTAATAATAACATTATGGAGTTGTTCATATACAGTCCAACTCATATATTCGAAACAAACACGTGCTTTTATAATACACGTATATTATATATTTACTAAAAAGAACGATTTTGTATAGAGATAAATAAATTTATTAACCCTACAAGAGTACCAAAAAATTACATGTTACAGGTAAATTCAAATATTCATATAACATCTCCATTATAACTCGTGATCATAGAATTTCTTCTAAGTAATAATTTCTTGGTAGTTTCAACAATGTGCAATGTTTTAGTGCAGAGGAAACAATCTAAAATGTAATACGTATGGCGATTAGTGAAACCAAGTTAATAAAATAACATAGTCAGCTTCATATGAAAATTACAATAGAGAATATATTACTTGTCATTTGATACAATCGTTCAAAATTACCTAACTGTTCCAAGAAAAGAAAATAGAAATTTTAAGCAAAGTACTAGAAATTTCTAAAATGTAACTACTTTTTCGATGTTGTATAGAAAATACCTCTTGATTATTGCCTTACATATTTGGGCATCGTCCATAAATTGCCTTTTATTAAATGTCAGATATATATGTATATGTGTACATGATGAGGGATCAATAATTCTACCTCAATAAGCCTACGTGTATATATACATACACACCTGCAGTAAATAAATCATACCGAAGAGGGAGGTACTTGCGATGTTGGCTAGTTGGCTTGAAGCCTTGTGCCACGACTTAGAGGAGGCGCTGGGCTTGGGAGGTAGTGACTTGGGCTTGCAACGACGAGGTAGCGCCTGGGCTTGAGAGGTGACAACTTAGCTTGCAGCAATGAGGTGGCAGATGGGATTGGGAGATGGCGAATTAGGGAGGGAATAGCTTGTGGTAGGTCAGGGAAGGAGGCAGGGATGGGCTTGTGGAAGGGGTTTGTCTTGAAGCAGCATGGAGGGAGTAAGAGGCTGCGTGGATTCATGCTTTTTTTAATTGGAAAAGTGATGAAGGAGGGGACGTTGATTGTGAAAGTGAGTGCGGATTAAGCATCTTAAGGCTAATTTAACACTAGAGGGAGTGGTGTGAATAGTGTTTAATGGATTTTAAGACTTATGTGGACTAATTTAAAATTTTGACACAAACAAATGCAGAACATAACCACAGAATAATCACATAATCAAACATAGATGCAGAATGTAAATAAAAAGCAATAAAAGGAAAATACATCGAATTTTATACAGGTTCGGAGCTACCCTACATCCAGTCCTATACCAAGGCAAACCATCTTATATAGATTTTTATTATACCAATGTCGAGATTACAATCCTCAATTTCTAAAGGCCTCGAGGTCTGTCTCACGAGTCCGCGACAAACTCTCTTGATTTACGAGACTCAAGATCACCCAACTAATTTTCAGGAACAACCATACCTTATAGAGAGCCTCGATAAACTTTTGATTACAAATTGATCCTATAACTTTGAATAGCACTTTGATCTTCGAGAGAGGGTAGAGAATCAAACAAGAATGAGATTCTAATTTGATTCACTTGAGAATTCGATAGAATTTCAGTATGATCTTAAAAAATGAAAATTATAGAATATGGATTGTGGAGAAGAAGAAGTGAAGAAAATAAGAAATTAGTTAGTTAAATAATTCGTTAGTGGAGGCTATTTATAAAGCACCAACGGTTATAATCATGCGTGAAGAGATTTAAACGAATAGACACTTCTTTTGAAAATTGAAACTTTTGAATTCAACGGTCACCGTCGATATGGGGTATGCCATGATGTCGACATCCCTATGTTAAAAACAATATAAAATTTGTTTTGAAAATGAAGTTTAAAACAAGAGTTTATTTTATAACAAAAACAAATAATATTATAAGGTTAAAACATCTTTTTGAAAAATCATTTGAAAAGATAATTTGAAGGCTAAATTATTTTGAAAAGAAGTTTTGAAAATCATTTTGAAGTAGTTTTGCAAGCTTCTTCCTGTAGAATATCTCATCACATCAGGACTCAGAAACTTGTATAAAACCAGGATGTTCGTTGGTTTGTAAGTCATTGGTCGTAGGTTTGTAAGCTACTTGTCGTGGATTTGTAAGCCACCAAGAAGGTAGAAATGGGTTCTATCCCAAATAAAATTCGAAATGAAGATTTCCATGCTATTACGAAGTTTTAACTAAAACTAGACACATATCTTAAAATTTTGATCTTGATGCTTTAGAGTCTTCAATCTTGAGTCTTGAGTCTTTATACTGATCAGTCTTCAGTAATCACTACCTGCATATATATATATATATATATATATATATATATATATATCCTGCATATACATGTCTATCTAGACAACAATGTTAGTATATATTTTATAATAAGATAAGTTAAAAAGGTTGTTGTCATCAAAACCAACATCTTAGTTCCTAACAGATTGGAGTAAGTATGGATGGGGGCGATGCCATCCCGATATCCCATCAACGTCAAAAAAAGTTGGCATGGAAAAGACGTCGGTAATTATCTACATAATGAGTTATATATGACTTGCCGATGCTATGCCAATGCAAAAAAGGCTTTGGGCAGCTTCTGACAATGAATGCTAATTATCAGAATCCACATTTCAACAATTCAATTTTGTTATCTTCCAATACCTAATATTAAGCTACAAAAGAATCAAATGGATCAAATTTGGAATTGTTTTGGAAATTATTAGTTTACTTATATGTTTATTCTCATTTATTTCATGTTTGTACTTTGTTTTGAAAAAAGGCCAATATGGTTTAAAATGTATTCATCTATCTACTTATGTTGTAATTTACATTTAGATTTTGCAACAAAAGTACTTTAACTAATAAATATCCAATAAATTGTTAAAAATAATAAAAAGATACATTAACACTATTTTATGAAATTACAAACGCAGTATTTCATCTCATACAAAGAAAATACTAAAGAATACAAATTGCTTGGTTCAAAATACAATATAGGTTGCACAAGTCTGCATAAATAATTCATTCTTTTCTCTACATCCAATATTGTGTTGTAAGTTCATTTAATTCTGTCAAATCATTTTCAATAACAATAGTCTCGTAATTTTGACATTCAACTTATCTTCAAAGCTTTTCATCACGTTTGATTTTTCTCTGTAAATATACTCATTTCATCATCATTACATACATGTCTTTCTTTGGTGACACGTATTTAAGAATCAAAGGCTTTAATGATCTAGTTATTCTTCTTCCTAGCTTTCGCTCCCACTTCATCTAAAATCTTCGTTGGGTTCCTTAGTATGCACAACCACGTCATTTTAATCCTCTTAATTCTTATCTCTACCTGATGAGTCTTCTCGATTGGGGTAGAATGATGATTTTGATGCCTTCTTATTCCCTTTGTTTTTGGTTTGAACGTCTCTCAAGTTCTTTGCCTTGTCAGATTTCCAATTTGGTTGACTAGTCAATGGTTCGTAATAATTTTAGAATGGTAATAATGAGGTTTTTTGGCACTATTTTCCATAGCAAGTAACTTTCCGCATTCCCAATTTTTTCTAATTTTAAAATAAAAAAATAAATGTCCAAAATTATAATTAATTCAAAACAAAAAACTAAGTAACATACTAGCTAATGGCTTCCAGGCATTTCATCACCGATTTCTTTATTTTGTAAATCTATGACTCGTAAAATTAAGTCTATCGATTAATCATTCCAAATTGACCTTGGATTGCACATATGTATCATGTTATCTAAATGTCTTCTGTTGTAGCAATCCATAACTTTCCTTTAGAACGTATTATTGTTTTGGTCATTTCCCTAATCGAATCTTCAAAGTAGTGGCAATATACGTAACACGAATCATAATATTCGTCACTTTGACATGGATTACATGAATGCACGTTAAGAGCTTTTTCACGTTGCTTCGGTCATCTTCAAATGCAAAATTATTTTAGTTTGATGTTTATGTGAACGATTTGAATGGGGACATATTATGTATCAAAATTGGTATAAGATTTTGTAATGACCCATATTTTTAACTATTTTAAATTATTAAATTTAATACAATTATTGAACAAAGATGGTTAGAAATAAAAATTTAATGTTTTATTAATGTAGTTTATTGAATATGAACTTGAATATAATTTTGAACTAGCAATTTCAATAAGATTTAAGGAAATTATTTGTGATAGAAAGAAGTTCAATATATTTAATGTGTTGAAATCAATAGCAAGAATTGAACAATGAATGTTGATTGATGAAATGAAATAATTGTTGATAACTAAAATTCATTTGAAATTTAATCATTTATTAATGTAGTTTATTAGATAATTAAATTGTTTAAATCTAAGATAGGAAATTATTTAATAATTGTATACTGAATTTAATATGAATGAAAATGATTTCGAAAGTTGATTTAAATTTTATTTAAATAAGATTGAAGATTGTTTACTTTTAAAATTGAATAGATAGAAATTGGAAATTTTATATTTTAGTTAACCAGTAAAAATAGACTTTTTGGGTGCTGTCTTGGATTTCGACGAAACCAGTTTTATCGGATCCATAATAGTGAATTATTATAGGATTTCAAGTTTCATAGCAATTAAACTTATCTTTTGGCCGTGCGAACTTGAAACGTGTAGAAATCAGTTAAAGGAATTTAACTAAAATAATTTGATTTTAAAATGTTATCTTTCGAAAATAATGGAAATGACTCCCGAGACTAGTTCCACTATGTTTGGAATGAGGGCATAACATATAGAATGACAAGCGACATGCTTCGTTTGGAGTTCGGAAAATTTATGTATGAATCGGATTAGAAATTTATAAATTAGGCCATTCTATTTTCTTTTTTGCAAAAATGAAACCCTAACTAAAACTGTTCAACTGCTTTCTTATATTGTTTAATGGCCGAAATTCATCATCCTTCTCTCCTTGATTTCGCTTAATCCACTCAGTGAAATCAAACAATTCCAAAACAAAAAGTGTAGAGCACGACAAGCTCTACATGATTGCGGTTGGATCAAGGAGAATCGCCTCGAAATTTCCAAAACCGAGGTAGGAAGTCGCGTCGGTTTTTGGGTTATCGTGGGCAAACGGTGGAGGCGGAGTCTACGGGGCTTGGGGCATTGGTGGAATTGGCGATGGCCGTCATGATGGTGGTCGTCGATCAGAGTCTGGTCGACGTTAGGGTTACGTGCACATGTATGATCGATCATGATATTGGGTTCGCGTGCAGTGCCTGAACGAAGCGGGAAGAATAGGTTTTGTGTTTAGTTTTTTTTATAATTATGTATTTTATATTAATTATCGTTGTGCTAATAAAATCCATAACTTTTGCATGCAAGGTCCGATTAGAGCAAAACGAGTCGCATTATGATCGTATCGAGGAGGGCTATGACATGGAGTGGAATTGGAATTTATTTGAAGCTGAAAAATTTTTAGTTCCAAATAAAGGTGAGTGTTTTAAACCCTCTCACGAATAATAAAATATTCTGATGTTAGTTAAATTGAAATTATGAAGTAATTTATTTTTATTGATTGTTGTTGGTAGTTTAAGTGACATTTAAATTGACATATAAATTAAACTGATAGGAACTAAATTGACATTTGAATTTGACATTGAAGTTGAATTTCTAGTTAAACATCTGATATTTAACTAGTTAACTATTGTTATATATTGACTGATTTGGATGTTGATTTTGATGGATGGCTATTGGATGATATATCGGATGATTGGATATTTATTTAATTTATATATATATATATATATATATCATGTTGTCACCCTGAATATTATTTGACAGTATATAAAACTGTAAATTAATTTATTTCGAATAAATTAAGAAATAGGATGAAATGATATATACTTGTGATACTTTGATTGGATTGAAATGGTGTGTGTATATATATATATATCCATCCTTGAAATTAAATTGAAATAACTGATCACTTGGCCATAGGAGTGAAAATTATATACGGACACTAGATTGGTTAAATTAAATTGTTTTAAATTCTTGAATTTAAATCTATTTAAATGATTTTGATTTGAAGGAATAAAAATTGAATTTATATAAATTGGATTATTTCTAATCCGAGCTTTAAAATGTTGAAAATCGAAATTACTTAAAAGAAATTGTTTAAAGAATTTAATTTGGTATTCGGAGTTATGATTGAATTATGACTAGAATTATAGAAATTAAATCATTTGAAAGTTATGAACTTTTATTCGAACTTTGAAATATTGCCTGTAAAGGTAATTTAAATGGATATTTCAAAATTTGAGCTCAAAATTGAATTATTTTAAAGATTTGAATCTAAATTCCAATATTGAAGTTTAATTTGGTTTATGTAATTCAAATCGATATTCTGAAATTGGATTCGAATTTATATAAACTAAAATGGTTTAAAATTGGAAATAGAATTGAAATTTAAACCATTGAATCGAATTGATAAAACGAATTTGAAGTTAAATCGAAACTAATTCGAATTGAAACCGAAATTGATTTGAATTGAAATCGAAATTGAGTCGATTTGAATTAATTTAAGATTGAAGATGATTTGTATTAGGATAATTGAAATTGAACCAGTTTGGTTGAAATTTAGACCTGAGTCCAGATTTATGGGAAATGGAAAGAAATAATTTTGAATTTGAAATTATTTTCACTATAAACTATTTTCCTGTAAACTATTTTAAAATTCATCTTTTTAAATTTCCAAATTATTTTAATTTTCAAATCATTTAATACACAATCTATTTTAATATCTAAACTATTTTAACTCTTTAAACTATTTAAAACTATTCAAATTATTTTCTAAAAATTTAAACTGGTCAAAGTGCGAATTATTTATATTTCAATCATCGAATTAAAATGCGAATTGGGTTAAAATGTAGTTATAACCTAAACTGAAATTCAAAATGGAAATTGATGAAATGATATTTTCAAGTGAAAATGACATATTTAAGTAAATATGACATATTGAAATGAAATGATATTTTGAACTGAATATGATATTTTTATATCAAGTATGAATCATTTTCGAAACGTAAAAGACCAACCAGTATGTAATACGACGTTTGTTTGTTAAAGAGACCGAGGCCTCTTATTGGTATATTCTCTATCAATATTGGAACCAATCTAACAACTATGTAAGCGGAGGAGACTCTAGAATGAAGTGGTTTGATTTGGTGTACGTTTGCTGGATTTGAAGAAAGAGAACGATGATGGATAGAACCTGGCACTTGTGCCAATTTGAAATGACTAATACAAGACGGCTTGACAGGCCGATGAGGCTAGCTACCTCTAGCGGACATCCGTTCTTTGATTTTCTTCTTGGATTTAGTCTATACCATTACTTTTAATTTTTGGGTACGATTGGTGCACCTTGATTTGGGATAAGCTCTCTTTGACTGGATATAGGATGGATGGACGTGGTGGGCGGTCATGGCTACGATGCATTACCACCGGTCCCCGAGCTGGTAGTATCCAACCTTGGGAATTTCCTCATGTGCCTTGTCATACTTTTATCCTTATATGAGAGCACTACGTGTCTGGTTTAGTGTTGTCGTATCACGACGCATCCCTGTCCTCCGACGTGCTACTGGGGCGTTATATGCAAACTGTATGACAATGCTTAAAAAGCGTTAAGGGGGATTAATGTAAAGCCTTAACGCAAATAATATTTATTTATTTATTAGACATTACATATGTAGTGTATCCTATTATATATAGATATTTTGACGAATCCTTAAGAGATGGAAAATCCCATAACATCTCTTGGGTTATTGCATGCATGTTATACACTAGATAAGAGATGTAAAACCCCATAAACATCTCTGATGCTATTACACTCATGTTATATGTGATATTGATTTGACTCACATAAGGATATTTTTATCCTGAATCGAGCGTTTTGTCTTTTCGTTATGCTCGGGTCAACCCTGAGGTTTTAGCACATTAAAGATTATTTTCTGGAGGACAAAGACGAAGATTGGTATATTGTTAGTAGTATTATTCCCTTGCATCATGTTGTTCTACTGCACTGCTGAATTCTATTGTTCTGTTATATATATAACTCTGGTAGATGTTAAAATTTTAATCAAATGTATTGTATAAATAGCTTTATGAACTGTTTATTTGATTATTATATTTTGTCATTCCGCTGCAAGATTTTGTATTTGTTTTCTTCTTATCTTAATTTTTCTTAACTAATCCCATTGATTATCTGTGTTTCTGATTGTTTGAGTTGGACATGTGTGGATTATTATCGATTTAAACCTTCCAAAATATGGGTCATCATAGATTTGATGGTTTTAGTGGAAGAAGTGATGCATATTGTAATGTAGTTTGAAGAATTAAAGTGGTATATTTATGTGTTTAGGGAAAAATGGGCATTAGATATTAAAAGTAGTTGTTTTATGATCGTTATAATATGGACACATATTTAATAAGCGTGTGGATGTTCGACGCCGATTTAATTGGTGTTTGATATCATATGCCTATTAAATAGGCATGCAAACTATAGGAGTCTATTTAATAGGCATTTGAAATTAGGTGATGTCAGGGACTAATTCAATTGTCCCTAAATATGCAAGGTAATTCAAACTGTTTGGAGCTTCTCTCCTTTTCTGGTGAATATATATCCTAAATAATTTCTCTATTAACAATTTTCAAGACTAATGATAATAAAACATTAGGTTCTATAAATCTGATAGAAGGTAACATTAATGCATTAATAATATTGTCATCTGATATAAACTAAAAATTTGCGATGCATTATATTTAAGAAGGTCTTGATGAAATCTTCCTAGTTTCATACACACACACACACAGATATATATATATATATTCATAAAAATGGATATCATGTCTGAACTAAAAATGAAAGCAATACGAAAATCTATGCAACATTAAAACAATTTTAGTGTCGACTCAAGTACTTGAAAAGCATGTTGCTCCATCCACCGGATTGTGCCATACAAATACAACATTATGGCAAACAATCCTAAGATTGATAATAAGAATATGTTCAAATTTTGGCATAATCTCCTAGGTCATCCTTAACACCTCGCAAATTGAACATAACTAATTTGAAAGAAATTAATTTATAATTACTGAAGTCAAAAGTGAAATTTCGTAAACCTTGGAATTTGGTTATGAAACTTACACCATTGTGTTCATGGTGGTTTTCTGATCAATTTTCATATATAAAGTTTTCTGATGAAAGTTCAAACGAGAAAGTTATTAATATTTGGATGTTTCAAATCGGAAATAATTATATATAATTAAGAAAATTAATATAATTTATTAACGTTAATTAATGTTAAATTTTACTTAATGTCTAATTGGTATTAACGTTAAATTTTATCTGTTTATAATGCCAGAAATAACATGAAAAAGAAAACGGATTAACATTTAACGAAAATAGGCTACCGGTCGAACCCTCTTTAGGACCAATCGACCGCTAGCGGTCGACCGGTGGCATCAAAGCAGTCGACCACTTATATGCTAGCGGCTATGCATTGAACTTAGGTCGAGCGACCGAGATTTAAAATAATTAATTCAAATTACTGAGATTGTTTCGAACCCCTATAAATATAGGCCTAAGCCCTCATTATTTTCCTCATATTTTCTAAAGCAACGGCGAAGCTTTGCCCTTTTTCTTCTTCTCAAATTCTAAAATCAATATAAACTATAATATATGTATATTTAAATGAAGAATAACAGAGTGTAATTCGGGAAGAAGAATAGTATCGAGTCAACCCGCCAGCCAACGTAAATTATAAATTTAAATCCAAATACAGATTAAATTCTAATCTCTTCTTGTATCTAAATTTCAATAAATATTTATATGCTTGTGGTACATATTTCAATAGAAAGAAAAAAGGGAGTCAAATAGGTATTTAGATCTAGAGATTTGGAAGCTTAAAGGTGAAAGAAAAATTATATATTTTTATATAATATTGGATTTATATCATTTTAAATTTGTTCTTTGTGTGCTTGAAGTAATTTTTGAGTTGTAGGCCTAAATATATACATGTAATGAATTTGAGAACCATGCCTATATATTCTATTAATTGTTAGCTTTGATTAAATATTTCATATTCTTGAATCTGAAAAGTAAGGATGAAAGTAGTCCATAGATTTATAATATTGTATAGTAACTCCAGGTTTGTTGGTCGAATGATATATGTTAGTAAACATCAGTTAAAAGTTATTATAATTTGCAATGGGATTTAAGTGGTATTTTAATTCATTGGAATGAAGTGTATTGCAATGTAATTTTCTCTAGATTATCCATTTTTATAAATATGAATAATAGTTTGTTGTTTGAAATAACAAGTAACATGCCTAAAATAAAGAGATGTACAACATAAGGATATTTATTGTATTTTGTACCGTCTATTTCAAGTTCCTTGTGATTTCAAACATAACACAGGTCCTTTTTTGATAATTTATGGAAAATTACAATGTTAATGTTTTTTTGGAAATATGTAATTCCAATGTATTAAAATGCATAATTCTCTAAATACAAACCAAAGTAATGTATGTAGTGATAATAACAATAATCTATTTGTGAATTAATATATGCTTTAAAATTCGTCAGAAAATAGACAATAAAGGAAGAAATATAAACAAAGTAATGGGAAATTATGAGGATTTAATAATCAAAGAAAGGTAGTTAATAGTTGAAAATGTATAGTAAGCTAAGTTTAGTAGTGTTAAGTGGAAGTTAAGAAGTAAATTATATTTAATGTATTAAAATTTGAAGTAAGTGGTAAATGATATTAAATGGTGTTAGTGAAGCACAAAATAAGTTATGTAATAACAGAATATTAACAGTTGAACATAGGAAGCATAATATATATATAAATAATATAAATAGCCTTAAGCATGTGTTAAAAGCAGGTTTGGATTATTGAATCTAGTCAATATCTTATATTAATTAAAAATGACACTGCCGTTAATATGGGTTGGAATACAAGGTTAGTAGTGTTACACAACAGAATTATGCCCACCGCACAAGGCTACCAATATTGTGTATACATTATGCTGATGTAAAACATATCCAAATTTAGGACCTATAGGATTACATTTTTGTGTATAAGTGTTGGGAATACACCAAAGTAGGATGATGTTTGCCTAATTCGAAATGTCAAAGGTCCAAGTAGAGGCTTCAACCTCTTAGAAGGTACATGTTAAGTAACCAAGTGAGCATTTCCTTGATTGTGTTAGGCAATTCAAATAGGATGGTGAGTGTAGGATTGGTGCTATGATACTAAGGTTGGTACCATATATGTGAGGA
Organism: Allium cepa; assembly: GCA_030765085.1. Taxonomy (NCBI): domain Eukaryota; kingdom Viridiplantae; phylum Streptophyta; class Magnoliopsida; order Asparagales; family Amaryllidaceae; genus Allium; species Allium cepa. The sequence continues at coordinate 408,226,550 of CM060928.1, read as the reverse complement.
GTAGGAGCTATTTACATAGATCGAGATTATAATTGGTCCTGTGCGGTCAATGGAGAAATAAGGTTTAGGCCTAAATAGGCTACACCTCCTACTAGTATAAGTCACGTTTAGGACATGCACAGCCTCACCATTGTTTATTAGTTTGTTCGTTGTTAGGAGGCAAGGCTTGATAACCCTCGATGGAGGTCTTTTAAACGAATATAATACAACTAAATAGTTGTAATGCTATTATTAGGCACTACGGGAGTTCCTTGGCATGCACGGTAGCAAGGATGTGTCACTGGGTTGATGATGGATCCTGATGAGGTGCAGAGTTACAAATACTAGTGGGGAAAGTATCCTGGTCCAAAGGGGGACTGTGGTACTTATATACACGCAACTATATACATATATACATATGTAGTTATTGTATATATCGAATTGGTGGGGCGTATTGTATGCGTATATGATGTCAAGGCGACTATGTTTAAAAAGTAGACATAACATAATGGAAAGCAATCGGCATAAACTAGTATTATGTATAAAGTATGTAGTTTAGCAGTCACCAAAACTTTTGTTCTGCCCCTCCTCGTTATAACCCATAACATAGAGTTAGATGAACATGTACTGGTATAAGGTAACAATGGTGGAAAGTCAGATTTCCTTATGCATGCTTAACATTGATAAGAGCAATAGATACTTAAGGTATCGGTTTGGGTCAACCATTATATGTTTTATCATATTTTATACTTCCATTGTGAGTTCTCATCGACAGCGCTTTGATATAATTCTGTTTATTAAAGGATAGCAACACCAACAATCAGTACCCTAGTGGACTTGGATTTTCGATTTAGTGAAAGTTCAGACCCATTAAGGTGTTACACATCCAAGATGTAATATGTTTATCAAATAATCAATAATTCATTGGACATCAATTAAAGAACAAGATATTTTTTGTCTAATTATTTTTTATTGGATGGAAAATAAATTACACAACTATCGCAAACTAAGATTGGTGTTGAATCACCAACAATCTTGCATTAACTTCAAGGGAATATTTATGGACCACATAGCAGACTATTTAAATATATTATTTTCTTCATATATGCATCTGAAAGGTGGTCTCATATGGCATTATTTCCAAACTACAATATTACATTTGCAAAATTATTAGCATAAATTACCGAGTTGCAATTTCATTTTTCAAAGTATTGAATCCATAAGGTCCAAGTAAATGATGTGGGTGAATTTGCAAGACACTCTTTTAATGACTATTGTATGTCTAAGAAAATTGGAGTAGAGTATCTTTTTGTAAACATCCACATCCAAAATGGCTTGCCTAAATCTCATATGAAGTTCTTACAACTAATTGCTAGACCGATGCCGATGCTAGGTTTTTTACCTATAACTTTGGGACATGCCATTTTGCATGCTGTTGAATTAATTTGACTTAAAATGACTTCTTATCATGAGTACTCTCTTTTCCAGCCTGTAAGAAGTTGTCAACCATATATTATGCATTTGAGAATATTGATTGTCTGGTTAAAGTCTATATTTCTCACCTATAATGCATTAAGATAAGCGTGCAACAACAATTATGAATTCATGTTTGTTTTAACTTACAGTCAATCTTTAAATATCTTGAACCAAAAACACTAGATGTTTAATACCTCCCGGTTTTTGAATTTCCATTTTGCTGAAATAGATTTGCTGTTATCAGTGGGATAAAATAAAAATTAAAAGAACAATGTTACCTTACATGTGATAGAGTTAAGTGTACGCTTTTCAAATAAAATTATGATTTTTGGTTTTATTTCCTTTGTATGTGTTAAATTCATATACGTGCATGCATACATATATATATATATATATATATATATATATATATGAGTGTATGAGTAATGTTAAGGGTACAATATTAAATACAAACAAAAATCCAGAGAATAAATTGTTTAACGGTCATAGTTACGAAATAATTCATAACATTGAGTATTGAATCTTAATGAAAAACAACTATACTCATATATTCCTAGTTGGTTGGTAGATATACCAATGAGCCTAGTGTACATAATGCTTTCTATACGATGGATAGTGATTTACTCAAGACTATTTGGAACACCAGTGGGTTACGTACATATAACTATTTGGAACAATTACCCAAGGACTTACGTGGATTCTTCTATAGGTCACTCTATCCCAGTCAAATAAAAGACCTTACTGATGATGTATAGTAATGTTTTGACTTGAGAGTACCATAAATCTTATGTGTGGAAATCTTATTTTGGCTATGGCCAATCGCGTGATATTAGTTCATATCATGACCATAATTAGATATGTGTTCAGATAAATGACGTGAAGCACTACTCAAAATAGGACTCACCTTCTTTATGACAAAAGGTTTGCAGTGACCCATAAATTTAAGGATAATTTACTAAGGAATTGAAAATAAGGAAACTAAATATGTAAATGAATGACTCAATAAAGTAAATAGGCTTGAGATGTCAATTACCTATACGGAATTAAATTAATAGGAGGAAATTAATAATTATTGATTAAGGGTAGATAGAAAATAATTAATTGCGGCCATGTATGAGGTAAATTTGAAAAGAGAGGATATTATAAAGTATGAAACAAATTAATAAATGGGGCAAGAAAGCCTAAGATCATTATTATATAAATGCCACTTAACATATCCTCCTCTTCATTTCATTCATTCACACGAAATTTAAACAAAAAAATCGATCGCTGCTAAAAGAAAAGAAATGGAAGAAAAGGCTAAGGAAACCTAAGAAGACTAAGGATCTAACAGAAACAAAAAATAAAGGTGGGTAATATCATTTCTTTTGAGGACCTTTTCATCTAATTTAATTACTACTATGATTATTTATGATAGAGTTCATATGCACATGTTTTAAATGGTAGATCTTGATTTAATCAATTTTTGTGCTGAAATAGCTTTAATTGGGACGTTTTCCTATGATTCCATACTCTAATGATTTTTAAATGTTGTGAAAATTTAACATAATTGATAAAACATGTTTCTAGAGATGGCTTTTAATTTGGAGAATTTTATGGTGTTGAAATAATTAGTTTTGAATTTTTAAAGGAAATCCATGCATTAAATAAACAAGGAAAAATGCTTAAAGTACGCAAATATGGGTAAAATATGCTTAATTAATATTCATGAATTTTTGGAAATTTATAAGTAATTTTACAAGCTAGGACAATCATTTTCACAAGTTAAATGAGATGTTGAAATAAGATAATAAGTATCCAAAATAAATTAATGAATGTAAGTTATATGATTAAGTAGTTAAGGGACAGGATGTCAAAAAAATGCTATAAAAATAAAAAGGACTCTGGCACTATCTAAATATAGAGGCAAAATGAATAAGAATTCGATACGTGCGAAGTAATGCATAGATGTATAGTTTGATTAGTTAGTGTTGTAGGCTTCATGACGTGGACTGAAGAAAGAGACTGGACTAAAGGTGTTATGCTAAGGGTATACATCTAAAACCTAAAATGAACTAAGTAATAATAATAAAATTTCTAGGTAACTGAATATGTAAGTTTATAGCTAAAAGAGAGGACCGAAGGTTCCAGGTGTATATACCATATGAAGGTGTTCCTAAAGGGATTGTGTAAACCTAGCTTCCCTGGTAAGAAACTTGATATGAGTGATTCGATAGCCGTGACCTATTGACTTTCATGGAGAGTCAATATCGAGACCTATTGCCGATATTATGCTTAAGGTGGTCGATGGTTATACTTAGAGTTATGTAAAGTAAGATGCATTCTGAAAAAAGTTCCAAGGCTTAAGATGGCCAAAGATAAGGTAGGAGTCTAATGAAGACAGCTAAAACTGAAACCTAATAAATGAACAGTTAGGTGAAGTTTGGAAAGTTAAAGGTAACGAAGAAGTAAATAAATAAGAACCTACAAAGAATACAGATTTAGAAGTGTTATTGACGTCGAATGAGGACACTTATTCGAGTGAGCATCTATGAGGTAGGAAGCTGTATTTGACTTCCAAAGGGACATAAGATATCCAAGCGGGTTATATGCTTTCATAAGAGTGGATGTAACTCTCTATCGAGTTCGAGCTTAAGTAAATAAGATCTATCGATATTTCTTAGTGTTGTACTTATAGTATAAGTCGAAGATAACAAAACTGCTTGGGGTTGTACTTTGCATTATAAAAATAAAGAAACCGAGAGTGCTTAGGGTTGTACTTTGTAGTATAAACTAAAGAAACCGAAACCGGGACTGCTTAGGATTGTTCTTTGCACCATAAACTAAAGAAACCGTGACTACTTAGGTTGTACTTTGCATTATGAACTAAATAAATCGTGACTGCTTAGGTTTGTAGTTTGCAATATAAAACTAAATAAATAGAGACTGTGTAAGGTTGTGCTTTTTGTATAAAGTGAAAGAATCAAGCTTGTTTATGGTTGTACTTTGTAATATAAAACTAAAGGAATTGAGACTACTTAGGGTTGTACTCTGCATTACAAAAGTAAAGAACTAGGACTGCTTGGGATGTACCTTGCAGGATAAACTAAGTTAAAGACTAATCAAGATTTCTTGGGGTGCTACTCTATAGTAAAAGATTAACTAATCGATCGTGGGATCGGGAGAGGTTGTACCATTCGATATGGAAATATAATACATGAAATCGAAGGCAGTTTTGTCGATAGTATATCTGATACCTAAATATAAACCTAGGTTAAGTATCGTGTTCGAGACCCTAAACCTAAGACGACATCAAGGTTTAGTTTGATTGAGACGTTTTTATGTATGTTTAAGTTAATATATACTTTGTTATGACTTTTGACTTATGGTAGTCATATATTGATTGTAACCAAGGTTAGGTGCGGAGAAAAAGCCATTCCATGCTACAGCGGCATGGTCCCACTGGCAGAAGAATTTTGATGGAAATGATAGTATTCATACCAAATGTTTGTCTAACCTTGTGTTTATTAATTTTTATTATACAAATTCATGGGTACTCATTTGAGTATGCTGAGTTTATAGGTTTTCAAACTACAAATTTTAGCCAGAAGTAATTACTGAGACTATTTTGAAGACAAAGACAGCAGGAGACCTTAATATTTTTTTAAAAAGTAACATATATTCCATAGTGTAATATACATATTTCTTAAGTTATAGGGAAAACAAGGGTTCGATATCTTCATGTGTTAGATCTTTGATTCTATTACTTTTTATTATATCTTACCCATATATAAGTAAGATATGGGATTTGAAAGATGTAGAGATGATTATCCATGATGAAATGTTATTTAATTGCCATGTTTACTTAGGTTGTTATATATATTGAACTCATTCCATCGTCGAAAGATAATTACAAGGTGAGTGCAACACATTGGGCTTCCATCATTAGGTTTCGAGGATGTTATAGGTTGATATCAGAGCTTAGGTTGGGTAAATCTTAAGTAAAATGGAGACGGAATCAGTTAAGTAATTAGTAAAACTTTAGGGAGGGTATATGCTATACATATAATGTACTTTTGTTTTGTTCTGTAGATCTGTAACTGGATCTATTTATAGTTTTATTATTGTTTCAATCTTTTTCTTTCTATTTCTAAAGAAGACTTGCTTAACTAGAAAATAACTGGAAATGAGACGCGAAAAGGCTACGATAATAGGAGTAAATGTGAGAAGAGAGACCGTAAGAACACAGATGAATCAAAGGAATGAATATGAACCACGAATGATTGAAAATGAAGCTACTACACAAGTTAATTCTATAGGTATGGATGCAAATGCTATATTTGATCAATATATGGGGCAAATAATATGGGAGAATATGTCGAGGAATTTGCGCCAAGGCCTAAAGTAAGGGAGGAATTTTCTAAGATGAACCAAGACTGTCGAACTTGGAAGAAAAGATGTTTATGGGAAGGCACCCACGGTTAAATTGTTGAATTTGATAAAATTTTGTGAGCATAACTTAACAGATCTTGGATTTTACCATACGCAAAAGAGAACTCTAGCTTTGAGGCAATTACAAAAAATTGCTTTTGACTGGTGGGAAACTATGATTTCCAAGTTCCCCGAAGAAGAGGTCACTTGGAATCAGTTTAAGGAGAGGTTTGAGATTTAGCTCAGATCCGAGTCTCAACATAGTGTGTTGCTATGAGAGTTAATTGACTTGAAGTAGAGAGATTATTCAGTGGAGGGGTACATCCAAAAGTATCTCTTTGGATAAGTATGGCCAAGAGATAATCAATACCTCACTGAACAAAAATGAGAAGTTTAATCATTGTTTGAGGAAGGTTCTAGATCATAAGGTGACGGTGCCTTTGGCATCTTCTTTTGAATTCATTAATGATAGGACTAGAAGGTACGATGGAATGTATCAAGAGAAAATAAGAGTTGAGATGAAGCCTAAGGCAATGGAAAACAAGGTTTACTCCTTATACCAAGGGTAAGAAGACAATGCCGAAAGATAGAAATGTCGAGGTTGTTTGCTTTAGTAATGGGGTGAAAAGGCAAAATGCATCAAAGTGTTGAAGCCCCAAGGAAGCAGAGAAGGTCAAGTGTTTGATTTTTGATAATAGCCATGAAAAATAGGACTATCTAGAGCTTAAAGTGTAGGTCTTTGCTTTGGAAGGGCCAAGGAGAAAGGCAAGGGAAAAATCTTTGAAGGTATTACTTTGATTTTGTTATATCAGTTAGATAGAATTCGACACTGGTACTATGTAGACAAACAATGCATTTTCTAGTAGTGTACAAATTCTTTTATAGCTAAAGATTTGTTTAATAAAATTGGGTTAGGGGTTACTTATCTAGTCACTTCCATTCATGTAGTAAATTCAATAAGAGGATATGTCGTTCTTAGATTTAGATGCACTATCTTTTGAGATTGTGTTAGGAAGGTATAAGTTCCTATGTGAACCCTATATGTTTGACTATGTATGCTTCGATGTTATTCTAGGAATGAATTGGTTAGAGCGTTATGGCGCCAAAATATATTATGATGAAAGGATCATAACACTCGATCACCTAGACCGAAATGCAAGTGTATTTGTAGTTTTGGAAAATCCTAAACCTATGAGAAAGGGAGTATTATTTTCCATAGCTTCAGAGGAAGGAGGTATGAAAGAAGTACGAGTAGTAACAGACTTCTTGGATGTGTTTAAACTCATTTTGGGATTGCCACCCCTGAGAGTGATGGAATTTTGTATTGAGTAGACACCATAAGCCGAGCCATTTTATTGAATCCTTAGTAAAATGCCTCCAAAGGAGATAGAGGAATTAAAAAAAGTAGTTAGTAGCATTGGAAGGCAAGAGTTTTGTCAAGTCGAGTAGTTCACCATGCGATGCCTTAGATGTGTTTGTGAAGAAGTCCGATGGTTCGTTAAGACTACGTATTGACTATTGGAAGCTGAATGAGAGGACTATGAAGAACATGTATCCCTGACCAAGGATAGGTGATTTGCTTGATCAGTTGAATGAAGCTAAGGAATTCTTGCAGTCAGATTTAGCTTCAGGATTCCATCAACGGAGGGTTATGGAGGAAAGAGTTCCACTAAGTTCTTTTAGAATGAGGTACAGTTCATATTAGTGGTTGGTATTGCCATTTGGACTAACTAATGCATTTACATCCTTTGTGGACTTAGTGAATTAGATTTTCAAAGACCAGTTGGACTAATGTATGTTGGTGTTTATAGAGGACATTTTAGTGTACTCAAGAATGGGAAATAGCACAAAGTTTACATAAGTCTTTTATTGGAAACATTGAGATAACATAATTTAAAGATGAAATTTTCATAATGTCACTTATGGAGAGTGGAATCTAAGTTCTTAGGCCGTGTAGTTTCGAAGAGAGACTTGGCTGCAAACCTTTCGAAGGTAGAAGTTGTGAATGGATGGAAAAGACCCAAGACTATTATAGAGGTTTAGAGTTTCATAGCTTTGGTAGGCTACTACCATAGATTCATTAAGGACTTCTTCTAATTGGCATCGCTGATGACAAGACTTACCTGAAAGAATGAGAATTATATATAGACGAAGGAGTGAGAGACTCATTCTAAGAGTTGAAGCTTCGATTTACGAATGGTCTGATATTAGCTATACCTGAAGGTAATGAAAATATGATTGATTTATATGAAAGCTTTAGGTTCGGGGTTAAGGGCAATGTTGATGCAAAGAGTCTAAGTGATAGGTTATGAATTTAGGCAATTGCAGCCCTATGAGGTTCGATATCCAACACATGACTTGGAGTTGGTACTTGGTAGCTATTATCTTCATGTTTAATATTAGGAGACTTTGCCATTTAAGGGAAAATTTTAAGTTATCCACTGACCATATGTCCTTAAGGTATTTTTCTCTCTCAGAAGGAGTTGAACATGTGGCAACGGAGGTAGCTAGATTTTTTAGCATCTTATGACTTTGGAATAGAGTATGCCCAAAGTAAAGAAATAAAGTTGCAAATTCTATAAGCCAAAAGCAGCAGAGTTTATTTTCGAATGAGTGAAAAGTGAATGTGTTAGAGACATTAGCTTCCTGTAATATGCACTTTTGATCGAGTGCTGATTCGAATAGAGCTTCAAGGACACCATCGTGCTTAGGAGTTCAGCTAGCTCTTATGGAAACAATTGTCGAGAAGCAAAGAGAAGAACTACTCGGAGCCAAAAGAATTAGGCACAAATATTCTAGAACCAAATAGATGATCTAAAGGATTTCGAGGTTGATGATAGAGGTAGACTTTGAAAAAATGGAGGGTTATATGTTCCGAATGTAGGAAACCATCAAAAAGAAATCTTGGATGAATTCTATCATTCAAAGTTTTCTTTTCACTTAGGAGGTTCTAAGATACCGAGATATGAAGAGAAGCTTCTTCTAGGAAAGAGGACGTTGGTGAGTGTGTGAAAAGATGCTTTATATGGCAACAAGTTAAGGAAGACATCAGAAACCAAGCGAACTATTGTAGCTTTCGAAATTTTAGATATGGAAATGGGACTCAATTTCCATGGATTTTATAGATGGCTTGCTGAGATCTAGGGATGGCAACAAAAGCACATGGGTTATAATTGATAGACTAAATAAGATTGCCCATTTCATCCTATAAAACGTTCAAAGATAGCAACAAAGTTGGTTGAGATTTATTTGAAGAATATAGTGAGATTACATGACATACCAAGTAATATTGTCAGGGACCGATGCCAATTGTTTTCTAGTGGGCTTTGGCAGACCTTATAAAGTGCTTTGGGTTTGGAGTTATGCACGAGGAGAACACAACATCCATAGAGGGGTTGGTAGAACGAGATAGTCAACCCGATACTGGAGGATTTATTACGGGCTTGTGTGTTAGACTTCGGTTTATCTTTGGAAGATTGCCTACACTTAATGGAATTTTCATGCAACAATTAATACCAATCCAATGTAGGGATGACACCTTTTAAGCCATTGTATGGAAGACCATGTATGTCACCCGTGTGTTGGTATAAAATAGGAGACAAGCTCGTGTTGGGATCAGATAATATTATAGAAGCTTCGGTAAAAGTCAAGGAGATTCAACAAAGGGTGATAAAATCCTATTCAGGAAGCTACACCAATAAAAGGTATAAAGGACTAGGATTTTAATCTTAAAGATCATATGTTAGGTAAAAAAGTGACACAACACCTTAAATCTATTATAAACAAGAGTAAATCAATAAAGAAAAACAAAATAGAATAGTAAGAACACACAAGTTATTATAGTGATTCGACTTCAAATCACTGGCTACATCCAATTCAATCTTATTACATTAAGTTTTATCACGATTACAAATGATTTATAATTATTTCAAGTTTAAAAAACATGCCAATTCGGTAGTTTGTGATAAAGGGTTGAAGTAGGGAGAAAAGAATGATGACTTAGAGCCAAAAGTTTGAAAGCATAAAGATCCTTTGCCCATTGCTCTAAATTCCATATCTATAGTGAAATCATTCCCCATCGTCATTGGATCACGTAAGACCGGCTAAGAATTCAGATCCGTGAAATTTAAAAAATGAACAAGTCAATTATGAGTGCAAAATCATGTTGGTAGCTACCAAAATATAATAGGTATCAAGCATATATGCTCATCATCAAAGTGCTTCCTTTCCCATACTTATTTACATCTCAAGCTTCCAAACTCAAAAGTGGGTCCCTCTATTGAAACCCTATCGGTACTTCCCAAAATTTGGCTGGTACTAACCATAATTTACGTACTCCAAATCCTTCAAACTTCTTATGCTTCTTTATTCCATCATCCCAAGCATCTCCCCCCACACAAGTTCATAATCCATTTTGCCTTCGTCTTGAAGTCTAGATTCACTCAGAAGTTACTAGGTTAAAATGTTGGATAACATTTGCTCCCCAAAGTATGCTTTCGTGAAAACAAAGCTTGCTTTGGATCAAGAAAACAAAAATGTGGTCTTAATTGCACATGAGTCACTAGTCATCTAATCATTATCTTTGAAGGGTTTTATCTAGTCCAAGAACATCGGTTCATCACTTCAAATAGGTGGCATACCATTCTTTTTCTAAGGCAGAGTTAGAATTCTTAACTTTTTGGAAGTTATGTCAAGTCTCGCTCAGTTAAGCTCCTTTCATTTCTTTTGTCTTTCTTATATATATATACATATGTTGAACAAAACATGTCGCTACTAACATGATTTCTTGTTGGTGTGTAAACGCTTATAAAATTTCTAACCGTTCAAATAATTTTCCAAGCATACATTTCATTCCCCTTTGTGATTTTCAATCTCCAACCACCAAAACTTTTTGATTATGACACCTACACTACTGCTCATTATTGTGCCATTACAGCCCAACTTTGCCACCGTCGATACCATCCGCGACTTCACCATAGTTGGCATTGCTGTCACCATTGTTAAATCTGCACCGAACTTACTTAAACTAAGTTTTCTTATCCAAATTTGGTATGTAGGTGAGTTTTCGACCACAAACTTGATGTCGTGGGTGCTGACATCATTGCTAGTGCCACTATCAATGCTAAGCCATAACCGTCAATCCATAGTCATCCTCATATTGGAGTTTCACATAGCTGGGTTAGGTTGTAATGGTGGTTTGATGGATGATTGTGATTGACACCAAGAAAACACCAAGTATTTTTGAGTTTTTACCAAAGTTTTTCAAGATCACTCGCTTGGTATTAGTCCTTAATTCCCCAAGCCTCTGCATTGTTTTCTTTCCAAGGCCTCTCATTGACTTTACATATGCAACATCGAATAAAAGTAGTGCAATTACCCTTCTTCGAACCTTTGGTCAGCTGTAGGTCGATGGCTCAATCTCGATGTGATGGTTCTGATGAACAGTCACATCGAATGCATTTCCGCATCTGAATAGGATGTATGTGCCAACACCTAAAGTTGAACTTAATGATTCTGTGTTCCTACAAAGAAGATTCCATATTGCTCTAGTCAATGTATCCATTATCCTATGCTCTACGATAATGGGTGAAATCTGATTCACATTTCCATTGTTTAATAAAGCACGTTTGCTAACATGAGCAAGCTATCTACATAGAGTTTTCACATACACTGTGACAGCCCGTAAATCTGTACCCCTTGAATCAACACTATTCTACCTCTGTTAACTCAAGTGGCACAGAAATACGAACCTTTCGGGTTTAAGAAGAAGAGATAGAAGAAGAAGCTAAACAATATCAGAATCTCACAGTCGTAGCAGAATAAAATATAATAGTAAATATAGAACTTTACAAAAATGAAATCTATACCAGTTTTATACATCACATTATCAGAGTATCTCATACATCAAATTACCAATCAGACAAATCCATACAATCATAGCAGCGGAATATATATAAGTATAAATAATATGTCACGTACTCCAGCTCCTCTCCTGCTCCATAGCAACCTATCCTGAACAAATAATACTCGGTCTGAACCGGGCATTATAATGAAATAACACCCGAGTCAGTCTGGAATTCCAGCTGATAATAATGCATCCAAATTGATTATTAAAGTTTTCAAAAATCCTTTTTGAAAACAAAAGCATCTCGTAAGACCACGCCACAAATAAACATGTCGGGTTTTTACCTTACGATACCTAAAACACTTTTTATAGAAATCCTCTGATATTATAATAGGGTCTATTTACAAATACTTATAAAATAGCCGAAATTGTTACATCTATTAAATTCCAGCTTCTAGCCACAAAAATGGGCAATGCAAACAAAACTCGTACAAGGCTCGTAGGGAGAATGGATTTCCAACAATGACTAGGCACTGGGGTACCACCTGTCACAGTACGGGGCCTAGATCACCATACCGAGGACCACTCCCGATCCCCTGCAACACAAGGCCGGACCCATCCCTTACTGGACAGTTCCGAATAAGATCACCCCGCGGCTCCCACTAAGCCGAAATAAAAAGGGACATCTAGACAAGGATGACCTTACTCTCCAGTGGGGGCTACCCACGAAACCTTACTGTATATCCCCTGATTTTCAGTCATTCCCATTTGATGAGGCTTGAGGCTAAGCGTTACCTTGTAGAACATTTCACTTAAATGCCCGTCGCCCTCCTGACGATGTTCCGAAAGCATTCGTCCATACAAGTCCGTCCCGGGTTCGAACGGAACCGAAGGCACTATTCCTACTACATCCATTTTTGGAAATATCCTCAGGATTAGTAGCGACTAGCCCTTGCACTTCACTGCTCCATCTTCGACTCCGAACACGTTTCACGAAACGTACAAACCGGATCGAAGTGGTTTTCGAGATAAATCTCGATCCCGGTCTCTTCTAAACGATCAACGCATTTGTCCAATATTGATAGTCGGTGATTTAACTATCAATTAATATTCACAAAACATCCATCACACAACAAATAATTCCCGCATTATCTATTGACTCAAATATCTCTTACAAGATATATTTTCAAATTTTCAAGCTCATTTGAAAGCAATTTCCAAATCTCTTCCTTTACAAGGTAAATTCTTTACCATTTATTCCCATTGGGAATAACCAAGTTCAAAACATTTAGATTTAAAACAGTTAAAACATTTCATACTGAAATATACTTTAAAATATGTAAATTTACTTCTAGTTATCTACTCAATTATAAATTTAAAATATGTGAAGTAAAACTATTTGTTTAGACATAAACTTGATTTTACATAAAGGTTTAGTTAAACTAAATTTAAAAGTAGATTTTTAAAAGGATTATTAATAATTTCTAATAACTTTATTCAAAACTAACCTTTAAAGTAATCCATTTGTAAAAATAATTTCTAATGTATTCGTAAATAATTATTATTGCTAATTTTCTAATTAGTTACTTAAAATAATAATTTCAAAAATACTCTTTTAATCAAGTTTAAACTTTAACTTATTCTTAAATAAAATCTATTAAAACACGAACTTGGTTTCCCAGGGAAAACATACTTCCATTCAAACATTCCAAAGAACTTTTCTTATAAATCCAGCCCAATCCACTACAACCCAAAATTTATGTTTAAACAACGTAAATTTCCTTTCCATGCTTAACAATAAACTCCTTTTTGAAGTTTAAACACTTTTTTCCGTTTCCGGAAATTCCATGTCAAAGTGCAGGTTTTAAACATTTTTAATATAAAACATTTGAGAATTTATTACCGGAAAATAATACTTATGAATTTCTTAACTAAATTCCAAGGGTGAAAAATGCATTTCAAAAATATTGATTTACATTTATAATTATTAATTTATATTTAGAAGCTTCGTTGAAAACATATTTTAATTTCCTGGCAAACTCTATTCATTATCAACATAATCCATCAATATTTTAACACTTTATTCTCTTATAAAATTTCTCGCCCAAATCTATACTTTGCATTTATCGACTCATAATTTTTCCCGCTTTATTTAAATTTCCCATTTACAAATTTCATTCTTCATCCGAACTAAAACCAAATTTTATTCCTTTAAATTCTTTATATAACAATTTCTTTCATTTCTTAAATCCCAATTAAATCCATTTATAATTAAAATTCTGGATTTATATTTATTTGAACAATATCACGGTACAATTTAATTCCAGATTTATAAATCACAACATACAAAAAATTTGCATTATCAATTCCAAAAATAACCACTATATTGTGAGGAATCCCAATGGATCCCTCCAACCTGTTTTTCCCTGCATTCACAAATATTAGCACATCACATATATAAATATCAATCCAGACTGATCAACGACAATTATATTCAACCAATCATACAGATATTTATTTTAATCAGCTAACATTTCAGATGTGAGTGAGATTAACTCACCTTGAGTTTCGGCGAGCGTTGGAAATTTAAATTAAACCGAAACGACGTTCGATTTAACTCAAATTTCTACTTGCTTGAATCGAATTCAGATTTGTGCCACAGCGTGCTTCCCGTCGCTGCAATTCCAATGCTTCCTGTTTCGTCGAATTTCGACAACGTATGCATTAGATACGAATTGTTAAAGCTTGAACTAAAATTTATAAACAATTTTTTTTACCAAAGAAAATCGCAGCCATTCGATCAACAAAAGAAATCATGGCCGTTCCTACCTCTCATCTTCCTCACGTGAAACTCAGTCAAGGCCGAACCCATCCAAGCGAATTAGGGATGGAAAACGCGACTACCCCGAACCTCTATACCTCGATCAGAGATCTCCACCTTGCCGCTCAACGCCAACTCCACCTCCCCGAGGGGTGCGCACGAGCTCGGATATCGATTTGCACCGAAAATCGTGCAAAAACGCGCGACGAACGCGGCTAAAAACCACCTCCAAACGACAGCTTCACAAAAAATCGACCGTTGGATCTGAAGATCCCGTCGCTCTCTACAACTTCCATGTTGGAAGAATTTCGAATTGAAGCGTGGATTGATGGAAAATTTGGGAAGAAAAAGAATCGTTTCCGGCCATAGAAACAAAATAGAGGCGGCGGCACCATATAGGCTAGGGTTTGAGCAATAAAATGTATATATAACATAATTAATATTATTTTATTAATATAATTCTCAATTTAACATCGTATTGCAAACGAACTCCAATTCTCACGTACCAATAGGCATTCCTAGGGTTTTTTCACGTTCCGGACACCATGGGACAGGTTTCGGAAGCTAATTCGGTCATATGCGCAAGTTACAGAATTAAACGATCAATTTTAAATTAAATCGGTTAAATCGACTTCTAAGCGTTTCGAGCTGCCACGGTCAAACAACAACTCTGATTGCTACGAAAATTGAAATCCGATAATAACTAACTATTACGGATCCAATGGAACAGGCTTCGTCGAATTCCGAGACTGTGCCCCGGAAGGCTATTTTAACTCGTCGATTAAATCGGACGATTTTCAAAATTGTCAAAATCACTCAAAATTTCACTTTTAAAACTTTATTAACTTAATTATAATTCATATAGAATTCATAACCACATTAGAAATCATACCGATTCAGTTTAAATCAAAATCTGAATATTTGCATTATTATATTATTAAATTCCATTATTAAATTAATATAAAATTCCAAATTCAACATATCGGCTTTTAATTTCATCCAACAGCCCAATATCATAATTTAAATCCAATTAGACTTAAAATAAATTTTAGAATCTAATTTTTATATCTATTTACACTCAGAATCACCAATTATTCCAATTCTAATATTAAATTATTATTATTCAAATTTCAATTTAATTCTCGTATTTGAAATTTTACTAATCCTATTAACTTAACCAAAATCTTTTTATTTCAAAATTCAAATTATAATCCATATTCAACATTTAAAATGAATTATATGTTCAAATTTGGCGACGCAAAATTCTGGGTCGTTACATACACCATGCTCTAGCCATATGACACATTCTGCATAGATATACACTTTTAACTACCCAAGCCAATGTGAAAAATCTTATCGGTCAATACATGTCGAGACCTATTGGATTCTGCACTTCGACTGCATAGGTTATGACTAAAAGATTTCATTAAAGTAAAACATACCGACTGCATCTTACATCAAGATTTTCAGTGAAAAATGACCTGACGATCTCCTTGTTTCAAGATCAGCAGTGACCCTTCCACCCCTCCAGAGATAGTCTCTTATATAGCTCTAGCTTCTATGTTTACTCCATCCAGAGCAAGGCATGCTACAATTTGATAACTTCAACTTTATGCCCTTCCAAATGCATAGTCTCATGGTCAAGTCTCTATATTGGATGAAAGACCTGTTTTAATGGTCTTGGCTAATCCCCAAGATCTAACACCATCTCAGCTAACTAGGTTGGTACTCCACTCAATATGCCTCAAGCATGGGATTTCTAAGGATGAGATCATCTTACCAAAGCTCGACCAACGGGCTAATCTACCACCTCCGGGATATATGACATATATATGTGCTTTGGAAACATGCTGCTATTTAATGACTTTATTAAATTATTTCATCAAGAAATTGGGTTGGCTCCCACACAAGTACACCTCCACGAACACACCATACTTAATTCTCTATACATCCTCTCTGTGACGCAGTAAGGTTGTTCTCAAACATTCAGAGAGCTAACTTTTAATTTGAGCTTTAAAAAGAGGTCTGATTATCCCTCCTTACTAATAGTTGAGGCCTTCGACCACTGAAAGGTCATCAAGGTGCTTTACAACAAGCCCAACATCCTCTCCATACTTGATTTTTCTTTACCCAAATCCAAACTTCCTTTATGTATCCTTCACTTATTCCCCCGAGCGAGAGGTCAGTGATGAACATCCCAAACATTAGAGTTATTAAAGGGCATTGATTACGAATTCTACACAACTTCCTATCTTCTTAAGAATACCGAGCTTCGCCAATATTAACTTTTATATAATGGCAGGAGCATAGTTATAAATAGACTCCCCACCAAAAGAGTTGGCCACCGTCGGTCCTTATGCCTAATTCACAACTCTAAAATTAAGATCTAGGGGAGGTGAAGAAGTTCAGGAAGGAGAGTCCAACTTAAAAGGGGAAGAGAGAAGAGAAGAAGAGGATGTCGTTGATGGTAGAGGTGAAGAAAGAGAGGAAGAAGAAGGAAAAGAAGGGGGGATGAGAAGGAAGACAAGGATGAAGAATATGATCTCGGCGAGGATGAGTCGTATAGAGATCATCTCCTTAAGGTACTATGGTCATAGGACTCACCGTCTAAAATGATTGGTTATCAAGTCTTCACAGCTTGCTTCCGGACCAAGTCTCGAACCCACAAAGAAGTAACTCTTCCTGTAGTTTCTTCGAAAACCTTTGGTTCCTAGGGAAATCTTCAGAACGTGTCTTCTTTTGGCTTCAAGGGAATAGGCTTCAGAGATATCCTTGATAGAGTTAGGGTCTGCCTAGGGGAAATTATTCAATTTGTTACATATATTTAACTCGATGACCCATCGTTTTCAAAATAAAAGAAGTTCTCTCTCTATTATATATTTTTTATATAATGATATCATTAATTTAAAGTATTTTAAATAAAAAATCCTTAAATGAAGTATTATGTTATAGTAATTATAATGTGTTGCAATCATGAGATATTTAGCACATTTAATTTAACATATTATTTTATGTATTTATATTCAAGCAAGATAAGATATCAATACATTCGTTGAGACTATAGTGTGTAACGTTGTCCAAATATTAGGCAATAAATTACGCTAAAAAAGCACCAATGGATTACGTATTGATAGTTACTAGATAACATTGGATTGATGCACTCGAAATTTTGATGTTGGTTAATATAACTAAGGTCAAACAGAGAATTTCGAAGTGATGATGTTACATAATTCCTTTGACTTGAGAATAATACAGAATTCAATGTGAACACTCCAATTTGATTATAGTTAAATCAAGGCATGGCATCCATCCAATGACTATAGTTAGGTCTGATTTGAAGCAAAGTAAAACCCTATTCAACAAAGAATTTGTCTTCTCGGTTATATGACATTAGTATGACGGTCAACTATAGTCAACTTAAAGTCAAAGTCTATGCCTAGAGCAATATGATAAAAAATAACTGTTACTATTGAATAAAGGATTTTAAATTTTTACTTAAAAAGTTAAATGTGGAAGATGTTGGAATTTTGACCAAAATCAAATTCCATAAGTCCTAATGTGATATTGTTTAACGAAGTGAATAGGAGTAAATAATTGTTACTACTAGGTAACCCTTGTAATAATTAAAATTGGATTTTACCTAAAAACATATATGCAATAAATTTAGCCAAAATGTTATACCACTATCTAAGGTGACATGTGCTTTAATATTTGAATCATTTGATGTTAATCATTTACTAAATTTACACATTTGAGTCGCGCAACCGAAATGATGAATACTTCGAATGAACAACACGATTTAGTTAATTTATAACTGTTGTAAATTAATTATTATTTATGAAATATTAATTATTTAGTTTTATTTAATTTTTTTTGCCACTGGTATTTAATAAAGTGCGCATATAAAATTTATAATCGTGCGTATCGATATACGATATTAGTAGTATGTTTTAAGATTTATATAGAATAAATGATAATTATTTTATAAATTAATTAAAGTAATTAATCTTTATGAAATATTTATTATTAACTTTTTTATTTATTTGAATACCATTAGTACTTAATAAAATGTGTATATAAAAATTATAAAAGCGCGTTGCCATATATGATATCGGTGAAATATTTAAATTGGATTTAAATAGGATTTTGGATATTTTAAGGGCTAGTGTGGCACCATCCATTACTAGCAATGCAAGTAGAAGAGGGAGAGGATATTCTTAAGATATAATAAATAATTAAAATAGGAAGATTTAAGGAAGGAATAAGAAAGACTTCTACCATTCCTTTAAAACAAATATCCCTTTATATTTTAATTTATTCTTTCCTAATAATTTATTTTCTCTTGCGTTCATCCTCTCTCTTTAAGCCAATATTTCCATGTTTCCTAAGCCGTAAAAAATTTCCAAAACAATTCAAATAAAATAAAATCAATCCAAGGTGGTCCTTGTTACTCGATTATTGCAAAATCTATAGGTCGATTCAATGGAATCTAAGTGTTCTTCATCATTCAAGGTGCGTTCCCTTAGCTACATCTTAAGGTAAAAATTTTAATTCCATTTATTATATACTCACCTTGATCGTATGAGTTAAATCCATTATGTAACTCTTCTCATCTAAATATATGCTTTTTTCATATTGATTAGATCCCCTTTCACTACACCTCAATTAATAATATATATTAGTCATAATAATTTTTATTTAGATAAATTTTATGATATAAATAATTGATTACATGTTTAACTTATTAATATTAGTCTTATCATATGTGACATCTCATAATCTTTTATTCATATTATTTATGTAATCTAGATCTAAAACTTTAATCATAAATTTATCTATGTCTAAGTGTCCTAACTATTTTGTTACTAGTTAAAAACTATTATTTATAAAAACATATTTTTAGTTGAAATCTAATTTATAATTAATTGACATAATTCTGTTACTTGTTACATACACAAATATGGATAAACTACATATATTGTCTATTTGATATTCTTTTGAAATTGCATATATGATTTTAATGGTTCACGTTTGATTATAATATTTTCATTCTATACTTTTTTTGAAGTTGTTTTGAGAAAAAACCAAGTGCATGTTTGTACAAAATGTCATAAGCCTTTTCATTTCCATTTAAGTTATTCAAAACAAATATTAGATTACCAACTTTATAAGTACATATATATATAGTTTATTTTTAAACATAGTTTGCAATTGTTTGTGTATACATATGACATATATATACAAGTTAATTATTATATATATATATATATATTTTTAAATAAAACTGGGATTAACAAAGGCATATATAAAGGGTCCATTGTGGCATGAGTCCGAACACCTACATTTATGCACATTAACTATATACACTGCTTATATGTTGCACTTACATAATATACACTAGAGTATATTTGAATACACTCACAATTTATGCTATGTCTAAATTGTTGATTAATGGCATTTGACACATCATTCAATTTAATTAAAGAGAGAAACGTGAAAGGTTTCTCCCTCCAAATAAAAACAAAATCTCCCCTTAATTAGTTACATAAATTTTAGAGGAAGAAACAAAAGGTTTCCTTCTCTAAATTAATTTTAAGAAGTAACTATCACATAGATGCTTGCATTTGATACAGTCAGGTATTTAAATCTAAATCAAATTCAAATTCCATTTTAAACCACTTAAATAAAATTAGATTTTATTTAAAACTTTATTAAATTGGATCTAATATACCTTTATACTTCATCATCCTAAAAGATCAAACATATGAATTTTTTTTTGAAATCTACTTATTTCACCGACTTTCGACTGGTTCGGTTTATTTAATCCTCAATACCAACCCCAATGAACTTAGCTTCCTTGATGGGATATTCTTGCCGAGGGTGATGAAACCCCATCACTGGAACCACTTGAGCATGGTTCGTAGAGTACCTAAGGAAACACCCGCAATTTAATCGCTTATAGGATCACGAGCACAAATACTAAGCATTCGCTCTTAATCCATTGTCTTTCTTTTGATATATTTCTTATTTTTAGATACAACGAGCAGAGGACGTTTCAACAACCTCTGTTCGGGGATGGTTCAATGTCATTCCTCAATTTTTAAGGTTTACTATCGATGCCCCAATGCCCATCAAGGGACTAATTCCTAAAGAAGGAGAGAAAGAAAACGAGAGCCAAACGAGAAGGATAGGTAGCGCTGTCACGAAGAGAAAGAGCGCAATAATGCTAAAAGAAAATAGTGCTACTTAGATGAATAGAAGGGTTCATGCTATCACTCTAGGAACGATTCTAACCCCAAAAAGCCATGCTCTCACTCTCAGCCTTCTCGGTAGCAACCTCCACAATCTCAACCTCCTTTAACTCTTACTGCTTTCTCCCATAAGTCCAAGGGAACTTCTAGTCACGCTGCTCTGCCTCCACCTCATGCCAATCCAAAGTTACTACTACTAAGATGCAGGAAGCACTGTTTGACTATTACCTAGAGAGGGTAATGTTTGACTATAATTCAAAGGACATCACTTGATAATAAATAAACAAGGACATCGACAAAGTCAAGGTGATCGCTGATAAGATATTTGAATGGAAAGGTTTGCTATGGGCCTCCTTGATGTTAATTGGGCCAATCGGCTAATTATCTGTGCTTTTAAATCCGAGAGGAGTAATCATGACAAGATACTTAGAGGCTATAAATGGAAATTTGCTAACATTACCAAGGAAAGGGATGGAGCATTAAGGTCAGTCAAAGAGCCTAAAGACTTAATAGCTGAGCTATCAAACGCCCATACACAAATCATAATAGCTATAAAAGATCTAATCAAGTCTGCATATGCTAAGAATTTCAAGCTGGAGGAAAAGCTCAAATACAAAGAAGAACAGCTTACGACTCTTCAAGATGAGGTGGAGAATTTAAAAGCTAGTTTAAATGCTGAGATAAATTCAAAAGTCCAATCTTAAGTTGAGCTTATTGGCGCTAAAGAAAAAAAATCATGAACTCAAAGCGAAGGCTACACAAATCACGAAAGAAATGGAAGCCACTCTCCTTCACTTCTTTAATAATGTGATCAAAACAAAAAAATCTAAAATGGCTTAGAGAGAGCTACCTAGTCACACTGGTCAATGCTTGGGAAGTGATTATCTGTACGGCAAAAGAAGCTGGCCAAGGCATCAGCGAAGATTACTTGGAGCTAATCTTTCAGGACGAGGGGGATCTTATGGCCCTAGAAAAAGGGAAAGCTATCTTGCCAGCACAAGAAGTAGCTGAAGGTGAGGCAAATGTTGAGGCTCTTGCAGTTACCATTGCATCAGATTTGGCGGATGCATCCACTCCCACTTTATGAGTGCCTGAAATAGGGATTGTAACTTCTATGGTGGCCAACTCCGAGATCGACCTTATCAAGACTCATGTCCTAGCTACGTCAAGTGTTGAAAATCCTCATCGTCCTCCTCTAGCCATTCAACCAACTCAATCTTCCATCGAGGAGGCTGAGATCACTAAATCCCCAATCACGGCATTCCATCCAACCATGGTATATCTCTCATCTCTCCAATCTTCGAGAAACTTTAGTTCTCACCCCAAGGACAATCTGTATAATTCTTCTTATCAAGTTACAAATCATCTGTCGCTGCCTCCTCTACTGCTAGCCACTCAAGCCCTAGGTCCAAGTGCCAATATAACCATATCTACCTTTATAATAGTGGATCAATCACTTTAATTAATCCCTCTAACTCTAGCCCCGACACAGACTTGGAAAAGATAGGAGTACTGAAAGGGACGTCGGACATCAATCATTCTCAAGAGGGTGTGACTATCACGTGTGCAAAGGGCTGGGATGATTCTATCATAATGGAATAGATATTAAAGCTTGACTTCGATAAGATAAAAGTCAATAAGGAGCCAGGACCTGGAAACCCTACGGCTGGCTTTGGAAAACTAAGTCTTACTCCCAAAGGTCCTCCTTTGAAAATCAAGCCTTCCAAAGGTCATGATGATGGTGGATCCAAATCTTCGATCTTGCCTCTAAAAAACTTGAGGAACCTATCTATTGGAAAACCGAGGAGGAAACATCTCCAACTAAGGAAAGCTTCATAGAAAAAGGTGGAGGAAAATGAAGAAAAGGTTTTGAAGAAGCTTCCTGCAAAACTTGCTATCAGGAGCAATAAACAAATGTGAGCGTAGTAGGCGTCTTAGTTTTTGGAAGACAGTTTCCTTCGCCTTTCTTGTATGTTGTTTTTATTCTGACATTTCCTTTTTATAGTTCGTTATTGTTCAGGAGTGGCCCCCGTAGCACTTTGTACAAAAGACTTATGTAGTTAAAAAATTGTTTTCTATTTTGCCTTTTTTGTACTTATATTTCTGTATCTTCTTTTTTATTTGCATATATAACTGCGTGCATACATAATATAATCATTTAGAATTCAAATACATTTACATTATGCATGTCTGTGTCCATGCAATGCGATTATTTGCTGTAACTCTATAAAATAAGTTTCTATAATTACTTAATGTTGCTTCATTACTTAGCTCTTTTTATCACAGCCAGTATGTTTCTTTCTTAGCTAAAAAAAACTATATTCCTCTACCTAATTCTATTTATCTTAGATAAGCCTATATCGCTTTGACAAATTTTGTGGCCAACCTTATTTATCTCTGGTAGGTTACCATTTGACCATAAATAAGGTTACACTCATGAAGGTTATTATCTTCACATCATTTTCAATTTCTAGGAAACACAAGTTCAGACCTATTTTTGGACATCCACCCTCAATCTCACCTACCTTTCGGTGATAATTAAGGGTATCTCTTCAAACGGCCTTATTTATCATCAGACAAATGTATCACGCTGTAAATATGGTTATGCCTATAATAAATTCAATTATACACAGGCTCCTATCTCCGAGAATCGGGGTCTCGGATGCCTATCTATGGGCATCCATCAGTGACCTTTTCTATCTTTAGGCACTGATCAGAAACATTCAACAACTATGATCGCTTACTTTGGCCTAGCACATCTCGCCAAGCTATAAGCATAATAATGTCTGCAAAAAATTTCATTTACACCTTGACTTTTAGAGCTGAGAAAAAGTGTTTCAGGTGCTTATCTCTGGGAATCCGATCTCTATCTCACCACTCTCTTGATATTGATCGAGAATATTCATCGACCATTTTCTCTTATCTTTACCAAGCACATCTTGCTGGGTAGTAAGAATGGTCGATCCTGTAACAAGATGTAAATCTATGTCGGATCCTATCTCTCAGATCCGGCTTCTCTGATGCGTATCACTTGGCATCAGTCCTTGACCTAGCCAAACTCCAGGCACTGGTTAAAATCAGGTGTGTTAGGTTAATCTTCCGATGGACCTTAGTATAATTATACTCCTTCAACCCAATCATTTATCAGAGGAGTTCATCGGTACTAGTCTTCAGGTACCTAGACTCCTGGTTTTTCACAAAAAAAGGAATGTCATATTTTACCACAGATCATGTGACTCAAACTCGAACTTTTACGAGTGGGGTTCCATTATTCTAAAAGCCAACTTTGTTTATAAACGAAAAGATGAAAAATTATGCCTTATTACATCTCATCTCATCAATTATAGTGTCGTATTTACAAAAAACAAAAGAATATAAGTGAAATTACATCATAGATGTTATTTATTCCATGCTTGTGGAATTGAGATTCCATCAACAATTGATACCTTAAAATTCTGAGACGACTGCCCTACACCGTCAGCACCCAATATACCTCCATAGTGCACTATAGCAGTGCTCAATCGATGCGGGGTGATCATCAATGGTTCTAAAGTAAATAAACAACATAGAATCTGTCGTGTATCGCACAACACATCAAATAAAATATTATAATAAACATCTCAGATATCAAAAGGTTGAGACAGCAAATAATTGAATGAATCACAACATCAGAGTAAATAGTTCCATATAGTAAATAGCATAAGTGATAGAGTTAAACTTAAAATAATAACTCATAAAACTGTCTTTAAATAGTAAGGCATTAGCAAGAACCATAGTGTTGTGTACCGTAATGACAAATGAGTACATATAATAATACGAGAATAACCTCTTGCTCGCCACCTATCAATTCCACGTGCTCAGCAGACCTAATATCCCTAATCAACTCATTTAAGACTATCCTAAGTAATAGGAAGCAAAGCAAAAAACCCCAGGTTAGACAATAGTCTGGTGGGAGTGGTAGAAAACTCAAAAAATTATAAAGACAATAAAATAGGAAAAATGGTATGGGAAATCATACTTGACCTATCCCTGCATCCACTGAGTTAGCACATATAAGATATACACTACTCTATGGTGTCATCATGGGTGTACTACATGTCAAGATACTAAGGGTGTCTATATATCGACATCATTAATATCTACATCTTGTGATATCTCTAAGATGATTAAAGCAATCAAAGCAAACGTAACACCCATCATCCATCCTCACATTTACTCACTCAGTGCGTTGGATATACGACACCCGTATGACCTCGTTAGAGACTACTCTATGCCTCGGTTTCTTAGTACACGAATCCATGTCACTAAGTAGGCCAGGAACAATATTGTCATCGCATCAGTCCAGGTTATAAGGATCTCATCACACATACCCTTACTTCATGAGTGCACATCAATACCTACGAATATCCATGATCCTTTTGCATACATCATCCGTAGCAAAGCTCATCCTAAAACCGTTCTTATAACTCCCATCCAAAGTCATTGTGGCCGGGAACTATTCTAAGTAGCCATCATTAGTCATAGAATATCATCATTAGTCCCATAGCCTTCCTCCAATAGTTCCTTCAATCCGGCTAATCCGCGTTCAAAATATGGCTATCCATCGTTAAAGCCATCACTTCTCATCATAGAATCGTCATCGTCGGGTCACGAGTCGTCGTCGTTGAAATTCATCAAAAATCACAAAATCGATCGTCGAAAACTCACTTCAAGGCAGGCTAACAGTCAGACAAGAAGTAATCACCATTTTGGCTTAAAGTAGACCTTGGAAATTCTGGCTCCAACGAGTAAAATCAAAATTTTCTCCAAGCGGACTGAGGAATCGGTATCGATTGCCGACATAGCCTATTTTTCTTCCTCTGGAATTTCCCTAAATCAGACCTATATTTTTGGCCAAGTGACCCAAAGAGTTCCCAAATAATCCACCACTGATCCGCGTCCCCAAGGTCATCACCGATGCATAAATATCTTGAGCATAAGAACTCCAACCAACATGAAATTTGAAATGTGGCCTTTTAGGGCCTTCTTTGTAACCACATATCGATCTCACCCAGTTTGGGAAAAAATTGGGGATATGTACCAACCTCACATAGCATTTTTCACAAGCGCTTCATATGTAAGATTCTCCACTGACCCAAAGGACGTCGGTCACCTCCAACCCATAGCACTTGAAGTCTCCACCGACCCATATGACTTCGGTCTCCATTGACCAGTAGCACATGAAGTCTACACCAAACCATAGCACTTAGGTCTCCACTGACTTAAAGAACTTGAAGTCTCCGTCGACATATAGGACTTGGGTCTCCACCAACCCATACATTGAACTCCCATAACTTGATCACGCGAACTCCAAATGACTTGAAACTTCGTATGCAACCTCCTTAGGCCTTTCTTATTGTTCCACATCGATCGCACTCCAATAGGATGGAATTTTATGGACCATCACTGACCCATAACCCCATCCTAACTAATCACCATTCAATTTGCACTTTCAATCATGACACTAGGCAATCATGCATACATCACTCATCAGCATTACAAAGAGCCAAACACACAAATATATCAATTTTGAAGGGTTTAAGCCTATGGTGAAAATTAGGGATCCGTAAAAATACGTTCTTGCAAATCAGGTCCAAATCATCTAAAATTCGCATATATGGTTTGTAATGGTCTAAAAACATTTTTAAGATTTTTAATAATTTTTAAAACATCTTATAGGGTGAAAATGGCCTAACTAGTAAGCGAGAGAGCTAATCACTCACCTTTGATTCAAACGATCCAAATCAAATACCTAATTACATGGATTTCGAGGTAGAACAGTAGTTCCCAATGATCTATAATAGCAAATCTCAGATCCAAGATGAAATCATGCTAATATCTCCTTTACTATGAGTTTAGGCTAATTAAAGTGAGGTTTTAGGTTTCTTTTTGTGTTAATGGAGGTTAATGGGATTTCTAACTATTTTGGAAATAGTAAAATGATGGGGATGAGGTCCCAACAACTCATATACCCCAAACCCGAAATGGGTAATGGGCCATGTTACTAATGACCATAATTACCCACTTAAGCGGCTCAAACTCATAGGAAACTTCAAACAACCCCAACTCGAAAAAGGTAAGTGCAATTTCTTAATATGATCACTCTACGGAAAGAGAAACCATCATCTAGATCCAATGAAAGTGGTTTCATATTCTAACTCAGCTCGTATCAAAAGTTATAGTCCATACAAGATTTACATGGTCAAAATGGTCACATATAAATTCACCAAAATCATGGATGTGGGAAATGGCCATAAGAATCATTTACTAAAATATTAAAATCATATGATCTCATAAAAAATAATATAAATATTCTACAATCTTCCGATATATATATAGAATATGGGTTACTACATTCTCACTCCCTTTAGGAATTTCGCCTTCGATATTCCATAATCAAGTTAATAGGGTCATCTCGCATGCTTAGCAATCACATGCAAGCAAAAGCAACCCTCACACATCAAACATGCATACATAGAAAAAAGTGAAAAAGAAAATATCTAAGTCTATCCTAACATGCAGGATACTAAATTACCTACATGATACTGAGAGTGAAAATAAATGCGATAAACCGAGTGAAAAAAAATTCGATAAATAGAAGTTTCACTTCGCCCTTACGCGCACCAACATTGTCACCAATAAATAGAAGTATCACATTATCACCAACATGTTTCTTTATCCCGACCACCACTAAGGTGTCATTCCACTCGATTATCCTTTAAGCCTTACTCGATTATGACCATCTCCAAGTTTCTCACCTTCTCGGTCTACTCAAGGCAGCCTCGAAGTCTCACTTCAGTATGACCATTTTCGGAGCCTTACCCATTTGATCATTTTAGGAGTCTCACCCTGCTATGACTATCTCACAATTAACTCTTCATCTTAGCATTCTCAAGGCACCCCCAAAGTTTCACTTCGCGATGATTATTTCTGAAGTTTCGTCCATCATGATCCTAGGGTCTGCCCCGCTATGACTATCTCACAGTCCCTCTTGGATACGTGGTAACTCACTCAACAACCTCTCAATTCAATAACATCTCATGCCACAGTTAGATCCAGTGTCCTTTCGGATACCTATCTCAAAGGTATTGTCCTCTCAGGACAATCCAGATCGTCTTACGGTTTATGGTACACAGGTGAGCATCCTCACATACCTTGCCCCTAGGAACAACCATCATATACAGATTTATATAGAATCCTTTCAATATCTGACTCAGTACAAATCATCTCATGCTCCCCTGCAGTGCTTCACCTTGTTAAACGTCCTTCCTCAGACTGCTCTTATCCCATCCCATGCATCCTACTTTAATTACTCGATCAAATGCCTCGTGTTTTCGAATAAGGCGCCAAAGCCATCTCAAAGAATCATTTGACAACTATGCGACCACAAGTACTCCTCACTTGGATATACCACCATGAATGAATCCTCTCCATGGGCTACTCTTATATACTTCCAGCTCTATCCCTTCTCGAAGTACCATCTTCCTTGAAGATATAACCATGGTCACTAGATCGATAATGAACCCTATCCCTCTGCATGTCGAAAACTCGACTACTTTGGGTGTTCCCTCCCCATGGAAAACAATGGAAACTCCTCATGTAGGATTCCAATTGAACACACCAAGCGAACCATAGCTATACCAACTCAGGTTTGAAGCCTTACTCTAGCCTCCGCTCTCTCCTTATCCCATCCGTCGTCTATCACACCTCACCACTTTGCCACAGCTCTATATCCTTTCAGTCGTCTCAGGTCGAATGATACCAAACCTCGCAAGACCCAATCAAAAAAACACAAGCAAACGAACATCCATTGCTTAACATGCTAAGTCTTGACAAACCGTCACGAAGTTAGTTCAACCACCACTAAGTTCAAATAATTAAACGTATGTCCCCTTAGGTTAGGTCTATATCCTGACCTACTTACTAAATCACTGGATATACGAAGGGTTAAATGTATTAATTTCTAATAAACACGCATGGTCATAACAAAATTAAATGCATACCTCTAATAAAAATTCCCTTCCCCTTCTTCTACACCAATGAAGCTGTCGATGTAGCAAGAATGACGTCCGATTTGTATGTAGTTGCACCTTACTTATTCTTCTGCAACTTTGGGCAGTCCTTCTTTAAGCGTTTAGCCTTATTAAAGATGAAGCACTTCCTTTCCCTATCCCTCGGGGCCTTGCAATCCTTGTTAAGATGCCCTATCATATTAAAATTAAAGCACTTCATTTCGCACTTGCCTTTCTTCTGGCCATCTTCTTCCATAGGCCGCTTCTTTCCCTTGTCATTCCATTTCCTCTTACCATCCCCACTACCATGCGACTTTGGCTTTTCCTTTGGAAAAATAGCCTTCATTTTTGGATAAAGCCTCTCACTCTTCAAATCCTTTTCAACTAGCATCTTAAAAGTCTCTTCAATGTGGCTTATGAGCTTCTCTCCTAAGTGATCATCTAAGCCGACAAGGAACATCTCGTTCTTCTTCAATTGGGTGTCAATGAAGGACATCACATATTTTTACAGAGCGTTGAACTCATCAACATATTCAGAGACCATCATTTCCTCCTGCTTCAAATCTGCGTACTTATGGAACATGATCGACTTCTAAGCGGTCGAGATAAACTTCTCTTCAAAGCAGGCTTTGAACTGATTCCAGGTAAACTGATCCTCGTGTGTAGCAATTTTCATGGCGTTCCACCAATTTATTTCCCTTCCCTAAAGCTGACGCAAGGACAACCTCCTCTTCATAACATCACTAAGTCTATGATCAGCAAATATTTGTTCGCAAGTGTATAGCCAGTCCTGAACTTCCATAGCCAACTTCATTACCTGGAACAGCTTTCCTCCAAGACTAGTTAATTCTTTATTCAGCTTGGCAAAATTGGCTCTGGGCACCTGCATTGGAGCGTCATCATCGGCAAAAACATTTGGAGCAGCCATTGGAGCATTTTGCAGCATGTTCCACATCATATTATTAAACGTGGTCTGCAAATCAAGACTAGCAGCTCTCAAGCCATCTCCTTCCTTGACTCCGGAGATGGAATTCCTAACAGTGCTGCTTGTTTGGCGACTCATCATTCAATTTGTAATAAGGGCGACCGGTCTCTCTTCAAGGAATTCTGATTAAGTAGTACTCACATGTGTAGTGCGACTTAAGTATTATATATACTACTATATAATTTTGAAAAGAAAAATATATATTAAGTACGTGCACTTGTATATACACACACACTTGATCCAGTCTAAGGTGAGAATTCCTACCCAATCTCTAGTAAATCACTGTATCCTTTAGGTTAAACAATGTAACCTAAGCTATGATACCAAATGAGACGACACAATGTACCTTTATAGTGCGTTGTAGCGGTGCTTGGTCGATGCAGACGATCATCAATGATTGTAAAGAAAATAAACAGCACATAACCTGTCGAATATCTCATAGCACATCAAATAAAATATAATAATGAACATCTCTGATATAAAACAGGCGTGATAGTAAATAACTGAATGAATCACAGCATCAAAATATACAGATCCATCCAGCAAATAACATAAGTGATAGAGTTATACATCAAATAATAACTCATAAAAACTGTCTCTAAATATTAAAGCGCTAGTAAGAACTTTAGTGTTATGCATCAAAATAGCAAATGAGTATATATAATAATACGAGATAGCCTCTTGCTCTCCCTTGTCTGACTCCATGTGCTCACCAAATCTAAAATCTCCTATCTACTCATTTAAGAGTACCCAAAGTAATAGGAAGCAAAATATAAAACCCAAGGTCAGACAACATTCTGATATGAGTAGTAAAAATCTTAAAAACTATAAAGGCAATAAACTAGGACAAATGGTACGGGAAATCATACCTGAGTCCGGCATCCAAAGAGTTAGCACATATAAAAGATATACACTACTCTATGACAGTCATCATGGATGTATTGCATGTCATAGTACTAAGAGTGTCCAGATAGCGACATTAGTAATATCTACATCGTGTCACATCCTTAAGGTGATAAAAACAACAAAGCAAACATAGGATCCATCATCGATCCTTATAACTCAGTGCATTGGATATATGATACTCATATGACCTCGCCAGAGACTACTCAACATCCCAGTTTCTTAGAACTCAAATCCATGCTACTCAGTAGGTCAGGAACACGACTATCATCATGTCAGTCCAGCGTAAAACGAATCTCATCAACCACACCCTTACTTCATGAGTGCACATCAGAACCTACGAATATCCATGATCCATTTCCACACGTCATCCATAGCAGAGCTCATCCTAGAACTATCCTTGCAATTCCTGTTTGAAGTCATCATGATTTAGAACATTCTAAAGAGCCATCGTTAGTTGTAGAATATCAATGTTCGTCCCATATCCATCCGCCAACAATTCCTTCAAACCAGCTAATCTACGTCCGAAGCATGGCTGTCCATTAATGAAGCCATCACTTCTCATGATGCAACCATCATTGTCAGGTCATGAGGAGTTATCGTTGAAAATAACCAAACCGGTCGTCGAAAAACTCACTTCATAGTTGGCCCGAAGTCAGACCTGAAGTAATCACCCTTTTAGCTCGAAGTAGACCATGGAAGTTCTGGCCCCAGGTCAGATCGGAGTAAAATCAGAATTTTCTCCCGGCGGGCTTAAGGATCGGTACCGATCCTTGACTTAGCCTATTTTTCTTCCTCCGAAATAGCATCAAGTAAGACTCATGTTTTTGGACAAGTGACCCAAAGTGTGTCCTGAAGCATACCACTATTGATCCAGGCCACTAAGGTCATCACCGAATCATCAATATCATAAGCATACGGAATCAAATCGACTTGAAATTTGAAATTATGGGCCTTTCTTGTCACCCCGTATCGATCTCATATAGTTTGAGACAAAAAAGGGGGATGAATACCAATCCCACAAATAACATATTTCCCAAGCCCTTTATATGTTGGATTCTCAAATGACCCATAGACATAGGTCTCCACCGACCCGTAGCACTTGAAGTCTCAATTGACCCATAGGACTAGGGTCTCAACTGACCCATAGCATTCGACGTCTCCACCAACCCATAACACTTGGGTCTCCACCGATCCATACTTTGAACTCCCATAACTTGATCATGAGAATTCCAAAGTTTTACAAATTCTAAATTACTTGAAACTTAGTGTGTAATCTCCTTAGGCCTTCCTTATTGCTTCACATCAATCACACTCTAATATGATGAAATTTTATGGATTGTCATTGACCCATGACCCCATCCTATCTAATTCATCATTCGATCGGCGTTTTTAACCATTCAAACATTGGGAAATCATGCATACATCTTTCACCACCATTACAAATAACCAAACACACAAATATATCAATTTTGAAGGATTTAAGTCTACGGTGAAAATTAGGGATCCATAAGATCAGGTTAGGGATCCATAAAAACATGTTCTTGCAAATCAAGTCCAAATCATCTAAAATTCACACATATGGTTTGTAATGGTATAAAAACATTTTTAAGATTTTTAAATAAATTCTAAAACATCATATAGGATGAAAAATGGCCTAATGAGTAAGTGAGAGAGCTAATCGCTCACCTTTGATCTAAAATCTCCAAATCAAGCCTCTATTTGCATGGATTTTGTGGTAGAACAGTAGCTCCCAATGATCTATAGCAGCAAATCTCAGAACCAAAAAGAAATCTTATTAATCTCTCCTTAACTATGAGTTTAGGCTAATGAAAGTGAGATTTTAAGTTGCTTTTTGAGTTAATGGAGTTTCTAACTATTTTTTAGAATAGTGAAATGATGGGGATGTGGTGTCATCAATCCCCACATACTCCAAACCCAAAATAGGTCATGGGCCATGTTACTAATGACCCTAGTTACTCACTTAAGCTGCTCAAAATCATAGGAAACTTCAAATTGCTCTAACTAAAAAACGGTAAGTCCATTTTCTTAATATGGCTATTCAACGGGAAGAGAAACCATCATGCTGATCCAATGAAAGTGGTTTCAAACCCTAAATCGGCTCCTATCAAAAGTTATTGTCTATACAATATTTACATGGTCAAAATTGTCACATATAAATTTGGCAAAAGTCATGGATGTGAAAAATGTCCCTAAGAATCATTTCCAAAAATATTAGAATCATATGACCTTATAATAAAATAATATAAATATTCTTCGATCCTTCGATACATATAATAGAGTCGTCACAATTTACATCTCCAAGCTTTTGTTCAATCGCATACGGACATTCTAATTTTGACCAAGTGGCCCCGTACCAGGGAGGATCCAAGTCGAAACAAGGTTGCTTACCTCAAATGTACGATTTTTGACCTTAGCATTGAAATGTCTTGCTACTATTTTTGATGAACAACTACCCACATTTCAACCTTTTCTTACTTTTCGTCAATTAAGTTATTGGACTCAAGCAAGAGTTCTTCGTTCATTTGGGATCATAATGCTTTTTCGGTGAGAAGGGTCTTCTGTTTCTTTCAAAATCATCGCCTTAGCTTTGTAGGCAAAAGCTAATGGAGTATGTCTAGTCCCAGACTTGTCTGTCATTTATAACTCCATAATGCCAGTGGTAACTCATCGACCCAGTTGGCCTTGGCTTACGTCAATCGTTCCTTTTGGATGGATTTGGCAGTCTTGTTAACTTCCTCCGCCTATCCATTTGGTTGTGGGTGTACTACTGCCGAAAAGAACATTTTTATTCCGTACTGGTTATAGAAGTCTTGGAACTTGACACCCTTGAATTGAGTTCCATTGTTAGTGATTGTAACAACCCACACTTTAATTCCCAAATTTTGGCTAAATCGAAAATCCATGTCCACAAGGGTACGAATCGTTGGTGTTGGTATCCTGTAAATAAACTAAATTATATCAAGGCAAGATCAATAAGAACTCATTGGGGAATAGTAAAGTATAATAAAACATATAATAACTGACCAATGTTAATACCTCAGATATCTAATGCCCTTGTAATTGCTGAGTATGCACAAATAAATCCATCCTTCCACCGTTCACACCTTGTATTAGTACATGTGCCTTTAAATCTATCCTTTGGGCTGTGTTGAGGAGCGGGTCAGAACAACGTTCTGGCCCTAGGTAAATTACACACTTTATCCCTAACACTAGTTTATGTTGATTGTTTCATTACGCGTTGTGTCTACTATTTAAACATCGCCATCTTATCTTGGTGCATGCGTACGGTACACCCCACCTACTCGAGGTATACAATAACTATACATACATACATACATACATACATACATATATTTGTGTGTGTGTGTATATATGTACATATATATATGTATACATATATGTATATAAGTGTGTTTATGTATCTGTCATATGTGTTTGGGCCGAATTGCCCGCGTGCACCAAGGATCTTCCCGCTAATGTCTAATAACGAGACTACAACTATTTAGCTGTATTCTACCTCGCCTTAAAGACACATCTATGGGTTATCTAGCGTTGCCTCCTAACTACAAACAATCTAACAAACAACTTTGAGGTGGTGCATGTCCCATAGGTGACCTACACTAGTAGGAGATGTAGTCCGTCTAGGCATAATTTGAGTCTTTCTACTGACTACTCCAGGACTGATGACAATTTCAACTTATATGTATAGCCATACACCTCACATATATGACACCGACCAAGTAGACATAGCATTGACCCTATGCTCAACATCCTATGTAGATTGTCTAACGCAATCAAGGAAATTCCCACTTGGTTACTTGACACCTACCCCCCATAAGGGTTAAAGTAAACCCTATTTTGCCCTTTAACACTTCAAATCGAGGCGAACCCTACTTCGATATATTCCCTTTCGTGAAGTATATTCTCAGGGAACCTACAGTTGGAAATGTCCCACATCAGTGCAATGTATATACAACTGTTGGTAGTCCCTTTCAAAGGATAGACTTCTGTTGTGCAACACTACAGGCCTCGCATTCCAACCCTTACTAATGACTATATCATTCATAGTTAATTTAATTTATTGACTAGAACTAATAATTCACACCCGTTATGAACATATACTTGAGGCTATATATAGTGTAGTTGTATAATTACTCTACATCTAAGCTTAATTATTAATATTCAGACACTTTTACATGAAATTACTTCTCATTTCTTTAATACTATTAAATGTTATTTCCTATTTATTTCTAGTTCAACTGATTAAGTAATTCTTATTATTTAGTTTCAAAATTGTATAACTATATATGTCCTACTGTTCCTTTTTATTTAACAGCTCTACTTCTTTGATTGTTATAACATTCCAATTTTCTTATTCCTTAGTCGTTACTACTTTTGCCGCTTGTTGTTTATTTGCTAACTGACTTTCAAACGTGAATATTAACTAAACAATGGAAGTATTTCTATTACTTCTCTTTATAATATTTTAGTTTTACCTTTAGGGATTTCTACATTTTATGCAATAGAAATACATCCAAAAGGTAATATTAACATTGTAATTTTCCATAAATTACCTAAAAGGATTTATGTTGTGCCTGGAATTACAAGGAATCATCCTTTCTTTCATTATGGAAATAGACAACACAAAATACGGTATCATTTATCTCTTGTATATCTCTTTCTTTTGGTTATATTCCTTATTATTTCAAAATACACCTTCATTCATAATTATAGATTTGGATAATTTATAGAAATTTACATTGCTACATACTTCATTCTAATGAATTAAAATATTACTTAAATCCCAATCCAGTTTATAACAACTTCCAATTCTGGATTATTAACATATAATATTCAATTAACAAACCTGGAATTATTATGTAGTCTCGTTCACAAATTACCTCATAAACTTAGGAACCGCTTTCACCCTTATTTTAAAACATAGGCAATATGTTGGTATGGTTCTCAAATTCATTGCGTATGTATAGTTGAGCCAAGAACTCCAAAATTTACATTTAGGCATACAATGAATAGATTTACAATGATATAAATATAATATTATATAAAAATATATAATTTTTTACTCACCTATAAGCATCCAAATCTCCAGATCTAAATCCTTATTCCTGATTGACCCCCCTTCTTTCTACAAAAAATATGTATCAAGAGCAAAAGCATATTTATTAGAATTTTAGATCTGAGAAGAGATTTGAATTTATTATAGATTTGGATTTACAATTTACCATGGATTTGGCAATTCGATTCGATCCTATTCTTCTTCTCTGTTGTCCTTCACTATTCTCCGCTTATAAATACATATACACACATACATATTACATTTTAAATAGATTTTATAATTTATGGAGAAAAGAAAACGACAGAGCTTCGCCGTTACTTTAGAAAATATGAGAAGAGAACCGAGAGGTTGTAATAACCCTCCCTGAGATGGGCCTAAACTCCGACCCAGAAAAGGCCCATCGAAACATAGAACCATCTCAAAGCTGACTGTTGGTTGATAAAAAGAATAATACAAAGCTATTAAGCTACGCATTCAGAATCTCATAGCAGAAGGATAAAACATTATAATAACAACAGTACCCATTTCATTCAAGTTTCAAAACCGTTGTAAAATATCCATTGTGTTAGAACCTAATAATATCCATACATAACCGCAATATTTCAAAATTACAACATTATTTTTATTGCATGGGTACTTCAAAACTACTGAAAATAACAAGTAAATAAATATTATGCTGCCACAAGCATCATCAACATCTCCGCGTTCAGCGTTGCCCTTCCTAACCTGTGTTGTAATGAGGAGAGAGTCAGAACAGCAAATGTGGGATGAATAAAAATCTCAAGACTTACTAATTAGCACTTGACCAGTGTAATCTAAATAGGAATACGTCTTACGTTTCTACCTACAACACAAGTCTTTCCAAATTATGGGCAAAGGCTTTTACAATAAACAAAAGGCTTTCCAAATATAAGCCCATGGCTAACTTGCTATCATCCCAATAACCCATATCTACCATCAATAGAGTTTTATCAATGTAAGAGACAGTACTCAAGTCACTTATTACCTTTTATTAGTAATTAGGCGTACTCTGACCATTTAATACTTATTTAAGGTAGGTCTACGTCATTTACCACCTATCATCCCAGGGCGGACTTCTCACTAGCAACTATCTAGCTAGCATTGCACGGAATCTCTCCAGCCACTTACTATTGAAGCGAGCCCTTTTGCGAGATACCCAATACCGTGCCTAAACCACAACTCTGACCATTTACTACTTCCTGCATACAGAAGCGGTGGTCCCTCACACAACTACTTAACACCTTTAACATTTGAAGCAGGTCCTTCGTATTATGACTAGTACCCCATGGTGCGTCTCACATTAGCCCGACTGTCTAAGTAATGGTAGCCAGATTAACTGGACAGATTTTCCTTACAAAATCTGGGACTAACCTCGCATCATCGTAGTTACTTATTATAGGTAATATCTCACATCATCTCCAAAGTCACATTGCTGATAGAAAGATTAGCTAGGAAGATTTTTGTGTGCTTTTGACTGACCCTGCATCCCTATAACCGAGTCATAATTTATATCACACTATGTATATTATCACACATCTCACTATTTCCATAATCAAGTCCTTATAAGAAATATTTCTTATTTCTCCTTTAACATTGATTACCTTCCCATGAGGGATTTAGTAAATTTAATAACCTATTTAACTATGCAATTATATATTATAATTATACTTTAATTACGCTAATATATACATACAAACATATACGTACCTAGTGATTTCTATGCGTGCGGAATACACGACCTAAACTAGTGTTTACTGTCAACTCTTTAAATGATTTTACAAGTCTCATTCCATATCAATACCTAAATTCCAGTCATTAGACTTGTATACAATTAAAATTTAAACTCAACTTATTACATCAAAATAATGAAATATATTGTTAATAAAAACTTACAATTCTAATTTTTTTGCTTTATTCAACTCCTATTTCATATAAAAATAAATGAAGGAATTTTTATTTAATTTGAGGGAATCAGTAGTGCAAATTACGAATAAAAAATGCAAATTTACACAATTTCATTTTTTGGCATAAATAAATTGAGATTTCAACCTAGAATTGACATTTCGAATTAAAAGAGTTTTCGAGGTTTATAATATGATTTTTTTGCAAACCAAAATTTCCTAAGGCATATTCGAATCCAAATTAGACTAGTCAATTATTAAATAGAAAAGCTAAGATTTTCACCCATAGTATAGCCTTAGCTTTGCCACCTTTTGATTTGACATGCATTTGACAATCTCTATTAGATCTCTTTTTTTAGACATATACAACGAGGGATTGTATATATAGATTATATTCAAAAAAATTAAAATGAATAGGTTAGGAAAATAAATAGAAAACAAAATAGATGTGTAGGATTTCTTACCTAAAACCCTAATGGATTTTTCCAAATCTTTGAAGAGTGAACTGATAGAGCTTCATTGAGTTTCCAAATATTTTTTAAATAAAAGTGAAGGGTCTATTTACAGTTGTGAGAAAGCTGCAGAACCATCTGATTTAAATAATTAAATCTGGAAACTTCAAAATGCCAAAATTTTTGCCACTACAGTCAATAAGCAGTCGACCACCTCTCTACCATCGATCGACTACTAGAGGTCGACCGGTCAAGGTTAAGGGGTTGACTGACCTATTTATTTTGGGAATGTTGATTTTCTACTGTTGTTTAGTAATTAATATTTAATGTTAACGTTGATATTAAAATTTACTTAACCCATAAGTCTAATTACTATTAATATTCAAATTTCAAATTTAAGAATAATTTAATTATTTGAATCTGAATTCTTTTTAAATTATTATAATCCAAAACTTTAAACATCCATAATTTTTCCGTTTGAGCGTTGTTTTCAACATATTTTTTATGGAAATCGGTCAGAATTTTGCCACGAGCACAATGACATAACTTTCATGGTCAAATTTTAAATTTTACAAAATTTCCATTTTTATCCCTATCTTATTCAATTTAATTTATTCAACTTATTTATTTATCGTTGATTTTACTGGGTGTAACATAAATAGGATCTATTTCACCCATCAGTAGGGGTAAATATGGTGATACTAATAATAATAAAAATTAATGCGGAAATTTATAAAATAATTGTAGCACAGATAATAGCAGAAATAGTAAAACATAGATTTTCCCAGCTTTGGAAAAAACTTGCCTATGTGCTGCCCCCAAGGTCTCTACTAGAAATTAAGGAGCCAGACGCTTACACACGTAAACTTGCGACACCCGCTATCGACTAGCCTAACTCTACGCTCAAAATCTTGCCACAGCTCAGCCACTGAGTTGTGAGTTCTTAAGCTACAAAACCATAATTCGTAACCTAGTCATACGACTAGAAAAACACAGTTTAAAAAAGAAATTTACAACTGAAAATAAAAAACCAAACACAACCCTATTTATATAATTTGAAGCCTAAATAAAAATGACCGACCCAATTGAAATAAAAGTAGATGTCCCCTTTTTTCCTTTTATTTTTATATGTTGATCCTTTTTGCTTCGTTCAGTTCTACTGCCGTCCGTTCCTCTTTAAAAAATTAGGGCTTTGCGAGTTGAAGCCTCTGCTTGTTCTTTTGCTTCGATTGAAATATGCGTGTGCTTTGGATTGATTGATGCTTTGTTCGACTTCGGCTGCTCCAATTTGTCGAGATCGAATGGTGCTTTTAATTGGTACGTTTATCCCCGTTTTTGATTAATAATTATACTCGATTGATTTGAGTTCTGAATTGATGCTTTCTCTTTGATTTTTTGCTTGAACTCGGATGAATAATTTTCGATGATGTTAATGGGTATTAATAGGGAATAAATCTACTAAATATACGTTCGTATTTTTCATTTGATTTTATCACGTTGCTATGCTCGGCCATTGATTTCCGATTTAATGCTTGTGATAATTCTGACTCATTCAGTTCATACTCGATTGGATTTTGGTTCCATTCTTTTTCTCCTATGACTTCGGTATTTTTAATTCCTAGACTTGTTCAACTATACATGTTGCTCCACGAATTTGATTCGCTTCATTTATTTCGGCCTTGACTTGTTCATTGTACTTGCAATATATTGTTGCTATTACTTTGGTCACCACGGTTTTGATTCTGGCATGACATGATCATTGACTTTGTTTGAAAACCGCTACCATGATTTTTGTAAAGCAATAAATTGCTTCATTGATTTTTTGTAAACTCTGCTTCATATATACTACTAGCTTGATTCTTGTTTGAGCTGCATCACTTGATCATCTGATTGATTTTTATCTGGTTGTTACTACACGTATGTATATGTTCACATATGTTGTGTACTTCATTTTTGTTGCATGTTCACTTAAATCTATTGAGCCGTTTTTAGTTTGGTCAAGTCAGTTTAGGTCTGATACTTGTTGTAGATATTGTATTTCTTTGTTCTGGTTTGATACATTTTTGTATATGCACTTTTTATTCAAGTGCTTTGCATTTGTTAAAGTGGGTTGCCTTTGTGTCCACTACTTTATTCCATCCCATATTATCACTGCATATATATATTTATGTGTATGTATGTATGTATGTATGTTTGTGCATGTATATATGTATGATTATGATGCCTTGTTCTGCTTGATGCTCTATTGTCACCTCTGTTGCATTGTGTCTTCATGAGCATGGCATCCTGTACTCTGGTTCCAAGAACATATTGTAGTCTTCATTTATATGCATACATCTCTGGTTTTCTTGCTTGAGTTATTTTAGTCACTGTTGTCCATAACTGATTGTATGTGTATTTCTGGTTTCACTTGAACTTCATCTTGATTTTGGAATTTGTCTGCACTTTAGTTGATGGTCGCCATACATACATACATACATATATACACACACACACACACATATATGTATGTATATATGTGTGTGAGATTGGCATCAATTCTGGTTTGGTTGAGAATTATGTGTTCATGTATAGTCCGATTTCATGTGGAGCTGTGCAGTTTGATTGCACTTTGATTTTCTAGCTTATTGGGTCTGGCTTCAGTTGTTCATGTGTAGATTGATGCCTGGATTTGTTTCATGCCTCATTGTTGTCTGGTTCTGTTGCATATGATCTTCATTGAAGTCTTTTTACATTAGATAATAGTCTTTGGTTCAATCTGACCCATTTCCTTGTTCACCTGGTGTTGAGGCTTTGCCTTCATTTGAGTCCATGGTGCTAGTGCCCTTTGTTGTTTGCTAGTCTGTCCATTTTTCTATTTGCTTTGGTGCACATTTTGCTGATCTGATTTGATGCAATTTAATTTTTATCTTTGTTGCATATATGTAAATGAGTTTGTATGCTCCTTCTGGTGTTCACCGTCTGTAACGTCCCGCCTTTTTGCACGCTTCAAATCGACACACGTGCAAATTCAAACCATACGGAAGGGCGGATTGTTATGGGGTAAATAAGAAAAACAGAGAAGAAATAAAATAAAACAGAATCTCACAGCGGAAGGATAAAATATAATAATCAATAAATATAGTTCATAAAACTGTTTACGACATTTGCTTCTATTTATTACCATAAATATCAAAGTTCACATGCCAATAAATATCAATGCAACGGAATTAAATGGTGTGGTGGAATAATAGTAGATAATAGTAATACAAATCTTCGTCTTCGTCCTCCAGAGCTAAAACTTCAAATCCTGAAGCGCTCGGACTGACCCGAGCGAATTGAAAAGACAAAACACTCGAGTCAGAACTAAAAGATCTTATGTAAGTTAAATCAACATGAATAAATATGAGTGTAGTAACTTAAAAGATGCTCGGGATTTATATCTCTTAAGGATCCGTTAAACTATTTACTATGTAGTATATTTCGCTATTATAATAGTGTCTATTTGTAAAATAAACTTACTTTTAAATAGCGTTAAGGCCTTACATTTTCCACCTTAACACGTAATAGTCCCAGTAGTCCATCCAATATCATTGTCCCTCCTGATCGGGAAGCCACCAGAGGATACCACACGGGCTACGGGAGAAATCCAAACTCGTACAAGGCGCGATAGGGTAGGTGACACGGCACAACTAGGCAATGCCAGGATAGATAT
This sequence comes from Allium cepa, assembly GCA_030765085.1. Taxonomy (NCBI): domain Eukaryota; kingdom Viridiplantae; phylum Streptophyta; class Magnoliopsida; order Asparagales; family Amaryllidaceae; genus Allium; species Allium cepa. The sequence goes on along the minus strand of CM060928.1, from coordinate 408,184,660 downwards.
ACCAATTATGCTTCCGGGTCGGTGGTAATGCGTAGCACGCAGCTACCGCCCACCTCGAGCCACACCCCCAAATAAAAATCAAAAGTGGCCACCGAATCAATCTAAAGTCAAAGTATAATATCGAAGGGATGTGTCCGATCAAAGGTGCTACCTTATTAACCCGTCGATCACTCCTGTTTTAGCCACCTTATGCCAACTCACGGGAGTCGGGTCCACATATTTACCTTAAAGGAAACGCCACCACCATCCTACTTCATTTTGGAATCTCCACCGCGTACACGGTTGTTAAAGTGGTTTTCGGGGTTGGCAGAGAGTATGACAACTTCCGATCCCGGTCTCTTCAACAACCAAATGTTATTATAACACCGCGGTCTTTAAAATAGTTTATACTTTAAAAATCAGAATATAATTATCCATTTCAAAACCCATAAATACGATATCATTTCCTTTTAAAACCCAATAAATATGATATCATTTTATTTCAAATATATATATCTTTTCTAAAATCATGCCACTTTTAAACTTATAATTTCTCAAAAACAAATATTTGAATTTTAACTTTCAACATAATACTTCGAAATCCATAGTTTTAAAGCCATAACTTTCAAAACTTAAATGGTTTGGATATTCAACAGTATATAAAATAAAAAAGTAGAATTTAATTTTTTTTAAAAAGTAAATAATTCCCGCGCCTTCACAAATTTTATTTACTTCAAATTCAGTCTAAACCCATAACCTTTAGATTCACTTTAGTTGAATAAAACACTTCGATTTTTAATATTTTCAAACTTGAGTATTTAATGAATTTCAAAACTAAGGTTGGTAATTTCTTTTCAACAATTCATTTCTTATTATTTAGTTTTGAAAGGTTTACATGATAAATCCATAACCATTTAAAGTAAGCTCAATTTATTAACACTAAATATTTCCTTCCATTTATTTATACTAGAACTATTCATTAAATCCAGTTATAAATATCATAACTTTTAAAATGTCCAATTTAAAACAATTAACATTAACTTATGGAGTTAAATTTTTAAATAAGCTCAATTCAAATTAAATTTCCAATTTATCTTTCAATCTTAATTGATTGGAATCATTTAAGACTCTATATATATACCGGATGTTAAACCTGTACTCCATCATATAATATAAATTATCAAATTCCATTTTTCAACTTATTCATTTTTATTTAACAAATTATGCATAGCTTAAATTTGATAATTTAACTATATATGTATATATAAAATATATTTATATCATATCCAAATTTAATATTTATTATACCGTATCATATCCAAACCATAAAAATTATTTCAAAAATTATTTTATATATATATACCGCGATGCCTGTATATAATTTTCTATCCTATGGTCAAGTGATACAGATATTTATCATTTCAATCCGTAATTTAAAAATAAAATGCGGTTGTATATCATTTCAAACCGCAATCCTGAATGAAATAAAAATGCATGATGACTTGCAGTTTATATAAGATAGAACACATCATCCATTCACCCAATATCAATCATCAACCAATTTATTTCAATCATCATTAATTTATTTCAATCATCGTCAATTTAAACAAACATCAATGTATATATCATATGCAATATAATAGGAAATAAATAACAGTTATTAAGTAACAGTTTATATTTAAAATAAATTTAATAACTGTTTAACTAGCAGTTTTATGCAAGTAAATAAATTTTAACTGTCAAATTTATAAGCAATTATAAAATTAATTAACCATCAAATTAAATAAATGCGATTTAACAGAGATAATGAATAAAACATGCCAAACAGTCATAAATAAATTTCTACTCATATCTAAAATCAATTTAACAAGTATTCCTTCCAGCGGCCACAATAATGAGACAAGTTCTAGTGGTCCAGTGGTTTCGACATAGTGGATGTGGCTACATTGTGTTGTAGTGGCACCGGATCGATTCCCAGCGGCCACAATAATGAGACATAGTGCACGGCCACTTTAAAACCGGCTTAACCAAAGGTCAGGGCGACATAGTCTCCCTGTCCCCAAAGTTTAAACTTTTGATCCCCACTAAAAAATTCGTCCTTTTCAAAAATGGGGACCCTCCCTTTTCCTTCCCCCTTTCCCGCTAACCCTATCAGTCAACCATCCCCACTGCCGCAATGTCCTTCTTCACCCATACTTGTACCACCTTCAGCCATTGTCCCTATCCTGTCACCTCCCGTTCCTTCAACCATCCCTCTTGTCAGTACCCAAGCACATTCTCTTCCTACCACCAACCCTTCTTCCTCCCTTTCTCATAATCTTCCTTCCTCGCCGCTGCTTCCTCTTCCTCTTCCTCTTCCACAACTTGCCTGGAATTCTCTGTTCAAGGCCAAACCTATCAATGCTGGGAAATACGAACCTCGTGATTTTCAATTGAACTTTCATGGTGATGCTTTAGTCCCACCTGATGAAGTTGTTAATGCAGGTAACACGATGTGGAAGGAATACTTGGTGGGGTTTTTTCTTGATACCCCTCTGCCGTATTCGACTGTGTTGTATTACCTCAAGAGAGCTTGGAAACTTCGTGGTTCCATATCAGTAAAGTCAGATGGGTTCCTGTTCCTCTTTAAATTCTCTAATGCAGATGATAGAAATAGAATTTCTGAGGCAGATCCAGTTGTTATGAGGAATAAACTTTTTATTGTTAAACCATGGGACGAGAATGTTGGCAATAGTTGTAGCAGTATTAAATCAGTTCCAGTTTGGATAAAGTTATCTAACATCCCCTTGTTCGCGTGGTCATCATTGGGTATTAATTGGTTGGCTGCTAGAATTGGTAAACTTCTATGCATGGATGCCTCGACTGAAAAATTTGAAAGAATCACTTTTGCCAAATGCTTAGTTGAAGTTACTCCTTTTCATGTTCTGCCTGAAAGTTTTACTGTTCAATTGCTAGATGGGTCTGAACAGGAAGTATTAGTTGAGTATTTGTGGAAGCCAGAAATATGTACCTTTTGTAAAGAGTTTGGGCATTTGGATAGAACTTGCAAGAAGTCAGTTGTTGATGAGAACGTTAAGAAATGTGAAGAAAATGAACAATACAAGAGCGGAGAAGTGAAGCAATACAATGATAATAAAGGAAAAAACACAGGCAAGCAAGTTACAGTGAAGCAAGTGTGGCAAAAGATTAATAGGAACAAAGGAAAAAAATTATATGTAAGTAAGGAGATGGAAAATAAAACTTTCACAAGTTTAGTGGCAGAGGAAATAAATGAAGTTGATGGAGGTGAAGGAAACAATTCTAAATTGAAAGATATTAATGAATCAGGGGATGTGGACCAAGTATGTAATATTCAAACCCAAAACAAATTTAATGTGCTACAGGATGAAGAGACTGAGCAAAATATAAGTGATATTAATGAGGTTGAGGATGGTGATATCAACCCAGTTAACTTTTGTGCTGAAGTTAATGGAGAAAACTGCCAGTCCAAAGTTTTTTTGAATGACAGTACTGTTACTAGCAACACAACCCCTGATTTAGGTTCTGATATGCAACATACACAAGTTGAAGAAACTGATACCAGAAGCAATAACAATGAGAAAGATAACTTTGTATCTGGCATGCATGCACAAGCAGATACTTATGCTGAACAAGATGTTGCTTGGTGCACTGCTATTGAAGCAAACATAAAACAACTAATTCTCACAAGGCATAAGCATGACTCAGTTGCTCATCCATCTGAACATTCACCATACAATTTCACAATTGACCTGCCTGGTTGGCCTTCAAACCAAACCCTTCTGCAACCAAATCCAAATCCAACCATTGTCCCTATCTCCAAACATCATCCCTCTCCTCTCAGGCAAATGGAAACAAGATCTCTGTCTGCACAGAGAAGAAACAAATCCACCCCCCAACTTTAATTTTTTATGTTTAAAAAAATAGCAGCTTGGAATCTCAGAGGAGCGCATAGCAACATTAAACTTGATCAAGTAAAGAATTACATTGCTGCTCACAATATTTGTCTTTTTGGTTTGCTTGAAACAAAACTAAACCTCATGTTAACATCCATAGCAGCTGCTTACATTGACCCTTCTTGGGAATTCCACCACAACCTTGATGCTGCTACATATGGTCGTATCCTTATCTTGTATGATCCAAAAGTGATTACTCTATCCCCAATTCTTTCAACTAGGCAGTTCATCCATTTTCATGTTTTTGAAACTCCTTCACAAACTTCCTTTTATGTCACCTTCGTCTATGCTGATAACTCTGTACTTTCACGTAACAAATTCTTTAACACCTTGCCACCATTACGTCAGTCATCACACCCTTGGTTAGTGCTTGGTGATTTCAACTCATGTTTTAACTTCTCTGACAAATGTGGTGGTAACCCTCTAACCCCAGCTGATATAGCTCATTTCAACTTATCAATTGAACATTCTGAGTTAGTCTTGGTCAATAAGTCTGGAGCTAAATACTCATGGAACAATAGAAGTCGTAGTGGTGTACGTACGTTCACGACAATTGATCATGTTTTCTGCAACATCCAAGCTCTCCACCTCTGGCCCACCTTAACTGTCTACCTCCCTCATCCCTTATTATCTGACCACTCTCCTCTAATACTTACCCTGGGTCCCCATTTGAGAAAAGAAAAAAGAAGTTTCAAATTTTTTGATGCTTGGCTCAAGCATGACCACTTTTCTGAATTAGTTTCACAAGTTAGCAATGATTTTACTTGCTACGGTAACCCCATGTATAAGTTTTGCAGGAAGTTGAGAAGAATGAAGCAGGAAATCAGAAAGTGGGCCTTTGCAACCTTTGGAGCTGGCAGCCTACTTTCCACAACTTTAAAGGAACAACTGAAGAAGCAACAAGATTACATGATGGAGCATCCCCTTGATGAGCAAGCGGCAGCTGATGAAAGCAAACTATTTTCTGATGTGAACAATGCCTTAAGCTTGGAAGCTAGCATGAAGAAGCAGCAATTGCATGCTAAGTGGATAGTTGATGGTGACAAGAACACCAAGTTCTTCCATGATTCTATTAAGGTCAAACACACAACTGAGAACATTTTTAATATCATTGATGAGCAGGGTATCTTTTGTGACACTGTTGAAACTGTTGACCATGCTTTTATTGTCTACTTCACCACCTTGCTTGGTAATGAAACTGGTTTCTCCCCTGACCTTGAACGAATCTCTTCACTTGCCTTGCCTAGAATTTCTTCTACAGCAGCTCTTGAATTAATTAAGCCTATAACCAATGAGGAAATAAAAAATACATTATTTTCAATGAACAAGCAATCTGCAGGAGGGCCTGATGGTTTTAATGTGTCATTCTTCATTGCTACTTGGGGTGTTCTTGGTCATGAATTTTGTCTAGCCATCCACAACTTCTTTTCAAAATGCAAACTGCTTGGAGAAGTTAATAGCACTAACATAGCCCTGATCCCTAAAGTTTACCCTCCAACTTGTGTGACATCATTCAGACCAATATCATGTTGTAATGTCTTATACAAGTGTATCACGAAAATACTTGCCACTCGTATGCTTAGTGTTTTGCCAACTGTTGTCTCTTTGAACCAGGCAGCCTTCATTCCTTCTAGAAATATACTTGACAATGTTCTGCTGACACAAGAATTGCTTAATGGTTATTCTAGAGGTAATGTGTCACCTGCTGCTACACTTAAAATTGACATAACTAAAGCCTATGATTCTATACATTGGTCTTCAATTGTGAGGATCATGGCTGTCATGGGTTTTCCCAAAATTTTTGTGTCATGGATATATGTGTGCATCTCCACCCCTAGTTTCTCTATTGTATTGAATGGTAGACCAGTTGGGTATTTCAAGAGTAGTAAAGGAATTCGCCAGGGAGATCCCATTTCTTCTTACTTGTTCTTGTTAGTCATGGAAGTATTCACTGTAGTGCTTAAAGAGAAATACTCTCAGAAACTAATCAGGTATCACCCCAAGTGCTCTGCTCTCCAAATCCAATCTTTGATGTTTGCTGATGATGTCTTAATTTTTTCAAAACCTGATTTTCCCTCTATGACTGAAATTGTTGATGCACTTCACACTTTTTACTGCATGACTGGTCTCACAATAAACAAAGCTAAATCTTCACTGTTACTTGCTGGTGTCAGTGATATCCAAGCTGATGCCCTTCATCTTCACACTGGGTTCACCAGAATGGACAATGACATGAGGTATCTTGGGCTACCCTTGCTTACCAAAAGAATTACTAATGCTGACTGCGTGCCTTTATATAACAAGATCACTTCTGCTATGGGTGCTTGGACCAATAGGCAACTGTCTCAAAGTGGTAGGCTAGTTCTTATTAAGTCAGTGGTTTTTGCATCTTTAGTCTATTGGGCTAGATGCATATTTCTTCCTTCCAACCTGCTGCACATGGTTCGATCTGCTTTGCTCAGATACTTCTGGACCGGTAGCATTCATAACCGGAAGTTGATACCATGCTCTTTCACTAAATTTGAAACTCCAATCAAACAGGGTGGGCTGGGAGTTATTAATGTTAGAAAGTGGAATAGTGCAGCCATTAGTTACCTTTTTGAGGACCTCATAAATAAAAGAAACACTGTTTGGGCTAAATGGGTGTGGCAATTTTACATTAAGTCTAAGTACTTTTGGTGCATGGAGATCCCACAATGCTGCAGTTGGATTTTCAGGAGCATTCTGAAACTTAGAAATGTCTACCTGCCTTTGATTCAATATCATGTCAATGTTAAATCTGATGTTAGTTTCTGGCATGATCCCTGGCCAGGCAGTGGTATTATCCTTTCCAAAGTTACTGCTTTCTTACATGTTCAACAGTCTGGAATACAAATTGATGCTAAAGTTAACAGTTATGTACACGATGGGTTGTTGCAATTGCCTAACAATAGTAACCAAACAATCAGGCAGTTATGGGATGAGGTTCAAAACAACTACAGAAACAATAATCAAATGCAAACTGTGACTTGGGACATGAGGCCACATACCATTAGAGATGTATATAAAATGATATCTGTGCATGACACTCTGCCTTCGTCAAAATGGTGCTCTGTGATATGGTCTGATGATTCTCCTCCTACAGATAACTTGATGCTGTGGAAGGTTTTAAATCATGCTCTTCTGACTAGAAGTAAGTTAAAGAATTTTGGAATGGCATGCACATCTTTATGTCTTTTCTGTGATATGCATGAAGAAACAACTGATCATATTTTTTTTGAATGCCCTGCGCTTCAATCTGTGTTGGTTAGTCTCAGTTCCTCAACTGGTTGTCTTTTAAATGCTGGGGGATCTGCTGTAATATGGAATATCATATACAAAGCAACAAGGTGGAGAAAGCTTGAGACTAGAATTATGGTTGTGTGTTTGAAAAAATATCTCACTGCGGTTTGGAAGGAAAGGAACTCAGCTGTGTTTGATAATATCAGAAGGAGGAATGAAGTTATATGGCAAGAAGTTAGGAGAAACACTCACTGCCAATTGAAGAATTGCAACACTAAATTTCCTGACTCGTTGATCCATGTTTGGGGTTGAAGTTTGTTGTTGTTTCTTCAATTGTTTTCTTTTCCTTTTTTTATTTTTTCCTTTTCTGCTCTCTTGTAGTTTCGCTTTTATTGTGTTTCAATAAAACTGGTAGGGGTCCAGTCAACCCCGCTGGCTATGCCAAAAAATAAAATCAATTTAACAAACATAAGAAATCTTAGAAGTTGTGAGTGGGTTAAAACACTCACCTTTTGAATTTAAATCGAATTTAACTCTGATTTAAACCCAAAAATTTCACGGTCTCAGAATTTGTCCAAACCAGTGTCAACAGATCCGAAATTTAATTACGATCCTAACAAAAAAAAATCTCATGTAAATCGGACACCGTATGCAGAAGTTATTCGAATAAAACAATTTGAAAATTAAATTAAATTAAAACAAAGTAAAAAAAACCTAACCTATGCCACGTCAGCCGAGTCGTTTCCTCCCTGTACACGCGTTCTTCTTTGTACACGCAAACTCCACGCCTCTCTACTGCCGCAAACACACGCGAGTCAACCACAAGTCACCGCCTTTGACCACCCATAGCGCCACCTAGAGGCCTCCATCCCACCGCCGACCTCCATCGGTGGATAGCCCCTGCCGAGCCGCCTCCCTCTAACCCCCTGCGCACGCCACCGGTCGCCGCCGCCGCCGGTAACTTCCAAACCCTAATCAATTTTCCCGAGCGATCCAACCATCGAATTGCCTAATCACCTGCGCCGATGACCTCCCCACGAGACTCTCCACGTATCCATGCCTTCGATTTGTAGATCAGAAGAAGTCGATCAACACGACAAATGAATGGCCAAAAAATAAACATTAAATTCTGGACACACTAAAACTCGAATCGGAAAACGAACAGTTGATGCAGATTCGTATCGATGAGATCTTCGATATATATTTTTTTCGGAATTTTCTGAGGAGTTTGAATTTTTGGCTTTTGATTTGGATTGTTTGAAGTTTGAATTTGGATCTAGGGTTTCTAGCCATTGGAAGAAGAGAAGGAACAGATGAAATGAATGCACAAACAAATGAGAATAGATGGGGCTAGGGTTTATAGCTGGGTTTATATAGATAGGTTAGAAATTCGAATAGATGGATCCGATAAACAAACGTGTTGAACGATAATTGGCACAAAAAGCCCGTTCTAACCCCAGAACGAAATCGGGTAAACCGTTATATCAAAATAGGTATTTTAAAATATTTTGAACGCGATGGAAAAAGTTTCTCGTCCAAATTCCATCGTATGAAGAAGTTATGCTGAAAACAATATTTTCAAATTGATTTCAAATTGATTTTAATTAAACCGATTTCAAGGCGTTTCGCGTTCGTACGATCAAATGACAAGTCCGATCGCTACGAAACTTGAAACCCTACAATAATTCACTGTTACGGATCCAATGAAACTGGTTTCGTCGAAATCCGAGTCCGTGACAAAAATGGCTATTTTTATATTAATTAAATAAATTAAACAAATTGATTAAATCCAATTTTATATTTTAAATTCTAAAATTGACAATCTTATCATCTTTATATTACTCAAACAGTTACGATGATTTTAACAAATTTAAATGTCCATATAGAGAAGATAAGTTTATCAATTCCAAAAGTTAATCTCACTTTTAATAATTAACTTCATTTAATTTACAAAATTATAAATAAAATCATAAAATTTCCATTTAGTTAAATAAATTAATTATTATTCCGTTAATAATTTCAAATAGAAGTGTTAACCATTGGATTTCAGATTATCACATAAATATCTCACGTTTTCAACTTAATTTCCAATTAACGTAAAATTTTATTATTAAATTTTAAATTAATTGCAATAAACCCAAATAAATACATAAAGCTTGATTCCTGTTTTAAACATTTAACTCATTTGATTGCAATTAACCTCTTTATGGTAAATTAAATTCTGATATATTAATAAAACTTTATTTCCATTCTTTATTCACAAATCATCATATTTATGAAGAACATTTTACAATTGTTTATCTCAATTGCATAACATTAAATTTATATTTATTGTAATGGTTTCTGATTTAATTGAACGAACTAAGTATATAACTCATAATAATTGTTGTAAAACTCTCAATCCCACATTTATAAGTTTGTTATTTCCACTCAAATATTATAGATATTTACAGGTATAGGTTTTTATTCAGTCATCTTTTATTATATATTAATTAGATAAATTCACTATTTAAGTCCGTTTTAAATTTATTACCAAATACCCATTTACCTTTCCTATCAAATTTGAATTTCATTCAATTAATATAACAAACACTTTCCCATTCACACCTTATTATCAACCCATAATTATTGTAATTCATTATCTTATATTGATTTTATACAAATACCCTTAACTTTGCATTCAATTACTATTCAATGCATATTTATTCATCAATCAATTTAATATTTACTTTTCTTTCCTTTTATTTGATAAATAACCTAGTATACATTTTCATACATTCATTACATTCATTTATGGGTATTGCATTGAAATTTAATTTATTAGCTAATACCGACATTTATTACCATTAATTACAATTGGATTCCCAATTTTATTCAATACCCTGAATAAATAAAATCCTTACATTTTTTTCTTTTCTCATATTCCATTGAAAATCAAATCATAACATTTAAATGATTTTATTGAATTGGAATTTCATTCAAGTCATAAATCATTAACTTGCACTAATATGATTCCTTAATTTATTCCAATTACCGTTTACACTCTTTTATTGCATTAAATCAATTTAATATTTTCATAATTTCTCATATTAAATTTTATATCCAAGTAAGAATCCTTTTTCTACTTATTTCAATTTGGATTTTATTCAAATTTCTATAAATAGGTTTTAAGTCACCATTTACATAATTTATTTTAGCCTTCATTTTAACACTTATTTATCCCCTTTATTGTTTCTACAAAAATAAATTACAAAAATCCTATCAAAAAACAAATTAAGTTGTCGAAATATACGGGTCGTTACACTCTCCCCCACTCAAAACTTTTCGTCCCCGAAAAGGAAAAGAAGGGAAACGAAGAACTAAGAAATCAATGTACCTTATTCAAACATTAACCCTATAACAATTAAATTTATAAAATTAATTAATTTAGGTAAAATATCTCAATTTATAACCATTAAGTCTTTTTATACTTAAATTACTAAAGTTCGGAAAACATTTTCAAAATATTTCTAAGTTCAAAATTTACTGAAAATTTTTGGCAGAGTCTCCTTTGTACGGAGAGGCTCGGGAGAAACTATAAAATCAAAATATAACAATTATATTACATACATATCCAAAATATAATATCCCAACACGGGAAAATATAAAAAATAATGCTATAAACCGTAATCCAAACGTACCTATTTGTCGGGCAATTTACGCTTAATTTATGGAACCCAAATGCAGTAGCAATTGCTTCCATAACCTGAATTTTACTTATAAAATCTAAACGGGTTAACAATTTATGTAAAGTGAAATATTTAAGTGGTTTTAATCACTAACAACAATCAATACAACAACCATCAATTTCAACAACAGCTTACTCAACAAATACAAAGCAACCATTCAACCAAATAAACAAATAGATGTTTGGGTTCAAAACTTTTAAATTGTACAGAATGAATAATAAACTACTAGCGCATCATTTACTCAACAGTCTTAGATAAACTAAATAATTTATTCATTCATCCTTACAAATTTAAAGTATCCTTACCCAAACAACTACAACCAATTTGAACAACAAATTTTGTTTATCCTTATTAATTTCATTCATACATTTGTTGTTTAATTTCTCTTTTTATTCATACCACATAAATTTTCCTTTTATAATTTACATTTATTTCTAACAAACTTTTAATTTCATTTACTCATTCAATGTTTGTTTAATTTAATTTCACTTATTACTTATAATTATTCATTTCCATTAACTCAGGTCATGCCAGTTCTTTTTATTTCATTATAATTATTCATTTATTGCATGCCCTCATTTATTTTCATTTGTTTATCAATAGTATTCATGTCCCATTTATTTCTTAGCATTTCCATTTATTTACTTAAGTTAATAATCATCTATTTGAACTACTTACCTTTAATTATATGCACTTATAGTAAAATTCCAATTATAACTTAAGTTTATAACATTAACTTCTCATTTAGTAGCAAATTCATTGAATACTTCATTTCAACTTTTCATATTTGGTAAGTTATATATGTTAAAAAAATGCAGATGAACTTATACAAGTTTTATCTCAATTCTTTTAATTCATTCATTGTTCAATAAATCTTTACCTTTTTCTTATAAGTTACAATTTTAACTTCCTTTTTATTTCCTTTATAACTGAGCATTAAATCTCTTACCTAAATTAGAGGTTTCAATTATTAATTTCTTACTTTTCATTTCACTACACTTATTCGAAACAAATTAATTAATTAAGCATTTAATACCGGGTTAAATTTTCAATTTATTTTAAAACAATATATAAATATATTCTTACAACTTATATATCTCTAATTATATTTAAAACAATTCAACATTTATATATATTCAAAAATGAATCTGCAGTAGAACTACCACAGTGGCATTTCCCCTTCGAAACTCAAAAATGAAAGTCGATGATGCGGCCGCCATCACCGAAATTATTTTCCAGCGACAGAGAGGAAAGTACAAACCTATTTTCTCCAAAATCCTCTTTAATTATTTTTTTTTAAATTATATCAAATATTTATATCAGAAAATACTTATAACAATATTATTATGTTCCAAAATTTATTCGAAAGAAATTTCAAAACCCCGGATCATAAGTTCTAAATTTCCACTTTTTATTTATTTTATTTTTTTCAACCTTTATTACCTAACAACCAATCTATTGCAGCCAAATACAGATATCATTTGAAATTTTTTATTTTATATATAGAAAATATAATAGGAAAAATTATTTCATTCACCTATATTAAAACAAATATTATGTCGGTCTGTCCTATTAAGTGTTTAGAAATCCCTATTGATGTCATAGCATCCCATGCACCAATAAAAATTTATAAATACAAAATGGAACAAATTAACACAATATTAAAACCTTTTACAACACTACCAAATACGCACTCTCATATATACACTCAGCGACTCCCGTAGGGTATTACTACCCTATTAGTAAAGAGTCAAACCCCACAAAGCTAAGGTATATCGCTAAACCAAAGCTCTAATACCAACTGTAGCGTCCCACCTTTTCGCACGCTTCAAATGGACACACGTGCCAATTCAAACCATACGGAAGGGCGGATTGTTATGGGGTAAATAAGAAAAACAGAGAAGAAATAAAATAAAATAGAATCTCACAGCGGAAGGATAAAATATAATAATCAATATATATAGTCCATAAAACTATTTATGACATTTGCTTCTACTTATTACCATAAATATCAGAGCTCACATACCAATAAATATCAATGCAGCGGAATTAAATGGTGTGGTGGAATAATAGTAGATAATAGTAATACAAATCTTCTTCTTCGTCCTCCAGAGCTAAAACTTCAAATCCTGAAACGCTCGCACTGACCCGAGTGAATTGAAAAGACAAAACGCTCGAGTCAGAACTAAAAGATCTTATGTAAGTTAAATCAACAGGAATAAATATGAGTGCAGTAACTTAAAAGATGCTTGGGATTTACATCTCTTAAGGATCCGTTAAACTATTTACTATGTAGTATATTTCGCTATTATAATAGTGTCTGTTTGTAATATAAACTTACTTTTAAATAGCATCAAGGCTTTACATTTTCCACCTTAACACGTAATAGTCCCAGTAGTCCATCCAATATCATAGTCCCTCCTGATCGATAAGCCACCAAAGGATAGCACACGGGCTACGGGAGAAATCCAAACTCGTACAAGGCGCGATAGGGTAGGTGACATGGCACAACTAGGCAATGCTAGGGTAGATATACCAATTGCGCTTCCGGGTCGGTGGTAACGCGTAGCGCGCAGCTACCGCCCACCTCGAGCCACACCCCCAAATAAACATCAAAAGTGGCCACTGAATAAATCCAAAGTCAAAGTATAATATCGAAGGGATGTGTCCGATCAAAGGTGCTACCTTATTAATCCGTCGATCGCTCCTGTTTTAGCCACCTTATGCCAACTCACGGGAGTCGGGTCCAAGTATTTACCTTAAAGGAAACGCCACCACCATCCTACTTCATTCTGGAATCTCCACCACGTACACGGTTGTTAAAGTGGTTTTCGGGGTTGGCAGAGAGTATGACAACTTTCGATCCCGGTCTCTTCAACAATCAAACGTTATTATAACACTGCGGTCTTTAAAATAGTTTATACTTTAAAAATCAGAATATAATTATCCATTTCAAAACCCATAAATACGATATCATTTCCTTTTAAAACCCAATAAATATGATATCATTTTATTTCAAATATATTTCTTTTCTAAAATCATGCCACTTTTAAACCTATAATATCTCAAAACCAAATATTTGAATTTTAACTTTCAACATAATACTTCGAAATCCATAGTTTTAAAGCCAAAACTTTCAAAACTTAAATGGTTTGGATATTCAATAGTATATAAAATAAAACAGTTGAATTTAAAATTTCTTTAAAAGTAAATAATTCCCGCGCCTTCACAAATTTTATTTACTTCAAATTCAGTCTAAACCCATAACCTTTAGATTCACTTTAGTCGAATAAAACACTTTGTTTTTTAATATTTTCAACTTGAGTATTTAATGAATTTCAAAACTAAGGTTGGAAATTTCTATTCAACAATTCATTTCTTATTATTTAGTTTTGAAAGGTTTACATGATAAATCCATAACCATTTAAAGTAAGCTCAATTTATTAACACTAAATATTTCCTTCCATTTATTTATACTAGAATTATTCATTAAATCCAGTTATAAATATCATAACTTTTAAAATGTCCAATTTAAAACAACTAACATTAACTTATGGAGTTAAATTTTTAAATAAGCTCAATTCAAATTAAATTTCCAATTTATCTTTCAATCTTAATTGATTGGAATCATTTAAGACTCTATATATATACCGGATGTTAAACCTATACTCCATCATATAATACAAATTATCAAATTCCATTTTTCAACTTATTCATTTTTATTTAACAAATTATGCATAGCTTAAATTTGATAATTTAACTATATATGTATATATAAAATATATTTATATCATATCCAAATTTAATATTTATTATACCGTATCATATCCAAACCATAAAAATTATTTCAAAAAGAATTTTATAAATATACCGCGGTGCCTGTATATAATTTTCTATTCTATGGTCAAGTGATACGGATATTTATCATTTCAATCCGTAATTTAAAAATAAAATGCGGTTGTATATCATTTCAAACCGCAATCCCAAATGAATTAAAAATGCATGATGACTTGCAGTTTATATAAGATAGAACACATCATCCATTAACCCAATATCAATCATCAACCAATTTATTTCAATCATCATTAATTTATTTCAATCATCGTCAATTTAAACAAACATTAATATATATCATATGCAATATAACAGGAAATAAATAACAGTTATTAACTAACAATTTATATTCAAAATAAATTTAATAACTGTTTAATTAGCAGTTTTATGCAAGTAAATAAATTTTAACTGTCAAATTTATATGCAATTATAAAATTAATTAACAGTCAAATTAAATAAATGCGATTTAACAGAGATAATGAATAAAACATGCCAAATGGTCATAAATAAATTTCTACTTATATCTAAAATCAATTTAACAAACATAAGAAATTTTAGAAGTTGTGAGTGGGTTAAAACACTCACCTTTTGAATTTAAATCGAATTTAACTCCGATTTTAAACCCAAAAATTTGACAGTCACAGAATTTGTCCAAACCAGCTTCAATAGATCAGAAATTTAATTACAATCCTAACAAAAAAAATCTCGTGTAAATCGGACACAGTATGCAGAAGTTATTCGAATAAAACGATTTGAAAATTAAATTAAATTAAAACAAAGTAAAAAAAACCTAACCTATGCCACGTCAGCCGAGTCGTTTCCTCCCTGTACACGCGTTCTTCCCTGTACACGCAAACTCCACGCCTCCCTAATGCCGCAAACACACGCGAGTCAACCACAAGTCACCCCCTTTGACCACCCATAGCGCCACCTACAGGCCTCCATCCCACCGCCGACCACCATCGGCGGATAGCCCTTGCCGAGCCGCCTCCCCCTAACCTCCTGCGTATGCCACCGGTCGCCGCCGCCGGTAACTTCCAAACCCTAATCAATTTTCTCAAGCGATCCAACCATCGAATTTCCTAATCACATGCGCCGATGACCTCCCCACGAGACTCTCCACGTATCCATGCCTTCGATTTGTAGATCAGAAGAAGTCGATCAACACGACAAATGAATGGCCGAAAAATAAACATTAAATTCTGGACACATAGAAACTCGAATCGGAAAACGAACTGTTGATGCAGATTTGTATCGATGAGATCTTCGATATATATTTTTTTGGGAATTTTCGAAGGTGTTTGAATTTTCGACTTTTGATTTGGATTGTTTGAAGTTTGAATTTGGATCTAGGGTTTCTAGCCATTGGAAGAAGAGAAGGAACAGATGAAATGAATGCACAAACAAATGAGAATAGATGGGGCTAGGGTTTATAGCTAGGTTTATATAGATAGGTTAGAAATTCGAATAGATGGATCCGATAAACAAACGTGTTGAACGATAATTGGCACAAAAAGCCCGTTCTGACCCCGGAACGAAATAGGGTAAACCCATATATCAAAATAGGTATTTTAAAATATTCTGAATGCGATGGAAAAAGTTTCACGTCCAAATTCCATTGTATGAAGAAGTTATGCTGAAAACAATATTTTCAAATTGATTTCAAATTGATTTTAATTAAATCAATTTCAAGGCATTTCGCGTTCGTACGATCAAACGACAAGTCCGATCGCTACAAAACTTGAAACCCTACAATAATTCACTGTTACGGATCCGATGAAACTGGTTTCGTCGAAATCCGAGTCCGTGATAAAATGGCTATTTTTATATTAATTAAATAAATTAAACAAATTGATTAAATCCAATTTTATATTTTAAATTCTAAAATTGACAATCTTATCATCTTCATATTACTCAAACATTTACAATGATTTTAACAAATTTAAATGTCTATATAGAGAAGATAAGTTTATCAATTCCAAAAGTTAATCTCACTTTTAATAATTAACTTCATTTAATTTACAAAATTATAAATAAAATCCTAAAATTTCCATTTAGTTAAATAAATTAATTATTATTCCGTTCATAATTTCAAATAGAAGTGTCAACCATTGGATTCAGATTATCACATAAATATTTCACGTTTTCAACTTAATTTCCAATTAACGTAAAACTTTATTATTAAATTTTAAATTAATTGCAATAAACCCAAGTAAGTACATAAAGCTTGATTCCTGTTTTAAACATTTAACTCATTTGATTGCAATTAACCGCTTTATGGTAAATTAAATTCCGATATATTAATAAAACTTTATTTCCATTCTTTATTCACAAATCATCATATTTATGAAGAACATTTTCCAATTGTTTATCTCAATTGCATAACATTAAATTTATATTTATTGTAATGGTTTCTGATTTAATTGAACGAACTAAGTATATAACTCATAATAATTGTTGTAAAACTCTCAATCCCACATTTATAAGTTTGTTATTTCCACTCAAATATTATAGATATTTACAGGTACAGGTTTTTATTCAGTCATTATTTATTATATATTAATTAGATAAATTCACTATTTAAGTCCATTTTAAATTTATTACCAAATACCCATTTACCTTTCCCATCAAATTTGAATTTCATTCAGTTATTATAATAAACACTTTCCCATTCACACCTTATTATCAACCCACAATTGTTGTAATTCATTATCTTATATTGATTTTATACAATTACCCTTAACTTTACATTCAATTACTATTCAATGCATATTTATTCATCAATCAATTCGATATTTACTTTTCTTTCCTTTTATTTGATAAATAACCTAGTATACATTGTTATACATTCATTTCATTACATTCATTTATAGGTATTGCATTGAAATTTAAATTATTAGGTAATACCAACATTTATTACCATTAATTACAATTGGATTCCCAATTTTATTCAATACCCTGAATAAATAACATATATATTAATCAAATCCTTACATTTTTTTTCTTTTCTCATATCCAATTAAAATCAAATCATAATATTTAAATGATTTTATTGAATTGGAATTTCATTCAAGTCATAAATTATTAACTTGCACTAATATGATTCCTTAATTTATTCCAATTACCGTTTACACTCTTTTATTGCATTAAATCAATTTAATATTTTCATAATTTCTCATATTAAATTTTATATCCAGGTAAGAATCCTTTTTCTACTTAATTCAATTTGGATTTTATTCAAATTTCTATAAATAGGTTTTAAGTCACCATTTACATAATTTATTTTAGCCTTCATTTTAACACTTATTTATCCCCTTTATTGTTTCTACAAAAATAAATTACAAAAATCCTATCAAAAAAACAAATTAAATTGTCGAAATATACGGGTCGTTACACCATCATAGAAACTTGTACGTGATCGTTCTAATTTTGTTTTTCGTATTACATTCTGAGTGGAGCCTACCATTTGGTTGGGTTTGATCTTGTACTCACCTGTCCCTATAATTTTATCAAGTGTACATCGGTGCACACGGCCTTGTGAAAGTATAGTGATAAACTATGCATGTTATAAGTTGTTCATGTAGATGAATTCAAAAGAAAATGATGATGAACAACCCAAATCACTGAGATACATAATATTTTAATAAACACACATTTTATTTTGCATTGCAAAAATATTTCTTTTCAATTTTACTGCATTAATGTTTATTTTGTAGATAATTCAGATGCTGGATATAATCTGGAATAGAGTTGAAGATAAATACGAGTGAATGGGTGATATGTAGTGAGGTTAAAATGTATGTAATAATTGTATAGTGAAAAATTATACTGTAATTTGAAATTGTATCGTAATTGAAATTGTGTATATATGGTGAGAGCTCAACTTTGTGCTATTCAAAATTGTAATAAAATATTTATTTGAATAAAATATTTGTTTGAATGTGAATTCTATGTTATTTAATTTTATTCAACAAATATTTATATAATTATGTCAAAAATAAAATAGTACAATAACAAATACATTTAAGTATATATATATATGTGTGTGTGTGTGTGTGTGTGTGTGTGTGTTTATTATCATCAAACAAAAATCCTATATTAGCATATTCAACAATCTCCCCCTGTTGATGATAACAAACATATATTTAAGATTTTGAATTTATTAAATATATTTGGTCATTGATGAACTCTATTAGCACCCCCTATTTGAGTGCTCCCTCTCTACAACAAAGCTCCCTCTTCATGTATGCATGAAAGTAAATAAAAATATTCAAATGAACCTAGATGGTAACAAAAAATAAAATATTTGACCTTTATTGGCCAAAATCATAACCTTTCTCTCCTCATTTTATTATCAGCAAAAGAGTAACGGTGTTAGAAAAATAGAGATAAAGTGATAGATATTAATACAACATCAATACCCAATCGACCATAAATATTAAATTTCAATAAAACATCAAACAAAAATCATTAATACTTTGTTAGGCGCATATTCCACTTTAGAGTGATAGGGATGATGTAGGCATATAAAACCATATAGTTGTGTCTATTTGTGGTATATTTATATCAGGAATTTGAATATCTACTAGCCATGCATAACCGTTAGGACTTTTAAATGAGATCAGTAGTATTTCCAATTTTTATAAAAAATGAATTTCAAGCATCTTCTAACTATGCAAACCATGAGGAGTTTTAAATGGGATTAGAATCAAATTGTCTATTTAATAATCAATTTTAATATGTGTTCCATACATGCATAATAGTGAGGACTTTTAAATGAGCATGAAAGCACATAATCTAAAATTCCACGTAATTCACCCACGCATAACTGTGAGGACTTTTAAATAAAAGTGAATACTTTGGATGTTTTATTGCTAATAAATTAGAAAAATGAATAATTTCTTATTTAAACAAAAATACGACATTTTGACATACTATGTTGATTTTAATGAGTGATGATCGTTGGAAATATGATAGAAATGGAGTTGGTCATGAAATTTTACCAACAAAAGTTATTATAAATCTTGTTTAAATTTTTAAAGAAATTTACTAAATATAATATCTCAAGTTATAGTATATGATTAATATCAACACTCATCACATTTTTTTATTAATTATTTCTCTTTTCGATAATCAGTAGGGTGTCAGATTAGTTAATGTAGTCATCTAAGATCAAATCCAAAAATAATTATAAAATCAAATTTTCTAAAATGACTAATCTGAAACGAAGTCGACAAACAACTATTTTCTTGAAGGGGTTTTAAAAAAATATCTGGTAATTGAAAATCAGTTGAAACGAAAAATATGCAGATACTTTCATTGAAATTGGTGCACTAATGAGTCTTAACATAAAACGAATTCCACTAGTACTTTTCTATCAACTAGGCTAGCAGTGTAATATGCATCTGAATTTCATTTTGACATAAAGTTATCATTAGATAGATATCATAGACCATATCATGGAGTGTGCAATAAAAATCTTAAAATCCTTTTTATAACTTCTAAATGAAATTCTTTAGGATTTGAATTGAAACCGTGCAAATAAACAAACAGTGAACATAATGTCCGGTCAGAATCAGTAAAATAAATGAATATATCTATATGTATCTAGAGTAATCATCCGTCAATACAAAACAACATCTCTTATCACCTAATGTTGCAACAGTTAGTCCGAGAAAATCTATATGAGATAGTTCAAGGATGAAAAGATGATTGGTCAAAAATTTTGAATCAAAATCAAAATCATCATTTATTTCTTTATCACATAACTAGTTGAATTAGATCAAATTATGGTGCAGATTTTCAACATATAATATATCATTCAAGATAAATATGTCGTTACCTATTTTACCTTTACCGATAATTTTTCATTTGTTTCCCATTGTTATTCTGCCAACTTTATACTAGGTTAAGGAACTTTTATTTGTTGTCTGTCGTGTTCCTGGAACAGCCAGAATCTAGATAACATTGTCGTTGTTCCTTAGCCTGCCACGACACCTACACAAGAAAAGATTTTTGTGATCTATTTGTTTTATGTGCCTCATAAGGGATGGAGAAACGTAATGTTTATGTGGAGATAGTTGGCGATGAAGATTATTAATTCAATAATAAAATTTCATTCGAAATAGAAGATGTTTTTCTTTCTGTTAGATACTTGTTATGATGTGTTATATTAAAAATTAATTAATTTAAGTATACTTAATAGAAAATCCATAATTGGCCTATTTTGTGATAGTAGTTAAAATGTGTTATAATCATGAGTAATTTATCACAATTAAATAAAAATATTATTTTAAATATTTCTCGTTGAGATGTATCGAGACTAGATATCGATAAATCCATCGAGACTAGAGTATGTAATGCTCTCTCAATGTTGGCAGTGTATTACTCATGCTTGCTAGAGGCACCACAGGGTTGCATACTTATAGTTATCGGATGACTATGGGATGACTTACCATTTAGTTTCTTGATATAACCATGGTAAAACAATTAATATCAAAGTGATAATATTATATAGTTCTCTCGACTTGAGAATATTGTTTAACTTCAATTTGGACACCCCACTTTGATTGTAGAAAAATTGTGCCATAACATCCATCGGACGACTATAGTTGGCTCTAAGTTGAAGCATAGTAAGTGAAACACTATTCAATAGAGGATTTATCTCCTCGGTTATATGAGGTTAATATCATGGCCAACTATAGTCAACTCAAAGTTAATACCTTTAGCCAGAGCAGTTCAGTTAATAATAATTGTTAATGTCAAACCAGGAACTTTGTATTTGGATTGTACAAGTTGAATATGGATGATATTGGAGTTTTGATCAATACCAAATTCCATAAGTCGTGATGTGATCTAGTTTTAACGAAAATAATTGGTGTAAATAATTGTCACTACCGGGGACTTCTTAAAGCAGTAAAATTATATTTTACCAAAATTATGTAAGCCATAGATTTAGCCAAATCGTCGCATCACTAGTCAAGACGATGTGTGAACATTAATATTCAAATTGTTCTATATTAATCGCTGACTGAATTTACACATATAAGTCGCATAACTGCAATACTGGATACTCCGAATACCATTTGATTTAATAAAATTATAACTGTTATAAAATAATTAATATTCTTGAAATATTTATGATTTAATTTTATTTGGTTTTTTGAATCAGTATTTAATATAATATGTATGTAAAAGTTTATATATGTACATATTGATATGTAGTATCGATGTACATTCAAATTGGATTTAAAATGTGCAAATACCGGTCGTGTTTGAAAATGAGTATAGTCCCATTAGCCCATTAGTTTGGATGGCTAAAGGGGGGTAGTTTGATATATTGTTTAAAAGTATGATTTTGAATTGGTTGAAAAGAAGAGGTAAAAGTGAGATCCAAATTTCTCATTTTCCCTCTTTTCTTTTCACACATAAACTGTACACCTCCCTCATTTTCAGATTTATTTTTTCTAGACCCCATCTATCCTAGCATTGGTCGAAAATGGTTTCCCTCCTCCCTACTTCTTTTCCAATACAAAATCAAATCAAATTAAATTTAAGGTATGGTGAGCATTTAGTTAGTATCTTTTCTGGAAGAGATTGAATCTGATTCAAGGAGCTTTTTTGGTTCGACATCGAAGGTGCAATATCAGGGCTATTGTATAGGTAACATATAATATATGGTTAGTTATTTATATGCTTATATATTTGTTTGATGTTAACTTTATTAGAACTGAGCCAGGGCGTAGTGGTAGTTATGGGTGAATTTCAAAAAAAAAATCCCTTATTAGATCTACATTGGACCTATGAAGTCTAATTGATTTAGAAAACTTCTAAATTTTATTTAAAAAATCTTTTATTTTATTTAAATTTATAAATTATATAAAAATTTATTCGATTTATATTTTATACATATAAATGTACGAATATGTATCATATCATATATGTACGTGTATGTATTGGTAATATGATAACCCATGCAAGGTCTAACATGCCTATTATATATATTAGGATCTACATCGCAATCGACACGTTAGCTCGTCCAATATGTATTGCATGTTGTCCAAATATATGTATGTATTTAAACTTATTATTCATATAAATTTTATAAATCCATATATATGTATATCAATATATATGTTAATTTTATTTAAAAAAAATTATGAGAATGAAAATACTTAAACATATGTATATGTAATGTATATGTAAATATATATATATATAATATTAGTAGCGTGTATATATGTGCATAATTGTAGTAAATACTAAAATAAAATATATACATAAAATATTAAAAAAATTAAACTATATATACATATATATATATATTCATAAGCATATTTATAATATCTAAATATATATATATGTGTGTGTGTGTGTGCGTGTGTGTGTGTTAATTAAAAAATTAAGTTTTTTATATTTTTAAACAGTTCCAAATAGTGTGCACAGCACAATAAAATTTTATTATATTAAAAAATATATATAAATTGATTAACTAGTCAAAAATAAATAAAATATTAATTAAAATATTTTCGATGCATTTATTCATATTATAAATTTCTAGAAAATATAATAAAATATTTTTATTTTTGAAAAAAATCACACTTTTCTCGATAAAAATTTATTTTTTATTACTTAATTATTTTTCGATCGTATACTTTAATAAATTTTAAAAATAGATTAATTTTATAAAATAGAATAATTTCATAAATTTTAAAAGTTAATTTATTTAATATATTTTCTTTTATATGAATTATTTAGATAGTATATTGATTTAAATAATATTAAATAATACTAAATTATTGTCCAAATTATTCTACAACTTCCAAATATTATAATTATTGTAAATATACTTGTATAAAAATATATGTTCAATTATTACCATAAAATGATGTTACAATTAAATACAAACCATATAAGTATAATTAACTGATATATTTATGTGAATAAATTAATTAATAAAATATTTATTATTATAACTAAAATATTTGGTTATGTATTTGATATATATGTGAAAAATTGCTCTTTTTAAATGATTACATACATATAACCAATCTAGTATGTGACAAATACATATAAAAATCGTCACATAACTAACAATATAATAATAATATATATCAATAACAAAAATATTATCCAGAAATTTTAAACAGAATAATATAGTTTAAATATAATTAAAACCAATGCCTTGAAGCACGCCTTATAATGATGAAATCTCTCTCTTTTGAAGGCTTTTCAATTCGGCAGACTATTAATCCTTGAACCGTAGACCTTTGACTATTAAATAGCACTCATTTTTGAATTGATTTGAGTTTGATTTGCTTAAGCACTTAGGGTATGAAGTCGGCCAACAATGGATGGAAGAGGTAGAGGTATATTATTAGTGGATGGAAGAGAGAAAACAATGGATCATATCTCATACTAATTCTCACTATATCTAAGCCATTTAACTCTATCATCTATAACCTATTTGAGTTGTCCCCTAGAACCCCTATTATAGTCAAAAATATTAACCCGTAATCATGGGATAATATCCCATTTAAGCCTAAGGAAATACCATTTAATTAAATAGAATTAAATTGATTATCAATATCGTATATCGATCAATATATTTAGAACCATTGTAAATATATTCAACAATATCTATTCCTCAAATCTTATTCAAAACTTAATAATTCATAATTCATAAATATTAATTAATTTATAACAATTATAAAATAATTAAATCATTTGGCCAAAAGAGAATTCATCATTTCAATTGTGTGACTTGTCAAATGTAAATTTGTCTGCTATTAATATCGAACTATTCGAATATTAACGTTAACACATCACTTACAAACTGATGTGGCATTTTGCCCAAATTTATCGCTTAGTTAGATTCAGTAAAATCTAATTTTACTTTGTATGATTTACCCAGTTTTGACTTTTATTTACACTAATTCTTTTCGTCAAAACTATATCACGTTGGACTTATGGAATTAGGTAATGGTCAAAATTCCAATATCGTCCATATTCAACTCTATAGTCTAAACATAAAATCCCTAGTTCAATAATAACATTTATTATTAACCGAACTACTCTGGCCAGAGACTTTAACTTCGAGTTGACTTCAGTTGACCGTGACGCTAACCCTATGTAATTGAGGAGACGAATCCTCTCTTAAATAGTGCTTCACTTCTAATACTTCCGCTTAACACAACTATACTCACTCAATGGACATCGTTCCATGATTTGACTATTATCAAAGTGAAGCTCTCATATGACGACTGCCCTACACCTGCAGTACCCAATATACCTGTATAATGCGTTGTGGAGGTACCCAGCTGATGCAGGATGATGGCTAATGGTGTAATGTAATGAAAATCCAAGAACACAACATATAAAATATCTCATAGCGAGCAGAAAAATATAATATAACGACACGAATGTAAATAGGCGAGAGAGTGATATAATCAAATGAATTACAAATAATAACACCAGAAAGCACCAGGTTCAAAGACTATACAACAACTGAAACGAAGAGTTTACGCATACCAAATCTCTAAAAATAATCTCTATAAATGTCTCTCAAAAAACACAAGTACTGACATAGCTCCACGGTACTGCATAGCGAAATATAACCTATAGTAAGCTCCAAACAACAGATATTTGAAAGCTTATCCTCCTACTCGTACTCCATACGGCTCCATGCGCTATCCATACCTAGTATCCCTAATCTTCTCATTTAAGAGTACCCGAGATAATAACAATCAAAACATAAAACTTTCGGTCAGACAATAGTCAGGTGTGAGCGATATATCATCTCAAAATACTATAAAAACTGTATACGATTAATATGGCATAGCGTATGAACAACCATACCTAACCTGTCCCTGCATCCAAGGAGGTAGCACATAAACACAATATATACTAAACTACTATCACATGTGAAATATAAGCAGTATAGGGGTACCAAACACCATAAGAAGCATACAAAGAACATAGCATCCATCGCACCGCCTCGCAACACTTACTCAAGTGCTTCAACTGAATGATAACTCTTTATATGCTCAACTTATTGTCCATGTAGATGGCAAAGGATTGGACACACGTAGATGTCAAAAATATGGGTACACGCAGGATACCTTGTCCCAACAATGAGCATCACTACCACAGTTCATTTATCTAACCCTTAGCATACGTACTGATCGTAAAACTACCTCACTAATGCATAACTCATGCCTACGTGGATAGCTAAGGACAGGATACATGCAGACTAACATATGGGTACATGCAGACTACCCTGGGTACACGTAGAATACCGTGTTGTGCTCTTGAGCATCACAACCACATGTTTTACTCTACGAGCCATCATGTAGAACTTGTCCTTTCGGTCCACCACCAGATGCCATAGTCACTCGCCACATCGAGTCGTCGAAGCCGTCTATAGTTATCTTGAGGTAATTCGTCCTTCCCCCAAACCAACTTCCAAGAACACCAAGCAACCCTAACTCTTGCCCCGAATCCTACCCCCCAAAAGTCTTACTTCATGATCGGTTCGCCCTCTTTTTG
This sequence comes from Allium cepa, assembly GCA_030765085.1. Lineage (NCBI taxonomy): Eukaryota > Viridiplantae > Streptophyta > Magnoliopsida > Asparagales > Amaryllidaceae > Allium > Allium cepa. The sequence continues at coordinate 408,158,337 of CM060928.1, read as the reverse complement.
TTTCACCTGGAGCCATGCTTTCCCCAAATAGAAGCAACACCGAACATATAATCCTGTTTGACCGCACTTCCACTGAAAAGAAACCATACCGAGCAGGTATTTCTATTTGGCACCCTACCTACCGAACCGTGCTTCCACTGAGTAGCAGCAACATCGAACAAGAACTTCTGTTGGGCACCCCGAACTATTGAAAAACTAGCTACCAAACAGTGTTTCCTATCCGATCTTTCCTCACCAAGCCAATCCACATCCCTTCTATTCTTGAAGCCACCCATCATACCATCTCATGCCAAACCGAGCATTGCTAAACCAAAACCTTTAGCTCCTTTAGCAATTCAACGTCACACTGTTTCCATCGATACACTTAGCAGTTCGATTCTCATGCATCGCCTGTGCAACAATATGAATCCAAACGCTCTAGAGCCTATCCGTTGAACTCTGCATTCACGGCTCTTACCTCTAGCTCGCTCCGATGAGTGTTTCAATCATATAGGCATACAAGCAAACACCATACATGCACCAAACAATATAAAACATGTAAAACGCACAATCAATCATGGAATTCATCATATAAGGTGTAAACAGCTTAGTCCAACATCTATCAAGGCAATCACATATCCAAACAACATGTCTAGAGCACCAAAATCCATTTATTCACGTTTTTATTATAGGCTATGTTTTAAAATAGAATTAAAACATAATTTTAACTTAAAAATGGATCCAAAACATGTTAAACCTATAGATACATATACAGTAAGGTTAGAGATGATAAATAACTCACCCAACAACCAAAAAGTGAAGATTTCAGGCAAATCCAAGAATCTACAACAAAGATAAAACTTTTCCTCCCAACAAATGTAAATTTGAAGATCTCAAATGAATCCCCTTGGTAATCTACCCTTAATATAGGATTTAGACTTGATTTGGAGTATAAAAAAGAAGTTTTCGGTGGTGAATCGGGTAATGAAGGCCTAAATCTATTTAGAAAGTGGTAAAAGTGATTTAGGGATGATGGTTTAGACTAAAATATCCACCAAACCTGAAATGAGTTAGCTGGCTTGCCCCCAAACTCACTGATTATTCACTAAGTTGCTCCAAAGACTGTCAATCTTCAAACAACCAGATCTCCTTGTCAAAAAGTCCAAATTTCTTATACGACCACTGTAGGGAAAGGGAAACAATCATATATTTCCCATTGAAACAGTCTCGGATGCTAACTCGGCTTTTATCAAAAGTTATAACCGCTACAAGTTTTCACGGGTAAAATCGTCCGCCAAAATTCTAAATATAGGAAATGATACTAATAAGTAATTCCTAAAATTATAGAGTCATACGACCATATATGAATTTAAAAATAATATTTTACGATCTTTTGATATATAAAATAAGAGTCATTACACTCTTTCCCCTATTAGGATTTATCCCCAACACAACCAAGGTAAAATTAACATAGCTACCCCGCATTCCTAACATCCACGAGCAACCATATCAAACATCAAACAAGCACACATAAGCAAAAATGATATCTACGCCTACACTAGCATGTAGGATAATAAACTACCCTATATGATATCGATGAAGAAAGTAAATGTGATAAGCAGAAGTCTTACCGAGCTAAGAGCTCTGGATAAGTAGTCCTTAAGCTTTCCTTGGTCTCCTAAGTACAATTTCTTTTGCTTTCACTCCACTGAACTTTCACTAGTCCTATCGTCTTCCTCCTAAGCTGCTCTCACGCCCGACGATATGAATAGGTATATGAGGTCTCGATGCTTCTGGGTAAATCTCGGTATCATCAAGCTGATTCAGTTCAATTATCATGCCTAAGCATGCACAAACTTCCATAAGTGAGAGACATGGAAGGTAAGTAGACTTTATATGCTAGACTCCCAATCCTCTCAAGTATTGAAAAAGACCAACGAATCTCAGCACCTACTTCCCATTAGTACCGAATCGAATAACATTCTTCAACGAAGAGATCTTGATAAATACCATGTCATCGACGGAGAACTCTAAATCATGTCTTTACCAGCCAGCGTAACTCTTCTTCTAATCATAAGCAACTTTCATTCATTGTTGAATGATCTCATTCTTCTTTGAAGTCTCTCTAATCATATCTGACCCAAGTATCAGTTTTCTTCCGCTTCCCACCAACATGTTGGAGCGTTGCACGGCCGACCTTATGATTCCTTGAACGGTGCCATACTGATGCTGGACTAATAACTATTGTTGTGTGCAAATTCTATTAAGTATAGGTGATCATCCCACAAGCTAGCGAAATCAAGAATGAAATCCTACAAGAGTTCTTCTAAGATATGATTCACCCTCTTGGTCTGAAGATCTATTTTTGGTGGATAAGCCACACTGAGATGCACCTCAATTCCTAATACCTCTTGTAAGGTCTTTCAAAACCCGCTAGTGGGCAAAGGGTCTTGGTCGCTCACATGCTCTTCGGCACACCATGGAATCACACAAACCACTTCACATTCAACTCGCCCAATTTGGATGTCATTCTACTAGACTTTATGGGTACAAATTGGTCACCCTTCTTTAATCTATCGACTATGACCCAAATGATAATGTACGCTCTTCCAGTCCTTGGAAATCCATCGACGAATTCCATCAAAACTTGTTCCCATTTCCACTCAGGAACCTCGAGAGGTTGCAACAAACCACTCAGCTTCTACTCTGCCTCTACCAACTGACAGTTCATGCACTTCGAGATGAATGCCCTAATGTCCTTCTTCATCCCTCCCCAAAAAAGGGCTACCTAATATCACGGTACATTTTATTGCCGCCGAGATGTATAGTCAATCTGGAATGACGGAATTTGTATAGCAACTCATGTCTTAACCCATCAACATCAGGACCAAACAATCTCTCATTCTTACGGAGCCAACCATCACGGTCAACCCCATAGTACTTCATCTCCTCACACTCTATCCCTTCCCTCATCTTCACTGTGATCTCTGCTAGTCTAGCTTCTTGCTTCTAACTAGTACCGTTCCAATCAATCCACCATTCAAGGTAGGTATGACCGTCAGGCTAGCCAACACTTTCGGCTCAAGCTCACATTGAGGTCTAAAATCATAGACAACGATAAACTTTGGTTGCTTCAACTCCAGGAACATCACACCCAAACTCGCATGTCTACTATTCAATACATTTGCGACTGCATTTCCCTTACCAAGCATATAGAAAATGTTGAAGACGTTGGAGGCCAAAAACTCCAACCATTGCTGTTGGCAAAGATTAAGATCCTTCTGGGAAAATAGATACTTTGACGACTTGTGGTCCATATACAACTCAAACCTCCCGCTATGCAAATAATGTCTCATATCTTCAAAGTGAATACTATGGCCGCCAACCCCAAATGATGAGTTGGGCACTTGTTCTTGTGCAGTTTCAACAATCGACTAGTGTAAATGACAACCTTTCCCTTTTGCATCAATACTGCACCAAGTCCAGTGCCACAAGCGTCTGTGTATACTGTCAGCTCCTTATTATCACTAAAAATGACTAACACCGGTGCGCTCGTTAACCTCTCCTTCAGACTCATGAACGCATGCTTGCACTTCGCGTTCCAAATATAAGTTTGATTCTTCTTCATCAAGTTAGTTAACGGTGCTGTTACCTTAGAGAAGTCCTTAATAAAACGTCTATAGTACCTCGCCAATCCAAGGAAACTTATCGCATCTATAGCAGTCTTGGGTCGATCCCGGTCCTTACTGTTGCCATCATCATTGGATCTACAGGGGTTAGAAACAACATGACCCAAAAATCACAATTTCCTCCTCCAAAAGTGAAACTTTGAAAATTTGCCTTCAATCGGTGCTTCCCGAAAGCTTCGAGCATAATCCACAAATGCTCCTTGCGTTTGACCTCTGTCCTCGAATGAACAAGGATATCATCTATGAACATAATTAAGAACTTGTTTAGCTGGTCCCCGAAGACGTGGTTCACGAGATCAAAAGAGTATGCTGGAGTATTGGTTAGCCCAAACGGCATAACCAACTACTCATAGAAACCAGACGGCGTATGAAATACTATAATCGGCACACTCTCCTTTGCCACACTTAGTTGATGAAACCGGTTGTAACGTCCAACTGAGAGAACACATTCACATCATGGAGCTGATCAAAAAAGTCATCAATACACGGGATTGGACACTTGTTCTTCTTCATCACTTTATTCAGCCATTACAATCTACACACAACATCAGAGAGCCTAAGCAGCTATGAATGAACCCTTACCTCAATAAGTCATTCACATGCACCTATAACTCGTTCTGCTCTTCGGGTGCCATATGCCTCAAGGGCATACTATCAGCCTGACATCCTTTACCAAGTTCATGCAGATCTCAATCTCCCAGTGTTGTGGTAATCAAGTCACCTCCTCGAACAGGTCCAATTCTCTCTCATGATAGGCACAAATGACAGCTTTTTCTATGGAATCTGAAGCAAATATAGAAAGCTAACCATAACTCCATCCTCTAGCAGGTAGCCAATCATTATCGTCTGCCCCTCCATGTTCTTAATTGTGACCAACAGCCTCTCACAGTCCACTACTACCACATAACCCCTCAGCCAGTCCATTCCCAGTAAAACACCAAATCCCACAAAACCTAAAACAAAGCAATCATAAGCAAAAAACATCCATGGCTCAATAAGGCTAAGTTTTGCAAACCATGCAAATGCTACTCGATCCTCTAACTAGGTTTGTGACAATCAAAGGTCCATCAACTATCTCGAGATTCAATCCCAATCTATCTACAAAATCACTAGATATGAAGGAATGTGAAGCCCTGGTATAGAATAAAACACATACAAGTGTATCAGAAATATAAAGCATACCCTATATAATGATGCCTTTCCCCTTCTCCTTTGCCGATATATCAATTGACGAAGCTAGAAGATCGTACAGAGCATAAGCAGAAACAACCTACTTATTCTTCAATGGCACTTTGCAATCCTTCTTCATATACCCTAGCTTGTTGCAGTAAAACGTCCTTTCTTCTTATTTCTGCAATCTTTTCCAAGACAGCCCTTCTCTCCACAATTATAAAAAGTAGGCTCTTACTTGCCTTACTTCTGGCCACCCTTTTGAAACTACTTCTTCGTCTTGTTGTTGTCTCGCTTCCTCTTACCCCCTCCGCTAGCTTGCGGCTTTGGTTCATCCTTGGGAGCAAAAAATTACATAGGCTTAGGGTACAAACACTCTTGTCGAAGAGGCTTCTTCACCAGCCTCTCAAATAGCTCATCAATACACCCTACTGGCTTCTCTCCAAGATAAACATTCAAGCCAATGATAAACTTCTCATTCTTCTTCACGGAGTAGCAATAAAAGATAGACTATACTTCGATAGCATGTCGAGATCACCACATACTCCATTATGGACATATCCTTATATCTCAAGTCAGTAAACTTTTAGAAGAGCATGGACTTCTGAGCGGTCGGTATACACTTCTCTTTTAGCCTTGGCTTAAACTGCTCCCAAGTAATCTGGTCCTCGGGAGTAGTAATGTTGATGGTGTTCCACCACTCTATAGCTTGTCCTTGAAGTTATCTAGAGGCCAGCTTCCTCTTTATCACATCTTCTAACTCTATATTCTTAAATATGGGTTTATAGGTGTCCAACCAATCCTACACTTCGATGGCTGATTTCGTTCCAAGAAACGGTTTACCACCCAAAGTAGAGAAATCTTTGCTCAATTTGGCAAAGACAGCCCTCGAGGCTTGCACTGGAGCACCGCCACCAATAGCAATAGTAGGAGCAACTTAGGCATTTTGAATCATGTTTAACACCATCTCAACGAACATGTTTTAGAACTCGGGGTTAGCAGCCCTCGATCCTGCTTCTCTTCAACTCTAAAAACAGAGTTCCTTGCGACATTCCTTATTAGTCGGCTCATTCTTACATGTCATAATAAGAACAATCTAGCCTCTCTAAATGAAATAAGTGGTGTCGATGAATGCTATGTGACTTATATATACTATATATACACACACTGTTATATAGTTTTGAAAACCAAAATATAATAAATACGCTATCTAATATATGGCTCGATCCATTCTAAAGTGATAGCTCCTTCCTTATCCCTAATGGATCCAAGTATCAACTTAGGCCGTCTACGCAACCTAGGCTCTGATACCAAATGTGAAGACCACCCAAGACCTTCGGTACTCAATACCTATACAATGAGCTGTGGAGGTACCTGGCCAATGTAGGACGGTAGCCAAGGGTGTAAAGCAATAAAAATCCAAACACGAAACCTGTAAAACATCTCACGGTGCACAGACAAAATATAATATAATGACATAGATGTAAACAGGTAAGATAGTGATATATCTAATGAACCATAAATAATAACATCAGAGTGCATCAGGTTCACAGACTATAGAAAAACTAAAATAAAGAGTTTATACAACCCAAATCTCCAAAAAAATATAACTGTCTCTCAATAAGTACAAGTACTGACATTGCTACACGGTACTACAAAGTAGAATATAAGCAATAGTAAGCTCCAAATTATCTATACTATTATATTATTAGTGAGTTCGATTTCGAGAGCGTACAGGCCACTGCCGATATTAGGAAACCAAAAGCCGCGTTTTTATCTTTCTGCTTATATGTGCCGCTTATTTTTCTCTGCCAGAAGGACTTCCAGTCACTTTCCCTCTCCCTGCCTTCCATTTCTCCCATTGATTTTTCCGAAGTTGTCGCCATCTCCCACCGCCGTACGACCGCTGGAAAGTGTTTCATCCACTGGATTTCTTCGAGGTTGCCAGTTCTCCCAGTGTAAGCACTTCTTCTTCTTTCCTCTTGTGCTATGCTTTCTGAATACATGCGTTCCTTCAGTTTGGGGCATTGCAGATTGTTTCTTCGCACCTCAATTGATCCCATCATTTGTGCCTTTACACCACTTTAGGATTCGGCAGAAATTTGATACTGCTGTTATTTATGAGGTAACATTTCCAATTTGTAGTTTATAAATTTTGTTTTTTGCAGTCAAATGCCTAATTTCATTTTTCATTCTGCCTTTCCCTCTGCTATACTTAATTTACTATCAGATTTTGGTTTATATACTGTTCTCAAGTTTCGATTTTGTTCTCATGTTATATGCAGTTACCTATCTCAATTTATTTCCTCACCTTCTCATTTGTGTTGTTAATGTTCCAACCAAGTAAATTGATTTATGTTTCCCAACCACTTCGTGAATCATTACTGCAATATGGAAACCAATTCAGATGCATTTCCCGTATCAAATGTTTTAGGAATGATTTATAATTTTACTCATGGTTCAAATATATTAGAACAGACACTGTATTTGTCTTTGTCCCACGCTACACATATGTATCTTAATGACTAAGAAAGTTATACTGATTGAATATGTCGGGATGTCTTTAGTTTTTAGCATAAAATTGGAACCAGATGTATCTTGAGGGCATTTGGTTTTAAATGGACTGAGCTTAAATTATTACCGAGACTCAAAGGTTGCAGTTTTTCAGATTAATTGATCCTATAAATCTTTTTATCCCGTTTACCCCTTCTTTTCGTAAAATCTGTACAACTTTTCATTGACCTCTTTTAACTCTTCAAGCAGGAGTCGATTAGAGATCATATTCGCCTCGCACTGCGGTATCGCTTCCCATGCGATTAACCCTTCGCCTCATATATTGTCCTCGATTTCATCTCTCCGATCCTCAATTTTCATTATCGATTGATGCCTCTGTTACAGAATGGATCCAGTTGCTCGGTCAACGAATTCTTATTTTTTTAGACAGGTTGTCTTCTCCAGATTTTGGTTTTGGATCTACCATCTTATGTTGTAATTTCAGTCTGACTCCCTGATTGTTTGAAGGTTTGTTCCTTAGTCATATTACAACTGGTTTGTTTTGAATTTTTATGGTATTTTTGGAAATTGATAACTATGATTAGGCCAGCTTATTTTATTCTTTTTAATATATGAAATCATTCACCTATATATTATCTATTGCTAACATTCATCACAGATTAAAGAGTTGTGTGTACAACCAATTCAGTTTTTTTATTTCTTATTTCTTAATCAGTTTATGGCCTTGGATTTATGCAAAAAACTCGAGTCAAAGTACACATTGTTGTGAATCAAACTGTTTGTTGAGTCTATAATACTCTGATCATATCTGGAATAAATGTTACACTGTGTTTTTGGAGATAATCTGTTGATACATATCAGAAGTATTGATTGTATTTACCTTTATATATTGATACATATCACAAATATGTTTTCCATTTGTCTATAAGAATTAGTATATATAGGGAACCATTTGTCTTTCTCTTAACCCTTCAATATGTTTGAACAAAGAATAAATATATACCTGACTTTATACAGTTAGTATATCAATTAACTTTTTTGAATTAATAAAAATTTATAGGCATTTTTTTCACTGGTATCATACTACTTTAGTTTTTCAACTTCTTCTTAGACTTGACAAAATGGACCGCTTCCAGTATTATATAACAATAATTTTGTTATGGTAAACATGTCATAGAATCTATTTACTTATGCTATTTCAATGCATCTTCTTAGCTACAGTTTAGTCTAAACTTTACAGTAGATGCTACCATGATTATTTAGGTATGTTATATAAGGACTAACTTTTCATAAATACCATGCCTAATTGTTGTTGTTGTACTTCATCAAGAAGGTTGCATGGTTCTACTAGAGTCATACATTTAAGCAATTTTAATTTGAATTGTATATGCATTTATCTTGGATTGTATAAGCTAACAAATTTTGAATGAGATATTACACTATCATGCAAGATTGGCCAACATGCTTTGGAATTTGAAGTTACAATTTCCTACATTGTTTTGCAGGAAGAACATTTCGTTCGTTGACTTTCAAATAGTGAATCAAAGAGGGAAAATATGGTGCCATAAAGAACATTTGAAATGTTGGGCTAGATAATCAGGTACCATCAATTTTTGATCTCAACCCATCTGTTATTACCACAAATAAAACATTAATAGACTCCGAAATTGATAGAACAAGTTGTAAACAATACATTGATTGTGTAGAACCATATAGTTTCATCAATTCAACATCACATTTTTACACATCACACGGTTTTGCATATTTTACTTGGTAGCTAAGCTGGTCATGCTAGCATTATTACAGCATTATTACATTATTGTATTATTACACGATGGTCGACCATTTTCAAATTTCTCTACTTTTCCTCCAGTCTCCTCCTACCACATGTAATCTCATTTCTACTCAGTTCGCCCTTGATATTTTTTCACAATTTTCAGGAAGCTACCATCCTCATCTCCTATTTCAGCATTAGAAAAAAAATACTGCCTTCAGACGATTTTTCCTGCCCTCTAAGCCATTACCTTATTTCCATCTCTCTTCGAGCACTGCATCGTAAAATCAGCCTTAGGTCTGCTCTTCCTCCCTCGGCAAGAGCACTTGCTACTATATCACCTCATTCATGCGATGCAACGTCGATTTCTTTTACCAAACAATTTAAGCCACGGTTGAACTGCTATATTGGGGCAACATTTTAGCTTTACAAATTCTAATCTTAATCAGTCGTCTTCCATGCTATTATTCTCTTATTAGATTATACTTTTCTGGTCGATACGCTTTCAAGTTGTGGCGATCCTCTTTTGAGTTGAAACTGAAATTTTCAGTTGAAAACGAAAATCATATGTTTAATCTAATTTACTATTAACAAAAAAGTTATGCTATGGCCATTTCATCCAAATCCCAAGAAATAGAACCTACAAATATAACTCACCGTTAAAATTGCTATTCTTTATTGGGCACATTTGTTTGGACTCTTCAGATTCCAGTTTAAAGCATGGGTTTTATTATAGGTATTATGGATTTTAAACACTTAAATAAATTCCATATTTAAAACATGGATTGCTGATCGTTTTTTTGGATATTGAAAATTTAGGATTAAAAATTTGATTCATAGATATCTTAAATACTAAATTTATGTTAAACGGACATTTTTGATTTCTTAAGTTTCATTTTGACGTTTCTTTTCCTACAATTTTTTTTACATTATTCACTCATGTGTTTCATTTGAAGCATCATCTTATGTAAATTTTACTCAAATCTAAAGGGCATGATGCAATTTAAATGCAAGTGAATGTAACAAGCATGATGCAATTTAAATGCAAGTGAATGTAACAAATGTTACTCTACGATCGGTGAAACATAAATGTTTATTTCTAATTTTGAATTTTCAAAGTTTATAGTGATATTTTGATTTGGTTTATACTGAAACTCTAATTAACCATTTTGAATGAATGTTAATAATTTATTCCTGTTGCCACATAATTTTTTTCTCGGTGTAAAAATATTTGTCATCTTATAATAGTTTTAATGCTTTAGGCACTTAATCAAACAGAATTTTATCGAGATATGCACTGACATATGTCCATAACCCATCCACTTGAATGAAATTTTCTCAGCACCTGTATATCTACGCATATATTTTGAGTAGGATAACTGGTGTGTGGGTGCACATATTTATAGGAATTGAATGTATATAGTTTGATCAGTAGTTATTGCTATTTGGAGTCCAATTGTGCTGATTACTTTAAAATAGGCCATGAGAGAAAGATGGTTGAATAGCATACAAGGCATTGAACAATAGTCATATGTATTTTGCTACAAATCCTAGCTTTGACTGAAGAAGATTAGGATGAAGAAAAGATTTTGTGAGTGTAAAAATATTTCTGTTATGCATGATTTTCACAACCTCTTAAATTATATAAAAAAAATATGTTTACTATATTATTGTTGTTATATAATGCAAAATTCATAACTAATTTTCAATCTTCACATAAGTAGTATATTAGAAGGATATACCATTGAGAACAAAATTTTCAAACTAGCCTGAATGAATGAGTGACAAGTCAAGAAATAAAACATTGCTCTAATAAAATTTGTTGTTAAAACATTATATTTGTGTATTTCTAAAGTTTTCGATGCAACAACTATTTGATATTTACGATGAAAGATGACTATTTCGTTAGTTCTGCATGACGTTTGAATTTTTGTTGTTCTTCATATTACACTAAATTTGGATAATGATCATGGCAAATTAAACGTTGAGGATTCTATTGCATGCTTTCAAAATGCAAGAGCTGAGATGCCACATTATTAAAACAGGAAAATGTTGTGTACTTTTTTTTCTATGCCTATCTGGACTTTATGTATAAAAATATTTTTTATGCTGCTGGAACATCGTCTCCCCTACTTCTACTATCATATTTCTACTATGCTAATAGTAATTATTTATTAACACTTCGTTATAGACAGACACCATGAATGGTAATTTACCTTTTCTGAAAGCATCCACAATGTAGAATTTGAAATTATACTGGATTGCAATATACTGAATATTAAGTAACCTGTGTCATAAGTGCATTTCTAACATATTTTTATGCATGTGTGTGTTACAAGCTTATACCAAAAATTAGATCTATGGTGTTCATTGGTTTTTCTCTTTTTTATAATGATTGCCATCATGGTGGATAGTTTTAGGTGCATGTACTCTCATAGTAGTCAGAATGAACTTAGATGCAAATAAGCTTTTGAACTGGATCAAGGTTTAATAGGCTCATACGCTTAATAAAAAAAAGATGCATGTGTTTTTGATGTTGTTGCTTGCATAATAAATCATGAATTTATTTTCAATAATTTGTATTGAGTACAAATCAAAATATGCATGACACAGAGTCGTTTGGATCCTGCCATTTTATCAATAGTTGTTGACAATTGGAGATCATTTATTTCAGTTTTTCCACAAAAGCTTTTGGAAATGTTATCGCCGGGTATTTAAAAAACATTATATCTAGCTATTTGCAAACATTAGAGCTTTCCCCTTGACTAAAAGAAAAAAACTTACTGTACAGAAAAAAGAAAAACAAACGGTAACTTCTAAACAATTATAAGGTATCATGCATAATTTATACCAACTATTCATTTTTCCTAGAAATATAGAAGATGTTGTATATCTTTACATGGACATTCAAACATTCCAATAATTGAAAATGCGACATAACATGGTTTTTTAAAGTTCTAAGATGAAATTTTTGTGTAGACATAGCATTGTAAATGGTCAATGTACCGCACAAAAGTTAAGTGTTTCCGCTTCATCAATTTTACAAAAATGTAATTATATTAAATTTAAAACTAAAACCTCAAAGTAACTCATGTATAACATCTAACTTTCTGCAATGTTGGTACATCTAATGTAGCAGACTATGTAAACAGTACAGGTGTGTCGATGGCAAAAATCTTAAATAGGGCTGTAAATCATTTGACATCGACCAAAATAAAGAGTAACATAATTTTTTTATTAAATTACCGAATGTTACTATATGAGGTTTAGCTCAAGGTTTTCCAAATGGGGTTTCGCAAAATTTATATTTTAAATCGAAATGGGATATAAACCCTAAATCGTAGATTCAAAATATCCATATTTAATGTTTGTATGCACTTTGATGGTTATTTTGATGTCCGAACTTATACAATTAAACTTAAAAATTAATCTTCTTCTAATTCAATTTTTATTTTGTTTTAAAAACTTTATAATGGGAACTGTGAATCAAAATAAGCATATTAAATACGTTAGTATGAGTTGGATGTGTTTTTTATTGTTGTTTTAACCAAGTTTGAATCAGAATGCAAATCGAAACGTATATATCCGATTTGAATCAGGATGCAAATCATAGGATTTTAAAATTTTCGGCAACAATTGTTTAGCTTATGTGCTTCTTCTGTAATGGTTTTAATACTACCATTTGTTGTTATGAACTTCTTATGATACTACAATTTGAGCCCCTTTTTACATGACATCTTTTCAAATATGATTTGATTTAACGAAAGTGATTTAGAACTCAAGTTAAAATTAATGTTGAAAACAATACTATATGATTGCATCAAAATTAATTTCGTAAATACAAAATACCATGCAAATAAAGAAAAATGGTTTCTTTTACATATTTAAATCTTATCTAATATCCGAGATTAAAAAAATTAGATTATGAATACACTAAATCTATGCTTCATGATTTAATCCATTTTCAATTTAATGTATGAAACTTACGATTTATAATGAATGATTTATCCCGTTTTGAAAATGTTAATGCTATTGTTGACCTTTAAAATACCAGACCTGTTATTCTTCTTCAACATAAAATTGCATTAGTTTTGCATGAAATTGGGTATATCAACTTAGAATTTTACTGTTTTCATATTACAATGAATAATAAAATGACTTTTGATATATGTGCAACAGAAAGCTATTACAATGGTAGATTTTTAGGGAAGTAATGATAATCAAATATTAGACTGGCACGTCTTCTCTATATTCAATCATCTGACTTCTTATTTACAGGCTATGATGTTGTCAATAATCTTTTCAAGAAAGCATCTTGCAAAATTAGGCTATCCCATCATCTCCATATCTTGGGTTTGCAGTGCTTACGCTCCTTTTCCAGTTACCACATTTGTGATTCCTTTGCTTTGACTCATTGTATTAGACTTGCACATGAATTTTTTGGCAAGGTATGGAAAAAAAAGGAGGACTTGGACGGATGTCATGGCACTCAGTGTAAGTGTAGATGATGGAATTTGGATGTGGTGCTTGCAGTCAGGTGTGAATGGGATGTAGATATTAGCTTTATTGCTTTCATAATGCATAAGAAGGATAAGGGTTATGTTGTATATTTTTCATTATGTTGTCCACTGGGCGTTGATTTGTTGTACGTTTCATTACTTATTAAACATACATATGTAAAAGTTTAAACAATGATTTATTGCTTAGATTTGTGTTCATAAACATACTGCATTTTGATAATATAAGTACGTGGATTCATTTCAATAAAGCAGTATAATTTCGTAAGTTTTTATTACTAAATAAGTAATGGAGTTGTTCAACGTTTTTTTCATTGTTGTTTACCAACATACAATAGTTATTTTATTACCCATGTGAGCTTGCTCAATGCATATGAATCGACCTCCTATTACCATATATATATTCACCAAGCTCTTTAATGACGATAATAATTTGATATTCAATACTATCAACAATTGGACAATAATAAAAGATAATTTCATAACAATATAAATGCTAAACGGACCGTGTGCGAAGCGCGGGTTCACACTAGTAGTTATACGAAAGTGTATCCTTCTGCTTATACTCTGTATAGCTCCATATGTTATACATACCTGTTATCCCTAATCTACTCATTTAAGAGTGCCCGAGATAATAAGAGGCAAAGCATAAAACCTCGGGTCAGACAATAGTTTGGTGTGAGCAATAAATCATCTCAAAATACTATAAAAACCATAAATAGTGAATAGGGTATAGGGTATCAACAACCATACATGACATATCCATACATCTAAAGAGTTATCACATAAACACAATATATGCTAAACTGCTGTCACATGTGAAATATAAGCGATACAGGAGCATCACATAGCAAACATAAAATCCATCACACCGCCTTGCTTCTCCCACTCAAGTGCCTCAAAAGTACGATAACTCTTCAAATGCTGAACACATTGCCCATGCATATGTAAAAGGACTGGACACAAGCAGGTGTCCAAAATATGGGTACACAAAGACAACCCCGGGTACACGCAAGTTACCCTGTCTCAGCAATGAGGATCATAACAACAAAGTCATCTATATATCCCTTAGCACATGTACCGATAACAGAACTACCACACTAATGCTTAACTCATGGTCACGCAGATGACCAAGGACTGGACACTCGCAGTTGTCCAAACACATAGGTACAGTTAGACTACCTTAGGTCATGTAGATTACCCTGTCCTACTCATGAGCATCACAACCGCACGTTCTACTTTATGAGCTATCATGTAGAACTCGTCCGTTTAGTCCGCCACCAGATGCCATAGTCACTGGCCATATCGAGTCAACGAAGACGTTGTACTTCATTATTTGTCATCCCAAAGTTATCTAAAGCTACCATAGGTTATATATCCTTAACAGGAACCAACTCCTAAGATCACCAAGCAAATCCAGGTCTTTCCCCAAAGCATATACCCCAAAAGCCTCACTTCATGATTTGTTTCGCCTACCTTTGTTCGACTTAGATCCGTACCCCCAAATAAAAGCAACACCGAACAGAGACTCTTGATCGACACCTTACCAACCATACCGTGCTTCCGTCGAATAGGAACTTTTGTTCGGAATCTCTCTTATCGGACCGTGCATCCATCGAACAATGGCAACGCCGAAGAGTAACTTCTGTTTTGATACCTCCACTTACGAGAACACTAGTTATCAAACAGGGTTTCCTATCCGTTCTTCCCTTGCCCAGCCAAGCCAAGTCCCTTCTCTTCCTAAAGCCACCTACCGACCAACTCATGTCGGACCGAGCTTTACCGGGCCAAAACATGTAGCGCCTTTCGCACTTCAAAATTGTGCCTGTCCCATCACAACACGTAACTCTTCGGTTCTCATGAATCAATATGCAATGATACGACTCCGGTTGCCTTGGAGCATATTCATTTATGTCCTATTTCATGGTTCCTGCCTCTAGCTCGCTTCGTTGAGCATTTTCAACCATACAAGCAATCAAACAAACACCATACGTGCACCAACCAACATTCAAACATGTAAAATACACAGTCAATCATAGTAATCATCATATAAGGTGTATAAAACATAGCCTAACATCTATATAGGCAATCACATATCCAAACAACAAGTCTAGAACACTAAAAGTCCGTTAATTCACATTTTTACGATAGGTTAGGTTTTGGAAACATCACAAAATTTAATTTCGACTTTAAAAATGGATCCAAAAAATGTAAAAACCTAAAGATACATATATAATAATGTGAACGATGATAAATCACTCACCAAACAATCAAAAATTGATGATTGGCACACAAATCGAGATAAATCACAAATTTGAGATTCTATAGCAAAGATGAAATCCCTTCTCCCCAATTATAGGTTTGAAGATCTCTAACTAATCCATTTTCTAAACACCCGTAACCTATTATTTAGACTTGATTTGGAGGAGAAAACAAAAGGTTTTTGATGGTGAATGTGTTAATAAAGGCTTAGATCTATTTAGGAAGTAGTAAAAGTGATTTGGGGATGATGGCTCAACCTAAAGTACCCTCCAAACCCAAAATCGGTTGTTGGGCTGGCCCCAAAACTCACTGTTTACCGACTAAGTGGTTCCAAAAACTATCGACCTCCAAACAACCATATCTCCTAGCAAAAATTCCAAATCGATAACATGACCACTCTACGAAAAGGGAAACCACCACATCTTTCCAATTGGAGTAGCCTCGTCTACTAATTCAACTTCAAAAGTTATAACCATTACAAGTTTCCAGGAGTAAAATCGTCTAGAAAATTCTAAATGTAGGAAATGTCACCAATAAGCATTTCCCAAAATTATAGAGTCATACGAGCTCATATGAATTTAAAAATAATATTTTACGATCCTTCAATGTATAAAATATAGGTCGTTGCATTTTATATTAAAGATCCACAGTATTCTAAAGTTAAGAGAACTGTATAAATTGGACGTATTGATATTTTCTGTTTGACCTTAGTTATATTAACCAATGGAAAACTATCGAGTGAGTCACTCATAATTATCCAATAACTATCAATACATAACCCTTAAGTGCCACCAATAGTCATGAGTAACACTATCCAACATTTGAAGAGCATTACGTACTCTAGTCTCAAAGGATATGTCGATATCCAATCTCAACGCATCTTGACTGGGAACATTCAAAATGGTATATTTATTTTCATTATGATAAATTATTCACAGTTACAACACTTTGTAACTACTGTCACATAATAGAAAGAAAACACTTTTTATTTCGAACAAGATCGGTTTCAAGTTAGATATATGTATCGAATTACATTATTGCACATAGTGCTTACCCCTAACCCTATCAATCTCCTAGTTACACTTGGCATCAATTATGTAATCTTACTCCAATGTAACCAATCAGTTTCCCAAAAACCAATCAGTTTAGTCCCTCAATGAATAGGTATGCCATTTTGTTTCAATTATCTACTTTGTCAATCAACTCTCTCTGTAACGACCCAGAATTTCTATTAATTAAAATTAGAATATTTAATTGATTTTAAATATTAATAAGTGAAATTTATAAGTCGAATAATTTATTTTTCGAATATCTGGATTTAATTGGATAATTAAATCGATTATTTAATAGTTGAAACTACAGAAATAATTGAAAATCGAGTTTAATATGATTGAAAATGATTTGGAAAATTTTATTATATCATATTGGAGTTATAATGATGTTATAGAACATTTAAAATCGAATTTAAAGTTAATTTGTGAAAATTGAATATTTTAATATTTAATTGACGAGTTAAAATAGCCATTTTTCAAACAGTCTTGGATTTCGACGAAACCAGTTTCATTGGATTCGTAATGTGATATTATTGTAAGATTTAAAATTTCAAGTCAATCGGATTTATCGTTTGTCCGAGGCAAGCCAAAACGCCTAGAAAATTCGTTTAATCGGTTTAATTTAAAATCAATCGTTTATTTCCGTAACTCACACATACGATGGAATTAGCCTCCAAAACATGTTCCATTGTGTTCGGAACGCGGGGTAAACCCTAGAAAAGTCAGCCGGCATGCTTTGTTTGGAGTTCGGAAAATTTCGGGTGAATAGCAATTTCGCCAATTTTCTATATAAGCACTTCATTATTCTCATTTGCAAAAGAAAACAAACCCTAACCCTAATTCAAAGCCAGCCAGTTTTATATTAATGGCTGAAAATCTTTCTCTTTCTCCCTCAATTATCTTCAAATCCATCAACAATTATAAGAAACCTCCAACTAGTAAATTGTAGAGCACGTTGTGAACTTCGAATCCAACGGTTGTGATCGAGTTTCGTTGCATGAATCAACGGCAATTGTTCCTCAAAGTTACACGGTTGCTCACGTTTTTCACTGCCTGGAGATGGCCGAGCTTCACCATACTCAGGCCATTGGTGGCTCTCAAGTAGTGCTTTGAGGTGGTGTATCCTGATCGAAGTGGAAGTGTTTGACTTGGTTGCGAAAATTCAAGATAGGAGGCGGCTAGTGGGTTGTATTTGCGTGCGTTCCTGATGAAGAACGCGAGTGGGAAGATGATGGGGGGGCGGCCCAGATCTAGTGCTGAAATGATGAAGGGCTCAGATGTGTTGGAGTTTAAAACAATAAAAGAAAGTTGTAATTAAATTATATTAAAATTGTACAAACTTTAAACATGTATAACTTTTTGATACGAGGTCCGTTTTGGACGAAACGAATTGCGACGGGTTTGTTTTGTCGAGCATTACGCAATGGAGCTGGATTGGAGTTGATTGGATTTAGTGAAATTTTTGGGTAAAATTAAACGCACGTTTAATTTTATTCGAAATAAATCGCTGAAACGGAATTGAAATCGAGGTGAGAACTTCTCACTTAATCGAATTGTTTCGATTTAAATTTTAAATAGTTAGATTTAAAATTGCTTGATTGTATGATTGAATGATAAATTATTATCTATTGATTGTTAAAATAGACATTATGCGCCGTTAGTAAGCGGAGGTTATTTATTAAAAACATATACCGCGATAATTCCATCTTGATTGGAATTGGTATTATATATGTACTTGGAGTTGATTTTCCCGCATTATATAGCGGATGAGACCCTATTGCGCCGCATAATAGCGGATAATATTTTATAAATCCCATATACCGCGATATTCCGTATTGGAACGGAATTGGTATTGTGCTAACATCTGTGGATGCAGGGAAACAGGTTGGAGGGATCCAACTGGATTCCTCACCAGTATTTATTTGATTACAGATATTGTGATATTTGTTGATTGTCATATAATGATATATGATGTCTTTGTTGTCGTGGTTGACTATTTGGTGCTGTTGCATCATTGGATCCATTTTTGAAGTTTAAAAATAACGATTTTGATTTTTAAGGGATTTTTGAAGTGATTTTTGAAAATATATGTTTTATTAAATTTTGGAATTGATTTATTTTAAATAAATAAACGTTATAATTTTTAATGTTATAAAAAAAAATTGATTTTTGTAAAATATAACTGAAATGTGATTTTTGAAATAAACAGTTGATAAATTTATAAAATAGTTTAAATTGGGATTTTTGAATTATTATAAACGATTTATATAAAAGATTTATAAAATTGATATTTATAAATTAAAATATTGGAATTATAAAACGAGTTTTTATAAGTGTTAAAATGAAGATTAATTGGATTTCATAGGTAAATGAAATTTATAGATTTATAAATTGAGAAGTTATAGAATGAATAGATTTTGTAAAATAAAAGATTTATAAGTAATTAACTTATAAATTGGATTTTGGCATTTTAATTGAGATTTTTGAATAAAGATAAATGGTTTATAGATAAGATTTATAAAATATATATTTTATAAATCAAAATAATGGAATTCTAAAAGGAGTTCTATTAATGTTGAAAATAAGGTTATAAATAAAATCTTGTAAGTAATAAGATTTATAATTTGTGAAGTTTTAAATGAACGATTTTGCAAATAAATGGATTATAAGTTCTTAAATTATAATATGGACTTCTAATATATATGAGTTATATAAATTGAATGGGATAATAAAGGAGATTTATAAATCGAAGTTTTATAAATAGAAATGGGATTTATAAACATTGTTTGTAAATTCGAAATCAATTGAATTTGATAAATCAAACATAAAAGTTATTAAAGGAGATATATTTGTGACTTTGGACAGCGAATTATCCTTAAAGTTAAATGTTGTAATAATAAGAGTTTGGTTGGGAATTTTATCCACGATTTTGGACGGTGGATAATCTTTTAATAAATGTGTAGAAACACTGAATTGGGTAAATAAAGTATATTCACGATTTTTGGACCGTGAATATATTATGAAATAAAATGGATATGTTTGGGGAAGTGATGTTTTAAATAGAATTTAAGACGATTTAAGGATGTTTTAAAATGCATTAAGCATCGAACACATAGATTTCAACATTCATTGTTGAAATAGACGTTTTCGAGAAATAAGGAAATGGTGGACTATAACACTGTCGTTATAGTAAATGATTTCTGAAAGGAAATGTTTTATATAGTATTGGGATTTATATATCTATCTTAATTTCGAATCCCTATACTAGTGATTTTGGGTCGTCGTAACGATGTTTTACGCAACATTCGTTCTAACTCAAATAAATGTGTTTGAAAGAACGTTTTCTTTAAAGAACGAAATATATACTTAATTTCATTTAAGTATATTGAATATGTTATAAATGTTGAAAATAAATGGATTTGTGAATTACTTATTTTTAAATAAGTATGGAAATGTTTTCCAATATGAAGTGAATGTTTTGAGATTTTATCTTTTAAAGATAAATTGAAAATGAATATTAGAAATCGATTTGAAAATCGTATATTCATAGATTATTTTGGAAATGTAAATTCACTATGGAATTTATAAAAGAAAGGGAATTTTTAAAAAAATAAATATTGATTTATTTTTGAAGTGTGGAAATTATATATCTTGTAAAGATATTTTTGGAAAATAAATAATTTGGGAAATTATTTGGAATCTGGTGATGTTGAGCATGCCTATTGATAGTTAAATAACTGACTATCAATATTTACCATTAAATAGGTGTTTGTTGTGATTGCTTGAATTTGAATGCTACACTTATTTTTGAATAAGCGCTCACTATTCGGGTTAGCTGGGAAAGGACCTTAGGGCCGTATAACCCATTCCGAACATGTGATACGTTGTTATGGATCGCATTTGATGACCGGTGTTGAAGACCAGATATTTGTGAAAACGGAAGGATTACCGTCGAATGTTTCTGCATCGGCTGATCTCCGATATAGAAATTTATTACCCTTTGTGATGGGAAGTCGGGTCGTGATTAGTGAATATCCGAATTGCAAGGACTTCTTTGTAAGTGCCTTCGGTTCTGTTCGATCCTGGAACAGACTTGTATGGATGTGTGTCTGACATTACAATTTGAGATGTAAAGCTGGTTTCTATCAAATATATTTCCATTGGTGGCGGAGAATTTATACTTTTAGCTTAACACCCTTAGAGGTTATGTAGTTGATGGTTACTAGTGATATATTCCCAAATTGGTAATGTGGCATACGAAGTGCTGTTGAGCATATGTTGAACAAAGCACAGCTTTTGTATAAAGCGTGGCTTTGTGGACGAGACTTCGTCGGACCTTACACCCCGGAAATGGTCAAAACAGGAAGGATGCAGCAAGGTAATTAGGGGGTAGCGCCCCTTTAGTGTATGTCATTCCTTCTGGATAGAGGTGGTATAATGGTATGGATCCCAGATACTTAACCTATATTGTTGCTGCAAATTTATTGCTTTGTGGTTATTGGAAATCGAGGATCTCAGATTTAGATCGGTTACGATCGGGGAATGACATATTCATGTCAGTAGTTACCTAGTTTGAAAGGTAACCCAGCCTTGTGTTGGCAGAGATCCGGTTAGGTTCTCGGGTCGTCTTTCCAGAGGCGTACCCACGTGGCAATGGGAAGTTCCTTGGCCTGACCATTTGTTGGAAATCCAAAGAAACAATATGATCTTGTACGGTTTTAGTTGTAGAACCTATCATTCACTTATGGTGGCGCCCCACTGTTTGGATGGTAGCTATAGTAGGCATAAGTGCGAAATGCCTATGCTGGCTAAGATTTATATCTTTACTTTCGAAATGTTTTTCTACATTATGCACTAGTAATAATATCAAATGTTTTTTTAATGCGTATCAAGCATCTTTGACTTTCATAAGGAGAAATCTACTCCGATTCTGCATTTGCATTGTGTGTGTGTGCGGGAGGCCTTATGGTAGTCTCATTTTCTAAAAAGCATTGCGAATCTATTTTAAAATTATCTTGTACTTTGTTTTAAAAATAAACTGTTTTAGTTCTCACACCAGTCACATGACTGACTCGTAGTTTATTGTTTTCCTTCCTAAACTCTGGGTGCCCACCAATTTCCACACGGGCAGTCTAGAGTTAGGTTATCAGGATATTCTGGAATTCAGGAGTTGCTGGAGGCAAGCTGGATGGCGTGGCGTATTACTAGCATATAGTATTTCTTTTCCGCTGTTTTGTTGTTGTACACCCTGATGATGTAATGTAATGTAATACGATGTAATGTAATAACTGATATAGTTCGTTGTTTAAAGATTATTCATTTATCTATTATATGTTGTTCCACTGCGATTGTGAGATTCTGATATTGTTTTGTTGTTCTTTCTGTTCTGTTCTATCTTTTCTCTGTTCTTCTACTTTTTTCTTCTTCTTTAACCATAACGGTACGGTTTTCCGGCATTCGATTGCTCGACAGTTGATACAGTGGACGTACTGATGTCGGTTTTCGAGCGTCGAAAAGTCGCAAACGTTACACTCTCTAACACTGATAAACTACCTTTATCATGTGGAAAAATTCGGAGTATATCTCTCGATTTCTAGTGAGCTCTAGTTCAAATATGAACTATATCATGACATTGTTATCATAATGTTGTGGGATTCTCAACATTTGGAATCACCTTCTAGTCAGTTATAAATTTATGCATTTATTATATATACATCATTTTTATTACGGTGCTATTCAGGGCTATGTTAGTCCTTTTTCATTGAATCAACCATGGTCTTTTATTTGAACATTTTCAACTTAAAGATTCTTAACATGAATTTATAATTGATATATTATACTTAATATCACTAATGAAAGTTTGATCTAAACACTCCTTCATAAGGAGTTCGTTGTTTCTGTAAACGGTTCTCTAGTATTTCGTAAATACACGAAAATATGCCAAACTACCATTTAGTGACATTAATTTGGATTTGATATTTTCTTCATGTAGCAAATACATAAACAAATCATGATATCATAGACAATGTAACATGTATGAGAATTCTGATTGCAATGCATAAGGAATCCATCTTACATGTTCCTCATTGAACATTTTAAAAAGGTGTCCTTGCATATCCTTTTGGGACATTCTCGATATCTTTTATATTTACTATAAAAGACATTATTTAAAAATCCAACGTTGAGTATTAAAACAATTAAAATAGATATTAACACAAGTACGCCTTTAACAATCGGTATCGTACTGTTTACATTTGGTTTAGAAATATCTATGTACCTTTTAACGTTCTTTCTTACAAGCACATGCTTCATCTGCATTTTGATCGACGATCAAACTAGTTGACATTTCTATCAAAACACTCGTTAAATTTTGATGCTTGTTGAACGACACTTTCATATTTGTTCTTGGATTATATCCAAAAAACTTACAAACCCAAGTATCATTCCTACTAACTTCGAGACACTTTAGTTGTTATGTGCAAACAGTCTATTATAAATCATTATTTAGAATTTTCCATTTGAGCACATACGTACCAAAAATAAAGTCATACTAAGCAATAATGTTTTGAGTAAACACGAACCAAATTAAGCTCATCGAATTGTGAATCTGTTACGTTAATTTCAATAATTGAAATTTACTGTGTATTCTAATCAATGTTGCTCACTATATTCCAACTGCATTTGTTTTTCACTTAAAGATATATTTGTGGCCAATAGATTATATCCCTTTGAGTGCAACAATCAAAATCATATTTTGATAATGTACTTGGAATATATTCAGATTTGCACATCATACCGTATCATAGGGTTAATACTCTTAATGGCTTAATTGACAACCAAGGATTATCTATTCTTGACAAGAATAAGAAACTCATAGTTTCTCTTAGACACTCATAGTTTCTTTCGATCTGTGAGAATACTTGTCAAATACTCTAATGTGATGTGATCACATAGGTTAGGTTAATTTCATTTTAACCCATGTAGTCAGTTTCATCTTTGGATCATATCCAAATCTAGACTAATTCCAATAATTTTTCAAAGAAACTATTTTGCTGCGAAGTTGGTATTTCATGAAACAACAGCTGTTTCTTAGTGTAAAGGAATAAGTATTCAAAAACACTTTATGAATTTCTTTATATACAAAATTAATTTGATTTTAGTTTACAATACTTGTGTTCACAACATAAACTAGTCATCCAACGACTATTATACCCAACTTCTTATGGGAGATTCATGCAAGATCAATTACGTATAATTATTACATGCAGTCTTTCGACTCACACAACCCACCAACTCTTTGTCCTAGGACATGGCGGAGTTCCTTATAAACCCATATCTTGCATGATTTTGTAACCTATTATTTGGAAGATGTTAATTTTAATCTTGTGTACTACTCTTAAGTACACACCTTATAGAAAGAGTTTATCAGCTTCAGTCATCATTAATCATGCTTTATCCAAAAAAGTTCGACTACTGCTTATCAATACATCATTATGTATTATAGAGAGAAGTACTATTGAGAATGAATCTTTATTCATTTTAGGTATGTTTAGAACTCTTTTCAATATGCTTACTCACATGACTCGAATCAATTCTTTTGCATGTTATATTATTTACTTCCATTTTATATTCTATGAACTTATCATAGACTTATACATGTGTATAAAATTCACATATTCTTGTTTGTGATAACTCATCGGTGAATATGATGACTTATGTGGAATAGTTTTAATATTAATAGACTTACGATTGCATACATCTATATGTATCAATCCTAAGAGTTCATTAACTTTTATGCTTCCCCACTAAATGGGTGCATACCCTATAATTGTTTGTGATATAATTAACCAATATCATATGATTCATAATCAAATAAAAAAAGTTAATTCTCAAAACTATGGTTTAGTCTATAATTCCAAAGTAATTGTAAATAATTTTAGATACTTCGATATTTCCAATGCATCACTTTTGTTGAGAAAAACCATACCACATTGTAATTTTATTTCATAATGAATATTCATAAAATTCACTTTAAAATGTAATTACGTCTATTTTTCACTCGATGCTAATAAATAGTCATTACTTCATAAATAATGTTCGGTACGTTTTACGAAAACAATTTTCATAATTTGATGCAATTAATAAGTGTTATATGGCATGCTTCCTCTATTTCCACCATTATTGTAATAACATACTAAATTTGAAGGTCTGTCATTCACTTAATATGGATTATTTATTTCATAGACTATAACTAGTTTACAACAAGAGTTCTTTGATCAAATACCTTGAACTCAAATCATAGAAAACAATTTCTATACAAAAATACATTTTGGATTAAAAATCATATTTCTTATTCCAATATTAAGTATCAATTATTATTTTACAATTCTCGTTTTCGATGTTTTTTATGAAGCAGAAGTGACCATTCACTCTCTTTATCCCAACTATACCTTTAGTCACATCTAATCTTACACATTCATTTTCTTTCTAAATGGTCGAACCATTAAAAAGAAAATACTTACTACAACATCTTAACAAACTATTTACCAAAGCGTACTCAAACATCCTTAACATTAAGGACATCAAATATGTTGCACTTTGCATAAACTAATCAAGCTGACATTTCAATGATCGAATTCCTAGATCTTTATTATAGTTTAGGTCTAGTGTTACAATTAACACAATGCGATCTTTATTGTAATCAACCAAATTGAATACTTGAACACGTAGTATGATTTACTAGTTTGGTTTGAAAACTAATTTCATCAAAGTATCAAACATTATGAACAATGATCGTTTAACCTACAATACTTATATGCGATAGCATATGGATCAAATATCCATGTCTTGTATTACTTTTGAGTTTGGAACTCATACAATGCAACACACGATCTTGATCGAATAAAAATGTAAGTGACCAAATTACGAATGTACTAAGTAGTTGTAAAATTAGGTATAGAAGACATTATCATGCAAGAAGTTTTTAATAGAAAGTATTTGTGTGTGTACTATTTCTACTTGTCGTAATGTACTAAGTAGTTGTAAAATTAGATACTTGCACGAGTATAGAAAACACTAACATGCAAGAAGTTTTTAATAGTATATATATATTATATTTCTATTTGTCAATCTTCAATTCAGTTCATTTATACATCTCAATTGATGAACATTTTATCAACCGTATTACATGCACAAATTTATCAATATAGTTTACTATGACATTACATGGCATATGTTCTTACAATGTTAGAAAGGTTAAATGTAATCATTTCAATTTTATAGTAATGCTCCCACTAGTCTTTTATGTTTTTCCAAAACATAAGTCGAAACATAGAAGTCTTTCGACTTCACTACTAGGTCCTAGGAATCATCCATCTTGGAATTCTGACCTTGAGTCTGCTCAACAAGTCATAGCTCCATGCATGATAGATAACTCTTTATCGGTTGTATCATATGCAAATCCTAAACCTTTGGTTCCTTGTCCTAATTCTGCTTTGACCTTGAGTCTGCTCAACAAATTGAAATGAAATTATTCACTAATGCTCATCATATCGTGATGGCCTAAGTATAGCATATGTACCTTGAGTCTGCTCAACAATACATATAATTATCTTACCTTATTTATTCAATATATTAATAATACTACACATAACATCCCTAGCTTGAGTCTGCTCAATAACTAAGAAGTATGCAAAGTAATTTATTAATATATATATATGGTAGTGGACACCACTATATTGATGATTCATAATCTTTAATATTTAATATTAAGTGATATCGACTTATGGAATAATATAATTCTTATAAATTACTCTGGTGATTCAAGTATCGGACACATTGGAAATTATGGTATACTTACATTTATGTACATTTTTATGCCTTAATTCTGTTTAAGGTTTCTTTAATATTCTATCTTTAACTTATACATTCATATTATATAAGTTTTACTATTACATAACTTTTATATTTTATATTACTTATATAATAGTCTTATGTATAACGTTATATTGATTAAATCTTATTTTATTAATTATAAGTAATTAACATTTTAATTAATTTCATATTAATATAACCTTTAATTAATTAGTATTACGTATTTATCTTATATATGTGTATATTCATTTAATTAATCAACCTTTAATTAATTTTATTTAATTAAATTTTTTAATTAATTTTGAAATGCATTTATACACATACATGTATACTTATATTAATTTAACATTTTAAAACAGCATAAGTTATGTCATCGTATAAATACATGTATATATATTTGGTAATTAACTAAATTATTTAACTAATATATATTATTAATCATATTAATAAATTTTAAATTTCAAAATTAACTTATATTGATTTTCAAATTTGTTCAAAATTACAACTTTATAATATGTGTTTTGTTTTAAATTTTAATTTTTAAAATAATTTGAAAACTTATGTTATAACATTTATAATATTTTTATTATTTTAAATTTAATTTTTAAATTAAAAAAATTATTTTAATTTCAAAATAATTTTGTAATTTGCCAAAGGCCCAATTTAAATTTGGGCCTTTTCTACTAGGGATTACCTTTTAAGCTTACCACATCATTTTGGGATTGGCTAATAGCCAGGTAGAGTACTTGATTATCCAAATCTAAACTAAAACACTACTTTTCTAAACACCCTGCCATGGGAAAATATTTTAGAGGACAAATTATCTTAATAATTGAATACCAAGGACATAAGCCTATTTTTTCTACAAGAGCAAGCCCAAAGCCCATCGTTCAAGCGTTATGCCCATCATTTAATTTTTGCAGTATCCGCCAAAAGCCTCATTCTCTTTCTCCAGTCCATCTTACGTTGACCATACTTATTCTCTATCACAAATTCATCCTCTACCAGTCATCCTAAGGTCCGACTAAGATCCGATAAAAAAATCCAGTACTCAGCTTCTTTTGGCAACCATAAACGTCGCCTAATTTTCAATTCTCTATTCAACCTCCTCCAGCCTTGCCATCCATTCTGTCTAATCCAAGTGGTAATTACTCTTACCTAGAATATGATGTAGAAGGTTTCACTACAAAAGATGGCCAATGCTCTTTTAGATCATTCAAATCCACGTTCATGCCAAAATTTTCCGCTAGGGGATAGGGTTTAGTCTCAAAAAAGTATGCAACCACTTAAAGCCCCACTAATCAGGTATATAAATTTATTTATTACAAAATCCAATATTCAGTAGCAGTTTGATTAGAATTCATGCCGGGTTATTTTATAAATTATTTCGACGGTTATTTATAATAAAATTAATACGTATATATATCTAAAAATGATAACTAGTTTCCCTTTAATCTAAGTTGATTATTTATATCTAAAAATGATGCATAATAAATTTAATTATTTAGTTGATCGTCATTTATGACAAAAATGATACCAAAATAGTGCAAATTTGATGCCTAATAGCTGTTTGATTGGAATTCATGCTTGGTTATTTTAGAAATTATTTTGACTATTATTTATAACAAAACTGATACATATACGTATGTGTGTGTATGCAAAACTGATACCTAGTTTCCGTTTGAAAAAATTTAATGCTCTGTAATTTTAATTATTTATTTGACTATCATATATGACAAAAATGATACCAGAATAACGCAAAACTGATACCTAGTACCTATTTGTTTATAGTTGATGCTTACTTCCTTTATAAATTTTTTGACTTTTATTTATATCAAAACTAATACCTATATATAAGTAAAAATGATACTCAATTTCTGCTTGATATAAGTTGATGCTCTATAATTTTAATTTTTCATGATTATCATGTACTACAAAATTGGTACCAATACTTTGCAAAACTAATACCATGTAGCCAATTGTTTGGAGTTGATGCCTAGGTATTTTATAAATTATTTTGACTATAATCTATATCAAAACCGATACTGTAATGTTTGCAAAAATGATACATAATATTGATACTAAAACTGCTAATTATTTTATTCAAAGCATATGGTCTTTTTGCACCATTATTTCTTAAATCCAATGTTGTATATTTGTTATATACCTAAGACAATGCAAACTGATACTAACTATATTTTGCTCTAAACAGGGTTGACCGCTGTTATCCTACCTTTTAGTCAAGTCTGGGATATCAACAAATTGGTTAGAAAGGATGGATATCAGGATTGGAGATCGATTGGAAACAAGTTTATGATCGATATCATGAAAATTTGATCGAGATCCAATCAAGATGGGATCGATTGGGAACAAGGCTAGGAGAGGCTACATTTCAAATTTCAGGTCAATCGGAGTTCGTATGCTTGAGATATGGATGGATCAACATTGGTAAGAAATGGATAGCGTCGATGTTGGTTCATACCAATCGACGCAGGCTCGGCTATCTGCTTCGGATCGTTACTTTCATATCGATCAAGCAACGTTCTCAATATCAGTCGGGGTGGAAATAGCAGCATGCTTCGAATCGATGGTTTTGCATCGATACAACATGCATCGAATTGGTTGGACTCGGCATCGGTACAACATGCTATTTCGTATCAACAAGGCCGGGATCGATACGAAGTACGAGCAGGGGTTTGGAAGAGCGCCTCGTATCGATCAAGTATTGGATGCATACGAAGGATGTATGCATAGGATCGATATGAAATGTGGAGCGGCCAAAGGATATGAAGAAACAAAGCTCGATCGATATGAAGAGTACAGATACGAACAAGAGCAAGGGATCGATACAAAATAGGCATTGAATCATCGATAGGAATTGGGCGTCTCAGATCGATATGAAAGAAACGTGTTTGAATGAAGAAGCAGTCAACTCGACATCAAAAGTGGATCTTCCCTGGGTTTTCAAGCCACGTCATCCATGCGAACTACATCGATACGAGAGGAGGATGTGGAGCTTTAGATCGATAATCGAATGTGGTAGCCAACTTATAAACACAAACTTGCATCGATCATAACTCAAAATCTACATGTCCAAATGCTACCAAATTTTCACAGGAGCTTGTGTACAACATGAAGAATGTTCACTATCAATCTCGACTCGATTGGACAAAATTTAGATCGATAAGAAATTCGTTCGTATCGATCACGGACCGATTGCAAGTGTCATGGGATCGATCACGTGGGCCCGCCCATGTGAGAGGAGTCTTCCGAGACCTGGGCGAGATATTTGCAGCCTACACCTATAAATGCAGTCCAAGAGCTTCAGGAAAGGGGTCTTCTTCTCCTTTTAAAACACGGAAGCTCTGTCATTTTTGTGATTGATAAGAAAGGCTTGTAATTGTAATTACAGTACAAAGGTAATAAAAAGGATTGACTCAAAGTGGACGTAGGCCGGATTGCCGAACCACTATAAACCTTGTGTTCTTTCCTGCTTTCTTCCATTTGAACTTTACGGTTTCTTCATTTTTATTCTCTACTCTATCTTGATCTAAGATCTGTGTTTGAATATTGTGGATCTGTGTGTAATCACTAGTGCTATCGTGGCTTTTGAGGTTTGTGACCAATTTTGGCGCAAACATTTTGGTGCTTTCACTGAGAAAACTAGCGCTCGCTATCCCAGATTCGAAGTTCAGATTTGGAAAGCTAAAGGACCGGATCTAAAAGAGACCATGATTAGGCAATCAACTAGAAGACAAAGGACTGAAAGGAGTCAGCATGAAGGGAGTCAGGAGGCTTCTTCGGGAGCAAATCATGCATCGATCTTCATCACCAGAGACGAGATGGAAACGATGCTCAAGAGACAAGAGGTGATGATGCAGAACCTACTTCGATAATTGGACAAGTTGGAGTGCAAAGTCAATTTAACACAACTACAAGAGATGTTTGATATAGGGATCAGGAGCACGGAGCAACCAGAGTTCAAAATGGAGCAGGACCATACGGCACAGCACCAGAACTAAGGGCACTCACCCAGAGCCTGATCCAATCCCGAGCAGAGTACTAGATGGAGCCGAGCAACATGGCACTGATAGAGGAATGAATGCTTGCCCAGGAGAGTATATTACAGGATTCCCTCATGAGCACGGGGAGCAGATCGGAGGCAATGGACCCGGACTGCAGCTTGGTGACAGGATAGATTGGTAGAGATGGTTAGGTGAGCCATGAGAGGTGGATTGGTGAATAGAGACTTGGAGGATGTGAATAGGAGTCCTTTTTCTCCCAGGATCAGGCATGCTAGGAACCTGCCAAATTTCAAATACCGACACCGGAGATATATGACGGGAGAACGGATCCTAATGTTCAATTGACAAGGTACATGAGGCATATAGAAGTGCTGGAGGCATCGGAGGAGGTCATGGCATGATGCACCCCTTTGTATTTGACAAATATTGCAGCATTATGGTTCAAACAACCAGAAGATGGCTCCATTTGCACATGGGTAGAGCAAATTTGAAAGGTTTATAAGGCAGTTTTGGGTCCACATAGTCCGACCCAAGAATGTGATGACTTGACATCGATGAAACAAAGGAAAGGAGAGTCGCTCAGGGATTCCTTAACCAGATTCAATGCGGTAGTGGCTTCGGTGGATCGACCTGATCCATCCATGGTTTTGATGGCGGCAGTTTTGGGAATTATAGATAATTTAGATTTTAAGATATCGTTGGAACGGGACCCATTGAGGGATCTCGGGGAGTTCTACCATGAGGTGGAAAGGTTTCTGAGGCAAGAAGATGTGCAGGCTGAGAGAGAAGGGAGAGAGGCTAAAGCTTATGCAGTGAGGGGTAGAGCTCCACCTAGGGAGGACCCATTAAAAGATGATAAAGAAAAAAGGAAAATGAATGACAATGGTAGCACGACGAAAAGGCAGTGGAGGGAGTCAAAGTTTTCTTCTTACACGGATCTAACTGAAACACTAGAAAGGATTTACTTGGATACTCGCGGATGCCTCCAGTATCGAAAGCCGGCAAGAAGGGAACCTTCTAAATACGAGCGAGCATTGGGAAAGCATTGCATATTCCACCAGCTAAATGGGCACAACACGAATGACTATAAACATTTGAAGAATATCGTTGAGGTGCATATGAGGAATGGTCATCTGCGACAATATGTAAGGAATCGAGCTGTGGCAATGGAACAGGAGCAGCCACCACCAACAACGAACGAGGATGCCACTAGATCTTGGAATCGTCGGCTCGTCATCAACTAAATAAATTTATGGCATTGAACAAGTAATAGTGGTCGAAGTAATACGGCTAAATCGCTTACACATGTATGGGATCGAGGACGGTCCCTAGGCATGTCTAAGATGATGACATACCATATTTCTATGAAATCTTGTTTTCTTTCTACTTTTCTACAAATTTTGGTTCTTTCTTTGGTTGCATGGGCACTTGTTTAGTTTTCCCTGTTTGTTTAGACTTTCAATTCGTTAACAGGATTCTGTAACAAGTGGATATGGATTAATGTAATAAATAATACAGGCCTTGCGATTACGGTCCCGACTGGAGAGATGGGGCAGTAATCGCAAATAACGAGTCCCTTCATCGAAAAGCGATGGAATGGACTGAAACAAAATATAAAAGTCCTTGGTCGGAGAATATAAAAGTCCATGGCCGGAGAGCCGAGACCGGAGTATAAAAGTCCTTGGCCGAAGAGCCGAGGCCGTAGAACATAAAAGCCCTCGATCGGAGAGTCGGGGTCGGAATAGGATAATTGGACCCGGAGAGGTGCTGGATTCGGATTTTGACTTGGGATAAATGGACCCAGTAAGGTCCTGGATTTGGCAAAGGGCCCGGAGCGGTCTCGAATTTGGATATCAACCCAGAAAGGTTATGGATTTGGTTATTGGTCATTGGATAGATTAAAGATCAGCTGATGGATTCAGATAGCTACAGAATTGGCTAATGATGTGGTTATAGAACTTCAAATTAGACATCGACTTGGAGCAGTCAGGGACTTGGATATAGCTATGGCATTTGGATAGGATGGCTTAGTAATAGACTGGATTATGGATCAGATGGAATGGCTATAGATGGAATATGGACTTCCGATGTCAAAATCGAAACTTTTCATAACACACCATCTTACCACAAGGCATGTTTTGGGGGGCAAATGTTATCCCACTTTTTAGTCAAGGCCAGTATATCAACAAATTGGTTGAAAAGGATGGGTATCAAGACTAGAGATCGACTAGAAACAAGGTTATGATCGATATCGTCAAAATTTGATCGAGCTCCAATCAAGACGAGATCGATTGGGAACGATTAACAAGGATAGGAGGGGCTACATTTCAAATTTTAGTTCAATCAGAATTCATATGCTTGAGATATGGATGGATCGATAATGGTAAGAAATTGTTCGCATCGATGTTGGTTCTCATCGATCGACGCAGGTTAGGCTATCTACTTTGGATCGATACTTTCGTATCGATGAAGCAACGTACTCAGTATCGGTCAGGATGGAAACAGCAACATGCTTCGAATTGATGGTTTCACATCGATACAACATGCATCGAATTGGCTGGACTCGGCATCAGTACGGCAGGCCATTTCGTATCGATCAAGGCTGGGATCGATACGAAGTACGAGCAGGGGTTTGGAAGAGCGCTTCGTATGGATCAAGTATTGGATCGATATGAAGGATGTATGCATAGGATCGATACGAATAGAGGAGCGGCCAAAGGATATGAAGGAACAAAGATTGATCGATACGAAGAGTATGGACATGAACAAGAGCAGGGATCGATATAAAATAGTCATTGAATCATTGATACGAAGTAGGCGTCTCAGATCGATACGAAGGAAACATGTTTGAATGAAGAAGCAGTCAACTCAGCAACAAAAGTGGATCTCCCTTGGGTTTTCATGCCACGTCATCAATGCAAACTACATCGACACGAATAGAGGAGAATGCAGAGCTTTGGATCGGTACCAACGCGACGTCCAACTTATAAATACAAACTTGCATCAATTATAACTCAAAATTTACAAGTCCAAATGCTACTAAATTTTCATAGGAGCTTGCGTACAACCTAAAGAATGTACATCATCGATTTTGACTCGATTGGAAAAAATTTTGATTGATACAAAATTCATTCCTATCGATCACGGACCGAGTGCAAATGTTATGGGATCGATCAAGTGGGCCCACCCACGTGAGAGAAGGAGTCTCCCGAGATCTGGATGGGATATTTGTAGCTTATACCTATAAATAGCAGACTAAGAGCTTCAGGAAAGGGATCATCTTCTCCTTTTAAAACGCAGAAGCTCTGTCATTTTTGTGATTGATACGAAACGCTTGTAATTGTAATTACAGTACAAAGGCAATAAAAAGGATTGATTCAAAGTGGACGTAGACCAAATTGTCGAACCACTATAAACCTTGTGTTCTTTCCTGCTTTCTTCCATTTGAACTTTATTGTTTCTTCATTTTTTTCTCTGCTTTATCTGGATCTGAGATTTGTGTTTGAATATTTTGGATCTATGTGTAATCATTGGTGCTTTCACGGCTTTTGTGGTTTGTGAACAATTTTGGCACAAACAATTGCGGTATATATGTCTTGATATTCAACATACTATTGAACAGAAGCCAAATACCGATCAAAATAAAATCTGAACAAATGTTGCCAACAAGAGCAAGAATTGTGTATGACATATTGATGGATAATTATCACCACTAGAATTAAATCAAGTTCATGTCAACATTAGAAGAAGAAAATAGAAAGAACTAAATTTTTTGTGAAAACTGGTGTGATGCTCAGTTCAACTAATATACATTTGAAATGTTGTGATGGAACCAATTGAATTTAGCTTTGTTTTCATGTAGATATAAACACTTGTTGAAATATGATAGTTTGTCATAAAAACTATGATCTTATTTCTAATGTTGTAAAAATAAGCTTTGTTTAACTTTTATTACATGTGATGTTATGAATGTATTTCATATTACTTTATATATGAAACAGATACTATAGTGTGCATGAACTGATACAATTTTCGTCATACCTGAAAATGATACTGATATTTATATAATAAAAAACTGATACCATTTTCTATTATACCTAAAACTGATAATAATTGCACGCAAAAACTAATATTATATTTTGTAATACTTGAAACTGGTACTAGTAGCATGTAAAAGTTGATACCACATTTTTACATGCATGAAACTGATACTAATAGTTTCAAAAACTGATACTAAACGACTAATATTGAATAAACTAACCAACGTCACCACATAACCCGCAAACAAACAAATAATAAAACTGTTACCAGTTATACTACAAAATTGATATTTAAAATGAAACTACAAATATTACTATATACGTACGAACAAATAAATAATAAAACTGATATTGTTTATGCTACAAAGCTGGCATTGTAAACGAAACTACAGATGGTACTATATAATCAAGTTCGATTACAAAGAGTAAATCAATGATAAATTAAAAAATTTCTAAACCAATAAACTTTTATAACCAAGTTCAATTACATAAAATTGCCAAAAAAGTCATACAACGAAGAATAAATCTCAACAAATTCATAAAAACATGAAAAACATATCATATCTTTTTAGAAGCTTGACAATTACGCTTATTATGATCGAATTCCTTGCGTACGCCACACATTTATTTGGATATTTTCAAATTATGCAGATCCTCCTTTTCATTTTATAGAAGATCTACCAGCACCACATTTCTCTTTGGGTGGCTTAATAACATCTTCAATGCTTGCATCAACAGTAGGCTTATCAAAATTAGGAATAAGATTAATAGCATTAACATAAGAAGAACGATAAACATCCACAGCAAAATAATACAGAACATTTTCTTGAAGCATTTATTCTATGCGAAGATGGCGATAATTATGAAAGGATGAAGGAAAAACTTCACGAACACCTAAAATCAAACCTTGACGGCAATTGGACATAAAAACCGAATGACGATCTTCTTGAAGCATTTTTTAAATGATTCAAAAACCATTTCCAATTATCCACATTTTCTAAATAAACTACACCTTAGCTATAGGAAAAAAACTTGCAAATAAGAAAACATTAAAACAAAATTTAATTAAGTGTTAACTTAAAATTGATACCTAAAAATTGTTACCTGAAAACTAATACCTAAAAACTAATACCTAAACCCGATAGCTAAATTCCGATACTATATAGTAAAACATATTTAAATTTTGATACCTAAAAATTGATACTAAGAAATAATCTAATAAACACCAATGCCAAAAATGTAATACTACAAAATATCATTTTTCACAACAGCTGATACTAAAAAGTATCAACCAAGATAACTTTATTCTCAAGCACGTAAGAAATCTCAATGGGCAATGGAGTAAATTGAGACCAATAACGAAAACCTTCATCCTTTAGATCATAAAAAGAATAATCAAAGGATAACCGAGTGCTGAAAGTATAATTATCGAATACACATAAAAGAAGAAGACTGTTGTCACCACTGCAAAAAAAACATTAGCAAAAAAATG
This sequence comes from Allium cepa, assembly GCA_030765085.1. NCBI lineage: Eukaryota > Viridiplantae > Streptophyta > Magnoliopsida > Asparagales > Amaryllidaceae > Allium > Allium cepa. Next base: position 408,121,950 of record CM060928.1, on the reverse strand, counting down.
TTTGCTTCAAATTATCATTTATTCTAGTACAATAATTTTCTTTATACAACAAATATCACTAAAAAACAGATTCTCAAACAGACTTGTCATGATATAAAGTATATAAAACTGATCCTCAAATTAGGAATAAAACCGATACTCAAACGGACTTCATTAATTGTTTGATACTAACAAAATACTAACTCAACTCATTAGTTTTTTGGTGCATGTCATCAAATTTACATTGTAACAACTTAATTTCTTTATGTATTCAAACAAATGAAACATTAAAAAACTTCCACACTATATTAGTGTGAAAAATGATACTAAGAAAAAAAAATATACCTAAAAACCGATCCTTATAGAAACGAATATAGCTCTCAAATTCTCAAAATCAACTCTGTCTCTTCCTCAAACAAATACTTTTTTAGTTCAAAGTCCAGATAAGTTTATTAAATTTCCATGTTTCTTCTTTTGCTTCCAACTGAAACCCAAATTGATGAACTATCGAATTAAGTAACTGGCAATTAGTTCATTCGTCGCCATCTAAGTTTGCCCTCTCCTTACTATGCAAATTGAAGTGAGATTATTTGGGTTTCAAAAAGGATGTCTCATGCTTACGGTTAGAATATTACGAAAAGGAGAGAGCTTTGGAGTTGGAAATTGAATGATGGAGTTATTCTTTTATGGTCACTCAGAAGAAGAAGAAGGAGCACGGTTTAGGGCTAGAATGTAGAATTAAATTTTTTTTTTTACTCAAGGGATATTATTAATGGGCTGTACTTAGTACTAACAAAGCTCTAAAATTTGTCCTCTAGAATATTTTTCTTCCCTACTATATGGGTAGGATTTAATTAGTTAACCCTAACATGACTAATTTAGACTGTTAGGCTATTGGGCTCTGATACCATTATTGAAACGAGGCCATCCCGCAGCAAAAGTTATGGGTGAATTTCAAAAAAAATCCCTTATTTGATCTATATGGACCTATGGAGTCTAATTTATTTAGAACATTTCAAAATTTTATCTAAATAAAATCTCTTATTTTATTTAAATCTATATACTACATACAATTTTGTTTTATTTATATTTTATACATATGAATGTACAATGTATCACATCCATATATTTATTTATGTCCATGCATAACATGATTATCGTGCAAGGTATAATTTGCAGGTGTATAGATGTTGGGATTTACATCTCAACGGACATGTTAGCTCACCCGATATATATCATATGTTATCCAAATATATGTATATATTTAAACTTATTATTTGTATAAATATTACAAATCTATATATATGTATATAAATATACAAACATACATGTTAATTTTACTTAAATAATTTTAATAGAATGAAAACATTGAAACATACATATAAATATATGTAAAATTTATATATATATATATATATATATGTAAAATATTTATAATTTATATATATGTTTATTATTATAGTAAATTTTAAGATAATATATACGTACCTAATATATAAAAAGTTGAACTAATATACATATACGCATGTGTACATATATATATATATAAGCATATTCATAACTTCTAAATGTATATATTTATATACATATACATATGTATATACATATATATTAGTTTATTTTTATTTTTATACATATCAAAATCATATGCATAACACAATAAAATTTTATCACATTAATATACATATATATATATATATATATATATATATTGATTTATTAGTCAAAAATCAATAAATATCAATAAAAATATTCTAAAAGCATTTTATTCAAATTTCAAGTTTCCCTAAAATCTAATATGATATTTTAAGGTTTAAAAAGATTTCATAATTTTCTCGATCAAAATGTAATTTTTATCAATTAGTTATTTTCCATTGTATATTGTAATAATTTATAAAAAAGGTAAATTTGAGTTTTTAATTCTCATTTTCTAAACGAAAGCTCATTTCATGATAAAATAATTTTATAAAATTTAAAAATTAATTTTTGAAATGTTTTTTCTTTTACATGAATTATTTAGATAGTATATTGATCTAAATAATATTAATAATATTAAATAATAGTAAATAATTATCAAAAATATTTTACAACTGCCACAGATTATAATTACTATAAATATACTTGTATGAAAAATATATGTTCAATTACTACCATGAAATGATGTTATAAATAAATATAAACCATATAAGTATAATTAAATGATACATTTATATGTATATATTAATTAATAAAATGGTTATTATTATCACTAAAATATTCGGCTATGCATATCTGATCTATATATGAAAAAGAAAGGATAAGACAAAGATAACCGATATAGTATGCGACAACATCAATACATAGAAGAATTGTCACTTAACTAACAATATAATGATAATATTTATGAATAATAAAATGTTATCCAAATATTTTAAACTATATAATAATATAAAAACATACTTAAAATCAATGCCTTGAAGCATGCCTTGTAATGGTGAACTCTTTCTCCTTTGAAAGCATTTCGAGTAGGCGAATTGCTAATCCTTCAACGATAGACCTTTAATTACCAAATACCATTCGTTGTTGAATTGATTTGAGTTTGATTTTCATAAGCTCCTAGGAGATGAAGTCGACCAGTTATGCATGGGAATAATGGTAGCCAAATGAATTATTTTTTCAATTAGGGTTAGATGTGTTTAAATAGTGGATGGAAGAGTAAAAATAATGGATCATATCTCATGCCAATTCTCTCTAAATCTATACTATCCAATTCTAACTTCTCTAATCTATTTGGAGTTGCACCCTATAGCCATCATTACAGCCAAAGATACCAACCCATCATCATGGCTAATATCACATTTAAGCCAAAAGAAATATCACCTGAACAAATCTAATTTAATTGCATATCAATATCATATAATGATCGAAGTATTTATAACTATTATAAATATGTTCAATAATATTTATTCCTCAAATCATCTTCAAAACTATACAACAATTAATATTTCATAAATATTGATTAATTTATAACAATTATAAACTAGTAAAATCGTTCAGTCAAAAGAGAATTCATCATTTTGGTTGTGTGACTCGCTAGGTATAAAATTTTTGAGAGAAATGTGTGATCCTCTAATAAAAGAGGAGAGTACACATGAAGCTATATATATAACACATAAAATGGTGCTGCCAACATGCCTGGCAGGTGAAAAGTCCATGTACTAGAAACAAATAAAGAAAAAGATACCCCTATAATGAGCTCCGGCAAAGCCATCGTCCATTACACCTAATACCGAGCTCCGGCAAGGCCACCGCCCATTAAACCCTAATACCGAGCTTCGGCAAGGCCACCGCCCATTAATAAGGTGTTGGAGGTATCTAGAAAACTGAACAAGCCAAAAATCCGGAGAATGAAAGCCAACATCATCAGAAAAGAGACTCTATGAAACTGCCTCAGAAGAGATAGGCAAATCTCGAATAAGAAATGATCCATAAAGAAGAACTCCAAAAATGATCCATAAAGAACTTCACTCCGAAGACACGGAATATCTGAAAGAAATGCCTGACGCCATCAGAACTCCTAGGAATAGCTATCTTGCACACCTATATAAAGATGCTAGCAATCCTGCAAACCTGAAAAGATTAACTAGCAACCTACCTAATCCAAACTTGAAACAAAACTGTGAAACATAATTAGTATGAAACACATATATGTATATAAATAGAATTTATATACATATATGCAAGAATAAAATCTAATGAGAAAAATAAAGAAAATATAAACTAGTACCAAAAACTAACAATTCTAAAAAGCAAAGGAAATATGAACCAAACAGAAAAATGTAAACGAGTAAAAAACTAACTTTACTAGAAACAACTTTAAGGACCTATGATAGGAAGAAAATTAGTATGCATCATGTAAACATCATTTAAATTAGAAATGGCATTAATATAATTATTATTAGAGTCAAAACTATTAATGTTATGTATGAATGTATTAATATTATTGCTAACCTTTATAAGATATTCCTTAAAACAATTGTTTTTGGCTAATTTATATTTAAGATTTGAGACCCAATTTAAGCAAAAAGATGAAATTTAAAAAAAATCAAATTATTACAGCGAATATAGTTATAATTAAAAATTCTTTGATTTCTCCCAAACCAAATGTACCAACTAGATATAGTGAATAGAGTATCAAGCAAGTATTTATTATCCTTACTAAACTTAAATCTAAAATTATTCCAATAGAAAAAACTATCAGCAACACTAGAACTAATTTTATACTCAAAAATATTAAGGGTATTCATAAGAATCAAATGAGTATCCATGCATTCGTAATAAATATGATTAATATCTTCAAAATGAATATTAAAAAAATAACATTTATTATCAACGTGAATATTTTTTCTTTTTAAAAATTCTATTGTATTTAGTTTACCATGAATGATAAGCCATATGTGAATTTTAGCATTTGGAGGAGCGTTAGACTTCCAGATAAATTTAAAACAATTGACAATTAGACCCGAAAAGTTAATATATTTGTAAAGGAATTTGTAGAATATTTCTTACTATTATCCCACTCCCAACTAATATAATCATTATCGTTGCCAATATTATAAAGATTTAATCCAGCATAAAGCAAATTAAGCTGTCTAAGGGTTGAACCTACTAAAATTCTGTTAAAACTGAAAATCCAAGAAGGATCATTTTCAGAATTAAAAACTTCAGATATAAGTGCATATTTAAAGTTACAAATATCATACAATTCTTTGAACTCATTCCTAAGAGGAGTAGCGGAAATCCAACTATCATGCCAAAAGGATGTATTATTACCGGAGTGAACAATAATTTAACTCCTAAGTTAAAAATCTCACTACATTTTTAAATGGATTTCCAAAAATAAGATTGTTTATGAGTAATCGAAGGACTAATATTATAGAAATTGTTACTACCATTGTAGTAATATTTAGAAACAATCTCCTTCCAAATGGCATTATCATTGGTATCTCTGAATTTCCATAACCATTTACCAAGAAGAGACAAATTCATATTACGTAGATTAATGACTCCTAAACCACCATCTTTTTTGGACTTACAGATAGTTTCCCAATTCGGACTTAAATATGACTCCATAGGTAATCTCTTCTAATTTTATATATTTTATCTATCACCCAATTCGGAAAAAGATGCATAGACATCCAACAGATAGGCAGAGCTGATAAAACAGAATTAATTAAAACCAGTCTACCTGCTCTAGATATTAATCTCCTATTCCAGTTAGCAATCCTATTTTTGATTTTATCTATGATTATTAACCAATCATCATGTTTAAGTTTTGTAGGTCTAATAACAAAACCAAGATAGTCAAATGGAAAATTCATAGTTTTACAATTTAAAGTATTTGCAACTAAATTTTCAACTTTTTCAAAACCGTTTAAAACTAAAACAGAACTTTTATCAAAATTTATTTTTAAACCCAATAAAAGTTCGAAACTATAAAGAATAAACTTAAGAGCAATTATATGTCTAGGAAGATGAGAGAAAAAAAGAAAAGTACCATCTGCAAATTGGAGGACTGACAAATCATAACTCGAAATATCATTACCAATATTACCCAGAAAATTATTGTCGACTGCATTTTTAATAATCTTAGAAAAAAGTCAGCCGCTAAATTAAACAGAAGGGGCGCTAATGGGTCCCCTTGCCTTAAACCTCTCTTAGGTTGAATTTTATTACCTAAATATCATTTACCATAATACTAGAGTTACCAGTTTTAAGCAAGATCATGATCCAGTTAATCCATCTATTACTAAAGCCTCTGGCATGAAAAATATCTATAAAAAATCCCAATCAATGGAATCAAAAGCCTTAGCAAAGTCTAATTTTAAAATAGCACAAATAATATTATTCTTACAACAATGATTAATGTATTCTTGAACAACTACAACACCATCTGCGATATTTTTTCCTTTTATGAAAGCTGATTGAGAACAGTCAATTAGAGCATTCATTTTTAAACTAAGTCTATTAGCTAAAACTTTAGAATAATTTTAACTGAGCAATTAATCAAAGTAATGGGTCTAAAATCTTTTAAAGTATTAGCACCTACTTTTTTGTGTAATAAAATAACATTAGCAAAATTAAATCTACCTAATTGGAGATTTCCATTATAAAATTCATTAAACATACTAATTAAGTCTACTTTTAAAACTTCCCAAAAAGCTTTATAAAAGAAAATTGGAAACCCATCCAAACCCGGGGATTTATCACCCGGTAAATCAAAAATGGCTTTTCGGATTTCCTCTTCGGTAAAGGGAACATCTAATTCAGAAAGATTAATATTAGAGACAGTCGGATAAAGTTCATTCCATCGAACACTAATTCTATGCTTATTTTTGTTGCTAAAAATATCTTTAAAATAATCTGTGAAAGCCTTATTGAGGTCTCGTTGATCAACTAATTCCATATTATTAACTAAAATGGAATTAATTGTATTACTATGTTTTCTACTGTTGGCCATATTATGAAAAAATGGTATTATTATCACCTTCATTGATCCACTGAATTTTTGATCTCTGTTTCCACATCACTTCCACTTTTTCAAGAATAGCCCTCGCCAGGTATAAATTTTGTCAGCGCTTAATATCATGTGGGGTTAGAGATGCTTATGTAAAAGAAGAAAAGGAGAGAAGGACAGATCTCGTCTCTTACTCATTCTCCTTTAATCTTAGCCATCTACTATCAAGCCCTTCTAACCATCATTTGAGCCATCCTTAGCTCATGTTGTTGCCGAAAATATCAGCCCCCATAATGGGCTTAAACCCATTAATGTAACGATCCGAAATTTTGAGCACTTCCTATTTAAATATCTGAATTATTTAAATATTTGAATCCAATATTTAATGTGATAAAATTCAATTTTATAACCTAGTTAAACACTTTTTAATTAATAACTATTAATAGAAAATTTATTTTCGAAATGTGTTTAAAAAAATATACATTTTGCATAAAAATTGAAAATGTGACCAAAAAATGTTATTAAAAATCAACTTTCTATTCAGTATAAGTTGTGTAAATATATTGCAACTGAATAGTTATCATATGATAACATATGACAAGGGTAAAACAACTATTAAAACCTCTCTTGTCCTATTCAAACATAACTAAATAAAGCATATTAATTAAGGGAACATTTAGTACATAAGGACCATTATATCAAGGCATGGATTAAGGAGCATGTTTCATGTCTTGTCTTAGGGGTATGGTTGTGTAAGAGCATGGCTTGGTGGGGGTTTAGTGAATTTATCCTCTCATTTCCTAAGCCTATAAATACACACACATCGCTTCATTTTCACAAACCAAATCCTCTCGTTCTTTACTTCCTTCTCTTCTCCCCATCTTCTTCCTTTATGTGTGAGTTATGGAGATAATTTGGCCTTAGGCCGTGGATTCTAGGGGATGGAATAGGGTGATGGATGTATGCAAAAAGAGGGGGAAGGGGCTTAGGCTATGAGCACCATGATGGTGAAGGAGGCTGTGTGTGGGTACTAGAAAGGAGAAAGAAGTGTTTAGGTGATGAAAAGTGTTGTTTGAAATGAATATTGGTAGGAAGAAATGTGGTTTGATAAAGTTGAATAAATCTCACTTTGATTTGCACTATATTTTGTTTAATGTTAATTTGAAATATTGCTTGAAACATTGCTTGAAAATGTTAGCCAATCACTTGTTAAATTGATTGCTAATTCACTTGATAATGTCACTTGAAATATGGTTGAAATGTTACTTGCTAAATCACTTGATAAAAGTTTATTAATCATTTATTAAAATGCTTACTATATATTAATAATAATGGAAGCTAACTACTTAAAGTTGCACCCTTGAATATATGTTTTATTAGATACGTAAATGGATAAAATAGTTGTTTATCAAACCACTGAATAGTGATAAGCTAATATGGGCATTTAAAATGGACATTAAATATGTATGTTGGTATATGTTATAAATGTTATGGTTTTAATTTGGAATGATATGAGTGTTTAAAAGTATATAACGCTAAATATTGGAATTAAATATGGAATGATCTGTATAGTGATCATCGCTACAAACGCATTTTGAATCCCTTAAGCTATACTTGTGAAAATGGTGGTTTATTATCGTATCTTAATGTTAAATTGCTTGCTTATTATTTACACTTCTATAAGTGTCTAGAAAAGAAAATAATATGTTTTGGAAAGTTAGAGAAAAAGTAAATCAAAGTAACAAAAGACTGAAGTAAAAAGGTCGCTATGGTGTCACTTTTAAAAATAGCCCGTCTTTGAAAATAACGCGCATTTTGTTGAAACTTTCTTAGGGGTTTCTTTAGCAATTAATCAAGTAAATAATATATTATTTTTGTTGGAAAATATTTGAAGCCAATTCATTTGATAGCTAGTTGAACGAACTGCAAAAAGGTATAGCGAAATAGTCGTTATAGGTGCAGTTTGGTAAAATGCCATATTTTAAGGAAATTCTCTAAAATAATTAATGATGTTATTTAGCATTTTTCTTCATGATTTCCAAGTACCAAAAGTATAATAACTATTTTCAAAAGAATGGATCTAAAATCATTTGTTAAGGTATTGAAAACTAGATGCAAAGCTGTAGCAAAAATGTGTTAGAACTTTAATATAACTTTAGACAACACTTATGGAAATGCTATCTTTGCTATTTGAAACTACAAATTGTTTAAAAATGATATTTAAATTATGAATTTTTCTATGATATTTTTAATGTTCTTTTCTAACTTATAATAGAATGTCTTAAATTTTGTTTCAAGTCTAAATATAATTTTTAACAATTAACTATGAATTTCTAAACTAAGTAGCTTTAAAAATTAAAACTTGTTTTTTCAATTTATTTCAAAATTCCTTATTTTTACATAATATTCTATATGAATAATTATCATATATTTAAGTAGTTTTAAAAGTATTTTAACATATCAATAAGTATTTTGAAGATATTTCTATATATATGAGTTTTAAATATTAAGTCTTTCATAAATATAATAAAGGGAGTTTGGATTTTAACACTTAAGTTAAAATAAATTATTTTATGGAATCAACTAAAGGTGTATGGTCTTAATTAATAAGTCCATGTATGCTTTGATCATTAAATACATTTTTAGGGTTATTGGTGGATAAGTAAATGGTTTGGGTCTGTTGTGGCAAATGTTTTGAGCAACATTTGTCTTTAACCCTTAAAGGTAATTAACCTTTAAAAGGAGAGTTTCAAAGATAATGATTAAATGGAATGGTTTTGGGTTTGTAGTAAACAATATTTTAGCAAGAATTTCATTTAAACCCTTGAATTATATTTTGGAAGAAATAATATAAATCTTTAACAATGGAATTTTAAAGATAATAACAAGTATTGAAATCTTTTATAAAGATACAGAAAATGTTATATGTTTAATTTATAAAAGAAAAGGAGTTTAATATAACAATGTTTTGGTAGTAATCATTTAATCTCTTTTATCATATTTCAAGTAAGTAAAACTTGTTAAACAATTTGTGCATACACTTATACCATTGGAATAAGCATATGAATACTTTTTAAGTATTAAAAAGGGCATACGTGAAAAATTAAATAATATATACAAGTATATAAAGGGAGTTTTATTAATAATAAAATATTAATAAATAAAGGAAGTCTTGATTTATAAAATAGAAGTTCTATCGGATATGATAAGAAGGATTTTTAATTAATTAAAGATAAACTAATTAAAAAGGGATTAAAAGTCATTTATGTGACTTGACCATGTCTTGCATGAAATAATAGTGCAGGTATGCTTACTTGCTTATGAGAAAGTATTCGGGACTTAGTTCCAGAAACACCTTACGCCCCTTAATATACCCAAAAAGGGCACACTAAAGAATATGACGTGTTTTAGGTATAGCCAAAAACTTACAAAGACTAAGATTCACAAGAAGAAATAAATAAAACAGCGGAAACATTTAAAAACAGTAACTTATTAAAAATAAAATTTCACAAAATAAGTCATAACCAAAATAGTCTTAAAAGTACCAAATACATAAGTCTTATGGAAAACATCATTTTAGTCACGGTATCAGAGTACATACATAAAACCATCGTTCTCAACAAGTGTCAATATATGAAAATAAAACTAAAAAGAAGAAGAATACATGAAGAAAAACTCCACAGCCGAATCTCCAAGAAAATCCAAAATCTACTGTCCCTGCCTCCGCTGGCCTATGGGGGAAAGGAGTAAATAGAGGAGTGGGTTAGACTAAAAGTCTGGTGAATGAAAGTAATTACTAGTATTCTTAAGCAAGGTAAAGATAATAAGCTTTACAATAGTTCTAGTATAAGAGGAAATAAAGGAAAAGATAAAGCTGGAATAAAATACGGTTTAACTGTTTGCTTTGCTTAGATAGTTCGATTGGATTGTTTGCACTTTTCTAAAACCGCTTTGATAAGGCTAAAATACCAATCCTTGTTTAATTAGGCCGAAATCCTAATTCTATCCTTTGATCGACCTTCTATCTCTTTTGTGCCTACTACGAGCTAGTGACATCCTGTGGGTCCCACAGTTAAAGATATATGTTTAGCGCTTGGAACTCAATTGTGAATTATCTCCCTGCACTGAGGCCGCACGCTCGACCACTGTTAGGCTCGCGCTACCTGTTGCTCTTTCGTTGGACCTCTTACTACCCCCAAACAGCGCAAGCGTGCCCAGCCTCACCTCCGTGTGTTGCAAGATCACCAGTTCCTGACTAAAGGGGAATGCTGCCAATACGAGTTCTAACAACCAAAATCCAGTTGCACCCCTTGTCCAAATGCCCTGATTTGAACTTCTAATTATTGACCACTTATCTATCCTAAACAGCATAAGCGTGTCCCAAGAGAAATGATGCCGGTACGGGTCCTACTTCTACCTTTGCTTGTTAACTTAGTATAAATCTTTAAAATAAGCCTTTTCTGTTTTGTATCTAATTATAACCTGTGTGGTATAACTTTATCTATTTACTTAACCTAAGGCCAAAGTTTAAAAATAAGCTATTTCTGCTATTTCTTCTATTTTCTCTCTTTAATTATAATTACATGTTATAACTATGCTTGCAAATGTCTTAAATTTGCCTATTTCAATCTAAGTCCAATTTATTAAAGTTCTTCTTATTTTACATCCCAATTTCTCCAAATTCGGTGTTCTTATATTTTAATCCATGTTAATGAATTATTTTCTTTTGTTTATTCCATTTGCATAAAAAGGAAATTAAAAAGAAACTGACATTTATAGAATAAATTCCAACATAGAAGAGATGTAAAAAAACGTAAATAATATTTAACTGTAGATACTGTAAATAACTGGGAAGGCTATAATTAACAGTAAATAATTGAAAATAACTGAAATAGAACTAGATAAAAGAAAATAGACTGGAAAACAAGTCTACAATTTACTTAAAAATAAACTGTAATAAACTTGCATAAAGGGTATCCTAAAATTATAGAAAAACTACAACTATTGGTAACCCTATTATTTTGAAATTACTTAAAAATATAAAATAAGTACTTAAAAACTCACCTGTCGCCCTTAGCTCTTTCCTTTGGCCTTCTTGGATCCACTTGAGGGGTATAAAATATTTTGAAAAGATCTTCTCCTTGGAAAAATATTTCTTTTGGGGTCCAGCCTCAGGCAATGAACCCAAATGGAGAGAATTTGAATGAAAAAATAGCTAGGCCTAGGGTCTTATTTATAGTGGCACTTGTGGATCTCAGACTATTGGGTTTGGAGATTAAATCTGATGCGACCACGCCATAGGCATGATAAGAACCGTCGGATAGAAGCACGAAATTACGAGATGAAGTAAAATAGCAAAATGATGTGTTGAAATCGAACTGAGCGAAGCCAGCAAAAGAATGCACGCAGGTTAACCTGGGTGTCGACCTACCACTAGCTAAGGTCGACCTATAGGTCGACCTAGCCGTGATGAGCATCAACGCTAGGGTTGACATTGCCAATATATATATATATATATATATATATATATATTCTTTTGTTTTCTAGTTTATTGTTTATTCCGTAACTTCTTCGTTCTAGCTCCGATTTTGACACTCTATATATGGAATTAACCAGAAAATTACCACGGACACAATGGTAAAACTCCCATGATCCAATTTTGATAATTTCACAATGTTATTTTATTATTTGATAATTCGTCAATTAATTACTATAGCTTAAATTTTGGATTGTTACATTCTCCCCTCCTTAAGGGATTTCGTCCCCGAAATATCTAAGGATAGAATAATGAAATAAATTTTTTCATTCAAGTTCTACATCCAACTACTCAACCATCATCCATTGTCCTTAAGTTCTTCTAATGCGATTCATGATACATATGCAATTAGTGTGGTCTTAATGTCCCTAATTAATGCAAAAGATTATGCGGTCTATTGATTCAGTTAACCTCATTTTATGCAATCGTGTCTGTGTCATGTATCCTAATGAATGCCAATTCCCTAATGATAATTGATAGTTCTATATGTGTGCTACAATCATCATCCAAATGAAACAATCATGTGATAATCATCAATTTTAGCATGTATGTTCGTATGTATGTTCGTATGTATGTATGTATGTATATGTATGTTTGTATGTATGTATATGTATTTCTTTTATTTTCTCATTTCTTGTTTATTCTGTAACTTCTTCATTCCAGCCTCGATTTTGACAATCTATATATGGAAATTGACCAGATAATTACCATGGCCTGTGGTCCAATTCTGATAATTTCATAAAATTATTTTATTAATTCATTAATGGTTTACTATGGCTTAAATTTCAGGTTGTTACAGTTGCCTTATGCGATCATTCTCATTATTATTGAATAAGACCAAATTCATCAACTCGATGTTGGAGAGCCCTGGATCGGTAAGTGTTCTACTTATTGCAAACCACTTCAAAGTTGAGATATGAGTTCTGTGGTTTGAAAGCAAATGAAGGAAACCATGTGTGGTTCTGGAATTTGTTGAGATGATGGAATCCATATGGGAGTCATTGTGTGATCTAGTTTTGTTGAAAACTCATGTGAAGATGCTGAACGTAGCCTTAACATTGGGAAATGACTAAAGATAGAGTAGGATGCATGATCCTTGGGTTTAGCTGACCTATGAGGAGTACATCAACTTCATATTTAGAGTTGGCTTATCGATATGTTGCGCATGGGGAGTTGATGATACTTTGTACACATTGTTCATGCGAGTGTACGGATGATGGCCCAGTTGCGTTTACGTTATGGTATATTTTATCTAGAGACATACGGTGCTTAGAAGGTATTTGTTGATCATTATCAAAGGGGATCAGTCTCATTGAGGAGGCCTCTGTGGAAAATCCATTTATATGAACGTGCCTTAGAGATTTTGTTTGTATACCTAAATATGTTTTCAAATGTATCCAATATAACCATTTCAGGTATGATTTATATTTATATCGAAAACCTTAGACATTATTATGATATCGCTAAGTTTTTCTACAAAATGGTTCCGTTATCATAAGGTAAAAACCCGCTCGTGTTATATTTGCAGTGTGGTCTTCCGAGATACCTTTATTCTTTAAAGGGTTTTACAAATATAGTAATTCAAATTACTTGAGTCTTCTCACACTGGTTTACCAGACTGATACGGGTGTTATTTTTTTTATAATGCTCCGGCCTTCACCATATCTATTTCCAAATTTCATTAGTGATCACTGGTGCTCTTGGAGAGAGAAGCTGGATGGTTCCTCATTGTAGATTTTATTTCTATTGCATTACTTTGTTTATTTTTATACAAGAAATTATGAGGAGAGGTTGTTGTAATTGTCCAAGCTGATGATAGGTTATATTACTCTGATTATTGTATCTATATGATTTTCCATTGTAAAAGTATCATTTTGATATTATATGTTATCATTCCATTAAGAGATTCTGATATTATGTTCTATTCTTTCTTGTTCTTTTTCTTTTCTTCTTGTATTTTACCCTAACTTTCTGCCTTTTTGGCACTTAGGTACTCGGTATATGAATATTGTGGATGTATTAGCATCAACATTTGGAGGGTCGAAAAAGAGTTAGTTACAATTTATGCCTAAATAAAATATTATGCAATTAAATCCAATTTAATCGCTTATTGATAACGTATATTGACTGATATATTTAAAACTACTACAATTATTTTAATAATATTTATTCATCAGATCATAATCAAATTACATAATTAATATTTAACAAACATAAATGAATTTTATTAATTTATAATGATTATAAATTAATTAAAATGTTTGGTCAAAGGAGAATTCATCATTACGGCTGTGTAACTCATCAGGTGTAAATTTGGTCAATGACTAACATTGATTATTCGAACATTAACGTTCACACGTCATTTAGTACGTGGTGTGACATTTTGACCAAATTTATCGCCTACTTGGTTTGGTAAAATCTAATTATACTTTGTTAATTATTAACCTGTTATGACTTTTATTTACACACGTCAAAACTATATCACTTTGAACTTAGCAATTTGGTAATAGTCAAAATTCCAATATCGCTGATATTCAACGTTATGGTCCAAAGATAAAGTCCTTGGTTCAATAATAACAATTATTATTAACAGAGCTGCTCTGGCCAAAGACTTTGACTTTTAATCGACTTACGTTGACCGTCATACCTACCCTATATAACTAAGGAGACGAATCCTCTTTTGAATAATGCTTCACTTCTAATACTTCCACTCCATCCAACTATAGTCACTCAATGGATGTCGTGTCGTGGTTTGATTATAATCAAAATCAGAGCTTTCATATTGAAGATCCATAATATTCTCATGTCGAGAGAACTGTATACATCAGTCACATCGATATTTTATGTCTAACCTTAGTTATTTTAACCAACAGAAAACTACTTAGTGAGTCATTCCATAGTTATCTAATAACCATCAGTACGTAACCCCTAGGTCCCCCCAACTGTAAAGAGTAATACACTTGCCTAATATTTGGAGAATATTACATACTCTATTCTCAATGAATTCATCGATATCCAATCTCGATGCATCTTGGTTAGGAGTAATTAAATGGTATATTTGTTTTCATTGTCACAAATTACTCATGTCTACAACACTTTGTAACTACTATCACAAAATACACATTTATGGATTTTCTACTAAACATACTTTTAATTAAATAAATTAATATAACACATTATATAGAGTATATAATAATAAGAAAACACCTTTTATTTCGAATAAGATTGGTTATCGAGTTGGATATACGTAACAAATTACATAATTTCCCCTAGGGGATTACCTCTAAATCTATCGTTTTTTAGAAAAGTCGGTCGGCATTTATTGTAGGTCGTCCACATGTATAAATGAACATGAAACAGGTGTTCGGTACATGCACTAGAACAACTATAGGAAATATAAAGCACGGAGTCAGGCAAAAATGCCAAACACTTACCAATAATAAAGACTAAACTAGTCTCCCTTTGAAGAGGAAGAACTGTTCCCCTCGTCTGAAGATTCGGGCTTAATTACACGATAATACCAAAAGAATAAAGTATCTAACGTAGGGATAAAATCCACAGAATCGAAGCAATAAAGAAATTTTCTATCCTAAGTGGCATCTGATAGAACAGATCGATTCAAATCATCTAGCTGCCCTGGCATTGAAAGCACTAGGTCGTCAACTTTAAAATTATAGTCTCCTTTCTTCTTCACCTCCACCAACATATTTAAAGAACCTACCACCCTTAGGGAATAATCTCATTTTAGAAGGCTCGTGTTCTAAGCCTGCTCAAACGAGGTCTAAAAAACTCATCCGAAGAAGGAACGGTCGAATCTAGAATTACGGTAGTACTATCAATAATGACATCGACTAAGTAAACATTAATAATTGGATCCATGTTTGTAGGAGAAGTGAGCACAGAAGAAGTAAGCACAATAGCAAGCCTAACTTTGAAACCCATTTCATGACATGTGGGCGAGGGAGTGGGTTCCTAAGAGATAGTGGAACCAGAATGACGTCAGATTACATGGAGCACGTGTAAACTAGGTGACCAAAAGTATGATAAGACGAACAAATATATGATTTCCAACTGTAGTGGACATCGAAAAATGAAACATGACCCTCAGCAATACGAATAGGGATTTTGGAGCAAAGAGACTTATTTGGAGTTAGTTAAATGAGCACCTTTACATAAACAAGCTTGTTCGAGCAATAGTCTTTGCATCGAAGCATTTGAGTTTCCAATAACACTCGTTGAACAATTTAACCTAATCATGAGTTGCAACAAAGAAGAAATATAAGTAAAATAAACCTAAACCGGAGTAGAGAGAATCTGTTCCCTAGTTTTGTCCACCGTTGGACTCCAAAGGGAGATATTGAAGGGTTGCCCCATAATAATGGATGGATCCACCTCAAGCACTCGAAGTCTTTATTCCTTTCTAAGGAACTTGAAAACAAGCATACAATTATTAAAATGAACTTGTAGCCCACCCCTTATGTTCCATTGCTGATGGTAGTGACCATGAACTGCTTGATATGGTGGGTTTGAATCATGGAAAATACCCACTAAATACTCTGACTAAAAAGTAGCACCTACTTCCAAAATCTCCGATAGGGGTACCATAGCACTATCCACCTCCTCAATAACAAATGAATGAGGTACATATTCACTGGGCATTTCTCAGCAATAAGAAAAAGAAGACGATCACTTAGAACCTGTAACAATAGAAGGGACCAAATCTTGAAAAGGCAAAAAGGGCACTACGCTGGAATTAAGCTTGAAAACTTGAGATACATCATTTCCCATCTGGACATTTGCGCAAATAGATTGCATGCATAAAATGCATAAAACACTACTAACATCGTGGGCACATTCTCCATTTTTTCATCCTCAAGAAGCAAGATTGCCAAGCGAAGCTGAAACAAGATTAGGTGATAGGTTTGAGGCATTAAAAGGGTGACCCGATCTGGTCAAGGAAGGAGGCGAAGTTGCGGTGCTGTTCGAGAAAGACATGAGGAGGGTGGAGTAGGGGGAGGCGATGGAGAGGGATGAGAAGGAAAGGCGGAACAACAAATAGCGATTAAGGAGTCTCCACTAACATAAGTGATACTTATTTATATTGTTATGACTCCATCAAATTTTACATATCTATGCATGTGTGTGTGTGTATAAACCATTTATACCCGAGTGTTTTATTTTTGGCCATTCATAAAAAGATATTGAAAGTAAATTTTAAAAGATTGTCAAAGTAAATTATGAATCTAAAATAATAGAAATACATATTTTATATATATATAATAAATTTTATACAAATGTAATTTCATAAATATTTGTATGTTAAAAAAATTAATTTCGAATATATAAAAATTAAAACCGTATTAAAATATCGATATATATCTATAGCTATATATATCTGTATATGTTTTTATATATATATATGTATGTATATTAAAGTTTTTAAAATTAAATTGTCTTAATATATACATATATATATGTATGTATGAATGTATGTATGTATGTGTTACAAACAAAACTATAATCCAAATTTCAAAATTATTAAAAACCATACTGAATTTGTAAAATAAAAAAATTAACTGTGTCAAAATATTTTCTTTGCGAAAGTTAAAAAAAACATTTTTCTATGTTTAATTATGTAATATTACTTCTGCATTTACAAATTGGAATTTTATGTTTCTACAATATATATACCTTTGCATTTTTGAAATAAATACGTATATATAGTATATTGATACATGTATTAAATATATATATGTTTATGTATATTTATACGTATTAAATATAATAATATTCAAAAATGAATTTGAATTTTGAATAAGATATTATTTTGGACCTAGATTTGTTTTCAAATTTGAATTTGAAATAAAATATTATTTTGGATGTAGAATTATTTTCAAATTTTTATTTATCCTAAGCTAGTTTTAATATTAAATTTTGAATTGGTTTATATATTTAAATTTTAAATTTATATATAATTTATATATGTATAAATATAAGTATACTTTATATTATATTAATATTAAAACAATAACAGATAGCAAATATGTATATAAAGGGCTAATGCATCTAATATAGTGTAAATCTTAACACTTATATACAGACGCACAAAACCATGTACACATTTATATATCGCATGTGCACTTACACATATGTGTGTATTTGATACACATATATACACTCTATTTATCATAAAAATATAAAAATCAAATATTTATCAATTAACTAAATAAAAAAGATTTTATTCAAAATTATTTAGATTAAATCAAAACCAGTTTACACTTAATATACCCAACAAAGTCTAAACTGGTTATAAAAAAATTGAAATTCACTCATTATCCCGATGCATGTTGGCCCAGTTCCAACAATGGTATAAGAGCTCAATAGTCTACGCGGTCTAAATTAGCAACATTACGGAAAACATATTAAAGCCTAGCCATTTAATATGGTGTCTAGAAAAGTAGTTTCGAAGGTTGAATTTGGGTAATTAACTACTCATCCTAAGATTTTCCTTAGGGCAACGAACGAAAACAAATTCATCTTTGAAGTAGCTCAGTTTATTCTAGGTATTGATTATGATTTTGCAGATCCTAGATGTCTCTAAGAAAGCGAGGGAAGGATTTCCTTTGCTGTGCATGAAGCTGTATAGATGCCTAATTTCTTGATTGTTGGGAACTCGGTTAAAACGGCAAGTGAATATAATGAAAAGATTATGAAGGAATGCGTAGCTTTTTGGATGGGGCTAAACTGGAGCCAGTCTCATAAAATGCATGATGCATCGGATAAACTTGCTAAATCTTGGAATACGTCTTGCCAGGCACATGTACTTACTACATTTTGTATACCCAGCTGACGGATGGTGCGCTCTCTAGTGACGCGTAGAAACTAACACATCCCTAAACAAGATGTCGTGTTTCTAACAAATTCTTCTAAGTGATCCTTCCCCAATCTTTGAAGTGACAGAATCGATAGGATCATCTAATATAACATTTTTCACAACATTAGAAACTAACACTACACGACACTTCACAACACTATAATTTGCATTGGGTTTTCACTGTAACATGGGGCAGTCTTTTAATATATCTAATATGACTCCTTTGTTGAGCTTTGATAGCTATGGGGTCATACACGTTTCGAGTGTCTTTCCACTCAAGCTGCAGGCCTATCAATTCGATGGTAAGTCGAATCAAATACCGAGTCAAGATCGGTTATGGTTCCATCCACATGACAAACTCTGGTGGAGCCTATACCTTAGTTTAAGAATCCACCAGCAGAACAACCTACCTCGAAAGTTCCAATAGAGCCTATAGAAGGTCTAAAAGTCGAAGAAGCTCCTGATACACTTAACAATACTGTTATATTAGATGATCCTACCAATTCCGATTCTTCAAGATTGAGTAAGGATCACTTAAAATAATTTGTGAGAAACACAACATCCATTTTGAGGATATGTTAGTTGTAGCGTCCCCAAAGAGCGCACCATCCGCCAGTAAGCGTGCAATAAGTACATGTACTTGGCAGTATACGTTCCACCGTTTAACCGGTTTATCTGCCAAGTCCTGCATTTTATGAGGCTGGCTCCGACTCAACTCAGTCTAAACATCTACGCATTCCTTCATAGTCTGTTCATCATATTCACTCATTGTTTTAACCGACTTCCCAGTAATCAATAAATTCAGTACCTATATAGCTTCAAGCACCGCAAGGGAAATCCTACCTTCGCTTTCTTAAAGCCATCCATGGGATGCAATATCGTAATCGGCACGTGGAATAAACTGAGCTAATTCAAAGATGAATTATTTTTTGTTACCTACCCTCACGGATTTTCACAGCGGTGGTTGTCTGGACGTAAGTTCAATTCTCGTCCTTTTCATATAAGTTCATGTTCATAGTCCTATTGTCACTGAACATTTTTTCCATTCTTTGTAGATGTACCGCATAGGTCAAGTGATGCAGCTTTGACAGAAACTCTCAGATAATGTCATGAAATTTCAAAGGCAGAGAGGGAGGCTAAGATACTTCTTAGCAATGAGAACCTTCGGGCTTAAAACTTATTGGACCTAGGTCGTAGCATTGGCCCTGTGCAACACCGCATATTTTTATACCATTATTTAGAATAATTAATTGGGTAAATTAAATAAATAATGTGGAGATTAATAAGTTGATAATTGATTAGCTAAAGGTGGTCATGCCATGTTAATGTGCAAACTAAAATCAAATAACCTAAGCTAATGTGTTAGGATATGAGAAGGGCAGTAAGGGAAATAGGTTGAGCTTATACCCTAAACCTTTAGGAGATAGAATGCTCACGTTCACTTCATTTTAATCAAACTAAAAAAATACTAGGGCCGGCTACCATTATCATTCTCAAGAAGAAGACTAAAGCTAGAATTCAAGGGAAGGGAAACAATCAACTAAATCAATATCAAATTTCACATCTATAATCTCAAAGCTAAGATGAATGATTACTACATCCCGATTTCTTTTAGTTTTTGTTTTTAGGATTAGATCCGAAATGGTTTTGCAAGTATATGCCATGTTTTGATGACTAAAATCACACACACACACACACACACACACACACACACACACACACATATATATATATATATATATATATATCTGTGTGTGTGTGTGTTGTTGTTGTTGATTATATATGTTCATATTAGTTTTGTGATATGTTCGACATGAAAACCATATTTAATGACATCCTAATGCCTTGAAAATTTAAATATAGGTCAGAAATAATATTTTAGAGATGATTTTTATTTTCATAATTTTCTGAATTAATATGAATTTTATATTAATTTTCTAGTGAATTAAATTGTTTATTGGGTTATAAATTGTTTATGACTAAAATAATGGTTATTTGGGTTTGAAATTTTTATATGTTGGAAAACATATTATTTTAGATTTTCTGGAAAAAAATTCAGATTTTCCCTATGTGTTTTGTGAATATATAGAATTATTTAAAGAATGGGACTTGAATGTTCTATATATTTAATTAAGGAGAATGAGCATTTTGTAAAATAAAATGATTATTTAATTTTAGAAATAGTGGCAGCACATTTCTGAAAAGTAATTATCAACTAATGAGAATTTGACAAACGAAGGTAGGTTAGTTCAAAAGATTTCATTTTTAAATTAAAAACATAGAAATCATATATTTTTTACATGTTTCAATCTTTACAGCAATAAACCTTCCAATCCAAACCTTTCGACATGGTCGAGAGGTTCAAAGCTTTCGACCAGGCCAAACCAATGCATATGGTATCAAGCTACTTGGTATGTAATGAATTGGACAGAGTTGAAGGGTTCTAAGTCGAAAAGGTTGATTGCCAAAGAGGTTGGTGTATCTTAGTTTTATAAATCAAAACTTTCACCTGCTTTGCTTTTGAATAAGAGCTTTTGACTTGGTCGCTTTCGACCAGGTCAAGTATAAAGGTTTTAAACCATTCGAAACAATCGAAAGGTTACTGCTGTTTTAACACTATTCTGTTTTGAAAACCTTTCGGCACAGTCGGAGGGTTACTACCGCTTTATAAATGTTTTGTTTTGAACCTTTCGAAAAAGACGAAGGTTTACCTATTTTAAAAACTAATCGCTTCTCCATGCTTTCGAAAGGAAGCTTTCGACTTAGTGATTCACTCTTGTTTTATAAATTGAAGTATAACCCCAAAGCTTTCGAAAGAGTTGCTTTAAAGGATATGTTTAAAGCTTTCGAAGCAGAGCTTTCGACTTAGTCAAAAGGCAGCTTGCAAAGATTTTGGAAGGTTTGGTTAAATGGTTTCGAAAGATTTATTGAATGGTTTTGAAAGGTTTTAGTTAAATGCTTTTGAAAGGATTATTGATTGCTTTCGAAAGGTTTACTGAGCAGTTTCGAAAGATTTTAGTTCAATGATTTTAAAAGGTCTAGTTCGATGGTTTCGAAAGGTTTATTCAATGGTTTCGTATGGCTTATTGAATGGTTTCGAAAAGTTTTAGTTGAATGAGTGCAAAAGGTTTAGTTCGATGGTTTCGAAAGGTTTATTGAATGGTTTCAAAAGGTTTTGGTTGAATGATTTCGAAAGGTTTAATTCAATGGATTCGAAAGGTTTAAATGGAAGGTTTTCCAAGGTTTTTCTAAGGCAATGTTTTAAAGTCGTTTTAAAGAAGGATGTTCAAAGTTTTATAGCTTTGGAAAGGTTTGATTTTCAATGTGTTCTAAAGGTTTGATGTATGACTTTGAAAGGTTTGAGGAATGATTTCGAAAGGTTTGATATTGGTTTGAAAGAGATGATTTCAAAGGTTTAGAAAGAGGTTCTTTCAAATGTTCAAACATTTTCATCAACTAAGAGTTAAGTATAGAATATATATATATATATATATGGCATGGTGATATGATTTTGAGTAAAGCATAAAGATTATATACTTCTCCTTATTTAAGTTTGATTTAACGGTTTTAAGTCATTTTGAAATTGTTTTCAAGGAAAATTATGGGCGGGTATCCTTAAGTGAACTTGACCCAGATGTTAGAAAACCGGATGGGACTAGTATGGGGTCACGCCCTATACATTATGTAACAACCCTGTATTTTGTAATTATTTTAATTGAATTTTTATTTAACTTTATTTTATTTATTTTATTTATTGTATTTAGATAATTTTGTTATTTCAAATATAACTTTGATTTTGATGAGAATTAGAATTCCAAATAAGATTAAAAGAATATTTTCCAAAAAAGTGAATTTTGATCAATATGGTCAAACTTTGACTTTTAAATTTAAAATTTATTATGAAAGTAAATAAAATTTTAAGAACACTGATTTTCGTTTTGTTGAAATCTGATTTATAATGTGAAAGTTATCCCTTTTTAACTATTGTGTGAAATTTGATGTATCTAACAAAAATTGTTTATTTTAAATTTTATAAATAATATTTTATTTAGTCATGTAATGTTCTTATTTATATTTTCATGTGTAAATACATGCTATGTATATATTTTGGTTTTAAAACATTTTAAAAGTGTAATTGACATTTTCAAATGTCAGTTGTATTCTGTTTGTAAGTTTTAATTCCTAGTTTCAAATAATTAAAGTAATTCTTTATTTATCTTTATATTTTTCTCAAGAACTTATTTTATTCTCATTACCACTTTATTTTGTTCCTCATTTATTTTATTTATTTGACTTTTTATTTGTTTTAAAGTAAAGTAGAAATTTTCTAGAGCAATAGTATTTTATTTGTAATTTTCATGTCATATTTCCAATTTTTAAATAATTTCTTTTGTTTTTTTTCTATTTTCTCTAAACTAAATTATTTATTTCACTTTGAATATGATAAATAAATTATTTTATTTCAAAAATTTTCTTTATAACATTTTTAAAATGAAGTAGATATTTTTATAAAGCCAGTGATGTTCTAATTGTAATTTTTGAACCCTGTTTTGAATTTTTAAGCAATTTCCTTAATTCTTTTAATATTTTCTTTAAAATTAATTATATATTTCCATTTTATTTCACTTTATTTTGGTTTTAAAGACAAATTTACTGATTTTATTTTTTTCAATTGGATTAAAGAAAAGGAAATTTGAAGAGACTTGACTTTATAACATGAGACCTTTCATTTGCCAAAAACTCTTCACTTTTTCTTGACTTTTCATTGCCTTATCTTAGTTGTACACTACCTAAGCCATAAACGTGAGTTCTCATTTATAATTCACGTAAAAAAATTATGCTTCTCACTTCTCTTTCACGGCTAAGAAGTTTGGTAATGGCTTCCTTCATATTTTCTATTTTTTCCTCCTTCCTTTTTTCCATTGTTTTGCTTGATTTCTTCACAAATTTGCTTGGCCATCACCCCCTATTTGCCTCGGCCATAGACACCAACTCCTCCTCATAAACTACGACCTCCAACACCTCCTCCCTCTCTGACCAGTCCAGGCCATGAGCATCTAGAGGACAAAACACCATGAATTTTGCATCAAAACCCTTGAGAACATGCCTAGCCTAGTCTAGTTCATCGCCACCTTCAACCACCACCTTTGGCCGCCACCACCTCATTGACATGACTTCTACACATCACCATCTCCTTCGTCCAGACCTGTAGCACCACCTGGCTGAGCCAAACTAACCATGGCTGAGCCTAAAAAGTTCACTAAACTCCACTTTAAAGCCTTGCCTCCTTACCTTCTTGTGTTATAACTCCTCCACCGCTTCCTATTCCTTGTAGCCATGACTTTTAGGTCCAAACCTGAACCAATACCATGTTATGGCTGATCCATATCACCCCTAGGCTGAGCAAAGAGTTGTGAGAAGCAAGGCAAAAGTCGTTGCATTCGTATTTGTTTTCATTCCAAAGTTATTCCATTTCAAGTTGCATTGAAATTTATAATTTGTTTGATTTTGTTTTGGGTTGTAACACAAGATCTTAAGTTTGGATTCGCTCTCCACTCAAGTCCATAGTCTTCTCATGGTGCTCTTTATTCCGTTGTGTCTTTGGTTTTGCAATCTCCAGCTATAGAGGTGAGTAAAGCTCACACGACATTTATACTTATGCAGTTGTGAAACAACAACAACTGCATGTGTAGAAAAAAAATATAATGTTATAACTGCCACGTGATTATTTATATATGATGTTCAACCTGTTAAATTTCATGTCATATCATCTGTTACTGCTATATATTGTTAACTGTTTATTTTATCTGTTTATCACACTGCAAGTTCCATGTAGAATAGAATCACTATGGGTTGAAATGATACATACCCGAACAGACTTTAGAATAGGGAAAAATCATTATGGGCTGAAATGATAGGCCTGAACGGTTTTTATTTATTTTGTTTTAACTTGGGATTGCGGGTTTAAAAAGAACCCAGATTTTTCTTTTTAAACTGCGGATTGAAATGATATATATCCGTACCACTTGACCTTGGTTAGAAAACTATATACAGGCCCGTGGTTATATTTTATAAAGTATTTTAAATATTTTCCAAAGTGAAAAATTATGAAATTTGATTTAAATTGGATTTTTAATGTTTAAATAAAGAAATTTTGAATTTTTTCTACAAGCTAAAAATGTAATGCAAATGAATGGTAAAAAGCGATTTTTTTTATTACTTAAATTTGGAAATTTGGACTTTGGCTTTTAAAATGATATTTAAGTTATATAAATAAAATTTTAAGTGGTTTAAATGTAAATTTATGATAATTTTATTTAAATAGATTTTAAAGTGTTTTAAATAAATGATTTATGATTTTTGTATAAGTGGAAAATGTAATTAATGAATGGTTAAATTGGATTATTGAAATATAACTTAAGTTTGAAAATTTGGAATTTTAGTTAAAAATGATATTTAAGTTATATAAATAAAATGGAAATTTATTCTTATTTTGAAAATGGTAAATATGATAATTTGATTTAAATTTGAATTTGAATGATTTAATAAAGTATTATTGATTTTTCTATGAATTAAAATGGTCAAGTAAATGAATGCTTAAAAGTGAAATTTTAAAAATACAACTTGATTTGAAAATGTGGAATTTGATTTTGTTTTAAAAGTTTAAGTTAATTAAATAAATTGGATATTTAGTTTAATTTGTGAAATGGAAATGTGAAAATGTAAGCGTTAATAAGGTGTTAAACGTAAAAATGGGAAAATTGTACAAATGAATTTGTTAAGTGAAATTATTGAAAAAATTGGATTTTCTGTAAAGGTTTGCTTTATAAAAATCATAAATTAAAAAGTATTTTTAATGAACATCTTTGAATGTTAAAATATGAATTTTTTTATAATGTCTAAATGGTTTAAATTGAATTGTTTTCAGGTATAACTTACAGCAGCTTTTTCTGAATGCCGTGAAAGGTTGAAATTTTCAATGTTTATGGTTTAAACTTAGTAAATGAACTCATAATGGTTTAAAACTTTGGAAATTGAATACTTGATTTGAAATTATATAAACTTAAATTTTAAATGGTTTAAATGAATTATTTTGATTAAAATATAAGCTATTTAAAAGGTGGTTTGGAATGATAATAAATGAATGATATCTTTGAATTTAAAAGGTATTTAAAGTTGAATATTTGGATTTGAACTTATACGATGATTTGAAATTGAAGTTTGGAAAGATATGACATTTTGATATATATTAAATGATTTGAATTGAAGTTTGGAAAGATATGATATTTTGATATATATAAATGATATTTTGGAAATGAAGCTTTAAAAGTTATGATATTTTAATATAATAAAATGATTTGGAAGGAAGTTTTGAAAGATATAATAATTTAATATATTGAAATGGTTAGAAATGACTTGATATTTATTTTGATATATATTTGAATTTGAAAGATATGGTATATTGATACATTGAAATGGTTTTGGAAATGATTTAATCATTATTTTGATAAAGATTTGGATTGAAATGATATCTATATTTAAGTATAAAATATTATTTTAAAGTTATAACCACGGGTTATAATAACGATTGGTTGGCAAAGTGACCGGGATCGGATATGGGCATACTCTCTGTCAATACCGAAAACCACTTTGACTAACCATGCACACGGTGGAGATTCCAGAATGAAGTAGGATGGTGGCGACGTTCTTAAGGTATGTTACGTGGACCCAACTCCCGTGAGTTGGCTTAAGGTGGCTAAAACAGTAGCGATCTCGGGCCAAAAGGAGTAGCTCCTCTGGTCAGACTCATTTTTCGACACCATTCTATTGCTTTTGTGATTGTTTGGGCACCCCTTCGATTTTGGGAATGTGTTCCGAGGTGGGCGTATGTGGCTGCTGCGTCACCACCAGCTCGTGTGCATAATTGGTATATCTACCCTAGCATTGCCTTGTGTGCCGTGTCACCTACCAGATCCAGCCTTTACTACGAGTTTCTATTTGTGTCATACCTATGGAGCATCTTCTCATAGTCTCCCGATTAGGAG
Source organism: Allium cepa (assembly GCA_030765085.1). Lineage (NCBI taxonomy): Eukaryota > Viridiplantae > Streptophyta > Magnoliopsida > Asparagales > Amaryllidaceae > Allium > Allium cepa. Next base: position 408,095,020 of record CM060928.1, on the reverse strand, counting down.
ATATGCAGGCGTTGTATAGACTATTGGCATTATTTGTGTTAAGGGCTATATGGGTAACCCCTTAACGCTATTAAAAAGTAAGTTTATCTATTGTTAGACATTATTATAATAGCGAAATATTACTACAGAGTAAATAGTTTAACGGATCCTTAGAGGGTGGGTGATCCCAAGCATCCTTTAAGTTACTTGTACTTTTACTACAATTCACTTGAGTTGGTTTACATTGTATAAGTATATATGTCCTGACTCGAGTGTTTGTATTTTTATTTATGCTCGGGTCAGCTTGAGTTATTCACAGATTTGCATTCCACCTTCTGGAGATTGGAATCGTTGGAGATTATCTGCTTGTCTAGTTTTATCTATTTCAGTTCTGTTGTTCTATTCAGCTTGTGCTTGGTTATCATATGGAGACTTCTTGTGTACTTTATTTCTTCTGTTGTATCTTATTTAACTCTGATATATTTATATAGTAGCTTCATGAACTACTATCTCTTTTTCTTCGTTGCACTATTATTACTCTGTGTCTGTGATCTGTGATAATAATTTACTGTATATTCTAAGATTTTTCAAATTGTATTTACAACGCGGTATTTTGAGCAATTCAAGTCTGACATGTGCGGATGCGAATGGTTGAAAATACCGGGTTGTTACATATTAGCTAATATCCCCAGCTAATTGTTGCCCAAAATTTCAGTGTGTAGGTCTTTGTCACAGGTAGACTAAAATTATGGTTACACACCAAAAGGATTATATGTTTGTATACAGATATGTTATGGGTGAGCTCGAAAAAAAATTAGGATCGGGAAGACTCGGGAGATGATTAAGTTAGGGACAGACCATCCATAAGTGAAGTATTTAACAGATTGTCAAGGAAAGACCATCTAAATGGGAAATGTTTAACAGATAGTTAAGGATAGACAATCCAAAAGAAAAATATCTAACAGGTGTTAGGTTAATTTTTATTATATTGTCTCGTAACCCCGAGTCAGCCAAAGGTTAAAAGTCATCCAAACAAGACTTATGTGTTTGAACAGATAGTTCATTATTATCTAGTATTTATGCACATTTACATAATGATTGCTTTACAGTATTTAACCACTGTGGATGCAGGAGCACAGTTGATGATTATGAAAAGTTTTGCAAAGATATGTTTTAAAAGGATGTTAGTGAGGGAAAACTAGTTCCATTAAGTGGCGTGGTCTCACTTAACATAATTATTCTGGGATGTATAATATTATTCACACTAGACTTTATGTCTGACTTGAAGTTTATATTTTTCCCCTTAAACTCTCGGGTGTTCAAAATTAGTTTGAGTAGGCTAAGGGTATAAGGTCTTTTCAGGTTTAGTAGGATGATAAATAAAGCTACTGGAGGGATGTAGAAGGCAATCGGATAGCTATTTAGGAGTTGCAGTTTTATGTTTTCTTGTATTTCCACTGTGTTTGTATTAAATCTACTATGACTATGTAACTCTGATCAACCAAGAGGGTACCTTCATATACTGCTCTTGGCATATTTTGTATTAAGTATATTTTATCAGTGCCTAGCAGCGTATTGGGATTATGTATTAAGAATATGGAACATCTGCTTTAAATGTAATGAGGAAAAGTTGTTTTGAAATCTGTGTTTTGTTTTATATTCAAGAGCTTCTGATATTATAGATACCAATAACATAGCCGTTTTTAGTCACCGGAAGCTAGTTTTATAGATGACTGCAGCATCTGTGGTGCCTATTTTTGGGCCTCTAGATAGGGGATGTTACATCCTGCTCCAGAGGCTATTGATAGTGATATGGACAGTTTTTTATTTGGAGATAATGGCGATCATTCATCGATGCCCCCAATTCAAACTCCAGTTAGCGAGGCTAAAGGAGCAAGAGAACATTAAGAGGAGGGTGGCTACAGTGGAGCTAGCTATAATGGTGATGATGCGGGCCCTAATCCATCTATAGATGAGGGCAAAGACGACCAACAACCTCTTCTAAGAAGAAGTCACAAGATTAAAATAACCAAAAGGAAGACTCAAATCCCATTTCCGCCAGCTACAATCGCATTTAAAACACCTATAGAGCCTTATGAGGATATATATATATATATATATATATATATATATATATATATATATATATATGTGTGTGTGTGCTAGTCTGGGGCCAATTTTAGACAATATTCCTTCGTACGGCCTTGGAAACATGAGCATTGGGGATGTTGGATCCTCTATTCATTTCCAGAAGATATGCCTTCAACTTGAGTAATGGAGATTACCCCTGCTAGAAAAATTCTAACCCATAGTCCGTTAGGGGGACAGTAGGACCATTGCACGCACACATGCACTGCACCTTGCTCAACTTGCATCATGTTTTTATCCTATCAAGGTTGATTCGTCTTCGTTTTATTTGTAGGTTCAACAAAGTGACATGATTTGTATGAGTCTCTCGAGGATTAGACGGCTTATCAACCAAGATTCAAACCAAGCCTACGCCCTCATAGGACCAACCATTATTTTGATTCTAGTTGACATTCAAGCCATGACATAGGTGGGAGAGGGAAGGATTACAGGTCACATGACTCGTCGTCTAGGCGTCGGTCCAGATCCAAGTCTCCCTAATACAGGTTTTCGGACAGGCACATTTGATGTCATGATGAAGTTCCATATATGACCCCTCTCGTGCTTTCCTTTCTGCCAAGAAAACTGCATTGTCTCATACTTTCTAGTGTTTCGATCAATCATCAAAGTTGTTGCTTCCAATTCCTCTCGACATAGAGCGGGTAAAATGCCCGATGATCAGCCTACTAAACAGCCTGTTGTTTAAGCAGACTAGCTGGTCTCGTCCAACTCTCATATTGCTGAATTGCAACATCGATTCACGAAAATCTGTTTTAAAGGCTGTAAGTTTGTTCCTAATTTGAAGGATATTCCTATAGGGGTAGAAGACCATTCGTTGGTATATGTTGGTGACGTGTACGATCAGTATTTCATTTAGAGGAGGTTGGTTGAGCAGATCTCCAAATCCCCCGAGAGCACGGAGACTGAGGCTGCTAGATTACGACTTACAACGAATCAGAATGATGAGACCATTTCTCATCTTGGCAAAGAGGTTGCCGATCAGAAAGTTAAGGACTTAAATGCGATGATTGAGAAGGAAAGACATAATCATTTAAGACAAGTTTATTTTGTTCACCATAGGAACCATGAGCTGGCTAAAGAGGTAGAGGAGTTGAAGGCATAGCTTGAAAAGGTGAAGAAAGAGAAGGATGAAGTCTTTCAAACATCACATGACTACTATAAGAAGCTGCTTGATGCTCATAAATAGAGAGATAATGCATTGGACAAGGCTTAGAAAGTGGATGAGTTGGTGAAAGCCATGGAGAGACGAATCAAATATAGGTTTGAGGAACTCAACATCAATTATAACGCTAATGTACTTAAGTTCAGTGATTTGGCATGGCTCGGCAAAGTCTATCCCTGAGCTCTAGTGTTGGTATGGGAGAAAAATGGGAAGGAAGAGCAACAACATTCAAAAGGAGGTAAAGTCAATCTGGCAGAGCTGGGAAGCAAGGTTCTAAATTTGAATGAAATTGAAATGCTCAGAGTGGGTGAGCCTCTCTTACATCCGGAGTTAGCTTCCATGGTTTAGATAGATCGAACCGAACGCTCCCGCACTACTCCTCAAGATCTCATTATAGGCCTTGCTCCTAGGCCTCCAGCTGCATCCATCAATCTGTTTATCCCTCTGTACAATCTGGATAGACCGTAAATACAAAAGACAGCATGCAATCTCCTAGAGTTGAATTCAAATGGCATGCCTGGCAACATAGGCCTCAATTTCATGGAGGTATATCATTGACCCCGCACATATTTGAGAGAGCTTACATGACACCGGTCGATGCAACAAATCTCCCTTTTCATCATTCACAAATTTTAGGTCTGCTTACGATTTTGAGTTTCCTGAAGGAAAGCTCCTAGTTAGGTCAAAAGGCAATAGTGACTGGGTCAGCGGTCATGACTATCTCCGGGATGACCCAAGCATCACAGTTAGTGATACCCCAGGTCTGAGTGCGCAAATAATCGATGCATTGTAAGAAGAAAATGCTGGTGACTTTCAGGGAGCTACAATGGATAGTTATTATCACCGGGTCGATCGACTTTTCTCATGAATGTGAATTTTGAATATGATATTATTTTGGATCTAGGTTTGTTTTTAAATTTAAATTTGAATTTTTAATAAGATGTCATTTTGGATCTAGAATTTTTTCAAAATATAATTTATCCTAAGCTTTTTTGAATATTAAATTTTTAATTAGTTTATATATTTAAAATTTAAACTTATACATAATTGTTATATATACATAAGTATGCTTTATATATATTAACATCAAAAACAATAATAGACAGCTAATTATTGTAAAAGGGCTAATGCATCTATTGTAGTGTAAATCTCAAAACTTATATACAAATACATTAAATAATATACAAATTTATAAATTGCATCTGCACTAGCGCATGTGTGTGTATTCGATACACATATACACTCTGTATATCACAAAATTATACAAATCAAATATTAATATTAATTAAGTAAGTAAAATAAAGATTTTTATTTAAAATTATTTAGATTAGGTCTAAACCGACTTAGACTTAATAGACCCAATAATGTCTAAAATGGTTAAAAAAAATTGAAATTCACTCATATGCTGGCCTAGTTCCAAAAATGGTCTAAGCACTTAATAAACTTACGGTCTAAATTAACAATATTATAGCCAATTTATTAAAGCTCTTCCATTTAGTAGGGTATCTAGAAAAGTAATGTCGATGGTTGAGTTTAAGTAATTAAGTACTCACCTTAAAATTTTCCATAGGGCAGCAGGCGAAATAGAATTCATCTTTGGAGTAGCTTAGTTTATTCCAAGTGCCGATTATGATTTTGCAGCCCTTGGATGGCTCTAAGAAAATAAGGGTAGGATTTCCCTTATGGTGCTTGATGTTGTATAGATACCAAATTTCTTGATTACTGGGAACTCGATTAAAACGACGAGCAAATATGGTGAACAAACTATGAAGGAAGGTGTACCTTTTTGGATGGAGCTGAGCTAGATCCAGTCTAATAAAATGCAAGACTTATCGGATAAATCGGTTAAACAGTGGAACACATCCTACCAGGCACATGTACTTATTACACATTGTATACCTAGCTGGCAAATGGTGCGCTCCCTAGTGATGCGTAGGAACTAACACGTCCTCAAACGGGATGCTTTGTTTCTCACAGATTCTTCTAACTGATCCTTCCTCAATCTTTGAAGCAACGAAAATGGTAGGATCGTCTCATATAACATTTTTCACAACATCAGAAACTAACACTACATGATACATCACAACACTATAATTTGCATTCCATTACATTGAGTTTTCGCCATAACATGGGGCTGTCTTTTAGTCTATCTGATATGACTTATCTGTTGAGCATTGATATTTATAGGTCATCGACATTATGAGTGTCTTTCCGCTCATACTGTAGGCTCATCAATTCCTAGATAGCCGAATTAGATACTGAGTCAAGCTCGACTATGGTTCCATCTGCGTGACAAACTTCGGTGTTGCATATACCTCAGCCTGAGAATCCACTAGCAAAACAGCCTGCTCCGGAAGTTCCAATAGGGCCTATAGAAGGTCTGGATGTCGAAACTGCTCCTGATATACTTGACGATGTTGTTATATTAGATGATCCTACCGATTTTATTGCTTCATAGATTGAGGAAGGATCATTAAGAAGAATTGGTGACAAACTTGCATTCCATTTGAGGAGTGTTCGTACCTAGCGTCACCCGAGAGCGCATCATTCGCCAGTTGGGTATGCAATGTTCAATAAGTATATGAGCCTGGAAAGATATGATCCACCGTTTAACCAGTTTATCTGAAGTGTTCTGCATTTTATGAGGCTAGCTCCAGTCCAGCACCATGTAAACAGCTACACATTCCTTCATAGTCTACTCATCATATTCACTCGCCTTTAAGTGAGTTCCCAATAATCAAGAAATTTGATATCTATACAGCTTAAAGCACCACAAGGGAAATCTTTCACTCACTTTCTTAGAGCCATCCAAATGCTACAAAATCGTAATCGACACCAGGAATAAACCAAGCTACTTCAAAAATGAATTCTTTTTCGTTCGTTGCCCTCTTGGATTGGTACAGCGATGGTTGATTGGACGTTAGTTCCATTCTCATCCTTTTAATACAAGTCCATATTCATAATTCTACTGTCACCGAACGCCTTTTTGGTTCTTTGTAGATGTATCATGCAGGCCTAGTAATGTAGCGTTGGTAGAGACTCCCCGACAACGTCATGAAATTTCAGATGCAAAGAGGGAGGCTAAGATACTACTTAGCAATGAGAACCTTCAGGCCTATAACTTATTGGACCAAGATTGTAGCGTTGGACTTATTCTAGGGGCCGCTGATAGTGAAAAACACAATTTTTCATCTTGAGATAATGGAAATCATTCATCGGTATCCTGATTCAAATTCTATTTATTGAGACTAAGAAGTAGGAGAACATATTAAGGAGGGTGAAGGTGGTAGAGCAAGCCGTAATGATGGTGATGCAGGTTTGGATCCATCTGTTGACGAAAGCAAAGATGATCAACAACCTCTTCAAAGAAGAAGTCTCAAGATTAAAATCACCAAAAGAAAGAATTCGATACCACTTCCGCCAGCTACAGTCGCATTTGAAACTCCTATAAAACCCTCTGAGGACATATATACTAGTCCGTAGCCAATTCCGGATGATATTCTTTCTTATGGCCTTGGCAATATGAGCATAAGGATGTTGGGTCCTTTATTTTTTTCAAAGAAGATGTGCATTTAACTCAAGCAAGGGAGATTACTCCAGTCATCAAAATTCCATCCTATGGTCCATTTGGGGGACACTAGGATCCCCGCATGCATGCACACATGCACTACACTTTTCTCGGCTTGCATCGTGTTCCTATCCTGTCAAGGTTGATTCGTCTTTGTTTTATTTTTGGTTCAATGGAGCGATGTTGTTTGTAAGAGTCTCTCGAGGATTATATGGCTTATCAACTGAGACGTAAACCGAGCGTGCGCCCCCACAAGACCAGCCATGATTTTGATTCTAGTCAGCGTTCAAGCTACGATGGAGGAGGTAGAGGGAAGGACTACAAGTCACATGACTCATCATCTAAGCGTCAATCCAAATCCATGCCGCCCCAATCTAAGGGTTTGGACAGACACTCTGACCATCACAATTATGTTCCTTATGTTGACCCCTCTTATATTTTCCTTTCTTCCAAGAAAACGGTATCATCACATACTTCCCGGTGTTCCGATCAATCATCGATGCCCACTGCTTCCGATACGCCTCAATATATAGCTATTAAAATTCGTGTTGAGAAGCCTGTTGTTGATGTAAAGTAGTCAGTCTCATCCAACCCTCAAATAGCTAAATTGCAACATCGCTTCCTAAAAATCTATTTTGAAGGCTGTAAGTTTATTCCTAATTTGAAGGATACCTCAAGAGGTAAAACGCCATATGGTGCTATATGTCGGTGATGTGTACAATCAGTATTTCATTTAGCGGAGGTTGACTGAGCAGATCTTTGAATACGCTGAGAGCGTAGAGATTGAGGCTGCCGAATTGCGACTTAAGTGAATCAGAATGATGATACTACCGCTTATCTTGATGAAGAGGTTGCCAAGTTGTACAAGGCAAAGGTGGACACCGATCATAAATTTAAGGACTTAAATACGACGATTGAGTAAGAAAGTAAGAATCATTTAAGCCAAGTTCAGTCTATTCATTACAGGAATCATACGGTAGCTAAAGAGGTGGATGAGCTGAAGGCACAACTTGGAAAGGAGAAGAAAGAGAAGGACGAAGCCTTTTAAATAGATCATGTCTACTGTGATGAGCTTTTTGATGCTTGCAAATAGAGAAACAATGGGTTAGATATGGCTAAGAAAGTGGATGAATTGGTGGAAGCCACGGAGAGATGAGTCAAAGATAAGTCCGAGATACTCATCATCAATTACAAGACCAATATACTTAAGTTTAGAGATTTGGCATTGCTTGGCAAAGATTATTCCGGAGCTCTAGTATTGGTATAGGAGTAGATTGTGCGGGAAGAGAATAGCATTCGGAAGGAGGCAATGTGAAACTGGTGGAGCTAGAGAGCGAGATTCTAAATCGGAATGAAATTGAAATTCTTGAAGTAGCTAAGCTTATCATACATCCGCAGTTGGCTTCCCTGGTTCAGAAAGATCAATCTGGAGGCTCTGGCACTACTCCTTAAGATCTCGCTACAGGCCTCACTGTTAGGCCTCCAACTGCATCCATCGATCTTTTTGTCCCTCCGTACAATCTAGATGCACACAGATACATAAGACAAACATGTTATCTCCTATTTAGGAGGGGAATTCAAATGGCACACCTGACCACACAGGGCCTCAATTTGGCAGAGGTATATCATTGGCCACACCCATTTTAAGAGAGCTCACATGCTACCGGTCGATGTAGCTAATATCTGCTTTCGTCTTTCTCAAATTTCAAGTCATCCTACGATTTTGAGTTCCCCGAAGGAAAGCTCCCAGTTTGGTCAAAACGCAACAATGACCGAGTCAACGGTCATGATTGCCTCTGGACGATCCTAAGCATCCCAATTAGTGATACCCTAAGTCCGGGTGTGCAAATAATGAATGCATTGCAAGAAGAAAATGCTAGTGACTTTCAAGATGCTTCTATGAACGAGGATATTGTTATCACTGGGTCGATTAACCATGCTAAAGGGATTTAAATAAGTGAGCTTTGTGAAGAACAACTCAACTCCACTATAGAGATCGAGCAAGGGCCAATTGACTTCTTACCTCCTCTTTTATCCATCGCTTTTTCTGGCGAGACCATTTTTTCTCCATTCACTATACCTACGCATAGAGCTACTTAAAGCACACTTACCATTTCATTACATAGCACACCTTCAAAAGGCAAAGGAAGCAGGGGAGAGGAAGGAAGAAAACTAATGATTCAAGGGGGGCATCTTTTGGAGATGAGAAAAATCCGAAGAAGCAAAAGCCCAAGAAATGAACGTTTCCTTGTTTTGGTGCATAGCGTAGGAACCAGCATTTTGTTTTATGTAGGTTTTGTATAGGTATGGCATTCGCTTTTTTTATCTTTGTGTTAATAGCACTTGGATCTTTCTTCGAACTTTACTTTATGTGAATAACAAAACTCTATGTTATGTTCAATTCCTATGTGAATTTGCTTAAATTCTAAGATGTGCGCCTGCAATTTTGTTCACATGTTTGTAAACCACTTCCGCTCGTCATTGTTGGATTGATTTATTAGTCCATTTTGTGGTTTAAGCGAGTGAAGGAAAATCATCGCGGCATCCATATGTATATGCCCGTACATCCATGTTTGACCTATAGAAGTGAGCTATCTCATTCAGCCTTTGAATGTTTATACTCCTGCCTTCATGGGTTAAAGGAGTTATTAGGTACCTACCTCTGGATACCAACTGTGGTTGAACTTCATGCATATGATCATGGACTACAGAAGCTTAGCAGGAGCCTACCTCTAGGTACTAGCACATCTGCATTTTGCTCATGCAGGTTATTTAAATATAAAACTGTTTATGGTGTAAAGTCAAGCACAGAAAGATTCAAAAGCATCGGAAGTCGTTTCCATTTAAACACTAGTAATGAATCAAATGGCAGATTATGTCTGGTTACACAGCTTTGATAAAACATGTCTAAATTTAAATAAACTGGTACATATTTATATTTGAAATCAAGATTGCCATATCGGACTCCAATTCGTGCTTTGAGTAGTTATTATCCTTCCTTCGGACTTATTAAGAAATCAAAATGCTAATAAAGCATTGCAACGAATAGCTAGGGAGAAAACATTAAAATGTTAGCACCAAAAATAGCACAAACACCAAAAAATTTAGTAGAGTATGAAAATAAAGAAATATAAATGGAAAATGAGTAAAAACATGACATCAAACATCTATAGTGCTACAGACAAGTATTGCCTATGTCTACTTGAGTTTTCTATTGCTTTTGTTGTTGTTTTGCAAGTATAGTTCTTATGGATTGGTAGGGATCCATGGGTGATTAAAATGAATTATTTCAAAGATGTAAGGAAGCAAAAAGATCCTCAAAAATGGTCCCCTAGCCTCCTATTTATAACTTTAGGTTGTTGGAAAATTCTCCAACACATCTTCCACTACGATCTCCACATTCATGTGGCAGTTGGCCTTGTAGAAATGTGGGTATGTCAGCAAAAAGGTATGGATCGGTACCGATCCATAAGACGCACTCATGGATCGACTCTGATGCTTTTTAATTGATGACTTATTGCTAGCTTTGTGATTTCCATCTTGTTTGCATTGTTATAAACTTGTCTTTAGGCCAATAAGATGGATTGGTGAAGTAATGGAGTTGCTTATATTAAGTGCTTGAGAAGATCGATAGAGAATCATACACGATCAATGCAATAGAACTTGAAATAGGTTTCTCGAATTAGGACTAGTGAAAATGAGGAAGTTGGGGTAGTATGGATGAAGCTTTATAGATCAGTATTGATCCATAGGGAAAGAGTATGCATCCATCGGTTAGATGGATTTTCTTTGTTATTTATATGAGATGGTATTGTTCCATATAGTGACTCTGATTGCACTTGGTTTTCTAGACTCTATGGCTCTCTCTCCGAGCTTTCTACATCGATAACTTTCAAGTTTGTATCGTCCGGTTCATTCAAATGCTACCCGATCAAAAGGCTGGATAATAAGAGGGTGTCTAGAAAAGTAGTGTCGTCGGTTGAGTTTGGGTAATCAAGTGTTTACCCTATCTAGCTACTAGTCTAACCCTAGAGGTGAAGTAAGCCAAAGTTTATCCCTAGTATATAAGCCCAAATTGTTTTAGGTCTTGGGCTAGTTTTTCAAAATATGTTTTAAAATTAAAAATATGGTTTTAAATTTAAGGGTTGAAATTTAAAATAAGTTAATATTTTATAAAGGTTATAAAATGAATTTCAAAACTGTTTTGAAACTTAAATAATTATTTTCAAATATTATTAATAATTAATTAGATTAAATCAAAAAATTAATTATAGTTAATTAATTTAATTAAATTAAATAACACATATACTGATATACCTTAAAATGTTAAGGTAGTATATACACATATATAATTTTTGTAATTAATTATAACTAATTATAATTGTTTTAATTAAATAAGTTAATTGAGTGTTGCTTAATGAATAATATATTACATATATATATAAGATAAATATCTATACTATAAATCTTATAGTGTACATATTTAATTTAAAATGTTTAAAATGGATAAAAGTGAATTAATTAAAATTTTAACTAGCTAACTAATTAAATAAGATTTAGTTACTAAAATTAAAATTAATATACCATTATACATAAGATTATTATATATTTTAATTAAATTATAAAATGTTATACAAGAATTGAACTTATATAATATGAATGTGTAATAAAAGAAAGAACAATAAGAAACCCAAATTAGGTTTAAGGAATAAATACATACATGTAGTACGTATACTATGATTTTAGATGTCTCCGACGCTTGAATCACGAGAGTATTTCATAATAAATACATTATTCTATAAGTTAATATCACTCAATTAAAAATATAAGAGATTATGAATCTTAATGTAAATGTTGCCCGCTACCATTTATACATTAATATATTACATGCATACTCTTTAGTTGTTGATATTCGTTAAGCTACAAATGTTACGTGTAGTAGTATCAATATATTTAATATACGAGCTAAGATATATGCATATATTTGTTGATATTCCCTAAGGTACGCCATTTAAACTTAGGCCATCGTGAAACGGTATGTACGAGTGAATAATCTCCTTCGATTTGTTGATATTCCTCAATGTCGAAAAGAGATTAGAAAAAATACCATGGATTAATGGTTGTATGTGATATAACCAATAAAGTGTTATTCATCGCTTATGGGCCTATGATTTGTTGATATTCCTCAAGGTCGGATCCTAAGGCAAGCGAGTCCTAAAACCCATTAGAGAAGTTGAATGGTTTCTATGTTTTCACCTAGGGTTTTGAGAAATATAAAAGTCTAGCAGAACTTGTTAGATAAATGAAATTAAAATTTAACCCATCTAATATTATAAGAACAAAGGCTGTGTATAAATTAAACTAATCTGCTTTGATAAATTTATGTAATTAATATAATTGATAAAATGGTTATCAATTAAAATACATTAATGAATTAAGATTTATAAATAGAAGTATAAAGTATACTTACCAATAATTTTTTGCATGTTATGAATTCAGGACCCATGCAAGCATCTAATTATGTAACTGCTAAATATGTTCATAACTTGGTCGCTTTGGTGTTTATTTTCCCGAGACTTTATATTGTCTTCTATGATTTTTGAACTCTAAAAGAAATACAAGTGTTGAACCAAAAAATGGATCAACACCCTGGATTGTGGTGAGAAAGCACCAGCCCTGTTAGAATAGAGTAATTATAAAGTAAATAGACACAGAGAATTTTATAGTGGTTCGGATGTTAACTAAGCCTACGTCCACTTTCCAGCTTTGATTATTGATTGCATATGATTACAAGGTATTTGAGATTGAACAAGTCACAAGTGTAGGTGTTAAAACCAGAAATCAATACTGACCTCTTCTTGTCGATGCTGACTTTTGTGGTTTAATCCATATGGGTTGAATCCATTTGCATTCTCAGTGCTACTTGATTTTGAGATGTTCTATGTAGTTAGTCTAGTAAATTGGTTGTTATTGATGATGGTTCCTTCATCACTTGGTTTATTCTGCCATTCTTATTGCTAGCTCTTCAATCTTGATATTCAATTGATCAGAATGCTTTGATATTGCTTGAGCATGCAAGAAATAGGTGGAGTAGAGCCTTTGTAATTTTGAGGGTGAGATGGTGAAGCATATGAAGTTTTCATCGACATGGTGAAGTCTGTACCGACTTCTCACCTTTGCTCCATTCATGTTGAAATTCCTCTGAATCGTTTCTTTAGCCTATATAAGTGTGCCTAGAAGATTTCAAGTCATTTCGTCTTTGTCTCGATGTTCTAACTCCTAATGATGTTTGCTTGGTTAAAAACCCAACTAACATTTGCCCCCAGGATATGCTTTCGTTAAAGTGTGCTCTGGAGTGAGACAAGTCCTGGACCGCTATCCTTTGGATTCTAGTTGATCGCGTTGCTTTTTACATGGTTGATTGCCGATTAAACTTTTGTTCTAGTTTTAATTAGAATTCCAACTACCTACACCCTAGAGATTACATAGTGTTTTAGTTTGGTATAGAAACTCTTTGTGATGATTTTGGGATGGTAGCAATTGAAGGGAGATGGTCGAATTTTGGACTCCACTCTACTAGTAATCAAGCAAGATTTTGCCTCGATTGAATGTACACCATTTTAGAGCAACCTCTTGCTCTCCGTCTTCAGCTGTCTCTTTTTGAGAACTTGGCTAAGTTCCCATCGCTATTTGAATTCTGATGCAACGATTTATTCCAAGATCGGATATAGTGGTTGATTCCATCATATTTCCTTTCCTATATCTGTACTTCTAGTGATCCTAAAAGGAAAATCTTCCCACGTAGCTTGGGACAGCGGCTCCGTTATCGATTTCTCACCGATATCGGTTAGTCCTAAGAAAGATAATCCTAAAGTATGATGTGACTCGTTTTTCTAGCACGAGGGAGCTATCTATACAGGATTGTCCGCTCATGGTGCTTAGGACCCTGGACTCACTTTGCATAAATAACATACTACACTTGCCCTGGTCAATGCTCAAAACCCAACTGGTCAATATACGTCGACTTCCCTTGGATTTTGGGCGTTGGTCATACGGTGATATTATTCAAAATAAAACATACCTAAAAATGCTAAACACCAAGTTTTATTGTTTAGAATGACTGTCCAGTCATCATGTCTTTAGTTTGGCGAAGGAACTTCCACTCTTATAGAAGCTAGATCCTTTGCAGCGTAGGCTTCCCTTTTATTCCTGTCATGGCAGGATGATTGGTTAATGCTGAATCACAACGCACAGTTGCCCTTGTAGAGCTATTGCTAGATCCGTCTCCACCTATAAATGAGTACACGACCTTAAGAGCCTTGGACGAAGTGGGAGGAGCAAGCAGTGATTCCCTGAAGCTTGTTAGCCTGTCGATTTTCTTTTTAGTTATGGTAACGTGGGAATAGTCTCCGCTATACTGTAACTATGTGCAGATAAACAAAATATCAACAACTTCTTTGATTATGTTCCTTTATTCGGCCCTGCATACAGTTGCCAAAGTGCTTTGCTTGGTGACATAGGGACATCATTTAAACAACTCTGTATCCATTCTTACACGTGCTTGGTCTTGTTCCTTTCGGCCAACTACTAGTCATGGGTAACCCTATTTTTGCGCTGCTCCTAACTATCTCAGAAAGAACTTGGATATTCATTTCCTTATTGTCTAATCATTGCTAGGAACAAAATTTTGTTTATGGAAGATCTAAAATTTCCGACTCTGAGTACTGGTAGTAGCTAGATTCTATGGGGAAAATCATTCAACTACCCCCTATCTAATTGAGCTTCCCTAATCCCTGTTTTAGATTGGGAAAAAGTCCAATAGCACTGGTTTTCAATTTTTCATGGCTATCCTCGCCAATCCTCTATCGTGCATGTCTTGCTTGGTCGCCATCAATATCGTTGAAGTTCGGTTAGGCATAGTTTCAATCTTTGAAAACTAGCGCATGGATTATTCGATTCCGATTATCCTTCCTTAAAGTTGCCTATTTTCGAGCAACAGTAAAATTCCTAAAGGTTGGTGATTATACCTTCTTGACATTTCCAATCTTCAGGTAATGATGAATTCCCATAGTTTATGGCTAAAATTCCAGTTATGTGTCAGTTTCCATCTTTCGAAATTGGAACATCAAAGGCTCAATTTCGATCCTTTTGGCACTGAGAGATTCCTTTTGGTGTCCAGAATTATCGGTTCACTGCTTTCACTTATCTGTTTGCCTCTTTCATCACGATCGTAGCAAATGGTTGCGCTTCGCCGCCAGTAGTTGATTGCAAGGATAGCTTATTTCATTACATATCTCTATTCAGAACTGTGATATAACATGATTTAGCCAATACATGGTTGTTCCTGTTTAGGCTCAGTCTTCGACCAAGTGTAGGTATCTATGCCCTAGTCCGTAGGGCTGATCTCTTTGAATACTAAGTCCATACATTTTCGAAAGACTAGATTTCCTTAAGTGTGAATTAATTATTCAAAGTCGACATCATTGGCCAATGTCATTCTGGATGCATGTATTGGAAGGATGTGCCACTCTTTTGGCAGGGTAAATTCTTCCAAGCCCAGTATTGAGATTCTGATCTTGCATTAGTTTTTTGCTATCTTCATAAACTTCTGCACAAATTACTCAACTTTGTGGCTTTTTCCTTGATGTTATGAATCTTCGGGCAATGACGAATTCCTAGATGCTGAGACCTTTATTTTCCTTGTAGTAATTTGTTGCTAGAATGCTCTGTTTTGCAAAATAGATCTGTTATCTAACCAACTCCACGGTTATTCATGTTTGGACTTGGTAATTTTCCCTTCAACGAAGTATTTGTATGCATGTCCCTGCTCGTAGGCCCATCTCTTTCAAATGCCACTATTTGGGTATTTGAGAGAGATGGAATGGTGTGGGGCAAATGATTTAGTTTCCTACCGTCTAGCTTGGCAACGAAGAGCTGAACCATTTGATTGGTCATTGAATGGTTATATCTTCTGAAGACAAGGGTAGTAACTTACTTGAGCACCAACTTTTATCCTGAAAGCTAGGGAATTGATGTTACTGTGAGTGTTCGTCGTCGACCCTATAGTTTGAAGAATTTTCGATGTTGTCAGGGCAACACCGATACTTAGAGAATTGGGTAGTTTCCCGATGTTGTTGTTATAACTTTATATTTTGATGTTTTGATAGTGACATCTATACAAGTATATATTGTATATACTAACCATTTTTGTAGGAAATCATATCAACTATGTGATATATATACACACACGCATAATCTTTCATTGAAATTTATAAAACCTCCCAAGAAATTTGAATTTCAATCGGCTGAAATACCCGAGTCAGCCTACTGAATCTATGTACATGCACATAATCATTTATGAATATTTAGCCGACTAATTGATAATATTCAGCCGATTGAATATGGTGTAAATTGAACTATTCTCTTACTGATTTAAAATCATCGATTCAGCTAGCTGCCAAATTTTTTTCAGCTAGCTGAATCTGCATAACGGCTAGTTTTCTTAAAAGGTGTGTCTCCTTCATGAAGAGTTACAACTTTTAATCAAGAGTTACAATCACAACTCTTTACTGTTACTCTTCACGAACGATGGCAACCTTTAAGCGCTATATAAAGCAAAGAATTCCAATGTTTGTATAATCAATTATATTCCTAATTCTCATGTCTTTGCTATTGAACTCTCAAGCATTCAATTACAAATTACTTTACATCACACGATCATTAAAGCAAGTTTTCTTGTGATCAAAATTACTTCCTTTCTTCACAAACTACATGATATACCACAAAGGAGAAGATTATAGGAAGGGTGTATGTTATTGACTTATCAGTGCTATTCAAGAAAATACTCGATCGAATAATTTTCTGCTGTTGATAGTTAAAGTCCTGTTGTAGTATCCCTAACGGGTTGAAGTCCTATTTGGTTGTCTAGGTAGTTGAAGTCCTGTTCAGTTTCTCAGGCACTATAATGCATGTTACTTTGGGTTAAGTGAGGGTATTGATTAAATCCAGAAGTAGTCTGGGACTAGATGTAGAATGGGAAGTTCAAAACAGTATAATAATCTCTAGTGTCATTTGCTTTATTACTTTTACTTTTATATTTATATTCCGCACAAGTAAGTAGTTTATTTAATATTTCATATTACATAATCCTTAGTCACTTTCATTTGGTATCAGAGCAAGGTCATCATACAACAACAACTAAGTTCTTGATATTCAAGTAATATTGAAAACAACACGGTATCGGGTTTTGTTTAAGTTCAATCCGCTGCACAACCGTCACTATTTGATGGATTAAACTATAATTATTGGTCAACTAGGATGAGAATTTACATCCAAGCAAATGGATACGACACTTGGAATATCACTCAATAAGAATATTTTGTACCTACCACTCCTTATGCATAATGGTCAAATACACGAAAATTAGATGCTACTGCAAATGCTAAAGCTATAAATATGTTATTTAGTTCCTTAGATAAACATGAGTTTAATAGAGTTACTATGTGTACTTCAGCATATGAAATTTGGCGCACTATCAAAGTTACTCATGAAGATACTAATAAGGTTATACAAAGCAAGATATCTATGCTTAAGCATCAATTTCATAATTTTAGAATGAAGCAAAATGAAACCATAAATGAGAGGTATTCTAGGTTTCAAGATGTGACGACACGAAATTTTCGAGCATTTAAAATCGGGATATTTAATTGATTTTAAATATTCAATAGAGTAATTTTAACTTGAATTACGAATATCATAATTTATTTGATAATTAAATTATTAAATTCAATAATTTGAAGTTGAGTAAAATGCTGAATTTGGAGTTTTAAGCCTGTTAAAATATAATTTAAAGGCTTATAAATATTATATTGATAATACTGAAGAGAATAGAAGTGATGAAATCAAATTTGAAAATGGTTTGTTAAGTTTTGAAATTTATATCTTTTAAATTGAATTTAAAAATAGCCTTCCGGGGCACAGTCTCGGAATTCGACGAAACAGTTCCATTGGATCCGTAATATTGAATTATTATCGGATTTCAAATTTCGTAGTGTTTGGAGTTGTTGTGTAAGCACACAATATATAAACGTGCTAGAATTAATATCGAAAATTAAATACTTTAATTCAATTCAAAAAGTTATCTTCTCCACACGATCGAATTTGGACCCAAAACTTTTTCCAATGCGTCCGGAATAGGCGTATAACATTATAAACGCCTAGCGGCACACCTCAATAGGAGTTCGGGATTTTGAGTAACAAATTGAAGGAAATTTAAAGTTAATTTGAATTCAAATATACTGGTTTGTTTGTTTGGTCAAATCATTCCCGACATTTTTTTTCTTTTCATAAGCCTTTTCAAAAGCACCGTAGACAACTGTGTATGCGCAACCATCATTTCTTGTCCCCCTTTTCAACTTTAAACACGCGACCTTATCCTTCCTCTAGTTCAAACATTTCGAAAGAGAAATGAAAACAAAACCAAATTAATGGCCGTAATCGAAAATACGTTGCCGCCTTATTTAAAATTAAAACTTTATAAATGAAGGCCTAGCTGATACCGAATTGAGGGCCACTTATATTTCTTTCCAGTTCATTCGTTCGAAATCAAATTCACTCGAACGAAAGGAAAAAAAATTTGAGCTGGGCCTCGCGATAGAGTCGCGTTCTAATACGCTTGGCAATTCGAGGTTATGGCGCTGTCGAAGACCATGGGGAGGTGCTGCCGACGAGATGGTGTCGACTAAGATTAGGGTTTCGATATGTAATCAAAGGATTCGAGCTCGCGAGGGCGGCGACTTCGCGTGCGAACAAGGAAGGTGGTGACGAGGTAGGGATTCGCGGTGGCTGCGTTGTGAGTGCCACGTGTGAGGCTGGTAACCAGAAGATGGAGTTGAAGACGGTTTCAGTGACGCGGCGGTTACTGGCATCGATGATGTTATGGCAAGCTTTTCGTGGCAGCGAGTTTATTAGTGAGGTATTCTGTTTTTAATCTAGTTAATAAATGTTATATGCAGATTTTAGTAATCTACAGAGAAAAGTTTTGAACTGCAACAAAGTATATAAATATATACAGATTATATATTTCAAAATTTAATAATTAAACATATATAGATAAATATATGGATGCAGTAAAAGCAGAGAAAAAAACTTATATAAGTTTTGGAAAAAAATAGACAATTGAAAATGTTGAAAGATATATAAAGAAATCAGATTTTAACCCATATAGATTATTTGTATAGGTATAGTTTCAAAATAAAATAAATATACATCTCTACCTTTTAAATAATACTAGTTCGTTTTTAAATAATGAATTATTATGATGGACGTGTTTAACTAACATATTTTAATTATTTTAGCAACTAAAAAGATTTTTAGGGAAATTTTTAGTTTAAAACTAAATCATCAGGAAATTAAATTTATTAAAAAGAAAATAAAATGTTCGACTATTTCGAGTATTAATAAATTATATAAATTGTTTATTTAAGGTCAAACATCTGGGAATCCAAGGCAATATTGAAGTGGATTGCAAAAAAAGGTGAGTTAATCTCACTCAGCTGAATTTAAATTTAAATGATTAAATTTAAATAATTTTTTGAATGCTTGAATTGATTGATGTGCTATAGTATGGTGTATTTTGGAATTGGCATTTTATATTGTGCTAATGTCTGTGGATGCAGGGAAAACAGGTTGGAGGGATCTGACTGGATCCCTCGACATTTATTTACATTGTTCAATACCCTCTGTTGTGATTATTTGATATTCTATGATGAATTATATTGGAATATTGAATGCTATGGTTCGATTGGATATAATTGGGTATGATGAATTACCAAAAATATATAAATTGGATTTTGGAAAGATAATAAAATAAGTGAAATTGTAAGTAAAATAATTATAGAAATTTGAATAAATTTAAAAATGAATTGGAAAGAAATAAAGTGACTTTAAAATTCTAATGAATAAATCTTGAGTATAGAAAGGAAATTTGAATAAACAAGAAGTTAACGAATTTTAGTCTTCAGTGGTATTATTTAAAAGAAAAAAACATTTATTTAAAATTTAAGATTTAAATAATTGAAAAGAATAAAGAAGAAATTGGGAAAAAGCTGAAAGTTGTATATTTCAGTTAAAGATTTAAAATCAAACAGAAAATAATAGCAATAATAATAAAGTTCATAACTAATGAATTTTGAAATGAACTGAGTAAGGAAATTTATTTCAAAGGGAGTAACTTGGAAATCAATTTGGAAAATTGATGTAAGTAATTGAGATTGGAAATTCTCCCTGAATAACCAAGTACGTTTCCAAAGTAATTTTTAAATACAAATTAAAGGTTTTAAAGTTGTTTTACAAAGTAAGTTTTAGAAAATTTAACATTTCTAAATATTTAAATTCTAAAGTAAGTATTTTCTTTTAATCTATTATGGTAGTAATTATTTAAAGAATGACTTAGTATTTTGTTTTTAAAAGTGTAAATCTAGTTTTATATTTTATTAAGTAACCTTATTTTCAAATATTCATATAGCATGTATTTTTAACAAATTACTGAAGTAGTTTTAACTTAAATGTTTTAAATTATATTTCAAAATAAAGTGTTTTAAATTATTTCATAATTCTAGTTGTGTGCTTCGTGATTTCAGTGGAGATAGAAAATCTTTGGGAAAGTTTATTCTGAAAAGGGAAGATGGTTTGAAACTATTTTCAAAGGGTTGAAAATAGAAATATATCTTGTGAAGATATTTTGAGATTAATAAATAATTTGGGGAAATTATTTATTGTTGGATGGATGTTTGTGAATATTAATTGATAGTTAAATAACCGACTATCAATATTGGTCAACTGCGTTGATCGTTTCGAAGAGACCGTGATCGACATTATTTCTCGAAAACCACTTCGATCCGGTTTGTACGTTTCGTGGAAACGAGTTTGGATTCGAAGATGGAGCAGCGAAGTGCAAGGGCTAATCGCTGCTAATCTTGAGGATATTTCCAAAACGGATGTAGTAGGAATAGTGCATTCGGTTCCGTTCGAACTCAGGACGGACTTGTATGGATGAATGCTTTTGGAGCATCGTCAGGTGGACGATGGGCATTCTAAGGGATATGTTCTAAAAAGGCAACGCTTAGTCTCAAGCCTCATCAACCAGGAATGATTGAAAATCAGGGGTTATGCAGCAAGGCTAGGTGGGTAGCACCCAAGCAAGGTGAGGTCATCCCTGTTTAGATGTCCCTTTTATTTCGGCTTAGTGGGCGGTTGTTGATCCCAACCGTGGGGTGGTCTCACTCGGGATTACCCAGTAAGGGTTAGTCCCGGTCTTGTGTTGCAGTGGAGGGGGCGTACTCCTCGGTACTGTGATCTAGGCCACGTACTATGACAGGTGGTACCCCATTGCCTAGTCATTAGTTGGAAATCCATTCTCCCTACGAGCCTTATACGAGTTTTGTTTGTATTACCCACTCTGTGGCTAGTAGCTGGAATTTAATCATGTAACAATTTCGGCTATTTTATTAGTATTTGTATATAGACCCTATTATAATATCAGAGGATTTCTATAAAAAAAATGTTTTAGCTATCATAAGGTATAAACCCGACATGTTTTATTTATGGCGTGGTCTTACGAGATGATTTTGTTTTCAAAGGATTTTTGAAACTTTAGTAATCAATTGGGTGTGATTTTCTCACGCGGGTATTCCAGACTGACTCGGGTGTTATTTAACTATAATGCTCAGGTCACACCAAGTATTATAGGATACAGGATTTGATGCTGTGAGCTCAGGAGACGAGCTGGGCGACGATGCGTATTCCCTTACTTGTTTATATATATTCCGCTGTGTTGAGTAGCTGTGTATCCAGTTGTATGTTATTAATGTTGAGCTGTGATTGATGTACTCTGATGATGCAATATGTAAACAGATATATTTGATTTTGAGTAAAGATCATTTATTATCTATTGTATTTTATTCCGCTGCGATGGTTAGATTCTAATGTTGTTATTTATTTTCTTCTTATACCTCTTCTTCTTGAACCCAAATGGTTCGTATTTCTATACAATTTGAGTTGATTTAGGTAGAATAGTGTTGACTCAAAGGGTACGGATTTACGGGCTGTTACACAAGATATATATCACTCACTTCTAGCATTAGGAGAAAAATATATTTATTTTGATATTGTTTCAAAAATCCTAAACTCATTAACGGATGAGTGGGAATGTATAGTCTTAGCAATTGAAGAAGCTGATGACATTTCTACCATAAAACTAGAAGAGTTATTAGGAAATATCATGTCATTTGAAGCTAACTTGCAAGCAAAAAGAGTTCAAGCTCAAGATAGAAAAAAATAGCATTCCGGGCCAAATATGAAGAATCTATTAAAGATGATGTGGCATTTATAGTTAAGAACTACAAAAAGTTTCTGAAATTTAGAAAAAATAAAAGGTTTGGAAATAACAGAAACAACAATAAACCATCATCCTCAACTCTTGAATGCTATGAATATCAAAAAAAGGGGCATATGAAGAATGAGTGTCCAGATCGAAAGAGAGATAGAAATAAATACAAAAACAAGAGCGATAGATAGAAGAAGAAACAAGCATTTTTAGTTATACGGGATGATTCGGATACCTCGTCCTCATCAGATAGCGACAATGATTCAGAACAGGCCCAAATGTATTTTATAGCCATAAATAATTATGTAAGTGATCTTACATTTGATGATTTAATTGATATATGTAACATCCCGCATTTTCGCACGCTTTAAATCGACGATAAACCACACATGTCAGACTTAAACCATACAAAAGGGTGGATTGTTATGGGGTAAATAAGAAGAAGCGGGGAAAGAAAAACAAAACAGAATCTTGCAGCAGAACGATAGAATATAATAGTCAAATATACAGTTCATGAAGCTGTTTAAAAAAACATTTGATTATATCTATACAATACATATCAGAGTTGCACATACCAGTGAATAATAATCAATGCAGCGGAATACAGTGTGAAGTGGACTAATATATAATATATAATAGTAATAAAATCTTCGCCTTCGTCCTCCAGAAGTAAGGTCTTCAAATCATGAAATGCTCAGGCTGACCCAAGCTAATTGAAAAGACAAAACACTCGAGTCAGAACTAAAATATCTTATGTGAGTTAAATTAATAGAAATAAATATGAGTGCAGGAACTTAAGAGATGCTCGGGATTCACGTCTCCTAAGGATCCGTTAAACTATTTACTATGTAGTATATTTCACTATCATAATAGTTTCTAATTATAAAATAAACTTACTATTAAATAGCGTTAAGGGGTTACCCATATAGCCCTTAACACAAATAATGCCAATAGTCTATACAGTGCCTGCATATCTCCTGATCGGAAGACTACGAGAAGACACTCCATAGGTACGACACAAATAGAAACTCATAGTAAAGGCTCGGTATGGTAGGTGACACGGCACAACTAGGCAATGCCAGGGTAGATATACCAATTACGCTTCCGGGTCGGTGGTAACGCGTAGCAGCTACTACCATCCACCTCGAACAACACCCCCAATATCAAAAATCAAAAGTGGCCAGCGAATCAAATCCAAAAGTCAAAGTATAATATCGAAGGGATGTGTCAGATTAAAGGTGCTACCTCAATTAACCCGTCGACCGCTTCTGTTTTAGCCACCTTATGCCAACTCACGGGAGTTGGGTCCACATATTTACCTTAAAGGAAGCGCCGCCACCATCCTACTTCGTTCTGGAATCTCCACCGCGTACACGGTTGTTAAAGTGGTTTTCGGAGTTGGCAGAGAGTATGACAACTTCCGATCCCGGTCTCTTCAACAACCAAACGTCATTATAACACCACGGTCTTTTCAAAATATGTTATACTTTGAAAACAGGATAAAATATTCATTTCAAAACCATATAATTACGATATCATTTCCCTTTTAAAAACAATCAATATGATATCTTTTTCAAATATATCCTTTTCTAAACCATAACTTTTCATAGTTAAAATATTTCTAAACCAAACGCTTGAAATATAGCCTTCCAAACATTAAACTTTGAATTACATAACTTTGAAATATAACTGCACCACTTAAATGGTTTAAATATAAATTACTTTATAAAATAAAATATTTTCTTCACCTTCACAAATCAACTCCAAATATAGATAAAAATCCAAATAAAACTTTTCAATTTATATATTTCAAAGCTTTACATATTCCACCATTTCAAAGCTAATTCTTTAATAATTCCATATATATCAAATTCAATTGCTACTATTTAGATTTGAAATGTTTACTTAATAAATTTAATATCATTTAAGTAAAACTTTGACTTCAAACAACTGGATATTCTTTCAATTTATTTAACTTCGTATATTCATTTATCTCAACTTTATATTTATTTAAATCACTTTAAACCAAATCAAGTTATAAGAATCATACCGTTTAAAATCTCCATTTTTATTTATTTTTCAAATCAAATTTTATTTAAGTATATTTTTCCAATAATTCAATTTAAACCAATATCATATTTATCTTCCAACTTAAATTTCATTTAAGTCCTTTAAAAACTCTATATATACAATATCTTAAGTAGGTACTTAACCATATAATATAAAACAATTTAACTCCATTATTAAACTTATTTTATTAATCAATTTTATACATAGCTTAAACCAAGAATTTTACCATATATAATGACCTTTATCAAATATCTGAATCAATATCTCATAAAACCATATATAATTCTTTACAAAACCATAGAAAATCATTTCAAAATATTTCTATATATAGACCATGGTGTCTGTATAAAAATTTCTATCCTATAGTCAAGTGATACGGATATTTATCATTTCAATCTGTAATTTGAAAATGAATTTTTTTGGTTATATATCATTTCAAACCGCAATCCCGAATGAAATGAGAATGCATAATAACTTGCAGTTTATAACAATATAAAATACAGCATCCTTTCATCCAATATCAAACATCAACCATTTATCACAATCATCATCAAATTCAAACAATAGCATCAATATAGAACGGATAATAAACAACAGGTATTAATAGCAGTTTATATTCAATAATAAGTTAAATAACTGTTTGACTGGCAGTTTATATGCAATGAAAAATTAATTAACAATTTAACTGGAAGTTTAAATGCAATGAATAAATTTAATAGCAATTTAATTTAAATAAATGAAATTAACTAAGGTGATGATTAAAAATATGCCAAACAACCATAAATAAATTTTAAATCACATCATACATTAATTTAACAAACATAAGAAATTTTAGTGGTTGTGAGTGGGTTAGAACACTCACCTTTTGAATTTAAATTGAATTTAAATTCAATTTAAAACCAAAATTTGCATAGTCTCCGAATCCATCCAAACCAGCTCAAAAAAGTCCGGAATTCAGATACAATCTTAACAAAAGAAATCGCGCGTAAAACGGATATCATACGCAAAATTTATTGCAATTAGAAGGTTGAAATTTAAATTTTTATTAAAATAAAATAAATGGCACAATTGTAATTCGTTACCATCTCAACGCTGCTATAGGACTCCTACGCGACCGAAACAAGAGCTACAGGTGACCAAGATTACATGCTCTTCTCCAATCGACTACGCTTCCTCCAGGAGTTCGCCGCGACCACCATTCACCAAGCGCCGCTCCCCCCATGCCACTCGGCACTCGATCATCACCAAACCTCGCCTCAAACGCACAGCCGCCACCTAAGTTTTAAACCCTAGGTAAATTTTAACTCTAAATCCAGCTGTCAATACCACATAGGAACCATACCGATCGATTCCCCTCGGTGCTCTCTACGATACCCAGAAGGGATTTTCTGATCAGACGCAGTTGATTCCGGCACGATGAACGGCCGTGAATAGATCATCAATTTCCGGCCACACCGAAACCCGGATTGAAAAACGAATTCCACCAGAAGATAACGCTCATTAAGAGCTTCAATGTATATTTTTTTTCAGATTTTTCTGAGGACTTTGAAATTTATGCTTTGAATTTGATTTGCAATTGGATCTAGAAATATAGAATATTGTCTGCCATTGAGGAAGAGGAGGAATAGAATGAATTGTTACAGACAAATGAGAATGAGGGGAATTAGGGTTTATAACCGGGTTTATATAGGTAGGTCAAAATGGATGGATAAGGTTGGATATACGCGTTAACGCCAAAAAGGACCATAAAGCCCGTTCTGACTATGGAACGAAATTGGGTCAACCCATGTATCAAAATAAATGTTTTAAAATATTTTAAACGCAATGGAAAAGATTTCAGGTTCAAATTGCATCGTATGAATAAGTTATGCTAAAAATAATATTTTCAAATCGTTTTCAAATTGATTTCAATTTTATTGATTTCTGAGCATTCCGAGTCCGTACGATCAAATGACAAGTCCGATCGCTACGAAACTTGAAACCCTACAATAATTCACCGTTATAGATCCGATGAAACTGGTTTCGTCGAAATCTGAGTCAGCGGCCAAAATGGCTATTTTTCCATTGATTAAATAATTTAATAATTAATTAATAAAATCCAATTTTTAATTTCAATCTTAAAGCTGACCAATTTTATCATTTTTATTTTTCTCAATCAAGTACAGTGTTTAAAACAAATTAGAAGTCAATTTAAAGTTGATTAACTTATCGATTTCAGTATTTTCCCCAATTCCAGTCAAATTCAGAAATTATAAATTAAATTTCCAAAATTTCTATTAAATTAAATTAACAAAATCATTATTCCATTCATTATTGTCAAATAGATGAATTTAACATTGGAATCAAAGATTTTACATTAATATTCCCATATACCATCTTCTTTTCAATTAACGTAAATTTTAATATCCAATTCTACTTATTTGCAATAAAACCCAATCATTTAATTTTTAAATTCCAATAAATTAATTAATTATAATTTATTTCAATAAATATACTTGATTTAACTCCCAATCCTTTTTATCTAATCAATATTTATTCAATAAACAAAGGTAACCTTTGTTTACCCTATTATACATTAGTAAGTTCAAATTTTCATCTTTTCTTCGTACTAACTACCCAATTTTCGTTTTATTACATCTCTACCAAAATACACGCTAATTGCGTTTTACATTCTAAATAAATTCATTCACTTGGATTCATACTTTCCATTATATCGATTACTATACTATGCATAAATTTACAATTCCAATTATTCCATAATTACAATTTCACCGTCCGTTATTATATTACGTATTCTTCATCAGTTGACATAATTTTGAATTCGTTTCCTAATTTACTAATTTCAATCAATCCTAACTTTACAATCTGTTTCAATTAATAGGATGTGCACTAATTTAGTTATTGCATTAATTCTTATTAATATAACGATCGTTACTATTAACTTTATAATACAATAAATTTTATTAATTTCACTAATTATTATGATTACTTGCGTAACACTGAATTCATCCAATTACCATTTATTATACTAATTCATTTATTTATACAATACCTGTTACTTACATTCAAATAAATTAACGAATCTTGATTTACAATCTTTACATCAACCAATAGTCGTATTACAATAAAATTATCATTATTTTCGATTATTACTTTAATTTACAGTAACCAACGTTAAATTTAGATTTATTTATTTCTTATGAAAAATTTCACGTTTCTATTTATTTATTACATAGATCACAAGTTTACATCCCTTTATACTATCTTATGAAAACAATATCTATTTCTAATACTTTATTGCATTTATTGGAAATCAAATTTCCAAATTTACTAGATACAATAAATTATAGCCTTACATTATTTCAATTAAATGGAATTGCGCTAAATTAATTATTTATTAACTTACATTAACATAATTGCATTAGTTTACATTCGGTTACAAATAAATAGATATATTATTTCACACATAAATACACTGATTGCATTTGTTTATACTATATTCCATTTAAAACGAAGTCATCACATTTGAATTATTATATTAAATTGGAATGTTCATTCAAGTCCATAAATTATTAACTAGCAATAACGTACTTCATAAATTTACATCCAATTACTGTTAACCATGTTTTATTACATTAATCAACTCAATACTTACCTCAAATTTCACATATTCAATTTATATCCAGGTATAAACATTTCACTACTTCATTTGTTAGAATTTTATTCAAAATAACAAATAAATAAGTTTTAATTACAATAGCTATATCGTTTATTTCAATATTAATTTATAAAGTTTTTCTTTCTTTCTAAATTAAATTACAAAATTTTCTAAATTCAACCAAATTAAATTATCGAATTTCACGGGTCGTTACATTCTCCCCCACTCAAAACATTTCGTCCCCGAAAAGGAAAAAGAAGGGAAAAGAAGAATTAAGAAAGCAAAATATCTTACTTAAAATATTAAATTTATAACCACTAAATTTACGAAATTAATTATTTTAAACAAAATATATAAATTTATAACCATTAAACCTTTTTATTGGCAAATTAATAAAGTTTGGAAAACATTTTCAAAATATTTTCTAAGTCCAAAATTTTCGGAAAATTTCGGCAGAGTCTCCCTTGTACGGAGAGGCTAGGGGGAAAATATAATATCAAATATGCAATATATAACATATATTTTCCAAAATAATATATATCCAACTCGGGAAAAATAATATAATAACGCTATAAACCGTAATCCGAAAACGTACCTATTTGTCGGGCAATTAACGCTTAATTCATGAAACCAAATGCAGTAACAATTGCTTCCATAACATGTATTTCACTTATATAATCTAAAAGAGTTAATAATTATATAAAATGAAATATCTAAAGTTGTTTCAACTACAACAAACAATCAATACAAACAACAATCACTTGAAACAAGGCATACAACCATCACATATAGCCAATACAATCAATCATTCATTCCTATCAAACAATTAAATAGTTGTTCGGGTTCAAAACTTTAAATTGTACAGAATGGAGAGTAAATTATTACGTGCACCATTTACTCAACAGTCTTAGATGAAACTAAATAGGTTATTCATACATCCAAACAAATTTAGAGTATCCTTACCCAAACAACCACAACCCAAAGCAAACAACAATTTCAGAAAATATATCAATTTCATTCTTAATAATTTCATTTCATACATTTGTTGTTTGATTTCCTTTTCATTCAATATTTATTTTATCTATTTCTATTCATTACCTACCAATTCATTTTCATCTATCTACATAATGCCAATTTCTATTTATTGCATTACATTTATTTATTCATATAATTCATATTCAATCAAATTTCTTAGTAGGTAAATTTTTCTTAACTTAAGTTTATAGTCATTTTCAGTATTCATCTTTTATTCTTGTTTTATTCAGAGGTAACTTCAACCTATTACTTAAGTTTTAACTACTATCTTATAATACTTAATCTCTATCAAAATTTATAAAGCAAATTTTTATTGAACCCTTCATTATTTAAGTATTACTTGTATAATCTTCTACCACATTTCTTATTAACATTTCAAACTTTTAAATCTTTTGGTTAGTTATATATATGCTTTTTAAGAATGCAATTGAAGATCATACAAGTTTATCTTATTTCTTTTAAAATTCATTCAATGTTGAATAATTATATCCTTTGTATTATAGGTTACAATTTCAACTTTCTTGTTATTTCATTTATAACCTATCCTTTAATTTCTTTTTCTTTTTAACTTAGCATTAAATCTCTTATTTCCTTTAGAGATTTCAATTTTTAATTACTTACGTCCAAATTCACTACAATAACTGAAACTATTAATTAATGGAAAACGTAAGAATTTAAATACCGGGTTATACTTCCAAATCATTTTAAAATAATAGATAAATGTATATATTTACGGTTTATATATCCAATTATATTTAAAACAATTTAAAATTTATATTTGTTTATCAAAATAAATCTATAGTAAAACTACTACAGTGGCCTTCCCCCTTCGAAACTCGAAAATGAATGTCGATGATGCGGCCACCATCACCGAAATTATTTTCCAGCGACGGAGAGGGAAGTACAAAACTTAAATTTTTCCAAAATTTCTTTTAAAACATTTCCTTCAAATTATATTGAAATATTTATATCAAAAAATACTTCTAATAATAATATTATTATTATATTCCAAAATCATTTGAAAGAAAGTTTCAAAACCCCGGAACTTAAGTTCTAAATTTCCAATTTTCATTTATTTTATTTTCAATCTTATTTGGACTATTATTTATAAATTTCATTACCTAACAACAAACATATTGCAACCAAATATATATATCATTTATAAAATTTTATTTTATACATATAGAAAATATAATAGGCAAAATTATTTCATTCACCCATATAAAACCAAATATTATGTCGGTCTGTCATATTAAGTGTTTAGAAACCCCTATTGATGTCATAGCGTCTCATGCATCAACTAGAATTTATAAATACAAATTGGAACAGATTAACACAATATTAAAACCTTTTATAACACTAGCAAGTACGCACTCTCATATATACGCTCAGTGACTCCCATAGGGTATCACTATCCTATTAGTAAAGAGTCAAACCCTGAAAGCTAAGGTTTATCGCTAAACCAAAGCTCTGATACCAGAAGTAACATCCCGCCTTTTCGCATGCTTTAAATCGATGATAAATCACACACATCAGACTTAAACCATACAAAAGGACGGATTGTTATGGGGTAAATAAGAAGAAGTAGGGAAAGAAAAACAATATAGAATCTTGCAGCAGAACGATAAAATATATAATCAAATATACAATACATGAAGCTGTTTTAAAAAAACATTTGATTATATTTATACAATACATATCAGAGTTGCACATACCAGAGAATAATAATCAATGCAGCGGAATACAGTGTGAAGTGGACTAATATGTAATATATAATAGAAATAAAATCTTTGCCTTCGTCCTCCAAAAGTAAGGTCTTCAAATCCTAAAATGCTCAGGCTGACCCGAGCGAATTGAAAAGACAAAACACTCGAGTCAGAACTAAAATATCTTATGTGAGTTAAATTAACAGAAATAAATATGAGTGCAGTAACTTAAGAGATGCTTGGGATTCACATCTCCTAAGGATCCGTTAAACTATTTACTATGTAGTATATTTCACTATTATAATAGTGTCTAATTGTAAAATAAACTTACTTTTAAATAGCGTTAAGGGGTTACCCATATAGCCCTTAACACAAATAGTGGCAATAGTTTATACAGTGCCTGCATATCTCCAGATCGGGAGACTACGAGAAGACACTCCATAGGTACAACACAAATAGAAACTCGTAGTAAAGGCTTGGTATGGTAGGTGACACGGCACAACTAGGCAATGCCAGGGTAGATATACCAATTACGCTTCCGGGTCGGTGGTAACGCATAGCAGCTACTACCGCCCATCTCGAACAACACCCCTAAAATCAAAAGTGGCCACCGAATCAAATCCAAAAGTCAAAGTATAATATCGAAGGGATGTGTCCGATTAAAGGTGCTACCTCAATTAACCCGTCGATCGCTCCTCTTTTAGCCACCTTATGCCAACTCACGGGAGTTGGGTCCACGTATTTACCTCAAAGGAAGCACCGCCACCATTCTACTTCATTTTGGAATCTCCACCGCGTACACGGTTGTTAAAGTGGTTTTCGGAGTTGGCAGAGAGTATGACAACTTCCGATCCCGGTCTCTTCAACAACCAAAAGTTATTATAACACCGCGGTCTTTTAAAAATAAGTTATACTTTAAAACCAGGATAAGATATTCATTTCAAAACCATATAATTACGATATCATTCCTCTTTTAAAACAAAATCAATATGATATATTTTTCAAATATATCCATTTCTAAACCATAATTTTTCATAGTTAAAATATTTCTAAACCAAACGCTTGAATTATAGCCTTCCAAAACATAAAACTTTGAATTACATAACTTTAAAATATAACCGCACAACATAAATGGTTTAAATATAAATTACTTTGTAAAATAAAATAGTTTCTTCACCTTCATAAATCAACTCCAAATACAGATAAAAATCCAAATAAAACATTTCAATTTATATATTTCAAAGCTTTACATATTCCACCATTTCAAAGCTAATTCTTTAATAATTCCATATATATGAAATTCAATTGCTATTATTTAGATTTGAAATGTTTACTTAATAAATGTAATATCATTTAAGTAAAACTTTTGAATTTAAACAACTGGATATTCTTTCATTTTATTTAACTTGATATATTCATTTATCTCAACTTTATATTTATTTAAATCACTTTAAACCAAATCAAGTTATAAGAATCATACCCTTTAAAATCACCATTTTTATTTATTTTTCAAATCAAATTTTATTTAAGTATAATTTTCCAATAATTCAATTTAAACCTATATCATATTATTTTCCAACTTAAATTTCATTTAAGTCATTTAAAAACTCTATATATACAATATCTTAAGTAGGTACTTAACCATATAATATAAAATAATTAAACTCCATTATTAAACTCATTTTATTAATCAATTTTATACATAGCTTAAACCAAGAATTTTACCATATATAAAATAACCTTTATCAAATATCTGAATCAATATCTCATAAAACCATATATATTTCTTTACAAAACCATAGAAAATCATTTCAAAATATTTCTATATATAGACCGCGTTGTCTGTATAAAATTTCCTATCCTATAGTCAAGTGATACGGGTATTTATCATTTCAATCCGTAATTTAAAAATGAAAATTTTCGATTATGCATCATTTCAAACCGCAATCCCAAATGAAATGAGAATGCATAATAACTTGCAGTTTATAACGATATAAAATACAGCATCCATTCGTCCAATATCAAACATCAACCATTTATAACAATCAACATCAAATTCAAACAATAGCATCAATATAGAACGGATAATAAACAACAGGTATTAATAGCAGTTTATATTCAATAATAAGTTAAATAACTATTTAACTGGCAGTTTATATGCAATTAAAAATTAATTAACAATTTAATTGGCAGTTTAAATGCAATGAATAAATTTAATAGCAAATTAATTTAAATAAATGAAATTAACTGAGGTGATGATTAAAATTATGCCAAACAACCATAAATAAATTTTAAATCACATTATATATCAATTTAACAAACATAAGAAATTTCAGTAGTTGTGAGTGGGTTAAAACGCTCACCTTTTGAATTTAAATCGAATTTAAATTCAATTTAAACCCAAAATTTGTATAGTCTTCGAATCCGTCCAAACTAGCTCTAGAAAGTCTGGAATTCAGATACGATCCTAACAAAAGAAACCGTGCGTAAAACGGATATCGTATGCAAAAGTCATTGCAATTAGAAAGTTGAAATTTAAATTTTTATTAAAATAAAATAAATGGCACGATTGTAATTCGTTACCATCTCCACGCTGCTACAGGACTCCTATGCGACCGAAACAAAAGCTACAGGATACCGCGCTTACACGCTCATCTCCGATCGACCACACTTCCTCCAGGAGTTCGCCGCGACCACCATTCACCAAGCGCCGCTCCCCCCATGCCACTCGGTACTCGATCATCACCAAACCTCGCCTCAAAAGCACGGTTCCACCTAGGTTTTAAACCCTAGATCAATTTTAACTCTAAATCCAACCGTCAATATCACACATGAACCATACCGATCGACTCCGCTCGGTGCTCTCTACGATACCTAGAAGGGATTTTTTGATCAATCGTAGTTGATTTCGGCACGATGAACGGCCATGAATAGATCATCAATTTCCGGCAACACCAAAACCCAGATTAAAAAACGAATTCCACCAGAAGATTACGCTCATTGAGAGCTTTAATATATATTTTTTCCTGATTTTTTGAGAACTTTGAAATTTATGCTTTGGATTTGATTTGCAATTGGATCTGAAAATTTAGAATTTTGTCTTCCATTGAAGAAGAGGAGGAATAGAATGAATTGTGTACAGACAAATGAGAATGAGGGGAATTAGGATTTATAACCGGGTTTATATAGGCAGGTCAGAAATTAAAATGGATGGATAAGGATGGATATACGCGCTAACGCCAAAATGGCCCGAAAAGCCCATTCTGACTCCGCAACGAAATTGGGTCAACCCATATATCAAAATAGATGTTTTAAAATATTTTAAATGCAGTGGAAAAGGTTTCAGGTTCAAATTGCATCGTATGAAGAAGTAATGCTAAAAACAATATTTTCAAATTGATTTCAATTTCATTGATTTCTGGGCGTTTCAAGTCCGTACGATCAAACCACAAGTCCAATCGCTACGAAACATGAAACCCTACAATAATTCACTATTACAGATCCGATGAAACTGGTTTTATCGAAATCCAAGTCAGTAGCCAAAATGGCTATTTTTCCATTGATTAAATAATTTAATAATTAATTAATAAAATCCAATTTTTAATTTCAATCTTAAAACTGACCAATTTTATCATTTTTATTTTTCTCAATCAATTACTGTGACGCCCCACCTCTATACCCATGCTAGCCAAGGAGACAACGGTGTAATGCCGTCAACTAGCACGGAGAATAAGGCTGTTGAGGAGCGACCATCTGTATAATGGCTTTGTGTGAGTACCGATATGCCAGATAAGATGTAACTTGCATTTCTTTTCAAGAAGACATCCGACATACCGACACAAACTCAAAGCTACTACACAGTGGCTATTATGTCTTCGAAAACAAATACAGAAATAAACATAACACAAATCAGTCACAGATAACTCATATCACAAAGGCGGAAATAGATGTGAATATATATAACACGTGAAAGTGTTCATCAGAGTAGTAGTCAAGGAGATCCACAATAATACAAAAGAATAGCAACACGTGCTATACAAAAGAATACAACTATGAGTCCATATCTCAAGTGTATACAACAAAATAAACTACTAATTTAAGTAGTTAGCCAAAAGTCAGAGAAATCAATCCCAAGTGAGAAGTCAAGCTGAAGCACCTGTAACATCTCGGTCAGACCCGATTATTATTTAATAAGAAAATAATAAACGGATCAGTCTAGCTATAAATATCAGATGAAACGATATAGGATAAGAGGTATGACTAAACGCATAATAATCACAATGCCAAGCTGTGATATATAAGTAATTGAAAATCAACAAGAGATTAATCAATGTCAGAAAAATCTACTCAAGGATCAAAAGAAATGTCATACTCTTTATTTTGTTCACCAAACCATAAATATTGACGATTATATCAATATCAATCACAAAAGTCAATGACACACAAATTCACCAATGCACAAATATTGATAAAACTTATCAATGAAAATCACGAAAATTGGTGAAGCACAAATTCTAGAAATCATCTTAAGAAATCCAGAAATCACAAAAGGGGGAAAGGCCTATCACAAACGGGAGCATAAAGCTCACCAACACGTGTATCACAAACGGAACGCTAATTCCATGGTTGCTAACCATCACAAATTGAGCCGAAGCTCCACAAATGGCCCGAAGACCATGGGTTGCTACCCCACCAATTTGAGTCGAAACTCCACAAAACGGGGTTTAGTCTCCCTCGCAGACAAAGAGACATCGGACAATGCTGGTCTAAATCACAAAAATGATCGTCATGATCATCAAGAAGTGTCAATTACAGTAAGCTAATAAATATATGAGCTTAGCTTCATGTCCTATAACCACTAGCTTAACTTAAATATTTACGAACAAATTGTAGATCTCCACTAGAAAATTATCACAAGGGGTTCACTCGAACAAGTCCATGAATTAACCGACGAAGTAAACGCAAGCGTTTCATACCACTTGTTTTACTAAGTCATTTAATTAGATTTCTCATACGAGTGAGGTAAAGGTTTGTATATACTAATAGATTGGAAATCGGTTTGAGAAAACGAGCATTGTTATAAAATAGTGTTGAAATCGTTTTGATGAAAGAATTTTGATATTTACTACTAGTATAGAAACCTTTATATATTTAAAGTGACAAATCACAAAGAAAGATTGTAGGAACAATCAATCACTAAAATTCACATTCGAAGACGTGAATAAAATCCAAAGAAATCGATACCGAATCCATCAAAATTGATATTCCCAAAATTACGAAGAAAATGTCATCAAAGTCGATAATAAGTGATAATAACAAAAGGGAATCAACACGAATTGATTAAAGTTGGAATTTCAACAAAATAGACAAAGTAGGCAAAATAGCATCAGGTCGGTCGGCCGGCTACAGAGCTCGGTCGGCTGGCCAGTAGCAGAAAGTTTGCACGGAGTAGCAGGTCGGTCGACCGGCCACAAGGCTCGGTCGGCCGAACTGCAAATTTCTGCGGTTCCTGCCCTTTTTTCAATGAAGCGCAAATTCCACCAAAACGTGACCGTTCGAGCAATGGACCTAAGGAGCCTTAGCCAATTGATACCCCAGCTCCATTAGCTCTCCGATCCGCCACCAAAAACATGCTCATACACCAAAGTTAGGATCTTTAAAGAATTGAACCCAAAACACCAAAAATTGGAATATTCACCAAATCAATCCAAACCAAAAACAAATGCATATGAATAAGTGCTAGGAATTCATACCTAACAATCGAAGATAAATATAGGCTTAGATGTGAGATAAAAATCTCACCTTTGAACCTAAACGATTGAAGAAGAAGCTTGAAAGCAAAGGAGAATCAACCACTCTTCAAATCCAACTCAAGAATCTTGATTCTAAGCTTTAAAAGAAGAACATTCCCAAAGTTAGGTTTAGGAATTTCTGAAATTGATAAGAGAATGAGTTGTAGAAGAAGAAGAGAAGGCTTACCAATGGGTTCTTCTATTAGTTTGGGGTTAGAGTTTGATCTGTAAAAGAAAACTAGGGCTTGGAGTTTTAATTTCCTCTTCCACTCTCCATTTTTATAAAAGCTTGAGTATTAGGAAATGAGGAATGAAGTAATGAAGAGGAGAAGGGGTTGGGACTGAATACATAAGTAGGGTTAATGGGCTCAGCCCTAACCAAAGCCCAAAGTGAAAAGGTAGCAAAATTCCTCTAACTCCAAACATATCAAAGTTTACACTTAAAAAGATCGCAAACATCATTTTGAACTCAATGGGAGTGGTCCCGAGTCCTAATTCGACTGTTTGCAAAAAGTAGCTTTTTTGGACAAAATCTGACTAACGATGAAGTATTTAAAAAATATATTTAAATACTCAATCGTAAAATATGCGGGTTGTTACAGACTCCCCTCCTTAAAGAAATTGCATCCTCGCAATATTTAAGAAGAAATTATATAGTAACAACCATGAAAGCATATTCAACACAAAAGAAATTTGAAATAAGAAATTCACCTCAAAAAGCACGGGAAAGTAAGTCCGGATGTGTTCGCTCGATGAACTCTCCCAAGAGCAATCCTTAGGATTTGAGGACCATTGAACTTTCACAAGCGGAACATCTTTATTTCGAAGGCGCTTGACCTCCGAAGCAATAATACGAATAGGATGTTGCTCATAAGTTAAATTAGGTGAAACTTCAATTTCTTCCACAACACTGGGCTCAAGAATATAATCAGAATCTCGAAGGCATTTCCGCAACTGAGAAACGTGAAACACGTCATGCATGGCAGAAAACTGAGCCGGTGATGATAGGCGATAAGCCATGGAACCAATGCGTTCAGTGATAGGAAATGGCCCAATATATCGAGGCGCTAACTTTCCCGATCGACTGAAACATACAACACCTTTCATATGTGAAACACGAATGAACACAAGATCTCCCATAGAAAATTCTAACTTCCTTCTCCGATTATCGGCATAGGATTTTTGTCTACTCTTGGCTTCTTTCATCCTATGACGAATAAGGTCAATCTTTTCTGTGGAATCACGAATAAAATATGGACCTAAAACCAGCTTCTCACCGGCCTCAAGCCAACAAGAAGGAGATCGACATGGCCTTCCATAGAGTGCCTCGAAAGGTGCCATACCAATACTAGATTGGAAGCTATTATTATAGGAAAATTCAACAAGAGGAATATGATCTTCCCAGCCTCCACCGAAATCAAGCACACAAGCACGAAGAAGATCTTCAAGAGTTTGATTCACGCGCTCGGTTTATCCATCGGACTAGGGGTGATAAGCGGTGCTAAAATTAAGCTTTGTTCCTAAAGCTTTTTGAATACTCTTCCAAAATCCACTAGTAAACAATGGATCACGATCACTAACTATAGAAGTAGGAACTCCATGTAATTTAACAATCTCTTTAACAAAGAGTTTGTCCAAAAGAGGAATGGTTCAGTTAGACCGAACAGGAATAAAATGGGCAGATTTAGTAAGTCTATCAACAATCACCCATAAGCTATCATGACCCGAACGAG
The DNA here is from genome assembly GCA_030765085.1 of Allium cepa. Classification (NCBI taxonomy): domain Eukaryota; kingdom Viridiplantae; phylum Streptophyta; class Magnoliopsida; order Asparagales; family Amaryllidaceae; genus Allium; species Allium cepa. The sequence goes on along the minus strand of CM060928.1, from coordinate 408,056,784 downwards.
AACGGGGAAGGCCATCAATAAAATCCATGGAAATTTGGTTCCACTTCCAAATTGGAATCTCTAAAGGTTGCAATAACCCACCGGGCCTTTGATGTTCGGCCTTAACGAGTTGGCAAGTCATGCAACGCTTAACGAAGTTAGCAATATCAGATTTCATTCCCTCCCAATAATAAAGTCGCTTCATATCCGCGTACATTTTACTACTACCGGGATGAATGGTAAATTTAGAATGATGAGAATCTTCTAAAATATTTTTCGAAGATCACTAATATTTGGCACGATAAGTCTACCAAATTTCTGAATGCCTCCACGAGGATCGATATCAAAGTCTTTCAAACCTTCAATATCAATTTTATCCTTAATATTTTGGCCAAGAAGAGTCAATTCAGGATCTAGCCCTTGAGCTTCAAGAATGCGGTCTAAAAGAGAAGGATGAGCCTCAAGGCTACATAAAACAAGAGATGAACATAAATCGGAAACATGGTCTCCAAATGTATTTAACACCTTTCTGAAAAGAAGTTTTACATTTGTCCGACCAAATGTATTTAACACCTTTCTTCGTTAAGCTAGTGAGAGGCACGGCAATCTTAGAAAAGTCTTTGATAAAACGGCGGTAATAACCCGCCAATCCAAGAAAACTACGAATCTCCGTCACATTCTCCGGTCTCTTCCAATCCTGAATCGCTTCAATCTTTGAAGGATCCATGGAAATTCCGGATTCGGAAATAATATGACCGAGAAACTTCACACTAGATTGCCAAAAATGGCATTTAGAAAATTTTGCTTTTAATTGATTACTCCTAAGAGTTTCCAACACAATCCGAAGATGCTTTTCATGCTCCTCCTCGTTTTTTGAATACACAAGAATATCATCAATAAAGATGAGGACAAACCGGTCCAGGAAGTCTTTGAAAACTCTACTCATAAGGTCAACGAAATAAGCCGGAGCATTCGTTAGACCAAATGGCATAACAAGCCATTCATAAGATCCATAACGAGTACGGAATGATGTCAAAGGAATGCTATCCTCTACAGTACGAAGCTGATGAAATCCAGTAGCTAAGTATAATTGTGAAAAGACTCTAGCACCACTAAGTTGATCGAATAGATCATCAATCCGAGGTAAAGGATATTTATTTTTGATAGTAAGATCATTAAGCTTGCGGTAGTCCACGCAAAGCCTAAGTGTACCATCGGATTTCTTCACAAAAATAGCCGAAGCTCCCCAAGGCAAGGAACTTGAGCGAATAAATTGCTTCGTTTCCAATTCGGACAATTGTTTACGCATCTCCTCATTTTCTTTACTGGACATGCGATAAGGAGGACGAGTAATAGGTTGAGCTCCAGGGATAAGATTAATTCTGAACTCAATTGCTCGCTTAGGCGGTAATCCTAAAATGGGCTCAAATATGTCGGAAAATTTACGAACAATGTGAATAAGAGAAATTATATCTTCCTCGTCATCATTATCGTCATCACGAGGATTCAAAGAATATAAAGATGCAACCAAGCTGGAATCCGAATCTTTAAGATTAATAGAAATCTGCTTAACAGATTGAGGATGTCGAAGATGAATAGTCCGCTCAGGACATAGGATATGAGCTTCATAACGGTTAAGCCAATCTATTCCCAAAATCATTCTAAAGCCTAAATAACGCATGACATGCAAATCGGCTCGGAAAGAAAATTCACCCAAAATAATCTCGACATCATTACACAATAAACTGATTGTTGCGAACCCACCAACCGGATTCGCAATTCTCAAAGAAGTCATTAAAGCAACAACACTTAAAGAAAAAGTATCAACGAGTTCTTTTGAAATAAAAGAATGGGATGCACCCGTGTCAAAAAGAACTCGAATAGGTTGATCACGAAATATGATAATGCCATCAAGGATAGAATGAGACATACCTTGATCACGACATGTGTTGCCAGGGGCTTGAGCAACATTTAACTTTCCCTCCTTCTTGCCCTGAAGCTTGGGGCATGAAGATATAACATGACCGGGAACTTTGCAGTAGCGACAAGAGATAGACTTTGGACACTTGTTCGCGTAATGGTCCTTCGAACCACAATTATAGCATTCCCCATGACCAAAGGAAGAAGTCTTTGCCACAGAGGTTGCTTGCTTCCCTTTCTTATTGGGATAAGGACCTTTGAATTTATTAGGCCTTTTCTTGTTGTTGTTGAAGCTTGGTTTGGAACCCACCACTTCAACATCATTTTCCCTATCCGCATCTTCAAGACGAAGAGCGATATCAATGAGTTGGTCGAAAGAAACTTCTAATTTTAGAAGTAATGGCCTCTTGAGATTTTTGTTTAAGCCATAGACAAATCTTTGGTTCTTCTTCAATGGGGTGTTGATGTATTCAACCCCATATTTGGAAAGTGACTCGAAGGATGCAACATAATCAGTCATGGAGGCTTCACCTTGAACAAGGTCAATAAAACAGCGAGCCAAAGTCACCTTCTCAGCTTCTGGTATGAATTTTAACTCGAAGCGCTCTCGGAATTTCTCCCAAGTGAGATCCGCTTCATTTATTTCAGAAATCAGAAGCTCATACCAGTCTAATGCTCTTTCTTGGAGAAGCCACCCGAACTCGATGAAGATCAATGAGGTTCATGCGAGAAAAGATTCGATCGCATGTCCTTAACCAAGCCTGGACTTCAATAATAGTTTCAGAACCTTTAAATGGCCTCCCACCCAGGTTGGTGTAATCATTGCACAAACGTGCAAATCCAGATTTAGGGTGAGTAGGTTCCGGATTAGAACCAGCTGCTTGAGCATTCGTGACAAGGTCAAGAAGTTGCTGGGTAGTCATAAAAACTCCATTTTGGGGAGTAGCACTAGATTGACCGGCGCTGGGACGGCCAGGTCTAACCATTTCTCTTCCTTTAGAAAGAAATAAGGAAGAAGAAAAAGGTTATTCACAAAATGAATATCAAGCAATCTTGATAGATAAAACAAGGAATCATCAAGAAAATAGGATGAATCGGCACGAAGACTCGAATTAAATCCTAAGGCACAATTCCTAAGAAGGACTTAGGACTATGATCCTTGTTAAATTATTCTACATTATTCCAAAGTTTGGCTCTGATACCAAGCTGTGACGCCCTACCTCTATACCCACGCTTGCCAAGGACACTACGGTGTAATGCCGTCAACTAGCACGGAGAATAAGGCTGTTGAGGAGCGACCATCTGTATAATGGCTTTATGCGAGTACCATATGCCAGATAAGATGTAACTTGCATTTCTTTTCAAGAGGACATCTGACATACCGACACAAACTCAAAGCTACTACACAGTGGCTATTATGTCTTCGGAAACAAATATAGAAATAAACATAACACAAATCAGTCACAGATAACTCATGTCACAAAGGCGGAAATAGATATGAGTATATGTAAAGTCAAGAAGATCCACAATAATACAAAAGAATAGCAACACGTGCAATACAAAAGAATACAACTATGAGTCCATATCTCAAGTGTATACAACAAAATAAACTACTAATCTAAGTAGTTAGCCAAAAGTCAGAGAAATCAATCCCAAGTGAGAAGTCAAGCTGAAGCACCTGTAACATCTCGGTCTGACCCGAGTATTATTTAATAAGAAAATAATAAACGGATCAGTATAGCTATAAATATCAGATGAAACGATATAGGATAAGAGGTATGACTAAATGCATAATAATCACAATGCCAAGCATTGATATATAAGTAATTGAAAATCAACAAGAGATTAATCAATATCACAAAAATCTACTCAAGGATCAAAAGAAATGTCATACTCTTTATTTTGTTCACCAAACCATAAATATTGACGATTATATCAATATCAATCACAAAAGTCAATGACACACAAATTCACCAATGCACAAATATTGATAAAACTTATCAATGAAAATAACGAAAATTGGTGAAGCACAAATTCTAGAAATCATCTCAAGAAATCCAGAAATCACAAAAGGGGGAAAGGCCTATCACAAACGGGAGCATAAAGCTCACCAACACGTGTATCACAAACGGAACGGTAAGTCCATGGTTGCTAACCATCACAAATTGAGCCGAAGCTCCACAAATGGCCCGAAGACCATGGGTTGCTACCCCACCAATTTGAGTCGAAACTCCACAAAACAGGGTTTAGTCTCCCTCGCAGACAAAGAGACATCACACATTGCTGGTCTAAATCACAAAAATGATCGTCATGATCATCAAAAAGTGTCAATTACAGTAAGCTAGTAAATATATGAGCTTAGCTTCATGTCCCATAACCACTAGCTTAACTTAAATATTTACGAACAAATTGTAGATCCCCACTAGAAAATTGTCACGAGGGGTTCAATCGAACAAGTCCAAGAATTAACCGACGAAGTAAATGCAAGCGTTTCATACCACTTGTTTTAGTAAGTCGTTTAATTAGATTTCTCATACGAGTGAGGTAAAGGTATATACTAATAGATTGGAAATCGGTTTGAGAAAACGAGCGTTGTTATAAAATAGTGTTGAAATCGTTTTGATGAAAGAATTTTGATATTTACTACTAGTATAGAAACCTTTATATTTTTAAAGTGACAAATCACAAAGAAAAATTGTAGGAACAATCAATCACTAAAATTTACATTCGAAGACGTGAATAAAATCCAAAGAAATCGATACCGAATCCATCAAAATTGATATTCTCAAAATTACGAAGAAAATGTCATCAAAGTCGATAATAAGTGATAATAACAAAAGGGAATCAACACGAATCGATTAAAGTTGGAATTTCAACAAAATAGACAAAGTAGGCAAAATAGCATCAGGTCGGTCGGCCGGCTACAGAGCTCGGTCGGCTGGCCAGAAGCAGGAAGTTTGCACGGAGTAGCAGGTCCGTCGACCGGCCACAGGGCTCGGTCGGCCGAACTACAAATTCGGTCGTTCCTGCCCTTTTTTCAATGAAGCGCAAATTCCACCAAAACGCACCGTTCGAGCAATGGACCTAAGGAGCCTTAGCCAATTGATACCCCAGCTCCATTAGCTCTCCGATCCGCCACCAAAAACATGCTCAAACACCAAAGTTAGGATCTTTAAAGAATTGAACCCAAAACACCAAAAATTGGAATATTCACAAAATCAATCCAAACCAAAAGCAAATGCACATGAATAAGTGTTAGGAATTCATACCTAACAATCGAAGATAAATATAGGCTTAGATGTGAGATAAAAATCTCACCTTTGAACCCAAACGATTGAAGAAGAAGCTTGAAAGCAAAGTAGAATCAACCACTCTTCAAATCCAACTCAAGAATCTTGATTCTAAGCTTTAAAAGAAGAACATTCTCAAAGTTAGGTTTAGGAATTTATGAAATTGATAAGAGAATGAGTTGGAGAAGAAGAAGAGAAGGCTTACCAATGGGTTCTTCTATTAGTTTGGAGCTAGAGTTTGATTTGTAAAAGAAAACTAGGGCTTGGAGTTTTAATTTCCTCTTCCACTCTCCATTGTTATAAAAGCTTGAGTATTAGGAAATGAGGAATGAAGTAATGAAGAGGAGAAGGGGTTGGGACTGAATACATAAGTGGGGTTAATGGGCTCAGCCCTAACCAAAGCCCTAAGTGAAAACGTAGCAAAATTTCTCTAACTCCAAACATATCAAAGTTTACACTTAAAAAGATCGCAAACGTCATTTTGAACTCAATGGGAGTGGTCCCGAGTCCTAATTCGACTGTTTGCAAAAAGTAGCTTTTTCGGACAAAATCCGACTAACGATGAAATATTTAAATAAAATATTTAAATACTCAATCGTAAAATATGCGGGTTGTTACAATTACATTGATTAAAACAAATTAAAAGTCACTTTAAAGTTGATTTACTTATCGATTTCGGTATTTTCCCCAATTCCAGTCAAATTCAGAAATTATAAATTAAAATTCCAAAATTTCTATTAATTTAAATTAACAAATCATTATTCCTGTGATGTCCCGGAAATTTGGGCAATATTTATTTAATAATTTCATTAATAATTATTTTAAAATGTGATATATTGATTTAATAATCCAATTCAAACATAATTTTCTTTTGAAAATTTATAATAATAATTGAATTTGAGAATCTTATTGTTTTAAAATGTTAAAAATATTTTAATGATAAAATTTCCTTTCTAAGCGGATTTAAAAATATTTTATTTATAATGTATATATATGTATACATTGTAAATAGGAGTTTTGATCTTTATTTTAAATTTAAATTTAATAAAGGATATTTTCAAATTTATAATATATATAGGTATATATAATTTATGAATTGATTAAATCAAATTCAAATTGGTATTGAAACTTTTCATAAGTCAGTTTAAAAATCTATCTTATATTTTCAAAAAGAAATTATAGTAAATACTTTGTTATAAATATATTATAGTTAAAAAATTGTATTTTATAATAAAGTTCATTTTGTTTTATCTTAAAATTGTTTTGAAATAAATTTATTTTATTTATATTAAAGTATAATATTTTGATTTGAAACTATTGAATAAAATGAATTCAACATTTTTCTTTTCTTTTTAAAAGTTTCTCTTTTGAAAATGGTTTTAAATAATTTATAAAAATATTCAAGCAAATATTTAAATATGTAAAGATAATTCATTTGTAATCATTTAAAAATTAAATGTAAATAAACATAAAAAACATCTTAAATTAAATTAGAATGGTTTTATCTTAAATTAAAACATTTATAAACAAAGACATTTATTTATATTAAAATCATACATGTGTAAACATTCATTTGACACTTGTAATTAATTTTCATATCCAAACAACAAGTGGCATTTCTAAATCAATATTTGAATTTATTATTTTAGATAAAACTTAAAACAAATCTTTTGTTTCAAACACTTTATCTCCTATAATAAATCCAAATTCAGATCTGAGAAACTGAAATCCATTTCACTCAAAAAAATCCACAGCCAAACTTAATCAATGTTTTGCAAATATCAAAACCATATTAAATCTGCAATCAAAGTTTTAAACCTGCAAACAAAATTCCTTCAGCCTGTAAGATTAATTCAAGCAAAGTTGAAAGGGGAAGCATGCAGACCAAATCATCATCAAATGCAGTTTCTAGGCCTGCAAGCATCAGGTTATCACCATCTTCAACTAGCATGCAAGCAGAGTCAATGCATTGAAATTCAGGGTCCTGGAAATGATTTGAATCTGGAATGCATTCTGCTTTTCATTCTAAGGTGAGTAAATCTATATTTAAAAATAGTTTCTACTTTTAAAATCCAAGCTATCAAGATTTTGCAGAAATTAAAGTTTAATTCAAATGCCTTTTAAATAAGAAAACTAAAACAGTAGCAATTAAAACTGCTCTGTTCTTTTTCTTTAGTGAGTAATCTCAAATCTATAGGTTGTTTGAAATTTTATATGTGCATGAGTTTGAATATGCTTGTGACTGTTGTATGATGTATGTTCTGTGTTTTTCTTGAATATGCATACAGATGTATGCAAACTTCTAATAGAACTGTTTCTGTACTTAATTAGGATTTTTAAAATACAAACCCATTTCCTGATGTTTGAACCTTAGTTAGAAATCATTATGTAATCAAATGGAGTTGTGCAGCACAGATTCAGGTTTGTAAAACTTTTTTTTTAAAAAAAAAATATAAAATCTATTACTGCTGGAAATAAGTAACAACAGAAATAGTTTCAAGAAGGAAGTTGTCAACATCTTAAAATTATTAAAACAAGTTAAAGCTTTAATGCATGTTTAAAAACATGGATATTAAAACATGAATCAAGTATTAAAATCTTCTGAGGAGTTAGTATTTAAGGTCTGTGCAGTATTTTGGATTTTGGGTATCTGATCATAAAATTGATTCTGGAATCTGGATTTTTGCCTGATGATGGAATGTTGACTGGATAAAGTGGGGAAAATAGGGGAAGTAGATCAGAGAGTTGAGGTGATGACAGTGGGGTTTTTTTTCCAGGTTTGAATTACTAGTTTTAGTGTAGCAGAGGTTTTGTACTGCCTGAATTCTGTGGTGATCTGAGTGTTGCCATATTTTGGGGTTTGGCAGAGGGGGTTTACGTGGAGCATTGGCTGGAGTTGGAGGTCATGAAATGGCCGGAGTAGGGTGTTGTGATGATTGACAGGTTTTGGGTATGTGTTGGTGAAGCTCTTCAGGTGGATGTTTTTGTTTGAATCTGTTTTCAAGCAACAGAAAGTTTTGTTGATGATTGTTAACAAGTAGAGGGGTGGATGGTGTATTGGAGGGGTTGGTGAAGGATGCTGGAAGTCGCCGGAGCAATGGTCGCAGTTACACAGTGTTGGTTGTCTCTGGTGAACTTGGGATAATGCAGGTTTTGGGTGACTCGAAGTCAACCCCGTGCAGTTAGTGTTGTAACCCGAAGTAAGTAGGGTTTTAACCCGAAGTAAATTGATGGTAGCCTCGGGTTGTTTAGTGCAGGTTGTAAATCTATGCAGTGTGTTTTTTTTTAAATCTGGAAACCCAAAAGTGTTTAAAGGCTATGATTTAAATTCAAGTGAGGGTTTGAATTAAATTCAAGTAAGTTTTCGAATTCAAAGGTTTAAAATGATGAATTTAAATTCAAAGTAAGGTTTAAATTCAATTTTGAAATCATGTACAAAAATGTAGTTTTCAGGATTCTTTGAATCCAGATTTTAAATTAAACCAGTTTATTTCTTTTTATTTTTTTTAAAGGGAATTCAAATGTTAAAACAGAGATCCAAATTTAGGTGTAAATTTGAATTAGATTCAAGAATACTTTTGAATTCAAAGTTTGAAAAATGAAACTTTTAAATTTTAAGAAAGATTTAAAATTTAGTTTTGAAATCAAGTTTTGAATGTGATTTCAGGTTTTGTTTTGAAATGAGTTTGAATTTCAAAACAGTTTTGAAAATTTTTAAAAATTGGACAGGAAATGTTTTAAGTAGAATTTAAATATGAATATGATTTCAAATAAAGGTTTAAATTTAAAAGAATGCCTTCCTTTAAGTATTGAAATAAAATTATGATATGTTTAACTTTAAATTGAAAAGTTAAATAATCTATCTATTTACAAATGTTTGATTTCTTAGTAAAATTTAGTAATATTGATTTTTAAACTTTTCTTATATAATAATGTTAGTTCTTTACCTTTAGGTTTATTAAATTATTTAAATTTGGATAATGTTTATATGGTTAAATATTTTCAAATCTTAAATTTTAAATTGGAAGATGAATTTAATTTTAGGAAAGTATTGTTTTAAATACATTTGAATAATTAATAAGTCATTAATAAGTAATATGGAATTAATTTGGAAATAATTGAGATAATTTAGGAATTTACTTATTAAATTGATTTTAATTAATGTTTTGGATTAATTTATAATTAAAGATGATTAATGAATAATTAATCTATGGTAATTTTCTTAAGTAAGGAATAAATGAAAATGTTGTTAATTAAATAAGATAATTATCTAAGGGTAATTAATAATTAATTAATGTGATTAATTTTGATTAATTAATTAGATTAATTAATTTAAGATAATCAATTGTAATTTAAGTTTAATTACTTTATAAAAGTAATTAAGGGTTAATTGCTTTTTGTAATTAATTCTGATAATGTGTTTTGTTAAGTTAATTAATTTAGTTTAATTAATTTAAGAAATAATTTAATAATTTAATGATAATAATTAGTTAATGTAATTTATGGAGCAGGATTTCTTAGAGAAGTGATAATTGATAATTGCTGGATTGTAATTATGGAAAGGTGTTTTATTTTAATAAAGTAATTTGGATAATTACTTTTGTAATTAATCAAGGATTAATTAATAAAGATAATTAATTATTGGATGATTAATTTATTAATAAGAAACTAAGAGTAGTTAATTACTGGATTTAAATATTAATCAAGGTAATTACTAATTGCATTTTTATTTTAGATCAATTACTAAATGTAATTAATGTTTAATTGAATAATTAATTTAAATATTGATTTGAGATCATTAATTATTATAATTAATGATGTAATTAAGAATTGTTTAATTAAGTAATAATTAATTAATTAAGTGATTAATTAATTGTAACTAATTAAGGATAAATGTAATTAATTATAGTTAATTAATAAATTAAGTAATTAAATATTAGTTACTTATGATCAAGGTTAATTAATTTGTGAAAATTAATTAAAGACTAATTACTTATTGTAATTAGTGAATGATTAATCAAAGGTATTTAATCAAGTTGAATACTTAGTGAATGATTAATTAACTAGGTTGATTAATCAATAGATTTATAAGCAAGATTTATAGGTGAGTAATTAATTTAACTTATTTTAAATTAATTAGGATAGAATTAATTAATTTAATTCATTTTAAATTAGTTATAAATGATGGATAATAAATCATTGCTTATGAACGATGTTGATATACCTTTGGATGGTTGTGATCTCAGAAATGAGATGAGTAGTATCTATAGGATATGGATGCTTAGTTATAGTATGATGGATTATTTTGGTTGTGATGATTGACTATTGTGTTGATTATCTGTGGTGATAATGTTATGGGTTATCTGTTAAATGTAGTCTATCTATCTGTGTGAAATAGATAAAAATAAAATGAGTTAATTGTTTAAAACCCTTAAGTATAACTTGGACATTAAGATGGCGTTTGGTTTCGGTGAGACCGGGATCGGGTTTCCATATTTGGGTATCCGAAAACCACATCGATTCCAATTAAATGTTAGGTCGTTAATCCAAGTGGACCAAGTGAAGACTCGAGGTGTAAGGGCTATACGTCAGTATAACCCTGTGGGTGATTCCGTAATGAGTTTGATGGAATAGAACTTATAAATACGAGATGGTGAATCAGAGTGCAAGGGTTATTGTCGTTAACTCTGAGGGTGATTCCAAAATGAGTGTAACGAGATAATGCCTTCGGTTTCGTTCGAACCCGGAACGAACTTGTATGGATTGAATGCTTTCAGAACATCGTCAGGTGGACGATGAGCATTCTAAGATAGATGTGTTCTATAAAGGTAATCGTAGCCTCAAGCCTCATCAACCGGGAATGGCTAAAACAGAAGAGGTGCAGCAAGGCTTCGTGGGTAGCCCCCACTTGAGAGTGAGATTTACCCCTGTCTAGAGGTCCCTTTTATTTCGGCTGTGTGGACGGTTGAGAGCTCCAACTGTCGGGGTTGTCTTGTTCGGAACTATTCAGTAAGGAATGGGTCCGGCCTTGTGTTGCAGGGGAGTGGGAGTAATCCTCGGTACGGTGATCTAGGCCACGTACTGTGACGGGCGGTACCCCGGTAGCCCTGCCATTGATGGAATCCATAATCCAATAAGTGCCTGTACGGTTTTGATTGTGCCCAACTATGTTGGAACGTGAGATGTAAGCATTCCAGCTATTTCTGTATTTTATTTTGAAAACCCTAGACAATATTATAATATCACTGGATTTCCTATCAAATGCTTTGGTTAGCGTAAGGTAAAAACTTTTCCATGTTTATGTGTGGGAAGTCTTACGTGATACCTTTTGTTTTCAAAGGATTTTCTAAAAGTTAAGCAACTTTTAAACCGTTTGCTCACACCAGACCCCTGTCTTACCAGAGTGTTTATTTTCTGTTTTATTAAACTCTTGGGTACTCATATTACGTATGAGTGGTCAAGTGATTCAGGATTGCTTTGACGAGTTCTGGAGGAGATAATGGAGCAGGAGGCTTCAGCGTGTAGATATATATATATAGTGGTTCCGCTGTGTTTGAGTTGTATCTGTTTTTCTCTGATATACTTGAATTGTAATCGCTAGACAGATGTTTATAACTGTCTAGTTTGTGTTGTATTGGCTGTAAAACTCTGATGTATATGATACTATGTAAGGTATTATGTGATATAATATAATTTATTCGTTCCGCTGTGAGATTCTGATGTGTTGGTTTCTTCTTCTCTTCTTTCTTTTCTCTTTTTCTATCCCTTTCTTTCTTCTTAACGATGCGATTTCCTGGAGTTTGAAAGTTGGGTCGTTATAACGTGGTATCAGAGCATTAGGTTGAGTGAATACCTAGGCTCTGTAGTGGTGTCTTTCTCGAGAGAGCGTACTTGTAATTTTAAATATAAATATATTTAATTCTACCTATCTGTTGGGTTACCTGTTGGGTTTTCCAATATAAGTAATAAAGGTAGATAGGGTAGTGGTGTGTCTAACACAACTACCAATGGTTAGAGTTCCGAATGTTTGAGCTTGGAAGTGATCTGCTAGGGAAGTATTGAGTATCTTGAGTAGTTTGGCAGTTTGGTGTAAGGATTTCACTGATCTCTGAAGGAAAATCTTTTTTAAGGTTCGGAGTGTATCTTTGGATTTTAAGCTTGATTTCACTCGCGTGAGTGGATTTTCTTGAGTCTGGATCAGTTTGGAGTACTGAAGCCAGCAATGGTATTTTGGCAACCTTAGGAAGGAGTTCTGTCTGTATTTGAGTTTGAGACTCAGTCTGACAGAGTGTTTCGTGTTTGGTTTGGAGTCGAGTTTTCTGAGGGATATCTGTTTTCTAAAGGCTCTTTTATGGAAGTGGATGGTGTAGCTTTGAGGTTCGATGAGCTTTTGGGTAAGGAAGTTTTTGCAGCAGTAGCAGCAGTAAGTGGCTTGTTTCTTCGATGGTTCTGAAGTCTCTGTGAATCTTTTGTCTGTAGGCCGGGCATATGGTGAAGCTTGTCTATTTCTTCTGGAAGCTCAGCTGGGTGTGATGTTTGTGGTTGAAGGTGGACCACTAGTTACCTTTTGATTTGAAGGCTTTGGCTGTTCTGATTATTTAAGAGAGAACGATTTCTTGGAATCCGAACTGAATAGAATCGCAAAAGTGACTTGCGATGATCCGGAAGTTTTCTGAGTAACCTTTGTTTGGATTGAAGCATCTCTAGAAGATGTTTGAGTTATCGAAGTGGTTTGATATTTTCTGGATGTCTTCGAAGGAGTTAAGTTTTGCATCCGCATCAGGAGATTGAGTTCTGTTTCGACTTGGTTTTTGGAGATTTTATGGAATTTGATGAACAATGTTTTCGAGATAAGTTGATCAAGTTTATACCTGTGTTCATCAACAGCATTCTCAAATCAGAGTTGCGCGGAGGAAGCATGGTGGCAGCTATTCCAGAATAGAAGGAACACCTGATTTATTGGGGATTTGTGTTTTGTTCTGGATCGGAGGATTTCTTTGGGAAATTCACTTTAATCTGGAGACTTGGATGTCTTGTGCATCTGTTCTGTTTTCCGGATAAGTGTAGTTTGTCTGAAGTCTTCTGATATTTGTAGTAGAGTTTGTGTGGTGGATTGGATTGATCTAGAATGTTGAAAGCAGTCCAGGATAGACAGGAAAGATTTGTGGATAAAAGATTGGATCTTTCTATTTTCTCTCAAGGGTTAAGTGATTGATCTACAGGATTGGAATGCCAGTTTGGATAACTGGGATTCGATGAGTTTCACGTATCTCAGAGGGAATACGTGTATGATCTATCCCTTGTTGTGGAACCAGCAGTTCTGGAATTTTGGTTGTTGAGTCAGACTCGTTTGCAGTCTGATATCTTGTCTAGTGCTATAGATATAGTTGTATAGGAGTTTTGGAGCTTCTTAGTATTGATTGTTTGGATTCTCTAGAGCAAGTATCCCGGTATATATATATATATATATATATATATATATATATATATATATATATATATTCTTGGGGAAACTCGATAAAATTTTATCCAGAATTTGTCTGGATAATTAGATTTGTTTGATTGGTTGAATTGGTTGTTTTGATTGTTAGCATATGTTTGATATGTGCTTGTAAAATCTTTAATGAGTTATTAAATTAAATTACCTTTGCTTTTAAATTTCGGGGATGAAATTCTTTTAAGGGGGGAGGAATGTGATGTCCCGGAAATTTGGGCAATATTTATTTAATAATTTCATTAATAATTATTTTAAAATGTGATATATTGATTTAATAATCCAATTCAAACATAATTTTCTTTTGAAAATTTATAATAATAATTGAATTTGAGAATCTTATTGTTTTAAAATGTTAAAAATATTTTAATAATAAAATTTCCTTTCTAAACTGATTTAAAAATATTTTATTTATAATGTATATATATGTATACATTGTAAATAGGAGTTTGATCTTTATTTTAAATTTAAATTTAATAAAGGATATTTTCAAATTTATAATATATATAGGTATATATAATTTATGAATTGATTAAATCAAATTGAAATTGGTATTGAAACTTTTCATAAGTCAATTTATAAATCTATCTTATATTTTCAAAAAGAAATTATAGTAAATACTTTGTTATAAATATATAATAGTTAAAAAATTTATTTTATAATAAAGTTCATTTTGTTTTATCTTAAAATTGTTTTGAAATAAATTTAGTTTATTTATATTAAAGTATAATATTTTGATTTGAAGCTCTTGAACAAAATGAATTCAACATTTTTCTTTTCTTTTTAAAAGTTTCTCTTTTGAAAATGGTTTTAAATAATTTTTAAAAATATTCAAGCAAATATTTAAATATGTAAAGATAATTCATTTGTAATCATTTAAAGATTAAATGTAAATAAACATACAAAACATCTTAAATTAAATTAGAATGGTTTTATCTTAAATTAAAACATTTATAAACAAAGACATTTATTTATATTAAAATCATACATGTGTAAACATTCATTTGACACTTGTAATTAATTTTCATATCCAAACAACAAGTGGCATTTCTAAATCAATATTTGAATTTATTATTTTAGATAAAACTTAAAACAAATCTTTTGTTTCAAACACTTTATCTCCTATAATAAATCTAAATTCAGATCTGAGAAACTGAAATCCATTTCACTCAAAAAAATCCACAGCCAAACTTAATCAATGTTTTGCAAATATCAAAACCATATTAAATCTGCAATCAAAGTTTTAAACCTGCAAACAAAATTCCTTCAGCCTGTAAGATTAATTCAAGCAAAGTTGAAAGGGGAAGCATGCAGACCAAATCATCATCAAATGCAGTTTCTAGGCCTGCAAGCATCAGGCTATCACCATCTTCAACTAGCATGCAAGCAGAGTCAATGCATTGAAATTCAGGGTCCTGGAAATGATTTGAATCTGGAATGCATTCTGCTTTTCATTCTAAGGTGAGTAAATCTATATTTAAAAATAGTTTCTACTTTTAAAATCCAAGCTATCAAGATTTTGCAGAAATTAAAGTTTAATTCAAATGCCTTTTAAATAAGCAAATTAAAACAATAGCAATTAAAACTGCTCTGTTCTTTTTCTTTAGTGAGTAATCTCAAATCTATAGGTTGTTTGAAATTTTATATGTGCATGAGTTTGAATATGCTTGTGACTGTTGTATGATGTATGTTCTGTGTTTTTCTTGAAATGCATACAGATGTATGCAAATCTTCTAATAGAACTGTTTCTGTACTTAATTAGGATTTTTAAAATACAAACCCATTTCCTGATGTTTGAACCTTAGTTAGAAATCATTATGTAATCAAATGGAGTTGTGTAGCACAGATTCAGGTTTGTAAAACTTTTTTTAAAAAAAAAAATCTGTTACTGCTAGAAATAAGTAACAACAGAAATAGTTTCAAGAAGGAAGTTGTCAACATCTTAAAATTATTAAAACAAGTTAAAGCTTTAATGCATGTTTAAAAACATGGATATTAAAACATGAATCAAGTATTAAAATCTTCTGAGGAGTTAGTATTTAAGGTCTGTGCAGTATTTTGGATTTTGGGTATCTGATCATAAAATTGATTCTGGAATCTGGATTTTTGCCTGATGATGGAATGTTGACTGGATAAAGTGGGGAAAATAGGGGAAGTAGATCAGAGAGTTGAGGTGATGACAGTGGGGTTTTTTTTCCAGGTTTGAATTACTAGTTTTAGTGTAGCAGAGGTTTTGTACTGCCTGAATTCTGTGGTGATCTGAGTGTTGCCATATTTTGGGGGTTGGCAGAGGGGGTTTAAGTGGAGCATTGGCTGGAGTTGGAGGTCATGAAATGGCCGGAGTAGGGTGTTGTGATGATTGACAAGTTTTGGGTATGTGTTGGTGAAGCTCTTCAGGTGGATGTTTTTGTTTGAATCTGTTTTCAAGCAACAGAGAGTTTTGTTGATGATTGTTAACAAGTAGAGGGGTGGATGGTGTATTGGAGGGGTTGGTGAAGGATGCTGGAAGTCACCGGAGCAATGGTCGCAGTTACACGGTGTTGGTTGTCTCTGGTGAACTTGGGATAATGCAGGTTTTGGGTGACTCGAAGTCAACCCCGTGCAGTTAGTGTTGTAACCCGAAGTAAGTAGGGTTTTAACCCGAAGTAAATTGATGGTAGCCTCGGGTTGTTTAGTGCAGGTTGTAAATCTGTGCAGTGTGTTTTTTTTTTAAATCTGGAAACCCAAAAGTGTTTAAAGGCTATGATTTAAATTCAAGTGAGGGTTTGAATTAAATTCAAGTAAGTTTTTGAATTCAAAGGTTTAAAATGATGAATTTAAATTCAAAGTAAGGTTTAAATTCAATTTTGAAATCATGTATAAAAATGTAGTTTTCAGGATTCTTTGAATCCAGATTTTAAATTAAACCAGTTTATTTCTTTTTAATTTTTTTTAAAGGGAATTCAAATGTTAAAACAGAGATCCAAATTTAGGTGTAAATTTGAATTAGATTCAAGAATACTTTTGAATTCAAAGTTTGAAAAATGAGACTTTTAAATTTTAAGCAAGATTTAAAATTTAGTTTTGAAATCAAGTTTTGAATGTGATTTCAGGTTTTGTTTTGAAATGAGTTTGAATTTCAAAACAGTTTTGAAATTTTTTAAAAATTGGACAGGAAATGTTTTAAGTAGAATTTAAATATGAATATGATTTCAAATAAAGGTTTAAATTTAAAAGAATGCCTTCCTTTAAGTATTGAAATAAAATTATGATATGTTTAACTTTAAATTGAAAAGTTAAATAATCTATCTATTTACAAATGTTTGATTTCTTAGTAAAATTTAGTAATATTGATTTTTAAACTTTTCTTATATAATAATGTTAGTTCTTACCTTTAGGTTTATTAAAATATTTAAATTTGGATAATGTTTATATGGTTAAATATTTTCAAATCTTAAATTTTAAATTGGAAGATGAATTTAATTTTAGGAAAGTATTATTTTAAATACATTTGAATAATTAATAAGTCATTAATAAGTAATATGGAATTAATTTGGAAATAATTGAGATAATTTAGGAATTTACTTATTAAATTGATTTTAATTAATGTTTTGGATTAATTTATAATTAAAGATGATTAATGAATAATTAATCTAAGGTAATTTTCTTAAGTAAGGAATAAATGAAAATGTTGTTAATTAAATAAGATAATTATCTAGGGGTAATTAATAATTAATTAATGTGATTAATTTTGATTAATTAATTAGATTAATTAATTTAAGATAATCAATTGTAATTTAAGTTTAATTACTTTATAAAAGTAATTAAGGGTTAATTGCTTTTTGTAATTAATTCTGATAATGTGTTTTGTTAAGTTAATTAATTTAGTTTAATTAATTTAAGAAATAATTTAATAATTTAATGATAATAATTAGTTAATGTAATTTATGGAGCAGGATTTCTTAGAGAAGTGATAATTGATAATTACTGGATTGTAATTATGGAAAGGTGTTTTATTTTAATAAAGTAACTTGGATAATTACTTTTGTAATTAATCAAGGATTAATTAATAAAGATAATTAATTATTGGATAATTAATTTATTAATAAGAAATTAAGAGTAGTTAATTATCGGATTTAAATATTAATCAAGGTAATTACTAATTGTATTTTTATTTTAGATTAATTACTAAATGTAATTAATGTTTAATTGAATAATTAATTTAAATATTGATTTGAGATCATTAATTATTATAATTAATGATGTAATTAAGAATTGTTTAATTAAGTAATAATTAATTAATTAAGTGATTAATTAATTGTAACTAATTAAGGATAAATGTAATTAATTATAGTTAATTAATAAATTAAGTAATTAAATATTAGTTACTTATGATTAAGGTTAATTAATTTTTGAAAATTAATTAAAGACTAATTACTTATTGTAATTAGTGAATGATTAATCAAAGGTATTTAATCAAGTTGAATACTTAGTGAATGATTAATTAACTAGGTTGATTAATCAATAGATTTGTAAGAAAGATTTATAGGTGAGTAATTAATTTAATTTATTTTAAATTAATAAGGATAGAAGTAATTAATTTAATTCATTTTAAATTAATTATAAATGATGGATAATAAATCATTGCTTATGAACGATGTTGATATACCTTTGGATGGTTGTGATCTCAGAAATGAGATGAGTAGTATCTATAGGATATGGATGCTTAGTTATAGTATGATGGATTATTTTGGTTGTGATGATTGACTATTGTGTTGATTATCTGTGGTGATAATGTTATGGGTTATCTGTTAAATGTAGTCTATCTATCTGTGTGAAATAGATAAAAATAAATGAGTTAATTGTTTAAAACCCTTAAGTATAACTTGGACATTAAGATGGAGTTTGGTTTCGGTGAGACCGGGATCGGGTTTCCATATTTGGATATCCGAAAACCACATCGATTCCAATTAAACGTTAGGTCGTTAATCCAAGTGGAGCAAGTGAAGACTCGAGGTGTAAGGGCTATACGTCAGTATAACTCTGTGGGTGGTTCCATAATGAGTTTGACGGAATAGAACTTATAGATTCGAGATGGTGAATCAGAGTGCAAGGGTTATTGTCGTTAACTCTGAGGGTGATTCCAAAATGAGTGTAACGAGATAATGCCTTCGGTTTCGTTCGAACCCGGAACGAACTTGTATGGATTGAATGCTTTCAGAACATCGTCAGGTGGACGATGAGCATTCTATGATAGATGTGTTCTATAAAGGTAATCGTAGCCTCAAGCCTCATCAACCGGGAATGGCTAAAACAGGGGAGGTGCAGCAAGGCTTCGTGGGTAGCCCCCACTTGAGAGTGAGATTTACCCCTGTCTAGAGGTCCCTTTTATTTCGGCTGTGTGGACGGTTGAGAGCTCCAACTGTCGGGGTTGTCTTGTTCGGAACTATTCAGTAAGGAATGGGTCCGGCCTTGTGTTGCAGGGGAGTGGGAGTAATCCTCGGTACGGTGATCTAGGCCACGTACTGTGACGGGCGGTACCCCGGTAGCCCTGCCATTGATGGAATCCATAATCCAATAAGTGCCTGTACGGTTTTGATTGTGCCCAACTATGTTGGAACGTGAGATGTAAGCATTCCAGCTATTTCTGTATTTTATTTTGAAAACCCTAGACACTATTATAATATCACTGGATTTCCTATCAAATGCTTTGGTTAGCGTAAGGTAAAAACTTTTCCATGTTTATGTGTGGGAAGTCTTACGTGATACCTTTTGTTTTCAAAGGATTTTCTAAAAGTTAAGCAACTTTTAAACCGTTTACTCACACCGGACCCTTATCTGACCCGAGTGTTTATTTTCTGTTTTATTAAACTCTTGGGTACTCATATTACGTATGAGTGGTCAAGTGATTCAGGATTGCTTTGACGAGTTCTGGAGGAGATAATGGAGCAGGAGGCTTCAGCGTGTAGATATATATATATATATCGTGGTTCCGCTGTGTTTGAGTTGTATCTGTTTTTCTCTGATATACTTGAATTGTAATCGCTAGACAGATGTTTATAACTGTCTAGTTTGTGTTGTATTGGCTGTAAAACTCTGATGTATATGATACTATGTAAGGTATTATGTGATATAATATAATTTATTCGTTCCGCTGTGAGATTCTGATGTGTTGTTTTCTTCTTCTCTTCTTTCTTTTCTCTTTTTCTATCCCTTTCTTTCTTCTTAACGATGCGATTTCCTGGAGTTTGGAAGTTGGGTCGTTACAATTCCATTCATTATTGTCAAATAGATGAATTTAACATTGGATTCAAAGCTATTACATTAATATTCTCATATGCCATCTTCTTTTCAATGAACGTAAATTTTAATATCCAATTCTACTTATTTGCAATAAAACCCAATTATTTAATTTTTAAATTCCAATAAATCAATTAATTTTAATTTATTTCAATAAATAAACTTGATTTAATGCCCAATCCTTTTTATCTAATCAATAATTGTTCAATAAACAAAGGTAACCTTCGTTTACCCCATTATACATTAGTAAGTTCAAATTTTCATCTTTCCTTCGTACTAACCACCATATTTTCATTTTATTATATCTCTACCAAAATACATGCTAATTGTGTTTTACATTCTGAATAAATTCATTTACTTGGATTCACATTATATCGCTTACTATACTATGCATAAATTTACAATTCCAATTATTCCATAATTACAATTTCACCTTCCGTTATTATATTACGCATTCTTCATTAGTTAACATAATTTTGAATTCGTTTCCTAATTTATTAATTTCAATCAATCCTAACTTTACAATCTGTTTCAATTAATAGGGTGTGCACTAATTTAGTTATTGCATTAATTCTTATTAATATAATAACTGTTACCATTAACTTTATAATACAATAAATTTTATTAATTTCACTAATTATTATGATTACTTGCGTAACACTAAATTCATCCAATTACCATTTATTATACTAATCCATTTATTTATACAATACCTGTTACTTACATTCAAATAAATTAATGAATCTTGATTTACAATCTTTACATCAACCAATAGTCATATTATAAATAAAATTATCATCATTTCTGATTATTACTTTAATTTACAGTGACCAAACGTTAAATTTAGATTTATTTATTTCTTATGAAAAATTTCACGTTTCTATTTATTTATTACGTAGATCACAAGTTTACATCCCTTTATACTATCTTATGAAAACAATATCCATTTCTAATACTTTATTGCATTTATTGGAAATAAAATTTCCAAATTTATTAGATACAATAAATTATAACCTTACAGTTATTTCAATTAAATGGGATTGCGCTAAATTAATTAATTATTAACTTACATTAACATAATTGCATTAATTTACATTCAGTTACAAATAAATCGATATATTATTTCACACATAAATACACTGATTGCATTTGTTTATACTATATTCCATTTAAAACTAAGTCATCACATTTGAATTATTATATTAAATTGGAATGTTCATTGTCCATAAATTATTAACTGGCAATAATGTACTTCATAAATTTACATCCAATTACTGTTAACCATGTTTTATTACATTAATCAACTCAATACTTACCTCAAATTTCACATATTCAATTTATATCCAGGTATAAACATTTCACTACTTCATTTGTTATAATTTTATTCAAAATTACAAATAAATAGGTTTTAATTACCATAGCTATATCGTTTATTTCAATATTAATTTATAAAGTTTTTCTTTCTTTCTAAACTAAATTACAAAATTTTCTAAATTCAACCAAATTAAATTATCGAATTTCATGGGTCGTTACAATATAAATTTTGAATTATTTGATAAACTAAGATTCTTAAGAGAAAGTACAAAGATTCACTAGAAAGGCTAAATAGAAATGAATTTAAAGTTGATATGTTAAGAGATGAAAAGAAAATCCTAAAACAAGAACTTGTTATTTCACAAGAATCTTGTTCTAATATTGCTTCTCAACATACTATGTTAAGTAGTGAAATCGAGACTCAGAAAAGAATGACATGTTATCAACAGAAAATCATGAAGTGAAATCAACTGATAAGATACTAGAATTAGATATCACTAGTCTTAAAACAAAGTTAGATAATATTACCAACAATATGTCTAACTTTAATAGAGGCAGAGAAAATCTTTCTAAGATTATAGAAAATTCACAATCCACTGCTAGTAAAAGGGTAGGACATAACGAATTTGCAAAAGTAAAAACTAATCCTAAACAGTATAACTCTCTATATACAAATTTCAAGAAGAAAAACAACAATCTTGAAAAGCCTATTTTAAAATCTAAGTCAAAAGAAAACTGCAACGCATTAAAAATCTATTAAGATTTGGCTTTTAAAAAACTAATAATCATTTGATAAGAAATTAGTATATAAAATCTTGTATAACTTCTGCTCATAAGAATAATAATTTTGTTTTACAAAGGGAATTCTTAACCCTCATGGTTTTGGTTTTATAAGATCTAACTCCCAGGATCCTAACAAAAAAAGTGGGTACCAACATCATTTCTATATTTCTTGCAGGTACCACATAAAAAAAGAGGAAAACAGATACTTGATAATGGTTGCTCAAAACATATGATGGGAAATAAAGAAATGTTAACAAACATTACGTACTCAGATAGAAGATCTGTCACATTTGAAGATAACTTCAAAGGTATAACATCGGCAAAGGCGATGTGAGCAATGACGGACCGCAAACCCAAGAAGATATGAATGAAATTGAACAAATCAATGTGGTTGCCTCTTCTAAACAAGCTTTTGTTACCTTATCCCGAAACCAAAGTAGGATTGATCGTCGTTTGACCAAAATTTAGCACAACGTTTCAAAAACCAACAAAAAGCTCAATTCTATCAAAGGCTTCTTAAACAAGATTTGGGATAAGTTTCTTTCTCTCCATCAACATCTGCTGTTGTGACCTGTAAATTCAGTCAAACTTTAAAAGGAATTTTAATTGAAAATTTTGAATTAATTATTTTAAACTTTAAATAAATTTGAATTTTAAATAAAAAAATTTGGAACATTGAGTGTTTTATTTTTCCAAATAAAATGAAATAGAGAATTTTCTAAAATTTTAAGTTTTGGTCAAACTTAGTCAAAATTTGACTTTTGGTTGAAAAAATTAAATTTGAATTTTAAAATTTTATTCTTTTTATATGATACTAGACTGAATTCTAATCTCCTCTCCACTTCTCGTTTCATTAAAATCAAATTCCTATTGCTCTAAAAACATGAAATATTATGAAAAATTGACATGGTTTTGCAGTGTTTAGTTTTTTTTATTTAGCTAAGTCATATCAGGTTTGTTTGGTCTAATGGTCCTTGGTTAACCTAGAGACTCTAGTCATCCTAAGAGTCATGTGACCACTCATTTGCCTACAACCTTTTGTTTCTTATCTGACTAAACATCAATGTACATAATTTTTCTCCTGAGCAAACTTTCTTCACTCTTCCTTCATCTTCCTAAATCTACAGAAGTCAAGATCTTAAAAATTCTCAAATCTCCAAATCAAAACTCATTTCTTTCTCCTTCAAAATCCTTCCACCCTCTCCCCTATAACCATCGCCCTCCACCACCATCCAATGCTACCTCCACCCCTCCTCATCTTGGCTACCATCACCTTCCTCTAAGGTCAAAACCCTACCCCCTTTCTTAGCCATAGCCGAACCCAAACCATCACCAGACCCACCCATTTTTCCACCATCTCCTCTTTTAGCATAGTCGCACCCAATCCTCCACCTAACTCCACCTAGGCTGCACCCAAACCTACTCAAAAACCCCTTGGCCGAGCCCTCTTTCCTCCCTAGGCCAAGCCCCTTAATCCCTCTCTTCTTCTATTTTATAAAAAGACAAAATCTATCTATTTATATTTGTGATTCTTCAATTCGAGTCAGCTTTGGAATTTGTGATTCAAATCATAGCTTTGTGTTATCAATTTTCCAGCGAGCAATTCACTCACGATTGATAATCTTATGCTAAGTGAATTAATAACAATTAATATGTCATATGAAATGTTGTGATAGATAGGATTTTTCATAGTTTGCATATGCTTTTGATATGATATATGTCCATTTATGTTCGCTTATGATTTTGACAAGTTTGGTTACGGATAATACGTTGTTCAGTTATAAAGATAGATGTGATGATATTCGTAGAATATATGCTCTATGATGCTAACATGAAATTGCTGTGTTAAAAAAAAGAGAAAAATGTTATATTGATTTAATAGTTGTCGCACATGTTATGAAAAATGTCGCTAATATCTTATGTGAAAAATAATGTGTGAAATGAAAAGGAAAAAAGAAAAAGAACAAAAAATTATGTGTTATAAAAAAAAGGAAAAATTGACTAAAAAAAGGAAAAATTGATATGCCATACATTTGTTATGTTTGTAATATAGAAAATAACATAAGTGTTATGAAATAAGTTATGTAAGTAATATCCTATGTTTGAAATTTGTCATGCAAGTCATATGATATGTCATGTAATTTGTTATATAAGTATTGTGCTATGTTATATAAATCATTATGCAAGTTATGTGTTATGTTTTATATATGTTATTTTATGCAAATGATGTTGCAGATTCCCTAAGTTTTAGGAAATCACTGTGGGTTGAAATGATACATACCCAAATGATCTTTTAGATGAGGGAAAATGTTATGGGTTGAAATGATCAACCCAAGCGATTTTATTGATTTGGGAAATTCAGGATTGCAGTTGAAATGATGTATACCCGTAAATTTTAATTATTATGGATTGAAATGATAAATATTTGTATCACTTGACCCTAGGATAGAAAACTATATACGGACACCGTTGGTCTGTTTTTAAAATGATTTTTTGACATTTGGGAAAGATGTGTTTGAAGAAGAAAAAGATGATTTTTAAAATTTAATACAAATATTTTATTTTAAAACATATATGTAAACAAATCAGATTTTTAAATTATATGTTTTAAGAATTTTAAACTTACAAATAAGTTTTAAAAATGTAAATTTTAAGGTTTTACTTAGAACTTTATTTTTTAAATATATAATGTAAGATTTAATTTAATAAAATTTAACAAAATAAATAAATAAATAAATATATATATATATGTTTTAATATATTTAAAATATTTAAATATTCAAACTAATGTAATAAAATAGACTTTTGCAATAACTTTAATAAATAAGATTTGGAAGGTAAGTTGGAATTAATTTGTAATTGAAATGGTTTAAGAATTGAATTCAAATAAGAATTGATTGAAATTTATTGATTTTAAAGACATGACTTTATAAATTGATTTGACTTAAGGTGATTAAGTGAAAATTTCAAAATTAAATAAAATTAAAGTTGAATATTTATTTTTGATTTTAAATTGTAATTTGGTATTAAAGTGATTTTTTTAAATGACCACAGAGTGAAATAAGCGGTCAGTTGTTAAAGAGACCGAAATTGGATATTGTCATACTCTCTGCCAATTCCGAAAATCACTTTAACAACTGTGCATGTGGTGGAGAATCCAAAATGAAGTAGAATGGGTAGGTGAATGCTACTAGAATGAAGTAAGAGAACGATGATGGATAGCCTTGATTTGGAAGTGTGTCTCGAGGTGGGCGGTAGTAGCTGCTATGTGTTACCACCAGTCTGGGAGTGCAAAACAGTAGTATCCTACCCTGGGAATTGCCTCGCATGCTTTGTCATATTTAACCAAATCGCGCCCATTACAAGTTTGGTTTGTATCGTACATAGGCCTGCCAATGGGTCGGGTTCGGGTTGGGTCAATTCAGGTGCAGTTTGATTTTTAAACGGGTGGGTTTCGTGTTGACCTGATTATGTATCGGGTGGGTTTCAGGTTGAATCGTGTAACCCGTTAAGAAAAATATTTATATAAAGAAAAGGAAATAGACATGAAAATGTGGGAAGTTTTTAAAGGCAAAAGTGCAGGAATAAGTGAGTGACAACGATACCCTTCTTTTGCATGCTAAGATGAGAATTTTAGAGCAAAAGAAGGGTATTGTTGTCATTTTTTTATTGCAAGCTAAGATGGGTATGAAAATTAGGGAAGTTGTTTTATGGAAATGGGTATGAAAACATAGGAAGTTGTTAAGTGCGAGTGTGTAGGAATAAGTGAATAACAACAACACCATTCTTGTGCAAGCAAAATAAGAATAGTATAACAATACTGATCCCATAAATGGGTTAGACGGTCAAATTCGGGTTCACGAGTCAACCCTAAACCCACGCATTTTTTAAATGGGTTCTAACGAGTTGACCCAAAAATGACCCGCCCTTTTAAACGTTTTGGGTTAACTACTAATTTCCGTGCGGGTTTCGGTTCATGTTGGAAATTGACAGCCCTAATCGTACCTATGGAATGCTTACCGAGTAAACCTCCTGTTTGGTGGAGCAAATACAATTTTTTTTGAAAATTATTGCAATTATTTTGGAATTATGGACTAAGTCATAGATTTGAGAAATAATTATTTAGTTATATAGTTATGAATCATATGATACTAGTGAACTGTCTCTCAAATAATAAAGGTCAAAGCGCCCATCAGTGGGAGCGACATATGAGCTGGTGGACTCTTGGGATTGATACATGTCGATGTATGCAATCTAGGTCTAATGATACCAAAAATGGTTCCTCATACTTTGTTAAATTCACTTATGAATTATCACAAACATGAACATCTGTATTAGATACAAGTATGTCTATAATAAGTTTACAGAATATAAAATGAAAATAAGTTATGTAACATGCAAAAGTAAATAAAATAATCCAATTTGATCGAATATGTGAGTATATTGGAAAGAGTTCCAAATAAACCTAAAATGAATAGAGATTTAATGTCAAATGTCCTCCTCTTTGTGATACATAATGATATGTCGACAAGGAGTAATTGGACTTTGTTAAACGAAGTACGATTGGTAATAAGTGAAATTGAGTAAACTTCTTTTTATAAGATCGTGTACTTAAGAGCAACACACAAGGTTAAAATTAATTTCTTCTAGAGCATAGTTGGTGATATCATATAAGATAAGAGTTCATAGGAAACCCCTACATATCCTAGGTCAAGATGTTGATAGGTTGTGCGAGTTGAAAGGCTACACATAATAATTATTTATGAAGGATATTATGCAGAACACCTCAAATGAGTTTGGAATCATTCAATATTGATTGACCATTTTATGCTTTGAACAAAAATTTCGTAAATTAAATAATTCCAAATCATCTTTATATATGTGTGTGTATAAAGACAAATCATAAAATGTTTGTGAATATCTATTTTGTTACATTGAGAAACAATTTTTGTTCCAAGAAACACCGACTTCATAATTTTTTTAGAAATTGTTGGTAGTAAAATGGATTTGGATATGATCCAAAGATAAAACTGATTATGATGGATGAAATGAAATTAACTAAACTTAATAAGATATAAGAAGTCTAAAGTATTCTTGTGCACTGAAGAGAACTGTAAGTTTCATATCGATGCCGAAAAAAATGAACATCCTAAGTTATCAATAAGCCATCAAGATTATTATCTCTACCATATGGCAAGATGTGAAAATCCAAAATGGATTCCAAGTAAAATATCAAAATATAATTTTTAGTTATACCCAAAGGGATATGATCAATCGGCCGCAAATGTGTTTTAAAGATGTCCAATGTGATTGGAATATAGTGAGCAACATTGATAAGAATAACATTCTAAATTTCAACTATTGAAATTAGCATAATGGATTCATCATTTAATGTTCTTAAATTAATTCAGATTTTACTCATAAAGTTGTTGTTTGGTATGACTTTGAGTTTCGATACATTTGTGTTGAAATAAAAAATTCTAAACGATGATTTAGAATAGAATTTTTGCACATAAAAACTAAAGCGTCTCGAAGTCAGGGAAAGTGATAATGATTTTGAGGGTTTCAGATATAATCCAAAAACTGATATGAAAGTATCATCGTAAAGCATCAGGGTTGAAGGATTATTTTGATGAAAATATCAAACAGTTTGATTTTCGATCAAAATATAGAGGAAGCATGTGTTTGTAAGAAAGGAATATAAAGGTACCATAATATTTCTAAAAAGTAAAAAAAAAAACTAATGACAATTAATGACATACCCAAATTAATATCATTATACTTTTAGTTGTACAATACTCGATATTGGATTTGAAAATAACATCTTTTATAATAAGTATAAAAGGTTATGGGATAGGCCATACGATATACGTAGACACCATATTAAAATATTCAATGTGGAGCATATGAGATGGATTCCTGATGCATCGGTAATAAGATTCATCACATATGCTATGTAATCTACTATAAAACATTATGCATATGTACTTGGTACATCGAGTGAGTATCATTAAGATTGCTATAAAGAAGTTCTGAGTGTTCTCAATCATTTAAGAAATATTGGAGGATTGTTTATAGAAAAAACAAACTCATTCGAGTGCTCAAACTCAAATAGCTAAGCGCTATAGAGTATAATTTGTCAATATTAAACTCATGTTCAAACCTTAATTAAGAAGCTTTAAGTTGGAAATGTTCCAAACAAAAAGGTTATGGTTAATTTAACCAAAAGGCTGAGTGCATCACCTTAAATAGCACCATAATAAAAGCGATGTATATATAAATTTAAATGCACAAATTTATAACTGAGCCAGGGGTCATTCTGAGTGTTGAGAATACTATGTCATTGTTATTTGATAAAAATATCATGATACAGATCATGAAAGGACCTATAGCTCACTAGAAGTCTAGGAACATACTCTCAAAACTTCCATATGATAAATATAATTTACCAGCATCAAAGAGAGTTGATTGACTGATTAGATAATTAAACCTACATAGTGGACCCATTCAAGAAGGAACTAGCTCGCTCGATTCTAAGCAAACTAATCGAAAGGATGAGACGGAGATTGCATAATTGGCCCTAAGTGCAAGTGGAAGATTGATAGTGTTAGAGGTATGCCCTAATGGTAATTCTATAATTTACTATAAGTTATTAACTATGTAACAAATTCTCATTCAAAATAAGGTGTTTTCTTGCAAGGGAGTCCAGTTTTTATATTGGACTGTCCATTGCTTTATTAAATGGTTAAACGGGTATTAAATTAACGTATCACAACAACTACAAATTACAACGCACACATCTTATCATGTGTCAACTAATCACCACAATCCCGTCAACTTAAAAATGCAGTCCAACACCTAAACAAAATCAAACCCAAAACAAGTGTTCACAAAAAAAAGAATCCACATCAAGGCAGAGGTAACGCATTTGAAGACAATAAAACACTACAAAAGGTAAGCCCTATGAAGCTCTAAATGTTCCAGATCACCTGGAAATCAGTCATGAATTTGAGAAGCAAATGATGGAATAGGAGCATAAGGAGGCAATGAGAAAAGTCGATATGACAAAGAGAAATGCCATCTGACCGAAAGTGTGACGCCCCACCTCTATACCCACGCTAGCCAAGAACACTACGGTGTAGTGCTGTCGACTAGCACGGAGAATAAGGCTGTTGAGGAGCGACCATCCGTGTAATTGCTTTGGGCGAGCACCGATATGCCAGATAGTAAAAACGTGCATTTCATTTCAGGAGGAAATCCGACATGCCGATGCAAACTCAAAGCTACTACACAGTGGCTATAATAGTCTAGGACAAAATATAAAATAATAACACAGATAATATAAATGCGGAACACAGATGAAACAGAAAGTCTCATATATATATATAATAACTGATGCCAGTTACGATACATTTGACACAGTACATGTGATACAACTACAACAGTCGACTCAGGAAGTTACATATATACAAGTACATTATCGACTAATATACATGAATACATATTAACCTATACTATGACACGACAACTCCAAAAGATATGAAAAGTCTTCATAGCTCAAGCAGCAACCTGAAGCTAAAAATCTACAACCTGTAAATACTCGGTCTGACCCGAGTATTAAATTCAAAAGAAAATAATACTCGGGTCAGTCTAATTCAAACTCAGTTATTAGCGCACAGAAGCAATAATAATTAAATAATGAATAGACGACAGTCACAGAAATAAATTACCTATCCGATTCTTAAATAAGAAATCGGATAACGGTAAATATAACGCGAACCAATTCAAAACAATTGGAACATCAATTAAAAGGTCAACACGAGTAGGGCTGCAGTATACGCACGCGTATACTGCCTCGCCACTACTACATATGGAATACGAAATAGATCCATAAATAAAAAGCAAAAGAAATAACAATGAAAGCAGTACCGTGTGGCTGCAGTTCACGCTTGCGTGCACTACCTTGCCACTACAGTGATGGCGTGCCCAATGAATACCGTGTGGCTGTAGTTCACGCTTGCGTGCACTGCCTTGCCACAACAGTAATGATATACCCAATGAAAATTCACAAGCAAACACAAGATCAAACCCGAGTCACCGGATTCAACTCAAGTGTAATTCAAAAATCAATCCAAATGCCATCAAGTGGTACAAGGCCACATATATAAATATGTAGAAAATGACAATAACTAACTCAGAAATGCAGTACAGTGTACCACAAAGTAAACTCATATGACATGCATACGGGGATTTCAAGTGAACTCAACAAGATTGTTGAATCCAAATGAACAAAATAATGCAAACCAACATCAGTGACACAGGTGCAAATATTGACCAGAAATGCAACTGCAAATTACATGGGGGATGACACTGTAAAATGAACCAAAGTTCGACTGAGAAATGAATAAGGCAAGCCGACATCAGTGACACAGCCTCAAAGTGAAATGGTTATAAATAACCATATATGCATACTGCAGCAAAGTCAAGTCAAGCCGTGGGTTATCAACCAAATGACACAAATGCATCAGCAAACACTAAAAGAAATTGGACAGTAACACAAGGTGCATGAACAAAGCATGCAACAGCCGAAACAACAATGAAGACTAGAAAACAAAACAATGCTCAATGCACAGCACAACAGGCTCAAGAAAGAATGGACCTGGGCCTATCAAGTGCAACTTCAATTGACACAAGTGATACAAGACAGAAACTACAAACTGCACGTGAATTACATGAAGGCAGTAGGATGGAGGTGAGGGCACCAAAATTATGGCACCACAGCACACAACCAATTAAATACAATGGGCCAAATGCAAATGAATACAAGGCATTAATGCAATTTATCAAACTCGAGCACTAACAAAGGCGATATAATTCCAACTACGCAAACTGGCAACTATCAAATGGTTTTAACTGGGCCTTAAATGAAGTTATGACCAAAACAGTAACTACTCATAAATACAGCAAATTCAATGTGCACAGAGAAATGTACACAGGGGTGTACATCAATCAACTACCCTGTTCTAAACTCAATACAGAAACTATGTGATGAATGGGTAGGCAAGTGAATGCATTTTGAACCAAATGAGGCACCAGTAATCAAATACAGGAAACTGGATAATGCAAGCATCACAACCAAAAACAAAGCACATTGCCGAAGCAACAACAAAGGCTAGCAACTAACAGAGCACGAGGCGATAACAACATAAAATGAGGACCGGGCTACAATATACTCAAGCGAAGTCAACAGCATCTGGGTGAATGTAAGTCAATGATCGAACAAATCGAACCAGTTATACTCATGAATGAACACTGGTGGTAAACGAGGTAAAGACAGACAGAATTCGAAACAAAGTTCAGTGCTATGCAAGTGCAAACCCGAAATAACAAGAAATCGAACCAAACCAGATCAAAGAGTCGAACAAGTCAAGCCAAAATCAAAAGCAGACCCAAAATCAACTCAAGGCAGAAAAGCATCAACACGAACAAATATCAAATCGAAGTCGAAACAACCACGAAAACAAATTAAGCATACAAAGTCAATCAGTTTCGAATTAGAAGTGAGTAATGTAAATTACTCACCTTTGCTATGAAAGTGAAGACGGCTCGACCAATTTTGAAGTTGTCGTTCGAATTGGGGGATCGATTGTCGAAGCCCTGGCTGCTGAAGACGTGCGAAGGCTCCATGCTCCATCGAAGATGAACTCGATTGAATTGAAGACGACGCCCCTGACTTTGAAACGCCCTAATTATCGAAGAGAACGAAAGGAACGATCGCCATTATTTTTGTGATTTGGTTAGGGTTGGTGAACGAATGAAAAATGGATAAAGGGGGATCGGGTTTTATGCTTTGAGAATTAACACGGCCCAATATAAAAACATGGACCACTATTTAATTTCAAAGCCCAGAATTTCTTTTAACAATTTATAAAAGAATTTTAGTTCAAATTTAAAAACCCCAAATGGAATCTTGCAACAATATTTATCGTCTAAATGTCGATTATTAATTGATGCAATTACCGGGTTGTTACAGAAAGGATCAGTCAATAAAAGTGAAGTAGGGAAAATACATGGAGCAGAAATTCGACGATTAGAGAAAAACGAAAAAAAATAGGAAAGGGAAGAAGAGGAAAATGGAACTAATGATGATGAGAAGGAGGGAAATATAGAATATATGAAAAAGGGAGGCGGCAAACCTTAGTGATTGTAGATCTACATTTCGAACCGATTATATACATGTTATAATGTATTATATTAATTAATTATTTATTTTAAGTATATTTAATAAAAAATCCATAAATGGTATGTTTTGTGATAGTATTAACAATGTGTTGTAATCATGTGAAATTTGTCACAATTAAATAAACATATCGTTTTAAATATTTCCAGTCAAGATGTATCGAGACTGGATAATGATACATTCCTTGAGACTAGAGTACACAAAGCTCTCTAAATATTTGGTAGTCTATTACTTCTGGATGGGGGTTATATACTTATAGTTATTGGATAATTATGGACTGACTCGCTCAGTGGTTTTTTGTTGGTTAATATAACTAAGGTCTAACAGAGAATATCAAAGTTATAATATTACATAGTTCTCTCGACTTGAGAATACTGTTGAACTTCAATGTGGACATGCAACTTCAATTATAGTTAAACTGTGGCACATCGTCCATCAAACGGGTGTAGTTGGGTTTGAGTTGAAGCATTGGAAGTGAAACACTATTCAATAGAGAATTCATCCGCTCGGTTTTATATAGTTAGTATGACGGTCAACTATAGTAAAGTCAAAGTCAAATTCTCTGGTTAAAGCAGTTCAGGTAATACTAATTGTTATTATTGAATCAAGGACTTTGTGTTTGGATTGTACAAGTTGAATGTGAATGATATTGGAATTTTGCCTAATATAAAATTCCATAAGTCCTAATGTGATATAGTTTTAATGAAGAGAATTGGTGTAAGTAATCATCACTACTAGGAC
Source organism: Allium cepa (assembly GCA_030765085.1). NCBI lineage: Eukaryota > Viridiplantae > Streptophyta > Magnoliopsida > Asparagales > Amaryllidaceae > Allium > Allium cepa. The sequence continues at coordinate 408,023,744 of CM060928.1, read as the reverse complement.
TGCTTAAAGTAGTAAAATTCGATTTTACTAAAATTATGTAAGTGATAAATTCATCTAAACTGTCAAACCACTAGCTAAGGTTACGTGTAAATGTTAATATTCGAATTGTTCGATATTAATCGCTGACTAAATTTACACCTATGAGACGCACAACCGCAATATTAAATACTCCAAATAGCACTTAATTTAATAAATTATAATCGATAAAAATTAATTAAACTTTTTAAAATATCAGTTATGAAATTTTATTTGATTTACTTAAATTGGTATTTAATATAATACATATAAAAAAGTTACTTAATTAGAATAATTAATTAAGAGTTTAGAAGCATTGCCAAACGTTAACTAAAACTAAAACTTGAGTTAAATTTTCAACTTAAACGGTTAAATCTTTATTTAGTTTACAGTGTTTAAACTAGTTGAAACAATTAGCGTAACTATGCTATTTTTTATTCACATACGAACTGCACTTGAATTGCTAAACTAAAAATCTTTCTTTTGGTTTTAAAAATCATCAATTTCAGTAAGGTTTCAAGATATAATCTTGAATAGCTTCTGGTAACAATCGAATTTATCAATAAATCATTTGTTTTCCTGTAAACAGTATTACAGTGATATACTATATAAAGATGGTTTAGTTAACTTTCTTAAAACAAATCATATTCTAGTTTTAAAATCTTGTTTGATTGAAAAATTAATACTTAGCAATGATTAACAGAAATTAGATTGAGTTTGCATTCAAACTTTTGAACAGAGAAGTATATATCACCCTGTTCAATCAATAGAGAAGTATATAGCAACACAGGATTCATCTTCAAGTTCAATGTATATATCACCATGTTATCAATAAATCCTGAAGTGTTAAAAAAATTAATTAGGTTAATTGATTAACTGAGGATAATCATTCATGGAGTTTGGTGAAGTATAATTACTTAATAGAAGTAATTAGAAAATAAGAATTTTTCTTTAATGTAATTGAAGAAAAAATTATCAAGGAGGATTAATTAAGATGGATGTTCATGGGATGGTGAATCAATTGGGCTGTAATCAATTAATAAGCAGGATTTAAAGGTAACTGATTTTGACTAATTAGATTTATTCGAGATGGTACATCTTGCTTATATATGATTAAATGATAATTAAATGCTTTGAATTGATTGATATGGATACCCCTGATATGAAATGGTTCGTGATATGGTGTGTTTGGGTGGGAAATGATAATGTGGTTATTTATCAATGAGAAATTGCTAAGTTAAGGTGACATCTTTTATTTAAAATTGAATCGCATTTCACCTGAATAACATGTGCTATGATGGACTGAATTCAAAGAGACGGGAGTCGGGTATTAGTTAATACCCAAAACCACTTCGATTCTTTACAAAACTTGATACGTAGAATCAATAGGATATAATGGAATGATTTAAGTGAATTGGACCATTTAGTCTAAGTTTGGTACTTAGAAATTTATGTGTGAAATAAGTGATGTCTACAACAACTTGTGTAGTTGTAAATTGATATAAGTACCCCGGGTTTATATGAGTTGTATACTTTTGCATTTCATGTTAGCTGGGTTTACTCACGCTGGTTTCCAGCCTGACCCGGGTGTTACTTTGATGTAATGCTCGGGTCAGACCGAGTATTACAGATTTTCAGGTAGGAACGATCTGGAGCTCAGAAGGCGAGTTGGATGGCAGGATCGTACAGAATATCTCCACTGAATTTATATTATTGTTAATCCGAGACATGATAATTGTAATTATTCTGTGACTGAATATTATGTGAAACTCTGATGTATATTAAATGTAACAGGCAGATAATATTCTGTGTAAACTGGTGTTATTTATTATTATATTTTATCCGCTGCGAATGTGAGATGTTTGGGTGTTTCTGTTCTTCTTCTTCTATCTCTTTCTTCTTTTTCATAACTATCTGGTCGGGTTGGAAAATTTCGGGTCGTTACATTGATTTACTTAAATTGGTATTTAATATAATACATATAAAAAAGTTATATGTGTATGTATCGATACATGATATCTATATCCATTTGCATTGGATTTAAAATGTGTAAATACTGATCGGATTTTGGAAACGTATGTAGGCCCCTTAGCCTACTAGTTTGGTCGATCATGATAAGAGGCAAAGGGGTTGTGATATTTTGTTTGAAAATATGGGTTTGAATTCGCTGAAAGGAAGAGGTAAAAGTGTGATCTAGAACTCCCCTTTTCTCTCTTTTCCTTCCTACATACACCCAACACCTCCTTCATTTTCTGTTTTACTTTTTGTAGCTTCCATCGATCCTAGCTTTGGCCAAAAATGGTTATCCTCCTCCCTGCTTCATTTCCAATCCAATATCAAATTAAATTTAAGATGTGGTAATCTCTTCGGTTAATAGCTTCTGTAACGACCCGTATTTTACGTATCGGAGCATCGTAAAATATTATTTTTTAAATTCAGTATGACTCTATAACTTTGGAAAATGCTTATTAGTGGCATTCCCTATCTTTAGAATTTTACCGTATGATATTACTCCTAAAAATTTGTAACGACTATAATTTCAGATAAGTGCCGAATAGCATCTGAGACCACCTCCATAGAAAAGATACGATGGTTTCCATTTCCGTAGAATGATCATAATAGTAGTTTGAACTTTCCGGCAATGAGATATGGCTATTTGAAGTTTGGCAGTTTTTGAAGCAATTAGTTAGTAATTAGTAAGGTTTGAGGGCAACCACTAACCCATTTTGGTTTTTGAGGCAATAACAGGCCGGACAATCATTTCCAAATCATTTTTACCATCTCTCAAATAGATCTAAGCCTCCATCAACTCATTCTTCGTCTAAAACCTACAGTTTTCTCATGCAAATCAAGTATAAATCATAAATTAAGGATAGATTAGCAAGGGGGTTCAATAGTAATCTTCGAGTTTACATTTTTGGGAAAGAAAATTTGAGGCTTGGTTTTGATTTATGGATTTGCATCGATTTTCATGTAAAACATGGATTTTGGAGGTTTTGGTGAGTGGTATATCATTCTCTCACCATATCATATATGTTTTAATATGTTTTGGATCCATTTTTAATGTCAAATTTACGTCTTATTGTTGTTTTAAAACCCGTCCTATGGTAAAAAGGTGAATAAATAAATTTTTGGTGTTTTAGACATGTTATTAAATATGTGTTTGCCTTGATATATGTTAGGTTATGTTGTAGATACCTTGTACGATGATTGCTATGACTGATTGTGTATTTTCATGTTTGGATGTTGTTTGGTGCATGCATGGTGTTTGTTTGTAAGCTTGTATGGTTGAAAATGATCTTTGGAGCAAACTAGAGGTATAAGACATGAAGACTTCGACGGATTGGCTTGAGGAAGTTAGGAGTTGTATCAATGATAACGGAGGGAACACGGGTCGAAGAAGGGAGCGTAGCGATGAGATTGGAGCAATTGGAGTCTAGAGAAACTACAACATTTTTTTCGGTGGCATTTTTTCAATGGTGGGTGTTTGGAGTCGCGCTTAGGTCCGGTGTAAGGTCTGCTTGGGTTTGCTTAGAGTCGGGCCAGAGGAAGATTTTATGTTTGGTGCTTGGAGGCATGCCTGGTGGTTTTGTAGGGCGGCTCGGTTCGGTACCCAAGCAAGTTATGCTATTCGACATTTGGGTGCTGCTTCGGTGGAAGCCTGCTTTGAGTTCAATGGATGCTTGGAGTCCGACCCTGGCCGTACCCGGATAAAAACTTGAAACTTAGGAATTTTGATCATGGTGTGGTGAAACTTCGAGATTTCTTCACGAATTTTTTTGTGGTCTAGTGGGTGATATAGAGTGAAGTAGACGACTCCAAATGACTTGGGACAACCTTGGATTTCGTGTAGATACTGGTGAAGCGATGGTGTAGCGCTTCGACATGATGGCGTCGATGATGATGGTGTCGACTTCGGAACTTCGATGCAACGGCTTTACGAATTATGATGGGTGTCTAGAGGTTTTTCGAAGATGATGACTTAACGATGGGAGTCATGACGGTGATCCATAAGGGCAAGTTCAACGATGAAGGCATGCGAGTAGAATCTGCGACTATGTTCTACTGTAGAGATAGCTAGAATGGAATAATGATTGAGTACCATTATGGAGATGAGTGCAAAGGGATCATTGATAACTCGAAGGTTTCTAGTGTGCTTATAAAGAGAGGGTATGTGAGTAGCTCCCACCAAGATTTACGGTCGTGTCCAGATCTTGCAATGGTATATTACCCTGGGCTTTTGCGATTGTGAGCATGGTTATTAGCCTTACGAAGTGTCATGGATTGGAGCACCAGTGAATGCATGATTTCGATTGGGTCCCTAGTTTGTGTTGTGCCATACGAGTGATCATATATCCAACACACACGAGTGATGGTGAGGATTGTTTGATGGATGTTATGCTTACCAAGATTGTTTGTTGCTCTAAGGTATCAAATGGTGTTGGTATTTTCGACCATATACCTAGAAACTGAACATTTTACTTTGACTGTAGTACACATATATGGCTATGATGGTAGGTTAGCATACAATGACTGTTACGAGTTAACTCTTTAGATGTAGGGACATGTCAGGTATGGTTCCTCATATTCTATGCCCTTATTTGCTATACATGATTTTTACAGTATTTTGAGATGATATATTGCTCACACCAGACTATTGTATGACCCAAAGTTTTATGCTTTATTTCTTATTATCTTGGGTTCTCTTAAATGAATAGATTAGTAATAATAGGTCTAGATAGCGCATGGAGCTGCATGGAGTACGAACAGGAGGCTGCACTTTCATATATCTGTACTTGGAGTTTACTACCGCTTATATTATACTGGGCAGTATTATGGAGCTATACCAATACTTGTATTACTTTAGAGACAGTTTTGGAGTTTATTTCGAAGATATGGGGTATGCAAACTCTACTACTTCGGTTTTTGTATAATCTGTGAACTTGTTGTACTTTGATGTTCTTATTTGTGGTTCGTTTGATTATATCATTGTCTCGCATGTTTTACATCTACGTTATTACATTATATTTTGTTTGTGCACTGTGAAACGTTCTATAGAATCTATGCTTGGAATTTTTTTGCTAATTTATAACCTCGGATATCATCCTATATCGACTGGGTACCTCCACAGCATACTATAGAGGTATATTGGAAGGCAGAGGTGTAGAGCGGTCGTTGCAGCTTTTCTAGAAGAGATTGAATCCGATTCAAGATGCTTTTTGATTTAACATTCAAGGCGCAAACATCAGGGCTGTAATATAAGTAACATCTAATTTATGGTTACTTATTTATGTGCTCATTTTTAATATGTATGTATCTATATAATTAATTATTTATTTTAAAACATACATATACTTGCAAAACTATATTTTTATAAAATTAATTAAATAAATGTATATACATATATATTAATATGTATATACTTATTTAAAACTCAAATTTTACTTTGAAAATTGTTTAAAATAAATTTTGCTTTCAAATTTTTTGATGAATGGCCGAAAATAAAACACTTAATTTTTGTGTGTGTGTGTATTTATATATTATAAACTAAACTATTTTTGGATTTCCAAAAAATTTATTAAAAACTATACGGAATTTATAAATGATAAAAATAGGATATTTTTTTTTAATTCGTGTGTATTAAAAATTTTGAATTTGACAATCATTTTCTTAGCTGAAAGCTAAAAAACATTTTGTTTTGTGTTTGAGTATATAATACTTTTATATTTACAAATTGGAATTTTATTGTTAAATTTTCGAATTATGTATACATGAAAATAGGCATAAGAACAGACTTAGAAAAAAATTTAAGTTGAAGGACAAGAAGTTTGTTTTTTAGGCTGAAGGACAATGCTAGTTATAATTAGCATTTTGTATAGTGTAAAACTGAATATAATGGTAGATATAACTAGCATTTTGTATAGTGTAAAAGTTGAATATAATGCTAATTATAACTAGCATTTGTCCTTCAGTCTAAAAATGAAACTTTGTGTCCTTCGGTATAATTTTTTTTCAAAGTTTATCCTTATCTATTAGTTCCTCTTATATATATATATATATATATATATATATATATATATATATATATATATATATTAAATATAATAATATTTGAACATGAATTTTAAATAAGATATTATTTTAGATCTAGATTTGTTTTCAAATTTGAATTTGAATTGTAAATATTATATTATTTTGGATTTGAATTTGTTTTTAAATTTGAATTTATCCTAAGCCATTTTAAATATTAAATTTTGAATTAGATTATATAGTTAAATTCTAAATTTATGCATAACTATTTTGCATATATAAAAATAAACGTGTACTTTACATTATATTAATACCAAAATAATAACAGGCAACTAATACATATATAAATGGGCTAATGCATCCATTACAGTGTAACTCCCTGCACTTATAAACAAGTAAGTTAAACCATGTACATATTTATATGTTGCATGCGCACTTATACGTATCGTGTATTTGATACACATATACACTGTATATATCACAAATATATACAAATAAAGTATTAATTAATTAAACAAAATAAATATTTTATCTAAAATTATTTAGATTAGACTTAAACTAATTTTAGACTTTCATAGGCCTAGTAAAATCTAAAATGGTAAAAAAAATGAAATTCACTCATTCAACCCGTTGCGTGCTGGCCAAGTTCCAACACGTAGTTTCTTGCTCGCTTTTCACTGCTTAAGTAGACAAAGCGCAGATTGTGTCCCTTATCTATTGCCTGAAGCCATTTATAGGCAAAGAGTTTCTTATAGGAGGGGGAGCACAGTGTGTGACAAGTTCGGGCATGGAAATGTCGTGTGAGAAGTCTTGATCGTGTGTGGCATGCACATCCCTGTTACGGGCTAGAGCAGCTCCAATAGGGGCCTCAAGTACAATCCTCTAATGGGATTCTTGCATGATTTTGAAAGCACTAGAGACTGTAGGCTGGATGGGGTCAAGTCCAGTACGGTTGGAACTCTTGGACCGTAGTTAATAGTTTCTGAGCATCCATCGAGCTTGGCACTCATTAAAGTCGCAAGCAATTTTAGGCCCGTCAATGGATACCCGAAAAATCCGGAATCCATTCGGATCCGTATTCGAAAAAACAGATATTATCCAATATTTGAAAAGTGGATATGGATATCAGATCTCCGAAAAGTAAATCGGATGCGGATGCGGATATGGACATATCCATATCCGAAAAACATCCGTCCGATCCAAAATTAATTACAATAAAAATTATATTTATTATTTAATAATGAACTTAAAATATACTTAGAAATGAATTGTTCAACTTTGAAAAACTGATTAGTATTGTAGTGTGTGTATTGTCGTTTGAGAAAGTGATTGTTCTAATTCAAAAATATTAGCATAATAAAAATCTTATTCGATTTCGGATGTTAATTTTTTGGATATTTTCGAATGTTCGGAAATATCCACTTTTTATTTTTGGATGTGGATATTTTTGGATATCCGAAAAATATCCACGGATGCGGATACAGATGTTAATTCTCGGATATCCGTGGATATTGGATGCGGATTTGGATGCGGATTCAGATGCGGGTACAGCCATATCCACATCTGTTTGCATCCGTTGACAGGCCTAAGCTATTTGCCCAATGCTTGTGATACCATTTACTCGGCCATATATTATTACTGATGCCCAGAATGAGACCAAAGACAGTGGATCCAATATCATCGTTGGTGTTGTGATAATTAAAGTTGTCGACCTCATTTTCACTGTTTGTTGAATAGTGAACACGAGTATAAAATATGTTTTGAAGAGGAGAAAATGTAATGAAAGTTGAGATATTTTTAAAAGGGTCATCCTTCTAGCGCCAAAATATTGACTAAATTTCAATTTTCCACTATGGTAGCTAGTTTTATTGCTCGATGTTTCAACTATATGAGAATTATTACATGAGCTAAATTTATTAATTGAAAGAGCGAAAATTTGATCCTTGTACAAGCGTAGGGGATCTCTATTTATAACTGCAGATATCATGCTTTAGAGGGCTTAGATTAATGCCTTTGATGCCAATTTTCCTCGTGACCGTCGACGACTATAGGCGATCTAAATTGTGGCCAGCTCGAATGCCAAATGAAAAGAATTGTTTAGATAAAGACCAACAAGTGGGTCGTACATGGCGTGCTTGTGTCAAAAAGCTAACATGGAGAAGGAAGTGGCTGATGAACTATGACACTTAGATCAGATGCACTATGAAATATAGATGGTTATTGCCGCGCGTTAACTCTTTTGTGAGATGAACAATGTTGTTCTTGTAAGGAGAATAGTACGGGGTCCCTTCCTTTATGTAGAGGCAGCCGGGAGTTTTGTCAAAAAAAAATTTGAGTCACGACAAAATTGAGTGGAAGGAGGGGTTGTTCGACTTGGAAAATGGCGGGTGCAGGAGGACAGACACATTCGTAATGACTTAGCCACTCATTGGCGAGAGCGAGGGGAGTGTTGTTCGTGAAGATATTTTACTTTATTGCGAGAGTGAGTTCGATGAGGCATTGGATATTAAGGAAGTGGGTCGACCTGGTTTGTGTAGGTTGAGATGCTGAAGATAGGGATCTTTATTGGGTCAGAAATGATGTAGATTGAGCGATGTTGTGCGAACCTTTTTGGTCAGGCTTTGAATATATAGGCTCATTTATGCTTTTAGGACAAAATCGAGCATAATAAGCTATTGGTGTTCAACTCGATCTCTTTTATAAATTACTCACTATGATACCTCCATTTTCCTACCAATAACTCTCCTCCATTATCATCTTCTTCAATTTAAATTATACTCCAAAGTAATTTTGCAATTTATATTTGGAGTTGGAAAGAAGCCGCGAAGAGCCATTCTGAATACTAGTCACCATCATAAAGATAAAAATCTTATACATACATATTTTGTCATTTTTTACAAATACAAGTGTATTTTATATTACACGCATATATATCACAAAATTATAAGCATTTAATACACACATACACACACACGTGTACATACGTATCTTTGGCTGCGCGTGTGCACACATACGTACACACATACACACGGATACATGCACGTATATATACGTACACACACATGCATGCTTGTGTGTATAACATGTGTCAAATTAAACTTGAATTCATACGTACCTACTTACGTACATGCACGCGTATATGTATGAACGCATGTATGTATGAATTCAAGTTTAAATGCATGTATATATAAAATATCTCATCTTAAACTTGAATTATTGTGACGAGCGTAACGGCACGCGCTTCGCGCGTGATGAAGAAGGCTGAATTGTTTTTCTACAAATTGTATTTATTTAATACGTTCAAAAAATGATTTCCACATATATTTAGTCATATTTTTGTGTTGAATCATACGTAAATAATTTGAAATTTTATTTCTAAGTTGCAATATCTAATTTCTCGTAAGTTTAAATTTTTATTTATATTATTAATTAATATAATTTTTTTCAAGTAGTTTATTTGCTAGATCCTATTTTTAAGTGATATTAAGACTTAATAAATATTTGTAGATGAATTTTGAATTTGTAAAATAAGCTTAATTGTCAGATCCTAATTTTAAGCGATGTTAAATTTTAATAATATATGTAGAGAGACATTTTACAACTATTAATAAAAATTACATATAAATGGCAATTTTGGAAGTTCATGGTCAGACCAAAAGTTTGCGCCTTCAAACCAACTATTAATTAAGATATATTTAAATCGGTAAAAAAAATTTATTTTTATTTTCAAGTAATATTAAGATTTGTATATTTATAAAAAAGTATTGTAAAATTATAAAGAAAGTTTAATTTTATATCCTATTTTTAGAAGTGTTTTGAATTCCTAAAGCATTTTTTATCGTTAGATCCTACTTTTAGGGGCGTTTGAATTTGTAAAATAAGTTTAATGTTAGATCTTATTTTTAAGTTATTAAGATTTGATAATATATATATAAAGGGCATTTTTGTAGTTCACGTTGATACCAAAAAAGTGTGACACCAAAGCTATTACAACTATTATTAAAGAAAGATTTTAAATCAGTAAAAAAATGATTTTTTATTTTCAAGTGATATTAAGATTTGTGTATTTGTAAAGAAGTATTCCAAAGTTATAAAAGAAGTTTAATTTTAGATCCTAATTTTAGAAGCGTTTTGAATTCATAAAACATTTTTAATTGTTAGATGCTACTTTTAGGGGCGTTTGAATTTGTCAAAAAAGTTTAATGTTACATCCTATTTTTAAGTTATTTAGATTTGATAATATATAGATTGGCATTTTTGGTAGTTCACGGTGATACAAAAAAGTATGTTATCAAAGTTATTACAATTATCATTAAAGATATGTTTAAACCGGTAAGAAAATGATTTTTTATTTTCAAGTGATATTAAGATTTGTGTATTTGTAAAGAAGTATTCTAAATTTATAAAGTAAGTTTAATTTTAGATTCTATTTTTAGAAGTGTTTTGAATTCGTGAAACATTTTTTATTGTTAGATCCTACTTTTAGAGGCGTTTGAATTTGTAAAAGAAGTTTAATATTAAATCTTATTTTTGATAGTTCACGTTGATACCAACAAAGTCTAACACCAAAACTATTACAACTATTATTAAATAAATATATTATTTTACGGCGAACTTCAGGCGCATTAATTTGGTTATGACAAAGAATATGTTTTTTCGTTGAGTCATATATGTCACGTGCACTGGATCAGGCTTCTATTTTATCCATGGTAACTTCACAAATCCATACTTTATGTGGGAATTTTCCTGCCAATTCCTTATGCGGCGTTTCAGACAGAGCGGTCATGATATCATGACACTTGAGCTATCTTGCGTATCTCATTCCTTTATGTAGATTTCAGTGCTTAACGCAATTAGAGTGCATGCATCATAACTAGAAGGATGCAAAGAAGAGGAAATTCTAAATTCAACTGGAAATAGTAATTCAGTCTAAGGCATGTTATGACAATTACTATAAATTGCGCATACGTGTATAAGTATATACTTCTTACTTAATTAAAAAAATTATGGACGGCTATGTGGTATAAATGCAAGAACTTTGACGATCACAACACTTTTATTTCAAGTAAATTGACGATAAAGTTCCGTTGATGAATGGTTAGTAAACAAATGGTAATGAAGATTACAAACCAATAGTAAGATTTTGTTGACTAATGTAAGGCATTTTTAAAATTTCAAAAGGACATTGTAAAAATCATATTCATCGACTCGTAAAGATAAAAATAAAAATGCATCGATTATTATTAAAGGTAAAAATAAAGATGCATCCACGTAAACTAGAGTATTAACCTGCTTATGTAGTTTCTGGATTTTTCAAGATTAGGAGGATTTTGATCACTACTCTCTCGGAGGAAATCATCTGATTTTATATTCCCCTGTCCCGATGATGAGAACACAAATATTATTAAAAAAAGGTACTTCGTATTTTTTTTTTTTGCAAAAATTTATAAAAAGCTCCGTGCTCTGATTGGCTGGCCACATTGAAACAATGTGATTTCCTCCCGCAATCATCCGTAAGCTAAGCTGAGCGTTGCAGTTGCATGTTAAATAGAAATTATTGCAGTGATACATACATGGCGTTAATTAAAACAAACATTTATCAAACGCCAAGATTATTTTATAATACATCGGTTCTATTTTGCATCTCAATTACTAGGAATACATTATCTCCAAGCATCTTTGGGTCATACATACTTATCCTCCCTTGTAAATAAGGGCCAGTGTTAAGTATGGCATCCGAATTGTCATTGTCCATTCATGCAATAAAAATGATGAATAAAAGAAAGATGTGGTCGTTTTTTTGATGCGTGAGTACAAATTATGGGACCAATGCCCATAACATGTGGAAGCAAGAAAGATGATGGAAACAAACTCAACAAATCACTGGTATGAGAATAGACTTAATAATAATAATGACTACGATAGCAGACAGTTACAGAATACGATGTTGAAGAGACAGCACAGACTTAAGAAAGGGGAAAAAAAGCTTGCATAAAAGCCAAATTTTATAGTTGGATGTTAGAAAATGTACGAACGTAATCCAATACCGCTATGAAATGTAGGCATCATCAACATATGCATTTGCATTAGAATATGTAGATAGAAGACACGTCAATCTAAATTGGGACATCAGCAATTAAATTTACAACTAGATCACCAAACTTTCCTAACACAAAATTTACACGTTGTTTGTACACTAAAACGAAAATTAAACCAAAGATATGATTGAAATACCCAAGACTTCATGCCGGTGGAAAATAGGAGATTTCAATTCATGACACCGTACGTATATACAATATTAGTAGAATAAATAAATGCGTATTACCTTGGGAATCAGTGGATGAAAAACTGTAAAATGGCCATTGAAGCTTTTACAAATACCACAGTATTGAAAACAAGAAGCTTCGTCATGCAGCTACATAGCTGTAATTTGACGATTTCCCAGCAGCACCATTTTGCAGGTAAAACATCATTTAGACAAAGCTATAATGGTAATGGTCATAAGATTGACGGAAATCCATTTGTCATCATAAACATAATCATTACACCATTGTGAATTTCTAGCTCTCCAATTCTTCCAACTTTTTTCCTTGTCTGTTTCAAACAACTTATAACCCCAGATTCTGTCTCCTTTTCTACCACGTGAGCAGACTTGACATCATTCTGACATTATTTTTGGATATCGGTACATACATGCTGAAGTTCAAATTCCCATCAAGATTCTCAAATTTTCAAACATTTTTGAATCAATATTCTCAAATTTTCCATTTTCTGCAATTTTTTCAATTTTTTTATCATTTAAAAAGAGAAAAGTCCGGAATTCATATCTGAACTGAAATTCAAACCTCCACCGGAACTTCAAGCCATTGTACATTCATAAACATACACATACATAAGGCCTCTAGAAATATGGCACCGTGCATCCTAAGATCTTGGATTTGAGATCCCCAAGACTGATTACAAATTTTCACTACACATATACGTATTTCTTAAAATTTCAAAGAACAAGGTTTACACTGGTAGGTCCGCGGGTGCGGCGCAGTGGAAAGGAGGTTTGGATTCTGATAAAAAAAACCACATTCGATTCCTACCATGCGCTTCCCTATCCTATATAAATTTTCCCGAAGGTATGCAGACTTGGATCAACGGACGGTTTTACTATACCCTCCTCAGGAGTTTACCGGTCCGCCGGATTCTCTGGGTATCCAAAAAAAAGTTTACACTGGTAGACTCTAAGGAAGCACCCATATTCTTACGGTAAAATGGAAGTCATCAATAGGGAAATAGCGATACATAATTGCATCTGCGATAAGTAGCATATGTGCTATACTTAAATATTCAATAATCCAACTCAACAAAAAGATTCAATAATATGTCATGATACAGTTCGACAGCAAACATCAGAATACAGTTGAATTTAAGAAAACAAAACAAATGACCATAATTTTTATCCGAATTTATCACAATGTTCCATCTTGTAGAAATTTCACAGCATAGATCGAAACAGACAGTACATCGTTATCATATTAGATAAAAACATCAAACAAAGAAGATATTTACTACCCACAAGCAGCTCCGGATAACAAGCATGTAATTATTCAAAATATGAACGATTAGTTAGTAATGGGAGGTGATGGGACCTTCTCAGATTTTTTACCATCAGAAGAAAAATTGTGGTCGATTGGTTGGGTGAGAATGAGAGGACGGTTCTTCGCCTCCTCCACATCATCGGCGTCATCGTCGTTAGTGGCGATGTTGACGCAGGCGCAACGCTCCAGGGAAGAGAAAAAGGCTGAAGCCACGCTAGCACCCACCCAGCTGGCCGCACGATCTAGCTGCTTCTCGCACGATGTAGAATTTGAGTTCTCCATTATCGCTTTCTTAGGTTTGGGGATTATTTTGGTTTTGAATTAAATTTGGGTTTGAATGAGAGAGATCTGGCTGGGGTCAATGTTGTACGGCTTGACGGTGGGCTTTTCTAGAAAAAGAATGGGACCTTCTAGTTAGTTTCAAAATATTTTTCCGCACCAGGCTTTAATGTTTGGATTTTTGCTTTTGATCAAGGCGTTAATTGATAATGTGAAGTGTCCACACGTGGGTTAAGTGCACCTGCTAAGATCGTTAAATCACTGGCATAACCTACTGAATTTCAATTTTTTTAATGGATAATGTATGTATTTGAAATAAATTTTCTTGTCCCGTAGTAAATAATTATGTGAGCATTTGGCATACATCCACGATAAGGTTTGAAAATACACGAATGGTCCCTTCGTTTTTTTAATAAGTTTCTAATCCCTGTTTTCAAATTCACGCGGGCACAAAGACCCAAATACCATTTACATTTTTAATATTTCAAATGCGTATAACTTTCTGTAGAAACACCGGAACAGCATACCGTTTTCATCAAAAAATCAAAAAAATTATGTTCGTTAAAATGAGATCCATTTTTGATACCCAAAAAATCATATTTGCCGTAAATGTGCGTTTATTTCATATATTTACAGATAATTCTGCAAATTTTGACCCTTTGATTTTTCTTCAAATTTGCAATTGCAGATATGTCTGCAATTATTGAATATAATTGAAGAAATGTCTGCAACTATTTCATATAATTGCAGAAATATCAGCAATTATATGATACATGTCTGTAATTATTGCATATAGTTGCAGAAATGTCTGCAATCATACCATATAATTGCATATAGTTGGATGCGTGAATAGCTTGTCCTGCTGTTGTTTTTACATATGCACAATGTCAATCATTAGAAAGATAATAAAATTTGTGATCTAATGATGAAAGTGGTTTGTTAATCCGTTATTTCTACAAAAAGTTATTGTGTTTTAAAGATTGATAATTAATGAGGTGCAAATTTTAATTATGGATGTGAGAATAACATCCACCTATGAAGAACCAACATTGCTGCATTGGAGGAGAGATGTATTGCAGGGAAGAAAATTGTAGTATTCAAAAATAGGGATGTAATTTATATCTTTTTTATGAGGAGAATGTTTTGTGTATTAAGTTTGTAGGGATGTGTCCCTTATTTTCACAATAACTATCTTTCTTAATATTAACTTAGGTTATTATTCTTTCCAACCCTCTATTTGGATGAGATTAGTGCAAAATATGAAAACTTTTAGAGTTAAATTTATTCATACACCAATAATATTTTAGAAACACCATAAAATATAATAAACTAATATACACCAAAAATTATTTACATACACCATCTTTTTTTTACAAAATTATCCTTATTTTCACCTTCATCATCTTCTTTTTTAAAATTATAAAGGTACCTTTTATTTCCATTTACGGTTTATTTCAGTTGGTTCACAATATAATTCCATTAAGTTAACCCATAAATTATTTGTAAGTCAATCTACACGTGGATTAACTGACATTATATGTTAATCCGATTTTTATTTATTTACCCTTTTACATTGCTGTGTATAATTTTATTCACGTGCTTATGGAATACAAAATATGTACATTAGATTAACCATTTATTGCATGTATAAAAACTCGAATTCATATTCTATCTAATGTGACTACGATAAAATTAGAAGACCCAAGACCATCTATATATTTTTACAAGCTTGAATCATTTTCACAGCTGTATTTATTTTGTTCGTTCTCTTACAAATTGTATATAAACGCAGATACAAATTGTTGTGTGAAAAAATTATAAATTTTGATACCCAAATTGCAGTTAAACTTTATTCTATTTTTTCAGTAATCACACATCACCTAGAAAAAAACAAAAAGAAAAATAACAACTACCCACAAGACTTCTGTACAGTTTTGCGCCATTCCATAAGTTCATCATACGAATGGAATACCTCAATCATATATAAAAAATTGAGTGCTCTTCAATCTCATAAGTAATATTATCGCTTACATGAAAAAGTAAAAAATCTTGTACCTTATTATTTCTAAATGCAAACATGCAATCCCATTTTAGTATTTGATCTTCTAGACATGGTATATAACTAATCAAAATGATAAAATAAAATTACAACGAAGAGATAAAGTTGTATAAATACGTAAAATAAACATATAAATTACTATAGTTACCGTATTAGAATTTGATCTTTCAGGATTGTCCAAACTTTGATTAAAATCACCTTTGGTGTTTTTGTCTTATTCTTTTAAGGATTTAACCAGCCACTCGTCATCTTCTTCATCATTTTGTATCCTCAATAAAACCTTAGACATTCTTCATTTCGGGTCATAGTATGATTAATAATTACCTCGAGATCACTTAGATTTTTCTTCTCAAACAATTTTTCCTTACACGGAAAAAGTTTAATGAGATGGACAATATTTTTTATGTCTATTATTAATATTGATTATTAATTTAAATCAAAGATTGGAGACATGCCTGATGCTGCAAAAGTATCTCATGCGATTCAATGAAGTGGTTGAAGTATCAAATTATTTGGAGTAGTAGATTTGATTTACCTTTACTATTGTAATAGAAAAGAAAAGGTGGGGTATACTATAAAAGCTGAGAAGAAAGAAGTATACATGGTGGATGAACTAATCATTTTTTAAATTGTAAATGGTCTAATGTGTTATTTTTGTGGGTGGATTAGGGGACTAAAATTGTGGATTCATGTTATACTTTTTAATTATAAACTATAAACTCATTTCCTAGCACTAAATTAAGATAAAATTCAACATGATTAATTTTAATTTTGGGAATATTATAACTTCCATATTTTAGTAAATCTTGATATCAACAAAATTCGTTAATTTAAAAAAATACTTTTCAATTAAGGAAATTAGATGTAAAAGTTGTCTTAATTGAACTTTAGGTTCCGCGTTAAAAAATTCATTAATTTCTTCATAAAAATGTATTGATTTGAAAAATATCCATTAATTTTAAAGTTTTATTTTATGAGTTATAATAAAATTACTAACAATGCAATAATAAAGAAAGGTAATTCAGTAATAGATTTTCTTAGAAAAATAAAGGTATGGGTTATGTAAAGACCCGGTTTTCGTACCATCCAAAGTCGACACCGAATACATCCACGGTATTCAAATGTCAAACATCCAATCATTGAAAACGCAGATTGTTAGGGTAAAATAAAAGGAAAAGAGAGCAGAGAACAGGGAAATCAGAATCTCATAGGAGAAACGACAACATATAATATAATAAAGACAGTAAAAATCGTCTCTCCAAAATACATGGTATATCATAGTTAAAAACAAACATTATTAGCTAGACAGTTATAAAATTCCGACCTTCCAAATATTGACAGGTATACAATATAATAAAGCGAAAAATAAAACAGTACGACAGGTGAACATCGAGCTCTTCCCGAAGAACTCCATGTCACCAAAACCAACTTGAGAAAATACACGATCTGACCCAGGTATTATAATAAAATAACACCCGGATCAGTCTGGAAAACCAGCATGAGAAAACTCAATAAATATGATGAACATATAAAAATTCTATGAGACCACGCTGCTAAATGTGGAACGGGTTTTTACCTCACAAGAACAACATCCATAGAGGAAAGAGTGAAAATAAACAACAGGAAATAGAACCAAATATAAAGGATGGGTACCAGTAAGAACAAATCTCATACTTAAGCAATGGCATAAATAATATCAAAATTCAAACTTAAAAGAATTGAAATAATCTGAGTAAAAGTCTAAACGGGAAAGAATGGACAAACAAGGCAAAAGTCCAAAATTTAAAAGAAAGGACACAAATAATTATACATTGAGAAGAGCATAAGGCAGTTCTCAAAGCAATCAACGAAATAATTCAAAGATTTAAATTAACAAAAAGGAAAAAGAGAAGTTTTCCCAACAATATCTAGGAGGGTGCACCCCCTTTTAGAATGTATACCTCTAGAAATATACTTAAGAACTCCGATGGCTCTTGGACACGTCCAAGCTAGACCCCGCCAACTGTTACCGAGTATTCGAGTATTTTACATCTCTATTCGCAAAACCAAATCCAATCTATAGTGGATGTAAAAATACCCTATGGGAGCAAGCCCGCATAGCTTGGCTTCAACTTGCTTTTTGGATTTAGTCATTTTCGGCAAGATAACAAAGCTCAAATGAGCAACATATCGTCTTAGAATGACGAAATATAAAGAAGATAGCAGAATCGAAATCGTTGGTCGATAAATCAACTATCGAGAATAACAAAGTGGTTTGTATTTGGGGATTAAATCGCATACATGTACCACAAATAAATGAATCAAACTTTTAAAACCTTTGATTCGCATTTCAATTTAATTTTCACATTTCAAATATTGTAAAGCACTTTAAAAATACTCTTAGAAATATTCTTTCAAAGGTACAAATTATAATACTAAGTTTATTAAAACAAAGGTCAAAACAAATGTCATTAAAACATAGCTTACTATAAACCCAAACAATTTACACTTAGTTTTATTTTTAAACAACCCATTTAAAGGATTTTCTCATTTATAAAGTATCATTTATTAATTCAAAACAACATTTATTATCCCAGAAGATAATAAATCAATTTAAATTGCTTTCTAAATTTTAAATCAAATGTTAATATCTCGAAAGATAATTTATAAAATTCTTTTATAACTTTAAAACAACGTTAATTTTACCAAAAGAAAACATATCAAATTTTAAATCCTTTTATAAAATTTTAAAACAACATTAATTGTCCCGAAAGATAATTAATCACATTCATAATCTCTTTTAATAAACCAATCAGTTATCTTGAAATCACCTTTATTAAATTAGTTTATTAACTTTGAAACACTAAATCATTCAATAACTTTTAAAAACTTTTATTAAATTAATTAGTTTACTTTGAATTCTTTTATTAAATCAATTACTTAACTTTTAAATCACCGTTAATCAAAAAATTAATTAAATCCAAACATTTTTAACTAAATGGATTAATTAAATTCAAATATCATTAATTAAAATGATTAACTAAGTTAAAATATCATTAATTAAAATGATTAATTAGATCCAAACATCGTTAATTAAAATGATTAACTAAATTTAAAACATCATTAATTAAAATGATACTTAAATATATTAATTAAAATGATTAATTAAATTAAATATCATTAATTAAATGATTTATTACACTTAAATATCATTAATTAAAATGATTAATTACTTTTAAACATCATTAATTAAAATTATTAATTGATTTCAAATATCATTAGCTAAAATGATTTATTAACTTTTGTGAAAATAGAAGCTCAAGTCAACATACACAATAGTTTATGGGATGATATTCAATAAGTGACGGTATAGTGAAAATTGTTATAATGACATTTAAACAATTCAAATAGAATGTCACAATTATTTTCAACCAAACTATAATATAAGCAAAGCAACGGTGTAAATAAATTAATATTGGCGAGAAACCCCTTAGAGTCTCTCTACAAATATCCCTTGCAAAACAATGGTTACGTACAACATAAATAGTTATATTGGTTCATTGCAAATTAGATATGTGTCATTCGTTCTCCAAAACGGAAATCCAACCAAACAGTCAATCAAAAAATAATATACTAACATCCAAGCATATTACAATAATCTATAGGATCAGAAATATTATATAGTTTATTTAAAGGTAAGTTTACTCACCGAAATTCCAGTTATCGCTGAAGCGTTCTGGTTTGAAATAAAATCGAACGGCAAAAAATTCTACAAGCTTCAAACTCCACCTATCCAACTCCAAAATGAAGATGGCATTCCTATGAGTCCAATGTGACAGACCGCGTCCGAATCTGACCTCGTATGAAATAGTTTTTGGTTTAATAAGATTTTCAATTTAAATAATATAATTAAATCCTTAATTACATTAGTAACCTAGCCTAAACCCAAGTCCCGCTATCGATCGAAACCTAGGTCACGCTTTTCTCTCATCGCCGACGTTCATCAGCTTGGTGGCGCCGCCACACACCTCCATTTACCACCGCGACTTCAATGAAGGTAGCCCTTGCCTTCCTCGACTCAACGCCGCCCCAGTCATCGCCATTCATGATAACGACCCAAAATAAGCTTTGTCGTTCAACTCTAGATTGCCGCCGCCACACTCCACCTTAACCTCATCCGCCGCCACTGATGAACTCCCAAGGCCATGACGAACCATTCTCATGTTTGTCACTACGCCTGAATTGGCTACAATCGACGTGGTTGATGTGGGCCGTTGGATCTAGGGACGGCTGGGATTTCTATTTTCTGGTTTGGCCAAAAGAGAGAGAGCAAGGGTCCTTATATAGCTGACTAACTGGCACTATTCACGTCTAGAAATTCACGAACTCCAATCGAGACGTGCTCACTGACGTTCCTATCTAATTACCCATATTTCAAACTCAATGGAACTATTTCCGTGACCTAATTCCAACGTATACAGAAGCTAGCTTTTATAATCCAATTATACTATTGTAACAAACTTTACGAATTTAATTTACCAATATTATCTATTAATTAAAGGACTTGAATAAGACTATTAAATCCATTTGAACTAATATTTAATTCTCAATTCAAATATTTAAATGACCACTATATTTGAATTCAAGTTAATAAATTTCAAAATCCAATTATTTAAATATTTAGAATTAGTTAAATATTTAAAATCACATGACCAAAATTTCTGGAATGTTACAGGTTATGTCATTTTTGTTGTATGAATAGAAGTTGTCTATTTTTAACCGGTTAATTTTGTCAAGAGGAGAATTATATCATTGATTCTCACCTTATAAAAATAAAATAAAATAACTAAATTGACAATTTCAGTGTTAAACTTTCTTTTCTCTTCTTTTACATACTTATATATCTCACCAAAACCTATTCGTTGTATATTATCTCAAAATCCTAAAAACTTGATTGCCTAATTTTAAAATTAAAAGTCGAAAATTAAGATTATGGTGGAAGGCTCTTCTGTTAAATATTCTAATGTTGATATTCTAATTAGTGATCTATAATCGGTAAATATCATGATGAGTGATTTTTCAAGTGTGTTGCTAAGTGCACCTCATTTCCCTCTTTCTAGTATCATTGCTAAGAAATATCATAGAATTTTACATTATACTCTTCCTAATACCAGACTTTTTAAGAGGCTACCAAATGCATCATTTTCGACTCTTTTTCGCATGGCAGGAAAAAACCGACCAATATCATTTTCCACGATGATCAACCACCGAAAAAAGTAGTTGGTGGTTGATGGTCGTGAAAAATGGTATTGGTCGGTGGTTATTCGTCGTGCAAAATGACTTTACACGGTGTTGGTTGCCATATGAAACGAATTTTATTGTTTTTTCTATGGTATTAGAAAGAGGGAAATCGGATGCCCATAGCAACACACTTTTTAAATGTTATTTTAATGTTGATTCAATGCTTAGATAAGTGAATAATTGTTGATTTAATCTTTATACTGTTTATTAAATGAATAATACTCATATTTAAAGCGCTTAATTATCATATATGCATGGCTACTTAAAACGGAAGGAAAATCACAAAAATTAAAGAGAACAAAAATAGAAAGGTTATACTCGAAAAGAGGAGGTTTAACTTTGAAAAGGAATCAAGTATAAGATATATATTTATCTTCTTATATATTGAAATTTTTTGGCATACATCCTTATGATTATAAAAATTAGCTTTTGGTCTTCCAATTTTCTTTTATAAAATACATTCCTATTTCAAAAAAAAGTGACATTCAAGAGGATATTTAGGTAATTTTAATAATTTTAACATGTGTTTTTAGAGTATAAGTCCATAACTCATAACCGCCATAATACACCTCTTAACATCGACTTATAAATTTGGAAATGGGAGAAGTAAAAAAGAAAGTAATTCAAAAAAAATTTGTAGAAAATAGTTTCTAAAAGTAAGCGTTCTAAAAGAGATAAGTTTTTAAAAGAGAGTTGTGTCCCTATTTTCCACTTATATTTTTCAAACATCATTCATTCCACTTATCCACAATCTCTTTGTTGAAGGAAAGCACAGCTCTCGAAGAGCAACCTTCCGATAAGGTCGAAGGGTTCACAAAACCAAGAAAAGAGCAACCTTCCAAAAAGGTCAAAGGGTTCACAGCAGAATAAAGAAGGCAAACCCTTCGACAAAGTTGAAAGGTTTATGAAGGCATAAAGAGAGGCAAACCTTTCAACTAAGTTGAAAGGTCAAGAATACCAATTGAAAGGCAAACCGTTCTGTAGGATCTAGATTAACCCTAGAGGGGGGGTGAATAGGGTTATAGCAAATTTTCTCGATTTAAACACAGAAACAAACTGCAGAAATAAATATGCTGAAAAGTAAATCACACACAAAATTTACCTAGCTTCGGCAACCCCTGCCTACTGCTGCATTCCCAGATTTCTATTAGAATTAAACAGTATCCCGCTTACAAACACTCTAACAGACTCGCAAACCCTTCTCCCGCTTACAAACACTCTAATAGACTCGCACCCCCTGCTCCCGCCTACAGAGTTTTGCAAACTCGCAAACCCTTGCTCCCGCCTATAGAGTTTTGCAAACTCGCACACCCTGCTCACTGAATTAATTCTAACTAGACAATTTGACACTACCTACAACCTAGGTGGTGATTTTACCAGTTCTTCGATTCGAAAAGAAAAAACAACAAATAACAAACAATTAAAAACTTAAAACCCTATAAACTAAAAACCCCCTTTTATAAAACAAAGCCCTTTTAAAATTAACAAGGCCGACTCTCTTGTTTTCTTTCACCCGATCTACTTCTATTTTCTTTGAGAAAATGATGGCGGCATGTTCGATCTGAATTAGGGCGTTTGTTCTTCGATCCAAATTGGGGCTTTCTTCAAATATGATTCTCTGGTGTTGCTCTTGCTCGCGGCTTCTCTGATGATCGATGGTTTGCGTTGCTTGCCTCGTTCGCAGCTGCTCCCTTGATTGTTTTATGAAATTTGGACTTGGTTGCTTCGAGACGATCGAGTTCACTGTTGCGGTATGTAATCTTTTTCGTTGCTGGTTTGATTGCTTGCTTGACTCGATGCCCTAACTTGCCGATGATGATTGATATTTATAGGAGATGAATTCCTTGAATTTGTTCGTATCAATTCGATACTTTCCTAAATTATTTGATTGCCTGATGCGCACGCTTTCCTGATATTTGCGACTACTTGATGCACACGGTCTTGATTTTGAAACGTTCGATTTTCTTGAGTTATACGGCAGAGACTTTCCTGTTTTGATATTGTGACTTTTTCAAATATACAAATTTGATTTTTGATAGTACACTGTCATGAATTCGAATTCTCTGGCATCAACTTCATTTAACTTGGACTTTGGCACTTGACTTTAAATTGTTTTCGTGGGTTTCTCTGTACCGTTGAACTTCGTTCATCTTGTAGTCTTCGTCTTTGACCATCTTCTCTGGTCTCCACTTGAACATTGCATTGTTGTTCACTATGTTGCATACATGTTTTTATGCTTGTGACATTCATCTGCCTGCACTTAGTGTTCTGGTCATTGATGTTTTTGTTTAAAACTACTGTGTCACTGTTTGTTCACCTTGATCCTGCATTACTTGTAGCTTGCTGTATATATGAACTTGTTGTTGTATCACTACAACATTCTTGTTGCACTTTGGGTTCAGTCTGCACTTTCACTTGATATTGTAGTCTCTGCTTTGGTTTAGCCTGTACTTGCTTCACTTGAAGTTTTGTGACTTATGGTTTGAGCCTTGATGTTTGGTCTGACCTGAACTTTTGATCATGTTGTTGACTGCATTACTGATGTCTCATTTACTTGTGGTCTTCACTGAGTTTTTTGTTGCATTCATTTCATATTTGCATTGTCATATTGTTGTCAGATACTTAGAACTGTTAAGAACAGTTCGACTTCGACTTGGCCTTTGGGCATTGCATTACTTCATGTATGTTGAGCTCTGGTCATTTGCACTTGCACACTCCATACTTTGGTATTGTTCCATGTATTTGCATTGTATCATGTTGTTACCTGGTGTACTTCTGTTGCAAGTGTATGGTTACATTCGACTTCTTTCAGTCATGTTGAACTGTGTACATTTGCCTGAGTTTGTTTACTTGTTGTATACTTGGTTCATGAATTTGTAGCTTTCATTGTTGGTTGAAGTTCTGATGCCTTTAAGTCTCGGCCTCGAGTTCATTGCTGTATTGTTTCACTTGATGTTGTTTATGTCTGCATTTGTATATTTGGGCTTCACTGTGTTGCATTGAGCATAACATTTTCATCATTATGGTTTCACTTGTGTACACTTTCGAGTTGCACACTGCTTGTTAACTACTGCTTCAACTTGTCACTGCATTTGGTCTGCACTTGTGAACTTTTGCTCTGGCCATCTTTGTTTAAGTGCTTGTGTACTTCATTCTGGTTTGCACTTGCATGCATTGCTGGTTGCTTTGGGATTGAACTTGAGCTTTGTACATCCATGTTGCACAGGTCTTTGCATCCATTCATGTTGATTTTTGAAGTTTCACTTGAGTTGAATCCAGTTTCAAAGACTCGGGTTTGACCTTATGCTCGTGTCGTGATTTTAAATATATTGCACATGAGTTGAACCCGGCTTTTCATTTGGGTTTGACCTGTGCTCACCTATTCCTGTAGCATTATCAAGTGTATATCGATGTGCACGGCCTTGTGGTATGTACAGTGATACACTGTGCATGTCACATTGTTCGTGTATGATGAATTCAAATGTGAATGATGACGAACAACCCAAATAACTGAGGTAAATAATATTTTCAAAAATCATATTTCATTTTAAATTGCAAAAATATTTCTTTTTCAATTTTACCGCGTTAGTGAATATTTTTGCAGATTGCTCAGATGCTGGATTCAAACTAGAATGAAGTTGAAGACAAAATACGTGTGTGAGTGATATGTAGTGCGCTAATTAATGTAAAGATAATTGTGATGTATTCAAAAATGTATATGTATAGTGAGAGCTTGGATTTGTACTATTCAATATTGTAATAAATATTTGTTTGAATAAAATTTCTGTTTGAATTCAAATTCCATTCAAATTCTGTGTAATTTATTTTATTCAACAAATATTTATTTAATCTATGAAAAATAGAATAGTACATTAACAAATACATTTAAATGAATGTATATATATGTTTATTATCATCAAACAAAAATCATATACTCGCATATTCCACAATCTCCCCCTTTTGATGATAACAAACATATATTTTATATTTTGACTGTGTTAAATGTATTTGACCAATGATATACTCTAATTGCTCCCCCTATTTAAATTGCTTCCTCTCTACATGATGCTCCCACTACATATATGCATATAAATAGAAATATATAAATAAGCCTAGATGCAAATGGAAAATTTATTTGACCTTTGCTTGATTCTATTTGACAAAATCTTAACTTTTCTCTCCCCCTTTTGTTATCAGCAAAAGAATAATAGTGTTAGAGAAAATAGAGATAAAGTGATCAAAATTAATCCAACATTAAACTCAAATTGAATATAAATATTAAACTTCAATAAAAATCAAACAAAAATCATAACTACCCTTGTTAGGCGTATATTCCACTTTTAGAAAGAATGGAACTGATGTTCTAATATAAAATCATACAATTGTATCAACTTGTGGTACATTTATATCAGGAATTTGAATATCTACTAATCATGCATAATCGTTAGGACTTTTAAATGAGATTAGTAGTATTCCAATTTAATTTTTAAAAAAATGAAATCAAGTATCTTTTAACCACGCATGACCGTGAGGACTTTTAAATGGGATTAGAATCAACTTGTCTATTTAATCAATTAATTTTGATATGCGTTCCATACATGCATAACCGTAAGGACTTTTAAATGAGCATGGAAGCACATAATCAAAAATCCAAGTAATTCATCCATGCATAACCGTGAGGACTTTTAAATGAGAGTGAATACTTTGGATATTTATTTATTTTTACAAAAAAATGTGACATGAAAAACAAATGATTCCTGATTATAGTACCACATATCGACAAACTATATTTAAGATTTGATAAACAATGGTCGATAGAAATATGATAGATATAGAAATGGTCATGGAATCTTTACCCAACAAAAAGTTTTATAACTCTTGTTTGAATTCCTAAAGAAATTTTCCAAATATACTCTCTCGAGTAATGTATGCTAAATATCAACACTTATCACCTTTTCAATCACTATTTATCTTTTTGATAATTAGTAGGGAGTCGGATTAGTCAAAATTTGTCATTTAAAATCAAATAAAAATGACTAATCTGAAAATATGGTCAAAAATGATTTTCTCGAAGGGGTTACATAAGAAAATTTCTGCTATTTGAAAATTATTTGAAATGAAAAATTTGCAGATATTTTCTTTGAAAAACGATACAGTTACTAAATGTCTCAAGAATCACGTTCAACTAGTAATTTTTCTATCAACTAGATTACCAGTGTAATCTGCATCTGAATTTCTTTTTCACTAAAAAATTATCACTAATTAAATTTGATAGACCAGACCATGAAGTGTGCATAAAAACTCAAACAGCATTTTAAATGGCATTCTCTTGAATTTGGATTGAAGCCATGTAAATAATCAGAAAACCGTGAACATAGAGTTAGCCAAATTATAACCAAATGTATTAATATCCAACAAAACATTATTTTTGATCCAACCTAATATAATCAAAAAAATTAGAGAATTTTTAGTGTTTTTGGCATAAATATAATCGGCCAACCATGCTGAACAAGTCAGAATTAAAATAATCATCTCTTCACCATCTCAAATATTGGTTGATTTTAATTCAGACTATGGTGCGGATCATCACATTTAATATATCGTTCAAATAAATATACCATTACTTGTTTTACCTTTACGATATTTTTCGTTGTTTATCCATTGTGATCCTGTCACCTTTATAATAGGCTAAGGAACTTTGCTTTGTCGCCCGTTGTGTTTCTGGAACAGCCAAAAATCCAGAAAACACTGTTGTTGCTCCTTAGCCTGCCATCATACCTACACGGGAAAAGTTTTATGTGACCTATTTGTTTTTATAGGTCCATGGTTGTTAGTGGCAGAAGATTTAGAAAAATAATTTTGTGGAGACCCAGAACTGTTTATATATGTTCCTTTTGGCACCCAAATTTGTTTAACTTTGAGAGATTTTATATTCGTGCATTTTGGAACCCAAATTGGTATGGTTTTCACAAGTTTGGGTCTATACCAACAATTATTGTGATCGTGTCCATATTTTCTACAAATTGTGCACATGGAATTTTCTTGATTAATATCGCTTTCAACATTTTCAGATTGATTATATCCAAGTCCTTGTCTAGCTGTATTAACAGTTTGCTTCCCTAATAGCAGATTCAACAATTTCTCACTTTTTGAAAATTTATCTAAAGTTATTGACAATTGTTGGACTTGTATTTTGAGAGATTCATTTTCGTTCAATAATTGTGTGCACTTTTTGATAGAATTTTCTCTCATAGTATTTTCGTTCTCTTTCAAAATCAGAATTTCATTTTCAAGTGATTTTATATTAATTTCTGATTTTTTAATTTCTTCTTCGAATATTGGACACTTATCACACTTAGGGATCCTACTTTGATAGGTTTTAACTAATTGGTCAAGTTATTCATTTAATTCTATCAAAGTGTCTTTTTGTGATTCAAGTTTGGCATACTTCTCCCTAAGTCGTTCAAAACAGCCATTCACTTCGTGGAAATAAATAAGTAATTCAGAGTGAGTGAGTTTTGATACCTCGCTTGGCTTCATATTGTGCTCTCTGTTTTTTAATTTTTGATTTAGAGCTGGATTTCTGTATTTGCGGTTCCTCCTTTTGAATTTCTTTATTAGTAATGCTAGCTCGGCTGCTCCATCATCATCATCATCACAACTGCTATTTACCACTCTTGTTAAGCACATTTCTTTAACTGAGTCGGTTGTGGAGGACATCTCATTGCTGTTGACTTTTGCTCCATATATTGCATCAAAAGTATTCCAGATTTTCTGTGCATTTTCACAATGAGAGATGAAATAAAAATTATCACGATTAATATGAGAATATAATATATGCATAGCAAGAGCATTAATCGAGATAATTTCCTTATTTGTTATATCACACCCATTTTCAATAATATCCCAACATTTAATATTAACAGATTTTAAATAAAATTCCATTTTCAATTTCCAGTTCAAAAAATCCGTTCCATCGAAAATAGAAGGAATAATATTGGAACAACCCTCAACAAAAGTATTATTTGGTGGATTCATGACTCTAGAGTTAAAGAAAAATACCGTGCTCTGATACCACTTGTAGGATCTAGATTAACCCTAGAGGGGGAGGTGAATAGGGTTATAGCAAATTTTCTCGATTTAAACACAGAAACAAACTGCAGAAATAAATATGCTGAAAAGTAAATCTCACACAAAATTTACCCAGCTTCGGCAACCCCTGCCTACTGTTGCATTCCCAGATTTCTATTAGAATTAAACAGTATCCCGCTTACAAACACTCTAACAGACTCGCAAACCCTGCTCCCGCTTACAAACACTCTAATAGACTTGCACCCCCTACTCCCGCCTATAGAGTTTTGCAAACTCGCAAACCCTTGCTCCCGCCTATAGAGTTTTGCAAACTCGCACACCCTGCTCACTGAACTAATTCTAACTAGACAATCTGACACTACCTACAACCTAGGTGGTGATTTTACCAGTTCTTCGATTCGAAAAGAAAAAACAACAAATAACAAACAATTAAAAACTTAAAACCCTATAAACTAAAAACCCCCCTTTTATAAAACAAAGCCCTTTTAAAATTAACAAGGTCGGCTCTCTTGTTTTCTTTCACCCGATCCACTTCTATTTTCTTTGAGAAAATGATGGCGGCATGTTCGATCTGAATTAGGGCGTTTGTTCTTCGATCCAAATTGGGGCTTTCTTCAAATATGATTCTCTGGTGTTGCTCTTGCTCACGGCTTCTCTGATGATCGATGGTTTGCGTTGCTTGCCTCGTTCGCAGCTGCTCCTTTGATCGTTTTATGAAATTTGGACTTGGTTGCTTCGAGACGATCGAGTTCACTGTTGCGGTATGTAATCTTTTTCGTTGCTGGTTTGATTGCTTACTTGACTCGATGCCCTAACTTGCCGATGATGATTGATATTTATAGGAGATGAATTCCTTGAATTTGTTCGTATCAATTCGATACTTTCCTAAATTATTTGATTGCCTGATGCGCACGCTTTCATGATATTTGCGACTACTTGATGCACACGGTATTGATTTTGAGACGTTCGATTTTCTTGAGTTATACGGCAGAGACTTTCCTGTTTTGATTTTGTGAATTTTTCAAACATACGAATTTGATTTTTGATAGTACACTGTCATGAATTCGAATTCTCTGGCATCAACTTCATTTCACATGGACTTTGGCACTTGACTTTAAATTTGGTTTCGTGAGTTTCTCTGTACTTTTGAACTTCGTTCATTTTGTAGTCTTCGTCTCTGACCATCTTCTCTGGTCTCCACTTGAACATTGCATTGTTGTTCACTATGTTGCATACATGTTTTTATGCTTGTGACATTCATCTGCCGGCACTTAGTGTTCTGGTCATTGATGTTTTTGTTCAAAACTATTGTGTCACTGTTTGTTCACCTTGATCCTGCATTACTTGTAGCTTGCTATACATATGAACTTGTTGTTGTATCACTACAACATTCTTGTTGCACTTTGGGTTCAGTCTGCACTTTCACTTGATATTGTAGTCTCTGCTTTGGTTTAACCTGTACTTGCTTCACTTGAACTTTTGTGACTTATGGTTTGAGCCTTGATGTTTGGTCTGACCTGAACTTTTGATCATGTTGCCTTCATGTTGTTGACTGCATTACTGCTGTCTCATTTACTTGTGGTCTTCACTGAGTTTGTTGTTGCATTCATTTCATGTTTGCATTGTCATATTGTTGTCAGATACTTAGAACTGTTAAGAACAGTTCGACTTCGACTTGGTCTTTGGGCATTGCATTACTTCATGTATGTTGAGCTCTGGTCATTTGCACTTGCACACTCCATACTTTGGTATTGTTCCATGTATTTGCATTGTATCATGTTGTTACCTGGTGTACTTCTGTTGCAAGTGTATGGTTACATTCGACTTCTTTCAGTCATGTTGAACTGTGTACATTTGCCTGAGTTTGTTTACTTGTTGTATACTTGGTTCATGAATTTGTAGCTTTCATTGTTGGTTGAAGTTCTGATGCCTTTAAGTCTCGGCCTCGAGTTCATTGCTGTATTGTTTCACTTGA
This sequence comes from Allium cepa, assembly GCA_030765085.1. NCBI lineage: Eukaryota > Viridiplantae > Streptophyta > Magnoliopsida > Asparagales > Amaryllidaceae > Allium > Allium cepa. Next base: position 407,993,425 of record CM060928.1, on the reverse strand, counting down.
TGATGTTTATGTCTGCATCTGTATATTTGGGCTTCACTGTGTTGCATTGAGCATAACATTTTCATCATTATGGTTTCACTTGTGTACACTTTCGAGTTGCACACTGCTTGTTAACTACTGCTTCAACTTGTCACTGCATTTGGTCTGCACTTGTGAACTTTTGCTCTGGCCATCTTTGTTTAAGTGCTTGTGTACTTCATTCTGGTTTGCACTTGAATGCATTGCTGGTTGCTTTGGGATTGAACTTGAGCTTTGTACATCCATGTTGCGGCTGGTCTTTGCATCCATTCATGTTGATTTTTGAAGTTTCACTTGAGTTGAATCCAGTTTCAAAGACTCGGGTTTGACCTTGTGCTCATGTCGTGATTTTAAATATATTGCACGTGAGTTGAACCCGGCTTTTCATTTGGGTTTGACCTGTGCTCACCTGTTCCTGTAGCATTATCAAGTGTATATCGATGTGCACGGCCTTGTGGCATGTACAGTGATACACTGTGCATGTCACATTGTTCGTGTATGATGAATTCAAATGTGAATGATGACGAACAACCCAATTAACTGAGGCAAATAATATTTTCAAAAATCATATTTCATTATAAATTGCAAAAATATTTCTTTTTCAATTTTACTGCGTTAGTGAATATTTTTGCAGATTGCTCAGATGCTGGATTCAAACTGGAATGAAGTTGAAGACAAAATACGAGTGTGAGTGATATGTAGTGAGGTTATTAATGTAAAGATAATTTTGATGTATTCAAAAATGTATATGTATAGTGAGAGCTTGGATTTGTACTATTCAATATTGTAACAAATATTTGTTTGAATAAAATTTCTGTTTGAATTCAAATTCCATTCAAATTCTGTGTAATTTATTTTATTCAACAAATATTTATTTAATCTATGAAAAATAGAATAGTACATTAACAAATACATTTAAATGAATGTATATATATGTTTATTATCATCAAACAAAAATCATATACTCGCATATTCCACACTTTCGACAAAGTCGAAAGGTTCAAAGCTGCATATAAAAAGGAGACCTTCCGACCCGGTCGAGAGCATGAAGTCGAAAGGAGGGCCATCTACATCTATAAATAAGACCCAAGGGGTCCTATTTTGGGGATCCGAATTCTCTCTTTCTAATCTTGTATTTTCTTAACCAATACATTGTAACCCTAATTGGATGTTGATTTAGGGATTTAATAAAATAAAGATTTTCATGGAAAAAGAGGGAAGTCTTAAGCTCTATTAATTGCTTTATTATTTGATTATACTTTTGTTAGACTAACTCCTAATTTCAGGTTCAACATCATCAAAAAGGTTTTTGTCGACAAGTTCGACAACACTTCTGCTACAAGTGACTACTGCTACCTTTCGAAGCCCTTAACTCTACAGGTTAAACCTATCGACAAGGTTGATAATACAATTGGTCTAAACAGCATTGGAACCCTTCCGAAGTGATTTAATTTTGAGACCCAAACCTTTCGACTAGGTCAGAAGTGCTTATGCTATAAAATATCAATAACCTTTCAGATTTATAGTCTAAGTGGTCTAACCTTTCGACTAGATCGAAGCATGCTCTTTAAGTATAGATACCTGGACTTACAAGGCTTAATCCAAAAGAGACCGTTCCTGAACCTTTTGACAAGGATCAAAGATACATCATATAAGTGACCTAACCTTTCGACAAGGTCGAAAGCTTCTATATGTCCACTGAGAAGTTTGATATCCAGCCAAGACCCAAAGAGGGCTATCCTCCTGACCTTTCAACAAGATAAAATCTAACCTTTTAAGGACAAATTCAAGGAAATTCAATCTAAACAAAGAAGGAAACTCTTGAAGAGGATCACATACTAACTCAATAAAGTTGGAAGGTTTCATAACTAGAACCTAGACCTTTCGACGACGTCGAAAGGTGCTATCCATTAGTAAGGCTAAGTTTGAAGCCAATTCCGAAGGGATTCACATCCACCGTTCATCGAAAGGACTTTCATCTTCCTAAGCACTATTTTGGGGCGTTGACAAGATTTTTTTTAACATTTTTGGTGCTAAAAATAGGGCTTGAACCTCCGACTTGGTTAACCCCCTAACACTGCTATTCTCTAACCCCCTTGGATTAATCTTACTCTAAGTTTATTCACTTTGGCTTGATCATGGCTAGAAGATTTAAAAGATCTAAACAAGGGTCTTCTGAAACACACTTGGCAAGACTCTCCCAAGTAGACATCAAAAGCTCCAATCAATATGAATAACAAAGACTAAGGTTCGAAGTCTTAAGGATTATAAACAAAAAGAAAGCAGAATCTTATGACCTCGAGAAATGGAGTCTAAATCCTTTTCATGTAGAACCTACCCCAATCTTTGAACTTGGAAAAAGAACAAGTGGAAGTGATAATATCTTTAATCAAATGAGAAGAACAATCCAACATTATTCCAAGGGCACAATCTTTGAGAAAGAGATAATGATTGGTTACAATGCCTTTACACACAAGTGGCAACCAACTGCAACAAGAGCATTTCTAACCCAAGAGATTCAAAGGGTAGCAAAAGGAATGATAATTGAAGAGCATGAAATGATAAGGCCGAAAAGTAAAAGGTTAAAGAATCATCCTCAAGAGTCAAGTTTCAAGTCCAGACTCCTAAAAGAATGCTACTTAACCACAACAATGGAAAACGTCTACTTACTTACAAAGAATGAACTTAACTATTGGCCATCACAAAAGAAAAATCCAAAACATGAAAGGAATTTGGGGATCCTTCTGTCACTATCATGTGATGAATGGTCATGAAACCAACCAATGTAAAGCCCTGGAGGGAATGTTCATCAATTTCTTTAGACAAAGAAAGATCACTGAATTTGTAAAGAGAACTTGAGAAAAGATTAATAAAGATCAGCTTTTTGAAAAGAGAAAGTCTACATGGTTAGGAGTGAAATGCTCCTCAAATTTGGATACTGCCTAAGATGGTAGAAAAGCCTATGTCCATGCGAGATGGCCAGGGCAGAGCGCCTCCTAGAGGGAGAATGGTGTAAACCTCTATCCGCGCCTAAGATGGTCAGGGTAAGGCACATACAAGCCCTTATCCGTACCACATTATAGCCAGGATAAGGCAACTCCTAGAGGGAGGACGGAGTAAGCTTCTATACATGCCTAAGATGGCCAGGGTAGAGCATCGAACAAGCCCCTATCTGCGCCGCAAAAGGGCCAGGGTACGACGCCTCCTGGAGGGAGATCGGGTAAATCCTTGGTTCCAACCTCTAAAATGAGCTAACCAAGAGCACCGGATAATGTACTAAGATGTCCAGGCCCAAGAAGAGGCCCAATCAAGAAAGGACTAAGATGTCCAGGCTCAAGCGAGGCTCATTCAATAATGGACTAAGTCGTCCAGTCCCAAAAAGAGGCCCAATAAAAAAAGGACTAAGATGTCCTAGCCCAAATGAGGCTCGATCCATACTAAACAAGATGTTCAAGCTCGAGAAGAAGCATATTCAATCATGGACTGAGATGTCTTAGCTCAAGAGGCAACCAATCAAATTATTTCTATACATATTCAAAACTGGAGGGTTCATAAACGTCAAAGAAGACGAAAACAAAGGAGTAAAATGGAACTCCACTTTTTATTACCCGAATATGAGTTTCGGGACTTTCTTAACATCATCTATTAATACCCGAATTTGGGTTTTGAGACTTCCCTAACATCATCTATTAATACTCGAATCTGGGTTACCGGACTTCTTTAACATCATATACTAATGCTCGAATCTGAGCTTTGGAATTCTCATATTTGAATCTCAGTAACTAATACCCGAATCTAGGTTTTGGGATTCTATCAATCTCCATCTTTACTAAGCCCAAATCGGGGCATGAGAAAATTATCGATCACTATAATTAAAATCCGAATCTGGGTTTTGGATCTTTCACATAAATACTTCATTATCTAAAAACCCGAATCTGGGTTTCGGATTATTATCAATCACTCACTTAGTATACCCGAATCTAGGATTTAAGACCGCTGTTTATTTAAGCCCTAATCTGGGTACAAGATCTTTGGATTTCTATCTATTTCAAATGCCAAAATCTGGGACAAAGAATAATATCAAAAAGACCGTTATTAAGATCCTCTAAATGGGAACTTCGGGCTTCTAACTTTTTAAATCTCATTAATGTTAAGGAATGGGTAAGAAAGTTACTGCTTCAAAATTTTAGGAAAAGACTCTTTAATCATGTTCTTTATCAAATAAAAGTTATACTTTAATATTCATGACCTAATGATAAGGCAGAATCTACTACCTATAAGTTTTGTGCATTCCAAACAAGTGGAAGGAGCTAAGTGCTTAATCATTTCTCATCATGGTTGAAGATGAGATCTTAACATTTTGAATAAATTACTTTTCATACAATTGACAAAGATGATTTGTTAATTTAGGAAAATGACATACATAGGAAAATACATCAATTTCAAGCTAACAATTAAAGATATTGTTTGCTACATGTTTCTTAGGAAAATCAGAATGACATCGAGTAACAAAAGATCCAGCAAGCACAAAAGTCGCCGAATGAGCAATTCAAAGATATATCAAAGGTTACACTACAGAAAAGGATCGCAAATCAGGTGATGTCTGCAAAATTTCTATAATTTACATAAGTTATGAGGCCATTTACAAATGACAAAATTATGTACAAGATAGATTTACATGGCTCAAATACATAAATAAATTACAAGTCTTGAGCTGCTTTATTGAGAGTCTCCGCCACCAAAGGATTGACGACATGATTAATTGCTGCACGGAGAACTTCTTTAAGCTCCTTTTCCCTAATTTTTTTTCTCATCATCGATTGCCTCAATGTTAGTTTTTAGGGCACGATTAAAGGCCCTGTTTGCAGCCCTAAGGGTTTTGTTTTCCCTTTCTAACTCTGCAACCCGTTTGTCGAGTAAATAATTATCGTGCTCTAGCTTCTGATTTTTAGCAGCATAATCATTGATAGTCTGAGAATACTTTATCTTCTGCTGCTCATCAAAATACTTGGCGATTTCAAATTTTACCCTTCGATACTAGTTCCCCAATACATTGTCGTCTAAGCTTGGGAGAAGGTTCAGCATAGTGGCAAAATTTTGAGCCGCGAGAAGTTTTGATCTAGTGGGTTTGGCATTTGAAGGTGTTGCTTGAGGAATCGGAAATTCAATCTTTGAAGTCTTATCACCCAAAAAGAATACTAGAGAAGCACATTGTGCCGAACTATCTTTCAACTTTAACTCTAAATCACTTATTTGTTGAATAATTTCAGACATCCTTTGGTCAAAATCAGCCATGGGATTGGTCTTCACTTGTCTCTTAAGTGCAGTGATCGTCTCATCTTTTTTCTTGATATCGGCACCGAGGTAGGCTATATGGCCTTTGTGGCCACTGGCGATGGTCTTTTGAATAAGATATCTTTTATGCCACTTCATGGCTTCGGTTTTGCCATCAAAACGCTCAAGAAGGATTTCATCATGGACCGCGATCTTGCCATTCTTATTAATAATCCGTCTCTAAAGCGTCGGCCCGAGAAAGTAAATTTTGAGAATGATGAAACATAGATGGTTGTGGCTCCTATTTAAATAAAAATAAATGAGAGAAAATCAAAATTAGGATAAAAGATATTTTTATTATTGCAATAATGAATTACAACTCAAATAAGCATAAAGTTAAAAGGTACAACAAACACTTTCATTGCATCTAAAGTTAAGAGATCACATTCCTAACTTTGTCTGAAGTATTAGCAGAAAGCATGACTGTCGAATCAAAAGGTATAGTGACTCTTTCAGGAGTTATAACCGCCGGACATTTACTATAATCCTATTTTCCGGCTGGTGGACTGTCACGACCACAAATTAACTTGGAATGGAATGTTCTGATTTCATTAAGAATGATTTCTTTTCTTCATCGAGGAAGTCAAAGCGGAGACGAGGGTATTTTAAGTATAATTTTTGTAAATTCCAAAGAAAATAATATCTCGCTAATTTCAAAGTATTTAAAGTTGATGCATTTTTAGAGTAAAGACTCCTCAAGTTAACGTATTGGCTTAAGTGATCTATTGGGACGACACAACCTAAAGAACTGATATTCTGAAATAGTACAATAAAAGAAACTAAGCATAGAGAACATAACAAAAGCATGTATTCATAAATCGATTGCTTGATACATATTTATAATCACTCATCCGGTTCATACAAAATAGACTTAGAGAAAAACTCGGAAACAAATTTGTCCTTATAGTGCTTAAGCTTTTCAAGGGGAAGATCTTTAAGAATCGATTTGACCCATAGTAAGTTCCAACAAGGTCCAGGATGCGGGTCAGAATTGAATTCATCTATATATCTTTTGTGAAATGTCTAAGAAGACCCCCACTGAACTCCCCTAAGTATGAAAAATCTATGATAGAATGTCTAAATATGCTTTATATAAAAAATTGACTACGATGTCTCTCACTTCCATCATCATCCAAAATAGAGTTATTAACTCTATATTTTCCTTTAAGAGAGCGTCGTACCTATAATGCGTTTTCTTTAATAAAGGAGCCGCCCTCTGATATTTAAAAGACGCTAGAACGGAAGTACTCCTATCCAGACTATGATATTTCTGAGATAAAGCATTGTGTTCCTTTATTCATTTGTCTAACTCCCTATATAACTTGTTAATTTCCACATGTTTGCTCTCAAGTTTTGTTCTATAGGGAAAATTTGACTTCTTCTTTATCTAAGACAAATGATTTATCACTGATTATTTACTTCGAAGTGTAAGCCATTTAAATAGAGAAGCCCATACCTGTGAACTGGAATGGAAGCCTTGGGGGCTTGTTCTTTCTCTTGTAGAACTTTGGTATGAGTGGGAGCGGTTTCCTCCTATGGAGAAGCAGATGGACCAGGAGATGTTGGTGGCATGTCTTTCAGAGGAGATTTCCCTTTCTAAGGAGCTTTGACTTGATCACCACTGTCCATCCCCAAAGCACCAGAAGCCCCTCCTTTATATCCACCAAGGCCTTAACCTCCAGAGGGGTTGTCATCATTATCATCATCATAATCATTATCCCAATCAAGGTCGTCACCATCATCGCCTTTTTCCTTAGGGTCGTCATCTTTATCACCGTCATCTTCAGAATCGGATTCAATATCGAAGGAGGGGATATCAAAAGAGAGAGCTTCCTTGACATTAATAATCCCCTCCTCACCTTCGGGTTCGGTACCCTACTTAATTTGATTAATTTTTATCCACAACTCTTTCGGGTAAAGCTGGGTCGAGAGAAGGGAAGCCAAAGTTGAGACATTTCTCATGATTGTCGGCGTAGACGAGCATGAGGGCATCTTTATAATGTTTCAGCATCATGGACCCCAAGGTGGTTTCAGCAAACTCAATGACATGCTTTTTGAAATCGAAGAGGGTTTGAACAGCTAATTTGAGTGAAGCTTTGGTCCTTTTAAATTTATCTTTCAATAAAGTGTTCTTAGTAATCAAGCGAGTTTTCTCCTCTTTAAAATCTTTCAAAGCCAACTCCCTTGTAAATTTTTCATTGGAGGTAAGTTGGTGAGCATGCCTCTCTGCTTCTAGATCGGATTCAACCCTGGCGAGGGAAGCCTTAATTCGCTCCAACTCAGAGGAAGTGTCGTTTTGAGTGGCAGTCTGAGAAGATAGTTGATTTTTCAGTTCAACATTTTCCTCATGTAGCTTGGAGGATCCACCAGAGAGCCTGGAGACATGTTCATTTAAAAAAATCCAGTTCTTAGAAATCTACAATAAGAAGAAGTGTAACACAAGTTAGTGTAACGCCCCACCTCTATGCTCACAATAACAAAGAGTATTAAAGGTAATACTGTCTATTATTACGAAGAATAAGGCTGGATAGGAGCGGCCATCCGTAGTTAGGCCTTACACTAGTATTGGTTATCTCGATAGGAGTGGTATATATTTTTATTTTTCATCTCTTATTTATTTACTCCCATCGACATACCCAATTCCAGTATAAAACGAACTACGATGGATCGTAATAGTTTAGGACAACATATATAATAATAACACAGATAACTAAATGCGGAACACAGATAACAAAAGTCTCATATATATATATATATATATATATATATAAATGATGTCAGTTACAATACATGTGATATTATACATATGATACAACTATAACTGTCGACTCAGGAAGTTACATATACAAGTACATTATTGACAGTAATATACATGAATACATATCATCCTATACTGTGACAACGACTACTCCAAAAGATATGAAAAGACTTCAAAGCTCAATCAGCAACCCACAAGAACATATCTACAGCCTGTAATAACTCGGTCTGACACGAGTATTAAATTCAAAAGAAAATAATACACGGATCAGTTTAATTCAAACTCGGTTATTAATGCTTAGAAGCAATAATAATTAAATAGCAATTAGACGACAGTCACAAAAATCTCGTCTATCCAATCCTTTAATAAGAAATCAAATAACGGTAAATATAATGCGTAACAGTGTTAAACAACAAATCAGCAGATTCAAATTATCAACGAAGATAAATAAAAAGATTATCGATGAAGATAATTTAGAAAACAACAGAATTGCCTAAACGGCAATTAACAACAAAATCTAATTATTTAATAAATAACTAGAACTCATAATCTAATTATCAAATAGATAATTTGACAACAACAAAATGATCAAATCAAACCAAATCGAAATACACTTCCAAAATATTGAATTGGACAAAACAATTCAAGTAATTGAAATATCACTTAAAAACATCAATACTGATAGAGCTGCAGTACACGCACGCGTGCACTGTCTCGCCACTACCGTGATTAAATACACAAAAGCTCAGTGAATCAACAGCAAAAAGCACCTACTCAGATCAAAATGAAATAGATGGAACTGCAACAGCAAGCACAACATCCATCCAGTAACCATCAATTGAACAAAGTGCACATGAAGGCACAATGAAAATTCACAATCAAACACAAGGTCAAACCCAAAGTACCGGATTCAACTCAAGTGTAATTAGAAAAACAAATGCAAATGTAATCAAGTGGTCAAGACAGCTAATTCATATGCAAACTGCCTCAACACAACTGTAAAGCAACTCAACTCGAATGACCAAGTGCACGAAGGCATAGCAACTGCACCATCAACCAGACTATATGCAAGCAAGATGGTGATCAATATGCAGTACAGTGAAGTACAAAATAAGTACACAAATATGACCACAAAAGTCAAGTTCAAGAATGAACCATAAAATGTCCAGACCAGATTATAGTGCAACATGGTCAGAACCAAGGCAACAAATATGCAACACTTCAAATATCAATGCCGATGCCATTGAACAGCAGGCCAAAGTCAACACAGCAACAACCAAAACATTTAAGCATATGAATGCAAGTAAATGTCACTGAGAAACAATGTTTAGCATACATATGAATCAATCTCATATGTACAACAAACACAATGGACAACTCAGCAATGCAAAGAAATCACCAAAGACCAAGGCACAGCCGAGATGATCAATCACAGTGCAAACAAAAATAAATGCATCAGTGCACATGAGAATTGACTCAGTGCTTATTGAAAACAAAATGCATCAGTGCACAGTGAAACAACTCAATGAAACTGGACCAAATTCAACTCAAATGCAAACTATATCATACCTGATACAGTGACAATATGGATGCAAGAAAATACATCTGATTCAAGTAAATGAAAAGATTACAGTCAAGATTGATGCCAACAGTTAATGGCCAAAGTCATGGATTTTCATAAACAAGTTCCAGTGTGCTATAGGGAAAATGCAACATGAATTGAACAGTGAACTAGTAAGATTAACACGTCTCGGCGTGTTTCATGGAGACAACAAAACAGGTGCAACATAATGCAACAGTGGACAGAGTCAAGGCTACAACTCAAACCCATATGCATTTTAAAACAGGCAGTGACAACTGATGGTATACAAGTGGTACAGAATAAGCATGCACACTTGTGTACATATATACCAACAACATGAAGTGCAGACCAACTCATATACAAGACAACAACTTATTACACAAACGGGACAATACCAAAGACTACAATATGCAGAGAGTAAGGACAGTGATCGAACAATCAAAGTCAAAGACTGCAACACTACAGGCAACACACATGCATGGTTAACAATGACCATGGTCAAGAGTAAGACACAACCAACTCCATACAAGCAAAACAGATCAGAAACTGCAATACAGTGAACAAGTCCAGTAGGTCTTACCAATTTCCAACCAGAGTACAAATGCCAGAGTGATAAAAATCACATATTTAGAGCAATCGAAATAGCAGGCTTCACAAAAATCAAACTTATCAAGCCCAAGCTCAAAGCAAAACATCTCAAATTTCCAGATGAATACAAGCATCAAAACCGAAGTCAAAATGAAAGTCAAGCCGTAATGGCTAGTTCGAACATTTCAAAAATCATCAAAGCCATATACATGAACCAGTCAATCAAGTGTACAACCGAGTGAATTGAAAACATCAGAGAAATCATCAACATTCAAGCGAAATTTATACCACTGAAGCACGTTTCGAATTAGATGTGAGTGAAGAATTCACTCACCTTTGATTCGACGAGCATAACAATCGATTGCAAGCAAACACGAAGAACAATCCCCAGATCGAACGGTTCCAAGTCGAAGCCGAGCACTCAAGAAATCGAGGCGAAGCCAAAAGCCCTAACCGCCATTATTTTCGTTCGCTTCTTTTTTTTTCTTTTTTCTTTTGGTTTAGGGTTTCGAACGGAAAACAATGGAGAGGATCCGGTCTTTGCCTTGATAAAACACAACGCCCAGAGTTAAAAACGTGGGCCAATTTTAATTTTAAAGCCCACCTAATCACTTGACAATTATTTAAAAGAATTTCAATCGATTAAAAACTCAAATTAGCAATTAGCTAGCAGATTAATCGTTTAATGACGATATTAAATCGATACAAAACCCCGGGTTGTTGCGTTTAGCGATTAGAGAGATCCAAAGATAATAGGGTTAATTGGATAAAAGCTTACCAAGAGTTGTTTCTCCATAAGAGAGCGAGGATTTTATGCCAAGTCTGAGCTAAATGACGGTAGAGAAGAAGAAGTGAAAGATTCTGAATAAAGGATGAGCTCGACGAGTTCATCGAAATTAGTTGGTGGAGGAACGGAAGATGACGACTCCGGAAGAGCTTGCGACTTAGAAGGAGTCTCAAGAAGAGCAAGTTTTATCTATGCCAGTGTAGTTAGAGAGTCGGAAATGGTAATATGTGGAAAGGGAGCAGGTGCAGGTGGAGTTGGCTCCACTTTGTCTTTTGGAGCTTCAACGGTAGGGCTCTTTGAAGCTTTCTCTAGAGATATACGTTTTCTTCCTCCTCCACATCAGTGATTTTTGCTGCTTTAGCTGGAGGAACATTTTTGGGAGGCACTGTTAGTTTTCTTTTTGAAGATCTCTTGGATCTAGCGAAAGCCTCCAAGACTAATGTCACATCTAAAGAGGGTGGAGGAGGAGCGGCATCACTTGAAGATACAATGGCCTTTGAGGGAGCTGAAACAAATTCAAGCAGATATAAAATCAGTCAAAGTAATTCAGAGAGTTCCAGAGACAAAGAAGCTAATAATATACCTGAAGTGTCAGCATAGATGGGGGACATTGAAGTAAAATGCTCAGCATCACCTAAGGAAAGGAAACGCTTACTACGAGAGGTGCGCATAATGGTGGGTGGAGTGCCGAAAATCCTTTGACCAGGCGGCAGCAATGAGCGTTTCCGTAGATTTGAAAGAGTTAAGAGCCTAAACCTGCTCCTAAGTTGTTCTAGAGCTGCGGTTAAAGAATCGATGGTTTTTTTGGTCTGCATCACTAAGTGTCTTGGGAGATTCACCTAAAAAGATCAGAGATTAGTTAAAAGGAAACATAGAGAAAAATAGTGACAGTGTTAAAATAGACTTACAGGTGGAGGCAAAGGCCCCGTGAACATCCGCAAAGCACTTGATGAAGAAAAATTGGTTTCCCCAATCCTTAAACTTAATGATTCCATCTAATATCATCTTTTTATATACAATAACTCTAAAGATATGCTTGTCAAATTTGCTTAATCTTACTAACTTGGTCAAGGAGTTTAAAATTTCAGGATTGAGCGAAGGAAGTCTGGATTCCAATGCCAGCATTTCAAGAGATAAAAGATGCGTATAAATGTTGGGTGAAAGTTGTATTGGAGCAACTCCAATGTGAGACAAGTAAGAGAGTAAGAACTCAGGAAATGGAAGAAAGCTACCATGCCATATGTGGATGGCCGTGTATGAAAAATACCCTTCTAGAGGGTTGTCTATGGTATCAATGGGTTTAGAAGGGATGGCTTCATTCCCGGTGAGGCCAAAGTCTTTCAGTATGGCATTCACTTCACTTTGAGACTCGATGGAAGATTTCTTAGCAGTGGCTTCAATCTTTAGAGAGCTCACAATTCTGCCAGATGAAAACGTTTTAATTAAAAACTCTTAATCAATTATGAATTTTAAAAGCAATTAAGAATTCAAAAGCATATAAGTTTGCTTAGATAGCTTAAGCATGAAAACATACGCAAGGTTTAGAAGATGGTGCAAAAAGTTTGAGTCAAAAACTTAATAGTTAAAGCTTTTGGCAAAGTCGAAAGGTTTATAATGAAAAATTTCGACAAAGTTGAAAGGTTTACAGTAAAAGCTTTCGACAAAGTCGAAAGCTTTATAATGAAGTCTTTTGACAAAGTCGAAGGGTTATAGATCAAGCTTTCGACAATGTCGAAAGGTTAGCAATTCAAGCTTTCAACAATGTCGAAAGGACAATGACATCAACTTTGACCATCATACTTCAACGATGTTGAAAAAGCAAGTAAAAAAAGAACTTCCTTAAGCTATCAACAAAGTCGAGAGGAAGAGGTGGAACATCAACCCATTCATCACCTTTCGATAATGTTGAAAGCTCTATGGAAACCTGGATCTACTTTAAGTGTAATATAAAGTTAAGTGGCAATACCTTTCAACATCGTCAAAACCAAAACCTTAAAATTCCTCGGTTAAAAAATATTGATATTGGTTAAAGTTATCAGTCGAAAGTTTCAGGTTTGGCTCATGCGTACTTTAAACGTTCCGACGAAGATGGACAGAAGCAACTCTAAGGTTGAGGAATTTCAACCTTGTCGAAAGCAAGTAGTCGAAAGGTTCAAAACGCTTCAACCTTGTCGAAAGCTCATTGCCGAAAGGTTACATCATTAAATTATCTAACCTTTCGACAACAATGAAAATTTGGCATTTCGATACCTTCTGACCCCCATCGAAAGGTACAAAGAGGGGGAATCCACTATTTCTGCCTCAGTTCCCTTCGATGGGGTAGAAAGGTCATTTTGAGTTACCAAGTTGTACACTAGTGGGTTCTAGGTTATCATATTGGATTTAACCAAACCCAAACCCAATAATAAATGCAATTTTTAAATTCTTCTTGAAGAACAAGTAAAATAAACCCATTGACAAAACTGATTTCATTTGGAATCGATCTAATTCTATTTCGAAGAGGAATACAAATTTTCAACAAGTCAAAAACCAGGATTAATTTTCTGCCCCCTGCACCATGTCAACCGAAAGGTCTAGCTTACTTGGAATAGTGGTTGTGGCGGACCAGCCATCTATTCTCTAGGTTTATTGTTCAGGAATCGCATGTCGATAGCGATTGAACAGGTTTTCCTAATTTCCAAAAAAAAATCAGGATTAAAAACCAAAAGCTAAATTTAGAGACTTCGGATTTAAAACTGAATACGATAAGGGGATTTTCCTTTATCAAACATCACCAACTTAAAAATCTAAAGCCATGGATGGATTTGTTAGAAACCGATTTCGAGAAGAAAAAAATTCAGAAAACCAAATCAAAATTAGATTTCAATTTTGGGTTTGGAAAACTAAGAATTTAATCGAAAACCGATAAGGGTAAAGATTAGATTAAGATTTATGAAACGAATTCAAGAAATTACCTTGTTGCAAATTGAGATTCAGAAAATTTTGAGAATTCTTTTACTTGTATATGATGATTTTTAATTTCAGGTAAAAGATGAAGAAAGAGAAGAAGCGTACTATATAAGAAAAGTCGCCCAAATTCTCAACCGTTGATCAAATTTGAATTGACATCTCAAATCAATGCGGGAAGGCCAAGAGGCGAGAACTTTTATAGCTTTCGACAAAGATGGCTTGGAAATTCAAAAGCATCCCTTCAAATGGGGGGGGGCAAATGTTACACTAAAAATCAACATTTCGACTAAGACGAAAGGTCTTTCAACAAAAGCAAAGGAAAAAGAGTATAGCCCAAACCTTTCGAAGGAGTCGAAGGGATGCAGTCATCAGAATTCACTAGCATCAAACCTTTCGAAGGAGTCGAAAGGTTCCATCTCTAGTATCCAAGATGTTCTAATCTTTTGAAGGGGATGAAGAAGTAAAAGCAAGCGCGAGCAATTACTTAGTGACCTTTCAAAATCATAACAAGCCTTTCGAACCGTTTAAAGCACATCCGACTTACCTTTCGACAATGATGAAAGGTTTATGAAGAAAGCGACACTCACAAGTCAACACAGAGCGGTAGACAACCTTTCAACAACATTGAAGGAAAACACAGCTCTCGAAGAGCAACCTTCCGATAAGGTCGAAAGGTTCACAACAACCAAGAGAAGAGCAACCTTCCGATAAGGTCGAAAGGTTCACAGCAGATTAAAGAAGGCAAACCCTTCGACAAAGTCGAAAGGTTTATGAAGGCATAAAGAGAGGCAAACCTTTCGGCTAAGCCAAAAGGTCTAGACTAGTAGAAGAAAGGCAAACCTTTCAACAAAGTCGAAAGATTCAAAGCTGCATATAAAAGGGAGATTTTTCGACCCAGTCGAGAGCATGAAATCGAAAGGAGGGCCGCCTACATCTATAAATAAGATCTAAGAGGTCCTGTTTTGGAGATCCAAATTCTCTCATTCTAATCTTGTATTTTCTTAACCAATACATTGTAACCCTAATTGGGTGCTGATTTGGGGATTTAATAAAATAGAGATTTTCATAGAAAAAGAGGAAAGTCTTAAGGTCTATTAATTTCTTTATTTTTTGATTATACTTTTGTTGGATCAACTTCTAATTTCAGGTTCAACATCATCGAAAAAGTTCTTATCGACAAGGTAGAGAACACTTCTGCTACGAGTGACTATTGCAACCATTCGAAGCCCTTAACTTTACAATTTGAACCTTTCGAAAAGGTTGATAATACAACTGGTCTAAACAGCATTGGTTACCTTCCGAAGTGATTAACTTTTGAGACCTAAACCTTTCGACTAGGTCGGAAGTGCTTATGCTACAAAATATCAATAATCTTTTGGAGTTATAGTCCAAGTGGTTTAACCTTTCGACTAGATCGGAAGACTGTTCTTTAAGTATATATACCTAGACTTACAAGGCTTAATCAAAAGAGACCGTTCCTAAACCTTTCGACGAGGATCAAACATCATATAAGTGACCTAACCTTTCAACAAGGTTGAAAGCTTCTACATATCCACTAAGAAGTTTGATATCCAGCCAAGACCCAAAGATGGTTATTCCTCTTACCTTTCAACAAGATAAAATCTAACCTTTTAAGGACAAATTCAAGGAAATTCAATCTAAACAAAGAAGGAAACTCTTGAATAGGATCACATACTAACTCAATAAAGTAGGAAGGTTTCATAACCCAACACCTAAACCTTTCGACGACGAAAGGTCTGATTCGTAAGCTGCCTACCAGTAAGGCTAAGTTTGAAGGCAATTCCGAAGGGATTCACATCCACCATTCATAGAAATGACTTTCATCTTCCTAAGCACTATTTTGGAGTGTTGACAAAAAAATATACTAACAAGTATTAAGACCAAAGTTACACAACATAGCGTTAACCATTTTGATGAAGATCCTGCTCCATTTTGTTGTAGTGTGTAATTGTGGTGTATAAGCTTTAGATGTTTCTTGTATTATTCATGTAGATTCAAAATATACAGGGAAATAACATTCACCTCCCCTATCAGATAAGTGTGTTACTTTTAGAATCACATTTGTTTTCTACTTCATTTATAGGTCGAAAATGATTGTAATACTTCATCTTTAGCATGCATTAGGTAAACATAATAATACTTTGTAATCAGCCATGAAAGTGACAAAATACCTCTTTCCTCCTTTAGTAGGAGTATCATGCATGTCATAAACATCACTATGAATTAGTTGTAACGAGTTAACAGTATCAATATATTTTAATAGAAATGGTTTTCTAGCTATTTTCATTCGAAAGCATACCCTATACTGATCGTTAAATTTATTATCATACTTTGGATCATGTTTAATGTAGTCATATCATTTATACGTCTAACATTAACATTTCCTTATCTACTATGTCACAAAGAGAAAGAGTAAACAATATAAGCAGAAGCAACAATATTGTTAATATTCAATTCAAACTTTCCGTCACACATATACCATTTACCCACAAACACACCGCTTTTGATCAATAAATATTTATCTAACTCAAAAACATGGTTGAAATCAAATTTATTTAAAAGACTACCAGAAATAAGGTTCTTTTTAACTTTGAGCACATAATCTACATTATTCAATATCAAAAAAATTCCGAATATGAACTCCAAGTCTACTGTCCCCTTCTCCTTGACTCTACCTTGGTTGAATTTCCCATATGGAGCTAGCTTTCATCCTCAAACAGTTCAAGTTTCTTGAATTGAATCTTGTCGTTGCAGATATGCTTCATAGCACCAGAGTCATCAAGAATCATCTCTTTCAATCATGTTGATTTCAGAGAATGCGACATAAAACT
This sequence comes from Allium cepa, assembly GCA_030765085.1. Lineage (NCBI taxonomy): Eukaryota > Viridiplantae > Streptophyta > Magnoliopsida > Asparagales > Amaryllidaceae > Allium > Allium cepa. The sequence goes on along the minus strand of CM060928.1, from coordinate 407,976,557 downwards.
GTTTTTGATGATTATTGTTTCATTTTAAGGAATGACAGTCTCTTTTAAAATGACTAGGTTTTCCACATTTGTAACAACCATTCACTCTGTTGGCCTTTTATTATTGAAGTCGTTTTATTTTGAAACTTTTTATTTTGATTAAAAGAGCATTCAGATGCATTATTTGTCTTATTTTCCTCCACTTTGTGGATGTTTGATGAACAAACCATTGGATCATACTTCCTTCTGTCTTAATTGTTCTTCAACATGCACGTATTGTGCAAGGTTGTCCAAACTCATTCTCTCCTTCTTTTTGGTATTTATATTTATTTTTTCAAGATGGAGAAAGTTTGTTTATCATGGATGAGACTTTAATCTCTTCATTCATATTCATATCATGCTGGTTGAATTGATTCAGGATGTGCATAAAAGGATGTGGTTTAATTGTTGGATCTAAAATTGAAGGAATTTTTTTAAAAGAGAAACGAAAAGGTTTGTTCATCAAAAATTTCTTTTTTTCGTTTGATTGAATTTGTTTCAATTTATTCTTTCACCTATGGTCGACCACTTCCTCCTCTACATCTCTTGACTGTATATTCACACCAAATATATTTATTAATTAAATTAATTAAACAAAAACAAAAAAAATATTCAAATAAAATATGATTTTACTAAAATATCTCGATTTGACATAGTGTTGGATATTTAACATATGCGGTTAAGATCCAATTAGAGAAAAAAAATGAAATTAACCCATTTTACCCATTGGATAACGGACCGGGTTCCCACACTAGAGATCAACTCAAACAGAAAATGTGCACCTTCACAATAATTACGATGGTAAAAAATGGAGTTTGAAAAATTATGGACATAACGGTGCGCAAAAGCAAGTAGAAAATCGAACAACGAGAAGTTATGGTAGAAAAGCAAGACGACCACTGATCAGTGTTGTCGGTGACTTTTTCCAAACCCCGTCAATTGATTCTTGTAGGAAACTTATAACCACCGATGGAACCTTAATGGTTGTGGTACAAAACCAAATGTCATTGTTCGTCGACCTTCAAGGCTTAGATCCTACGTTTTGATTTCCAACAAACATGGCTTATTTTCTCTGTACCCTCATATATGAAAAATATTAAGATGTGCCTCAAACACGTGTTAAAATTGTTAACTTACCCAAGTAACTTCCTTAAAGAGCAATTGTTCAATTTTATCCAAGGATAAAATAGGTATTTCAAATATTTTCTTTTGTCTTTTATAAAGATTCATGGCTAACATGAGAGGCTCCCACGCCAACGTTACCCTTAATATCTTAACATAATCATCTTCTCTTGTAACTAATGTTTTTATATTCAAAACAAAATTATTTCACCAAATTCAATTATTTTTTAAACATGGTAATTAATGTCCACACACCAAATTTAATCATTTTCAACTCTTCTAAGGCATTAAGCAAAATTTTCTTCAACTGGACTTAACATCACCGTAAATCTCGTATCTTTTCTAATATTGCATTCAATTTGTATATTATAAGTTAAATTGTGAACTGAATCTGATTGTTAAAAAAATGGGTGTATTATTTCTCTCCACATGTGATGATCACTTATTTGCCCTAACTTTCGTTGATTTATAATTGGTTGGGTTCATAATAACTTGATGACCCAATTCATAGCAGTAGTTAAAAGAAGAAGAAAACAAAAAATAAAGTCAAAGTACCCTAAAAGAATTTGAATATACAGTATATAAACTACATCCTTCTCTCCAACTAAACATTTACATGTTAAGTTCTGTTGCACATGCTTCAAGTATCATTTTCTCGCTGCAATATTCCTCCAAGAAATTGGAATACAAATAAAAATAAACGAATATAATCAAGAAAACTGTGACTACATGTCCTCAACGGCCTCTAACTTTAGATGAACTGCTGCTGGATGCGTTTCTTCTAGCACAGCAAGCTACAAGATACACTGCCGACTAAACATGCACATAATGAAACTAGTATTAAAAAAAAAAAAACCTTTAGAGAGAGAGAGACACTCGCCCCGCTAAGATTTATAAAAAAAAAATTACGCTAGCAATGTCCATGGGACAATAACTTGATCAGTGAGTTTAATTTTGGAGAATCATGAATCAAATTCTCCACATCCACACACATTGCAAATACTTTAACAAATTTACCTATATTGTGGGTCGCTGAAGTCAAGCTAAAGTCACATTTTGTCCTTTCGAAGGTTTTTTGCATGCTATCAAAAATGCAGTAAAATGCAGTTCATGCCCATGATCCATAAACAATGCCTCCCCTTAGCAGCTTTTTGTACACGGTGAGTTTTTTTTATAACATAATGTTGTTTTAACAGAGAGGTTGATACTTGTATGCAAATCATAGCATATCTTTTCCAATGCGTTAGTATTATTTCAGGGTATTACATATAGGTAGCATATTCCTACTTAAATTATATGTGAAATAACTTGAAAACGATAATTTGGAGGAGCAGAAGCTTACCAGAATGACAAACAAAATCACATTAAAGATTGCAACCACCCTCCACTCTGTCTTCATGTATTGTGCAACTCCAGCCCTACAGTTAGAATACACATGAGCAAGAATTTACATAAAAACGAAAAATAAAATAAAACCCGTTGGCTTTAAAGTAGACTGGACTTGCTTGCAGGATTCACAACTGTAGCATTTCACTGCTTTGGCATTTCTGTAAATCTTGCAGTCTTGGTTGTTGCTTATGGGGTGAAAGCTCAAGTCATAATAGGAAGCATTTCTTGCCGGGTATCCACACCTATATCAATGGATATAAGAAAGTAAGATAGCAAGTATGCTACATTTGTTACATGCGCGCGCACTCCGCTCCTCTTGAATTTCTACCACAAGTTCCCAATTATATAATATTACTCTCTCTTTTCAATGCACTATATTATTTAATACAATGGTCAATATGTGTGTGTGTGTGTGAGTAAGGCTAGGGGCTAAATAAGGGGGGCAATTTATCCTACATCACTACACACGCACAAATTAATAGTACAAACAACAAAATTTAAAGAGAAACATGTTGTTGAAAATAAAATGCTAAGCTTAAAGTTAAATAAGGGGTTGTTATTAATCCTATCTTATATGTGTGTATGAATGCAAGTATGTGTGCACACGAATATAGGTATGTAGGTGTGTGCACACACGTTATTAGGTAGTGGTATGACCAGCTGAACGGACGTCACAATTTTGAACCACACAAGTTGCTACTAATCATCACTGCATAATTTACTTCGAGTATGGGATTCACTGCATGACCCGTTGAATTTTGGCGACATATGGAAATTGAAGAGGTCGAGAATATCTTGATAACGGTGAAAACGACGCGCGAATCAAAGCTCGGATGCTTAAGTTGTCGCGATTTGAAGATACACATGTTGAAAGTTGTGTCAGACATCTGACAGCGGGTTTAGTGTAGCCCAAAAGTTGCGACAAACGTCTGAGAGATTGTGACATACATATTACGCAGTGCGGTTTTGTTTTTCAATCCAGAATTTGTGAATTTGCTTGTAGGGCTTCAAGGAGCAAATCAGGTATTTGTTAATGGAAGATGGTTCACCGTATAAGCTATTTTCAAGATTCAAAGCAAGAGAAGTCCAATGGTTTTTATCAAGGTTTATCCACCCTCGAATAGGGTTTATCAAAACCTGGTTTTCTCAATTCTCTTCTCCATAAATCTATTCTATTTGAATATTGATCATTGTAATCAATTTTTTGTACTATTCTCATTGGTATTAATAAAGGTTCTCTCTCAAAGTGAATGTACACTGACAAGACGTTAGTGGAACCATTATAAATCGGTTTGTGATTTAATCGTTATTGCTTGGTTTCTCTATTGCTTGTTTGGTGATTGTGATTGGTTTTGAATTGGATTGAGATTTGAATTGAGATATCTATTACTTGTTTTTGCACTTGTTACCACGATCTCGCCTTCCACTGTGCTTTGTGGTTTTGATTTGAGTGGTCTCGAGTTAGAATTTCCATAACATTTGATATCGGTGCTTTGGTGTTGGTAGGTGATTGTAGAAATGTCAAAATCGGATAATACCTCGGATAGTCCCTCAATGGTTAGTCCAAGTGATGTTACGTCGTATGTACATGGATCGTTCGTACGCGGCTTCGTGATCACAATTGGTTATAGACAAGTGGAATGACAATAATAATTTCGAAAAGTGATAATGGAAGATGAAAGCGTTCTTAGACGAAATCGAGTGCATCGAGTAGTGTTTGATACACATTTGTTGCCGGCGGACATCTCAAATGTTGAAAGAGAGAAAATGAAAGAGTGGACATTCACTACACTTCAACTTACTGCAGAGGAGAATGTTATCTTCAAAATTAGTGATGAGACTACCGCTAAGGGTATTTGGTACAAGTTGGAGGAGTTGTATATGAAAAAGTCACCAACTAATCGTTTGATCTTGTTCCGGACGTTCTTCACGTATAAGATGAAAGAGAATACTTTGCTTAAGAAGCACTTGAATGACTTGTTAATGAAGATGAAAGCCGTAGATTTCAATATTGAGGAAGAACAAAAGACGATGATATTGTTATGTTCGTTGCCGAACCGTTATACGGGTTTCTCAAATAATTTGATCTATAGTCGGAATACTTTGACTCTTGATGATGTCAAAACGAATCTTCTTTGTGAGGAGTTGGGTGATGGAAGTAGTGTTGTTAGCAGTGGTCGCGGTTTATTTGTGGAGAAGGAGAGATATGTGAAGAGGACCAGGGACGTTCTAAATCAAGAAAGCCGGTTGAAGAGGAAAGTCGAAAGAAAGAAATGGCAGGTGCTTTACCGTAAGAAGCCCAATCATGGGAAGAATGAGTGTCCAAGCAAGGAGAAGACAAAAAAGGAAGTAGCATCTTCATCCGTAGCGGTGGAGAGTGGAATTGGTGAGGGAGACGTAGATGCTTTGACAGCGGTAGCATCAGATGTTTCGAGTAGCGAATGGGTGCTCGATTCGGTGGCGTCGTGTTATATGACGCCGAATATGAATTATTTTCTTCTTATGTCGGCAAATGAGAAAATTCAATTGTTATGGGTAATAGTGTTATTTGTAAGTCGAAGGGGATTGGTTCCGTGCAAATTCGAATGTTTAATGGAGTGGTTCGAACTCTCACTAATGTACGCTATGTTGCGGGACATCGAAAGTCTCTTATCTTTTTGGGGCAGCTGAATTCTTTAGGATGTAAGATCACTATTGAGAGTGATAGCTTGCGGGTTTCGAAGGGTGCGCTTATGGTGATGAAAAGTGTTAGGACTCATGATATTTTATTTGCCTCAAGGAGTGACTATTGAAGGTGAAAGTTGTATGGGAGTTGATAATTCTCATGCCTTTGATGCGACTAGATGGTGACATTTGAGGTTATGTCATGTCTTAAAGAGGAGTTTGGATATTCTTCGAAAGAAGGAGATGATCGATAGAGAGAGTTTCAACAAACTAGATTTTTGCGAGGAATGTGTCATGTGCAAGCAAACTCAAGTGTCATTCGGTGAAGAAAAACATGATTCGAGATATGTTCTTGAGTATGTGCACATTGATGTTTGGGGACCGGCACTGGTAGCTTCTTTGGGAGGAGCTCGCTATTATATTTCTTTCAATGTTGATTTTTCTCAAAAGATATGAATATATGTAATGAAAGCCAAGTCGAAGGCACTTGTAAAGTTCAAAACATGGAAGGCACTTGTTGAGAATGAGAGTAGCAAGTTTATAAAGGCTCTAAGGTCCAACAATGGCAGAGAATATGTTTCCGGAGAATTCTGGGAGTTTTGCAAACATCATGATATTCTGAGGCATTTCTACACCGGAAGATCTGCAGTCGAATGATATTGCAAAGAGGATGAACCCTACTCTACTTGAGAAAGCTCATGCTTGAGATTGACATCGGGTTTGTCTAAGGGGTTTTGAGCCTAAGCGTTATCAAACGCGGTGCATATTGTTAATCGAATTCCGTGATCGGCTATTGATAACAAATTTCGAAGGAAGTGTGCAAGGGAAAGAGCATTGACTTGAGTTATCTTTGTGTGTTTGGTAGTCCGGTTTATGTGCATGATCCGGCAAATGATAAGCTTAAGCCTAGAGCTTTCAAAGAGATTTGCTTTGCTATACGGACGGTGTAAAAAACTATCAGGTCTGAAATCCGAAAACGATAATGGTAATGAATTATCATCATGTTACTTTTGATGAGTTGGCTTTGTTCCAGGAGAATGAGAGCTCATCGGATGTTCCGGATTTGGTTCATGGTGAATCAAAGGAGAAGGAAGCTATTTTCACCTTTCGTCTAAGGAGTAGAGTGGTCAGAGATGCTTGTGAGAAGAAAGCGGTTGATGTTACATCACATACCATAAGGTGCCTCTATTAGTGTTCGTGATGTACATGGTTCTAGAGAGGGTTCGGTTCAAGGTGGAGTCGAAAGAAGTTTAGGTGATAGTATTGCTACTCGGGTGAATCGACGTGCTATAAGGCCATCCGATAGATATGGTGATTTGAACTATCTTAACTTTTATAATAATTTGGACTATGTTTTTCATGTAGTCCAAGATGAGCGGATGGATCTTGATGACCTCATGGAGTCGAGTTATAGCTCGAAGTGAATTTGTGTCATGGAGGAAGAGATGCAATCGTTGATAAAGAATCAAACATGCCATTTGGTTCCACTTTCTAAAGAAAATCGTGCTATTGGATGTAAATGGATATACAAGGTGGAGAACGATGAAAGATACAAAGCTAAATTAGTAGTTAAGGGTCTTGTACAAAGGAAGGAAAATGAGTACAATGAGATTTTCACACCGGCTGTGCATTATACTTCAATCCGGATGTTACTTGCTATAGTTGTTATTCACGACTTGAAGTTGGAGCAACTTAATGTGAAAATCGTCTTCTTGCATGGTGACTTGGATAAAGACATCTACATGGAGCATCCGAAAGGTTTTATTGTAGATGGTAAGTTAAATTTAGTTTGCAAATTAAAGAAATCGCTATATGGTTTTGAAGCAATCACCTAGAAAATGGTACAAGAGATTTGATCATTTTATGCTTGAAAATGGTTTTAAAGGAAACATCAAGGGTGCTTGTTTATATTTCAAGAGGTTAGAAAATGGTGCATTTACTTTTGTATGTGGACGACATGCTCATTGCTTCAAAAGGTAAGAATGAAATCAACAAGTTAAAATTGAATTTGAAATCGAAATTCGAAATGAAGGATCTTGGAGAAGCAAAGACGATATTGGGCATGGAGATAGAAAGGGATCGAAAGCATTTTGAGTTGAAATTGACTCAAAAGGAGTATATAGAGAAAGTGCTTTGTCGATTTAGCATGAAAAATGCAAAGGCGTCAAATACACATTTAACTTTCCATGTGAAACTTTCGAGCAAGAGATCACCTATCTTGAAGAAAGACAAGGCTTATATGGCAAAGGTGTCATACGCTAGTGCGGTTGGAAGTTTAATGTATGTTATGGTATGTACAAGACCCGATATTGCAAATGCCATCGGAATGGCTAGTCGGTATATGGCTAATCCAGAAAAATCACATCGGTAAGCTGTAAAGCTTATATTGAAATACCTTAGAGGTACATATCTCATTGTCTTGTTCTTGACAGTAGTGAGTGAAAGAATTGCAATGTAGTTGGTTATTATGATTCAGACTACGTTGGTGATAGAGATCGAAGAAAGTCAGCTTTTGGATATATCTTCACACTTGGTGATACAGCCATAAGTTGGAGATCGAGATTGCAGATCGTAGTAGCTTTATCCACTACGGAGACGGAGTTGACAGCCACGATGGATGCGGCAAAGAAGACACTTTACTTGAAGTGATTGTCGTATGACTTGGGATTCGAGCATGATAGTATCGATGTGATAGCCATAGTACTATTCGCTTGGCGGAGAATTTGGCATTTAGCTCACGGCTAAGCACATTGAAGTGAGAGTCAATTTTAGTAGTCATGAATGAAGATAAGCAAGTATATCTTCGGAAAGTACACACAAAAGATAAAGAGACAGATATTTTTTTAAAGCATTGACGGTTGGGAAGTTCAAGCATTGCTCGAATTTGATTCGCTTATTGAAGTGCTAGGTGCCACGGGGTGACACGGTTGAAGAAGCTTGGTTATGGATGATAGAGAGTATCGGTGAATGATTGTGGTTCTATCTTCTTGGTGAGTACTAGTTACACTCCTTAGTGCTTTTGTCTTTTGGTGAGACGATTTTGAATTTGAGAGCTTTCAACACTTCGTTAGCGGGCAGGGCTTTACCTGAGCTCGTTAATGGAGTGTAATGAACGATGGCTTTGCCTTAGTTCATGGGGAAAATATTCAAGTTTATGTGGTTGAAGGTAAAAGTGGTGATAGTTTAGTACTATCGATTCTTAATGGAGATGGACATAGTGTCGAGATGAAGTGTTAGATTTTGACGACACTATATGGAGAATCGAAGAGGTTGAGAATAGCTTGATAACGGTGAAAACGGTGCGAACCGAAGCTCGAATGCTTAAATTATCGCGATTTGAAGATGCTCAGACTAAAAGTTGTGTCAGGCGTCTGACAGAAATCCTTAGACATCTGACAGCAGGTTTACTGCAGCCCGAAAGTTGTGACAAACGCCTGAGAGGTTGTGGCAGACGTCTGACACGGTGCAGTTTTGTTTTTTCGGCCTAGAATTTGTGAATATGCTTGTAGGGCTATAAGGGACAAATCAGCTATTTGCTAAGGAAAGATGGTTCATTATATTAGCTATTTTCAAGATTCAAAGGAGAACACCAAGGGTTATTTATCAAGGTTTATCCACCATCAAACAGGGTTTATCAAAATCTAGTTTTCTTCAATTCTTTTCCCCACAAATCTATTCTATTAGAATAATGATTATTGTAATCAATCTATTGTACTCTTCTCATTTGTATTAATAAAGGCTCTCTCTCAAAATGAACGTACACTAATAAGAAGTTAATGAAACCACTATAAATCAGTGTGATTTATTTTATCGTTATTGCTTTGTTTCTCTATTACTTGTTTGGTGATTGTGATTGGTTTTGGATTGGACTGAGATTTGGATTGAGATACTGATTGGTTGTTTTTTCATTTCTTACCACGAACTCGTCTTCCGCTGTGTTTTAGGGTTTTGATTTGAGTGGTCTCGAGTTAGAATTCTCATAACATGACCCTCCAAAGTTTAAAGTCCAAGCTTGATTTTCTAAGGTTTTAAAAAAAGGGTGTGCGCATTTATGCTCGCGTGTGTATGTATACATAGGCCCTTTGGCTTCAAGTCTCCATGGGAAGAAAATTCACTCGCCTTGAGAAACTTATCAAACTTCAACCTAGAGGAAGAATTGGATTTCTCAAACTCATATGTTCCAATGTATGTTGGCCTTTGTATCCAACTTAACAACATTGGTTTAACCATGACTTCAAATTGTATCAAATAAAACAAAACATGAGTAACATGTGAATATACTTGATGTTCACTGTAGAATTCATGTATTAGTTTTACCCGAGGTAAAAAAAAACACACACGGAGAAATTTAATAGTAACCAGATGCCACAAGTTGAGTGATGAACAACTTCAAATTTGCCGAAGAAATAAATAAAAGAAGAAGAAGAAGTGAGAGTGTACTAAAGAAAAGAATACATACTCAGATGGTGGTCTGCAGCAACCAGCTTGAATAGGGTTCAGTTCTGCTGATTTATACTCCTTGAGTGTCTGAAATAAATGACCAAAAGTTGTAAAGAGCAAAAGAATGCGATAAAAACACGCGCGCACGTACATGCGCGTGCGCCCACACACACGCATATACCTTGTATTTTTTTGGCAACTCGTCACATTGCCTGGATTTCACAAGGCAGCTCTTTAATCGTCTCCAGTTTTCCGTGTCATTCATCTACAAGCATGGGGAAAAAACACATCAAAACATACTAACAAAGCCATGATGCAGTGTTGACACTGTTAAAAAAATAGTTAGAAAACTAACTTGTTTAAGAAACCATGAGCTATAATCTTGAAGACGATATTCTTTATACCTGAAGTATAACATGAAGCAATTAGATATCCACAGCATGGAAACTACAAATTGTTGATATGGGTCCATATAAATAACACTTAATTTCATTCACTCCCAGAAATTACTTCCTGGAGTGATAATACTATAGTAGCATGAGTATTAAATGTGTTTTATGATTGCTTTTGAAAATCAGTGGTTTACATGAACAAGATTAACTACTATTAGCATATTACTGCTTAATGGGATGGGTACTAATTCACCATTTACCTCAATCCAGCTACAGAGTGACCAGATCCGTTGTTTGTTATAATGAAACTGCAAATAACATATCCAATAGAACATTATCAATTGGAATAGGAGGAAGATGTATTGGTAAGAAAATTTTTATTGTGCTTCCTCATGCAACATATAAAGAATCTACGGCATTCAATAAATGAATACATAATGAAGTGTCTTACGCCAACACGGTAAACAGCAGAAGTGCCACCAATACCAAGAACAACATAATCAGATACTAAGGAGTCATGTCAAGGTAAACAGAAAACATAATCAAATGCTAACAAAACAAACAATTTGAATAGCCTATATGTACCATGGGAAAATTTTGATACATGGTATTTAACAGAGTGAGTTTTATACGCTATACCACAAGAAAAATTATAATTATTTGTATCCATCAGAGGGCTATAATTGTAAACTTTTGAGCTATAAAACATGAAACTCTGTGTTATACTACATCCTTTTTCTTTGTATACCAACTCTGAATTACTTTTAAAAGGATACTATCCACAACAACACTGCAATATTCTTCATTGCACCCAAGAAACCGATAAATGATCTGAAAATAACCATCCATGTTGAAATGTAGTAAGAATAAACAAAATTAGAAATAAAATCTGTGTGTAAAAGATGAGAGTTTTTACATAATTAGGATTACTGCTCCAAGTCCTATTACAGGAAGGGTTAAGGATTTTCGACAGTCATCATGATGCATGCTCATCCATACACCGAAGCACATAACTGCTACTGCCAGAATCTACCAAAACATGTGAAGAAAGACTTGCTCATATATGTGGCAAGCAATAATAGTGACTACCAAAAATAGAAAATTATAGTACCATCTACTTTGCTTTCAGTTGGTTTTGTAGGCAAAGATAAATGTTGGTTATAGTTTTCAGGATTTATATGCCCACGATTTAACAACTGAACAGAAGAAGAAATTGGAAAAAAATTGTTGTGGAAGCTTTTTAGATCTTGAATCATCGTCAGTCATAAAGTGTTAACTTTAATAGGAGTTGCATAAATTAAAAATCAATCCAAAACAAACAAGATTCCCATCCAAACACCATCTTTATTGATTTCCCAAAAATGTGTACAGTTTATCAAACAAAGAAACAGAAAAAAATTGAAAAAAATGTTAAAATTTGATGTGGTACTGATGTAATTGATTCAGTCCGTCCCCATCAGCTATTGGTGTACACAAAATAGTTGATAAAAATTATTGTATAAAAAGAATCAAAATGTCATATGTCTACCAACTCTATCTATACATCTCATTTTTCATTTTATCGCCAATGTAGAATTATTCTTCTTTTTCTACCGATCACATTAGTGCATGCAAGACAACTCCTAACACCAATAACCCAATCTTAAATGAAACATTGGCATTTTGACACTTTCTTTTTGTGTGCGCGCGCACGTTGAAGTAAATAACAAATTGCTTGCAGAAGAAAAATCACGATAGCCACCGCTAACCACCTCCACACACTTGATAGCGTTATCGTAGCCCCAAACCTTGTTTTCCATGCAAAAAATATAAATAAATAAAATTCGTTCGAGAATTCGTGGCCATATTGTCGTGTTATTCACACTATTGGAACTCTGGGATGCTGTTAGATCGTTAAACTGTGAATTCAAAGGTTTTGGATTTGAAGTCCCTACATATCAATTACAAGTTTTGAAGGGAAAAATAAACTTAGAGCAGCTATCGACTGATCTCTAAGGCCAGCATGGTTCTATGCCCATTTACTCTACCATTCAATTTTTTTTTCTCGCTGCTTCTTATTCTCTAATGTGATATTGCATTGGGCACCAAAGGATGAGCAGATGATCGTGTGGTTCATATGCCCATTTACATTCAGTTTTCTTCTTCTTTTTCTTCTTTGTTTTCTTCTTTCTTTTTCTCTAATGTGATTTTACATTAGGCACCAAATGATGAGCAGATGACCATGTCGTTAAACATCAAGTTCAAAAACAATTTGCAAAGTCTAAACGTCCCTCAGAATTAAGAGGTGAAACTTAATTCTCTTGGTCTTCACCAAAAACGATAACTACAAAGCTGTGAAAAAATAACTACACATGGAATCTTCTACAACATATAACAGATTCTCAATCCACGCATTTGTTCAAATTCTGAACATTTCTTTAAAGTATGAGAAAACCATTAACAAACAAATATGCACAAGCAACCATATTGCAAGAACTAGCGAAAATTAAAATCACTCCAGAGAATATGCGCTTATCTGCAAACAAAGATATGATCATCATTCAATAGTTTTAGCAATTCCACATGTAAACATATCTCTAGTTGGATGTTAGAAGAAAGTAACATGATACTTTGATCTTTAAAATAGTTTCCCATCGTTTTCACTAACAAAAATGCAGTTGTTAGGGGTTGTGTGACATTTGTTAAGGCAAGCAGATGGGAAAAAGAGAACATATCCACATCGGCTATAAATTAGTACACGATGTATAATATGAGTTAGAAGACGTGTAAGATTGAGGTTTTTTTTTTCTTTTCTTTTTTGCAACTATACTAGCATATGAAAACTAGCAGTGGCGGCTGCAAGGTAGTTAAGGCGCTAAGAAGCAAAAAGCAATCAAGCTTGCGCCTTGGGTTTTTTGCGCCTTGAGCCTTTTTGTCCGTATTTTATACTACTTTGCTTTTTCTTTCCTCCAGAAAAAAAGCACTAAAATTACCATTAACAATGATAATTTTAGTGTTAAATGTTTATAACCAATTTTTTTGCAAATAAGAAAGCACCATCTAATGTATACAAAGTCACAAATGATAAACTTGACCAAAACGATGTCAAATCGAAGTCTACAACACCGAAAACATACAAAATTACAACAACAAAACGCTAGAAATCATAGACATTCAAATTCAATGCAATACTTAAAATTTAATTCAACTTATAATCATTAATATCCAAACTATCAATATCATCCCCCTAAATCATGCTCCAAGTCATCTTTTTCCTCCTTTTTCGAACCATAATCAAAATCCTCATCCTTTGAATCTTCCTCAAAATTAGCTTCTTCTTCGTTTCCAACATTACCAGGTCTCACGTTAGAAGTTGAAATCAACTGGGTTCGATATCAATTGGACCGGTAGCAGCTCATTTTTCAACCCAGAAAACAAACCCGAATCGATGCACACTTTTTACACGTTTGGGAGCTTCGATGCCTCAGCAAAAGGCATGCTTTTTGAGCACCTTGAGTAGATTCCATGCCTCAGCTCCCGTAAAGGTGCAAACACTACGCATATGCCTTTCTGCACCTTAGGCACACCTAGGCGCTCACCTTAATAACACTGAACGGGTGGACTTTGTAGATATATAACAAACCATGCATAGAACTCGAAAGAATACGAGTCAATGAGATTTTGCTAAGAGTTGCCTTGCATGTATTAAGGGGGATCGGTTTAAAAAAGGAAATATTCTTCCATCAACTAAAACTTGAGGGCTATGTATATAAATATAAATATGAGTTGGAAGACATGTAGCATTGGAATCTCTTTTGTTACAATTGTGTTTATAAACCCTTACATGTACGCCAAGAGTTGATGGGAGCAAAGAGTCCATGTAAGTGGATTGAATCTTACTACATCCAAATGATTTACTAAAATTTAAGACTAGTACATTCTCGAAATATATTGACACTCGCACACCATTGTCACTTACACATAAAATTAAAACAAATCTTTAATAACGTCACACTTTACAAGATTTTATACTTGTACACCGTTTACACTATCAAATACATAGTACATTCTAAGTAAGTGTGCATTTCAATTGACTAAAGGCCTTGCGTCAATAAAATTAGCAAAAAAAATTTATCGTTTGAAAGCGCAAAACTACACTGATACTTTAAAAGCTTCGGCCTTTAGTCACAACTAAATATTTGCAGCAAATCACAGAAACCAGAAAACAATTTGCAACAATAAAGGGCATCAGGTACTTCGCTTCCATTACCTATTACATTAAATCAATAACAAAATTAAAGGCGGTAAATTTGTGGGAAGAAAAACTAACCATAGTTAGAAAATTGATCCATCTGATCACAAAAGTACTTGTTCCTGTGCTCATCTTCAATGTGGAGAGAGATCTAAAGAGGGAAGCAGAAACAGAATTATTCAAAATTAATGAGCAACAGCAGCATGTCTAACAAATTCGATAACCCTTCATTTACAAGCTAAACTGTACATTATAGGGTTTTGTCTTGATAAGGGTGCATTTGCTGGTGAAGACAAAGGTCTTCTATCATTTTCTATTATTTCGAGATAAGTTTACTACTACCACTACAAGTAGGGTCCGCATTTGATGAATGAGTAATTAACTGGGTCTACGAGTAATTGGTAGTTGAGCTTTCGGTTTGGAAAATGGAGATGTGGAAACCAAGTTTAAGGCCAGTAGGGTGGCAATGTTCACTTGAAAAAGTTCGCTACGGTGCTGCTAGATTGGTACGAAGGACCGTTCTTTTTTGTGGAAAGTTGGCTTGTTTAGTTTAAAACACAAAGCACAACTCGTTTTCCTGGCCAGCAAAGACCAGTTATCAAAACAGCAAAGAAGTGGTTGCATAACAGCAAAGAAGTAGTTGTTTTAATGCATAACGCAAAGCATGCATATTTAAACTGAACGAGCCACGGTGCATTAAAACGGCAATCACTGTACCTACATGCGTTAAAACGACAAAATATGCCTGTTAGTTTATTTATTTTATATTTTAATGGATTATTATTTATTTAAAAATCTATTTTGTGGTTGGTTTGGATGCTTTTAGGTCTAGCGATATTTTGTTCGGTTTTTTCGATAAAAAAAATGAAGTGAACATAACAGCCTTTGATAATGGTCTAAAACCATCTCTACCAATTTAATAAGAAACAAGTGTAACAACCACTTTTCGTACAATTCAAGTTGACAATAAAGCGCAATGTCCAATCCAAGTCGAACAAAAAGACAGATAGTCGATGGAAAGAAAGAAGAAAAGAAAAGAAGAAAGAAATTCAAACAACACAGAGTCTTACAATCGCAGCGGAACAATATATGATATAATATAATATCAATTATAATTTATAAAAGAGAAACTGTTATATACACATATGCATCGAGGTACAACAGCAAATCATAATCATCAGCCTGAACAGTTATAACAACATATTCTCACAATTGCTAGTAATTTTAATAACGAAGCGGCGGAAAATAAACATATATGTGTATACGCCTTGAATACCTCTAACTCGTCTCCTGAGCTCCAATGCATCTAAAACAATCTGTAAATATATTTGGTCTGATCCGAGCATTATAATAAAATAACACCCGAGTTAGTCTGGAAAACCAGCGTGAGAAAAATACAGCCAACTGGATTTTTAAGATATAAAATCTTTGAAAACAAAGGTATCTCGTGAGACCGGACTGCACATAAAAACGGACAAGTTTTTACCTTACGATAACCAAAACATTTCATAAGAAATCATCTGATATTATAATAATATCTAATACACAAATACTTATTAATCATAACCGAAATTGTTACATTAATTAAATTCCAGCATACTAGGTTCTACAACCAAAACCGAAGGCTCGTATTGGATAATGGATTCCAACTACGAAAGGGTAAGTGTCTACTCACCGAATCCGTACACCTCTAGATAAAATGTACGAGAGGCTACAACACGTTGCATCTCTGCTACTCAGGACCAACACTGCCCCCTTTTCGAGTAGCATCGAATATGATCGCCCCAAGGTTGCAATCAAGTGATCAACAACCACACAATAGGATCCCGAAGCATACATGAATAACACTCTAAATTTGGAATGATTATACCCTACTTAGGTGCGACCTATTTAGCCATGTTGCATGTCCCTGCTTATTTATTTCTCAGGTGTGAGGCTCGAAAAGGCCACGCACTTACCATTCATATAGCAATTCTCACTTTGAATGCTAACAGTGCCCTCTACGAAACAATGCAATATCAGCATTCATCCATACGTTTGTTCTAGAATTGAATGAAACAATTGAGAGCTCCATCTTCAATTCCATCATTTTCAAGATGTCTTCACTTCAAACGTTTGAATTGGAACCAAGTGGTTTTCGGATAACATATCTGATCATAATCTCTTCGAAACAACATTCGACAGTTTCCGGTAACTTAACCCCGGTTCTTTAGGAAATAAATAGTCAAAGATAAGAACGGAGATCATCTCCTAACCATTAGTGGGCGGATTTCCCCATCATTATCCTAGAATAACAAAACGAGATTTACACGCATAGTACAGCATCATCAGAGATAACTGTGCCACATAACTCACATGTTTCTTTTAGATATTTCCAAAGTTACTTTTGGGTCCAAATTTCGATAGTCGGTTATTGAACTATCAAATAACAAACATTCAATCGGAGATTTAATTCCATAGGAAAAAAAACATTTGGTTAAGCACCAAGAAACACTAAGCCTCCTTAACTTATCTTTTCATTATTAAAACCATCTTGCAAATGCTTGTATCAAAATACTTTTACAAAGGTATATTCACAACCCTTATTTTTTCAATATTTAGAAAATATCCACATGCTTATCTCAACGGTATAAGTATATTGCCAAACACTGAGAAAGATCTCTTTTTTACAAATTCTTAAATCATTTATAAACTCCGTTATAAATTTCTAAAACCATTTACAAACCATCTATAAATTATTCCTCGAGTCATTTCTAAACCCTTATAAAAAATGCAATTGTTTATAAATTCCTCCATTAACTCATTTATAAAATTTGTTTATAAATATCCATCTATTTATAAACCTCTTTACCTTGTAAATAACCTACCTTTAAAATCTTCAAACTATTTTATAAGCTCCTCTTATAAAAATCCAAGTTCGTTTACAAAACTCTATTTATAAATTTTGAAACCATCATAAATAAATAATTATTATTAATTTTTAACCTCTTAAAAATAATAACTAATAATTCAAAACATTATGAATAAAATAATCGTTAATCTTTACCATACAAATAATAATGATAAGTAGCCATAATATTACTAATAATCATTATTGTTAGTTTCAAAGTATATTAATAATTTAAATAATTAACTTTTCAAAATTATTTAAATATTTATATACAACTTTAAGCAATATTTACATGAATAACCAACTCTAAAGCATAATATATTTCCTTGGTAAAAATCCATTCTTAAATCTTCAACCCAGTCGTTTCCATGTTTATAAAACTATTTTTATAAATCTCCTTTCGATTTTATAAAACTTATGTTTTATAAAATTCCTTTATTTACAAAATTCTATTTATAAATCCGTTCTTTTATAAACTAATTTTACTATCAAAATCCACTAATAAATCCATTTCTTTATTAATCAAATTTATTTATAAAATCCATTTCTAAATCTATTTACCCAACAAACTTCAAATCCATTTACAAATTTTTTATAAATTTTGATTATAAATCTACTTTCTTTATTCATAAATTATTGCTGCTATAAATCCTTTTTTTATAAACTTATTCAAAAATCCCAAATCAAAGTATATCTCGAAACTATACTGTTAAAACATCAAAAATCATAACTTTTATTCGTTTAAAAACAAGTCCATTTTTTAATAATTCAAAAATCATTAAAACATGTATACTTTCACAAATCATTTTGAAATCCATTTTATATCAAAATCATCATTTTTAGTATTTCAAAATACCAAAATTAAGGCTCAGTGCTAATAAAGCACTAATTAAGCAAATTCATATTCATGTCATCAATGTGGCATTCAACCACTCATATATCACTGTATATATGAAAATAAAATCAACATTGTAAGGAATCCAGTTGGATTCCTCCAATTTGGCCCCCTTTATCACATACAATATATCACCATAAATATATAAATCAACCGTTTCGAGGCAGGAATATATTCGCTCTTACACGAGAAGGTAATAGGGTCTCATCCACTTCAATAGGCGGAAATATATCCAATCTAACTAATAATAATTAGTAAATTATCCAAATAATCAATAACTATCAAAAATAAATATCCAAACATCCAATGGATAATTTTTATTGACTATATAAATTCGGATTAACCAAAAAGGTAAGATTAACTCGCATAGATTTTAGTAGTCGCCAAAACGTTTCGTTTTGAATTAAAATTGATCGAAAGTCCAATTTTAACCCAAAATTCTCACTAGCTTCAAATTCGTTCAATCCAATCGCATAGCGTAGCCTTCATCGATACGACCGCAACGCGACTCATCACACTCGTAACGGACCTCGTATGAATTAGTTATCGCATTTACAAGCATTCGATTTTAAATAATATAATTAACTTAATTTAGATTACATCATTAACCTATTAATTACCTTCCATCTCCAAATCGTTTTGGCATGAACGAAACAAAAGAAAACCTAACATCGCAGCCATCCCCTATCATCAATTCCACTACCGCAGCCACCACCGTCGCACGTGCCGCCATCGCCGACCCCTTTCTCGATCTCCCGCGTTGCCATCGTTCGCCGAACGATGCAAAAAAATAAACCCAAATCACCTCGAACGTGGCCAAATCCACAACCCTCCATGAACCATCACCACGATCCGACCGTTCATCTCCTTTGCCACCTCGTGTCGCACAACTTCGACGTTGGGACCTTCGCCTGATTTCACCTCCGGTGGTCCTAGTGGATGAGGGCCGCTCGATGAGCTTGGCTTGAAATTTAAAAAAAAAACGCGATTTTTCTTTCTGATGTTTTATAGGCGCGATTATATAAAAAGGGACGGTATGGGTTAGGATGCGATGGAAGCATGGCGAACAGTTGAAGGAGTATGGGTTAATATAATATATATATTTTTAAATTTAAAAATATCAAGCACAAACCGTCCAAAAATCTCAAACTTCAAGGCATGCTGTCGGGCGTTTTATATGTACAGCTCTATTTCAAACGGAATGGAATTAGTCTCAAGGCCTAATTCGACCATATACAGAAGATATCTTTTCAAACCCAATTATTATATCTAAATTTCCAAAATTAATTTCCACGCATTTCGATCTCGCATGCCCAAACATATACTCAATTGCCATGAAATTCGTCGGCATACTATAACTATT
This sequence comes from Allium cepa, assembly GCA_030765085.1. Taxonomy (NCBI): domain Eukaryota; kingdom Viridiplantae; phylum Streptophyta; class Magnoliopsida; order Asparagales; family Amaryllidaceae; genus Allium; species Allium cepa. Next base: position 407,957,153 of record CM060928.1, on the reverse strand, counting down.
AGGGATCCGTGGAAACTGGTTTCGTCAAAATCTGAGACAGTGCCCCAAAAGACTATTTTTACACGTTAATTAAAACGAGTAATTTCCAAAATCAATCAAATCACCTTTAAAACCAATTTAAAAGTTCACTATCCTCCTCATTCAAATATAAATTTAAATCAACTTTTGAAATCATTTTCGTTCATATAAAATTCAAGATTCAATTATTTAACAAATTTCAAAAATTAAATTTAACAATTTAATTATCAAATAATTCATTATATTTGAAATCCAAGTTATTAACTAAAATTCTAGTTCATTATATTCTCCCCCTCCCCTTTAGAAAAAATTGTCCTTGAAATTATCAAGGCAAGAAACATGCCCCAAATCCATTAACCTTCAAAACCAATTAGTTAAAATTTGTTATCACAATTTTTTGAGTCTTTCAACTCAGTTCGTAGTTACTAACTAATACCATTCTATGTTAAAAAGCCAAAATCAAAATTTTAAGTTACAAATTTTTTTCTCCAAAATTCTCAAAAAGTTTCTAACACCTTAAACTTTCGAAAAATTTCGCCAGCATTTCTTTTGCATGGCTCGATCATAAAAATTTATAATATATATATATAATAACAAATATACATCTTATCTTTGAAGTAAGGCATCCCGTAGTTAAAAATATAAAAATACGATATGTAATCCGAGATGTGTACCTTTTATTATATTAGCAAGCATATACAATCTATATAGCACAAAAGCAAGCTCCAAATGCAAAGCATATGTCATCCGCACCTACTAAACACTAAACAACTAATGAGAATATATATATATATATATATATATATATATATATATAGAAATTAACATCGATATATAACATGGACTATACAAAATCTATATGCAAATGCAGCAAATGCAACAAGAGAAACCGTCAACCAAAGAATACTCATTCAATTAATACATACCCATATCAATTTACGTTTTCTAAGGTCAACCTTTAATTTATTAAAGCCCGTACGATGTACATATATCATCTGTTTATAAAACCACACTTGATCGCTTGCTAGATCACACAATTTCACTTTCAAACTAGTATCATTCACACGACCACTCTAGCACGGACTTAGATCCGGTTCTTTGATTAGAAACCGTTATTCTCCTTGCGTAGCCATATACTATGATAGAGAAAATTAGAATCAATCAAAAATCCATATCTAGGGTTCGCCGTCAAGAAATCGAGTGATAAATCCTAACTCGGATCGGTGTAAATCTCCTTGAAATCGTATATTCGAATCTGGATCAAATATATGCAAATAAAATAATATACATACACTTACATATTATTTCCATTTACTTCCATTCAATCGATTTACATTCATTTTATTTACGCTCGATCCATTTACCTTCAATGGTTCATATCCAATTATTCACATTATGTTTAACAACATTCCTTTCCATATTTAATTTATTTATGGATCTTTCTATAAAACCATTTCATTTTAACTCTTCCTAAGTTAAATTTTATTTTATGCCTCCTTATTTTTACTTAGTATTTGTTTAATACTAATATTATTTGTGAACCATTTCACCAAAATTTTATTAAGTTCTTTATAAATATTGTATAACACATTCTTATGTTTATATTCACTTTATAATTCAAGTTCATATTTATTCCTAGCAAACAACATTTCAAAACATATTAAATTCACTAATTCATCTCATTATCTCAATTCAATTCATTTTACAACTTAAGTTGAATTTCATTTTATAACTCAAGTTCATTTTAATTTCACTAACTTATTTTATTAGTTCATTTCGTTAATTCATTGAAAATCAAATTCAATTCCATTAACTTCATTTATTTAACCTTACTTAAGTTAAATTTAATTATCATTCTCAATTTATGATTTTCATTCGTTAACATTCACATTTAATAAATTTAAAATTTGTTTTTAGCTCAATATTCCTCAAATATATAAGTTATACAAATTTATTTACTTATAATTTCATGAAATTTATTTGATTCAAGTTTATTCACATACTGTATCTACCATTCATGGTTATATAATCACTCTACGACTTAAGTATATATTCATTTCATTATTTTATCCAATTCAATTCAAATCTCATTTCAATTTCATTTAATCCTTTCTAAATTTATTTAACTTAACCTAAGTTAAATTTCATTTCAAAATTCATTTATTTAACTTAAGTTAAGTTAAATTTCATTTTATAATTCAATTTTCAAATTTACTTTTCTTAAGATTTATATTTAACTAATTTAAAATTTGTTTTAACTTGCTAATTTTCAAAATCTATAGATTATAAAACTTATTTCTTATCTACACCATCTTCCAAGTTCAAAAGCTTATTATCTTAATTTCTTAAAACATTTGGGTAGAAATATTCAGGATTTTAAACATCCGTTTTATTTCAAATTATTTTGAAATCATATCTATACATAACTCATTTATAAATCAAATTATACCTCTAGAATCTAAAACAAATTTGTTTTATCAAAACAACTTTAATGGTAGCAATTTCTCGTTTAGAAACTCGAAAATGAATACTGATGATGTTGTAGTCATCACCAGAATTATTTTACAGCGATTGAAGTGAGTTCAGTGCTTTCTATCTCTTTAAATTCCATTTCAAATATTTCTAACCCAAAATATTTTTAAAATAATACTATTATTATTTTTATTAAGCTTTTTGAAAAATAATTTTCAAAATCAATAGGTTTAAGTTCTCAAACTTCTTGTTTTAAACATGTTTTCATTAACAATTCATATTTATAAATATACTTAAGAAATTTTTATTTCCTTTCCATTTATAAATCACATTTATAAATCATATTTATAAAAACATCACTCCTGATGAAATCGCAACTGTTAATTATTTTAGGTATATCAATACTCTATAATTCATACCTATAAATTCACTTCCATATATAACTCAATTTACATATGTTTATCTTTATTCAAATTATAATAATAACAACCTTTATTAACATAACAACAAATGATAATAATCAAATACTATCATTCGTCAATAACCAAGCACTTCATATATAGCTATAATAATTTTCTAGAATTATTCTTTTATATATAAAATATAATTTAGGTAAAATTATTTCATTTACCCACCTTTAAAACAATAGTATGTTGGTTTGCTTTGTTTGAGTGTTTAGAAACTCCTATCGATAACGTGGCGTCCCACACACCGATTAGAATTCATAAGCCACTCAACAGATAAACTAACATAATATAAAACATTTTTATAATCAATAACAAATACGCGCTCATATACATACACTCAAACTCATCCTATTGATACCGCGTTGTAACGACCCGCTTTTCTGAACAATTCAAGCTGATAATAAACCACACATGTCCAACCCAAATCGAGAGGAAAGACGAATAGTTAAGGGAAAGAAAGAAGAAGAGATGAGAAGAAAAGAAGAAAAAATTTCAAACAACGTAGAATCTCACAATCGCAGCGGAACAATATATAATATAATATCAATTATAATTTACCAAAGAGGAACTGTTATTTACATACATCCATCCATCAAAGTGCAACAACAAATCATAATCATTAGCCTGGACAGTTATAATAATCTGTCCTCACAATTACTGATAATTTTCATAACGAAGCAGCGAAAAATAAACATATACGTGTATACGCCTTGAAGACCTCTAACTCATCTCCTGAGTTCCAATGCATCCAAAATAATCTGTAAATATGCTCAGTTTGACTCGAGCATTATAATAAAATAACTCTCGAGTCAGTCTGGAAATCCAGCATGAGAAAAAAATAGCCAATTGGATTTTTAAGATATAAAACCTTTGAAAACGAAGGTATCTCGTAAGAGCACGCCGCACATCAACACGGATGAGTTTTTACCTTACGATAACCAAAACATTTTATATGAAATCCTCACATAAATACTTATTAATCATAGCCGAAATCATTGCATTAACTAAATTCCAGCATACTTGGTTGGCTCTACAATCAATCCAATTCCAATAGGGTCTCATCCGCTTTTACACGGAAACGTAATAGGGTCTCATCTGTTCCAATAGGCGGGAACATATCCAATCCAACTAATAATAATTAGTAAATTATCCAGGCAGTCAATAACTATCAACAATAAATATCCAAACATCCAATAGAGAATTTTATCGATTATATAAACTTTTTTATTAAACAAAAAGGTGAGATTAACTCATATTATTTTTAGTAGTCGTCGAAAAGTTTCGTTTTGGACTAAAATTAAACGAACATCCAATTTTAATCCAAACTTCTCACTAGCTCCTAATTTGTTCAATCCAATCACATAATGCAGCCTTCATCGATACAATCACCATGCAACTCGTCTCGCTCGAAACAGACCTTGTATGAATTAGTTATCGTATTTATAAGCATTCGATTTTAAATAATATAATTAACTGAATTTAAATTACATCATTAACTTATTAATTACCTTCCATCTCCAAATCATTCAAGCATGAACGAAACAAAAAAAAATCAAACATCACAACCATCCCCTATCATCGATTCCACTACCGCAACCACCACCATCATCGACCATCCTCTCGAGCTCGCGCGCCGCCATCGTTCACTGAACGATGTGAAAAAAACGAACCCGAATTGCCTCGAACGTGGCCAAATCCATTGTCCTCCACGATCCAACCGTTCATCTCCTTCACCACCTCGAGTCACACAACTTCGACGTTGGGACCTTCGCTTGATTTCGCCTCTGGTGGACCTAGTGGATGAAGGCTATCAATGAGCTTGGTCTGAAATTTAAAAAAGAATGCGATTTTTCTTTCTAAATTTTTATAGGTGCGATTATACAAAAGGGGATGGTATGGGTTAGGACGTGATGGAAGCATGGCTGAACAGTTGAAGGAGTATGGGTTAATATAATATATATATATATATATATATATATATATATATATTTAAATTTAAAAATATCAAGCACAAATCATCTGAAAATCTCGAACTCCAAACGAGGCATTCCACCTGGCGTTCTATATGTTATACCTCTATTTCGAACGCAATATAACTAGTTTCAAGACCTAATTAGACCATATATAGAATATAGCTTTCCAAACCTAATTACTATATATAAATTTCTGAAATTAATTTCCATGTGTTTTGATCTCGCACGCCCAAACGATACACCCAATCACCACGAAATTCATCCACATACTATAACATACTATTATGGATCCAATGAAACTAGTTTCGTTGAAATCCGATACAGTGCTCCAAAATGACTATATTTACACGTTAATTAAAACGAGTAATTTCCAAAATTAGTCAAATCACTTTTAACCCAATTTAAAAGTACACTATCCTCGTTCTTATTCAAATAGAATTTAAATCAACTTTTGAAATCATTTTCATTCATATCAAATTCAAGATTCAATTATTTAACAAATTCCAAAAATTAAATTTAACAATTTAATTATCAAATAATTCGTTATATTTGAAATCCACGTTATTTAACTTATAAAAACAACATTTTAATATTTAAAATAAATTAAGTATTCTAAATTCAAATGAATTATAGGTCATTACAACAAGAAAGTTAGAGTAAAAACTAGTGTCACCGGAATATTTTATAGCTAATCACCATAACTTGACGGGTTTACAAAACTCATTGCGCGACTTCTCTACAAAGTTCATGGTACCAAAAAGTACATGGTTTGAATACATAATTATTATATGTAAAATTGGATTTGTTTTATAAAACTATAATTTACGACAATTGTGCGACATTTAGTATGCATATTATTAAATACATTGGTGACTATTGAACTATAAAGTTTAAACTATCATCACTGATTGTAGCGGTTTTAAAATACCGCCACTACAAGAAAAACCATTTACAGTAGCAAAAATTTGTGGTGTTTAAAAGTAAGTGCCACTAATACTATTTCACTCTCTAATATAAAAGCAATAAAAAAAATTCTCATTTCCGCCTTAATAAAAAAAATTCCCCTTAACCTAATAAGCATAACCCAAAATTTACCGCTCTTTATTCCATGCTAATTAGAAAAATTCTGCCTCCTTACTCTCAAATCCAAAATTCCCAATTCCTTAGCACGTAGGAAAATTTATCATTTTTCACTACATCTGCTTCATCTCCTTTCTCCTCTTCATGACGACGACTATAGATGGTGTACAACTACCACTTATCAACCCTGCTTCTCTTCACTACATCTAAATCTCTCTTCCACTATCATCAAGCATCTATAGCACGGTACGCTCTAAAATAATCTCTTATTCTATATTATTTCACAATCTGACATTCTCCTTAGTATAAAACCGATATTTGTTGAATTTTCGTCGATTGACCTTAAATGTTTGCGATCTTATAGTCATCAATTTTAGGACCTGAATTTTGATTAAAATCATGTGTTCTTAAATTCATTGATTGTAGGATAATCTTCGTTCTTATATTGACGAACCGACTTCCTCCTAAGTATAATCTACCTTCTTATATTCATTTATTGTAGGACTTAAACTTTGATTAAAAACATAAATAGGGGTTTCTTTTATTCATTGATTGTAGTTCACGTATATGTGGTTAACTAGTTATCTTCCTTGGTCTAGTTTCAGTTGAATTATTTTTAATTTAATTATTATTATAATATACATGGTTAAGTTGTTTTGTTGTTGTAGAGAATCCATCTCAGAGGATATATGTAATATCGTATCTTGAGGTACTATATTGATCTGTGTTGATTGTGAAGCTGAACTAATATTTAGTATATTTTGGACTGTTCTTGGGAGTAAAAGGAACTAACAGATGAAGTGCTTTGAATACGATTGTAAAATGAGGAAATTTTCTAAGGAGATGAGACTGAAAGCAAAAAAATCAAAATGTATGCCTAGTTGATACATAATTTTTATTACATATTATTAGAGTAAACTTACACACTTATCTCAAATGATCCATTTATTTTTATCAATTTAGATACTTAAGGAGATTGAGCCAGATTTATCAGGGTTTGAATGCGGCCTTGCTTATTTTTCTGTAAGCAAGACTTGCTCATTTAGATAGCTTTTACTGCAAGTTCTTTTGTTAATTCGAATTGCAAACTTCCATATTTTCTTTTAGTTGTTTGTTATGATAAATTCTACTGTAAATGGATGTTCGCTTTGAACATAAACTCAATTTTAAATAATAAATTAAAATAGTTCTTTTTTTATTTAATTCTAATTTTATACATAGACACACGCTTTAGCTTACCAGTATTTGATTTATTTGTTTGAACCTTTTTTTCCTTTTATAGCAAGTTTTAACTTATACAGGCTGAAAGATTCAAAATTGCACAACTTTTGTTTGAATTGATTTGGGTAATATATTGGTAAAAGTGGTAATTTAATACACGGTTATATTTTTGTAGCATTTGACTAGAGATTTTTTTGTACAAATGATGTGATTGCCATCACTTGGGATTCCTATCATTTACTTCTATTATGTTCCCACTTATTTTAAAGTAGCCTTTGTTTAACTATGAGATAGCTGCACTCAAAGAGATTGTCTTGACTTGAGTTCAGAAGGGTTAAAAAAGAAATACTAGGTGGGTTGACATGAGAAAAAGTGTATGTAAAACCTTGTTAGGGAAATATCTGGAACTGAACACATGTTAACATAAATTTTGTTTACAGATATATCATATTTATAGGAAAGTCAGATCTCCATCTAAATTGGCCAGCATAAAAGTGGTTGAATAATAAGTTGAGATGAAGTTAATGTATATTTGATGTCTTAACCAACCACAACCTTGCACGTTTGAATTTTATTAATGTTTTCAACTTGTGATTCTAAGCACTATACAATCATCTGTGATTGCCCATGGTTTGACGAAAACTCTTACAGCCGCCCATTGATATAGTTTGAAAATACATCTAATATTTAAACAGGAAAAATACAATGGCATGTATGTTTTTGCTTGAATGAAATAGTTTGATGTGCTTGAATGAAATAGTTTAACTATAAGTTTATAAATAAGCATTTCATACAAATATTATCAAAGCATTCTAATATCCAATTACATCAAGAAGCAACAAACATCTTGTGTATTTATGTGGTATAGTTTCAACATAAAAACTGATTGCTATGTGTGTTCCTCCTTGGCTAAAACTTAGAACATAAATCGTGCTTCAGGTTATCTTTCCTGTTCAATAAATTTATATGGTATAGTTTTCAGCATAAAAAATGATGCCCTTGAGTAACAGATGAAATCTAGGAATTCTTGTGTTTTTGATGTGTTGTTTGTCTTCTTATTTTCCATTTTATCACAATATTGAAGTTTACGCCTACACATGGTCAAATTTTTTTTATCTTAAACTTGTACAAGCAAAAAAAAACCTTAACAATATATGTGAACTTGTGTAATTTTACAATATGAAACAACTTCAGTATTATTTAAGATCATAAAAATTAAAAGCTCCTATATGAGCAGACATATTTCTCATCGTACACTAAACTTTATTTTAGCTTATAGTTTATATATATATATATATATATATATATATATATATATATATATATATTATTCTTTTAGAATTCCATGATAGAGTTAACAGAAAGTTCCTTATCTTAGCATAATAACTGAGATTTACAAGGAGAGAAATTTACTTATTTTACTTTATGAATTACAATGACTGCCATATAAGTTATATTGTTTGTCTAAGTACCAAAATGTGGGTATGTACAGTGCAATGCTATAAATGGGTTGTCATTCATTACTTTGAGAGCCTAGAGGGCAAGGATGCCACTACTAGCACAGCGATTAACAAATGCTCAGGTTAGTAACATTTTTATTCTACAGCCTTTTTATTATGACCTCGTGTTTAATTGCTGAAGATCATGATTATGAACTCGAACGGTAAAATATATGTTATTTGTTATGGCATGATCTTTATTTAAGTTAGAGGGTATCAAGATTCAATTTCAATTTTGACTTATTTGGTTTAATTTTTTAAGTTTATATATTTATATGTATGTATTCCTAATTCAGTTTCAGCTTTGATTTCACGTTCTTTAAGAATTTTTAGGAAAATTTTACTTGTGTTTGCTGCCCTTTTCAAAACCCATGCGCCTAGGCATTCTGATTAATATTATTGCTTGCAATACATTATCTTAAACATGAAGGTTGCTGTGATAAACTAAATTTTATCCAATAGTATCCTTGTTAATCGAAAATTCCATATATTAAAGATACTAGTTTTTAGATTTTTTTTACTAGTTATTTGGTTACTGTTCTGCTTAATGTTCAATTTGTACAATACACCTAGCTTTTAGATTGCTATATGTTCATGTATGTACCAACTAAGCTCTTCTTATGAACTTTATTTCTTCTATTCCCTTTTGAAAATACTATTATACTATCACAAACTCAAATGGAACATGATACCTTCCAGCATGCTAAAATGAGAGAGGTAGCGATACAGCGAGCAAAGCTGCTTCAACAACAAGAAGAAGAATGGGCAGGGGAACAAAAAGCAAAAGCTCTTGCAAAACTGGAAGAATTAAATAAGCGTACATTAACAGAAAACTCTAGCTTAAAATCATCTCAGGCTTCATTACAAAGCATTGGTGTTCAAAATATTGTTAAGCAAGATTCTCTAGCCAGTGGAACTTGCTCATCTGATGCAACTTCCTATAAAGCTATTAATGCCACACCAGTTGAAAAAACTGAAAGAGTAAAGCTAGTTAATGAAAACAACATTAAAAAGTCAACTGATATTTTTTCAAATGTTGAGACAAAAGCAAAACAGAATGATATACGGTCTACAGCCGGTGGACTCAAGACAAATGTTGCTTCTATTATTGTCAGTATAACTATTGAAACTATAGAAATTCAGCCAAACCAAATAACAAAGGAGAAGCAATTGAGCTATAGAAAAAAGCAAAGCATTCAAAAGGAGATGGTTATTCTTATGCCTACAATTGATGCTGCACCCAACAACAAGGATCTACCTAAAATAGAGTTGCTTGCATCTTATTTCTTGAAAGTATAGGTTATAATATGAGTTAGGGTTATCGTCTATCATATATATTTTATCAATTATTAAATTAATAAAAAGTGATATTCATTCTCAAATTTCATCTGAAATTATAACTCTAGATGGTGAGTGCTTGCAGGTAAAAATTAAAGCCTATGCTAAGAGCTTAAAGGGTGCATGCAACTGCGTGTGGAAAGCTTCAGGATATCGAACTGGTGCAGAGAAGAGAGCAATTTGCAACGTTCGCTTATAGGTGCTGACTGATGTGAAAAGGCGATTGCCAAATGACGGATAGGACAATAGTTGCAAATGAGGTGAAGTTATATATTGTGTGTATGTATGATCAGATGCTTACTTAACTCTTAAGAAAATTTTAGGTGATTATTATATTCTTTCTTTTCAAATGAATATATTCTTTTAGTGCACTAGTTTTAGCATACTGTAATGTTTATATAACCAAATATACACTTTTGCACAAGCAGATTTCAGGTGAGCATCTTCCATTTTTTAAATCAACATCTTCTATTTATACATATATTTCATTATTGTTGTCTTTTTGCGAACTAGTTTGTTACTTGACACTTGCATGTATAGAGCAAATTTGTTATGCTGGTAGATCTAACATGTGTTGAAGGTGACAAGCTGTGCAAGCACAGGTTAGTTCTATCATTTTTCATAAAGCTTGCATCAGAAAAAATTATACATTGTCTCTTTTATCAACATGTCATATTGGTCAAATGTTTTTTGGCATAATATGTTAATCATTATTTTAGCATAGAAGACATGACTATTAGTTACTTTAAAGAAGCATCAGTTCGGCATATTACGTGATTATAACTATATTGATTTTATTGGTTAGATGATTTAATTAGTATGTCATATTTAATTATATGGTTACCATGATCCGGCGAGCTACTACTTAAGCTTGTATATGTTCATTTTAGTTGTTCCTTCACGTGGCTGATTGATTAGGAGAGTAGTTTGTGGTTGAACTGATAGGATAAGTGTAGTTTGTGGTTGAACTAATACTGTAGGGGATCTGGTGGTGGTTGTTGTTGCTATCAGCAGTGATTGTGGCTGTTGTTGCTATCAGCAGTGATTGTGGCAGATAGCTATAAGTGGAGGTGAAAGCAGTGAAGGTGTGATAGTGTTGTGAAGTGCTGCATATGAGTACTACTGTTTGTTGAAGTCAGAGGTTGAAGTTGATGGTTTCTCTGAAGTGATGGCAGCAATGTGGGTTTTCTGGTTGTAGGGTGGAGATGGCAGAACTTCAGGTGAAGTGATAGGGAACTGGAAGGGGCAGAGAATGTGAACAAGATGTTGATGGACATAAATGTTGATGGGTGGAGATGTATGCTGAAGTGTAGTTGGTCAGAGGTAGGAAGCCTGATGGTGGCTGAAGGGGGGATTGACAGAGGCAATGCAGTAGTTTGTATGGGATTGAAGGGTTATAGGGGATGGTTCAAAGGGGAGCAATGGTGATTGTATGTAAGTATGGCAGTGTTGGGATGCACACAATAGATAGTGAATGACTGGAGTGGCAGATGAGTAGAAAGTGGAACTGTGGCGGTCAAGAGGAAATGTGGTGAAGTTTGTGATCTGGTGCAGATGTACGTGGTTGTGGTAGATGTTGTAGAGTGGTAGATGTCGTAGAGTATGATGATGAATTAACCAATTTATTTTAAAAATTAACTAAGTTTATAATAATAATTTAATTAAGTTAACCATGTTCTAATAATAATAATAATAATAATAATAATAATAATAATAAATTAACTAAGTTAACCAAGTTAATAAAAATTATCTAAGTTTTGTTAAAATTAAAGAAGTTTTATAAAATTAACTAAGTTTAAGTTAACTAAATTTTATAAATAATAGTATGATATACTTGTAAAATATTGTAGTTGTTTGATATTGGATTTGAAGTCTTACGAATTAACATAATTGTTTGACTATATGTTGTAATTTCACTTATGCAAGCATTGGATTTTCGAAGAGAGCAAGGTTGGACTTTTATGGCGCTAGCTTTCACTTGTGCATGCAACAAAGAATTATGGGTAAACAAGCATTTTGTTTGCACCAGTTGTGTGACTATGTACGGTTATGTACTACTTCTGTATCAATGTATGGTAATGTACTACTTGTGTTTATGGTAGTTCATTTGTTCATGTATTTTTTGTTTATTATTGAACTATTTATTATTATTGTTTAATATAAATTATGAATAAAGTGAATTGGAGAGTGAACGAGCTAGCAGAATGTGAGAAATAGACAAATAAAAGCAAAAATATTTAGTGGCGTTTATCAAACGCTATGGAAAAAATATAATGGCAGAAAAAAACGCAACAAGAAAAATATTGTTGCGGTGAAATATACAGCCTTTAAAATGATCAATATATAACAACGTCTATTTAGTGGCGTTTAGAAAACGCTATGGAAAAAATATGTTGAAAAAAATATCACTTTTGGTGGCGTTTCAACATGCTACGAAAAAAAAATTACGGTGGCCTTTTTTTGCCGCCGCAATAAGGCACATTATAACAGCGTTTACCTAAAAACAGCCGAAAATATTAGTTTTTTAGTTGCATGTCGTATGACGACATTCTCTAAAACGCCATCATAAGTTATGGTTGCCTTTTTTTTGCACCACCATAAGTACTTTTTGGTGTTGTGCGCCACGAATTACAATAGTCCAATAAAAACCAATGCAACTCAAATTATAAGTGAGAAATTCTCACTCGAATGTAAGACCTTCTCATATATTTTGTAGTCCACTTGCAATTGGTGTATGAGATCCACTGTAAATAAGATTTTATCAAAAGTTTACTAGTGGAGATGCTCTAAAAGAAAACACTTTTATGCATGTAGAAGCATATGTGTCCAAAGATTTGAACACTTCAACAAGGTGTCCTAACCGTTCTTTATATGTCAAGGAAAACACATATGATGCCTTTGCATTTTAATGTTGTTCATTGTATCGTTGGATACTAGATATAAACTTTTGTAGCTCACATCAAATGTCTAAATGAGAAAATAACTTACTTCCTGAATGAAGCAAAACAGGTGCATTTAAGGATTAGCATAGTTTTTTGAACCTGTCAAATGTGATGAATAATTAATATTTTTCCTTTTGAAAATTATATCTATTTGTTTTGTTTTTTTAAACGATGAATATTCGTACAGGTAAAATAAAAAGCATGTATGAAAGATTCATTCCGTAAAACATATATCAATAAATCAAATATTTTTCAATCGTTGTTTTGAAGATTGCATTAATAGTTTATCTCATGACGTTGATGATGATATTATCGATAACTCAAACAAAATTCTATTTGTTTTGAAAAACAAGTATGATTAAAAAAATGAAATAAATGAGGTTTCAACGTAATTGTATCTTTTCCCTTAGTTAAATCAATCATGGTTGATTAATTTGTTTTGGCACCTCTTACTAGGTAATTAAAATATTTATTCTTTCAACCTTGCTGCGGAAAGGTAACCTATCTTTAATTCAGTCGAAGAAGTGAGTAACTCGGATATGACTATTAAAACTCTATAAGACAAAGTATGATTGATGATGAGTGAAGTTGAATTACAGCTTTTTTAAGAATACATGCATAAGAGTAAGCACGTATGTTGAATTTGCTTTTGTCTAAGCCGAGAACATGACTCCATACAAAATATAAACTGGAAAGAAACCTCATCTTAAATAGTTTAAGATGTTGTTTTCTCTGGTATACGTTTAGAACGTAAACCCATGTAAACTCAAAGCTATATATGTTTTGTGTATGTTTGTTTGCGGTCCATAAAGTTTTATTGTTACTTATTCACTCACACCGAGAAACAAAATTATTCAAGATATGTCACTTCATATAAAAGAAATTTTTTTCTAGAGAAATCATTGACAATGCGATATACATGGATATGATCCAAGATTCAAACAAGGAAATTAATCGCTTGAATAACACTAATTCAACTGAGCATAAAAGATGTGACTTATTAAAATGTCTAATAGGAAATCTTGTACATCGAAGAGTGACCATTAATTTCTTATCGATGGAAAGCATATGGATTGTTCATAATGACAATTCTCTTAGTTGTTGACAAGCCATGGTGAGTAGGGACTCAACCATCTGGGATGATGCAAGTTCGAATGGATTCTGAGTACACTAACAAAACCATATATTTTAGAAGATGTAGCTGAACAGATAAGATCCATTAGCTACAAGTGATTCTTTGATAAGATGATCAAATGAAGTTGGAAAAGAGAGACTTATAAAGCAAGGCTTGATTGAGTTAAGGAAGTGCCCTAGGGACGGTTATGTAATTTGTTATGTAACTTAACTCTTATAAAGTATCTTGTTCGAGGTTTTATTTTCTATTATATGTGTTATTATATAGAGATATAAGTAATGAAATAAATATATTAAACAAATATAAGTAGAAAAACCTTAAAAGAAGTATTTTACTGATTGCAGTTATAAATGTGTTCGTAACCATGAGTATTGAATCAATATCCAAATGCTTGCTTTGTAAATGTTCTAGTTATGATGTATTGAGGAAAAGATATCGATATATCCATTGAGACTAGTGCACATAATGCTCTATATATGATGAACGGTGAATTACTCGTAACCGCTGGGGCATTAAGTGATTACATGCTTGTGGTTATTTAGGACAATCACAGACTCAATGAGATTATTCTATAAGTTAATACAACTAAGTCAAAATAGAAGATCTTGACGTGCAATGGTCTTCAGACTTGAGAGTATTATCGATCTTAAGTGGCTTGGTTGTACTTTGATTATGATTAAGCACATAGTAAAGCAACCAACTAACGACCATAATCATGTGCACACTAAACTACTTGAAGTGAAACACTACTCAACAGAGGATTCATCTCCTTCATCATAGAAGGTTAGTATCACCATAATTTATATTCAACTTAAAGTCAAAAATCCCTCGTCATAGTAAGTCGGTTAATTGATAGATGTTATCGGATTGAACCAAAGATCTTAATGTCGTTTATACAATTAACTACATATATTAATAGAGTCTCTGGGCTTAGATCAAACTTTGGGTACCTAAGTGATACAAAATTGATGGAAAAAATGCACAAAACCTCAACATTGGATGAATCTTAATTGTAACAACCCGCATATTTATCGATTTTATTTAAATATTCTATCGTTAGTCGGATTTTAGTCCGAAAAGCTACTTTTTGCATACGGTCGAATTAGGACTCGGGACCACTCCCATTGAGTTTAAAATGCCGTTTGCGACCTTTTTGAGTATAAGCTTCGATATGTTTGGAGAAAGTTGATTTTTGCTACTTTTCACTTTGGGTTTGGGTTTGGGTTCAGCCCTATGTTTAACTTATGCTCAAAACTGAGCCACTCTTCTCCATTCACCCTCATTTTCTTCCTCTTTTCAGTTCTAAGGCAATAATGGTGGGTGAGATTGGAAATTAAAACTCCAAAACCCTAGTTTTTTCTTGCAAATCAACTCTTGCTCCAAACTAATGGAAGAACCCATTGGTAAGCTTCTCTTCTTCTTCTCCAATTTATTCTCTTACCAATTTCAGAAATTCCTAAACCTAATTTTGGGAATGTTCTTGTTTTGAGCATAGATTCAAGCTCATTTGGGTTGTGTTGAAGAGAGGTTGATTCTCCTTTTGCTTTCAAGCTTCTTCTTGTTTGATTTTGGTAAAAAGGTGAGATTTTTATCTCACATCTTAGTCTATAATTATCTTCGATTGTTAGGTATGAATTCCTAACACTTATTCTTGTGCAATTGATTTTGGTTTGGATCGATTTCATGTATATTCCAATTTTTGGTGATTTGGTCTAGTTTATGAAAATCCTTTTATGGATATTTGGACATTGATAGTTGAGGTGTTTCGAAGAGTCGTTTAGGCTGGGTTGTCGTTCGACGTAATCCCTTAGTCATCGCCATTTGCTCGTTCGATCGATTTCAATATTCGTTTGGCCATTTTTGGCCTAGGTTCAGGGAGTGCCCTGAACCCCAGATTCAGACGTCTGAAACGTGATATTCAGACGTCTGAATATTGTCTGGGAAGTTTTCTATTCCCAGATTCAGACGTCTGAATATATGGTTTCAGACGTCTGAATTGGTTCATTTGGAACCAGAAAGGAAATAGGCTAAAATATGTCTATTTCAGACGTCTGAAACACTTGGTTCAGACGTCTGAATCATGTTCTGGAAATTCTTATATTTCCAGATTCTGAGTCTGAACCACTTGTTTCAGACGTTTGAAACTGCTGTGTTTTGCCTATTTTGCCTATTTACCTATTCGCTTGAGAATTCCAATTTAAATCGATTCGTGATGATCCTATTTGTTGTTATCATTTATTATGACTTTGATGACTCCTTTTTAGGGATTTTTGAATATCCATTTCAATGGATTCTTTATCGGTTTCTTTGGATTTTATTCACGTCTTCGAATGTGAATTTTAGTGATTGATTGTTCTTACAATCTTCTTTGTGATTTGTCACTTTAAAAACATAAAGGTTTTCTATACTAGTAGTAAATATCAAAACTCTTCCTTCAAATGATTTCAACACTATTTTATTACAAAGATCGTTTCCTCAAACCGATTTCTAATCTATTAGTATATACAAACCTTTACCTCACCCGTATGAGAAATCTAATTAAACGGCTTAGTAAAACAAGTGGTATGAAACGCTTGCGTTTACTTCGTCGGTTAATTCTTGGACTTGTTCGATTGAACCTCTTGTGACAATTTTCTAGTGAAGATTTACAGTTTGTTCGTAAATATTTAAGTTAAGCAAGTGGTTATGGGACATGAAGCTAAACTCATATATTTACTAGCTTAGTGTAATTGACACTTCTCGTTGATCATGACGATCATCTTTGTGATTTAGACTAGCAAGGTGCGATGTCTCTTTGTCTACGAGGGAGACTAAAACCCGTTTTGTGGAGTTTCGACTCAATTTGGTGGGGTAGCAACCCATGGTCTTCGGGCCGTTTGTGGAGCTTCGGCTCAATTTGTGATGGTTAGCTACCATGGAATTAGCGTTCCGTTTGTGATACACGTGTTGGTGGGCCTTGTGCTCCCGTTTGTGATAGGCCTCCCCCCTTTGTGATTTCTGGATTTCTTGAGATGATTTCTAGAATTTGTGCTTCACCAATTTTCGTGATTTCTATTGATAAGCCTTATCGATATTTATGCATTGGTGAATTTGTGTGTCATTGACTTTGGTGATTTCTGGATTTCTTGTGTAGTCTTCTGGAATTTGTGTGTCATTGACTTTTGTGATTGACATTGATATTATCGTCAATATTTATGGTTTGGTGAACGAAATAAGGAGTATGACGTTTCTTTGATTCTTGTGTAGATTTGGTGACATTGATTAATCTCTTGATGATTATCAACTAATTATATATATATATATCACAGCTTGGCATTGTGATTATTATGTGTTTAGTCATATCTCTTATTCTATATCGTTTCATCTGATATTTATAGTTAGACTGATCCGTTTATTATTTTCTTATTAAATAATACTCGGGTCAGACCGAGATGTTACAGGTGCTTCGGCTTGACTTCTCTCTTGGGATTGATTTCTCTGACTTTTGGTTAACTACTTAGATTAGTAGTTTTTGTTGTATACATTTGAGATATAGACTCCATGATGTATACTTATTCTTTTGTGTAGTTCATGTCACTATTCTTTTGTGATATTGTGGATCTTTTTAGACCACTACTCTGATGTACACTTTTATGTGTAATATTCATATCTATTTCCGCCTTCGTGATATGAATTGTCTGTGACTGATTTATGTTATGTTTATTTCTATATTTGTTTCCGAAGATATTATATCCACTGTGTAGTAGCTTTGAGTTTGTGTCGGTATGTCGGATTTCCCTCTTGATAAAGAAATGCATGTTATACTATCTGACATATCGATGCTCGCGCAAAGCAATTACACGGATGGTCGCTCCTCAACAGCCTTATTCTCTGTGCTAGTTGACAGCATTCTCCGTAATGTTCTTGGCTAGCGTGGGTATAGAGGTGGGGCGTCACACTTGGTCTCAGAGCCAAACTTCGGAACAATATGGAATATTATAACAAGGATCATCGTCCTAAGTCCATCTTAGGAGTCGTGCTTTAGGATTTAATTCGAGTCTTCGTACCGATTCATCCTATTTTCCTTATGATTCCTTGTTTATCTATCAAGATTGCTTGATATTCAATTTGGTGAATAACCTTTTTCTTCTTCTTCTTTCTTTCTAAAGGGAGAAAAATGTCTAGACCAGGCCGCCCCAGAGCCGTGCCATCTAGCACACCACCCCAGGATGGAGTTTTTATGACTGCTCAACAGCTTCTTGATTTAGTGACGAATGCTCAAGCAGCTGGAGCTAACCCGGAACCTACTCACCCAAAGTCGGGATTTGCACGCTTGTGCAGCGATTACACTAATTTGGGTGGGGAGCCATTCAAAGGTTCCGAAACTATTGTTGAAGTACAGGCTTGGCTAAGGTCATGCGATCGAATCTTTTCTCGCATGAATCTTATTGACCTTCACCGAGTTCAGGTGGCCTCTAGTATGCTCCGAGAAAGAGCATTGGACTGGTACGAGCTTCTTATTTCTGAGATTAATGAAGCGGATCTCACCTGGGAGCAATTCCGGAAATGCTTCGAGTTGAAATTCGTACCGGAAGCTGAGAAAGTGACGATGGCTCGTCGTTTCATTGACCTTGTTCAAGGCGATTCTTCCGTGACGGACTACGTTGCTTCTTTTGAATCACTTTCCAAATATGGGGTTGAATACATCAACACCCCTCTGAAGAAGAATCAGAGATTTGTTTATGGCTTAAACAAAAATCTCAAGAAGCCATTACTTCTAAAGTTAGAAGTTTCTTTTGATCAACTCGTTGATATCGCTCTTCGACTTGAAGAGGCGGATAGGGAGAATGATGTTGAAGTGGTGGGTTCCAAACCAAACTTCAACAACAAGAAGAGGCCAAATAAATTCAAAGGACCTTATCCCAATAAGAAAGGGAAGCAAGCAACCTCTGTGGCAAAGACTTTTTCTTTTGGCCGTGGGGAATGCTATAATTGTGGTTCGAAGGACCATTATGCGAACAAGTGCCCAAAGTCTCTCTCTTGTCGCTACTGCAAAGTTCCCGGTCATGTTATATCTTCATGCCCCAAACTTCATGGCAAGAAGGAGGGAAAGTTAAATGTTTCTCAAGCCCCTGGCAACACATCTCGTGGTCAAGGTATGCCTCATTCTATCCTTGATGGAATTATTTTATTTCGTGATCATCCTATTCGAGTTCTTTTTGATACGGGTGTGTCCCATTCTTTTATATCAAAAGAACTTGTTGATGCTTTTTCTTTGGATGTTTTGTGTTTAATGACTTCTTTGAGAATTGCGAATCCGGTTAGTGGATCCACAACAATTAGTTTATTGTGTAAAGATGTCGAGATTATTTTGTGTGATTTTCCTTTCCTAGCCGATTTGCATGTCATGCGTTATTTAGGCTTTGGAATGATTTTGGGAATGGATTGGCTTAACCGTTATGAAGCTCATATCCTATGTCCTGAGCGGACTATTTATCTTCGACATCCACTATCTGTTAATCAGGTTTCTGTTATTCTTAAAGATTCGGATTCCGCTTTGGTCGCATCTTATATTCTTTAAATTCTCGTGATGACGATGATGATGATGAGGGTGATATTATTTCTCTTATTCACGTCGTTCGTGAATTTTCCGACATATTCGAACCCGTTTTAGGATTACCACCTAAGCGAGCAATTGAGTTCAGAATTAATCTTATTCCTGGAGCTCAACCTATCACTCGTCCTCCTTATCGTATGTCCAATAAAGAAAACGAGGAGATGCGTAAACAATTATCTGAATTGGAGACGAAGCAATTTATTCGCTCTAGTTCCTCGCCTTGGGGAGCTTCGGCTATTTTTGTGAAGAAATCCGATGGTACACTTAGGCTTTGCGTTGACTACCGCAAGCTTAATGATCTTATTATCAAAAATAAATATCCTCTACCTCGGATTGATGATCTATTCGATCAACTTGGTGGTGCTAGAGTCTTTTCGTAACTAGACTTAGCTACTGGATTTCATCAGCTTCGTATTGCAGAGGATAGCATTCCTTTGACATCGTTCCGTACTCGGTATGGATCTTATGAATGGCTTGTTATGCCATTTGGTTTGACGAATGCTCCGGCGTATTTCGTTGACCTTATGAATCGGGTTTTCAAAGATTTTCTCGACTGATTTGTTCTCATCTTTATCGATGATATTCTTGTGTATTCTAAAACCGAGGAGGAGCATGAAAAGCATCTTCGGATTGTGTTGGAAACTCTTAGGAGTAATCAATTAAAGGCAAAATTTTCTAAATGCCACTTTTGGCAATCTCGTGTGAAGTTTCTCGGTCATATTATTTCCGAATCCGGAATTTCCGTGGATCCTTCAAAGATTGAAGCGATTCAAGATTGAAAGAGACCGGAGAGTGTGACAGAGATTCGTAGCTTTCTGGGATTGGCAGGTTATTACCGCCGATTTATCAAAGACTTTTCTAAGATTGCCGTGCCTCTCACTAGCTTGACTAAGAAAGGTGTTAAATACATTTGGTCGGACAAATGTGAAGCTTCTTTTCAGAAATTAAAAGTACTCCTTTCTGATGCTCCTATTCTCGTTATTCCCAAGGGGAATCAAGATTTCGTTGTTTATACCGATGCTAGTCGCGTTGGTTTGGGTGCCGTTCTTATGCAAAGAGAACGTGTTATTGCTTATGCTTCTAGGCAATTGAAGCCTGCCGAGACTAGATACGCCACTCATGATTTAGAACTCGCGGCTATTGTTTTTGCTCTTCGGATTTGGCGTCATTATCTTTTAGGAGAGAAATTTGTTCTTTATACCGATCATAAGTCCTTGAAGTATTTATTCTCTCAAAAGGAACTTAATTTGCGTCAACAGCGTTGGCTCGAATTTCTTGCACCATATGATCTTGATATCCTTTATACTCCCGGTAAGGGAAATCGTGTTGCCGATGCTCTTAGCCGTAAACAACAAGCTGTTGTTTCTATGATGATATCCGAATGGAACGATCTCGAGATCTTATCCACTTGTGAGATTCGAGACCGCGTATCCGATTTATGCTCATCATTTGTTTTATGTAGCCTTGAGGCTCATCCTTCTCTTTTAGACCGCATTCTTGAAGCTCAAAGGCTAGATCCTGAGTTGGTTCTTCTTGGCCAAAATATTAGGGATAAAATTGATGTTGAAGGATTGAAAGAATTTGATATCGATTCTCGTGGCGGCATTCGAAAATTTGGTAGACTTATCGTACCAAATATTATTGATCTTCGTAAGGACATTTTAGAAGATCTCATCGTTCTAAATTCACCATTCATCCCGGTAGTAGTAAAATGTACGCAGATATGAAGCGACTTTATTATTGGGAGGGAATGAAACTTGACATCGCTAACTTCGTTAAGCGTTGCATGACTTGCCAACTCATTAAGGCTGAACATCAAAGGCCCGGTGGGTTATTGCAACCTTTAGAAATTCCAATTTGGAAGTGGGACCAAATTTCCATGGATTTTATAGATGGCCTTCCCCGTTCTCGTTCGGGTCATGATAGCTTATGGGTGATCGTTGATAGACTTACTAAATCCGCCCATTTTATTCCCGTCCGGTCTAACCGAACCGTTCCTCTTTTGGCCAAGCTCTTTGTTAAAGAGATTGTTAAATTACATGGTGTTCCTACTTCTATAGTTAGTGATCGGGATCCATTGTTTACTAGTGGATTTTGGAAGAGTCTTCAAAAAGCTTTGGGAACGAAGCTTAATTTTAGCACCGCTTATCATCCTCAGTCCGATGGACAAACCGAGCGTGTGAATCAAACTCTTGAAGATCTTCTTCGTGCTTGTGTTCTTGATTTTGGTGGAAGTTGGGAAGATCACATTTCACTTGTTGAATTTTCCTATAATAATAGCTTCCAATCTAGTATTGGTATGACACCTTTTGAGGCACTCTACGGAAGGCCATGCCGATCTCCTTCTTGTTGGCTTGAGGCCGGTGAGAAGCTGGTTTTAGGTCCAGATTTTATTCGTGATTCCACAGAAAAGATTGATCTTATTCGACATAGGATGAAAGAAGCCCAGAGTAGACAAAAATCCTATGCCGATAACCGAAGAAGGAAGTTAGAATTTTCTGTGGGAGATCTTGTGTTCATTCGTGTATCACCTATGAAAGGTGTTGTACGTTTCAGTCGATCGGGAAAATTGGCGCCTCGATATATTGGGCCATTTCCTATCACTGAACGTATTGGTTCCATGGCTTATCGCCTATCATTACCGGCTCAGTTATCTGCTATGCATGACGTGTTTCACGTTTCACAACTTCGGAAATTTCTTCGAGATTCCGATTCTATTCTTGAGCCCGGTGTTCTGGAAGAGATTGAAGTTTCGCCTAATTTAACTTATGAGCAACATCCTATTCGTATCATTGCTTCGGAGCTCAAACGACTTCGAAATAAAGATGTTCCGCTTGTTAAAGTTCAATGGTCTTCAAATCCTAAGGATTGTTCTTGGGAATCTAGAGAGTACATCGAGCGAACACATCCGGACTTACTTTCTCGTGCTCTTTGAGGTGAACTTCTTATTTCAAACTTCTTTTGTGTTGAATATGCTTTTATGGTTGTTACTATATATATATCTTCTTCTTAAATATTGCGAGGACGCAATTTCTTTAAGGAGGGGAGTCTGTAACAATCCGCATATTTATCGATTTTATATTTAAATATTTTATTTAAATATTCTATCGTTAGTCGGATTTTAGTCCGAAAAGCTACTTTTTGCACAAGGTCGAATTAGGACTCGGGACCACTCCCATTGAGTTTAAAATGCCGTTTGCGACCTTTTTGAGTATAAGCTTCGATATGTTTGGAGAAAATTGATTTTTGCTACTTTTCACTTTGGATTTGGGTTTGGGTTCAGCCCTATGTTTAACTTATGCTCAAAACTGAGCCACTCTTCTCCATTTACTCTCATTTTCTTCCTCTTTTCAGTTCTAAGGCAATAATGGTGGGTGAGATTGGAAATTAAAACTCCAAAACCCTAGTTTTCTCTTGCAAATCAACTCTTGCTCCAAACTAATAGAAGAACCCATTGGTAAGCTTCTCTTCTTCTTCTCCAACTTATTCTCTTACCAATTTCAGAAATTCCTAAACCTAATTTTGGGAATGTTCTTGTTTTGAGCATAGATTCAAGCTCATTTGGGTTGTGTTGAAGAGAGGTTGATTCTCCTTTTGCTTTCAAGCTTCTTCTTGTTTGATTTTGGTAAAAAGGTGAGATTTTTATCTCACATCTTAGTCTATAATTATCTTCGATTGTTAGGTATGAATTCCTAACACTTATTCTTGTGCAATTGATTTTGGTTTGGATCGATTTCGTGTATATTCCAATTTTTGGTGATTTGGTCTAGTTTATGAAAATCCTTTTATGGATATTTGGACATTGATAGTTGAGGCGTTTTGAAGAGCCGTTTAGGCTGGGTTGTCGTTCGACGTAATCCCTTAGTCATCGCCATTTGCTCGTTCGATCGATTTCGATATTCGTTTGGCCATTTTTGGCCTAGGTTCAGGGAATGCCCTGCACCCCAGATTCAGACGTCTGAAACGTGATATTCAGACGTCTGAATATTGTCTGGGAAGTTTTATATTCCCAGATTCAGACGTCTGAATATATGGTTTCAGACGTCTGAATTGGTTCATTTGGAACCAGAAAGGAAATAGGCTAAAATATGTCTATTTCAGACGTCTGAAACACTTGGTTCAGACGTCTGAATCGTGTTCTGGAAATTCTTATATTTCCAGATTCTGACGTCTGAACCACTTGTTTCAGACGTTTGAAACTGCTGTGTTTTGCCTATTTTGCCTATTTACCTATTCGCTTGAGAATTCCAATTTAAATCGATTCGTGATGATCCTATTTGTTGTTATCATTTATTATGACTTTGATGACTCCTTTTTAGGGATTTTTGAATATCCATTTCAATGGATTCTTTATCGGTTTCTTTGGATTTTATTCACGTCTTCGAATGTGAATTTTAGTGATTGATTGTTCTTACAATCTTCTTTGTGATTTGTCACTTTAAAAACATAAAGGTTTTCTATACTAGTAGTAAATATCAAAACTCTTCCTTCAAATGATTTCAACACTATTTTATTACAAAGATCGTTTCCTCAAACCGATTTCTAATCTATTAGTATATACAAACCTTTACCTCACCCGTATGAGAAATCTAATTAAACGGCTTAGTAAAACAAGTGGTATGAAACGCTTGCGTTTACTTCGTCGGTTAATTCTTGGACTTGTTCGATTGAACCTCTTGTGACAATTTTCTAGTGAAGATTTACAGTTTGTTCGTAAATATTTAAGTTAAGCAAGTGGTTATGGGACATGAAGCTAAACTCATATATTTACTAGCTTAGTGTAATTGACACTTCTCGTTGATCATGACGATCATCTTTGTGATTTAGACTAGCAAGGTGCGATGTCTCTTTGTCTACGAGGGAGACTAAAACCCGTTTTGTGGAGTTTCGACTCAATTTGGTGGGGTAGCAACCCATGGTCTTCGGGCCGTTTGTGGAGCTTCGGCTCAATTTGTGATGGTTAGCTACCATGGAATTAGCGTTCCGTTTGTGATACACGTGTTGGTGGGCCTTGTGCTCCCGTTTGTGATAGGCCTCCCCCCCTTTGTGATTTCTGGATTTCTTGAGATGATTTCTAGAATTTGTGCTTCACCAATTTTCGTGATTTCTATTGATAAGCCTTATCGATATTTATGCATTGGTGAATTTGTGTGTCATTGACTTTGGTGATTTCTGGATTTCTTGTGTAGTCTTCTGGAATTTGTGTGTCATTGACTTTTGTGATTGACATTGATATTATCGTCAATATTTATGGTTTGGTGAACGAAATAAGGAGTATGACGTTTCTTTGATTCTTGTGTAGATTTGGTGACATTGATTAATCTCTTGATGATTATCAACTAATTATATATATATATATATATCACAGCTTGGCATTGTGATTATTATGTGTTTAGTCATATCTCTTATTCTATATCGTTTCATCTGATATTTATAGTTAGACTGATCCGTTTATTATTTTCTTATTAAATAATACTCGGGTCAGACCGAGATGTTACAGGTGCTTCGGCTTGACTTCTCTCTTGGGATTGATTTCTCTGACTTTTGGTTAACTACTTAGATTAGTAGTTTTTGTTGTATACATTTGAGATATAGACTCCATGATGTATACTTATTCTTTTGTGTAGTTCATGTAACTATTCTTTTGTGATATTGTGGATCTTTTTAGACCACTACTCTGATGTACACTTTTATGTGTAATATTCATATCTATTTCCGCCTTCGTGATATGAATTGTCTGTGACTGATTTATGTTATGTTTATTTCTATATTTGTTTCCGAAGATATTATAGCCACTGTGTAGTAGCTTTGAGTTTGTGTCGGTATGTCGGATTTCCCTCTTGATAAAGAAATGCATGTTATACTATCTGACATATCGATGCTCGCGCAAAGCAATTACACGGATGGTCGCTCCTCAACAGCCTTATTCTCCGTGCTAGTTGACAGCATTCTCCGTAATGTTCTTGGCTAGCGTGTATAGAGGTGGGGCGTCACATTAATAATGATTAGAAAATAAATTTCGTCTAAATGATTTGTAAGCAATTGAACTTGTGTCTGACACTATACTTCAACAAAGTCCGTACAAACTTTGGTATTTAAATTGTTAAAATATTGTCTAATGACAAATTTATTTGTAAATTGTAAATTAATAATAAAATTAATAAAAATATTATATTAAATTTTTATGGAATTTTAATTATTTATTGAAGCCTAAAAATTAATCAAAACAATGTATAAAAGTTATACGCTAATTTAATTAAAGAACGGACTTAAACAAATTAATTAGATAATTGATTTAATAGTTGAATCAATTTGCCCTGAGGTTGGAAGCCTAAATCAAGGGGGCATATCATATAGAGAGGAAGGGTAGACTTTGTCTTCAAAGGCTAGATCGAAAATGGCTAAATATTTGTGATATAGTTACCTATAAACTGTCACCTTATTCATTATCTCTATATTACGATAAAAACCCTAACCCTAGCCTCCATTGTTAAACATTGGTGACACCTTGTAAATTGAGTTACATTCGATGACCAAGGAGAAATAACAAAGGATTTTGGAGAAGGAAACAATTAGCAAACAAGGTGTTCGATGATCGATATTATCAGAAAAGGTAACAATTCTTTTTAAATCGTTTCATATATGTATAAATCATGATAATATGCTTGCTCCTCCCCATTATACTTTAGGCCATAAAAAATCCAAAAATAAAAATTATTTTTTATCAATTAAATAAAATAAAACATTTAATTATATTATACATATATATATATAATTTAGCTCGGGTTTAATATATTATTAAAATAATATAATGATAATTTTGTAATGCGAAATAACATATATATATATATATTAAATGTTTTAAATTAAATATATTAACATTGTTTTCAGTTTACAGTATAAAAAGCAATTTTTTATTCCTGGTAACTAAAAAAAATTGATTTTAATATGTATATTTATGTACGTATGTGCGTGTATGTATGTGTGTATTTGCGTATGATTGTTAATTTAAAATACAAAAAAAACATTTATATGCTCATGGAATACTAAAAAAATTAGATTTTGAAAAAGTCAAAAATATTTAAAATTTTAATTTTAAATACATATTTAAATTTAAATTATATGTGTATGATTTATTTTAAGAAAATGTTTTATTTATTTTCCCATGGCTTGAAATTTTAGAATGAAATGAAAAATGTGTATTTCGATATGGTTAAATTGATTTAAAATTTGAATTTTGAATATGTTTAAGATTAATACGTACATATATATAATATTTATATAAATGAATTATTATTAATTTTAAATACACACACACAACTGGATATATATAATGTAATATAGTATATATATTTGAATTTAATTGATATAATGTTATATATATACATACAAAATATTAATGAACATATTAAACCTATTCATTAACCATAGATTATAATGGAACTATATGTATATCTTCATCATATTTACCTAGGTTAAATCACATTATTTAATGTAGTTATACTATTTGTATTTTGAATACAAACATGTTATAGAATTAAAATATAAAATAAAATTAAAGTTGTATTAAAAGAAAATATTATAATAAACAAACATTAAAAGATTTATATATACATCAACTAAACCCTAAAAATATTTTATTAATCGATACTAAATATGATTTAGCACAAATATTTATTCATGTAAACACAAAATTCAATCTTTTGCAAATTAATAAAAAGAATCTTTTTGAAATTTCCATTTCTAACTCTGCTGCTACACCTAATCCAATAATGGTATCATGTAACGACCCATAATTTTCGATAATTAAAATTTTAAATTAAATTAGTTTTGGAATTTGATGTTGTGGAAAATTAAAAATCTAAGATTTAATAATGAGAAAAATGTCTAGAATTTAATGTTAGTAATGTTAATATAAGGAAATTGATGACTATTTTAATGCAATTTCAATTAATTGAAATGATTTTAAATATAAAATCCGGTTATAAATTGTAAATAGTAAATAAACCAAACGTTGTAATAAAAAGAGAAATTATACGTAATTAATTGAAATTGGGTAATATAGAATGGTTAATCAATATGTAAATATATTAGCTTGGCTTGTAAACAATAAACATAGAAATGTGTTTGAATTGGTAAGTTGTAACAATGATTTAATTATAAATTCACTATTTAATTCGTTGAAATAAATTGGAAATCTATTGCAATTAATCTACTTAAATATTATAGTTAATGTGAATTAAAAATGATAACTGTAGAATATTAATGTAATAAGATGTAAACCAGTGTTAGCTATATCCATAAAGTTATGATTGATGGAATAATAAGATGTAAATCGAAACAAATGAATTTATTGGATTTTAAATTATAATTAATGAATTTATTGCAAATTAAATTGTAAATTGTAATTAATGAAATAGTTGACATTGGATTTGACATGGAAAATTCATATTAATAGATCATAAGTTTATAGGTAATCAAAAATGATAAAAATTGTTAGTTATTAAATTTGAATTTGAAAGGTGATAAAATTGATTTAATAGTAATTTATTTTAATTAACATGAAAATAACCAATTTGGCCACTGTCTCGGATTTCGACGAAACCAGTTTCATCGGATCCGTAACAGTGCATTATTGTAGGATTTCAAGTTTCGTAGAGATCGGACTTGTCGTTTGATCGTGTGGGCTCGAAACGCGTAGAAATCAATTTAATAAATTTAATTTGGAATAAGCTGATTTTGAAAGCTAACTTCTTCATACAATGGCATTAGTACTTGAGACCTGTTGCATTGAATTTAAAAATATTGAAAACATCTATTTTGATATATGGGACGACCCATTTTCGTTTCGGAAGCGGAACGGGCTTTTCGGGTCGTTATTGTCATTTCAAGCCGATTTGATATGTTCATTCTTTCTTATCGAGTCTTGCCTCTATAAATAGATTTTTCTAAACCCTAGCAGTCTTTTTATTTCTTATTATAGTACGTACAACTCCATCTATCCGTTCCTCCTTCGCAATGGCAGAAACCCTAATTCTAGATTCAATTGCAAATCAAAATCATATCGAAAAATTAAAACTCCTCAAACTATATCATATTATATATCATTAGAAATCTCTCGACGAGCGCAACCTAAATCCAATGTTCGTTTTTGCAGCCGGGATCTAGTTTTTTTGAAATTGGCCAAAACATTCCTGACCATCTGTTTGGTGGTTGATCGACGACGATGGATCGTCGATTCGAGGATACAGTGTAGTGGAGATTCACATGGGGAATCCATCGGAGTAGGTCATTTGTCTTATCATCGGTCAGATTTCCATTAACAATTCAATTACGGTTTGAAATCTCATGGCGACGGCTGACTTTTGTGGCCGACCCTAGGTGATCGCGCATGGTCCAGTGGCGGTCTGGGCGGCCGTAGTGGTGGCAGGTGGTGCTGGAGCGTGGCGGCTCGTGTTGCGTCAGCATGGGTTGCGAGCGTGCAATCTAGAAATTCGTTCGATGTAAGCGGTTCTTGGGTTTTGCTGAGAGGCTTCGAACGAAGGTGACATGGAAAGAGGTAACATGTTTTATTTTATTTTATTTTTTTATTTTACAATTCAAAACTCAATGTTCTAACGTATATAACTTTTACGTATGAGGTCAAATTTACACGCGGTTTGTTCCACTGCAATCGTATCGAAATTCCGGATATTATGAAACTAGTTTATACAAATTCTAAGACTGTTGAATTTTAGGGCTATTTTTGGATATTAAATCAATCAAAAAATCAAAGGTGAGTGTTTTAACCCACTAACAACTACTATATTATCTTGTATTGGTTAAATTGAACTTATGATGTGATTAGAATTTGATTGGTTGATGTTTGGTATATTTAAATTGTCATTCCAGTAAAATCTGACTTTTATTGAATTTAATCGACATTTAATTTAATATTGAATTTTAGATTGCCTGTTAATGCCTATATTGATAATCAGTCAACTGTTGTTATTTATTAGTGGATTTGAATGGTAATTGTGATGGATATTTGATTGTTAATATTGGATGACTAGATGTTATATTTATATTGTTATAACACTGCAAGTTCCCTTAGTTTATTGTTAGAAAATCCCTATGGGTTAAAATGATACATATCCGAACGATCTATAAATTAGGGAAAAATCATCATGGGTTGAAATGATAAATCCATGCGATTTTATAGACTTAGAATTTTATTTGGGATTTGCAGGTTGAAATGATATATATCCGTAAATATAAAATATTTATGGATTGTAATGACGATATCTGTATCACTTGACCATAGAGTAAAAAATTCTATACGGACACTGGATTGGTTAAATTAAGTGATTTTAAAACCTTAAATTTTGAATCCAGTTAAATGATATTTTGAAATAAAATTTTAATTTATATAAAATGAATTATTGTCGAAAATCCAAGCTTTAAATGTTGAAATTGGAATTGGTTTAAAATGAATTATTTGAAGAATTTAAAATGAAATTTTAAAGTTGGATTTGAAGTATAAATGAAATTTATCGAAATTGAGTTATTGAAATGTTTGAATATTTAAACTTTGAAATCTACAAAATTTGAAATATTTTAAATTAATAGTTCGAATATGGATTTGAAATCGATATTGATTAAATGGTTTTAAATGAGAATCTGAACTGAAAGACAAAATTTAGTTTGTTGATTTGAAAGCTGGACATGGTCCAGATGTGTTGAAATGGAAGAAATGTTTAATCTAATATTAATTTCAAATTAATTATTTTAATGTAATTTGTTTAAAGATATATTATTTTAAAATTCAAATTTATTTTGATTTTCAAACTATTTACTATATAAACCATTTCCAATAATCAAACTATTTTATATTAAACTATATCTAATCTATTTTTAAATTATTTTAAACCATTTTAATACATATTATCTATTTTAAACTATTATAATCAATTTAAACTATTTAAACTTATCTAAATCTATTTTTTCCATTTTAAACTAATTAATCCATTTTAATCTATTTTATATCTATTTAAACTATTTTAAGTTAATTTGAACTATTTTAAATCTATTTAAACCATTTTAAATCTATTTAAACTATTTTAATTCTATTTAAACTATTTTAATCCATTTTAAAACTATTTTAAAGTATTTTAACTAGTTCAAACTATTTATGACTATCTGAACTATATTTCTAAATTTCTAACGTGCAAGGTTTAATTGTTTATAATTTTAATCATTGGTTTAAAGCGAATGTGGTTAAATGATGATATAACCTAAGTTGGGATTTGGAATGATATTTTTCTAGTGAAAGTACATGTTTGAATAAATATGATGATTTTGAAATGAGGATTTAGCCTATTTTGTTGAAAGTGAAAATGATTTCTAAAGTGATATCGTTTGAATTGAATATGATATTTTGATATCAATTATGAATCTGTTTTAGAAATGTAAAAGAACCATCCGTTGTAAAATAAGCGTTTGGTTGTTAAAGAGATCGGGATCGGATATTATCATACTTTGTGCTAATGCCGAAAACTACTTTAACAATTGTGCACGTGGTGGAGATTCTAGAATGAAGTAGGATGGTTTGGCAACGATCGTGTATGAGGTATTTACATAGCCCTAACTTCCGCAAGTCAGCTTGATGTGACTAAAACAGAAGCCACACAGGGCTAAGTGAGGTCGCACCTCCGATCGAACATGCTTCTTCGATACCATATAATGACTTTGTGATTGATTTGGTGGCCACCCCTCGATTTGATTATGGGAATGTGTTCCGAGGTGGGCGGTAGTAGCTGCTATCCGTTACTACCATTACGGATCCGCAAAACGGTAGTATCCTACCCTAGGCATTGCCTCACGTGCCTTGTCACATGCTTATCATGCCCATTACGAGTTTGTTTGTATCGTACCTATGGAGTGCTGCTTGAGTATCCCATCGGTTTGGTGGGGCTTACAGTATCTGTATATACTACGAGAATATATAAAAATGTGTTAAGGGGGATATGGGTAATGCCTTAACGCTATTTTAATACTTTACTTTACCGTAGACACTATTACAATAACGTATTGTACTAGGTATGTGGATAGATTAATGGATCCTTAGGAGAAATCCCAAACATCTCTTAAGTTATTGCATGCACGTTGACACTGGATAGGAGATGTCAAACCCTGTAAACATCTCTGACGCTGTTACACTCATATTTACTGTTGATTTAACTTACATAAGGTCTTTTAGTTCTGACTCGAGTGTTTTTTCTTTTCAATTCGCTCAGGTCAGTTTGGGCTTCTTAGTGTATTGAAGACTTCTTTTCTGGAGGATAAAGACGAAGATTTAGTACTATATATTTATTTATATTTATCACACTACATCATGTTGTTCCGCTGTATTATTTTTATTCCTGATCTATGTAACTCTGATCTGTATTGTGAAATGTAATCAAATGTTATTTGTAAAAAAGCTTCATGAACTATTATTTGATTATTATATTTTGTCATTCCAATATGAGATTCTGCGTTTGTTTTATTTCTTTTTTTCCTTCTTCTTTACCCCATAACAATCCTCCTTTTGCATGGTTTGCATTTGACATGTGTGGTTTATTGTCGATTTAAAACGTCCAAAAAGGTGGGTCATTACATTTGGTATCAGAGCCAGGTTTAGCGATAACCTTAGCTTTGTGGGGTCTGACTCATTAAAGATAGAGTAGTACTATCCTAGAACGAGTGTTTGAGTGTGTGTGTGTGTGTGTGTGTGTGTGTGTGTGTATGAGAGAGTGTACTTGTTAGTGTTGTAAAATGTTTTGTATTGGTTAATTTGTTTTGTTGAGTATTTATAAATTCTGGTCAGTACAAAGGACGCTATGGAATCGACATGGATTTTTAAACACTTAATAGGGCAGACCGACACAATATTGTCTTTAGAATGTAGGTAAATGAAATAATTTTACCTAGTATTGTATTTTGTATATAAAAGAATAATTTTTTATATGAATGATTTAGTTGGATGTGAAATATTGTTCTTAGGTAGAGAAATTTTATAAACATTGATTGTAAAATAGGATTTACAAGTAAAGTAAATATAAATTGGAATTTGAGAACTTAAGTTCCGAGGTTTGAAATTTGTTCTCGAAGGATTTTGGAATATGTTATTAGTACTATTAGAAGTATTTCCAGATGTAAATATTTTCAATGCAATTTAAAAGAAATGTTTTAAAAGAAATTTTAAAAGGAAATAAGTACTGTAGTCCCCTCTATGGTGCTGGAAAATAATTTCGGTGATGAGTGCATGCATCATCAACGTTCATTTTCGAGTTTAAAAGCGGGAAGACCGTTGTAGTAGTTTTACTACACGTTTGTTTTGATAACAAATCTTGGTTTCAATTTCTAAATATGATTTGATCTATAAAGGATGTGTGTGTGTATAATTTTAAAATGATTTGGAAGGAAATCGGTATTTAGTTCTTAAGTTTTTGTAGATTAGAAATTTTAATTATTATAATGAATGAAATCTCAACCACTTTAATAGTCGAAAACTTCTAAAATGAAAAACAAGAAATTAAGAGTTAAAAGATTAATGAAATATATAAGAAATTGGAAATTTGAAACTTGTAAATCTAAAGATATAAAATATAAAAAAATAAGAAGATGTAATTATTAAACATTTGGTTAACTAAAGTGAATGAGATAAACTTATGTAACATTCGATTGCATTCTTAAAACATATATATAACTTACTAGAAATATTTTAAAAAGTTGAAATGTTAACAGAAATATGTAATAGTATATTATACAAGTAAAACTTAAGTAATGAAAGTGTTTAATGGAACTGTGTCTATAAATAAAAATTATGATGTTATAAAATGTTATAAACTTAAGTTTGTAATTTGAAATGCTACTAATTAAATGTAATAGAAAAAGTGAATACTGTAAGTAAATGATTATAAAATTAAGTAATGTTTGA
This sequence comes from Allium cepa, assembly GCA_030765085.1. Lineage (NCBI taxonomy): Eukaryota > Viridiplantae > Streptophyta > Magnoliopsida > Asparagales > Amaryllidaceae > Allium > Allium cepa. The sequence goes on along the minus strand of CM060928.1, from coordinate 407,923,452 downwards.
GGCCAATTATAATTAAAGTAAATACTATATATAAAAGAAATAAATGTGAAAGAAAATGAATTTTTTTAAGTATAAGTTGCTTCACATATGAATATTGATGTTAAAAAGGAAATCAACGTAAATAACAATATAAATTAAATTTGCAAAGAGACTTACATAGTATTTTGAGAACTGACTATGGACGATCTAAATAATTGAATGGAAATAACTTATATAACTAATTGGATGTAAAGTAATGAAAATAGCATTATATGAATGAATGAAATTGATGAACAATAAATAATGTGAAAGGAAGTTAATAAGAATAAACTTAAACGATATTTGAAATTATTGTTGTTTTGGCTTATAGGATGGTTGGAAAAGGATACTTCTAACTGTATAAAGATGTATAAATAATCCACTAAGTTTTATCTAAGACTGTTGAGTGTATGGTATACTTAGTAGTTTATTTATCATTTTATACGATTAAAAGTTTCTGAACCCGAACAAAACATTTATTTTAGTTGTTATGGATGGATGGCTGATTACTTTAATTGCATATGATGATTGTATGGTTTTGTTTACAAGTGATTGTTGTTATGTTGTGTTGTTTTGTTTGCTATTGATTGAAACAACTTAAATACTTCTCTTTTTACATAATTATTAACTTCTTTGGATTATATAAGTGAAATACAGGTTTATGGAAGTAATAGCTACTGCTTTTGGTTTTATAAATAAGCATTGTTTGCCCAACAAATAGGTATGTTTTCGGATTACGGTTTTATAGAGATATTATATTGTTTCCCGTGGTTTGGGATATTTATTTTTGAAATTTGATATATATTGTTATTATTGAAATTATTATTTCTTCCGGTCCTCTCCATACAAAGGAGACTCTACCAAAATTTTCCGTAAATTTCGGACTCAGGAATTTTTTGTGAAAATGGAAATGTTTTTCAAACTTTTATTTAACTTAAATATGAAAGAATTTAATTATTTATATACTGATATATTTTATTTAAATTATTTAATTATGTAAATTAATTGTTTATAAATTGAATACCTTGAATAAAATATACATGAGAAAAATTGCTAGAATGTAATGTTAGTAATGTTAATATAAGGAAATTGATGACAATTTTAATGCAATTTCAATTAATGGAAATGATTGTAAATATAAAATCTGATTATAGATTGTAAATAGTAAATAAACCAAACGTTGTAATAAAGAGAGAAATTATACGTAATTAATTGAAATTGGGTAATATAGAATGGTTAATTAGTATGTGAATCTATTAGCTTGCCTTGTAAACAATAAACATAGAAATGCATTTGAACTGGTAAGTTGTAACAATGGTTTAATTATAAATTCACCATTAATTCGTTGAAACAAATTAGAAATCAATTATAATTAATCTACTTAAATATTATAGTTAACGTGAATTAAAAATGATAACTGTAGAATATTAATGTAATAAGATGTAAACCAATGTTAGCTATATTCATAAAGATTGATTGATGGATTAATAAGATGTAAATCGAAACAAATGAATTTATTTGATTTTAAATTGTGAATACTGAATTTATTGCAATTGAAATTGTACACTATAATTAATGAAATAATTAACATTGATTTAACATGAAAAGTTCATAATAAAAGATTATAAGTTTATAGGCAATCAAAATGATAAAAATTATTAGTTATTAAATTTGAATTTGAAAGGTGATAGAATTAATTTAACAGTTAACGTGAAAATAGCCATTTTGATTACTATCTCGGATTTTGATGAAACTAGTTTCATCGGATCCATAACAGTGAACTATTATAGGATTTCAAGTTTCGCAGCGATCAGACTTGTCGTTTGATCGTGCGGGCTCAAAATGAGTTGAAATCAATTTAATTAATTCAATTTGGAATAAGCTGATTTTGAAAGCTATTTTCTTCATACAATGGAATTAGGACTTGAGACATGTTCCATTGAATTTAAAAATACTGAAAACATCTGTTTTCATATATAGGATGGCCCATATAACAACCTAAGTTCTAGTGGGTCTGGAATTTTCCGTAGAAAATGCTAAAACCCAAATCCACTGAAGCCCTAGTTGGGTGTCATGTGTCCTGCAAATAGGAAAAGATAAATATTTCAGAGCTCAAATTAATATCTTACAACGGAAACGAGTAAAATAAAATAATAAGCACTCACCAAGGTAATGACACTTTCTAAACAAGTGTCTCAAAGCTGAAAAATCTCTACCGCCTATCTAACTTGTGGGATGATACGAGGAGGGGGTCAGAACTAAAGTTCTAGTGAATGGACAAATTATGCACTTCTAAGCATTATTCTACATACACCGGTTACCTGGATATTTGACCATGCAACAAGAGGCTCGGCATAAGCACCATTCGGCATGAACCTCATTTGGTAGAAGCCTCGATCGGCATAAAGCCTCGTTCGGCATGGAAGGGCCATTCGGCATAGCAAGGTCGTTCGGTATGTGCCTCGTTCGGCATTCCAGCCTCGTTCGACATTCCAGCCTCGTTCAACATTCCAACCTCGTTCGGCATTCCAGTCTCGCTCGGCATTCCAGCCTCGTTCGGCATTCCTGCCCCACTCGGCATTCCAGCCTCGTTCGGCATTGTAGCCTCGCCCGGCATAAGTATGTCGTCTGGTATCGATGTATCGTTCGGCCTATACACTTCGCTCAACACACTGCCTCGTTCGGCATAGAGGTACTATTCGGCTTGGGTATGTGGCTCGGCATTTGCCATTCGGCATTTGTGGCTCGGCACATAGAAGTCACTCACCACGGGCCGAGGTATCTTGCTCCTAGGCCCATTAGGGAAGTCCAACCCATCTTCGTCTATAAATAGAGGGGCAGGGGCACAGTGAAATGGACCTTTTTTCGAGAACACTGGGGAGACTCTGCTGCATTCAAGACTCATCCTTTTTTGCTTAACAATCGTATTCAAGTAGCTGGTGTACAAATTGTATCTGTAATCAATCATTGAGTAAAGAAATAAAGATTAACTTCAAAGTGGACGTAGGCAGTTACGCCGAACCACTATAAATCCGATGTTCTTGTCTTTGCATTTAATTTAGCATACAATTCTCTATTTTAATTAACTTTCTTCATTAATCTCTCTACATTATCTTTCTCAAGGGTGTTTGTGACCAATTCTAGTGCTAACATTTTGGTGCTTTCACTGAGAACCGAATTCTCAGGCCGCTAGGATCTACTTTATAGCCACTGGATTGAATAAATCCCTCGAAGAAATCCGACTTATTGACAGGACGTCCGTTGAATCTACTCAGAGTTTCGATCAACAACTCTACTAGGGGAAGACCACGTACCCGATCAGCCTCCCATAACATGGACATCAACGAGACTGCTAGCGTACAATAGATAGGACCTAGCAATCAGCAAGTCAATCCCGGCACAAGGACTGCCGGAGCTCATAACTAGACGGAAGTTGTCACTAGGATGGAGTTCAACGACCTAATGAGAGAACTCATGGAAAGTAGAAGGTAACTTGCTGAACAAATTCAAGCCAACGCTAACCTCATGACATAGCTTACACAACAACAACATCAGAATGTTGGCGATAGCACCGTTCCTTACTCTTCATCTGATAGTCCGACCTCATCCGATGAACCTCCCAGGCATAGACGCTGTAAAAACTGCACAAGCAGGTGCTGCTGATCGATCAACTAGGGATCACTCACATCTTGGAGACCACACCCAAGCCGGAACAGGGAACTTAGGAGCTGGAGCGCGTGTTGAGACCGGACGTCCATCTCACCAAGACTCTAATGAAGCTGCTCTTCGAGATACACGTCTGGCAGATCGCTAACAGAGGGGACATCAACCCGAGCGGTCCCGCAGAACAGAGCCCAACCTTCCATCCTCCATACAAACTTCGGACTTATCAGCTATGGTCAGGCAGTTAATGAGAGAAAATCAAGGCTTAACCAACAAAGATTGGGGGATATCCAGGAGTCATACTCCATTCACCGATACCATTCTACAAGCCGAGTATCCCAAGAAGTTTAGCATGCCAACTATCCCGGCCTACAAAGGAAAGACCGATCCCAGGCAGCAAGTGATGAGGTACGAATGTATGATGGATTCGACTAGAGCAAATGACGCGACCAAGTGTAGATGCTTTCCAATTACTTTATCCGAAATCGCCACCATGTGGTTCACTCGACTTCCCCCATGGTCTATATCCAGCTTCGACGAATTGGCGATGAAATTTGTAGAATAGTTCAGGATACACGCCACTCGTCCCAAGGATTTGATGTCTCTATCAAGTGTAATCCAGGCTCCGAGGGAGTCGTTGAAAGACTACCTGCAGAGATTTCATGTTGCGATTACTGAAGTTAGTAACCCTAACGACCACCCAATTCTGATAGCGGTAATGCGAGGTGTAGATCCAGATTCAGAGTTTGGAGATTGGTTGGCAGGAAAGCCGCCAACAATGCTGGAGTGTTTTTATTCAAAGGCTCATCAATTCATAAGAAGAGAAGAAGCCAGATGGATGAGGCGAGATAAGGCACTAGGGCCTATTCAGGAGACTGTGAAAAGCAACATCGCCATAAAAAATCCGGCGATAACTCGGGAAAGGTTCAAGTCAACGTCCAGAACAAGGCTGGGCAATCTAAAGGGTCCGGAGGAGGAAATCCCCCAAAAAAAGAGAAGCAGGAAAATGGAAGCCAAGGATTCCAACCTACAATGAATACACCCCACTGAATGCATCTATTGAGAATATTTACCTATCAACTTGTAACACTTTTCAATACAGAAAACCATGCCTAAAGGAGTCCACAGAGGAACAGAAGCGGACAGGGAAGTACTGTCGCTTCCATGAGACCTACAGGCACAATACAAAGGAGTGTAGATACCTCCACGACGCCATAGAAAAGTTGATCAGGCAGAAAAAGCTGCAGGAATTTGTCAAGAACCCACAAGAGGGTAGGCAAGGAACATTAGACCCCGGACGCGGGCCGACTCAATACCAACCAGAGGAACCTGCCCGAACCGTGGGTAGATTGGTCATAAACACGATAGTCGGTGGACCTTACCCTGTAGGCAAGAATTGGCAGGAGATGAGATGGAGTGGTATGCTAACTCCTTGACTCATGCAGATTATGAGTGTTGTTCGAATGTGGAGGATGGGACCCCCGCAAGGCAGCAACACATGATGACAGACGATATAATGTTTAGAAGCCGAGATGCAGGACAGGTGGAGGCTCCTACCATCGACCCGATGGTCATATCTGCGACGATTAGGCCAACATATGTAAAAAGAATTTTAATTAATTGTGGAATATCCATTAACATCATCTTCAAAAAGGCATATGACAAAATGAAGATGGAGACAAAATATTTAAAGCCATCTAAAGCTCATATCCATGGCTTTAATGGTGCAGCGACTGATGCGATGGGGTATGTTAAGTTGCCAGTTGAATTGGGAGAAGGTGAGCGTAGAAGGGTGTGAATCCTACCGTTCATAGTGTTGGATGTTGATTCTCCAAATAATGTGTTTCTGGGTCGGCCAGCCTGGCAGAGTTTAGGGGCGCTTTGGCCTCGTGGTGTTTGACGTTAAAATTTTCGACAGACAAGGGAGTCGGTGTGGTACATGGCGATTAGGAGACTGGTCACGCATGTTACATGGCTGAGCTGAGAGAGGCCCGGTGACGAGAGAAAGGAAAGGTTGCGGAAAGCTCCATCCGCATCCGAAATACTAGCAATTGACAAGTAGTTCCCAAGCCCTGGCTCAGGCGACACTCTCGGATCTATCGAGGCATGGATCCGAGAGATGATGATGGGGAACCCAGGGAAGCAAAAGCAGCACCGGCTGAACTGACGATTGACATTCCAGTCAGCCGAGATGACTCGTCACGAGTTCTCAAGGTTGGATTGCAACTCGACCCGTCAATGGCCGAGGATCTCACTGATTGCCTCCAAGCGAACCTAAGTGTTTTTGCTTGGACACATTCTGATATGTGCGGAATTTCCCCCACTATTGCGAGTCATATGTTGAACATAGACCCAAAGTACATTCCTGCAAAACAGAAAAGGAGAGGCATGGACCCGAGAGGTCCGCTGCTCTCAGAGAGGAGGTGGACAAACTCAAAGCCAATGGGTTCGTCCGCGACGCCCTCTACCCTGAATGGGTGTCCAACCCTGTGCTAGTAAGGAAAGCGAACGGGAAGTGGAGAACTTGCATTGATTACTCTGATTTGAACAAAGCATGCCTGAAGGATAGTTTCCCTTTACCCAGAATCGACCAGCTCGTCGACTCTACTGCTGGACACGAGTTATTGTCATTTATGGATGCGTACTCAGGATACAATTAGATCCCGATGCACATTCCAGACCAAAAACACACCAGTTTTGTCATAGAAGTGGGGCTATATTGCTATGTAGTAATGCCTTTCAAATTGAAAAACACAGGAGCAACTAATCAACGTCTAGTGAATCGAATGTTTAAAGACCAGATTAGTAGAATGATGGAAGTCTATGTGGATGACATGCTCGTGAAGTCACGATAGTCAAACAACCACATTCGAGAATTAGCAAAGATCTTTGATATACTTAGACATTATGGGATGAAGATCAATCCTTTGAAATGTTCCTTTGGCGTTGCGTAAGGAAAGTTTTTGGGTTTTATTGTGAATGCGTGGGGAATCGAAGCTAACCCGGAAAAGATTCAAGCTATTCGAGACATACAAGTGCCAAAATTTTTAAAACAAGTGCAAAGCTTGAATGGGAAGGTGGCCGCGCTGGGTCGATTCATATCCAGCGCCACAGATAAGTGTATCCCATTCTTCGATGTAATAAAGAAAGGAAAGAGAAATTTCGAGTGGACATCCGACTATGAGGAAGCATTCCAAGTTCTGGTAAGGCATTTGGAAAGTCCCCCGATACTGTCAAAACCGGTAGACCATGAGATGTTGTACGTGTACTTGGCTTTATCCCAACATGCTATTAGTACGGCTCTGGTTCGTGAGGAGGACTGAGTTCAGAAGCCGGCGTACTATGTCAGTAAACATTTAACGGGGGCAAAAAGAAATTATCCTATGATTGAGAAACTAGCCTATTGCTTGGTGGTTGCATCACGCAAGCTCCGACCATACACACTTAATCAATGTTTATGCCGATCAACCCTTGCGGCAGGTACTCGAACGACTAAAAACTTCTGAAAGGATGTTAAAATGGAATATCGAGTTAAGTCAGTTCGATATTACCTACCTGCCATGAAGGGCCATACAAGGGCAAGCACTAGCAGACTTTATTGCTGAATTCACCATGTCAGACGAATCAGATGGTAACAATGTCATACATCCCATTCGATGGAAGATGTATACTGATAGGGCATCTAACGACCATCGCTCGGGGGCTGGCATAGTTCTTGTGACTATTGAAAACCGATCAGTTTGTTATGCTTTGAAGCTCGAATTCCTAGTGAATAATAACGAAGCCGAGTATGAAGCATTTGTTGCTGGCTTGAGACTTATCAGAGAACTGGGGGTAAAATCGGTTGAAATCTTTTACGACTCACAACTGGTAGTGCACCAGGTGCGGGGAGATTATCATGTAGACATAGACTTGCCCCATACCTTGCACGGGTTCAAGAGCTGCTAGCAAATCTGGAATATTATGATATTTCGCATGTTCCGCTTGAACAAAACAGAGAAGCCGATTCATTGGCAAAATTTGCGAGCACTGGCGATCCCCAGCAAATGGGATTGGTTGCCGTTGAAACCCTGCATGCTTCGAGTATAAATATGATGGAGGTAGATTTTGTGTTAGAAAAAAAGATCGAGAAGGAATCATGGATGACTCCATTCAAGCAATACTTGCTACACGGGATCTTGTCCGAAAGAAGGAGCGAAAGACGACAAGTCATTCGTAAGGCTTTGCGATATGTAATGCATGACGAAATAATGTATCGGATGGGATTCTCGACCCCCTTACTCCGGTGCATTGCCCATGGTGAGATAAAACGAGTCCTGAAGGAAGTCCATGCGGTGCTGGAGGGCAAACATTAGCAAAGAAAATCCTCCGCTACGGTTACTTTTGGCCAACTGTAAATCGGGATGCTGCAGACTATGTAAGAAGATGTGACGAATGCCAGAAATATGCAAAAATCCCGAGAGCTCCGCCGACGAAACTCACACAAATGGTTAGTTCCTGCCCGTTTGCGATGTGGGGGATCGACATAGTCGGTTCTTTGCCATATCCAAAGGTGGTGCAAAATACATGATAGTTGCAGTCGATTACTTTACTAAGTGGGCAGAAGCAGAGCCTTTGGCCACGATCAATACGAAAAAGGTCATTAATTTCGTTGTATGAAACATTATATGCCGTTTTGGCCTTCCACGAGCTATCATTACAGAAAATGGAACTCAATTCAAAAGCAAAGAATTCAAAGAGTTTTGCCAAAGACATGGCATTGAGAAAAAGTTTACAGCAGTTGCTCATCCAAAAGCCAATGGACAAGTGGAAGCAGTGAACAAAATAATTAAGTCCATATTAAAAAAGCGTTTGGAAAAGGCTAGAGGCAAGTGAGTGGATGAACTTCCTACAGCGCTTTGGGCATATAGAACCATCCACAAGTCCGCGACTAGCCACACTCCATTCTTATTGGCATATGGCATGGAAGCTGTTATACCCGTAGAGCTTGAAGTTCCATCACACCGGGTAACATATTGTGACCCTGAGTCTAATCGGGATCTTTTGCTGGAATTACTGGACTTCATTGATGAAAACGTAAAGAAGCTGATTTAAGAGCGACCACATACAGACACCGAGTCGCTCGATATTATAATGAAAAGGTCCAGCCGAGAATCTTTGATGTGGGTGACCTCGTTTTGAAACGAGTTTTCCCGGTCCCATCGCATATGAATCTCGCATGGGAAAGTCCATATGTCATTGAACAGAAGCTTGGAGAGGGAACTTTCAAGCTAGCGAACGTCGATTGTGCGACATTCCCCGAGCATGGAATAGCGATGCGACATTATTATACTTAGTATATTTCTTTCATATTTTAGTTGCAATTATTTCCAGCATATTTTTATTCTTAGTTTTCTGCATGTAATAAGACAATTTAGCTTGTCTTCATTAATAAAGGCTTGAAGCCATCTTTTCCATGATTATTGATGTTTCTATGTATGATAATTCTATGGCAAACCACTAGAGTTACATTATTCTTTCAGACGTACGAACGCGTACGAACACCCCAAAATCTCCAAGTCCCTTAAGTGTGGACTGGAGTACTTTGAGTCCCCTGAGTGCGGACCAGAGTATAAACAACTCAAAATCTCTAAGTCCCTTGAGTGCGGACTGGAGTACTTTAAGTCCCCTGAGTGCGGACTAGAGTATAAACGACCTAAAACTCTCCAAGTCCCCTGAGTGCGGACTGGAGTACTCTGAGTCCCCTGAGTGCGGACCAGAGTATAAATGACTTGAAATCTCCAAGTCCCCTGAGTGCGGACTGGAGTATTCTGAGTCCCCTGAGTGCGGACCAGAGTATAAACGACTTAAAAAACCTCTAAGTCCCCAGAGTGCGGAATGGAGTCCTCTGAGTCCCCTGAGTGCGGACCAAAGTGTAAACGACTTAAAATCTCCAAGTCCCCTGAGTGTGGACTGGAGTACTCTGAATCCCCTGAGTGCGTATTGGAGTATAAACGGTTTGAGATTCTCTAAGACCCCGGAGTGCGGACTAGAATACAAGTGACTTGAAGTCATCAAGTCCGCGACATACAGACTAAAAATTATTCTAAGTACCTCAATCATGGAATAAAGGATATACAATTCCAAATAATTTCCGACTTATATGAAGATGAATTGAGGAGTTTATGTAACACACAATAGCTTGGATTTCGACCACGATTATACAGAAAGCTGAACGATAAAAGTCTTTTCAAAGACAAAAGAACTAAGCTTTAGTTATCCAAAATAAGGTTCTACTACAACTCCTCCAAAACTCGGAGTTAAAAGTCTATTTACATTGACTACGAAATAAATAAAAATAATTACTAATCTAAACTAACTCTCATTGAATGAGAGTAACAATTACTTCTTTGATTTCTTCGATTTCTTTCCCTCCTTCGTCTTCTCAAATGACTCCTCTCCCATGCATTTTCCCTTGGAAATTTTCCTTGATGGGGAGGTAACAACCGAGGAAGTACGTGGGACCTCCTGTGGCCTGGACCTACCAGGGAGGGTGACCTTCAAAGGCTTGTTGAAAGGATCGTCTAGTTCCTTGACTCGGGGATCGACTTTGATTTCAACCGTCCTTTTCTTTTCCTTCACGAGCTGCTCCTTCATGCTCATTTTAGAAGTGTGCTCAGAGGCGCTTTTAATCTCAACTTCATAACTACCTTCGACAGGGGATGATGTCTCAGACTTATCCTCATCAAGCGCCTCAATCACTTGAGCATCTGGACCGGGAGTCTCTCCCTCGTGAGTGGCCTCGCTTATTTTCCCCTTCTCCTCCCTGGCGTCATCGCTCCTTGGAGTAGGTTCGGGATCATAACGGGTTGCGCAAAATCACAGGAAAAAAACATTAGAATACAATAATCTTACGCCGAAAACGATGGCTCTATGAACTTTGAAAAAGAAGAGTTATGTACCGGCTTCTTGCTGGATCTCAACCGTCCAGGGAGTGTGACCCTCCGGAATGGGAAATAGAATGTGGATACCGAGACCAAGGTCTTTTGGGTCATAATGAGCATGTTGTTCGAATGGATCGAGTACTGGCCGGTCAGCCGATTGAGTAGGAGGAAAGACCGAAGACTCGGTTCCAGACAGACCGACAATGATGTCTTTTCCTTTGGATGAGGGGGAACCTTTGCAGTAGAGTGCCTTCGCTGCAGACCAGTCCAAAGGCTCGTTCTCCCTAAGAAATTCTTTCACCAAGGCCTCCTCATCAACCTCTTCGGTGCCCAGCTCGACCTTCCTAATCTTTATCAAAGTCTCCCATGCCTCAGCTAGAGATTCAAGGTAGCCTTCGCCAAGAAAAGTTAAATCCCGATGCATGATGACACGGGTGTTGAATTCTGCTATCAGTGGGTCAAACATGCACTTAATCTCTTCCCTGCTAGCCTCTTTAGCCGCCTTTAGGCGAGAGTCAATCTCTATGGATGCTATTTTCTTGCCCTCTTCACGGGCTTCATCCTTCAGCATCCCGACCTTAGAAAGCTCGTCGTCGAGCTTTGCCTTCAGAAGTCGCGTAGCGAAGATCTCATCGCAATATCGTTGCGACTCTTCCTGGCAGTAGTTTTCTCCTCTCTTTCTTTGCGGAGTTGATCTTCCAGCTCTTTGACTCGAAGGGTAAATGCATCCCTATCCTTTTGCACTGAATCCTTCTCTAAAGCCAGGGCCCCACAGCATTGGACCGCCTCGTTCATTTCTTTCTTATGAGTTGACTCTAGACGATTAACGGCCTCCGCAGTATCTTTAGCACTCTGTTGGACGACTTCAAGTTGAGGCTTGTGCATAGAGAGCTCTTCGTACTGAGCTTTGATAAAGTCTTTATCATGGATAGCCTCAAGCTTCAGGCGATCAATTTCATGTTGACGCTCAACAGAGACTTTTGAGACTTTTTCGGCTAAGTGGATAAATGCATCATGCTGGACATAGACGTCATTAGTATAAGCAATAGCACTTTGTTTGACATGTCCTGGAATCTGGTGAATCGCCGGGAGAAATTTTAAGCCATCAAAGCATATCTTTGGGAACATGGGTTTAAGCTCAACAAGTCATTCTGCTACTGATGGAGAAGATACAGGAGCGAGAGGAGTCTGCTTGGAGACTACAGGTGTTCTGTAGGGATCTCGAGATTGTCTGGTACTAGATGAACCGGAGTGGTGATCCCAATGGGACTTACGCTGGGACCCCTTATGTGCAGACTTCTCTTTACTTTGCTCCGACTGAGGAGGAGGATCGCGAGGGTAGAAGGACTGACTATAAGTTTTTCTTCGGTAGGATGATTCTCGGCTGTGCTAGTCTCGATCGTCGGAGTCATCTCTATCTCGACGTATGCTGGAACCCGAATCATGGCCGAAGTGGTGAAAAATAGATGAACCACGGAGACGGTCAAGTCCATGTGTACGTTCCATGTCACCTGCACAGAATTTAAATAACGACAAGTCAGCAAAGAGTAGAGTAATGGCAGAAATTTAAGTGCAAGGTGAAGTGCACATGTTTGTGTGTATCCTAATGCTCCCCCCGATGAACCAGTTTCTTTATTTCTGCTAATAGGAGTTTTTACTCCCTGGTTTGGGCTTGAGCGCTTGTATCACCTCTCATGGACGAATGAAGCTTAAGGGCCTCTGGATCGTCGAAACCATAGTTGAGCAGATCATCAGGAATGGTGAGGTTTGACAGACCTTTCAGAGAAATTTCTAAGTGTCGAGGGGAAGGCTCTCTCTCCACTGGAATAAGAGTGACTTTAGAAGTTCCACCCACTTTCTTCTTCCTCCACTTATAGGTCAATTTCTTCTTTCCCTTTGAAGGGGAAGGTGTCGTTTCGATGTCATGAACCTCGACTACCGGGTCCCGAGTGGGACTAACATTTTCACCCGGTACTTCGGGTGTCTTTCCTTCTCTAATCTCCCCCTCCTCTGGTGTGTCAGGGGAATTACGCGATGAAGACCTAGCCTGCTTTTTTCCTTTGCCCGAATGCGGATTAAGGATCTTAAGGCAGAAATAACACTAGAGGGGGGGGGGGGTTGAATAGTGTTTTAAAGAATATATGAACTGTATGACTAAATTAAAACTTTCAACACAAATCTAAACAGAATTCTAACACAGAATGATCACAGAACATATAACAAATGCAAATAGTAAAGTAAAGCAAGTAAAAGGAAAGAACACACCGGATTTTATACTGGTTCGGAATCCTCCTACATCCAGTCCTGCACCAAGGCAATATCATTGTACAGATTTTTATAAGCCAATATCCAAATTACAACCCTCAATTTCTAAGGCCTTGAGGAACCCTCCTATCTCCGAGTCTGAGGTAAACTCTCTTGATTTACGGGACACAAGATCACCCTAATACTTCTTAATAACAATCCTTTTGAATGGATAGACTCTATGGACTTTTTGAATACAAATTAATCCTATAACTCTGAATAGCACTTTGATCTTTAGTAGAATGATGGAGAATCAAATAGAGAGAGTATCTAAATGATTTCCTATTGAGAAATTGGCAGAATGATGGCACGATCGTGAAAATATGAAGTTTTATGGATATGGAATGGTGGAGAAGAAAGAGTGAAGAAAATAAGAAAGTAGTTATTAAAAAATTCATTTTGGAAGCCTTTATATAGATGCACAACAGTCATAACCATTGGCGAAAGGTTTTCGAACGAATGGACACTTCTTTTGAAAATTGAATTTTGAATCCAACTGTCACCATGTCGACATGGGGTATCCCCTTATGTCGACATCCCTTAGTTCAAAATTATAGAGATGTTGTTTTGTAAAGGCATTTGAATTTAAAACAAGTTGAAACTTCTCTGAAGCAAAGTAAAGTGTTTAAACAATATTTTGAGATAGAGAATGAATATAAAACATTATTTTAAATATATATATATAATTGATATATACCGTCAATTATATAAGTAATATTTAAAATCAGAATAAGTTTTGATGTTTTAAAAATTGTAGTTTTTAAAATCAGAATAGAGGAATATTTCAAGGCCAAAACAAAGTTTGAAAATCTTTTTGAAAACATGATTTTGAAAGCTAAATCATTTTGAAAACAGATTTAAAAACATTTTGAAAAATCTATTCAAACTGAAATTGCAAGAACCTTCCTACAGAGCTCCTCCATAGGACTCGAGAACTTATATAAAGTAGTTTAAATGATTTTGATTTTCGTGGGTTTGTAAGCCACTTGTCGTAGGTTTGTAAGCTACTTGTCGTGGGTTTGTAAGCCACTGGTTTCGATAAAAATTGGGTTCCATCCCAAAAGAAAATTGGAAGAAAGATGAGAGTGCTATTATGAAGTTTTAACAAAATACTAGACACTTATCTTAAGATCTTGAAATCTTGATTCTCTAGAGTCTTGAATCTTGAATCTCTAATCTTCACCTTGATGCTTGAGTCTTTATACTGATCAGTCATCGATGATACCTGCATATACTTCCTATATATATATATCTATCTATATGGAAATGTTAGTATATATTTTATAATGTAAATTATAATAACTATATAAGGTTGTTGTCATCAAAACATCATCAACTCAGTTCCTAACAATCTTCCCCTTTTTGATGATGACAACCTTTATTTGTAATATATTCTTACCATACCATAACTCCCCCTTACTTCGTGATTTCTTCTTAAGACTACAACTTCCCCTTACTCCATGACTCCCCCTTACACCAAGCGCATATATTTTTTATAACTTTCTCCCCCTTTGTCATCAACAAAAACTATTGACTACTTAAGAATTCAAGAATGATTAATATGAACAAATAATATGTATAGAACAAGCATGAAACAATGAGTATAAGTGAACACATTTTAGTTATTACAACTTATATAAGAACATTCATAAACATGAACAAACAAAACAATTTAAAACAAAGAATAAAATGAAAGTACGCTTTAATGGCTATCCTTAACTATAGGAGACTTATGAATCGAACAATTGGGGTAGTGGAGACAAAAGTTTCCACTTGTACTCTTTCGGTCTGATTTACAACCAGCATAATCAGCATCACAATATGATATTAAATCAAAAGTATTATTTTTAGAATAAAATAAACCATAATCTAAAGTGTATTTTACATATCTTAAAATTCTTTTTAACAGCTTTTAAGTAAGTTTCTTTAGGTTGTGATTGGTATCTTGCACAGAGACAAACACTATGCATAATATCAGGACGACTCGCTGTTATATAGAGTAGCGAACCAATCATTCCCCTATATAAAGTTTGATCAATATCTTTTGATTTATCTTCTTTACTTAAACCTACATTTGTTGACATTGGAGTTGGTTTCCCACTAGAGGTGCTTAAACCAAATTTATTGATTAAGTCTTTAGCATATTTTTCTTGACTTATGAAGATTCCATTTTCTAGTTGTTTAATTTGAAGTCCTAAGAAGAAACTAAATTCTCCCATGTGACTCATTTCAAATTCTTTAGTCATTATATCTGAAAATTCTTTATTCATTATGTTATTAGTTGATACAAAGATTATATCATCTACATATATTTGAACCAGTTGAATATCTTGATTATTTCTTTTAATAAAAAGTGTTGTATCTACTTTACCAATTTCAAAACTAGATTGAAGTAAATAAGATCTTAGTCTTTCATACCAGGCTCTAGGAGCTTGCTTTAGACCGTATAGAGCTTTCTTTAACTTGTATACATGGTTTGGAAATTTATTATCTTTAAAAAGTGGAGGTTGTTCAACATAAACATCTTCTTTTACAAAACCATTTAGAAAAGCACTTTTAACATCCATTTGATATAATTTGAAATTATTATAAATAGCGAAAGCAAGTAGAATCCTTATAGCTTCTAATCTTGCTACGGGGGAAAAGGTTTCATCATAGTCAATTCCTTCTTCTTGACAATAACCTTGCGCGACTAAACGAGCTTTATTTCTTATGACCTCACCGAGTTCATTCATTTTATTTTTATAAACCCATTTAGTTCCAATTATACTTTTATCCTCAGGTTTGGGAACAAGTTCCTATACATCATTTCTGGTAAATTGATTCAATTCTTCTTGCATAGCAAGAATCCATGAATCATCAGACGATGCTTCCTTTGGATTTTTAGGTTCAATTGTTGATATAAAGGCTACATTACTCATACTACTTAATTGATTTCTAGTTCTTACTACAGATTCAATATTTCCTAAAACATTTTCTATAGGATGATCTTTTGGTATTTTAAATCTCTTATTAGGTTGATTTATTTCACTAATAGTTTCATTAGATTGATTTAAATTTATAAAATCTTCTTCATCATCTATTTGTACAATATCTTTAAGATTTTCATCAAAAGATACATGCATAGTTTCTTCAATAGTATTAGTTTTTAAATTAAGAACTCTAAATGCTTTGCTTCTATTAGAATAACCAATAAAGAATCCTTTATCAGCTTTTGGTTCAAATTTATCTAAATTATCTTTTGTATTAAGTATAAAACATTTACTCCCAAAGACTTTAAAATAAGCAACTATAGGTTTCTTATTATAAAGTAATTCGTATGGAGTTTTATTTGTTAATGGTCTAATTAAAATTCTATTTAATATATAACAAGCTGTAACAACTGCTTCAGCCCAAAAATGTTTAGGTAAATTACTATCAGAAAGCATTGTACGAGCACACTCTTGAATCGTTCTATTCTTACGTTCTACTACTCCGTTTTGTTGTGGAGTTCTTGGAAATGAAAAGTTGTGAGTAATTCCCTTTTTAGTACAGAAATTCTCAAAATTTTCATTTTCAAATTCATCACCGTGATCACTTCGAATAGTTTTAATTTTGAAAGAATGTTGTTTTTGAATTCTTTTAGAAAAGTTTTTAAATATTTCAAAAGCATCACTTTTATGTT
Organism: Allium cepa; assembly: GCA_030765085.1. NCBI lineage: Eukaryota > Viridiplantae > Streptophyta > Magnoliopsida > Asparagales > Amaryllidaceae > Allium > Allium cepa. The sequence goes on along the minus strand of CM060928.1, from coordinate 407,906,880 downwards.
TTAAAAAGATTGTCCAAGTATATCTTGAATAATCATCTACTATAACAAAAACATATTTACTATGGTTAATTGATTGAACTTGAGATGGACCAAATAAATCTAAATGAAGTAATTCTAGAGGACTAGAGGTAGAAATAGCATCTTTTAATTTAAATGAACTTTTCTTAAGTTTTCCTAATTGACAAGCATCACAAATACTATCTACTTTAAAGTTTAACTTGGGTAGACCTCTAACTAAGTCAAGTTTTGATATCCTAGATAATAATTTGAAATTCAAATGGCCAAATCTTTTATGCCAAATCCAAGGGTCACTTGTATTAGCCAAAAGACATAGATTATCATTTGAAATTTTCATACTAAGGATATAAATATTTTTCTTCCTAATACCTTCAAAAATTATATTAGACTTATCATCTTCAATGTGACATTTATCTTTTCCAAATTTAATTTTAAAACCTTTATCGCAAAGTTGACTTATACTAAGCAGATTATGTTTTAAGTTCCTAACTAATAAAACATCAGAAATAAGTAAAGTTTTAGAGTTACCGACATTGCCGACGCCAACCACATATCCTTTAGAGTTTTCACCAAAATTGACTAATCTACCATCTTGATAAGTAACGTCCTTGAGTATCTCGGGATTTCCAGTCATGTGCCTCGAACAGCTACTATCAAGTATCCATTTATCTTTCTCAATTTGCATAGTTTGTCCATTGGGTGTTGATTCGTCAAAAGCCATATAACATGTCTGTCCCTGCATAACACACCAATTCGGTAGATAACTTGATTTTTCAAAATAACAATATGCAGACTTATGATACTTTGATGAAATGCATAGATTCAAAACAGTTTTAACACAATTTTCCAAAAATGCCATTTTTATATTTTTCAAGTTTCAGATTATGAAAATAATGAAAACCAATGCTCTGATACCAATTGTTAGGGATGCGGATTAAGGATCTTAAGGCAGAAATAACACTAGAGGAGGGGGGTGAATAGTGTTTTAAAGAATATATGAACTGTATGACTAAATTAAAACTTTCAACACAAATCTAAACAGAATTCTAACATAGAATGATCACAGAACATATAACAAATGCAAATAGTAAAGTAAAGCAAGTAAAAGGAAAGAACACACCGGATTTTATACTGGTTCGGAATCCTCCTACATCCAGTCCTGCACCAAGGCAATATCCTTGTATAGATTTTTATAAGCCAATATCCAAATTACAACCCTCAATTTCTAAGGCCTTGAGGAACCCTCCTATCTCCGAGTCTGAGGTAAACTCTCTTGATTTACGGGACACAAGATCACCCTAATACTTCTTAATAACAATCCTTTTGAATGGATAGACTCTATGGACTTTTCGAATACAAATTAATCCTATAACTATGAATAGCACTTTGATATTTAGTAGAATGATGGAGAATCAAATAGAGAGAGTATCTAAATGATTTCCTATTGAGAATTTGGCAGAATGATGGCACGATCTTGAAAATATGAAGTTTTATGGATATGGAATGGTGGAGAAGAAAGAGTGAAGAAAATAAGAAAGTAGTTATTAAAAAAATTCGTTTTAGAAGCCTTTATATAGATGCACAACAGTCATAACCATTGGCGAAAGGTTTTCGAACGAATGGACACTTCTTTTGAAAATTGAATTTTGAATCCAACTGTCACCATGTCGACACGGGGTATCCTCTTATGTCGACATCCCTTAGTTCAAAATTATAGAGATGTTGTTTTGTAAAGGCATTTGAATTTAAAACAAGTTGAAACTTCTCTGAAGCAAAGTAAAGTGTTTAAACAATATTTTGAGATAGAGAATGAATATAAAACATTATTTTAAATATATATATATATATAATTGATATATACCGTCAATTATATAAGTAATATTTAAAATCAGAATAAGTTTCGATGTTTTAAAAATAGAAGTTTTTAAAATCAGAATAGAGGAATATTTCAAGGCTAAAACAAAGTTTGAAAATCTTTTTGAAAACATGATTTTGAAAGCTAAATCATTTTGAAAACAGATTTAAAAACATTTTGAAAAATCTATTCAAACTGAAATTGCAAGAACCTTCCTACAGAGCTCCTCCATAGGACTCGAGAACTTGCACAAAGTAGTTTAAATGATTTTGATTTTCGTGGGTTTGTAAGCCACTTGTCGTAGATTTGTAAGCTACTTGTCGTGGGTTTGTAAGCCACTTGTCGTAGGTTTGTATGCTACTTGTCGTGGGTTTGTAAGCCACTGGTTTCGATAGAAATTAGGTTCCATCCCAAAAGAAAATTGGAAGAAAGATGAGAGTGCTATTATGATGTTTTAACAAAATACTAGACACTTATCTTGAGATCTTGAAATCTTGATTCTTTAGAGTCTTGAATCTTGAATCTCTAATCTTCATCTTGATGCTTGAGTCTTTATACTGATCATTCTTCGATGATACCTGCATATACTTCCTATATACATATATGTATATATATATATATATATCTATATGGAAATGTTAGTATATATTTTATAAAGTAAAGTATAATAACTATATAAGGTTGTTGTCATCAAAACATCATCAACTCAGTTCCTAACAGCCTGTAGGGAGGCTTATTCGGCGACCTTCTGCCAGAAACCCAAACTTAGTGAGCGATTCATTTTAAATGAGAGTTCTGATGTCCCGGTCTTCGGTAGGAATGGCTCGGATAGCTTCGACAGCTTCAGAATATCCGGTGCCTTCGGGACGTGGGTTAATACTTGAAAAAATAGAGGAAGAGTTAGAAAAGGTGCAGCTTCCGCCAAACACGAGTATGATCCAGAAAAAAGGCTTACTTCCTTCCACCTATCTCTTCGCAAAGAAGGGAGGACAACGCACATAGAACCACTCCTACTTATACGGGGCAAACTTGTTCCATGCCCCAGTTCAGATTTGATACTTGCTATGCGGCTCGAGGAACATAAAAGATGGGATATCTGACTGTCTCTTGAAGCGATAGATATACCGGATACCGTTGGGAGTCGGAAGCCTGAAAAGGACACTCATAAAGAGAATTGCAAGTGCCGTATATGAATGCGTGGCTATTTGGATGTAATTGCGACGAGGCGATCTCGATATACTCTAAAAGGTCGTGAAGAAAGGAGTTGAATGGTGGCACGCTACCGATCCAACACATGAATCTATTGCCGGCTGTATATCCTACTGGGGGCAAGTGAGGATGATCCTGCCTCGATGAAACTAACACATTGTCGAAAGGAATCCCGTGAATTGAGCATATACGACGAAGCGTGCTTTTGTTAATCTTCGAGGCTTGGGATCGATCGAATCATCTAAAAAGATCGCTGCATCCAGGGCATCGGAAGCCAAGTCGACAGATGCGGTCGCGGGGCTCGGCATGTCTTGTACAAGAGTAGTTGATGGATTTGAAGTTCCAACTACTTCTTTTGTCACGACCCGAACTCGATGTCCAACAAACAACATCAAATTCGTTTCGCGGGAGCTTGTAACACCATTAAATGATAAATAACACAGCGGAAATAAAAGATGATATCACTGATATAACATGAAAACAATATCCGATACATCAATTTGATACAATGATAATCATCTACATCATAGAATATACAACATAGAATACAACGGAACACGATACAATATGAAATAAGTCTTCTCAGAATATAATACTGCAACTCTGATCCAAAAAGCTCTAAAGACAGAGCTTCAAAACTCCTATCTCGATCCACCATCAATATTGCACCAAGCTAAGCAAGTCTCATCCATATCCAAAAGCCAAACTAGCTCCAGATGATCTACTGAACCTAATTATCTGAAAAACCAAACTCTAGACTGCCCGTGTAGAAAATTTTGAGCACCCAGAGTTTAGGAAAGAAACAATAAATTATGGATCAGTCGTGGGACTGGTGTGAGCAAACAAAAACAGTTTATCTTTAAAAACAGACAACGAAATATTTTAAAATCAATTCGTAATGCTTTTTAGAAATGAGACTACCATAAGGCCTCCCGCACACACACACAATGCAAATGCAGAATCGGAGGAGATTTCTCCTTATGATGGTCAAAGATGCTTGATACACATTAAAAAAAAACATTTGATATTATTACTAGTGCATAGTGTAGGAAAACATTTCAAAAGTAAAGATATAAATCTTAGCCAACATAGACATTTCGAACTATGCCTACTATAGCCACCATCCAAACAGTGGGGCGCCACCATAAGTAGATGGCAGGTAATACAACTAATACCGTACAAGGCTCGTATTGGATGAATGGATTTTTCCAACAAATGGTCAGGCCAAGGAACTTCCCATTTCCACATGGAAACGCTTTTGGAAGGACGCCCCGAGAACCCAACTGGATCTCTGCCAAACAAGGCCGGCTACCCCCCATCCCGGGGAATAAGAAACCTCAGATATACCACTCCCGGTCCTTTGGGACCTTTAAACGAGAGCTCTCTAACCAACATCACACAATGATAAATAAAGTGTTTCAACATGAGTAAGTATCTGGGCTCCATACCATGATACTACCCTTTTCCATAAGGAATGGTCATACCCTAGGGAAGCTATCCCTGAAAACCTTGCCGCACAATTCCTGTTTCGACCATTTCCGGTTTGTGAGGCTTGACAAAGTCTCGTCCACAAAGCCACGCTTTATACAAAAGCTGTGCTTTGGGTCAACAAATGATCATAGAAATGATCACAAAGATAAAAGATCAAACAAATGATCATATCACAAATGATCAACACAATGATCATTTCACAGCAACACTCAGCATGTCACATTACCAAATTGGGAATATATCGCTGACAACCTTCAACTACATAACCTCTGAGCTCGTACGTCTCAGAGAAGGGTGTTAAGCTAAAAGAATAAATTCTCCGCCACCAACAGAAATATATTTGAAAGAAATCGGCTTTATATCTCAATTTGTAATGTCATACATACTATCCATACAAGTCTGTTCCGGGCTCGAACAGAACCGAAGGCACTTACAAAGAAGTCCTTGCAATCCGGATATCCACAATCCTGATCGGATTCCCCATCACATATGGAGAACTCTATACCGGAGCAACTCGGTGCAGAGTCAATCGACAGGTCATCCTATCGCTCTCGCAAATACCCGGTCTTCAACACCGGTCTTCAAATGCTATCCATAACGACGTATCACATACTCGGAATGGGTTATACGACCCAAAGGTCTTTTCCCGGCTAACCCGAATAGTGAGCGCAAAATTTAAAACATATGGATATGAGATTTCGATTAAGTCACAACTTAATAATTCCAAAGTTTCTTTCAAATGGTTTAAACCAATTACCATTTCAAATCTTTTAAACAAAAAGATTTATTTCACAAAGTTCACTTAGTTTCACAAAGATTCATTTACGGATTTCAAAACAATTTCCGTTTCAATTGGATTAACTCATTTAAATCTTTAAATCAAAGATTTATCTCATAGCTTTCAAAACTTATTTCCAAAGATTCATTCATAACTTGGAAAATCATTTTCGATTCAAACTTGAAATCTCTTTAATATAAATTGGAAGTTCATTACTCATATGAAAGCTTTTCATCACTTAGAAAGAATAGTTTTATTTTGGAAAAACCCCGATTCCATTTATACAAGTTACAATCTTTAATTCGAATTTTCAAATCAACGCTTAAAAATGGTTTAAACCCGTATAACTTGTAAAGTCCTTTTTTAAATCATAAATACTGAATATAGAATTCAATCTCAGATTTCTTTTGAATTTCAATCTAAATCCGATTTTTTAAATTCCAAATCTTTATTAGTTATTCAAAAATAACTTTTATTCTTAAAACAGCTTTTCAAAAGCTTTTCCACATTAAAACTTAATTTATTTCCAAAAATATTTGAATTAAAAATTCAAATTCAAACTTATTTAAAAATCTGTGACTTAACCGATTTCCTCGTGAAATCCATATTTGTGTGTGTATAGTGTGGTCCAAGGATTTTACACAATAGTGCACAACATCAATCATCACAAATATATCAATATCGATAAGCGATATAATCCATAACGCTCTATTCACAGATTCATAGAGAAATAAACTTATCAATCACAGAGATTCATCATTACGATTCGATGTGGGTTTCGGATAACCAACTGGAATCCGATTCCTTGTCGCATCGAAATTCAAATGTCGTATACAGGTCAAGGGTTTACAGAATAAAATCACCAATCATAATCCAGCACAGGGTAAATCAAATCTCACACATCACAATTTCAAAACAGAAATATCAATTCATTTTACAACAAATCTGATATCCTACTTACACAATCCATAAGCAATCATCCTTAATTCTTATTGTAATTAATTCAAATTTTATTTTATTTACTTAGAATTAATCACTTAACCCTGTTCAATTTATCATTAGTTATCAATTAATCACTCATCTCATTTCAAATTAGTTAATTAACAAATCAATTTTCAATCAATTATCTTAATTAACTACTAATTAGAGATTAATTTACTTTGATTATCTGATTAACAATTCGTAATTACAAACAAAGTAAACCCTTAATAATATCTATTTGTCTTAATTAACATTTTAGAATCTCTTTCAAACTTTGAAATCAAATTATCACTAAATTAAAAACTTTAATGGTAAATAAATTTCCACACTTGTTTGTTTTACATTAATTACTAAATTAAAGTATTAATTGAATTCTAAAATTTTGTTAAGTATTCTTCTTAACTCATGAACTGGTAACAAAGGCTTAACTTATAATTGGCATGCATTAATTGGCCATTAATATTAAAACTTGTTTTAAACAGTTCGCATGTTACTATTAGTTTGCAGGTTGAAAAATCAACCTGAGCAAGATTTTGTTTTTAACACTGCAGTTGAAGAAAATTACCCGAGTCTCACCCCTTTTATCTCGAGTAGCCCCGCGCGTTCCTCTCATGTTTCCCCGAGACCTCCTCTCCCACTCGTTCGTTCTTCTTCTTCTTCTTTTTTTTTCTTTAACTTTTCTTTTAAAATAAAATACTGCAGTTGAAAAAAAAAACAAACCAAGGCACTCCCCTATTTACTCAGTTTCACATTCTTCTTCCCACCACCTCAGAAACCATCAGATACACGTTTGCACGTGTACGTGCACAACCACGCTTTCCATCACTTAGCGACGACGAACTCACCAGCACATCACAAACGATCCCCAGCCTCGATTCGCACACCCCAAAATCCAAAGTCATTGCTAAATCGAAACCGAGCCACTGATGCGAAACTGGAGCAAAAGCCATCATCATGAAATCGCACGCTCCTCCTCCTCTGACCACCTGAACGTCACCACCCTCCGGCCTCGTCTCTGGCAAACCCCAAACTAGCCTTCCCTGAGTGTCGTTACACTCGATCAACTGTAGAGGCTTCAGCGATCAAATTTCTACGCCCCACCAAAACTAGGTTTACGAACTTAAACCACTCACCGTCGCCAACACCGTGGTCTAACCACCACTCCATTATTTTTCCCGGACGCGCCAATCACCCTCTACCTCCATGTGGGAGCCCATTCCCCAAAACCTCTCCGGCCGCCTGAATTTCATAAAAACCCAATCCCAGTTCATCTATGAACTGGTCCTTCATCTTAGCCCTAAAAATCATGATGCTTGCTTTAAAATTCATATTACAGTATGAGGATCCAATCTTCATATCTGAATTCGACAATTAAACATCCTGAAATTTAACTTATTAAGAGCTTTGCTCAGTTATGTTAATTTCCAAAAGCATAGATAAGTTATTTTGATTCGAAATGATTTTCAACACTTAGTTCATGAGCAAACAACAATTTTTGTTTTGATCTTAAGTCTAAACAGTTAATAGGTCAAGAGAAATTAATTTTTTCTTTCTAGAGTTTAAACAAAGAATATACATATATGAACAAAACCTGCATACCATTCATTTTCCAGAAAACTCATACATAGATATATATATATATATATATATATATATATATATAAACACCACCATACTTATTCACTGATATGCAAGCAATCGATTACATTTTTAAATTTCAAAAGATGAGGTTACTCACAGGTAAAAACAAAGAAGATTGTTTTTTTAAAAGATTTTGCTCACCTTTTTGTTGTACTGGAAGAACAGAGAGGAATTTTCTTTTTCTGAACAAACAGGGACTAGATGTTTCCAGGTTGCTTGAGTTTATAAATTTTTTGATGTTTGGTTTATCTTTTCCTTTCAGGCTTTGCTTATTTTCTTACTAAACGAACTAAAATAGATATGAATGTTTATATACATATATAAAGAGGTTTATACAGATAGGTTCTATCTAGTATAGGCTTACTTCTTTTGCTTGAACATGTACTTCCTTTATTTAACTAAAGATCTTGAATGTTTTGGAGGCTGAAAGGAAGTAGCCTACTTCGGCTGAGAGGATTTTGGACATGCTGAGGAGATATTGTTTTGTGCTTGGTATTAAATGCAATGGTCCTTTCTTGTTTACAAGCTTACTTTGTACATGCTTGTACAGTTCATTAATTTACTTGCTTTGTACTCGGCTGATATGATTTCAAGACTTGCTTTGTTTATGTCTAGGTATTTTGTTTTACTCTCCTATGCTATGTATTTTTTATGTATGTATTTATATTTGTATATTATTTCTTTATGTTTGCATTTGTTTTATTAACATGTTATTTGATTTTTTTCTTCTTAAGATTGATAAGTAGTTTTATTCTATTTTGTTTTAAACTTTTTATTTATAATTCAATTCAATTCATTCGCTTTGAGTTTCAAATCAATTTCAAAAGCAAATAAATATAAATTTCTTATTAAATTTGAAAAATTCAACCAAATCCATAATTTAATCAAAAATTCAATTAAATTATAAATTGAAATTCGTCTTTAAAACTGGGATCGTTACAGACTTCCCCCCTTAAAAAGAATTTCGTCCTCGAAATTCGCCAGAGAGATAACGAAGATAGATGAAAGATAGAGAAATATCTTTCCAGATCAGACTGGATATCAATTCTGCATTTGGCTTACCAAATCAGAATTATCAACAATAGATATGTGAACAAACTCCATCAACTACGAAACAATTGGGTTATCTGATCTGCGAAGTATACAGTGGTATTGGTTAGTTCGAATGGATAACTAACCGTTCATAGAATATATCGGAACCCAATAAAATAGATTCGATTACGATTTCAGATTCAAGATTTAACTCATTTACGATTTTCTGAGAAATACAACTAAGGATAGTTCTAGTGTCGAACAAAATTCGAACAATTTAATCGTAAACGAGAAGATTACCTTATAAAATTTCTTTTCCTAAATCAGCTTGTTGAGGTTGAAGAATCGTCTCTGATTGCATACACTTTCTTTACTAAAGTCTGCTTCTTTGCTGGACAGTTGTTGATCCTATGTCCCGGCTTGCGACATTTATAACATCCCGTAGATTCCTGATCTGGCCTCATAAATGGCTCTCTCAATTCTGGCTTCCAATCATTCTTGCATTTATCCAAGTAGTGACCTTTCTCCAAGCAATTGAGACAAGTAACATCCTTCTTTTTCTTCTGTATACTCTTCTTTCCGCCAAACTTCCTTTTTCTCCAATTCAGATTACTTGCATCTACATTCTCCTCCGTATCTTTCTGCTTTTCCAGAGTATCATATCTATAGCCCATATCAATTAATTCAGAAAAAGATTCCTTGACGTGAGTAGTCATCCTTTCCTGAAACTCCTTGTTCATTCCCCGAATAAACTTTTCATTCTTCTTTAACGTTGTATTCACCAATTCTGGACCAAATCGAGATAATTCAATAAATTTGTTCAAATATTCTTCAAATGAAAAACTTCCTTGCTCTAAATCCATAAACTCATGGTACACTCTAGAGATACCAGCAGACGACATATATCGCTGCTCAAACACTTCCTTGAAACGACTCCAAGTAAATTCATCTGCCGACTCATCCACGACAATAGTTTCCCACCAAACTAAAGCCTCTTCCTGGAGTTGCCAAGAAGCTATCAGTCGCATCTGATCATCTTCTAATTTTAGTCCTTTGAAAATCTTTTCGCACGATCGAATCCAGGCATGTGCTTCAATAACGGTTTCTTTGCCTGTGAATGGATTTCCACCAAGTCTAGAAAACTTTTGATATAAATCGGCCAAATTCAATTGAGATTGAATAGGAATATCTGTCGTTGCAGGGTTTTGACCAGCTAAATTAGTACTTTCCTGTCTCATATTTCGTCCTCTTCTTCCACTCATTCTTACTATCTGTAAATAGTAAGAAATCCGATTTAGGCATTCAGATGAAATATCTTAGAGAATAACAACAGATAAAGAAAATAGATTAAGAAATTTGGATTTTGGTTCCGCTGGTTGTACTCATTCTAGGGTATACTTCACCCTATCTCTAATGAGCCATCTAAGATGTTACACTCCGTAGCTAAAGTTCTTACTCAACCTTCAGCTCTGATACCAATTTGTCACGACCCGAACTCGATGTCCAAGAAACAACATCAAATTCGTTTCGCGGGAGCTTGTAACACCATTAAATGATAAATAACACAGCGGAAATAAAAGATGATATCACTGATATAACATGAAAACAATATCCGATACATCAATTTGATACAATGATAATCATCTACATCAGAGAATATACAACATAGAATACAGCGGAACACGATACAATATGAAATAAGTCTTCTCAGAATATAATACTGCAACTCTGATCCAAAAAGCTCCAAAGACAGAGCTCCAAAACTCCTATCTCGATCCACCATCAAGATTGCACCAAGCTAAGCAAGTCTCGCCCATATCCAAAAACCAAACTAGCTCCAGATGATCTACTGAACCTAATTATCTGAAAAACCAAACTCTAGACTGCCCGTGTAGAAAATTTTGAGCACCCAGAGTTTAGGAAAGAAACAATAAACTCTGGATCAGTCGTGGGACTGGTGTGAGCAAACAAAAACAGTTTATCTTTAAAAACAGACAACGAAATATTTTAAAATCAATTCGTAATGCTTTTTAGAAATGAGACTACCATAAGGCCTCCCGCACACACACACAATGCAAACGCAGAATCGGAGGAGATTTCTCCTTATGATAGTCAAAGATGCTTGATACGCATTAAAAAAAACATTTGATATTATTACTAGTGCATAGTGTAGGAAAACATTTCGAAAGTAAAGATATAAATCTTAGCCAACATAGACATTTCGAACTATGCCTACTATAGCTACCATCCAAACAGTGGGGCGCCACCATAAGTAGATGGCAGGTAATACAACTAATACCGTACAAGGCTCGTATTGGATGAATGGATTTTTCCAACAAATGGTCAGGCCAAGGAACTTCTCATTGCCACATGGAAACGCCTCTGGAAGGACGCCCCGAGAACCCAATTGGATCTCTGCCAAACAAGGCCGGCTACCCCCCTTCCCGGGGAATAAGAAACCTCAGATATACCACTCCCGGTCCTTTGGGACCTTTAAACGAGAGCTCTCTAACCAACATCACACAATGATAAATAAAGTGTTTCAACATGAGTAAGTATCTGGGCTCCATACCATGATACTACCCTTTTCCAGAAGGAATGGTCATACCCTAGGGAAGCTATCCCTGAAAACCTTGCCGCACAATTTCTGTTTCGACCATTTCCGGTTTGTGAGGCTCGACGAAGTCTCGTCCACAAAGTCACGCTTTATACAAAAGCTGTGCTTTGGGTCAACAAATGATCATAGAAATGATCACAAAGATAAAAGATCAAACAAATGATCATATCACAAATGATCAACACAATGATCATTTCACAGCAACACTCAGCATGTCACATTACCAAATTGGGAATATATCGCTGATAACCTTCAACTACATAACCTCTGAGCTCGTACGTCTCAGAGAAGGGTGTTAAGCTAAAAGAATAAATTCTCCGCCACCAACAGAAATATATTTGAAAGAAATCGGCTTTATATCTCAATTTGTAATGTCATACATACTATCCATACAAGTCTGTTCCGGGCTCGAACAGAACCGAAGGCACTTACAAAGAAGTCCTTGCAATCCGGATATCCACAGTCCTGATCGGATTCCCCATCACATATGGAGAACTCTATACCGGAGCAACTCGGTGCAGAGTCAATCGACAGGTCATCCTATCGCTCTCGCAAATACCCGGTCTTCAACACCGGTCTTCAAATGCTATCCATAACGACGTATCACATACTCGGAATGGGTTATACGACCCAAAGGTCCTTTCCCGGCTAACCCGAATAGTAAGCGCAAAATTTAAAACATATGGATATGAGATTTCGATTAAGTCACAACTTAATAATTCCAAAGTTTCTTTCAAATGGTTTAAACCAATTACCATTTCAAATCTTTTAAACAAAAAGATTTATTTCACAAAGTTCACTCAGTTTCACAAAGATTCATTTACGGATTTCAAAACAATTTCCGTTTCAATTGGATTAACTCATTTAAATCTTTAAAACAAAGATTTATCTCATAGCTTTCAAAACTTATTTCCAAAGATTCATTCATAACTTGGAAAATCATTTTCGATTCAAACTTGAAATCTCTTTAATATAAATTGGAAGTTCATTACTCATATGAAAGCTTTTTATCACTTAGAAACAATAGTTTTATTTTGGAAAAACCCCGATTCCATTTATACAAGTTACAATCTTTAATTCGAATTTTCAAATCAACGCTTAAAAATGGTTTAAACCCATATAACTTGTAAAGTCCTTCTTTAAATCATAAATACTGAATATAGAATTCAATCTCAAATTTCTTTTGAATTTCAATCTAAATCCGATTTTTTAAATTCCAAATCTTTATTAGTTATTCAAAAATAACTTTTATTCTTAAAACAGCTTTCCAAAAGCTTTTCCACATTAAAACTTAATTTATTTCCAAAAATATTTGAATTAAAAATTCAAATTCAAACTTATTTAAAAATCTGTGACTTAACCGATTTCCTCGTGAAATCCATATTTGTGTGTGTATAGTGTGGTCCAAGGATTTTACACAATAGTGCACAACATCAATCATCACAAATATATCAATATCGATAAGCGATATAATACATAACGCTTATCTCTATTCACAGATTCATAGAGAAATAAACTTATCAATCACAGAGATTCATCATTACGATTCGATGTGGGTTTCGGATAACCAACTGGAATCCGATTCCCTGTCGCATCGAAATTCAAATGTCGTATACAGGTCAAGGGTTTACAGAATAAAATCACCAATCATAATCCAGCACAGGGTAAATCAAATCTCACACATCACAATTTCAAAACAGAAATATCAATTCATTTTACAACAAATCAGATATCCTACTTACACAATCCATAAGCAATCATCCTTAATTCTTATTGTAATTAATTCAAATTTAATTTTAATTACTTAGAATTAATCACTTAACCCTGTTTAATTTATCATTAGTTATCAATTAATCACTCATCTCATTTCAAATTAGTTAATTAACAAATCAATTTTCAATCAATTATCTTAATTAACTACTAATTAGAGATTAATTTACTTTAATTATCTGATTAACAATTCGTAATTACAAACAGAGTAAACCCCTAATAATATCTATTTGTCTTAATTAACATTTTAGAATCTCTTTCAAACTTTGAAATCAAATTATCACTAAATTAAAAACTTTAATGGTAAATAAATTTCAACACTTGTTTGTTTTACATTAATTACTAAATTAAAGTATTAATTGAATTCTAAAACTTTGTTAAGTATTCTTCTTAACTCATGAACTGGTAACAAAGGCTTAACTTATAATTGGCATGCATTAATTGGCTATTAATATTGAAACTTGTTTTAAACAGTTCGCATGCTACTATTAGTTTGCAGGTAGAAAAATCAACCTGAGCAAGATTTTGTTTTTAACACTGCAGTTGAAGAAAATTACCCGAGTCTCACCCCTATTATCTCGAGTAACCCCGCGCGTTCCTCTCATGTTTCCCCGAGACCTCCTCTCCCACTCGTTCTTCTTCTTCTTCTTCTTCTTTTTTTTTCTTTAACTTTTCTTTTAAAATAAAATACTGCAGTTGAAAAAAAAAAAAAACCAAGGCACTCCCCTATTTACTCAGTTTCACATTCTTCTTCCCACCACCTCAGAAACCATCAGATACACGTTTTCACGTGTATGTGCACAACCATGCTTTCCATCACTTAGCGACGACGAACTCACCAGCACGTCACAAACGATCCCCAGCCTCGATTCGCACACCCCAAAATCCAAAGTCATTGCTAAATCGAAACCGAGCCACTGATGCGAAACTGGAGCAAAAGCCATCATCATGAAATCGCACGCTCCTCCTCCTCTGACCACCTGAACGTCACCACCCTCCGGCCTCGTCTCTGGCAAACCCCAAACTAGCCTTCCCCTGAGTGTCGTTACACTCGATCAACTGTAGAGGCTTCAACGATCAAATTTCTACGCCCCACCAAAACTAGGTTTACGAACTTAAACCACTCGTCGTCGCCAACACCGTGGTCTAACCACCACTCCATTATTTTTCTCAGACGCGCCAATCACCCTCCTACCTCCACGTGGGAGCCCATTCCCCAAAACCTCTCCGGCCGCCTGAATTTCATAAAAACCCAATCCCAGTTCATCTATGAACTGGTCCTTCATTTTAGCCCTAAAAATCATGATGCTTGCTTTAAAATTCATATTACAGTATGAGGATCCAATCTTCATATCTGAATTCGACAATTAAACATCCTGAAATTTAACTTGTTAAGAGCTTTGCTCAGTTATGTTAATTTCCAGAAGCATAGATAAGTTATTTCGATTCGAAATGATTTTCAACACTTAGTTCATGAGCAAACAACAATTTTTGTTTTGATCTTAAGTCTAAACAGTTAATAGGTCAAGAGAAATTAATTTTTTCTGTCTAGAGTTTAAACAGAGAATATACATATATGAACAAAACCTGCATACCATTCATTTTCCAGAAAACTCATACATATATATATATAAACACCACCATACTTATTCACTGATATGCAAGCAATCGATTACATTTTTAAATTTCAAAAGATGAGGTTACTCACAGGTAAAAAAAAAGAAGATTGTTTTTTTTAAAAAGATTTTGCTCACCTTTTTGTTGTACTGGAAGAACAGAGAGGAATTTTCTTTTTCTGAACAAACAGGGACTAGATGTTTCCAGGTTTCTTGAGTTTATAATTTTTTTTATGTTTGGTTTATCTTTTCTTTCAGGCTTTGCTTATTTTCTTACTAAACGAACTAAAATAGATATGAATGTTTATATACATATATAAAGAGGTTTATACAGATAGGTGCTATCTAGTATAGGCTTACTTCTTTTGCTTGAACATGTACTTCCTTTATTTAACTAAAGATCTTGAATGTTTTGGAGGCTGAAAGGAAGTAGCCTACTTCGGCTGAGAGGATTTTGGACATGCTGAGGAGATATTGTTTTGTGCTTGGTATTAAATGCAATGGTCCTTTCTTGTTTACAAGCTTACTTTGTACATGCTTGTACAGTTCAATAATTTACTTGCTTTGTACTCGGCTGATATGATTTCAAGACTTGCTTTGTTTATGTCTAGGTATTTTGTTTTACTCTCCTATGCTATGTATTTTTTATGTATGTATTTATATTTGTATGTTATTTCTTTGTGTTTGCATTTGTTTTATTAACATGTTATTTGATTTTTTTCTCTTAAGATTGATAAGTAGTTTTATTCTATTTTGTTTTAAACTTTTTATTTATAATTCAATTCAATTCATTCGCTTTGAGTTTCAAATCAATTTCAAAAACAAATAAATATAAATTTCTTATTAAATTTGAAAAATTCAACCAAATCCATAATTTAATCAAAAATTCAATTAAATTATAAATTGAAATTCGTCTTTAAAACTGGGATCGTTACACTTCTTGTTGAGAGGATGGCCCGCGTCTGTCCGAGATCGTGGCAGAGCTAGATTTCCTAGACATCTGTAGTGAATGACTGAATCTGATAGAACACCTATTTGAACTATACTTGAAAAGCAATCGATATTAGACTTAATAACATAAGTAATCCCCCCGTGTGCTGTGTGAACTAGTGTGATCATTCAAATGTAAGTACCAGGAAACTAAAAGTCACTGAGTTGGTGAAATAAAGTTAGGCTTCGAACTACCATCTTCGAAGACCGTCATCGCTGACCGTCTGCGAGAGCTTATCGTAAGATGTTTTATGTTTTGAACTCGACATCGACATTGTATGAGAAAGATTATTAACTGTTTTAAACAAAGTTATGTTCAGATTTACAGTTGTCAAAACAAGGGAGTTATCAGTCTGGATTGTCCGATATGCTTAATTGTTTAAGTCCATCCAAGTTCATTGTCATAAGTTCGGGCACAAGAAGTGTGTTAAGTCAATAATGTTCTGAGTCCAGATTGAGTTGGTTTTGACTGTCATATGTACATCACACTTCCGCTTTTCCTCTCCACTGTTCGGCATGTGGCAAGTCATGCCGAACCAAAATTATGTCGAGCCGTATCGCTCGGCATTCTATCCTTAACTCCAATTTCACTCCTACCGTCCATCCCTATCGCTCGGCGCAGTCGAGTCCTTCGGCAAGACATGCCAGGCCATATCGCTCAGCATTTTACCCAGCTCCTACTTCTCTCCTGCATTCCCTCCAACCTCGATCGACATGAGGGAATCATGCCGAGCTGTGGCCGTGCCGAGCGACATCGCTCGACACATTGAACCTTAACTCCAACTTCACTCCTGTACTTTCGCTCCATCGCTCAGCACGCTGAACCTTAACTCCAACTTCACTCTTGTACTTCCTACTTCCGCTCCATCGCTCGGCATAAGAAAGTCTTACTGAGACACATCAATACTTCATCCACCAACTCCCTCCTTCAAACACCTCTGACATCTCATTCCTTCCACTACTCCGCCTAGCCCTAAAACAAGTTCTAACCTCGAATTCATTGTCCTCATCCACGCCGTTCCTACTGCCATCAGTTTTACGAAGATTCACGAATTCAAATCTCACGCTAAGTTTCCTAGTCGAGATGAAGTGTTTAATAGAGAAGTCATTACCTAAGAAGCGATTCGAAGCTTAGGGAGATTCTGGAGTTGGATACGCGATTCTGATTGGATTCGATAATTGGGAAAGGCGGTGAGGCAACTTATTGGGTTCGAGGAGAGAAGGGAAGGGTAAATAGTTCGTAGAAGTTCGGTGGGAGACGAATTTGTAAGTTTTGAAGAGCGGAGGTAAAAGTAAAAGGGAGGGGAAGAAGAAGTATCGGCTTAAATAGAGAGAAGGGAAGTCGAATGGACAATGACCAGTAGGACCGGTCAATGCACCTCCATTGTTCGGAATTATGCCGTTCGGCATTCTTATGTCGTTCGGCATTAGTATGTCGCTCGGCATTAGTATGTCATTCGGCATTCAATGCCTCGATCAACATTTGAGAGGTCGAAGGAAAACGTTATCGAAAAGACAGCATAAGGACTCTAAAGAGAAACACGGAGTACTCATGATTCAAAGGCATCATGTTCATCCACATGATGCACTTTGGGGGGCAAGTGTTACTTGGATATTTGACCATGTATCAAGAGGCTCGGCATAAGTACCGTTCGGCATGAACCTCGTTGGGCTCGGCATTCCAGCCTCGCTCGGCATTCCAGCCTCGCTCGGCATTCCAACACCGCTCGGAATTCCCGCCTCGTTCGGCATTCCAGCCTCGCCCGGCATAAGTATGTCATCCGGCATTGATGTCTCGTTCGGCCTACAAACTTCACTCAACACACTGCCTCGTTCGGCATAGAGGTACCGTTTGGCTTGGGTATGTGGCTCGGCATTTGCCATTCGGCATTTGTGGCTCGGCACACAGAAGTCACTCACGACGGGCCGAGGTATCTTGCTCCTAGGCCCATTAGGGAAGTCCAGTCCATCTTCGTCTATAAATAGAGGGGCAGAGGCACAGTGAAATGGACCTTTTTTTGAGAACACTGGGGAGACTCTACTGCATTCAAGACTCGTCCTTTTTTGCTTAGTAATTGTATTCAAGTAGTTGGTGTATGGATTGTATCTGTAATCAATCGTTGAGTAAAGCAATAAAGATTAACTTTAAAGTGGACGTACGCAGTTACGCCGAACCACTATAAATCCGGTGTTCTTGTCTTTGCATTTAATTTAACATATAATTCTCTATTTTAATTTACTTTCTTCATTAATCTCTCTACATTATCTTTCTCAAAGATGTTAGTGACCAATTCTGGTGCTAACAATACCGTCCTATTTCCATTTTCTGTTATATTAGGTTTATTGGGTTTATAACACTCTCGCCTCTATGCGTGAATCGTACCCATATACTCCATAGTAGATTAAGACATAATATATATATATATATATATATATATATATATATATATATATATGTTGCTACATACCCAAAGACCGCATCGGTCCTAAGTACTACCCATAGTACCTTCCGTATCATCCTCGAAAAGGACTCCATCATCTCTCTACTAGAGCTTAGTGTAACTACATCTGCAAAGGACAGCTTCATGAGGCCTACAATACAAATGTCTGTCGTCTACTATGAAAACGTGAAACTGCATCCGCACTAGCTTATACCAGTGCTCAGACATCCACAATATACCCAGTGCGTACCTTGAGAACTACACGTAACCATACTGTCTACTCCTGAATTTCGCTAACAAGGTCTACCTTGTACGAAACTTATTCAGGGATTTTCTATATCTGTAAAGGTCTGCTTTGTTAGGCCTACAACACGGATATTCTACTTGGTCTGTCTCTTTTCTCATTATGTCGCACCCCCCTTAACAAATTGAAAGGCCTTTCAACAGCTAAGTAGCCGTGCCCTACTGCAAACAATCTAAATATCTAATTGGCTATGCCCCTCATCCAATATCTCGATAGTGAAAGAATCATTGGCTTATTGGTTTAACTCTAGTTTTTTCCGAACTCGCTCTGGCTGATGATGGCTGATACCCACATGCAACAATCCTTATAGGTCCTGCCCATTGTAACCTACTCGCAAACTAGAGTATAACATCGTACGAATATCCTACTCTATCAACAACCTTTTGACTACTTATAAAGGTCCGCTTCGTAAGGCCTGCAATGCAAAAGCAGTCAAGGCATGCTCTCTTGATGTAACACTTATAGACCTGCCTCCGGGGGTGCAGCTTCATTAGGCCTACCCTAGAGGGTCATCCTAGAGTATCCTCACGTCCTGTTGAAGTCTCGTACTTCCTTCTAGCCCAAAATAACTAAGTTGGACATGCTCTTTCTGTACTAAAAATCTACAACGAAATGCTTCGTTATGCTCTTTATCCAGATTCTCTTTGGGCTACTCCAAACGCACCTTACCATTTTATTAGACCCTACGTCTAATATTTTATTATGCATTTAGTTTACTTTTATTATTCTTTTGGCTACTTATTTACCCTAATCGGCATGCCCAGCCCCACCCACGTGTGAGACCATCAGTCCTAGACTTGAAAGGGAATGCTGCCGGTATGGGCCACTACTGTTTTTTTGCTTATTAACTTAATCCAAGTTCTATGTTTGATAAAATAAGGCTGTTCTATTTCTTTCTTTTTAATTATAACGTATGTGTTACAATTATACTTGCAACTATCACTTTTATGTTCTTTTCTTTCTTTTATAACCTATATGTTATAAATGTAATTGTAAGTATCTCTTTTCTATTCTAGTATGTCTTATTTTATTATGATACTAAATTCAATTTAGCTTTCTTATATTATATGATACTTAGCTTGGGACTACGTCCAACTGTCACAAATTACTTATCATAATAATGCTTTACTTTTTATTCTACTATCTACACAGTAAATGCAGATCTAGTCACATTTTCTGTTTATTATTTCTAGTCTTGTCAAATATTTGACTTGATTATTTCCTCTTCTTTAATTTCTTTAACACTTCACGTTATTCACTATAATTCTAGGAAGTTGTTCCATTCTATTTGGTAGGTTACAAAAACTGTATTAAAATCCATTTCTATGTTTTAATACTAAATAATGCCATAAACAATAACTCGTAATTGCAAGATATTTCTTTTATTGTTTCTTTAATTTGGATAATGCAAAATACAGTAATGTCTATATTTTGCACTAATTCCATTTTTCTCGCTTTTATTATTGCAATTATGTTTACCGTTTTTTCTTACAATATTAAACTATGGAAACGTATTCCCTTTTCTAAACCAGCCAACTAATCTATCACAAACTTCCAAATCAAGTTATTAGATTTCCCCTTTCTATTCATTCCCCAAGTTTTAACATACTTTACTATAGATTTCTCACTTTTAGGCTTATGCCTTGCTCTATAATTTTTAAGCCTAATATTACTTATATTTAATTGGATTCCTTTCTTTTTCCATACAAATAACATTAAATATAAGTACACTTCTCTTATAAAATTTACAGTTTCAACATAACTAACTAGTGGAACTAATTACTGAAATTAGTTCAAATGCCGAATTAAAATACTTAACGGGAATCTAATGATATTATATATCATCAACATAAAAGATATATAATTTAAATCCACTCACCTAAAAAGAAAACACTCCAAATTCCAGATCTGATCTTTAGTCCGTTCTATTATCCATAACCCTCCCCTTTCCAACCCTATTTGGATCCACAAACCGGAATTTGTATGGATTTATAAATCTGGATCTAATTGAAGAAAAATAAACGGATAAACAAGAAAACCAGATCTGAAAACTCAGCTCATACAGACAACTTAATTTGGACATCTCTTCTTTAGATCTACAGTTTCTACCTCCAAATTGCAAATCAGAAAACCTAAATCTAATATATTTGATTTTTGAAGAATTGGAGGAGAAAGAAAAGTGACAGGGCTTCCGCCCCCATTCAGAAAAATATGGGTTTGAAAGCTAGCCTTGCACGTTTATTTATAGAGAGCCAAAGCAACGTCGTCTGTTCATTTGAAGCGACTGAAATCTAGCCGTTAAAAACAAGCAAAACGGTCAGTTTGGACGTGTCTAGCCTTTTAGTTTTATACGTACTAATTTGTTTCCTCTATTTTTAAACGTTATAAATTATTAAACGTTAACTTTTAACCGTTGCCTATTCATTCTAAGTAATTTCCATAAATTGCAAATTCAATTCCCTTTATAACACATGTTTATTTTGAAATTCAAACGTTGCTAATTAATGTAAATTAATTTTCTTTAATTGTTGATTTGATTAACATTGCCCACTAGTATTAATTAATTAACTCTAATTGCTGATGTCAATTAATTTCCTTTATGACGCGTCTATTTTGAAAATTTAAACGTGCGTTATTTCTGGAATTTATATACGCATATATTTATAAACAAATATATTTACGCACATTTGCATGTATAATTATTTTTCGATACGAAACTTCGAACGTCAATAGCTTTTTCATGCGAAGTCCGTTTGAGGTATGTCATATACGTATATTAATCAGAAAGTCGCCACGAACACAATGGTATAAGTTTCGAGGCCATATTCTGAAAAGTCCAAAAATGCTCATTTTCACTGTTTATAATTATTTAATTATTTAATTATCTGAAAATGCGGGGTGTTACAACCCATTTTCGTTTTGGAAGCGGAACGGGCTTTTCAGGTCGTTATTGTCATTTCAAACTGATTCGATGTGTTCATTCATTCTTATCGGGCGTTGCCTATATAAATAGATTTTTCTAAACCCTAGCAGCCTTTCTATTTCTTATTACAGTACATACAGCTCCATCTGTCTGTTCATCCTTCTCAAATGGCAGAAACCCTAATTCCTAGATTCAATTGCAAATCAAAATCAAATCGAAAAATTAAAACCCCTCAAACTATATCATATTATATATCATTGGAAAGCTCTCGATAAGTACAACCCAAATCTGCTATTCTTTTTGCATGTGGATTTGGTTTGTCCGAAATTGGCCAAAACATTCCCGGCCATCCGTTAGGTGATTGATCAATGGCGATGGATCGTCTATTCGAGGATACAGTTTTGTGGAGATTCACATGGGAAATCCATCATCGCCATATCATCGGTCAGATCGCCATTAACAATTCAATTAGGGTTTGAAATCTCATGATGGAGGCTGACTTTTGTGGCCGATCTGAGGTGATCACGCATGGTCTGGTGGTGGTATGGGCGGCCGTAGTGGTGGCGCGTGGTGCTGGGTTGTGGCGGCTTGTGTTGCGTCAATGTGGGTTGCAACCATGCGATTTAGGGTTTCGTTCGATGTAAGCTGTGCTAGGGTTTTGCCGAGAGGCTTCAAACGAAGGTGACGTGGAAACAGGTAACGTGTTCCTTTTATTTTTTTTATTTTTTTACAATTTAAAACACAATGTTCTAACATATATAACTTTTACTTACGAGGTCGATTTACGCGCCATTTGTTTCGCTGCGATCGTATCAAAATTCCAAACATTATGAAACTGGTTTGGATGAATTCTGAGACTGTTGAATTTTGGGGCTATTTTTGTTATTTAAATCAATCAAAAATAAATCGAAGGTGAGTGTTTTGACCCACTCACGACTACTAGATTACCTATGTTAGTTAAATTGAATTTATGATGTGATTAGAATTTGATTGGTTGATGTTTGGTATATTTACATTGTCATTCCAGTAAAATCCGATTTTTATTGAATTTAATCGCCATTTAATTTACTATTGAATTTTAAATTGCATGTTAAAACCTGTATTGATAATCAGTCAATTATTGTTATTTATTAGTGGATTTGAATGGTGATTGTGATGGATGTTTGATTGTTGATATTGGATGACTGAATGTTATATTTGCATTGTTATAATGCTGCAAATTCCCTTAGTTTATTGTTAGAAAATCCCTATGGGCTGAAATGATATATACCCAAACAATCTATAGATTAGGGAAAAAATCATTATGGGTTGAAATGATAAACCCAAGCGATTTTCTAGACTTTGAATTTTGTTCGAGATTTGCTGGATGAAATGATATATATCCGTAAATACAAAATATTTGAGGATTGAAATAATAAATATCTGTATCACTTGACCATAGAGTAGAAAATTATATACGGACACCGGATTGGTTAAATTAAGAGATTTTAAAACCTTAAATTTTGAATCCAGTTAAATGATATTTTGAAATAAAAATTTGATTTATATAAACTAAATTATTGTCGAAAATCCAAGCTTTAAATGTTGAAATTGGAATTGGTTTAAAATGAATTATTTAAAGGATTTAAATTGAAATTTTAAAATTGGATTTGAAGTATAAATGAAATTTATCAAAATTGAGCTATTGAAATGTTTGAATATTTAAACTTTGAAATCTATAAAATTTGAAATAGTTTAAATTTATAGTTTGAATATGGATTTGAAATCGAAATTGATTAAATGGTTTTAAATGAGAATCTGAACTGAAAGAAAAATTTTAGTTTGGTGATTTGAAAGCTGGACATGGTGCAGATGTGTTGAAATGGAAGAAATGGTTTAATCTGATATTAATTTCAAATTAATTACTTTAATGTAAACCGTTTAAAGATATATTATTTTAAAATTCAGATTTATTAAACTAATTACTATATAAACCATTTCCAACAATCAAACTATTTTATATTAAACTATTAAACATTTAATCTATTTTAAACTATTTTAAACCGTTTTAATACATATTTACCATTTCAAAGTATTCTAATCAATTTAAACTATTTTCATCTAATTTTATCTATTTTAAACTAATCAATCCATTTTAATCTATTTAAACTATTTTAAATTAATTTAAACTATTTTGAATCTATTTAAACCATTTTAAATCTGTTTAAACTATTTTAAATCTATTTAAACTATTTAATCTATTTAATCTATTTTAAAACTATTTTAAAGTGTTTTAAATAATTTAAAATATTTTAAACTATTTATGACTATCTAAACTATATTTCTAAATTTTTGACGGTGCAAGATTGAATTGTTTATATTTTTAATCCTTGATTTTAAGAGAATATGGTTAAATGATGATATAACCTAAGTTGGGATTTGGAATGATATTTTTCTACCGAATGGACATATTTGAGTAAATACGATGATTTTGAAATGAAAATTTAACCTATTTTTTCGATATGATTTCGAAAGTGAATATGATTTCGAAAGTGAATATGTTTTCGAAAATGATATGGTTTGAATTGAATATGATATTTTGATATCAATTATGAATCAGTTTTGGAAATGTAAAAGAACCATCCGGTGTGAAATAAACGTTTGGTTGTTAAAGAGATCGAGTTTGAATATTGTCATACTCTCTACTAATACCGAAAGCCTCTTTAACAACTGTATTTGTGGTGGAGATTATAGAATGAAGTAGGATGGTTTTGTGATAATCCTGTATAAGGTATTTACATAGCCTTGACTCCCATGAGTCTGCATTATGTGACTAAAACAGGAGCCACGCCGGGCTAAGTGAGGTCGCACCTCCGATCGGACATGCTTCCTCGTTACCATATTCTGACTTTGTGATTAATTTGATGGCCACCCCACGATTTGATTGTAGTAATGTGTTCCGAGGTGGGCAATAATAGCTGCTACCCATTACCACCAGTTCGAATCCGCAAAATAGTAGTATCCTACCCCGGGCAATGCCACGCGTGCCTTGTCACATGCCTTATCGCGTCCATTATGAATTTGGTTTTACCGTACCTATGGAGTGCTCCCTTAGTATCCCATCGGTTTGGTGGGGCTTACAGTATCTATATAGGCTATAGGAATATATGAAAATGTGCTAAGGGGGATATGGGTAATGCCTTAACACTATTTTAATACTTTACTTTACTGTAGACACTATTATAATAGTGTAACGAATGTGATTTTGCCCGTTCGAAAATCGACATCCATACTTTACATCGTACTCGAATGCTGCAGATTCGATCGTTCAAATCCGATTCGCCGGAGCTTATAACACCATTAAGTAAACAACACAGTGGAAGAAAATAATAAATATCAATATACAACATCTGATACAACATCCTGATACAACAGATGATACAATAGATATCAATATACATCAGAGATATGATACAATAAAATAGTAGTGGAAAAGAAAATAGATAACACTAGCAGTAGAACAAATAACTCTAAGATAGTCTTCAAGAGAGAACTCCAACAGCCACTCGAACCAACATCTCGATATACTAAGAGGAGCAAGACTGGTGTGCAACCAAAGACTGAAACTAGCTCCAGATAATCCACTGAACCTAACTATCTGAAAACCCAACTCTAGACTGCTCGTGTGGGAAATAGTGAGCATCCAGAGTTTAGGAAAGGAACAATAAACTCCGGATCAGTCATGGGACTGGTGTGAGTAACAAAAACAGTTTATCTTTTAAATAAAACAACAAGAGAATTCTTAAATAAATTCGCAATGCTTTTAGAAAATGAAACTACCATAAGACCTCCCGCCACACACACAATGCAAATACAGAATTTGAGGAGATTTCTTCTTATGATAGTCAAACATGCTTAATACGCAGAAAATTTCTTGGATATTATTATAATAAGTGCACAGTGCAGAAAAGAATTTCAAAAGTAGAATATAAATCTTAGCCAGCATAGACATTTCGAACTATGCCTACTATAGCTACCATCCAAACAGTGGTGACCACCATAAGTGAATGGCAGGTTCTACAACTAAAACCGTACAAGGCGCGTATTGGAAGAATGGATTTCCAACAAATGGTCAGGCTAAGGAACTTCCTACTGCCACATGGGATCGCCTCTGGAGGGACGTCCCGAGAACCTACCCGGATCTCTGCCAAACAAGGCCGGGAACCCCTTTTCCCAAGGGATATTATAAACCCTCAGATATGCCACCCCCGTTCCTTTGGGACCTTTAAACGAAGTACCTCTAATCCAACAACCACACAGAAATAAATATAGTGTGTGTCCATATGAGTAAGTATCTGGGCTCCATACCATGATACTACCCTTTTCCAGAAGGAATGGTCATACCCTAGGGGAGCTACCCCTGAAACCTTGCCGCACAATTCCTGTTTCGACCATTACCGATTTGTGAGGCTCGACGAAGTCTCGTCCACAAAGCTACGCTTTGGTACAAAGCCATGCTTTGGGTCAACAAATGATCAAAGTAATGATCACAAAGATAAATGATCAAACAAATGATCCTATCCCAAATGATCAAACAATGATCATTACACAGCAACACTTAGCATGTCACATTACCAAATTGGGAATATATCGCTGATAACATTCAACTACATAACCTCTGAGCTCGTATGTCTCAGAGAAGGGTGTTATGCTAAGAGAATAAATTCTCCGCCACCAACAGAAATGTATTTGAAAGAAATCTGCTTTATATCTCAAATTGTAATGTCAGGCATACAATCCATACAAGTTTGTTCCGGGCTCGAACAGAACCGAAAGCACTTCCAAAGAAGTCCTCGTAATCCGGATAATCCCTAATCACGTTTGGATTTCCCATCACATATGGAGATCTCTATACCGGGGATCAGCCAGTGCAGAGACAATCGACAAGAAACCCTTTCGTTTTCGAAAATATCCGGTCTTCACCACCGGTCTTCAAATGCTATCCATAACGACGTATCACATATTCGGAATGGGATATATGACACAAAGGTCCTCTCCCGGCTAAACCGAATAGTGAGCGCAATATTTCAAAAACATATGGATATTGGGATTTCAATTAAGTCACAACTTAAAACCCAAAACTTTCTTTAAATGGTTAAACAAATTACCATTTCAAATCTTTTAACAAAAAGATTCATTTCACAAAAATCAATTCATAGATTTCCAAAACAATTTCTTTTTCAATCGGATTAACTCATTAAATCTTTAAATTGAGGATTTAAATTATAGCTTTCA
Source organism: Allium cepa (assembly GCA_030765085.1). NCBI lineage: Eukaryota > Viridiplantae > Streptophyta > Magnoliopsida > Asparagales > Amaryllidaceae > Allium > Allium cepa. The sequence goes on along the minus strand of CM060928.1, from coordinate 407,879,940 downwards.
AAACACGTTTCCAAAGATTCATTTATAACTTGAAAACCATTTCCAATTCAGTTTTTTTTATGTATAAAAGATACACCATTTAAAATATTCTTCGTTTTCAAAACGAAGTTCAACAACCCTTCACAAAGATTAGTCCATAGCTTTCAACACAATTTAATTTTTAAATTGAAATCCTTGTAACACAAATTGGAAATCCTTTTCCTTAAATGAAAGCTATTTTTACTTGAAACAAACAGTTCTTGTTTTGGAAAACACGGCTTACAATTTACACAAGTTAAATCTATTCAAGTATAAAACTTAGATGTAAATTTAAATTTCCAAAATCATACCTTTAAATGGTTAAAAACCCATATGACACTTTTATAACTTGTATAATATTTTGACCAAGTCATTGAATTCAATTCCGATCATTGGATTCAAATTTAAATCAAATTATTTAAATTTTAAGTGTTATTAAGTTATTGAAAATAATTTTTATTTTGAAACACATTTCAAAAGTTCTCAATTACAATCCCAAAACTATTTTGGACTCAAGAATTAAGTCGTTAAGATTGATAAAAATCTGTGACTTAACCGATTTCCTCGTGAAATCCATATTCGTGTGTGTATGTGTAGTCCAGGGGTTTAACACAATAGTGCAACATTATTCAATCATCATAAATTAAAACACAGAATATATAGTTGATAAGCGCTATAAACTGTAACGCTTATCGTCCGTCCACAGATTCACAGATGATATACGAACGTAAATAAATGAATAAATCATACACGGCACAAATCACAGAATAAAATATCACAGATCAGGTAGGACAATCAATTCAAGGCAATTCATTCAATACAATCATTCATGAGTAAGGTCGAGTATTCAATAATCATTTATAAGTAGGATTAATTAATCGTTTAAATCCTAATTAATTCAATTTATTTCCAATTAAATTAATTACTTATGAACAAGTTATCCAATCTTGATTAATTAATTACAAATCATTTGATATAAATAAATTTATCAAACACTTTAATTAATTAAATTAACCTTTTAAACCAGTTACATAATTAATTACCTTTAATAAATCAAAACATCCAACTTTAATTTCAATAAGTGATTAATCCTTAAAATCATTTCTTAATTAATTATTGTATCTTAATTACTTGATTATTTTATTTCACGTTATTTAATTAATTACTTCTTAATCAAGTTATTTAACTTTAATTACTTAATTGATTATCCTTAATCATTAATTAATAACCTTAATTATTAATTAATAAAACTTAATTACCCATTTATAAATCACACATTTCTAAATTAATCAATTATTAATTCTTATTACTTAATTGATTAACTATTAATCATTTATCAATTAACTTTAAGTAGTTACTACTAATAAATTAATCACTTAATCATTAACTAATAACTTTAATTACTCATTTATTTATCCTTGACTACTTAGTTATTCAATTATTAATCATTAATTAGATTACTTAATTATTCAACTTGATTAATCATTTAAAAGTTTTCTTTTAAATTTGAAATTCGATTCATTATTAACTACAAAAACTAAATTGTTAATTACTTTATATTTAATCTTAGATTAATTTCTTACTTAAAATAATTAAGAGTTTGGAAATATTATTAAGTTTGACTAAAATAATTAAAACTTGAATAAAATCTTAACTGTTAAGCATTTTTCTAAGTGCAGTGTTGGACGAATTTGTTTAACCATCTTATAAAAATACCGCAGTTTGAAACCCGAAGACTATCCCTAAAATACTCGAGTCATCCCTACAACACATGCTACTTCCCTTCTTCCCTGTATCTCCCCTGCAACACACGGTTGCTTCTTCTTCTACCACTCCTATTTTTCTTCTCTTATCTTTTTTTTTTGTTAAAAACTGTTAAGTTTAAACTGTTAATTTACCAAACTCTCACGAGATAACCCACTCCAAACCTTTCCAGGCACGAGATTTTCCCCGAGACCATCACGCAAACCCAGACCAGACACGCTATCTACAGCCGTGCACGTGCACACGGCACGAACGACCTCCAACGATCACCAACCTCACCGACAAGTCATAAATTTCATGAAAACACGAAATCCAATCTCGCGCCATCTTCAAAGTTTACAAATTGAAATTTGATCGTTTGGGTCAAAAAAACTGGAGCTCACACGGTCGACAAAACAAGTTCGCCACCGCCACTGAGATCACCTGAGACCCTCAACCTTTGGCCATGCCTCGACAACACGCCAACGCTCCATTTCCCAATCGCTCGTGACACTCGATCACGAAGTGATGACGAACTCCCCACATTTACAGTCAAGTTCAAAAGCTCAACAAAAACCCTAACTCGGTCTCGTTCTTCAAATTCATACAATACAAAATTTATTTCGCATTTTTCTTAAAATCATAAATGATCATACTATCTTCATACCCAATTTCAACCTTTATTAATGGATCATTCACCAGTAATTGATAAAAATGCAATATTTGTTCACCTTCAAATTGCTCTGAAATTACTAAGCTAAAAATCTTAGTTCTAGTTTTAAAAATCATATTTTTGCAGTAGGAATTTAATCTATAAACTTGATTTAATATTTTACAACTATCCATTTATCAAATTATCATTTGATGCCTGCAAACAAAACTATAGTGATTATATTTTACAACAAGGTTCAGTTAGCTTTTAGAAATCTAAATTTAAGTTAAACATCTTGTTTAGTTGAAAAGCTTAAAGCTTTATAATAATCTATTGATAACAAATCGTAATTTAAAGAAAATATACAACCTGTAATGATCATCAGAGATGTACAGAGCATCACATACATGTATTCAAACTGAAGCATATATATAATCCAGATTATTTATAAAACTTAAACTATTTTTAAATAACTTAAAGCTTAAAATTTCTTGTTTACGCACAGTGATTAAGAAGAAGAACAAAGAAGCTTTTATCTTGAAACAACTTTGAATATGCTTGCTGAAACTTCTTTCCTTGATTCTCTTGTTGAATTAATTGTGTTGATATTTTTAAGTTGAGTTTTGTTTAAGATTTAAATGATATTGCCTCAGCTTTAAAATGGACGAAATGATGAAGAGTGTGATATATAGGACTTGAGTTTTATCTTGTACAAAAAGATATGGCTGAATATTGACAGGGGAAGGTGATATCTGGGTATAAGGTATTGTACAGGGTAACATTTTACTGTGTTTTGTACAAAAATTTTTCAGAGATTTTTGTTCGCCAATGGTGGCTGATAGGATATTAGTATATGCTAACATTAATTAGCTTTTGTCTTATTTCATAAGCTTATGCTTATCACATTTTTTTTCTTTTCGGCTGAAATGATGTGCACATTGTAAATATATTTAGCATTAATTGCTAGAGATGGAAACATGAAATGAACATGGCTGATATGGTGTGCTAAAGCCAGCATATTAATTACCTTTATCTTGTTTTTTATATGCTTGCATTAATGAATTTGTACTTAAACATTTGTATATAGTTTTTCTTTCATTGGTTTACAGGTGATACAACTTGCTTATGGAGGCTGATATGATATGTTAGGGTGGCTGCAGCTTTGTCTTATTTTCTATTTAATTTTAAATCTACATACTTTATTTATTTGTACAAAGATATTTTATTATCTTTGCTTTGCTTATGTTTAACCCCAACTTGCATATTCCAGTTAACAGCTAAAGTGGCCCATGTATTTTCCTGAGCTTCTGTACTTCTTTTGTAAGCTATTTATATTAACCTTTGTTTTTATACTTCATGTATTTTATTTCTTTAGTCTTGTTTATCATTTGTTTCTCAGCCTATATGACTATTCATATTTGCTTGTATAATCACATATTGGTCTGGTTCCTTCCTTTGTTGCATGCTTACATACCTATTTATTTTTGTAAATTCCAATTCATATTTAATTTAAATACATTTTTTCTCAAAAATTCATATTTTTTACTAATATTTTATATTGATTTCCAATTAATTCCACAATTTATTATTCAAAAATTCAGTTAATTAACAAATTAAACTTAATTAAAATTCGGGATCGTTACAGACTTCCCCCTTTAAAAGAATTTCGTCCTCGAAATTTGCAAGCACGAAAACAACAAAGATAGATACACAAAGACAAAGAAATAGTTTTACAGGTCAAAATGGATATCTATCCTGTATTTGGCTCACCAAATCAGAATATCAACAATATGAGAACGACCTCATTCAATACTACATAGGATACTCGGGTCACCAGATCTACGAAATATGCAGTGGCATTGGTTAGTTCGAAAGGATAACTAACCATTCGTAATATATATCTGGACCCAATATTGACAGATATATGGATATAATTTTCAAAATGTTGCGTTTAAAAACCAATTTATACCTATCAACCATAGCAACCAAAGCAAACAAAACAACCAATACATCCAAATAAACAATTTTGGTCTATCCGGAGTTTGTGTCCCATACTAATATATCAAATCTTCTTCCTGAATCTACCAGGAATCATCAAAGAATTGAAAAGATGACGAACAAAAAGAAATTGATAGAGAAAAGACTGCTTCCGCTGTTGCAGGGTATTGACCATTTATAGTCATATTCCCCTGTCCCCTATCTCGTCCTCTTCTTGCACTCATACTTACTATCAGTAGATAGTAAGAGAATTTACTGAGGCATTCAAATGGATATCTTAGGTATTACTCATTCTAGGGTTTACTTCACCCTATCTCTAATGAGCTACTTAATGTGTTATACTCCTGAGCTAAAGTTCCAACCTTCAGCTCTGATACCAAATGTAACGAATCGGCATTTCCGTCAGCAGCGACCGGTAGGCTTTTCAACCATCCCAGCCCCACCGTGGCTTACACTGGTACCCCAGACCTTGCTTTTACGGCCAGCCTCTCGACTGTCACGGCTTACGCCTAACCAACCCCGTAAAGAGGCCGTGTGGGGGTAAGAGTCTCCCGTTCGCCACCAAACCACGAAGCGAGAATCCCCCATCACATTTCACTAAGACAAGCAAGTCTGGTCCGGGCTCGAACAGAACCGAAGGCACTTCCAAAGAAGTCCTTGCAATCCGGATAATCCCTAATCACGTTTGGATTTCCCATCACATATGGAGATCTCTATACCGGGGATCATCCAGTGCAGAGACAATCGACAAGAAACCCTTTCGTTTTCGAAAATATCCGGTCTTCACCACCGGTCTTCAAATGCTATCCATAACGACGTATCACATATTCGGAATGGGATATATGACACAAAGGTCCTCTCCCGGCTAAACCGAATAGTGAGCGCAATATTTCAAAAACATATGGATATTGGGATTTCAATTAAGTCACAACTTAAAACCCAAAACTTTCTTTAAATGGTTAAACAAATTACCATTTCAAATCTTTTAACAAAAAGATTCATTTCACAAAAATCAATTCATAGATTTCCAAAACAATTTCTATTTCAATCGGATTAACTCATTAAATCTTTAAATTGAGGATTTAAATTATAGCTTTCAAAACACGTTTCCAAAGATTCATTTATAACTTGAAAACCATTTCCAATTCAGTTTTTTTATGTATAAAAGATACACCATTTAAAATATTCTTCGTTTTCAAAACGAAGTTCAACAACCCTTCACAAAGATTAGTCCATAGCTTTCAACACAATTTAATTTTTAAATTGAAATCCTTGTAACACAAATTGGAAATCCTTTTCCTTAAATGAAAGCTATTTTTACTTGAAACAAACAGTTCTTGTTTTGGAAAACACGGCTTACAATTTACACAAGTTAAATCTATTCAAGTATAAAACTTAGATGTAAATTTAAATTTCCAAAATCATACCTTTAAATGGTTAAAAACCCATATGACACTTTTATAACTTGTATAATATTTTGACCAAGTCATTGAATTCAATTCCGATCATTGGATTCAAATTTAAATCAAATTATTTAAATTTTAAGTGTTATTAAGTTATTGAAAATAATTTTTATTTTGAAACACATTTCAAAAGTTCTCAATTACAATCCCAAAACTATTTTGGACTCAAGAATTAAGTCGTTAAGATTGATAAAAATCTGTGACTTAACCGATTTCCTCGTGAAATCCATATTCGTGTGTGTATGTGTAGTCCAGGGGTTTAACACAATAGTGCAACATTATTCAATCATCATAAATTAAAACACAGAATATATAGTTGATAAGCGCTATAAACTGTAACGCTTATCGTCCATCCACAGATTCACAGATGATATACGAATGTAAATAAATGAATAAATCATACACGGCACAAATCACAGAATAAAATATCACAGGACAATCAATTCAAGGCAATTCATTCAATACAATCATTCATGAGTAAGGTCGAGTATTCAATAATCATTTATAAGTAGCATTAATTAATCGTTTAAATCCTAATTAATTCAATTTATTTCCAATTAAATTAATTACTTATGAACAAGTTATCCAATCTTGATTAATTAATTACAAATCATTTGATATAAATAAATTTATCAAACACTTTAATTAATTAAATTAACCTTTTAAACCAGTTACATAATTAATTATCTTTAATAAATCAAAACATCCAACTTTAATTTCAATAAGTGATTAATCCTTAAAATCATTTCTTAATTAATTACTGTATCTTAATTACTTGATTATTTTATTTCACGTTATTTAGTTAATTACTTCTTAATCAAGTTATTTAACTTTAATTACTTAATTGATTATCCTTAATCATTAATTAATAACCTTAATTATTAATTAATAAAACTTAATTACCCATTTATAAATCACACATTTCTAAATTAATCAATTATTAATTCTTATTACTTAATTGATTAACTATTAATCATTTATCAATTAACTTTAAGTAGTTAACTACTAATAAATTAATCACTTAATCATTAACTAATAACTTTAATTACTCATTTATTTATCCTTGACTACTTAGTTATTCAATTATTAATCATTAATTAGATTACTTAATTATTCAACTTGATTAATCATTTAAAAGTTTTCTTTTAAATTTGAAATTCGATTCATTATTAACTACAAAAACTAAATTGTTAATTACTTTATATTTAATCTTAGATTAATTTCTTACTTAAAATAATTAAGAGTTTGGAAATATTATTAAGTTTGACTAAAATAATTAAAACTTGAATAAAATCTTAACTGTTAAGCATTTTTCTAAGTGCAGTGTTGGACGAATTTGTTTAACCATCTTATAAAAATACCGCAGTTTGAAACCCGAAGACTATCCCTAAAATACTCGAGTCATCCCTGCAACACATGCTACTTCCCTTCTTCCCTGAATCTCCCCTGCAACACACGGTTGCTTCTTCTTCTACCACTCCTATTTTTCTTCTCTTATCTTTTTTTTTTGTTAAAAACTGTTAAGTTTAAACTGTTAATTTACCAAACTCTCACGAGATAACCCACTCCAAACCTTTCCAGGCACGAGATTTTCCCCGAGACCATCACGCAAACCCAGACCAGACACGCTATCTACAGCCGTGCACGTGCACACGGCACGAACGACCTCCAGGGATCACCAACCTCACCGACAACATAAATCTCATGAAAACACGAAATCAAATCTCGCGTCATCTTCAAAGTTTACAAATTGAAATTTGATCGTTTGGGTCAAAAAAACTGAAGCTCACACGGTCGACAAAACAAGTTCGCCACCGCCGCTGAGATCACCTGAGACCCTCAACCTTTGGCCATGCCTCGACAACACGCCAACGCTCCATTTCCCAATCGCTCGTGACACTCGATCACGAAGTGATGACGAACTCCCCACATTTACAGTCAAGTTCAAAAGCTCAACAAAAACCCTAACTCGGTCTCGTTCTTCAAATTCATACAATACAAAATTTATTTCGCATTTTTCTCAAAATCATAAATGATCATACTATCTTCATACCCAATTTCAACCTTTATTAATGGATCATTCACTAGTAATTGATAAAAATGCAATATTTGTTCACCTTCAAATTGCTCTGAAATTACTAAGCTAAAAATCTTAATTCTAGTTTTTAAAATCATATTTTTGCAGTGGGAATTTAATCTATAAACTTGATTTAATATTTTACAACTATCCATTTATCAAATTATCATTTGATGCCTGCAAACAAAACTATAGTGATTATATTTTACAACAAGGTTCAGTTAGCGTTTAGAAATCTAAATTTAAGTTAAACATCTTGTTTAGTTGAAAAGCTTAAAGCTTTATAATAATCTATTGATAACAAATCGTAATTTAAAGAAAATATACAACCTGTAATGATCATCAGAGATGTACAGAGCATCACATACATGTATTCAAACTGAAGCATATATATAATCCAGATTATTTATAAAACTTAAACTATTTTTAAATAACTTAAAGCTTAAAATTTCTTGTCTACGCACAGTGATTAAGAAGAAGAACAGAGAAGCTTTTATCTTGAAACAACTTTGAATATGCTTGCTGAAACTTCTTTCCTTGATTCTCTTGTTGAATTAATTGTGTTGATATTTTTAAGTTGAGTTTTGTTTAAGATTTAAATGATATTGCCTCAGCTTTAAAATAGACGAAATGATGAAGAGTGTGATATATAGGACTTGAGTTTTATCTTGTACAAAAAGATATGGCTGAATATTGACAGGGGAAGGTGATATCTGGGTATAAGGTATTGTACAAGGTAACATTTTACTGTGTTTTGTACAAAAAATTTTCAGAGATTTTTGTTCGCCAATGGTGGCTGATAGGATATTAGTATATGCTAACATTAATTAGCTTTTGTCTTATTTCATAAGCTTATGCTTACCACATTTTTTTTCTTTTCGGCTGAAATGATGTGCACATTGTAAATATATTTAGCATTAATTGCTAGAGATGGAAACATGAAATGAACATGGCTGATATGGTGTGCTAAAGCCAGCATATTAATTACCTTTATCTTGTTTTTTATATGCTTGCATTAATGAATTTGTACTTAAACATTTGTATATAGTTTTTCTTTCATTGGTTTACAGGTGATACAACTTGCTTATGGAGGCTGATATGATATGTTAGGGTGGCTGCAGCTTTGTCTTATTTTCTATTTAATTTTAAATCTACATACTTTATTTATTTGTACAAAGATATTTTATTATCTTTGCTTTGCTTATGTTTAACCCCAGCTTGCATATTCCAGTTAACAGCTAAAGTGGCCCATGTATTTTCCTGAGCTTCTGTACTTCTTTTGTAAGCTATTTATATTAACCTTTGTTTTTATACTTCATGTATTTTATTTCTTTAGTCTTGTTTATCATTTGTTTCTCAGCCTATATGCCTATTCATATTTGCTTGTATAATCACATATTGGTCTGGTTCCTTCCTTTGTTGCATGCTTACATACCTATTTATTTTTGTAAATTCCAATTCATATTTAATTTAAATACATTTTTTCTCAAAAATTCATATTTTTTACTAATATTTTATATTGATTTCCAATTAATTCCACAATTTATTATTCAAAAATTCAGTTAATTAACAAATTAAACTTAATTAAAATTCAGGATCGTTACAGACTTCCCCCTTTAAAAGAATTTCGTCCTCGAAATTTGCAAGCACGAAAACAACAAAGATAGATACACAAAGACAAAGACATAGTTTTACAGGTCAAAATGGATATCTATCCTGTATTTGGCTCACCAAATCAGAATATCAACAATATGAGAACGACCTCATTCAATACTACATAGGATACTCGGGTCACCAGATCTACGAAATATGCAGTGGCATTGGTTAGTTCGAAAGGATAACTAACCATTCGTAATATATATCTGGACCTAATATTGACAGATATATGGATACAATTTTCAAAATGTTGCGTTTAAAAACCAATTTATACCTATCAACCATAGCAACCAAAGCAAACAAAACGACCAATACATCCAAATAAACAATTTTGGTCTATCCGGAGTTTGTGTCCCATACTAATATATCAAATCTTCTTCCTGAATCTACCAGGAATCATCAAAGAATTGAAAAGATGACGAACAAAAAGAAATTGATAGAGAAAAGATTGCTTCCGCTGTTGCAGGGTATTGACCATTTATAGTCATATTCCCCTGTCCCCTATCTCGTCCTCTTCTTGCACTCATACTTACTATCAGTAGATAGTAAGAGAATTTACTGAGGCATTCAAATGGATATCTTATGTATTACTCATTCTAGGGTTTACTTCACCCTATCTCTAATGAGCTACTTAATGTGTTATACTCCTGAGCTAAAGTTCCAACCTTCAGCTCTGATACCAAATGTAACGAATTGGCATTTCCGTCAGCAGCGACCGGTAGGCTTTTCAACCATCCCAGCCCCACCGTGGCTTACACTGGTACCCCAGACCTTGCTTTTACGGCCAGCCTCTCGACTGTCACGGCTTACGCCTAACCAACCCCGTAAAGAGGCCGTGTGGGGGTAAGAGTCTCCCGTTCGCCACCAAACCACGAAGCGAGAATCCCCCATCACATTTCACTAAGACAAGCAAGTCTGGTCCGGGCTCGAACAGAACCGAAGGCACTTCCAAAGAAGTCCTTGCAATCCGGATAATCCCTAATCACGTTTGGATTTCCCATCACATATGGAGATCTCTATACCGGGGATCATCCAGTGCAGAGACAATCGACAAGAAACCCTTTCGTTTTCGAAAATATCCGGTCTTCACCACCGGTCTTCAAATGCTATCCATAACGACGTATCACATATTCGGAATGGGATATATGACACAAAGGTCCTCTCCCGGCTAAACCGAATAGTGAGCGCAATATTTCAAAAACATATGGATATTGGGATTTCAATTAAGTCACAACTTAAAACCCAAAACTTTCTTTAAATGGTTAAACAAATTACCATTTCAAATCTTTTAACAAAAAGATTCATTTCACAAAAATCAATTCATAGATTTCCAAAACAATTTCTATTTCAATCGGATTAACTCATTAAATCTTTAAATTGAGGATTTAAATTATAGCTTTCAAAACACGTTTCCAAAGATTCATTTATAACTTGAAAACCATTTCCAATTCAGTTGTTTTATGTATAAAAGATACACCATTTAAAATATTCTTCGTTTTCAAAACGAAGTTCAACAACCCTTCACAAAGATTAGTCCATAGCTTTCAACACAATTTAATTTTTAAATTGAAATCCTTGTAACACAAATTGGAAATCCTTTTCCTTAAATGAAAGCTATTTTTACTTGAAACAAACAGTTCTTGTTTTGGAAAACACGGCTTACAATTTACACAAGTTAAATCTATTCAAGTATAAAACTTAGATGTAAATTTAAATTTCCAAAATCATACCTTTAAATGATTAAAAACCCATATGACACTTTTATAACTTGTATAATATTTTGACCAAGTCATTGAATTCAATTCCGATCATTGGATTCAAATTTAAATCAAATTATTTAAATTTTAAGTGTTATTAAGTTATTGAAAATAATTTTTATTTTGAAACACATTTCAAAAGTTCTCAATTACAATCCCAAAACTATTTTGGACTCAAGAATTAAGTCGTTAAGATTGATAAAAATCTGTGACTTAACCGATTTCCTCGTGAAATCCATATTCGTGTGTGTATGTGTAGTCCAGGGGTTTAACACAATAGTGCAACATTATTCAATCATCATAAATTAAAACACAGAATATATAGTTGATAAGCGCTATAAACTGTAACGCTTATCGTCCATCCACAGATTCACAGATGATATACGAATGTAAATAAATGAATAAATCATACACGGCACAAATCACAGAATAAAATATCACAGATCAGGTAGGACAATCAATTCAAGGCAATTCATTCAATACAATCATTCATGAGTAAGGTCGAGTATTCAATAATCATTTATAAGTAGCATTAATTAATCGTTTAAATCCTAATTAATTCAATTTATTTCCAATTAAATTAATTACTTATGAACAAGTTATCCAATCTTGATTAATTAATTACAAATCATTTGATATAAATAAATTTATCAAACACTTTAATTAATTAAATTAACCTTTTAAACCAGTTACATAATTAATTATCTTTAATAAATCAAAACATCCAACTTTAATTTCAATAAGTGATTAATCCTTAAAATCATTTCTTAATTAATTACTGTATCTTAATTACTTGATTATTTTATTTCACGTTATTTAGTTAATTACTTCTTAATCAAGTTATTTAACTTTAATTACTTAATTGATTATCCTTAATCATTAATTAATAACCTTAATTATTAATTAATAAAACTTAATTACCCATTTATTAATCACACATTTCTAAATTAATCAATTATTAATTCTTATTACTTAATTGATTAACTATTAATCATTTATCAATTAACTTTAAGTAGTTAACTACTAATAAATTAATCACTTAATCATTAACTAATAACTTTAATTACTCATTTATTTATCCTTGACTACTTAGTTATTCAATTATTAATCATTAATTAGATTACTTAATTATTCAACTTGATTAATCATTTAAAAGTTTTCTTTTAAATTTGAAATTCGATTCATTATTAACTACAAAAACTAAATTGTTAATTACTTTATATTTAATCTTAGATTAATTTCTTACTTAAAATAATTAAGAGTTTGGAAATATTATTAAGTTTGACTAAAATAATTAAAACTTGAATAAAATCTTAACTGTTAAGCATTTTTCTAAGTGAAGTGTTGGACGAATTTGTTTAACCATCTTATAAAAATACCGCAGTTTGAAACCCGAAGACTATCCCTAAAATACTCGAGTCATCCCTGCAACACATGCTACTTCCCTTCTTCCCTGAATCTCCCCTGCAACACACGGTTGCTTCTTCTTCTACCACTCCTATTTTTCTTCTCTTATCTTTTTTTTTTGTTAAAAACTGTTAAGTTTAAACTGTTAATTTACCAAACTCTCACGAGATAACCCACTCCAAACCTTCCCAGGCACGAGATTTTCCCCGAGACCATCACGCAAACCCAGACCAGACACGCTATCTACAGCCGTGCACGTGCACACGGCACGAACGACCTCTAGGGATGACCAACCTCACCGACAAGTCATAAATCTCATGAAAACACGAAATCCAATCTCGCGTCATCTTCAAAGTTTACAAATTGAAATTTGATCGTTTGGGTCAAAAAAACTGAAGCTCACACGGTCGACAAAACAAGTTCGCCACCGCCGCTGAGATCACCTGAGACCCTCAACCTTTGGCCATGCCTCGACAACACGCCAACGCTCCATTTCCCAATCGCTCGTGACACTCGATCACGAAGTGATGACGAACTCCCCACATTTACAGTCAAGTTCAAAAGCTCAACAAAAACCCTAACTCGGTCTCGTTCTTCAAATTCATACAATACAAAATTTATTTCGCATTTTTCTCAAAATCATAAATGATCATACTATCTTCATACCCAATTTCAACCTTTATTAATGGATCATTCACCAGTAATTGATAAAAATGCAATATTTGTTCACCTTCAAATTGCTCTGAAATTACTAAGCTAAAAATCTTAATTCTAGTTTTTAAAATCATATTTTTGCAGTGGGAATTTAATCTATAAACTTGATTTAATATTTTACAACTATCCATTTATCAAATTATCATTTGATGCCTGCAAACAAAACTATAGTGATTATATTTTACAACAAGGTTCAGTTAGCTTTTAGAAATCTAAATTTAAGTTAAACATCTTGTTTAGTTGAAAAGCTTAAAGCTTTATAATAATCTATTGATAACAAATCGTAATTTAAAGAAAATATACAACCTGTAATGATCATCAGAGATGTACAGAGCATCACATACATGTATTCAAACTGAAGCATATATATAATCCAGATTATTTATAAAACTTAAACTATTTTTAAATAACTTAAAGCTTAAAATTTCTTGTTTACGCATAGTGATTAAGAAGAAGAACAGAGAAGCTTTTATCTTGAAACAACTTTGAATATGCTTGCTGAAACTTCTTTCCTTGATTCTCTTGTTGAATTGATTGTGTTGATATTTTTAAGTTGAGTTTTGTTTAAGATTTAAATGATATTGCCTCAGCTTTAAAATGGACGAAATGATGAAGAGTGTGATATATAGGACTTGAGTTTTATCTTATACAAAAAGATATGGCTGAATATTGACAGGGGAAGGTGATATCTGGGTATAAGGTATTGTACAGGGTAACATTTTACTGTGTTTTGTACAAAAATTTTTCAGAGATTTTTGTTCGCCAATGGTGGCTGATAGGATATTAGTATATGCTAACATTAATTAGCTTTTGTCTTATTTCATAAGCTTATGCTTATCACATTTTTTTTTCTTTTCGGCTGAAATGATGTGCACATTGTAAATATATTTAGCATTAATTGCTAGAGATGGAAACATGAAATGAACATGGCTGATATGGTGTGCTAAAGCCAGCATATTAATTACCTTTATCTTGTTTTTTATATGCTTGCATTAATGAATTTGTACTTAAACATTTGTATATAGTTTTTCTTTCATTGGTTTACAGGTGATACAACTTGCTAATGGAGGCTGATATGATATGTTAGGGTGGCTGCAGCTTTGTCTTATTTTCTATTTAATTTTAAATCTACATACTTTATTTATTTGTACAAAGATATTTTATTATCTTTGCTTTGCTTATGTTTAACCCCAGCTTGCATATTCCAGTTAACACCTGAAGTGGCCCATGTATTTTCCTGAGCTTCTGTACTTCTTTTGTAAGCTATTTATATTAACCTTTGTTTTTATACTTCATGTATTTTATTTCTTTAGTCTTGTTTATCATTTGTTTCTCAGCCTATATGCCTATTCATATTTGCTTGTATAATCACATATTGGTCTGGTTCCTTCCTTTGTTGCATGCTTACATACCTATTTATTTTTGTAAATTCCAATTCATATTTAATTTAAATACATTTTTTCTCAAAAATTCATATTTTTTACTAATATTTTATATTGATTTCCAATTAATTCCACAATTTATTATTCAAAAATTAAGTTAATTAACAAATTAAACTTAATTAAAATTCGGGATCGTTTTCATGCAGCATGTTGTACTATGTACGTAGATAGTTTAACATATCCTTAGGAGATGGAAATCCCGAACATCTTTTAAGTTATTGCACTCGCATTGACACTGGATAGGAGATGTCAAACCCTGTAAACATCTTTGACGTCTTTACACTCATTTATTTACCGTTGATTTAACTTACATAAGATCTTTTAGATTCGACTCGAGTGTTTTGACTTTTCAATTCGCTTAGGTCAGTCCGAGCTTCTCTGTGTATCAAAGACTGCTTTTCTGGGGGATGAAGACGAAGGTTTATTACAATATTATTTATTTATATTTATCCCACTGCATCATGTTGTTCGATTGCATTATTTATTTATTCCTACCGTATGTAACTCTGATCTGTATTGTGAAATGTATGCAAATGTTATTTGTAAAACAGCTTCATCTGTTATTTGATTATTACATTTTGTCATTCCGATGTGAGATTCTGTGTTATTTTTTTTCTTTTTTTCTTCTTTACCTCATAACAGTCCTCC
The DNA here is from genome assembly GCA_030765085.1 of Allium cepa. NCBI lineage: Eukaryota > Viridiplantae > Streptophyta > Magnoliopsida > Asparagales > Amaryllidaceae > Allium > Allium cepa. The sequence continues at coordinate 407,864,365 of CM060928.1, read as the reverse complement.
CTTTTGCATGGTTTGAGTTTGACATGTATGGTTTATTATTGATTTAAACCATCCAAAAAGGTGGGTTATTACATATCATATCCTACATTGTGTACATATAAATAATTAACCTCCAGCGGGGTAGTCTCTTGGAAAAACCAATTGAATGAGTGTCAAAGGAAAAGGTACTTAACTAAGGAGAAAGTTACTCTACTTAAGAACGTTCTTATGAACGACTAACCTCAAGTTCTCTCAACCCTTACTTGGCTCATCGAAGTGGTCTGTTCCAAAGGTATGTCCTTGTAGAAGGCTTAAACCTATTTTATGCCTTAGGTTGTTAGATAAGCGTATTTGAATATAAATTATTTCTTTACAAAGAGTTATAAAATATAAATTTAAAATATGGTTTAACTTCAAATTTAAATTTATAAATTTTATAAATAAATCAATTTAAAATTGTTCTAACTTAAAGCTAAAATTTAGAAGGGTTATAAATATAATTATTTTTTTTAAACCTATATTCATAAAGATTAGAGATAAGTAAATTTATAACTATTTTCAATTTATATATAAATATAAATGTTATATATGTAAGTAATTAAATATTTAATTATTAAAAGGATACATATGAATACACACACATACATGCACACACACTTGGTAATTATAAATATTAATATATATATATATATATATATATATATATATTATACATATAAAGAAAACTAGAGGTTTAATGAATTAAAATTCATATAGACTTAAGAGAGTATACATTGTATGTAAAAACATATAATATCGTGAGGCAATTCTCATCTCCCTTATAATGTCGAGAATACTCAGATAATATTATTTTAAATTATTTCTCTCCATCATTTATAATATAAATAAAGCATTGTACATACCTATGGTTGTGGAGGACCCTGAACCTATAGAATATCTATAATATGTTTGTATTGTTCCTAAATAGGTAAAAATATTATGTAACTTTGTTTAGCACCCTCAAGGTTTACATAATTAACTTTAGGCTATCTGAAATTATAAGCTTAGAGTATCTACTGTACTTTATGATTTGTTGACCACCCTTAAGGACATATAGTTGATTATGAGCAAGTAACAGTATAGTTATGAGATATATAATTAGTAAAAAATTATTTTCCATTTATAGGGACTACAATTTGTTGAGCACCCTCATGGTTATAGTAACATGACAAATGAGTCCTAACACTCACTGAAGGAATTTATGCGATTCTCGTATCTCTTTTATGGTTTTGAGATATGCAGAGTTCGATGGGAGTATTATTAGATAAAAATAATAAACCAATCTAATAAGTATAAGAACATGTGTGAAATTATAAATATACTTTACTAAATTGCATAGTTAATATAATTGACGAATATTTTGTTGATTGAAATATACTAAATGAATTGAACTAAAGGTTGATGAAGAAATGTAAAATATACTTATCAACGAATCTTTTGGCTTGTGGTCGCTTCAAGGCCCCTGTAAGAGCCAAATTATACAACCACTATAAAGATTTGTGCATTGGGCACTTAAATGTTGGTTTTCCCAAGGTTGTATCTTGCCTTTTATGAGTTTTGAACTCTAAAGCAATTTGAGAGTATGGATATTAGATCCATATATAATTCATACAAAAGTCGTATGGTGAACAATGGCTTCCGTTAAAATCTTGAAAAAAATATTCCGCTCAAAATGAGCAAGCAAACTATATGTAGAGATCATGTGTTTAATATGATTGAAGACAATAGGGATCATGTTGTGTAAAAACAACATTGGTAAAAGAACTATAGATTAATCTAGGAAGTCAATCACTGAAATGTCAATTTTGATATTTTTACTTATGTGAAACTTATTCAATATCCTTAAATTGTCAAGGATGACTGAATGCATTTCTATAAAAAATTTGGTCCAGTCTATAATAAAGCATGTTTCTTCTGAATGGTTCAACCTTTTGAAAGAGAAAGCGAATGTTTAATAATGGTAATTATATAAGAACAGTTGGGATAAAGAGAGTGAATGACCACCTTTGCTTCATGATGAGAAATTAGAACGAAATTTCTATATTATAACTTGATTAAGAAAACATGAAGGGAAATTAGAAGAAAAACTTTCTAGTGGATGCATCTTGTTTTGAAAGATTAGCTTCGTATATGGCAAATATTGTTTATGCAATTATAACTATTTTCAGTTTTGAGCTTAAATAAAAGTAGTTTTGTTTTAGTATTAACATTATGAATATAGTTATAAAATAAATCTATTTTTGGCATTTCGATGATGGTATTTTTTTATAACAATAATGTTGTGTTTGCTATATAAAATAAAAAGCATCTAAAATATTTAATAATTAATTTGGAATTTTGGACCATATCATATCTTTAAGAAATAAATCTTTAATCATATGATTATAATTCATATGCTATTTTCGAATCATATTTCAAATGATTAAGAGCAAAGTACCCATTTAGTGGAAATGGAAAAAAATTAACGAACTCTTCGGTTAATGCATATAGATGCAGGTATTTATGGTCTAATGATACCAAAATAGTTCCACCTACTTCATTAAATTCATCGATGTTTATTTCACAAATACACATGTGTTCAGACTCGAACTTCATAAGTGATAATGAATATAGTAAGTCGTCTTAAATTCATTGCAACAACCTTAATTTTGATTAACATTATTTAGGATATTTAATTAGATAAATAAAATAAAATAATTTAAAATGATAAGGAGATTGAGATTTGATTTAGTAAAGGTCTAGCCTTAATTAATTGATTAATTAATTAACGAGATTAATTAAAACTTAAATAAGAAGGAGGAATATATGCTAAAGGCAAACACGAATAATATATAATTCCTAATACATACCCTTACATTCCTTCACCCTTACTCACTTCACTCTTACAAACACAATCTAAGAACGAAGGCCGGCCATTAAGAAGAGTTTTAAGGGAAATAAAGCTAGGGAAAAAGATCAAGCCTTAGGGGAAACAAACCAACATACAAATCTCAACGTTCTTAAACCATTCAAGATAAATAATAGTTATGCATCTCATATTTTAAGTATTATTTTTTATTTTAAGTATGAATCCGATTCTTTTGCTTATATTATGTCATGTAATGATAGTTTGAATGAATATGTGCTATTTGATGAATATGAATGATTTATTATGGAATTTGTTGATATTTTTAAGTTGGAAAACCTATCATATGACACCTAAATGACTTGAAATTTAGTTATGATTTTAGAAACATTATTTGAGAAATGGGTTTTTAATTTCATAATTTTTGATAAAGTATGAATTTATTATGAATTTTTTAAGTGTGGACAATGGATTATTTTAGGTTTTAATTATCAAAAATAATTAGATATTGTTTTGGCCTCGAATTTTTTATGTTGAAGAATATGATTAATTTTATTTACTGTGATTTTTGGGGATTTTTCCCTAGTGTTTAAGAGTTATCATTAAATTATTAAACTAGAGGGGCTTAATTAATATATTAATATAAGATTAAAGGTTTTGTGGAAAAGAAATGTGATACAGTGTTGTTAACCAATAGGAATTTGAAAAATATATGAAGTAGTTAGAAAAGAACTTGCTTTTATTAGTAAAATTTCAGTTTTAATGTTAATTACCATTATGCCATGCCGGTAAGGTTGATGTCACCTTCTTTCTTGCCACTTCTAAGGTCTTTGACGTTAACCGTCGACAATGTTTAGGACATCAACACTCATTGGTTTGAATACATTGGCCCTGAGTGAAGTAAGAGTCGTAGCATCGATGTCGATGTCATGATCTTCAACATAGTTCCTTGCCGTGTATCTTTAATGCCGAAGCTAATCCCTTAAGGAAACAACGCTGCAACCATCGTTAATGTCTCTAAAAGGCATAAAAGTCGCGTCTTATTGCTTCAACCTTAATGGTTGCTGATTTTAATCTTCATCACCTGTTTCCAAAGAAGGTTATGTAGCCGCCTATTATCACTTTGGGTATATGATGTTGCGTTTTATCTACTTCGACTTTATTTTTTGCCGTATGTTTTCGAAGATGGCTATAGTGCTGCTTCTAATGACTTTGGCTCTAATTAATTATTTTCCTAAGGCAATGACACTGAGATTTTATAATAAAGGACTTTAACATATTTTGTGGGGCGAAGACCCTCATTGGCTATATCTTGCCGCATTTATCAGTATAAAGGTTCATATATTGTTTTGGCTCCATGGCCCATGGTTTCAAAATGACATAACTTCCAAGCGTTATCAAGATTCATCAATACTATTTTATTAAAACATATATCATAGAATAATTATTTTAGATAAAGTAAAGGGCTATATTTTTCTTGTTTTGAAAATATTATTTCATGGGTTAAATCATTTATAAGGAAGTATGTTTCCAAGAAATTTTAAATGGGTATTTAGCCCAGCATTTTACTAACGAGATTGGTGTTCTTATCACCTTTAGATAAATTGTGATAGGATGAATTGGCTCAAAGATTAGAAAACTTGATGGGACTAGTGTAAGGTCATGCCATACACTTTAGCTAGTTGCTGGTATCAATATAAGTCCAAAATTCCAGTGTGTATGACTTTGTCAAGGGTACGGCTAAAAGTAGGTTCTCGCATAGAAAGGAATATACAGAGATGAGTTCGGTTATTAATGATCCCACAAAACCATTATGATTAGTTGACCCTAGGAATAGTAAATTTCGGATAGATTATCCAGTCGCCTTCTAACAATAGGTTAAATAATTTGATATGTATAGTAGATCTGAGTCAGCCATAGGTTTGTAGTCATCCTGAGAAAACTATGATGTTGGGACAGATAGTCCATTGTTTTATCCACATTGCATGCGTTCATATGACTATTTATTTTCTTACTTTAACCAGTTTGGTTGTAGGAATTTGATTTGCAAAAGATATATTTTAAAAGGGATTTTAGTGAGGGCAAAACCCATTTTGCTCATTCGAATGGTTTCACTAGATATCAATAAACAGAGATGGCATATTATTATTGAAACAAGGCTTTTTGTTTGACTCGAAGTTTATGTTTTTTTCTTAAACTCTCGGGTGCTCAAAATTTGATACGAGTAGGTTACGAGTAAAGGCTTTACAGGCTAAGTAGGTTTTGGACGAGTAAAGCTTCCAAAGACATATAGGAGGCCAAGCTAACTATGTAGGAGACTATCTATTACTATTATCCGTTGTGTTATGTCAGTTGTTATATGTATGTATTAACAATAAATGTATCTGTTTGTTTAGTAACTCTGATCAACTAAGGGGCATCTTCATATGTCGCTTTTGGAGTATTTTATAATAATTATATTCTATCTGAACTTGGCCAATGTTTGGGATTATGTAATGAATATGAAATATTATATTTGAAATGACATGTGAAAGCTTACTTTGAAAGTGTGTTTAAAATTATTTCATATTCTTATGCTTTTGATATTATGGATACCATTAACATGACGACATTTTATCACTCAAAATTAATACTATAGATGACTGCATCATCTATAGCGCTTATTTTCGGGCCTCAAAATAGGGAATGCTACGACTTGGTATCGGAGCATAGGTTCGTGTAAACCTAAAAGAATTTTTAAACTTAAAAAGAGTTTTGAAAACATAATCGAAATGAATCAAAGAATAAGATTGGAGTATGGGATAATGCTATAACAACGTACTTTTCTTTGTTATATATAAGCATGCGCTTTATCTCTATTCTCCCTCTCCCTTAGACCATTCTTCCATATCTTACTAAGGTTCGAATGTAGATTTAAGAAAGTAAGATATGGAGGTAGGAAATGGAAGAGTGTATATTGGTGGAAGAAGCACCACTACCAATGGAAATGCCAGGCCTAATACTAGAAGGAACTAGGGTCGACAAACAGATGCTAATGCGGGTGCAGGAATACCACAGGTTGATATGGGTGCAATGTATCAGTTCTTTGTCAATATGATGCAAGCAGGAGCCACTGATAGATTAGTTGGAGGAAATGCTGGAGGAGCTAATCAAGAAGTTCCAGTTGTCAAGAACTATACAATTTTGAGTAGAGATATGCAAGTCTCAGAGGGAAGCCGTTTATTGGGATAGAAGATGCTATTAAGTTCGAGAATTGGTTGCTCTATTGTGAAAGGATTTTCGCCGACCTTGGTTTGAACGACGAGAAAAAGAGGAGATCGGCGTCTAGGCAACTGCATGGAGTTGCGTTGTACTGGTGGAACAGTGTTACTGCTGGAGTAGCGGAAGGGACTTTGACTTGGGCTGAATTCAGAAGGAGGTTTGAGAGAGTTTTATGTCTGAAATTGCTAAGTCAACTTTGCTGAGTTTGTATAGGGTGATATGACTGCAATGGAGTACGCAAAAATATTTAAGAATTACAAAGATATGGTTTTTCTACAGTTGACACGGTGATAAAGGGAAATATAAAATTCATCCATGAATTAAGACCTGAGCTTGCTAGGGAAACTTTGCCACATCTCAGAAATCCATGTGATGTAGTAGTTGAGATGGCTTTGAGGAACAAAGAGATGCTTTCTTTCTTTAGAGGAAACAATGCAATGGGTGTTCCGAGTGCACGGAATCATAGAAGAAATTTCTTTCATAGAAAGAGAGCTCAAAAGGGTGAAGCTTCCAAGAAAGGAAAAGCAGAGGTTGTATGTTATAAATATGATAAAAAAGGGCATTTTGCAAATGAATGTTGTTTATGAGATGGAATTTAGGTGATTGGAAGGAAAAATATCAAGTGCTTCAACTGTGATGAGATTGGTCATTATAAAAACCAGTGCAAGCAACTGGAAAAAGCTAAGAAGGAAAAGGTGGTTGCACTGGAACCTGCTATGTCGAGATTGATAGTTGAGGAGAAAGGAAAAGCTATGATGGGAGGTACGCTTTTGATTCATGGCTTACCTGCTTTTGTTAGATTACTATTTGATAATGGTGCATTGCATTCTTATATATCTCGTTGTTTGGTAGATAAGCTTAACCTAGAACCATCATATCTAGTTGCTTCCTTAAGGGTTGCGAATCTGCTAGGAGGATATGCAACTTTATGGTTGAGATGTGATCAACTAGAATTTGAATTAATAAGTCATATATTTTCTTGTAGTTTGCATATGTTTGATTTCATAAGATTTGGGATTATTTTGGATATGGACTAGTTAAGTAAATATGATGCTAGGATATTTTGCCAAGATAAGAAAATATCACCAAGACACCCCAATAGTACATATGGAATCATATACTCGGTAGAGGATTCAGGTTTTGATCTTTTTCTTTGTTGGGTGTAATAAAGGAGGAAGATGAGTTGAATCTGGTATTCGTAGTTAGAGAATTTACAGATGTCTTTGAGCCTGTTACAGGACTACCACCGAAATAAGCTATTAATTTTTGAATAGATCTTATACATGGAGCTGAACCCGTAAGTAGACTGCCTAGCAGAATGACACCTACCAAGACGGGAAGTTAGGGATACATCTGGTGGACTTAAAAGGAAAGAATTTTATTAGACCAAGCAGTTCGTTTTGGGAAGCGACCAGGTTTGTGAAGAAACTAGACGGGTCGTTGAGGATGTGTATCAATTATTGTAAGTTGAGTGAAATGGCGATAAAGAATCCATATCCTTTGCTGAGAATCGACAATTTATTTCATCAATGTAGTAGAGCCAAAGTATTTTCCCAATTGGATTTGGCGACAGGGTTCCATTAATTGAGAGTGGCAGAGGATAGTATTCCATTGATGGCGTTTAGAACAAGATATGGTTCATATGACTAGTTAGTAATGTCATTTGGATTGACTAATGCACCAACATTCTTTATGGATTTAAGGAACCGGATATTTCAAGAGCACTTAGATAGGTTCGTGTTGGTATTCATTGATGTTATTTTGATATATTCCAAGGATGAGAGAGATCATGGGATTCATCTTTGAATAGTGCTTGAAACATTCAGGCAACACCAACTAAAGGCTATGCGTTCGAAGTGTCATTTCTGGAAGAAAGAAGTAAAGTTTCTTAGTCAAGCTGGTTATCAGTCGATCCAGCCAAGATCGAAGCTGTTACCAGTTGGAAAAGACCCGAGACAATGACCGAGACAAGAAGTTTTCTTGGATTAACTAGCTATTGCCAGAGATTTATCAAGGATTTTTCGCTAATAGCAATGCCTTTTACTAAGCTAACCGGAAAGGACATGAAGTTTATTTGGTCTGATAAAAGTGTGGAAGCATTCCTTGAGTTGAAGCATTTGTTGATGAATATTCCTGTATTAGTAGTCCCGGATGGAAATCAAAGTTTAGTGGTGTATACTAATGCGTGTGGAGAAAGATTAGGAGCTGTGTTAATGTAAGGGGTAAAGTGATTGCCTATGCTTTCCGATAGCTTAGACCACACGAAGTTAGATATTAGACTCATGACTTAGAGTTGGCTGCTGTAATATTTGCTTTGAAGGTGTAGAGACAATATCTTTTGGGAGAACAATTCGAATTGTACACGGATCACAAGTCTTTAAGGTATTTATTCTCTCAAAAGGAGTTGAATATGAGACAACAAATATGGTTAGAGTTTTTAAATGCTAATGATTTTGGAATTGAGTACACACTAGGGAAATGAAATAAAGCTGCAGATTCACATAGCAGGAAACATCAGAATGTGGTGTTAGTTATGTTGGCTGATTTGAAAGATTTGGAAGCATTGACTACCTGTAGAGTGTGGTTAAGATCGACTGTCAATTCTAGTCAGAGTACCACAAAGTTATATTGTTTGGAAGTTTGACTGATGTTGATCGAAAAATTACTTCTAAGCAAAGAGATGATCCATTGCTAGATGAAAGAACTAGAAGATTGGAAGGTGGAACTGAGATTGATGATTTAAAGGATTCTTATCTTGACCAAAATGGATGGTTGAGAAAGAAAGGATGATTATGTGTTCCAAATGTGGGTGACCCAAGGAAAGAAATAATTAGGGAATGTCATCGATCAAAGTTTACTATTCATTCTAGAGGGGCTAAGACGTATCATGATATGAAGAGAAGTTTCTTTTGGGAAGGTGTGAAAAGAGATTTAGGCTTATGGATAAAGTAGTGTTTAAACTGTCAGCAAGTATATGTCGACATCAAACCCCAAGCAGATTGCTTCAGCCTTTAGATCTACCGATATGGAAATGGGATTCTATATCTATAGATTTCATATATAGATTGCCATGGTCGAACCAAGAAAATGAAAGTATATGGGTCATAGTGGATAGACTGACCAAGAATGCCCATTTCATTCCTGTTAAGTCAAACAAGATGACACCTGCTTTAGCTAAATTGTTTATGAAGAACATTGTTAGACTGCATGGGATTCCTAGTAGCATAGTAAGCAACAAATATTCCTTATCCACTAGCGAATTTTGGAAGAGTCTACAAGAGGTTTTAGGTACCAATCTCAAGATGAGTACAACTTACCATCCACGGACTAATAGGCAAACAGGGGGAGTTAACAAAGTTTTGGAGGATTAGCTTAAAGCTTGTGTACTGGATTTTGGTGAGTGGTGAGAAGATCATTTACACTTGGTTGAGATTTCCTATCATAATAGTTATCAAACTAGTATAGGAATGGCACCTTTTGAGGTTTTATATGGAAGGCCGTGTAAATCACCTGTATGTTTGTTAGACCCCGAAGGTAGATTAGTTCTTGGTTTAGATATGGTAAGAGAAGCTGTAGAAAAGATTTAAGTTGATTCGAGCTAGAATGAAGGAAGCTCAGTTTAGGTAGAAAAGTTATGCAGATAAGAGATGGAAAGATTTAGTATTCTCCATTGGAGATCATGTTTTTTTTCAAGATATCGTCGATGAAGGGTGTAGTAAGATTTAGGAAATCAGGGAAATTAGCACTTAGATTTTTTGGACCATTTCCTATTATAGAAAGGATCGGGAAACTCACTTATAGGATAGAGTTATCGAATAGTTTAGTAGGAGTCTGTAATGTTTTCCATATTTATCATCTAAGAAAGCGTGTTTGAGATCCAAAGACTACCACTGCTCCAACTGCATTGGAAGATTTAGTGATAGAACCAGACATGACTATAGTTAGACATCCGGTTTATATTATGGTTAGAGATGAGAAGAAGCTAGGGAACAAGACAATCAGATTAGTAAATGTCCACTGGAGTGATGACAAGAGAGACCATAATTGGGAAGCGAAGAATAGGCTTAGAGACATCTATCCTAATTTTGTTCGACAGTATGTTTTATGCTTATGATTATGATTGTTATTGTACACCTTCTCGTAATTTCGAGGACGAAATTCTTTAAGGAGGGGAGTCTGTAACACCCCTAATTATGATTAACATTATTTAGGATATTTAATTAGATAATTAAAATAAAATAATGTAAAATGGTAAGGAGATTGAGATTTGATAATTAGTAAAGGTTGAGCTTAATTAGATCTTTAAGAATGACGAATATATGCCAAGGGAAAGATAGGAATACGATATAATTCCTGATACATACCCTTACATTCCCTCACCCTTACTCACTTCACTCTTAAAAACGAAATCTAAGAACCAAGGCCGGTCATCAACAAGGTTTTCAAGGGAAATAAAGCAAGGGAAACAAGATCAAGGCTTAGGGGAATTAAACAAAAATACAGATCTTAACCTTCTTAAACCATTCAAGGTGAATAATAGTTATGCATCTCATGTTTTAAGTATTATTTTCGATTTTAAGCTTGAATCAAATTCTTTTGCTTATTTTACGCCATGCTATGATAGTTTGAATGAATATATGCTATTTGATGAATTTGTATGATTTATTATGGAATTTATTGATATGTTTAAGTTGGAAAACCTTTCATATGACACCCAAATGACTTAAAATTTAAATGTGATGTTAGAAACATTATTTTAGAAATATGTTTTAAATTTCATAGTTTTCTAATATGTATGAATTTACTATGAATTTCTTGAGTGTAAAAAATGGATTATTTCGGGTTTTAATTATAAAAATAATAATTAAATATTGCTTTTGGCCTCGTAATTTTAATATATTGAAGAATATGATTAATTTGATTTATTGTGATTCTTGGGGATCTTTCCTAAGTGTTTAAGATTTATTATAAAATTACTAAACTAGAAGGGCTTAGTTAATATATTAAGATATTAATATAAGATTAAAGGTTTGCAAATGTTTTGGAAATGATAAACCTACTTTGGGTCAGTTTTCTAAAAAAGGAACGTGGTAAAGTTTTGTTAACCAAAAAGAATTTGACAAATATATAGAGTAATTGGAAAAGAACTTGGTTTTATTGGTAAAATTGTTGTTTTAATGTTAATTGCTGTTGTACTATGCCAAAAAGGTTGATGCTACCTTCTTTCTTGTTGCGTCTAAGGTCTTTGACGTCAACCATGGGCAATGTATAGGATATCAACACTGGTTGGTGTAAAATACACTGGCCTTGGGTGAAGTAATAGGCAAAACACCGAAGTCGATGACATAATCTTCGACGTCATTCCTTGCCGCGTATCTTCAGTGCCGAAGCTTATCCCTTAAGACAACGACGCTGCATACTGTCATTAATGTCTCCAAAAGGCATACATTCCATGTCTCGTTGCTTCAACCTTAATGGCCACCAACTTTAATTTTTATCACATGTTGTCAAAGAAGGCTATGTAGCGCCTATTATCACTTCGGCCATATGATGCCGCGTTTTATCTACTTTGACTTTATTCTTTGCCGTAGGTTATTGAAGATAGCTATGGTGCCGCTCCTAGTGACTTCGGGTCTAATGAAGTTGCTTATTTTTATATGGAAATGACGCCGAGATTTAGCTATGTCGACCCTATTCTTTTAAGGCTTATTACTATGCAAACCAAGCTTTTATATCCAAAAAGGTACGTACCCTATGAGGTGCGAAGTCCAGGTTATCGGCCCTATGGCCTTATGTTTTATAAATAAAATACTATAACACATTTTGAGGGGCAAAGACTCTCCTCGGCTACATCCTTGCCGCGTCTATCAATATAAAGGTTCATATTTTGTTTTGGCTCCATGGCATATGGTTTCGAAGTGAGATAACTTCCAACTGTTTTCAAGATTCATCAGTACTATTTTATAAAACTTATACTTTCCTTATTTTGAAAGTATGATTTCAAGGGTTAAATCATTTATAAGGAAGTACGGTTCCAAAGAATTTAAAAAGGGTATTTATCCTAGCATTTTACTAAAGAGATTAGTGTTCTTATAACCTTTAGACAAATTGTGATATGATGAATTGACTCAGAGATTAGAAAACCAGATGAGTCTGGTGTAGGGTCGCACCCTATACTTTAACTAGTAGCCCTTAGGTAACACAAGTCCAAAATTCTGGCGTGTTGGGCTTTGTTATGGTAAGACTAAAAGTATGTTTATGCGCAGAAAGGAGTACACAGAGATGAGTTAGGTTATTGGTGAGCCAGCAATACCATTAGGATCAGTTGACCTTAGGAATAGTACGTTTTGGATAGACCGTCCAGTTGCCTTCTAACAATAGGTTGGATAATTTGACATATTTGGTAGGCCTGAGTAAGCCATAGGTTTGTATTAATCTCGAGAAAATTATGATGTTGGAACAGATAGTCCATTGTTTTATCCATATTGCATGCATGCATATGATTGTTTATATTGCTATTTTAACCAGTTTAGTTGCATGAATTTGATTTGCAAAAATATATTTTAAAAGGGATATTATTGGGAGGAAAACTCATTTCGCTCAGCAGCATGGTCTCACTAGATATCAATAAAACGAGATGGCATATTATTATTCACACTGGATTCGACTGAAGTTTATGTTTTCCTCTTAAACTCCCGAGTGATTTAAATTTGATTTTGAGTAGGTCAGGAGTAAGGGCTTTACAAGTTAAGTTGATTTTGGACAAATAAAGCTTTTGAAGACGTGCATGAAGAAAAGCTAGCTATGCAAGAGTTTATATGTTACTATTATGCACTGTATTATGTTAGTTGTTGTATGTATTGACAATAGATGTATCTTCCTATTTTGTAACATTGTCTACCAAGGGGCATCTTCATATGTTTTGGAGTATTTTGTAATAATTATAATATACGAACCTAGGCAATATTTGGGATTATATAATGAATACGTAATATTATCTTTGAAATGAAATGTGAAAGCTTGCTTTGAAAGTGTGTTTAAAATTATTTCCTATTCTTTTGCTTTTGATATTATGGATACCATTAGCATGACCGTATTTTATCACCAGGAATTAATACTATAGATGACTGCAACATCTATAGCGCTTAGTTTTGAGCCTTAAAATAGGGGATGTTACATTCATGTTCAACCTTAATTAAGGAGCTTTAAGTTGGAAATATTTCAAATGAGAGGTTGTGGAAGATTCAACTATAAAGACTAAGTATATTGCCTCGAAAATCACCGGAATGTATGTTATATATGCACAAATTTATAAGAAAGAAATAAGTGGTTCCCTCCATTGAGAATTTAATAAATTAATATGATACCATTAATGTAATGTATATTGCAGTCGAAACCGACAGCTCGATAAGAAGCCAAGATACATTTTCTGTAATTAACACGTGATAAAAGACTTTATCAGTAATGGGAAAGTATAATAGAAAAGATACAAAACAATAATATTGCAGATCCATTCACCAAGACTCCATCTTATTCTGATTTAGGTAAACTGATCCGATGGTATGAGTATGAGGCATCATAATTAGCCTCAAGTGCAATTGGAAGATCGATAAGGTTAAGGGCGTGGCCCAGAGGTAATTGTGTAATTTATTACATATATTAACTTAAAAGAATTTTATTCAAAATAAAGTATTTTTTGTGCTTTATTTTCTTTTATATGTGTTATTATATAATGATGTAAATAACAAAACAAATACAGTAAACATATATAAGTAGAAAATCCTTAGGGAATGTATTTTATTAATTGCAATTAAGAACGTGTTCGCAACATTACGTAACTGAATTAACATCTAAACACTTATTTCTTAAATGTTCCTTATCAAGATATATCAGGAAAATGATATCGATGCATCTATTGAGATTAGTGTATGTATTGTTCTCCATCTAATGGACACCTTTGGGGGCACCAAAAGGTTGCGTACTTGTGTTTGTTTGTAAAATCACATAATGACTCGACAAGAGTCTTCTATAGTTAATACAACTAAGTAGAAATAAGGTAACGACATAAAGTTAGATTTTAGACTCGAGAGTATTGTCGATCTAAAGTAGTTAGACTGCAATTTGACTATGGTCAAGCACATGACAGAATGACCATATTACAAGCATAATTGGGTCACATTAAACTACTTGACGTATAGTTGGGTACACATTAAACTACTAGAAATGAAATACTATTCAAGAGAGGATTCATCTACTTCATTGTAGAAAGTTAGTATTACCATAATTGGTAGTCAAATTAAATTCAAATCTCTAGAAAGATTAAATTGGTTAATCGATAAATGTTATTGGATTGAACCGAGGACTTTAATGTAGTCTACATAATAACTACAAATACTAATAGAGTTTTTGAACTTAGACAATACTCTAGATATCTAAATAATATAGCATTGATTACAAGTAGATGTACACAAAACATCATTATTATTTGCAACCTATACAAGATTAGAAATTAGATTTTTTTTGATGACCACCTTACCTCCTGTACCAAACATACTAGTAAAGTACGTTGCAACGGTACCTGACTGATGAAGAGTGGCGGTCAAGGGCAAAGTAACTAAAAATCAAACATAACATGTCATATATCTTACGACACATCAGATATAATATAATAGCAACATTAATATAAAATAGGCGAGACAAATATGTATAACCAAAATGAACCAAAATAGAATACCAGGGTCCATCAGGCTCGCAACAATTATACAAAGAAAACAGAATAGAATTTATACATCATCAAAATATACTCAAAGGAAACTATCTCTAATAATAATCTATAGTACTAGTAGCTCCACATTACTGCACAGCGGAATAGCAATAAACTCTCTCTCTCTCTCTCTTTATATATATAGACACACACTAGCCTTCTGCTCGTCCTCCAAACAGCTCCATTTGCTAACCTAGACCTGCTGTCTAGTCTACATATTTAAGAGTACCTGAGATAATAAGGAGAAAGGCGTAAAACCTCGAGCAAACTCTAGTTTTGTGTAAGAAGTAAATATATCTCAAAATACTATAAAAGTCAATATAATAAAACATGAACACCGTGTATGAGAAACCGTTCCTGACTTTTCTCTACATCCAACAAGTTAGGACATAACATTATATATATGCTACAATATCATCACATGGGTGTACTACAATAAGTATGACATTGGGTGTAAAGGCACCTAGCTCAATAGAACCTATGTGCATCACAAAACATCCATCCAAATCTTGTAAAAATCATACCAATCACCGCAACATAAAAAACACATAACAACATCACTTAGGAGCCATACTAAGGTCTTGCATCGCCACAACCACCACCAATGTACAATGTCATCATGACCATCACTAGGATACAACATCATCACTACAGTCACAAAGGTACAACACCATCACGACCATCACTAAGGTGCAACATCATTTCTACCATCACTAAGGTACAACATCATCACGACCATCACTAAGGGCTCAAATCAACATAGCCATCACTGAGGCCTCACATCAACACTAAAATTCTTTCAGGTCTATGATAAAATGTTGTAAATTAATTTAATTAATTATTAAGGAACATTAAATATTGATTTATTGATTTATTTGATGTTCTGAGTGTTGTTAGTATTTATTTGAACGTATACATAAAAGTTATATATGCATGTATCGATATACGATATCCGTATGTATTTAAACAGGCTTTAAATACAATTACTTGCATAATGGTCTTTCTGGAAAATCAATCCATGCAAACGAGAATACTTGTCAGACCATGCAAAGAGGGAGAAAGAATTAGCTTGGTTGAAAATTAATATGGAATTAATAAAGGAAGTTTTTAACGAAAGTATATAAAAGTTTTTGTTCTTTCCTTAAAACAACTCCACTCATTCATTTCTTCATTCAAATTTCTTTTCCTCCCACTTCCCTCATCCATGACAACCTCTGAGACGACCCGACTTCCTATCCCCAGGAAATCGCATCATCTTGAAGAAAGAAAAGGGACAAAAGAAGAAAAGAAAGAGAAAGAAGAAAAACAACAACATCAGATAACTCACAGCGGAACGAATGAAATATAATATATATCACTTAAAATGTTACATAGTATTATATTACATCAGAGTATACAACTTATATGACACATATTAGACAGTTATAAACATCTGACTAACTATACAACTCAAGTACACAAGAAACAGATACCAAACAAACACAGCGGAACCAATATATAACTACACGTGGAAGCCTCCTGCTCCATATCTCCTCCAGAATTCGTCAAGCAAACCTGAATCACTTGACTACTCATACATAATTTGAGTACCCAAGAGTTTAATAAAACAGAAAATAAACACTTGGGTCGGACAGGGGTCTGGTATGAGTAAACGGGTTAAAATTGTTTAACTTTAGAAAACCTTTGAAAAGAAAAGGTATCACGTAAGCTTCCCACACATAAACATGGAAAAGTTTTTACCTTACGCTAACCAAAACATTTGATAGGAAATCCGGTGATATTATAATAGTGTCTAGGGTTTTCAAGTAAATATGAAATAGCCAAAATTGTTACATTCATTAAATTCCATCTACTAGCCACAAAAGTGGGTAATACAAACAAAACCGTAGGGTCTCGTAGGAAGAATGGGTTTCCATCAATGGTAGGGCTACTGGGGTACCGCCCGTCACAGTACGTGGCCTAGATCAACGTACCGAGGAGCCACCCTAACTCCCCTGCAACACAAGTCCGGGACCATTCCTTACTGAACAGTCCAGAACAAGATAACCCCGACGGTTGTCCGGAATCAACCGCCCCATACAGCCGAATAAAAAGGGACTTCTAGACAGGAGTAAATCTTGCTCTCCATTGGGAGCAACCCATGAAGCCTTGCTGCACCTCCCCTGTTTTAGCCATTCCCGGTTGATGAGGCTTGAGTCTGCGATTACCTTTATAGAACACATCTATCTTAGAATGCTCATCGTCCACCTAACGATGTTCTGAAAGCATTCGATCCATACAAGTTCGTTCCAGGTTTGAACGAAACCGAAGGCACTATCTCGTTGCACTCATTTTGGAATCACCCTCAGAGTCAACGACCATAGCCCTTGCACTCTAAAGCACCATCTCGAACCTATAAGTACTATTCCGTCAAACTCAATACGGAATCACCCACAGAGTTATACTGACGTATAGTTCTTACACCTCGAGTCTTCACAAAGCTCCACTTGGATTCACGACCTAACGTTTAATTGGAATCGATGTGGTTTTCGGATTCCAAATATGGAAACCCGATCCCGGTCTTACCGAAACCAAATGCCATTTTAATGTCCAAGTTATACTTAAGGTTTTAAAACAATTAACTTATATCCAGGATGATATAAAAAAATAGATGAATCACATTATCACAATAGATAAATCATATCAACATTCATCTCACAAAGCAACATATCACATATCAGAGATATCCAAAGCATCCAATATCAACCAAACACCCAATATCAATCATCCAATATCAATTGATCATCCAATATCAATCACCAAATATCAATTATTCAATATCAATTTATCATCCAATATCAATCACCAAATATCAATTATTCAATATCAATTGATCATCCAATATCAATTAATCATTCAAAAGAAGATTTGATTAACTCCTAACCAATTGGATTACCCTAATCCTTCTTTATTTATTTATCCCAAATAAATAAATTAATCATTCTCAATGATCTTCCTTAATTAATCTTCCTTGATTAATTATACTTTATTTACATTCAAGTAATTATCCTTAACCATATTTAGTAATTAACCTTTAATTACTATCATTAATTATAATAATTAATGATCATACATTTGCTTCCATTAATTAATCAATTATAATTAATTACATTAAACCTTAATTAATTACAATTAATTAATCACACTTAAATTAATTACTTCTATTAATCAATCTTGATTAATTAGCTAATTATCCTTATTAATTAATAATTCTTAAATTAATTAGTTAACTTGTAATTAATCATTACATTAATCATCAACAGTAATTAACAATTTGTAATTACTTATCTAAATTAATTAACTTCTTAATTAATTATACTAATCTTTTTGATTAATTAATCTAATTAATTAATCTTTAATTACTTTATTAAGTAATTATTAATCAATTTAAATTAACAATTAATCCTTAATTAATTACCTTATTAATTTGTTTCATTTTAATTAATTACCCTTAGTAATTAATCTTAAATTAATCACATTCATTAATTAATTAATCACATTAATTAATTAACTAAAATAATTAAGTAATTAACTCTTAATTATTTAACAAGTAATTATCTCTAATTACTTTATTAATAACTCTTAATTACTCTCTTAATTAATTACTTAACAAGTAATTAATTCCATTATTAAATAATCCTTAACCCTTTAATTTATTAATTACTTTATAATTAATTAACTTTAAAACAATTATATTAATTAATCCCTTAATTAATAACATCAAGTGATTACCCATTAATCACTCCCATTAAAATACTCCATGAGTAATTACCATTATTTTCTTCCATAATTAATTACTTCCATTCTTAATTATATTCAAATATTAACCATTGATTACTTCATTAAGTAATCACACTTAATTAATTCACAATTAAGTGATATTAAAATTAAATAAACAATCAACTAATTATTTAAAATTAATTGAACAATTAATTAATTAACTTCTAATATTAAAGAAAATCTTTAATAAATTAAAAAAAACCATAAATCTTAATCAAACTTAACTTATTATCAAATCATATTAAATAAGTATTCTTAAGTTAATTATCCAATTAATTTAACCTTATTTATTTCCATAAGTAAATTATTTGAATTATTTAAATCTTATTAATTCAAAGACAAATTATTAAACTTGGTTTATAAAATCATAATAATAGTCTTACTTGGAGATAAAGTATTTATAAATCATTTCCAAATTTAAAAACACTTTAAATTATCAAGTTTTAAACTAATTTATTTTCAATATAAATTGGAAATTTGTTATTAAAACATTACTTCAAACTTTAACTTAAAACTTTGGTTTAATAATTAAATTCAAATCACTTTTTTTTATAATTTGAATTTTAAAACTTAATTAAGATAATTATTTTCAAACAACATCTTAAAACATTTTTAAATTTGAAATATAAATTAAATTTTCACCTTTAAATGTTTGGTCACTTTCACTTTTAAACAACAAGCTTAACTTTATAGTTCACTTCCTTTATAACTTGTTTTTATAACTTTTAACTTGATTTTTATACAACAAGCAAAACCTGCTTATCACAACAGAACCAAGCCGAGAAAATCTCGAGACCAAACGAAGAAACTTCCAAGTCTTAACCGAAGTAAACCCAGCTCCATTATCTTCGTGTCGCCCCCGAAACACACGCGAGAACCCACCCGAGCGGATTCATCTTCCCAAATCCAAACTTCCCAGACCCAAAACTGTGCACACCACTAACACGGTGCACATGCACCTCCACCGCCGGCCACCAACGTTCATCGCGACGACCAACTACGGTCACAAAATCACTTGCGAGCACCACCATAAACCCAGATCGAAGAATTAGCATTCGAATCAAAATTCACCCTCGAGCACGAAACTGCAGAAACACTCGACACATACCAAAACCCAATGCCGACCATCTCGACGCCATTGACCATCGCCAACCCCACCACCGAGTCGCCACACCCGAGAACATCAACTCCGCCAAAAACGAACGAGCTCGATTCATCATCCTCGACGCAATGCCACAACATTCAAACTAAAACAAACTGTAAGCTAAAACCCTAGTTTCTTCAATTCCCAACAAATTAGTCATTAGAAAATTTAAATTAAATTTTTCCCATAATCTACAACTTACAAACAAGCTTCGGTCAAGAATTCGTCCTCAAACAATGCTTGGATCATCGACAATTGATCAAATTGCCGAAACCACTCTCCCCCAATTTCCCAATTGATTATCACACTAAAATTTTTGATTTGCATGTTAAAATTCGTGATTTTCAAACACGAATCCACTCTTATAATTCAAATCTGTAATTAAGCAAGTTGATTTTTATCCAAAATTTAAGTTTACTGTAAATTTCTTATTTAAACATTAAAAATAAATTTAAAATTCACAGAAACCATTTTATAATCCTCATCAAACATTAACATACACTTTTATTAAATCATCAAGATCAAATAAGAATGTTATTGGAGGTTTTGAAATTTTTGAAATGAAATCTGGTCTTAAAAACAGAAAGAAGAGTTCATATGATTATAACTTATTTCACATATATCTATACAAATCATATAAATTCAGTTATAAACTGAATGGTTTTTCAGGCAATATCAATCAAAGTTTCAGATCATCACATGCATGTAATAAAAATCCCAAAACAACAGTTTTTAAAATTATTTACTCACCTGTTCATATAGGCAGAGCAGTTTTTTTTTTTTATTCTTGAATTTTCCAGGCTTTGATATGCTGATGAAAAAAACATTTGCATGTTGAAATTTGATGCTTTAAAACTTGCTGATGAACTTGATGTTGATTGCAGATGAACACCACTTAATTTCAGGTTGATTTGATTTTGAAATACAGGTTTTGGTTGCAGTTTTTATTTCCAACTTGATTCTCAAGCATGTTGTTGAACTTGAAGTTTCAGGTTGAAACTGAACCTTATTTGCAGATTAATTCTTTACTTTGAAATGCAGGTTTTGAAAAAGAATTTCTAATTTGTTCTTGGATTTAAAACTCATATTTGAAAGAAGTTTAAATTTTCAAGTTTAAAGAAATTTATGTTTTGAGCTTAGTAGTGAAACAAAGAGAAAAGAAATGTTTGAATAAGAAAACTTCTTCTTCTTAATGCATTATTTAAAATTTAAATGAATATGCCACTTATCTTAAGAATTCACATTTGTCATATTAATTAGCTTAATAGGTTTACATGTGTTTTAAGATGTTAACATGTTTACACATGTCTTAAGCAATTTTTAATTAATTTTTACTTAATTTAAAAGTGAATACAACTTACTTATTAAATTTACTTTATAAATAAATATAAGTTTACCTTTAAAAGAAATATTCTAATACTAATAAAAAATGCAAATAATTCTTATACATATATTTTAAAATCTAAAACATTTATATTTATCATTTAACCATTTTAATTTGAGCATTTTAAAACAAAGCTTGTTTAAATCCTTTTTAACTATCATATTTAAAATAAATAACAATCTTATATTTTAAAAACAAACAATTATCTGATATTTTATAAAACAAATTGAATTGAACTAAATTATCCTTTGAAAAATATAAACTCTAAAACAAAGCTTTAAATTATCATTCATACATGTATAAATTGAAATAGATTAAATTAAATTTCGAAAACAATATCAAATTATAACATATATTTGCATATATATTACAATTTGAAAATTCATCTTTTATTTTAAACAAAAGATATTTCCATTCACAATTTATATCAAATATATATGTATATATATTATAAATAGAAATAAAATTTATTAGCTTTGAAAAATAAATCTTATCAATATCAAATTGTTAGAATGATATTAATCACAATTATCAGATTAAAATTTATTAACCTTCAAAAGATTAAATTTATCAATTTAAATTAAAATTATAAAGAAAAATTATCAAATCAATTTTATTATCAATACAGATTATTAAATTGTTATTGCCCAAAATTCTGGGTCATTACAACCTCCGACATCACATATGGTTGAAATGTTTTCCATATATTCTCCCAAAATCAATTTTATTAAAAATAAAGTGGATTATCTGATTCTGACAATGTTTGGATGTTGATTCTAAGAATCCGAGGAGGATTTGCAGATTAAGGTGTAATTAATTTGCTAGATCTATAAGGCACAATTTATATTTATATTTGTACATTTTAGTTATATATTCTCATCATAATTTTATTTATGTATTTTTGCATCATATTAATTTGGACTTATGTTACATTCTAAATAATTGACTGATTGATTTAATTTGATAAATTAAAATAAGAATACATATACGTTCAAAATTATGTTTTTAGCCATGAATATATAATTCAATTGTTTGGTTTTAAATTTTAATCATTCAAAAACATAAAATTCATTGATTTCTTATTAAAATTAACATATGTATTCTAACTTCAAACTTTTGGTTATTTCAAAATTGAAAAAAAAAGTTTTCCTACAAATGGATTTTTTATATAATTTAAATACACACACATTGTAACAACCCGATATTTTCAGCCATTCGCATCCGCACATGTCAGACTTAAATTGCTCAAAATATCGTATTGTAATAAAATGTGGAGAAAATAGAATACAATCACAGAATCACAGACACAGAAATATCAAAATAACTCATAGTGGAAATAAAATACCATAGTAGTTCATGAAGCTACTATAACAAAATCTCAAAACAAAATACATAATATCAGTCTGAAACATATACAATAGAAATCCCAAATACATAGAAGTTTATAAAATACAAGGGCTGAAATAGACAATTGAAAATGAAATGGATAGATACTAGATAAGCAAAATCTCCAACGATTTCCAGCTCCAGAAAGAGAAATCCAAAGCTAAGCTGTGAATACTCAGGCTGACCCGAGCGTAAAGTAAAACACAAAACACTCGAGTCAGGACATACATACTTATATAATGTAAACCAACTCAAGTGAACTGTAGTAGTAATGCACAATAACTTAAAGGATGCTTATGATCGCCTATCATCTAACGATCCTTTAAACCATCAATTAAATAGTAATAGATGCTATCATAGAAATTCCTATACTAAAGTAAACTATGCAAATAACAGTGCTAATGTGGCTAGGGTAGCGCAGAGCTGTAGCAATCGCTCACCTCTAGTCACACTCTCAAATTGAAGGCGTACATCCAAAAATCACAAGGCATACAGAGAAGTGTACCTATGGTTAAAATTCCAAAATGGTATGTTATACTTCGAAAATCAAATATCATTTCAAAATTCAATATCATTTCAATTCATTTTAAGATATCAAAATATCACATCCTTCCAAAACCTCATTCATTTTTATTTAATTTAAATACCATTCCAAATCACATTTCAAAATGGTTTATATTTCATATCAAATATTCCATTTAAATTAATTAAAATAAAGTTGTTGTACTTTAAAAAAAACCAAATATTCAATTCCCAAAAATTTAGTTTTTTCAGAATTCATTTATTCACTTAAATTTATTAAAACGGTGAAATTTCAGCTTTCGCAGCATTTAGAAAATGCTACGGAAAGTTACATTTGAAAGCAATTTCAGCTTTCGCAGCATTTCAAATAAAAGCTTTAGTTCAATTCTGTAACTACAACACTTATAAAGTGCTGTAATAGCCCTTAGTTCATTTTTGCCTTTTAGTTCGTTTGTATCAACTACAACACTTAGAAATGCTGTTATATCCTTTACTTCAGAAATGATAGCATTTCTGAAATGATGTTAATTAAATTCTAAATTTTCAATACAATTTCATAAACAATTAAACTTTAATTTAAACAATTTTTAACTTATAAAATCATATTTTCTCACCTTAAAAATGATCACTAAATACCCCTTAATTTATGATTTTATAAAGTGAAATTTTCAATCAAATTTTAATAATAATTTACTTATTAAATTCAAGCATATCAATTTCTATTCTTTATATTCTAAAATTTAACTTAACTCTTAAGTTTAAAATTTTCTTTTCAAATATAACTTATTTTCATCTTTATTTATTTAAATTAAAATTTCACTTTTAACCAAAATTCTCAAATTTTAAATTTAAGTTATATTCAAATTTCAACTTAACCATTTATTTATTTCACATTTTTAACTTGTACAAAAATCATTAACACTTTATAAACAATCATTTAAATTTAAATTAAATAATCATAAATTAACATTTTAAAATAATTTAAAATTTCCAGAAAATATATAAACCATGGGTTTGTATAATATTTTCTAACCTAGGTCAAGTGATACGGATAATATATCATTTCAATCCGTAATTTGCAAAGAAAAATCCGGGTTCTATCATTTCAAACCCGCAATCCCAAGTAAAATAAAATAAATAAAAATTGCTCAGGCCTATCATTTCAGCTCAAAACGATTTCCCCTTGTCTAAAGTTCGTTCGGGTACGTATCATTTCAACTCATAGTGATTCTATTCTACAGGGAACTTGCATTGTGATAAACTGATATAAATAACAGTATAACATCATATAGCAGTATTAGATGATATGACAGGTTTATAAACAGGGTGATCATCACATAAATAATATCACAGGCAGGTATAGCATGATAATATAATATTCTACATATTCACTTGCGATCAATTCACTATTATATAAGTATAAATGTCAAGCGTGATTACTCACATGTTTCAAGCTATAGATAGCAAGATAAAGCACACAAACGAATTCCAAAAATCACGATAACACGACTTTTGACTTGAGTGGGAAGAGAACCAAGCTAGTGATCTTGTCCACAACCAATAAAACAAGACAAATATAAATACAATTTCAACACCAAATATACATATTGAAACAATTAAAAATAAAAGCAACAATGAACAAATTGATTTGACCATTGCCTCAACCATCACATGCTCGGCCTAGTGGTCTAATGTGCTCGGCCATAGTGGTATTTTAGGCTAGGATATCGGTTCATAAAGGCAAGGCTAGTAGGAGTTGAAGTGGTGGAAGTTACAACATGAAAGAAAATCAAGGGGGTAGGCAAAAGAAGTGGGTTTTTGTGCAAACTTTGTTTCGGCCTGAGGTGATGTGGGCTCTGCCATGCAAGGTGATGGTCAGGTGAAGTCTGGAGTTATGGCCAGAGGTGGTGAAGGAGCAGGCGGCGGCGGCTATGGAGGTGTCCAAGGTGGAAAATGAAGGGTGTGACATGTAGGGCTCGGCTATGGAAATTGTTGAAGGGTTTGTGGAATTTTAATGGTGCAAGCAACAAGGCAAGGTCACGGCCTTGACTGGATGGTTGAGAAGGAGGGTGATGTGGCCGTGGATGGTGGTGGATTTGGTCGGAGGAGGTGGTGGAGGGCTATAGCCGAGCAAAAACATGAAGGATCTAAGGCAAAAATCAAATAAAAATCAATAAAAATAAAAAGAAAAGGTAGAGAAAAGAAGAAGACATTACCAAAGTTTTTTCTCATATCTGAAACATGTGTGAATGAAGAAATGAGAAAAGTGTTTTTACGTGAATTAAAAAAGAAAGTCACAGCTAATGGCATTGGGAAAGGTCAGCCCAAAAGTGAAGGGGTGAGTAGATGGAAGGTCAAAAGTTTAAAGGGTTTAGTCTTTTGGAATTTCTCTTTTCATTTATGCAAATAAACTAAAATAAAAATCATGTAAATAAAATAAAATGAATACAAATAAAGTTAAAAATGAAATAAATAAATATTTTTTTAGGAAAAATAGAAAAATATAAGAAAATAGTTTATTATATGTAAACTAGTATTGAAAATTGGAAACAAAATATAACTAGTTTTGAAAAAAATAAATACAACACTTTAAAAATGTTTTAAAAATAAAAACATAACATGTCATATCAAACATATATACACAAATTAGAACATGATATATTAAAGAAGAATATTATTTATATAAATTAAAATAAACAATTTTGTCAAATAAATAAATTTACACACAATATTGTAAAAAGCATAACTTTCACAATATAAATCGGATTTCAACGAAACGAAAAGTAATATTCTTGAAATTTAATATATTTTCATAATAAAAGATGAAATTCAAAAATTCAATTTTTAATCTTAAATTTAAAAGTCAAAGTTTGACCATATTTACCAAAATACACATTTTTGGAAAATATTCAATTTATTCATGTTTGAAATTATAATTCACATAAAAATCAAAATTTGTATTTAAAATAAAAAATCTATTCATTTTAAAAATAAAATAAAGTTTTTAAATTAGGAATTTCAGTTTAAATCATTAAAGCATATAATTAAAATAATCACAAATACAGGATTGTTACACCCATGCATATATACATATGTATACACACACATGTGTGTGTGTGTCCGTGTGAGTGGATATTTCTATGTATATGCTTGTAGTTGCATTAGAATAATTTAACAAACCTTGTATTTTTATTTTTAATTAACCGAAAAAATTTAATCTTATTATTACATATGTATATGCATGTGTGTGTTATAGTATTAATACAGAGAGATATTATATATTAGTTAACTTAATATAAATCTAAATTAGAATGTATTTGACAAATATATCTTAGATTTTAATCTACAATCTTTTGTAACTTAATTCAACCAATCTATGTTTGATATTGTCAATTCAACCTTTATGTTATTAATATTTTTCTTAGAAACATTTTTATATAATATATGTATATTCACTAAATAATTAAATTGAGGCTATATATATGGTAGAGTTAGGAGTATGCCCTATGGGTAATTATGTAATTTGTTACATATATCTAACTCGATAACCTATCTTGTTCGAAATAAAAGACGTTTTCTATCTATTATATAATTGATATAATATGTTATGTTAATTAATTTAATTAAATGTATATTCAATAGAAAATCCATAAATGGTTTGTTTTGTGACAGTACTTATAGTGTATTGTAACCATGAGTGATTTACCACAAACAGAAAACATCGATGTGACAAAATTACACAGTTCACTTGAGTTAAGAACATTATTGATCTTCATTATGGAAGCTTCGTTTTTATTATATTTAAATCATGGCACAACATCCATTGCATGCCTATAGTTGGGTCAAGTGGAAGCACTGAAAGTGAAACACTAGTCAAGGGACGATTCGTCTTCTCAGTTATATGAGGTTATCATGATCAACTAAAGTCAAATATAAGTCAGAGTCTCTGGCCAGATCATTTCGGTTAATAATAATTGTTATTATCGAACCAAGGACTTTGTGTTCAGACTATAGAGTTGAATATGGATGATATTGGAACTTTGACCATTATCAAATTCCATAAGTCCAAAATGATTTGACAAAGAAAATTGATGTAAATAATTGTCACTACTGGGTAACGTTTAAATAGATAAAATTGGATTTTACCAAAAAATGTATAAGCAATAAATTTGGCCAAAATTTCATACTACTAGCTAAGATGACGTGTGAAGGTTAATATATTTCAATTGTTCAATATTAATCGTGGAATGAATTTACACTTGTAAGTTACACAATCGAAATGATGAAGATTTTAAATGAACCACATAATTTGATTGTTTTTTAATAATTAAAAGTTAATTAAATTAATTAATTTTTATGAAATATTAATTATAATTTTTATTTAATTTATTTTAATACCATTATTTTTTAGTAAAATATGTATATAAAAATTATAAACATGCGTATCGACATACGATATCGGTAGAATGTTTAAATTTGATTTAAATAGAATAAATACTAAAAATGACTTTAAATAAATTAAAATTGTTTGAATTCTATTGGTATTTAATAAATTGCGTGTATAAAAGTTATAAGCCCACATATCAGTATATGACAACGTTAGGAAATTTAAATTGAAATTAGATTGAAATAATACTAATTGGTTTTAGAATATTTTAGAGCCAAAATATCCCATGTAATAGCTGGACATAGTTTGAGGGATAAGAGGGGTCTTTTGCTTCGAATGATAAGAAAATATTACTAAAAGGAGAGGAATCGACATATATCGAATGCTACATTTATTTTCGACTTTAATAAAATTTTCTCTCTATCATTTACCTCTCTCATTCTCATCTTCTCTTCTAAAAAATTCAAAATTTTCATAGAGCAAGAATCCAAAAATCCCAATACAAAATTCAAACAAAATAAAAGGTAAATAGTAGCTGTCTCTAAATTATTGCAGATCCGGAGATCGATTTGAATAATCTAGGAATTCCTCTTCATTCAAAGTGTATCTCCAGGCTTTATCCTGTGATAATTATATATACACATACATACACATACATGCACTCACGCATGCGCGCACACACATATTCTATTTTGTCAACATCCCCTTAATTCTTTATCTCATCCTTCCGTTTATATATTTGAATTTGCATTTTGATTTGAACATCTCAAATCTCCTATTTGAATCATTTGTATATTCCTATTGTGTTAAAAATATATAATCTTTACTTTATTCACTGCTATTTTTATTATGAACAATATTAATTTCATTTTCTCTGTTATGTATGATTGTTTATTTAGTTTATTTAACCTATGTCTAGACCCTTTTAATTTAATTCACTCTATTTTGTTTTCTTCTTCATCCAGTTTGTTTAGTCTAGATCTAGATCTTCTTATTGCGAATCTGTACATGCCTCTGTCGTCTGATTTTGTTATTGTTAATTAAAAACAAAAAAAAATTTAAATTTTGAAATATTCTTATTAATAAAT
This sequence comes from Allium cepa, assembly GCA_030765085.1. Lineage (NCBI taxonomy): Eukaryota > Viridiplantae > Streptophyta > Magnoliopsida > Asparagales > Amaryllidaceae > Allium > Allium cepa. The sequence goes on along the minus strand of CM060928.1, from coordinate 407,835,747 downwards.
CAGCTTTCATATCAACATATTTAGATTTGAATGTTACACATGAATTGCCATGTAAATAAAACTTGGAAATAATTATATTAATTAATATTTTTCATCAACATAATATGATGACCTAATTGTCATGTTTTAAATATTTCTAAAATAAACTCTACTACTTAAAGGGAAAAAGTGAAACTTTACATTAATGATTTATTCCATGTTTTACAAGTTGCATCTGATTTAGCATTAAATCTTTACTTAAAAAGAAACATTCTCTTCTACAGATTGTATACTATTTTTTTTGTTCCAAATTTTGTTTTGGTTGCGTGTAATTGAATTTACATATTTATCTAATATCTTTTATGTGTGTGTATTTGTATTTAATCCAAAATTTCAAAAAGGTTTTGTATAGGATATAATAGTAAACTTTTAATCTACTTTAGATAGTCTTAGTGTTCTTTGATTTGCTGCATGTAACATAAACGAAGTCTATTTTATTTTGAACTACCATGCAAAACATTTATTGTGTATGTACATACCTTTATACATGTAAAAACACACATACATATACATATTAAAATAACATTCATGTTTTGGATGACAAAGGCATATATAGAGGGGAAATGTGTCTATTAGGTGTTGATTCCAACACCTAAATAATGTTAACATTAACTACGTACACTTTTCATTAATTGCACTTACACTATTCACATATTGGTGCATTTGATGTGCTCATCATAACATACAATCAATTAAAATTAAATTAAACTAATTTTAAACAATTATGATGATATGAAGAAAATTTTAAAAGGAAATTTTAGAAAGATCGAAATGAATTTAGACTATATAGGCCTAATAAAGATCCGATAAATGATTTTTTTTAAATTTACCCATTAACTGCACTGCGGGCTGGCTTAGGTCCTTCAATAGTATCAGTGCCAAAAAGCCTATGTAATCTTAATTAGTTATGTTAGGGATAACTATTTAAGCTTGCCTAATTGGGACGGTGTCCTGAAATGTAATGTCTAAGATTGTAATTGAGTAATCAAGTACAATATCCTACTTGGTAACCGGTCTGACCTGAAAGGTGAAGTGATCTCAAAGATTGCCACTAATAGAAAAGGCCCAATTTGAATTGAGTCTTGGTCTAAGTTTCAAATTTGTTTTGAAAATCAAAATAAAAGATTTTAAATTTAAAAGTTAGAATCCCAAGGCAAATGAGTCTTAACACCTATCAATGAAGTCGAATGACATCTATGCAACATAATGTTATAGTAATCTACATTGATAAATTTGTTCATTTAATATGATTGATAAAATGTTTATATGTTAAGATATACAAATGAATAGAATTGAAAACTAACAAATAGATATTATATATATATGTATATATGTATAGACACACACTTACAATTAAATACTTCTTGCACGTCAATGTTTTCGATACCCATGCAAGTGCCCGATTTTACAAGTGCTAATTGCATTCGTAATTTGGTCACTTACGTGTTTATTTAGTCAAGACCGTGTATTGCATTCTATGATCCATTGGATGTAAATGTGTCTTTAAGAAAAATAAAATTTCAATTGGAATACGGTGAGCTACATTGATAAGAATAATACAGTGACTTTTAAATTGTTCAAATACCATTCGTTATGCTCAAGTTGGTTCAGATTTTGCTCACCAAATTATCGCTTTGTATGACTTTATGTTTTGGTATTTATATGTTGAAGCAGAAAGTTCTATATATAGATTTAGACTAGACTATTTGCATATAACAATCAAATGTCTCGAAGTCAGTGGGAGTGTTATAGAGTATGTGATTTTTCGGATGCGATCCGAGAACAGATACAAAAGTATATTTAATGATCTAGAAATTTATCATTTTGATTTATGAATATTTAATTAATTTTAAATATCTAAATAATTGATTTTAAAAGCGTAATAAACTCTTTTTAATAATAAATGATGATGATAAACTTGTAATTAGTAATTAATGAGACCAAAAATTATTTTATCGATAAACAATCTTGAAACGTGTGAAAATAATCATCCTGGAGCATTGTTGCCGATTTTGATGAAACTAGTGCCATTGGGTCTGAAGTAATAAGATGATGTACTTGACAAGTTTTGTGGTGATTGGACGTGCTGTGTGATTGTGCATGCTTAAGACATGAATCGCTTAACTTGAGAATATAATAATAATAATTTATGTTACTATATAAACCCCCTCTACCTCACTGTTCACTTTCACTCTTCCTCTTTTCTTCTTCTCCTTCTCATTTTCATTTTACAGCAAAATATTTTGTAGCCGCCTTTTATTCCTAATTCTTTTTGGAGCTCCACTCAATGAAAGTCAATAATGTTGGGTTCGGTGAACTCGTGTGATGAAGGGCTTCAATTCCATATAAATGCTGGTTGGTGCGGTTAACTTTGGTCGAGCTCAACTTGCGGAGGTCGAATTAGGGTTCTAATTTATAGGCGATTGAGGAGGAGATGGGTGAAGTGGGGTTGCGCCATTGAGTTCCTCTAAGTGATGTGCTTCTTCCCAAACAATTCATTTGAGCTCCAGAGTACAAGGAAGAATCGCGATGTCATGTATAGCCAGCTAGGGCGTGGATGTCATGAATTTCTCAAGGCTTGCAGACTTGGGGAATTTGGCGCCCTTGGGTTCACCGTTGCTTCATGAGATGAACGGAGGTAGTGATGCTTGATTTCATCACCTATAGCTTTTAGGAAGGAGGTAAACTTGCACAATGATGTTGGGTTTGTGAACGACCATGTACATGTGGGGATTAGGTTATTGAGGATGACAATAATTATTTAATTAGTAGATTAATTAAGTAAATTAATTAAATTATTTGATTCGAAAACTTATTAAATCAATAGCTTTTGCATATGAGGTCCAAATCAAATGCGGTCATTTGTGTTGTGCTCGTAGGAGTATTATCTACGCGCTGGAGTTGATTTCATCAAGTTTAAAATAAGTAGGATTTTGAGCGAAAATCGATCATTGTTCGATTTTAGATCAAGTAGGAAAGCGTAAGCATCAACTAAAGTTCTGGTGTGTTAACTTACCTTTGAATGAACATTATTTGATCAGTGGTAGATAAATTATTATTTATATGCTTAAATGTTTTCTTTGTTTGGTTTGATTGAATTTCCCTTTTGAAAAGCAGAGAGCATATGAAATGAATATAGGGAACTTGTTACCTGGATGCTTGGCCCAGCTACAAGATGCTAGTTATAGAGGCTCTGATTCAATTTGAATGGTTTGGTCTACGCACACGGGTCGGCCTGTGAACATGGTTTGTCCGAGGAAGGAAGGTCGTGTGCTGCTCGACCATGGTGGAAGGTTGCGCGTCGTTCGGTTTAATGCTTCAGCATATACAGATCGGCCAAAGTAAAGGGGTTGTATGTCGCTCGGCCAAAGAAGGATGTTGGTAGGAACTCAACATGTATCGCTCGGCTTAGGGTAGAAGTTCGTCGTTCGGTCAATCGTCATTCGTTATAGAATAGTTCGAGCCTTAAAAGCTCATAGTCATTCGTCGCTCGGCTGAGGGAGGTATTGTGTCGTTCAGTCTTGGTAGTACACTATGTGCTGTTCGGTCCGAATGCTTCAGCACTCATCGCTCGGTCGATGAAGTGAAGCCATACATGGGTCGGCTAAGGAGTTTTGTTCGGTCATATTTCAGTGCTCATGGTCCGGTCATGACATTTTTACGTAACTCATTCGGTGTAGGCAAGCGGAGTTGGTGGTTGTCGATTCCACTTCAAAGTAGGGAAGGTTGCATCGTCACTTACTTCGAATCCCTAGGAGGATTGCTTCGGGCCATCACCAAGACACCCCGGTTCGGCATTTGCCACTCGACCGATGACGCTTGACAAATGTGGCTCGGTCTGGCATGTAGAAGTTTTAGGTAGTGGGCCCGAGGTACTCTACTCCTAGGCCTGAGAAGGAAGTTCGACCTATCTTCGCCTATAAATAGAGGGGCAGGGGTGCAGTGGAAATGGACCTTTTTTTCAAGAACTCCGAGGACACTCTACCATTTTCTACATGAGCTTTCTTTCAGTTCAAACTTGTATTCATGCTACTTGTTTACGGATTGTATCTGTATTCAAGTTTTTGAAGAAAACAATAAAGATTATACTTACAGTGGACGTAGGCAGTTACGTCGAACCACTATAATTATGATGTTCTCGCTTTTTACTGTTCTTACTGCATTTTATTGTGATATTCCTCTATCTTAATTTATTTTCTTCGTTAATTTCTCTACACAATCCTTCTCAAGGGTGTTGGTGACCAATTTTGATGCTAACATTTTGGTGCTTTCATTGAAAGCTACATTCTCAGGTTGTTAGGATCTATTTTGCCGCTACTGGAAGAAATCCCCTAAAGAAGATCCGAGTTCGTTCACAAGAAGTTCATAGACTCTACTCAGAGTTCCTACCAATAACTCTATAATGGGAAGACCGTGTAACAGATCATCTTCCCACAATGCAGATGTCAACGAGACCGCTAGCGTCCAATAAGTAGAACCCAGCAACAAACAAGCTAATCTAGGTGTAGGGACCACCATCGCCCTAAACCAAACAGAAGATGTCACCAGAACGGAGTTCAACGAGCTGATGAGAGAACTCATGGAAAGCAGGAGATAGCTTAATGAGAAGATTCAAGCTAACGCCAATCTCATGACCCTTTATACAGCAATAGCATCAGAAAGCTGGAGGAAGTCTCGCTACCTACATCATCTGACAGCTCCGCTTCATCTGATGAACATCCCAGGCGTAGACGCCGTAGAATTGAAACAACGCAAACAGGCGCAGTAGATCTATCCAACAGGAATGGTCCATGTTCCCTAGCTGGAGCCGTGACCCCTCATTTGCATATAGGAGACCGCCCTTAAGTTGGAATGGGAAACTTAGGATCTGAAGCGCGAGTGGAAGATGACCGACCGGCTCACCATGGATGCAATGAAGCGAGTCCCCAGGACGCTCATTTGGGAGATCATCAATCAAGGAGGCACAACCGGGATAGTCACGCAGGATGGAGTCCAACTTGCCACCTCCCATCCAGACCCTGGACTTGTCACCTATGGTCATACAGTTGATGAGGGAAAATCAAAGCTTGTCCAATAATGATTGGGGCATAGATAGAAGTCATACTCCATTCCCAGATGCCATCCTACAGGCTAAATACCCTCGAAAGTTCAGTATGCCAACTATTCTAGCCTATGAGGAAAAGATTGATCCCCGATAGCATGTAATGAGATACGAGTGGATGATGGACTGGACTAGGGCGAATGATGCGACTAAGTGTAGATGTTTCCCAATAACCTTATCTGGAATCGCTACCATATGGTTCACCAGACTTCCTCCACGACCGATCTCCAAATTTGATGAGTTAGTGACGAAATTTGTGGAGCAGTTCAGAACATATCACTCATCCAAAGGACATGATGTATTTATCCAGTGTAATTCAATCCCTAGGAGAGTCCTTAAAAGAATATTTTCAAAGATTTCACGTTGTAGCTACTGAAGTCAGCAACCCGAATGACCACGCAATTCTCATGGCCGTGATGAGGGGAGTAGCTCCAGACTCGAAGTTTGGCGATTGGCTGGCAGAAAAACCTCTGGCTACCCTAAAATGTTTTTATTCAAAGGCACACTAGTTCATGAGAAGGGAGGAAGCCAGGTGGATGAGGTGAGGCAGTGCGCCAGGGCCTGGAAAAGAGGCGGTGCAAAGTAACATTACGATAAAACAGGCTGGCGACAATTCTGGAAAGGTCAAGGTTAATGTTCAAAATAAGCCCGAGCAGTCCAAAACGTCTGGAAGGGAAAATTCTGAATGAAAGAGGGAAGACAGAAAGTGGAAGCCAAGGATCCCGACCTACAACAAATATACTCCTCTGAATGCATCTCTGGAGAATATTTATTTGTCAACTTGTAACACCTTCCAACACCAAAAGCCGTGCCCAAAGGAATCCATTGAGGGACAAAAGCAGACTGGGAAGTACTACCGATTTCATGAGACTTACGGGCACAACATTGAGGAATGGAGACACCTCCATGTCGCTATAGAGAAACTGATTCGGCAAAAAATTATAGCAGTTTGTTAAGAAGCCACAGGAAGGCGGACAAGAAACGTCAGACCCCGGTCATGGGCAAGCTCCATGCCATCCTGAGGAACTTGCTCGGACCGTAGGTAGACTAATCATAAATATGATAGTCGATGGGCCTCATCCAACAGACAAGAGTTGGAAAGAAATGGAACGCTATGCTAGTTCCTTGAAACACATGGACTTTGAATGCTACTCAAACTTGGAAGATGGGATTCTAACGAAACAGCAGCGAATGATGACTGGTGATATAGTGTTAAGAAGTAGAGATGCTGATCGGGTGGAGGCACCTACCGTTGACCTAATGGTCATCTCGGCAACGATTGGGCCAGCATTTGTGAGAAGGATATTGATTGATTGCGGAAGTTCTGTCAACATTATATTTGAAAAGGCATATGACCAAATGAAGATGGAAGCAAGAGATATGAAACCGTCTAAAGTCCGCATTCACGATTTTAATGGTGCAGCCATTGACGCGATAGGTTTTGTTGAATTACCAGTTGAATTAGGAGAAGGTGAACGTAGGAGGGTACGGATCCTACCATTCATTGTGTTGGATGTTGATTTTCTGTATAATTTTTTTTGGGCCAACCGGCGTTGGCGGAGTTTCAGGCAGCTTTGGCACCATGGTGTTTGACTTTGAAGTTTTTGACGGATAAAGGAGTTGGGGTTGTACATGGGGACCAGGCGACGGGTCGTGCGTGTTATGTGGCTAAGAAGAGAGAGGCCCAGTGGAGAGAGAAGGGAAATGTTATGGACAACTCTGTCCACATCCACGTAGTGCAAAATTGACAAGTAGCGCCCAAGCCTTTGCTCGGGCAGCAGGGTCGGATCTACAGGGACATAGATCCGAGAGACGATGATGAAGAACCTAAGGGGCCTGAAGCTGCACCGGCTGAACAAACGATTGACATTTCAGTCAGCCACGATAACCCATAATGGGTGCTTAAGATTGGATCACAACTCACTCCCTCGATGACTGAGGGCCTAACTGATTTCCTCCGAGCGACCTAGATGTTTTTGATTGGACCCACTCTGATATGTGTGGGATTTTTCCCACCATTGCAAGATATATGTTAAACATTGACCCAAAATATGTACCAGTGAAACATAAAAGGAAAGGTATGGACCCGAAGAGGTCTGCTGCTCTCAGAGAGGAGGTGGACAAACTCAAAGCCAATGGGTTCATCCACGATGCCCTCTACCCTGAATGGGTTTCTAACCTCGCACTAGTGAGAAAAGAAAGTGGAAAATGAAGGACCTGTGTTGATTATTCAGACCTGAATAAGGCCTGCCCTAAGGATAGCTTCCCTTTACCTGGAATTGACCAACTGTTTGACTCCACAATCGGACACGAATTATTGTCATTCATAGATGCATATTCGGGATACAACTAAATTGTGATGCACATTCCAGATAAGGAACACGATAGCTTTGTCACAGACGTTGGGTTATATTGTTATGCGGTAATGCCTTTTGGGTTAAAGAACGCAGGGGCAACTTACCAACGCTTGGTAAATCGGATGTTTAAATACCAAATTGGTAAAACAATGGTAGTCTATGTGGATGACATGCTCGTGAAGACACGACAGTCAAACGACCACATTCGAGACTTAACAGAGATGTTTGATATACTTAGAAACTATGGAATGAAAATCAATCCACTGAAGTGTTCCTTTGGTGTTGGGTCGGAAAACTTTTGGGCTTTATTGTCAATGCACAGGGAATTTAAGCTAATACAGAAAAGATCCAGGCTATTCAAGACATACAAGCATCCAGAACTATAAAGCAAGTACAAAGCCTAAATGGAAAGGTCACCGCGTTGAGTCGGTTCATATCTAGAGCGACCGATAAATGTATTCCCTTCTTTCATGTGATAAAGAAAGGGAAGAGAAATTTTGAATGGACACCCGACTGTGAGGATGCCTTCCGAGCTCTGCTGAGACATTTGGAAAGTCCTCAGGTTTTGTCAAAGCCTGTGGACCTTGAAGTGTTATATGTATAACTGGCTGTGTCTCAGCATGCCATCAGTATGGCCTTGGTTTGTGAGGAGGACCGAATTCAAAAGCCAGTGTATTATGTTAGTAAATGTCTAACGTGGATGGAGAGAAATTATCCTAAGATTGGGAAGCTAGCCTACTTCTTGATGATTTCATCATGCAAGCTTCGTCCATATTTTTAGGCACACTCGATTTATACAGATCAACCTCTATGATAGGTGCTCCAACGACCCGAAACCTCTGGAAGGTTGTTGAAGTGGAACACTAAGTTGAGCTAATTCGATATCACCTACCTTCCACAGAGGGCTATCTAAGGGCAGGCGCTAGTGGACTTCATCGCAAAATTCAACATATCAGACGAGCCAAGCAATGAGGATGTTATTCCCCCATTCGATGGAAACTATACACCGATGTGGCATTCAACGACCGTTGTTCTGGGGCTGGTGTAACTCCCAAAAATCGATCAATTTGTTATCCTTTGAAGCTTGATTTCCCAATGACGAATAACAAAGCTTAGTATGAAGCATTGCTTGCTGGATTAAAACTTATTAGGGAACTCAGAGTTAGATCGGTTGAAATCTTTTGTGACTCACAATTGGTGGTGTACCAAATGCGGGGAGACTATCAAGCAAGGGAGCGAAGACTTGCCCCATACCTTGCAAGGGTTCAAGAGCTGTTGGCAGACCTTGAATATTATGATATTTCACACATTCCGCGCGAACAAAATGGGGAAGCCGATTCATTGGCAAAATTCGCACGTACTGGTGATGCACAGCAGATGGGATTAGTTCTAGTCGAAATCTTACATGCTCCGAGTATAAATGAGATGGAAGTAGATTTTACGTTAGAAACAGAAATCGAGAAGGAGACATGGATAACCCCTTTCAAGCAATACCCTCTACATGGGGTTTTGTCCGAAAGAAAGAATGAAAGACGACAAATCATTCATAAAGCTTTGCGATATGTAATGCAGGACGGAATAATGTATCGGAAGGGATTCTCGGTTCCCTTGCTTCGATGCATCGCCCACGATGAGATAAAGCGGGTCTTGTAAGAAGTTCATGAAGGAGAATGTAGCGACCATACTGGGGGCATACATTAGCAAAAAAGATCCTCCGCCATGGATATTATTGACCAATTGTGAATCAAGATGCCGCGGACTATGTAAGAAGGTGCGACAAATGTCAAAAATATGCAAAAATCCCAAAATCTCCTCCGACGGAACTCACGTAGATGGTTAGTCCCAGGCCATTTGCAATATGGGGGATTAATATAATCGGCTCCTTGTCGATCTCCAGAGGAGGTGAAAAATATGCAATTGTTGCGGTCGATTCTTTATCAAATGGGCGGAGCAAAGCCCTTAGCTACAGTCACCACCAGAAAGGTCATTAATTTCATTGTGTGAAACATCATATGCCGTTTTGGCCTCTCATGAACTATCATTATGGACAATGAAACTCAGTTTGAAAGTAGGGAGTTCAAAATTTTTTGTCAAAAGTATGGCATTGAGAAAAGGTTTGCGGCAGTCGCTCACCCTAAAGCCAATGGAAAAGTCGAAGCTGTAAATAAGATAATCAAATCAATATTGAAGAAACGTTTGGAGAAGGCTAGAGGCAAGTGAGTGGATGAGCATTCGACGGCACTCTGGGCTTACAGAACCACCCACAAGTCCGTGACTAGCCATACTCTATTTGCTTTGGCATACGGCATAGAAGTTGTGATACCGGTGGAACTTGTAGTCCCTTTACATCGGGTAACTCGTTATGATCCTAAAAGGAATCAGGATTTCTTACTAGAATCACTGGACTTTATTGATGAAAAACGTGAAGAAGCTGATTCAAGGGCGGCTGCATATAGGCACCGAGTCGCTCGATATTATAATGAAAAAGTCTGACCGAGAATCTTTGATGTGGGCGATCTCATTTTGAAGCGAGTTTTCCCGATCCCATCATAGTTGAATCCCGCATGGAAATGTCCAACGTCATTGAACGAAAGCTTGGAGAGGGAACTTTCAAGCTAGCGACCGTCGATGGCGTGACGATCCCCTAAGCATGGAATATCGAGCATCTGCGTCGTTATTACACTTAGTTATTTCCTTTGTATTTTAGTAGTAATTGTTTCCAGTATGTTTTTCTTTTGTTTTCGGCATGTAATATGACAATACAGTTTGTTCCTATTTGTTATGATCAATATAGGCTTGAACCCGCTATTCTATGAACTATTGATGTTCCGTGTGCAATAATTTTTTGGCAAAAATTAAATCACATTATTTTGTCCAGCGTATGAACACGCACACAAAATTAAAAGTCAATCAATAAAATAAAAATATCCAAGTCCCAAAAATGCGGACTAGAGTACTTTGAGTCCCCAGAGCGCGGACTATAGTATAAAAGACTTAAAAATCTCTAAGTCCCTAGAGTACGGACTAGGGTACTCTGAGTCCCTAAGGTATAGATTAGAGTATAAATGACTTAAAAATCTCTAAGTCCCCAGAGTGCAGACTAGAGTGCTGTAAGTCCCCAGAGAGCGGACTAAAGTATAAATGACTTAAAAATCTCTAGGTCCTCAAAGTGCCGACTAGAGTACTCTAGGTCCCCAGAGCGTGGACTAGAGTATAAACGACTTAAAAATATCTAAGTCCCCAAAGTGCGGACTAGAGTACTCTAAGTCTCGAGGGCGCGGACTAGAGTATAAATGACTTAAAAATCTCTAAACCTCCAGAGTGCGGACTAGATACTTTGAGTCCCCAAAGGGCGGACTAGAGTATAAACGACTTAAAAATCTCTAAGTCCACAGAGTGCGGACTAGAGTACTCCGAGTCCCTAGAGCGCAGACTAGAATATGAACGACTTAAAAATCTCTAAGTCCTCAGAGTGTGGACTACAGTACTCTGAGTCCCCAGAGTGCAGACTAGAGTGTAAACGACTTAAGAATCTTTAAGTCCCTAGAGTGCGGAGTAGAGTACTCTGAGTCCTCAGAGCGCAGACTGGAGTATAAACGACTTAAAAATCTCTAAGTTCCCAGAGAGCGGACTAGAGTACTCTAAGTCCCCAAAGCGCGGACTAGAGTATAAACGACTTAAAAATGTCTAAGTCTACGGAGTGCGGGCTAGAGTACTTTGAGTCCCCAGAGCTCGGACTAAAGTATAAATGACTTAAAAATCTCTAAGTCCCTAGAGTACGGACTAGAGTACTCTGAGTCCCCAGAGGGCGGACTAGAGTGTAAATGACTTAAAAATCCAAGTTCCCATAGTGCGGGCTAGAGTGCTCCGAGTCCCTGGAGTGTGGGCTAGAGTATAAATGAATAAAAAAAAAATCTAAGTCCCTAGATCGCGGACTAAAAGTATTCTAAGTCCCTAGAGCATGGACCAGAGGATTTACGATTCCAAAAATTTCCTAGTTATATGGAGGTGAACCGGAGCTTGTGTAAATCATAAGATTTCTAATTTCGGCTACAAGCTAGATCGTAAGCTGAACAGCAAAAATCATCGATAACAAAGGAACAAAGTTTTATTCACTAATCCAAAATAAGGTTCCACTACGATTTTTCCTAAACTCGAAGCAAAAATTCTATTCACAACGATTATGAAATAAATAGAAATGACTACATAATTCAGACTTATTCGGGTTGGATAAGGCACGATTGGATGGCTACTTTTTTGATTTCTTTTCCTTCCTCAGCTTCTCCGAAGGCTCCTCACCTGAGCGTTTCCCCTTTGATGCTTTACTTCCTAGTGAGATGGTTCCTGGGGAAGGAGAAGGAACTTCCAGTGGCCTGGTCCCGTCGGGGAGAATGACCTTCAATGGCCTGTTCAGGGGATCATCCAGTTTCACTACTTGGGGCTCGGCCTTAATCTCAGCTTTCTTCTTCCCCTCTTCCATGATTTGTTCCTCCATGCTCAGTTTCGAAGTATGTTCAAAGGAATCCGTGATTTCGACTTCGTTGTGTTCTTCTATAGGTGAGGGGTTCTCAAGTTTATCCTCATCGAGCGCCCCGAACTATTGCCGGGTCTAGGTGCATTCCTAGTGTGAGATGCCACTCCTAATTTTTATTACTTCTCCGTGACGGCATCACTTCTTGGAGTTGGTTCGGGGTCAGAATGGCATGCATGAAGTTGTAAAAGAAAAATGTTAAAATACATTTATTGCCCGCTAAGAAGAGATGGTTATTTGAACTTTAGAAAGGGACGTTAAGTACCAATCACTGGCCGACTCTCAGCTATTTTGGGAGTCTCACCCTCCAGGATAGGGGACAGAGTGTGAATATCGATCCCTGGCTCCTCTGGGTTATAGCTTACATGCTGCTCGAAAGGATCGAGTGATGAGCGACCAGTCGGCTGAACAAGGGGATGAACTGAAGACTCAGTTCTGGACGGACCAGCAGTGTCATTTTTTCATTTTGATGTGGAGGAATCTCTTCTGTAAAGGGACTTAGCCTTAGATAGGTCGGTGCGCTCATTATCACGAAGCACTTCCTTCTCAAGAGAATCCTCATCAACCTCTTAAGTTCCCAACTCGACCTTTTTAATTTTTACTAAAATGTCCCATGCTTCGGCCAAAGATTCGAGGTAGCCCTCGCCAAGAAAGGTTAGGTCACGATGCATGAGAACTCGAGCATTATACTAGGCAATGAGTGGATCAAACAGACACATAATTTCCTCCCTACCATCCTCAGTAGTAGCCTCGAGGAAAGAATCAATTTCCGAGAGCGCCTTTCTTTTACCCTATTCACGAGCGGCGCCCTTCAGCGCTTCAGCTTTGAAGAGCTGCTCATCAAGCTTTGTTTTTAGAGGTCGTGTAGCGACAATCTCATTGCAATATCGTTGCGACTCCTCTTTAATGATAATTTTTCTTCCTTTTCTTTGATGAGTAGTTCCTCCAATTCTTTGACTCATTGAGCAAGGACTTCTTACTCTTTTTGAACAGAGTCTTTTTCTAAGGCTAAAGTGCTGCAGCGTTGAACCGCCTCATCGATTTCCTTTTTGTGGGTAGCTTCCTAACGATTGACTACCTCAGCTGTGTCTTTAGCGTTTTGTTGGAAAGTTTCAAGTTGAGATTTTTATGAGGAAAGCTCTTCATCCTGGGCGTTGATAATGTTTTATCATAATGGCTTCAAGTTTCAGGCGATCAATCTCATACTGACGTTCCATGGAAACTTCTTAAACTTTTTCAGCCATGTGAACAAATGCGTAGTGTTGGACACAGACATCATTATTGCAACCAATGGCGTTTTGTTTGACATGCCCCAGAATTGGATGAATCACAAGAAGAAATTTTAGCCCATCAAAGTATATCTTCGAGAATGTGGCTTTAAGTTTAGCTAATCTTTCGGCAACTGACATATCGTGTGTAGAAACTAGAGGAGTTTGCTTAGCCGAAGCCACAGACTTTTTGAGAGACTCACGAGATTGCTTCATGCTGGACGAACCAGATTATTGGTCGCGGGGAGCTTCAGATTGAGACCTTTCTAAGCAGATTTTTCCCTGCTGTGCTTTGAGTGAGGAGGATCGTTGGGGTACGAAGAATGGCTGTATGTCCTTCTACGAGGAGACGACGAGTCTCTGGGACGGTAGTCCCTATCGCCACCATCATCTCTTTCTCGGCGTCTACTGACCCCAAATCCTGACTGGAGTGGTGAAAGATAGAAGACCTGTGGAGGCGGTTGAGTCCGTGAGTGCGCCCCACATCACCTGCACAGAAATCAAATGAAGACGAGTTAGCAAGAATAATATGACGATTGAAGTTTAAGTGCAGGGTGAAGTGTAAGTATTCGTGTGTGTCCTAGTGATTCCCATCGACGCACCAGTTTCTTTTGCTTTACTTATTAAGGTTGAGTCTCTGTGTCGACCAACCAAATCGCCTGCATCGCCTCTCGTGGGCGAATTAAGCCTCAAATCTCCTGGGTCGTGAAAACCATAATTCAGTAGGTCATCGAGGATGGTTAGGTCTAAAAGACCTTTTAGTGAACCTTCTGGATGTTGGGGAGACGATTTTTTCTCGACCTGGGTGGTGATGACTTTAGAAGTCCTGCCAACTATTTTCTTCTTCAATTTATAGGCTAAGCTTTTATGCCTCTTCAAAGAAGGAAGCGATTTGGTGACATCAGGTACATCGGTTAGAGGTGCAATATCAGAGCCTAGGTTCTCATCGATCATTTTTGGCACCTCGGTCTCCTTTATTTCACCTTCTTCAGATACATCGAGGGTTACTCCTGTGGAAGGCATCAAAGGCCCAGGTTGCCTTTTTCCTTTTTCCGAGGCAGGTCCGGTCGTAGTGGCGCTATGAGGGAGACTTGTTCGATGACCTTTCGCCAATAATCCGAACTTTAAAAGTGATTCATAGAAAATAATGGATTTGATTTCCCAGTTTCCCATGGGAACTGCTCGAATGGCCTCGATGGCCTCAGAATCGTCAGTGCCTTCAGGACGTGGGATGAAACTTGTAAAAATCGAAAGAAGTTTAGAAAGAATGCTTGTAACGACCCAGGATTTTAAGTAATTAAAATTTGAATATTTAATTTATTTTAAATATTAATAAGTGAATTTATAAGTCGAATAAATTTTATTTCGAATAATTGGATTTAATTGGATAATTAAATCAATAATTTAATATGTTAAATTATGAAAATAATTGAAAATCGAGTTAAATATGATTGAAAATGAGTTGTAAAATTTTATTTTATCATATTGAAGTTAGAATGATATTTTAGAACTTTTAAAATCGAATTAAAATTTAATTTGTGAAAATTGAATATTTTAATATTAAATCGACTAGTGAAAATAGTCAATTTTTGAACAGTCTCAGAATTGGATGAAACAAGTTTCATTGGATCCGTAATAGTTAGTTATTACTGGATTTCAATTTTCGTAGCAATCGGAGTTATCGTTTGATCGTGGCAGCTCGAAACGCATCGAATTGTTTTTAATATTAATTTGGCGAGTTAAAATAGCCATTTTTCAAAAAGTCTCGGATTTCGACGAAACTAGTTTCATCGGATCCGTAATGTGATATTATTATATGGTTTCAAATTTCGTGTCAATTGGATTTACCGTTTCTCCGGTACAAATTAAAACGCCTAGAAAATCGTTTAAATCGGTTTAATTCAAATTGAACGTTTTATAGCCATAAATCGCACAGATATCCGAATTAGCTTCCGAAACCTGTTCCATTGTGTCCGGAACGCGGGGTAAACCCTAGAAACGCTGGTTACGGCGCGTGAATCGGAGTTTGGAAAAATCGAAATGAATAGTGTTCGTTCGGTTCCTTATAAATAGCCCCATCTCTCTCAAAAAAATAAAAATAAATCCAAAACCCTAATCTAACAAGCCGGCCGCCACCCTAATATTCAAAGGCCAGAATTTCATTTCGATTCTCCTCCATTATCTTCAAATTTAAGCTTTGATTCAAGAAGTTTTCAACTAGTAAATTATAGAGGGAGGAGAGCTCTACGAATCTATACAGATATGATGAGGTTTAGTGTCGCGTGGAGGTGGAAATAAGGCTGCGTTCGGCTACAGTTGCGCACGCATTTCGAGCGTAAGGGGGTGGCCGAGTTTGGAGATGCTTGGGCCGAGCATGGAGGTTGGGTCGGCCTTCGACGTGGAGGTGCCTGATCAAATTTTTATCGAGCGATGAAGTTGCAAAATCAAAACCTAGTTTTGTGTACATGGGTTTGAGTTGCGTGATATTACCTGTAGATTTGCGTGAGTGGAAGATGAAGAAAGGAACGGTGGGATTTGCAGGGAGATGAAATCAGTGGCTAAGATTTGATGGAGGTTAAAAATTATAAAGAAAATGTTGTAATTTATATAAATAAAATCGTGTAAACTTGTAAAATCCATATCTTTTTCATACAAGGTCAAAAACGCGCGAAACCAGTTGTGTTGGAATCGTATGGACGAGCACTACGCTATGGAATTGGATTGGAGTCTTTTGGGGTTAGTGAGAATTTTGGGTAAAATTAAACGTCCGTTTAATTTTATTCGAAATAAATCGCTAAAACGAAATTGAAATCAAGGTGAGAACTTCTCACTCAATCGAATCAGTTTCGATTTTAATTTTAAATAGTTAGATTTAAAATATTTGAATGCATGTTTGAATGATGATTGTTATCTATTGATTGTTAGAATAGACATTATGCGCCGTTAGTAAGCGGAGGTTATTTATTAAATCCCATATACCGCGAATATTTCATAAACAGTGAAATTGGTATTATATATAATAGCAATATATATATATATATATATTGGCATATGTATATATTGGAGTTATTGATTTCCCGCATTGTATAGCGGATGAGACCCTATTGCGCCGTCTATTAAGCGGATAATATTTTAAATCCCATATACCGCGATAATTCCGTACTGAAGCGGAATTGGTATTGTGCTAATGTTTGTGGATGCAGGAAAACAGGTTAGAGGGTTCCAACTGGATTCCTCAACAGTATTTATTTGATTTCAGATATTTTGATATTTGATGGACTATCATATCGATATATGATGTCGTTGTAGTCGTGATTGACTATTTGGTATGTAGCATCATTGGACCAAATTTTGGAATTTTAAAAAGGATTTCAAAGTGATTTTTGAAAGTATACGTTTATAAAATATTTTTGGGAATTTATCCATTTTAAATAAATAAACGTATAATTTTAATGTTATAAAAATTATGATTTTTTGAGAAATATAGTTAAAGGTTGATTTTTGAAAATATGAGGCTAATGATTTTATAAAATAGTTAAATTGGGATTTTTTTGAGTTTATTATAAAAAAAAGTTTAAATATAGGATTTATAAAATTTAACTATTTTATAAATCAAAATGGTGAAATTATAAAGGAGATTAAAGACGTTTTGAAATAATAATATAAATTGATTTATATAAGAGATTTATAAATGGATATTTATAAATTAAAACGTTGGAATTATAAAACGAGTTTTTATAAGTGTTTGAATGAAGTGAAAATGGATTGCATAAGTGAATGGAATTTATAAAATTATAAATGGTGAAGTTATAAGTGAAATTTATAAATAATAAGATTTATAAATTTTGTGAAGTTATTAAAGAATATATTTGGGAAAATAAACGAATCTTATAAGTTATAAGATTTATAATTATGAAGTTCAAAGGAACGATTTTTCAAACAAATAAATTATAAGTAAACTTATAATATGAACCTTTGGTATATAATTGAGTTATGAATTGAATATACGGTAATAAAGGAATTTATAAACATTGTTTTATAAATTTGCAACGACTTATTTTGATAAGTTAATTTTTATAACTTATTTATGAAGCTATATTCACGTTTTAGACAGTGAATAATCCTTTAAAATGAAATGTATAGAAATGATGAAATTGGTTAATGTAGTATATTCACGTTTTTGAATAGTGAATAATATGTTAAAGAAAATGTTTAAATGTGATATTTTAAATAGAATTAAAACGATCTAACGATGTTTTAAAATGTGTTAAGATTCGAAACCATAGATTTCAACATTTATTGTTGAAATAGACGTTTCGAGAAATAGAAGGAAATGGTGGACTATAACACTGTTGTTATAGTAAATGATTTCCGAAAGGAAATGTTTTGTATAGTATTGGGATTTATATATCTATTTTAATTTCGAATCCCTATACTAGTGATTTTGGGTTGTCGTAACGATGTTTTACGCAACATTCGTTTTGGCCCAAATAAATATGTTTAAGAGAATGATTTCCTTAAAGAATGAAATATATACTTAATCTCGATTTAAGTATATTGAATATTTTCCAAGTGTTGAAAATAAATAGATTTGTGAATTACTTATTTTTAAATAAGTATGGAAATGTTTTCCAATATAAAGTGAATATTTTGAGAATTTATCTTTTTGAAGATAAATTGAAACGAATAATTGAAATCGTTTATTCATAGATATTTTGGATTATAAATTCACTAAGGAATTTATAAAAGAAAGTGGAATTTGTTTAAAAATAAATATTGATTTATTTTTGACATATTGAAATTATATATCTTGTAAAGATATTTTTGGGAAATAAATAATTTGAAAAATTATTTGGAATTTGGTGATGTTGTGCATATCCATTGATAGTTCAATAACCGACTATCAATATTTCCCTTTGAATGGGTAATTGATGTGATTTGTTTGAATTTGAATGCCACACTTATTTTTGAATAAGCGCTCACTATTCGGGTTAACCGGGAAAGGACCATGGGGTCGTATAACCCATTCCGAATATGTGATACGTCGTTATGAATTGCATTTGAAGACCGGTGTTGAAGACCGGATCTTTTTGAAAGCGAAAGGACAACTCGTCGATTGTCTTTGCACCGAGTAGCTACGGTATAGAGACTCCCTATGTGATGGGAAGTCCGGACGTGATTAGAGATTATCCGGATTGCAAGGACTTCTTTGTAAGTGCCTTCGGTTCTGTTCGATCCCGGAACAGACTTGTATGGATTATGTCTGACGTTACAAATTGAGATATAAAGTAGATTTCTTTCAAATATATTTCTGTTGGTGGCGGAGAATTTATTCTCTAAGCTTAACACCCTTAGAGGTTATGTAGTTGAATGTTATCAGCGATATATTCCCAATTTGGTAATGTGACATGCTGAGTGTTGCTGTGAAATGATCATTGTGTTGATTATTTGCGATAGGATCATTTATTTGATCGTCTATCCTGATGCTCATTTCTATGATCATTTGTTGACCCAAAGCATGGCTTTTGTATAAAGTATGTTTTTGTGGATGTGACTTCGTCGAGCCTCACACCTCGGGAATGGTCAAAACAGGAAAGATGCAGCAAGGTTATGAGGGGTAGCGCCCTTTAGGGTATGTGCATTTCCTTCTGGAAAAGGGTGGTATCATGGTATGGATCCCAGATACTTACTCATTTTGAAAACACTTTGTTATGATTGTGTGATGATGGTGACGAGCGCTCGGTTAAAGGTCCCAAAGGACCGGGGGATGGCATATTCGGTCAGTTGTTACTCAGTTAGGGGTAACCCGGCCTTGTGTTGGCAGAGATCCGGTTTGGTTCTCGGGGATGTCCATCCAGAGGCATTCTCATGTGGCAATGGGAAGTTCCTTGGCCTGATCATTCGTTGGAAATCCAAAGAAACAATACGAGACTTGTACGGTTTTAGTTGTATAACCTGCCATGGAATGTGGCGGTAACCTGCTATTGAACATGGTAGCTATAGTAGGTATAAGTGCGGAATGTCTATGCTGGCTAAGATTTATATTCTACTTTCGAAATGAATTTTTCCTACACTAGGCACTAGTAATAATATCAAATGTTCTTTTAAATGCATATCAAACATCTTTGACTATCATAAGGAGAAATCTCCTCCGATTCTGCGTTTGCATTGTGTGTGTGTGCGGAAGGCCTTATGGTAGTCTCATTTTTAAAAGCATTGCGAATTGACTTTAAAAATATTCCTCTATTTTGATTTTAAAGATTAATAAACTGTTTTGAGTTCTCACACCAGTCACATGACTGACTCGGAGTTTATTGTTTTCCTTCCTAAACTCTGGGTGCCCACCAATTTCTACACGGGCAGTCAAGAGTTAGGTTTATCAGGATATTCTGTATATTCTGGAGTTGCAGGAGGCAAGCTGGATGGCATGGCGTAATTATTAGTTTATAGTATTTCTTTTCCGCTGTTTGTTGTTGTTGTTGTACACTCTGATGATTTGATGTAATGAAATGTAATGTATAAAATGTAATAACTGATATAGTTCTTTGTTTAAAGATTATTCATTTATTTATTATATGTTGTTCCGCTGCGAATTGTGAGATTCTGTTATTGTTGTTTTCTTCTGTTCCGTTCTATTTTCTATTTTCGTTTCTCTCTATTTTCTATCTTCTTATCTCTTCTTCTATCCTTTTTCTTTTTCTTAAACATTGATAATTCGTATTTCTGTTCATCTTGAGTTAGTCTATGGAGATTAGTGTATATTCAAGGAGTACGGATTTGCGGGTCCTCACAGGTGGTATCAAAGCATATGGTTAAGCGACAACCATGGTTCTGTTGGGTATTACTCATTAGAGATAGAGTCAGTAGTACTCTAGAATGAGTTGAGTGTAATAATAGCTATGAGAGCGTATTTGTTAGTGAATATAAAATTGTTTTATATTGTGATGATTGGTGTATTGAGTGGCATATGAACCTTCGTCAGCACGGTTTGGACAACTATGCCGAAGGGGTTTCTAAACACTTGAACAGAACAATTCGACACAGTATTGTTTTAAATTGGGTAAAAGAAATAATTTTACCTTGATTATATTTTATATATAAAGAAATAATTTTTCAAAATTATTAAAGTGTATATAAGTAGATAGTTGATTGTTTAGTTGTTTGAATAATCTAAATTGAAGAATAATTGTATAAGCAAATGAATTATAAAAATTGAATTATAATTAAAGTAATTTACAATTGTGTAATAAACTTATATATATAAGAAGTGAAACTGTATGAATATATTTATCAATATGAGTTGTATAAATAAAAAATGAATTTAAAGTTAAATGGAATATAACTTAAGAAATTGAATTGAATGGGTGAATGGAATGTTAATCAATTAAATTAAGTTAATATGAAGTAATGAATGTAAGTGTTAATTCATTAAAATCTTAGGTTATTGGAAGTTGAATAATTGAATGAATATAAGCAAATGAATTTGGTTGTAATTAATATACATTGGTTGTTATATGGTTGTTAGTTGATTGTATATAATTCATTAAGTGTTAATGAAATTGGAAGCTAAAGTAATTGGAATTCAATTGGAAGTTAAATGAATCTTAAATAAAATTGAATTTGAATTGGAAGTGAACCAACTTGAATATGAATTAGTGAATATAAACTAATTGAAAATGAATGTTAGTAAAAACATCCACTGTAAATGAATCAAATGTGATTTAAATTGAAAACCAATTGATTGAATATTAATGAGAATATGAATGAATATTTATTGGTTATGGATGTTAGTTGGATGATAGTTGGTTGATGTTTGCATTTGTTGTTTTGTTTCATTTGCTATGTTGACATATATAGTTATTATGTTACTATATGTTGTATATCGATACTATTGTCTATATACATGTTCTCATGTTGTTTGTTGAGTGATTAGTAGGTGCGGATCGCGTTTGCTTCGCATTTGGAGCTCGCTTTCGCGCTATATTAGCCGTATATGCTCGCTAATAAAATATAAGGTACATATCTCGGATTACATACCGTACTTTTATACTTTTTCCCTGCGGGATGCCTCATTACTTGATGAGATGTATATTTGTGATATATATATTGTCATTTTTTTTCGGATCGAGCCGCGCAAAGGAGACTATGGCGAATTTTTCCGAAAATTTCAGGCGTTAGAAAAAATTTGAGAAAATTGGAAAATTTTGAAAAACTTTAACTTTGATTTGGAGTTGAAAGTTAAACAATAGTAGTTGTTTTTGAAAAGATAACTAAGTATGATTTGAGAACTTAGTAAGTTATGATAAGAAGTTTAAACTATGAATTTTGGAAAGTTAATGGATTCTGTAACTTTTCTTACTTGATAATTTCGAGGACGAAATTCTCTTAAGAGGGGAAGATTGTAACGACCCAGGATTTTAAGTAATTAAAATTTGAATATTTAATTTATTTTAAATATTAATAAGTGAATTTATAAGTCGAATAAATTTTATTTCGAATAATTGGATTTAATTGGATAATTAAATCAATAATTTAATATGTTAAATTATGAAAAAAATTGAAAATCGAGTTAAATATGATTGAAAATGGGTTGTAAAATTTTATTTTATCATATTGAAGTTAGAATGATATTTTAGAACTTTTGAAATCGAATTAAAAGTTAATTTGTGAAAATTGAATATTTTAATATTAAATCGACTAGTGAAAATAGTCAATTTTTGAACAGTCTCAGAATTGGACGAAACAAGTTTCATTGGATCCGTAATAGTTAGTTATTACCGGATTTCAATTTTCGTAGCAATCGGAGTTATCGTTTGATCGTGGCAGCTCGAAACGCATCGAATTGTTTTTAATATTAATTTGGCGAGTTAAAATAGCCATTTTTCAAAAAGTCTCGGATTTTGACGAAACTAGTTTCATCGGATCCGTAATGTGATATTATTGTATGGTTTCAAATTTCGTGTCATTTGGATTTACCGTTTGTCCGGTACAAATTAAAACGCCTAGAAAATCGTTTAAATTGGTTTAATTCAAATTGAACGTTTATAGCCATAACTCGCACAGATGTCCGAATTAGCTTCCGAAACCTGTTCCATTGTGTCCGGAATGTGGGGTAAACCCTAGAAACGCTGGTTACGGTGCGTGAATCGGAGTTCGGAAAAATCAAAATGAATAGTGTTCGTTCGGTTCCTTATAAATAGCCCCATCTCTCTCAAAAAAATAAAAATAAATCCAAAACCCTAATCTAACAAGCCGGCCGCCACCCTAATATTCAAAGGCCAGAATTTCATTTCAATTCTCCTCCATTATCTTCAAATCTAAGCTTTGATTCAAGAAGTTTTCAACTAGTAAATTATAGAGGGAGGAGAGCTCTACGAATCTATACGGATATGATGAGGTTTAGTGTCGCGTGGAGGTGGAAATAAGGCCGCGTTCGGCTACAGTTGCGCATGCATTTCGAGCGTAAGGGGGTGGCCGAGTTTGGAGATGCTTGGGCTGAGCATGGAGGTTGGGTCGGCCTTCGACGTGGAGGTGCCTGATCAAATTTTTATCGAGCGATGAAGTTGCAAAATCAAAACCTAGTTTTGTGTACATGGGTTTGAGTTGCGTGATATTACCCGTAGATTTGCGTGAGTGGAAGATGAAGAAAGGAACGGTGGGATTTGCAGGGAGATGAAATCAGTGGCTAAGATTTGATGGAGGTTAAAAATTATAAAGAAAATGTTGTAATTTATATAAATAAAATCGTGTAAACTTGTAAAATCCATATCTTTTTCATACGAGGTCAAAAACGCGCGAAACCAGTTGCGTTGGAATCGTATGGACGAGCACTATGCTATGGAATTGGATTGGAGTCGTTTGGAGTTAGTGAGAATTTTGGGTAAAATTAAACGTCCGTTTAATTTTATTCCAAATAAATTGCTAAAACGAAATTGAAATCAAGGTGAGAACTTCTCATTCAATCGAATCAGTTTCGATTTTAATTTTAAATAGTTAGATTTAAAATATTTGAATGCATGTTTGAATGATGATTGTTATCTATTGATTGTTAAAATAGACATTATGCGCCGTTAGTAAGCGGAGGTTATTTATTAAATCCCATATACCGCGAATATTTCATAAACAGTGAAATTGGTATTATATATAATAACAATATATATATTGGAGTTATTGATTTCCCGCATTGTATAGCGGATGAGACCCTATTGCGCCGTCTATTAAGCGGATAATATTTTAAATCCCATATACCGCGATAATTCCG
The DNA here is from genome assembly GCA_030765085.1 of Allium cepa. NCBI lineage: Eukaryota > Viridiplantae > Streptophyta > Magnoliopsida > Asparagales > Amaryllidaceae > Allium > Allium cepa. Next base: position 407,812,190 of record CM060928.1, on the reverse strand, counting down.
TACTGGAGCGGAATTGGTATTGTGCTAATGTTTGTGGATGCAGGAAAACAGGTTGGAGGGATCCAACTGGATTCCTCAACAGTATTTATTTGATTTCGGATATTTTGATATTTGATGGACTATCATATCGATATATGATGTCGTTGTAGTCGTGATTGACTATTTGGTATGTAGCATCACTGGACCAAATTTTGGAATTTTAAAAAGGATTTCAAAGTGATTTTTGAAAGTATACGTTTATAAAATATTTTTGGGAATTTATCCATTTTAAATAAATAAACGTATAATTTTAATGTTATAAAAATTATGATTTTTTGAGAAATATAGTTAAATGTTGATTTTTGAAAATATGAGGCTAATGATTTTATAAAATAGTTAAATTGGGATTTTTTTGAGTTTATTATAAAAAAGTTTAAATATAGGATTTATAAAATTTAACTATTTTATAAATCAAAATGGTGAAATTATAAAGGAGATTAAAGACGTTTTGAAATAATAATATAAATTGATTTATATAAGAGATTTATAAATGGATATTTATAAATTAAAACGTTGGAATTATAAAACGAGTTTTTATAAGTGTTTGAATGAAGTGAAAATGGATTGCATAAGTGAATGGAATTTATAAAATTATAAATGGTGAAGTTATAAGTGAAATTTATAAATAATAAGATTTATAAATTTCGTGAAGTTATTAAAGAATATATTTGGGAAAATAAACGAATCTTATAAGTTATAAGATTTATAATTATGAAGTTCAAAGGAACGATTTTTCAAACAAATAAATTATAAGTAAACTTATAATATGAACCTTTGGTATATAATTGAGTTATGAATTGAATATACGGTAATAAAGGAATTTATAAACATTGTTTTATAAATTTGCAATGACTTATTTTGATAAGTTAATTTTTATAACTTATTTATGAAGCTATATTCACGTTTTAGACAGTGAATAATCCTTTAAAATGAAATGTATAGAAATGATGAAATTGGTTAATGTAGTATATTCACGTTTTTGAATAGTGAATAATATGTTAAAGAAAATGTTTAAATGTGATATTTTAAATAGAATTAAAACGATCTAACGATGTTTTAAAATGTGTTAAGATTCGAAACCATAGATTTCAACATTTATTGTTGAAATAGACGTTTCGAGAAATAGAAGGAAATGGTGGACTATAACACTGTTGTTATAGTAAATGGTTTCCGAAAGGAAATGTTTTGTATATTATATATCTATTTTAATTTCGAATCCCTATACTAGTGATTTTGGGTTGTCGTAACGATGTTTTACGCAACATTCGTTTTGGCCCAAATAAATATGTTTAAGAGAATGATTTCCTTAAAGAATGAAATATATACTTAATCTCGATTTAAGTATATTGAATATTTTCCAAGTGTTGAAAATAAATAGATTTGTGAATTATTATTTTTAAATAAGTATGGAAATGTTTTCCAATATAAAGTGAATATTTTGAGAATTTATCTTTTTGAAGATAAATTGAAATGAATAATTGAAATCGTTTATTCATAGATATTTTGGATTATAAATTCACTAAGGAATTTATAAAAGAAAGTGGAATTTGTTTAAAAATAAATATTGATTTATTTTTGACATATTGAAATTATATATCTTGTAAAGATATTTTTGGGAAATAAATAATTTGGAAAATTATTTGGAATCTGGTGATGTTGTGCATATCCATTGATAGTTCAATAACCGACTATCAATATTTCCCTTTGAATGGGTAATTGATGTGATTTGTTTGAATTTGAATGCCACACTTATTTTTGAATAAGCGCTCACTATTCGGGTTAACCGGGAAAGGACCATGGGGTCGTATAACCCATTCCGAATATGTGATACGTCGTTATGAATTGCATTTGAAGACCGGTGTTGAAGACCGGATCTTTTTGAAAGCGAAAGGACAACTCGTCGATTGTCTTTGCACCGAGTAGCTACGATATTGAGACTCCCTATGTGATGGGAAGTCCAGACGTGATTAGAGATTATCCGGATTGCAAGGACTTCTTTGTAAGTGCCTTCGGTTTTGTTCGAGCCCGGAACAGACTTGTATGGATTGTATGTCTGACGTTACAAATTGAGATATAAAGCAGATTTCTTTCAAATATATTTCTGTTGGTGGCGGAGAATTTATTCTTTTAGCTTAACACCCTTAGAGGTTATGTAGTTGAATGTTATCAGCGATATATTCCCAATTTGGTAATGTGACATGCTGAGTGTTGCTGTGAAATGATCATTGTGTTGATTATTTGCGATAGGATCATTTATTTGATCGTCTATCCTGATGATCATTTCTATGATCATTTGTTGACCCAAAGCATGACTTTTGTATAAAGTATGTTTTTGTGGACGTGACTTCGTCGAGCCTCACACCTCGGGAATGGTCAAAATAGGAAAGATGCAGCAAGGTTATGAGGGGTAGCGCCCTTTAGGGTATGTGCATTTCCTTCTGGAAAAGGGTAGTATCATGGTATGGAGCCCAGATACTTACTCATGTTGAAAACACTTTGTTATGATTGTGTGATGATGGTGACGAGCGCTCGGTTAAAGGTCCCAAAGGAACGGGGGATGGCATATTCGATCAGTTGTTACTCAGTTTGGGGTAACCCGGCCTTGTGTTGGCAGAGATCCGGTTTGGTTCTCGGGGATGTCCATCCAGAGGCATTCTCATGTGGCAATGGGAAGTTCCTTGGCCTGATCATTCGTTGGAAATCCAAAGAAACAATACGAGACTTGTACGGTTTTAGTTGTATAACCTGCCATGGAATGTGGCGGTAACCTGCTATTGAACATGGTAGCTATAGTAAGCATAAGTGCGGAATGTCTATGCTGGCTAAGATTTATATTCTACTTTCAAAATGAATTTTTCCTACACTATGCACTAGTAATAATATCAAATGTTCTTTTAAATGCGTATCAAGCATCTTTGACTATTGTAAGGAGAAATCTCCTCCGATTCTGCGTTTGCATTGTGTGTGTGCATGTGGGAGGCCTTATGGTAGTCTCATTTTTAAAAGCATTGCGAATTGACTTTAAAAATATTCCTCTATTTTGATTTTAAAGATAAATAAACTGTTTTGAGTTCTCACACCAGTCACATGACTGACTCGGAGTTTATTATTTTCCTTCCTAAACTCTGGGTGCCCACCAATTTCTACACGGGCATTCAAGAGTTAGGTTTATCAGGATATTCTGGAGTTGCAGGAGGCAAGCTGGATGGCATGGCGTAATTATTAGTTTATAGTATTTCTTTTCCGCTGTTTGTTGTTGTTGTTGTACACTCTGATGATTTGATGTAATGAAATGTAATGCATAAAATGTAATAACTGATATAGTTCTTTGTTTAAAGATTGTTCATTTATTTATTATATGTTGTTCCGCTGCGAATTGTGAGATTCTGTTATTGTTGTTTTCTTCTGTTCCGTTCTATTTTCTATTTTCGTTTCTCTCTATTTTCTATCTTCTTATCTCTTCTTCTATCCTTTTTCTTTTTCTTAAACATTGATAATTCGTATTTCTGTTCATCTTGAGTTAATCTATGGAGATTAGTGTATATTCAAGGAGTACGGATTTGCGGGTCATCACAATGCACTTTGTGCCATAGGCAAATATTGATCCGAAAAAGGTACTTACCCCCTTCCAGCCATCTTTTTGCAAAGCACGGGGGGCAGCGTACATAGAACCATTCCTGCTTATATTGGGTGAATTTACTTCATGCCCCCATTAGGATCTGACACTTGGAGTGTGGCTCGAGGAATATGAAAGATGGACTATCGGACCGTCTTTTGAAGCGATAGATGTAGCGGATGTCACCAGGAGTAGGGAGCCTGAATAGGATGCTCATAAAGAGAATACAAGTGCCATAGATGAACGCATGACTATTGGGATGTAGTTGTTTTGAGGCGATCCAGATATACTGTTGCATTTCACAGAGAAAGGAGATGAAAGGTGGCATGCTACCGACCCAACTCATGAATTTGTTGCACGTTGTATATCCAGCCGGGGGCTGGCAAGGACGATCTTGTCTCGATGGAACTAATACGTCATCAAAATGGATTCCATGGATCGAACATAGCCGACGAAGAGCGGTTTCATTGATTTTTGAAGCTTGAGAATCAGTCGGATTATCTAGGATAATTGCTCCATCTATAGCATCAGGTGCTGGGCCAATAACTACAGCGGATGGATCTGAAATACCCTGCGTGGAGGTTGTTATTGGGTCCGAAGTACCTACTCCCTCCTGCTGAGAGCCTGGATCAGGCTTATCGAAAACCGTAGCAGAGCTCGATCTTTTGGACATCTTCAGCAAACGTAGAATATGAACAGATACCTGTTTGAACTATATTTGAAAGACAATCGATATTAGATATAACGACAAAGATTCCCCCTTAATTTGTGAGCTAGTGTGATGGTTCATGTAAAGAAAATAAATAAATTAGGGTTCCGAAGAGTAAAGTGTAGCACGACGAGCTTTAAGTTGTCCTCTTTAAAAAGATTTAAGTTCACATTTATAATGGTTTAAATTGTGAAGTTATTAATCCTGATCATTTCCATGTACTTTTGGACTTAGGTCGTATCATAGATTTATTGGTACATTAATAAGTATGGAAATAAGCAGCAATGTTACGTTCTACGAGTTGAGGTGAGGTAAGTATGTTTATCAATGATATGCCGAACCGTAATGCCTCGCTCGGTGCCAGTCCTTAAAACATATCCCACTTCTCCTTTCCTTTCTCTACTCACCGACCTACTCCCTCTTAAACACTGAATATCAACTTAGACCAAATACGACTGACCCGGTCAAATGTGAGTTACCAACCCACTCGCTCACCTAAATTATGAAAAACCAGCCTCACTCAATTTATGCCGACCACTCGTCTCCTAAACCCTTACTAAATTCTTCACCTGACAAAATCCTACTGGCCAAGACTTCCTCGGACGACCTACCGAGCCACTCCCATTCAAAGTACAGAACTCGTCTCTCCTATGAAATACGACTCACTTCCTCTATATGGAACCTGTGAGAAATGCGATTTAAGGATCTTTAGGCTTGGATAAACACTAGAGGGGGGTGAATAGTGTTTTAGAGAATTGTTAAATCTTTTTGAGTTTTTGTTAATTTAAACACAAATGTATGCAATATTCAGACACAGATATGATCACAGAATCAAACACAGATGCAAATATAAAGTAAAAGCAATAAAGGAAAGAACATACCATATTTTACACTAGTTCGGAGTTACCCTGCATCCAGTCCCGCACATAAGTACGGATTTCCTTTCAAAAACAATCTTTACAATTACACCCTCGATTTCAAGGCAACGAGGTACACCCTCCAGATTCACAATCCTTTGGGTAGAGATACTTGATTTCCCTGGCAACAAGTTCACCCAATTGATTTCCAAGACTACAATCACGCCTTATCTCGCTTGATTGATTTCCAAGGCTACAATCACACCTTTTCTCGCTAAGTTGATTACAAAAGCCTATAACTCTGAATAGCACTGAGGATCTTGTTGAGATAGTGATAGAGAATCAAACTAGAGATAATCTAGTTAGATTCAATGTTGATTTTGGCAGAGTAATGGTAAGAATATGTACACAGAAATGTGGAAGAAGAAGAGGAGTGAAAAACCAGAAAATCTGTTTTTAAATTCGTTGAAAACATCCCCTATTTATAAAAGAACAACAGCCATGTCCATTCGTGAAGAAATATGACGAATAGACACTTCTTTAGAAATTTAAATTTTGAATTCAACTGACACTATGTCGATATAGGGTACTTGGGCATGTCGACATCCCAAAGGATATTTTGGTGATTTGATTTTCTTTGAAAATAACTTCTTTGTTATATTAAAACAATTTTAAACTTTAAACCCTCGACTATAGTCAAAATACATAAGTAAATATAGAGGGTAATATATATAAAATTTTGGTATAATTTATATTTATATCTAAGTATAAATATTTAAAAATTAAATATATTATTATTAAAGATAGTTAAAACCATGGATAATTTGATTTTGAAATTAAAGATTATTTTGAGGCTAAAAGTATTTGAAATCAAGATAGATGTCTTTGATGCTTTTAAAAGAAAGGTTTTGAAATCATTTTGAAAACAAGATATAATTTTGTAAAAATCATTTTGAATAAAAATTAGCGGATACAAAACAATGTTTCACTAGATTTTTCATAGGTTCCATTAGGGTTCCATCCCTTTAACAGGCTCGAAGGGGATTCCATTCCACGAATAAATTGGATTTTAAGATGCCAGTGTTTTTCTAGGAGTTTTAACAAAATTTCTAATTAAAAGATAAATTACTTGAACTCTTGAACTCTTGATAATCATGATACTCATGAGTCTTCAATCTTGTTATCTTAAATCTCTATACTGTACAGTCTTTATTCTTGGTATCTGCATGGTTGAATCCTGCATATACATATATTTCTAAACTATAATTATAGTATTTATATTTCATAATCTATTCTAAGGTTGTTGTTGTCAAAACCATCATCTCAAGGACTAACAATCTCCCCCTTTTTGATGATGACAACCTTTTTATAAAATATTATTTCTATCCTAATTACTCTCCCTTAATCTATGCCTAACACTCCTATTTTATATTTCTCTCCCGTTGTCATCAATAAAAACTAACTCCAAATATATCAACAAAAACTATATCACTCCCTTTAAATCTAATACTCTATGACATGTGATTATAATGATAGTGTTATCATACATAATCAACACTTAGATCTAAAACTAGAACTTAGTCCTAAACTACTAATTATCGTAACTAAGTATTCATATAATAAGAACACAAATTATTCATTAATTATATTGTTGTATTTACATTTTTGTGGGAAACGCAAGAAAGATCATACACTAAAAGGAAAAAGAGAAAAGAAACTAATGAGTGTCTTTGAAAATGGGAGATCTATGAATCGAACAGTTTGGGTAGTGGAAACAGAAATTTCCACTTTGTTCGACAAGATTTCCATCTTTGTCAAAGTACACTTTTCCAATGCAAACGACTTTGTCGTCATCTTTCACGCGCACTTCTTCCATGTGGACTTCTTCTTCTTCGTTGGCCTCTTGTATTTGATCTCCTGAAGAGTCTTCTTCAATCAAGATTAGGTTAGCATGATTGTCCATTAGAAATTTTTGTAAATTCCTAAGGATTTTGCCTTGCCTCTCTTGTTCCTTGGCCATTCGAAGTTTCACTACTTGTATTTCAGTCATTAACTGAAGCGTATCCTTTAGAGAATCCTCCATTTTTGTCACACATGCGAGAGTAGTACGTCGAAATGGACCAAAAGTGAGAGAAGGAAACGAAAAGGTAGAATTTTTGTTTGATTTTGAAGAGGAGACCATTGATTATTTGGTTTCAGAGGATAGAACAAGGAGACTACAGAAAGAATGAATAAAATTTCAAAAATGAGAAGAATATATAACCGGTTATTTTGAATTTTGGTAGGAAAAAAGAAAAAAAGAAAAAACGTTATATGTCGACATGGGTTGGGGGGTATGTCGACATGGTCCTTTAAATTTTTTATTAATTGATTTAATTTGATTTAGTTTTTAATTATACTTTGTTATTTATATTTTATATTTCCTTTATTGAACAAATACCTAATTCTCTTCTTAATTTTGTAAATATAGATTCATTTAATGGTTTCGTTAATATATCGGCAATTTGATTCTCGGAATTAATATAATCTAGAGTGATTACTTCCTTATTTATAATATCTCAGAGAAAATGATGTCTTATATCAATATGTTTAGTTCGAGCATGTTGAATAGTATTTTTGGATAAATTTATTGCACAAGTATTATCATAATAAATTGATGATTTTGAAAAATTTAAACCATAATCTTTTAAAGTTTGTTGCATATGTATTACTTCAGAACAAGGCAAAGCAGCAGAAATTTATTCTGCTTCAGTTGGCGATAAAGAAACTGTGTTTTTCTTTTTACTAAACGAGGAAAACAGAGAATGCCCTAAAAAGTGGCAAGTTCCACTTGTACTTTTTTGGTCTGATTTACAACCAACATAATCAGCATCACAGTAAGATATTAAGTCAAAAGAATCATTTTTAGGGTAAAATAAGCCATAGTCAAAAGTGTGTTTAACATATCTTATGATACGTTTTACGGCTTTTAACTAGATCTCTTTAGGTTGGGATTGATATCTTGCACAGAGACAAACACTATGCATGATATCAGGTCTACTAGCAGTAATATAGAGTAGTGATCCAATCATTTCTCTATATAACTTTCGTTCTACATCTTTCGAGAGATCTTCTTTACTAAGGTACTCATTGGTTGCCATGGGAGTGGATTTTCCACTCGCAGTGGTCAAACCAAATTTATTAATTAGGTCTTTAGCATATTTTTCTTGACTAATAAAGATACCATTATCTAATTGTTTTATTTGTAATCCTAAAAAGAAGTTTAATTCACCCATATGACTCATCTCAAACTCTTTTGTCATTATTTCAGAAAATTCTTTATTCATTTCAAAGTTAGTTGATCCAAAAATGATATCATCTACGTAAACTTGTACTAGTTGAATATCATTTTTATTTCTTTTAATAAAAAGAGTATTATCTACTTTACCAATTTCGAAATTTGATTGTAATAAGTAAGATCTTAGTCTATCATACCAGGCTCTAGGAGCTTGTTTTAGACCATATAAAGATTTCTTAAGTTTGTAAACATGATTTGGTAATTTTTCATTTTCAAAAAGTGGTGGTTGTTCAACATATACTTTTTCTTTTACAAATCCATTTAAAAATGCACTTTTAGCATCCATTTGATATAGTTTAAAATTATTATGATTTGCAAAAGCAATTAAAATCCTAATGGCTTCTAATCTTGCTATGAGAGCAAAAGTTTCATCAAAATCTATTCTTCTTCTTGAAAAAAACCTTAAGCGACTAATCAGGCTTTATTTCTAGCTACCTCTCCTTGTTCATTCATTTTATTTTTATAAACCCATTTAGTTCCAATTATAGTTTTATTCTCAGGTCTAGGAACAAGTTCCCAAACATTATTTCTAGTGAATTGATTTAATTCTTCTTGCATAGCCAAAATCCATGAATCATCAGTTGATGCTTCTTTTGGATTCTTGGGTTCAATAGTTGATATAAAAGCTACATTACTCATCCGACTTAGTTGATTTCTAGTTTTAACAACAGATTGCATATCTCCAAGTATATTTTCAATAGGATGATCTTTTGAAAGTTTAGTCCTTTTATTAGGATGGTTAATTTCATTATATATTTCAGTAGGCTCTTGATTTTGAGTGATTAAATCCTCTTCATCATTTGCCTCTTCAAAATTTTTGAGATTTTCATCGAACGAAACATGCATTGTTTCTTCAATGTTGTTAGTTCTTAAATTAAATACTCTGTACACTTTACTTTTATTAAAATATCCGATAAAGATACCTTTGTCGGATTTAGGATCAAATTTATCTAAGTTATCTTTGGTATTTAAAATAAAACATTTACTTCCAAAAATTCTAAAATAAGATACTTTAGGTTTCTTTCTATGAAGAAGTTCATAAGATGTCTTATCAGTTAAAGGTCTAGTTAAAATCTTATTTAAAATATAACAGGCGGTAGTAACTACTTCTGCCTAAAAATACTTTGGTAATTTACTATCTGAAAGCATGGCTCTCGCACACTCTTGAATCGTCCTATTTTTTGTTCTACTACTCCGTTTTGTTATGGAGTTCATGGAAATGAAAAATCGTGAGTTATTCCCTTTTTATTGCAGAATTCCTCAAACTTTTCATTTTCAAATTCACCACCGTGATCACTACGAATGGTTATAATTGTTTAGAGAAAGTTAATTTTGAATCCTTGTTGTAAAGTTCTTAAAACATTCAAAAGTATCACTTTTATGTGTCAAAAATATTGTCCATGTAAATCTAAAATAATCATCTACAATTACAAAAACATATTTACTATGATTTATTGACAGAATTTGAGATGGACCATATAAATATAGGTGAAGTAATTCAAGAGGTTTTGAAGTTGAAATCATATCTTTTAATTCAAAAGAACTTTTTCTAAGTTTTCCTAATTGACATGCATCACATAGACTATCTACTTTAAAATTGATTTTAGGGAGACCTCTTACTAGATCATGTTTTGACAGTCTAGACAAGAGTTTGACATTCAAATGCCCAAATCTCTTATGCCAAATCCAAGGGTCGCTTGTATTTGCTAAAAGACACAAGTTATCATTTGAAATTTTCATACTAAGAATATAAATATTCTTTTTCCTGATTCCCTCAAATATTATGGTTGAACTATTATCTTCAATGTGACACTTATCTTTTTCAAATTTAATTTTATATCCTTTATCGCAGAGCTAACTTATATTTAGCAGATTATGTTTCAGATTCTTAACTAGCAAAACATTAGTAATAATAGGAGTTTTAGAGTTACCGACTTTGCCGATGCCAATCACATATCCTTTTGAGTTGTCTCTGAAGTTAACCAATCCTCCGTCTTTGTATATTATATCATTCAACATTTCTGGATTGCCAGTCATATGTCTAGAACATCTACTATCGAGTATCCATTTGTTCTTTTTGATCTGCACAATTTGTCCATTGTGGATTGATTACTCAATTCCCATAAAGCATGTTTCCTGCATATCAAACAATTGTGGTAAACAACTGGAATTTGAACATTGATTATATGTAGACTCATGAGACAACGATGGTCTGAATATTTCTAAACTAGTATTAACAAACATAGCCATTTTAAAAAAAATTCAAAAATCAGATTATGAAACTTTGAAAACCTTGCTCTGATACCAAATTTGAGAAATGCGGATTAAGGTCTTAAGGCTAGGATAAACACTAGAGGGGGGTGAATAGTGTTTTAGAGAATTGTTAAATGTTTTTGAGTTTTTGTTAATTTAAACACAAATGTATGCAATATTCAGACACAGATATGATCAAAGAATCAAACACAGACGCAAATATAAAGTAAAAGTAGTAAAGGAAAGAAGACACCGGATTTTATACTGGTTCGGAATTACCCTGCATCCAGTCCCGCACACAAGTATGGATTTTCTTTCAAAAACAATCTTTACAATTACACCCTCGATTTCAAGGCAACGAGGTACACCCTCCAGATTCACAATTCTCTGGGTAGAGAAACTTGATTTCCCAGGCAACAAGTTCACCCAATTGATTTTTAAGGCTAAAATCACACCTTATCTCGCCTGATTGATTTCCATGGCTACAATCACACCTTTTCTCGATAAGTTGATTAGAAAAAGCCTATAACTCTGAATAGCACTGAGAATCTTGTTGAGATAGTGATAGAGAATCAAACCAGAGATAATCTTGTTAGATTCAATGTTGATTTCGGTAGAGTAACAGTAAGAATATGTATATAGAAATGTGGAAGAAGAAGAGGAGTGAAAAACCAGAAAATCTGTTTTTAAATTCGTTGAAAAATCCCCTTTTTATAGAAGAACAACAGCCATGTCCATTCGTGAAGAGATATGACGAATAGACACTTCTTTTGAAATTTAAATTTAGAACTCAATTGACACTATGTCGACATAGGGTACTTGGACATGTCGACATCCCAAAGGATATTTTGGTGATTTGATTTTCTTTGAAAATAACTTCTCTCTTATATTAAAACAATTTTAAACTTTAAATATACTTCACTATAGTTAAAATACATAAGTAAATATAAAGAATAATATATACAAAACTTTACAATAACTTATATTTAAATCTAAGTATAAATATTTAAAAATTAAATATATTATTATTAAAGATAGTTAAAACCATAGATAATTTGATTTTGAAATTAAAGATTATTTTGAGGCTAAAAGTATTTGAAATCAGGATAGATGTTTTTGATGCTTTTAAAAGGAAGGTTTTGAAAACATTTTGAAAATAAGATATAATTTTGTAAAAATCATTTTGAATAAAAATTAGCGGATACAAAACAATGTTCCACTATTTTTCGTAGGTTCCATCCTACTTAGCGTTCCATCCCTTTAACATGCTCGAAGTGGATTCCATTCCACGAACAAATTGGATTTTAAGATGCCAGTGTTTTTCTAAGAGTTTTAACAAAATTTCTAATCAAAAGATAAATTACGTGAACTCTTGAACTCTAGATAATCATGATACTCATGAGTCTTCAATCTTGATATCTTGAATCTCTATACTGTACAGTCTTCATTCTTGGTGCCTGCATGGTTAAATCCTACATATACATATATTTCTAAACTATAATGTTAGTATTTATATTTTGTAATCTATTCTAAGGTTGTTGTCATCTAAACCATCATCTCAAGGACTAACAATCTCCCCCTTTTTGATGATGACAACCTTTTTATAAAATATTACTTCTATCCTAATAACTACCCATTAATCTATGCCTAACTATCCTACTTTATACTTCTCCCCCTTTGTCATCAGCAAAAACTAACTCCAAATATATCAAAAAAAACTATATCACTCCCACTAAATCTAATACTCTATGACATATGATTATAATGATAGTGTTATCATACATAATCAACACTTAGATCTAAAACTTGAACTTAGTCCTAAACTACTAATTATCGTAACTAAGTATTCATATAATAAGAGCACAAATTATTCATTAATTATATTGTTGTATTTACATTTTCGTGGGAAACGCAAGAAAGATCATACACTAAAAGGAAAAAGAGAAAAGAAACTAATGAGTGTCTTTGAAAATGGGAGATCTATGAATCGAACAGTTTGGGTAGTGGAAACAGAAATTTCCACGTTGTTCGACAAGATTTCCATCTTTGTCAAAGCACACTTCTCCAATGCAAACGACTTTGTCATCATCTTCTGCATGCACTTCTTCCATGTGGACTTCTTCTTCTTCTTCTTCTTTTTCTTCTTCGCTGGCCTCTTGTATTTGATCTCCTGAAGACTCTTCGTCAATCAAGATTGGGTTAGCATGATTGTCCATTAGAAATTTTTGCAAATTCCCAAGGATTTTGCCTTGCCTCTCTTGTTCCTTCGCCATTCGAAGTTGCATTACTTGTACTTCAGTCATTAACTGAAGTGCATCCTTTAGAGAATCCTCCATTTTTTTTCACAAGAGCGAGAGTAGTACGTTGAAATGGACCAGAAGTGGGAGAAGGAAACGAAAAGGTAGTATTTTTGTTTGATTTTGAAGAGGAGGCCATTGATTATTTGATTTCAGTGGATAGAACAAAGAGAATATAGAAAGAATGAATAAAATTTCGAAAATAAGAAGAATATATAACCAATTATTTTGAATTTTGGTGGGAAAAAATTTAAAAATAAATACGTTATATGTCGACATGGGTTTGTGGGGGGGGGGGGGGGGGGGTATGTCGACATGGTCCTTTAAAATTTTTATTACTTGATTTATTTTGATTTAGTTTTTAATTATACTTTGTTATTTATATTTTATATTTCATTTATTGAACAAATACCTAATTCTCTTCTTAATTTTGTAAATATAGATTCATTTAATGGTTTCGTTAATATATCAACAATTTGATTCTTGGAATTAATATAATCTAGAGTGATTACTTCCTTATTTATATTATCTCGGAGAAAATGATGTCTTATATCAATTTGTTTAGTTCGAGCATGTTGATTAGTATTTTTGGATAAATTTATTGCACTAGTATTACCATAATAAATTGGTGATTTTGAAAAATTTAAACCATAATATTTCAAAGTTTGTTGCATATATATTACTTGAGAACAAGTCAAAGCAGCAGAAATATATTCTGCTTCAGTTGTTGATAAAGAAACCGTGTTCTGCTTTTTACTAAACCATGAAATCAGATAATGCCTCAAAAAGTGACAAGTTCCACTTGTACTTTTTCGGTCCGATTTACAACCGGCATAATCATCATCACCGTAAGATATTAAGTCAAAAGAATCATTTTTAGGGTAAAATAAGCCATAGTTAGAAGTATGTTTAACATATCTTATAATACGTTTTACGGCTTTTAAGTGGGTCTCTTTAGTTTGGGATTGATATCTTGCACAGAGACAAAGACTATGCCTGATATCAGGGCTACTAGCAGTAATATAGAGTAGTGATCCAATCATTCCTCTATATAACTTTTGAACTACATGTTTCGAGAGATCTTCTTTACTAAGGTACTCATTGGTTGCCATGGGAGTGGATTTTCCACTCGCAGTACTTAAACCAAATTTATTAATTTGGTCTTTAGCATATTTTTCTTGACTAATAAAGATACCATTATCTAATTGTTTTATTTGTAATCCTAAAAAGAAGTTTAATTCACCTATATGAATCATCTCAAACTCTTTTGTCATTATTTTAGAAAATTCTTTTTTCATTTCAAAGTTTGTTGATCCAAAAATGATATCATCTACGTAAACCTGTACTAGTTGAATATCATTTTTATTTCTTTTAATAAAAAGAGTATTATCTACTTTACCAATTTCGAAATTTGATTGTAGTAAGTAAGTTCTTAGTCTATCATACCAGGCTCTAGGAGCTTGTTTTAGACCATATAAAGATTTCTTAAGTTTGTAAACATGATTTGTAATTTTTCATTTTCAAAAAGTGGTGGTTGTTCAACATATATTTCTTCTTTTACAAATCCATTTAAAAAGACACTTTTAACATCCATTTGATATAGTTTAAAAGTATTATAATTTGCGAAAGCAAGTAGAATCCTAATAGCTTCCAATCTTGCTACGGGAGCAAAGGTTTCATAAAAATCTATTCCTTCTTCTTGACAAAAACCTTGAGCGACTAATCGGGCTTTATTTCTAACTACCTCTCCTTGTTCATTCATTTTATTTTTATAAACCCATTTAGTTCCAATTATAGTTTTATTCTCAGGTCTAGGAACAAGTTCTCAAACATTATTTCTAGTGAATTGATTTAATTCTTCTTGCATAGCCAAAATCCTTGAATCATCAGTTGATGCTTCTTTTGGATTCTTGGGTTCAATAGTTGATATAAAAGCTACATTACTCATTTGACTTAACTGATTTCTAGTTTTAACAACATATTGCATATCTCCTAGTATATTTTCAATAGGATGATCTTTTGAAAGTTTAGTCCTTTTATTAGGATGATTAATTCATTATATATTTCAGTAGGCTCTTTATTTTGAGTGATTAAATACTCTTCATCATTTGCATCTTCAAAATTTTTGAAATTTTCATCGAACGAAACATGCATTGTTTCTTCGATGTTGTTAGTTCTTAAATTAAATACTCTGCACGCTTTACTTTTATTAGAATATTCGATAAAGATACCTTTGTCGGATTTAGGATCAAATTTATTTATGTTATCTTTGGTATTTAAAATAAAACATTTACTTCCAAAATTCTAAAATAAGACACTTTAGGTTTCTTTCTATGAAGAAGTTCATAAGATGTCTTATCAGTTAAATTGTAATTAAAATTCTATTTAAAATATAACAGGCGGTAGCAAATGCTTCTGCCCAAAAATACTTTGGTAATTTACTATCTGAAAGCATGGTTCTCGCACGCTCTTTAATCGTCCTATTTTTACGTTCTACTACTCCGTTTTGTTGTGGAGTTCATGGAAATGAAAAATCATGAGTTAATCCCTTTTTATTGCAGAATTCCTCAAACTTTTCATTTTCAAATTCACCAACGTGATCACTACGAATGGTTATAATTTTTAGTGAATGTTGATTTGTAATCCTTTTGTAAAGTTCTTAAAACATTCAAAAGTATCACTTTTATGTATCAAAAATATTGTCCATGTAAATCTAGAATAATCATCTACAATTACAAAAACATATTTACTGTGATTTATTGACAGAATTTGAGATGGACCAAATAAATCTAGGTGAAGTAATTCAAGAGGTTTTGAAGTTGAAATCATATCTTTTAAGTTAAAAGAACTTTTTCTAAGTTTTCCTAATCGACATGCATCACATAGACTATCTACTTTAAAATTCATTTTAGCGAGACCTCTTACTAGATCATGTTTTGACAGTCTAGATTAGAGTTTGAAATTCAAATGCCCAATTCTCTTATGCCAAATCCAAGGGTCACTTGTATTTGCCAAAAGACACAAGTTATCATTTGAAACTTTCATACTAAGAATATAAATATTCTTTTTCCTGATTCCCTCAAATATTATGGCTG
The DNA here is from genome assembly GCA_030765085.1 of Allium cepa. Classification (NCBI taxonomy): domain Eukaryota; kingdom Viridiplantae; phylum Streptophyta; class Magnoliopsida; order Asparagales; family Amaryllidaceae; genus Allium; species Allium cepa. The sequence goes on along the minus strand of CM060928.1, from coordinate 407,795,987 downwards.
AATTATTATCTTTAATGTGACACTTATCTTTTTCAAATTTAATTTTATATCCTTTATCGCAAAGTTGACTTATACTTAGCAGATTATGTTTCAGATCATTAACTATCAAAACATTAGTAATAATAGGAGTTTTAGAGTTACCGACTTTGCCGATGCCAATCACATATCCTTTTGAGTTGTCTCCGAAGTTAACCTGTCCTCCGTCTTTGTATATTATATCATTCAACATTTCTGGATTGCCAGTCATGTGTCTAGAACATCCACTACCGAGTATCCATTTATTCTTTTTGATCTGCACAATTTGTCCATTGTGGATTGATTCCTCAATTCCCATAAAGCATGTTTCCTGCATATCAAACAATTGTGGTAGACAAATTCAATTTGAACATTGATTATATGCAGACTCATGAGACAACGATGATATGAATATTTCTAAACTAGTATTAACAAACATTGCCATTTTTTTCTTTCAAAAATCAGATTATGAAACTTTGAAAAACTTGCTCTAATACCTAGTGTGAGAAGTGCGGATTAAGGATCTTAAGGCTAGGATAAACACTAGAGGGGGGAGGGGGGGTGAATACTGTTTTAGAGAGTTGTTAAATCTTTTTGAGTTTTTTGTTAATTTAAACACAAATGTATGCAATATTCAGACACAGATATGATCACAGAATCAATCGTAGATGAAAATATAAAGTAAAAGGAGTAAAGGAAAGAACACACCGGATTTTATACTAGTTTGGAGTTACCTTGCATCCAGTCCCGCATATAAGTATGTATATCCTTTCAAAAACAATCTTTACAATTACACCCTCGATTTCAAGGCAAAGAGGTACACCCTCCAGATTCACAATCCTCTGGGTAGAGATACTTGATTTCCCTGGCAACAAGTTCACCTAATTGATTTCCAAGGCTACAATCATACCTTATCTCGCTTAATTGATTTCCAAGGCTACAATCACACCTTTTCTCGATAAGTTGATTACAGAAAGCCTATAACTCTGAATAGCACTGAGGATTTTGTTGAGATAATGATAGAGAATCGAACCAGAGATAATCTAGTTAGATTCAATGTTGACTTTGGCAGTGTAATGGTAAGAATATATATATATATATATATATATATATATATAGAAATGTGGAAAAAGAAGAGGAGTGAAAAACCAGAAAATCTGTTTTTAAATTCATTGAAAAATCCCCTATTTATGGAAGAACAACAGCCATGTCCATTCGTGAAGAGATATGACGAATAGACCCTTCTTTTGAAATTTAAATTATGAATTCAACTGACAATACGTCGACAGAGTATACTTGGGCATGTCGACATACCAAAGGATATTTTGGTGATTTGATTTTCTTTGAAAATAACTTCTATCTTATATTAAAACAATTTTAAACTTTAAATATACTTGACTATAGTTAAAATACATAAGTAAATATAAAGAATAATATATGCAAAATTTTACTATAATTTATATTTAAATATTATAAATATTTAAAAATTAAATATATTATTATTAAAGACAGTTAAAACCATGGATAATTTGATTTTCAAATTAAAGATTACTTTGAGGCTAAAAGTATTTGAAATCAGGATAGATGTTTTTGATGCTTTTAAAAGGAAGGTTTTGGAAACATTTTGAAAACAAGATATAATTTTGTGAAAATCATTTTGAATAAAAATTAGCGGATACAAACAATGTTCCAATAGATTTTTTGTAGGTTCCATCCTACTTACGGTTCCATCCTGTTAACAAGCTTGAAGTGGATTCCATTCCACGAATAAATTGGATTTTAAGATGCCAGTGCTTTTCTAGGAATTTTAACAAAATTTCTAATTAAAAGGTAAATTACTTGAACTCTTAAACTCTTGATACTCATGAGTCTTCAATCTTGATATCTTGAATCTCTATACTATACGGTCTTCATTCTTGGTACCTGCATGGTTAAATCCTGCATATACATATATTTGTAAACTACAATGTTAGTATTTATATTTTATAATCTATTCTATGGTTGTTGTCATCAAAACCATCATCTCAAGGACTAACAACACCAACTTAGGCTATGTTAATTCCTCTCAACCTGGTGTAATCCGCTTCAAAAACGATTGTTGTCTACTCCTATCACTCATGCTTCGCCACGACTGTCTCCTTTTCCCCTTTTTATTGCGCATGGATGTATGCGCCTAAGGTACGAATCTTGTTCGATTCAAAAAAAGAGGGAGGGTTTGGCTAGAGGGTTCATGATGATATAAAGAAGCTTACTGATATGTGTGTTAATCTGGAGTGGGGGCGAGTGATTCTCGAAGGTTGAAATCATAAGGAGTGTTGAACTCGCGTATGGAGAATGCTAAGGCGAAGGGATGAAGTAGATTAGCTAAGTTAGCAGGTAAAGTTTGGGACAGTGCTAGGAAATAAGATTAAAACGAAAAGTAGGAAGACAGAGAAGGAGTGTTGGCATTTATACATGGGAAGGTGGAGGCAAACATGCCTTAACCAGTGGACCCGATCAAAGTATCTTAGTGGTTCGATAAGCGATCATACCGAACGATAATGAGTATGCCGAACGAGTGGTTCGGCGCACGTACGTTGACCGATCCATATCAAAGATGATAGCGAAATGGAGAAACGGATTTCACCCATTAGGTGGAAAAGAGTGTGTTTGGTAAACCCAATGTGGTTCAGCCTTCAAGAAATCGTATGCATTCAACTTATGAGAATTCGGAGCAAGATTTTAAAAGTGTGGATTGCTCATGGTTTAAAGCGCATCATGTTGACTCACATGATGTGCTTTGGTAAGCAAATGTTGCCCGAATGCTTGGCCCGACTAGAAGATGCTAGTTATAGAGGCTTTGATTCAATTTGAATGGTTCGACCTACGCACACGAGTCGGCTTGTGAACATGGTTCGACCTAGGTAGGAAGGTCGTGCGCCGCTCGACCATGATGGAAGGTTGCATGTCGTTTGGTTTAATGCTTCAGCATATATGGATCAACCAAAGTAAAGGGGTTGTACGTCGCTCGGCCAAAGAAGGATGTTAGTAGGAACTCCACATGTATCGCTCGACTTAGGGTAGAAGTTCATTGTTTGATCAATTGTCGTTTGGTGTAGAATTGCTTCAGCCTTAAAAGCGCATAGTCATTCATTGCTAGGCTGAGGGAGGTATTGTGTCGTTTGGTCTGGATAGTACACTATGCGCCGTTCGGTCTGAATGCTTCAGCACTTACCGCTTGGTCAATGAAGTGAAGCCATACATGGGTCGGCTAAGGAGTTTTGTTCGGTCTTATTTAAATGCTCGTGGTCTGGTCATGACAGTTTAACATAACTCGTTCGGTGCAGGCAAGCAGAGTTGGTGGTCGTCGATTCCACTTTAAAGTAGGGCATGTTGCATCGTCGCTTACTTCGAGTCCCTAAGAGGATTGCTTCGGGCCATTACCAAGACACCTCGGTTCGGCATTTGCCGCTCGGTCGATGACGCTCGGCAAATGTGGCTCGGTCCGGCGTGTAGGAGTTATCGGTAATGGGTCGAGGTACTCTGCTCCTTGGCCTGAGAAGGAAGTCCGGCCTATCTTTGCCTATAAATATGGGGGCAGGGGTGCGGGGGAAAGGGACCTTTTTTCAAGAACTCCGAGGACACTCTTCCTTTTTCTACACGATCTTTCTTTCAGTTTGAACTTGTATTCGGGCTATTTTTTTACGGATTGTATCTGTATTCAAGTTTTTGAGCAAAGCAATAAAGATTAAACTTATAGTGGACGTAGGCAGTTATGCCGAACCACTATAATTCTGGTGTTCTCACTTTTTACTGTTCTTATTGCATTCTATTGTGATATTCCTCTGTCTTAATTTATTTTCTTCATTAATTTCTCTACAATCCTACTCAAGGGTGTTAGTGACCGATTTTGGTGCTAATAGAACTCATGAAAAATTTATAAATGGATCTTGATTTCTTGCCATTGTTTATTTTTGTTTCATCTATTTACTTGTTGTATAAATTGTTGAATGCCAAAAGCTTGGTAGCTTGACCATATTGGATGCGACTTTGATATGTCTCAAAAGTTGAATTTTTAGTGTAGATCAATGAAACCACCTATTAAGTGCTATGGTAGCTCTAAGCCTCATATAGTATTTTGGAAATACTATTATTTGTTGTTTTTGATTTGAAAATTATTTTGATTCAGAGGAAGATTTTAAATGTGACTTTTGGAATTTTCTATGGCATTTTATTTAGAAAGGGGTCTTGAACTTCTCTATTTTACTCCAACATTTTGTTAGTCTCTTCTAATTTATATAGAAATGTTTTAAAAGTATTTTGGAAAGTATTTAGTTTTCAAAAAGGTTAATATAGTAATGGATATTTATTTTAAAGAAAAAAAAGAATTTATCTCTTATAGTGATGTTATTCTGTTTTTAAAAAAGACAAAAATATTTTGAGAAAAATATATTTGTGAAACGCTTTATATAAAATATTGTATATAAAGATAGATTTATAAATGGTATATACAAATAAAAGAATAGATATATAAATGAGATTTTATAAAAAGGAAATGATATAATTTTTATATAAATCACATTTATGAATTAATAGTGATATATAATGATCGTTTTATGGAAAGTATTTAGTCCTATCTTGAAGCCGAAGATTGGTAATAAGTATATGAGATTTAAAATCAGAAGATTTATAAAAGGAGTTTTATAAACATGAAGGATATTTTTAAAAGGAGTTTTATGAATAGAAAAGAGATTTATGAAAGGAGATCTGTAAATATAAAAGGGTTTTATAAAATGAGTTATGTAAAATCATTGAGATTTGATTTTTATAAATGATCATTTTAAATTATTATGGTGTAAAAGGTATTCTTTTTATATTTAAAACCAAATTCTCGGGTAGATAAACTTGTTCCTATCTTGAGAATTAAGAATATACCTCGAGGCAAGGATAGTACACTAACTTTTTAGACTACATTGTTAATTGAGGGATGGTACAAGTTTGAATCAGAAAGTGGTGGTAAGTATACTTGGTCTAATTTCCATTAGGTCCATTTACTTACACAAATAGTGTTTTCGAATAATTGTTATCTACATTTTAAATAACATTTGTTTTAGTCCAAATAAGCATGGTTTTGGAAGTGAAATCTTTCTTCAGATTTTGTGAATATACCTGTACAGCTGAGATAAGTATATGGTTAAATTTTCCAAGTATTGAAAGTATTGTGTTTTGTGAATATACTTATATTGTTGAAATATGCATATGATTAATGTTCTAAGTATTGAAAGTGTTGTGTTTTGTGAATATACTTATACCCTTGAGATAACTATATGGTTATATTATCTTAGTAAGTGCAGTGGTTTGTGAATATACTTGTACCAATGAGATAAGTATATAGATAGTATTCCAAGAATTGAAAAAGTACAAATGAATAGCGAATGAGTAGTATACATATGTATATCTTTGTGCAACTATTTGATACAGGTATTTTCAAAGTGGTTTTAATTAATAAAGGATTAATTAAAGAGGCTAAATGGTTGCTTGTGCGCTTAATCATGCTTGGTTTCCATATGAAATTATATCTCTGATTTGATTGTTTATTTATTTGATAGTTAAATAACCGACTATCAAACCATAGCCAGTTTTCAATTTACCGATTGTTGGTTTGGAGAGACTAGGATCAGATAAGCATGAGTTATACGAAAATCACTTCGAACTGGCATAAGCCTTCGAATTGGAGACATTTTGAAGATGGTGGAATCAAAGACGGAGTTTTTTGAAGTGCAAGGGCTACTTGCGACTAATCCTAAGGTTGGTTACAGAAAGGATGTAGTTGAAATAATACCTTAAGTTTGTTCATATCCTGAACAACTTGTATGGATGAATGTTGCCATTGCATTGTTGCGTGGCAGGCAGTGTTAGCTTTCCAAGTGGGATTTGCTAAAATGGTAAAATGTAGCCTCATGCCTCACACTAGGAAAAGATTTAAATATGGGATATACATTAGGACTATGTGGTTCGCTACCATTAGGGTATGGTCATCACCCGATCTAGTTTGATATTTGTGGATTTATGTATGCTAAATGCCCAATATGGTTGTAGATTTAACCGGGATGATGATATATGTGGTACTATCTAAGAAGGGGGTAGGCGGGTCATGATTCGCATGGGATCCATGTGAGGCCCTCGGTACATTTTTTTTGGGTGTGCTATAGCAGATGGTAACCTAGTAACCTTGTCATTGCATGGAATCCATATTCCAACACATGCCTTACAAATTTAGTTGTATACTAATTATGCCGTTCAAAGTAATTAATGTTACCATTCCGACTATGTTAGATATTTATTTTAACCCTAGACATTATTAAAATATCACTGGATTTCTTATAGAAATGGTTTGGTTATCGTAAGATAAAAATCTATCTATATTTAATTTGCCACGGTCTTATGAGATACCTTTATTTTTAAAAGGGTTGTATAAATAATGAATCCATATGATTTTAGTTTTCTCACGTTACCAGACCGATTCATACATTATTTTCTTATAATGCTCGGGTCAGCCTGTGCATATTTTCAAATTTATTTGTGGATGCTTTGAAGCTTCAAAAGATGAGCTGGATGCCTCCAAGATGTATTCACCCAATTTATTTTCCGTTGCATTTCTTGTTTTGCATTTATTAGCATTTGAGAGGATCAGCTGTTATAACTGTCTAGGCTGATGATAAGTTAGTTTACTCTGACTGATGTATGTATATTACAGTTTTATTTGTGAAGATCATGTGTATATTATATATTACTTGTCACAATGTAAGATCCTGTTATGTATTTTATTTTCTTTCACCCTAAATATCTATCTTTTCGGCGCTCGGATGCTCGACACATGAATACCGTGGATGTATTAATGTCGACTTTTGAGGGTCAAAAATGTCGACGTTACACGTGGTACTAGAGCTTAGGTTAAGTGAACACCCATGGTTTGTGTGACATCCCGGAAATTTATGGCAATATCAATTTAATAATCTACATTAAAAATTAAATTAATTTGATAATAATTGTTAATAAGATTTAAATTGATTTAATAATCTTCTTCTAAATAGATATTTAATTGATAATTTATCTTTTGAAAACTAATTTAATTGTTTTCTATTTACAATATATATCTATATATTTGTATATATTATAAATAGTTCATCTTTGTTTTAAATTTAATAAATAAAGTTATGATTTCTAATTCTAATATTTTTGGTAAATTTGAAAATTTGATTTAATTTAGTATTTAGCTATTAAATAGATAATCATATGTTTTAATTACTCAAGATAAAAGTTTATTTGTTTAAAAGTATTCTAGCCTAAGTCTAAATTTAAATAAAAGTTTGTTTTATTTTCTTTCTAAATATAGCTTGATGAAAATAAGTAATTAAGTGATGATTTCTTTTATGAATTATTTTAATTTAATAATGAGTTATTTAAAAAAAAACAATAATAATAATGTAATATTTTTACAAATGGATTTTTATAGAAATTGTTATTTCGAATTTATTTAAATACATATATATGTGTACTTTGAAAGAAGACCGTGGTTTGGAAATTTAAAATAAAGTCCTTCAAGAATATTTAAAATAAAATAAATCTTAAAAATATTAATATAAGTATATAAATAATTAAATATTTGATAGTTTAAGTTATAATAAAAAAGAGAGAAAATAAGAAATTTATGTAAGAATGGAACTAAATACTTAAGCTAAAAAATTTGTATTAATTACTAAAGTAACTTTATATATGTACATGATAAATACAAACCAGGTTTGTATATGTGTAGCCTGTAAAATTAGTTATGCATGAACAAAGAAACAAAGCAAAGTGTAAACAAAGAAATGTAAAATATCTAAGCATAAAAATGAGGTTAGTAGAGACATAAAGTATATTGGCAATAAATGCTTTCACCTTAGCAGCAAAACTTAGTCAACTCGAGTTGTATTTTAGCCTACTAATACAGAAATTTTGCCTGATAAAACAAAACATAATCTCTAGAAAATATAATAAGATTTTTACCTGCATGTGCTTAACCCAGATGCCACCTTCCCCTGAAACTTCTTTATATATGTCATCTTATTTTTTTTTAGTTCGTTCAAAACATATCAAACCTGAAGCAAAGAAGTAATAGCAAACACTTCCATCTATACAAACTTAAATAATATTTACAACTCAACAAAAGGCAAGATGAATCAAAGGAAAATCAAGCAAATCATTCCCAGTTTTTAAAGTTCAAACTGTTTCAGACAAAAAGGTGCTCTGTCTTCATTTCAGGTGAGCAACACTTTTAAAATTACTTAAGTTTTAAAATCTGTTGCATGCTAATATTTGGATGCTTAAATATATTGTGAGAATATTTATATATTCATTTTTCTCTGGGTGTTTGTATGGTGAAATTTCTGTATATTTCAAACCTGCAAATTCAAACTGCTTCCATTGTAAACTTGCTCTGTTTTTCATTTGCTGTGAGTAACTTTAATTTCTAAATTTAAGTATTTAACTAGTTGCAAGGTTAAAATCTGGTATAAGTGTGATTTGTATGTATGAAATATTCTGTGCAAATGGATGTTGTCTGGAGACATATTGAAGTCTCTGTAAACAAACCTATTCATTTTGTTTCCAGGCTTGAGTTGATTCAAATCATTTTTATCTCTTGATCTAATAGCTTTTAGGATTTATAATACAAACAGAAATTGTTTGTTTCAACATAATTTAGAGTTTAAGTTTTATTTAAGTTGAATAAAATTTGAATATTGTTCTGGAAAATTAAAATAACAGTGAAAAACTTGAATAAGAGAAAAACCAAACATTTTAAATTATAAATTCAAGAACATACTTTGAATCTCTGTAACAAAATACGAATTTTAAAACTTAAAACAGGATTTTTAGTACTAGGAATTAAGAGAAGTTCTGGAATGAATTAAAAATGCAAACTTGGGAATTTCTGGTGATCTTGTTGCTCTGGGGTTATGGGATTCTCAGCGATGGTGGAGGAGTGATCAGTGTTGAAGGCAAAAATGGTGAGTGGTGTTGAACTTCGTCGAGGAGGCGGCGGCGGCGAGTTATCTCCTGTAAACCTAGTTTGATATGGGTGGAGTTTTTGGGTCAGTTCCAACTCCATGGAGCATCGAGTTCAACGGGGGTTTGGGGATTGATAGAGGGGTGAAAGGCGAAGCCGTTGCCAGTGGTGGTGGTTCTTTGGAGGTCGGAGGAGGAGGGGCGAAGCATTGACAGGTTCGAGAGGGGGAAGAGTTGTTGTGTTCCAGGTTTTGTTTAGGCTACTCGATTTTGATTCGAGATGCTGCAGTGGGTTTGGATGATCGTGGTGTTATCTGGTTGTAGTCGGCGACATGTTGAAGTCCGTGTAGGTGGACGGAGGTGGCTGGGGCCACGGTGCACGTGCACCGTGCCATTGAAATGCTGAAACATTTGAGGTTGGGTGCAGGGTTTTTGGGCTTGGGAAGTACTCGGGTCACTCGAAGCAGGGAAGGGTTTGACTCGAAGCAAACTTGCTTTGGTCTCGGGTTGAGTTGTTTTGCTAACAGGTTGTATAAAACTGCCTGAAGTTAAATTTAAATCAAATTTAAATAAATTAAATTGAAAGCTAGTTGTAACCAAAGGTTAAAACTAGTGTGATGTTAAATTCAAATGAATTTAAGTTTGTCAACAAAGTTTAAACAAAGTGCAAATCTAGTTTGAAGTATGAATTCAAATTTATATTTTGAATCTAAAATGAAGTTTAAAATATTTAAATGAGTTTCAGGTTTAAAAACCTGATAGTTTCCAAATTTAAAAAAAAATTAAGTCTGAAACAAAAGCTCTAACAACAGTTTAAATTTGAATTTAAAAGTATTGATTCAAATGAATATTTGAATCTTAAGGTTTTAAAATAGATTTGGAATTGAAAATCAAGTTTTTAATTCAAGTTGTTAAAAGGAAGTTTAAATCAAAGTTTTAAATCAAAGATAAATTGATGGAATTCAAGTTTACTTAGAATTCAAATCTGAAAGCTTAAATCAGTTTTTAAATATGAATGTTTTAAAAATAAGTTCAAATAAAATAGATTTGAAAAGTAAATTTGTTTCAATAAATATTTAACTTGATTTTGAGGATTCTTTTATTAAAGATTTTTGAATGGAAAGTAAATAAATTGTTTAACTTAAATTTGCAAGTTAAAATATTAATGTATTTTGGTAGTTTAAGTTTAAATAAAGTTAAGTAGTTCAATTTAAAAGATTTTCTTATATAAGTTTATATGTAAATAATAAATGTTATTTACACTTATTTAAAAAGATTTTAAATTGAATTTAAATTTAGTTAATGTTTAAACAATAATCATTTTGAATCTTAAATTAAAAATGAAATTTGAATTTAAATTTGAAATGTAATGTTCCAATACACTTTAATATTAATGAAGTCATTAGTAAAGAAATAAATTATCTTAGGAATAATTTAGACATTAAAATGATTTAATGAATAAATAAAAGACTCATTTTATAAATTAATAATTTAGATTAATTTATAATTAAGATCAATTAAGAAGTAAATTAAGTAATGTTATTAGTTAATGAAGATAATTAACTAAAGATTATTGATTAATTAATATATGTGATAAATTTTGATAATTAATTGGATTAATGAGATAATCTATTGTAAATTGTTAAGTGTAATTACTTGATAAAAGTAATTAAGAGATTAATTACTTATTGTAATTAATTTTGATAAAATGATTAATTTAAGTTAATTAATTTAGTTTAATTAATTTAAGAAAATCATTTGATAAACTGATAAGTGTAATTACTTAGTGTATTCAATGGAGCATAATTACTTAAGGAAGTAATTAATGTTAATTACTGAATGTAATTAGTGAAAGATGATGTGTTAATGGAGTAATTTGGGTAACTACTTTTGTAATTAATCAAAGGATTAATTAATGGAGATAATTAATTATGGGATAATTAATGTATTAATATAAGTAATTAATGATAGTTAATTACTGGAATGTTATTAATTAAGGGTGATTAATAATTGAGTTAAATTAAAGATGAATCATTTAATGTAATTAATTTAAATAAGGTAATTTAATTTAAATCTGGATTAGAGATCATTAATTTATATAATTAATGATGTAAATAAGAATTGTTTAATTAAGGAATAACTAATAATGTGGTGATTTATTTATGTAATTAATTAAAAATAAATGTAATTAATTATATTTTAATTAATAAATGAAGTAATTAAATGTTTATTACCATGAATAATTTCGGATAATTAATTTGTAAAATTAATTAAAGACTAATTACTTATTGTAATTAGAAAATGATTAATCAAAGGTATTTAATCAAGATGAATACCTAGCGAATAATTAATTAATTTGATTAATGGTTGTATAAACAGGATTTATAGATGAAGTAATTAATTTAATTTACTTTAAATTAATTAGAGATAGAAGTAGTTAATTTAATTCATTTTAAATTAATTACAAATGGTATGATTATAAATCATTGCTTATGGATGAATGATATTGATATTTCATTTGATGATTGTGAATTCAGGTATGAGATGAGTAATATCTATGTGATATGGATGCTTGGTTTAAATATGATAATATTTAATTATCTTTTTGGATGATAATATGATTTATCTGTGCATGATGATGATGTGATTATCTATTGTGATATTGTGAATTATCTATCTGTGTGTATATTGATAATATTGAATTAAACTGTTAAGACTAAATAGACAACTTGGCCTTAAAAGACACGTTTTGGATTTCGATGAGACTGGGATCGGTTTTCCATATTTGGACATCCGAAAACCACATCGATTCCAAATTAACGATAGGTCGTGAATCTGAAGTGCAAAGGTTATTGTCGTTAGCTCTGAGGGTGATTCCAAAATGAGTGTAACGAGATAATGCCTTCGGTTTCGTTCGAACCCGGAACGAACTTATGTGGATTGAATGCTTTCAGAACATCGTCAGGCGGACGATGAGCATTCTAAGAAATGTATTCACTAAAGGTAATCGCAGCCTCAAGCCTCATCAACCGGGAATGGCTAAAACAGGGGAGGTGCAATAAGGTTAGGTGGGTCATGCCCAAGCAGGACAAGATATTCCCCTACCTAGATGTCCCTTTTTATTCGGCTGTGTGGGCAGTAGGTTGCAAACAACCGCGGGGTTATCTTGTTCGGGACTGTTCAGTAAGGAATGGTTCCGGCCTTGTGTTGCAGGGGGTCGGGAGTGATCCTCGGTACGTTGATCTAGGCCACGTATTGTGACGGGCGGTACCTGATATGCACGTAATTGTGCATATATTTACATCCATATTTTATCTCTTTTTATTTAAATAATCATCATATTTGGGCATTTTAACATGTTTAAAACCAAAATTCAATTATTTCCAACCATCATCTTCATTCAGGGGCAAAACGGTCATTTTGTGCATATGTCAATATAAGAATTTTTACTTGGACATTTTTTGATAATTTTTATAGGAATTTGGATGCATATGGAAGAGGCTTATATGAAGATATATGCATGCACAAATGAATACAAAGGAAAGAACAGGGAAATAATTCAAGCCATGAATATGGAGGACCCCACCCACTTACCTAAAAGTACAATTTGGAGCTAATGGACAACTAAGTGGAGGTTAAAGCTTCATGCAAAACAAATAATGGATTAATTAGTGGTTAATGGTTACTTGTTGGCCACACTTCCTAAAGGGCATTTTGGTAGCCCCCTAAAAATAGAATTAGGGTTTTATGCATGTATATATAGCCCTCTTATGTATATGAAACTATCATCTACTCTTTCATTTTACTTAGGAAATTAAGAAATCAAAGTGTAAGCTCAATGTTCTATGAAATAATAATGGCTTCCAAGCCTCTTTCTTCTCTCTTTTCTACATGCTCTTCTTTGTTTTATTGTTAATGTTTATTTATATGCTCTCTTTCTCCTTATGTTCATAGCTTAGATTTACATTTATGCAAGTAGTTAGTAGCTAATCTCTTTTGCTTTCTTTGCTTATTTTCTATTTTCTTTTCTTTCTAATGTTGAAACTTACTTGTGTTGCTTCAATGCCACAAATGAGTAGCTAAACTCCTTCAATTTAGGGGTGATGAAACTCTCTAATTTTATGTAATTTCAACATTTTATGATTTATGATCTCATTTGGTTTATGCTTCATGAAGTGGATTTTGATGCAAGTTTATACAAGTGAGTTTGATAGCTTATATTGCTTATGCAAATGAGCTATTCTTATTCAACATAAATACAAGTTGCATCATCATTTGCTAATCCATTTTTGATTGTGAAATTAAAGTAAAAATGAAATTTGATGATCTATATTACTAGATACAATAGTAAATAGATCATGCTTAAAATATCTTTTGCTTTTGCTTCATTTTCATGAGAATTATAAGTGGGTATTTGTTGCATTATAGTTTGATGGTTTGAGTTATGTTAATTAATAACATAAACAAACCATGCTTATGATAAATACAACAATATTTCACTTAAATCAAAGTTAGAGACCATAAATTGTTTGTTGTTGATTCACAAAAATATGAGAGTGGATTTGCCTCTAAATTGTTCTCTAGTTCAATAGTTTACTAATCACATTTCAATTCTAGTTTAGCTTCATTTTAGTTCTATCCAACAATTTCACTTGACTTTGGTATAATTTGATTGAATAGAAATTTTAAAATCATCAATTCGCTGCGGATCGACCTGTATTCGCCATGTGCTACATTCGTACACTGTGCGCTTGCGGTATAAATTTTATTATAAATTCTTTGACGGTTTTCTAACTCGATAAAATTTCCGTCGTCGAACAAGTTTTTGGCGCCTTTGCCGGGGAATTGCTTTGATTTTTGATTTCTTTTCTTCGAATTATTTTATTTGATTTTATCGTGTGTTTGTTTCGTGTGCTTGTTGTCATAATTTTTTTTTTTTTGTGTTGTGTGAATTTTGTTTGCGATTGTTTGTGTGCTTGTTTCCTTTTAGTTTGCATTGCATTTGCATTTGTTTAAAAAAAAAAAAATCACACGCATTTGCATTTGAAAAAAAAAGAGTTTCATTCCATTTCATTTTCAAGTACATTTTCCAATTTCAATTTACATTCCATTTACAATTTAAAAAAAAAAACTGTTACATTGCACTGTTTTCTTTGTTTCTTCTTGCACTTCTTTGTTCTATGCTTTCTGCTGCTAACAGTCCCTTCCTAACTCTGTGCACTGCCTGTAATCTCCAGCATTGCCAACTTCCCCTGTGCACACCAAACAGTGCACATCCATCTTTGCAACACTAGACTACATCCGCTTGACGTCACATTTCCATCCCCTGACCTACTTCTTCAACATTCTCACCTATCATCATCCAGACCATACTCACAGCAACAACTGCAATCACCTCACATCCAATCTGCTGCCAATACTTCATTCCATAACAACAACATCATTACCCATCCTCACCATCGGACTCCTGTCCTCTTACATACAACAACGACATCTACATTTATTGCAGTTCACCTTCCTCTACAACTTACCGACCCCTTTGGACAACTTCCAATACAAATCTCCACTTCCAACATTCAAACTTCCTTCTGCCAGCGCAGTGCCATTCTTCCATTACCATCACTTGCATAGGTCACGACAGCAACTTGCCTTCACATCATCAAACAATCAATTTTCCATCCCATACAGCAATTAAGTCACTAACTGCCACTCACCATCTCTTCCCTGAACTGCTGCAACCATCCATTCCAAACGACAGTCTCCTCCCTTACCGGCAAACTGCCACAAACTCCTTCAACCAGTGTAAACCATTCCTAACAGCAAGCTTCATCTCCTCATTCACCTGATACTGCCAACTTCTACTTACTGCTCCAACTGTGCACAGTGCACATCAAATCACTAGCCACAGTTATCAAGTGCAACAACAACTTCCACTTCTTCACCAAAACCATTTCATCCAATTCATTCCTAATTGCACCCTGCCTGCATATCTTACTGTCCCCCTTCCACCACTGCATATCCCCGATCCTCTAACCAAAACACTTCATCTCCAAGAACACTACCTCACCTCATTGCCATATCACCTCTGATACATACCAGACCATTCACACACTAAGACCAGCACACCACTCTGCAGCAGTTCCCTATCCATCACCTATTTCTGCCTATTTCGGCCTTTGCTACCATACCACCACCACGCCAACCCCTGTCCATTCATTGCTTCATCATCCCCTCAACAACACAGTAGTGTCAAAACCATTCAGCAACGTACAACCAACCACGAGCAACAACACAATCTCCTACCTCTGCAAACCACCTTCCTGCTGCTCAAACAACACGTCGAACACCACAACAATCGCCTCATCCCAAACTCGATTCACGAACATCACCATCCCAAATCCCCAGTGAACGCGAACCCAAACAATTGACTGACCTCCGAACTTCCCC
The DNA here is from genome assembly GCA_030765085.1 of Allium cepa. Taxonomy (NCBI): domain Eukaryota; kingdom Viridiplantae; phylum Streptophyta; class Magnoliopsida; order Asparagales; family Amaryllidaceae; genus Allium; species Allium cepa. The sequence continues at coordinate 407,780,498 of CM060928.1, read as the reverse complement.
TAATCATAGAATCATTCGTCAGCCAACGAACGAATCCAACCTCTGCCGAACAAGAATCGAACATCGATTGCCACCAATTTGATTTAGATTCCAACATTCGATTTTGATTTTGAGGTGGCGTTCGATTTTACTTTTTGGTTTTCCTTTCTGAAAATCGTTTGATTTTACTTTCTGAGAACCATTTAAGTAGCAAGTGTAACTGAGTTTGGGTTGATTTTAACTGGCCCGGAGTTTGGCTGTTTGCTTTTATTCGGCTTTGTTCTTGTTGAGTTTAATTTGTTTAGATTTTATTTTTACTTCGTTCTGTTTTGTTTTAAATTGTGTTAAGCTCTCTCTCTATATATATACATATATATATATATATATATATATATATATATATATTCTAATTTTTCTTTAAATAAAACTTTACTTTTCAATTTTATTTCCTTTTCACAAAAAAAACATAAAACATAAAAAAAAAGGTTTCCCTTTGTTTGATTTTCATTTGTTTTCACTTGTTTTAGTTTTCATTTTTTTTCTTTTGTTTTTCATCTTTGATAAATGTAATAAAAGAAAACAAAAATTGTTGTATTTATCTTCATTCACTCCTTTTCAGGTTGCCAAAGCAAATTAAAAGGAAGAACTGCTTGCCTAAAAATAACTGCTGCTTGCTTATAAAAAAATTGCCGCAAAAAAAAGTTAATTGCCAATAAGCTGCACGCTCTGGTATTGTGCTTCCATCTCTATTTGCATTGTTGGTTGCTTGCATTTGCATAAAAAAAAATTTCAAAATCCAAAAAACCAAAAAACCAAAAACAAACTTCATCTTGGTTGCATTGTTAATACACGTTTAATTTCTTGTTTTGCATTCATCTCATCTTATTTTCTTTTCTAAGGGCAATACCCTAATTCACATAAGGTGAGAGATTTCATCACCCTTTCCTTAGCCCACAAACGCATTTCATCGTAGAATTTGACTAATAATAAAGATTAGACGTTGGACCTAAGGGTGTCACGAGCTCACATAGGGCTTAATTGTATCTTCACAATTGTTTTATTTGAACGATTTTATTTCTTGGTGTCTAGGCTACGGTAGAGAAATAACCAGTTATAAAAATTACGGTGATACGTAAATATTATACTGGTTGTTCCTCTGAAGGTACTTAAACCTTCGGCTGCATTGCTACGGTGATTCATGGTGCATCGATAATCCCTGTCCGTTACCTGGCTAAGAAATATTTTTGTTGATTTAAGACAAAGTGTGATTATAAAGTTTTGGGTCAGGAGCTATTAAGGACATAAAACTGTAATTAAGTCCTTTGCATTCATTTAGTTGCATTAGTTCAAGCATATTTAAAAAAAAACTCAAAAATCCAAAATAATTTTTTTTTTGTAAATTCTACTTAATTTGGTTTTTAATCCAAAAGAAAAACTTCTTTTTTTTGTTTTCCTTGAAAATTTTCAAAAAAAAATATATAAAATCTTTTCAAAAAAAGAAAAAAATTTGAAAAAAAAACAAACACAAAACAAAAACAAGTTTTCAAATCTTCTTTCATTCTCTAAACTCGTCTCTAACTTCTTTCTCTTCTCAACCTTCACTAGTGCATGAGTACTTGGACTCGTGACACAACAACGAATCGTTGGACTCGCGACCCTTCTACAAACCGTTTAACTCGAACAGACGATCGTCCTGAAATGGCGAACGAAAACGCCCCTCGAACTCTTATGGATAGAATCTTTCCCGACAGAGTTTCTATTCCATCTTGCATCACGTTACCCGCTCCTACGGGTAACCATTTCGAAATCCATTCGAACCATATTGCCACGCTTCCAAAATTTGGCAATTTCGAGCACGATGATCCATCCATCTTTTTGACTAAATTCGAACAAGTTTGTGCAACCATTAAACTCCAACAACTTTCTGATGACGGAATCAAACTTCGATTAATCCCATTTGCTCTTACGGATTACGCTGAAAAATGGTTGTACAGCTTACCTTCAGACTCAATTAAAACGTGCGAAGAATTTGTAAAAGTTTTCTTAAAAAAGTTCTACCCCTTGGAAAAAACAAGTAGAATTCGAAACAAAATTGTAAATTTTCATCAATTCAAGGGTGAACCATTTGGAAAATATTTTGAAAGATTCAAAGAGCTTCTGATAAAATGTCCACACCATAACTTTGAAAAATGGACGATTTGCCAAATCTTATACGATGGACTGGAAAACAACTCACGAACGATGCTCGAATCAATGTGCCAAGGCAATTTTCTTGCCCAACATCATGATGATGCTTGGCAATTTCTTGAAAACCTCGCTGAAAAGTCGTCCCAATGGGAACGCTCGAACGAAAAATCAATCTACTCACGATCGAGTGCACACTCGATAGGATCTTCTATTGCTTTGGAAGCTAAGATCGACGCAATGATTAAAAAATTCGATAACGTTTTCTAATCGAATCAAATGAACCAAGCTTCCCAACCGATGTGTTATAAATGCAATGATCCTAATCATATAGCCGATCAGTGTCCCAACTCTATCGAACAAATCAATGCTTTCAATAAAGCCAAAAATGACCCGTTTTCTCCAATGTACAACCCTGGTTGGAGAAATCATCCGAATTTTGCGTGGAGCCAAAACAATCCCAACACGAATACGATTCGTCCCAATTTTCAAGCATTTCCGAATAATGTTTCGAATCCTCCCTTTCAGCCCAACAATTTTCAACCAAAGTTTGCAGGTCCATCCCATAATCAACCACAACGATCAAATTTTCAAAAAAATTCTGCTCATCCTCCCCAAGACGATAAACGTTTAACTTCACTTGAGAAAACTCTTGAAACGTCGGCTAAGGCAACTACTCAAAGACTTCAATCAAACAACAATTTGCAAAATTCATTGACTTCATATATGCAAAACACGAACCAATCAATTGCAAAAATCGAAATGCAAATAAGTCAATTAGCCACATCTTTAAGTGAACGTAAACGAGGAACATTCCCAAGCCAGCCCCTTCCAAATCCCAGAAATCAAAACGCAAATTCAAATCAAGCCCATGTTGTTCAAGATAGCAATGTCACCTAGTTGAATGCTATCACAACTCTCCGTTCTGGTAAACAAATCGATAATCAAGTCGTTAATCCAAATGATTTACCGAAAACTTTTCTCGACACTTCTAAAACAACGAATGACTCAGAACAGAACTTGGAGCCAAACGTCGAATCGAACGACAATCAAAATTCTTCTTCTGCTACTCGAGTAGACCCGCCTACCGAGTATCGTGTTCCATTTCCACATCGTCTTTGACCAAAGAAACACTCGGACCAAATGGAAAAGATGTTGGAAATTTTTAAACAAGTAAAAGCGAACATCCCTCTTCTTGACATCGTTCAGCAAGTCCCCACTTACGCGAAATTTCTTAAGGACTTGTGCACCCAAAAGCGGCACACTCAAGTGCCCAAAAAAGTCTTCTTAGCCGCTAGTTTGAGTGAAGTCTTGTCCCAATCCATGCCCATTAAATACAAAGATCCTGGCTGCTCTACGATTTCGTGTACAATTGGAGACAAGACGATTAACAAATGTTTGATAGACTTAGGCGCGAGTGTCAACTTGATTCCATACTCCGTGTACAAACAATTAGTCTTAGGTGAGCTCAAACCCACGAAAGTTACGCTTCAAATTGCCGATCTTTCCATTAAGAAACCCATGAGAGAAATCGAAGACATGCTCATTCGAGTAGGGCAATTTATATTCCCCGTTGACTTTATCGTTCTCGAAACACAACCCGTGATGAATCCCTCGATTCAAATTCCGTTGATTTTAGGCAGACCATTCTTAGCCACCTCAAATGCCTTAATCAATTGTCGTAACGGATCAATGAAAATCTCTTTTGGAAATATGACTTTGGATCTTAACATTTTCAATCTTGAAAGCCAATCGAATGAACCTCATGACGAAACGTTGGAAGTTAGTGCCATTCATGAAAACTTTGAAAACGAGATACTTGACCTAAACAACAAACGCGAAGCCGAGTACGAAAAGTTGTTTCCCGAAATTCCCAACGAAATTGAATACACTCTTCCCTTTGAATCGCTTCAAGATGAGTCCGAATCTCGATCCAACTCTTTGATAGAAAAACTCCCAAAGTTGGACCTCAAACCACTTCCCGATCACCTTAAATATGCATACTTAGGTGAAGACGAAACGTTACCCGTCATAATTTCCGCAACTCTCTCTCTTGATCAAGAAACCTCGTTACTCTCTATTCTTTCGAAAAACAGAGAAGCAATTGGATGGTCGATTTCCGATATAAAGGGAATTAGTCCCACTCTTGTTCAACATCACATCCATTTAATCGATGATGCCAAGCCTACTCGTGACGTGCAGCGAAGGCTTAATCCAAAAATGAAAGATGCGGTGTGTGATAAAATTCTTAAACTTCTCGATAACGGAATCATTTACCCAATCTCCGATAGTTCATGGGTTAGCCCAATTCACGTTGTACCGAAAAAGTCTGGCCTAACCGTTGTCAAGAACGATGCAAACGAGCTTATTCCAACTCGTACTCAAATAGGTTGGCGTGTTTGCATTGACTACCGAAAACTAAATGCTGCAACACGTAAGGATAACTTCCCCCTTCCTTTCATCGACCAAATGCTCGAACGTTTAGCCGGCCATGAATTTTACTGCTTCCTTGATGGTTATTCTGGCTATAACCAAATTCCAATCGCTCCCGAAGATCAAGAGAAAACAACTTTCACATGTCCATTCGGTACCTTTGCTTATCGACGTATGCCATTCGGACTATGTAACGCTCCTGCGACTTTCCAACGATGCATGGTTGGCATCTTTTCCGACATGATTGAACGCCTTTTGGAAGTTTTTATGGATGATTTCTCTATCTTTGGTGATTCTTTTTCCCAGTGTTTACATCACCTCGAGTTAGTTCTGAATCGATGTAAAGAAAAACATTTGACTTTGAATTGGGAAAAATGCCACTTTATGATCAAACAAGGCATAGTCCTTGGACATATCATCTCAAATAGAAGCATTGAGGTAGACAAAGCAAAAATCGATGTCATTGCAAATCTACCCATTCCCAAATCTGTTAAGGATATTCGATCATTTCTAGGACATGCTGGCTTTTACCGTCGTTTTGTGAAAGCCTTAGCAAAATGGCCCGTCCTTTGACGACCCTTCTTGGAAAAGACGTTCCTTTTGATTTTAACTCTGATTGTATCTCTTCTTTTGAACGTCTTAAGAGCGAACTCATTTCTGCCCCCAATTGGGATCTTCCTTTTGAAATAATGTGTGATGCTTTGAACTTTGCCGTTGGTGCTGTCATGGGACAACGCATCAACAAGATCCTTCATGTCATTTACTACGCAAGTATGACCTTAAACGACGCTCAACTCAACTACACAACAACCGAAAAAGAGCATCTAGCTGTCGTTTTTGCACTTGAAAAGTTTCGACCATACTTGATAGGTTCACACATTACGGTTTACACTGACAATTCTGCGCTTCGATATCTCTTCGCTAAAAAGGATGCTAAATGCCGTTTGATTCGTTGGATCCTTTTACTTCAAGAATTTTACCTTACAATCAAAGACAAAAAAGGATCCGATAATGTCATAGCCGATCACTTATCTCGTGTTCCGAACGCACCATCTTCCTTGCCGATCAATGAAAACTTCCCCGATGAACAACTTCTTTCGATTTCCATCGGTCCATGGTACGCTGATATAGTGAACTACTTAGTCACTAAAGAAACTCCCTCATCTTGGTCCAAAAAGGACAAATGTAAATTTATGTCCCAAGTGAAATATTTCTATTGGGACGATCCATATTGTCCCGACCAAATCATCCGACGTTGCATTCTGGATAATGAGATACGGTGTGTTCTTTCATTTTGCCATGATCAAGCGTGCGGTGGACATTTCGGTCCTTGAAAAACTGCAGAAAAGGTGCTTCAGTGTGGTTTCTATTGGCCTTCTCTTTTCAAAGACTCATTCGAATTTTGTAAAACTTGTGATCGATGTCAAATGCTTGGACGAATTTCTCGACGAGATATGATGCCTCTAAACCCCATTCTTATAATCGAAATCTTTGATGTTTGGGGTATCGACTTTATGGGACCTTTTCCAAATTCTTTTGGAAGCTTGTATATCCTTCTCGCTGTCGATTACATTTCAAAATGGGTCAAAGCCATTCCTTGCAAAACCAATGACCACAGAATTGTTGTGAAATTTCTTAAAGAAAACATCTTTTTGAGGTTCGGCACACCTCACACAATAATCAGTGATAACGGAACCCATTTTTGCAACCATTCTTTTGAAACTTTAATAAAAAAAATACTCGATAACCCACAAGTTATCCACTCCGTATCATCCTCAGACTTGTGGCCAAGTTGAAGTTTCAAATGGACAAATAAAACAAATCTTGGAGAAAACTGTCAATAAAAATCGAAAAGATTGGTCTAAGAAATTGACCGACGCGCTTTGGGCTTACCGTACTGCTTTTAAAACTAACCTTGGGATGTCCCCATTTCGTTTAGTTTACGGTAAAGCTTGCCACTTACCCGTTGAAATTGAACACAAAGCGTTGTGGGCAATAAAAAACTTAAACTTTGATCATGAAAAAGCTGGCGAAAATCGAAAACTACAACTCAACGAACTAGAAGAACTTAGGAATGACGCGTATGAAAACGAGAAAATTTACAAAGAAAGAACCAAAGTTTTTCATGACAAGTCAATCCTAAGGAAAAAGTTTTCGCCTTACCAGAAAGTTCTTTTATATGACTCGAGACTTCATTTATTCCCTGGGAAACTTAAATCAAGATGGACTGGACCATTTGTTGTACGAACTGTTTTTCCACATGGTGCCATAGAAATAGAAAACCCAAAGGATGGATCGATTTTCAAAGCCAACGGTCATCGGTTAAAACCCTTCTTGGAAATTCCCGGTAACCAAGAGGAGGAGCTCATGATCCTTCATGAGCCAAGCTACGTCTAGTAAGAATGCTAACCCCATTTCGTAAATATGTACATATTTTTCCCCGTTACACTCATTATATCATGCATCGACAGTGGGGACACAGTCAAAATTAAGTGTGGGGGGAGTTTCATTTTCATTTTCTTTAGTTTTTCATGGCATTTTTGAATTTTCATTTTCTTCAAAAAAAAAAAAAAAATCTCAAAACACCTAAATCTCAAAAACATTTTCTTTTTACCATTTTGATTTATTTTTGAAGAAACACTATGGGATAAGTATAAGTTTTGGTTAATAAATTGAAATTTTTGAAAATAAAAATGAAGTTTGATTACAAATAACAATGGTTTTACTAGTATGTAGGAAGGATCATCTATGTTAATTATGAAGTATGTTCTAATTGAAAATCTTTGTTTAAAAAGTGGTAAATTTAAAGTAAGGATATAACATTTTGTCTTCTAAGTTAAATGGTGCTAAGATGGTTTTGCAAAACTCTCTCTCTCTCTCTTAAAAAAAAATACAAAATAGTAACATCTAAAGTATTCACTCTCATTTAAAAGTCCTCACGGTTATGCGTGGGTGAATTACTTGGAATCTTTGATTATATGCTTTCATATTCATTTAAAAGTCCTCACGGTTATGTATGTATGGAACACATACACAAAAAAAACATACTTAATAAAAACCACCTACGGTCGATAGGTGTATGCATGAAAGTGTGTTCACTCGCCATGCTCTGTACTCCCCTCACATAAGCCCGAAAGGCAGTGCATGGGTGGTATATCTGGCCTCAGTTTACCTGAGTTAAGTGTGTAATTTTTCTTGCAAATAATGAGAGAGAAAGCAGTTGAAATCCTAGCACTATTTTTAACTTGTTTGATTTAACTTGATATTGAAAAGAAATGAAAATACCACTTTAATAAACTTTGATAATCAACTAAGGATCCATTTCATAATACATTATGTTATCAACCGAAACAACTAGCCAAACTATGGTCTATCTGTTATGACAACTTGATTTTTATTGGAAATTTTGACGAGTAAAATTTTAAAGACAATGACCAAAACTTGTATTTAACTTATTCGTGTCAATTTAAAAATAAATCCTTCATTTGCAAATATTTTCGAAAACTCGCATTCATCTCTTTGTAAATAAATCTTGCATTTTGTAAATATTTTCATCATGCATTTGGATTTTATGGGTAGTATCCGCTGAAAACCCTCACGAGACAACACTCGTCCTACTGGGGACACCCAGAGGTTTAAGGGCTTGTTGCATACGCTCAATGCAATCGTGCTCCCTACGAAAACGGATTTATCTTAGTTTTCCTTTATTCGAGGATGAATAAAAAGATAAGTGTGGGGGTATTTGATATGCACGTAATTGTGCATATATTTACATCCATATTTTATCTCTTTTTATTTAAATAATCATCATATTTGGGCATTTTAACATGTTTAAAACCAAAATTCAATTATTTCCAACCATCATATTTTTATCTTCATTCAGGGGCAAAACGGTCATTTTGTGCATATGTCAATATAAGAATTTTTACTTGGACATTTTTTGATAATTTTTATAGGAATTTGGATGCATATGGAAGAGGCTTATATGAAGATATATGCATGCACAAATGAATACAAAGGAAAGAAGAGGGAAATAATTCAAGCCATGGACATGGAGGACCCCACCCACTTACCTAAAAGTACAATTTGGAGCTAATGGACAACTAAATGGAGGTTAAAGCTTCATGAAAAACAAATGATGGATTAATTAGTGGTTAATGGTTACTTGTTGGCCACACTTCCTAAAGGGCATTTTAGGTAGCCCCCTAAAAATAGAATTAGGGTTTTATGCATGTATATATAGCCCTCTTATGTATATGAAACTATCATCTACTCTTTCATTTTACTTAGGAAATTAAGAAATCAAAGTGTAAGCTCAATGTTCTATGAAATAATAATGGCTTCCAAGCCTCTTTCTTCTCTCTTTTCTATATGCTCTTCTTTGTTTTATTGTTAATGTTTATTTATATGCTCTCTTTCTCCTTATGTTCATAGCTTAGATTTACATTTATGCAAGTAGTTAGTAGCTAATCTCTTTTTCTTTCTTTGCTTATTTTCTATTTTCTTTTCTTTTTAATGTTGAAACTTACTTGTGTTGCTTCAATGCCACAAATGAGTAGCTAAACTCCTTCAATTTAGGGGTGATGAAGCTCTCTAATTTTATGTAATTTCAACATTTTATGATTTATGATCTCATTTGGTTTATGCTTCATGAAGTGAATTTTGATGCAAGTTTATACAAGTGAGTTTGATAGCTTATATTGCTTATGCAAATGAGCTATTCTTATTCAACATAAATACAAGTTGCATCATCATTTGCTAATCCATTTTTGATTGTGAAATTAAAGTAAAAATGAAATTTGATGATCTATATTACTAGATACAATAGTAAATAGATCATGCTTAAAATAGCTTTTGCTTTTGCTTCATTTTCATGAGAATTATAAGTGGGTATTTGTTGCATTATAGTTTGATGGTTTGAGTTATGTTAATTAATAACATAAACAAACCATGCTTATGATAAATACAACAATATTTCACTTAAATCAAAGTTAGAGATCATAAATTGTTTGTTGTTGATTTACAAAAATATGAGAGTGGATTTGCCTCAAAATTGTTCTCTAGTTCAATAGTTTACTAATCACATTTCAATTCTAGTTTAGCTTTATTTTAGTTCTATCCAACAATTTCACTTGACTTTGGTATAATTTGATTGAATAGAAATTTTAAAATCATCAATTCCCTACGGATCGACCCATATTCGCCACGTGCTACATTCGTACACCGTGCGCTTGTGGTATAAATTTTATTATAAATTCTTCGACAGTTTTCTAACTCGATAGAATTTCCGTCATCAAACAGTACCCCAGTAGCCCTGCCATTGTATGGAATCCACAATCCAATAAGTGCCAACGGTTTTTATTATATTACCCACTTTTGTGGCTAGTAGCTGGAATTTAATCATGTAACAATTTCGGCTATTTTCTATTTACTTGAAAACCCTAGACCTATTATAATATCACTGAATTTCCTATCAAATGTTTTGTTTAGCGTAAGGTAAAAACTTACCCATGTTTATGTGTGGGAAGTCTTACGTGATACCTTTTGTTTTCAAAGGTTTTCAAAATTAAGCAACTTTAACCTGTTACTCACACCAGACCCATGTCTGACCCGGAGTTTATTTCTGTTTTTCCTAAACTCTCGGCTACTCAAATTATTACGAGTAGCCAAGGATTCAGGTTAGCTTTGACAAATTCTGGAGGAGCAATGGAGCAGGAGGCTTTAGCGTTGTAGATATACTTATAGTTCCGATGTGTTGATATCTTTGAGGTATTTTTTTGAGTTGTATCGAGTTGTATTAACTAGACAGGTGTCTATAACTGTCTAGTATGTGATGTATTGTCTGTATAACTCTGATTGATGTTGTATATTATGTAAATACTTATGTGGTTATTATAATTTACTCGTTCCGCTGTGAGATTCTGATGTTGTTTTTCTTTCTTCTCTATCTTTTCTATTTTCTCACCCCTTTCTTTCTTCAAGATGAAACGGATTTCTAGGCGTAGAAAGCCGGGTCGTCACAGCTTGGTGAGGTAAAGTCAGCAGAGATAGAGTTAGTAACACCTTATAGTGAGTTTAAGTGTGTGTGTGTGTATGTGTGTATGAGGGCGTGTATTTGTTAGTGCTATAAAAATGTTTTGTATCATGTTGATTGAAATATTTAATGTTTTGTGAATTCTGGTCGAAACAGAATGTACAATTGTATCGATAGTGGTTTCTAAATACTTAAACAAGGCAAACCGACACAGTGCTGTTTTTAAAATCGGTAGATGAAACAATTTTACCTAGATTTTATTTTATATATATAAAGGAATGATTTTCAAAAATTGGTATAGTTATTATGATGTGTTTGTTTGTTAGGAATGATAATATTCAATCATTATCATTTATTGTTTGATTAGTCATGCTCGTCCAGCTTAGGAACATTGACAATTGTTGGTTGATTGAGTATTTGTGCTCAGTTAAGTTATGAGCATTTATTGTTTGGTTAAATTAAATACGAACACTTTGTGAATTTAGTTTCCCGATTTGACTATAAGGTGTTCGTCAATAATGTATGTTTAACAAGTATACTTTGTTAAAAAGGTCACCGTAACAAAGGAAGATATTATATAAAGATAATTTTATAAATTTGGTTTATAAATTTTTTTCTATAAATAAAGAGGATTTTTGAGAATTTAAATCCGATGTCTTGGAAAAATATTTCAAATTATTTTTGGAAAAAGTAATAATACTACTACTTAAAAGTATTTATATGTACAAATATTTCGAAGATAACTTTAAGGAAGATATATTTTCTTTAGATAGTTCGAGAATAGAGTCTCAATTTGTTTTATGATGATTTGAATAATCTTCAAAGTGATGATCGGACATTTGCTTAGGCGAATGTTGTAGTGCACTTAGTAAATTATTCTCTTTGTCATTATACGTTTAGAATGAGTTCGAATCAGAACGAACCTAAAATAAGTAGTAAGAGATATTTTGTTCAAACTATTTATTTAGAAGTACATGTAGTATTGTTTCGAAATTGGTTTCAGAAGAGATGAAGTATTTTTATGTTAACTATTTCGAATGGCTCAAAAATGACTAAAATGGGTAAGAGATGTGTTCGGATGGTAAACACTTCTCTTAAGTATTACTCTTCTCGGTAAGGGGATATATGACACTACTTGGTAGGACCCAGTTCTTTGGTATCATTTTAGGAATACTCTATCTATATGTATATTTTCAATGGATTAAAATATGTGGTATCGTTTCAAAAAGGTTTTAAAATAGTAAAACCAAGTATTTAGTTCTTAAGTTTCCTTAAGGAGAATGGATTCAAATAAAAAATGTACTTTGATAAAATAGTGTATACGTAAATGAATTTTTTTATATGGGATTATGTCACTCTTGGTTAGAGAAGAAATAATTTAATACAAGTTAACTGAGTTAAATTTGTATAACAATCCGTAGTTTTATAACTTTGAATTAGAATACTTATTTAATTTCATATATTAAAATATAGGTATATTAAACATATTCATGTTTTATATGATCAATAATAATAGTGAACTTGTTTCTAAAATTTGTTTTCCAAAAATAAGTATTTGGATTTTCGTTAGAAGTCGCGCATGATTTTTTGTACAACTTATTTCTCCATTTTAACATGAATAGGTAATAAAATTATTTATTTTATTTTTATAAATAAAATGTCTTTATGGCATCATCTGTGATGTAATCATTTTTAAATAATTGATTTTTGAATTTAAATTTAGTTTAAATGATTTAATAATTTTTTTGAAATCAAATGAGGCCCTTTTAATTATTAATTAATAATATAAATGTCATTTATAAATTATATATATATATTAGCTAAGAAGTAAAAATATGATCGGTAATCGGATTCCGAGTTCGTAACATTTTAATCAGAGGAAGTTGTTCAACCTTATAAGTTATATATGACATGAATGTGCACTTGTACATATATATACATACATGTGAACATATAAACACATTAGAATTACATTTAAATTTACTAATTACTAATGGTAAATAAAATAAATATCATGATATTTATAAAGGAGGAAATCTAAGCTAATGATGACACATCTCGCTTAAGTCAACTTGATACATGCCTCAAAGCTAGGGGAAGTGATAAAGATGATGTCGAGGAGGGGGTTGGGAATATGCGGTTGAAGCACATGGAGGGTGTGGTGGTGGTGATGAGGTGGAAAGATGTTGTGATGTTTGATGAAAATATCATGATATTTTGATTAAAACTTTTGCCTATAAATACAAGGAATACCTCTTCACTCTCATTCACACTTCTTTCTCTAGTTTCCTAAGCTTTCTTTATCTTCTTCTTCCTCTTCATTTATGGCTTTCATGGCCTCTTAGGAAAATTCAAAAATAGAGTCAAAGTTCTGCCAAAATATGTCGTAATATATAACGAGATATGCCCCTTCGAGTTTGAAGCCGATTTAGTAATCTCCTCTTCTTTTTCCACCTAGGCCAATCCCATTTAAGCACTCCTACACCATTACAATCCCAAGGATGAACCTCCCTAAGAGTCCCAGAGTAGGGTTCATAAGCTCCGATACAGGAATAGCTGAGCTATAGTCGATTTCGTAGCATTTAAAGTTAGATCGGGAAAGCTATTATGTGATAAACTCTACCAGTTTATTTTATAAATCATGCGATGATATTATATGTTTGCTAAGAGTGTTTTCTATGTTTAGTCATCATATTTTGGATGCGATAATATGTTTGCTTGGTTATAGAAATAATTCAGGGTAAATACACATCGAATTTACACAAAGAGAACACTTTCTCTTATGAATTATAAAAGTGTTACGTTATAGTTAAACCTCTTTAAATAGAAATAAAAATGGTTTATAAATATTAAACTCATTTCGGATTTTTTTTGAAAAGATATAAAAAATAGGTCAAAATTAAGTGCGTCGCGTAACAACAGTTCGCGATTTCATGTCGTTATATTAATGTGTAGATTGGAATATAGCTCGAAATTATTCAAACCAAGAATTTTCCTGACTCTTATAACTATAGTTTCCAAATAAAGGAGAAAAATTAAGATTTCATGTAGTAAAATTTGAGATATGTCCAAATCAAGTTTTCAAAAACATCACGTTTTGGCAATCCGAAACCAAAGTTTCAAATTATTTTTAAATGGATATTTTTAATCTTTAAAAATATGGAATAAATTCTAGAAATACATTAAAATATTTTAAAAGTGTTATAAATGGAAAATTTGGACATATAAAAGATGGGATTTTTGATAGAAGCCCTTAAAAGCACTAATTGTTGGTAATTTAACAAAGGAATTTGGAAATTTCCAAAATAAGATTTAAACTTGGTTTTTTTCTTCTCGAATCTTTTGAAATGATTTTAAGATGATAATCCAAATAATTTTGAAAGTTTAGAGTCAAGAAAATAACTTGACACATTATAGGTGATAGAGAGATAATCTCTAGGCTTGAGTTTGGAAAACCAGTTTCCTACTCTATCCACCTAATCGGACTGACCCCACGAAGGGGATGACTAATTTGATTTACTTGGGCCACATTTTCATAAGATAAAAGAAAAGAGATTTGAAAGTTTTCCAAAAGTTATACAAGATTTACAATAGTATTTTGGTTGTTAAAGAAAATATTCTGGTTAAACTCTATATTAAATTCCAAGGAGGGAACTCATAATATCCATATGAATTTAAAAGGCGATTTCACAATTATTCTATGAATAGTACCAGTTGAATACGAAACTATTATTGAGTATGATTAATCTAAATTCTATGAATCCTTTTTACTCAATACTAAGTGATTTGGGTTTACAGTAAACTTTGTCTTAAATAACATTGTTCTTAACCCCTTTAAAATATATGTTTTGAAAATAAGTAGCCTTCATTAAAATTGAAATTATACCAACGATAGATGATGGAAATATTTTCCTCTGTAATTAAAGAGAAATGATTTGGTATTTCCAAAATAAGATAGAGGTTTAATAATTCTGCATATGCTGAGAAAGAAAATGGTTTAAAAAAATATATCTCTAAAAAGATATTTTACTTGGATAAAAGATATTGATTAATGAATAATAATCACCTGCATACTTGATAGCTTTTATCGATAATTGGTTCGGAGAAACCTGAGTCGAATTTGGGTGATTCCTATCCAAATACCACTTCAAACCAATATACGCATTCAAAAGTGAAGACTTGTTGAAGACATTGATTTTGAAGACGAAGATCTTTATAATGAAGGGATGCTTGCCACTAACCTCTGGGGTAATTCCCATATCATTTATATATATATGGTGTTAGTGATATCTTCATTTTGTAAGGACTTCTTGCTACTAACCCTAGGGGAGATTCCCAAACAGGATTTAGTCGGAGTACCTTCGGTTTGTCCTATTTCCGGATAACTTAAATGGATGAGTGTCTGACATTGCATTTCTAAGACCACGTACATTGTTTTTTACAAACCTACATCAATTTGGTGGTGTAAAAGGTCAACTGTAACGACCCGTAATTTCGATACTTTCGAAAATGAGAGATTTCATTTATTTTAAATTTAAAAAGTTATATATAATAGATAATAATAGAGAATTTTTTTTATTCTTATAGTTGAAAATTTTAAAAGTATAAATTTGTATTTTAGAACAAATCAACAAAAGTTAAGTTTTGTTAAAAATAAATAAATGCTTTAATAAATAGGTTCAAATGTTTATTTAAAAAGATAAATATCATTGAAAACATCTAATAAAGATAATAAAAGTATATTTAAATATTTAAAAGTATGTTAATAATCATTTAACAAAAATAACCAAATTTTGTCGCATTTGTCTGTTTACAGACACCGTAAAATTAGAGGTTTTGATATTATTTATATGATTTTAAAATATAAAGAGATATGTTTTAATTTATTTAAAACAAGTAAAAAGTTTATTTTTAAATTTGGTTTACATAAATAAGTAGTTTTACTAAAACGTCAAAATATGACCGTAAAATATTTTGTCGAAACACGACGTTTTGTCGATTAAAAGTTGTCACAACGTTGTCGTACCTTTATTTTCTTATATAGGAACATATATTCAAATAGTTTGAGTATTAATTAATTCACTAATCAAGTTTTCTTTTACTGAAAAAGGTTAGAAACTTGTGGAAAGAAATTAATAAAAAGTAAGCACAAAAAGACAAAAATGTCATTTCAAAGCAAAAACTAAAACATCAAACAAAAGAAACATAATTATTACTTACTTCACTTAATATCTAAGTGAAAATGATATAAAGTAATGATTTGAAATGTGATGTTAAGTGTTTAAGAAAAATAATATTATTTAGAAGTAAGTAAGGTTATTTTGGTAATTTGGTAAAGGGATATTTTGGTAACTTACCACTTCATTTCTTTTTCTATAAATACCAACTATTTTCTCACTTCTTTTTTACACTTCTCAATCTTCTTCTTCTTTCTTTTCTAAGCTCTCTTCTTCTTTTTCTTCTTTAGAGCTTTAATGGCTTCTTCTTCTCTTTTAAATGCTTACTAAGTTTTTCAAAATCATATCAAATCAACTCCAAACACCACCAAACTTTGACAAAGACCTTAGAATACCATGAGAACATGGTTTAGCATCTAATAAGTGAAGAAATGATGGAGGAAAGGGATGATCAAGGTAAGGCCGAACATGTGTAAGAGAAGGAGAAAGTCGTGAAGTTTCGAAGCAAGAAAAAGAGAAGGAAGTGCCGTCGGGATCAAAAGGAAAGTCTAGGAAAAAGATTTGGTGAAGATAAAAAGATTTAGTGAAGTGTTGGATGTCATGGATGTTGGTAGGAAGTGAACAATTTGGTTAAAGATGAGTACTCATATTTACTAATTAATCCATAAATTATTTCAAGTATAATGATTTGAAAAGTTTAAAATATGTTAAATGATTAAATGTTTGATAACCTGGTTGCATATTGGTTGATTATGTGATTGTTTATGTGGTTGATAACTTGTTTGATAAATGATAGGAGAAATGATTAGGAATTAACCATCATTAATTCAATGGAAATGAAATCCATACAAATGTGTATGGAAGTTATTCAGCCTCTTAATGATTTTAAATAAGTTAAAAGAGTTTAAATATGGTTTAAAACAAATTTGAAGTGTTTCGGACAAGTTCCGAAGCAATTCGTAAAATAGGTCAAAATCGAGCTCGTCGCGGAGCGGCAGTTCGTAAATTTCGACCCGAAATTTCAAATTAATGTAGAGAATGATTTATAAGTCAGATTTCTTCGGAATAAAAATTCTTTGGTCCACAATGATAATATTTTTCCAACGAAGAAAGAAAATCAAGATTTCATTAAGTAGATTTTGAATATGTCTAAAACAATTTTCTAAAAACATCGCCGTTTTGCAGTTCGAAATCCAAAATGGGATTTATTTATAAATGTATTTTAAATTATTAAAAATATGAAATAAATTTGATAAATCTACTAAAATGGTATAAAAGAGATTTGGAATGGAAAATATGAATTTTCAAATATTAAAAAGTTGTTTTAGTTAAATAAGCTTATAAAGTACTTTCCGCAGCACTTTTCTGCTGCCGTTGCTACGACTATTTAAAAGAAGATTTAAACTTAACAGTTTTTTCTAGAATCTTTTGTGAATGATTTTAAAGATTTTAAAGATGATTTGGAAGTTTTAATAAGAGTTTGAATAAATGGTTAAGACGAATTGTTTATAACACTTAAACAAAAAGTGAAGAAGATTGAATATAATAACAAACTAAGTATGCAGAAACGACTAGTATATTTTTCCCGCCTTTGTGATCTGAAATGATAAAACAAGGTGTTTAACTAAGGTTAGGGATGGAGCAACCAGGGCCCTGAACTTACCTGACCTATGTTTTCTCTTTTTAGGCGAGGGGTGGAATAGATCAAAAGAAAAGCCCGGATGCTCTGAAAAGATCATATTTAAGTTTTTTTAAAATAAAATAAAAGAAACAAATTCTTTGAATGTTAATTAACCACTTAACATTTTCTATCGATGATTAGTACGAAAAAAATCCGAGATCGGATTTAGGTGATTTCTATCCAAAAACCCCTTCAAACTAATTTTTAAAATAAAAAATATTGAAGACAAAGATCTTCATGATGTAGGATTACCTACCATTAGTCCCTGGAGGTGAAACTTGCCTTTAGTCTCTGGAGGTGAAATTTACCATATTTAAGTGGCAATAGTGCTCTATTATGAAAATATTCGATTTGCAAGAATATGATTTGAAGTTAAGAAGAAAATCTTTGATTTAGATTTAATGAATGATTTGGGAATATTTTCCCTAAGTTAAAAGTTATAACTTGAATATAATAAATCTTTGATTAAGATTTAATGAATGATTTAGAAAAGTTTCCTAATTAAAAGAGAAATAATTTGGAATTATTCCAAGATCTGAAGAAGTTCAATATATCAAATGATTTGATAAACGGGCTTAATGATTCCATATACATTTGGAAAGAAAATGGAATAAATTGAAAAGTATATATCTAAGAAAGATATTTGATTAGATAAAGGATGAAGTAATTGATTGAAGATTGATTTCCACATATGAACTTAACATCTTTTAAAGCGATGATTTGCTTCGAAGGAACCAGAGTCGGATTTGGGTAATTCCTATTTGAAAACCGCTTCGAACCGGTGTATACGTTTGAAAGTGAAGACATGTTGAAGATGATGATTATTGAAAACCGGGGATCTTCATAGCATGAAGACAACTTATTGAACATGCTCTGGTTGGCCCCTATTATAGAGTTATTTATAGTAGCGGTCTCCTTGTGATTCAGATTGCAAGGACTACTCGCTACTAGTGGTAGTAGGAGAGCGCCTTTGGTTTCATTCTGTCTCAGAACGAACTTGTATGGATAAATGTCCGACATTGCATTTCTGAGACACAACGTTTTTCCTTTACAAATGTACATCTGTTGTGGCAGAGGAGGCAACTTCTCTTAGTTTAACACCCTTCTCTGAGACATACGAGCTCAGAGGTTGTATGCTTGTGGGAGTCAAATAGTGATCAAAGGTATGGCAGTGTGGCATTCAAAGTGGAACCTGTTATGATCAAAGCGTGGTTTTATATGAAAAGCGTGGCTTTGAAGAAATTGAGCGTAGCCTCGCGAGCCTCACACCTCGATTATGATAGGATTCTATATGGTCAGATGTATGCTCGCATTTTGGACAGTAGTGATTTGGGTTATCAGAAGTTCGAAGCCCCAAGTACCAGATACGTCTGGGCCTCATGGCAGGGATGCACGAAGTCCGAGTCCTTGGATGTTATTCGCAGATTGCATCCACTTTTAGCCATTTGTGTTGTTATATAATGACGCCTGAGTCATGGACGTAAGCCGTGGATACAGATTGATCTTTCCACTATTTTCCTATCATGTCTTAAATACAATCCCAATACAAGATTTACGATTTTAATTGTTTCCCAAAGTAGCTGTAATGACTTGCAAACATTTCAGCTTGGTATTATATATTCCGTTGGGATAATCCGTTGACCAAGTCCAGGATATTAGCTTAGACTTAGTCCAGGTATTGATACCTTAGTTGAATAAGTTTATTTGAAAAGTGTTTTCAAAAGAACATTAAAAATAATATCAAGTGTATTTTGGTATAAAAATGTTTTGGTTATCATAAGGTAAAAACCCGTCCGTGTTTATGCATGGGCGTGGTCTTATGAGATACCCTTCTTTTCAAAGGTTTTGATAACAATGTCATGATCTGCACATTTAAATTTCGAGTATCTCATGCTGGTCTATCAAGCCTGATCCGGGTATTTTTAATACTCGGGTCAGATCCGAGTATTTTCAGGTTTAGTTGAAGGTGGTTGGAGTTTTCAGAGGAGAGCTGGAGATCTTCATCATCGTATGGACGTATTCTATTATCCGCTGTAGTTTGTTAGTTTTAATCTGATGTTTGTCAGCAATTGTAAGGACATGTGTTTATAACTGTCCAAGCTGTATTTAGGTTAGACAATGATATTGTATTTAAAATTTTCCGCTGTAAAGATTATTATTGAAATAATATATGTTATTCCATTCATGTGAGATTCTGTTCTGTCTTTATTTTCTTTCTACCCTTAATGACTGGCTTATTCATGCAATTTGAGTTGGACATGTATGGTTTATTGTCGTTTCAAACGGTATGGAAAAACGGGGCGTTACATTTGGTATAGAGCTAAAGGTTAAGCGAGAACCTTGGCTTTGGTCGGATAAAGACTCATCGGAAATAGGGTTTGTAATACCTAGGATGAGTAATCATTAGAAATAGGGTTAGTAACACCCTAGAATGAGTCTGAGTGTATTATATATGAGCGCGTATTTGTTAGTGACTAATAAAAATGTTTTGTGTTGATTTATTTGTTGAGTGATTTATGGATTCTGATCGATGCGCCAGATCATCCTTATCAATGAGGGTTCCTAAACATTTAAACAAGGCTAACCGACACACTGTTTTGAAAAGATTATATTTTACATATAAAGGACCGTCTTTCAAAAGATACAAAATTTTGTGCAATTAGGGAAATTTATAGATACTTTCCCTTAGGGAAGTCCGTCTTAATTCCTCTAGTGATGATTAAAATAATCTTCTTAGTATCAATCATATGTTGGCTTGGGCAAACGGTATTAAGCACTTGGTAAATTATTCTTCTTATCATTGGAGGATATAGGCAAGTTCAAATCCAAACAAGTTGAATTAAATATTTGGATGAAAGATGTTTGAATAAGATGAAATGGAAATAGTATAAACACTTCTAATCTTATCGTGAAATATCACTTAGGGCAGAATGGCTTATTATATGCCAAGTAATGAATTTTGGATGACTCCGAAGCAGGCTTGAAGAGCACATGCAGAAAGAGAAGCAGAAAAGAAACAAAAATTAGGAGCGTATGTTGGCATCCACTGCTTTAGGTGTTTTCAAGAAGGGCATTATGCAGTTTGTTGTGATAGGAAAATAAAGAAACAAAAGGAAGCAATACCCGTTCGAAAATGTATACGTTGTTTTAAGTGTAAGAAGTTAGGACATTTTCTACATGATTTCCCTAGAACAAAGAAGAAACCCAAAGCCCCAAAAAGGAAGGAAAAGTGTTGTTATCAGTGTAAAAAGTTAGGACATATGTCAAAGGTTTCAATTTAAAGAAAGGAGAAAAATCGGCTAAGGTGCATATCATTCAGATAGCCACAATTTCATGGCCTTGCAAATTATGTTGTAAATATGGAAATTCGAAGAAGGACTGTCCAAGGGAAAGGTCAGATGACTTAAGCCTAAAAGATAAAGCACCATCTACCTCAAAAGGAATTCAAGAATAGTATATAGTAGTCTAAGTATCTATATAATGGTAGTAAGTGATAGACTATATTCCTTAGCGAAGTTATCTCTAAAGTTTGTAATGCCGTGAGATACAGATATAGATGTATGAATATGATGTTAATTAATAAACTTCCTTTTGATTATCCTCTCGATGCACTTCTTCAATCCTATATCCGATCAAATCTAATAAGATATTTAGAAATAAAAAGTCCAAGGAATATTATAAAGAAATAGCTTTATAAAAAAAGTGTCTATAGTTTGAAAATTATTTAAGAATAAAAGGATGAAACTTTGGAAATTTTATCATAATCCTTTGAAAAAGTTTAAAGAAATAAAGGAAAGTTATTTAAACTTAAGATAATTTTGAAAATAAAATCTATAGTAAGATGTATTAGCAAAGAAAATTCAAAAAAAAGGAAATGTGTTATACTATAATATGGTTTTGAAAAAAAAAATTGGAATAAAATGTTCCCTTTTAAAATAATAAATATTTGGAAATTTATAAAAGATTTTTAAAAGATAAATAATCTTTTGAGTAAAAAAATGATTTCTTTGGAATGTTTTCTTTTAATAAAATATTTGGAAATAAATAATTAAAGAGATTATATAAAGAAGCATCTATGTAAAATGTTTAAACTTAAGATAAAGTTTTATGATTTTTTTTTAAAGTTAATAAATAATATGTTACATGTAGATCATTTCATCACACAAACGTTGATCTAATATTCGAGTTCAGAACATTGAGGTGTTTACACTAATCCGAAAAAGGATTTATCACTCGATTCTTGACGGCGAACATTGATTTGGGTTTATGATTGGGTACTTGAGTTTTCTATCATAGTTGAGAGCTATGCAAGGAAAGCAAATGTTTCTAAGTAAAGAATCTGATTAAGGTCCGCACTAGAGGATCAGAAGATCGATACTAGTTCGAAAGTAAAGTTTTGTATTCGAATAGTAGATCGAATAAGATATTTCATACGGATGATCTGTGCATACTATATGGAGTTAATTTTGAAGATAAAGGTTTTGGACAAACTTTTGTTTGAGTAATTTTGAGGATGAAATTCTTTTAAGTATGGAAGAATGTAACGACCCATAATTTCGCTACATCGAAAATGAGTGATTTCGTTTGTTTTAAATTTAAAAAGGTCTATAACTTAAATAAACAAGTTATATATAATAGATAATAATAGAGAATTTTTTTATTCTTATAGTTGATAATTTAAAAAGTATAAATTTGGATTTAGTACAAATAACCAAAAGTTAAGTTTTGTTTAAAATAAATAAATGCTTAAATAAATAGGTTTAAATGTTTATTTAAAAAGTCAAATCATTGAAAACATCTAATAAAGATAATAAAAGTATATTAAAATATTTAAAGGTATGTTAATAATCGTTTAACAAAAATAACCAAATTTTGTCGCATTTTTTCAGTTTTATAAACACCGTAAAATTAGAGTTTTTGATATTATTTAAATATGATTTTAATATATAAAGAGACACGTTTTAATTTATTTAAAAGAAGTAAAAAGTTTATTTTTAATTTGGTTTACATAAATAAATAGTTTAACTAAAACGTCAAAATATAACCGTCAAACATTTTGTCAAAACACGACGTTTTGTCGACTAAAAGTTGTCGCAACGTCGTCGCACCTTTATTTTCTTATATAGAAACATATATTCAAATAGTGTAAGTATTAATTAATCCACTAATCAAGTTTACTTTTACTAAACAAGGTAGAAACTTCTAGAAAGCAATTAAGAAGAAGTAAGCACAAAAAGACAAAAATGTTGTTTCAAAGCAAAAAAGTAAAACATCAAATCAAAAAAACATAGTTATTACTTATAAGTGAAATTGATATAAAGTAATGATTTGAAATGTGATGTTAAGTGTTGAAAAAAATATGATTACTTTAGAAGTAAGTAAGGTTATTTTGGTAATATGATAAAGGGATATTTTGGTAACTTACCACTTCATTTCTTTTTCTATAAATACGAACCACTTTTTCACTTCTTTTTCACACTTTTCATTCTTCTTCTTCTTTCTTTTCTAAGCTCTCTTCTTCTTCTTCTTCAGAGCTTTAATAGTTTCTTCTTCTCTTCCAAATGATTACTAACTTTTTCAAAATCATATCAAATCAACTCAGAATATCATTAGAACATGGTTTAGCATTTTATTAGTGAAGAAATGATGGAGGAAGTGGATGATCAAGGCAAGGCCGAACATATGTAAGAGAAGGAGCAAGTCGTGAGGCTTGGAAGCGAGAAAAAGAGAAGGAAGTGCTGCAAGGATCAAAAGGAATGTCTAGGGAAAAGATTTGGTGAAGATAAAAAGATTTAGTGAAGTGTTGGATGACGTGAATGTTGGTAGGAGGTGAACAATTTGGTTAAAGGTGAGTACTCATATTTACTAATTAATCCATAAATTATTTCAAGTATAATGATTTGAAAAGTTTAAATATGTTAAATGATTAAATGTTTGATAAGCTGGTTGCATATTAGTTGATTATATGATTGTTTGTGTGGTTGATAATTTGTTTGATAAATGATAAGAGAAATGATTGGGAATTAACCATAGTTAATTCAATGGAAATTAAATCCATAAAAATGTGTATATGTACGTTATTTAGCCTCTTAATGACTTTAAATAAGTTAAAAGATTTGAAATATGGTTTAAAACAAATTTGAAGTGTTTCGGACAAGTTCCGAAGCAATTCATAAAATTGGTCAAAATCGTGCTCGTCGTGTAGCGGCAGTTCGTAAATTTTGACTCGAAATTTCAAATTAATGTAGAGAATGATTTATAAATCAGATTTCTTCGAAATAAAAATTCTTTGGTCCACAATGATAATATTTTTCCAACGAAGAAAGTAACCAAGATTTCATTAAGTAGATTTTGAAATATATCCAAAATAATTTTCTAAAAACATCGCGGTTTTGCATTTCGGAATCCAAAACGGGATTTATTTATAAATGATATTTTTAAATGATTAAAAATGTGAAATAAATTTGATAAATCTATTAAAATGGTATAAAAGAGATTTGGAATGGAAAATATGAATTTTCAAATATTAAAAAGTTGTTTTAATCAAATAAGCTTATAAAGTACTTTTCGTAGCACTTTTCAGCTGTCGTTGCTACGACTTTTTAAAAGAAGATTTAAACTTAACTGTTTTTCATAGAATCTTTTGTGAATGATTTTAAAGGAATAATCAAGTAATGTAAAGATGATTTGGATGTTTTAATAAGATTTTGAATAAATGGTTAAGACGAATTATTTATAACACTTAAACAAAAAGTGAAGAAGATTGAATATAATAACAAACCGAGTATGCGGAAACAACTAGTACATTTGTTTTGCCTCTGAGATCTGGGATGATAAAACAAGGTGTTTAACTAAGGTTAGGGATGGAGCAACCAGTGCCCTGAACTTACCTGGCCTATGTTTTCTCTTTCTAGACGAGGGATGGAACAGATCGAAAGGAAAGCCCGAATGCTCTGAAAAGATCATATTTAATTTTTTCTAAAATAAAAGAAACAAATTATTTTAATGTTAACTAACCACTTAACATCTTTTCTATCGGTGATTAGTACGAAGAAAATCGAGATCGGATTTGGGTGATTTCTATCCGAAAACCCCTTCAAACTAATTTTTGAAATAAAACATATTGAAATCATAGATCTTCATGATGTAGGATTACTTGCCATTAGTCTCTGGAGCTGAAACTTTTCATTAGTCCGTGGAGGTGAAATTTACCATATTTAAATGGCAATAGTGCTCTGTTATGAAAATCTTCGATTTGCAAGAATAGGATTTGAATTTAAGAACAAAATCTTTGATTTAGATTTAATGAATGATTTGGGAATATTTTCCCTAAGTTAAATGTTATAACTTGAATATAAGAAATCTTTGATTAAGATTTAATAAATGATTTAGAAAAGTTCCCTAACTAAAAGAGAAAAATAATTTGGAATTATTCCAAGATCTAAAGAAGTTTAATATATCAAATGATTTGATAAACGAGGCTTAATGATTCCATATACATTTGGAAAGAAAATGGAATAAATTGAAAAGAATATATCTAAGAAAGTTATTTGATTAGATAAAGGATGAAGTAATTGATTGATGGTTGATATCCATATATGAACTTAACATCTTTTAAAGCGATGATTGGCTTCGAAGGAACCGGAGTGGGATTTGGGCAATTCCTATTCAAAAACCACTTCGAACCAATGTATACGGTCGAAAGAGAAGACATGTTGTAGATGGCGATTATTGAAAACCGGGGATCATCATAGCGTGAAGACTGCTTGTTGAACATGCTCTGGTTGGCCTCCATTATAGAGTTATTTATAGAAGTGGTCTCTTCGTGATGGAGATTTTTCAGATTGCAAGGACTACGTACTACTAGTGGTAGTAGGAGAGTGCCTTCGGTTTCGTTCAGTCCCAGAATGAACTTGTGTGGACGAATGTCCGACATTGCATTTCTAAGACATAATGATTGTCTTTTACAAATGTACATCTGTGGTGGCGGAGAAGGAAAATTCTCTTAGCTTAACACCTGTAACAACCTGCATATTTAACGATTTTATATTTAAATATTTTATTTAAATATAGCGTCGTTAGTCGGATTTTTGGTCTGAAATATTACTTTTTGCAAATGGCCGAATTGGAACTCGAAACCATTTCCATTGGTTCCAAAATGGCGTTTGCGACCTTTTTAAGTATAAGCTTTGATATGTTTGGAGTAAGTTGAGTTTGGCTACCTTTTCTAATTGAGTTTTGGGTTTGGGTCCAGCCCATTTGTTAGTTTAAACCCCAAACTCAGCCCTTTCCTCTCCATTCTCTCATTCCACTCTTCTAAAACTTAAGTTAAAACTGAAAATGGTGGAGGGGAAGAGGAAATAGAAATTGCAAGCCCTAGTTTAACTTGTAAACTTGATTCTTGCTCCAAAATCAAAGTGAAGCCATTGTTAAGTCTCCTTCTTGTCTCCTCTATCTCAGAATTTCCTAAACCTAACTTAGGAAAATATGTGTTTTATTCTTAGATCGAAGCTTGTTGAGTTGAAGTGAGGAGTAGTTAGTCTCCTTCTTGTGTTTGTGCATCTTCTTCTTTGTTTTGTGATATAAGGTGAGATTTTTATCTCACATTTATGCTTATATATGTACATCTTTGTTCGGTATGAATTCCTAGCACTTGTTCATATGCATTTGCTTTCGATTTGGTTTGCTTTGGTGAAATTGCCGAATTATGATTTTTGAAGCCAAATCTATGTAAAACCTTATATGGTTTATGTTTATGTTGTTCGAAGTGTTTGGGTGTGTCGTTAAGGTTGGGTAGTCATTTGACGTACGCCCATAATTAACACGCATCCGATTGCTTTCGATTTGTTTGGCCATTGATGGCCCAGGTTCAGGAAATGCTTGACCATCAGGTTTCAGATGTCTGAAACTTCTATTTCAGACGTCTGAATATTGTTCTGGGGAAGTTTCTTATCCCCAGATTCAGACGTCTGAATTTATATTCCAGACGTCTGAAAGTGCTTAATTTCGACCAGAAAAGAAATAGGCCAAAATGTGCCTATTTCAGACGTCTGGATGTTTGCATTCAGGCGTTTGAATTCTCTTTTCAAAAAGAAATTAAATTCCAGATTCAGACGTCTGAATCCCTTCTTTTAGACGTCTGAACCTGCTGTTTTTGCCAAATTGCCTTGTTCGTTTAGTTTTCCAAATTTAATCGATGCATATTGCTTCCAATTAGTTGTTTATGCCTATTTGATCTTAACGATTCCTTTTTGAATTCATTCACGGGTTTTCATAACTAATTTCTTTAAATCGTATTAAAAGTTCGCTTCTCCGATTTATAAATTCTATTAAAACACACGCACAATTTCGCACTTCGAGCGAAGTGGAAGGGAGATTAAATGGTTAGATAAAACACGGACCATGAATCTGTGCGTTTATCCTTCCGATTTATCCTCGACCTATTCAATTGATCGTTTTGACCTTCGGGTTTGGTTTACCGATGATATTAGGTGAACTTTGTACTGCTTTGAGTGTGAAATTTACTGACGAATAGTAAATCGTTTAGAGCGAATGAGTGGTTATGGGACTCACGTTACCACTTTTCGGATTCCTTTTTGAGAGTTATGACACATTCCGCCAGTTAGTGGTGTCCAGTACTGGGTCTTCGACCTTCACCACTACGGTTTGTTGCCTTCGGGTATGATGCCTTCGGGTTTGTGCCTTCAGGTTTGTTGCCCTATAGTATCGCTTCCGATGTTGGTCGTTATGAGCCGCATGGGTGATATTGGGGTGCCCTTTAGTATCGCTTCCAATGTTGGTCGTTATGAGCCGCATGGGTAATATTGGGTTTGGAGTCTTCGGGCTCATGGATCCTTGTTTGTACAGTACTGAGCTCGAGCAAATTTTATGATGTTTCATTCATATGTATATTCCCTTGGTATCGCCCTTGGTGTTGGTCTTTTTGAGCCGCATGATATGTAGCGATTACCTTGTGGAACTTGTATACCTTATTGGTATTTGTTATTTGCCTTTTTGGCTTGATTTGGGATATTTGTATCCTTTGTTTAACTATGTTGCCTATGATATGAGGCTTGTTTTGTTATCATATGATTCATCTTTTGTTAGATGATTGTGTTATCTCCTTTAGAGATATTTGTTATACCTTGTAACCTTGTCGTTGTTCAGTTTATCTAACTGATTTGTTTAGCTAGACTGACCCGTGTATTTTATACTCGGGTCAGACCGAGATGTTTAAAGTTAGGCGCTTTTGGACTTAGCCTATTTTGCTTCCGCGTGGACTATTCAGCTTGTCCCTTTTTGTTAAAGCTTTTTGTGTAGTCCTTTTATTGTAACTCTGATATATGTATTCTTTTGATTCGTCTGTATATTGTGGTTTGCTATACCACTTGACATGTATTATTTTGTAAACTCTGTTATGTATCTGTATATGTATATATGATTATCTACTATTCTGTGATGTATATTACATTTGAGTTGTTATATTCTGTTCTGATAGATCCTCCAACCACCTATGGTTTTGTTTTAAGTATTCATTGGGTATGTCGACCCGCTTGGTATGACTATTGTCGATGTATTCAATAGATAGTTAGATCAAGGCTATAGATGGTCGCTCCTAACCAGCCTTATTCTCCGTGTTAGTTGACGTCATTACCCTGTAGTGTCCTTGGCTAGCATGGGTATAGAGGTGGGGCGTCACATCATGTTATCAGAGTTGAGTTCAGGATAAAACACAGAATAGAGACACATATTACGGTACATCAAAGTGTACAAGTGATACAAATCTTTGAATCATCGTGTCTTTATATGCCTTTTTTTATTAAAGGTTAGATAGAATTTGGGAATACGTCTAGGAATGCATATTATTCCGTAGTATTACGTAATGAGGTATCTACCTTGTGATTAATCTTGTTCTTATCTTACTTTCAGCGTATGGCTGGAAGAGGCAGGGGACGACGTTCGGATGTTGGGCAATCCAGTGGCTCACATCCGGATGGCGTTTATATGACTGCCGATCAGTTTTTGGAATTGTTTAGGAGCACTCAACCTCCAGTTCCTCCTCGAGTTCTCCACCTCGCAAGTCTGCCTTTGCACGCCAGTGCAGTGATTTTGCTCATCTTGGAGGAAAGCCGTTTAAGGGCTCCGAGTCCGTTCTTGGAGGAAAGCCAGTGCATGGGTGATATTGAGGTTTTTATCTCACATTTATGCTTATATATATATACATCTTTGTTGGGTATGAATTCCTAGCACTTGTTCATATGCATTTGCTTTCGATTTGGTTTGCTTTGGTGAAATTGCCGAATTATGATTTTTGAAGCCAAATCTAAGTAAAACCTTATATGGTTGATGTTTATGTTGTTCGGAGTGTTTGGGTGTGTCGTTAAGGTTGGGTAGTCGTTTGACGTAATCCCATAATCAACACGCATCCGATTGCTTTCGATTTTTTGGCGATTGATGACCCAGGTTCAGGAAATGCTTGACCATCAGGTTTCAGATGTCTGAAACTTCTATTTCAGACGTTTGAATATTGTTCTGGGGAAGTTTCTTATCCCTAGATTCAGACGTCTGAATTTATATTCCAGACGTCTGAAAGTGCTTAATTTCGACCAGAAAAGAAATAGGCCAAAATGTGCCTATTTCAGACGTCTGGATGTTTGGATTCAAGCGTCTGAATTCTCTTTTCAAAAAGAAATTAAATTCCAGATTCAGACGTCTGAATCCCTTCTTTCAGATGTCTGAACCTGCTGTTTTTTCCAAATTGCCTTGTTCGTTTAGTTTTCCAAATTTAATCGATGCATACTGCTTCCAATTAGTTGTTTATGCCTATTTGATCTTAACGATTCCTTTTTGAATTCATTCACGGGTTTTCATAACTAATTTCTTCAAATCGTATTAAAAGTTCGCTTCTCCGATTTATAAATTCTATTTAAAACACACGCACAATTTCGCACTTCGAGCGAAGTGGAAGGGAGACTAAATGGTTAGATAAAACACGGACCATGAATCTGTGCGTTTATCATTCCGATTAATCCTCGACCTATTCAATTGATCATTTTGACCTTCGGGTTTGGTTTACCGATGATATCAGGTGAACTTTGTACTGCTTTGAGTGTGAAATTTACTGACGAATAGTAAACCGTTTAGTAGGAACGAGTGGTTATGGGACTCACGTTACCACTTTTCGGATTCCTTTTTGAGAGTTATGACACATTCCGCCAGTTAGTGGTGTCCAGTACTGGGTTTTCGACCTTCACCACTACGGTTTGTTGCCTTCGGGTATGATGCCTTCGGGTTTGTGCCTTCGGGTTTGTGCTTTCGGGTTTGTTTCCCTATAGTATCGCTTCCGATGTTGGTCGTTATGAGCCGCATGGGTGATATTGGGGTGCCCTTTAGTATTGCTTCCAATGTTGGTCGTTATGAGCCGCATGGGTGATATTGGGTTTGGAGTCTTCGGGCTCATGGATCCTTGTTTGTACAGTACTGAGCTCTAGCAAATTTTATGATGTTTCATTCATATGTATATTCCCTTGGTATCGCCCTTCGGTGTTGGTCTTTTTGAGCCGCATGATATATAGCGATTACCTTGTGGAACTTGTATACCTTATTGGTATTTGTTATTTTCCTTTTTGGCTTGATTTGGGATATTTGTATCCTTTGTTTATCTATGTTGCCTATGATATGAGGCTTGTTTTGTTATCATATGATTCATCTTTTGTTAGATGATTGTGTTATCTCCTTTAGAGATATTTGTTATACCTTGTAACCTTATCGTTGTTCAGTTTATCTAACTGATTTGTTTAGCTAGACTGACCCGTGTATTTTATACTCGGGTCAGACCGAGATGTTTAAAGTTAGGCGCTTTTGGACTTAGCCTATTTTGCTTCCGCATGGACTATTCAGCTTGTCCCTTCTTGTTAAAGCTTTTTGTGTAGTCCTTTTATTGTAACTCTGATATATGTATTCTTTTGATTCGTCTGTATATTGTGGTTTGCTATACCACTTGGCATGTATTATTTTGTAAACTCTGTTATGTATCTGTATATGTATATATGATGATCTACTATTCTATGATGTATATTACATTTGAGTTGTTATATTCTGTTCTGATAGATCCTCCAACCACCTATGGTTTTGTTTTAAGTATTCATTGGGTATGTCGACCCGCTTGGTATGACTATTGTCGATGTATTCAATAGATAGTTAGAGCAAGGCTATAGATGGTCGCTCCTAACCAGCCTTATTCTCCATGTTAGTTGACGTCATTACCCTGTAGTGTCCTTGGCTAGCGTGGGTATAGAGGTGGGGCGTCACAACATGTTATCAGAGCTGAGTTCAGGATAAAATATGATAAACACAGAATAGAGACACATATTACGGTACATCAAAGTGTACAAGTGATACAAATCTTTGAATCATCGTGTCTTTCTATGCCTTCTTTTATTAAAGGTTAGATAGAATTTGGGAATACGTCTAGGAATGCATATTATTCCGTAGTATTCCGTAATGAGGTATCTACCTTGTGATTAATCTTGTTCTTATCTTACTTTCAGCGTATGGCGGGAAGAGGCAGGGGACGACGTTCGGATGTTGGGCAATCCAGTGGCTCACATCCGGATGGCGTTTATATGACTACCGATCAGTTTTTGGAATTGTTTAGGAGCACTCAACCTCCAGTTCCTCCTCGAGTTCTCCATCTCGCAAGTCTGCCTTTGCACGCCAGTGCAGTGATTTTGCTCATCTTGGAGGAAAGCCGTTTACGGGCTCCGAGTCCGTTCTTGAAGTCCAAGCTTGGTTTCGCACGTGCGAGCGTATCTTCTCTCGTATGGATCTTTCTGACCATGATAGAGTTCTTGTAACTTCTAGCTTATTACAAGAGCGTGCTCTTGATTGGTATGAGCTTCTTGTAGCCGAGGTTGATGAGTCTACCCTCTCTTGGACTCAGTTTTGGGAGCGATTTGAACTCAAGTTCGTTCCTGAATCTGAAAAAGTTTTATTGACCCGTCGCTTCCTTGAGTTAAAGCAAGGGAAATCTTCTGTTTCTGAGTATGTTGCATCATTCGAGGCTTTATCTAAATATGGTCTTGAATTCATTAGCACTTCTTATAAGAAGAATTTGAAGTTTGTCTCTGGTCTTAAGAAATATCTTAAGAAGTCTTTGTTACTCCAGCTTAAGTTTTCTTTTGAGGAGGTGGTTGATTCGGCACTTCATCTCGAGACCATCGAGAAGGAGTGTGATAGTGATGTTGGTGTTGAGGTTTCCAAGAACCCCAACAAGAGGCCGTTTCCACTTCTGAAGAAGCCTTTTCCTTCTAAGAAGAAGAAGACTGGTGGTTCTAGTTCTCAGCCTCAGTCTGTTGGAACACCTTTCATCCGGAAGTGTTTCAATTGTGGTTCTCCGGATTATATTATTCGAGCTTGACCTAAGTCTCTCTTCTGCCGCTATTGCAAGAAGGAAGGTCGTTATGTTTCAGCTTGCCCTACTGTTCCAGCTGGTGCTAAGTCTAGCAAGCTTTATGCTGCTAAGGCTTCTGAAGGTCCCTCACAGCCCAAAGGTATATCTCCACCTATTTTGGAAGGTTCTATTTTATTTCGTGATCTTAGTATACGAGTTCTTTTCGTTACGGGTGCATCACATTCTTTCGTATCGAAAAAGCCCGTTGATGATTTATCTTTGGATGTTTCTTGTTTGGTTACTTCTTTAAGGATTGCGAATCCTATTGGGGGATCTGCGACCCTTAGTTTGCTTTGTGATGATGTTGAGATTGTTTTATGTGGCTTTTCTTTTCGTACGAATCTGCACGTTATTTCTTGTCTGGGATTTGATATGATTTTGGGAATGGACTGGCTAGTGAGATATGATGCCAGGATTATTTATTTGGAGAGAATTTTGTATCTTCGACATCCGGATTCGCCTACTCTGTTATCACTTATTCTTCGGGATGTGGATAATTCCGAAATGACTTTATATTCTCTTGATTCGCGAGATGATAATGATATATCTCGTATTCCTATTGCTTGTGACTTTTCTGATGTTTTTGAGCCTGTCTTGGGTTTGCCACCTAAGCGGGCAATTGAGTTCCGCATTGATCTCATTCCAGGCGCGCAGCCAGTTAGTCGTCCTCCCACGAGGATGTCTACAAGGGAAAATGAAGAACTCAAGAAGCAGCTTTTAGAGCTTGAGTCCAAGCAGTTGATTCAGTCCAGTTTTTCTCCGTGGGGATCCGCGGTCGTCTTCGTGAAGAAGTTTGATGGAACTCTTAGGCTTTGCATTGACTATCGCAAGCTTAACGAGTTAACCATCAGGAATAGGTATCCATTGCCTAGGATCGATGATATGTTCGATCTATTGAGTGATGAAGTCACAATTAATGTAAAAACAGCTAATTGGAAAGCAATAGTCATATTTTTAATCCTCCAAGTTACCAACAAATGAACTATACCATTTGATCGAATTTCATTCAGAGGAGGAACCTTATAAAGATCGTATTAATTAGGTCTTTTCTCAGCTTGACCTTGCCATGGGTTTTTATCAGTTACGAGTCGCAGAGGATAGCATACCTCTTACTGCTTTCTGCACTGTTATGGTTCTTTTGAGTGGCTCGTTATGCCATTCGGTTTGACGAACGCTCCTGCTTTCTTTGTTGATCTCATGAATCGAGTATTCCGGGAATATCTCGACAAGTTCGTCCTTGTCTTCGTTGATGATATCCTTATTTATTCTAAATCTGAAGCCGAGCATGCTAATCACTTGAGAATTGTCTTGAGTACTCTCCGTCATCATCAGATTAAAGCCAAATTCTCCAAGTGCCATTTTTAGGAGAATAAGGTTAAGTTCTTAGGCCATGTGGTATCTTCCGATGGCATTTCTGTCAATCACTCAAAGATCGAAGCCATCCAGAATTGGAAGAGGCATGAGAATGTGCATGAGATTCGTAGTTTCCTTGGATTGGCGGGTTATTACCGTCGGCTCATTAAGGATTTTTCCCGTGTTATGCTTCCTCTCACCATCCTTACTCGGAAAGGCATTCGTTTTATTTGGTCCGACAAAAGCTTCCTTTCAGACATTGAAGGAACTTCTCACTGATGCTCCTATTTTGGTGGTTCCCGAGGGGAATCATGATCTTGTTGTCTACACCGATGCTTGTGTTAGTGGTCTCGGTGCTGTTCTTATGCAGAAGGATCGGGTAGTTGCTTATGCTTCTAGGCAACTGCGTCCGAATGAAGTTCGCTATGCCACTCATGATCTTGAGTTAGCCGCCATTGTCTTTGCCTTGAAGATTTGGCGACATTATTTTTTGGGCGAGCGCTTCATTCTCTATACCGATCATAAATCTTTGAAGTATTTGTTCACTCAGAAGGAACTCAATATGAGACAACAACGTTGGCTCGAGTTTCTTGCCTCCTATGACTTTGATATCCAGTATACCCCTGGAAAGGGTAATCGTGTTGCTGATGCGCTTAGTCGCAAACATTCGGCTGTAGTTTCTATGATGCTTGCCGAATGGCATATTCTTGAGACTCTATCTTTTTATGAAATTCGTGATCGAGATTCATCTTCTGATTCTCCTATTCTATTATTTAGTTTGGGAGCTCGACCTATTTTATTGGATCGTATTGCCGATGCTCAGCGGCGTGATCCTGATTTGTTGCATCTTATTCAGCTTTGTGAGTCTGGATCCTGTGATGAGGCGTTGCAGGATTTCAGCATTGATTCTCATGGGTGTCTTCGTAAGAAGAACCGTCTTTGTGTGCCTTCTGATTTTGCACTTAGGCATGACATTCTTGATGATTGTCACCGCTCTAAGTATACCATTCGTCCTGGTAGTAGTAAGATGTATGCCGATATGTGTCGTCTTTATTATTGGGAAGGCATGAAGCGCGATGTGGCAAGTTATGTGAGTAATTGCATAACTTGTCAGCGCTTTAAGGCCGAACATCAGCGTCCTTCGGGTCTTCTTCAGCCTCTAGAGATTCCATTGTGGAAATGGGATCAAATTTATATGGATTTCATTGACGGCCTACCTCGTTCGAGATCGGGCCATTCTAGCATTTGGGTTAATGTTGACCGCCTCACCAAGTCAGCTCATTTTGTCCCTATTAAGTCTAATAGGACTTCTACACATTTGGCTAAGTTGTATGTCAGGGAAATCGTGAGACTTCACGGTGTTCCTAATTCTATTGTGAGTGATCGTGATCCTTTATTCACAAGTCATTTTTGGAAGAGTCTTCAGCAAGCTTTGGGGTCAAAGCTTAGTTTTAGTACAGCTTATCATCCGCAGTCTGATGGACAGACTGAACGGGTGAACCGTATCTTGGAAGATCTTCTCCGTATTTGTATTTTTTATTTCGGTGGTTGTTGGGAGGATCATCTACCTCTTGTAGAGTTCTCCTACAATAATAGTTTTCAGTCTAGTATCGGTATGGCTCCTTTCGAAGCTTTATACGGAAGGCCATGTCGATCTCCTTCATGATGGTTGGAATCTGGGGAGAAGCTTATTCTTGGTCCAGATTTTTTCCGTGATTCTTCCAAGAAGATTGATCTTATTCGGTTGAGAATGAAAGAGGCACAGAGCCGCCAGAAATCCTACGCGGACAGCCGTAGGAATCCTCTCAAGCTTTCGATTGGTGATCTTGTTTTTATTCGTGTTTCTCCTTTGAAAGGGGTTATGTGTTTTAGTACGACTGGGAAATTGGCTCCCCGCTTTATAGGACCATTTTCTATTACTGAACGTATTGGCCCTGTGGCTTATAGAGTTTCACTTCCTGCTCATTTATCTGGCATTCATGACATGTTTCATGTCTCGCAACTTCGGAAGTGTCTTCGGGAATCGAATTTTGTTATTGATTCTCCTGATTTGCTTGAGCTTGAGATCTCACCGAACTTATCTATTGTACAGCAGCCTATTCGCGTACTTGACACGGAGGTGCGACACCTTCGGAACAAGGACGTGCCGCTCGTTAAAGTTCAATGGTCCGCTAGTCCCAATGACTATACTTGGGAAACCAGAGAGTTTATTGAGCGATCTTATCCGGGTTTTCTATCTTTGCTTGGCAACGGTGAGTATATCTTTTCATCTCAAGCTTATTTCCTTTTCTTTTGAATGTTGTATGTATGTTGTTGTTACAAGTATCGCCTCTAGGAATTGCGGGGACACAATTTTGTTAGGAGGGGAGATCTGTAACAACCCGCATATTTAACGATTTTATATTAAAATATTTTATTTAAATAAAGCGTCATTAGTCAGATTTTTGGTCCGAAATGTTACTTTTTGCAAATGGCCGAATTGGAACTCGAAACCATTTCCATTGGTTCCAAAATGGCGTTTGCGACCTTTTTAAGTATAAGCTTTGATATGTTTGGAGTAAGTTGAGTTTGGCTACCTTTTCTAATTGAGTTTTGGGTTTGGGTCTAGCCCATTTGTTAGTTTAAACCCTAACTCAGCCCTCTCCTCTCCATTCTCTCATTCCACTCTTCTAAAACTTAAGTTAAAACTGAAAATGGTGGAGGGGAAGAGGAAATAGAAATTGCAAGCCCTAGTTTAACTTGTAAACTTGATTCTTGCTCCAAAATCAAAGTGAAGCCATTGGTAAGTCTCCTTCTTGTCTCCTCTATCTCTTTCTCTCTTCAATCTCAGAATTTCCTAAACCTAACTTAGGAAAATATGTGTTTTATTCTTAGATCGAAGCTTGTTGAGTTGAAGTGAGGAGTAGTTAGTCTCCTTCTAGTGTTTGAGCATCTTCTTCTTTGTTTTGTGATATAAGGTGAGGTTTTTATCTCACATTTATGCTTATATATATATATATACATCTTTGTTGGGTATGAATTCCTAGCACTTGTTCATATGCATTTGCTTTCGATTTGGTTTGCTTTGGTGAAATTGCCGAATTATGATTTTTGAAGCCAAATCTATGTAAAACCTTATATGGTTGATGTTTATGTTGTTTGGAGTGTTTGGGTGTGTCGTTAAGGTTGGGTAGTCGTTTGACGTAAGCCCATAATCAACACGCATCCGATTGCTTTCGATTTGTTTGGCCATTGATGGCCCAGGTTCAGGAAATGCTTGACCATCAGGTTTCAGATGTCTGAAACTTCTATTTCAGACGTCTGAATATTGTTCTGGGGAAGTTTCTTATCCCCAGATTCAGACGTCTGAATTTATATTCCAGACGTTTGAAAGTGCTTAATTTCGACCAGAAAAGAAATAGGCCAAAATGTGCCTATTTCAGACGTCTGGATGTTTGGATTCAGGCGTCTGAATTCTCATTTCAAAAAGAAATTAAATTCCAGATTCAGACGTCTGAATCCCTTCTTTCAGACGTCTGAACCTGCTGTTTTTTCCAAATTGCCTTGTCCGTTTAGTTTTCCAAATTTAATCGATGCATATTGCTTCCAATTAGTTGTTTATGCCTATTTGATCTTAACGATTCCTTTTTGAATTCATTCACGGGTTTTCATAACTAATTTCTTCAAATCGTATTAAAAGTTCGCTTCTCCGATTTATAAATTCTATTTAAAACACACGCACAATTTCGCACTTCGAGCGAAGTGGAAGGGAGACTAAATGGTTAGATAAAACACGGACCATGAATCTGTGCGTTTATCCTTCCGATTAATCCTCGACCTATTCAATTGATCATTTTGACCTTCGGGTTTGGTTTACCGATGATATCAGGTGAACTTTGTACTGCTTTGAGTGTGAAATTTACTGACGAATAGTAAACCGTTTAGTGCGAACGAGTGGTTATGGGACTCACGTTACCACTTTTCGGATTCCTTTTTGAGAGTTATGACACATTCCGCCAGTTAGTGGTGTCCAGTACTGGGTTTTCGACCTTCACCACTACGGTTTGTTGCCTTCGGGTATGATGCCTTCGGGTTTGTGCATTCGGGTTTATGCTTTCGGGTTTGTTTCCCTATAGTATCGCTTCCGATGTTGGTCGTTATGAGCCGCATGGGTGATATTGGGGTGCCCTTTAGTATTGCTTCCAATGTTGGTCGTTATGAGCCGCATGGGTGATATTGGGTTTGGAGTCTTCGGGCTCATGGATCCTTGTTTGTACAGTACTGAGCTCTAGCAAATTTTATGATGTTTCATTCATATGTATATTCCCTTGGTATCGCCCTTCGGTGTTGGTCTTTTTGAGCCGCATGATATGTAGCGATTACCTTGTGGAACTTGTATACCTTATTGGTATTTGTTATTTTCCTTTTTGGCTTGATTTGGGATATTTGTATCCTTTGTTTATCTATGTTTCCTATGATATGAGGCTTGTTTTGTTATCATATGATTCATCTTTTGTTAGATGATTGTGTTATCTCCTTTAGAGATATTTGTTATACCTTGTAACCTTGTCGTTGTTCAGTTTATCTAACTGATTTGTTTAGCTAGACTGACCCGTGTATTTTATACTCGGGTCAGACCGAGA
Organism: Allium cepa; assembly: GCA_030765085.1. NCBI lineage: Eukaryota > Viridiplantae > Streptophyta > Magnoliopsida > Asparagales > Amaryllidaceae > Allium > Allium cepa. The sequence continues at coordinate 407,742,583 of CM060928.1, read as the reverse complement.
TGTTTAAAGTTAGGCGCTTTTGGACTTAGCCTATTTTGCTTCCGCATGGACTATTCAGCTTGTCCCTTTTTGTTAAAGCTTTTTGTGTAGTCCTTTTATTGTAACTCTGATATATGTATTCTTTTGATTCGTCTGTATATTGTGGTTTGCTATACCACTTGGCATGTATTATTTTGTAAACTCTGTTATGTATCTGTATATGTATATATGATGATCTACTATTCTATGATGTATATTACATTTGAGTTGTTATATTCTGTTCTGATAGATCCTCCAACCACCTATGGTTTTGTTTTAAGTATTCATTGGGTATGTCGACCCGCTTGGTATGACTATTGTCGATGTATTCAATAGATAGTTAGAGCAAGGCTATAGATGGTCGCTCCTAACCAGCCTTATTCTCCGTGTTAGTTGACGTCATTACCCTGTAGTGTCCTTGGCTAGCGTGGGTATAGAGGTGGGGCATCACAGCATGTTATCAGAGCTGAGTTCAGGATAAAATATGATAAACACAGAATAGAGACACATATTACGGTACATCAAAGTGTACAAGTGATACAAATCTTTGAATCATCGTGTCTTTCTATGCCTTCTTTTATTAAAGGTTAGATAGAATTTGGGAATACGTCTAGGAATGCATATTATTCCGTAGTATTCCGTAATGAGGTATCTACCTTGCGATTAATCTTGTTCTTATCTTACTTTCAGCGTATGGCTGGAAGAGGCAGGGGACGACGTTCGGATGTTGAGCAATCCAGTGGCTCACATCCGGATGGAGTTTATATGACTGCCGATCAGTTTTTGGAATTGTTTAGGAGCACTCAACCTCCAGTTCCTCCTCGAGTTCTCCACCTCGCAAGTCTGCCTTTGCACGCCAGTGCAGTGATTTTGCTCATCTTGGAGGAAAGCCGTTTAAGGGCTCCGAGTCCGTTCTTGGAGGAAAGCCAGTGCATGGGTGATATTGAGGTTTTTATCTCACATTTATGCTTATATATATATACATCTTTGTTGGGTATGAATTCCTAGCACTTGTTCATATGCATTTGCTTTCGATTTGGTTTGCTTTGGTGAAATTGCCGAATTATGATTTTTGAAGCCAAATCTATGTAAAACCTTATATGGTTGATGTTTATGTATTTCGGAGTGTTTGGGTGTGTCGTTAAGGTTGGGTAGTCGTTTGACGTAAGCCCATAATCAACACGCATCCGATTGCTTTCGATTTGTTTGGCCATTGATGGCCCAGGTTCAGGAAATGCCTGATTATCGGGTTTCAGACGTCTGAAACTTCTATTTCAGACGTCTGAATATTGTTCTGGGGAGGTTTCTTATCCCCAGATTCAGACGTCTGAATTTATATTCCAGACGTCTGAAAGTGCTTAATTTCGACCAGAAAAGAAATAGGCCAAAATGTGCCTATTTCAGACGTGTGGATGTTTGGATTCAGACGTCTGAATTCTCTTTTCAAAAAGAAATTAAATTCCAGATTCAGACGTCTGAATCCCTTCTTTCAGACGTCTGAACCTGCTGTTTTTGCCAAATTGCCTTGTTCATTTAGTTTTCCAAATTTAATCGGTGCATATTGCTTCCAATTAGTTGTTTATGCCTATTTGATCTTAACGATTCCTTTTTGAATTCATTCACGGGTTTTCATAACTAATTTCTTCAAATCGTATTAAAAGTTCGCTTCTCCGATTTATAAATTCTATTAAAAACACATGCACAATTTCGCACTTCGAGCGAAGTGGAAGGGAGATTAAATGGTTAGATAAAACACGGACCTTGAATCTGTGCATTTATCCTTCCGATTATCCTCGACCTATTCAATTGATCGTTTTGACCTTCGGGTTTGGTTTACCGATGATATGAGGTGAACTTTGTACTGCTTTGAGTGTGAAATTGACTGACGAATAGTAAACCGTTTAGTGCCAACGAGTGGTTATGGGACTCACGTTACCACTTTTCGGATTCCTTTTTGAGAGTTATGACACATTCCGCCAGTTAGTGGTGTCCAGTACTGGGTCTTCGACCTTCACCACTACGGTTTGTTTCCTTCGGGTATGATGCCTTCGGGTTTGTGCCTTCGGGTTTATTGCCCTATAGTATCACTTCCGATGTTGGTCTTTATGAGCCGCATGGGTGATATTGAGGTGCCCTTTAGTATCGCTTCCGATGTTGGTCGTTATGAGCCGCATGGGTGATATTGGGTTTGGAGTCTTCGGTCTCATGGATCCTTGTTTTTACAGTAATGAGCTCGAGCAAATTTTATGATGATTCATTCATATGTATATTCCCTTGGTATTGCCCTTCGGTGTTGGTCTTTTTGAGCCGCATGATATGTAGCGATTACCTTGTGGAACTTGTATACCTTATTGGTATTTGTTATTTGCCTTTTTGGCTTGATTTGGGATATTTGTATCCTTTGTTTATCTATGTTGCCTATGATATGAGGCTTGTTTTGTTATCATATGATTCATCTTTTGTTAGATGATTGTGTTATCTCCTTTAGAGATATTTGTTATACCTTGTAACCTTACAGGTTTATCGTTGTTCAGTTTATCTAACTGATTTGTTTAGCTAGACTGACCCGTGTATTTTATACTCGGGTCAGACCGAGATGTTTCAGGTTAGGGCTTTTGGACTTAGCCTATTTTGCTTCCGCATGGACTATTCAGCTTGTCCCTTTTTGTTAAAGCATTTTGTGTAGTCCTTTTATTGTAACTCTGATATATGTATTCTTTTGATTCGTTTGTATATTGTGGTTTGCTATACCACTTGACATGTATTATTTTGTAAACTCTGTTATGTATCTGTATATGTGTATATGATGATCTATTGTTCTATGGTGTATATTACATTTGATTTATTATATTCTGTTCCGATAGATCCTCCAACCACCTATGGTTTTGTTTTAAGTATTCATTGGGTATGTCGACCTGCTTGGTATGACTATTGTCGATGTATTCAATAGATAGTTAGAGCAAGGCTATAGATGGTCGCTCCTAACCAGCCTTATTCTCCGTGTTAGTTGATGGAATTACCTTATAGTGTTCTTGGCTAGTGTGGGTATAGAGGTGGGGCGTCACAACACCCTTCTCTGAGACATACAAGCTCAGAAGTTGTATGTTTGTGGGAGTCAAATAGCGATCAAAGGTATGGCAGTGTGGCATTCAAAGTGGAACTTATTATGATCAAAGTGTGGTTTTGTATGAAAAGCGTGGCTTTGAAGAAATTGAGCGTAGCCTCACGAGCCTCACACCCCAGTTATGATGGGATTCTATGTGGTCAGATGTATTCTCGCATTTCGGATAGTAATGATTTGGGTTATCAGATGTTCTGAGCCCCAGGTACCAGATACGTCTGGGCCTCATGGCAGGGATGCACGAAGTCCGAGTCCTTGGATATTATTCGCAGATTGCATCCACATTTAGTCATTTGTATTGTTGTGTAACGGCGTCTGAGTCATGGACGTAAGCCATCGATACAGATTGATCTTTCCACTAGTTTCCTATATTGTTGGATATCCAATCCCAATACGAGATTTACGGTTTTGATTATATTTCCAAAATAGCTGTAATGACTTGCAGACATTTCAGCTACACCTTTTGGTATCATATATTCCGTTGGGATATTCCATTGACCTAGTCCAGGATATTACCTTAGACTTAGTCCAGGTATTGATACCTTATTTGAATAAGCTTATTTGAAAAGTGTTTTCAAAAGAATATCATTAAAAATAATATTAAGTGTATTTGGTATAAAAATGTTTTGGTTATCATAAGGTAAAAACCCATTCGTTTTTATGTGTGGGTGCGATCTTATGAGATGCCCTTCTTTTCAAAGGTTTTGACAACAACATCATGATCTATACATTTAAATTTCGAGTATCTCATGCTGGTTTATCAAGCCTGATCCGGGTATTTTTAATACTCGGGTCAGATCCGAGTAGTTTAAGGTTTATTTGAAGACGGTTGGAGTTTCCGGAGGAAAGCTGGAGATCTTCATCATCGCATGGACATGTTCTATTATCCGCTGTGGTTTGTTAGTTTTAGTCTGATGTTTGTCAATAATTGTAACGATAGGTGTTTATAACTGTCCAAGTTGAATTTAGGTTAGACTATGATATTGTATTTGAATTTTCCGCTGTAAAGACTATTATTGAAATAATATATGTTATTCCATTTGTGTGAGATTCTGCTCTGGCTTTATTTTCTTTCTATCCTTAATGATACGCTTATTCATACAATTTGAATTGGACATGTGCGGTTTGTTGTCGATTCAAATGGTACAGAAAAACAGGCCATTACATTTGGTATCAGAGCTAAAGGTTAAGCGAGAACCTTGGCTTTGGTCGGGTAAATACTCATCATAGAGAGGGTTTGTAATACCTAGGATGAGTAACTCATTAGAGATAGGGTTAGTAACACCTCAGAATGAGTCTGAGTGTATTATATACGAGCGCGTATTTGTTAGTGACTAATAAAAATGTTATGTGTTGATTTATCTGTTGAGTGATTTATGGATTCTGATCGATGCGCCTGATCACCGTTATCAATGAGGGTTCCTAAACATTTAAACAAGGCGAACCGACACATTGTTTTGAAAAGATTATATTTTACATATAAAGGACTGTCTTTCAAAAGATACAAAATTTTATGTAGTTAGGGAAATTTATAAGATACTTTCCCTTAGGGAAGTCCCATAGATAAGGTCTTAATTCATCTAGTGATGATTAAAATAATCTTCTAAGTATGATCATATGTTGGCTTGGGCAAACTGTATTGAGCACTTAGTAAATTATTCTTCTTATCATTGGAGGATGAAGGCAAGTTCAAATCCAAACAAGTTGAATTAAGTATTTGGATAAAAGATGTTTGAATAAGATGAAATGGAAATAGTATAAACACTTCTAATCTTATCATGAAATATCACTTAGGGGCAGAATGGTTTACCATATGTCAAGTAATGAGTTTTAGATGACTCCAAAGCAGGCACGAAGAGCATGTGCAGAAAGAGAAGCAGAAAAGAAACAAAAACTAGGAGCGTATGTTGGGATCTACTACTTTGAGCGTTTTCAAGAAGGGCAGTATGCAGTTTGTTGTGATAGGAAAATAAAGAAACATAAGAAAGAAAAACCTATTCGAAAAGATATACGCTGTTTTAAGTGTAAGAAGTTAGGATATTTTCTACATGATTGCCCTAGAACAAAGAAGAAACCCAAAGCCCCAAAAAAGGAAGGAAAAGTGTTGTTATCGGTGCAAAGAGTAGGGACATATGTCAAAGATTGCAATTTAAAGAATGGAGAAAAATCGGCTAAGGTGCATACCATTTAGATAGCCATAATTTCAATGGCCTTGCAGATCATGTTGTAAATATGGACATTCGGAGAAGGACTGTCCAAGGGAAAGGTCAGATGACTTAAGCCCAAAAGATAAAGCACCGTCTACCTCAAAAGGAATTCAAGAATAGTATATAGTAGTCTAAGTATCTATATAATGGTAGTAAGTGATAAGCTATATTCCTTAGGCAAGTTATCTCTAAAATTTTGTAATGCCAGCTAGAGATAGAAATAGATGTATGAATATGATGTTAATTAATAAACTTCCCTTTTATTATCCTCTCTATGCACTTCTTCAATCTTATATCCGATCAAATCTAATAAGATATTTGGAAATAAAAAGTTCAAAGGAATATTATAAAGAAACAGCTTTATAAAAAAAGTGTTTAAAGTTTAGAAAATTATTTAAAAATAAAAGGATGAAACTATGGAAATTTTATCATAATCTTTTGAAAAAGTTTAAAAAAATAAAGGAAAGTTATTTAAACTTAAGATAATTTTGAAAATAAAATCTATAATAAGATGTATTAGCAAAGAAAATTCAAAAAAAAGAGGAAATATGTTATACTATAATATGGTTTTGAAAAAAAAATTGGAATAAAATGTTCCCTTTTAAACTAATAAATATTTGGAAATTTATAAAAGATTTTTAAAAGATAAATAATCTTTTGAATAAAAAAATGATTTCTTTGGAATGTTTTCCTTTAATAAAAATATTTGAAAATAAATAATTAAAGGGATTATATAAAGAAGCACCTTTATAAAATGTTTAAAGTTTAGATAAAGTTTTTATGAAAGGTTTTTTTAAAACTTAATAAATACATATATTATATGAGATCATTTTATCACATAAATGCTGATCTAATATTCGAGTTCGAAACATTAAGGTGTTTACACCAATTCGAAAAAGGATTTATCACTCGATTCTTGATGGCAAACATTGATTAGGGTTTATGATTGCGTACTTGAGTTTTCTATCATAGTTGAGAGCTATGCAAGGAAAGCAAAGGTTTTCAAGTAAAGAACCCGATTAAGGTCCGCACTAGAGGATCAGGAGATCGATACTAGTTCAAAAGTAAAGTTTTGTATTCGAATAGTGGATTGAACAAGATATTTCATACGGATGATCTGTGCATATTATATGGAATTAATTTTGAAGATAAATGTTTTTGGCAAACTTTTGTTTGGGTAATTTCGAAGACGAAATTCTTTTAAGTACGAGAGAATGTAAGGATACATAATTTCGCTACTTCGAAAATGAGAGATTTTTTTTTTTAAATTTAAAAAGGTCTATAACTTAAATAGACAAGTTATATATAACAGATAATAATAGAGAATTTTTTATTCTTATAGTTGATAATTTAAAAAGTATAAATTTGGATTTTAGAACAAATCAACAAAAGTTAAGTTTTGTTAAAAATAAATAAATACTTAAATAAATAGGTTTAAATGTTTATTTAAAAAGATAAATATCATTGAAAACATCTAATAAAGATAATAAAAGTATATTAAAATATTTTAAAGTATGTTAATTATCGTTTAACAAAAAAAACCAAATTTTGTCGCATTTTATCAATTTTAGATATACCGTAAAATTAAAGGTTTTGGTATTATTTTAATATGATTTTAAAATATAAAGAGAAATGTTTTAATTTGTTTAAAACAAGTAAAAATTTCATTTTCAAATTTGGTTTACATATATAAATAGTTTAACTAAAACGTCAAAATATGACCTTAAATTTTTTTTGTCGAAACACGAAGTTTTGTCGATTAAAAGTTGTCGCAACGTCGTCGCACCTTTATTTTCTTATATAGAAACATATATTCAAATAGTGTAAGTTTAATTAATTCACTAATCAAGTTTACTTTTACTAAACAAGGTTAGAAACTTCTACAAAGCAATTAAGAAAAAGTAAGCACAAAAAGAATAAAACGTCATTTCAGAGGAAAACGTAAAACATCAAATCAAAAAAACATAATTATTACTTACTTTACTTAATGTCTAAGTGAAAATGACATAAAGTAATGATTTAAAATGTGATGTTAAGTGTTAAAAAATAAGATTACTTTAGAAGTAAGTAAATTTATTTTGGTAATTTGGTAAAGTGATATTTTGGTAACTTACCACTTCATTTCTTTTTCTATAAATACCAACCACTTTCTCACTTCTTTTTCACACTTTTCATTCTTTTTTTTTTCTAAGCTCTCTTGTTCATCTTCTTTAGAGCTTTAATGTCTTCTTCTTTTCTTCCAAATGCTTACTAACTTTTTCAAAATCTTATCAAACCAACTCCAAACACCACCAAACTTTGCCAAAGACCTTAGAATACCATTAAAACATGGTTTAATATCTAATTAGTGAAGAAATGATGGAAGAAGGGAATGATCAAGGCAAGACTGAATATATGTAAGAGAAGGAGCAAGTCGTGAAGCTTGGAAGCAAGAAAAAGAGAAGGAAGTGCTGCCGGGATCAAAAGGAAAGTCTAAGTAAAAGATTTGGTGAAGATAAAAGGATTTAGTGAAGTGTTGGATGATATGAATGTTGGTACGAAGTAAACAATTTGGTTATAGGTGAATACTCATATTTACTAATTAATCCATAAATTATTTCAAGTATAATGTTTTGAAAAGTTTAAATATGTTAAATGATTATATATTTGATAACTTGGTTGCATATTGGTTGATTATGTTGGTCCGACAAAAACATGGTAGATCCGGCAGGGCTAAGTGGGTCGCACCCATTAGGATATGATCATCACCTTTCTAGATTACCCTCTATATTTTGGGTTTTTTATGTATGCTTTGGGATCTCATGATAGGATGGGAACAACCGAGGTGATGGTATATTTGGTACTATCTATGGTAGAGTTTGGCCAGTTCTATGTTGGTAGAGGGCAGCGGGGCTATGCCTCGGTACATTCCTTTAGGGATGTATTATCGAAATGTAGTCCCTTACCTTGTCATTGTTGGAAATCCATTCTCTAATACATGGCTTCACTATTTTGATGGTAGAACCTAGCATGTTGGAATTTAATTAATGTAACAATTTTGGCTATGATTACTATGTTATTAAAAAGGGTTTTCAAAGAATGTCACTAAAGATAATATCCTTGATTTCACGTGGCAAATGTTTTGGTTATCATAAGATAAGAACCTATTCGTATTTATGTGCTACATGGTCTTATGAGATAACCTTTAATTTCAAAAGTATACGTTCTTCTGAGTTTCTCAAATCAATGTCATGACTGACTCGTAGTTTATTTTCTTTTCCCTTAATCTTTGGGTGTCCTATTTTTCTAGGCAGCCAAGTAGTCAGGTTTAACTTGGAGCATTTTGGAGGAGCATGGAGCAAAAGATTCCTATATAGATAGTTATCCTTTCCTATTTCCACTATATTTTATATAAGTATATACCAGCATCTATATGGGGATAGGCACTTATAACAGTCCCTGGCAAGCTTAGTACTTGCTGTAACTCTAATACATAATTTTGAGAGTGATCATATGTACTATCTATATGTAAAATTTTAAGCTGTTCAATGCGATATGGAATCTGGTTTTTATCTTCTATCTATATTTTCTTTTACCCTGATCATCCGCCTCTCCGGCACTTGAATTTTCGACATGTGAATATCGTGGATGTATTAATGTTGATTTCCAAGGGTCGAAAAGGTCGGTCATCACAGTTGGTGTCAGAGCTTAGGTTGAATGAACACCTAAGCCTTGATGGGGTTGACTCATTAAAGATAGGGTCAGTAATGCCCTAAAATGAGTTTAGTCAATGAGAGCGAGTATTTGTAATTTTTATCTGAATAAAAATGTTAGATTTTATACCCATTCCCTTAGAAAATCCCATCTATGGATTCTAAAATTATTACCTTAATATATGTAGATAGTAGGAATTGAGTAATCGAAGAATACATAGAGAGGGAATAACAGCACATCAACCACCAATGGTCGAACTCCTAATGCTACGATAATTGAAGAAGTAGTAGTTCCTATGCAACCTCGGCTTAACTTTTCTGCACTATGCAAAGATTATACCAGCTTGGGAGGAAAGCCATTTAAAGGAACAAAATCTATTATTGAAGTTCAAGCTTGGCTCCAATCAAGCGATAAAATCTTTAAAGGATTAAACATCAACTATGATCGAAAAAGGTTCTTAGCCTCTTGGCAATCTAGGGATGGCGCTCTAGCTTGGTGGGAGTCCATTACTCTTAATGAACCCGAAGATAATTTCTCTTGGGTAAGGTTTAAATAACTTTTTGAAGAATAATGCACGCTCACTACTGGAAAGTCCCGCCTCTATAGAAGTTTTATGGATTTGAAGAAAGGAGAAATGTCCATGGAAGAATATTCGTGCAAGTTTAAAGAATTATCTTGCTTTGGGCCTGACTGATAGATACTCCCCTGAAGAAAAATGAGATTTTTATTTCTGGAATGAAGGAGCGGTATCATGATAGGATGACCGCTCATATGAAAGGAACCTTTGTGGATCTGGGGGATATGGGTTTTCGGTATGAAGTTTTGGATAAAAAGAATCCGATAGTAGGTCAAGGCAATAATAACAATAAGAGAAAGAAGCCCTGACAAGGCAAGACCAATAGAGGATCTTAGGAGAATCAGTTTAAGAATGGGGAGTGTTTTAACTGTGGAAAGACAGTCTATATTTCAAGGTTCTGTAGGAGTCCTAAAGTTTAAACATAGGAGCAAGGTCCCATCTCTCCTATAGTTTCAAAAGGTCTCTGCCACAACTGCCATCAGCTCGGACATTGAAAAATGCTTGCCGGCTATGTTGATGAGAATTTAGTTAAAGTATTGTTTGATACAGGGGCTTCCCATAGTTTTATTGCTAAAGGATTGGTTGATAAATTAAAACTAATCAAAAAAATAGTAGATACCCCTATTTGTGTGTTTAATCCCATAGGCAGTACGACAAATCTTTGTATGATTTGTAAAGACGTTCGAGTTACCCACCTTTCCCATAATTATTCATGCGACCTATTAGTTCTTGACTTTATTGGGTTTGAAAATTTACTCGGTATAGATTGGTTATATATAAAGCTTTTCTTAATTGTGTTAAGAGGGCGGTGACTGTATGGACCAACTTCGGTAGGTTCATTGAAATATTGTGTGAAGAGCCTAGTTCGGTGAGGGATAGTTTCATATATGCACTAGAATTATCCCAAAAAGGAATAGAAATGATATCGATTGCTAAGGAGTTATAGGATATTTTTGAAGAAGTAAAAAGTTTGGCCCCACATCGAGAAATTGAGTTCTGTATTGACGTGATTCCTCGTGCAAGGCCTGTTTTACACCCCATTCGAAGGATGGCTCTAAAAGAGATGGATGAGTTGAGGAATCAAATCGATGAGTTGCTAATGAAGGGTTGATCAAACTTAGTCGCTCAGGTTAGGGCGCATTGATAGTTTTCGTTACAAAATCCAATGGCTCCTAAGGCTTTGTGTAGATTATCGAGACTTGAACAAGCGAACGATTAAAACAAGTATCTTATACCCCATATAGATGACTTGTTCGATCAACTACATGGTACTCAAATATTCTCGCAAATGGATTTGGCCACAGGATTCCATCAACTAAGGATAGCAGAAGACTGCATTCCATTAACTGCATTTAGAGGTCCAGATTATTTCTACAAATGGTTGCTTATGCCTTTTTAGCTGGCCAATGTGCCCGCCTATTTTGTGGTTTTCTTTAATAGAGTGTTTGAGATGTGCTCAACAAATTCATATTGGTCTTTATTGATGGTATTCTTATCTATTTAAAGACCAAGGAGGAACATGAAATACATTTGGAGATTGTATTGAGGATATTAAGGAGACATGTGCTTAAAGCCAAATTCTCCAAATGCTATTTCTTAGAGAAAGTGGTAAGGTTCCTTGGACATGTAGTGTAAGGGGTTGGAGTTTCGATGGATTTAGGGAAGATTTCAGCTATACAAGATTGGAAGCAACCACAGACTCCGAGGGATGTCCGTAGCTTCTTAGGATTGATAGGATATTACCGAATGTTTATTCAAGATTTTTCCAAAATTTTCTCCCATCCAATGAAGTTAACCTATAAGAATTTTAAATTTGAATGGACATCAAAATGCGAGGAAGCATTTACTGAGCTGAAGAAAAGGTTGAACAACGCTCCAGCCCTAGCTATTACTGATGGAAGCGGCGGTTTGACTGTATACACAAATGCTTTAGAGAAGGAGTGGGTGCATTATTGATGCAACATGGGAAAGTCATCGCTTATGCAAGTAGACAACTGAAAACTCATGAGACAAATTATGCAACACACAACTTAGAACTATTTGACGTTGTGTTCGTGTTAAAGTTGTGGAGGCATTATTTATTAGGTGCAAAGTTCGATCTCTTCACAGATCACAAATTTTTGAAATATCTTTTTGCTCAGAAGTATTTAAATATAAGGCAACAGTGTTGGTTAGAATTCCTCGTGTCATATGATCTTGACATCTTATATACACCCGAGAAAGCCAACGTAGTAACAGATGTGCTAAGTAGAAGGCATGCCATTATAGCTTATCAGGTAGTGACTTCGACTCTCCTAGAAAGAATTGCCGACAAGTAAAGAGAAGATAGGTATCTAAAGAAGATAATTCAGGATATAAGCAAAATGTGGGATTGAAGCTTGAAAATAGATAACCAAGGGCATTAGGTCAAATGGGAGAATTTGTGTTCCCAATGTTGACAGCTTAAGGCAGGACTTGTTAACTGAATGCCATCAATACAAGCTTAATATTCACCCAGGAGTTCACAAGATGTACAAAGACATAAGGCGAACATTTTAGTGGAAGGGTATGAAGAGGGACATATCCATTCATGTTAGCATATATGCTAATTGCCAGCAGATCAAAAGTGACCAGTAAAATACTGTAGGACTACTTCAACCTCTCGAAATTTCAACTTGGAAATGAGACCAAATATCAATGGATTTCATTGACGGCTTACCTCGAACAGGAAAGGAAATGAATGCGTTTGGGTTATCATAGATCGATCAAACAAATGCGACACTTTATTCTGGTAAAGCCGACAAGGACTGACTCAAGCCTTGCAGATATATTCATGAAGAAGATTGTTCATTTGCATGGAATTCCGAGCAACATAGCAAGTGATCGGGATCCAATTTTTACCAATCAGTGCTGGAAGGCATTATGGATTGCTTTGGGAACAAAGCTAAGTATAGGCACCACATATCATCCCCATACTAATGGGAAAACAGAAAGTGTTAACCGAGTGTTAGAAGATCTTTTGAGAGCTTGTATCTTAGAGTTTGGATGTTTATGGGAACATTATCTTCATCCGGTAGAGTTCTCCTACAACAACAACTACTAGGAAAGTATTTATATAGCACCTTATGAAGCTTTATATAGTCGTCCATATAGATCACCAGCATGTTGGATCGAAACCGAAGAACGGTTAGTACTTGATCTTGATATGATTCGAGAAGTCTCGGAAAAAGTAGATATAATCACGAAGAAGCTAATGGAAGCTCAAAGCAGATAGAAGAGTATTGCCGATCAAAGGCGTAGAAATTTAAAATTCTCGGTTGGAGATTATGTATTTTTGAAATCTCTCCAACGAGGAGAGTAGTAAGATTTGGAAGGGTTAGAAAGTCAACACCATGAATACTAGACCTTTTTCCATTCTTGAACGGATTGACCAATAAGCCTATCGAGTGGAATTACCAGTTGTTAGGTGTGCACAATGTCTTTCATCTGTCCCATTTACCAAAATATGCGCATGATCCAAAACTAATTTTAGAGGCGGTTGCTTAGGAAGATTTAGAATAAGAGCCAAGTTTGAAAGTTATAAGACGACCAATTCGAATCGTTGATCATAATGAGAAGCAGTTGCAGAGAAAGGTTTAAGATTAGTTAAAGTCTGGTGAAGTGGTGATGCGGACGACTGCACTTTGGAATATGAGGATATAATGAGAAAGGCATATCCTGAGTTTAGGATGGATGGATAGTCAGTATATATATTGTATTGATGTAGTGTACTCACCGCCTTTGGTGTAGTCACTTATCATATATTTGTATATGTGTCATCATATCTAATATATTCCTTTCCGAGTTATCTTCTTCTTATCTTAAATTTGGGAGACGAAATTATTTTAAGGGGGAAGAATGCATCGACCCATAATTTTATCACTTTGAATTAGAATATATAATTAATTTAAAATAATAAAACATAGGTTTATTAAACATAAATAATCATGTTTTACGTGATCAATAATAGTAGTGATCTTGTTTCTGAAATTTGTTTTCTAAAAATTAGGATTTTGAATTTTCGTCAAAAGTCGTGCATGATTTTTTTACACATATTCATTTCTCCATTTCAATAAGATATGTAATAAAATTATTTATTTTATTTTTAGAAATAAAATGTCTATATGACCTAATCAGTGATGTCATCATTTCTAAATAATTGATTTCTAAATTTAAATTTTGTGTAGATGATTTAATAATTGTTTTAAAATCAAAGGAGGCCCTTTTAATTATTAATTATAATCGAAATGTCATTTTTAAATTATATATATATATATTGTTAACCCACCTTTTTCCAAGGCAGCATACAGGTGGATTTAACCCAGTAGACTTCACAATTATCAAGGCCAATATCCCGAAGGGATGATTGTGGGGTCCAGAAATCAAGTGCAGGCAATGATATGAAGCGATGATCAACCGAGACCAAGAGATAGACTCTCTCAAATAATCTAAATATGGATTAGTACCTCCTCCAGGCAGGAAATTTCCCTTCTCCTGGGGGATCGATACATATCCTTAATTTTTTCCCAAACAAGATGAGATTGGTATAAAGTGAAGGCCCCATGAAGATACATTTCCAATCTCAAGTCGTTTGGAGTTCGTGTGCTCAAGTTATATGCAAATTACTTCACCCAATTAAGGGATCGATATAAAAGGGATCACACCTCAAAAGGATGAAGAAAGTATATAAAATCCATATATCAAAATGGAAATTTCGATATGTCAAAATACATCAATATATCAATCAATATATCAAAATCCATATGTCCAATGCATATGAAATTTTGTGACCAAGATATAGGGACCCTATGGAGACTACCCTAGGGATCGTACCTCGAAAGGATGAAGAAAAAGGGATCGATCCTTTTCCCCCTTAGGGATCAGCTAAACCCAACATTATAGCAAAGATCGATCAATATCTCAACATCTATGTAATGACCTGATATTTTCAACCATTCACATCCGCACATGTCGGACTTGAATTGCTCAAAATACCGCATTGTAAATAAAATTCTGCAAATCTTAGAATATACAGTAAATAAATAATCATAGATCACAAACATAGAGTAAATAATAATGCAGCGGAAGTAAAAGAGATAGTAGTTCATAAAGCTAGTAAATAAATATAAGATACATCAGAGTTTAAACAAGATACAACAGAAGAGTAATAAGATACATCATGCACAAATCAGAACACATCATTGGAAACATTGGATACAGAAAGCAAAATAGATGGCTGGATCTTCAAGCAAAGCTCCAACTGCGAAGGTGAATCTTGAATGCAGAATCACTCAGTCTGACATGAGCGTAAAGAAAAACACAAAACACTCGAGTCAGGACATAAATACTTATGAACTGTAAATCAACTCAAGTGAACAGTAACAAAATGCATCAGTAACTTAAAGGATGCTTGGGATCGTCCATCCTTTAAGGATCTGTTAAACTATTTACCATGAAGTAATATTGCGCTATTATAATAATGTCTATAGTAAATTAAACTTACTTTAAAATAGCGTTAAGGGGTTACCCATATAGACCTTAACACAAAATAATACCAATAGTCTATACAGTACTTGCATATCTCCTGATGGGGAGACTATGAGAAGATACTCCATAGGTACGACACAAATAGAAACTCATAGTAAGGCTTGCTATGGTAGGTGACACGGTACACAAGGCAATGCCAAGATAGATATACCAATTACGTATACGGGCTGGCGGTAACATAGCAGCCACTACACCCACCTCGGAACACACTCCCAATCAAAATCGGAGGATGGCCATCAAATCAACCACAAGTAAGAGTATAGTATCGAAGAAGTGCGTCCGACCAGAGGAGCTACCCCTTTTGGATCGAGATCACTCCTGTTTTAGCCACCTTATGCCAACTCATGGGATTTGGGTCCATGTAATATACTTCAAGGATGTCGCCACCGTCCTACTTCATTCTGTAATCTCCACCGCGTACACGGTTGTTTAAGTGGTTTTCGGAGTTGGCAGAGAGTATGACAACTTCCGATCCCCGTCTCTTTAACAACCAATCGTTATTATAACGCTGTGGTCATTTCAAAATAGTTTATATTTTAAAAAGATCAAATCATTTCATTTAAAAACTATATTCCTTTCAAATAGTTTGTACTTCGAAACCAAAACCATTTTATTTCAAAACTATATTCAAATCAATACGATATCATTTTCATTTCAAACATATATTCACCTTTCAAAAATCATACTGCTTTCAAAGCTATAACTCTTTCGAAACAAAAATACTTGAAATCATTACACTTTGAAAATCATAACATTTCGAAATCATACATTTGAAATCATGAAACATTCCTTTGATTCTTTACATTTTACAAATTTATTCAATTAAACCCAAATTTTCAAATTTCCAGTTTAATTCAATTCAATTCAAACCATTAGTTTCAACTCAATTCAGTTTCCCAACAAACCATTTCAAATCTTATAAATTTCAAATACAGATTTGATCCACAAAAATAAACTATTAAAATTTTAATATATTTCAAAGCTTTGATATACCATATTTAAAAACCAAATTTTATAATTTCACATATCTCAATTTAACTTCATTATTACTTAGTGGTGAAATATTCATTTCATAAATCCAATACTTTCATACAAATATAACTTCAATATTCATTTATCAAATAGATCAAAATCAAATATCATTCCAAATTCACATTCTTTATCAAAATAAAGATTATGTCATTCAAAACCATTTCAAAATCATTTCCTTTCCAAATCCATTATAAATTCATTATCACTCCTTAATTCAAATATTCCATTTAAATATCATTTTAAAAATAAAATATGTCATTCATTTATTATTATGAAACACATTTCAAAATTTCATTAAAAAATTTATTTATCTCATTTCATTTTATTCAAATTAACACATAACCAAGTAAACCTTATTTAAATTCAAATTCAATTTAAATTACTTAAAAAATCAAATTTAAATATTTAAATATTTATCGAAACACTTGAAATTTCACAAATAATCAATTTCAAAAGTTAAGTCATTTAACACCTTAAAATATATCTCAAATAGTGTTAAAATCTATAATATTTCAAACATTGTCAAAATATAGCAACGACAACATTTATAAAGTGCTATTGTAGATTATAGTTTCCAAAATAGTTTAGTTTAGAAACAACAACATTTATAAAATGGCGTAATAGATATTTAGTTATCACAACATAGTTAAATTCAAAAACAATAGCATTTAAAAATGCTGTCATAAGACTACAACATTTTGGAAATGCTATTAATAAAATTCCAGATTTTATTTTCACTTTTCAAAAACAATAAAACTTCAATTTTAGCAAATTTTAAACTTGTAAATCATATTTTTGGGCTTCTAGACTTTCACATTTAAATCAATTTAACATATGATTTATCAAAATAAAATTTTATAATTGAATATCAAATTCTAAAAACTCAATTCATTTGTTAAGTCAAAATTCACTGTTTATAATCTTATAAATTAAATAAAACTAAATATTTTACTTTAAATATCATTTCAAAACTTTAAATTAAATGTCCATTATTTATTTACATTTAAAAAAAAAAATTTAAAGTCAAAAATCACATTTACAAAGATACATACTTAAATTCACAAATTCAAAACTAAATATTTAGCCTTCTCAAAACTTAAAATATATATTTTTAAATCAAATTTCATACTTTTAAAAATACATATCTTAATAAAAATCATTTGTAAATATACCACGGAGTCTGTATATAATTTTCTAACATAAGTCAAGTGATACCGATATATATCATTTCAATCCGCAATTTAAAAAGAAAACCGAGTTTTATCATTTCAAACCCGCAATCCCAAGTCAAATAAAGTATAATAAAAATCGCCCAGACCTACCGTTTCACCCATAACGATTTTTCCCTATTCTAAAGTCCTTTCGGGTATGTATCATTTCAACCCGTAGTGATTCTATTCTAACAGGGAACTTGCAGTGTGAATGTATGCATAAACAATATAAACAATGTCAATGTCACAATATAATGTCATATATCAGATGTCAGGTGACAATTAACAGAGTTAACATGGTAATAACAAGGCATAGCATATCATATAATCATCATTAACTTTCATAAACATTTAAATTACTAAACACTTGTCATTAATTCACTAGTTCATAAGTAAACATGTCAGAGTGGGAAAGACTCACCATTTCAAGCTGGAGTTAGCAAACCAAAACACACCGAATAGATTCCAGAAAGCACGATAGCACGACACAACATGACATTGGATTCAGGTGAGTGGAGAGAGCCAAGATAATGGTCTTTTCACAACAACCAAAACAAGACAATGCAATATAACATGTGAACATATTTAACACAAAACGATATAGAAACAAATTGAAATACAAAGCAATAAAGAGCAAAGTGACTAGCTCTTGCCTTATCACTCAAATACATGGTCTAGGTGGAACATATGCTCGGCCCTATTGGTGGAAATTGACTTGGGTATGCATCATATATGCACGACAACCTGGAGATGAAGTATAGGGGTTACAACATGAAGACGCCATAGGGTCAAGGCCAAAGGAGTGGGTTTGGTCACATGTAGGCTCGACTATGCCAACATATGGGCTCAGCCCAGGCTAGTACAGGTCTGGACATGTCAGGTGGGGCTGGAGATGTAGCTAGAAGGGGTGTAGCTGTTGGTGGTGGTGGCTAGAGGAGTGGCTGAAGTGATGTGAGGGGTGGTGCAAATATTGGCTTGGCTAGGCAAATTTGTTGGAGTTTTTGCATAAAGTTGTGGTGATGGCTTCATAAGGACGCACAACTAGGTCGTGGTCAGTGGAGGAGGAGGAGGTGCTTCTGTAGATGGTGGTGGTGATGGTGATGTGGTGGTGAAAGGGTAGTGGACGAGCAAAGTTGAAGAGGAGCAAGGCAAAATAACAATGAAAAGAAGAAGAGAAAAGGAGAGAAAGGGAAGAAGCCATTGCCATGTTTTTTTCCTCTTGCCATGAGTTTTGAGGATGAGAAGAAATGTTTTCACGTGAAAAATGAGAAGGAAACACACAGCAATGACAAAGAGAAGTGTACGGTCAAAAACTAGGAATGAAAAGGCAATTGGAAATTGAAAAGGCAAGTGTATGAAAAGTCAATGGAAAATGAAAGGTTTTTCACTATTGAAATTTCTATTTTCTTTTAAATCAAAATAAACTAATGAAATTCAGTAAATAAAAATAAAAAGCTGAAAAAAATAAAATGAAAAAGAAAATAAATAAATATTTTAAGGAAAAATAAAAATAAATAAAGAAAATAGCTTAATAATTGAAACTAGAATTTAAAAATTGAAAACAATACACAATTAACATTTGAAAATTATAACAACACTTTTAGAATGCTTTAAAAATAAATTAAATACATAACATGTCATGTTACACAAATTAGAACATGATTTGACAACCAAAAATATTATTTATATAAATTAAAATAAACAACATTGTTAAATAAATCAATTTATACACAATATTGTAGAAAGCATAACTTTCACAATATTAATCGGATTTCAACGAAACGAAAAGCTGTATTTTTGAAATTTAATTTACTTTCATAATAAAAGATAAAATTGAAAAATTAAAAATTTTAAATTTTAAATTTAAAAGTCAAAGTTTGACAAATTGACCAAAATCCACATTTTCGGAAAATATTCTATTTATTCATGTTTGGAAATTATAATTCACATCAAAATCAAAATTGATATTTAAAATAACAAAGTTTATTCATTTTAATAAATAAAATAAAGTTTTTAAATCAGAAATTCAATTAAAGAAATTAAAATATACAATTAAAAATAATCACAAAATACATGGTTGTTACACTCTCCCCCACTCAAAACTTTTCGTCCCCGAAAAGGAATGAGGTACGGAAAAGCACAGAAAAAGATAGAATGAAATAGGATTAAGACAAGATGACAAGAAAATTGAATTATACCTGATAACCGTTGTTTAGGTAAGTTTAGCAAGGTGGAGATGATCTTCCTAAGGTCCTCCAGAATCAAGAACACAAGCACGAAAAAGATCTTCTAGAATCTGATTCACCCTTTCCGTTTGACCGTCGGTCTATGGATGGTAAGCAGTGTTCAGATTCAAAATGAGTACCAAAGATTATCAAAGATTAAAGAAAGATTTCTAAACAGACAGGTATAAGCAATAGCCTCCCCATTCTGTAGCAAAATAAGGGAAATAAGGACAACCAAAAGATAGTTTGAAAAACAAAATAAGATAATAGATGTGAAACCCTAAAAATTTCAACTTAAATTAATAATTAATCTTACATAAGTTAAATAAATCTTAACCATTTCTAATTTCATTATCTTATCATCAAATTATCTTAAATTAACAATCTCTACAATCATGGATTTGAAAAAAAAATCATTTATTATACTCATAATGTACTCAATACATTTAATTCTTCTTTATTCCTAATTAAAAATTTAATTTATTCCTTTCAATATATTTTACCACCTATGTAAAATATATTTATACTTATTATAACTGCTTTAATTTATTCTTAGTTCCTTTAACATCATTTTATATTGTAAATTATTCCATTACCTTTTTTTATTTACCTCTGTTAATCTTTTTATAACTAAAATATAAGTGTATAACATTTATTATAAACACTCGAATTTTATTTATAAAATCTTTTCATACTGTATATTATCCAATTACATATTCAACTACTGTATAATTTAGGTAAGTTGTATTGGAATGAAATTGTGTATTATACAAATAAAACTTTCTAATTTAATCATTTCAAGCTTGAATATTTATTCAAATCTTGAAATTATACTTGAAATTATCCTTCAAGATAAAATTTAGGAATTAAATTTCTGATAAATTTCAAACTACTTAGAGATAAATAAATGCACATATACTATATATATATCCATTCGAATTTAAATCATATATCAGCATATGTTATAAATCCAATCTTATTTTAGAAATTCAAATCAATTAAATTCCTCGAAACAAAACTGTAGCAAGACTACAGAATGGTCTCTTTACTTCGAAACTCGAAAATAAATATCGATGATGCTGTAGTCATCACCGAAGTTATTTCCCAGCGACAAAGAGAAGAGCGCTAATTTTAAACTTTAAAATTCTTTGGAAACAAATTTCTATTCGAAAATACTTTAAATAGTATATCCTTTTAAAACTTTAAATACAGGGTTTGAAATCCATCAAAAATTAAATTCTCAAATTCTTGTTTTTAAATTCATTTGAAATTTCTAAATAAATTTATAACCATGTTTAATAGTTCAATTATTTATATATGAAACTAGAGATAATGATATATAAAATCAAATATTATTTCTTAACAACCAATTCAATAAAATCCAGAAAAATTTTATAATATAGTTACAAAATTTATTTCATTACTTAATTTGAAAAACCATATTGTGTCAGTTTGCTATGTTCAAGTGTTTTGAAAATCTTATCGATAACGTTGATCAGACGAATCGATCAGAAACCCAAATCACATCAACAACTCAAACAACACAATATATAAAACATTTTAAATATTAGTTTACAAATACACTTCATGAATGATTTGAAGATAAGTTGGAAACAAAGATGAGATGAATAACGGAATAGGAAGATGGATAAGCTTATATAAATCACGGGCAACCCTAACCGGTCAACCATGAGTTAAAGAATAAGATCGATGTGGATTTTCTAGGGTAAATCTACATTAAGTCTTAAGATAGAGAATTTGAGATAATAAGAGATACTAGCATCTAAACCGAGGATATAAAATCTCTGGTGAATCGATGTTGTTGTAAAGGAGTTTCACTCCTTTACAGATATATTTGAGATTGGCGAGACCGCCAACACATTATAAAGGTCATTCGAAGTGGAGTTATAGGATACTCCAAAATCGAAAGAAGATGAATAGTATGGGACACGAATGGATTTTGGAACCACAGGAAACGTTCCAAAATTCAAAGGGATCGAGTCAAAAAGGACGAGATTCAAACTTGAATGAAAGTGATTCTTTAAATATATTTACCATACATGCTGAGTTTTGCCTAGAGCTGCCAAAGCTCTATTACCAAATGTAACGGCCCGATATTTTCAACCATTCGCATCCGCACATGTCGGACTTGAATTTCTCAGAAAACGGCATTGTAAATAAAATTTGGCAAATCTCAGAATATACAGTAAATAAATAATCACAGATCACAAACACAGAGTAAATAATAATGCAGCGGAAGTAAAAGAAATAGTAGTTCATGAAGCTACTATATAAATATAAGATACATCAGTGTTTAAACAAGATACAACAGAAGAGTAACAAGATACATCAGGTACAAGTCAAAATACATCACTGGAAACACTGGATACAGAAAGAAAAATAGATGGCTGGATCGATCTTCAAGCAAAGCTCCAACTCTGAAGGTGAATCTTTAATGCTGAATCACTCAGTCTGACTCGAGCGTAAAGCAAAACACAAAACACTCGAGTCAGGACATGAATACTTATGAACTGTAAATCAACTCAAGTGAACAGTAACAAAATGCATCAGTAACTTAAAGGATGCTTGGGATCGCCTATCCTTTAAGGATCCGTTAAACTATTTACTATGTAGTAATATTGCGCTATTATAATAATGTCTACAATAAAATAAACTTACTTCAAAATAGCGTTAAGGGGTTGCCCATATAGCCCTTGACACAAAATAATGCCAATAATCTATACAGTACCTGCATATCTCCTGATTGGGAGACTATGAGAAGATACTCCATAGGTACGACACAAATAGAAACTCGTAGTAAGGCTCGATGTGGTAGGTGACACGACACACAAGGCAATGCCAAGGTAGATATACCAATTACGCACACGGGCTGGCGGTAACGTAGCAACCACTACGCCCACCTCGGAACACACTCTCAATCAAAATCGGAGGATGGCCATCAAATCACCCACAAGTAAGAGTATAGTATCGAAGAAGTGCGTCCGACCAGAGGAGCTACCCCTTTTGGCCCGAGATCGCTCCTGTTTTAGCCACCTTATGCCAACTCACGGGAGTTGGGTCCACATAATATACCTCAAGGATGTCGCCACCATCCTACTTCATTCTAGAATCTCCACTGCGTACACGGTTGTTATAGTGGTTTTCGGAGTTGGCAGAGAGTATGACAACTTTCGATCCTGGTCTCTTTAACAACCAATCGTTATTATAACGCCGTTGTCATTTCAAAATAGTTTATACTTCAAAAAGATCAAATTATTTCATTTCAAAACTATATTCCTTTCAAATAGTTTATACTTCGAAACCAAAACCATTTTATTTTAAAACTATATTCAAATCAATACGATATCATTTCCATTTCAAACATGTATTCACCTTTCAAAAATCGTAATACTTTTAAAGCTATAACTCTTTCGAAACCAAAATACTTGAAATCATTACACTTTGAAAATCATAACATTTCGAAATCATACATTTGAAATCATGAAATATTCCTTTAATTCTTTACATTTCACAAATTATTCAATTAAACCCAAATTTTCAAATTTCCAATTTAATTCAATTCAAACCATCAGTTTCAATTCAAATCAGTTTCCCAACAAACCATTTCAAATCTTATAAATTTCAAATACAGATTTGATCCACAAAAATAAACTATTAAAATTTTAATATATTTCAAAGCTTTAATATACCATATTTCAAAACCAAATTTTATAATTTCACATATATCAATTTAACTTCATTATTACTTAGTTTTGAAATATTCATTTCATAATTCCAATACTTTCGTACAAATATAACTTCAATATTCATTTATCATATAGATCAAAATCAAATATCATTCCAAATTCACATTCTTTATCAAAATAAAGATTATGTCATTCAAATCCATTTCAAAATCATTTCCTTTCCAAATCCATTATAAATTCATTATCATTCCTTAATTCAAATATTCCATTTAAATACATTTTAAAAATCAAATATGTCATTCATTTATTATTTCAAATATCATTACAAAACACATTTCAAAATTTCATTCAAAAATTCATTTATCTCATTTCATTTCATTCAAATTAACACATAACCAAGTAAACCTTATTTAAATTCAAATTCAATTTAAATTCCTTAAAAATTAAAATTTAAATATTAAAACATTTATTCAAACTCCTAAAATTTCATAAATAATCAATTCCAAAAGTTAAGTCATTTAACACCTTAAAATATAACTCAAATAGTGTTAAAATCTATAGTATTTCGAACACTGTCAAAATATAGCAGCGACAACATTTATAAAGTGCTATCGTAGCTTATAGTTTTCAAAATAGTTTAGTTTAGGAACAACGACATTTATAAAATACCATAATAGATATTTAGTTATTACAACATAGTTAAATTCGAAAACAATGGCATTTAAAAATGCTGTCATAAGACTACAACATTTTGGAAATGCTATTAATAAAATTCCAAATTTTATTTTAACTTTTCAAAAACAATAAAACTTCAATTTTAGCAAATTTTAATCTTATAAATAATATTTTTAGGCTTCTAAAATTTCACATTTAAATCAATTTAACATATGATTTATCACAATAAAATTTTATAATTGAATATCAAAATTTAAAAGCTCAATTCATTTGTTAAGTCAAATTCACTGTTTATTAACTTATAAATTAGATAAAACTTAACATTTTACTTTAAATATCATTTCAAAACTTTAAATTAAATTTCCATTATTTATTTACATTTAAAAAAATATAATTTAAAGTCAAAAATCACATTTACTTCAAATTTACATATTTAAATTCACAAATTCAAAACTAAATATTTATCCTTCTCAAAACTATAAAATATATATTTTTAAATCAAATTTCATACTTTAAAAATACATATATTAATAAAAATCATTTATAAATATACCAAGGGGTCTGTATTTTATTTTCTAACCTAGGTCAAGTGATACAAATATATATCATTTCAATCCGCAATTTAAAAAGAAAATCGGGTTCTATCATTTCAAACCCGCAATCCCAAGTCAAATAAAATATAATTAAAATCGTTCTGGCCTATCATTTCAGCGCACCAATATTTCCCTATTCTAAAGTCCGTTCGGGTATGTATCATTTCAACCTATAGTGATTCTATTCTAACAGGGAACTTGCAGTGTGAATATATGCATAAACAATATAAACGATGTCAATGTCACAATATATTGTCATGTATCAGATGTCATGTGATAATTAACAGAGTTAACATGGTAATAACAAGGCATAACATATCATATAATCATCATTAACTTGCATAAACATTTAAATTACCAAACACTTGTCATCAATTCACTAGTTCATAAGTAAACGTGTCAGAGTGAGAAAGGCTCACCTTTTCAAGCTGGAGTTAGCAAATCAAAACACACCGAATAGATTCCAGAAAGCACGATAGCGTGACACAGCATGACATTAGATTCAAGTGAGTGGAGAGAGCCAATATAATAATCCTGTCACAACAACCAAAACAATACAATGCAATATAACATATGAATATATTTAACACAAAACGATATAGAAACAAATTGAAATACAAAGCAATAAAGAGCAAAGTGACTTGACCTTGCCTTATCACTTAAATGCATGGTCTAGGTGGAACATGTGCTCGGCCATATTTGTGGCAATTGACTTGAATATGCATCACATATGCACGACAACATGGATATGAAGTATAGGGGTTACAACATGAAGAAGTCATAGGGTCAAGGCCTAAGGAGTGGGTTTGGTCGCATGTAGGCTCGGTTATGCCATCATATGGGCTCGGCCCAGGCTAGTTGTAACGACCCGTATTTTTACGGATCGAAAGATTGTAAAACTGTCGACATTAAGTCGTTGATGTTGTTAAGTCGTTTAGAGTATGAGTCGACCAAAGTTTAAGTCGTGTCAAGTTATCTCGTATGGTGCTTAGGTCGTATGAGAGTTAGGTTGAGTGGAGCGACCTATAGAAGTAACGACTTAAGTATGATTGGGCGATTTAATGGATTTGAGTTGAGCGACTTATAGGTTTGGAACGACCTAGGAGTTAGATCGTGTAGGGGTTAAGTCGTATAGGAGATAGATCGTGTGGAAGTTAGGTCGGTTGAGCGACCTAAGGTGTTGAGCGACCTAAGGTAGTGGAGCGACTTATGGTAGTTAGCGAGTTAGTGGCTAGCGGCTTAGGGATAGGTAGGTTGAAGCGAGTTAGCGACCTAGTGGTGAGTGCCGGGTTATAGTTAGATCGTGAGACGACCTAAGGTTGCAAGCGACTTAGGGTTAGGTCATAAGTCGCTGGGTCGTATGCGACCTATGGTGGTTTGCCGTGTGTAGTTAGGTCGCTGTAGTGGTTAGGTCGGCATCTCAGCTAAGTCGTAAGTCGCGCACGTGTGTTAAGGACTTAGGTCGTTAGGTCGAGGCACTGCATGTGTTGAGTCGTGCTTGTGTTGAGTCGCGCATAGGTTAAATCGTGAACTTGTTTGGTCATTGACTCGAGTCTGTAGGCCGCATGAGTGTTAAGTCGTGCGCGTGCTAAGCCGTGTGTGTGTGTTGTGTTGTTGGGTCGGTAGGGGGTGTTAGGTCGTTAGGTCGCGGCCGACCTAAGAGCGACCGACCTAAGTACGAACGACCCAATTTCCAGCCTATAAATAGAGGGGTTTGGTTCACTTTTTGGCACCGGATTTTGAAGCAACGAAGTGCTGCCATTTTGAGAGCTCGACTACAACACTTCTTCACTTCTTTTCTCCTCTCTAATCTAGTGATTCCTTCCATATAAATTGAAGATCAAATCGAAGATCCAAGAGCCAAAGTTGAAGATCTTCATCCAACAAAGAGAGATTTCATCGATTGAAGCGAGATTTTTCCGGATCAAGCTTAGATCTTTGCTGTCCAGATCTGGAGTTGGGTGTTTTTGAGGTGTTTAGGTGATTCGGTGAGTGGTAGTTATCTCTCACGTGGACCCAAGGGAGTATATTGGATTGGTGACTTGTTTATGTGTTAAAGATAGTGATTTCTTGCATTTTCCCTAAGTATGCATGTAGATCAATCATCTATGAAGTTTTGACACCTATTTTACTACATGTTAACTTATGCAAGTTTATTCATCAAGTTGTAGAGACATTTGCCTATTATTCATGCTTATTAGATTTGGACACTTTAATTACCAAATTGCCATTTCCTTGTATGATTGCTTATTAAACCTTGTTTGAATATTTGATTGCTTGGATTAATGATTGTCTTGATTGATTGTTTAGAGTTAGTTGATTTATGGTTGGATCTAGACAAGTATGGTCGAAAAGGATTCAAAAAGCTAAGGGAGAGGCTAAGGGATGAGAAAAGCTGCTCGTGGCATATGTAGCGGATGATGAAGCTCATATGGATGGATATGATGACGATGTTGTGATGGAGCTTTGCTATGTTAAGATGAGGCGAAGCATGATGTGATGTAGCCTTGGCATAATCCAGACGGGATCATTCCAAGCATGTTGATAACTCGAGGGATGGTTCGAGTTGGTTGATAATGGATTGCTCGAGAAGTAGCTTGGGCTAGTATGAGAATAGTCGTCGAGGAGGATGAGTAGGAGGCTTGGATTTCATTGTTGTTGAAGGTTCTAGTAAATTCAAAGCAAGAGTACATGGGATGCCCAAACGACTACAGGTAGGTGGTCGGGACACCCAAAAGACTACAGGTAGGTGGTCGAGTACTCTGGGCAGAGTAGGTAAGTCCTAGGCACGGGTCACGATGACGTGCGGAGTTTATCTAGAACCGGGGTTACCATTAGCCCTTGCCAGGCAGTCATTCAACTAACGGTGAATTCAAAGCAATGATAACGGTGATAGCCAGAGTCATGGATGTTTGGTTGTATCATCATTCGGCCTCAAGAGCGGTGTTTTCTGGGTGCTTATCTGATCTTGGTTTAGGCCTTGGGGGTTTGTATTTGGAAAACATCGACCTTGACTCGAGTGATAATTACTTTACTTAAATTGTCTGCTTTGCTATGCTTGTTTATGCTTAGTGGGTCTGGGGGCTATCACTGTAGAATGAGGTGTAGTGGGATGGTCAAGTTCCTATTCCTTTTATCCTTTATGCTCTTTTGGTATGTTTGGTAGTTAATTTACTGCTCACTAAGACTTTTGTCTGACTCAAGGTTTTATGTTCAACTCTTATTACCTTGGGATGTTCATCCATGTTGGGATGGGCAGACTAGGTAGCAGGTGACAGGTGTTGTTCTTGGCTATCAACGCTGTTGATGACGAAGACGAGCTGGAGGCTAGCATATTAGTTTTCTTACTATATGTACTGGATGTTCCGCTGCTTGTATATGTTGAGTGTTATGTAGTGAGGCTTGATGTATTAATTGTTCAGATGCTTGTGTCAAACCTTTATGAAGTCTATATTATGATATTCTGTTATGAGCTTCACTATATACATATATTTCTCTATTGTATTTTGTCCATGCGCTGTGAGTTGTACTTTAGAGTTTGCTGTTTTACCTTACCTTGACCATCGTCCATGGCTGCCTGGCACGCTCTTCAACGCACTATTTCCTTGTTTTGGTGCGGGAGTCATGGGCGGTCGTCACATTTGGTATCAAAGCTTTGGTTAATCGATTTTAGCAACGCTCGCCGACGTAACTACGTATGAGAGACGTAATTGTAATTTTGATGGATGATTACTATATATAATATAGTAGTTTAGAAGGATTTGAACTCCTTATGTAGTTGTTTCTCAAGGTGTTCTAAATCATTCCTTTTTGTAGATATTAAGGATGAGTCGAAGTGAGAGACAAGCTGCTAGGGAAAGCCGTGCTGTTGGGGGAGCTACTGACTATGCTGCAATGTTCGAAGCTATGATGACTTCGATCATGAGAAGGATACCAACCTCAGGACCGTCAGTAGATGTTGGAGTTCAAGTTCAAGCTCTAAGACCAGTGGATTTTTCTAAGTTGTGTAAAGACTATACTGCTCTTGGAGGGAAAGTTTTCTTGGGGACAGAATCAACCATAGAAGTTCAGAGATGGATTGATGCTTGTAGAAGCATTTTTGGTGACTTGGGAATCTAGGTGCAACTAAGAGGAAGCTTGCATCGAGACAGCTTCAGGGAAGAGCTGCTGATTGGTGGGGTTCTATCACTATTGATACTCCGGAGGAAGAGATTACTTGGGAGCAATTCCAGGTTAGATTTGAAGCTAAGTTCATTTCTACGGCTCAGAAATCTGTTTTGTTTAAGAAGTTTGTGGAGCTCAAGCAAGGTGGGAGACCAGTTCTTGAGTATGTTTCTGAGTTTGAAGCTTTGTCCAAGTATGCTCGATCGTATATTGAATCTCCCTATCAGAAGAATGAGAAGTTTGTGACAGGCTTGGACACTTATCTTGGGAGGCAGTTAGTGGATCATCTGGACGATCCATTTGAGAAGCTTGTGGAGAAAGCTCTTAGGCACGAGAGTTTGTTTCCTAAGGAAGGGTCTGTTGTTGCTGTGACCAAGGAAGAGTCCAAACCACAGTAGGGTGGAAACAAGAAGAGGAAGCGGCAACAGCAGAAGGGTAAGAATGGCCAGAAGAAGCCAAAGGGCGAAGTGACCTGCTACAACTGCCAGCAGAAGGGTCATCTCTCCAAAGATTGTAGGAACCCCAAGGTACCAGGAAAGTGTTACAACTGTGATAAGCTGGGACATATCAAGAAGGACTGTCCAGAACCGAGGAAAGATAAGCAGATTGTGCAAGCTTATGCTTTGGGGGCTATTTCATCATCTTCGAAAGCTCCTACTGCGGAAGAAAAGGGGAAGAGTGTGGTGGTTGAAGGTACTCTTTCCATTTGTGGTGTTCCAGTTAGAGTGTTGTTTGATACTGGAGCGTCACATTCATTTGTTTGTAATGATCTGGTAGACCGGTAGGGTTTGGAACCGGATATTGTTGATAGATCATTGGTTGTGACTAATCCAGTAGGGGGTTCGTCATGTTTGTGTATGGTATGCCGTGGTCTAGTTGTATCGAGTCATGATTGCTCTTTTGTTTGGGATTGCTTTGTTCTGAACTTTGCGGGGTTCGGAATTATTTTGGGTATGGACTGGCTAAGGAAGTATGCGGCAAGGATTGGTTGTGAGAGGCTGGAGGTGACAGTCGGGAATGTGGAAGGACGAAAGGTTGTGATACGATGTAAGCATGAAGAAGGTGTCTTCATGAGCTTCATATATTTGTTGGTTGTTCCACGGGATGGACTGTCATCGATGCCGGTTGTGAATGGATTTGAGGACGTCTTTGACGAGGTCAAAGGGTTACCGCCGCATAGGGAGATCGAGTTTCGTATCGATCTAGTTGAGGGAGCCAGACCTGTTGTGATGTCTCTTAGGCGAATGGCGCCTAGGGAACAACAAGAGTTGAAGGTGCAAGTTGATGACCTTTTGCAGAAAGGATTCATTCAGCGTAGTGTGTCTGAATGGGGTGCACCAGTTGTGTTTGCAACCAAAGCGTATGGATCGTTGAGGTTGTGTGTGGATTATCGTGAGCTGAATAAAGTGACTAAAAAGAACAAGTATCCATTGCCGAGTATAGATGACTTGTTTGATCAGCTTCACGAAGCTAAGGTGTTTTCTCAGATGGATTTGGCAACGAGATTTCACCAGTTGAGAGTGGCAAAGGATAGTGTGCCGAAGACTGCTTTCAGGACACCATCCGATTTTTATGAGTGGCTGGTAATGCCGTTTGGATTGACCAATGCACCAGCATATTTTGTGGATCTTATGAATAGGGTGTTCAGAGATCAGTTGAACAAGTTTGTACTTGTGTTGGTGGATGATATTTTCGTTTACTCCAGAAATGAAGAGGAACACAAGACACACTTGCGGATTGTTTTGGAAATCTTGCGGAAACATCAGCTGAAGGCTAAGTTTTCGAAGTGTCACTTCTGGAAGAGTGAAGTGAGGTTCTTAGGTCATGTTATCTCTGAAAATGGAATAGCGGTTGATCCCACTAAGGTGGCAGCGATCCAGGATTGGGTTAGACCTAAGAGTGCATCTGATGTGAGAAGTTTTCTCGGATTAGCAGGATATTATCGTCGGTTTATCAAAGACTTTTCCAAGATAGCTGCACCATTAACAGGATTGACGAAAAAGAAACAAGTGTTCAGATGGGATGCTAAATGTGAGCAAGCTTTCGGAATCCTGAAAGAGCGACTGACAAGTGCTCCTGTTTTGACTATTCCAAGTGGGAATGATGAGATGGTGGTTTACACCGATGCATGTGGTACTGGACTTGGAGCAGTGCTAATGCAGAAGGATAAAGTTGTTGCATATGCAAGTCGACAACTAAAGCCACATGAAAGGAATTATCTGACTCATGATTTGGAGTTAGCGGCGATTGTATTTGCTCTGAAGATGTGGAGACATTACCTACTGGGAGTTCGATTTGAGTTGTTTACAGATCATAAGTCGTTGAAGTATCTGTTCTTCCAAAAGGATTTGAATCTTCGACAGCAACGATGGCTAGAGTTCTTAGCATCATATGATTTTGGTATAGCCTATACTCCGGGAAAAGGTAACGCAGTGGCAGATGCGTTAAGTCGAAGACATGCAGGATTGGGAGCAATGTTTTTAGAATGGAAGAGCCTTGAGTATTTGGCTGGATTTGACTTCAGGCCTAGATGTGAATTGGAACCTGAAATGTTGGCAAACTTATCGATAAGACCTACTCTAGTGGAAAGAATTGGCGAGAGCCAAAAGCGAGACGATAAGCTTGTCAAGATTATCCGAGATTTGGAATCTGGATCAGACCCAGAGAAGGGTAAAGGATTTGAAGTCAATCGAGAGGGTTGGCTTCGGAAACAAGGACGACTAGTTGTTCCCGATATAGATGAATTGAGAGATGAAGTTCTAAAGGAAAGTCATCACTCGAAGTTGACAATTCATCCAGGTGGAAATAAGATGTATCGGGATATGAAGAGAACCTATTACTGGGAAGGTATGAAGAAGGATGTTGGAAATTTTATTTCCAAGTGCATGAATTGCCAGTTGGTAAAAGCTGAACAGAAGAAGCCAAGTGGATTGCTTCAACCATTAGAAGTTCCTACATGGAAGTGGGAGCAAATATCAATGGATTTTATCGATGGTCTACCTAGAACCAGAACAGGAAATGAAGGGATTTGGGTCATCGTAGATCGTTTGACTAAGAGTGCAAGATTCATTCCTGTTCGATCAACTAGGACTGCATCGAAATTGGCTGAGTTGTATGTTAAATGGATAGTTCGATTCCATGGTATTCCGAAGAGTATAGTGAGTGATCGAGACCCGTTGTTCACTAGTGGATTTTGGAAGAGCTTCCAAGAAGTTTTGGGAACCGAGCTGTGTTTGAGTACAGCTTATCATCCCCAAACGGATGGTCAGACCGAAAGAGTCAACCGAGTTTTGGAAGATCTACTCAGAGCATGTGTTTTGGATTTCGGAGGATCATGGGAAGATCATCTTCATTTGGTGGAATTTTCATATAATAACCGTTGCCAGACAAGTATTGGTATGGCACCGTATGAAGCATTGTATGGAAGACCGTGTAACTCTCCGACATGTTGGTTGGAAACTGGAGAAAAGCTGATACTTGGGCCCGAAATGATTCGACAGACTTCGGATTGCATAGAGATCATTCGGCGACGAATGAAGGCAGCCCAAGACCGTCAGAAAAGTTACGCCGACAAGCGTCGTAAGGATTTGGAATTCAACGTGGGTAATATGGTTTTTGTGAAGATCTCTCCACTGAAGAATGTTATTCGATTTGGGAAGAAAGGAAAGTTAACTCCGAGATTTGTTGGACCATTCCCGATCATCGAGCGAATTGGAAAGCTCGCCTATAGATTGGAGTTACCAGAAAAGATGTCGGGCGTGCACAATGTTTTTCATATATCGTATCTACGGAGATATGTGCACGACCCAAGTACGGTAGTTTCTGCTGATGGCTATGAAGATTTAGAGGTTGATCCAGTTGTTACGAGACCTCGTAAGCCGCTTCGTGTTGTTGAAACCGACATGAAACAGCTTAGAAGGAAGGTAGTCAAGTTGCTTAAGGTACAATAGAGTGATGATGTTAACGACTGTACATGGGAGGAGGAAAAGAGGATGAAGGCAGCTCATCCTGAACTCTTCGAGGTATGGCCCTAAGGTGTCGTGACATCTCATGAATTTGTAACTTGTTCTAGTCTTAAAATTCTACATGCTAGGTTAGTAATTGGATGCATGGGTTATTGATTGCTATGGATGGTAGGCATGCAGAATAGTGATGATTGCTCTTGTTTGATTGGAATTTCGAGGGCGAAATTCCTAAGGGGGAGAGAATGTAACGACCCGTATTTTTACGGATCGAAAGATCGTAAAAGTGTCGACATTAAGTCGTTGATGTTGTTAAGTCGTTTAGAGTATGAGTCGACCAAAGTTTAAGTCGTGTCAAGTTATCTCGTATGGTACTTAGGTCGTATGAAAGTTAGGTTGAGTGGAGCGACCTATAGAAGTAACGACTTAAGTATGATTGGGCGAG
Source organism: Allium cepa (assembly GCA_030765085.1). Taxonomy (NCBI): domain Eukaryota; kingdom Viridiplantae; phylum Streptophyta; class Magnoliopsida; order Asparagales; family Amaryllidaceae; genus Allium; species Allium cepa. The sequence goes on along the minus strand of CM060928.1, from coordinate 407,709,388 downwards.
TTAAGGGATTTGAGTTGAGCGACTTATAGGTTTGGAACGACCTAGGAGTTAGATCGTGTAGGGGTTAAGTCGTATAGGAGATAGGTCGTGTGGAAGTTAGGTCGGTTGAGCGACCTAAGGTGTTGAGCGACCTAAGGTAGTGGAGCGACTTATGGTAGTTAGCGAGTTAGCGGCTAGCGGCTTAGGGATAGGTCGGTTGAAGCGAGTTAGCGACCTAGTGGTGAGTGCCGGGTTATAGTTAGATCGTGAGACGACCTAAGGTTGCAAGCGACTTAGGGTTAGGTCGTAAGTCGCTGGGTCGTATGCGACCTATGGTGGTTTGCCGTGTGTAGTTAGGTCGCTGTAGTGGTTAGGTTGGCATCTCAGCTAAGTCGTAAGTCGCGCACGTGTGTTAAGGACTTAGGTCGTTAGGTCGAGGCACTGCATGTGTTGAGTCGTGCCTGTGTTGAGTCGCGCATAGGTTAAGTCGTGAACTTGTTTGGTCGTTGACTCGAGTCTGTAGGCTGCATGAGTGTTAAGTCGTGCGCGTGCTAAACCGTGTGTGTGTGTTATGTTGTTGGGTCGGCAGGGGGTGTTAGGTCGTTAGGTCGCGGCCGACCTAAGTGTGACCGACCTAAGTACGAACGACCCAATTTCCAGCCTATAAATAGAGGGGTTTGGTTCACTTTTTGGCACCGGATTTTGAAGCAACGAAGTGCTGCCATTTTGAGAGCTCGACTACAACACTTCTTCACTTCTTTTCTCCTCTCTAATCTAGTGATTCCTTCCATCTAAATTGAAGATCAAATCGAAGATCCAAGAGCCAAAGTTGAAGATCTTCATCCAACAAAGAGAGATTTCATCGATTGAAGCGAGATTTTTCCGAATCAAGCTTAGATCTTTGCTGTCCAGATCTGGAGTTGGGTGTTTTTGAGGTGTTTAGGTGATTTGGTGAGTGGTAGTTATCTCTCACGCGGACCCAAGGGAGTATATTGGATTGGTGACTTGTTTATGTGTTAAAGATAGTGATTTCTTGCATTTTCCCTATGTATGCATGTAGATCTATCATCTATGAAGTTTTGACACCTATTTTACTACATGTTAACTTATGAAAGTTTATTCATCAAGTTGTAGAGACATTTGCCTATTATTCATGCTTATTAGATTTGGACACTTTAATTACCAAATTGCCATTTCCTTGTATGATTGCTTATTAAACCTTGTTTGAATATTTGATTGCTTGGATTAATGATTGTCTTGATTGATTGTTTAGAGTTAGTTGATTTATGGTTAGATCTAGACAAGTATGGTCGAAAAGGATTCAAAAAGCTAAGGGAGAGGCTAAGGGATGAGAAAAGCTGCTCGTGGCATATGTAGCGGATGATGAAGCTCATATGGATGGATATGATGACGATGTTGTGATGGAGCTTTGCTATGTTAAGATGAGGCGAAGCATGATGTGATGTAGCCTTAGCATAATCCATACGGGATCATTCCAAGCATGTTGATAACTCGAGGGATGGTTCGAGTTTGTTGATAATGGATTGCTCTAGAAGTTGCTTGGGCTAGTACGAGAATAGTCGTCGAGGAGGATGAGTAGGAGGCTTGGATTTCATTGTTGTTGAAGGTTCTAGTAAATTCAAAGCAAGAGTACATGGGATGCCCAAACGACTACAGGTAGGTGGTCGGGACACCCAAAAGACTACATGTAGGTGGTCGAGTACTCTGGGCAGAGTAGGTAAGTCCTAGGCACGGGTCACGATGATGTGCGGAGTTTATCTAGAACCGGGGTTACCATTAGCCCTTGACAGGCGGTCATTCAACTAGCGGTGAATTCAAAGCAATGATAACGGTGATAGCCAGAGTCATGGATGTTTGGTTGTATAATCATTCAGCCTCAAGAGCGGTGTTTTCTGGGTACTTATCTGATCTTGGTTTAGGCCTTGGGGGTTTGTATTTGGAAAACATCAACCTTGACTCGAGTGATAATTACTTTACTTAAATTGTCTGCTTTGCTATGCTTGTTTATGCTTAGTGGGTCTGGGGGCTATCACTGTAGAATGAGGTGGAGCGGGATGGTCGAGTTCCTATTCCTTTTATCCTTTATGCTCTTTTGGTATGTTTGGTAGTTAATTTACTGCTCACTAAGACTGTTGTCTGACTCAAGGTTTTATGTTCAACTCTTATTACCTTGGGCTGTTCATCCATGTTGGGATGGGCAGACTAGGTAGCAGGTGACAGGTGCTGTTCTTGGCTACCAACGCTGTTGATGACGAAGACGAGCTGGAGGCTAGCATATTAGTTTTCTTACTATATGTACTGGATGTTCCGCTGCTTGTATATGTTGAGTGTTATGTAGTGAGGCTTGATGTATTAATTGTTCAGATGCTTGTATCAAACCTTTATGAAGTCTATATGATGATATTCTGTTATGAGCTTCACTATATACATATATTTCTCTATTGTATTTTGTCCATGCGCTGTGAGTTGTACGATAGAGTTTGCTGTTTTACCTTACCTTGACCATCGTCCATGGCTGCCTGGCACGCTCTTCAACGCACTATTTCCTTGTTTTGGTGCGGGAGTCATGAGCGGTCGTCACACTAGTACAGGTCTGGACGTGTCAGGTGGTGGCTAGAGATGTGGCTAGAGGGGTGTAGCTGCTGGTGGTGGCTAGAGGAGTTGCCGAAGTGATGTATGGAGGGGTGGTTCAAATATTGGCTTGGCTAGGTAAATTTGTTGAAGTTTTTGCATAAAGTTGTGGTGATGGCTTCATAAGGATGCACGACCAGGTCATGGTCAGTGGAGGAGGAGGAGCCGCTGCTATAGATGGCGGTGGTGATGTGGTGGTGAAAGGGCAGTGGCCGAGCAAAGTTGTAGAGGAGAAAAGCCAAAATAACAATGAAAAGAAGAAGGCTTTGCCAAAAAACAATGAAAAGAAGAAGAGAAAAGGAGAGAAAGGGAAGAAGCCATTGCCATGTTTTTTCTCTTGCCGTGAGTATTGAGGATGAGAAGAAATGTTTTCACGTGAAAAATGGAAAGGAAACACATGGCAATGACAAAGAGAAGTGTACGGTCAAAAACTAGGAATGAAACAGCAATTGGAAATTGAAAAGGCAAGTTATGAAAAGTCGATGGAAAATGAAAGGTTTTTGACTATTGAAATTTCTATTTTCTTTTAAATCAAAATAAAATAATAAAATTCAGTAAATAAAAATAAAAATCTTAACGAAATAAAATGAAAAAGAAAATAAATAAATATTTTAAGGAAAAATAAAAAAATAAAGAAAATAGTTTAATAATAGAAACTAGAATTTAAAAATTGAAAACAATATACAATTAGCATTTGAAAATTATAACAACACTTATAAAATGTTTTAAAATAAAATAAATACATAATATGTCATGTTACACAAATTAGAACACGATTTGACAACCAAAAATATTATTTATATAAATTAAAATAAACAATATTGTTAAATAAATTAATTTACACACAATATCGTAAAAGCATAACTTTTACAATATTAATCGGATTTCAATGAAACGAAAAGCTGTATTCTTGAAATTTAATTTACTTTCATAATAAAATATAAAATTAAAAAATTAAAATATTTAAATTTTAAATTTAAAAGTCAAAGTTTGACCAAATTGATCAAAATCCACACTTTCGGAAAATATTCTATTTATTCATGTTTGGAAATTACACATCAAAATAAAAATTGATATTTAAAATAACCAAATTTATTCATTTTAATAAATAAAATAAAGTTTTTAAATCCGAAATTCAATTAAAGAAATTAAAATATACAATTAAAAATAATCACAAAATACAGGGTTGTTACAATCTACACACCAAATTGACATGAAACTTGGAGCACAAGATAACTATGGAGCACCCCTATAGGGATGGCACATCATTTGGAGCAAGTTGGAGGGATCGGTCCCTATCCTTCTATAGGGATCGGCTATAATTAGCCTTCGTAGCATATTGTAACCAAAATCGATTTTCAACTCCAGTTCTACTGATCCTATTGGCATGAAACTTGGAAGCTGTACATAATACAACATGGAGAAGCTCCTCTGGGGATTGCATGTTGTTTGGAGGAGTTTGGAGGGATCGGCCCCTATCCCTCCAAAGGGATCGGCATAAGTCAGAATGTATGCAGCACCACTTCATGGAAAACATGATATCCCATAAACCGTAAGTCAGAATTGCACGAAATTTGAAGGGCTAGTAGCTAAAATCTTAGGGAACCATCTAGAGGGATCAAAAAAAAAATAGATATTAGTAGGGATCCCAATTGTAGGCCCCAATGATCTTGAAAATTCTTGTGAGACCTCGTCATGGCCTGGAGGTTCTTCTACCGAAATTTCAGCTCAATCCATGCATATCTTCCCCTGTAAATATAGCAGGAATGGCGTCGTAAAAGGGATCTTCTTTCAGATTCACTTTATCTTCTACCTAGCCGATACTCTGCCAATTTCAGTCTTGAATTTCATGGATTTGTAACTATAATCAGTAGTATAAACTAATAAAAGGAAAATCTTTGGAGTGAACATAGGCTGGAGTTAGCCGCACCACTATAAATCTGTGTCTCTATTTAATTGCTTTCTGATTGTTTTAATTTTGTTTTTTTTATTTATTTCTCTTCCTATCTCCATGATTGGATTGGCTATTGGTGCTTTTACATAATTGGGTGTTGGTGACCAATTTTGATACCAACATATATATTTTAGCTAAGAAGTAAAAATATGGCCGAAAATCGAATTTCGAATCCATAACGGTTGAACCAAACGAAGTTGTGCAACGTTATATGTTATATGTGACATACATGTGCACATATACATATATAGACATCCATGTACACATACATACACATTAGAATTACATTTACATTTACATTTACTAATGGAAAATAAAATTAGTATCATGATATTTATAAAGGAGGAAATCTAAGCTAATGATAACATATCTCCCTTAAGTCAACTTGATACATGCCTTACAAGCTAAGGGAAGTGATGGAGATGACATGGAGAGGGGTGGGAATATGCGGTTGAAGCACATGGAGGGTGTGGTAGTGGTGATGAGGTGGAAATAAGATGTGATGTTTGGTGAAAATATTGATACCATGCTGTAACGCCCCACCCGGAGACCCACCTTAGCAAAGAGAATTAACAAGTAATTCTGTCTACTAAAGCGGAGCATAGGGCTGGTTAAGGGCAACCATCTATAATTTTGTCTTAAACATCTATTGAATACGTCGATAAATGCAATATAATTTATTTTTCAACTCAACTGGATCGACATACCCAGTAAATGCTTAATCCAAAACTATATATGCCTAATGGATATATCAGAACAAAATACAATAACTGAATGTAAATCACATCACAGAACAGTAACCAACATCATATATATAAATATACACGGATACACATTCAGTACATGACAATATGAATACAATAATGATGGTACACGACCACACCATATACATCGACTCAAATGTAAAAACATCAGAGTATGCAGAAGAAATAAACTACTCAAGGAAAAGAAGAGCTGATATCTAACATCAACTTCAAGCTAAGCCCAATAGATGATACCTGAAACAACTCGGTCTGACCCGAGTGAAATTTTTTTCCTATAAATGCAAGGCATACCTCTTCACTATCTTTAGCAGTTCCTTCTCTATTTTCCTAAGCTTTCTTCATCTTCATTAGTGACTTCCATGGCCAATCAGTAAAAGTCAAAAATAGATTCGAAGTTCTGCCAAAATAAGTCATGATATATAAATAGATACACCACTTCGAGTTTGAAGCCGAGTTAGTAATCTCCTCTTCGTTTTCCACCTAGGATGAGCCCATATAAGCACTCATCCACCATTACAAGCCCAAGGTCGGACCTTCCTAAGAGTTCCAGAGCAGGATTCATAAGCTCCAATACAGGAATAGCGGAGCTATAGTCGATTTCATAGCATTTAAAGTTAGATCGGAAAAGCTATTATGTGAGAAACATTACTTGTTAATTTTATAAATCATGTAATGAGATAATATGTTTGCTACAAGTGTTTTTATCTTTGATCGTCATGTTTTGGATCCGATAATATATTTGCTTCGTTGTAGAAATAATTCATGGTAAATACACGTCAAATTTACACAAAGCGAATACTTCCCATTATGAATTATAAAAGTGGTACAACATAGTTAAACCTCTTTAAACACGAATAAAAATGGCTTAAAATGGTTTATAAATTTTTTATAAACATTAAAACTCATTTCGGCAAAGTTTTGAAATGATATGAAAAATGAATCAAATTTGAGCGCGTCGCGTAACGACTGTTCACGATTTTACGCTGTAAGAGTTCAATCAATATATAGAGTGGAATATAGCTCGGAATTATTTGAAACAAGAATTTTTCAAACTCTTCTAGTTAAGTTTCCAAATGAAGGAGAAAAATCAAGGTTTCATTCAATAAAATTTGAGATATGTCCAAATCAAGATTTTGAAAACATCGTGTTTTGGCAGTTCGAAAACCAAATATCAAATTCTTATTAAATGGATATTTTAATCTTTAAAAATATGAAATAGATTTTAAAAAATGAGTTGAAATATTTTAAAAGAGTTTTAATGGAAAATTTTGAAATTAAACAGTTATAAAATGGGATTTGTTAAAGCGCTTAAAAGCACTATTCGTTGGCAATTTAACAAATGAGTTTGGAAATTTCCGAAATAAGATTTAAACTTGGGTTTTTTTCTTTCCAAATCTTTTTGAAATGTTTTTAAAATGATAAACCAAATACTTTTAAGAGTTTAGAGTCAATCAAATAACTTGACCACCTTATGAGTGATAGAGAGGTAGTCTATAGGCTTGAGTTTGGAGAACCAATTTTTTGCTCTCTCTAGCTATTCGAACTGACCCAATGGAGGGGATAACTGATTTGATTTACTTAGACCGCATTTTCTTAAGATAAAATAAATGTGATTTGTAGTTTTCCAAAAGTTAGACAAGATTTAAAATAGGATTTTGGTTGTTAAAGAAAATATTCTAGTTAAACTCTATATTAAATTCCGAGGAGGGAACTCGTACTATCCATATGAATTTAAAAAGTGATTTCACCGTTATTCAATAAATAGCACATGTTGAATATGGAATTGAGTACCATTAATCTAAAATCTATAAATCCTTTTTAATTGATACTAAGTGATTTGGGTTTACAATAAACGATGTATTAAATAACATTGTTTTAATCCTTTAAAAGATATGTTTCGGAAATAAGTAATCTCTATTGAGATAGAAAATGTGCCAACGAGTACATATGCATGTCCAAGTGGACCTGTATATAATTGCAACGTACATGCATTTATAGTTGCACCCGTGCAAGTAGATTTGGTAGCACCATAGTCAGCATAAATCGAATCTGAAGCAACGATCGGGAAGACATTTTTCGGCAAATATTTGCCATTGTTGCTGTGCAAAATATTTGCCACCTCGATGACAAATATTTAATGGACGGTGAAATATTTGCCACTGCTACATTGGCAAATATTTTCCCCTTCTACATTGGCAAATATTTGCCACACTTGCCACTGTTACAATGGCATTTTCCGCTGCTACAATTTCAAGTATTTGCCAGCCCGACAAATATTCAGGACATTATTTGTTTGACAAAAATTTTCCATTGTAGCTGTAGCAAATATTTTCCATGCTGTCAAATATTTGCCACCGTAAAAATTTATAAAAAAATTATTTAAAATATGTCACATATTGATCTTAATAGAAAGATAACAAAATTTGTGATTTATTGGTGAAAATGAAATCGAAATTCGATACATCTGCTGAGTGATATCACGTTGTAAATATTGTAAATTAACTTCTCACTATAGCATTTTTTTATTGGAAAAATTAAATTTTGAGTGGGTGAAAAAGGTAGGGGCAAACTGAAATTATGAGAGGAAATTCATTAAAACAGAAGGTGTGTTTTTTTGAAGAGAGGGAGGAAGTCAGCATTTTTCTGACATTTTTTAGAGTTCAAATAGAATTAGCCTTAATATAAAAAGGTTCAGAAATAATTCATCATTTTATTTTACTTAGATTATAAAAAAAGCTATGATAGCTTTTGGAATAAAATAAAGAGTTTTCGCTAGTATCTAACATTTTAATACATTAACCATCCATTTGTTCATTTAATATAGTAGTTTGCCACGTAATAGAAGTTGAAAAAGATCACATACAAACCATCTTAAGATAAAGTATGAAATACAAATTAAGTTAGATAACGATGATCATAATAAATCCACTATTTACTTTAATATTAGCAAACATTTCAGTTTCTATTGACTGGATTAAAACTGAATCCTACCAATTTGACCAAGCACGTTTTTATTTCAATGGCATTCTCTTGTAGATCAAACCAAGTAAGAACACTCATGTATAACTGTAAATGAATGTACCTAATGAAAGGATAACTCAAAACAGATCAACAAGCATGTAAAATATGATGTAAAACATGGGTTTTCACGTCACGGTGCTTGCATTACTATTTTGTAAATAAAGCGAGTCCATGCTACCTGTGAAACAATAAACAAACTAAAATAGTAACAAATAAGCTAAACATGATGAACCGAATTAAATAGTAATAAACAAAACCAGCTAGTTTGGATATTATCACCTGTCAGCAACAAACTAAAATAGTAAAGCAAGCATTTGTAGTAACTAAAATAGTAATGTAAGTATGTAAAATCATCATCTGTTAGTAACAAACAAACTAAAACATGATGAACTTCATTTGAGCAAAATAGATCATCGTTACCAAAGTAAAGTATAATTCAACCTTTAAAATTTCCAAGTACACCACCTGTTAGGATTAGAAAAATATAACATCCCAACGTGTAATGATAGTCGACTTCTAATCAATGGCCCGAAACCTCCTCCTCGTCTGCGAAGAACTAATTCGAACTCCGTGGAAAAACACCCAGTTTTGCTTGTTTAGTTCCCAGCACATTCAGATTAGTTCAGTATTGAATAGCCTCAATTTACTTTCAGAAGCAATTCAGATCAGATTGTCCAAATTAGTTGTCAATATTTAGTCGCTTTCCATTGCTCAGCTTTCTTGGACATCCATGCCTCGAGCTGCACTCATCATCAGCTTGCTCAGCTTATGCACTCATTTCATAGATCCTTCTTAATACTAGTGCATTCCTCACAAGTAACCATCTCTACCTTTCCTTTTCATCTCATGTGCAGTTCAAATTATGTAGGCTGTTCAAATTATGCACTTAGTTTAGTTGCTACATGTCCAGTTCAACTATATTGGTCAGTTTAACATTTGAGTGCTTCATTATGCTCTTCCTTTTCATGTATTCACATCATTCCTCATAAACTATACGAATACTCCCCATATATGCATTTCCCATATATGCACATGATTAATAAACTGAAAGATTTATGGCCAAGTTCAGGTGTGCCTAAGTTTGCTTGCAGATCTAGTTATTGTAGTAACCTATTTGATCTTCTTCAACTCTTGCTCTGTTATGTCATTAACTGTTATGACCATTTTAGATTAGATATGCACAAAAGGTCTTATTTCATTTCATAATATGCTATCCACTTCAGTATTTTAGAATTTTCTCTATCCAGATCTGCATTACGGACCAAGCACAGTAGTTCCACAGGGACATATTTCATTTTAGTGTTTCATGTCGTGATCACACGTTAGCTTCATTTCAACTTGATACATTCACTTTGTCTGCTTCAGCATTGGTCGTGTAAGCTACAGTTCATGTTCACATCAGGATGTAGCTCACTCACTTGTCAGATTGCAGCTGTTTCTGACAATACGTTTGCTCCCCATTTGCTTTCAATCCTACATGCATCAGGCTGCATCTTGCTGTGGTTCCAGCTCATTCTCACTCATCTCTCCCTAGTCTGTAACAGGTTGCATCTACAATCAGTTCAGTGTTGCATCATTTCAGTTTAAACCTCCAGCTCGGTTCATGAATAATGGCTACTTTAACTATATGGTCGTCTATAAGGGGATTGCTCAATGCATTTGGCCTGCTTCAGCTTCGTGGGTCAACTCCAATTCCATCAACTTAGTTTCATCAACCAAATGTCTTCTTCTGTTACATTCCTGAGTATGCACAATAGAATCCATTCATTCATAGAAAATTTCAGTTCAGTTGACATATAGTTAGATCAGTTTGGCTCTTTAGTTTCCTACTTATTTTATTGATAACAAATTTGTTTTCTCATTTGTAATATATTCTTATTTTTGGGTTTGTAATTCTTACTCAATCAGCACTTTGACAATCATTTGTTTTGTTGCGTCTTTGAACAACATAGACATTATTTAATTTCCATTGTGTTGCTGACTATCAAGCACCTCGACCAACTCCTATGTTAACTACTAATAAGTTGATATGAGTGTTCTCCTCAATTTAAGAACTACTCTTTCATCAGAAAAAGGTTAAGAAAAATATGGTAAAATTATCAATGTAATCTTCCTTTTTTTTTTACTTGTTTTAACTCATTCTTTTGTAAATCCTAATAGTTAAAACAACAGAATCTTAACAAATCAAAATTACATATGCAACAAAATAAGACATTAAATGGTAACAATTAGTTAAGAGATAATGGAATTGACTTGATAAGGACTGAATAGGAGCATAAAATAACTAATATAATGTATATCAATGATAAAACTCACGTTACTTTATTCAAAATCAGGTTAGTAACAATTAATATATAAACATAAACTAATTGATTACCCAATTTCACATAACACCCATGTTGGAGACTACAAGATCATAGTGACAAAGTTGAAGTGGGATATCAAATTAGCTTCAAATAAAAATGATAAAGGATATTACATTTTCTATATGAAAACAAAAATTAACTCTTATTATTTCCAGAAACTATGATCTTTAGAGACTCTAATCTATTTTCAAACAGTAATCAAATTAAATTCTACACTCAAACTGCTCATTATTTCAAGGCTACTGTAGTATAAAGATGCCACATTTTCAATTTCCGGCAAGAACCTTTGATCTTTAAAAAATGCACTTTATTATTGATTGTTAAATTAAAAGAATCAAAAAATGAAAAAGTAACAGTAGAAAAAAGGAACCGACTAAAATCATATAACATGGTTTGTTAAATAGATATTTGCATAACATAAGATAACATGAAAAGGTTAAATATATGTCGTGGGGCTACATAAGAAATGTGAAGATATATATCTTCCAAATTTATAATGTACTCACAAGCTGTATTGGGAATAGCGCAGTTTGTCATTTTTTATCATTCAATAATTTTCAATAGTTGAAAATTACTTTAGCGCATAAAAAACCTTTTTTCATTACACCCAAATTTTTTTGAAACAGAGACAATACAATGTCAATGTCTGACCATTTGAGACCGACTCATTATGTAGTGATGTGAAACCACACAACTTCCTAATAGGTACGGATGTGTAGAAAACAAAGTATTCACCATGAGATTATTACTAAGATGTAAACAGACGATCAATATTACTTACAACTTTAAATATAGAACTAGTTGTCATTGAGTAAATTCATCAGCAACATAATCTACAACAGTAATATACGTGCTAGAGAACAATAGGTTGTTATAATTAATGAAAGATAAAAGTAAATATGAATTTGTATAAAAATAACTACACTGAAAACAATGTGAATTAGCAAATCATAATCAAACCAATTATACAACCACAAAGTTGGGATGAACAAACAAAAAAGAGCAGCGAGAGCAAAACAAATTAGAGAATTAAGATACTTAATGAACGAAGAGGATGGAAAGAAAATCGAAAAGAAGAATGAGGGAAACGAATACTGAATCCATAACTGAATTACGAAACAGAATTTTTCAAAAGGGGGAAGTAGATGGTTTTTATTCAATGGAATTACAAAAATCATTCGTTAATAGTAGGAGGAAGGCAGATCATTGTTTAACCGATTGTAATGTAAAATGTAAAAGTGGACTGATATGGAAGGTTGGGTGCCACTTGTCAAATTGCGGTATCATGTAGATTGGGTGGTTTCTCCCTTCCAACATAACCTTTCTATTGAATTCATGCAATAATATTGATCCATTTTAAGTTTTATAATTTGTCCTACATCGTCAAAAATACATTAATGATGAAGAAAGAAGTTGTTCCAATAATATCTAATTGAGTTGAGATGATGTCATGATATATAATAATATGATCCATGCAAATTGAGAGTCAAATAATTTTAGCTACTATGAAAATGTAAAGGGCATTTTAGGAAATTCAAAAAGACATGGTTTGATCCTATTCATGGAATTTTCGTTATTAATAGTAGAGATGTTATTTCCATTGTCGTGGAACTATTTCTAATATTTTCATTCTATTTATCATGTGTATGAAGTACGGTTGCCTTAATTAATTTTTTACCATGACTTAGTTTCGCTTACTACTTATAAGAGATTATAAGTTAAAAAGGCATCATGCACAATGAACTTTTATGCATATAAAAATGAATTTGATTTCATGCACCGATGAGTGAAATAGACATTTAAGATGATACATGGTAATTATTTAAACAATATAAGATATATGATTGTCACAATTGAGTTACATATCCCTGAACTTTAAATACATAAAATTGCAACATAACATCCATATATTTAAACGTAATTAAGTGAAGCCAACTTGGTATGTGGAAAAATAAATTATATGAAGTTTCAGCTCTTCAGTAGCATCATTATGAATATATTATTCTCGTCACAATGAAGCAAAGTTCTTTTTTAATATGTACCAAAGTTGAGCACCACGTAAACGATGCAACTAATCTCCATTATGCAGTCGAAATCTTCATTGTGAATCTAAATAACAACGTAAGCGCGACTTAACATACCGTCATCTCAGCATCATTAAGCGACGGATACATATAGATATCACCAGAGATTGAGCATCATCCAACGATGAACAACACATTCATCATACTCTCAGACATTTTTGAAAATAGATAGCGGTAATTTATAGCTAAAGGAAGTGGGTATTGTATTATCCAGATCCTAATTTAGGCACATCATTTAGAAGAACATTTTGACATCTCGGCCCTGCCTGCACCCACTTCGTTATCTACCATTATTTCATTATGTTTCTTCATAATGTAAGCCACCTCATTATCCTCCACAACTGAAGTTTCAGCTCATAGTCATAATCATTATCTACTGTAACCTGCACATCATCGTGCAAAATAACCACCATATAGTTTTCAAATATAAAAAATTATGTTTTAGTTCTTCCAATAATGCAGAGATATCAAAGTGGATAATATCCACAATTCTAAAATATCCTGGACTTGTACGTTCAATGTTCACCATGCACATATTCATAGTATCAATTACTTTATCAAACTTCCTCTCCTCCCATTGACACCCCGAGGCCTGCAATACTTAAATATCCATTTCACCTACATATGCCATTTGAGAATCATCTTAAACTATTTTACTACTTTTTCCAGCTTCAGCCATTTCAAAAACAGTAGTAAAGGCATCCCCTGAACCACAACTAAAAATATTAGAACTCAATATTTTCCCTTTACATTCAACTTATCCCATATCAATCTGGATTGCAAATCATATGTATTACTCTATGCATTCAAATCAACATTCTTTGTGACATTTTAATACAAAACATATTTTCATTCATTAAAGCAGGGATAACAACAACCATATGATGCATTGCTTTCTATAATCATAAGCCGCCAAACTCATATCATTAGAAATTTCAAAATTCAGACAGTTACCAATAATGCTTTCGTTTGCTAACAATAATAAAGCATCAAATTTATTATGGCACTTGATATCAAAATATTTTTTGTCAGTTGCCTTAGCCCTGTATTAATACAAAATAATACTTGAATGCAAGCCATTTATTATTTGCCGAAGTATAAGTTTGAAGATTCTTAAGTTTAACACAATATTCTAAGAAACTAACATATTGACTGATGATGACAACACAACCTTTGAAAAAATTATGAAGATTGATATGGATAATGCTACCTGGCCAGGAAGTACAGTATGAATATATGCGCATGGAGAAGTAGATGGTTAGAATATTCTTTTTGCTTAAATCCAATGGATGTTACTGTTTCTAGCCTCGTTTTGTACAAAACATTCTGGTTCGTTGGCATTTTCATTTTGATATGGCTTGAACACTAAAAAATAAAATTTTCTAGCAATTGTATAACATGAACTTTGTTATATAATTTACTGCATTAATAATATTAATGGACAAAAAATATTGAAATAATCCACCAAATCTAGCATGTTGACCTAATGCCATAGCATCATGAAATTTTTTCTGTTAATGCTTAATATGTATGTATCATGTGCTCAAATTTATGAGAAACATTGTTATGGCGTTCACTAAGAAATGTTTAGAATCTGTCAATGTATGGCCATAGTCCCTTTTTGTAATTAATCAAGCACATTCAAGTAAGCTCTGCTTCCTAAATGCTTATTTGGAATGACATGCATTCAATGTTGCTATATAAATTAACCAAAATCTAAAACAAGCATGAAGTAATAAATTTTGAACTCTGAGGGCTAAATGGACTAAATCCCAAAATCGCCAAGTCTTAAAATCCATTATCATTTAAGGAATCTTACCCAAATCTGAGGAGTGGAATCAATATAAGAAAATAAGTCGATAGTTGATTTCGCCTACATCACCAATTTTTCCGAATCTCGGTAAAGATTGTAGTTGATTGGCATAGGATTTGGTGGGGATTGCTGTTTAATGCGTATGAATAAATTTATAACTAGTCCCACATCGTCCAAATATATTATTTGTTGTTGTATATAAGCTAAGTGGTGGAGAAGGCAATTGTTCCAATTGTGTCTAATTGAGTTGAGATGTTGCCTAGCATGGTCCATTTATGAATGACATGCAAATTGAAAAATAACCGAAACAATTTTAACTACTACTTCAACAACGAACGATCCAACCGTTGCCTCCTACATCTCACTTTAGAGATATAAATGGCATTTTGGGTATTTCAAGAAGGCATGGTTGAATTCCATTCATTGAATTCACATTATCAATAGTAAAGATAGTAGATGATGGAAACGTTTTCTTATTTAATTAAAGAGAAATAATTTTGTGTTTCCAAAATTAGAAAGAGGATTAATAATCTCTTATATGCTGAAAAAGAAAAAGGTTTAAAGACATATATCTCTAAAAAGATATTTGACTTGTATAAAATATATTAATTAATTGAATTATAATCACCCGCATACTTGACATTTTTATCGATAATTGTTTCGGAGAAACCAGGGTTGGATTTAGTCATTCCTATCCGAAAACCACTTCGAACCAATATACGCATTCCAAAGTGAAGACTTGTTGAGCACAATGATTTTAAAGACAGAGATCTTCATAATGAAGGGCTGCTTGCCACTACCCTTTAGGGAAATTCCCATATCATGTATATATGGTAGCAGTGGTATCTTCATTTTGCAAGGATAGCTCGCTACCAATCCTAGAGGTGGTTCTCAAATAGGATGTAGTAGGAGTACTTTCAGGCTGTCCTGTTCCTAGAAAATTGTATGGACAAGTGTTTGACATTGCATTTCTAAGACCATGAACATTGGTTTTTACAAACGTACATCTGTTTGGTGGTGTAGGAGGTAACTCCTCTTATATTTAACTCCCTTCCCTAAGGCATATGAACTTGGAGGTTGTACTATTGTGGAAACCAATTAGTGTGTTGTAACGACCCAGAATTTCTATTAATTTAAATTTGTATAGTTAATTAATTTTAAATATTAATAAGTGAAATTTATAAGTCGAATAAATTTTATTTCGAATATCTGGATTTAATTGCATAATTAAATCGATAATTTAATATTTGAAATTCCAGAAATAATTGAAAATTGGGTTTAATATGATTGAAAATGATTTGTAAAATTTTATTATATCATATTGAAGTTAGAATGATGTTATTGAACTTTTAAAATCGAATTAAAAGTTAATTTGTGAAAATTGAATATTTTATTTTTTAATTGACGAGTTAAAATAGCCATTTTTCAAACAGTCTCAGATTTCGACGAAACTAGTTTTATCGGATCCGTAATATGATATTATTGTAAGATTTCAAATTTCGTGTCAATCGGATTTACCATTTGTCTGGGGCAAGCCAAAACGCATAGAAATTAGTTTAAATCAATTTAATTTAATTTGATTGTTTATTTCCGTAACTCGCACAGATGACCGAATTAGCCTCCGAAACACGTTCCATTGTGTTCGGAACGTGGGGCAAACCTTAGAAACGCCAACCGACATGCTTCATTTGGAGTTTGGAAAATTTTGGATGAATAGTGTTTTTGAAAATTTTCTATACAAGGACTTCATAACTTCAATTTTCAAACAAAAAAAACCCTAGGGTTTGTAAACGTTCAGGCCGCCGCTTCTCTTAGAACCAATGGCCGAAATCTTCTTCTCTTCCTCCCTCATTTTCTTCAAATCCACCAAGTAATTCGAGAAACTTTCTAAACGAAACTTGTAGAGCACAACATGAACTAGATATCCAACGGTGGAGATCGAAAATAGGCGAGTAGATCATGGGATAATTGGCCGCGTTTGTCTTCGGTTTCGGCACGTTTTTCACGACGTTGGCAAGGCCGAGCTCTGCCATTCTCCGGCCGAAGGTCGAGCATGCGAGGGGCTATAGCGTGGCATCTCCTGATCGTGGTAGAGATGACCGATGGAGGAGTATAAATTCAAGAAGGAGGGGCGGCTAATGGTTCTCTAGGTTGCATGTTAACTGAAAGGGGAAGAAACAACAGGGAACGACCTGATTTGATGAAGCTTGATATCAACGGCCACGATTGATTTAGGGTTTGTAAATAGGAATTTAATTTGTAAATTTATATATATTAATTCGTATAAACTTTGAAAAATCATATCTGGTTCATATGAGGTCGAAAAATTACGAAACAAGTTGCGTTGGAACCGTATTGACGAATACTACGTGGTGGAGCTGGATTGGAGTCGATTGGACGTAGTGAAAATTTCAGGTAAAATTAAACGCACGTTTAATTTTATTCGAAATAAAACGCTGAAACTGAATTGGAATCAAAGTGAGAACTTCTCACTCAATCGAATTGTTTCGATTTAAATTTTAAATAGTTAGATTTAAAATTGTTGATTGTATGCCTGAATGATAAATTATTATCTATTTATTGTTAAAATAGATATTATACGCCGTTAGCAAGCGGATGTTATTTATTAAAAACATATACCGCGATAATTCCATCTTGATTGGAATTGGTATTATGTATGTACTTGGAGTTGATTTTCCCGCATTATATAGCGGATGAGACCCTATTGCGCCGCATAATAGCGGATAATATTTTATAAATCCCATAAACCGCGATATTCCGTCTTGAAGTGGAATTGGTATTGTGCTAATTTTTGTGGATGCAGGGAAACAGGTTGGAGGGATCCAACTGGATTCCTCAACTGTATTGATTTATTTACAGATATTGTGATATTTGTTGATTATCATATACTGATATATGATGTCTTTGTTGTCGTGATTGATTATTTGGTGCTGTTGCATCATCGGATCCATTTTTGAAGTTTTAAAATAATGATTTTGATTTTAAAAAGAATTTTAAAGTGATTTTTGAAAGTATATGTTTTATTAAATTTTGAATTGTTAAAATAAATAAACATTATAATTTTATTGTTATAAAAGTTATATTTTTGAAAAATAGTACTTAAGTATGATTTTGGAGTTATATAACTTTTAAATAACGTTTTTTAAATTATTAAAAGGATTGGTTTATTTAAATTGAGATTTTTGGATTATAATAAGCGGTTTATATAAAAGGATTTATAAAATTAATATTTATAAATTAAAAATATAGGAATTGTGAAATGAGTTTTATTAAGTGTTAAAATGAAGTATAAATGGATTTCACAAGTGAATAAAATTTATAGATCTATAAATTGTGAAGTTATGAAATGAATAGATTTTGTAAAATAAAAGATTTATAAATAATTAACTTATAAATCGGATTTTGGGTATAAAATTGAGTTATAAATTGAATTGATTTATAAAAGGGATTTTATAATTGAAGTTTTTATAAATAGAAATGGAATTTATAAACATTGTTTATAAATCCGAAATCAATTGAATTTGATAAATTCAATATAGAAGGTTATTAACGGAGATATATTCGCTATTTCGGATAGCGAATTATCCTTGAAATAAAATGTGTAGAAAATATTGAATTTGGTTAGTGAAGTATATTCACGATTTTGGACAGTGAATATATTATTAAATAAAATGGATATGGTTTGAGGAAGTGATATTTTAAATAGAATTAAAACGATTTAAAGATGTTTTAAAATGCGTTAAGTATCGGATACATAGATTTCAACATTCATTGTTGAAATAGACGTTTTCGAAAAATAGAAGGAAATGGTGGACTATAACACTGTTGTTATAGTAAATGATTTCTGAAACGAAATGTTTTATATAGTATTGGGATTTATATATCTACCTAAATTTCGAATCCCTATACTAGTGATTTTGGGTTGTCGTAACGATGTTTTACGCAACATTCGTTTTGGCCCAAATAAATGTGTTTAAGAGAATGTTTTCCTTAAAGAATGAAATATATACTTAATTTCGATTTAAGTATATTGAATATTTTCCAAGTGTTGAAAATAAATGGATTTGTAAATTACTTATTATTAAATAAGTATGGAAAATTTTTCCACTATGAAGTGAATATTTTGAGATTTTATCTTTTAAAGATAAATAGAAAATGAATATTAGAGATCGATTTGGAAATCTTATATTCATAGATATTTTTGGATTGTAAATTCACTATGAAATTTATAAAAGAAAGGGAAATTTGTTTAAAAATAAACGTTGATTTATTTTTGAAGCGTGGGAATAAATTTACGGATTTGGAACGTAAACATAAAGTAAATGGGTAAGAATTTATTTAATTGGCTTAAATGAACCATTTTGAAATGAAAGTATTTTCGCGTAAGGAAAACGATTGAAATTTGTTTTCAAAAGTGGTAAAGGTGAAATGTGATTTGAAAATTGTTTTCGAATGGTTGAGGTGTGGAAATTATATATCTAGTAAAGATATTTTGGAAAATAAATAATTTGGAATTTTTTTTGGAATCTGGTGATGTTGAGCATACCTATTGATAGTTAAATAACCGACTATCAATATTTACCTTTGAATAGGTATTTGTTATGATTTGCTTTGAATTTGAATGCCATACTTATTTTTTAAAATAAGTGCTCACTATTCGGGTTAGCCAGAAAAGGACCTTGGGGTTGTATAACCCATTCCGAATATGCGATACATCGTTATGGATTGCATTTGAAGACCGGTGCTGAAGACCGGATATTTTTGAAAACGGAAGGATTACCATCGAATGTTTCTGCATCGGCTGATCCTCGATATAGAAATTTATTACCCTTTGTGATGGGAAGTCCGGTCGTGATTAGTGAATATCCGGATTGCAAGGACTTCTTTGTAAGTGCCTTCGGTTCCGTTCGATCTCGGAACGGACTTGTATGGATGTGTGTCTGATGTTACAATTTGAGATGTAAAGCTGGTTTCTATCAAATATATTTCCGTTGGTGGCGGAGAATTTATTCTCTTAGCTTAACACCCTTAGAGGTTATGTAGTTGATGGTTACTAGTGATACATTCCCAAATTGGTAATGTGGCATACGAAGTGCTGTTGAGCATTTGATGATCAAAGCACAGCTTTTGTATAAACGTGGCTTTGTGGACAAGACTTCGTCGGACCTCACACCCCGGAAATGGTCAAAACAGGAAGGATGCGGCAAGGTTATTAGGGGGTAACGCCCCTTTAGTGTATGTCATTCCTTCTGGATAGAGGTGGTATCATGGTATGGAGCCCAGATACTTAACCTATGTTGTTGCTGCAAATTTATTGCTTTGTGGTTGTTGGAAATCGATGATCCTCGGATATAGATCGGTTACGATCGGGGAATGACAAATTCGTGTCAGTAGTTACCCAGTTAGGGGTAACCCCGCCTCTTGTTGGCAGAGATCCGGTTAGGTTATCGGGTCGTCTTTCCAGAGGCATACCCATGTGGCAATGGAAAGTTCCTTGGCCTGACCATTTGCTGGAAATCCAAAGAAACAATACGAACCCTGTACGGTTTTAGTTGTATAACCTGCCATGGAATGTGGCGGTAACCTGCTATTGAACATGGTAGCTATAGTAGGCATAAGTGCGAAATGTCTATGCTGGCTAAGATTTATATCTTTACTTTCGAAATGATTTTTCCTACACTATGCACTAGTAATAATATCAAATGTTTCTTTTTAATGCGTATCAAGCATCTTTGACTATCATAAGGAGAAATCTCCTCCGATTCTGCGTTTGCATTGTGTGTGTGTGCAGGAGGCCTTATGGTAGTCTCATTTTCTAAAAAGCATTGCGAATCTATTTTAAAAATTATCTTGTTGTTTGTTTTTAAAGATAAACTATTTTAAGTTCTCACACCAGTCCCATGACTGACTCGGAGTTCATTGTTTTCCTTCCTAAACTCTGGGTGCCCACCAATTTCCACACGGGCAGTCAAGAGTCAGGTTATCTGGATATTCTGGAAATCAGGAGTTGTTGGAGGCAAGCTGGATGGCATGACGTATTCACTAGTATATAGTATTTCTTTTCCGTTGTTTGTTTTTGTTTGTTGTTGTACACTCTGATGATGTAATGTAATGTAATGTGATGTAATGTAATAACTGATATAATTCTTTTGTTTAAGGATTATTCATTTATCTATTATATGTGGTTCCACTGCGATTGTGAGATTCTGATATTGTTCTGTTGTTTCTTTCTGTCCTGTTCTATCTTTTTCTTTCTTCTTCTATCTTCTACCTCTTCTTTAACCCTAACGGTATGGTTTTTCGGCCTTCGATTGCTCGGAATTTGATACAGTAGACGTATTGATGTCGGTTTTCGAGCATCGAAAAGTCGCAACATCACATTTGGTATCAGAGCATATGGTTAAGCGACAACCATCGCTCTGTTGGGTATTACTCATTAGAGATAGAGTCAGTAGTACTCTAGAATGAGTGTGAGTGTAATAATAGATATGAGTGTGTATTTGTTAGTGAATATAAATTGTTTTATATTGTGATGATTGGTTTGTTGAGTGGTATATGGATTCTTCTCAATATTTTGAGTAATTAACGTTGTTGATAGGGATCTCTAAACACTTGTACAAAATAAGTTGGCACGATATTGTTTTAAAATAGGGTAAATGAAATAATTTTACCTCCATTATATTTTAAGGAATAATTTTTCAGAATTATTAATGTGTATATTAATTGATTGTTTGGTTGTTGAATAAGTTAAATAAAAACAATAGCTATAAAAGAATAAATTATATAAGCAAATGAATTATAAGTATGGAACTATAATTAATGTGATTTACATTTGTGAAATAATCTTATATATAAGAAGTGAAATTATATAAGTAAAAGATTTGTAAATGTGATTTATGAATAAAAAGGAAAATTACGAAAGAATATTAAGCACTAAATTCACTACTGTTACTGGGAAATAATAAGGGTGATGACTGCAGCATCATCAGTATCATTTTCAAGTCTCTATGTGATAGATTTGCTACCATAGTAAATTGGGAATTGAAGTTTTGTTATGATAAACAAATTTTAAATAAAAAAAATCCAAGTGGTAATTGTTGAATATAAGTTGTATAACTTATGAAATGAGAAAATGAAAGTGAAACAAATTGTTAAAAATGGTTAAACAATTTTATTAAGAAAAATAAATCTGAATTTGAATAAGTGATGAAAATTTGACTTTGGTAAAAGTTAAATAGAAATGAAATCTGAATTGGATTTATAAGTGGAAATTTAAGTTAAGCAAATGATGTTTGAAAGAGAATATAACTTAAGTGAAGTTGAATGAAGTTGATTTTGGTGTCAAAGTAAATTAATAAGTGAATTAATGAAATGAAGTCATTAAGAATTTGAACTTGAGTTATATAAATGAAATTCAACCTTATATTGTTAAAGGAATTAGCAATTGAATTAATAAATGGATTGAATATTAATCAATCAAATGTAAAAGAATTGATATGGGATAATGAATGTAAGTGTAAATTCATTAAAAGATAATGTTATTGGAAGTTGAATAAATTGAATGGAAAACAATTTAATGATAAACCAATTGGAATTAAATGTGTTGAACCAAATTGAATGTAAAGAAATGTAAATCGAATAAACGTTGGTCGTGTTGAATAAACATTGGTCGTTATATGATTGTAAATTGATTTTTGTATATTTCATCAGGTGTTAATGAAGTTGAATTGATAAATGGAAAGCTATGAAATTGAATTTGATTGAATGGAAAGTAAACTAACTTGAATGTAAATTAGTGAATGTATACTAATTGAAATTGAATATGAATGAATATTTATTTGGTTAGTTGGATGATGGTTGGATTGTTGTTTTGGTTGCATTTGTTGCTTTTGTTGCATTTGCTATGTTGGCACGTGTAGTTGTTATGTTACTATATGATGTATATTGATATTATTTTCATATATACATGTTTCTCATTTGTTTGTTGAGTGTTTAGTAGGTGCGGATTGCGCTTGCTTCGCATTTGGAGCTCGCTTTCGCACTATATTAGCCGTATATGCTCGCTAATAATAAATAAGGTACATATCTCGGATTAAATATCGTACTTTTACACTTTTTTCCCTGCGGGATGCCTCATCACTTGATGAGATGTATATTTGTGATATATATACTGTCATTTTTTTCTTCGGATCGAGCAGCGCAAAGGAGACTCTGGCGAATTTTTCCGAAAATTTAAGGCGTTGGAATTTTTTTTGGGAATTTTGGAAAATTTTTGAAAACTAAGTTTGGATTTGGAAACTTAGTAAAGTATTGTAAGAAGTTTAACTATAGATTTTGGAAAAGTTAAACACTTAGGAGATTTGTAAATCTAATTTGAACGGAATGGTTTTGAAAGGTCAATGGATTCTGTAACTTTTTCTTACTTGGTAATTTCGAGGACGAAATTCTTTTAAGGGGGAAGTTTGTAACGACCTAGAATTTCTATTAATTAAAATTTGTATATTTAATTAATTTTAAATATTAATAAGTGAAATTTATAAGTCGAATAAATTTTATTTCGAATATCTGGATTTAATTGCATAATTAAATCGATAATTTAATATTTGAAATTCCAGAAATAATTGAAAATTGGGTTTAATATGATTGAAAATGATTTGTAAAATTTTATTATATCATATTGAAGTTAGAATGATGTTATAGAACTTTTAAAATCGAAATAAAAGTTAATTTGTGAAAATTGAATATTTTAATATTTAATTGACGAGTTAAAATAGCCATTTTTCAAACAGTCTCAGATTTCGACGAAAATAGTTTCATCGGATCCGTAATGTGATATTATTATAAGATTTCAAATTTCATGTTAATTGGATTTACCGTTTGTCCGGGGCAAGCCAAAACGCATAGAAATTAGTTTAAATCGATTTAATTTAATTTGATCGTTTATTTCTGTAACTCGCACAGATGATCGAATTAGCCTTCGAAACACGTTCCATTGTGTTCGAAACACGGGGTAAACCTTAGAAATGCCAACCGACACGCTTCGTTTGGAGTTCGGAAAATTTTGGATGAATAGTGTTTTTGGAAATTTTCTATATAAGGACTTCATAACTTCAATTTGCTATCAAGAAAAGCCCTAGGGTTTGTAAACGTTCAGGCCGCCGCTTCTCTTATAACCAATGGCCGAAATCTTCTTCTCTTCCTCCCTCATTTTCTTCAAATCCACCAAGTAATTCGAGAAACTTTCTAAACGAAACTTGTAGAGCACAGCACGAACTAGATATCCAACGGTGGAGATCGAAAATAGGCGAGTAGATCGTGGGATAATTGGCCGCATTTGTCTTCGGTTTCGGCACGTTTTTCACAACGTTGGCAAGGCCGAGCTCTGCCATTCTCTGGCCGAAGGTCGAGCATGCGAGTGGCTATAGCGTGGCATCTCCTGATCGTTGTAGAGATGATCGATGGAGGACTATAAATTCAAGAAGGAGGGGCGGCTATGGGTTCTCTAGGTCGCGTGTTAACTGGAAGGGGAAGAAACATCAGGGAACGACCTGATTTGATGAAGCTTGATATCAACGGCCACGATTGATTTAGGGTTTGTAAATAGGAATTTAATTTGTAAATTTATATATATTACTTTGTATAAACTTTGAAAAATCATATCTTGTTCATACGAGTTCGAAAAATTACGAAACAAGTTGCGTCGGAACCGTATTGACGAATACTACGCGATGGAGCTGGATTGGAGTCAATTGGACGTAGTGAAAATTTCGGGTAAAATTAAACGCACGTTTAATTTTATTCGAAATGAAACGCCGAAACTGAATTGGAATCAAAGTGAGAACTTCTCACTCAATCGAATTGTTTCGATTTAAATTTTAAATAGTTAGATTTAAAATTGTTGATTGTATGCCTGAATGATAAATTATTATCTATTGATTGTTAAAATAGACATAATACGCCGTTAGTAAGCGGATGTTATTTATTAAAAACATATACCGCGATAATTCCATGTTGATTGGAATTGGTATTATATATGTACTCGGAGTTGATTTTCTCGCATTATATAGCGGATGGGACCCTATTGCGCCGCATAATAGCGGATAATATTTTATAAATACCATGTACCGCGATATTCCATCTTGAAGTGGAATTGGTATTGTGTTAATGTTTGTGGACACAGGGAAACAGGTTGGAGGGATCCAACTGGATTCCTCAACTGTATTGATTTATTTACAGATATTGTGATATTTGTTGATTATCATATACTGATATATGATGTCTTTGTTGTCATGATTGATTATTTGGTGCTGTTGCATCATCAGATCCATTTTTGAAGTTTTAAAATAATGATTTTGATTTTAAAAAGAATTTTAAAGTGATTTTTGAAAGTATACGTTTTATTAAATTTTGAATTGTTAAAATAAATAAACATTATAATTTTATTGTTATAAAAGTTATATTTTTGGAAAATAGTACTTAAATATGATTTTGGAGTTATATAAGTTTTAAATAACGTTTGTAAATTATTAAAAGGATTGGTTTATTTAAATTGAGATTTTTGGATTATTATAAACGGTTTATATAAAAGGATTTATAAAATTGATATTTATAAAATAAAAATATAGGAATTGTGAAACGAGTTTTATTAAGTGTTAAAATGAAGTATAAATGGATTTCACAAGTGAATAAAATTTATAGATTTATAAATTGTGAAGTTATGAAATGAATAGATTTTGTAAAATAAAAGATTTATAAATAATTAACTTATAAATCGGTTTTTGGGTATAAAGTTGAGTTATAAATTGAATTGATTTATAAAAGGGATTTTATAATTAAAGTTTTTATAAATAGAAATGGAATTTATAAACATTGTTTATAAATCCGAAATCAATTGAATTTGATAAATTTAATATAGAAGGTTATTAAAGGAGATATATTCGCGATTTCGGATAGCGAATTATCCTTGAAATAAAATGTGTAGAAAATATTGAATTTGGTTAGTGAAGTATATTCACGATTTTGGACAGTGAATATATTATTAAATAAAAAGGATATGGTTTGAGGAAGTGGTATTTTAAATAGAATTAAAACGATTTAAAGATGTTTTAAAATGCGTTAAGTATCGAATACATAGATTTCAACATTCATTGTTGAAATAGACGTTTTCGAAAAATAGAAGGAAATGGTGGACTATAACACTGTTGTTATAGTAAATGATTTCTGAAAGGAAATGTTTTATATAGTATTGGGATTTATATATCTACCTAAATTTCGAATCCCTATACTAGTGACTTTGGGTTGTCGTAACGATGTTTTACGCAACATTCGTTTTGGCCCAAATAAATGTGTTTAAGAGAATGTTTTCCTTAAACAATGAAATATATACTTAATTTCGATTTATGTATATTGAATATTTTCCAAGTGTTTAAAATAAATGGATTTGTAAATTACTTATTATTAAATGAGTATGGAAATGTTTTCCAATACGAAGTGAATATTTTGAGATTTTATCTTTTAAAGATAAATTGAAAATGAATATTAGAAATCGATTTGGAAATCGTATATTCATAGATATTTTGGGATTGTAAATTCACGATGGAATTTATAAAAGAAGGGGAAATTTGTTTAAAAATAAACGTTGATTTATTTTTGAAGTGTGGGAATAAATTTACGGATTAGGAACGTAAATATAAAGTAAATCGGTAAGAATTTATTTAATTGGCTTAAATGAACCGTTTTGAAATGAAAGTATTTCCGCGTAAGGAAAACGATTGAAAAATTATTTTCAAAAGTGGTAAAGGTCAAAAGTAATTTGAAAATTGTTTTCGAATGGTTGAAGTGTGGAAATTATATATCCAGTAAAGATATTTTGGAAAATAAATAATTTGGATATTTTTTTGGAATTTGGTGATGTTGAGCATACCTATTGATAGTTAAATAACCGACTATCAATATTTACCTTTGAATTGGTATTTGTTGTGATTTGCTTGAATTTGAATGCCACACTTATTTTTTAAAATAAGCGCTCACTATTCGGGTTAGCCGGGAAGGGACCTTGGGGTCGTATAACCCATTCCGAATATGTGATACGTCGTTATGGATTGCATTTGAAGACCGGTGTTGAAGATCAGATATTTGTGAAAACGGAAGGATTACCGTCGAATGTTTCTGCATCGGCTGATCCCCGATATAGAAATTTATTACCCTTTGTGATGGGAATTCCGGTCGTGATTAGTGAATATCCGGATTGCAAGGACTTCTTTGTAAGTGCCTTCGGTTCCGTTCGATCCCGGAACAGATTTGTATGGATGTGTGTATGACGTTACAATTTGAGATGTAAAGCTGGTTTCTATCAAATATATTTCTGTTGGTGGCGGAGAATTTATTCTCTTAGCTTAACACCCTTAGAGGTTATGTAGTTGATGGTTACTAGTGATACATTCCCAAATTGGTAATGTGGCATACGAAGTGCTGTTGAGCATTTGATGATCAAAGCACAGCTTTTGTATAAAGCGTGGCTTTGTGGATGAGACTTTGTCGGACCTCACACCCCGGAAATGGTCAAAACAGGAAGGATGCGGCAAGGTTATTAGGGGGTAGCGCCCCTTTAGTGTATGTCATTCCTTCTGGATAGAGGTGGTATCATGGTATGGAGCCCAGATACTTAACCTATGTTGTTGCTGAAAATTTATTGCTTTGTGGTTGTTGGAAATCGATGATCCTCGGATATAGATCGGTTACGATCGGGGAATGACAAATTCGTGTCAGTAGTTACCCAGTTAGGGGTAACCCCGCCTCTTGTTGGCAGAGATCCGGTTAGGTTATCGGGTCGTCTTTCCAGAGGCATACCCATGTGGCAATGGAAAGTTCCTTGGCCTGACCATTTGCTGGAAATCCAAAGAAACAATACGAACCCTGTACGGTTTTAGTTGTATAACCTGCCATGGAATGTGGCGGTAACCTGCTATTGAACATGGTAGCTATAGTAGGAATAAGTGCGAAATGTCTATGCTGGCTAAGATTTATATCTTTACTTTCGAAATGAATTTTCCTACACTATGCAGTAGTAATAATATCAAATGTTTCTTTTTAATGCGTATCAAGCATCTTTGACTATCGTAAGGAGAAATCTCCTCCGATTCTGCGTTTGCATTGTGTGTGTGTGCGGGAGGCCTTATCGTGGTCTCATTTTCTAAAAAGCATTGCGAATCTATTTTAAAAATTATCCTGCTGTTTGTTTTTGTAGATAAACTGTTTTAAGTTCTCACACTAGTCCCATGACTAATTCGGAGTTTATTGTTTTCCTTCCTAAATTCTGGGTGCCCACCAATTTCCACACGGGCAGTCAAGAGTCAGGTTATCAGGATATTCTGGAATTCAGGAGTTGCTGGAGGCAAGCTGGATGACATGGCGTATTCACTAGTATATAGTATTTCTTTTCCGCTATTTGTGGTTGTTTGTTGTTGTACACTCTGATGATGTAATGTAATGTAATGTAATGTGATGTAATGTAATAACTGATATAATTCTTTTGTTTAAAGATTATTCATTTATCTATTATATGTTGTTCCGCTGCGATTGTGAGATTCTGATATTGTTCTGCTGTTTCTTTCTGTTCTATTCTATCTTTTTCTTTCTTCTTCTATCTTCTACCTCTTCTTAACCCTAAAGGTATGGTTTTTCGGCCTTCGATTGCTCGACAGTTGATACAGTGGACGTATCAATGTCGGTTTTCGAGCGTCGAAAAGTCGCAACGTCACATGTGTCGTCGAAAATGCCAATGTGGCAGGTATTTGTCGTGTGAAAAGTATAATGTTGCCTCAAGCCTCACACGTCAATAATGGAAAACACATGGTAGATGCAGCAGGGCTAAAAGGGTCGTATCCATTAGGATATGATCATCACCTTTCTAGATTACCCTTTATATTTTGGGTTTTTTGTGTATGATTTGGGATCCTACAAATAGGTTGGAAATGATGTGGTGATATTTGGTACTATCTATGGCAGAGGTAGGCTGGTTCTGTATTGGTAGAGGGCAGTAGGGCTGTGCCTCGGTACATTCCTTTAGATATGTATTTTCCGAAGGTAGTCCCCTACCGTGTTGTTATTGGAAATCCATTCTCCAATACCTGCCTTTACGGTTTTGATTGTAGAACCTAATATGTTGGTATTTAATCAATGTAACAATTTTAGCTATGATTAATATGTTATTTGAAATGGTTTTCAAAGATTGTTATTAAAAATAATATCCCTAATTTACGTAGCAAATGTTTTGGTTATCCTAAGGTAAAACCTGTCCAAGTTTATGTGCGGCGTGGTCTTATGAGATAACCTTTGATTTCAAAAGTATCCATTCTTGTGAGTTTTCTCACACCAGTCCCATGACTGACTCAGAGTTTATTTTCTTTTCCCTTAAACTCCGGGTGCCCTATTTTTTCGGCTAGCCAAGTAGTCAGATTTTACTTAGAGCATTTTGGAGGAGCTTGGAGCATGGAGCAGAATATTCCTCTGTTGATAGTTATCCATTCTATTTCTGCTGTATTTTGTATAATTATATACCTGCACCTGTATGGGGTTATGCAGTTATAACTGTCCCTAGCTGGGTTAGTACTTGCCAACTCTGATACATCATTTTGAGAGTGATTGTATATACTGTCTATATGTAAAATTTTAAGTTGTTCAATGCGATATGGAATCTGTTTTCCATCTTCTATCTTTGTTTTCTTTTACCCTTGAATATTCGCCTTTCCGGCACTTGAGTTTGCGGCACGTGAACACCGTGGATGTATTTGTGTCGATTTTCAAGAACCGAAAAGGCCGGTCGTCACAATTTGATAAGAAGGTTTTAGTTAGTTTTATTAAAACCATGCCTTTTGTATTGACATCTAAATTATGAAGCTATTTGATGTTATTGGACCGACTAATAAACGTTTTTTCCATGGTGGTGTCTAAGGAAAGGTAGACTCTATAACTGAGTTAGATACCAACATACTACTCGTCTTAATTACTTACCAGACCGAATGGGTAATGAGGTCATAGAGGTCGACTCAGTTCAAAACCCAGATTATTTATTTAGACATGCATCTGAGTTTAAGGAAAATGAAAAGATTAAATAAGAGATTTTATATGTACTATCATGATGTTGTAGGGTATTAAGCAAGTTTAAAATTTTAGTTGTATTTTTATGAATTATTTTCATAAATAATTTTGTGAAGTAAAAAGAAATAGTTGTATTTAAGTAACTAACGAAATAAATACATAAGTTATACGTAGATCGTTTTATTCGCATTACTATTCTTAATCCAAGTCTTGAGTACATGATTTCGAGTTGATTTACACCGGTCCAAGTTAGGATTTTTCAATCAATTCTTGATGAGGAACACTTGATAAGGATTCTTGATATGATTTTGAAGTTTTCTGTCATAATGTATGGCTATGTAAGGAGAACAAAGGTTTCTAATCAAGGAACCTGATCGGAGTTTGCACTAGGGAAGTCAAGTGAGCGATACTAGTTCAGAAGAGAAGTTAATCTGATCAAGCAAGTGCTTGGATTTGATGTTGCGTACGGATGACATATGTACATCGTATAAGCTTTAATGTAGCTTAATGCTCTTACATTAGAAATGAAATTTACATGGTATGGATGACATATTGATGTGAGACGATTGCAATATATGATTTAGCAGGCTTAGGTTCTTGATACAATGAATGTGTTGCTGTATTATTTGTCATGTTTAACTCTCTTTTGGGATATGTAAGTGAAATCAAGGTACATGGAAGCAAAGGCTTGCTATTTGCTTTTGGTTTGATGAACAGAGTTAGCTTGCTCGCAAATTAGTATGCGTTTATACTTAACTAGTGTACTTGCTATGTGACATACACACTCTGTAAGGTATATCACACACACACACACACACACACACACACACACACACACACACACACATATATAATGCTGTGTTGTCACCCTATATGGGAGGTCCCAAATATAGGCTTATATTGATATTGTAATTTTTTCGGACCTAGTCGCATAAACGAGGTGCTGCCAAAATTTCCAGTAACATAAGAGTGAGACGATATTTTCTTCTTTTGGGAAGTTAGCGGACGAAATCTTTTAAGTGTGGAGAATGTAACGATTCGGAATTCTATTGCTTTGATTTGAGAATATTTAATTAATTATAAATGTTTAAATAATTGATTTTAAAAGCTTAGTAAACTCTTTTTAATAGTAAATGATGATGGAAAACTTTTAATTAATAATTAATGTGATTAAAAATCATTTTTCAATAAATGATCTTTAAAAACATGAAATTTATCATCCCCAGGCATTATCTTGGATTTTAATGAAAGTCCTGAATAATAAGACGACGTATGCCGATGAATTTCAGGGTGATTGGATGTGCTGTGGGATCGTGCGTGCTTGAAATGCAAATAGATTAATTTGAGAATATAATAATAATATAAGGACATAATAATAATATAAGTTATTATATAAACCGGCTCTACCTCACTCTTCTCTCACACTCTTCCTCTTTTACTCTTTTGCCTTTTCATTTTCATTTTATAGCAAATTTTTTATAGCCGCCTCCTTTTTTTAATTCTTCTTGGAGCTTCACTCAACAAAAATCAACATCATCGTGTTCGTTGAACTCATGTGATGAAGATCTTCAAATCCATATAGATAATGGTGAGTACGGTTAACTTTGGTCGAGCTCGAATTGTGAAGGCCGAATTAGGGTTCTAATTTGTAGGTGATCGAAAAGAAGTGGGACAAAGCGGGGTGTGCCATCGAGTTACTCTAAGTGACGTGCTTCTTCTGAACCATTCACTTGAGCTCCAGAGTGCCATGTTGAATTGCAACATCATGTATGGTCAGCTAGGGCTTTGATGTCATGAATTGCTAAGGGCTTGTGGATATCATGAATTTGGTGCCATTGGGTTCGTCGTCGCTCCATGAGATGAACAGAGGTGGCGGCGCTCGGTTTCGTTGAATATAGATCTTAGGGAGGAGGTAAACTTGCACAATGATATTGGGTTTGTGCACGACTGTGTATAGATGAGGATTAAGTAGTTAGGGACAAAGGCAATTAGTTATTTAGTAGGTTAATTAAGTTGATTAATTAAATTATTTAATATTAAATTTTATTAAATCAATAACTTTTGCGTACAAGGTCCAAATTAAATGCGGTTTTTGGCATTGCGCTCACAGGAGTGTTATCTACACACTGGAGCTGATTTTGTGCTGAAACCGAACACCGTTCGATTTTAGATCAAGCAAGAATGCATAAGGGTCAATTGGAGTTATGGTGAGTTAACTCACCCTTGAATGAACATTATATAATATATGGTAGATATGAATTATTGTTTATGCGCTTGAATGATTTCTTTGTTTGGTTTGATTGAATTTCCATTTTGGAAAGTGAATAACATTTGAAATGAAATATAGGGAAGTCATGAGAATTTTATAAAGGGATCCAGATTCCTTACCAATGCTGATTTTAATTTCATTTATATACTTCTTGTATAAATTGTTTGTAACGTTTCGATTTTTCGTTGCCGAAAAACTGAATAGTTATGGGTTTTAAAAAGAATTTAAGAAAAGAAAAAGAGAGAAGAAGAGATAAGATGGAGAATAGAGAGGAAAGAAAATAGAAAATTTTAAAATAGAACGGAACAGAAAACAATAACAGAATCTCACAATTCGCAGCGGAACAACATATAATAGATAAATGAATAATCTTTAAACAAAGAACTATATCCGTTATTACATTACATCACATTTCATTACATCATATCATCAGAGTGTACAACAACATACAACAACAAACAATGCAGCGGAAAAAGAAATACTATATACTAGTAATACGTCATGCCATCCATCTTGCCTCCAGCAACTCCAGAATATCTAGAATATCCTGATAAACCTTAACTCTTGACTGCCCGTGTGGAAATTGGTGGGCACCCAGAGTTTAGGAAGGAAAACAATAAACTCCAAGTCAGTCATGTGACTGGTGTGAGAACTCAAAACAGTTTATTTATCTTTAAAATCAAAATAGAGGAATATTTTTAAATTCAATTCGCAATGCTTTTAAAAATGAGACTACCATAAGACCTCCTGCCACACACACAATGCAAACGCAGACTTGGAGAAGATTTCTCCTTATGATAGCCAAAGATGCTTGATACGCATTTAAAACAACATTTGATATTATTACTAGTGCATAGTGTAGGAAAAATTTATTTCGAAAGTAGAATATAAATCTTAGCCAGCATAGACATTACGAACTATGCCTACTATAGCTAACTATGTTCAATAGCAGGTTACCGCCACATTCCATAGCAGGTTATACAACTAAAACCGTACAAGTCTCGTATTGTTTCTTTGGATTTCCAACAAATGGTCAGGCCAAGGAACTTCCCATTGCCACATGAGAATGCCTCTGGAAGGACATTCCCGAGAACCAAACCGGAACTCTGCCAACACAAGGCCGGGTTACCCCTAACTGGGTAACTATTGACACGAGCACGCCATTCCCCGATCGTAAACGACCTTTCTCACGGGATCCCGATAACCAACAACCACAAAGTAATAAATTCGCAGTAACCACATAGGTTAAATATCTGGGCTCCATACCATGATACCACCTCTATCCAGAAGGAAATGTACATACCCTAAAGGGTGCTACCCCTCATAACCTTGCCGCATCTTTCCTGTTTTGACCATTTCCGGGGTGTGAGGCTCGACGAAGTCACGTCCACAAAAACATACTTTATACAAAAGCCATGCTTTGGGTCAACAAATGATCAACACAGTGATCACCAGGATAGACGATCAAATAAATGATCCTATCACAAATAATCAACACAATGATCATTTACAGCAACACTCAGCATGTCACATTACCAAATTGGGAATATATCGCTGATAACTTCAACTGTATAACCTCTGAGCTCGTACGTCTTAGAGAAGGGTGTTAAGCTAAAAGAATAAATTCTCCGCCACCAACAGAAATATATTTGAAAGAAATCTGCTTTATATCTCAATTTGTAACGTCAGACATACAATCCATACAAGTCTGTTCCGGGCTCGAACAAAACCGAAGGCACTTACAAAGAAGTCCTTGCAATCCGGATATTCACAATCCTGATTGGATTCACCATCACATATGGAGAACTCTATACCGGAGCAACTCGGTGCAGAGTAAATCGACAGGTCATCCTATCGCTCTCGCAAATATCCGGTCTTCAACACCGATCTTCAAATGCAATTCACAACGACGTATCACATATTCGGAATGGGTTATACGACCCCATGGTCCTTTCCCGGTTAACCCGAATAGTGAGCGCTTATTCAAAAATAAGTGTGGCATTCACATTCAAACAAAACACATCAATTACCCATTCAAAGGGAAATATTGATAGTCGGTTATTGAACTATCAATGGATATGCACACATCACCAGTTTTCAAATAATTTTCCAAATTATTTATTTTCCAAAATATCTTTACAAGATATATATTTTCAACACTTCAAAAATAAATCAATATTTATTTTTAAACAAATTCCACTTTCTTTTATAAATTCAATAGTGAATTTATATTCCAAAATATTCATGCATATGATTTCCATTATTCATTTCAATTTATCTTCAAAAAGATAAATTCTCAAAACGTTTCATTTCACATTGGAAAAACATTTCCATACTTATTTATTCATAAGTAATTCACAAATTTTATTTATTTTCACCCTTGGAAAATATTCAATATACTTAAATCGAGATTAAGTATATATTTCATTCTTTAAGGAAATCATTCTCTTAAACATATTTATTTGGGCCAAAACGAATGTTATGTAAAACATCGTTACGACAACCCAAAATCACTAGTATAGGGATTTGAAATTAAAATAGATATATAAATCCCAATACTATACAAAACATTTCCTTTCGGAAATCATTTACTATAACAACAGTGTTATAGTCCATCATTTCCTTTTATTTCTCGAAAACGTTTATTTCAATAGTAAATGTTGAAATCTATGGTTTCGAATCTCAACACATTTTAAAACATCGTTAGATCGTTTTAATTCTGTTTAAAATATCAAATCTAAACATTTTCTTTAACATAATATTCACTATTCAAAAACGTGAATATACTACGTTAACAGATTTCATCCTCTTATTCATTTTATTTCAAAGGATTATTCACAGTCAAAATGTGAATATAACTCCATTAATAGGTTATAACAATTTTCTTATCAAAATAAGTCGTTTGCGAATTTATAAAACAACGTTTATAAATTCTATTTCTATTTGTTTTATAACAACTTCCTTTTTATACATCTCCTTTATTAACCTATTTGATTTATAACTCAATTATAAACTAAAGGTTCATATTATAAGTTAAACACTTATAAAACGATTATTTTACAAAAATCGTTCTTTTAACTTCCCAAATTATAAATCTTATAACTTATAAGATTGTTTATTTATCCAAAATTCGTTCTTTCAATAACTTTATAAATTTTGTAAACCTATTGTTTATAAAATTCCATTTATAACTTCACTGTTTAAAATTCTATAAATTCCATTCAATTATGAAATTCATTTTCACTTCATTCAAACACTTATAAAAACTCGTTTTATAATGTCCATATTTCAATTTATAAATATCCATTTATAAATCTCTTAATATAATTCAATTTATATTATTCTTTTAAAACGTCTTTAATCTCCTTTATTATTTCACCATTTTGATTCATAAAATAATTAAATTTTATAAATCCTATATTTAAACTTTTCACAATAAATTCTAAAATCCCGATTAAACTATTTTATAAAATCGTTAGCATCATATTCTCAAAAATCAGTTTTTAACTATTTTTCTCAAAAATCATAATTTTTATAACTTTAAAAATTATAACGTTTATTTATTTAAAATGGATCAATTCAAAAATTATTTTATAAAACGTATACTTTTCAAAAATCACTTTAAAATCATTTTAAAATTCCAAATTTGGTCCAATGATGCTACACACCAAATAGTCAATCACGACAACAACGATATCATATATCAATATGATAATCCATCAAATATCAAAATATCTGAAATCTAATAAATACTGTTGAGGAATCCAGTTGGATCCCTCCAACCTGTTTTCCTGCATCCACAAACATTAGCACAATACCAATTTCGTTCCAGTACGAAATTATCGCGGTATATGTTTTTAATAAATATTATCCGCTTAATAACGGCATAATAGAGTCTCATCCGCTAAACAAAAAATGCGGGAAATCAATAACTCCAATATATACATATGCCAATATATATATATTGCTACTATATATAATACCAATTTCACTGTTTATGAAATATTCGCGGTATATGTTTTTAATAAATAACATCCGCTTACTAACGGCGCATAATGTCTATTTTAACAATCAATAGATATCAATCATCATTCAAACATGCATTAAAATATTTTAAATCTAACTATTTAAAATAAAATCGAAACTGATTCGATTGAGTGAGAAGTTCTCACCTTGATTTCAATTTCGTTTCAGCGATTTATTTCGAATAAAATTAAACGGACGTTTAATTTTACCCAAAATTCTCAATAACTCCAAACGACTCCAAACCAACTCCATCGCGTAGTGCTCGTCCATACGATTCCAACGCAACTGGTTTCGCGCGTTTTCGACCTCGTATGAAAAGGTTATGATTTTTACAAGTTTGTACACGATTTTATATAACATTTTACAACATTTATTTAAATTTCTTTTACATACCCCCATCATCACCCTTCATTCCCAATCCTACGGCTCTCCCCCCTTCTTCCTAACACACGCAAATAGCTCCCTCTCCTCTCGTTTACAGCCGAACCCAACTCTTATACTAGGGTTTAAATTCGTGCCCAACACAAGCCACTACAACACGATCAACTACTACCATCTTGCTCGCCTCCCCAACCTCCATGCTCGGCCTGACCATGGTGACATTCGGCCACCTCGTGATACGCGCGCACGTGAAATGGACGGCCACGTTTGCGCTCAAATTCCCATCGATCCGTGAAGCCATTCGCGATCTTGACCGTTAAATCTGTAGAACACACTCTACTCTACAACATTGCAGTTGAACGCTTTTCGTATAAATGCATGCATTGAAAGATTTTTGAGGAGGAAGGAGAGACAATTCTGGCCGTTGTTTTATAATTGGCGGCTGCAGTTATTGAGTTAGGGTTTTAGTTGTTATTTCTTTTTATTTTTTTAGAGTGAAGGGCTATTTATAAGGAACCGACGAAACACTATTCATCCCGGAAATTCCGAACTCCGATTCACGCGCCGTAACCAGCGTTTCTAGGGTTTACCCCGCGTTCCGGACACAGTGGAACAGGTTTCGGAAGCTAATTCGGACATCTGTGCGAGATATGGCAACAAACGCTCAATTTAAATCAAACCGATTTAAACCGATTTCTAGGCGTTTTAATTTGTACTGGACAAACGGTAAATTCAATTGACTTGAAATTTGAAACCTTACAATAATATCACATTACGGATCCGATGAAACTGGTTTCGTCGAAATCCGAGACTTTTTGAAAAATGGCTATTTTCACTCGCCAAATTTAAATTAAAAACAATTCGATGCGTTTCGAGCTGCCACGATCAAACGATAACTCCGATTGACACGAAAATTGAAATCCGGTAATAACTAACTATTATGGATCCAATGGAACTGGTTTCGTTCAATTCTGAGACTGTTCAAAAATTGACTATTTTCACTAGTCGATTTTAATATCAAAATATTCAATTTTCACAAATTAACTTTTAATTCGATTTTAAAAGTTCTAAAATATTGTTCTAACTCCAATATGATAAAATAAAATTTTACAAATCATTTTCAATCATATTTAACCCAATTTTTCAATTATTTCCATAATTTCACAAATTAAATTATCGATTTAATTATTCAATTAAATCCAATAATTAAAATTAAAATTTATTTGACTTATAAATTTACTTATTTATATTTAAAATTAATTAAATATTCAAATTTTAATTAATAAAAATTCTGGGTCGTTACAATCTTCCCCCCTTAAAAGAATTTCGTCCTCGAAATTAACAAGTAAGAAAAGTTACAGAATCTATTAATTTTCCCAAAATTCATAGTTAAACTTTTTACAAATCTTTACTAAGTTTTCCAAATCATACTTAGTTATCTTTTCAAAAACAACTACTATTGTTTAACTTTCAATTCAAAATCAAAGTTAAAGTTTTCAAAAATTTTCAATTTTCTCAAAATTTTTCTAACGCCTTAAATTTTCGGAAAAATTCGCCATAGTCTCCTTTGCGCGGCTCGATCCGAAAAAAAATGACAGTATATATCACAAATATACATCTCATCAAGTAATGAGGCATCCCGAAGGGAAAAAATTATAAAAGTACGGTATGTAATCCGAGATATGTACCTTATATTTTATTAGCAAGCATATACGGCTAATATAGCGCGAAAGCGAGCTCCAAATGCGAAGCAAACGCGATCCGCACCTACTAAACACTCAACAAACAATATGAGAACATGCATTTATGAAAATAGTATCGATATACAACATATAGCAACATAATTACTATATATGCCAACATAGCAAATGCATTCAATAGCAATATATTCAACCATCAACCAACTATCATCCAACTAAATCAATATTCATTCATATTCTTATTAATATTCAATGAATTGGTTTTCAATTTAAATCACACTGATTCATTCACAGTGGATGTTTACTATCATTCATTTTCAATTAGCTTATATTCACTAATTCATATTCAAGTTGGTTCACTTCCAATTCAAATTCAATTCTATTTAAGTTTCACTTAACTTCCAATTGAATTTCAATTACTTTAGCTTCCAATTTTATTAAATCAATTTCATTAACACTTAATGAATTATATACAATCAACTAACAATCAAATAACAACCAATGTTTATTACTTACAACCAAATTACTTTGCTTATATTCATTCAATTTAGTTTCAACACCATCACTTTCAATTGGTTTAATTAAATTGATCTTCATTCAATTATTCAACTTTCAATAACATTAGATTTTAATGAATTTCACTTTATTAATTTAGTTTGATACCAATATCAACTTCATTCAACATCTCTTAAGTTATACTTCTCTTTAACTTTAAATTCATTTTTATTTACAACTCATATTCATAAATATATTCATATAGCTTCACTTCTTATATATATAAGTTTATTTCACAATTGTAAATTACTTTAATTATAATTCAATTCTTATAATTCTTTTTACTTATACAATTATTCTTTAATTTAGATTATTCAAACAACTAAACAATAAACTTATATACACTTTAATAATTCTGAAAATTATTTCTTCATATACAAAATATACTCAAGGTAAAATTATTTCATTTACCCAATTCAAAACAATATTATGTCGAATTGTTCTATTCAAGTGTTTAGAAACCCCTTCGGCATAGTCTTGCGGACCACGCTGACGAAAGTTCATATGCCACTCAATAAACCAATCATCACAATATAAAACAATTTTATATATTCACTATCAAATACGCTCTCATAGCTATTATTACACTCAAACTCATTCTAGAGTACTGCTGACTCTATCTCTAATGAGTAATACCCAACAGAACCATGGTTGTCGCTTAACCATATGCTCTGATACCAAATGTAACGTTTCGATTTTTCGTTGCCGAAAAACCGAATAGTTATGGGTTTTAAAAAGAATTTAAGAAAAGAAAAAGAGAGAAGAAGAGATAAGATGGAGAATAGAGAGGAAAGAAAATAGAAAATTTTAAAATAGAACGGAACAGAAAACAACAACAGAATCTCACAATTCGCAGCGGAACAACATATAATAGATAAATGAATAATCTTTAAACAAAGAACTATATCCGTTATTACATTACATCACATTTCATTACATCATATCATCAGAGTGTACAACAACATACAACAACAAACAATGCAGCGGAAAAAGAAATACTATATACTAGTAATACGTCATGCCATCCATCTTGCCTCCAGCAACTCTAGAATATCCAGAATATCCTGATAAACCTTAACTCTTGACTGCCCGTGTGGAAATTGGTGGGCACCCAGAGTTTAGGAAGGAAAACAATAAACTCCAAGTCAGTCATGTGACTGGTGTGAGAACTCAAAACAGTTTATTTATCTTTAAAAACAAAATAGAGGAATATTTTTAAATTCAATTCGCAATGCTTTTAAAAATGAGACTACCATAAGACCTCCTGCCACACACACAATGCAAACGCAGACTTGGAGAAGATTTCTCCTTATGATAGCCAAAGATGCTTGGTACGCATTTAAAACAACATTTGATATTATTACTAGTGCATAGTATATGAAAAATTTATTTCGAAAGTAGAATATAAATCTTAGCCAGCATAGACATTCCGAACTATGCCTACTATAGCTAACTATGTTCAATAGCAGGTTACCGCCACATTCCATAGCAGGTTATACAACTAAAACCGTACAAGTCTCGTATTGTTTCTTTGGATTTCCAACAAATGGTCAGGCCAAGGAACTTCCCATTGCCACATGAGAATGCCTTTGGAAGGACATTCCCGAGAACCAAACCGGAACTCTGCCAACACAAGGCCGGGTTACCCCTAACTGGGTAACTACTGACACGAGCACGCCATTCCCCGATCGTAAACGACCTTTCTCACGGGATCCCGATAACCAACAACCACAAAGTAATAAATTCGCAGTAACCATATAGGTTAAATATCTGGGCTCCATACCATGATACCACCTCTATCCAGAAGGAAATGTACATACCCTAAAGGGAGCTACCCCTCATAACCTTGCCGCATCTTTCCTGTTTTGACCATTTCCGGGGTGTGAGGCTCGACGAAGTCACGTCCACAAAAACATACTTTATACAAAAGCCATGCTTTGGGTCAACAAATGATCAACACAATGATCACCAGGATAGACGATCAAATAAATGATCCTATCACAAATAATCAACACAATGATCATTTACAGCAACACTCAGCATGTCACATTACCAAATTGGGAATATATCGCTGATAACTTCAACTATATAACCGCTGAGCTCGTACGTCTTAGAGAAGGGTGTTAAGCTAAAAGAATAAATTCTCCGCCACCAACAGAAATATATTTGAAAGAAATCTACTTTATATCTCAATTTGTAACGTCAGACATACAATCCATACAAGTCTGTTCCGGGCTCGAACAAAACCGAAGGCACTTACAAAGAAGTCCTTGCAATCCGGATATTCACAATCCTGATCGGATTCACCATCACATATGGAGAACTCTATACCGGAGCAACTCGGTGCAGAGTAAATCGACAGGTCATCCTATCGCTCTCGCAAATATCCGGTCTTCAACACCGATCTTCAAATGCAATTCACAACGACGTATCACATATTCG
Organism: Allium cepa; assembly: GCA_030765085.1. Lineage (NCBI taxonomy): Eukaryota > Viridiplantae > Streptophyta > Magnoliopsida > Asparagales > Amaryllidaceae > Allium > Allium cepa. The sequence continues at coordinate 407,668,262 of CM060928.1, read as the reverse complement.
GAATGGGTTATACGACCCCATGGTCCTTTCCCGGTTAACCCGAATAGTGAGCGCTTATTCAAAAATAAGTGTGGCATTCACATTCAAACAAATCACATCAATTACCCATTCAAAGGGAAATATTGATAGTCGGTTATTGAACTATCAATGGATATGCACACATCACCAGTTTCCAAATAATTTTCCAAATTATTTATTTTCCAAAATATCTTTACAAGATATATATTTTCAACACTTCAAAAATAAATCAATATTTATTTTTAAACAAATTCCACTTTCTTTTATAAATTCAATAGTGAATTTATATTCCAAAATATTCATGCATATGATTTCCATTATTCATTTCAATTTATCTTCAAAAGGATAAATTCTCAAAACGTTTCATTTCACATTGGAAAAACATTTCCATACTTATTTATTCATAAGTAATTCACAAATTTTATTTATTTTCACCCTTGGAAAATATTCAATATACTTAAATCGAGATTAAGTATATATTTCATTCTTTAAGGAAATCATTCTCTTAAACATATTTATTTGGGCCAAAACGAATGTTACGTAAAACATCGTTACGACAACCCAAAATCACTAGTATAGGGATTTGAAATTAAAATAGATATATAAATCCCAATACTATACAAAACATTTCCTTTCGGAAATCATTTACTATAACAATAGTGTTATAGTCCATCATTTCCTTTTATTTCTCGAAAACGTTTATTTCAACAATAAATGTTGAAATCTATGGTTTCGAATCTCAACACATTTTAAAACATCGTTAGATCGTTTTAATTCTGTTTAAAATATCAAATCTAAACATTTTCTTTAACATAATATTCACTATTCAAAAACGTGAATATACTACGTTAACAGATTTCATCCTCTTATTCATTTTATTTCAAAGGATTATTCACAGTCAAAATGTGAATATAACTCCATTAATAGGTTATAACAATTTTCTTATCAAAATAAGTCGTTTGCGAATTTATAAAACAACGTTTATAAATTCTATTTCTATTTGTTTTATAACAACTTCCTTTTTATACATCTCCTTTATTAGCCTATTTGATTTATAACTCAATTATAAACTAAAGGTTCATATTATAAGTTAAACACTTATAAAACGATTATTTTACAAAAATCGTTCTTTTAACTTCCCAAATTATAAATCTTATAACTTATAAGATTGTTTATTTATCCAAAATTCGTTCTTTCAATAACTTTATAAATTTTGTAAACCTATTGTTTATAAAATTCCATTTATAACTTCACTATTTAAAATTCTATAAATTCCATTCAATTATGAAATTCATTTTCACTTCATTCAAACACTTATAAAAACTCGTTTTATAATGTCCATATTTCAATTTATAAATATCCATTTATAAATCTCTTAATATAATTCAATTTATATTATTCTTTTAAAACGTCTTTAATCTCCTTTATTATTTCACCATTTTGATTCATAAAATAATTAAATTTTATAAATCCTATATTTAAACTTTTCACAATAAATTCTAAAATCCCGATTAAACTATTTTATAAAATCGTTAGCATCATATTCTCAAAAATCAGTTTTTAACTATTTTTCTCAAAAATCATAATTTTTATAACTTTAAAAATTATAACGTTTATTTATTTAAAATGGATCAATTCAAAAATTATTTTATAAAACGTATACTTTTCAAAAATCACTTTAAAATCATTTTAAAATTCCAAATTTGGTCCAATGATGCTACACACCAAATAGTCAATCACGACAACAACGATATCATATATCAATATGATAATCCATCAAATATCAAAATATCTGAAATCTAATAAATACTGTTGAGGAATCCAGTTGGATCCCTCCAACCTGTTTTCCTGCATCCACAAACATTAGCACAATACCAATTTCGTTCCAGTACGAAATTATCGCGGTATATGTTTTTAATAAATATTATCCGCTTAATAACGGCGTAATAGGGTCTCATCCGCTAAACAAAAAATGCGGGAAATCAATAACTCCAATATATACATATGCCAATATATATATATTGCTACTATATATAATACCAAATTCACTGTTTATGAAATATTCGCGGTATATATTTTTAATAAATAACATCCGCTTACTAACGGCGCATAATGTCTATTTTAACAATCAATAGATATCAATCATCATTCAAACATGCATTCAAATATTTTAAATCTAACTATTTAAAATAAAATCGAAACTGATTCGATTGAGTGAGAAGTTCTCACCTTGATTTCAATTTCGTTTCAGCGATTTATTTCGAATAAAATTAAACGGACGTTTAATTTTACCCAAAATTCTCACTAACTCCAAACGACTCCAAACCAACTCCATCGCGTAGTGCTCGTCCATACGATTCTAACGCAACTGGTTTCGCGCGTTTTCGACCTCGTATGAAAAAGTTATGATTTTTACAAGTTTGTACACGATTTTATATAACATTTTACAACATTTATTTAAATTTCTTTTACATACCCCCATCATCACCCTTCATTCCCAATCCTACGGCTCTCCCCCCTTCTTCCTAACACACGCAAATAGCTCCCTCTCCTCTCGTTTACAGCCGAACCCAACTCTTATACTAGGGTTTAAATTCGTGCCCAACACAAGCCACTACAACACGATCAACTACTACCATCTTGCTCGCCTCCCCAACCTCCATGCTCGGCCTGACCATGGTGACACTCGGCCACCTCATGATACGCGCGCACGTGAAATGAACGGCCACGTTTGCGCTCAAATTCCCATCGATCCGTGAAGCCATTCGCGATCTTGACTGTTGAATCTGTAGAACACACTCTACTCTACAACATTGCAGTTGAACGCTTTTCGTATAAATGCATGGATTGAAAGATTTTTGAGGAGGAAGGAGAGACAATTCTGGCCGTTGTTTTATAAGTGGCGGCTGCAGTTATTGAGTTAGGGTTTTAGTTGTTATTTTTTTTATTTTTTTAGAGTGAAGGGCTATTTATAAGGAACCGACGAAACACTATTCATCCCGGAAATTCCGAACTCCGATTCACGCGCCGTAACCAGCGTTTCTAGGGTTTACCCCGCGTTCCGGACACAATGGAACAGGTTTCGGAAGCTAATTCGGACATCTGTGCGAGATATGGCAACAAACGCTCAATTTAAATCAAACCGATTTAAACCGATTTCTAGGCGTTTTAATTTGTACCGGACAAACGGTAAATCTAATTGACTTGAAATTTGAAACCTTACAATAATATCACATTACGGATCCGATGAAACTGGTTTCGTCGAAATCCGAGACTTTTTGAAAAATGGCTATTTTCACTCGCCAAATTTAAATTAAAAACAATTCGATGCGTTTCGAGCTGCCACGATCAAACGATAACTCCGATTGACACAAAAATTGAAATCCGGTAATAACTAACTATTACGGATCCAATGGAACTGGTTTCGTTCAATTCTGAGACTGTTCAAAAATTGACTATTTTCACTAGTCGGTTTTAATATTAAAATATTCAATTTTCACAAATTAACTTTTAATTCGATTTTAAAAGTTCTAAAATATTGTTCTAACTCCAATATGATAAAATAAAATTTTACAAATCATTTTCAATCATATTTAACCCAATTTTTCAATTATTTCCATAATTTCACATATTAAATTATCGATTTAATTATTCAATTAAATCCAATAATTCAAATTAAAATTTATTTGACTTATAAATTTACTTATTTATATTTAAAATTAATTAAATATTCAAATTTTAATTAATAAAAATTCTGGGTCGTTACCAATGCTGATTTTAATTTCATTTATATACTTCTTGTATAAATTGTTGAACGCCAAAAGCTTAGTAGCTTGGACATATTGGATGCGACTTTGGTATGTTGCAAAAGTTGAACTTTTAGTGTAGATCAGTGATAGCACTTGCTAAGTGCTATGGTAGCTCTAAGCCTTATTATAGTGTTTTGGAAATACCATTATCTGTTGTTTTTTATTTGAAAATGCTTTTGATTTAGAGGATGATTTTAAATGTAACTTTTGTAATTTTATATGGCATTTTATTTGGAAAGGGGTTTTGTACTTCTCTATTTTATGCTAACAATTTTATTAGTCTCTTCTAATTTATATGGAAATGTTTTAAAAGTATTTCGAGAAGTATATATTTTACTGAAAATTAATATAATAATGGATGTTTATTTTAAAGAAAAAAAGGAATTTATCATTTATAATAAAGTGATTCTATTATTAAATAAGCTAGAAATATTTTTAAAATGAATATTTCTCAAACACTTTATATAAAATATTATCGAATGATAGATTTGTAAATGGTATCTTATAAATAAAAGAATTGATATATAAATGAGAATTTATAAAAGGGAAATGATATCATTTTGATAAATTGGAATAATAAATGACATTTGTATATTTATAGTGATATATGGAATGATCATTTTATGAAAAGTATTTAGTTCTATCTTGAAACCAAAGATTTGTGATAAACATATGAGATTTAATATCAGGAGATTTATAAAAGGAGTTTTATAAATAAGAAGGAGATTTATAAAACTCCTTTTATAAATAGAAAGGATATTTATAAAAGGAGTTTTGTAAATATAAAAGAGGTTTATAAAACAAGTTTTATAAAAGGAACGAGATTTGATTTCTATAAATGTCGTTGTAAATTATGATGTTACGGGAAGTATTCTTTTCATACTTGACACCAAATTCCATATCTTGAGAATTAAGAATGCATGTCGAGGCAAGGATAGTATGGTAACTTGTCATACTACATGTTAATCGAGAGATATACAAGTTTGAATTGAAAAGTGGTCGTTAAATATACTTGGTCTAGTTTCCCTATTATCCATTTACTTACACCAATTTTTTTGGCTTTATTGCTATCTATGTTTTAAATGACATTTGTTTCAATCCAAATAAGTATGGTTTCGGAAGTGAAATCCTTTCGTCCAGTGAATTTCCGTGTATAGTGTAGATGAAGTTTCAGTTGAAAAGCCTGCCTAAACATCTTTTTTTTAAATCTCTGCCTTATAACGCTGGAGCTTTCACCCCTTAGAAGTTTTGCACTCAAGTTATTGATGGGATTAGTGTGCTCCTTCCAGAAGTGGTTTGGGAGGCTGAGAATCAGTGGGTCGGTCACCTTGGTTTTTTCTTGGCTCTACATCTCCATATTCGGTGGTTCGTGAACATTAAAGGCGCACTTGGAAAATGAGTGGTACTTTACATGTTCAAGTTATCATCTCCTTTTTCTATTTCAAATTTAGGAATAATGAAGACAAGCTTATTGCTCTTGAGACTAGCTATCTAATTATAGAGGGGAAACCATTTATTGTAACTCCTTGTTAGTATTGACAAGGCTAGAGAGAAGGTTCTCTCTATTCCAATTTGGGCCACATTCTCTGATATCCCGTATGTCCTTCAACCCCTACTTGGTCTCAATTGGCTTACGAGCCTGATTGGTGAATTCAAATGTTTTGACGCAAATACCGTCGCTCGTAAGAATATACTTTACGCCAGTGCATTGATTGAAATTACCCCTCTGAATCCGCTTCCTTCAATTTTAAAAGTTAGAATTAAAGATGGTCATGAGATGGAGATAAAAGCCAATTACAACCGAAAACCCGATATTTTCACTATATGTCAGTCCTTTGGTCATTATGTGGATAAGTGTTCTAGGATTGTTCCTCTTCCTCCTGCTCTCAAAGCCCCCCTCCGTAGGTTGGAAATGAAATGGGTCCCCAAGCTAGTTTACTTGTCCCTGATATGGAGATTCCAGTTTCACCCTTTGTGGATTTAGTTACCGAAGCTGTAGACAACAATTCTGTTGATGAGATCATTTACTAGGAGCCAGATGAGTGTTCTTTGGTTCACATGGCTACAGAAATGAGGTATGGCCCTCGGTTACACTGTTATCACATGCTCCTTGGTGGTTATGATGAGTCGAGGAGGCTTATTTATCATGTTGAGGGTGATGGTATATCTCTTACATCCTTTGGTATAGATGGTGCTTTCAATTGGTGGCAACTCTTAGATCCTACTTGGGACAGGATTTATCTCCACTCTTCTCTCTCGAGATCTTTTGATCCATTATTGGTCAGGTACTGCCGCTGATATCAGTAATGACATGGTGGAATTTCTTCATTCCGTGTAGTCTAGACGCCCGGTCTAGCTCCTGTTCTTTGTTGTTTTTTGTTTGCATTTAGTGGTCTGTCCACTATAAAAACAATCTTAGTTATTCTGTGCATGTGCAGAGCACCTGTTTTCCCTTATATACACAGTGCCATGGCCCACTATAAAGCCGACTAGCTTTGCTAAAAAAAATATTTCTTTAGATTTTATGAATATACTTATATCGTTGTGATAAGTATACAGCTATATTTTTTAAGTATTGAAAGCGTAGTATTTTATGAATATACTTATACCATTGGAATAAGTATATGGTACAATTTCTAAGTATTGAAAGTGTAGTGTTTTGTGAATATACCTATACCATTGAAGTAAGTATATGGTCAAATTTTCTATATATTGAAAGTGTAGTGTTTTGTGAATATGCTTATACCGTTGAGATAAGTATATGGTTACATTTTCTAAAGTATTGAAAGTCTATTGGTTTTTGAATATACTTATACTAATGTGATAAGTATATGGATAGTTTTCCAAGCATTGAAAAAGTATAAATGAATAGTGAGTGAGTAGTATACATGTGTATATCTTTATAAAAGTATTTGATATAAGTATCTACAAAATGATTTTAATCAATAAAAAGATTAATTAAAGAGGCTCTGTGGTTTCTTATATGCTTAATCATGCTTGATTTCCATATGAAATTAAATCTCTGATTTGATTATTTATTACTTGATGGTTAAATAACCGACTATCAAATCTTAGCCCGTTTTGAAATTATCGATTGTTGGTTTTAAGAGACCAAGATCGGATACGCATAAGTTATCCACAAACCACTTCAAACCGGCATAAGTATTCGAATTGGAGACATCTTGAAGATGATGGAATCAAAGACGGAGTTCTATGAAGTGCAAGGGCTAGTTGCAACCAATCCTTAGGGTGATTTCAAAAGGGATGTAGTAGAATTAGTGCCTTCGGTTTTATCATATCCTGAATAACTTGTTTGGATGAATGCTGACGTTGAATTGTTGCTTGGAAGGCGGTGTTAGCATTCTAAGTGGGATTTGCTGAAGAGGTAAAATGTAGCCTCAAGCCTCACACCCAATAATGACTTAAACATGGGATATGCTTCAGGGCTACATGATACGCTACCATTAAGGTATGGTCATCACCTGATGTAGATCAATATTTATGGATTTATAATGCTTCGGGTCCAGTACAGTTGTGGATTCAACTAGGGTGATGGCACATTCGATACTATCCAGGAAAGGGTAGGCCAATCCATATTCATAGGGTTTCCATGTGTGGCTCTCGGTACAATTTTCTAGAGGTGTATTGGGCAGGCGGTACCCTAATAACATTTCTATTATATGAAATCCATTTTCCAATACATGCTTTACGGACTTAGTTGTATGCTAAATATGTTATTGAATGTAATTAATGTAACCATTCCAACCGTGTTAAATATTTATCTTTACCTTATAAATTATTATAATATCATTGGATTTATTATAGAAATGGACTAGGTATCCTAAGGTTCCCCGTCCATGTTTATTTGCAGCGTGGTCTCGCAAGATACCTTTATTTTTAAAAGGATTTTATAAATATATGAATCCATATGATTTGAGTTTTGTCATGCTATTTTACCAGACTGATCCGAACGTTGTTTTCTTATTGTTTAACGATGAGTTTTCTATCGGTTTAGAAAACCGTTGAAAAATTTATAATAAAATTTATACCGCAAGCGCACGTTGTACGATTGTAGCACGTATGCAAGTACGGGTCGATGCGTAGGAAATTGTTGATTTTAAATCTCTATTCAATCAAATTAATCAAAGTTGAGAGTGATTAGCTAAAAAATCTAACAAACTAACAAAAAAGAAAGTGACAAAAATATGAGAGAAGAATGACAATTTAGAGATAATTCCACTCTCTAGATCATATAGTTCGATAAAGCATGAAATTATGATCTTTTTTTTGTCATAAGTGAATTTAAATGAATTGTATATTATAAGTTTGACATATTTGTGCTATTGGTTAGCTCACCATAAGCCATCAAATTATAACATAACCTTTAAACCACTTTAACTTCTCATGAAATATGACAACAAAGTTGAAAGAAAAATCTATTTTAAGTATGGTTTATTAACTATTAATTAGAGATATAGACCATCAAATTTTAATTTCAACATTCACTTCATTACCATCATCATATGTAAATGAAGAGGTAATTATTTTTTGTGATTGTTTAAGCATAACATATTTGTTATAAACAACATAGATTATCAAATTCAAACATGAAACAATAAATCATATCAACATTCATTTAAGCACAAAACAGAGCAAGAATTATCAAAATGTTGAAGCTACATGATTAGAGGCTTCATTACCCCTAAATTGAAGGGATTAGCCTCTCATTTGTGTTATCATATCAACACAAGTAGCATGCAACATGAAACTAAAAAAAGGGAAATGAAAGCTAATGAAAAAGAGAACTAATCTAATTGCATAGAATAAAAAATACTATACTTGCATGAAAAATAAACTAACTGCTAACAAGAAAGGAAAAGAAGCATGTAGAAGAAAAGAGAGAACTAATTAACATTGCATAAAAAAAGTTACATGAAAATAAAAATGGTAAGTAGTCATGGAAAAGAGAAAGAAAGCTTTCTTTTATTTTATCTCAGCTAAAACTAACTAAGAGAAAGAGAGCCTAAAGAAGAGACTAAAGAAGAGGGGAGTTATATGAAACATAAGGGGTATTTATACATATATGAAACCTTAATTCATATTTTTGAGGAATGTCCAAATTTCCCTTGAGGTAGTGTGGCCACCAAGTAATCATTAGCATGTCTTAATCCCCCACTTAAATGTACATGAAGCTTTAATTGCCTTTTAGCATGTGCATTAGCTCCTAATTGAAAATTAAGGTAAGTGGGTAGGTGTGGTCCTCCATGTTCATGATTTTGAATTATTTTCATTTTCATTTGCTTTATTTCCTTTTGTGCATGCATATCTTCATGAAACCACTTGTAATTTCCATCCAATTCTCCTATAAAATAATATAGAAATTTCCGAATAAATTTTAGAAAGTTAATTTATGCACAAAAATGACCATTCTGCCCTTGGATAAAATGAATATGCAACAATTTGAAATAATTTGAATTTTTGGTTTAAGCAAGTTAAAATATCCAATATGATCATTTATTTAATTTAAATAGATTAAATATGGTGGTAAAAGTATGCACATTTATGTGCACATCACTTATAATGCTCTGGTCAGTCCGAGCATATTTCCATATTTATTTATGGATGCTTTGGAGCATTAGGAGATGAGGTGGATGCCTCCAAGGTGTATTCACGTAATTTATTTTCCATTGCATTTCTTATTTTGTACTTATCAGCATTTGTGAGGACAGACTGTATAACTGTCCAGGCTGATGGTAGGTTAGTTTACTTTGATTGATGTATGTATATTGTAGTTTTCTTTTGTAAAGATCATGTGTATACTATATGTTACCCGTCACAATGTGAGGTTCTATTTTGTTTTTAATTTTCTTTCAATCCAATAATCTATCCTTCCAACACTCAGGTTCTTGACATGTGAATACTATAAATGTATTAGTGTCGACTTTTGAGGGTCAAAAAGGCCAGTCATTGAGTATCGTTCCGAAAATCATCAAAATTAAACAAGAGTTTTGATAGAAATATCAAATAGTTTGATTATTAATCAAACTATAAAGGAAGCGTATTTTCATAATAAAGAGCGTTCAAAGGTACATTGATATTTCTAAAAATAAGTAAACAACACACTACTGATTATTAACGATGTACTTATGCTAAAATCATATGTAGTTGTTTTAATGCTCAGTGTTGGATTTGTAAATGGTATCGTGTACATTAAGTATAAAATATATTAGGAATGTCCCAAACAATGTGCAAGGACACCTTAATAAAATGTTTAATATGGAAAATGTAAGATGATTCCTTATGCTTTGGCAATAGGAAATAACTTACATGTTATATTTTCATGATATCGTGATTTGTTTATAATTTGATACATAAAGAAATTATCAAATACAAATTGACACCACTAAATGGTTGTTTTAGGTGTTCACATGTATTTATGAAATACTAAAGAATTGTTTACGAAAATAACGAATTCCTTATAAAGGATTGTTTAGACTTTAACTTAATAAGTGATATTGAGTATAATATGTCGATAACAAATTTAAGTTAAGAATCTTTAAGTTGAGAATGTTCCAAAGGTAAGAATATGGCCGATTTAGTGAGAAAAGCTTAGTACATCACCTTGAATTGCACCATGATAAAAGCAACATATATACAATAAATGCACAAATTTACAACTAAGCTTAGGGTGATTCCTAGTGTTGAGATTCTCATGACATTGTTATACGATAATAGTGTCACAATATAGTTCATAACAAAGCTTAGAATTTATTAGAAGTCAAGAGACATACTCTAAATTGTTCCACATGATAAAGGTAGTTTATCAACATTGGAGAAAGTTGATTTATTGAGTAGACGATTGAAACATAAGAGCATACTCGTTCACTGAAGGACTGATTGGTTTTTAAGGAAGCTGATTGGAGAAGTTAGAATAAGATTCCATAATTCACCCCAAATGCAAGTGGGAGATTAATAGAGTTAGGGGTATGACCTAGGGGAAATTATGCAATTGTTTACATATATCTTACTCGATAACCAATCTTGTTTTGAAATAAAAGGTATTTTCTACAGATTATATACTTGATATAATATGTTATATTAATTAATTAATTTAATTAAAAGTGTATTTAATAGAAAATCCTTAGATGGTATGATTTGTGATAATAGTTACAATTTGTTATAACCAAGAATGATTTATCATAATAAAAATAAATATAACATCATAAATATTCACGTAATACTCTCCAAATGTTGGGCAATGTATTACTCATGACTGCTGGAGGCACCAAGGGGTTATGTACTGATAGTAATTGGGTAACTATTATATGACTCACTCAATAGTTTTTTGTTGGTTAACATAACTAAGGTCAAACAAAAAACGGTGATGTGACAAAATTAGACAATTCTCTTGACTTGAGAATACTGTTGATCTTTAATGTTGAAGCTCCGCTTTGATTATAGTTAAATCGTGGTATGGCATCCATCGAATGATTATAGTTAGGTCGAGTGGAAGCATTGGAAGTGAAACATTATTCCAGAGAGGATTCGTCTCCTCAGTTATATAAGATTAGTTACATCGTCAAACTGAAGTCAAATCAAAGTCAAAGTCTCTAGCTATAAAATTTTGATTAATTATTATTATTATTACTACCGTTGAACCAAGAACTTTGTGTTTGGACTATAGAGTTGAAAATGGACGATATTGGAATTTTGACCATTGCCAAATTCCACAAGTCCAAAGTGGTGTGGTTTAATGAAGACAATAGGCGTAAATAATTGTCATTAATTGGTAACGCTTATAATAAATGAATTGGATTTTACCGAAAGATGGGTAAGCAATAAATTCAACAAAAATATCACATCGCTATCTAAGGTGATGTATGAACATTAATATTTGAATTATTCAATATATTAATCGCTGACTAGATTTACACTTATGAGTCACGTAGCATAAATGATAAAGATTCCGAATGAACTATGCGATTTAATTAATTTTTAATAGTTGAAAAATAATTTAATTAATTAATATTTATGAAACATTAATTATTAATTATTAACTATTTTAATACCTTTACTATTTAGTAAAGTGCGTATAGATATATGATAACGGTAGAATGTTTAAATTTTATTTAAACATAGTATATGCTAAAAAGGACTTTTAGTAAATTAAATTAATTAATATTTGTGAAATATTAATTGCTAAAAAGTTTCTTATTTGATTCGTTTGATTTTCAAAATGCGTATATAACAAGTATAAGTGCGCGTATTGGTATACGATGTCGATAGGAAATTTAATTCGAATTTGAATGGACATAACAATTATATGTTTTTAGAATGTTTTAGTGCCTAAATATCCATGTAATAGTCAGACTTACTTTGATGAATAAAAGGCTTTTTTTGCTTTGAATGAGAAGAAAATATTATTAAAAAGAGAGGAATCAACATATAACAAATGCTCGAAATCCATGCTCGAAATCAAAGAAATTACTCAAAACCATCATTCAAATTCAATTCAAATTTGAATTTCAGATTCATCAAAATGGGCTAACTTATTGATAGGCATTATAGCCCTCAAAACAATTCAGAGATATCATAAAAAAATGAAGCAAAAGTCAAAAGTTGGACGGAACAAGAACATAAAAACGCATAGGAAAAATAATACCCAGGTCTGAAATCTTCTCTGGGTTCAATTTTCGGACATGAAACAAGTGGTCAAACAACCTCTGATTGAACTAAAAATTGGTGTGCATATAGTAGAAATCTTCAGCTTTCAAACAAAACAAGAATCAATGAATTCTGAGTGTAAATGAAAAAGTTATTCTGTCTCAAACATGGACTCAGGCCATGTTTGTAACAGCTCAAAAACAAAAGTTCTTCCAGGCCTGGAAACCATCATTGGTTCAATTTACAGGCCTAAAACAAAGGACCAAACGGTCTCATATTGTGTTAAAAATCAATTTGCCCATACTAGAAAACTTCATCTTTCAAACAAAAAAATCGACGAATTTCGATTGGAAATGAAGATGTTACACTGTCTCAAACATGAACTCGGGCAATGTTTGCAACAGTTCAGAAAAATACGAAATTATACAGGCCTGAAAACCATCTCGGGTTCAATTTTCAGACATGAAATAGAGGACCAAATGCCTTCAGATCAAGCTGAAAATTGGTATGCATATAGTTGAAAACTTTATTTTTCAAACAAAAAATAATCGATGAATTTCGGTGAGAAATGAAAGAGTAACGTTGTTTCAAACATGGACTCATGCCATGTTTGTAGCAACTCAAACAAAATATGCCCAGGCAAATATCTGGGGTTTTTTTTGATTTTGCAGCAAAGTTTTGAACACTCAAATGACAATATTTTGCAATGAAATTTTATAGACACATACTACTACATCTGAACTATCATTAGAAGAAAATCAAGCAAATTTCATTGCAGGAATTGAAAGATATTAACATGCAAAGTACTAACTAGAGAAGGTTTGACACAAACAACATTAAAAGTAAAAACAAATTACAGAGCATATTTTCATAGATTTGAGCAGTTTGAAGCGTTGGCTTCAGCTAGAATTGTGAGCTATTCAACTCACCTTGCTGTAGATAAGATTAAATCTTGATAACTCAAAGAAAGATTGAAGCTTTGGGGAGGAAAAGAACATCAAAAACTTGTAAAACTTCAATGTACAGACATGCAATAGGAAATACATAGTAGATTAGAAAAATTCCCCTTCCCAAATAAGAATTTGATGAAATATTGAGGTTTTGAGTGAGATTTCCTTTTAGTTTCATATTAGATTTGATAAGAAAAACAATTTATTTGGAAAAGATTTGAATTTGAAAGCTTGGTTGGATGAAAATGGAGCTTTTCTTTTACTATATTTGTTTCAGGAAGGAAGAAGAAGAGGCTGAATTATGAACGGATAGGAAGTAAGTTTCTTATTTTCTCACTTTGTTAAGACTATAATGGGCCTTGAACCCAAAATGAATAAAAGAAATCAATAAGTCTAAGTTTTAATTCATACTTAAACTAAAATGCATACACACACACATATGTAATTAACAAATGTCACATTCTTTCAAACTTTCACACAAATAAAATTGTAAACTTACACTTATAAAATAAATCATTTTCCATCATATAAAAAGATAAATTATATATTTTTTATATTTTTTGTTATTAAAATCCTTTATTTTACAAAAATGCACTATTTCCACAATTAAATGCAAAAGTCCACATTTTTAACTTTTAAAATTCCATAAAAATTATTTTCTTACTTAGAAAAATATTACAAACCATTTTAGACTCAATTTTATAATTAAAATAATTTTAAAATCAATTTCCATCTTTTTATTTAGATAAACAACCTCTAAAAATCACATACTTCGTTTAAAGTTATTAAAAGAAGTAATTAGCAATAATAAATACAATTATTGCATTTCTCCAAATAAAACCCAGTTTTCAATCATTATTGACCCAAATAAACAAAATAAAAATCCAAAACCGGGGTTATTACGGTGGTGGTAATAACAAAAAGATCCAAATTGCATCATGCTCCATGCTTCATGCTCCAAAATGCTCCAAATCAGCTAACTACTTGGTTGCCCGGGAACATTAAGACACCTAGTTTAAGGGAAAAAGAAAATAAACTCTAGTTCAGTCATGGGAGTGGTGCGAGAAACTCAAAATTCACGGTTATAAAGGAAAAGGTATCTCAAAAGATCGTGCCACATATATACATGGAACGGGGTTTTACTTTATGATAACCAAAATTTTTGCTACGCAAAATCAATTTATATTATTTTTAATGGCATTCCTTTGAAAAAATTTGCAAGTAAACTTATCAATTTTAGCTGAAATTGTTACCATTATTAAATTCCAAATATGTTAGACTCTACAAACAAAACTCTTACAAGGCTTGTTCGAAGAATGGATTCCATACAATGGCAGGTAAGGGACTATATACCATACTACACATCTCTAGAGGAATGTATCGAGGTTATGTAAACAATCCCCCGCATTTGGTAAGACAGGTCTATCCTTATTTGGCACTCATACATTGCCTGGATAGAAATTGAATATGGCATCACCACAGTCGTAACCAACCTAACTGGGATCCCATAGCATACACCACATATTCGACATATAGAGAGTAATCTAGAAAGGTGATGACTATACCCTAATGGCTGCGAAGCACATAGCCTTACGTCATACCCTTTTTAAGTCTATTACCGAGTGAAGGGGCCCAAGGTAGCAATTACCTTTCATAGTACATTCTAATTTGAATGCCACATTGCCATTCCATGATCGCACAACTCATTTCTACAAACAAATAACCTCTAAGCTCGTACGTCTCATGAAAGGGTGCTAAGCTCAAAGAATTGCCTTCTCCACCACCAAACAGATGATACGTTCATTGAGATCAATTTATGTAATTAGAAATGAGACGTCAAAAATCATCCATACAAGTTGTCCAGGAAATGGACAAACTGAAGGCACTCATCTATCACATCCTGTCAGGAATTATCCCTAGGATTAGTAGCGAGAAGTCCTTGCATTGAAGATCTAAAATGAAGAACTAATGCCACATAATGTGATATGTGAAATTTCCCCCGAGGGTTAATGACAAGCCGCCCTATATGTCCATGTTACAAATCATTTCCATGTCTTCACTTCGAATACATAAATTGGTTCAAAGTGGTCTTCAGATAGGAATCACCCAAATCCTATCCCAGTTCCTTCGAACCAATCAACGCTAAAAAGATGTTAACTGAATAGGGAATTATTCTTTGATTGATTAATATCTTTTTATCAAAATACCTTCTAGAGATATATGTCCTTAAAACATTGTTTCCGATATATGCGGAATAAAAAAAACTCTCCTATCAAATCCTTTGATTGCTTAAAATCTTTTTAAATCTTGGAATAATTCTAAATCATTTCATTTTCACTTAGGAAAATAATTCCAAATCATTTAAATCTTAATAAATATTTCTTAATTCAAAACTAAAAATTTGGATTGAGTTAAAACCATGTTATCTAGGATGTTAATCCAAAACCAGTAAATATTAAGTGAGCAGAATGTATCGAAATCATCTAATTCTACTCAATATCGATTCTCGTATTCAACAAGTACTATGGGAGGAATAACAGCGAAATCACCTTTTAAATTCCATGAATAGTATGAGTACCCTCTTCGGGCTTTAACACTAAGTACAAGAAGGTCATCTCCATAAAATCCAAGTTATTTATTTTTGAAAAATTATATCCTTTATACTTTGGAAAATTTTGGTCCGAATAAATCAAATTTACTATTTCTTCTATTAGGCCAGCCTAGATAGCCAGGGAGAGCAGGAAACTGGTTTTCCAAACTCAAGCCTAGACACTATCTCTCTGTCACCCATAAAGCGGTCAAGTTATTTGATCGACTCTAAATCTTTTAAAATTCATTTTTACCATTCCATAACCTTTAAAATTACCTTTAAAGTATTTTATAAATAATCTAAGAACCATTACAAAAGATTTAGAAAAAATGCTTGCGTTTAAAACTGTATTCCAAAAGTTATAGAAAAGTGCGGTAGAAAAGTGCTACGGAAAATGCATTTTAAGCTATATTGATCAGACCGACTTTTCTATCATTTGGAAATTCATTTTATTACCCAAATCCCTTTTAAAATATTTTAAAAGATTTTTAGAATTTATTCCATTTTTTTGAACAATTTTAAAATTTCATTTTCCAAGAAATCCTTTAATGGATTTCGAAATGCAAAACCGCGATTTTTCCAAAATCTTTTTTTTACTCATATTTCAAAATTTACTTATCGAAATCTCAATTTTCTTTCTTTGTTTGAAAACTATGGATATAATAGTTTGGAAAATTATTATCTCAAAGAATTCCAAGCTATATTCCATTCTATATACTCTTTTGACTTTTATGGTGCGAAACCGCCGACTAGAGTTACATGACGCGCCTAATTTTGACTAAATTTTCAGTATTCGTTTAAACTTTGCCAAAACACTTTTAAATGTTTATAAAACATTTCTAAATCATATTAAACTATTTTTAAGAGATTTAAACATTCCGTATACACCATTTCATTAAATAAAGAAAAGTGATTTCCTTTGTGCTTATCAATGTGTATTAACCTGACTTGCATATATATTCAACAATCATATTAAACAACCATCATCAAAAATCATATCCAAACATATATATCATCCTACAACATATATTACTATATTTTTAGGAGTTTCTCACCTTGGGTTCAAACGATTAACTAAAAATTGGCTATAGCTCTGCTAACTCAAACTTTTAGCTCACGATCACTTGGATTACTGCTCTTGGTTGTTTGGCTTGCTTGGGAATGACTAGAGGAGCTAACGGTCTATAGTTAGGAAGGTGGAAGCCTCGGCCTAGTTTGGGGAAAGTGCAGGCCTGGGATAGAGGGAAGAAAAGGGAGGAGTTTGATGATGATTTTTTGGTGTTTTAGCTACACACACACACACACACACACTATATATATATTTGAATTTCTTTTGAGAAATATTTTGGCATTATTTTGTGAGAGGGAGAAGCCATTAAAATATGGAGAGAGAGCTTAGGAAACTAAGAGGAAGATGAATGAAAATGAAGTGGAGAGTGTGCGGTAATTATTGGCAAAGAAGAAAAGGAAAATATCTATACGTCACCACTTTCATCACCATCACATGCACCACCATCATCACTCTCCATCGTACAATGCATGGCCCAAGTCACATCTATCATGGACAAGACCATGTGCTTATACTTTGATGGTCAGTGTTGACTTTGGGTTTGCTAAAGAGTTAAGGAATTTAGAAAATATCTTTTATATTTTTAATAATATTTATATACTTATTTTTATGTGTATATGTGTGTCCATGTGATGTGAATATCTTTTCATGTATGTACATGTATATGTGCATATGTATGTAACGTTAATCCATAATGTTCACAACTACTACACATTGAATCCTTACAAATTTCGATTTCCGGTAATATTTTCTCTTATATTTTAAGTTCCATATATATATATATATACATATATATATATTTATATATAGAAAAAATACGAAAATAAATTTCTTATCACTTTTAATTGATTAAAATGATCATATTTGAATTATAAAACCATATAAATTAATATTAACAATCATTTACAAAAATTTCTATTATACCGATAAAGCGATACAAATTTCTTATATTTTCAAATCAAGTATATACTTTTATATAACCATTATAATTGATTTATTTTCACTGTATTATTATTTAAAATGACTTATTATCATTCTAAAATAATTATTTGAATAATTGGAATAATTGTTAAATCATTTAATCTTAATTAAATTTCATAATTCACTTATTACAAATAATGACATTTTTGATAAATACATTTTATTTTTCCAAAAATAAGTTCATCATTATTATTTTTCATATAAAAATTGATTATTTGTTGAAAATAATCTATATTTGAATATCTAATATAGTTTAAATATCCTTAATTTTAGTGATCAAATTATGGGTTTTTGCATACTTCCCCTATAAAAAATTCTGTCCTCGAAATTAAGGACAAGAAGAAGATAACTTGGAAACAAATACACACACACACACACACACACATATATATATATGTATGTATGTATGTATGTATATATATAATGAGGTGATACATATCTATAAGATATAGCAAGTGACATCACCAAAGGTTGGTTAGTGTACCGCTACTCTATTACAACATACACCAGTGTATCCATTCTAAACTCAGGATTGGCTTTACGCATTCTATCTTCCATCTCCTATGTACAGTCTGCTGCATCACCACTCCATTGGACTAACTAATCGTACAACTTTCCTCCTTAATCGCTTCTCGTCGCCATCTACGATGCACATAGGTTGCCTGATAATGAACAAATTAGGTTCAACTTCCAAATCTTCTTGGGCGGCTGTTTCTAAAATCTGTTCTGGATTGTACACAAATTTTCGTGCTTGAGATACATTAAAGACATTGTGCATACTCGACAACCTTTCAAGCAATTCCACATGATAAGCCAATGAGCCAATCTGCTTGAGAATGGGAAAAGGTCCAATATATTGAGGGGCCAATTTTCTGATTCCCCCAAATCTCACCATTCCTCTCATTGGGGAAACCTTCAGAAATACATAATCTCCTACCGAGAATTCCAAATTTCTAACCCTTATGTTCGCATGACTCTTTTTCCTACTCTAGGCTTCTCTCATATTCTTTTTGATCATGTCAACCTTTTTCGAAGCTTCTCTAATCATGTCAAAACCTAATACCAACCATCTTCGGTCTCGATCCAACATACTAGGTATCTACACGGACGACCATATATAACTTCGTATAGGGCCATGCCGATACTAGTCTGATAAATGTTATTATAATAAAATCCTATCAGATGAAGGTAGCTTTCCCATGAACCTCCAAAATCTAAGACGCAAGATTTTAGAAGATCCTTCAGCACTTGGTTTACCCTTTCAGTTTGTCCATTGATCCGATGGTATGCAGTGCTAATGTTTAGCTTTATTCCCAAAGCTATTTGCAATGCCTCCCAGAACTTACTAGTAAAGTTTGGGTCTCGATCACTGACTATGCTGCTTGGGACACCAAGCAATCGAACTATTTACCTCATATATATTTCTCCATGGCTTGTAGTTGTTCGTGTTGGATTTACAAGGATAATGTGTGGGCTCTTGGTTAATCAATCTATGATAATCCAAATGCCTTAGTTTCCGTTTCTTGATCGAGGTAAGACATTGATGAAATCCATCAATATTTGGTCCTATTTCCAAGTCGGAATTTCAAGAGGTTGGAGTAATCCAACAGTCTTTTGTTGATCACTCTTTACCTGTTGTCAATTTGCACATCTGCTAACATGGATGGAGATATCCCTCTTCATGCTTTTCCACCATACTGTTTTACATCCTTGTACATTTTATTAGCTCCTAGGTGGATATTAATTTTAGATCGACGGTATTCTGTCAATACTTCTTGTCTTAAGTTGTTAACTTTTGGGACACAAAAATTCTCCCTTTTAACTGTAATATCCCATGGTTATCAATTTCAAAGCTTGAACTCCGCCCTTGGTGTACTCTATTAAAAATCCTCCTTAGCTACCGATCTTCTTTTTTCTTACCGGCGATTCTTTCTAGAAGAGTCAGGGTAACTACTAAATAAGCTATAATGGCATGCTTTCTACTCAATGCATTCGCTACCACGTTGGCCTTCCCAGGTGTATATAAAATATCAAGATAATATGAAGCGAGAAATTCTAGCCAACATTGCTGTTTCATATTTAAGTCCTTCTGACTGAAAAGATATTTCAAGGATTTGTGTTCTATGAAGAGCTCAAATTTTCATCTATTTAAAGAAGGAATATTATTTACTAGGGTCAATCAAATTTTATTTAAAATAAACTATAATGAATTCTTACCCAGTATATAATGTCTCCAATATTTTAATGCAAACACAACAGCTAATAACTCCAATTTGTGTGTTGCATGGTTCCTTTTGCGACCTTTATTTGTCTACTTACGTATGAAATGACCCTTCCATGTTGCATAAAACAAAATAGACTCCTTCCCACAAGAATCTGTATATACAGTGAATCTGCCTTTTTCATCTGCTACTGCTAATACTAATACGGGAGCACTGCTTAATCTTTCCTTGATCTCTTGAAAGGATTCTTTACATTTCTGTCTCCAATCAAACTTCACATCTTTCATGGTTAGCTTTGTTAAGTGAGAGGAAATCTTGGAGAAGTCTTGAATGAGTCTCCGATAATATCCTGCTAATCCCAAGAAACTACGAATGTCCTTGGGAGTTTGGGGTTGTTTCCTGTCTACAATAGCCATAATCTTTGCTCGATCAACGGCAATTCCATTCTCTGACACAACTTGTCCAAGGAATCTTACTTCTTTTTCCCAGAAGTGGCATTTTGAGAATTTAGCTTTCAACACATTTTTCCTCAATATTTCTAATACAATTTCAAGATACTTTTCATGTTCTTCCTCATTCATTGAATATATCAAAATGTCATTGACAAAGAATATATAAATTTGTTGTGTACTTCTCTAAATACCTTATTCATAAGGTCAACAAAATAGTTGCGAGCATCTGTTAGCCCAAAAGTCATAATCAGCCATTCGTAGAATTCATTTGAGCTTCTGAATGCGGTTAAAGGAATGCAATCTTCTGCAATCCTTAGCCGATGGAATCCTGTGGTTAGGTCCATTTTTGAGAATACTCTAGCCCTATGCAATTGGTCAAACATATCATCTATGTGGGGCAGAGGATACTTTTTTTTTTGTTCATTTATTTAGATCTCTATAGTCCATACATAACCTCAGTGAGCCATCAGACTTTGCCACAAAGACCAATGCTGCCTCCAACTTGAGCGACTTGATCTTATCAGTCCCTTCTATAACAACTCATCAATTTGTTTTCTTAATTCTTCCTTCTCTTTAGGAGCCATCTTCCGAATTTGGTGCACAAATGGACTTGCGTTGGGAAGTAAATCTATGTAGAGTTTGATTTCCTGATGAGGTGGTAGACTTTTTACTTCTTTAAAAACATCAGAATATTCCTTTACCATGGGTATTTCTTCTAGATGTTTTTGGAATAAATTAAGCACGTACAGATAATTTTCCTTTATTGGACTAGGTTTCTCACATTTTATCATAAAATGACCACCTCTTCTATTTTGTAGTAGTACTTTCCTTTTATTACAATCAACAATAGCTTTATATTTAGACAATCAAGCCATGCCGAGTAAAATTTCAAATTCATTAAAGTTGAGGACTATTAGATTACATGGAAAAATTTGAGATAAGTAGGTAACTTGGATTCCTTTACAAATCATAACGAGCTTAGTCGTACTGCCAATCGGATTAGGCATACATATCGGAATATCTAATATTTTTGGTTTAAGTTTCAGTTTATCAACTAGTTTCTTGGAAATAAAGTGCGAGAAGCCCTGGTATCAAATAATACTCTAACAAATATTTTATTAACGTCAATCTTACATTCCATTACTCCTTTTGCCTTTGCATCAGTTTATGTTGAAGTTTCGTCTTTAATGGTAAAAACTTTTGCTTGCTATCCTTTCTTTATTAAGGGGTATTCCATTATCCCATGTCCTGGCTTGTGGCAATTATAGCAGGTTCCCTTTGTGTCTTAGGATTTTTGCAGGTGGTGGAAAGGTGACATTTCTACTGGCAATTATAACAGATTACATCTTTCAAACGATCTCCTTCACGCTTGCATTGCCCTGGTTTCTTCCCTTGCCGATTAATTTTTCTTTTCTTTCAATTGTTGTTGTCATTGCTTTAGATTATGGGTGGATTCTTCTTGTCTAGAGTTTCGTATCGGAAACCCATATCCATAATATCTATAAAAGTCCTTTCACATGTGCCATCATTCTATCTTGATATTGCTTCTTCATTTCGAAAATAAACATTTCGTTCTTTTTTAGGGGGGTGTCAATTAGACTGGGTCCAAATTGTGATAATTCATTAAATTTGTTAAATACTCTTCTATGGACATTTCTCCTTGTTTTAAATCCATAAACCTTCAGTAAAAGCATGATTTTCGAGATGAAGGCATATACTGCTCTTTGATACCTCCTTGAATCATGCCCAAGGAAAAATTGTCTTCTAATTCATTCATAACATTGGACTTCCATCAGGCAAGAGCCCTATTTTGTAGTTGCCAAGAAGCCAGGAATCTCTTTTGCTCATCTCCATTGTTTAGCATTATGAAAATTCTTTCACATGGGCGGATCCATGCCTGAACTTCTATAATGGGTTCCATTTCCCTAAACGGCTTTCCTCCCACACTGGTGTATTTCTTACATAAAGTTGCAAAGTTGATTTGGGGTTGCACTGAAATTGTTACTTCTTCGATTATTGTGCCGGCGAGAGTTTGACCATTTGTATTTGTGGTACTGCTACCTCCCTTTCCCCTACCTCATCCTCTTCTTCCACTCATATCCTACTATATGCATATAGTAAGGAAATATCTTTTAGAATATGTTGACGAGATATCTTAAAGAATTGGCATAAAGTTTGAATATACTTCTTTGGATAAGAATTTAAGTGTGCGCTCTCTCAAAATAAACTCATTCTAGGGCACTACTAACCCTATCTCCAATAAGTTGACCCCATCAAGGCTTAAGTATTCACCCAACCATAAGCTTTGATACCAAATGAGACGACCCACCTCCTCAATCCCTAGAAATCAACACTGATACATCCTTGGTATTCACGTGCCACGAACCCAAGTACCTGAGAGGAAGATTATCATAGGGTGAAAAATAATGAAGATAGAAGACAGAACAATAATAGAATCTCACATTGTATTTAAAAACTTGTAATCTTTTCGATAGTATATATAATCATTCTCAAAATGAGATATCAGAGTCATAATAAGTACTAACCCAGTTAGGATAGTTATAATATCTTATCCCTACAGGTGCTGGTGGATACATACACATAAGCACAACAGAAAGTGGTGGTAACATCAAAAAGATCCAAAATGGTCCATGCTTCGTGCCCCAAAATGCTCCAAATAAGCTAACTACCTGGTTGTCAGGGAAACTTAGGGGACTTAGAGTTTAAGGAAAAAGAAAATAAACTTCGGATTAGTCATGAGACTGGCGTGAGAAACTCAAATATGTGGTTTGAAAGGAAAAGATATCTCATAACACTATGCCGCGCATAAACACGGAACGGATATTTACCTCACGATAACCAAAACTTTTGTTACACAAAATCATTTGATATTATTTTTAATAACATTCCTTTGAAAAAATTTGCAATTAAACTTATTAATCTTAGCTGAAATTGTTACCATTATTAAATTCGGATATGTTAGGCTCTATAAATAAAACTCTTACAAGGCTCGTTTGGAGAATGGATTCCATACAATCGCAGGTAAAGAACTACCTTTCGTACAGTACATCTCTAGAGGAATGTACCGAGGATACACAAACGATCCTTCCCATCTGGCAAGACCGGTCTATCCTTTTTGGCACTCATACATGGCCTGAATAGAAAATGAATATGACATCACCTTGGTCGTAGCCGACCTATCCGAGATCCCATAGCATACACCACATACTCAACATATAGAGAGTAATCTAGAAAGGTGATGACCATAGCTTAATGGTTGCGAACTACATATCCTTATGGCATACCTTGTTTTAGCCATTACTGGGTGAAGAGGCCTGAGGTAGCGATTACCTTTCATAGCACATTCCACTTTGAATGCTACATTTCCATTTCATGATCGCACAACTTATTTCTACAAACATATAAATCTTGAGCTCGTACGTTTGAGGAAAGGGTGTTAAGCGAAGAGAAGTTATCTTCTCCGCCACCAAATATATGATACGTTCATAGAGGTCAATTTATGTAATTAGAAATGAGACGTCAGTTATTCGTGCATACAAGTTGTCTAGGAATAGGACAAACCAAAGGCATTCTCCTACCACATCTTGTCGGGAATTACCTCTAGGGTTAGTAGCGAGAAGTCCTTACATCGAAGATCTCAAACGAAGAACCACTACTACACAATTTGATATGTGAAATTTCCCTCGAGGGTCAGTGATAAGCAGCCCAACATTTCCATCTTCCAAATCATTTCAATTTCTTTACTGCAAATACGTAAATAGGTTCGAAGTGGTCTTCGAATAGGAATCACCCAAATCTAACCCCGGTTCCTCAGACCAATCATTGATAAAAAGATGTTAACTGAATATGAATGATTAATTTCTTTTTATCAAAATGTCTTCTAGATATATGTATATATATATATTCATATTTATTTATTTAAAACATTCTTTTCGGTATATGCGGAATCATTAAACCTCTCTTATCAAATCCTTTGATTATTTAATTTTTTTAAATCTTGGAATAATTCTAAATCATTTCATTTTCACTTAGAAAAATATTTCCAAATCATTTAAATCTTAACAAAGATTTCTTAATTCGAAACTCAAAATTTGAATTGAATTAAAACCATGTTATCCAGGATGTTAACTAGAAACTAGTAAATATTAAGTGAGTATAATCTATATAAATTATCTAACTCTACTCAATATTAATTCCCCTATTCAATAAGTACTAGGGGTTGAATAATGGTGAAATCACCATTTAAATTCCACGAATAGTACGAGTTCCCTCTTCAGGCTTTAACATTTAGTACAATAAGATTATCTCTTAAAATTCAAGTTATTTATTTTTGGAAAATTGTGTCCTTTATACTTTAGAAAATTTTAATCCGAGTAAATCAAATTTACCATTCCCTCCGTTGGGTGAGTCTGGTTATCTAGATAAAGTAGGAAACTAGTTTTCTAAATTGGAGCCTAGACACCATCTTTCTACCACCCATAAGGTGGTCAAGTTATTGGATCGACACTAAATCTTTTAACATTTATTTAACCATTCTATAAATCATTTAAATTACCTTTACAATACTTTATAAATCATTTAAGAATCTTTACAAAAGACTTGGAAAAGAATGGTTGCGTTTAAAAGTATTTTCCAAAAGTTATAGAAAAGTGCCCGGTAAGTGATTTTTAAGCTAAATTGATCAAAACGACTTTTCTATCATTTGGAAATTCATTTTATAACTCAAATCACTTATTGAAAATTTTAAAATATTTTTATAATTTATTTCATATTTTTAAACAATTTTAAAATTTCATTCTCTAAGAGATCGTTTTATGGATTTCGAACTACAAAACCTTTCTTTCTTTGTTTCAAAACTATGCATATAATAGTTCAGAAAATTCTTTTCTCAAAGAATTCTAAGCAATATTCCATTTTACATACTCATTTGACTTTTATGGTGTGAAATCGCGAACAACAGTAACGCAATATGCCTAATTTTGACTCAATTTTCAATATTCATTTAAACTTTGCCAAAACACTTTTAAATGTTTATAAAAAATTTCTAAATCATATTAATCTACTTTTAAGAGGTTTAAACATTCCATATACACCATTTCATTAAATAAAGGAAAGTGATTTCCTTTGAGTTTATCGACGTGTATTAACGTGACTTACATATATATTCAACAACCGTATTAAACAACCATCATCGACAATCATATCCAAACATATACATCATCCAATATCATATATGAGTATAATTTTAGGAGTTTCTCACCTCGGGTTCAAACGATTACTAAAAATTGGCTATAGTCTTCTAAATCAAACTTTTAACTCACGGTCACTTAGATTACTGCTCCTATGTAGCTTGGCCTTGCTTGGGAATGACTAGAGGAGTTCACGGCCTAGGGTTGGGAAGGTGGAAGGCTCTGCCTTGTTGGGGAAAAGTGAAGGCCGTGGGTACATAGAAGAAAAAGGAGGAGTTGAAGAAGAGTTTTAGGTAGTTTAGTTATGTGTGTGTGTGTGTGTGTGTGTGTGTGTGTATATATATATATATTGTTTTTACCAAAATAGGTCACAACACTCTTCGGATGTGATTGAAGAGATTAAAATGATGGAATTAAATGGAAAACAAGTCTAATCTAACAATCAAACCAATAAAAGTGTGTAGAAATAGAAAAAGACAAGAAATTATAGTGGTTCGGCGTCATAGCCTACGTCCACTTTGAATGTTTTGCTGTTTATTGATGATTGATAACTAATAACAATAGTACAACACCCTAACATTCGAGTTACAATGGAGTTGGGCAGAGTGATTCCGTAATGGAGTGAAAAGTTCTTTTTTCTATAGGCGTAGGTGTGTGATTTATGGGTGTAGGTCTGAAATATCTATCCCAAAGTTTAGAATACTTCTTCTCACACGTGGGTGGGCCCACCAAATCGATCAAGGGTCATTTGCGATCGATTGGAACTTATCCCCGTCTCCTTCATATCGATTGAGATCTTCTCCATTTAGGTTGCGATCGATCAGGGACATCCTTGAGGTGGTAAGAAAGCTCCTATGAAAATTCGAAGGCATTTGGACTTGTGGATCTTGAGTTAAGATCGATCCAAGGTTAGTTTTATAAGTAGGCTGAAGGTTGAGTATCGATACCTTAGTATCGATCAACCTTCTTATCGATCCCTCGGCGTATCGATCAGATGTTTAATGATGACGTGGAGCAATAGTTCAGCAGAGATCCATGTTTTATGCTAGAATATAGCTTCCTTTGGTTGACTATGATTTCATCGAATGGTTCGTGCGTGGTTCCTTTCGTATCAATGTTTGTGCACCGCTTCGTATCGATGCTTGTTGTTGGCTTCGTATTGATGATTGTGTGCCACTTCGTATCAATGATTGGAAGACATCTTCACATCGATGCCTGGTCGCTCATTTCGTTTCAATGTCTATAATGATCAATACGAAGCATAATGAAGGAGTTGATCGATATGAATCGATCATATGGATCGCTATTGATGGATACGAAGGGGATAAAATTCGATGGATACGCAACTGGATGGATACGAAGATGGGTGGCTTTTGATGGATACGAAATGACATCTCCTTTCTTGATTTATATTGATCCATAACTTGAGCATGTGAAATTCGATTGACCCAAAATTTGGAATGTTGGCTTTTATAGCTTTGCTTGTCACATCATGTCAATTGTAGCTCGAACCGGACTCAGACCAAATTCGCTAGTATCCATAGTTAACCTATGTATAACCGATCCTCAAGATGGATTGTCCTTGGTTTCTAGTCAAGTCCTTGGTGTCTCGACCTTGCCAAAATGTGGTATAACATTTTTCCTTCAAAGTACGTCCTGTGTGAACATGATGTGTTTTGAAAAGCTGCAATCCTCATTCTGAAAAAGTTCTATCCGATTCGTTGAATAGTTGACGTCTTTTTGTCAAGAGATTTAACCCTTAATTGATTTCCAGTAATATAAATGTTGAGTTGTCTATTGCTAATGACATTTAGAGTTTTGTTGTAATTGAGTGTTGAGTGCCAGTGATTTGTTGTTCACTGTTTTGATTGTCTCCAGGTAAGCATCCACTTCCTGTTAACTTTGAAAATCGAATGTTAATTCATCATCCATGCACGTACGTCAACTTGACTCCTATTTACGTTTGCACTTTCATGGGTCATTGTCAAGTTCTTTATATTTTGTTCAAACTGAGTTTCATAACCATCCTCTCCGGGAACGATGTGAAATTTGAGTTGTAACAACGTTTGATGGTTGTTTAAAGTCATCCCTTTGTATCGATCCTCTCCTGGATCGATCTGAGAAGTTGGAATGCATGTCGCGTATCGATGGCTATCAATGCGAAATTGATAGTTCTTGAAGTGATGGATATGAAGCTTGGGTCTTCGAGCATATGGATATGAAATAGGTATTTTGTATCAATGAAATCCAGTGATTCAAATAAGACTTTGTTGTATCTTTCGTATCGATGGGATTCATACCGATGGATATGAAGATGATGGCCGATCGTTGATGGATACAATATACTGATTTTCGGACCATTTTAGGTGATGGATATGAACGAGCCTTTTCGTATCAATGGAATTTGTGACCGCTTCAATCGGTTTTGACTACTGGGATACGAAACGTTTTTGCCTTTGGATACGAACCCATATATATATCATTTGTACTTAGAAAAAATTTCACTTGCGTTTTGTTTTCATACTTCCACTTCGTATCGATCAGAACACGGGAAAAAAGAAACCGGTGTTCCTAAATCAAAATAGCCCATTAATTCTTCAAACCGATTCCTTAAACTAGGTAATTAAGTAGTTAAATCGACCTTAAAATGACGAGACTTGAGTCTTAACACCATTCCATCCATGGTCGTTCCCGATTTCGGCGTTGTTGTTGCCGGAAGTTGGTCGGAGTAGGGTCGAGGAAGTAGCATGGTGTTGTGGTAGCCTGGAGAAGAAGGATAGCTGTTGATTGGGATGATGGAGTTACTCATATCGATTGTGGATGGAGGAAGTGGCTTCATATTGGTCTGGAGTGATGGGAGTTCACATCGATGTGGAGATGATGGCTGGAAGAAGCAGCTTCATATCGATCTGGAATGGTCGGAGTTTGTATCGATCTGGAGTGATCGATACGAAGTCTCAGCTAGTGATCTATACGAAGTCCTGGCTGGTAATCGATACGAAGCCCTTGATGGTGATCGATACGAAATTCAAACTTTAGGATCGATAAAAAGATGGATTTTGGAGAACAATCCAATTTTTGACTTTGATGGATATAAAACTCTTGCACATTCGAACATTTAACTTAGATGAGCTTTAGCTCTGCATAATTGCACTTGACCATTGAACTGCATATTTGACTACCCTTCGAAGCTCGTCGATGAAACTGTAATTTGATAAATGTAATGAACTCCAACATGGATCGTTCTTCGATGTCAGGTTGGCATGGTTGTGACGATCAGCGATGACGGTCACTTCGGTTGAATCTCGAAGTTTTGTCATTTTAACATCTTCCGAACTTGTAGATATCTTAAGTATTATGTAGTACTGTACTACACAACACGATCACTCACTCCACACCGAGGGGACACGGGTTTATAGCCATCTAATGATCATTTTTACCAAGTTCAATAGTTATGGATCCCGAAAGCTTTGAGCCGCAGGATCTTAAGAGTCCTCTGCTCCCTGAAATCGAAGTGCAAACTGTTGCTGCAGGAGAAGTTAGTCCTGCCCCGGATGAACTGTCGGGTGCAGTTTTAGTCTTAAATACATAGTATTCTGTTTGCTTCAAAATTTTCGAAGACATGTTAGGCAGGATCTGCCTTAGGCATGGGTTATATCTAAATGATGTTTTACTGCCGATGCCATAAGACAGAGCCCACAATCCCCCAAACGGATACACTACTTGTAATAGGTTCATGTGCATAGCCGGAATTATGCCCCCTTCAATCAATTTATCTGGGAAGTTCTATTCTCCATGAGGATTGCTCCATCTCAAATGCGCCCAAATAGATACGCTCTTCTCAACAGTTTACGTTATCTGAATGGAGCATCTTTTTCGACCCTCGACTATCGAGGAAATCAGATATCTATTCAATGTTAAGAGTCGCGGGGACAACCCTACATTCATCTTTCTGGAAGCAGTCAGAAATTGCCAAGAAGTGGCAGGAGCCCGGAGTAAATTAAGCTACTTCAAAACCGAATGGTTCTTCATTCATTGTCCACAAGGATTTTCCAGACAATGGTTAGTTAGACGTAAGGGCTCCCACCTTTAGTCGATTAACTAGATTAATTGATGCTGAGTCTAACACTGTGTTTCTTTTACAGCTTCGATTCCGCGCCCTGAAGGAGTTCAATTTAAAGAGATAGATAGAATTCTCCAGTCGGTGCCAACCGAGCTTAGAGAAATTGATGAAGTCCTCACTGATGAAAACTTGATTGCCATGGGGCTAATAGATAGAGATCAAAGCATTGGGCTTGTAGGAGTTCCCGAAAGGGTTTCTATGAGGCAAGGAGAAAGAAGAGCTTCCGGAGTCATGATCATTGAATAGGGAGATGAAGAGAGTTTTCCATCCGAGGATTAGCCCGTAGTTGCACCTTTTCATGGTCTTCGTTTATCAAAAAAGGCAAGGCTCTCGCCCACAAACCCAAGAGACGAAAAACTGTCATAGTATCTCTGCCTGCTGCAACTGCTGTAAGTCAGGAGACTTCTTTGCCACAAATGGAGAGTTCTTTGAAAGGATTGGCAGATGACCCTTTTCCCGATGACTTGACTTTAT
Organism: Allium cepa; assembly: GCA_030765085.1. NCBI lineage: Eukaryota > Viridiplantae > Streptophyta > Magnoliopsida > Asparagales > Amaryllidaceae > Allium > Allium cepa. Next base: position 407,637,700 of record CM060928.1, on the reverse strand, counting down.
TTCAAGATTTTAGATTAGAGGGACTTCATTACCCATCGCAATCCGACGCAAGCTTAAGCGCTTTAGATATAGGGGAGCCAACTCCTACGAGCAATGGTGAGGGAGGGATCGATGCTTTGCAGTCTTCATTCTAAATGCCATGCATCCAGCTCTCACTCCGAATCTTATAGGCATGAATCTGAAAGAGATTACGACCATGGTCAATACTCGAGCCAGGAGCATGAGCATTATGAAAGGGAGAGGGAGAGGCTATACCAATATAGGCATCGCTCCCGGTCGCGATCGCCTCCACCTAAAGGTTCATCAAACCCCTCCGGCTCCAATAGTCAACCCTTCGAGACTGCCTACCGAATAGCGCCTCCTCATACTTCAAAGTCTAGTGAACAACGCCGTAGGACCGAGGCGGATGTTCCCATCATTACAGAACCAACCGCTATAGAACCCACTAGAGGGGGAGCCATTCAGATTGCTAAGTTAAAGCAAGACTTCCCAAATATCTACTTTGATGGCTTCCATTTCCCTATGAACTTGAAAAGAATTCCCAACGACACAGAAAGACTGATGCAGGATTATGTGCAAGGTGTCTACAATCAGTACCAGGAGTGGGTGAAAATTGCAGAAAAGGCTTCGGCGATAGTTTTCGATCAAGCTAAGATAATTGAGAAATTGGAGACCAATCTTGCTCAGAAAAATCGAATAATGGAAGTACTCAATAACGAAACCGAATATTCAAGGAAATTAGAGATGGAGGCTGACAAGAGAGCATAAGAAGAAAAATAGTTCATGGAGAAAATGCGACGATCCCATGTAGACTTGGTTCAGGAGATGGGCCACCAGAATACCCTTGTCATAGAGGAGAGAGATGCTACGATGAAAGAGCTCAATGAGCTAAAGGCAAAACTTACCGAGGCCATCAACGAGAAAGACGATGCCAATAAATCTGCCTAGGAGGCATGCGAAAAGACGGTGATACTTAAGGATGAAAGGAGTGCGGCAAATTTAAAGGTTCAGAAAGCCAAGGCTAGAATTGAGGATGAAATTAAAGCGGTGGAGGTCAGAATAGAAAACAAATTTGAAGATCTCTTGGTCACATACAACGTCAACATTTTAGGAAAGCGCAATCTAACCTGGCTCGATAAGGTTATCCTTTTCAATTGTACAAGGCTTGGAGCCATTTGGTGGAGGATGAGAAGGCTACTCGTAACACTACAACCATCGACGAATTTGAACTAGAAAGCCAAATACTCGTCAAAGATGAGCCGAAAGTCCTCCACAACTCTATCGTTGTTCTCAAAAAGGAAAATTACTACTAAGTATGCAGACACTGGAGATGGATCTAGAGTTGAACATCATGAAGCAGGCTCCGAAGCACCCCAAGTCTCTCAATCTGAGCCTACTTCTTCTATTGATCTTCCAGCTATTCCAGGATACGACCCTAACCAGCCGCACATATCTTTGGTGCATGAACGTGGGACATCGACCCAGCATGTGAGTCAATCTTAGGAAGGTATTCTGAACACTTCTTTCATTCGTCCAAATGCAGGAACACTATCGAAAGACATTACTAATATTTTATCTTATCATCATTCAGCCTTAGATTCTACATCACTTGATCCCCCTACAACTCAAGGAATGTATCACAAGTAGAAGGCATTAATGATAGAAGCCACATTGGTCGCCGCATCGGCTGGGGAGATGTACGAAAGCAGTTGCTTTTTTGATGAAAATATAATAGAAGCACTCCTCAGCCATCAGAGCCACCCGATAACCGAAATGCCTTTCATCATTGAAAAATTGTGGTTATTACGAGTTCCATAGGCCCAATAAGTAGCATGCCAATGGGGATTCGAGAAAATCGGGCTAAGGAGATAATGGCGGAAATTAAAGCCGAGATAGAGCTAGCCAAGCAAGCTAGTAGTGTTAGTGGTGGCATGGCAGGTCCCATCCCGGTCTCTATGATTATTGTTTCTCTAGGAGGAACCATCATCGATACCAGCGTGCCTCATTCTTCTGGCGTGGAGGGTGCCACCATTCCTCCAGTTCCACATTCGAAGGGTATTCCGTTCCCTTTAAGTTCCTAGGAGGAGACAACTATGATTCCCTGGCCAAAGACAAACCAGCTGATGCGGGCCGGGGAGGTAAAGTCCTGAAAAGACATTCGAGCGGCAGTGCAAGTGGGTCTATGCCAAAGAAGAGCAAGAGGGATAAAAAATCAAATGCGTAGACTGGTACTTTTGGCTTTTGTTTTTGCAAATAGCTTAGAATAAGATTTCCTTTTGCTTTTGTAGGCTGTGTATAGATGCGGGTTCGGCCCTTGCTTATAGGAGTTTTTTTAATAATTTTTTGTGCATATCTTTTCCAAAGAATAGTGGAAATAAAACTTCATTTTTTTTCTCCAACATAACTCTGTATTTACTTGTTTAAGTATTTTAGCACTCGCGTTTCAATTCAGTGTGCTTGTGAGGCTTTAATTTTTGGGTCGAACTTGAGTCCAGCCGCTAAGTTCTGAAGTCATGGCTTCAGATCATAATCAAATGTGAAGCCGAGTCCCAACGTTGTACCCTTTCGGCTAGCAGCTGGTACTTGAGTTATGCACCCAATTCTAGGGAGAATTGAAGTGTTCATTCGGTAGTCGTTTTCGGCCTTCACTAACTTTAATTTAACTTAGTCGGAACAAAGTTGAAGTAAAATGAGTTTGAGTGGTCGGATCACACTCGCTTATCTGCTGGTATTCACATTCGCACTACGGGGATGGAACTTGTATGCCGGTGGTCGATCATGCCTACTTGTCGCTTAGAATCATATCAGTGCTCCAGGGACATAAGCTAATTTACGGGTGGTCAATCACACCCATTTGGCATTCAGAATTATGTCCACACTCTGGGGACATAAGCTATTTTATAGATGGCCAGTCATACCCGTTTAATATTTTGGAATCACATCCATACTCCGGGGACATGAGTTAATTTACGGGAGGTCAGTCACGCCCGTTTAGTGTTTATACTCCAGTCCACGCTCTTGGGACTAGAGTTAGTAGATGGGTGGTCAGCCACACCCATTTAACACCTAGGATTATGTCCACACTGTGGGGACATAAGTTTTTTTACAGGTGGTAATTTACGCCCCTTTAATGTTCAAGCTCCAGTCCGCACTCTCGGGACCAAAGTTAATTGATAGGTGGTCAATGACGCCCATTAGGTGTTTATACTCCAGCCATGCTCTTGGGACCGAAGTTAGTTGATGGGTGGTCAGTCACGCCCATTTGCATTTGTACTCTAGTTCACACTCTGGGAATCTGAAGTTGGTCGACAGATGGTCAGTCCATCTTTCTAGGCATTAGGATCTTGCTCACACTTTGGGAACAAGGAGTTGATCAAGGTTGCGGATGGTCAGATCACATCCACCTTGATTTGGCAAGCAAAGTTGTGGATAGGCGGATCCATCCTCTTCAAGTTTGGATTTGGGATTTGTACTCCAGCTCTCTAGCTTGCACTCCGTGAGCTGGAGTTCGTTAGAGGATTGTCGTGTTTCAATCCTTCTTTTCTTTAGCGTTGTTTTCCCCCAAGCTTGGGGTTTCACTTAGCGAGTGACCGATCAGATCATAGTCACTCCCTATTTGGATAAGTCCTACCTTGAGATGGAACTTAGCTCCTCCTACATTGTGACGGTCGCATGATGCATTTCATAAATTGTTTATCTGGCTTGATGGGTCCACATTGCATTGCTGAAATAAGAAAGTACGACAAAATCAGTTTCCTTATTACAAGTTCAAATTCAAAAAATGCACAAATAAATTTCAAAGGAAAAGCGGACTAAAGGAATAAAAGCTAGTTATGTGTAATAGCGACAGAGACTCTCGCTGTTCCATGCCTCGGTAAAGTAAGACCGTCAACAGTTGATAGTTTGAATGTGTCGCCTTCAAGTCTCCGCTCAATGACATACGGTCCTTCCAATGTCGGTTTCATGTGCGAAGGGAATGGATAAATTCGTTTGAGTATGAGATCGCCAACTTCGAAAGTTCTGGGTCGGACCTTATTATTGTATAATTAGGCAACTCGACTGTAGTGTACGACTTCCCTCAAATCAGCCGCTTTACGCTTCTCAAATAATAAATCCATAGATTCTGCAAGTAGTATGCGTTCGTATTTGGATCATAATAGGTCACACGGTGAGAAAGTACTTCTAGTTCAACTGGGATGACGTCTTCGGAAGCGTAGAAAAGTGTAAATAGGGTGTGGCCGGTCGCAGACTTATGGGTAGTTCGATATGCACATAAGGCCATGGAAAGTTCATCGACCCACTTGGCTCCGGCCTTCTCTAGTTGTTTCTTTAGAATGGACTTGATAACTTTATTGTCAGCTTTGACTTGTCTGTTTACTTGAGGGTGAGCTATTGCTGAGAACTTCTTCTGGATGCGGTTGCTTTGACAGAAATTTTAAACTCGATACTATTGAATTGGGTCCCGTTATCAGTTACAATTATGTATGGAAGGCCAAAATGACAGATGATGTTGTAGAAAACAAATTTGGTTACTTTCTTTGTCATGACAGTAGCAAGGGGCTCGGCTTCCGCCCAATTAGTAAACTAGTCAACTGCAACGATGGCGTACATCACACCACATTTGGCTAAAGGTAAAGACCCTATTATATCAATACCCCATGTGGAAAATGGCCATGGACCGACCATTTGAGTGATTTCGGTAAGCGAGGCTCCTGAATCCTGGCAAGTTTTTGGCATCTATTACATTTCTTGGCATAATCTGATGCATCTCGGTTCACTATCGAACAGTAATATCCATATCTAAGTATCTTTTTGGCAAGGGCTTGCCACCCAGTGTGATTACCGCACTCTCCCTCATGAACATCATGCAGCGGTCCTTCGATCTCGTCATGGGCGATACAATGGAGCAAAGGAATAGAATATCCCCTCCTGTACAAGACACTATTCTGGATAATAAATCGCGAAGCATTTCAGAGAACCTGTCTTTTCTCACTTATACGCTCGGTTAAAGTTCCATTTTCAAGATAATTTCTAAATGGACTCATCCACGACTCCTTCTCAAGTGTTGCCTTGTGCCACCAGCCTATCTCCATTTGGCAATGCTCAGAGCAGTAAGTGACTCCATGGTTAGATAGATGCATCAATTTTTATTGTAGCTGGAATACACGTCCATGAATGATAAGAGCTCATGTCTAGCTGTTGAATCCGCCAATTGATCAATTCTGGGAAGAGGGAAACTGTCTTTAGGGTAGGCTCATTCCAATCTGAGTAGTCTACACATATCCGCATTTCCCGTTTGACTTTTTGACAAGCACTCGATTAGATATCCACTCTGGTTATAAAGCATCATGAATGAACCCATTTGACTTGAGTTTATTTACTTCTTCCTTAAAGGCGATAGATCTCTTTGAATCCATACTATACCCTTTTTGTTTGACCGAGACGTGCTGCAGATCAATATTTAATGCATGGCTCATGATGTCCGACGAGATCCCATACATGTCTGGGTGAGTCCAAGCAAACACATCGAGGTTTTCTCGGAGAAAATCAACCAATTCCTGTCTCATTTGTGGGCTGAGTTGAGATCCGACCTTTACATTTCTAGAATCTTCATCATCGTGGTTCGGAACATTGATTGTCGACTCTACTAAGGAGGCCTGATTGCCTTTGGCTTCCTCTTCATCATTATTATCTCGGGGATCAAGATCTTTAAGGAATTGGTTGTGGCGCTTGGACCTAGGCCTAGGCGTTAGCCGTCAATTCTTTGAAAAACAGACGTAGAGAGATTCCTCTATTCCCTTGCCCTTCTCCTTACGCTGCGATTCCTACAGCTCAGCAACATAACAGGCGTGTCCAGGCACATGATCTTCATGAATTACTCTAACCCCGTTATTAGTGGGGAACTTTAGAGTCAAACACCACGGGGCAATCAATGCCCTGAATTCAGCGAGGGCTGGTTGGCCCAAGAAAGTATTATAGGTGGAATTAATGGCTAACACAACAAACTGCAGCGTCTGGACTCTCCGGCGATCCCCAATGCCAAACTCAACTTCAACTCCACCATCCCAGCTAGTATAGTTGCACTTCCATTAAAAATATGTATGTGGGACAGACATGGTTTTAGATCTTTTGCCTCCACTCTCATTTGATCGTAGGCTCGCTTAAAAAGTATGTTGACAGATCTTCCGCTGCTGATCAAGATCCTCTTCATCTAAGCATGACCTATCTGACCTAAAATGACCAACGGATCGAAAGTGGGGGCCTTGACTCTATCAGCATCGCGATTCTTGAAAATGATGCCAATTGTCATCGTTCTCTGTTGTTTCGTCGGGGTCCCATCGTCAGAATTACTACTACACTCGAAGTCCATATGCCTAATCGAGCTGGCATATGTCTCAATTTCCTTCCAGCTCCGATCAGCTGGATGAGGACCACTACATACTGAATTATAACCAACCACCCATCGGTACTCGCGGGTTGTTCAGGCCCAGCTTGGGCTGGGACTTATTCGGGTTAGATGGGCCTGCACCTCCATCCTACGGAGCTCGAACAAACTATCCTAACTTCCTCTCTCTAATCAACTTCTCAATGATGTCTTGTAAATGACGGCACTCATTCGTGTTACAGCCGTAACAATCGTGGAATCTACATAGTTTTCCAGTCTGAATTTGTTTCTCAAATGATTTTTTCAGAGCTGGCTTCTTATACTGTCTAGTATTATAAGTCTGAAGGTACACATTTTCTAGTGATGTTTTTAAAGGGTTATATCGGTCGAATATAGGTGCTCTGGGCCTTACTCCGCGATTAGGTCTCTTTTCTTCCCGTGACCTTCATTGCCCTTCTATTGACCTTGCCTATTCTGTATGTTCAATTGTACTCTGCCGGAATTCTCACCAGTCTGTTTCACTACAACATTACTCTAAATGCCTTCAACACTGGGCCCTGCATCGTCCTGCTTCCTAGATCGTCTAACGTCTTCTCTCCTCAAAAACTGGGCTGCCTTTGCATAGAAACGATCCAACAAAGTGGGGGATTTCCCAACTAACTAATTGCCAAACTCGAAAGTGCGAGGTTTCTTTGCCAATCAATCGCCATACTCGGAATCGGGTCGATCCCATTAGTTAATGCCATTAAAATGGAATTATCATTGGGGTTGCTGACCTCAGCGCAAGTAGCATGAAACCTTTCCAAATAACGCTTAAGAGTCTCTCATGGAGCTTGAGTGACACTAGACAAGTTGTTTACATCCTTTGATCTCGTGACATGCATATGGAATTGTTCAACAAAGTTTCTAGCCAATTGATCGAAACATGAAGTGGATCTGGGTGGTAGATAAGTGAACCATATAGTGGTGATGCCCCCTAAGGAGATAGGAAAGCTTCTACACTTAACCGCGTCGTCAGCTCGAGCAACGTTCATGAGCCATTCATACTTTAAGATATGATGGTTAGGATCTGAATTTCCTTCATACATAGGCAAGGTAGGCATTCTGAATCGACGAGGTAGCTTAGTATAAAGAAAGTCATCAGCAAATGCAGTATGACTTTAGGAGATTCCCCAATCGTCGTTAGTGATACCTTGACTTTCTTGGATCATTTGGTGGATCATGGTTGGAATATCGGGCATCTGGATGTTCGGGGCCAAGGCATGGTCGGGTTATTGGAGGGACAGTCTAGGCAATATCGACGGTCCGTTCCTTGCCTCCTAAGCTCCAGGTCTATAGGAACATAGGGTTTATGAGCATGGATGTGTTGACGAAGGGTTGGATCTTAGCTTCTAGATCTATAGCGGCAGCAGCTACATGGTCATGAAAGGTGTGATAGGGAAGTGCCCCTCCTCGGGAGGAGGGTCCAGCGTTATAGCCTGTAGATGGACCTACCCTAACTTGTTCGAGATTCATAGCACACTGATATCCGAAGGCTTCCATAAAATTTCCATCCATCCGACGACGTGTAGATCTATGGTTGAAGTTAGATGAAGCCGAGCTTTCATTCAAGGAATAAGAAGCATGATCCCTCCTAAATCTCCTTCGCCTTTCTTCTTTCATCTAGTTTTCGAGCTCCGTGGTGGCACGGATCTGCTGATTGAGCTGCTGACGGCTTTGATTAGCTCTTGCATTAGGATCTGGAACTCCTTTCTGGTCATAAGACCTTGTGGATCTAAAGCTCCAACTAATATCTGGCCTGGTATGGCTAGCTGCATGGGATTTTGCCTATCCTTTCCTTTTGGTTCTACAGCATTTGAAGCATATATGGTAGTTATCATGTTGAATGTAGCTCTTTCCTAGATCTGGAGTAATATGAATAGAATGGAAGGAACTACTAGATAATAGATTTGGATCTTCTCCTTAGATTTTAGCAATCCAACAATGGCATTAGATCCGATGAATCGGGGAAAACGGGGTTTTCTCAATGAAAGCACCAAAGTGTTTGTACCAAAATTGGGCACAACACTCTTCGGATGTGATTGAAGAGATTAAAGTAAAAAAATTAAATGGAAAAAGAGGCTAATCTAACAATCATACCAATAAAAGCATGCAGAAATAGAAAAGAACAAGAAATTATATTGGTTCGGCGTCGTAGCCTAAGTCCACTTTGAATGTTTTGCTGTTTATTGATGATTGATAACTAATTACAATAGTACAACACACTAACATTCGAGTTACAATGGAGTTGCGGCAGAGTAATAGCATAGTGGAGTGAAAAGTCAATTTTTCTATAGGCGTAGTGGTGCTATTTATAGGTGTAGGTCTGAAATATCTGCCCTAAAGTTTGGAGCACTTCTTCTCACATGTGTGTGGTCCTACCAGATCTATCAAGGGTCATTCGAAATTGATTGGGACCGATCCCCATCTCCTTTGTACCGATCGAGATTTGCTCCATTTAGAGTATGAGCGATCAGAGACATCCTTGAAGTGTAAGCAAGCTCCTGTGAAAATTTGAAGGCATTTGGACTGGTGGATCTTGAGTTATGATCGATCCAAGGTTAGTTTTGTAAGTAGGCTGAAGGGTGCATATCGATACTTTCGTATCTATCCCTCGGCATATCGATCAGATGTTTAATGATGATGTGGAGTGATAGTTCAGGAGAGATCCAAGTTTCCTGCTAGAAGACCGCTTCCTTTGGTTGACCATGCTTTCTTCGTATCGATCGTGTGTGGTTCCTTTTGCATCAATGTTTGTGCACCTCTTCGTATCGACGCTTGCTGTTGACTTTGTATCGATGTTTGTGTGCCACTTCGTATCAATGATTGGAAGACGTCTTCGTATCGATGCCCGGTTGCTCATTTCGTATCGATGCTTGGAATGATCGATACGAAGCAGTGTGAAGGAGTTGATCGATACGAATCGATCATATAGATAGCTATTGATGGATACAAAAGGGATAGACTTTGATGGATATGAAGTTGGATGGATATGAAGAGGGGTGGCTTTTGATGGATACGAAATGACATCACTTTTCTTGATTTTGATCGATCCATAACTTGAGCATATGAACTCCAATTGACCTGAAATTTGGAATGCTGGCTTTCATAGCTTTGCTTCTCACATCATGTCAATTGTAGCTCGATCTAGATTAGGACCAAATTGGCCAATTTCCACTGTTGACCTATGTATAACCGATCCTCGGATGTATTGTCTTTGATTTCTAGTCAAGTCCTTGGTGTCTTGGCCTTGCCAAAAGGCGGGATAACACATATACACACTATATATTTAAATTCCTTTTGAGCAATATGTTGGAATTGTTTTGTTAACTTGAGAAGCCATTAAAATATTGAGAGATGGCTTAGGAAATGAAGCGGAATATGAATGAAAATGAAGTGGAGAGTGTGTAGTATTTATAAGCAAAGAAGAGAAGGAAAATATCCATACATACATCACCACTTTCATCACCATCACATGCATCACCATTATCAACCTCCATCCTACAATGCATGACCCAAGTCACATCTATCATGGACAAGGCCATATGCTTGTACTTTGATGGTGAGTGTTGACTTCGGGTTTGCTTAAGAGTTAAGGAATTTAGAAAATATCTTATATATTTTTTAATAATATTTATATACTCAATTATATGTGTGTCCGTGTGCATGTGAATATGTTTTCATGTATGTACATGTATATGTGCATATGTTTGTCACATATAATCCACAACGTTGCACAACTTCTACACGTTGAGTCGTTACAAATTTCGATTTCGATTTTCGGTAATATTTTCTCTTATGTTTTAAGTTACATATATATATATATATATGTATAGACAAAATGTGAAAAATAAATTTCTTATCACTTTTAATTTATTAACACGATCACATTCGAATTATTAAACCATATAAATTAATATTAACAATTATTTATAGAAACTACTATTATATCGATAATGCGATACATATTTTTCTTATATTTTCAAATCACGTGATTTTTAACCAATTATGTGCTAGTATATACTTTTATAAAACCATGATAATTGATTTATTTTCACTGTATTGTTAATTAAAATGACTTATTATCATTTAAAAATAACTATTTGAATAACTAGAATACTTATTAAATCATTAAATCTTAGTTTAGTTTCATAATTCACTTATAATAAATAATGACATTTTTGATAAATACATTTTATTTTTCAAAAAATAAGTTAAATCATTATTACTTTTCACATAAAACTTGATTATTTGTTGAAAATAATCTATATTTGAATATCTAAAATAATTTAAATATCCTTAAATAAAATGATCAAATTATGGGCCGTTACATAAAATTAATGATTTATTCCATGTTTTACAATTGCATCTGATGTAGCATTATATCTTTGCTTAAAAGGAAATATTCTCTTTTACAAACCACTTGTATACCATTTATTTTATTCAAAATTTTGTTTTGGTTGCGTGTGGACATTTTTATGTAATACCTTTTATATATTTTTACTTAACCCAAAATTTCAAAAGTGTATTTTACAAGATATAATAGTAAACTTTTAAACTACATTAATAGTCTTAGTATTCTTTGATTTACTACATGTAACATAAATGAAGTCTATTTTATTTTGAACTTGTGATGACCTGTAAATTTATCACTTTGATAATTATAATTATTTTTATATAAGTTTTTCAATATAGATTATGTTGTCTTGAATAATAAATAATAATGGTAATCTTATTTTGAATACATATTTATAAAAATATATACTTTGGAAAAATATTGATAAAATGATCGAAAACTGTTTTTTCAATAAACAACTCTATAATTATTAGAAGTCGCGCACGAAGCTGAATACATACACCTTTTATATCCATTTTATAAGAATATGAAATAAAATTGTTTATTTCATTTTTGGGAAATAAGTTATATCATCATCAATAATGGCAACGTATTTAATGATTGATTTATGAATTTAAATTGAGATTTAATAATTATTATAATTATTCAAATAATTGTTTTTAAATAATAATAATTCATTTTAATTAGTTATGCAGTGATAATAAATCGTTTATAATATTTTTATAAAGATATATACTTGATTGAAAATATAAGAAAATTTGTATCGCTTTATCGATTAACATCACTTTTTGCAAACAATTGTTTAATATTAATTTATATAGTTTATAAATCAAATGTGGTCATTTTAATTAGTTAAAAACGCTAGGAAATTATTTTTCAAATTTTGTTTACATTTATATGTAAATTAATTTATAAGTGAAAATGTGACTGGGAATCGGGTTCCCGATTTTCAACGGTTTAACGAACGGAAGTTGTTCAAAGTTGTTGCAACCTTATTTCTATGTCTTGTGAACATATATAATACAAACACCTTAACATATACATGAACAAATATATACATACAAATATGCTTACCATTTAAATTAGAATTTGCATATGGTAAAAAGTTTAAACATCTAAGATATTTTCTACCCTAAAAAGCAAACATCCACTCACTTACACACCACCATCACACACATGGAAGTACGGAGAGGGAGGTGGCCTTGCCTTACATTTGGAGGGGGTGGACGGGGTGCGGTCAAGGGGCAAAACAGTAATTATGCATTTAGATATTTATTTTCAAAATTTTCCTCTAAACCCACCATTCTCTTATAATTTTACATACTATTCTACTTCATCTTCTTCCTCATTCTCAAGCTTTTCAATGGCATCCTACCTTAAGGAAATTATAAAGAAAAATATTGCAAAAAGAAATTAAATTTATAAAAGTATATATAATAAACAATCCACTTCAAAACCAAGGCTAATCACCTCCTTTCCTTACTCAAATCCCACAACCAACACCTTCTACAATCAAGGCTGAGCAATCCACCTCTTTCCAATCTAGGCCAAGCCTGTTCACAAGTCCAAGGCTCGATCCCATAGGCTATGATTCGATCATAGCGAAGCTATAGTGAATTTTCGAGAAATTAGAAACCAATGAAGATGAGAAACTCTACATTTATATATATTTATATATAAATACGATGATGTGATATGATTGCTATGAATGTTTATTATGCTTTGCTCATCAATTTTGGATGTTGATTATATGTTTATTTTGATGTGCAAACAATTCACGTTTAATACACATCAAATATCACCAAGGAAATCTCTTTCCTTTAATAAATGAAATGGTATATATGAGATTGTTAAACCTCTTTAAAATGGTTTATAATTTTTTTTATAAATACTAAAACCCAAATCGGTGAAGTTTGGACAAGTTATGAAAGTTGAATCAAAAATAGGCGCGTTGCGTAAAGATAATTTGCGATTTTGCGCCGTAGAAAGTTAAATATATTTATATGATGGATTCAGAGTCATATTTAATAAAAAAAGATCGAGATTTTGTCAGTAGATTTTGAAATACGAGCACAACAAGTTTTCAAAATAGTCGCGGTTTGGTGTTCAGAAACCAAGACGATAAATTCTTAAAAATATGGAATAATTTTTGTAAATATTTAAAAATCTTATAAAAGGGATTTGAGTATAAAAATGGATTTTTAAATGATAGAAAAGTGGTTTTGATAAAATAAACCTTAAAAGCACTATTCGCAGCACATTTTGCAGCACGTTTAATAACTTTTGAAATATGGCTTTAAACTTAAGTATTCTTTCCCAAAAATTTTATAAATTTTTTGAAATAAATAATTAAATATTTAAAGATAATTTAGAGGTTTGATAATTTAGTTTAAAGGAGTTAAATAATTGATTTCAAGAAAAGCTATTATAATTAAGTGATTTAGTCTTGGCTCTAAAAGCAGATGACTAGATTGGATATTTCTATTCATGAGATCTGGATGGGAGGTTCTTAAACCAAGGAGATCTTTAGGAGCAACCAATGCCCTAGCTCACTTGGCCTCTTTCCTGGGCGAGGAATATATATATTTGAAATGTCAAAAATGAGGAAATAATAAAAGAATTATTTTTTCTAAATTTAATACAACTTAGATTGTATAGAAATAATGTTCTTATACTTGATTTTAAATTCCAAGGAGGGAACCCGTACAATCCATATGAATTTAAAAGGTGATTTCACCGTTATTTAATGGATAATGAAGGTTGAATGCAAAAATCGATGTTGTAGAATTAGTATAATTTCTATCAACCATTTTTATTCAAAAAGGTTTGCAATATAATTTATGAGAAATTGATTATGATTTAGTATAATTTCAATAGATCCGTTTTACTCGAATACTAACTAATTTGAATTTACCATCTCAGGTAGCATGGTTTCAACCTATTAAAAAGATATGTGTTGGAAATAAGAAATCTTTTATCAAGATTTAAATAAATAATTTGGAATTATTTTAGTTCCTACCGATGCTTTTACTTCAAATTAATTGCTTTGGGTTTAGAATAAAAAATGTCTTAAATAACATTGTTTTTGACCCAGTTTAAAAGTTTTAATTTAGAAATATTTTTTAAGATTTAAATAAATGATTTGAAGATATTTTCCTAAGTAAAGAATGAAATGATTTGGAATTATTCTTTGTTGTAAAAAGGCTTTAATTAAACAAGGATTTGATAAATGAGGTTTAATGATTCCGTATACACCGGAAAGATATATATATATATATATATATATATATGTATGTATGTATGTATGCATGTATGTACATCACTAGAAGATATTTTTGATAAAGAGAAAGTAATTAATCAAATGATAAAGCACAAATTTACTTAACATCTTTATATCAATGATAGTTTCAAAGGAACCAGGTAGGATTTGGGCAATTCTTATCCAAAAACCACTTCGAAACAATTTACGTGTTCGAAAGTGAAGATATTTTGAAGACAATGAAGATGAAGGCGAGGATCTTTGTAACGACCCGTCATTTTCATTAATTAAATTTGTCATTTTAATAATATTTACGCTAATTTAATTTAGAAGAAATAAAGATTTTATAATTAATAATGAAGCAAATGTTGAGAAGGAAATGAAACCATAGGAATATAAGGCTAAGTATTTACAGTTGAAACAAAATGACGAATAAATTGAAGTGATGTAAATTGTTATATTAGGCTAAGAGTTGCATATAAGAGAACAAAGGTAAGTAGTGAATTTAGTTAATGAATTAATAATATTAAATAGTAAATTGAATTAAATCAATGTCCGGTACAAATTGAAATATTGTTTGGAATGAAAGCTTATAAATTGTAAGCATTTAATTTGCAAATAAAATCAGTGTATTAATTTAATTGTAACTGAATGTAAATTAATGAAATTATGTAATAATTGATATATGATGGCATTCATGAATGAAATAAGATTTGTAAGGAATAAAGGAATAATTGAAATAAACATTTACCAATGAAATAGTATATTTATTTATATAGACTTAATAAAAGAGTTGAATTGAATCAATCTATTTAGTTGAAACTAATTAATTGGTATGCAAATTATAAATGGGTTTATAGAAAGAAATTATACTACCGTGAATTGGAATTAAGATGAAATTGAAAAATTCAAGTATGTGATGCAAATATATCATATATAGCAGTGGAATAAAAAAAAATTGTGTTATTATAACCTGGTTGGTAAGTAACAAACTTATAACTGAATTTAAAGGAAAATAGGTGACAATGAATATAGATTGTTCATTTATTTGATGTGTTAAATAAATTTTGGTATTCAATCGCAATAAATATAAATAATTAGTTGAAACTGTTGTAAGGTCAAAATCTATTGCATATAATAAATTGGGGGATAGATTTCATTAAAGGTAATTTATTTGTTATGTTAATGTAAATTAAAATAATTAGAGGTACGTAAATGATGATTATACCATGTTTGGAAGTTGTAATTTAGAGGATATTAAGAATTAGGAATTGAATTTTGAATTATTTGCAATACAAATAAAGAAAATGTTACGTTATTGCTAACTGAGGGAATCATTAATTAACTGAATGAAATGAGTGAATGTAAATGCATTCTAGGTTATTTATCAAATAGGAGGAAAGAAAAGTAAATATCGAATTGATTGATGAATAAATATGCATTGAATAGTAATTGAATGTGTATAGATTGTAAAGTTATAATAATAAGTAGAAATGGGATGACATTACTACAAGATAATGAATTGCAAATTTTAGGTTTATAATAAAGTGTGAATGGAAATCTGATTGGTTATATTAATTTGATGGAATTCAAATTTTATGGGAAAGGTAAATGGATATTTAGTAATAAATTTAAAGGACATAAAAAAGGAATTTATTTAAGTAATAGATATAACGGATAAGTATATACTTATAAATGTAGGATTAAGAGTTTTACCACAACTATTATGAGTTATATACTTAGTTCCTTCAATTAAATCGAAAATCATTGCAATAATTATAAATTAAATGTTACGATAAATAAATTAAGGTAATAAATGGGGAATAACGTAAATAAATTCTTCATTAAATGATGGTTAGTGTATATAAAGAATGGAGGTAAAGCTTTATAAATTGATTTGAATCCAAAATTTAATGAAAGGAGTAATTGGAATTAAATGGATTAAGTGTTTGAAGTTACAAAGATTTTAATTTAGAAAAGGGTATGCATTTATGTAATAGAGTATGAATCTATTGTTAAGTTTATTTATAAAATGACAGTTGGGTAAATGAAAGGGTGCAAAAGTAATGTTGTCAGTATATTAAAGTAATGTATGATAATAGATTTAATCGAAATAATTGAAGATAATATAAATTCTATTTATAATATGACTATGGGTGAATGAAAAGATTGTAAATCAAGAATTGTTTATTTATATGAATATAAAGAACTAAGGTAATTGAGTTTTTGCAATTAAGTAAAAATTAAACATTTATTTTACGTTAATTGGAAATTTAGTTGAAATTTGAAAAATATTTATGTATGTTAATTTCATCCATTTGGCTATAATGGATTGAATAATAAGAATGAAGATTTAATTCAATGAAATTTTTGGGAAACTTAATTGATAATTTCTAATTTTAGCACATGTATATAGTTGGGTTGGAATAATAATTTGGAATAACAACTTCAATATATTTGGAAATAATAATTTATACAAAGGGAAGCTGGAAATTTGAATATATATGGAATGAAACGTGAGACAAATGTTAACTGCGTTACAAAGTAATGATAGGCTCAATTAAAGGGTTGGAATTGAATCTAATCAGTTTAATTGGAAACTGATTAAAATAAATTTGGATTGGGTAATTTATTTCCAATTAAATCAATTCACGTTTCAAAATTTAATGCTAGTTTATTGCATATATGTTTATGCCTAAATTTAAACTTATGTTTAGATCTAATCCGATCCATCTATTATTTTTCAGCCTTGTCTATATATAACCTATTATAAACCCTAGCCAGTCCTTATTTTCATTTTTCTATATGTACATCTCCTTCTCAACTCCTCATTCTAATGGCAGAAAAAAAACCTAATTCCCAAATTCCAAAAAAAGTAATTTTAATTTCAAAAAAAAAAAAAAATTGCGGATCTGCAGCAGCTTCTGGTCGCGCTTCGGGTTTCAGGGGAGAAAACCCTAAAGCAGCTTCGGGTCACGAAGAAAATGACTCGGGTCGCTCCGGGTCGTTTTGGCGAAAAACTCCAAGCAAGCACCGGGGAATTGAGGCGGCGCACTGAAGTCGAACCCGAAGTCGACCCAGGACCAGAATTTTCCATTTTTCAAATTTTCATAACTTTTGCATACGAGCTCGGATTCACGCGCGGTTTGTTTTGCTGGGATCGTATCGGAATTTCTGACGTTTTGGCACTAGTTTGGATGAATTTGGAGACTGTCCAATTTTTCGGTTTAAATTGGATTTGAATTCAATTTAAATTCAAAAAGGTGAGTGTTTTAACCCACTCACAACTTCTAAAGTTTTTATGTTTGTTAAATTTATTTTAGATATGAGTAGAAATTTATTTATAACTGTTTGGCATGTTTTGTTCATCATATTTGCTAAATCGCGTTATTTAATTTAACTGTTAAATTATTTTATTTATTGCATAATAATTGACAGTTAGAATTTATTTATTTGCATAGGAACTGCTAGTAAACAGTTATAAAATTTATTACTAAATATAAACTGTTAGTTTAATAGTTGATTTAATTTATTTTTGAATATAACCGCCAGTTATTACCTGATATATATTATCAGATATATATTGATATTGAATTATTATTGGATGATGATTGTGATTTGGATGATGGATGATGTTGATCAATGGATGTTTTATTTTATATCATTAAACTGCAAGTTATCATGCATTTTTCATTTCATTCAGGACTGTGGTTTGAAATGATATACAACCGCAAAATTTTATTTTTAAATTGCGGATTGAAATGATAAATATCCGTATCACTTGACCATAGGATAGAAAATTATATACAGGCACCGTGGTCTATATATAAATTATTTTAAAGTGATTTCTATGGTTTGGATGGGATACGGTTTATAAAAATTTGATTTTGATATGTTATAAAATATTATTCTTCGATATATATACATATGAAGTTAAAAATTTGAAAATTAAGTTGTGTATAAACCTGTTGAATAAAAAATGAAAAATTGAGAAAATGGAATTTGGAAATTTATCTTATATGTTTAAGTTTGGAAATTTTAAGGTATGATATTTATAACTGAATTTTCCAAGATGAATTAAAAATGAAAATTCTAGTATAAAGTAAATTTGAGAAAATATTTAATTGCTAGAAATTGGAGTTTTATTTATGGAATTTATATGAATATTCAAGACTAAATAATAGAATATTAATTGTTGAAAGAAGAAAATCCAACTTTAGTTTTGAAATATTAATACTCCAAATGGATATATATATATATATATATATATATATATATAGAAATTGAAGGGGTTTTTGGAACTTGAAGTGATATTTTAATTATGGTTTAAACTTTAAATAAAGAAATATATTTGAAAAGCCATGGAAATTATTTTTCTTTACAAAGTAACTTTAAAGTTAAACCATTTATTTTACATTTGTTGAATATCCAAACCATTCAAGTTTTAGAAGTTATGGTTTTAAAATTTTGAATTTCGAAATATTATGCTTTGAAAGTATATTTCAAATATTTGGTTTCCAGATATTTTAAATTGTAAACCAGCATGATTTTGGAAAAGAATTATATTTGAGATAAAATGATATCATATTGTTTTGGGTTTTAATTGATATCGTATTCATAGTTTTGAAATGGAAAATTTTATTCTGGTTTTAAAGTATAAACTATTTTTAAATGACCGCGGTGTTATAATAACGATGGGTTGGCAAAGAGACCGGGATCGGATATGGACATACTCTCTGTCGATACCGAAAACCACTTTGACTAACCGTGTACGCGGTGGAGATTCCAGAATGAAGTAGGTTGGTGGCGACGTTTCCTGTAAGGTAAATACGTGGACCCAACTCCCGTGAGTTGGCATATGGTGGCTAAAACAGGAGCGATTCTCGGGCCAATGAGGTCATTCCTCTGATCGAACGCACTCCTTCGATACTATACTCTGACTTTGGATTGTTTCGGTGGCCACTATTGATTTCTTTGATTTGGGGGTGTTAGTTCGAGGTGGGCGGTAGCTGCGGCTATGCGTTACCATAAGCCCGAGTAGCAATTGGTATATCTACCCTGGCATTGCCTAGTTGTGCCGTGTCACCTACCCTAGTGCGCCTTATACGATTTTGGCTTTGTACCATACCTATGGAGTGCCCTCTGATGACGCCCAGTACGGGGGAGATTACGGTACTGTATAGACTATGGGAATATATTTTGTGTTAAGGGCTATATGGGTAACCCCTTAACGCTATTTAAAAGTAAGTTTATTTTATGAATAGACACTACTATAATAGCGCAATATACTATATAGTAAATAGTTTAACGGATCCTTAGGAGATGTAAATCCCAAGCATCTCTTGAGTTACTGCACTCATATTTATTTCTGTAAATTTAACTTACATAAGATCTTTTAGTTCTGACTCGAGTGGTTTTGTCTTTTCAAATTCGCTCGGGTCAGTCCGAGCGTTTCAGGATTGAAGTTTTAGCTCTGGAGGACGAAGACGAAGATTTGTAGTATTACTATCTACTATATTATTCCACTACACTGTATTCCGCTGCATTGATATTTTGGTATGTGAACTCTAATAATTATTATATAAAGAAGAAGCAAATGTTTGTAAACAGTTATATAAACTGTATATTTTATTATTATATTTTATCCTTCCGCTGTGAGATTCTATTTTGTTTTATTTCTTCTCTGTTTTCTTATTTACCCTATAAAAATCCGCCCTTCCGTATGGTTTGAATTGGCACGTGTGTTTGTTTAAATCATGCGAAAAGGCGGGATGTTACAATCTTCCTAACAGAAGGACTGCTTATTGATAATTTCGGAGTATCTCCCAAAATAAATAATAACAGTGATCCCTTCGTTTTGGGATCTTCGTATGCAAGGACTACTCCCAACTAATTCTAGGAGTAATTCCCAATAGGATGTGGCAGGAGAGTTCCTTTGATTTGTCCTGTTCTTGGATAACTTGTAGGGATGAATGTTTGACATTGCATTTTTAAGAACACAGTGCATTGATCTCTACAAATGTATATCTATTTGGTGGTGTAGGAGGAAACCCTTCTTATGCTTAATGCCCTTCTCTGAGATGTACAAGCTCAGAGGTTTTACTTTTGTTGAAATAAATAGTGTTATTGGAAATGGCAATGTGGCATTTTATGTGAAGATGTAACGACCTGTAAATTTTGATAATTAAAACTATTAAATTTAGTAAGATTTTAGAATCTAATATTGGAAAAAATTAAAATTTATAATTTATTAATGAAATGGATTATTAGAATTTAATTTAATAATGTCAGTTTGATGTAATAAATAACTATTTTAATGTAATTTCAATCAATTGAAATAATTGTAAAGTTAATTTGATTATATTTGTAAGATAATAAGGAATAAAATAATTGTTGGAATCAATAGTTGGAATTAATGTAATTAAACATAAATATTGCGGCTAATATGGTAAAATGGTAACTGTAAACTAATGGACGTAATAAAATGTAAACTTATGTTAATACAATTCATATGGTATTATTGATTGAACAACAAGAATGCAAATCAAAATAAATGAATTTATTGGAATTTAAATTATAATAATTAATATATTACGGTTGTTATTGAATGTTGTAATTAGTACAATATTTAAATATTGAATTTGACATGGAAAATTTGTTTTAGATTTTAAATTCTATGTAATCAAGAATGATTAAAATTGTTAACATTTAAATTTGAATTCGAAAAGTGATTAAATTAATTTAATAATAATTTATTTAATTAACGTGAAAATAGCCATTTTAGACATTGTCTCGGATTTTGACCAAACCAGTTTCATCGAATCTGTAACAGTGAATTATTGTAGGATTTCAAGTTTCGTAGCGATCGGACTTATCATTTGATCGTGCGAGCTCGAAATGCGTAGAAATCAATTGATAGAATTTAAATAAATATAATTTGATTTGAAAGCTAACTTCGATATACAATGGAATTGGGGCTTGAAACTAGCTCCATTGACTTTAAAAATATCGAAAACATCTATTTTGGTATAATGGATGACCTACTTTCGTTTCAAAAACGGAACGGGCTTTTCGGGTCGTGTTATTGTTTCGAAACAATTCGATATGTCCATTCTTTCTTATCTATCTTTGCCTATATATAAGCTATTATAAACCTAAGCTATTTCTCATTTCTTATTTCTGTACATACCGCTCATCTCTATCTGCTCCATACTTCCTTCCCAATGGCAGAAACCCTAATTCCCAAATTCAATTTCAAACCAAAATCAAATCAAAAATTTCAAACTCCTCAATTCGTAGAAAATTATATATCGTTGGAAAGCTCTCGAAGAGCGCAATCTACTACTTCAATTCTTTTTTCAATTTGATGCATCTTTTGACCAAAAAACGATGGGCCGTCCATAGGCCATGGTCTCGTTTAACGGTGGATCTTCGACTATTTGGCAATCGGGTGGTGTTGGAGTGTAGAGGGTGTCAAGGGGCTCTGATCCATATGGTTCGTTCTTTACAATAGTTCAAAAATTTGCCAGATATGGCCAGTTTCTATAGGTGGCGGTGGAGCATATATTAATGGATGGAGGCGATGGCCCTCTAGCTAGGGGAAGGGGAAGCTAGGGGCGGTGAGTTCATCGGAGACCTCTGATCTGAGCAAGGAAGGTTGTGGCAGCGACAATTAGTGGCTATGTAGCGGCGGCTATAGGTTGTGCATGCGTGTTTCGTATGAGGGTAGGGTTTGCAGAGGTAGCGTTAATTATTATTATGCCCTTGTCTTAATTCAATTTAAAATTAAAATTCAATCGTTCTGATATCCACAACTTTTACATACGAGTTTGGATTTGGACGCGGTTTTCTCCATTGTGATCGTATCAAAATTTTGAACATTATGGAACTGGATTGGTTGCATTCTGAGACTGTTTAATTTTGGGCATTATTTGGATTTTAAATCAATTAAAATCAAAGTGAGTGTTTTAACCTACTCACAAATACTAAACCATCTTATGATAGTTGAATTAAATTTCGATGTAATTAGAAATTTATTGGTTGCTGTTTGGTATTTTAAATTGTCATTCAAATTTAATTTGAATTTAATTTTCATTTGGATTAATATTGGAATTTAATTGCTAGTTAAATACTTGATAATGATAACCAATTTATTTGTTGTGATATATTGATTGATTTGGATTATGATTACAATGGATGTGTATTTGTTGACACATTTGGATGATTGGATGTATGTTTATTCATATGTTGTTATCATACTGCAAGTTTTCTTAGTTTGCTATTAGGAAAAATCACTGTGGGTTGAAATGATACATACCCAATTGTCTCATAAATTAGGAAAAATCGTTATGGATTGAAATGATAAACTCAAACGATTTCATAAATTCTGAATTTTACTCGGGATCGCGAGTTGAAATGATATATATTTTTAAATTTAAATCTATTGCGAGTTGAAATGACATATTTCTGTATCACTTGACCATAGAGTAGAAAATTATATACGGACAACGGATTGGTTAAATTAAATAATTTTAAATCCTAAATTTTTAAATCCAGTTAAATAATATTATGAAATAAAATTAGATTTATACGAATTGAATTATTTTCAAAATCCATGCTTTTAAAATGTTGAAGTTGGTTTAAATGAATTGTTTAAAGAATTTAAGTTGAAATCTTAAAGTTGAATTTCGAAATATAAATGAAAATTTTCAAAATTTAGTTATTGTGAACGTTTGAATATTTATGCTTCAAAACCTATTGAATTTGAAGTGGTTTAAATTTGTAATTCAAACATGGATTGGAAATCGATATAAATTGAAATGGTTTTAATGAGAATTTGAATTGAAACCTTTAGCCTTTTGAATTGAAATCGTTGAACTAAGATTGATTTAAATCGAATTTTGAAACTATAGTTGATTTGAATTGATTTGTGAAATTTGGAAGAAACAATTTTAATTTTAAACTATTTTCAATATAAACTCTTTTAATATACAAACTCTTTTAACATCTAAACTATTTTTCTCATATAAACCATTTTAATATATTAATACTTTTAATACATTAACTATTTTTAATATATAACTTATTTTAATATATAAACTATTTTAATCTATAACCTATTTTTAATATATAATTTTTTTAATATATATATTATTGTAAACTTATAAACAACTTTTGAGATATATTTTAATGTATAAACTATTTTTAATATATAAACTGTTTTAATCTATAACCTATTTTAAATATATAAACTATCTTAATATATATATATATTATTTTAAATTTATAGACAACTTTTAATATATATTTTAAAATATACATTATTTTTAATGTATAACTATTCTAATACACACACTACTTTCAATATTCAAACTGTTTAAAGTTGGAATGTTATGCTTTAGATTTAATTGATTTAAGTGCAAATTTTTATGGTTTAATTTATTCTGTGGTTATAATTTTGAAAATTCATATGATTTAAAGTGGATAATGATTTCAAAAGTGAATAATTCGAAAGTGAATAATGATTTCAAAAG
Source organism: Allium cepa (assembly GCA_030765085.1). Taxonomy (NCBI): domain Eukaryota; kingdom Viridiplantae; phylum Streptophyta; class Magnoliopsida; order Asparagales; family Amaryllidaceae; genus Allium; species Allium cepa. Next base: position 407,614,127 of record CM060928.1, on the reverse strand, counting down.
TGAATAGATTTCGTAAGCGATATGATTTTGAAGTGAATATGATATTTTGATATCAATTATGAATCGATTTTGAAAATGTAAAAGAACTAACCGGTGTGAAATAAGCATTTGGTTATTAAAGAGACCAGGATTGGATATTGTCATACTCATTGCCAATGCCGAAAACCACTTTAACAACTGTACACGTGGTGGAGAATCCAGAACGAAGTAGGTTGGTTTGGAGAACGCTACCGTATGAGGTATGAGCGCAGCCTTGACCTCCTCGGGTCAGCTTGATATGACTAGAACATGAGTTATACCTAGGCCAAGTGAGGTCGCTCCTCTGATCGGACATACTTCTTCGATACCATATTCATTACTTTGTGATTGATTTGGTGGCCACCTACGATTTGATTATGGGAGTGTGTTTTGAGGAGGATGGTAGTAGCTGCCATGCATTACCACCAGCCCAATTTTGGAAACGGTAGTATCTACCCTAGGCATTACCTTGCGTGCCTTGTCATATGCCTTATCGAGCCCACTACAAGGTTGGTTTGTGTCGTACACTATGGAGTGTCCTCTTATATCCCTCCAGTTTGTGGAGGAATTACGGTACTGTATAGACTACGACATCAATAAAAATGTGTTAAGGGGGATATGGGTAATGCCTTAATGCTATTTTAATACTTTACTTTACTATAGACATATTATAATAGCATATTGTATTATATATGTAGATAGTTTAATGGATCCTTAGGAGATGGAATCTCAAACATCTCTTAAGTTATTGCACGCACGTTGGACACTGGATAGGAGATGTAGAATCCTGTAAACATCTCTGAACCCATTACACTCATATTTACTTACTGTTGATTTAACTTAAGTAAGATCTTTTAGTTTTGAATCGATTGTTTTGTCTTTTCATTACACTCGGGTCAACCTGAGCATTTCAGTGTTGAAGACACTATTTCTGGAAGACGAAGATGAAGATTAGTATATTATTACTATTTACTATATTTATTCCGTTGCATCATGTTGTTCCGCTGCATAATTTATTTATTCCTGTTGTATGTATAACTTTGATCTGTATTGTAAAAGTGTAATCAAATGTTATTTGTAAAACAACATGAACCTTTTATTTGATTATTATATTCTGTCATTCTGCAGTGAGATTCTATGTTTTCTTTTTTCTTTTTTTCCTCTTATTTTCTTATTTACCCCATTAACAATCATCCCTTTTGAATGGTTTGAGTTGACATGTGTGGTTTATTGTCGATTTAAACCATCCAAAAAGGTGGGTTGTTACATTTGGTATTAGAGCTTTGGTTTAGCGATAACCTTAGCTTTGTAGGGTCTGACTCATTAGAGATAGGGTTGTAATACCTTAGAATGAGTTTGTTTAAGTGTGTGTGTTTATATATATATATATATATATATATATATATGAGAGTTTGTAATTGTTAGGTTATAAAATGTTTTTATATTATGTTAATTTGTTCCATTTAGTATTTATAAATTCTAGTTGGAACATAGGACGCTATGGCATCGATAGGGATTTCTAAACACTTATAGGGCAAACCTACACAATATTGTTTTTGAAATATTGGTAAATGAAATAATTTTACCCAGTATTATATTTTGTGTATAAAAGAGTAATTTTCATAAATTTATATAGTTGTATGTAATGTGCTTGTTTGTTAGGAAGTGAAATTTTATAAATACTAGTTGCAAAATAGGATTTATAAATAAAGTGAATACAAAGTGGAAAATTTGAGAACTTAAGTTCTAGGGTTTTGAAATTGGTTTTCAAAGATTTTGGAATTTAATATTAGTCTTACTTGGAAGTATTTTCAGATAAATATTCTCAATGTGATTTGAAAGAAATGTTTTAAAAGAATTTTAATAGGAAATAAGTCATGTACTCCCCTCTTTTGTTGCTGGAAAATAATTTCGATGATGAAAGCCACATCATTGACTTTCATTTTCGAGTTTTAAAGTGGAAAGACCGATATAATAGTTTTACTACACATTTGTTATAAAAAATAAATCTTAATTTTTAATTTCTAAATATGATTGGATATATAAAAGCTATAGGTATATAAATATATATCAATTTTAAAATGATTTGAAATGAACCCATTATTTAGATCTTAAGTTCCTATTAAATTAATGATTGCCAGTGTAGAAATAAAGTGAAATTGTAATAGTTGGGAACTTGTAAAATGAAAAAAGAAGAAGAAATTATATGCTTAGTGATTAACGAAACATATAAGAAATTGGAAATTCGTAACTTACAAATCAAAAGATATGAAAATTTAGAAGATGTAATTGTTGAACATTTTGTTAACTAAAATGAATAAGATGCACTTGTGTAACATTCAATTACATTATTAAAACATATATATAACTTACCAGAAATGTTTAAAAGGTTGTAATGTTAAATAGGAATATGTAATAGAATATTATACAAGTAAAACTTAAGTAATGAAAATGTTCAAAATGGAATTATTTCGATAAATAAGAATTTTGATGTGCAAGAAATGTTATAAGCATATGTTAATGTTTTGAAATGATAACAATTAGATTGAATTGTAAAAGTGAATATTACTTAAGAAAATATTTATAAACTTAAGAAATGACTGAATTGATTCATAAATAAGTTTATTATTAATTGACACTATAAAAGAAAGGATAAATGTGAATTAAAAGGGTAGAAAAACTTAAGTATGAAAAATTTATTCATGAATATTAATGTTAAATGGAAATCAAGTATATAACTAAATGATAAATGTGAATTAAACTGCAATAAAATGTATGTAATACTTCAAGAATGAATTCATTGATTATTTCAGATATTGAGTGGAAAAAAGTTTATGTAAGTGAATGAACATAAATAAATAAAAGATGGTTTTGTATGAATGAATGAAAATAAATGGAAAGTAAATGATGAAAAGAGAAAAGGAAACCAATAGCTTGAACTTAAATAATAGTGTGTTAAATTCTTTGTTGTTTGGCTATCGGGAAGTTTGGGAGAGTATACTTCGAATTGTTTAAGGTTGTATGAATAGTCTATTAAGTTATTATCTAGGGCTATTGAGCGTATGGTACACTTAGTTGTTTATTTATCACCTTTGTATGATTAAAAGTTTCTGAACTTGAATAAACCATTGGTTTTGGTTGATATGGATGTATGATGGATACTTTGATTGCAAATAATGGTTGTACTGTTTGTTTGCAAGTGATTATTGTTATGTTGTGTTGTTTGTGCTATTAATTTGAAGCAATTAAATATTTCTCTTTTACATAATTCTTACTCTTTTGGATTATATAAGTGAAATACAGGTTTATGGAAGTAATAGCTACTGCTTTTGGTTTTATAAATAAAGTTGTTTGCCTGACAAATAAGTACGTTTTCGAGTTATGGTTTTGCAACGATATTTTTATCGTTTTTCCTGTGGTTTGGAATATTTTATTATCAAAATATGATATATATTGTAATTATTGATATTATTATTTTTTCAGACTTATCCATACAAAGGAGACTCTGCCGAAATTTTTCGTGAATTTAAAACTTAGATTTTTTTTCGTGAAAGTGAAAATATTTTCAAACTTTTATTAGCTTGAATATGAAAGATTTAATTATTTATAAATTGATATATTTTATCTAAATACTTAATTATGTAAGTTTAAAGTGTTTATAAATTAATTATTTTGAATAAAAATATATTAGTTTCTTAATTCCTTCTTGTTCCTTTCGAGGACAAAAAGTTTTGAGTGGGGGAGGGTGTAACGAACCATAAATTTTGATAATTAAAACTATTAAATTTAATAAGATTTTAGAATTTAATATTGGGGAAAATTAAAATTTATGATTTACAAATGAAATGGATTATTAGAATTTAATTTAATAATGTTAATTTAATGTAATTGATAACTATTTTAATGTAATTTCAATCAATTGAAGTAATTGTAAAGTTAATTTGATTATAATTGTAAGATAATAAGGGATAAAATAACTATTGGAATAAATGGTTGGAATTAAACATAAATATTGCTGTTAATATGGTAAAAGATGATAACTGTAAAATACTGGATGTAATAAAATGTAAATCTATGTTAATAAAATTCATAGGGCGATGTTGATTGAATAATAAGAATGTAAATCGAAATAAATGAATTATTTGAAATTTAAATTATACTAAATGAATTTATTACAGTTGTGATTGAACGCTGTAATTAGTGTAATATTTAAATATTGAATTTGACGTGGAAAAATTATTTTTGATTTTAAATTCTATGTAATCAAGAACGATTAAACTGTTAACATTTAAATTTGAATTCGAAAAGTGATTAAATAAATTTAATAATAACTTATTTAATTAACGTGAAAATTTCCATTTTGGACATTGTCTCAGATTTTGACAAAACCAGTTTCATCGGATTCGTAACAGTGAATTATTGTAGGATTTCAAGTTTTTTAGCGATCGGACTTTTTGATCGTGCGAGCTCGAAACGCGTAGAAATCAATTGATAGAATTTAAATGAATATAATTTGATTTGAAAGCTAACTTCTATATACAATGGAATTGGGGATTGAAACTAGTTCCATTGAGTTTAAAGATATCGAAAACATCTATTTTGGTATATTGGATGACCTACTTTCATATCGAAAACAGAACGGGATTTTCGGGTCGTGTTATCATTTCGAACCAATTCGATATGTCCATTCTTTCTTATCTACCTCTGTTTATATATAAGCTGTTGTAAACCCAAGCCGTTTCTCATTTCTGATTTCTGTACATACTGCTTATCTCCATCTTCTCCTTAGTTCCTTCCCATTGGCAGAACCCTAATTTCCATATTTGATTTCAAACGAAAATTAAATCAAAATTTTCAAACTCCTCAAATCATAGAAATTATATATCATTAGAAAGCTCCGAAAGAGCACAATCTACTGCTTCAATTTCTTTTTTGATTTGATGCATCGTTTGACCAGAAAACAAAGAAAGAGTTTCGACCGTCCATAGGCCATGGTCTTGTTTAACGGTGATCTTCGACTATTTGGAGATCAGGTAGTGCTGGAGTGTAGAGGGCATCGAGGGTCTTTAATCCATATGGTTCATTCTTCATAATAGTTAAACAATTACCCAGATCTGGCGAGTATTCATAGGAGGCAGCAGAGCAAAGATTGATGGCCGAAGGCGGCTGCCCTCTGGCCGAGGGGGGAGCTAGGGGCGACGAGTTTATCAGAGACCTCTGATCTGAGCAAGGAAGGTTATGGCGCCGGCGATTGGTGGCTATGCAGTGACGGCTATGGGTTTTATGTGCGTGTTTGATCTGAGGATAGGGTTTGTAGAGGTAGCATTATTTACTATTATGCCCTTATCTTAATTCAATTTAAATTTATAACTCAATCGTTCTATCATCCGTAACTTTTATATACGAGCTCGGATTTGGACGTGGTTTTTTCATTATGATCGTATCGAAACTACGGACGTTATGGAACTTATTCAGTTGCATTATGAGACTATTGAAATTTCGGGATTTATTTGATTTTATATCGACTAAAAATCAAAGGTGAGCGTTTTAACCCACTCACAAATACTAAACCATTATGTTAGTTAAATTAAATTTATGATGTGATTAAAAATTTATTGTTGGCTGTTTGGTATATTTAAATCCTCATTCAAGTTTAATTTGAATTTATATTGAATTTAATTGTCATTTGGATTAATATTGGAATTTAATTGCCAATTAAATGCTGATAATGATAACCAGTTTATTTGTTGTAATTTATTGGTTGATTTGAATGATGATCGTAATGGATGCTTATTTATTGGCGCTTTTGGATGATTGTATGTATTTTTATTTATCTGTTGTTATCATATTGCAAGTTTCCCTAGTTTGCTGTTAGGAAAAATCACTATGGGTTGAAAATGATACATACCCGAATGGTCTTATAGATTAGGAAAAATCGTTATGGGTTGAAATGATAAATCCAAGCGATTTTATGAATTTTTAATTTTACTCGGGATTTTGGGTTGAAATGATATATATCAGTATCACTTGACCATAGGGTAGAAAATTATATATGGACACCGGATTGGTTAAATTAAACGATTTTGAATCAGAAAGTTTTGAATCCAGTTAAATGACATTATGAAATAAATTTAGATTTATACGAACTGAATTATTTTCAAAATCCAAGCTTTAAAAATGTTGAAGTTGGCTTAAATGAATTGTTTAAAGAATTTAAATTGAAATCTTAAAGTTGAATTTCAAAATATAAATGAAATATTTCAAAATTTAGTTATTTTAAACTTTTGAATATTTGAGCTTTCAAACCTATTGAATTTGAAGTGGTTTAAATTTGTAGTTCAAACATGGATTTGAAATTGATATATACTGAAATGGTTCTAATGAGAATTTGAATTGAAATCATTGAACTGATATTGATTTAAATCGAATTGTGGAACTAAAGTTGATTTGAATTGATTTGTGAAATTTAGAAGAAACAATTCTAATTTAAAACTATTTTCGATATAAACTCTTTAAATATACAAACCCTTTTAACACACAAACTATTTTTCTCATATAAACCATTTTAATATATTAATACTTTTAATACATTAACTATTTTTAATATATAACCTATTTTAATATAAAAACTATTTTTAATATATAAACTATTTTAATATATAATCTATTTTTAATATAAAAACTATTTTAATATATATATTATTTTAAATTTATAAACAACTTTTAATATATATTTTAATGTATAAACTATTTTTATATATAAAATATTTAAATCTATAACCTATTTTTAATATATAAACTATCTTAATATATATATTATTTTAAATTTATAGACAACTTTTAATATATATTTTAAAATATATACTATTTTTAATGTATAACTATTCCAATACATAAACTACTTTCAATATTCAAACTGGTTAAAGTTGGAACTGTTATGATTTAGATTTATTTAGATTTATTTGATTTAAATGCAAATATTTTGAGATGATGGTTTAACCTATATTATGGTTATGATTTTAAAAATGAACAAGATTTAAAGTGAATAATGATTTCGAAAGCGAATTATGATTTTGAAAGTGAATATGATTTCAAAAGTGACATGATTTTGAAGTGAATATGATATTTTGATACCAATTATGAATCGGTTTTGGAAATATAAAAGAACCACCCGGTGTAAAATTAGCATTTAGTTGTTAAAGTGACTGGGATCAGATATTGTCATACTCTCCGCCAATACAAAAACCACTTTAACAACTATGCACGTGGTGGAGAATCCAGAACGATGTAGGATGTTTGGCGAATACTACTGTATGAGGTATGAACGCTGCCCTGATCCCCTCGGGTCAGCTTGATATGACTAAAAAATGAGCTATATCTAGGTCAAGTGAGGTCGCTACTCTGATCGGACATGCCTCTTCGATGCTATATCTATAACTTTGTGATTGATTTGGTGGCCAACTTCGATTTGATATAGGAGTGTCTTTCGACGTGGGCGGTCGTAGCTGCTATGCGTTACCACCAGCCCAGTTCTGCAAAATGATAGTATCCTACCCTGGACTTTTCCTCGCGTGCCTTGTCATATGCCTTATCGATCCCACTACGAGTTTGATTTGTGTCGTACACTATAGAGTGCCCTCTAATAGCCCTCCAATTTACGGAGGAGTTATGGTACTGTATAGACTACGTCATTTATAAAAATGTGTTAAGTGGGATTTGGGTAACACCTTAATGCTATTTTGATACTTTACATTACTGTAGACATATTATAATAGTGTATTGTATTATATATGTGGATAGTTTAACGAATCCTTAGAAGAAGGATTCCTGAATATCTCTTAAGTTATTGCACACACGTTAGACACTGGATAGGAGATGTAAAATCCCGTAAATATCTCCGAAGCCGTTACACTCATATTTATTTATTGTTGATTTAACTTACATAAGATCTTTTAGTTCTGACTCAAGTGTTTTGTCTTTTCATTACGGTCGAGTCAGCCTGATCATTTCAGTGTTGAAGACCTTATTTCCTGGGGATAAAGACGAAGATTTAGCATATTATTACTATTTATTATATTTATTCCACTGCATCATGTTGTTCTGCTGCATTATTTATTTATTCCTACTATATGTATAACTTTGATCTGTATTGCAAAAGTGTAATCAAATGTTATTTGTAAAACAGCTTTATGAACTATTTACTTGATTATTATATTTTGTCATTTCGCTGTGAAATTCTATGTTTTGTTTTTCCTTTCTTTTCTCTTATTTTCTTATATACCCCATTAACAGTCCTCTCTTTTGAATGATTTGAGTTGACATGTATAGATTATTGTTGATTTAAACCATACAAAAAGGTGGATCATTAAAGAAGATGTTCCAAGAAAGTAAACGTTACCTCAAGCCTCACATCTGGGAAATTGTAAAACAAAGGTTGCTTTAAGGCTAAGTGGTTCACTACCATTAGGTTATGATATTACCTTTCTAGATTTATTTATCTCTACCCGTTATAACGTCGGGTTTAGATTTTATGGTGTATGCTACGAGGCATCTCGGAGAGGTCGGGAACGGTCGAGGTGATACCGTATTCGGTTCTATCCGCCATAAGATGAGTCTGCGAGTAGGTCGGCCTTAATTCGCAGAGGTTTCAAAGATGTCAATCCTCGGTACATTCCTCTAGAAATGTACCATACAGGAGTTCCTTAACTCGATATTCATTGGAAATCCATTCTTCAATAAGTGCCTTTGGATTTAGTTGTAAAACTATTATACCGTTAAATTTGACCAATGTAACAATTTCAGCTATTTGAATATGTTTATTTGAAAGTTTTTCAAAAGAATGTCATTAAAAATTATATCACTGGATTTTACGTAGAATGATTTGGTTATCATAAGGTAAAAACCTATTTTGTATTTATATGCAGCGTGGTCTTATAAGATACCATTTGTTTTCAAATACTCATATTTCAAGTTTCTTACACTAGTCCCACGACTAGCCCGGAGCTTATTTTCTTTCCCATAAACTCTAGGTACCCCATTTTTCCAAGCAACCTTGTAGTTAGGTTTAGTTTGGAGCATTTTAAAAGAGCTCGGAGCATGAAGCTGGAAGATTCTTATAAAGATTGTTATCCATTTCCACCACAATTATGTACCATTGTAATCCGCATTTTTAGGGATAGAGATTTATAACTGTCCATGTTAATGCTAAGTTAAACTCTGATAAATATACCTAAAAAAATTTCAATGCAAAGATTATATGTTGAAATAATATATGTTATCCCATTCGCGTGAGATTCTATTCTTTCTTTGTTTTTCTTCTTTCCCTTAACGGTCAGGTTTTTTGGAACTTGAATTTGCGGCACGTGAATACTGAGGATGTATTAGTGTCTATTTTCGAGGGTCTGAAATCCCATTCATTATAGAATTACTTTGCAGAACATTTATTGTGTATTATATATACATTATACATGAAATATATATATATATATATATATATATATTTCATGTAGAATGTATATATAATACACAATAATTATATTCATGTTTTGGATAACAAAGGCATACACAAAAGGGAAATATGTCCGTTGCAATGTAGATCCCAACACCTAAGCAACGTTCACATTAACTTTGTACACTTTACATAATTGCACTTTGTAACAACCCAGTATTTCGCGTCGATTTACAATCGACATTAAACGATTAATATTGACACAAATTTCCATTTGAAGTTTTTAAATTTGAATTAAAATTCTTTTATAAAATTGTTAAAAAGGTTGATGGGTTTAAAAATTAAATAGTGGTCCTTTTATTATTGGGCCGTAAAAATTTACATGGGTAAAAACCCGTTCCCCTCCCCCTTTATCCATTTTTCATTCGTTCACCAACCCTAACCAAATCACGAAAATAATGGCGGCCGTTCCTTTCGTTCTCTCTGCTCTGGAAATTAGGGCTTGAAGTCGCCGGCTTTAATTCGATCGATCCAGTGATGTTTTGCGTGTCGCCTTGATCGATTGATTCCTCGTAGCTTGCTCCAGCTGCTTCGACTTGTGAGAAGGTGAGTGACCATTCGCTCACATCTAATTCATCTCGCGTTCGACTGTTTATTTTTGTTTGAATGTCGAAATTGTTTTGATGATTCCTAATCACCCACGGCTTCAGTTTTTGTGACTTCAATCACTTGTTTTGGGTAGTTCGATTTTTACCATTTCTTTGGTATTGATCTGATTGACTTTGGCCACTTGAATTTGTTTAAATTTGTTCTCTGGTTATCTCGATTCTTTGATCATTAGAGTGTGTTGCATTGTTTTGGTTAACAACACTAAGCTTCGGCTGTGATTTTTGTGGCTACCATGACTTCAATTTCTATTGAACATGGCTTCAACTTGATTTCCATCTGAACTTCGGTACTGACTTTTTTTTTTAACCTGATTTTTATCACTTGACTTCGAGTTGTTTAACATTATATATTTCGATCTCAGTTTCAAATACTATCTTCATTGCATATGGATAATTTCTGAGACATATTGTGGCATTGCTTGCATTACTGTCTCATTTCGATTTTGAGGTTCACTGTTTGGTTAGACTTGAACTGACTGCACACATATATGTATATGTTTACTTCATGTACATATTCATATTTCATATGTTGGTCTGGTCCTGTTTTTGCATTGAACTGTACTCAGTTTATCTTGATTTTTGTTGAACTGCATATTTCTTTTTGGCTTTGGCTTTGAAACATTTTCAATGCTCGGCCCTCTGCAGTCCCTTATCTCTGTGGCATTGCTTTATATATATATATATTCATTCGCGTATGTATATATACGATTGATTGTTACCCGGTTTCATCTGATATAGATATGTATGTGTTTACACATATATGTATATATGTATGTTCGAATTTGTTGTGCCAGCACTCTAATTTCTTGAGCTTGGTGTCATATTTTCCACTGTCCATGTCATATTGGACTGTTATGTATTTTATTGGGTTTTTTGTGTTAGGGATAGTGTTATTCACTGCTTTGGGTTACCTGGGCATTGTTTTGACTGCCTTCTTCTGTGGTGTGCTGTTGTGCCATATTGTTGGTGCCCTCACTTACACACAGATTTGTTCATGCAGTTTGAACCCCTGCCTTTATGCACAGGGTCATTAGAGTCTTCGTGCTTTATGTATTGTGTCATTCATGTTGTTTTTGAGTTGAACTGGTACCATGCTTTTGCTGGTTCACCTTGTAGTCTCCTGTTGTAAGTTCGTATTGCATTGAAATTCATGCCTACTCTCTTTCATCTGATAGTTACTTGCCCCAGTGTCAATCCATATCAATTCTTTGACATTGCAGTTGGTTGTGGCGTAGATGCTACCCTTTGTGCATTCACTGGGTTCAATTGGGTTGGGTATTTAGGTGAACTGTGTTGCACTTGTTCCCCTTGTTTCTGTTTTAGGTCGAGATGCTTGTGCACTTTGTTTCAACTTGTTCTGCTGGTGCACTTGTTGCCTGCATCTCTTGTTTACTACATTTGCTAGTCCAGTCATTGTACTACACTTGTTTATGTGCAATTGTATATGCACAGTACTTGTTCATGTGCATTTATATGTTTCTTGGTTTTGTTTTCGTGTACATGACTTGCTACTTTGCTCATCGCCTTGTGTTGAGCCTAAATTCATTAGGCTTGACCTCGCATTTGTCTCTCCAATTTAATCGACACTCGGCCTTATGACATTCGCGGCGATGCTTGTGAATTTTCATTGGGTACATCATCACTATAGTGGCAAGGCAGTGCACGCAAGCGTGAACTGCAGCCACACGGTATTCATTGGGTACATCATGACTATAGTGGCACGGCAGTGCACGCAAGCGTGAACTGCAGCCACACGGTATTGGTTTTATTATTATTTATTTTGCTTTTGAATTATGGATCTGTTTCGTATTCCATATGTTGTAGTGGCGAGGCAGTATACGCGTGCGTATACTGCAGCCCTACTCGTGTTAACCTTTTAATTGATGTTCCAATTGTTTTGAATTGGTTCGCGTTATATTTACCGTTATCTGATTTCTTATTTAAGAATCGGATAGGTAAATTTATTTCTGTGACTGTCATCTATTTATTATTTAATTATTATTGCTTCTGTGCATTAATAACTGAGTTTGAATTAGACTGACCGGAGTATTATTTTCTTTTGAAATTTAATACTCGGGTCAGGCCGAGTATTTTCAGGTTGTAGACATTCTGCTTTGGGATGCTGCTTGAGCTATGAAGACTTTCATATCTTTTGGAGTTGTCGTGTCATAGTATAGGTTGATATGTATTCATGTATATTAGTCGATAATGTACTTGTATATATAACTTCCTGAGTCAACTGTTGTAGTTGTATCACATGTACCGTGTCAAATGTATTGTAACTGACATCAGTTATTATATATGTATATGAGATTTTCTGTTTCATCTGTGTTCCGCATTCATATTATCTGTGTTATTAGTTTATATTTTGTCCTAGACTATTATAGCCACTGTGTAGTAGCTTTGAGTTTGCATTGGCATGTCGGATTTCCTCCTGAAATGAAATGCACGTTTTTACTATCTGACATATCGGTGCTCGCGCAAAGCAATTACACGGATGGTCGCTCCTCAACAGCCTTATTCTCCGTGCTAGTCGACAGCACTACACCGTAGTGTTCTTGGCTAGCGTGGGTATAGAGGTGGGGCGTCACACACTTACACTATACACATGGGTGCATTTGATGAGCTCATCATAATATATAATTAAATAAAATAAAATTAAACTACTTTTAAACAATTATAATGGTATGAAGAAAATTATAAAAGTAAAATATAGAAATGTTTTAAATGAATTTAGACTTATATGCCCAATAAAGATCGAATAAGGGAATTATTGAAAATTTACCCTCAAACTCCACTACGGGCTGGCCTAATTCCTTCAATATACACATATAAATGGCAAATGTATATAGATATAAATTCCAGTGCCTACACCTGTACCTGTTGGCTTTGTCATTATTTGTCATATCGTATACTATATCCTATATGTGTTATAAATTTTCGTGTACATACATAATACATGTATTAGCTCATATGTAAACTAATTGGTTGTCCACATATGGAAGGATATGGTCTGGTTGTTGGATATAAAATTAATGGTTTTAAAAAGAGAAAGAAAAGGTTTCCTTCTCTAAATGAAAAAAATCTTTTATTTAGTTTATTCTTTCATCTATTGTTGACTGCTCCCTCCTCTACCTCTCTAGATTGTATATTCACAATAAATAAATTTAATTAAATGGGTTAATTGAATAAAGAAAAACATTAAAAAATAAAAGAGACTCCTGGGTCTTTTCCTTTAATAGGCATTCAGAAGTTCGAACGAATTTTTATTAAAACAAGCAAATTGGATCTAGTGTTAAATATTAGACTTCACAGACCTACGTAGATCCAATTATTGAAATATACTTTTTTCACCTACTGCTAAATAGGGAGGATCCCCCTACTTCTTTCCTTTTGTCATCTGTAAAAAACAAGTGCAGCCTAATTACAAAACCACCCCACGAAAAGTAAAAGGGAACATACTAGACCTAGGGACAAACACTCTCTCCACACATAAATGGTCGATCAAGACTCTGGTATGCCCTTGCGAAGGATGATAGAGTTTGCGATTTTCCCTAGGGCAATTATGCAATTTGTTACATAAGTCTAACTCGATAACCTACCATGTTCAGAATAAATGGTGTTTTCTTTCTATTATGTATTCATTATATTGTGTAATTAAGTAATTAATTTAAAGTATATTAAATAGAAATCTGTAAGGTATATGTTATGTGAACGTAATTACAATGTGTTGTAATCCTGAAAAATTTACCATACTAAAATGACATACCGTTTTAAATATTCATAGTCATGATTGTTCGAGACAATATACGACTACATCCATTGAGACTAGAGTGTATAACGCTTATCAAATGTTGGGTAGTGTAGTACTTATGGTTGTTGGAGGCACTAAGGGGTTACGTACAGATGGTTATTGGAAAACAGTGGAATGACTCACTCGAGATTTTTCTATTGGTTAATATAACTATGGTCAAAAGGAGGGTTTTAAAGTGGCGACGCTACACAATTTTTTCGACTTGTGAATCTTCAGTATAGACACGCCGCTTTGATTACAGTTAAATCATAGCATGAAATTAATCGAATGACTATAGTTATGTCTTAGTTGAAGCATTGGAAGTGAAACACTATTCAATAGGGATTCGTCTCTTCGGTTATGTAGGGTTAGTATCATGGTCAACTATAGTTAATCTAAAGTCACAGCCTATGGTTAGAGTAGTACGACAAATAATTGTAACGACCCGTAATTTTCGATAATTAAAAATAGCTGATTTAATAAAGATTTTGTGATTTAATATTGAAAGAAATAAAAATTTGTGATCTAATAATAAGAATGTAATTGGAATAAAATGTAATAGTATTAATATAAGGTAATTTATAATTATTTTGAATGTAATTCCAACTTATTGAAATGATTAAAAAGTTATAATTGGTTATAGATTGTAAATTAATTGTAATCATGTATAATAAATTGTAATTGGAAAGAATTAGTATAGTGTAAGTAGTTATAACATTTGTGTGTAGATAAAAAACTTATAAATATTATTAAATGCAGAAAAGGTAATAATCGTTAGTGTTACCAATTTATTTAATCAATTAAAATTAAATGTAATTAAATATTACATTATGAGAGCTAAGACGATAATTGTAAAATGTGAATGCAATAAAATGTATAGAAATGTTAATTATATTCACAAGGCAATAATTGATTTAATAAAAAGAGTGAAACAAAGATAAATTAATTTATTTGGATTTTAAATTACAATAAAATTTACATAAATTCGACGAAATTGAAATATTGCAACCAATAGGGTAAAAGATGAAATTTGAGAATATTAATGTAATAAGATATTAAACCAAGGTCATATATACGCATATGGTAATGATTTATTGAATTAAAAGATTGAATCCAAATTAGATCAATTAATTGGAATTAAATTATAATAAATTAGATGTAAGTACAGTTGAAATTGAACACCGTAACTGGTTTAATAATTAACACTGAAATATATGTAAACTTGTTTTAAATTATTATAAATGTCTAAGTAATCAAAAATGTTGAAATTTTTAGTTTATAAATATTGAATTAAAAAGTGATTAATTAATTTAATACTAATTTGTTTAATTAACGTGAAAATAGCCATTTTGGCCACTGTTTCGGATTTTGAAGAAACTAGTTTCATTTGATCCATAACAGTGAATTATAGTAAGGTTTCAAGTTTCGTAGCGATCGGACTTGTCGATCGATCATACAGACTCGAAACACCTACAAATCAATTTAATTGAAACTGATTTGAAATAAGCTGATTTTAAGCTAACTTCTTATACGGTCGAATTAAGACTTGAAACTTGTTCCGTCGAGTTTAAAACATCAAATACATCTATTTTGATATACCGGATGACCCTTTTCTGTTTTGGAAGCAAAACGAGCATTTCTTTTCGAATTTGTCGTTTCAAATCAATTCGGGTATTATTCATTTCTTATCGGGCTTCATTAGTATATATTGTACTGTCCTAATGTTGCGACTTTTCTATTGATTAGAAAAGCACAAATTTTAATTAGTTCTGCAAGCGCACAGGCGTATAGTATGCAGATCGAACATAGGGAATTGTGTTTTAAAATATTTGAAATCCATTTTTAAATCTTAGGCGTGTTAAACAAATTCGATGGTGTTTCTTGAATAGGAAATAAAAACAATAATACACTCCGAATTGATTTCGAATCCAATCAAATTGCAATCAAAATATAAAATTGTTGAAATCAGAGCAGAAACTAAGAGTGCTTAAAAGGAAATAATAGAGAAAACAACTGAAATAAAATGAACTGAATTTATTAACTAACTGGAAAGAGTGTAGAAAATAACTAAGAACAAGAATAAATAAACTGCTAAATCTAATTAACAATCCTACATATTCTGTCTGAAACTAAAAACATTCCTGCAATTAAAACTAAATGGAAGAAGAGTGATGGGGGCAAGAGATCATTTTCCATCTGCATTGCTCTATGCTATTTAAAGACTTCAACCTCAAAAAATAACCCTACTATTCAGGTCCATGTTCTTGATATTTGGAGAACAATAAGTCCACCTCACTTTGAATTGGTCTTTCCTTTGTTATTTGATTAACAAGTGGCCTTGCATTGAGATATTTTCAGGCTAAACTTTGAAAGTGTACTTTCAATATTTGCATTTGATTTCTTGCATGAATTGTACACATGTTGGTGACGTGAGATGCATTTCTTCATGAACGATATGTGCTTTCTCTTTGAATTATTCGGTATTCAAAATGTTGCACTCTTTTTCTGCATGTCATTTGTACCAATGGACGACACAACCGATTAATTTCAACGTTGCACTTCGGAATCTATAATCTGAAAAACCACAATAAAATACCCATATAATACCGCTTTTAAAATAAAAATATATGAAAAAAGGGTTTAAAATGCAGAAAAACATTTTCATCAAATACCCCCACACTAGAACTTTATTCGTCCTCGAATAAGCAAGAAAATAAAAACTAACTAAATCCTTTTTCATAGGAAATACGATTGCATTAAGCGTATGCAACATGCCGTTAAACCTCTAGGTGTCCCTAGTAGGACGAGTGGTGTCTCATGAGGATTTTCAGCGAATACTACCCACAAAATCCAAATGCAGTATGTGATGATTCTAATGTACTACATGAATGCAAAATTTTAAGCAAATGGAGACTTGATTTGCTTAAAAATAATTGCAACAAAATAATGTATATTAGTTTTAGTCAACTTATAGAAATTTTTGGTTCCTCACTAAACAAAAATTTCAATATAACTCAAGTTTTCATACATTAGATTCTAGCTTGGCCAGTTATTTCGGTCGATAACATAGTGCAGCCATGAAATAAATCCTTCATTGTTAACCACGGTTTTTTTCAAAATGCTATTTTTCATTTCCATTTGTATAACAAGCCAAATCAATAAAGTCAAGAAGTGTTTGGGTTTCAAATCTTAGTCTCTCTTTACTAATTTTTTTGTATGCACCTAACTTTTGGACCAAGGTATACCACCCATGCACTACCCTCGCGGGTTTACGTGAGAGTTGGGACAGAGCTTGGCGGATTGTGCAAACCAACACTGACTAAGTCAGAAAAGGTCGGTAATCCTTAGGAGATTATTTATTTAATTTCTTTGTACTCTTAACTCAGAATGCTGAGGCCGGATATACCATCCATGCACTGCCTTACGGACTTACGTGAGAAGAGTACGGCGAGTGCACACACTTTCATAAGTGTGCACACCTATTGACTCTAGGTGTTTCTTCTTATTATTATTATTTTTATTATTATAATTTGAAATTAACTAAAGAGAGTTATGCAAATCAACTTAGCACCACTTAACTTAGATTTGAAATGTCAACGCATGTACTTTAAATCTACCACTTTTTTTCTAAACAAAGACTATAGTTTAGAAAGGATTTCATAACCATCACCTACGAATCCCCGTATATACTAACCTCACTATTATCGCTTGTAATTCAACTTTTCATTATATTTTACATTTGAAATTAGCGATTCACAAAAATTTTCATCAATTGACTTCAACTATTTACTTACTTTGTCTTGACTAATTTAAAATAAATCAAAGTTCTAAAAATAATGGGAAATGAGCAAAAAATTGAAAAGAAGTCTGAAAACAAATAATGAGATGATTTTTTTATAAAAGTGACGCCACACCGTGAAATATGAACAAACAGAATGAGATATGCGTCTCCCCCTCACTGGAATGAGACAATGTCCCAACTGTCTAATGGAATGCAAATGCAAAACAGAAAGAAAAAAATACAACCTGATATGTACAAGATAGTCAGTGGCTTATGCCAAATAGCTAGGTTCGTGGAGATCCACGAACTCGTCGTCCTCGTGTTGTTCAAACTCTACAAATGGCTTTAAGCGTTGTCCATTGACTTTTGAAATGAAACTGTCCCTAGGATTTTCAATTTCAACTGCACCATAAGGGTATACTGTTTTCACAATATATGGACTTGTCCATCGAGATCTCAATTTTCCTGGAAATAAAGAAGTCTGGAATTATATAAGAGAACTTTCTGACCTGCTTTGAATGTCTTACGAAGTATGGATTTATCATGATAAAATTTAGTTTTCTTTTATAAATCTTTGCATTTTCGTACGCTTTATTTCATATTTTTTCTAATTCCGACAATTAAGTAATTTACGATGCGATCCGGCGTTTTCTATGTCAAAATTAAGTTATTTGACTGCCCAAAGCGCGCGGTGCTCGAGCTCAACGGGTAAATGGCATGCTTCCCCAAAGACTAATTGGTATGATGACATTCCTACATTAGTTTTATAAGCTATGCGAAATGCCCAAAGGGCGTATATCAATTTGGACGACCAATCTTTTCTGTTAGAGTTAACTGTCATTTCAAGAATTTGTTTAATTTGTCTATTGTAAATCTCGACTTGACCGTTAGTCTGTGGATGATATAGAGTAGATAGTTTATTATTGATAGAGTATTTCTTAAGAAGAGATTAAAAAGCACAATTAAAAAAATGAGAACCGTTATCACTTATATGGCTCGAGGTATGCCAAAACGGGAAAAATATGTTTTCTTTCAAAAATTTGACAACAACTTTATTGTCATTCGTTCTGGTGGGAATGGCCTCAACCCATTTAGACACGTAATCTACCGCTAGCAGGATGTAGAGATTTCCAAAAGAATTAGGAAAAGGACCCATGAAATTGATACCCCAAACATCAAAAATTTCGATGATAAGGATTGGGTTTAGGGGCATCATGTTACGTTTTGAAATACGACCTGCTTATGGACATCTAGTGCATTTGGAGCAAAATTCGTGGGCATCACGAAAATGAGAAAGCCAATAAATACCGCACTGTAATACCTTGGCAGCAGTTTTCTTTGCTCCAAAATGTCCTCCACATGCTTGATTATGTGAAAAAGAGAGGATGCTATAGAATTCATGTTCGGAGACACATCTACATATGATTTGATCGGTGCAATATTTGAAGAAATAAGGATCGTTCTAGTAAAATTTTCGAACATTGGAGAGAAATTTTTGTTTAACTTGTTTTGACCAATGGGAAAGTGTTTCATTTGTGACAATATAATTTACGATGTCCGCGTACGATGGTGCACTGGAGAGGGAAAGAATTTGTTCATTGGGAAAATGATCGTCGAACTCTTGAAGAAGGAGAATCCAATGGATTAAGTGGATTTTGGCATCTTTTTTTGTGAGTAAATACCGCAATGCGGCATGATTGGTGTAAACTGTGACCTTAGAACCAAAGATATATGATCTAAACGTATCGAGGGCAAAAGTAATTGCTAAAAACTCTTTTTCTATGGTTGAGTAATTCAATTGAGCTTCGTTAAGAGTTTTGCTAGCATAATAGATGACTCGAGGAAGTTCATCGATTCATTGACCTAAGATGGCTCCAATGGCATAATCAGAAGAGTCACACATTAATTCGAAAGGAAAAGTCCAACTTGGAGGTTGGATGATAGGTGCATTGGTCAAGGTCGATTTAAGGGTTTCAAAAGACGTTTTACATTCATTGGAAAATTCAAATTTAACGTCTTTATCCAGAAGATACGAAAGAGGTTTTGAAATTTTTGAAAAATCTTTAATGAACCTCCTATAAAATCCTGCATGGCCGAGAAATGAGCGAATGTCCTTTACGGACCTTGGAGGAGGAAAGTCAACAATAAGATCAACTTAAGATTTGTCAACTTCTAGGCCATTTTTAGAGACAACGTGACCTAAGACTATTCCAGCTTAACCATAAAATGACATTTTTCCCAATTAAGAATAAGAGATTTCTCCTTACATCGCTTTAATACACGTTCTAAACAACGGAGGAATTGATCAAAAGATGACCCATAGATCGGAAAATCGTTCATGAATATTTCTAAGAAATCCTCCACCATATCAGAAAATATACTCATCATACATCTCTGAAAGGTAGAGGGAGCATTACAAAGACCGAAGGGCATGCGACGATAAGCGAAAGTTTCAAAGGGACATGTGAATGTCATTTTGAGTTTTCGATAGTCGATGCAAATGCGCCATTTTGTTTTGACTTTTGTCGGAACTAGTTCGTTATTCTCATTTTTTGTAATAGTGATTCCAGACTTCTAAGGCACAACTTGTGCCGGACTTACCAAAGTACTGCCAGAGATAGGGTAGTTAATGTTATTGTCTAAACATTTGATAATTTCTTCCTTTACCACTTCTCTCATATTAGGTTTTAATTGCCTTTGAGCTTCGTGAGTGGGTTTAGCCTCGTCGACGAAATGTATTCGATGTTCAATGATTGATGGACTAATTCCTTTAATGTCAGCGATTACCCATCCTAATGCTTCTTTATTTCCCCTTAAAATTTTCAGAAGTTGTTCTTCTTGGTCCTTAATGAGATCGGAGGCCAAGATTACAGGGAAATTTTCCAAAGAATCTAAGTATGCGTACTTAAGATCGTTTGGAAGAGGTTTGAGGTCTAATTTAGGTCATTTTTCTTTTGAGGCTTCAGTAGACATCAACTGATTGAATTCTACCGAATTATGAGAAGAGAAGAGCATATCATTTAATTCATAAATGCATCCATCTTCATTTAAATTGGAATTAAAATGACCTAGGTACATGTTAAGAGACTCCGTAGTATCACTAAAATCATTTTCTACAATTGTTTGGAACATGTCAACTTCTTCTATTTCAAGATCCCTTGGTTGTCTGTTAAGATTGAATATATTTATTTCAATGGTTAGGTGCCCAAAGGAAAGTCGGAGTTGACCATTCCTACAATTTATGTTAGCATTTGATGTTGCTAAAAATGGACGACCTAATATCAAAGCAATCTGACCGTTAGGATTTGAGACAGGTGCAGTCCCTAGGACTATGAAATCGACTGGGAAATAGAATTGCTCGATTTGTATCAAAACATCTTCAACTGTGCCCAATGATTTTTTGACAGATCGATTAGCTAGTTGAATTGTGATGTTTGTAGGTTTTAATTCCCCTAGTCCAAGTTGACACAATACACAATATAAGGCAAAAGATTTACACTCGCTCCAAGATCGAGTAAGGCATGACTAATGTGAGTGTTACCGATTTTACAGCCGATTGTAGGACAACCGGTGTCCTTATACTAGATTGGAGAGCGATTTGAAAGAACAGAGCTAGTGTTTGCAGTTAGAAATGCAGTCTTTGGAATGTTAGAGTCACGTTTTTGAGTACATAGCTCTTTCAGACATTTGGCATATCGAGAAATTTGCTAGATGGTATCAAGAAGTGGAATATTGGTTCGAACTTGTTTGAAGATTTCAAGAATTTGGTCAAAATTAGCAGGCTTCTTCTTTTTGTCGAGTCTATGAGGAAATGGAGCTATGAGTTTATAGACTCGTTTTGTAGTTTTTTCACTCGAAGAAGAAGGTGTAGTATTAGAGGGTAAAGATAAGGGAGCTGGAACGTTGGGGTTGCCAACATCAGAAAGCGAAGAGTGGTCGGGATTGCCAACCTTGGATGAAGAATTAGAGTTGTTTGGATTGATAACAGTGGGTGTTGACTGAGTTTCAGAATTTTGAACAGGGAAAGACTTAAGAAGGACGTCGGGTTTGCCGACGTGGTTGTCCACCTTCTTTCCAGACCTTAATATGGTGACAGCATTAACTGGATTTACATTTTCGTCCTCACAAATATACTTTGGATTCAGTTCGGTTTGACTTGGCATTTACCTTTATCATTTATTTTCATGAGATCCTTCATTATTATCAATATTTGTTCATTTTGTTTAGTGATTTACTCAATTCTCGCACCTTGGTTAGTGATTTGTTCATTTTGTTTAGTGAGTTGTTTTTCCAATTGAGCAATTTCTTGTGAAGGCTGAGAAGGTTGGGTTGATGGATTGAAATTAGGATGCATATATTGTTGATTTGAAGGTTTTGTTTGAGGAGTGGGTTGAGAATTTTGAGCATTAGAAGTTGGGGCTCAATAATTCAGATTTGGTATCATCGGATACATATGCAATGGATTAGCCACATTGTTAGGATTTAACCATGAAAAATTAGGGTGGCGCTTCCAGTTAGGATTGTATGTGGATGAATAAGGACTATTTTGAGCTATAGCATTGAGTTGGTCTTGTGTGTAGTAATAGGGTAGTCCTTCTCCTTCCTGAGGAGTTTGGGCATCTATAGGAAGATGTGATTAGTCAATGGCATGTACTTCTCTATTTGGAGTACGAATTGGAACACGAATTGTTTCCCATTGCATATCCTTTTTCGAATACTATTCTAAAAAATCCCAAGCTTCCTCATCTATTTTTTCCATGAATTCTCCTCTGCACATTGATTCAAGTTGGGATCTTGTTTGATACTTAAGCCCTTCATAAACGATTTGGCACAAAATGTGTTTAGGGATTGCATGATGTGGGCAACTATATAACAATTGATTGAACCTTTCAAAATATTTTTAAAAAGTTTCTCCTTCATTCTGAGAGAATTGGTTGATTTCAATTCGAATTTTAAGAGTTTTGTGGAAAGGAAAAAACTTTTTCAAAAATATAGTAACGAAATCGTCCCAACTTTTAATTGAAATTTTAGGAAGAGAATTGAGCCAACTTTTTGCACTTTCTAGAAGTGCAAATGGAATAAGCCTTAGCTTGATGGATTCATTAGAAAGTTGTTGCATTTTAGTTGTAGAAGCATATCACTCAAATTCACTAAGAAATTCATATGCATTTTTAGACCCAGTGAATTTTGGTACCCCTTGGATAAAAGAATGTTTTAGCTCAAAATTATTTCCATTGGCGGGTGGAAATGAAATAACCGAAGGTTGAACAGTCCTAGTTGGATAGCATCGATCTCTAAGGGATAATTGCCGGTTCTCATGAAATTCAATATTTCCAACATGTGATTTATTTGACGATTTTGGTGAACTATGATGTGAACTGTGATGTGAACCGTGATTGTTCATATTTATTTGATTTGAAATTTTGGTTGATTTGTTTAATGATATATTTTGGCTTTCTAAACGGTTTAAAATATTTCTTGCCCAAATGCGCATAAACAAATCAAGGTGTAATAGCTAAAAGTAAATTTAAAAAATTCCAGTTTGGCACCTGTAGAGTAGAAATTACTTATAAAGGGGTATGGCAGTTCGTCTACTACAACTGAGCAGTGCTAGTCATTCAAACTACACTGTTTGTAATTGTTCGATCCCTAGATGCTTGTTGTTAAATGACTGCAATTTACCGAGTTGGAGCTATTTGAGTTGGTATGTTGTTGCTACAAGTTCAGACCTCCAAGGGCTGATAACGTGAAAAATGCAATTTGTGATACGTAGTAATAACGCCAGCAGCAAGTGATAGAAAACGAGAAAGCAATGTGAAATGTAAATGAAACAACGAACGAAAAGAATTGAAAGGAACTTTGGTGAAAGGAACTGAAAAACGAAAAAAAATGATTTATTTTTGAAAACTAATGCAAAAAAAATTAACACGAATATACTTTAAAAAATGAAAAATCGAAAATTTCAAAATAGCAATTCCCCGACAACGGCGTCAAAAATTTGTTGCGACTTTTCTATTAATTAGAAAAGCACAAATTTTAATTAATTCTGCAAGCGCAAAGGCGTGTAGTATGTAGGTCGAACATAGGGAATTGTGTTTTAAAATATTTGAAATCCAATTTTTAATCTTAGGCGTGTTAAACAAATTCGATGGTGGTTCTTGAATAGGAAATAAAAACAATAATATACTCCAAATTGATTTCAAATCTAATCAAATTGCAATCAAAATATAAAATTGTAGAAATCAGAGCAGAAACTAGGAGTGCTTAAATGGAAATAATAGAGCAAAAAATTGAAATAAAATGAACTGAATTTATTGACTAATTGGAAAGAGTGTAGAGAATAACTAAGAACAAGAATAAATAAAATACTAAATCTAATTAACAATCCTACGTATTCAGTCCGAAAATAAAAACACTGCTGCACTTAAAACTAAACTAGAAGAAGAGTGATGGGGTAAGAGATCATTTTCCATCTGCATTGCTCTATGCTATCTAAAGACTTCAGCCTCCAAAAATAACAGTACTATTCAGGTCCATGTGCTTGATATTTGGAGAATAATAAGGCCACCTCACTTTGAATTGGTCTTTGCTTTGTTATTTGATTAACAAGTGGCCTTGCTTTGAGAGATTTTCAGGCTAAACTTTGAAAGTGTACTTTCAATATTTGCATTTGATTTCTTGCATGAATAATACACATGTTGGTGACGTGAGATGCATTTCTTCATGAACGATATGTGCTTTCTCTTCGAATTATTTGGTACTCAAAATGTTGCACTCTTTTTTTGGGTGTTATTTGAACCAATGGACGACACAACCGATTAATTTCAACGTTGCACTTCAGAATCTATAATCTGCAAAACCAATAAAATACCCGTATAATACTGCGTTTAAAATAAATATATATGAAACAAATGGCTTAAAATGCAGAAAAATACGTTCATCATTTAACCCTAGCAGCCTTTTTATTTCTTTTTATTAAGCGCATCTGTCTATTCAACCTACAGCTTCTTCTTTTAATGGCTGCAAATCAAAACCCTAAATCCAAAATGAAAAATCAATTTCAAAATCAAACTCCTCCAAATCATATCAAATTATATATCATTTCGAAGCACTCGACGAGTGTAATTCACCAGTGCAATTCGTTTCTCGAATCGAGTCATTGTTTGACTAAAAATCGTCGATCATTCTTGGCCGTTCGTATTAGGGCTTTGGGATTGGACGGTGGATCTTCGCCATGGCAACGATCTGAGGGCATGGGCACAAAGAGAAGGTTGAGCAGGATCGGTGGTCTTCGTTCGCCTTGAAGTGGTCAGAAATCGCCATAGTGGCCTTGGATAGCTGGCGGAGGCGCTTTAGTCTGGGGGTGGTCGGAGAGGGCCGCGGAGTACTGGGAGAGACGGCTCAGGGAGGTGGACACGGTGATGGTCTTCGATCATGGTGGATGCATTCATGGCGGCGCCAAAAATTACAAATAGGGTTTGGTGGCAGTGGCTGATAGTTGTCTACTTGGGTTTGGTTCGAACATTCCAGGCATGTAAAGAGTACGAGGCGGCCTTGATGGCTGACGTGGTATTTGTACTTGTAATTTTCTTAATTTAATTTAAATTTTAATATTTAAACCATTCTAACTTACATATCTTTTTCATATGAACTCGGATTTGGGCATGGTTTGTTTCGTTGGGATCGTATCAAAATTTCGGACATTATGGAATTGGTTTGGACGAATTCTGATACTGTTTGAATTTCGTACCTATTTTGGATTTCAAATTGATTTGAAATTCAAAGATCAGTGTATTAACCCACTCAAAATTACTAAACTATCTTACGTTAGTTAAATTGAATTTATGATGTGTTTAAAAATTAATTGATTGATGTATGGTATGTTTAAATTATTATTCTAGTTAAGTTGGACTTTTTATTGCATTTAATCGTCGTTTAATTTAATTTTGAATTTAATTGTCAATTTAATACATGTTATTGATGATTAGTTATCTATTGATGTTTATTGATTGATTTGGAGGATGATTGTGATGGATGTTTGATTGTTGATATTGGATGACTGGGTGGTATATTTTATATTGTTATAACACTGTAGGTTCCCCATGGGTTGAGATGATACATACCCGAACGATCTATAGATTAGGAAAAAATCATTTTAGGTTGAAGTGATAGACTCGAGCAATTTTATGGATTTTATTTAATTCAGAATTGCGGTTTGAAATGATACGTGACCGTAAAATTTTAAATTGCGGATTAAAATGATAAATATTTGTACCACTTGACCATATGGTAGATAATTATATACGAACACCGGATTGGTTAAATTAAATTATTTTAATTCTTTAAATTTTGAATTCAATTAACTGGCATTTTGAAATTGAAATTAATTCATATAAACTGAATTATTTTCGATAATCCAAGCATTAAATGCTGAAATTTGAATTGATTTAATGAATTGTTTGAAGGATTTAAATTGGAATTTCAAAGTTGAAGTTTCAAATATAAATGAATTTATCGGAACTGAGTTATTGGAAATGTTTGGATATAACTTTAAAATCTATTTAAACTAATTTAAACTGTTTTAATTAAATTAACCATTTTAATAAATTTAAAATTATTTTCATTTATTTTAATCTATTATAACTTATTTAGTCCAATCTAATATATTTTATCAATGTTAAACTAGTTAAATTTATTTAATCTATTTTAAATCTATTTAATATAATTTAAATCTATTTAGTCTATTTTAAATTTATTTAATCTATTTTAAATCTATTTAATATAATTTAAATCCATTAAATCTATATAAATCATTTTAAGTCTAACTAAATAAAATTTAAATCTTTTTAAACTATTTAAACTATTTCAACCTATTTTAAACTATTTTGAAACTATTAAAACTATTTATGACTATATAAACTCTTTTCTAAAATTACAGACTGTGTAAAGTGAAAGTATAAATTCTTGATGATGATACAATCTAAGTTGGAATCTTGGAACGAGGAGTTAATTAACCTATCTTATCGATAAATTTAAAAGTGAATATGATTTTGAAAGTGAACATGATTTTGAAAGAGACATGGTTTGGAATCGAATATGATGTTATGATATTAATTATGAAATGGTTTTTGAAATGTAAAAGAACCATCCAGTGTGTAATAAGCATTTGGTTATTAAAGAGACCGAAATCGGATATTGTCATACTCTCTGCCAATACCGAAAACCACTTTAACAACAGTGTACGTGGTGGAGATTCCAGAAATGAAGTAGGATGGTTTGGCGAACGATTCTGTATGGGGTATTTACGTAGCCCTGACTCTCGTGAGTCAGCTAAAATGTGACTAAAACAGGAGCTATACCGGGGTCAAGTGAGGTCATTCCTCTGATCAGACATGCTTCTTTGATACCATATTTATTACTTTATGATTGATTTGGTGGCCACCCCTCGATTTTTGATTATGGGAGTGCGTTCCGAGGTGGGCGTTAGTAGCTACTATGCGCTACCACCATCCCGGTTCTGCAAAACGGTAGAGTCCTACTCTAGCATTGCCTCGAGTGCCGTGTTCACATGCCCTAGCGTACCTTCTACGAGGTCGGTTGATACCATACCTATGGAGTGCCCTCTTATAGCCTCCAGTTTACGGAAGAATTACGGTACTGTATAGACTATAGGAATGTATAAAAATGTGTTAAGGGGGATATGGATAATGCCTTAACGCTATTTTAATACTTTACTTTACCGTAGACACTATTACAATAGCGTATTGTACTACATAGTAGATAGTTTAATGGATCCTTAGGAGATGGAAATCCCGAACATCTCTTAAGTTATTGCACTCACGTTAGACACTAGATAGGAGATGTCAAACTCCGTAAACATCTCTGACGCCGTTACACTCATATTTATTTACTGTTGATTTAACTTACGTAAGATCTTTTAGTTCTGTCTCAAGTGTTTTATCTATTCAATTCACTCAGGTCAGCCTGAGCTTTTCAGTTTATCGAAGACTGCTTTCTGGAGGACAAAGACGAAGATTTTGTACTATTATTTACTATATTTATTCCACTACATCATGTTGTTCCTCTGCATTTATTTATTATTTATTCTTGTTGTATGTAACTCTGATCTATATTATAAAAGGATAATCAATGTTATTTGTAAACAGCTTCATGAACTGTTTATTTGATTATTATATTTTTTCCATTCCGCTGCGAGATTCTGTATTTGTTTTCTCTCTTTCCCTCCTTTTTCTTATTTATCCCATAACAATATGTCCTTTTGAATGGTTTAAGTTTGATGTGTGTGGTTTATCGTCGATTTAAACCGTCTAAAAAGGCAAGTCGTTACAATAATGATGATTATAACCAAGGACTTTTTGTTTGGATTATTCAAGTTAAATGTGGGCAATGTTGGAATCTTGACCAAAACCAAATTTCGTAATTCCTAATGTGATATAGTGTTGATGAAGAGAATTGACATAAATAATCGTTACTATTAGGTACCGCTTATAATAAGTGAAATTGGATTTTACAAAAGGTGTGTAAGAGATAAACCCAACCAAAATATCACAACGCTAGCTTAGTTGATGTATGAATGTTAATATTCGAATTGTTCAATATTAATCACTGATTGAATTTACATCTTTGAGCCGCACGACCATAATGATAAATATTCCAAAAAAACAACAGATATATACTTAATTTATAATTGTTGTAAATTAATTACAATTTATGAATATTAAATGTTAAATTTTATTTGATTATTTTGTATACCACTAGTATTTAATGAATGCGTATATAAAAGTTATAAACGTACGTATCGATATACGATATTGCTAGAATATTTAAATTGGATTTAAATAGGATAAATACTAAGCTGGTATTGAAATAAATTAAATTAATTAATATTTGTGAAATGTTAATTATTAAATTTTTATTTGATTTTTTAATACTATTATCATTTTATAAATTGCGTATATAAAAGTTGTAAACTTGTGAATCGATATACGATATCGATAGAATGTTTAAATTAGATTTACATAGATTAAATGCTAAGTAATTTTGGAAATTTTTAAGAGCTACATGGCACCTATTATGCTAGCCCATAAATAATAGAAGGACGATAGAATTTGACAGCACTTAATTAGGAATAATTGGAGAAAGTTTTAATGAGTAAATTAAGAGGTTTTAATTTTTCATCCAATATATATTCTCGCTTATATATTTATTTTATCTTTACAGAAAATTCTCGTTCTGTCATTTTTCTTCCTCCTAATCAAGTCATCACTGAAATTTTAAACATGTCATGGAAAAATCTGGAGGTTGATTTAGGAACCTAGGAGCTATTATTCGTCATTTAAAGTAATACCTTTTGGCCATATCCTAAAGTGATTTTTAATTCTATTTATCTATATGTTAACCATGTTCATATGCTTTGAATCCCTTACACGTTGTGCACCAAATTTTTGTATGTTCATATTGTAGCATAATTTCAAATCCTTTTTTTTACTTCTTAATTAGTCATTGTTAAAACGATTTGGATTTAATGTTTTGCTATTCCTTAATTAATTATATGAAAAGTATGTGTAAATATAGTTTAAATCCTTCATCTCATATGATTATTTGTTAATATTTTTCACATAGTTTGGTAGAATCACTTGTAACGAATTTGTATGTGCCTAAGTTGTCCAATCTAATTTATTTATTGTTTTAAAATCATTTTGATTGAATTTCCTTTAATTAAATATATATGAATGTTACATGGTTGTTTTAATCTTTTCTTCAAATTTTTTTGATTAACTTTCATTTAACTTTTGATTGAAATTTTTTTTTCTTAAATTAACTTTAATTACTTGAAGTTGCTTTTAAAATGAAAATATGTATTACATAGTTGTTGTTTGAATTATTTTTTTTATTCATTGTTTATGCAAGTGTAAGTGTTATTTCAATTTAAATCAAAAAGTGTATTTTTATGTAAAGTATAATTTAATTGCTATTCCTAAACTGGAAGTTGAATTTAAAATTATCAACTTTATATTCATATATGTATATATTAAATTGTAATCTTCAAATACACATGGTTTCATATATATCAAAAACATTATTTTCAAATAAACATATGTATGAGTATAATTTTAACTTCGATTTTAAAATACTTTTATGTTATATTATAATTTTACACCCTTCCTTACATACATACATACATATATATATATATATATATATATAAATATTTCTACACATATAAAAACACATGCACACACAGATATATATGTATGTATCTATATGAACGTATATTTTATCAATCAAAACTATAACGACTTGGAATTTCAAACACTTCGTATTTAAATATATTAATTATTTAAATATTTGAATCTTGGATTAAATGTTGTTAAATTGGTTTAATAACCTTGTTATTCACTTTTTAAGTGATAATTGACAATGGTAAACTTGTGTTAAAAAAATGTTTACTAAAATAAATACTTTGAACAAAAATCGGTAATGTGACCGAAAATATCGATAAACATCTTTTTACTCAATAGAAGTTGTTCAAATTTTTTTGCATACACTAAAGACTTAGGCAATCAATAAAATGAAATAAAAATATTTTTCTATTTAAGGAAAATAAATTATGATGATGTCATGGGAAGATATTTTGTATGTAAGGGTAAAAGAGAAATTTGCTAAGGAAAAATGAGGTGTAAAGTTAAAAGCATGCAAGGCACATGAGGAGATCTTTTGGATGGCCAAAGGGGGGTCTTAGGATCCTTAAACACTTCATAAAATTCTAAGGCTTGAAAATATCAAAAGAATTAAAAATGGTGGAAGTGGATTAGCACTAATCTACTTTATTTTTCACTAAACTTTCTCTAATTAGTTCAAATCACTTCCAAACTCCACCAAACTTTCACGAACACCTTAAAACACCTTAGGAAGCATGGATCTAAAATCAAAGTAGAAGAAATTTGAAGAAAATGGGAGATCTCATTTAGGCTGTGAGCATGGATGTTGAGAGGAGGCTTGGCTTTATGATTTAGGAGCTAAGGTGTTGTCTTTAGGCTTTTGTGTAATGGTAGGAAGCGGTTCTTTGATTCTTGTGTGTTTGAGCTTGTTGCAGGCTTGGATTTCTATAAGTTATCCCACTATCTTGTATGTAAATTTATGTGTGCGAAACATAAAGTTAAAGTGATATTAATTAGTTAAAGTTACAAACTTTGGAGGTGTATTTAATTGAAAATGTTTGAAGCCAAAATAGTCGCTGTAAGTGCACTTTGATATCCCTTAACTTTAACTTAAATAAATGGAAGATTTACGAACTTAACTTAATATAAATTATTTTTATACACATTATTTGGTGTATGGGTAGCAAGAAATTGATTTGGAAAATTATGGAAATTGTGAAATAAAGTTGTGAAAGTTAGAAGTGAAAAGGTTGTTGTGGATGCACTTTGAAAATGCATTATGTATGGTGATTTTTGTTGTCAACTCTAAAAGAGATTTTAGGGCTTCTTTGCATTTTTGATAAGTTCTATAAGAGTATTTATTACTAGAAAAATATTGAAGTTTATATCATTAATTAACTTATGAAAATAAGATGTAAAAAGTTATAGCGAGAACAAGATCGCTATTTGAGGACTTTTAAATACCTTTGTTTTAGGAATTTTTGAAATTAATTTGAAAGACATCCTTAAGGGTTTTTTTACATTTTAAATAAGTATTATATATTTACCAATTAATGAGAAAAAATCAAAGTTTAAAATATTTTACAACTGGTTATACAAAGTGGGTAGAGGTTATAAAATACGCTATGAAACATACCCTAATTTTAGGAATTTTTGTAAATAAATTGAAAATTCTACATAGGGGTTTTTTTACATTGTTTTTTAGTACCTTGAGAGCTGTACCTGTTGTAAAAATTTCAACCTACCCCTAACCTGGATAAAACCGAATATGTTTTCACCCGGGTGCTCCTACCCTTATCGAGCGCTCTCTTTTCTATGCACAACCATATCCAAAAAAATTATATATCCGAGGGTATCTAGAATGATGATAACATACCCTAATTGGGTGCGACCCACTTAGCCTTGCTGCATCTCTCCTATCTTAGTCATTACCAGTTGATGAGGATTGAGGCTAGTTTACCTTTCAAGAACAATTCCACTTAGAATGCTCATTGTCCTCCAATAACGATGTTCTGATGGCATTCGTCCATACAAGTTGTCCCAGGTTTGGACAAACCGAATCACTATCTTCACTATCTTTACGATATCCATTCGTAAAGCTCAAATCGGATTGAAGTGGTTTTTCTGATAATTAAATCTGATCCTGGTATCTTCGAAACGATCAACGAAATTGGCCAATATTGGATGGTCGGTTATTTTCCCATCAATATAACATCCATAAGCAGTCGCTAGTCCCATATTATAATTTTTCAAAATTTATTTTTCATAATATCTTTATAAGATATATATATTCAAATCCCTTCCAAATTTTTAATATTTGAGATAACTCAAATACATATCCATTTCAGGATATCGCAAAGCATCTCTTATTTCAACACTTACAAAAATGGTTAAAAATATATTTTTCTAAACCCCTTATTTCTCAATACTCAAGAAAGTTCTATTTATTTCTCTTTTCTTAAAATCCTTCACAATTTATATTGTAAATTCCTTAACTCGTTTATAACAAATTCTACAAGTTCCGAGTTCCTTCATTAATTTTCTTTAATATTTATAAAGTTAAAACACTTGTCTATAATTCAAAATATCCATTTCTAACCCTTTTTTATGAATCCTAATTCATTTTTCAAATTTCACTTTTATTTAAATACTTTGGAAATTTTGCTAACATTTTCCCAAATTCCATGTTGAGATTTCTGTTATAAACCTCATCTAGTGAATCAACCCCATTTCCAAACCTCGAGAAGATTTATAAATAAATTTAAATCATTACAAAAATCTCTCTCTATATATATAATAAGTAAGTAAAGAACAATAATTTATTTTTAAAACATGTTTAAGTAATTATTTAAAATATCAAAACTCTTTTTATAAACATCAATAACTCATTTTTAGACAAACAAATAAATTTTCAAAGCTGATTTTAAAAATTAGGATTTATCAAAATAAATATTAAGTACTTGAAAAATTCACTTTTGACGTATTTCAATTCTACTAGTTCAAAATTACATAGTTTGATAAACAAAACTTCCCTTTTTAAAAATAACATAATTTCTTAGTAATAAAATATATTTTTAAAATCTCAATAACCAATTAATATATAGATACCACTCGATTCACAACCCAACAATTTCATTCTGATTCTCTTAACCATTTCCACTTTTCAAAAATAGTATCCACGATTTTCCTCAACCCTGTTTCTATATTCTATTATAAATTCACCCTATGAATTTTATATTCCCAATTTAGCAACTGGTATCGTTTTCCCTTATTTATAAGCATCGTTTATAGAAATTTTATAACTCCTTAGGATTTTACTTGTTTATAGAAACAAATCTTATTTATAAAATTTCATTTTATAAATCCATTTCCATATAAATTCCATTTATTCCCCAATAAAAAATTTAATACCGATTTCAACCCCTTTTACATTTTCACGGCATCGTTTAAAAATCCTTTATATAGATTATTTTTAAAATCCCTATTTAAAACAATTATCAAATTTATTAAGCACAACCAAAAATAAAATTATTGTTTTATTCAATCAATTTCTTTTTAAAATAGTCCAAATTTCGATATAATAATTTTTTATATTCAAAACTCCTTTTAGTTCCATAAAAATTTAAAAATAATATTTATGGTGTTTAAAATACCAAAATCAAGGCCAGTGCTACTATAGCATCCAAAACTCAATCACACAACTCTATATCAGATTTATTCACACATATACGAACAATTAATATATATTTGAGGAATCTAGTTGGATACCTCCAAACTATTTTCCCTGCATCGATAGATGTTAGACAACATAAAAAAATACCAATCCCGCTTTGCTGCAGGACATCGCGGTAATATAGGGTCATCCACTGTTATGCGGGGCGCATAGGGTCTCATCCGCTCCAACGGTAGGAAATATACCCAACTACTAATATATATACTACTATATATATATATATAACATACAAACTGATAATAATTTATAAATTCGTCCAATCAATTTATAATTTAAATTCAACATTTTTTAATTATAACTAGCAATCCAAATGAGTGAGATTTGACTCACCTTGATTTTTATTTGCAATCCATTCAAATTTCAGATACGTCCAATTTAATCTAAAATCCTAGTTGACTCCAGAAATCCCAAACCAATTCTATTTCGTATATTTCCCATTTATGAACCAAACTTGACTTGTTTCATCTTTTTGGACCTCGTATGCATTTATTATGACATTTATAAGATTCAAACTCAATGGATGATTAATTAATTCTCTTAGCAACATTAATTAAATAATCGCTTAATTAAAACTCACTGCTGAGATCCTCCTTTCGCCTGAGACCTTTAGCCATCTCTTCCATGCCTGATGACGTCGCCGCCTTACTTGACTGCACCATCGATCTGCTTCGCTAGTGGCCACCATACCTCGCCACGACACAACCCAACCCAGCCGTGCTCCCTCCTCGTTCGTCGTCTTCCACAGACACAAAATGAACACACGCGATTTGAAATCGTGCAAATCATAGTTGTCATAAACGAGTCATTAAAGTTGCCGCTGTTAGCGCTTCAAGCCATCCACGCTGCCGTGCTCTCATGTTCGACGTCGCCTCCTACTCTAGCTTGCAACCACAAGACTCGCGACCTCCCTTTTCAAAACCATTAGCTTCACGAATCCCATACTGCATTCCTCCGTTTCCCCAAACTGTAGTCCAACCATCCAATTGCAAAAGCCACCCAATGTGATGCTGCCACGCTCGAGTTCGAGCCCTCCCCTCTCGGCATCGACGACGCCTGCCCTCGCTCGCATTTTTTTATATGAATCGATTTCTTCCTTTTTTCAGCAAATTTGACTTGAATCTATTTCCTGAAAGAAGAAGGAGGAAGAGGGAAAACGATATTTAAATAGAAGGCTGCGTACAATTAAAGAAAGGTAGGGTGTGTGCTCGATCCATATGGGGTGGCTGAAATGGACAGAAAGACGGTTGATGGTAAGTTTTTGGGCTGATGTAAATATATTTTATTTAATTTCAAAATATCTAGATATTAATTTCGAATCCCTGTTGAGGCATGCCGCCTGGTGTTTCTAACGTTATCCGGCTATTCCGAACCCCATGAAACAAGATCCAATGCCTAATTCGATAGAAGGGAGAAGATAGCTTTTTTAACCCAATTTAAATATTTAATTTTCAATATTAATTTCAGCGCATTTCTACCCCGTATAACCAAACGTACTCTAAATGCTACGAAATTTGAAATCTGATGATAATACACTATCATGGATCCAATGGAAATAGTTTCGACGAATTCGAGACTGTGCCCCGAATCGCTATTTTAACGCGCGATAAAATCAGTGATTTCAAAAATTGGCGAAATTACTTGAAATTTCTGTTTTAAAAGCTTATTAACTCAATTAAAATTCCAATAGAATTTATATCAACATTAGAAATCGTTTTCGATTCATATTCAACTCAAATTCCAATTATTAGCACTATCCATATAGCGATAAATTGTTATATTTGAAATTTAAATTCATTATAAAATTTTCAATCAAAATCTTCATATTAAAAAATTAATTTATAATCCAAATTCAATATTTAAAACCATTTAAATTTTAAAAATCAAATAACGAAAAAATCCGGGTTGTTAAAAAACTAAATTGAGTGTGCCGAAAAATTCTTCAATTTAGTTTAGAGAGACCAAGTTCAATAAATGCTTGACTGATTGAATACCACTTCAAAACTGATATATGGTTTCTATGTTTTGGAAGCAGTTATGAAGTGGAATGCTATTGGGTTGAACTATCTATCATAAGGTTAAGCTCAACGGAGAGGTCAACATTAGCATTCGTTGGAGGACTTATGCTAGAATCTATGTAGAGATTCGAGATATTTTTGAGATGTTAGAATCCATATGGAAATTCGTGATCTTTTTGAGATGATGGAATCAATTTTGTGATTTGTATTCTATTTGAGTGATGAAGACTCATGTGAGAGATGTCCAACATCACCTCAACATCGAAAATGACAGAAAACAGAGTAGGCCTCATAGTCAAGGTTTTAGCTAACCTGTAATAGGATACATCAACTCCATGTCTAGAGTATGATTATCGGTGTTGATTGTTAAAGTTGATGATATTTTGGATCACATTTTCGATTGTGGGTTAGCTATGTTTACCTTATTGGTATATTCTATCTAGTGATATACGACGCTCGAAGGTAGTTCTAACCCTTGTGCTGGAGATTAAATTCGACTTGATCAAGGAGATCTCTGTGTAAAATCCACTACACAACGTATCTTAGCGGTATTGATTATACCCTGAATATTGTTGTGGTGTTGTCAATGTAAGCACAAAGCTATTTTTTCTGATTTATATTTTTGACTCTGCACATAATTGATTATATCACCATATGTACTTATTAGATAGTGGTTCTTTGAAGGGGATAACTTATATTGCATTCCATGTAGTCCCAAAATTATTATTATATGTCACAGCATATTTCCTGAGTTTCTCCTACCAGACTTATGTTTGCATGTGGTTTTTATTTTCCCTAAATTCCTTATGCACTCTTTTAAGGAGTCTAAGAAAGGCCAATTTTCATTGATGTTCATGGAGCTCGAGGAGATGAGCTAGATATTTCAGCTACCGTAATATTGTTATTTCCACCGCATTACTACTATGTATATATTAGTAATTACGATGATAGGTTGTTATAACTGTCCAGGCTGATGATAATATTTAGAATTGTGACGCTGAAATGCTGTGTATCTTAGAATGATAATTTATACTGTCTTTTGACATTATATGTTATCATTTCAACGTGAGATTCTGATATAGTGTTCTTTTCTTTCTTGTTCTGTTTTTTAACCCTAACAATTTGTCTTCCCGAGTCCTAGATGCTCGGGATATGATAATTGTGGACGTAATAGTGTCAATATTTTTAGGTCGAAAAAGAAAGTCACTACAAAAATCTTGGACAACAAAAGCAGGTATAAATTTGGTCAAAAATGTCGTTTAATAAATCAATCAATCAATTAAAGAGAGAGAGAGAGAAAGAAATGAAAAGTTTCTCTATTTGTATGTACAGTCATATTCTCTCTGAATTAGTCGTATAAGTTAAGAGAGAAATGAAAGGTTTCATTCTCTATATTATTTTGGTATGTTACTATTATGCACATACCCATTGCTTACATGTTGCACTTAAACTTTACACAACGAATGTTTTGATACATTCATTATTATACAAGTAAAATTAAATTAAATTTAAAAGTCCATTTTAACAATTTAAATAAAATAAGATTTTATTTAAAATCTTACTTTGGATTAGATCTAGAATCCCTTTAGACTTCATAAGCTCAATATATCCAAAATAAGATGTATTTTTTGAAATCTACCAATTTCACACGCTTCCGACTAGCCCGGTTCGAACAAATGCACCCGGTAAGCACAAGGTCAACCACCTTACTCCAGTCTAAGATATCAGTGTAAACAAAAATAGTGGCATGGTTGTACGATCCGTTTACTTAAAAATTGATAGAGTTAGGGTTATGCCCTAGGGACAATTATGTAATTTGCAATATATATCTAACTCGATGACCAATCTTG
Organism: Allium cepa; assembly: GCA_030765085.1. NCBI lineage: Eukaryota > Viridiplantae > Streptophyta > Magnoliopsida > Asparagales > Amaryllidaceae > Allium > Allium cepa. The sequence goes on along the minus strand of CM060928.1, from coordinate 407,576,639 downwards.
TTCAAAGTAAAAGGTGTTTTTCTTTCTATTATGTACTTGTTATATAGTGACATAAATAATTAAATAGTTAATTTAACGTATTCAGTGGAAAATCCTTAAATGATATATTATGTGACAGTAATTACAAAGTGTTATAATCATGAGAATTTTATCACATTAAAAAAAGCATATGGTTTTAAATATTCCTAGTCGAAATGTTTTGGGAAATGATATTGATTCATCCATTGAGACTAGAGTACGTAACGCTCTTCATATGTTAGGCATTGTAGCTCTTAAGGCTACCATGAGCATCATGTGGTTAAATACCGATAATTATTATATAACTATATAATGGCTCACTTAAGAGTTTTCTGTTAGTTAATATAACTAAGGTTAAACATAGAATCTTGAAGTGACGATGTTAAAAAATTCTCTCGACTTGACAATACCGTTGCTATTCAAAGAACACCATTAAACTTCGACGTGGACACTCCACTTTGATTGTAGTTAAATCATGGAAAGATGTTCGTGGAATAACTATTAATGGGTTTACGTTGAATCATTGGAAGTAAAACACTATTTTGTAAAAGATTCATCTCCTCGAATATATTGGGTTAGTATCACGGTCAACTATAGTTAATTCAATATCAAAAGCTTTGGCTAGAGTAGTACGGTTAATAATAAATATTATTCTTGAACCAAGGACTTTGTTTTTGGACTTTCAATATTGAATATGGACAGCGTTGGAATTTTGACCAAAACTAAATTTCATAAGTCTTAATGTGATATAGTTTTGATGAAAAGAATTGATGTAAATAACTGTTACAACCAAGGATCGCTTATAATAAGTAGAATTGGATTTTACCAAAAGATGTGTAAGCAATAAATTCAACCAAAATGTCATGCCACTAGCTAAGGTAATACGCGAACGTTAATATTTATAAATTTTAATATAAATCGCTAACTAAATTTACACCATTGAATCTCACAACTGAAATGGGGAATATTGCGAATGAACCATACGATTAATTGATTTTTAATGGTTGAAAATTTATTAATATTTATAAATATTAATTATTAAATTTTGTTTGATCTGTTTGAATGTCATTGATATTTATAAAATATTAATTATTTAATATTATTTGATTAGTTTGAATGTCATTAATATTTATTAAAGCGCTTATATAAAATTATAAATTAGCTACCGATATATGATGTCGGTAGAATGTTCAAATTTGATTTAAATAGAATAAATACTAAAAAGTGTTTTAAATAAATTAATATTTGTGAAATATTGATTATTAAAAAATTTCTTATTTGATTTGTTTGATTACGATTAGAATTTAATAATATGTGTATATAAAAATTATAAACGTGTGTAACGATATATGATATCGATGGAAAATTTAAATTGGATTTAAATAAAGTTAATACTAATTGGATTACACAAGAATTTTGACCCCAAGAGCATATGCATTGGCTAGGCATAGTGTAGAGAAGAGGTTCTGTTTTTATTATTATTTTGAAATGAAAGGACAATCTTAAGTAAAATTTAAGGAATCACCATATCTTAATTACACATTTATTTCCTCCTTTAATTAGTGCTCCATCATTTTCCTCTCTACACAGAAGACATCATAGCCGATTTTTCCATGGTGGGAGAAGCTCCAAAATTCCAAAAATTATTCACTCAAAATTAAAAAAATAATAAGTGGTTATCTCTTGATTGCTGCAGATTTAGAGATTGATTTTCTGGATCTTGGAATTATCCTATCATTCAAGGTTTTTCTTTTGGCCGCATCTTAAAGGTAATTCCTTATTTTGCTCATATATTTTTTCATTATGCTTACATGCCTTTGATTCTCTACCTCTCTTTTGTATTCATCTCTTAGAATTTGGATTATGACTCGAATATCCTACTTCTTCCCTTAGAATCAGCTATATAATCTTATTATATTGATATATTTGAAAATCCTCATACTATTGTAACACCCCGTAAAATGAACCATAATCAAACAAAGTGAATTAAATTGAATATGATAAGGGTTGGATATGCGAATTTTATAAAGGTTGAATTTGACCATGAAAGTTATTCTATTGTGTTCATGGTAAATTTTGATCTATTTTCATATATAATATGTTGAAAATGGAGCTCAAACAAAGAAGTTATGAGTATTTAAAGTTCTTAGATTTAAGTTAATTTAGTATGAATTTGTCGGCGTCATAGTTGGCTACCAACACTCAATTATGCAAAAGCTCCAACATTTAATCTAATCACAGAAATATGAGGAGAAATTAATGAAGAACAAAATTAAAACAATCCGAAAGCAAGTTAAGGGAAACAAGATTTATATTAGTTCGGTTAACTCTGGCTTACGTCCACGGCCAAATAATCATTTTTTGTTATGCTGAAGTTTGTTTACAGTTACAAGCCAAAATCCAAGAATAAATTTGACATAGTGTAGCCTAGGTTGAAGATAAAGAGAAGCATAAAGAAGACCTTTTCTCGGACGCCATGCCTACTATATTTATAGGCGAAGACAATGGATGGGGCTGAAATTTTGACAGAAGGTTTAAGAGAACAAGACGTGGCCACCCAAAAGTATCCAGCTCCAATGGGGCCCGTAATTTGGATCGGTATTGATCCCTATTTGGGTGTTAAAATGGGTATGTGATTCGTTTGGGTGGTTCCCATGGTGTTTTCTATATTCTCCTCAAATTTCATGCAATTTCGACTTGCGGTTTGTGAGATATCGCATTTTCTGTGAAATAGTATTACTTGAATTCTGATTTCTTCCGATCCCTCTAGAGAGATAGTATCGGTCCCTCCAACTTGCTCCAAATTTCATATGATCCCCAAGGGAGCTTCTACATTTTTTATTATGCTTAGCCTCCAAGTTTCACGCCAATTGGATCAGTAGAACTCGAGTTATTGATCAATCTTTATTGCAATATGTTATGAAGGTTGATTATAGCCGATCCCTATGGAAGGATAGGTACCAATCCGTCCAACTTGCTCTAAATTCTATGTGATTCCTATGGGGTGTTCCATATATTTTAATTCGCTTGTCCTCCAAGTTTCATGTCAATTAGATGTGTAGATGTTGAGATATTGATTGATCTTGGCTATGAAGTTTGTTTTAGCTGACCCCTAAGAGAGATAGGTACCGATCCCTCTTTCTTTATCCAAATGATATGCGATCCCTAGGGTCAGGTCCCCTTATCTTGCTCACAAATTTTCATATGTATTGGACTTGTAGATCTTGTGGTATTGATTTTTTTCCACAATAATTCTCTTGTACTTTGAAATATGTCGATCCCTCTTGTTGGAGCCAATCTATGCCGATCCCTCTTATGCATTGAGCCATATTTCATACTTCAAACATTTTTCCTTGCATATCTATCAATTCCATTCAATCTTGACTTGATACTATTATCTATACTTGATTTCTGGACCCGACAATCATTGCTCTGCACTCATCGGCTTTGATAATCATGAAATCTGTTGGATTAAATACGCCTGTATACTATCTTAGCAAAAGATAGGTTAACATTTTGCTCTCTAAAACATGCCTTATGATAGGAAGGTGTGTTTTGCATTTCCATAAATCCAAAATATGAAATCCATAATCGATTGATTTACATGTTATCCAATCCATTGCCAATCCAAATCCATGATCTGTCTGGACCGTTAGTGAAATCAGTGGCCATTCCGAGTCGATATCCAATTCGGAACCCACGATCTCTCCAGATCGTTAGCCAAAGCCCAGACCGCTCCGTGCCTATATCGAAATCCATATCTGTTCAAAGCTAATATCCAAATCCATAACCTCTCTAGGTTGTTATCCTAATTCAAATCCTCGATCTTAGCAGATCCTTGTCGAGCACAATCCATAATCGATGACCTGAGTAGGTCGATACATCACATTCGTACGAAGCGCCCCACACCTTAGTAGCCATAGTCTATACCCGAAGACCTTGATCTCCCCTAATCCTTGCTGAGCACAATCCATGCTCGATGAGCCGAGTAGGTCGATCCATCATGTTCAAGCGAAGCTACCTGCTATCCTGCCTTTTGGCAAGGCCGAGATATTAAGGAATTGACTGAAAACCAAGGATCGCTCATCCCAAATGTCGGGTAAGAACAGGTTCACTATGGATGTCAATGGATTTTTTCCGAGTCCGGATTGAGATACAATTGATGTGACATGACAAGAAAAGCTATGGAAACCAACGTTCCAAGTTCCAAGTCAATCGGAGTTCATATGCTCGAGATATGATCGTTGCAATTCGAGAGAACGAGCTGTTCGAATCGATCGATGGCCGCCTTATTCGTATCGATCATGTTCGCATCGATCAGAGCATATTATTCCATATCCAACAGGTGAAAGGCTTTGTTCGAATCCATCGACTACTCATAGTTTCAAATCGATCGGCAACAAGTGGGTCTACTTCGAACCGGTCCAAGCCTACCTGTTTTGTATCCTTCCTTTTCGTACGGCTTCGCATTGATCGTTCTACCTCTGGTTCGTATCGACCAAACAGAGTCTACCTCATACCCATCTGGAAACTCTTACTTCGCATCGAGCGACAAGTACCATCTTCATTTCCATCGAGGATGACACTTTTCGTATCCATTCGAAGGAAGGTCCATTTCGAATCGGTCAGCTGTTGCCCATTTCGTATCTATCGATTTGACCAAACATCATGTGCACTTTGTATCGATCGACCATAGATCGATAGAATAAGAACCTACCCATCGATATGAAGTGGACAACCGGCTATTGTTATGAAATGAAGCACGATCGATGCGAACGAGAGCACAGATGATCTATATGAAATGAAGCGCCAAGCATCGATCACAAGTGCATAGCACTCGATGGATACGAGGATGGAAGCAGTCAACTCAGCGCTAAAAATGGACCGGTCAGAAGATTTAGCGCCACGTCAGTCTACATGCACATGCACTGATCGATTTGAAAGGAACGATGCGAAGGTGATCGATACGAACCAAACAGCCCACCGAAGAATGCGAATTCGTATCGATCATAACTTGCAAACCACAAGTCCAAAAGCTATGAAATTTTCATAGGAGCTTACGTATGACCTAAGGAAGGTTCATGCCAAGTTTCGATTCGATTAGGTCAAATCCTGATCGATATGAAATTTGTTTGTATCGATCACGGATTAGGCCGAAACTTCATGGGATCGATCGCGTGGGCCCACCCACATGCAATAAGAAGTCTTCCGAGATCTGAGCGAGATATCAGCCTCCTATACCTATAAATAGAGCCCTAAGGCCTACAGAAGAAGGATCTTTTTGCTCTCCGACTTCCAGACTCTGTCGAATCCAACTTTGCACTCCATAGCTGCTGTTGTACTCGAATTTCAGAATATAATTCGCTGTAATCCATTGTAATCAGATGTAATCATCAAGTGAACATCAATAAAGTCATCAAACTTCATAGTGGACATAGACAATACGCCGGACCACTCTAAATTGTTGTGTTTCTATGCATTTTCATATCTGTTTTTGGAGTATTTGTTAGATACTCCTCGTTTTATATTTTTATTCTTCATTTTTTCTCTTCAAATACTTCCAAAGAGTGTTGTGCCCATTTTTGGTACAAACATTTTGGTGCTTTCATTGAGAACACACAGCTTTTATCCTGCTCTTTAGATATGCTATCGATACTGGATTGCACAAATAAAAGAAGAAGATCCAGATCTCAAATTCAAAATCCTTCCAACCTATTCAGATTTGCGTAAAATCTAGGAAAAGACTTCACCAATCGCCATGGTTAGCACAAGAACCGCCTCTACTACTGCAGGCCAAGAAGGACGGGATAGACAGAATCCCATGCAATTGCCTCCATCCAACCAGAATGCCGCCGGACCTTCAGATCCATCAGGCCCGGTTACCAGACAAGAGTTCCAGATGCCGCTTCAAGAGTTGACCCAGAGTCGGCAACAACTAACTAAACAGCTGCGCGCCAATGCTGATTTGACCAACAAGTCGAATCGCTAAAGGCGTAGATAATCCAGGAGAGATCACGCCTCTTACTCATCCATTGAGAGTTCAGCCTCGTCTGACTATCATCATCGATCTACATATCCTCGGCTTGACGGGCGTTACACACAAGCCACCGAACTTCAACCTACAATGACTATTGGACAACTGAGAGTTCGCCCATCTACCAGCTTCCAAACTGGATCCTCCTCCCGTGAAGGTACTGTTCCTCACTACACCATAGACAACTGCGTTGCCACTGCCGCTGTTGAACCACATGTTGATGCCCGGAATCAGCCAGATCTGAACCATCATCAGCGTGGACATACTCCTGAACCATACGTCCCTGAAGACTCGGAGCCAAGAAGGCGAGACATGGACCGTCGACACCACCCGGTCCAGCCTCACATTGTGGAACTCGACCACACCTTGGCTCAACATGCGCAGAATGTACAAATTCCAGACATTCCCACTGTGATTCGACAAATGATTCGAGAAAACCATGTCCTCACAAAATGACGACTGGGGAATCTCCCGGAGTCATACTCCCTTTACAGATGAGATACTTTTACGCTGAACCTCCTCGGCAATTCAGAATGCCGGCTCTACCCGTCTATGAAGGAAGTTCTGATCCGAATCAACTTATCCTGAAATACGAATGGCTGATGAATGCTGCGAGAGCTGATAATGCAAAGAAATGTCGTAGTTTTCCTATTTCTTTAGCGGACATTGCTACTACGTGGTTCACATGATTGTCACCTCGGTCCATTTCTTCCTTCGACCAATTGGCCACTAAGTTTGTAGAGCAATTCTAAATACATGTTGTGAGGTCAAAGGATGTTAACACTCTATCTAGTGTCACTTTAGCTCCTTGAGAGACCGTCAAACGCTACATAAAGAGATTTCATGCTGCGTGTGCAGAGATAAGCAATCCAAATGACAACTCTAACTTGATGGCATTGACTAAAGGGATCGATCTTGATTCCGAGTTTGGAAATTGGTTTGCTGGGAAGCCTCCCGCATCATTGGACCGTTTCTACTCTAAGGCAGCCCAATTCTTGAGAAGGGAAGACGCGAAACAGTATAGGAAGTAGGATGACGCGGGGCACAATGTAGAAGGGATACAAAGTAATGTTGCGGTTAAACAGTCCGGGGAGAGTTCCGGAAAAGTTCAGTTAAATATCCAGAACAAGCAGACTCAACAGAGGAATAATGGCAATCAAAACAAAAAAACGAGATCAAAACCGTGGTCCGCAACGTAGGGCTCCAATGTTCGATAATTACACTCCATTGAATACGTCGCTAGAGAATGTATATCTGCAAACCGGAAATACTATGCAGTAGAAGAAGCCTGCTCCAAAGCCAACATTGGAGAGGCAGATCCAAACAAGAAAATTTTGTAGGTTTCATGAGAGTTATGGCCACAATATAAATGAGTGTCGTCATTTGCAGGATCTCATCAAGAAGTTGATTAGAGGAAGGAAGTTGGATAAGTTTCTACGGGGGCCGCAATCAGGAGGTGTAGGCCCATCAACTCAGAATTGTGTACCAAACCAGGAAAGACCGGAGGAACCCGCTCGTACCGGTGGGAGGTTGGTTATAAATACAATAAGTGGTGGTCCTCATCCAGCAGACCGAAGCTGGAGGGAAACGGAGTCGTATGCCAGCTCTATCAGGCATGCGGACTTCGAGTGTTGCAGTAGTTGTGATGATGGGGATCCGGCCAAGCACTTGAAGATGATGACCGATGACATCGTGTTCCGAAACAGAGACGCTGATAAGGTCGAAGCCCGCAATATCAATCCACTTGTCATGTTTTCTCAAGTAGGTCCTGCTTGGATGAAGAGGATCTTGGTTGACAGTGGAAGCTCCGTGAATATTTTGTTTAAGCGAGCTTAGTGTCTGATGAAGGTGGAAGCCAAAGATTTGAAACCTTGCTAGTCTCGAATCCACAGCTTCAATGGAAGTGCTACTATACCCACTGGGGTGGTGGAATTGCCAGTGGAATTGGGAGTTAGAGAACGCCGGAGAGTCTGGATACTGCAATTTGTTATTTTGGATATAGACACCCCTTACAAAGCTTTTTTGGGCCGACCAGCCCTTGCTGAATTCAGGGCAGCTATTGCCCCATGGTGTTTGACTTTGAAATTCTCCACCGATCGTGGGGTCGGAGTCATTTAAGGAGGTCAGGCTGTTGGACAAGCTGTTATGTTGCTGAGCTGCGCGGGGCGCAACGAAAAGAGAAAGGAAAGGGCGTAGAGGAATCTCTTTGCATCTATTTTGCTGATAATTGATAATTGGTGTCTGGGCCCATTCCCGGGCACCACAACCAATTCCAAAGGGACTTTGACCCAAGAGACACTGAAAGTAAAGACGAAACTAAAGACAGTCAAGCTTCCCCGGCCGAACTGATGATCGATGTCTCGATCGACGATGATGACAATTCAAAGATGATAAAGATACGATCTTAGTTAAGCCAACAGACGCAACATGAATTAGTTGAATTTCTTGGGGAAAATCTCGACGTATTCGCCTGGACACATTCTGAAATGTGTGGGATCTAGCTGGACATCATGAGCCACACCCTGAATATTGACCCATGGTGTATTCCGGTCAAGAAGAAAAGACATGGTATGGATCCAGAGAGATTTGCCGCCCTTAAAGAAGAGGTTGATAAGTTGAAATCGAATGGGTTTATTCGAGATGCTTTATACCCGTGTACTTGTCCAAAAGCCGAATGGGAAATGGAGGACGTGTGCTGATTATTCTGACATGAACAAAGCTTGCTCGAAAGATAGTTTTCCACTTACCCGGATTAATCGGTTCGTAGATTCAACGGCTGGGCACGAGCTACTATCTTTTATAGATGCTATTCCGGTTACAACCAGATACCCATGCACTTACCCAACCAAGAACATACCAGCTTCGTGACCGATCTGGGACTCTTCTACTATAGAGTCATGCTCTTCAGACTAAAGAACGCCGGGGAAACATACCAACGACTAGTTAATCGAATGTTTGCCAACCACATCGGAAAGACCATGGAAGTATATGTGGATGACACGGTGGTAAAGTCGCGATTCTCTACTGATCATGTAAGAGACTTGGAATCAATGTTTAACATTTTTCGAGAATACAAGATGAAGCTCAATCCACTAAAATGTAATTTTGGAGTCGCATCCGGAAAGTTCCTTGGGTTCATCATCAACGCTCGGGAAATCTTTAAACTTTGAGAACCATAAAGAAAGTCTAGAACCTCAATGGGAAGGTAGCAGCACTGAACAGGTTCATTTCAAAGTCCACCGACAAGTGCATTCCCTTCTTCGATCTAGTCCGAAAAGGAAGACGTAACTTTGAATGGACCATGGAGTGCGAAGGCGCATTTCGAGCACTGATTCAACATCTTTCCACACCATTGATTTTTTTCAAAGCCCATCGATCACGAGAAATTATACCTTTACCTGGCGGTATCGGAAAACGTAATCAGTGCTGCCTTAGTTTGGGAGGAAGATAGAGTGCATAAACCGGTCTACTATGTTAGTAAATGGTTAACGGGAGTTGAGAAAAATTATTCAAAGCTAGAGAAATTGGCTTATTGCCTTGTTATTGCCTCAAGGAAGCTCCGTCCATATTTCCAGGCTCATCCCATCACTGTTTATACCGATTAGCCGTTACGACAGGTCCTTACGCGGCATGAGACGTCAGGTAGGTTACTCAAATGGAACATTGAACTGAGCCAGTTTGACATTACCTACACTCCGAGGCGAGCTATTTAAGGACAAGTCCTAGCGGATTTCATAGCCGAATTTACCATTCCAGAGGACTTGATCGAGACCAGTAAATCTCCCGAATATATTTGGAAGCTGCATACCGATGGTGGATCAAATGATCGGTGCTCGGGTGCTGGAGTAGTACTTGAAACCCCCGAAGGCCGATCCATATGCTTTGCCCTGAAATTTGATTTTTGTGCTACCAATAATGAAGCTGGATATGAAGCCTTGCTTGCTGGATTGAAACTCGCCCGCGGTTTGAGAATTATTGCTATGGAAATTTATTGTGATTCGTAATTAGTCGTATGCTAAGTTCGGGGGGAATATCAAGCCAAAATCAAAGACTGACTGCCTACCTAGCTCGAGTACAAGAAATACTTAATCAGTTTGATTATTATGCCATCTTCTATATACCCTGTGAGCGTAATTAAAAGGCTGATTCTTTGGCAAAGTTAGCAAGTACGGGCGAGGCATAGCAGATGGGACTCGTTCCTGTTGAAACTTTATCCTCCCTAAGCATTGATCAGATGGAGATAGGCGATGTGCTTGAAATCACTCCCAGTAAGGAATCATGGATGACTCCGTATCGAAATTACACCGAGAATGGAATGCTGCCTCAGTGCAGAAGTGAGAAGAGACAGATTCTTCGGAAAGCTTCGCAGTTCACCATTCAGAATGGAGTCATGTATAGAAGAGGATATTCTGTTCCTCTCCTCCAATGTATCGCATACGATGAAATTAAACGAATGTTACATGATGTACACGAAGGAGAATGTGATGATCACACCGGGGGCAAGCTCTCGCTAAGAAAGTACTCTGATACGGGTATTATTGGCCAACTGTAAACTGTGATGCAGCAGACTACGCCACGAAGTGTGATAGATGTCAAAAGCATGCTTGAGTTCCTAGGTCTCCACCTACTGAGATAACCCAAATGGTCAGTACGTGGCCGTTTGCAGTATAGGGCATTGACATCATTGACTCTCTTCTTCTGACCAAAGGTGGTGCGAAGTACGCCATCGTCGCAGTTGATTACTTTACCATATGGGCCGAAGCTGAACCTCTTGCAACAATCACAACGAAGAAGGTGATCAACTTTGTAGTTCGCAACATTGTCTGCCGATTTGGTCCCCCGCATACCATCATCACTGATAATGAAGCCCAGTTCGATTGTGTTGAATTCATGGATTTCAGTCAACGATTCCATATCCACAAGAAATTCTCTGTAGTTGCACACTCTCAAGCGAATGGCCAGGTTGAAGCTGTTAATAAGGTTATCAAGTCTATTCTAAAGAAGCAACTGGAAAAGGCTGGGGGAAAACGGGTTAAAAAACTTCCTATGGCTTTATGTGCTTACCGAACAACCCACAAGTCCGCGACCGGACACACTCTGTTCTCTCTATCCTATGGTTTGGAAGCCGTTATCCCAGTCGAGATGGAAGTACCTTCTCGTCGTATGACTTATTATGATCCGAAGACAAATGCCACATTACTTATTGAATCCTTGGATTTGTTAGATGAGAATCATGAAGTGGCTGATTTGAGGGCAGCCGCATATCGAAGCCAAGTCGCCCGATTATACAATGCCAAGGTCCAACCATGAACCTTTGAACTCGATGATCTCCTCCTCAAGAGAATTTATCTAGTTCCTTCGCACATGAAACCAACTTGGGAAGGACCGTATGTGATTGAACGAAAGCTTGGAGATGGCACGTTTAAGTTATTGACCGTGACGGTCTTACTTTGCCGAGAGCCTAGAACAGCGAGAGTCTCCGTCGCTACTGCACATGACAGGCTTTATTCATTTATTCTATTTCTCATTTGCAATTTGTTTCTGCATTTCGAAATTTGAATTTGTAATAAGGAAATTCACTTTGCCGTATTTTCCTATTTCGGCAATAAAATGCCATCTCTTCGAGCCAGAGCTGTGATTTATTGAATGTGACGTACAACCATCACGATGCACAAAGAGCTAAATTCCGTCATACGGTGGAATTTATTCAAATAGGGAGTGACTGTGACACGACCGACCACTCGCTAAGTGAAACCCAAGCTCGAGGGCAAGTCACCATACTAAAGTCAAAAAAGGATTGATACACGATAGTCCTTTTAACCGACTCCAAACTCCTAGAGTGGAGTTGGAGTATAAACTCATAAATGCAGTTTTGAAGAGGGTGGACCCGTTCACCTAACGAATTCGACCATATCCTAACCAAGTTCTAGGAGGGTGAATTCGTCCATCTAACGACCTCACTTGTTAACTTCAGGTGGATGTGAATCGACCATCCACGATCCTGATAAGTCCATCGTTTCCAGAGTGCGAGCGAAATTCTAAAGCCTAACAGATGTGATTGACCATCTTTCGGCCAACTCCAAATTCCCAGAGTGCGAATTGGAGTATAAACACCAACTTCAAATTCCCAGAGTGCAAATTGGAGTATAAAAATCAACTCTAGGTTCCCAGAGTGCAAACTAGAGTACAAACACCAAATCCAAGTTCCCGGAGTGCAAACTAGAGTACAAATGTCGATTGTCTCTAGATTCCTATATTGCGAACCAAGTTATCGATCGCAAATAACTCTGAGCCCCCAGAGTGCGGTCAGAGTATAAACACAACTCGAGTGCAAACGACCACTCATAAACTAACCTAAGTACCTATAACGTGGACACATTCTTTAAACTTAAACAGGCGTGATCGACTGCCAAAGTTAAAATACAAATCCTCGGAAAGCAGATGTGATCATTATTAAGTGAGCGAGTAGAATTCAATCACATGAATCACGCTGGTGATGACATCAATTCGACGATGTTAAACTCGGTGAAATGAAGACAAAATGCAGTCACTAGCCGATTTGTACAACTCATCCTCGAAGCTGGGAGCAGGGCTTAAGTGTCAACCATTAACTGAAGCAATGCAATATCAAAGTTCAACATAATCTCCAGTTATGACTCGTGTTTGTGACTTCTGGACTTAACAAATAAAAACAAATTCGACTCAAAGGTTGAAACTCTACAAGTGCACTGGACTGAAATTCAAATACTGGAAAACTTAAGCATAAAAGATAGTAATAAAGTCAAAGCCAAAAACAATATTTCATTTCAACTAACTGTAAATGAAGTTCATGTACAAGTTTTCCAAAATTCCTACTAGGAGAGGCCGAACCCGCATCTATACACGGTCTACGAAAGGAAAGCAAAAAAAAAATTTCTATCTACCAAAAATGTGCCGAAGGGGCCTATCTACTCCTTTTTCTTTTACGGCTTCCTCTTCGTGTGGATCCGCTAATGATTTTTCGCTTCGAGCTCCTGCCTTTTGGCGGACGGTCACCAGGTGGGAGCATGATCTCAATGTCCTCCTCCGAACTCGAATGTACCGGAATACTTTCTACAGGTGGATTCGAAGGGGTCAGATCTACCATAGGGGGCGGAATTGGCACACTGGTATTGTACTACTAGGTGACATCATTCTTAGCGGAGCTAGGCCAAGCGCCGCCATTCCATCTCCAGAACTACTACCATGTGTCGCTACATCCATTTCGGCCAAGATTTCTTCTTCACGAATCGATTGAGCTTCGTTGGGGGATGAGTCCACTTATGAAGAATGGTAAGTCCGCAAAGGGGTCATTGTGTCGACCGAGGAGTTCATTCATCATTTACTCGTCGAAAGAAAGTGAGCTCCCTAGCGTCCCATCGATCGGCGCAGTTGTTGTCGTGGTAGTCGCTTCAATAATAATGGCCTCTTACACTTGATGTAATTCTTGGGTTGCAGGAGGTGCTATCAGTGTAGCTCCAGTCACTGGACAAAGAATAAGAGAGATGTTAGTAAACGCTTCAAGACAAGCTTTTAATTCGAACGCACATGAGAAATGATCAGGGTACTTTCCTCAGTTTGACGATTGAGCGGCTTCGGAGGTGTGCTCTTTAAAAGGGGATAGCTGTGGCTATTCTGGATTATAAGATGGGACATAGTGGGGCTCAATCGCTGGTATAGGCTCAGATTGAGGTGGAGCAGGAATCTCAAGGCTTGTAGTGTGATGCTCGACACCTGAGCCTTCCCAATCTCCGGGTGTTAGGTGCTGAGCTTCTCCCTTTCATGAGAAATCATTGACTCATGGAGAATCTTCCTTTCATCTTCGGTCAGTACGCGATTCGCAAACTCAAACTCATTGAATGATTCACCCAGATGCACTGCCTTCTCCTCATCAACTAATTGGCTCCAGGCGTTATAGAGATGTGTCGAATAGTTTTTGAGCCAGGCCAAATTTCTATGTTCCAGCACGTTAGCATTATAGGTGATGAGAAGGTCTTCTATATCAGCCTCTAGCCTGGATTCCGCCATCCCAACCTTCTCCTCAACCTCAGCCTCCGCCGTGCGGACTTTTTCCTCAACCCCATCCCGTTCGCTTTGAAGCACAACAGCTTGATCGCATGCCTCATGTGTTGTGGTGTTGGCGGCATCCCTTTCTTTAATGATTTCAGAAAGTTTGGACTTAAGCTCATTAAGCTCTTTGAGGGCCGCATCCCACTCGGTAGCGACGGTAGTGTTCCTATGGTCTGTTTTTTCCACCAGGGCATGGTGTGATTGCCTCATCCTCTCCATGGTCGAGTTGGCCTCGTCGGCCTTTTTAAGGGTCTCCATTTTTGATTTTCGAGAGGACTCGGCTTTAGTATTAAGCACCTGGATGATCCGGTCCTTCTGAGCAAGCTTCTTCTCCAACTTCTCAATGAAAGTTGCCTGCTCAAAGGCCACCTTCGGTGCTTTTTTCGTGGCCTTCCCCCACTCCTTGTATTGAAAGTAAATATCATGAATGTAATCGTGCATAGTATTCTTAGCCTCTTCTGGAATTCTCTTCAAGTGTGGGGGGTAAATATAACCTCAAAGCGGATGTCTAGAAAATTCTTCTACAGTTGAGCATGTTTAATTGCTCCTTACCCTGAAGGCTTGGTAAGGACTTGCGCTGCAATTATGGGAGCCGTTATTTCAGTTCTATGGTGATAAGTTTCAGGCCTGGAAACATGAGAAGGCGGCTGGTGCCGTGAAGTTTCCGGAGGACATGAGACATAAATAGGAGGCTGAGTAGGATTTCTAGGAGGGGGAGAGTGAGATCAGGATCGGTGTCTGTACTCCCTATCTCTGTCGTGTCGTACCTAACTAGAGTGTCCACAGCCGTAGTCCATATCTACCTCTCTCTTGCGTGACTCATAATATGTGGAAGATCTGCGAGCTTTTCGAAGATTCCCTAACATTGAGCCTCGACCAGACATTGTATCTGCAAAGTAAAAGAAGAACGGAGTTAATAATCTTCCAAAGTAAGCAAATTACGATCAGGAATTGTGTAATGTCGTGAAGTGTATATGTATGTGCAACCTTCCCGACCAACCGAAAATATCGGCCACACTAGTTGGAAGAGACTCGCTTAAGTCTAAAGCCCGTTGAAGCTCCTCCAACCCTACATCATGTTGGAATGACACATAATCCGAAATCGGAACATCGACGAGCCTTTCAAAAAGGTTTTGCTCCTGCAAGGAGGAGCCTTTAAAATGTTAATCCCGACAACGGGCGAAGACCCAACCATATATTTCCGTCTACCGGATTTAAAACGTTTGAAGGCGGCTGCCTTGCCTTTTCTCTTTCCTTCGAAACCCTCAAAGGCATCAGAAGGCCCGACTGCAAGTTCATCATCAGTGGGCGTTCTTTCCGGATCAACCTCCTCGGTTATAACAACCATGTGCATCTTACGCTTAGCTTGTTTCTTTGAGACATCCCTTAATGTTCCTTCAAGCCTTATGCTTTGGCCACGCTCGATCAATCCCACGATTCTCAAATTTCTATCTGTCAAAACCGAGTCAATGTTCCTTTCTTCACTCGGAACTTCTTAGAGAACCCGAACTATCTCTTTGAAATGAGCATGTTCGGGCCGTGGAATTATAGCTGTAAAGGAAAAAGAGATATAAGTTTGGCATCGGTTATGATTATCTTATTAGCTACTTGAGAAGACTGCGGTACTTACGTCTGAATAGCCATCGGCTGGAAAATCCTGGAGGGCATCGGACATAAAACCACCCCTGCTCTTGTTGTTGAATAAATATCTAATCTCAATCGGTGTCGGGGGTCGAAATAGATGCTCCATAAATATGATGAATAAGCTGTCCAATAGAACATACCCGTTGGGGGTGTAGTTGAGATGGAGCGATCCTCAGAAAAGATAACACTTCCCTAATGTATTGGTTGAACGGGGGAAGTGTTCCAGTTGCACACGCATGACGAGTGAATGTGGTGAACACTTTAGGTGGATGGTGCGGTCTACCATTCGGACCCAGCAATAGCACATCGTCCAACGACAGTTAGTGCCTTAAACATATTCGTCCCAACATGTCTTTAGAAACATTGGATGGAACGGAGTTTGCGAATTACCGATGAAAGAGGCGCCAGGTAACTCATCCAAAGTTGGATCTATGACTTCGGCCGCGATGGCCGGTATCTCGATCGTTGGGAAGAGTGAACTCTGAACTTCCTACTGTTGTGAGCTTGAAGTTTCCATAACTAACTAACTTATGAGAAATCACCATTAGACGATAATAAGCCCGTGCATCCCCCAGTGTGGAGTGTGCGAATGTGTTGTGTAGTTAGTTCTACACATAGCTTGAAAGGTTCTATAGAGTTTAAGAAAATATTTAAACGACGAGACTTCGAAATTCAGCTGGAGTGACTGTCATCGCTAACCGTCACAACCGTGCCATCCAGACTTTAAAGACCCCGATCCGAGTTATAGTTTGTGAAATTTTGTTAAAGTTACAATTCCATCAACGAGCTTCGAAGAATAGTCAAATATGTCGTTTAACAGTTAAGTCCAGATATGCAAGGATCAAGCTCGTAGGAGTCAAATGTTCGAGTGTTTAAGGATTATAAATCCATCAAAAATTTAGACATGGATCGTTCCAGGAGAGCCATGATTTCGTATCGATTAGGGGATTCGTTAACCTTGCATCGACCACTTTGGATTGGAGATCGTCTCGATTTGGAATTGCTGGCTTCGTAACGGTCCGTGTCCAAAAATTTCGTATTGATCTGGAGTCGTCACCTTCGTATCGATCTGTAACCACAACCTTCGTATCAGTCTAAGGCCGTTAACTTCGTATCGGTTAGTATGCAAAGATTTTCGATACAAAGTTTGAGATCCCTCTATCGATGCGAAATCAAAAAGTGCAGATCGATACGAAAAATCACAATACGATCGATGCGAAGTTAAGCACCTTCTTCTCAAATCCATCGATGCGAACAACGAAGACCTCTACCTAACCAGTTCGAAGACCAATTATCCGGATCGATTCGAAACAGACTGTTGCCACTCCATCATCGATGCGAAAGCAAAGCTTAGTCGTTCCCACGACGATTCCTTCATATCCCTATGCTTCGTCTTCTCCTAAGCTTTATAGGGATCACATCTCCAACCCACGACCTCGTTTTGACTACCTACGGTCGTCGCCTCACCGAAGTCGGCCACGGAAGTGGCTAGATTGGCAAGAGATTTCGTATCTCATCGATTTTTGTATAGATTCGTTGATTAAATTACCTAGAATTATTGTTTAGTTTGGAGATCTAAAGGCTCAATTCGGTTGGTAAGCAAAGATAGTTATGAGTTCTTTCTCAGAGCGATATGAAGAAAGGGTGGATGGAAATAGAAAAGTGAAAAATGGCTAAGTACCGAGCCTATTTATACAAAAGAAACGACCATTCACCTCCCAGTCAAAATTACCGGTTACAACAGGTCTACCATCGGACTGATACGAATTGGCTATTCATATCCCTCAACTTAAGCTTCGTTGATATGAAGAGAACAATCAGAGTGAATAGGAGCCATGTAACTCCCTCGATATGATATGCATAGTTCATATCCATCAATATGCGACGCTTTAAAGATTCGCATCCATCGATGCGAATAGTGCACGGAGGACCAGTTGCTCTATTCGCATCCTTCATTAGTTTATCGATACGAATAGTGCACGGAGGACCAGTTGCTCTATTCGCATCCTTCATTAGTCTATCGATACGAATTACAACTTCGTATCCATCATTTAGAAATCGCAGGGAGTTCGCAGCCAGATGCTCTCCATCGATGCAAGATGTTTATTTCATATCCATCACTACAGTTTCCGTCAATAGGAGAGCAATTTTCCGACATTTTACATCGATCGAGGAGAGGATCATTCGAAGGGACATTCCAAAACAACTGTCAAACGTTGTTACAATTCGAATTTCACATCGACTCAGGAGAGGATCGATATGGAATTCAATGCGAGGAAACTGACAACGGCTTGTAGACGCGTGCGCGTTAACGAGAGTCAGGTTAACATATGCGCATATATGTCGGACTAACTTTCAATATTCAAAATTCAAAGGTTGAATGCTCACCAGATGAACAATTACAACTACAAATGGCTGATCAATATCGTACAGCAATCAGTTACAACGACGCACAGTACAACAGTTGGCAGTCAGTAGCTCACATTATTGAAAAATCAGTCAAGAGTTACAGATTTCAAAAAGACGACAATCGTTCAGCAAGTCGGACAAAACTATTCAGAGTGAAGGTTGTAGTTTTTCAAAGCACTTCATGTTCACACAAGACGTACTTTGGGGGCCCGCCTTTTGGCAAGGCCGAGATATCAAGGAAATGACTGAAAACCATGGATCGCTCATGCCGAATGTCAGGTAAGCATAGGTTCTCTGGATGTTGATGGATTTTATCCGAGTCCGGATCGAGCTATAATTGATGTGACATGACAAGCAAAGCTATGAAAGCCAACATTCCATGTTTCAAGTCAATAGGAGTTCATATGCTTGAGATATGATCGTTAAAATTTGAGAGAACAAGCTGTTCGAATCGATCGATGGCCGCCTTATTCGTATCGATCATGTTCACATCGATCGAAGCGCACTATTTTCTATCCATCGGGTGAAAGGCTTTGTTCAAATCCATCGATTACACATAGTTTCGAATCGATCGGCAATAAGTGGGCCTACTTCGAACCGGTCCAAGCCTACCTATTTCGTATCCATGCTTTTCGTACCGCTTCGCATCGATCGTTCTACCTCTGGTTCGTATCGACCAAACAGAGTCTACTTCGTACCCATCCGGAAACTCTTACCTCGTATCGAGCGACAAGTTCCATCTTCGTTTCCGTCGAGGATGACACTTTTTGTATCCATCCGAAGGAAGGTCCATTTCGAATCGGTCAGCTGTTGCCCATTTCGTCTCCATCGAGTCGACCAAACATCATGCACACTTTATATTGATCGACCACAGATCGATTCGAATTAAGAACCATCGATACGAAGTGGACAATAGGGCATCAATACGAAATGAAGCACGATCGATGCGAACGAGACCACAGATGATCGATACGAAACGAAGCGCCAAGCATCGATCACAAATGCATAGCACTCGATGGATATGAGGATGGAAGCAGTCAATTCGGCGCTAAAAATGGATCGGTCCGAAGGTTTAGTGCCACTTCAGTCTACACGCACGTGCACTGATCGATTCGAAAGGAATGATGCGAAGGTGATCGATACGAACCAAACAGCCCACCGAAGAACGCCAATTTGTATCGATCATAACTTGCAAACCACAAGTCCAAATGCTATGAAATTTTGACAGGAGCTTACGTATGACCTAAGGAAAGTTCATGCCAAGTTTTGACTCGATTGGGTCAAATCCTAATCGACATGAAATTCCTTAATATCGATCACGGATCGAGCCGAAACTTCATGGGATCGATCGCGTGTGCCCACCCACGTGCCAGAAGAAGTCTTTCGAGATCTGAGTGAAATATCAGCCTCCTATGCCTATAAATAGAGCCCCAGGGCCTATAAAAGAAGGATCTTTTTGCTCTCCGGTGTCCGGATTCTGTCGAATCCAACTTTGCACTCCATAACTGCTGTTGTACTCAAATTTCAGAACTATAATTCGCCGTAATCCATTGTAATCTGTTGTAATCATCAAGTGAACATCAATAAAGTCATCAAACTTCATAGTGGACGTAGGCAATACGCTGAGCCACTCTAAATTGTTGTGTTTCTATGCATTTTCATATCTATTTTGGAGTGTTTGTTAGATAATCCTCATTTTACATTTTTATTCTTCACTTTTATCTCTTCAAATACTTTCAAAGAGTGTTGTGCCCATTTTTGTACAAACACGACCTTCCCCTTGTCAGGCATAGTCCATACCTGACGACCTTAATCTCTCTGGATCCTTGCTGAGTTCAATCCATACTAAACGACCTAAGTAGGTCAATCCATCGCATTCGATCAATGCGACCTACCCCTTGCCAGGCATAATCCACACCTGACGACATATGTTATCCATTACATTGATCCAAATTTAAGCATTCTTAAGTCCATAAAATAATGGTCCATACAACCAATAAACCAGAGTTCAAATAAAACCAAAAAAACAAGAGTTCGAATCAAAAAAGAACAAAGGAAAAAAGATAAATTTTACAAACCCTAGCATTATGGTTTATAATCGTCTCAGAGCATGCCTAGGGACTGTCCTTGATCTCGTACATGTGTAAGCGACTTAGCCATCTTACTGTGGAGTTTACTATTTATTCCATGTCATCCCGATCAATTGATGAAAATTTGTTGATGAAGTCTTGATTTATTTGAGGTAGATGGTGGCTGCTCTTGTTCCACCATTGCAACCCGCATCTTACGTATTGTTGTAACTGACCGTTCATCACATGTTCCTCAATGATATCCTTCAAATGCCTACAGTCATTTGTATTGTACCCATCTAGCTCATGGAATAGGTAGTGCTTTCTTGATGTCCATTCGTGTTTATAGTGTTCCCTCCTTACTGGCCTTCGGTACGAAAGGAGTCATCGAGTATCCAGATATCTAGGGTTTCATTCAATTCCAAGTAAGAAGAGAATTTTAGTTCTTCCCTCTGCCACTTCGATCCATCGAAGCTATTGTCCATGTTTCGTTTACCCTTGTCCTTTCCAGAGCTTTCACCGGGTAGTTCTCCATCTCGTACTGTATTAGCTTCCATTGCCTCTTTATCACCTTTTGCATTTTCTTGTCATAGAAACTGTTTCTGCTTCATGGTAGAATTCCATGAGATCTATTGGTGGATCACATATTAGTGATATCTGAAAATCTAAATTACATGCAACTCCTGACACTTCCACCATCAAAACCATCGATGGATCTGATCGATCTACCGAAACAACTTCCTCTTGAACCTGGTTAAGAAATTCTTAAGTGATTCTCCTGCCCACTTCTTTACTAATACCAATGCTAGCACATTCTTAGGTCTTGTAATGTGAACCCGAAACTACTTCATAAATCTTTCGACCATTTCTGTCCATGTGCTGATAGTACTGCTTTCCAACTGTTTGAACCATAGCGCAGCTAGATCCATTAAGTACAAGGGCAAGCACTATGCCAGGACTTCTTCCAATACCTCCAGTACTTCCATGTGCCGTATATACCTCATCAAATGAATAGTTGGATCCGACTTTCCATCATAAGCTTCAAGAGTTAGTAGTTTGAATTTCGGTGATTTCCAAGCATGCCCGATATTAGGAGCGAATGGACTTCTATTTACATCCGTCAGATCTCTGTTCACCAAACCTCCATGCATAGCTCATCTTATCATCTCTATAAAACCTATGGCTGTCTTCCAGTGGTAGTATCCTATCATCATGTCCAAACTACCCCCAAATCTACGATGGAATTCTGGAACGTATTCCTCCGAACGAGCATCCCCATTCCGACTCGCACCAAGCTCAATGGGATTAATCGCAGGTCCTCCAGCTTCACGATCTACAAGACCTGGGGGCATGCCCCTAGCCATTGAGGAACGGTATCAATCCCTCTAGAGGTGTCAGTGCTGATACCTCTAGGAAGGGGATTGCCTTGGCTGCTCTATTCCATTCCTCTGTCTATTGACTTCTTTTCCATTTTCTCGGTTTTGATTTCCAGCAAATCCTTCTGCTTCAACTCCTAGATTCTATGCTCTAGCTTATCTTATCTGTTGGAGAAAATTTTGCATTATCTCCGTCTGTCTTTTCAGCATCCTCACCTGCATAGCATCCATCATCATTTCCATTTCATCCCTGGTGATGTATATAGACACTTGATTAGCTCCAGCTCCTAAGGAAGCCTCTTGAATCCCTCCATGATGGCTTCTTTCTGGTAGTGCTCTTCTTATTGATTGCCTAGCCATTGCTTCCTATATCCAAGCTTTAAAATTTAAGCTCCTGGCTTTCAAATCCACGGGTGCAAGTCCACTCGGTGAAAGCACCAAAATGTTGGCGTCAAAATTGACTACCAACACTTAATTATCCAAAAGCTCCAATATCCAGTCTAATCATAGAAATATGTAGAGAATTAAATGAAAAACAAATTTAAAACAATCAGAAAGCAAGTAAATGGAAACAAGATTTATAATGGTTCGGCTAACTCTTGCCTATGTCCACTCCCAAATAACCCCATTTTATTATATTGAAGTTTGTTTACAGTTACAATTCGAAATCCAAGAATAAAATTAGCAGATTGTAGCCTAGGTTGAAGATAAATAGAAGTAGAAAAAAGATCCTTTCTCTGATGCCATGCCTGCTATATTTATAGGGGAAGATTTGTACGGGTTGGGCTAAAATTTTGAAGGAAGGTTCTAGAGACCTAGATGAGGCCACCCAAAAATTTCCAGTCCCATTGGGGCCTACAATAGGGATCGGTAATGATCCATATTTTGTTGTCCAAATGGGGTGCACTCCCTTTGAGTGGTTCTCCATGGTATTATTTACTTGCTTTCCAAATTTCGTGCAATTCCAATGTACGGTTTGTGAGATATTGCATTTTCCATTAAGTAGTATAACTTGAATTCCGATTTCTGCCGATTCGTCTAAAGGGATAGGTACTGATCCCTCCAACTTGCTCCCAATACCATGTGATCACTAGGGGAGCTTCTCCATGTTGAATTATTTTTAGCCTCCAAGTTTCATGCCAATGGACTAGTATAACTCGAGTTATTGATCAATCTTTATTGCAATATGTTGTAAAGGCTTATTATAGCCGATCCCTATAGAGGGATAGGTACCGATCCCTCCAACTTACTACAAATGTGGTTTGATCCCAAAGGGCATTCCATACATTCTAATTAGCTAGTCCTCCAATTTTCATGTCAATTAGATGCGTAGATGTTGAGATATTGATCGATCTTTGCAATGAAGTTGGTTTTAGCCGACCCCTAAAAGGGATAGGTACTGATCCCTCTTTCTTCATCCAAATGATATACAATCCCTATGGTAGGCTCCCTAGGGTCCCAACATCTTGCTCACAATGTTTCATATGCATCAGACTTGTAGATCTTTGAGATATTCATTGTTTTCCAAAAAATGCTCTTGTACTTTGATGTATGCCGATCCCTCTTGTTGGAGCTAATGTATGCCGATCCCTCTATGCATTAAACCATATTTCATGCTTTGAACATTCTACTATGTATATCTATCAATTCCATTATTATCTACACCTGATTTTTGGGCCCTATAATTGTCGCTCTGTACTCATCGGCCTTGATAATCGTGAAGTCTGTTGGGTTAAATCTGCCTGTATACTGCCTTAGCAAAAAGTGGGTTGCCAAAATTCAAATTCAAATGAGAAATAAATCCAAGTTTGAAATTTCAAAAATTAGCTTGTGGGCTAAGTAAACGATTAATAAAGGCTTAACATTAAAAAGTTAATTAGGGAATAAAGTAATTCGGCAATGGAAACAAAAATAAAAGCCAAGAATAAAATAACAGTCGGTCTGAATAAGTCAATCGGTCGACCGCATAGCAACGTAGTTGCTAGTGGCAGCTAGGGTTATATGTTATGTTCTACCCGGTTGTGCTCCAGATTTACCTGTTTTCCACCTACTTCTATCCTATAGTTCTAGTGCATTCCAACTCCTATAAATAGGACTCTATCCTCTCTACTTATATTCATATCATTTTGGGGAATTTGATGAAACACTGCCATTCCTATCTCTCTAATAAGACTCGGAAACTCCATAGAAAATTCTGGTGAGGATTCAAGTTATTTTTTATTTGTTTCTTCTTCCTCTAATCTGTTCTTATCATATTCTTCTCTATTCTTACCATATTCTTCTCCAATTGTTCCGAATCTAATAAATATATACACTTCTTCCCTATTTTATGTATATACATATGAAAAGATGGAGACTCTGGAAGAGATCGAAAGGCTTCAAATCCAATTGAGTAAAGCTAAGGCTAATCTGTGAGTGGAAACCATAATATTTCTTTTCAACAATTGTGTAGTGTATTTCTTTTGGATTTGAATATTCCTCATGGATTTTGGGATTTCGAAAATATGATAGATAAAATCCCTCAAAATTCATTTTTTTATTTCGAGGTGTCAATTCTATGTTGAGATTCTTAATTATTTACATTAATTTAAAAGGATTTTTTTCATTTATGCAATTTTTGATAATCTTATAGTCTATTCCACTTCTCCTTCTTCTTTAGGTCAAATTGTGATGCTTCAATAAAATAAGTGGTTTAGATTATGAATTCTATTCGTAGTTTATACCACTTATTCTTATCTAGTTCTTTATAAAAGAGGAGTTGAATTTGAATATGGGATTTAGATTGTAATGCTTATTGTTTGGGATATCTCATTGAATTGGTGTAATAAATTGAGTTTCTATTTTATTTACAAGTTTGTTATTGCGGTTTTGATTATGAATACTTATTCCCTTTTGGACATTAGAAAAATATTAGGAAATTGAAGAAAAAGGACATGTAATAACAATTCGTTAGGCAGTCGATATTTAATGCTAGTTTAGGGCGTAAAATCTATGCTTTTAGAACTTATTAAGCGTGAATATTATTTATTTCTATTCACGTAATTAATGTATAACTATTGCATATATGGCATAGTTAATTAGGCATTTATTTACATTTATTTTCCCCTGCTATGAAGGTAATTTATTTTGAGGTGAAAGTAAAAGGGAACTCTTACACAGCCTAATTATTATTTTAAGGAACAATAATGAAGATTCCTTATAAGGCCTTATTCATGAAACAGTGAGATGTGTGTGTGTGTGTGTGTGTGTATAGAGTGATTAATTTATGGTTATATCATAGGGATGTGAGGTCAATAGTTACATGACGAAGGTCTTCCCTTCACTCTAAAGCTATCGACAATTTTGTACACTTTTATCGATGTGAGTTATTCTTATGATAAATATTTGTAATGACACGAGGTTAGTTCCAAATTCTGCAGGGGAAATCTACCCTGCTAATTTGTCTGCCAGTTTCTATGACCATAGGACTAATGTGAGACATCATAATGGATATAGGCCATAAGAAAAAGGGCCTGCTTCGAGGTTTGAGGTATTACGTGGTTGTACCTTCCCTTTCCCTAGATGAAATATTAAATGGCCAAGGGATTACATTAGGTGGTATCTCTATAGGGGGTCCTCTTTTGGAATTAGGCCTTAAATGACGAGGTCTGTCTATTTTTTACCTGGATGTATTAAGTGGCCCATGAGATTCCATATAAGTCAGCTAGATAGTACCAATGAGGAGCACACTTTTGGTATTAGGCCTTAAATGACGGGGTCTGCCTATTTTCCATTAGAAAGTATTAAGTGGTTTGGGTACCCTTACATTATTAGCTATTTATGATGTATGATTGGGATATGGGATATACTTTTAGAATGGATGGTATTAAGTGGTTGAACCTGCCTCCTTTCCTTATAAAGAAGTACTAAATGATTTTAATGATTTTATGTTCGTAGACATATTCTTATTTTGAAAGATACTACCCAAGTATTGAAAAGTAAGACTCGATGTTTTTATTCAGCAAATAGTTGTTGTTCTAACTCCCTCCTCGTTACAACACAGGTTAACGATAGAGTGATGGCGGTGATGATGCTTAAAGGTGAAGAAGCTTGGCAAGTGGTAGTAATTATTATTCGCTTTCATGTGTATCCATGGATTTAAACAATCGTAGTAACGGGTATTATATTATAGTTTTTATGGGGTTTTACGTTATTATGTTTTTCTGGTTTTGGAACAAATGGGTACACTTTACTATTATATTTTGTTCCATCCACTGCGAGTTCTGAAATTTTAGTTATGGCTCTACAATATTATTTCTTTTTACTACCAAAAGCTTGCCTTGTTCTAAGTTTCGATGGGCCTATTCTGGATTGAAATTTAGGCCTGTTCGAGGTGGGTTTTACATTTGGCATCAAAGCTCTAGTTTAACAGATCAACGGGGAAAAACTATACGTATGTGAGACATATTTGTTATTTTGAAAAGGAATTTTTCAAAGAATTCTTACTATATATATACCCATACTCCATCTTCTTGAACATATGCATATATAGTGGGCAAACTTTTATTTTCTTTCAGCATGTAAATACTATCTTAGAAAATCATCACTAAAGGTTTAACCTATAGATAGTTGATATGGCTGATAATTATTCTTCTTTCGAACAAGGGAAACCTACTCGTGGAAGATTACACATTCGTGAAATGAGCGAATGGTTTAAGCAATATCTTAGGACTGTCAAGTAGATTCCTATTCCTCTAGTTGCGCCATTAGCACATACTGCCTTGGCCGCTGATGCAGCACCACGCCTTGCCAACTTTCCTAAGTTATGTAAGGACTTTCTCAATATGAGAGGTAAGACATACTACGGATCTGAAGGATATTGGAAGCTAAAGCATGGATTGGTAACTGTGAGAAGATATTTAGAGAGCTTGTTAGGGATGATCAGTTAAGAAGAAGAATGGCAGCTTGGTACCTAAGGGAAGAAGCTTTAAATTGTTGGAACTTTGTGACTGATGAGCACCTAGGTAGGATATTCCCTTGGGATGAATTCAAGGACCGATTTGAGAAGAGATTCATGTCTGGAGCAGAGGTTAGCTTGCAAATTGAAAAGTTCATTCAGCCAAGACAAGGAGATTATACCCTCAAGGATTAGATAGCTAAGTTTACTGAATTGGCTAAATTCGAGATGAACTTGAGAGACACACCTATAAAAAAGGCCATGAAGTTCGTGAAGGACTTAAATTCCCCGCTAAGAGAAATGTTGTCGACCCAAGTACCTATGGGGGCCATGTATGAGATGTTGGTAGAAACAACGATGTTGCATGTGGCCAATGAGGAAGATAAGAGAGAGAAAGAGAGGTTTGCATAGACCCAAAAGCAAGGAGAGTCTAAGAAGGGGAGTTATTGGGCCAACAAGAAGTCAAAGGGGAAGTTTAAGAAAGAAGTAAAAGTGTGTAGGAGATGCCAAAGGAGGGGTCATGAAACTAAAGATGGTAGGGTGAGACCGATAAAGGAAGCGTTTAAAGGAAAGTGCTTTAACTACCACGAGGAAGAGCATCACAAGAACTAATGTTCCAAGATGGCTGAGGAAGGACCAAGCGGATAAGCCTACGCTATTGAAGCTGTCCCTATTACCAATAACCCACCAAGGTACCAAGGAAAAGAAGCTCTAGAATGTATACTCTTATTTTTGGGGTTACTATTCATACCTTAATTATTTGGGGCATCACATTCCTTTATAGCAAGGGATGTAGTAAATTCCTTAAACCTTAAAACCTAGATGGTCAACAGCCCAACAGAGGTTTCCAATCCCATTGGGGGTTCGACCCATCATTCTCTTATTTGCAAAGACCTAGTGTTAGACATATACGACGTTGATTTCGTATGTACCACGCATGTTCTAAATTTCGAGGGGTATGAACTTGTAACGACCCGAATTTTGGTCGTTGGAATTTGAATATTTAAGTGGTCTTAAATATTGAATTTTGATTATACATTGATTTTTAGAGATAAAGATTTTAATTGAAAAAAAAACTTTGAAATGAAATTAAATTCCCAATATAGAGATTTAATTTATAAATTTAATTGTTGAGTTAATAAATGAAAATTGTTAATAATTGAATTGGAGTTGAATATGAAACCAAAACGATTTCTAATTCAATATAAATTCTATTTGAATTAATTTTAGTTAGTAAGATTTTAAAATAGAAACTTAAAGCGATTTCGGATTCTTTGATATCATCGATTTATTCGACGAGTGAAAATAGCAATCCGAGGGATAATCTTAGAATCCAACAAAAACAGTTCTATTGGATTCGAGATTGTATTATTATTGGATTTCTAATTTCGTTGTGTTTGGAGTTATCGTTTGGTCGTACGGGATACAAACGAACTGGAGTCAATATCGAATTTAATATAAAAATTGGATTCAAAAAGCTATCTTCCCCTACGATCGAGTTAGGCCCTGAAACCTTTTCCATTTCGTTCAAAATAGGGGTATTACATTACAAATGCCTAGCGGCACACCTCGATAGGAGTTTGAGATTTTTAGCTCCAAAATTGGGATGTTTTGAAATTTAAATAATATATATTATATGTTGACCAGTCAAATTTATTCACATCAGCTTTCTAATCCTTTCAAAGCCACCGTACCATTTTCCCCCTTCCGCACATACAAGTCTCATCCTTCTTTTCTCATATCAGTTGGCTTCCCAGTTCAAATCAGAGAAAATCACGCTACCCCCCAAAATCACACCTATCCCTTCCTTTATAAATCTCTTATTCTTTCCTCTTCCATTCGAATTCGTATAATTAGAACAAAAAAGAATGAAAGCCCGTTTGACTTAATAAAAAAAAAAAGTTTGTCGCGATCGAAGGGGCGGTCTCGAAAAATACTAAAAGGGGTGGATCGCACACACGACATGTGGAGGCAAGGCACCGACGTGCTCCCCGAATGGGTCACGCATCTAGGGTCAGTGATTTGGGGATTCTCTTGTGCGTGTGTGATGGCGGTGTAGGAAATGCTGGCTGCAGATTTGAGTGCAGCGGCAAAAGAAGGAAGGTGGAGTGATTGAGGGGGGTCTGTCTCATTTCAAGCTCAGCTAGTCGCGTCTTCATTCATGCGTGCGTGCAGGCGGAGGGGGAAGGATGCGATGTAGGGTTTTTCGATGGAGGAGAGGGCGGTTGATGTTTGGAAGCAGCGAGAGTAAGGTTTGGTCGAAATTTTGGATGTGTTCATCGTCGAGCAGGGAGGGCTTTGCGAGCTCAGTCGGGGAATTTGGAAGGGGGTTTGTTATTAGCTTTAATTAACATTTAAGTAAAATAAATTTGTGAGTATAATATATATATATATATATATATATATATATATATTAACTTACATGTTAATTTAAAATATGTATTACGGTAATTACGATATATAAATATATATATATATACACCATATTATGGAATTGAATATTTATAAATGGCATACTTTATTCTGACAAGGTTCGATCGGAATGGAAAAAAATTCACTGGAAACTTAAATTTAATTGGACGTTATTCAATTTAATTTAAAATTGCAACGGACTGCAAATAAAAGTCAAGGTGAGAAAAATTCTCACTCATTTGGATTACCAAAATTTAAATTTCAATAGTTGGAATTAAAATTTAGATGCTTGTTGAATTTGTAAATTATTGTCTATTGAATAATATAATATATATAGTAGTATATATATTAGTATTTGAAGTGATATTCCCGCACATTATAATGGATAGGACCCTATGCGCCTGCATAATAGCGGATGACTCTATATGCCGCTATATCCCCCTCGAAGTGGGATTGATATTATTTTTATGTTATATTAACATCTATGGATGCAGGGAAACAGGTTGGAGTGATCCAACTGGATTTCTCATATTTATTGTTTATTTTTCATATATAGTGATATATGATTTGTGTAGAATAATCTATTACAAATTATTATAGTGATTGGAATTATTGGATGTTATTGTAGCACTGGCCTAAATTTTGATAATTTAAATACTATATTTTTTTTTTAAAATTTACGGAATTAGAAAGAATTTGATATAAATATATAAATATATATATATATATATATATACATACATACATATACATATATATATATATTGGAATTGGTGTTATTTTATAGAAAATGAATTCAAAAAAATATATATTTGATTTTTGGTTATACTTAACCGTTGAGAACTATTGAATAGATATCTTTAAAAATGAATTATATAAGAGATTTTATAAATGATATTCTAGAAATATAAAGAGTTAAAATCAATATTGAAAATAGAATTGAAGTATAAAGGGAATTCGTAAGGAATGAATTTATATAATGGAATTTAATAAATAAGATTTTTTTTATGGATGGGTAAAACAAAGGGGTTATGGGACTAATAGACAATGTTTATAAATAAAGGAATTCGATATTAGATGAAAATTGGGAGACTAGGTAAAACAGGTGTGACAAAATAGCAGGTTCTATTTTTGAATGAGAATGGTTAGGAAATCGACAATGAATCCATATGTTGTGAAACCGAGCGGAAGTTATAAATTAAATTGGTTATTGAGATTTTTAAAATCTATTTTTAATTTTATGAAGTGAGTTTGTTTTAAAAGGAAAATTTTATTATTTTAAAACTATGAAATTTTAAACTAGCTGAGATTGAGATACCTTGGTAAGTAGATTTTCAAATATTAAATATTTATTTAATAAATTCCAACTTCTAAATTCAGCTTTGGATATTATAGACGTTATAAAAGCCTTTTAACTATTTTAAATAATAACTTAAACATATTTTTAAATAAGTTACTATTCTGAAGAAAATACTTGTTATATATATATATATATATATATCGTTTTGAAAGATTGCAAATTTATTTATAAATTCTCTCGAGAAGTGTAGACGGGTTTATTATAGGATGAGATTTTTATAAGAGAAATCTTATAAATGGAATGTTAGAGACTTAAGAAAATTTCTAATATCTAGATGTGATAACTTCGAAAAGAATGTGAATTCATTTAAAGAAGATTAAAATGGTTGGTTGGTATTATAAACAAGTATAATCGATTTGGAAAACATAGGAAGAATTTACTAAAAATTCCAAAGGCTTATGATATAAGTATGAAATATTCCCAAGATAAAAATTAAAATGATTTTGGAAATTATAAGTAAATATTTTCCTAAGTATAGAAAGGAAGGTTTTGGAAATATTTTTAGTTGGAAAGGATTTGGAATATAAATATTTTCTAAGTGTTATAAATGGAAGTTGGAAATATTTCTAAGTTTTGAAACGGTAAAATATCCTATTACGGATAAAAGTGTTGAAATTTGTTTTCAATTATAGAATATTGAAGATATTGAATATATATCTTGGTGAAGATGTTTTGAAATAAATATTTTGGAGATTTATAAAAAAAATGGGCTTAGTGATTGCTTATGGATGTTATTTGATAGTTAAATAACTGACTATCAATATCAGCAGATTTCGTTAATCGTTTCAAAGAGACCGGGATTGGATTTAATTATCCAAAAACCACTTCGATCTGGTTTGAACGTAATGAATGAATACCATGAAGATGATGAAGACGGTGATACGGTTTGTCTAGACCCAGGGCAACTTGTATGGACAAATGCTATCAGAATGTTGTCATTGGAGGGCGATGAGCATTGTAAGTAAAATTGTTCTTGAA
Source organism: Allium cepa (assembly GCA_030765085.1). Lineage (NCBI taxonomy): Eukaryota > Viridiplantae > Streptophyta > Magnoliopsida > Asparagales > Amaryllidaceae > Allium > Allium cepa. The sequence goes on along the minus strand of CM060928.1, from coordinate 407,545,315 downwards.
AGGTAATGCTTAGCCTCGAACCTCATCAATCAAGGATGACTAAAGTAGAGGAGATGCAACAAGGCTAAGTGGGTCGCACCCAATTAGGGTATGTTATCACCTTTATAGACGTCCTCGAAAACCTATTATTTACGGATATGGTTGTGCATTGAAGGAGTGCCCAATAGTAAGGGTGGGAACACACAGGGTGATAACATATTCGGTCTATCCAGGTCAGGGGTAGGCCGGTCTTATGTAGCAGGGATCCCAGCGTGGTCCTTTGTACATTGTTCAAGAGATGTGCTGTGGTGAACGGTACCCTAGTGACCCAGTCATTCGATGGAATCAATTCTCCAATAAGCGCCATATGGTTTTGATTGTGCCCAACTATGTAGGAATGTGAGATGCAAGCATTTCAGCTATTTTCTATTTGATTATTCTTTTACAACACAAAATCAGAGTTACACATAACAAGAATAAATAAATGCAGCGGAACAAAATGATGTAGTGGGATAAATATAGTAAATAATAATAGTACAAATCTTCATCGTCGTCCTTTAGAAATAAGATCTTCAACCTGAAATGCTCAGGCTGACTCGAGCGAATTGAAAAGACAAAACACTCGAGTTAGAACTAAAAGATCTTATGTAAGTCAAATCAACGGTAAATATGAGTGAGATGGTGTCAGAGATGTTTACAGGTTTTGACATCTCCTATCTAGTGTCTAAGGTGAGTGCAATAACTTAAGAAATGTTCGGGTTTCGCATCTCCTAAGGATCCGTTAAACTATTTACTATGTAGTACAATGCCCTATTATAATGTATCTATAGTAAAGTATTAAAATAGCATTAAGGCGTTAACCATATCCCCCTTAACACATTTTATATATTCCCGTAGTCTATACAGATACTGTAAGCCTTAACAAATAGATTGGATACTCAAGGAGCACTCCATAGGTATGTTACAAAACAAACACATAGAAAGCAATGATATGGCATGTGAACACGGCACTCGAGGTAATGCCAGGGTAGATATACCAATTGCACTCCCAGACTGGTGATAACGCATAACAGCTACTACCGCCCACCTCGGACACACTTCCATAATAAAAAATTGAGGGGTGGCCACAATTTCAATCACAAATTCAGAATATGGTATCGAAGAAATATGCCCGATAGGCGGAATGACCTTACTTGGCCCAGTATAGCTTTTGTTTTAGCCACAACAAGCTAACTCACGGGAGTCAGGGTCACGTAAATACCTCATACAGAATTGTTCGCTAAACCATCCTACTTTATTTTTAGAATCTCCACCACGTACACAGTTGTTAAAGTGGTTTTTGGTATTGGCAGAGAGTATGACAATATTTGATCCAAGTCTCGTTAACAACCAAACGCTTATTTCACGCCGGATAGTTCTTTTACATTTCAAAAGTAAATTTACAATTGATATCAAAATCTCATATTCTCAAAACCATATCATTTGCAAATCATATTCACTTTCAAAACCATATTCACTTTAAAAAATCATCTTCACCTTCAAAATCATATTTACTCAAATATCTCATTTCACAAAAGGTATCAATTTCAAATTCCAACTTAAGTTGTATTCTCAACAAGGATCTAAGTATAAATATTTTTTGCTTAACACATTTTGGAATTTTAGAAAATAGTTTAGGTAGTCATAAATAGAAAATGTTTAGATAAGAAATTAAAGGAGGTGAACACAACTGAGGATGGAGGGCCATCCAGCGGAGGCTCGAATAAAGATAAAGATAAAGGAAAAAGGAAGTTGGATGACGGATCAGGAAAAGCTAAGAAGCGGTGGAGAGAGCCAAAATTTTCCACTTACATAGGATTGAATGAGACGTTAGAACGGATACCCATAGAGACTCGGGATCACCTTCCCTACCGAAGGCCTGCAAGGAGAGAACCCTCGGAACATGAAAGGGCATCAGAGAGGCACTGTCTTTTTCATGATTTGGATGAACATGATACCAATAGCTGAAGGTATCTAAAGGATATAGTCGAGGAGCATGTAAGGAATGGCCAGTTACGACAGTACGTAGGGGCTCGGATTGCGACGGCGGAACAGGAGTAGCGATCATCGATCTTAAACAACAATGGCGCGAGGCCTAGGAATGATGGTCAGTTGGTTATCAACTGACAGAGATGAGGTGGAATAGGTAGCAAACTCCGGGAAAGCGATCACTTACTCATGTACGGGGACGGAGATGACCCCTAGGCATGCTCTGAGATGATGATAAACCGTAATGCTATGGTTTATGAAATCTGTTTTTTTCTTTTTGGTGTGGACACTCGCTTTTTCTGGTTTGGTTTTGGAGTTTGGTTTGAACTCCTGATTTTGTTTGTTTTCTGGTTTGGACTTTTGTTTAGATGATTGTTTTCATATTTAGATATTGGTTTGGATTTCTGATGCGGATTTTCGGTTTTCTTATTTGATTTGGATTTCGGATTGGTTTTTGATCGAATTTTTATCTGGTTTTTGGTAAATGGTCGTCGTGTATGGATTATACCTGGCAAGGGGCAGGTCTCTTTGTCCGAGCATGGCGAATCGACTTATTCTGGTCGTCGAGTATGGACTATGCTTGACAAGGGTCCGAAGAGACTAGGATTCAGCCTAGGATTTAGGCCCTATATTATCGGTTATTATTTCAGGTCGTCGAGTGTGGACTATGCTCGCCAAGGGACCAGAGTGTCCAGGATTCATCTTAGGACTTAAGCCATATCATAACCCAGCGTTAAGGGCTACTAGACTATGGATACCAAGGCATTGCTTGGCACGGGTCGCTGAGTGTGGTTTACGCTTAGCAAGAATACGGAGAGGTTTTGGATACAAATATCGGCTATGCATAGCTATGGATTTGGATATCGACCCTGAGAGGTCCTGGATTTGGTTATTGGTTATTGAATAAGGATGGATTAGGACTTGGTTATTGGGTTCAGATGGATATGGAATTGGCTAAGGCTTTGTTTACTGGATTTGGAATCGGACATCGACTCGGAGCAGTTAAGAATGATGCACTCGGATGTGATGGCTTGGTAATGGATTGGATTATGAATTGGATGGTATGGCTATAGACAGAATATAGACTTCGGATGTCGGATTCGAAACTATTCAAAACATACCTTCTCATCACAAGGCATGTTTTGGGGGGCAAATGTTATCCCACCTTTTGGTCAAGGCTGGAGTATCAATAAATTGAATAGAAAGGATGGATATTAAGATAGGAGACCGATTGAAAACAAGGATCTGATGGATGTTGACCAAGTTTAACCGAGCTTCGATCAAGGTGAAATTGCTAGAAAATGAAAAGCAAGGCTAGAAAAGGCTATGTTTCAAATTTCAGGTCAAACGGAGCTCGTTTGCTCGAGATATTGATGGATTCATGCTTAAGGATGTCTTATTCGTATCGATGCCGATGGATACAAACAAGATGTTCGCATCGACCAGTGAGGAAGGTAAAGTGGTTTACGACTCGATGGTTGTGGACTTGGATCGAATAGGCATGCGCATGATGGTTTGTTCGACTCGATGATCTCATGTCGATCAGGATGGAGTGTAGCAGTATACTTCGAATCGATACTGTTCGTATCGATCAACATAGGGTACTTCGAATCGATAATGTTTGTATCGATCAACACTGGGTACTTCGAGTCAATGCGAAGGAGGTTGGTCGATGGTTGCGAACAGAGGCATAGTTGATGGGTACGAAGAAGACTGGAAACGTTAACATATGGATGGTAGCACATGGATACACAGGTGTACTTCGTATCGATCGTTGCTGGATCAATATGAAGGGGAAGTAATGGTTTCTGGACTCTAATTGGACATTTCGTATCGATCGCTTGTGGATCAATGCAAAGAAGGTGCTTGGGAGCGATACGAAGAGAGTAGGTTTCATGGATACAAAGTAACGGACATGAATAAATGGGTGCGAAGCACATCTTGGACACGAACGAGGGGCAAGAATTATTTCAGGGAAGAAGCATTCAACTCGACATGAAAATGGGATCGAGCCTCGAAAATAGCACCACGTCGTCGACGCGTACGTGCTTAGTATCGATACAAATAAGTATCGATACGAATTGATCGATACGTACCAGGTGGAAGTAAGGAAGTTCCAATTCGTATCGACCGCATCTTGCAATTTATAAGTACAAATGCTATGAAATTTTCACATGAGCTTACGCACAACCTAAGGAATGTTCATGCCAAATTTCAACTCGAATGGATCTAATATTAATCGATATAAAATTGGTTCGTATCAATCACGGATCGAGTCGAAATCACCTGGGATCGATCGGGTTGAGCCACACACATGCCAGAAGAGGTCTTCCCAGATCCGAGCGAGATATTTTGCATACTACGCCTATAAATAGCACCTCAGAGCCTACAGAAAAAGGATCTTTTGGCTATCCGACGTCCAGACTTTGCCAAAAACATCTTTACACTAGAAAGTTGCTGTTGTACTCGAATTTCATCAGGATGTAATCAGTTGTAACCAGCAAGGAAAGTCAATAAAAGATTAACTTTTGAAGTGGATGTACGCTGTAGATAGCCAAACCACTATAAATTTGGCGTCTCTGCCCATTTCTTCCTGTTCTAAGTTTGTTATTCTTCATTTTTATTCTCTACATTACTTAGATATGTGATTTGTGATCATTTAATGCTGATTTGTGTTCATACACTGGTGCTTTGATGATATTTGGGGTTTGTGACCAATTTTGGCGCAAACAAAATGCAATAAAAGTCAAATTTGATTGGGATGACAATTTAAACTTACCAAACATCAATCAATAAATTCCTAATCACATCATAAATTAAATATAACTAACATAAGATAGTTTAGTAATTGTGAATGGGTTAAAACACTCACCTTTGAATTTCAAATCGATTTGAAATCCAAAATAAGGCCCAAATTTGAACAGCCTCAAAATTCGACCAGACCAGCGTCAAAATGTCCAAAATTTTGATACGATCGTAGCGGAGCAAACCGTGCGCAAATCCGATCTCGCACGAACAAGTTATATTCATTAAACGGTTGAATTTTTTTAAATTTTAAACTAAATTAATCAAATTTTAACCTATACCACTTCACCATTGTTCCCGCTCTCAACCATCAGCACACACACACACAGAGGAAATTGAACCTAACCCGCGACTTTGATCGGACTCCGACACCTCCTCGGGCTACCACACGATTGCCTACCCCACCACTTCCATGCAACAACCTCCCCTACGTCACCGCTGCTATCCGCGAGCGACTCTTGCCTCAAGAAACGAAGCCGTCGCTACTATTACTCGAACGCTAGTTGTATTTTCAAAGCAAATGCGACCGTCATTTCGCCAAACCAACCACTCAGATGCGCTCCACTCGCCGCTCTCCACAAACTGGTACCCTACATTCAATGATCCGACGAAGTTGATCTCGACACGATGAACAACCGAGAATAATTCATCGATTTATGGATATAGAGAAACCTAAATTTAAAAACTAACTGCAGATTTGACATGCGCTCGTCGAAAGCTTAAAATAGATATATAATTTGATATGGTTTGGAGGAGTTTGATTTTTCAATTTGATTTTGCTTTGCAATTTGAAATTGGAATTGGTTTTGGTTTGTCTGCCATTGAAAAGAGAGAAATAGATAGAATTGTACGTATAGACAAATGAAATAAGAAATAGGTAGGGTTTACAATGGGCTATATATAGGCAGATCGGAAATAGGAACGAATGGACTAGATTGATTTGAAAGTTGAACGATGAACGACCCGAAAAGCCCGTTCTGTCTCCGGAACGAAAATTGTAACGACCCAGGATTTTAATTTATTAAAATTTGAATATTTAATTAATTTTAAATATTAATAAGTGAATTTATAAGTCGAATAAATTTCATTTCGAATAATTGGATTTAATTGGATAATTAAATCGATAATTTAATATGTGAAATTACAGAAATAATTGAAAATTGAGTTAAATATGATTGAAAATGATTTGTAAAATTTTATTTTATCATATTGAAGTTAGAAAGATATTTTAGAACTTTTAAAATCGAATTAAAAGTTTGTGAAAATTGAATATTTTAATATTAAATCGACTAGTGAAAATAGTCAATTTTTGAACAGTCTCAGAATTGAACGAAACCAGTTCCATTGGATCCATAATAGTTAGTTATTACCGGATTTCAATTTTCGTGTCAATCGGAGTTATCGTTTGATCGTGGCAGCTCGAAACGCATTGAATTATTTTTTAATTTTAATTTGGCGAGTTAAAATAGCCATTTTTCAAAAGTCTTGGATTTCGACGAAACCAGTTTCATCGGATCCGTAATGTGATATTATTGTATTGTTTCAAATTTCGTGTCAATTGGATTTACCGTTTGTCCGATACAAATTAAAACGCCTAGATAATCGTTTAAATCGGTTTAATTTAAATTGAACGTTTATTGCCATAACTCGCACAGATGTCCGAATTAGCTTTCGAAACTTGTTCCATTGTGTCCGGAACGCGGGATAAACCTTAGGAACGTCAGTTTCGACGCGTAAATCGGAGTTTGGAATTCCCGGATGAATAGTGTCGTTTTAATTCTCTATAAATAGCCCCCTCCCTCACACAAATAAAAAAAAAATTAACTAAACCCTAATTTACTACAGCCACCGCCACCATCAATGAAAGGCTGAAAATTGTCGTCGTTCTCCTCTTAATATCTCGAAATCCATCAACTACTAGTAAAAATTTCCAACTAGGAAATTGTAGATCTTTGCGAGATCTACCAGATCCATAGGTGGGCCGAGTCGCGGTGCCACGAGGAAGGGGAATCAAAGCCTAAAGCGCCACTGTTCGATCGTGTTTTTCGCGACAAGGAGACAGCCGAGCTCCTTGCTCCTCTGGCCGATGGTAGCTTCCTGGATGCTCTTCGATGTGGTGTGACTCGATCGTGTTGTAGGTGAGTGAAGTGGGTTGCGAAATTAGGTGAAAGGGGCGGCTCATGGGTTCGTTTGGACCTGGGAACTTCCGTGCGCGTGAAGATGATGATAGGGGGTGTGCGGTCCAGATGAGGGGGGGGGGGGGCTTGGATCTAACGGCTTGGAATAGAATAGGTTAAGATTTTAAAATAAAATTTGTAAATTTTAATTATAAAATTCGTGTAATCTTTAAAACTGTATAACTTTTTCATACGAGGTCGAAAACGCGCGAAACAAGTTGCGTTGGAATCGTAAGGACGAGCACTACGCGATGGAATTGGATTGGAGTCGTTTGGAGTTAGTGAGAATTTTGGGTAAAATTAAACGTCCGTTTAATTTTATTCGAAATAAATCGCTAAAACAAAATTAAAATCAAGGTGAGAACTTCTCACTCAATCGAATCAGCTTCGATTTTATTTTAAATAGTTAGATTTAAAATATTTGAATGCATGTTTGAATGATGATTGTTATCTATTGATTGTTAAAATATACATTATACGCCGTTAGTACGCGGATGTTATTTATTAAAAACATATACCGCGAATATTTCATAAACAGTGAAATTGGTATTATATATAATAGCAATATATATATTGGCATATGTATATATTGGAGTTATTGATTTCCCGCATTTGTGTAGCGGATGAGACCCTATTGCGCCGTTATTAAGCGGATAATATTTTAAATCCCATATACCGCGATAATTCCGTACTGGAGCGGAATTGGTATTGTGCTAATGTTTGTGGATGCAGGAAAACAGGTTGGAGGGATCCAACTGGATTCCTCAACAGTTTTTATTTAATTTCAGATATTTTGATATTTGATGGACTATCATATCGATATATGATGTCGTTGTTGTCGTGATTGACTATTTGGTGTGTAGCATCATTGAACCAAATTTTGGGATTTTAAAATGATTTTAAAGTGATTTTTGAAAGTATACGTTTATAAAATATTTTTGGAATTGATCCATTTTAAATAAATAAACGTTATAATTTTTAATGTTATAAAGATTATGAATTTTTGAGAAATATAGTTAAAGGTTGATTTTTGAAAATATGAGGCTAATGATTTTATAAAAATAGTTTAATCGGGATTTTTGAATTTATTATAAAAAGTTGAAAATATAGGATTTATAAAATTTAATTATTTTATGAATCAAAAAATGATGAAATTATAAAGGAGATTAAAGATGTTTTAAAAGAATAATATAAATTGATTTTATAAAGGATTTATAAATTGATATTTATAAATGAAAATATTTGAATTATAAAACGAGTTTTTATAAGTGTTTGAATGAAGTGAAAATGGATTGCATAAGTGAATGGAATTTATAAAATTATAAATGGTGAAGTTATAAATGAAATTTATATATAGTAAGATTTATAAATTTTGTGAAGTTATTAAAGAATATATTTGGATAAATAATTGAATCTTATAAGTTATAAGATTTATAATTATGAAGTTTAAAAGAACGATTTTGTAAAGTAATCATTTTATAAGCATTTAACTTATAATGTGAACTTTTGGTTTATAATTGAGTTATAAATCGAATAGGTTAATAAAGGAATTTATAAAAGGAAGTTGTTATAAAATAAATAATAAAGGAGTTTATAAACGTTGTTTTATAAATTCGCAAACAAGTTATTTTGATAAGTAAATTGTTGAAACTTATTAATGGAGTTATATTAACATTTTTTGACTGTAAATAATCCTTTAAAATAAAATGAATAAAAGGATGAAAGTTGTTAACGTAGTATATTCACGTTTTTGAATAGTGAATAATATGTTAAAGAAATTGTTTTGAATGTGATGTTTTAAATAGAATTAAAACGATCTAACGATGTTTTCAAAACGTGTTGAGATTCGAAACCATAGGTTTCAACATTTATTGTTGAAATAGACGTTTTCGAGAAATAGAAGGAAATGGTAGACTATAACACTGTTGTTATAGTAAATGATTTCCGAAAGGAAATGTTTTGTATAGTATTGGGATTTATATATCTATCTTAAATTTGAATCCCTATACTAGTGATTTTGGGACGTCGTAACGATGTTCTACGCAACATTCGTTTTGGCCCAAATAAATATGTTTAAGAGAATGATTTCCTTAAAGAATGAAATATATACTTAATTTCGATTGAAGTATATTGAATATTTTCTAAGTGTTGAAAATAAATAAAATCTGTGAATTACTTATGAATAAATAAGTATGGAAATGTCTTCCAATATAAAGTGAATATTTTGGGAATTTATCCTTTTGAAGATAAATTGAAATGAATAATTGAAATCGGATATCAGTAGATATTTTGAAATGAAAATTCACTATGGAATTTATAAAAGAATGAGGAAATTTGTCTTAAAATAAATATTGATTTATTTTTTTGAAGTGTGAAAATCATATATCTAGTAAAGATATTTTGGAAAATAAATAATTTGGAAAATTATTTGGAAACTGGTGATGTGTGCATATCCATTGATAGTTCAATAACCGACTATCAATATTTCCCTTTGAATGGGTAATTGATGTGATTTGTTTGAATTTGAATGCCACACTTATTTTTGAATAAGCGCTCACTATTCGGGTTAACCGGGAAAGGACCATGGGGTCGTATAACCCATTCCGAATATGTGATACGTCGTTATGAATTGCATTTGAAGACCGGTGTTGAAGACCGGATCTTTTTGAAAGCGAAAGGACAACTCGTCGATTGTCTTTGCACCGAGTAGCTACGATATTGAGACTCCCTATGTGATGGGAAGTCCAGACGTGATTAGAGATTATCCGGATTGCAAGGACTTCTTTGTAAGTGCCTTCGGTTTTGTTCGAGCCCGGAACAGACTTGTATGGATTGTATGTCTGACGTTACAAATTGAGATATAAAGCAGATTTCTTTCAAATATATTTCTGTTGGTGGCGGAGAATTTATTCTTTTAGCTTAACACCCTTCTCTGAGACGTACGAGCTCAGAGGTTATGTAGTTGAAGGTTATCAGCGATATATTCCCAATTTGGTAATGTGACATGCTGAGTGTTGCTGTAAATGATCATTGTGTTGATTATTTGTGATAGGATCATTCGTTTGATCGTCTATCCTGGTGATCATTTCTATGATCATTTGTTGACCCAAAGCATGGCTTTTGTATAAAGTATGTTTTTGTGGACGTGACTTCGTCGAGCCTCACACCCCGGAATGGTCAAAACAGGAAAGATGCGGCAAGGTTATGAGGGGTAGCTCCCTTTAGGGTATGTGCATTTCCTTCTGGAAAAGGGTGGTATCATGGTATGGAGCCCAGATACTTACTCATGTTGAAAACACTTTATGATTGTGTGAATTGATTGCGAGCGCTCGGTTAAAGGTCCCAAAGGACCGGGGGATGGCATACTCGTGTCAGTTGTTACCTAGTTTGAAAGGTAACCCGACCTTGTGTTGGCAGAGATCCGGTTAGGTTCTCGGGACGTCCTTCCAGAGGCGTTTCCATGTGGCAATGGGAAGTTCCTTGGCCTGATCATTCGTTGGAAATCCAAAGAAACAATACGAGACTTGTACGGTTTTAGTTGTAGAACCTGCTTCCTCAGGAGGTAGCTATAGTAGGCATAATATAATGGTACCTATGCTGGCTAAGATTTATATTCTACTTTCGAAATGATTTTTTTCCTACACTATGCACTAGTAATAATATCAAATGTTCTTTTTAATACGTATCAAGCATCTTTGACTATCATAAGGAGAAATCTCCTCCAAGTCTGCGTTTGCATTGTGTGTGTGGCAGGAGGTCTTATGGTAGTCTCATTTTTAAAAGCATTGCGAATTGACTTTAAAAATATTCCTCTATTTTGTTTTCAAAGATAAATAAACTGTTTTGAGTTCTCACACCAGTCTTGCTTATGCTAGGTGATATGTGATGGGGGGGTTCTCGCTTCGCGGTTTGGTGGCGAACGGGAGAGTCTTACCCCCACACGTCCTCTTTACGGGGTTGGTTAGGCGAAGCCGTGACATTCGAAAGGGTGGCGGTAAAAGCAAGTTTGGGATATCAGTGTAAGCCACGGTGGGGCTGGGATGGTTAAAAAGCCTACCGGTTGTGACCGCTGCCGTCGAAAATTTCCCAGGACGTTACATTTGGTATCAGAGCATATGGTTAAGCGACAACCGTGGTTCTGTTGGGTATTACTCATTAGAGATAGAGTCAGTAGTACTCTAGAATGAGTTTGAGTGTAATAATAGCTATGAGAGCGTATTTGTTAGTGAATATAAAATTGTTTTATATTGTGATGATTGGTTTGTTGAGTGGCATATGAACCTTCGTCGGCGCAGCCTCGAAACTGAATCGAAGGGGTTTCTAAACACTTGAATAGAACAATTCGACACAGTATTGTTTTAAATTGGGTAAATGAAATAATTTTGCCTTGATTATATTTTGTATATAAAGAAATAATTTTTCAGAATTATTAAAGTATATAAGTTGATTGTTTAGTTGTTTGAATAATCTAAATTGAAGAATAATTGTATAAGCAAAAGAATTATAAGAATTGAATTATAATTAAAGTGATTTACAATTGTGAAATAAACATATATATATAAGAAGTGAAACTATATGAATATATTTATGAATATGAGTTGTAAATATAAAAATGAATTTAAAGTAAAATGGAATATAACTTAAGAAATGTTGAATGAAGTTGATATGGGTATCAAAGTAAATTAATAAAGTTAAGTAATAAATGTGAACTTAAGTTATGTAAATGAAATTCAACTTGAAATGGTTAAATGAATTACCAATTGAATTGAATGAATGAATTGAATGTGAATAAATTGGAATGAAATGATGAATGTAAGTGTTAATTCATTAAAATCTAATATTATTGAAAGTTGAATAATTGAATGCAAATCGATTTAATTTAACCAATTGAAAGCAAAGGAATTTAGTTGCAATTAATATACATTGGTTGTTATATGGTTGTTAGATGATTGTATATAATTCATTAAGTGTTAATGAAATTGAATTAATGAAATTGGAAGCTAAAGTAATTAAAATTCAATTTGAAGTTAAGTGAATCTTAAATAGAATTGAATTTGATTTGATAAGTGAACCAAATTGAATATGAATTAGTGAATATAAACTAATTGAAAATGAATGTTAGTAAAAACATCCACTGTTAATGAATCAAATGTGATTAAATTGAAAACCTAATTCATTGAATATTAATGAGTATATGAATGAATATTTATTGGTTATGAATGTGGTTGGATGATAGTTGGTTGATGTTTGCATTTGTTGCTTTTACTACATTTGCTATGTTGACATACATAGTTATTATGTTGCTATATGTTATATATTGATATTATTGTCTATATGCATGTTCTCATGTTGTTTGTTGAGTGTTTAGTAGGTGCGGATCGCGTTTGCTTCGCATTTGGAGCTCGCTTTCGCGCTATATTAGCCGTATATGCTTGCTAATAAAATATAAGGTACATATCTCGGATTACATACCGTACTTTTATACTTTTTTCCCTTCGGGATGCCTCATTACTTGATGAGATGTATATTTGTGATATATATACTGTCATTTTTTTTTTCGGATCGAGCCGTGCAAAGGAGACTATGGCGAATTTTTCCGGAAATTTAAGGCGTTAGAAAAAATTTGAGAAAATTGGAAAGTTTTGAAAACTATAACTTTGATTTGGAGTTGAAAGTTAAACAATAGTAGTTGTTTTTGAAAAGATAACTAAGTATGATTTGAAAACTTAGTAAAGATATTGTAAGAAGTTTAAAATTTGTTTTGGGAAAGTTAATAAATTCTGTAACTTTTCTTACTTGTTAATTTCGAGGACGAAATTCTTTTAAGGGGGGAAGATTGTAACGACCCAGGATTTTAATTTATTAAAATTTGAATATTTAATTAATTTTAAATATTAATAAGTGAATTTATAAGTCGAACAAATTTTATTTCGAATAATTGGATTTAATTGGATAATTAAATCGATAATTTAATATGTGAAATTACAGAAATAATTGAAAATTGAGTTAAATATGATTGAAAATGATTTGTAAAATTTTATTTTATCATATTGAAGTTAGAAAGATATTTTAGAACTTTTAAAATCGAATTAAAAGTTAATTTGTGAAAATTGAATATTTTAATATTAAATCGACTAGTGAAAATAGTCAATTTTTGAACAGTCTCAGGATTGAACGAAACCAGTTCCATTGGATCCGTAATAGTTAGTTATTACCGGATTTCAATTTTCGTGTCAATCGGAGTTATCGTTTGATCGTGGCAGCTCGAAACGCATCGAATTATTTTTTAATTTTAATTTGGCGAGTTAAAATAGCCATTTTTCAAAAGTCTCGGATTTCGACGAAACCAGTTTCATCGGATCCGTAATGTGATATTATTGTATGGTTTCAAATTTCGTGTCAATTGGATTTACCGTTTGTCCGATACAAATTAAAACGCCTAGATAATCGTTTAAATCGGTTTAATTTAAATTGAACGTTTATTGCCATAACTCGCACAGATGTCCGAATTAGCTTTCGAAACCTATTCCATTGTGTCCGAAACGCGGGATAAACCCTAGGAACGTCAGTTTCGGCGCGTAAATCGGAGTTTGGAATTCCCGGATGAATAGTGTCGTTTTAATTCTCTATAAATAGCCCCCTCCCTCACACAAATAAAAAATTTTTAACTAAACCCTAATTTACTACAGCCGCCGCCACCATCAATGAAAGGCTGAAAATTGTCGTCGTTCTCCTCTTAATATCTCGAAATCCATCAACTACTAGTAAAAATTTCCAACTAGGAAATTGTAGATCTTTGCGAGATCTACCAGATCCATAGGTGGGCCGAGTCGCGGTGCCACGAGGAAGGGGAATCGAAGCCTAAAGCGCCACTGTTCGATCGCGTTTTTCACGACAAGGAGACAGCCGAGCTCCTTGCTCCTCTGGCCGATGGTAGCTTCCTGGATGCTCTTCGATGTGGTGTGACTCGATCGTGTTGTAGGTGAGTGAAGTGGGTTGCGAAATTATGTGAAAGGGGCGGCTCATGGGTTCGTTTGGACCTGGGAACTTCCGTGCGCGTGAAGATGATGATGGGGGGTGTGCGGTCCAGATGAGGGGGGGCTTGGATCTAACGGCTTGGAATAGAATAGGTTAAGATTTTAAAATAAAATTTGTAAATTTTAATTATAAAATTCGTGTAATCTTTAAAACTGTATAACTTTTTCATACGAGGTCGAAAACGCGCGAAACAAGTTGCGTTGGAATCGTAAGGACGAGCACTACGCGATGGAATTGGATTGGAGTCGTTTGGAGTTAGTGAGAATTTTGGGTAAAATTAAACGTCCATTTAATTTTATTCGAAATAAATCGCTAAAACAAAATTAAAATCAAGGTGAGAACTTCTCACTCAATCGAATCAGTTTCGATTTTATTTTAAGTAGTTAGATTTAAAATATTTGAATGCATGTTTGAATGATGATTGTTATCTATTGATTGTTAAAATAGACATTATACGCCGTCAGTAAGCGGATGTTATTTATTAAAAACATATACCGCGAATGTTTCATAAACAGTGAAATTGGTATTATATATAATAGCAACATATATATATTGGCATATGTATATATTGGAGTTATTGATTTCCCGCATTTGTGTAGCGATGAGACCCTATTGCGCCGTTATTAAGCGGATAATATTTTAAATCCCATATACCGCGATAATTCCGTACTGGAGCGGAATTGGTATTGTGCTAATGTTTGTGGATGCACGAAAACAGGTTGGAGGGATCCAACTGGATTCCTCAACAGTTTTTATTTGATTTCAGATATTTTGATATTTGATGGACTATCATATCGATATATGATGTCGTTGTTGTCATGATTGACTATTTGGTGTGTAGCATCATTGAACCAAATTTTGGGATTTTAAAATGATTTTAAAGTGATTTTTGAAAGTATACGTTTATAAAATATTTTTGGAATTGATCCATTTTAAATAAATAAACGTTATAATTTTTAATGTTATAAAGATTATGAATTTTTGAGAAATATAGTTAAAGGTTGATTTTTGAAAATATGAGGCTAATGATTTTATAAAAATAGTTTAATCGGGATTTTTGAATTTATTATAAAAAGTTGAAAATATAGGATTTATAAAATTTAATTATTTTATGAATCAAAAAAATGATGAAATTATAAAGGAGATTAAAGATGTTTTAAAAGAATAATATAAATTGATTTTATAAAGGATTTATAAATTGATATTTATAAATGAAAATATTTGAATTATAAAACGAGTTTTTATAAATGTTTGAATGAAGTGAAAATGGATTGCATAAGTGAATGGAATTTATAAAATTATAAATGGTGAAGTTATAAATGAAATTTATATATAGTAAGATTTATAAATTTTGTGAAGTTATAAAGAATATATTTGGATAAATAATTGAATCTTATAAGTTATAAGATTTATAATTATGAAGTTTAAAAGAACGATTTTGTAAAGCAATCGTTTTATAAGCATTTAACTTATAATGTGAACTTTTGGTTTATAATTGAGTTATAAATCGAATAGGTTAATAAAGGAATTTATAAAAGGAAGTTGTTATAAAATAAATAATAAAGGAGTTTATAAACGTTGTTTTATAAATTCGCAAACGAGTTATTTTGATAAGTAAATTGTTGAAACCTATAAATGGAGTTATATTCATATTTTTTTACTGTAAATAATTCTTTAAAATAAAATGAATAAAAGGATGAAAGTTGTTAACGTAGTATATTCACGTTTTTGAATAGTGAATAATATGTTAAAGAAATTGTTTTGAATGTGATGTTTTAAATAGAATTAAAACGATCTAACGATGTTTTCAAAACGTGTTGAGATTCGAAACCATAGGTTTCAACATTTATTGTTGAAATAGATGTTTTCGAGAAATAGAAGGAAATGGTAGACTATAACACTGTTGTTATAGTAAATGATTTCCGAAAGGAAATGTTTTGTATAGTATTGGGATTTATATATCTATCTTAAATTCGAATCCCAATACTAGTGATTTTGGGACGTCGTAACGATGTTCTACGCAACATTCGTTTTGGCCCAAATAAATATGTTTAAGAGAATGATTTCCTTAAAGAATGAAATATATACTTAATTTCGATTGAAGTATATTGAATATTTTCTAAGTGTCGAAAATAAATAAAATCTGTGAATTACTTATGAATAAATAAGTATGGAAATGTCTTCCAATATAAAGTGAATATTTTGGGAATTTATCTTTTTGAAGATAAATTGAAATGAACAATTGAAATCGGATATCAGTAGATATTTTGAAATGAAAATTCACTATGGAATTTATAAAAGAATGAGGAAATTTGTCTAAAAATAAATATTGATTTATTTTTTTGAAGTGTGAAAATTATATATCTAGTAAAGATATTTTGGAAAATAAATAATTTGGAAAATTATTTGGAAACTGGTGATGTGTGCATATCCATTGATAGTTCAATAACCGACTATCAATATTTCCCTTTGAATGGGTAATTGATGTGATTTGTTTGAATTTGAATGCCACACTTATTTTTGAATAAGCGCTCACTATTCGGGTTAACCGGGAAAGGACCATGGGGTCGTATAACCCATTCCGAATATGTGATACGTCGTTATGAATTGCATTTTAAGACCGGTGTTGAAGACCGGATCTTTTTGAAAGCGAAAGGACAACTCGTCGATTGTCTTTGCACCGAGTAGCTACGGTATAGAGACTCCCTATGTGATGGGAAGTCCGGACGTGATTAGAGATTATCCGGATTGCAAGGACTTCTTTGTAAGTACCTTCGGTTTTGTTCGAGCCCGGAACAGACTTGTATGGATTGTATGTCTGACGTTACAAATTGAGATATAAAGCAGATTTCTTTCAAATATATTTCTGTTGGTGGCGGAGAATTTATTCTTTTAGCTTAACACCCTTCTCTGAGACGTACGAGCTCAGAGGTTATGTAGTTGAAGGTTATTAGCGATATATTCCCAATTTGGTAATGTGACGTGCTGAGTGTTGCTGTAAATGATCATGTAGGATCTAGATTAACCCTAGAGGGGGGTGAATAGGGTTATAGCAAATTTTCTCGAATTAAACACAGAAATATAATAGCAGAAATAAATATGCTGAAAAGTAAATCACACACAAAATTTACCCAGCTTCGGCAACCCCTGCCTACTGCTGCATTCACAGATTTCTATTAGAATTAAACAGTATCACGCTTACAAACACTCTACTAGACTCGCAGACCCTTTTGCTCCCGCTCACAAACACTCTACTAGACTCGCACACCTTGCTCCCGCCTATAGAGTTTCGCTCACTCGCAAACACTGCTCCCGCCTATAGAGCTTTGCAAACTCGCACACCCTGCTCACTGAACTAACTCAAAATAGACAATCTGACACTACCTAAACCTAGGTGGTGATTTACCTAAATTCTTTGATTCGTAAAATAAAAACAATAATTAAGAACAATAGAAAAAATAACCCTAAACTAATTAACAATATTAATAAAAGCCTATAGAAACAAAACCCTTTTTTTTTTAATTGGACCCTAAATAAAACTTAAGCCCTTTTATAAAACAAAACCGGCCCCTTGTTTTTATTAACCCGATCCACTTTCTTTTGAGAAGAAAAATGGCGGCCTCTTTCTGATTAGGGCTTCGTTCCCTTTTGTTCCAGTTAGGGCTTCGGCTCTTTGTTGGCTTCGGTTTCTTCAATTGATCTATGATATGTTTCCCTAGCTCGCTGCTTCTCTGATGGTTGACTATTAGATGTTTTGCAGTTGCTCGATCGAGTTCGTTGCTTGTGAATTCGGTATGTACTGTGTCCTTTTGCTTTTCTAAATTGATACTTGAACTCGATCGATCTAAATGCCGATGATGATTAGGGTTTTAATAGGATGAATTCCTATATTTGCGTTCGTATAAATTTGATTGAATTTGTCAAATTCTTTATCTCGGCCACTTGATGATGCTTGAATGATTGAGATCGATTCTGACTTTTTCATATGCGTATTTTTGTTTCTTGCGTCCCACGGCTTTGATGTTGACTTGTTCATATTTCTTGCTTGGTTGGTCACGGCTTTGAATTGATTTCGTGATTTGTGATATTTGACTTTGTCAATTTCGTATATTTTCGACTGTTGATTTTGGGTATGTGAATATACTACTCTGTATTAGCTTCGATCATCACTATTGCTTCGGCCCATCTTGTGTTTGCCTCTGTCTTCATCTCTGGCCATCTTCACTATCACTTGGTACTGCTGCATCCATTCTGTTGCACTTTGATGTTGTATATGTGATGCATTCATTACTGCAATACTTGTTGCACTTTAGTTGTTCACCATGTTGCATTCACTCCATTTTGCATTGCATTTGTAATTGATGCAGTTTTGACATTTTGTCATGTTGCAGTATTCATTGTTGTTGTGTTCCTCACTGATGCATTGTTGTAACTCCATCTTGACTTAGGCTTTTCACTGTAACAGATGCTACACTTGTTCATGTATATATTCTTGGAGTCTGCAACTACACTGTGTACTGATGGTCTTGAGCATTTGTACATTTGTTCACAACTTCTTCGAGTCATTCTCTTCTATGTTCACTGGCCTGTACATTTGAGTTGCAGTGTTGACGGTTTTGTGGTTATAACTGGACATTTGAGTTTGTTGCATTTGCTGGCTTGTACTATCCACTGCCCTGACCTGTGCATTGCTTCATGTTGCCTATGTATCACTGCAGTTGCACATTGCTTGTACTTGTGTTCTTTATTCATATGTTCGTCAAATCAGTGGTGCACTGTGCCATTTGATCTTGTTTTGTTGTGATGCACTTGATTGCTGTGCACTTTTGTGCTTTGAGACAGTTTCATTGTTTTAGTATTCCATGTTGCAGTGTTGGTCTTGGCCTGTACTGTGACTCGAGTTTTTCACTGTGTTCTGACTTGATGCTGCATACATGCTTGAGTTTCACCTCTGACCTGTTGGTTCATTGTGATGTTCTTGTAGTCGAGTCATGTTGCATGCATTGAGTAGCTGGTCTTTGTATTTCCAGCTTCATCACTGTTTAACTTCCACACTGTTGCATTGTTGTTCACTTCTCTTGTATCATTGGTACATGTACATTGCTGCTATATTCTTGCTTCACTGCATATGTTGTAGTTGCTTTGTACTTCACTGTACTGTTGAGTTTCCTTTGGGATTGAACTTGAGCTTTGAATTGTACCATGATAGTCATGTTCTATTGTTGTATACTGCATTCATGTCACTGGTATGCTGCAGCTTGCATCTTTGTTGCATTTGCTTGAATTTGTGTCATCTTTACTTGCATTGCTGTACACTTTTGGTCATTGTTGTAGTTGTATCTATGTACACTACTGCCTTATTACAGTGGTCTGACTTGAACTTGATGACTTGAACTTGCATTGAGTTTTGTACACTGTTTTTGACTTGTGACCTGCCCTGTGTTGAATCCAGTTTTTCAAAAAACTCGGGTTTGACCTTGTGCTCGATTCGAGATTTTCAATGTTATTGCACGTGAGTTGAACCCGGCTTTTCATTTGGGTTTGACCTGTGCTCACCTGTCCCTGTAAATCGATCAAGTGTATATATCGGTGTGCACGGCCTTGTGGCATATACAGTAATACACTGTGTATGTCACAAGTTGTTCGTGTATGATGAATTCAAATTTAAATGATGACGAACAACCCAAATAACTGAGGCAAATATTATTTTCAAAAACCATATTTTATTTTTGAATTGCAAAAATATTTCTTTTTCAATTTTACTGCGTTAGTTTATATTTTTGCAGATTGCTCAGATGCTGGATTCAAACTGGAATGCAGTTGAAGATAGATACGTGTGTGAGTGATATGTAGTGAGGTGCTGATGTAGATGTGAAATGTCATGTATTGTAGTCAAAATTGTATATGTATAGTGAGAGCATGAAATTGTACTATTTAAAATTGTAATAAATATTTGTTTGAATAAAAATTTCTGTTTGAATTCAAAATCTGTTTAACTTGTTCTGTTTGAATTCAAATTCGAATTCTGTGTAATTTAATTTTATTCAACAGATATTTATCTAACCAAATACATACTATTCAAAATATTTGTTTGAATAAAATTTCTATTTGAATTCAAAATCTGTTTAACTTGTTCTGTTTGAGTTCAAATTCGAATTATGTGTAATTTAATTTTATTCAACAAATATTTATTTAAAGTATGAAAAACAAAATAGTACATTACCAAATACATTTATATGAATGTATATATGTTTATTATCATCAAACAAAAATCATATAGCGCAAAGCGCATATTCAACAATCTCCCCCTTTTGATGATAACAAACATATATTTAAGATGTTGAATATATTAAATGTATTTGATAATTTCATTTGCTCCCCCTATTTGAATGCTTCCTTTTTATGTGATACTCCCCCTGCATATATGGCTCCCCCTACATATATGCATGCAAAAAATATGTAAATGAGCCTATATGCAAATTGAAAGTTATTTGACCTTTGCTTGATTCTATTTGACAAAATCTTAACTTTTCTCTCCCCCTTTTGTTATCAGCAAAAGAATAACAGTGTTATAAAAATAGGGATGAAGTGATAGACATGAATCAAACATTTAACTCAATTAAATATAAATATCAAATTTCAATAAAACTCAAACAAAAATCATAATTACCCTTGTCAAGCGCATATTCCACTTTCAGAAGTGATGGAGATAGAATCATCAAAAATTCATATAGATATGTCTATTTGTGGTATATTTATTTCTGGAAATTTGAATATCTACTAACCATGCATAACCGTTAGGACTTTTAAATGAGATTAGTAGTATTTCAATTTATTTTAAAAAATGAAATCAAGTATCTTCTAACCACGCATGACCGTGAGGACTTTTAAATGAGATTAGAATCAACTTGTCTATTAAATCAATTATTTTTAATATGCGTTCCATACATGCATAACCGTGAGGACTTTTAAATGAGCATGGAAGCACATAATCAAAAATCCAAGTAATTCACCCATGCATGACCGTGAGGACTTTTAAATGAGAGTGAATACTTTGGATATTTATTTTTAATTGCTGAATATAAGAAATTGAAGCACAAATAATTTCCTTCACCGATTTAAAGATATTGAAGAACAAATGATTTCCTTTGTAAACTACCACAAATTTACATATTAAATATGATCTTGATGAGTGATGTTCGATAGAAAGATGATAGAAATAGAAAATGGTCATGGAATTATTATCCAACAAAAAGTTTTTATAACTCTTGTTATGAAATTCTAAAGAAATTTTTAATTATACTTTTTCGAGTTATAATATATGATAAATATCAACACTCATCTCTTTTTCAATCACTATTTATCTTTTCGATAATCAAAGGGAGTCAGATTAGTCAAATTTGTCATTTAAAATCAAATTAAAAATTATAAAATCAATTTTTCAAAAATAATTAAGCTGTAAATATGGTCAAACATGATTTTCTTGAGAGGAGTTTATAAGAAAATTTTCTGCTATTTGAAAATTATTTCAAGTGAAAAATATGTAGATATTTTCTTTGAAAAAAAAACGATGCAGCAAATGAATGTTTCGAAAATTAATCATGTTACACTAATAATTTTTCTATCAACTATATTACCAGTGTAATCCGCATCTGAATTTGAATTTCACTCAATATTCACTTGTTGAATCAAACCATGAGATGTGCACCAAAAATTTTAAAAACATCATTCTTTTGAATTTGAATTTAAGCCGTGTTAACACTCAAACAAATATCATGATGTTAATTTCAGAAACCAGAAGATAAACAATTATTTTCATGAGTAATCAACAGTCAATCAACATCATAATTATTTCAAAAACAATTTCTTAAAAATCCTTTTTCTCATGAATTTGAAATCGTGCAAATTTACAAACAGTGATCAAAATGTCAGAACCAATATATCTACGTGTAGCATGAGTAACCAGCATTTGACCGATCAAATTTATATAAATTAGTTCAAAATTGAAAATCTGATTGGTCATCAATTAAGCACAAATTAATGCCATAAATAAGAACAAGTCAAAAATCATATCAATTAAGTCCGAATCAGTCAACCATCATAATTACTCCAAGTAATTCTCTTTAAAGATGGTTAGTCAATATTTTAAAAAAGAATCATAGCATCAAAATCATCATCTTTTGTTCATCTCAATATTGGCTGATTTTAATTTAGAGTATGGTGCAGATAATCATATTTAAAAAACAATTACCTGTTTTACCTTTACGATAATTTTTCGTGATTGCCCATTGTGATTCTGTCACCTTTATACTAGGCTAAGGAACTTTGTTTTTTCGCCCGTTGTGTTTCTGGAACAGCCGAAATCCAGAGAACACTGTTGTTGTTCCTTAGCCTGCCACCACACCTACACGATAAAAGATTTATGTGACCTATTTGTTTTTATAGGTCCATTGTTGTTAGTGGCAGAATATGAAAAATATGTTTTTGGAGACTCAAAACTATTTATACATGTTCCTTTTGGCACCCAAATTTGTTTGACTTTCAAAGATTTTATATTTGTGCCTTTTGGAACCCAAATTGGTATAGTTTTCACGTGTTTGGGTCTATACCAACAATTATTTCGATTATGTCCAAATTCTCTACAAAACGTGCTCATTAAATTGACTTGATTAAATTTTGTGTTCCTATGACTATGATTTTCAACATGATTTCCAATTATTTCAGATCGAGCAGCACTTTTACCTTTATCATCATCTTGTGATTTTCCAAAACCTAGTCCTTTTCTATTGTTAGCAAAAATTTGATTTCCCAATAGCATGTTGAAAGATTTTTCGCCTCTTGAAAAGTTATTCAAAGATTTCTCAAGATTTTGGACTTTGGTTTTTAATGTTGTATTTTCAGCGACAAGTGAGGTGCATCGATTTATAAAGTCCTTTTTTCTAGTGTCAATGTTTTCTTTAAGACTCAAGTTTTCTTTTTCAAGATTCTCAGAGTTATTCCTAATTTTTGATAGTTTCGAATCTAAAATTTTACATTGGCTACATTCTAGGTTTTGAATATTTTCAAGTTCAGTTTTTAACCTAAAATTTTCACGAGCAAATTCTCTCCTATCAGATTTCAGTTTTTCAATTTTAGATTCAAGAGTATCCACTACCTTAGTAAGATCAGAACACATAAAAACAAGTTCTTTATAAGAAAACTCACCTGCCTCGCTAGATTCGTCGGAGGTTGCTTCTGATTCTGATTTTGCCATGCAACACAAGTTAGCCTCCTCTGGGCTGCTATCCGAAGCTTCCTCTCCTTCTTCATCATCCCAAGTCGCTGCAAATACCTTCTTTGCCTTTTTCTTTTCTTTGTTGTTTTTGAGAAGTGGGCATTTTGGTTTGATGTGGCCAGGCTTGTTGCAGTTATAACATATCAGTTCATTATCAGAATTTTCGGAATCTTTTGACCTATTGCCCTTTGTTTTCTTCTTGCGTGGCATGAATCTAGACCATCTTCTAAGATTATTGACAGCCATTGCAAGCTCTTAAATTGGATCTTCTTCATCGCTTTCTTCTTTACTTTTTAAGGCAATCGTCTTCTTCTTTGGTTCGGAGTTGTTGCGTTCTTCCTTTGCTTTTAACTCAAGCTCATATGTCATCAAGTTGCCAATCAACTCCTCCATGCTTAGTTTGCTCAGATCTTTTGATTCTTGGATTGTTGTGACTTTTGCCTCAAAGTTCATTGGTAAAACTCGTAGTATCTTCCGCACAAGCTCTACCTCAGTGAATACCTTCCCAAGCGCTCTAGCATTGTATACCAAGGTTGAAAAGCGTCCAAACATATCCTTCATGCTCTCGTCTTTGTCCATCACAAAGTTTTCGTATTCATTGCTGAATAGGGCTAGCCGAGACTCCTTGACTTGAGAAGTTCCTTCGTGTGTCACCTCCAAAGTATGCCATATTTCCTGTGCTGTTGTACAATGAGAAATTCTATTAAATTCATTTTTATCAAGAGCACATATCAAAGCATTCATGGCTTTAGCATTTGTCGTTTTCAATTTCTTATCGTTTGCATCCCACCTATCCTTAGGTTTAGGAATCTCAGTACCACCAACGATTATAGTGGGAGGTTTATAGCCAGTTTCAATAATATCCCAAACATCATAATCAACGGAACTAAGATAAATACTCATTCTAACTTTCCAATAAGCATAATCGTTCCCGTTAAACATGGGTGGCCTAGCAATAGATTGTCCCTCAGAAAAAGCATTATTTTGTAGACTCATGACTCTAGAGTTAAATAAAAAACAAACCGGGCTCTGATACCACTTGTAGGATCTAGATTAACCCTAGAGGGGGGTGAATAGGGTTATAGCAAATTTTCTCGAATTAAACACAGAAATATAATAGCAGAAATAAATATGCTGAAAAGTAAATCACACACAAAATTTACCCAGCTTCGGCAACCCCTGCCTACTGCTGCATTCACAGATTTCTATTAGAATTAAACAGTATCACGCTTACAAACACTCTACTAGACTCGCAGACCCTTTTGCTCCCGCTCACAAACACTCTACTAGACTCGCACACCTTGCTCCCGCCTATAGAGTTTCGCTCACTCGCAAACACTGCTCCCGCCTATAGAGCTTTGCAAACTCGCACACCCTGCTCACTGAACTAACTCAAAATAGACAATCTGACACTACCTAAACCTAGGTGGTGATTTACCTAAATTCTTTGATTCGTAAAATAAAAACAATAATTAAGAACAATAGAAAAAATAACCCTAAACTAATTAACAATATTAATAAAAGCCTATAGAAACAAAACCCTTTTTTTTTTAATTGGACCCTAAATAAAACTTAAGCCCTTTTATAAAACAAAACCGGCCCCTTGTTTTTATTAACCCGATCCATTTTCTTTTGAGAAGAAAAATGGCGGCCTCTTTCTGATTAGGGCTTCGTTCCCTTTTGTTCCAGTTAGGGCTTCGGCTCTTTGTTGGCTTCGGTTTCTTCAATTGATCTATGATATGTTTCCCTAGCTCGCTGCTTCTCTGATGGTTGACTATTGGATGTTTTGCAGTTGCTCGATCGAGTTCGTTGCTTGTGAATTCGGTATGTACTGTGTCCTTTTGCTTTTCTAAATTGATACTTGAACTCGATCGATCTAAATGCCAATGATGATTAGGGTTTTAATAGGATGAATTCCTATATTTGCGTTCGTATAAATTTGATTGAATTTGTCAAATTCTTTATCTCGGCCACTTGATGATGCTTGAATGATTGAGATCGATTCTGACTTTTTCATATGCGTATTTTTGTTTCTTGCGTCCCACGGCTTTGATGTTGACTTGTTCATATTTCTTGCTTGGTTGGTCACGGCTTTGAATTGATTTCGTGATTTGTCACAAGTTGTTCGTGTATGATGAATTCAAATTTAAATGATGACGAACAACCCAAATAACTGAGGCAAATATTATTTTCAAAAACCATATTTTATTTTTGAATTGCAAAAATATTTCTTTTTCAATTTTACTGCGTTAGTTTATATTTTTGCAGATTGCTCAGATGCTGGATTCAAACTGGAATGCAGTTGAAGATAGATACGAGTGTGAG
Organism: Allium cepa; assembly: GCA_030765085.1. Taxonomy (NCBI): domain Eukaryota; kingdom Viridiplantae; phylum Streptophyta; class Magnoliopsida; order Asparagales; family Amaryllidaceae; genus Allium; species Allium cepa. The sequence goes on along the minus strand of CM060928.1, from coordinate 407,519,689 downwards.
TGATATGTAGTGAGGTGCTGATGTAGATGTGAAATGTCATGTATTGTAGTCAAAATTGTATATGTATAGTGAGAGCATGAAATTGTACTATTTAAAATTGTAATAAATATTTGTTTGAATAAAAATTTCTGTTTGAATTCAAAATCTGTTTAACTTGTTCTGTTTGAATTCAAATTCGAATTCTGTGTAATTTAATTTTATTCAACAGATATTTATCTAACCAAATACATACTATTCAAAATATTTGTTTGAATAAAATTTCTGTTTGAATTCAAAATCTGTTTAACTTGTTCTGTTTGAGTTCAAATTCGAATTCTGTGTAATTTAATTTTATTCAACAAATATTTATTTAAAGTATGAAAAACAAAATAGTACATTACCAAATACATTTATATGAATGTATATATGTTTATTATCATCAAACAAAAATCATATAGCGCAAAGCGCATATTCAACAGATCATTGTGTTGATTATTTGTGATAGGATCATTCGTTTGATCGTCTATCCTGGTGATCATTTCTATGATCATTTGTTGACCCAAAGCATGGCTTTTGTATAAAGTATGTTTTTGTGGACGTGACTTCGTCGAGCCTCACACCCCGGAATGGTCAAAACAGGAAAGATGCGGCAAGGTTATGAGGGGTAGCTCCCTTTAGGGTATGTGCATTTCCTTCTGGAAAAGGGTGGTATCATGGTATGGAGCCCAGATACTTACTCATTTTGAAAACACTTTATGATTGTGTGAATTGATTGCGAGCGCTCGGTTAAAGGTCCCAAAGGACCGGGGGATGGCATACTCGTGTCAGTTGTTACCTAGTTTGAAAGGTAACCTGGCCTTGTGTTGGCAGAGATCCGGTTAGGTTCTCGGGACGTCCTTCCAGAGGCGTTTCCATGTGGCAATGGGAAGTTCCTTGGCCTGATCATTCGTTGGAAATCCAAAGAAACAATACGAGACTTGTACGGTTTTAGTTGTAGAACCTGCTTCCTCAGGAGGTAGCTATAGTAGGCATAATATAATGGTACCTATGCTGGCTAAGATTTATATTCTACTTTCGAAATGATTTTTTTTCTACACTAAGCACTAGTAATAATATCAAATGTTCTTTTTAATACGTATCAAGCATCTTTGACTATCATAAGGAGAAATCTCCTCCAAGTCTGCGTTTGCATTGTGTGTGTGGCAGGAGGTCTTATGGTAGTCTCATTTTTAAAAGCATTGCAAATTGACTTTAAAAATATTCCTCTATTTTGTTTTCAAAGATAAATAAACTGTGTTAAGTTCTCACACCAGTCACATGACTGACTCGGAGTTTATTGTTTTCCTTCCTAAACTCTGGGTGCCCACCAATTTTCACACGGGCAGTTAAGAGTTAGGTTTATCAGGATATTCATGATATTCTGGAGTTGTTGGAGGCGAGCTGGATGGCATGGCGTATTACTAATTTATATAGTATTTCTTTTCCCGCTGCATTGTTGATGTTGTTGTTATACACTCTGATGATATGATGTAATGAAATGTGATGTAATGTAATATCTGATATAATTCTTTGTTTAAAGATTATTCATTTATCTATTATATGTTGTTCCGCTGCGATTGTGAGATTCTGATGTTGTTCTGTTATTTCTTTCAGTTCCGTTCTATTTTCTGTTTTCTTTCCTCTCTATTTTCTCTCTGCTTCTTCTCTCTTCTATCTCTTTCTTCTTCTTTTCTCTTTCTTAAACCCTAACATTTCGGGTTTCCGGCCTTCGATTTCTCGGCAGTCGATAAAGTGAGTATCGATGTTGAATTTTCGAAAGTCGAAAATTTCCCGGGACGTTACAAAAATGGATCATCCCATATATCTAAATTGATGTTTTCGATTTTAAACTCAATGGAACAGGTTTCAGATCCTAATTCCATCGTATGAAGAAGTTAGCTTAAAATCAGCTTATTTCAAATTGTTTTCAATTAAATTGATTTCTGCGCATTTCAAGCCCGTACGATGAAACGACAAGTCCGATCACTACGAAATTTGAAACCTTACAATAATTCACTATTACGGATACGATGAAACTAGTTTCGTCGAAATCGAAGACATTTTCACATTAATTAAATAAATATTATTAAATTAAATTTATCATTTCTTATATTCAAATTAATCAACTAACCTTTTTTTCATTTTTGATTTCATAGACATTTACAATAATTTAAAACAAATTTACATATCAATTCAATGTCAAATTATTTACTTATTACTGTGTTTAATTTCAACTGTAATCAAATCCAATTAGTCATTACTTTAATTTCAATAAATTGATTAAATTTGGTTTCAATCTTTTTATTCAATCAATCATTATTCCATAGACATAGTTAGCATTAGTTTATATTTTATCGCATTAATATGCTACAATTTCCATCTTTTATTTGTATTAACTACTATTCCAATTATATTTAATTTTATCAATTTTATTAAAATTTAAAATCCCGAGAAATTAATTTATCTTTGGTGTACTCCTTTATTAATTCAATTATTGCCTTCTAAATATAATTAACATTTCTATACATTTTATTATACTCAAAATTTGTAGTTATTGTCTTAACTCTCATTAATGTAACTTTTGTTTACATTTATTTGTAATTGATTGATTAAGTTGGTAACGAATAATAATTGTCACCATATCTACATTTAATCAATTTGTATGTTTATTATTTCCAAACAAATGTTATAGTTATTTACACAACATTCATTTCTTTCAATTTACAATTTATTACATACTATTTAAGTAATACAACATTTAAATTATCAATTGCTCTTTTAATTCAATTATCCATTAATACATACATTACTATAATTTATTTACAATCTATGTCAATTAACTCTTTAATCATTTTAATTAATTGGAATTACACTTAAAGCAGTTATAAATTGCCTTAAGTTAATACTATTACTTTTCATTTCAGTTATATTCTTATTATTAAATCACATATTTTTATTTCTTCCAACATTAAGTCACAAAACCTTATTTAATTTACAATTTTTAATTATCGAAAATTATGGATCGTTACGCTCTCCCCCACTCAAAACTTTTCATCCCCGAAAAGGAAAAAGAAGGGAAAAGAAGGAATTAAGAAATCAATGTATCTTATTCAAACTATTAATTTATAAACAATTAATTTACATTATTAAATAATTTGAATAGAACATATCAATTTATAACAACGAAATCCTTTTTTATATTCAAGTTAACAAAAGTTTGGAAAACATTTCACAAAAAATTTCTATGTCCAAAATTTACAGAAAATTTTGGCAGAGTCTCATTTGTACGGAAAGGTCTGGGAGAAGTAGTAATATCAATAATAGCAATATATATCATATATTTTGAAATAATATATCCCAAACCATGGGAAAAACAATATAATATCCCTAGAAAACCGTAATACGAGAACGTACCTATCCGTCGGTGTAGCAATTGCTTCCATAGCCTGCGTTTCACCTATGTAATCCAAAAGAGGTTAATAATTAAGTAAAAGAGAATATTAAGTTGTTTCAATAAATAACAAACAAAACATCACAATATAACAATAGTCATTGCAAACAACAGTACAAACATCATTTTCAACAAAGAGAACAATCATCCATCCATAGCAGCCAAAATAAATGGTTTGTTAGGGTTCAGAACTTCTAATCGTATAAAATGATAAATAAACTATGAAGTAAATCATACACTCAACAGTCGTAGATAAAACCTTATAGGTTATTTATACATCTCTATACAAAATAGAAGTATTCTTTCCCAACCAATCTATAAGCCAAACAAACAAAGAATTCAACACATTTTTAAGTTTACTCTATTTATCATTTTCACATCATTTGTTGTTCATTTTGTTTTCATACAATGACTTTATCCAATTCACATTCATTACTTACAAAATTTTAATTTTAATTTATTCATGTAAGGCTTATTTCATTAATCTACATTCTTTACTTACATAAGTTATATCCATTTCAATTATTTGGATCATATATTAACTATTGAAGTATTGTATACATTTTATTTTAGTGTACTTCACATTTACAATTTAGTTTGATTTTCCTTTTTCTTTCTTCATCAGTTACTTTTCTTTTCTCATTCATACAATGTTTATTTTCATTAATTTACATTCGTTATTACTTACAAAAGTTCATTTCTCCTTTATTCCTACAATGCCATTTCTTTCATTTTATTACCCTACATTCACTGCTTAAATAAGATATATCTATTTCAATTATTGTATTATACCTTTTTAGGTAAGTTTCTTTACAATCCAATTCACCATTTGTAGATTATTTCTTTTTCATATTCATTCTTCCATATAAAGCGTTATTGAATATTAACTCCATTTCTAAATCATTTCCAGTGTTGTCTAAAGTTATGATCATTCAATCTATATAGTACTCATTTTAATTATAAATGGTTTCCAAATTAATTCAAGTTTATAATTATTTACTTACAGTATTCACCCTTACCATTAATCTGATTATAGATAGCTTAAATGTTAACTTAAGCTTATAATTATTTTTCTTACATTATTCACTTTTATTACATTTAATTAGTAGCATTTCAAATTATCAATTTAAGTTCATAACAATTCATAACATTAGAATCCTTATTTATAAAAGTAAATCCATTGAACACTTTCATTTTTTCCAAATTTTACTTGTGTAATATTCTATTACATACCCTTATTAACATTTCAACTTTTAACATTTTGGTAAGTTATATATGTGTCTTAAGAATGCAACTGAATATTACCCAAGTTTTTCTTATTCATTTATTTAACAAATGTTAAATAGTTACCATTTCTTATTTCATTTCCTTATTATTTACGGTTTTCAAAATTTTAGTTTCTTATCTATTTTATTAATCATTTTAATCTCAAATTTCTTATTTTCATTTTAAAAGTTTCTAATTATTAGTATAGTCAAAATTCCATTCATTATAATAATTGAAACTACTAATTATCAGAAAAATCAAAGAACTAAACTGCGGGTTCATTTTAGTCACTTAGAATATATATATATATATATATATATATATATATATCAAATCATATTTAGAAATAAAAATTTAAGATATGTTTATCAAAACAAGGTGTAGTAAAACCACAACAACTGTTTACCCATTTTGAAACTCGAAAATGAACATTGATGATGCATGCACTCATCACCGAAATTATTTTCCAGCGATAGAGAGGGGAGTACAGCACTTTTTCCTTTAAAATTTTCCTTTTTAAACTTTATTTCAAATCATCTTGAATTATTCATATCGGAAACTACTTCTAAATAATATAAATATTGTACTCTGAAATCTTTTGGAAGAAATTTTCAAAATCCGAAACTTAATTTCTCAAATTCCAATTTATATCCATTTTATTTATAAAATTTATTATTTCTCATACAAATATAGAATAGGCAACATTTACCTATATTTCAAAACAAATATTGTGTCGGTCTTCCCTATTAAGTGTTTAGAAATCACTGTCGATGTCATAGCATCCTAAGCACCGACTAGGATTTATAAATACAAAACGGAGCAAATTAACACAATATAAAACCTTTTAAAACACTAACGAATGTGCTCTCTCATATATACACTCAGCGACTCATTCTAGGGCATTACTACCCTATTTAATATAGGTCAGACCCCACAAAGCTAAGGTTATCGCTAAACCAACGCTCTGATACCAACTGTGGGAACCTTCCTTTTTGGATGGATTAAATCAACGATGGATCACACATGTCAGACTCAAACCATACAAAAGGGAAGATTGTTATTAGGGTAAATAAAAGAAAGAAGAGAAAGAAGTAAAACAAATACAGAATCTCACAGCAGAATGACAAAATATAATAATCAAATAACAGTTCATGAAGCTATTTTACAAATACATTTGATTATTTTTTTACAACACAAAATCAGAGTTACACATAATAGGAATGAATAAATAAATGCAGCAGAACAACATCATGCAGTGGAATAAATATAGTATATAATAATAGTATAAATCTTTGTCTTCATCCTCCAGAAAGAAGGTCTTTAACCCTGAAATGCTCAGGCTGACCCGAGCAAAATGAAAAGGAAAAAACTCGATTCAGAACAAAAGATCTTATGTAAGTCAAATCAACAGTAAATATGACTGCGACGGCGTGAGAGATGTTTACAAGTTTTGATATTTCTTATCCAGTGTCTAACGCGAGTGCAATAACTTAAGAGATGTTTGAGATTCACATCTCCAAAGGATCCGTTAAACTATCTACTATGTAGTACCATACGCTATTATAATATGTCTATAGTAAAGTAAAGTATTAAAATATCGTTAAGGCATTACCATATCCCCCTTAACACATTTTATATATTCCCATAGTCTATACAGATATAGTAAGCCCTACCAAGCTGATGGGATACTCAATGTAACGAGACGGATTTTGCCCGCTCGAAAATCGACATCCATACTTCAAATCGTATTCGAATGCCATAGATTCGACCGTTCAAATCCGATTCGTCGGAGCTTATAACAACATTAAGTAAACAACACAGCGGAAAAAAAAGAATAATACATTGATATACAGCTTTGATACAATATCTGATACAATAGATGATCCAGTAGATATCAATATAGATCAGAGATATGATACAATAAATAGCAGCGGAAAAGAAAATAGATGATAACATCTAGCAGCGGAACAATATAACTCTAAGATAGTCTTCAAGGAAGAACTCCGAGAGCTGCAACTCCATCTCCAAGAATCAATCCAGCAATAGCTCGAACTCCCAATAACGATGCACCAAGCTAGGCAAGACTGGTGCGAACCAAGGGCTGAACTAACTCCAGATAATCTACTAAACCTGACTATCTGAAAAACCCAACTCTAGACTGCTCGTGTAGAAAATAATGAGCACCCAGAGTTTAGGAAAAAACAATAAACTCCGGATCAGTCGTGGGACTGGTGTGAGCAACAAAAACAGTTTATCTTTTAAAACATTCAACAAAAGATTTTCAAAGTCAATTTGCAATGCTTTTTTAAAAATGAGACTACCATAAGGCCTCCCGCACACACACACAATGCAAACGCAGAATCGGAGGAGATTTCTCCTTATGATAGCCAAAGATGCTTGATACGCATTAAAAGGACATTTGATATTATTACTAGTGCATAGTGTAGTAAAAATCATTTCGAAAGTAAAGATATAAATCTTAGCCAACATAGACATTTCGAACTATGCCTACTATAGCTACCATCCAAACAGTGGTGACCACCATAAGTGAGTGATAGGTTCTACAACTAATACCGTACAGAGTTTCGTATTGGGAATTGGATTTCCAACGAATGATCAGGCCAAGGAACTTCCCATTGCCACATGAGAATGCCTCTGGATGGACATCCCCGAGAACCAAACCGGATCTCTACCAACACAAGGCCGGGTTACCCCTAACTGAGTAACAACTGACCGAATATGCCACTCCCCGGTCCTTTGGGACCTTTCAACCGAGTGCTCGCAATCAATTCACACAATCATAAAGTGTTTTCAACATGAGTAAGTATCTAGGCTCCATACCATGATACCACCCTTTTCCAGAAGGAAATGCACATACCCTAAAGGGCGCTACCCCTCATAACCTTGCCGCATCTTTCCTGTTTTGACCATTCCCGAGGTGTGAGGCTCGACGAAGTCACGTCCACAAAAACATACTTTATACAAAAGCCATGTTTTGGGTCAACAAATGATCATAGAAATGATCACTAAGATAGACGATCAAATAAATGATCCTATCACAGATAATCAACACAATGATCATTTACAGCAACACTCAGCATGTCACATTACCAAATTGGGAATATATCGCTGATAACATTCAACTACATAACCTCTGAGCTCGTACGTCTCAGAGAAGGGTGTTAAGCTAAAAGAATAAATTCTCCGCCACCAACAGAAATATATTTGAAAGAAATCTGCTTTATATCTCAATTTGTAACGTCAGACATACAATCCATACAAGTCTATTCCGGGATCGAACAGAACCGAAGGCACTTACAAAGAAGTCCTTGCAATCCGGATATTCACTAATCACGTTTGGACTTCCCATCACAAATGGAGTCTCTATACCGGGGACCATTCGATGCAAAGACATTCGACGAGTTGTCCTTACGTTTTCGAAAATATCCGGTCTTCACCACCGGTCTTCAAATGCTATCCATAACGACATATCACATATTCGGAATGGGATATATGACACAAAGGTCCTCTTCCGGCTAAACCGAACAGTGAGCGCAGTATTTTAAAACATATGGATATTGGGATTGCAATTAAGTCACAACTTAAAACCCAAAACTTTCTTTCAAATGGTTTAAACAAATTACCATTTCAAATCTTTATATTACAAAAAGATTTATTTCACAAAGATCAATTCATAGGTTTCAAAACAATTTCCATTCCAATTGGATTAATTCATTAAATCTTCAAATCAAAGATTTAACTCATAGCTTTCAAAATTCGATTAACTTGTTGAATTTTTAAATCCAGATTCAACTTATAGCTTTCAAATCATTTTCATAACTTGGAAATTATCTTCATTCTCAAACTTGAAATTCTTTTGAACACAAATTGGACATTCATTTCTTATGTGAAAGCTTTTATTATTTGAAAACAAACAGTTTTCGTTTCAGAAAAATCCGATTATATTTACACGAGTTAAAGCCCTTGAATTCTATTCACATCCCCAAATCAATACTTTTAAAATAGTTTAACCCATATATATAACTGGTATAACATTTTTAATCCCTAGTTTTAAATCATAGAATTCAATTTCAAATCTTGAATTTAAGTTCAAATCAAAATTATTCACCTTCATATTTTATCGAGTTATTCAAAATAAATTTCATCTATGAAATTCCATTTCAAAAGCTTTTCACTTTAAACCCAATCCATTTCCAAAACATTTGAACTCAAATATTCAAATTTAAAACTATTTCAAAAATCTGTGACTTAATCGATTTCCTCGTGAAATCCATATTGGTGTGTGTATAAGTGTGGTCCAGGGGTTTAACACAATAGTGCAACATCATACAATCATCACAGATCAGAATACAGAAATATAGTTGATAAGCGATATAAAACTTATAACGCTCATCGTTCATTCACAGATTCACAGATAATATACAAATGCAAATAAATATACACTGCTTAATCTACAGAACAAAATATCACAAATCAGATAGGATAATCAATTCAAGGCATCTCATACAATACAATCATTCATAAGTAAGGTCAAGCATTTGATAAACATTTATAAACAGGATTAATTATTCGTTCAATCCTAATCAATTCAATTTATTTCCTAGTAAATTAATTACATATGAATTTATTATCTAATTCTGATTTATAAATTAATCACAAATAATTTGATATAAATAATTTATCAACACTTTAATTAATTATCCTTAATTAATAAATTAATTAGATTAACCTTAGGTTAATTACAAAATTAGTTAACCTAAATTTATTTCATTAAATAATTATTTTTAAATAATTAATTATCTTTATAAATAAATCAACATTCTAATTACATTAAATGTAATTTTATCTTAATCACTTGGTTAATTAACTTTAATAATTAACCACTTACAATTAATTAATCTTCAATTAATTATAACTCATCCATTAATAAATCTTTAATTTAATATCATTCAATTAATTATCCTTTACTGGCTACAATAAGTGCTTATCCCAAATCACTTATTTTAATAAATCATAACTTAATTACATCAAGTAATTATACTTAAACTCCTTGATTAATCATTCTTTAATTATTTTATAAATTAAATTATTTGATTGCCTTAATTATCCCTAAGACAATTAATTTCTTTATTAATGATTTCATAAATATTTAAGTGTATTTTTAACCTTACACTTTTAAATTAAAATTAAAATTCCATTTGAATTTAAGATTCAAATTTGATTAACTATCTAAAACATAAATCAAATTCAATATCATTTTATAAACCTTAGAATAAATGTAAAGAACATTTATTTATTTATTTATTTTTATAGGAAGCTTATATAAGGGAAAAAAACCTTTAAACTCAATTACTTCATCTTTATTTTGAAGTTAAGCTTTTGAATTACATTTTATTTTATCTTGCAAAAATTCAAGTTTTTAATTCTTTATTCAAAATCCTTTTTATCATAGAACTTTATAAAAAATCAATTCAAATATTTATTTGAAAACAATTTACTTTTAAAAGGCTGTTTGATTTGAACTTGTTTAAAACATTCAGATAAAAAAAACCGATTTAAGTCACAAATTTGAAATCAAAGGAACTTGAATCCATTGATTAACTTTGTTTTGAACTTTGACTTTAAGCTTGTTTTAAATTTTTCTCACATTCCAGTCAGGGTTTCAAAAACCTGAATCCAGACAACTAACCCGAGGCAATACAAATATGCTTCGAGTCACCACCTTTTCTACTTCGAGTCAAGATCCTAAATGCTTCGAGTCACTCAGTTCCACGCTTTCACCATGCTACTCGAATCACTTAGACTAGAGAAAACAAAACCCAGTTTCACAAATACAACTCAGCCCTTCCAGGCATACAAGTGCACAGGTGCACGTGCACCAATGACTTGCCTTCCTCCGATCGATTTCGCCACCACCAGTAAGTCATCTTCGACCACCCCAACCTAGAGGACCACCCAGTATCGCCACTTCCACTGTGAACTGGAAAAGAGCTATCGAGCTCAACCTGGAACGAAAAGAACAATACTCCTCAAACCTAGAAAATGCGTCTTCCTCCACACCCATACCTGGCAACGCTAAGTTCTCCGACCACCGACCACCATTCGCCACTAAACTCCGGCCACGAACTCGACTATCTCCCCTCTATCAACCACCCACGTCCGGTTGCACTCGGTCGACCACAAAGGTCGAACGAATCAAATCAAGTCCCCACGTCCAAATTAGGTTTAGAAACTTTGAACCATGGCCATCGCCACCACCTTCATCACTGACGCCACCACCCATTTTTTCCAGCACCTCCATACGCTCCTCCACCACTTCACGCAGCCCCGACCAACCTAGTGCTTCCGACCACCCTATCTTGACCAAAACCCATTTTTCGTTCAACACAGCAATGCCCACTCATTCTATTACTAAAAAAATATGATTCGAGTTTTAAATATCCTAAATTTGATTAAGCAACCAGTTTGTAAACTTGAATCGACAATTCATGATGTTTGAATTTATCACATAGTTAAGGTTTTAACTATATTTCTTGTTTCCAGTACCTTTCTAAACTTAGAATACCATAACTTGTTTTAAAAACTAGATATGTTTAAAACTAAACTAGCTGGTTTTGAACGCCATAGTTTCGCAGTGATTAAATGGAGAGTTTGAATTTTTTGTTTGTTTTAAAATCTTTGAAACCAGAAGAAAGAAACAGATTGTTACAGAGGTTACAACAAATAACCAAACATCCATTCACATATACACAGAAATATACATATAGGCAAGGCATACTTATTTCAGAGCTTAACCATTAAATCCATATTCATATACTTATAATTTTAAAATAATGTTGCTCACAGTGTTTCAAGAGAAGAACAGAACTTTTGACTACAAGCTGGAATCCCATCTCTACACTATGGTTGATCAATTGATTTGAGTTTGTATTGTTGTAAAGTTGAATTGTTGTTTTAAGGTTTTAAGATGGTATTACTTTAGATCTCTCAGTTGGAATGGCCGAACAAAAATGAAGGGTTTGATGTATAAAAAGAAGCTACCAGTGGATGAATAGAAAGAAGTTGACAGGGTTACTATTATTTTTGTATAGGGTGATAAACTATTTTGCTAGTACAAAACTAGCATGCTAAAGTGATATACATCGTGCTAGAGCTATTATTATTGATTACTTTATTTGTTTAGTGGCTAAAGATACTAGCATTTATTAAGCTTGCCTTACATTTCAGCTGCATACTTGCTTTGATATGTTAGTGTACTGGTTACAGTAGATGCATGTTCCCCCATGCCTACATTCTTATCCCATTCTCCTCTATGTACATAGATATTTTTCATTTTATTGTTTTCTTTATGAAGCTTTCATGTATATATTTTTATTTGTTTGTATTGTTACATACTTATCCTATTTTGCTGTGTCATATTTTCCCTTCTCAGCCTCAACACTTATACTTTGTTTGTTTATAGATAAAAAATGTAGTTGTACTTTATGCTTTGTTTATTTGTAATACTTGGTGGCTGCAGATACTTGCATGCATATAGATATAGATATAAAGTAGTTTTATTTATGTTATAAAATTTTAACTTATGAATTTAGTATATGCTTATTACTCATCTTATGGCTTCGTTTTATCTTTTTATATTTAAACTTCGTTTTGTCATTTCTTTTGTTCCATTGTCTTATTTGTATTCTTTTTTTTTTATTTTAACTTAAATTGTTTACTTTACTTTAATATTTATTGTTTTATAATAAATTTATAAATTCAAATTATTATTAACCATCAATTGTAATACTTATTATTATCAATTATTATTAAACCATTCATTTACAATTCATATCTAATGTATATACATATATATTTCTATATTTATTTTTAAAACCATTTATTTAAGATTTTATTTCAAATCCAATTTAAATATATATTCACATATATACTAATTGTCAAATCCATATGACTTTATATATTTTCTAGTCGAATCGGGGAAACTCGCTTCCATTTAAATCAATTTACCTTACAATTTTATTCAAAAATTCATTTAATTATTAATTTAAATTAAATTAAAATCTAGGGTCGTTACACTCAAGGAGCACTCCACAGGTATAGTACAAATCAAACTTATAGAAGGTGCGATAAAGCATGTAAACACGGCACTCGAGGCAATGCCAGGGTAGATATACCAATTGCACTCCCGGACTAGTTGTAACGCATAGCACTATGCAACGACCCATAAATTTTAACTGTTTAATAATGTAATTTAACTGATTTTTTTTGAAATTTTAAATAAGTGAATTTGGAAATAAAAATTTGATATTTGGAATACGTCTACTTGAACATAGCAAATGGTAAAAAATTTGTCAGAAAATATGGAAGATTATTTTCTTGTGTAATTTTATATAATTTAAATCAGTTAATATTTGATAATAATAAAATATTTTGCAAATCTGGATATTTTTATATAATAAATTTGTAAATCATCTTCTGAGTGAGACATAATATTTTGTTTCGTCAAATTTGAAATGCTATTACTCTGTTTATTTTATTTTCGACATTGTAGCAGCATTTTCGGTGCTGAATATCGACTTTTGATAGGATGATCATATCACTATGTCTGCATACCGTTTAGATCGTCTCGTCGTGCTTATCTTCACAGTATATTCGTTTGTATGTTTCGGTTTCTAGTACAGGGGTAAGTCATCAAATAGTTAATTGTATCGGTAACCATTTTGAAGTCTTTTTGTTTCTTATGTCTCTTCAGCTACCTTGTACAAAAATCAATATTTGACTTTCCTTATTCCAACCGGTGCATTATTGATTTGTCCATTCGCTTTCTAGTCCTATTCCTTCCTTGATATTTTCGGCTGTTCATTTTGAAAGATAATAAAAGAAAGATTAGAAACCAAAACTCCCCTACCATTTATTTTTCTAATTCCACTGCCTTATCAATCCAGCTTTCTTCATTTTTCCTCATGCACGCCCGACTCAGCACCATTGCTCGGCGTCAACAACTACGTATTTCCCCTCCTTTTGCACAGCACGCAACCCGTGGCCGTAGCCCAGCTCCAATCGAACTCGCCTCTGCCTTTCTCCACCGAACCCATGCCAACATTTGCAGCCATACTTCATCTTCCTTCCTTCGGTCTGGCATGCAAGCACAACACCCAGGCCAAGCTCCTAATCGCTGTTCGACCTAGAGCTCAGGCCATACTATCCAGCAAACTCAAGTTTCTTTTTTTATATATAGCAGGTATTATATATATATAATTGCAACAGTTTACATATTAGTTAATATATATCAAGGTTATATATATATATAGTTTGGTCAGTGAGGATTTTATGAATGTCAGCATGCATTGAATATATATTTGAAGTTATAGTTTGGTTATATAAATTATATAAATAAATATTTATGAGTTATAGTAAGTGATGCTGTTAAATATACTATAACAAACCAACCTCAGTGTTGCTATATATTTTTATAATAAGTTTGTACAAGTTATAATTACTACCGTACATACTGTTAAGTATATATATTATCAGTTTTACTTGTTTGTTACAGTAATATATACTTTATCGTGTTATAAATGTATATATATGATATAAAAGTTTGTTCTGTTTACGCATATAGAATCAGGTTATGTGTTAGTATATATATGGCAGTTTAATATATGTTAGTTCATAATAGTTCACTTTATAATACAAGCGGCGGGCTTCTTGTATATATATCTATAATATGTTAAATGTGTTACAAAATATAAGATATATATATATATTAATGCTGTATATACTACGTGTTAGTTATATATAAGATCTATAACTTGATTTTGGTTTAAAGTGATTAAAATAATATTTTGAGTTTAAATAAATTAAATGAAATATTTAGTTTATTTGAATTGTAATTTAAGGTTTTATTTAAATGATTATTGGATTGATTAAATAATGGTAAAGTTGAATTTGAATTATAAATGAATTTATCAAAATTGGGTTATTATAAATGTTTGGATAGTTAGAGCTTTGAAATATATTGAAATCGAAATGGTTTAAATTGTAGTTTATATCTGTATATGAAATCGATATAAAATGATTATTTGAAACTTGAATTGGATTAAACTGGATGAACTGAGATTTTATATAAATGGGATTTTGGAATTTGAGTTAATTCGAGTCGATTTCTGAACTTTGAGGAAACTATTTTTATTATACAAAGTGTTTTTATATATATAAAGATATTTTATTTTATAAGTTATTTTAATATATAAAAATATTTTTAATATAAACTATTTAACTTGTAACTATTTTTATATAAACTATTTTATTTTATAAACTATTTATTATATATACTATATTAATATCTAAACTGTTCAAGTGGGAAGTTATGATTTCAAAGTTTTAAATTTTAAAGTATTATGCTATCAAGCGTTATGATTTCCAAAGTGTTATAATTTCTAAGCTTTATAATTTCGAAGTGTTATAACTTCAAAAGTGTTATGATTTGGAAATGAATATTATTTTAAGTGAGAAATGATATCGTATTGATATGGTTTTGAAATGAATATATTATTTTGGTTTTAAAGTATGATATTTTGAAATGATCGTTGTGTTATAATAACGATTGGTTGTTAAAGAGACCAGGATCGGTTATTTTCATACTCTCTACCAATACCGAAAACCACTTTAACAACTGTGTATGCGGTGGAGATTCTAGAATGAAGTAGGATGGTGGCGATAATCGTATATGAGGTACATACATGGACCTGACTCCTATGAGTTAGCTTAAGATGGCTAAAACAGGAGACATTGACGGACCAAGTGAGGTCATTCCTCCGATCAGGTACATTCCTTCGATTCTATATTCTGACTTTGTGATTTATTTGGTGGCCACCCTTGATTTTGATTTGGAAGTGTGTTCCGAGGTGGGCGGTAGTAGCTGCTGTACATTACCACCGGCCCGGAAGTGTAATCGGTATATGTACATTGGCATTGCCTAGTTGTGCCGTGTCACCTACCTTATCGAGACCACTACGAGTTTGTTCTATACCATACCTATGAAGTGCCCCTCTGATAAGACCAGTTTACCGGAAGTTACGGTACTGTATAGACTATGAGAATATATAAAAATGTGTTAAGGGGGATATGGGTAACGCCTTAGTGCTATTCTGATAGTTTACTTTACTATAGACATATTATAATAGTATATATTACTACATAGTAGATAGTTCCACGGATCCTTAGAGGATGGTTAACCTAAACATCCTTTAAGTTATTTGTATTTCAGTTGATGTTTCACTTGAGTTGGATCTTTTAATATAAGAATGTTAATCCAGACTCGAATGTTTTATGTTTTGCTTTATGCTCGGGTCAGACGAAGTGTCACAGCATTTGAGACTCACCTTTGGAGTTAGAGCTTCGCTTGGAGATCCAACTATCTACTCAGCTTTCAGTTATTCAGTTGACTCTAGTGATATTTAGATTTTTTTTCATTTGACTATTGTATTGAGACTTCTATGTATTTGAGACTTATTTTGTATCTTGCTTAACTCTGTTATATATATAGTAGCTTCATGAACTACTATTCTTTTATTTCCACTGCTTATTGTTATATTACTCCATGTCTGTGATTATGTGATTATTTTATTTACTGTATATGTTGAGTTTTGCTAAATAATAAATTAACAATCTGATATTTTGAACAATTCAAGTCTGACATGTGCGGATACGAATGGTTAAAAATACCGGGGTGTTACATGTGGTATCAGAGCTCTGGTTTTAGGCAAACTTAGCATATGGAGTAAATTTAATTACAGAATCACTTTCGTTCGAGCTTGAATTTCTTCCTCTTGACTCGATTTCCTTTGAATTTTTTGAACCTTCCCCTTTGTTCTGAAATACATTCTTGTCTCCTCCTATTCGTGTTCTTCTTGATTTTGGAGTATCCCATAACTCCATTTCGGTTGATCTCTATAGTGAATCGACAGTCTCGCCAATCTTAGAATGATTTGTAAAGAGGTGAAACCCCTTTACAACAGGCATCGATTCACCGAAGATTTCTATATCATCGGTTAGGATGCTGCTATCTCTTCTTATGCCTGAATTCTATCTCTGTTAATCTGATGCCAATTTGCGTCAGAATTCTACATCGATCTTATTCTTGAAATCATGGTTGACCCGGTTAAGGTCGCCTGTGATTTATATTAGCCCATCCATCTTTTCTCTTTTTTTATTTAATTATTTGTCTCCTTTTCGAGCCTACCTTCTAGTTAGAATTCTTTTGATTAGAGTCCCCTTGTATTTGAATCTCCATCCTTGCTTTGAAATCTATTCTAGAATCATTGAGTGAGGGAGTGTATTTATAATTACTATAAAAATGTCTTATAGTGTGTTGTTTGAGTTGTCAAGGTGGTTTCGATCGATTCGTTTGATCAATGCTATCGATAGGAATGCCAAAACACTTAAACAGAGAAAACTGACATAATATTATATTCAAATTGGTAAATGGAACAAATTTTGTATGATTATATCATATAATATATAAGTATAAATTTTCTGAGATTGGATAGTTAAATAAATTGGTTATTGAAAATGATAATATTAATTTCATTTATTGTTTTGTAAAACATTGTCTATTGCATCATGATATAAATAAAGTAATGAAATTTTAAAACATGATTTATAAACTTAATTGGAATTGAAATGAAGTTAAATTACGAATTTGAAAATTTAATTTTCGGTGATTTTGAACTTTTGTTTTAAATTTTAAAATGTATATTATTTAAAAGTATTTTCGAATAGAAATCATTTCCAAGGAATTTTTAAAGGAAGTAAATCAGTGCTCTTCTCTTTTTTCGTTGGGAAATAACTTCGGTGATGACGGTCGCATCATTGACATTCATTTTTGAATTTCAGAGTGGAGAGACCAGTAGTAGCTTTGCTACACTTTTGTTTTGAAAAATGAATTCGGCTTAAATTTCTTAAGTTACCTGTTGTATTATATATATAGGTATATATTTATAGATTTGGTTTGATATATATAGAATATATACATGTATACATTTATCTTTAAATGTTTAAAGAGAAATCGAAAATTCAATTCTTAAATTTTCTTAAAGGATGATTTCAATTATAAAATGAAGCCAAAATTTTTGAATAAACATTTAAACTTGAAAAGGTAAATTGAAATTTTTTACTTGTATACTACTCAATTACAATCCAATACAACTTACCTAAGTTATTCAAAAGTTGAATATATAATTGAATAGTATACAGTATAAATGATGGTAATAAAATTTTAAATAAAATTTGAATGGTTATAATAAATAATTTTTCACTAAATCTATGATTATAGAAAATGTTAATTTAGATAATTGAATGGCAAGATAGTGAATAAATAAGTAGTTAAGATTGAATTATAAGTGAAATTTACTTAAGTAAAAATCCAATGGATCTAATAAATGAGATAAATAAAAATGAATTTTGTTTTCAAAGAAAATTTTGTGACAAATATTAGTATAAACTGAAAACAAATCAACTTAATGAAGTACCTTGAATTTAAAATCAATTACTGAATATTAATGTAACGACCCAGAATTTCTGTCAATTAAAAATTGTATATTTAATTGATTTTAAATATTAATAAGTGGGATTTATAGGTCGAACAAATTTTATTTCAAATATCTGGATTTAATTGGATAATTAAATCGATTATATTTAATAGTTGAAATTATAGAAATAATTGAAAATTGGGTTAAATATGATTAAAAATGATTTGTAAAATTTTATTATATCATATTGGAGTTAGAATGATGTTATAGAACTTTTAAAATCGAATTAAAAGTTAATTTGTGAAAATTGAATATTTTAATATTTAATTGACGAGTTAAAATAGCCATTTTTCAAACAGTGTCGGATTTCGACGAAACTAGTTTCATCGGATCCGTAATGTTATATTATTGTAAGGTTTCAAATTTCAAGTCAATCGGATTTACCGTTTGTCCAGGACAAGCCAAAACGCCTGGAAAATTAGCTTAATCAGTTTAATTTAAAATTGATCGTTTATTGCCATAACTCGCACAGATGTGTCGAATTAGCTTCCGAAACCTATTCCATTGTGTTCGGAACGCAGGGTAAACCTTAGAAACGCCAGCTGGCACGCTTCGTTTGGAGTTCGAAAAATTTTGGATGAATAGTGTTTGGCAATTTTCTATAAAATGACCTATATTTTGCCATTTTTCACAAGTCAAAACGAGCCTAGGGTTTTAAAGCCAACCGCCGCTTTTTTATAATCAATGGCCGGCATCTATTCTTTTCTTCCTCGATTTTTGGTCAATCCACTAATAATTAACAAAATCTTCCAACTGCAACATTATAGAGCCCGACAAGATCTTTAAATCATACAGATGAACCACTGTAAAACGCAACGTGGTGGAAGGAAATTGCTCGCGTTCTAGGCGGGTTCGAGCTCATTTTTCTTCGTGTATGGGCAACCGAGTTTGACCATGGTCGCGGCGGAGGTAGAGCGTGGGGTGGGCTACGCAGCGGAGTTGCTCGATCATCCTATAGCTGGTCAGGTTGGGTCGCGTGATTATGGTTTTTGGGGGCGGCTTGGCTTCATTTTTGGTCGCGTGATGCCTGTAAGCTTTCGCGTGGGGAAGATGAAGTGAGGAGCGGCTCTGATCTACGGCTTGTGATTGTGCGGCCGAGATTAATTGAAGGTTAAAATAAATGAAGAAATTGTAAATTGATTATATAATAATTTGTGTAATCTTTAAAATAGTATAACTTTGTGATACGAGATCGGATTTTGACGAAACGAATTGCGCCGGGTTCGTTTTGACGAGCACTACGCAATGGAGCTGGTTTGGAGTCGTTTGGAGCTAGTTCGAATTTTGGGTAAAATTAAACGTGCGTTTAATTTTATTCGAAATAAAACGAGAAAACTGAATTGAAAGCAAGGTGAGAACTTCTCACTCAATCGAATTGTTTCGATTTATATTTTAAATAGTTAGATTTAAAATTTTTGATTGTATGCCTGAATGATAAATTATTATCTATTGATTGTTAAAATAGACATTATACGCCGCTAGTAAGCGGAGGTTATTTATTAAAAACATATACCGCGAATATTTCACTACAAAGTGAAATTGGTATTATTTATATACTTGGAGTTGATTTTCCCGCATTATATAGCGGATGAGACCCTATTGCGCCGCATAATAGAGGATAATATTTTATAAATCCTATATACCGCGATATTCCGTATTGGAACGGAATTGGTATTGTGCTAACATCTTTGGATGCAGGGAAACAGGTTTGAGGGATCCAACTGGATTCCTCACCAGTATTTATTTGATTATAGATATTGTGATGTTTGTTGATTATCATATCGATATATGATATTTGGATGTCGTGATTGACTATTTGGTGCTGTTGCATCATCGGATCCATTTTTGAAGTTTTAAAATAATGATTTTGATTTTAAAAAGAATTTAAAAGTGATTTTTGAAAGTATACGTTTTATTAAATTTTGAATTGTTAAAATAAATAAACATTATAATTTTATTGTTATAAAAGTTATATTTTTGGAAAATAGTACTTGAGTATGATTTTGGAGTTATATAAGTTTTAAATAACGTTTTGTAAATTATTAAAAGGATTGGTTTATTTAAATTGAGATTTTTGAATCATTATAAATAGTTTATATAAAAGATTTCTAAGATTAATATTCATAAATAAAAAAAATATAAGAATTACAAAACGAGTTTTTATACGTGTTAAAATGAAGTATTAATGGATTTCACAAGTGAATAAAATTTATAGATTTATAAATTGTGAAATTATAAAATGAATATATTTTTGTAAAATAAAAGATTTATAAGAAATTAACTTATAAATCGGATTTTGGCATTTTAATTGAGATTTTTCGAATAAGTATAAATGGTTTATAGATGAGATTTATAAAATATATATTTTATAAATCGAAATAATGGAATTATAAAAGAAGTTATGTTAATGCTGAAAATGAGGTTATAAATGGAATTTTGTAAGTAGTAAGATTTTTAAATCTTGTAAATTGAAGTCCTTATAAAAATATAAATGGGGATTTATAAACATTGTTTTATAAATCTGAAACCGAATTATTTTGATAAGTCAATTATTTTAGATTTTTAAAGGAGATATATTCACGATTTTGGACGGCGGATAATCCTTTAAACAAAATGGGTAGAAAAATGTTGAATTTGGTTATCGAAGAATATTCACGATTTTAGGACAGTGAATAATATATTAAAGTGTTTTGGGGAAGTGATATTTTAAATAGAATTAAAACTATTTGAAGTTGTTTTAAAATGCATTAAGTGTCGAAACCATAGATTTCAACATTCACTGTTGAAATAGACGTTTTCGAGAAATAGAAAGAAATGGTGGACTATAACATTGTTGTTATAGTAAATGATTTCCAAAAGGAAATGTTTTTGTATAGTATTGGGATTTATATATCTATCTAAATTTTGAATCCCTATGCTAGTGATTTTGGGTTGTCGTAACGATGTTTTACGCAACCTCCGTTTTGACTCAAATAAATGTGTTTAAGCGCACGTTTTCTTTAAAGAATGAAATATATACTTAATTTCGATTTAAGTATATTGAATATTTTCCAAGTGTTGAAAATAAATAGATTTGTGAATTACTTATTATTAAATAAGTATGGAAATGTTTTTCAATATGAAGTGAATATTTTAAGATTTTATCTTTTAAAGATAAATTGAAAATGAATATTAGAAATCGATTTGGAAATCGTATATTCATAGATATTTTGGGAATTGTAAATCCACTATGGAATTTATAAAAGAAAAGGAAATTTGTTTAAAAATAAACGTTGATTTATTTTTGAAGTGTGGGAATAAATTTACGGATTTGAACCGTAAATATAAAGTAAATCGTTCAGGACTTATTTAATTGGTTTAAATGAACCATGTTGAAATGAAAGTATTTCCGCGTAAGGAAAATGTTTGAAATTTGTTTTCAAAAGTGGTAAAGGTGAAAAGTGATTTGAAATAAGTTTGGAAATTATATATCTAGTAAAGATATTTTGGAAAATAAATAATTTGGAAAATTATTTGGAATCTGGTGATATTGAGCATACCTATTAATAGTTAAATAACCGACTATCAATATTTACCTTTAAATAGGTATTTGTTGTGATTTTCTTGAATTTGAATGCCACACTTATTTTCAAAATAAGCTCACTATTCGGGTTAGCCGGGAAAGGACCTTGGGGTCATATAACCCATTCCGAATATGTGATACGTCGTTATGGATTGCATTTGATGACCAGTGTTGAAGACCGGATATTTATGAAAACGGAAGGATTACCATTGAATGTTTCTACATCGGCTGATCCCCGATATAGAAATTTATTACCCTTTGTGATGGAAAGTCCGGTCGTGATTAGTGAATATCCGGATTGCAAGGACTTCTTTGTAAGTGCCTTCGGTTCCGTTCGATCCTGGAACGGACTTGTATGGATGTGTGTGTGACGTTACAATTTGAGATGTAAAGCTGGTTTCTATCAAATATATTTCTGTTGGTGGCGGAGAATTTATTCTCTTAGCTTAACACCCTTAGAGGTTATGTAATTGATGGTTACTAGCGATACATTCCCAAATTGGTAATGTGGCATACGAAGTGCTGTTGAGCATATATGATCAAAGCACAGCTTTTGTATAAAGCGTGGCTTTGTGGACGAGACTTGCTCGGACCTCACACCCCGAAAATGGTCAAAACAGGAAGGATGCAGCAAGGTTATTAGGGGGTAGCGCCCCTTTAGTGTATGTCATTCCTTTTGGATAGAGGTGGTATCATGGTATGGAGCCCAGATACTTAACCTATGTTGTTGCTGCAAATTTATTGCTTTGTGGTTGTTGGAAATCGAGGATCCTCAGATATAGATCGGTTACGATCGGAGAATGACATATTCGTGTCAGTAGTTACCTAGTTTGAAAGGTAACCTGGCCTTGTATTGGCAGAGATCCGGTTAGGTTCTCGGGTCGTCTCTCCAAAGGCGTACCCATGTGGCAATGGGAAGTTCCTTGGCCTGACCATTTGTTGGAAATCCAAAGAAACAATACGAACCCTGTACGGTTTTAGTTGTATAACCTGCCATGGAATGTGGCGGTAACCTGCTATTGAACATGGTAGCTATAGTAGGCATAAGTGCGAAATGCCTATGCTGGCTAAGATTTATATCTTTACTTCCGAAATGATTTTTCCTACACTATGCACTAGTTATAATGTCAAATGTTTCTTTTTAATGCGTATCAAGCATCTTTGACTATCATAAGGAGAAATCTCCTCCGATTCTGGGTTTGCATTGTGTGTGTGTGTGGGAGGCCTTATGGTAGTCTCATTTTCTAAAAAACATTGCAGATCCATTTTAAAATTATCCTGTTCTTTGTTTTAAAGATAAACTATTTTAGTTCTCACACCAGTCACATGACTGACTCGGAGTTTATTGTTTTCCTTCCTAAACTCTGGGTGCCCACCAATTTCCACATGGGCAGTCTAGAGTTAGGTTATCAGGATATTCTGGAATTCAGGAGTTGCTGGGGGCAAGCTGGATGGCATGGCGTATTACTAGTATATTGTATTTCTTTTCCGCTGTTTGTTGTTGTTTGTTGTTGTGCACTCTAATGATGTAATGTAATAATGTGATGTAATGTAATAACTGATATAGTTCTTTGTTTAAAGATTATTCGTTTATCTATTATATGTTGTTCCGCTGCGATTGTGAGATTCTGATATTGTTTTCTGTTTCTTCTTCTTTTTTTCTCTCTTCTTCTATCTTTTTCTTCTTCTTTAACCCTAACAGTACGGTTTTCCGGCATTCGATTGTTCGGCACTTGATACAGTGGAAGTATTGATGTCGGTTTTCGAGTGACGAAAAATCTCGACGTTACATTTGGTATCAGAGCATATGTTAAGCGACAACCATGGCTCTGTTGGGTATTACTCATTAGAGATAGAGTCAGCAGTACTCTAGAATGAGTGTGAGTGTAATAATAGATATGAGCTTGTATTTGTTAGTGAATATAAAATTATTTTATATTGTGATGATTGGTTTGTTGAGTGGTATATGGATTCTGGTCAGTATAGTCCACACAACTCTATCGATAGGGATCTTTAAACACCTGTATAGAAAAAATCTGGCACGATATTGTTTTAAATTGGGTAAATGAAATAATTTTACCTTGATTATATTTTATATATAAAGGAATAATTTTTCAGAATTATTAATGTTTATATGAATTGACTGTTTGGTTGCTGAATAAGTTAAATAAAAACAATAGCTGTAAAAGAATGAATTGTATAAGCAAATGAATTATAAGTATGAAGTTATAATTAAAATGATTTACAATTGGGAAATAATCTTATATACAGAAGTGAAATTATATAAGTAAAAGATTTATAAATGTGAATTATAATCTAAAAACAAAATTCCAGAGAAGTGTTTTGAAAGGATTTGATATTTTGGAAAATTATTTTGGAAAAATCAAAGCTCTAAACTCTTTTCAGTCATTGGAAAATAATTCCGATGATGATCGCGACATCATTGGTGTTCATTTTCGGGTTTCCAAAAGAGGGATTGCTGCCAGATTATTTTAAATGGAAGTTGTTTGGAAAATTTGGATTTGGTTTTGGAAATTCAAAAAGATAATTTGAATTGGTTTCAAAAATGGTTTTGAAAGGTTGAAAATACTTTGGAATCCTATATAATTTTTTTTATGGGAATGATAAATGAGTTGATAACTTATTCAATTTGAATTTTGATAGAATAAATTTAACTTAAAGGATGGAGTTAAATTAAAGTAAGTATAAGTAAATCAATAAAATCCAAGCGGTAATTGTAGAATATAAGTTGTATAACTTATAAAATGATGAATATAAGTGAAATAAGTTTTGAACTTATAATATGAGTTAATAAATTTAGCTTTGGTAAAAAGTTAAATAGAACTGGAATTGGAATCTGAATTGGATTTATATGTGGAATATAACTTAAGTGAAGTTGAATGAAGTTGATTTTGGTATCGAAGTAAAATAATCAAGTGAATTAAATGAATATGAACTTGAGTTATATAAATGAAATTCAACATTATACTGTTAAAGGAATTAGCAATTGAATTGATAAATGGATGGAATATTAATCAATCGAATGTAAAATAAATTGATATGAGATAATGATGTAAGTGTAAATTCATTAAAAGCTAATGAAGTTGAGAAGTTGAATAATTGAATGAAAATTAATTTAATATGAACCAATTGGAATTAAAAGTGTTGGACCAAATTGAATGTAAATTGAATAATTTGGTTATGTTGAATATACATTGGTTGTTATATGGTTATTAATTGATTGTATATAATTCATTAAGTGTTAAATGAAAATGAATTAAGGAAAACTGAAAGCTATAAATCAAATTGGAAGTTAAGTGAATTTGATTGGAATGTGGAAGTAAACCAACTTGAATATAAATTTAGTGAATGCAAACTAATTGAAATTGAATATGAATAAGTGAATGTTGATAAAATCCAATGTTAACAAATCAAATGTGATTAAATTGAAAACCAATTCATTGAATATTAATGAGAAGTGAATATATATTGACTTGATATGGATTTGTTGGATGATAGTTGTTTGGTGCTTGCATTTGTTGCTTTTGTTGCTTTTGCTATGTTGGCACATGTAGTTGTTATGTTGCTATATGTTGTATATTGATATTATTTTCATATATACATGTTTCTCATTGGTTTGTTGAGTGTTTAGTAGGTGCGGATTGCGCTTGCTTCGCATTTGGAGCTCGCTTTCGCGCTATATTAGCCGTATATGCTCACTAATAATATATAAGGTACATATCTCGGATTAAATATCGTACTTTTACACTTTTTTCCTTGCGGGATGCCTCATCACTTGATGAGATGTATATTTGTGATATATATACTGTCATTTTTTTCGGATCGAGCCGTGCAAAGGAGACTCTGGCGAATTTTTTCCGAAAATTTAAGGCGTAGAATATTTTTGAGAAAATTTGGAAATTTTTAAAAACTAAGTATGAATTGGGAAACTTAGTAAAGAATTTGAAAGAAGTTTAACTATGAATTTTGAAAAAGTTAAACACTTAAGAGATTTGAAAAAAAATCCAATTTGAATGGTTTGTTTTGGAAAGTTAATGGATTCTATAACTTTTTCTTACTTGGTAATTTCGAGGTCGAAATTCTTTTAAGGGGGGAAGTTTGTAACGACCCAGAATTTCTGTCAATTAAAAATTGTATATTTAATTGATTTTAAATATTAATGAGTGGGATTTATAGGTCGAATAAATTTTATTTCAAATATCTGGATTTAATTGGATAATTAAATCGATTATTTAATAGTTGAAATTATAGAAATAATTGGAAATTGGGTTAAATATAATTAAAAATGATTTGTAAAATTTTATTATATCATATCGGAGTTAGAATGATGTTATAGAACTTTTAAAATCGAACTAAAAGTTAATTTGTGAAAATTGAATATTTTAATATTTAATTGACGAGTTAAAATAGCCATTTTTCAAACAGTGTCAGATTTCGACGAAACCAGTTTCATCGAATCCGTAATGTTATATTATTGTAAGGTTTCGAATTTCAAGTCAATCAGATTTACCGTTTGTCCGGGGCAAGCAAAACGCCTGGAAAATTAGCTTAATCGGTTTAATTTAAAATTGATCGTTTATTGCCATAACTCGCACAGATGATCAAATTAGCTTCTGAAACCTATTCCATTGCGTTCGGAACGCGGGGTAAACCTTAGGAACGCCAACCGGCACGCTTCTTTTGGAGTTCGGAAATTTTTGGATGAATAGTGTTTGGCAATTTTTTATAAAAGGACCTATATTTTGCCATTTTTCACAAGTCAAAACGAGCCTAGGGTTTTAAAGCCAGCCGCCGCTTGTTTATAATCAATGGCTGGCATCTCAATCTTTTCTTCCTCAATTTCTGGCCAATCCACTAATAATTAACCAAATCTTCCAACTGCAACATTATAGAGCTCGACAAGATCTTTAAATCCATACAGATGAACCACTGTAAAACGCAACATGGTAGAAGGAAATTGCTCGCGTTCTAGGCGGGTTCGAGCTCGTTTTCTTCGTGTATGGGCAACCGAGTTTGACCATGGTCGCGGCGGAGGTAGAGCGTGGGGTGGGCTACGCAGCGAAGTTGCTCGATCGTCCTATAGCTGGTCAGGTTGGGTCGCGTGATTAGCGTTTTTGGGGCGGCTTGGGTTCATTTTTGGTCGCGCGATGCCTGGAAGCTTTCGTGTGGGGAAGATGAAGTGAGGAGCGGCTCTGATCTATGGCTTGTGATTGTGCGGCCGAGATTAATTGAAGGTTAAAATAAATGAAGAAATTGTAAATTAATTATATAATAATTTGTGTAATCTTTAAAATAGTATAACTTTGTGATACGAGGTCGGATTTTTTGACGAAACAAATTGCACCAGGTTCGTTTTGACGAGCACTACGCAATGGAGCTAGTTTTGAGTCGTTTGGAGCTAGTTTGAATTTCGGGTAAAATTAAACGCACGTTTAATTTTATTCGAAATAAAACGCGAAAACTGAATTGAAAGCAAGGTGAGAACTTCTCACTCAATCGAATTGTTTCGATTTATATTTTAAATAGCTAGATTTAAAATTGTTGATTGTATGCCTGAATGATAAATTATTATCTATTGATTGTTAAAATAGACATTATACGCCGTTAGTAAGCGGAGGTTATTTATTAAAAACGTATACCGCGAATATTTCACTGCAAGTGAAATTGATATTATTTATGTACTTGGAGTTGATTTTCCCGCATTATATAGCCGATGAGACCCTATTGCGCCGCATAATAGCGGATAATATTTTGTAAATCCTATATACCGCGATATTCCGCATTGGATTGGTATGGTGCTAACATCTTTGGATGCAGGGAAACAGGTTGGAGGGATCCAACTAGATTCCTCACCAGTATTATTTGATTATAGATATTGTGATGTTTGTTGATTATCATATCGATATATGATATTTGGATGTCGTGATTGACTATTTGGTGTTGTTGCATCATCAGATCCATTTTTGAAGTTTTAAAATAATGATTTTGATTTTGAAAACAATTTTAAAGTGATTTATGAAAGTATACGTTTTATTAAATTTTGAATTGTTAAAATAAATAAACATTATAATTTTATTGTTATAAAAGTTATATTTTTGGAAAATAGTACTTAAGTATGGTTCTGGAGTTATATAAGTTTTAAATAACGTTTTGTAAATTATTAAAAGGATTGGTTTATTTAAATTGAGATTTTTGAATCATTATAGACGGTTTATATAAAAGATTTCTAAGATTAATATTCATAAATAAAAAGAATTACATAGGAATTATAAAACGACTTTTTATTAGTGTTAAAATGAAGTATAAATGGATTTCACAAGTGAATAAAATTTATAGATTTATAAATTGTGAAATTATAAAATGAATAGATTTTTGTAAAATAAAAGATTTATAAGAAATTAACTTATAAATCGGATTTTGGCATTTTAATTGAGATTTTCGAATAAGTATAAATGGTTTATAGATGAGATTTATAAAATATATATTTTATAAATCGAAATAATGGAATTATACTGGAAGTTCTGTTAATGCTGAAAATGAGGTTATAAATGGAATTTTATAAGTAGTAAGATTTTTAAATCTTGTAAATTGAAGTCCTTATAAAAATATCAATGGAGATTTACAAACATTGTTTTATAAATCCGAAACCGACTTATTTTGATAAGTCAATTATTTTAGATTTTTAAAGGAGATATATTCACAATTTTGGACGGCGGATAATCCTTTAAACAAAATGTGTAGAAAAATGTTGAATTTGTTTAACGAAGAATATTCACGATTTTAGGATAGTGAATAATATATTAAAGTGTTTTGGGGAAGTGATATTTTAAATAGAATTAAAACGATTTGAAGTTGTTTTAAAATGCATTAAGTGTCGAAACCATAGATTTCAACATTCATTGTTGAAATAGACATTTTCGAGAAATAGAAGGAAATGGTGGACTATAACACTGTTGTTATAGTAAATGATTTCCAAAAGGAAATGTTTTTGTATAGTATTGGGATTTATATATCTATCTAAATTTCGAATCCCTATACTGGTGATTTTGGGTTGTCGTAACGATGTTTTACGCAACATTCGTTTTGACTCAAATAAATGTGTTTAAGCGCACGTTTTCTTTAAAGAATGAAATATATACTTAATTTCGATTTAAGTATATTGAATATTTTCCAAGTGTTGAAAATAAATAGATTTGTGAATTACTTATTATTAAATAAGTATGGAAATGTTTTTCAATATGAAGTGAATATTTTAAGATTTTATCTTTTAAAGATAAATTGAAAATGAATATTAGAAATCGATTTGGAAATCGTATATTCATAGATATTTTGGGAATTTAAATCCACTATGGAATTTATAAAAGAAAGGGAAATTTGTTTAAAATAAACGTTGATTTATTTTAAAGTGTGGGAATAAATTTACGGATTTCAAACGTAAATGTAAAGTAAATCATTCAGGATTTATTTAATTGGTTTAAATGAACCATGTTGAAATGAAAGTATTTACGCGTAAGAAAAATGTTTGAAATTTGTTTTCAAAAGTGGTAAAGGTGAAAAGTGATTTGAAAATTGTTTTCAAATGGTGAAAGTATGGAAATTATATATCTAGTAAAGATATTTTGGAAAATAAATTATTTGGAAAATTGTTTGGAATCTGGTGATGTTGAGCATACCTATTGATAGTTAAATAACCGACTATCAATATTTACCTTTAAATAGGTATTTGTTGTGATTTGCTTGAATTTGAATGCCACACTTATTTTTAAAATAAGCGCTCACTATTCGGGTTAGCCGAGAAAGGACCTTGGGGTCGTATAACCCATTCCGAATATGTGATACGTCGTTATGGATTGCATTTGATGACCGGTGTTGAAGATTGGATATTTATGAAAACGGAAGGATTACCGTTGAATGTTTCTGCATCGGCTGATCCCCGATATAGAAATTTATTACCCTTTGTGATGGGAAGTCTGGTCGTGATTAGTGAATATCCGGATTGCAAGGACTTCTTTGTAAGTGCCTTCGGTTCCGTTCGATCCTGGAACGGACCTTTATGGATGTGTGTCTGACATTAAAATTTAAGATGTAAAGCTGGTTTCTATCAAATATATTTCCGTTGGTGGCGAAGAATTTATTCTCTTAGCTTAACACCCTTAGAGGTTATGTAATTGATGGTTACTAGTGATACATTCCCAAATTGGTAATGTGGCATACAAAGTGCTGTTGAGCATATATGATCAAAGCACAGCTTTTGTATAAAGCGTGGCTTTGTGGACGAGATTACTCGGACCTCACACCTCGGAAATGGTCAAAACAGGAAGGATGCAGCAAGGTTATTAAGGGGAAGCGCCCTTTTAGTGTATGTCATTCCATCTGGATAGAGGTGGTATCATGGTATGGAGCCCAGATACTTAACCTATGTTGTTGCTACAAATTTATTGCTTTGTGGTTGTTGGAAATCGAGGATCCTAGGATATAGATCGGTTACGATCGGGGAATGACATATTCGTGTCAGTAGTTACCTAGTTTGAAAGGTAAGCCGGCCTTGTGTTGGCAGAGATCCGGTTAGGTTCTTGGATCGTCTTTCCAGAGGCGTACCCATGTGGCAATGGGAAGTTCCTTGGCCTGACCATTTGTTGGAAATCCAAAGAAACAATACGAACCCTATACGGTTTTAGTTGTATAACCTGCCATGGAATGTGGCGGTAACCTGCTATTGAACATGGTAGCTATAGTAGGCATAAGTGCGAAATGCCTATGCTGGCTAAGATTTATCTTTACTTTCGAAATGATTTTGCCTACACTATGCACTAGTAATAGTATCAAATGTTTCTTTGCGTATCAAGCATCTTTGACTATCATAAGGAGAAATCTCCTCCGATTCTGCGTTTACATTGTGTGTGTGTGCGGGAGGCCTTATGGTAGTCTCATTTTCTAAAAAATATTGTGGATCTATTTTAAAATTATCATGTTCTTTGTTTTAAAGATAAACTGTTTTAGTTCTCACACCAGTCACATGACTGATTCGGAGTTTATTGTTTTCCTTCCTAAACTTTGGGTGCCCACCAATTTCCACACGGGCAGTCTAGAGTTAGGTTATCAAGATATTCTGTAATTCAAGAGTTGCTGGAGGCAAGCTGGATGGCATGGCGTATTACTAGTATATAGTATTTCTTTTCCGCTGTTTGTTGTTGTTTGTTGTTGTACACTCTGATGATGTAATGTAATAATGTGATGTGATGTAATAACTGATATAGTTCTTTGTTTAAAGATTATTCATTTATCTATTATATGTTGTTTCTCCGCGATTGTGAGATTCTGATATTGTTTTCTGTTTCTTCTTCTTTTTTCTCTCTTCTTCTACCTTTTTTTCTTCTTTAACGCTAACGGTACGGTTTTCCGGCATTCGATTGTTCGGCAGTTGATACAGTGGACGTATTGATGTCGGTTTTCGAGCGACGAAAAATCGGACGTTATAATTAATTATTTTAAGTTGAAATTTATATGGTTTAATATAATTGTTTTATCTTGTCTTTCAATTTATTTTTCTTTCTGGTTGTTTCTATTCTTCTACCTCCTTCTTTTTCGGGACGAAAAGTTTTGGGTAGGGGAGAGTGTAACGACCCATAAATTTTAACTGTTTTAATAACGTAATTTAGCTGAAATTTTGTAAAATTTTAAATAAGTGAATTTGAAAATAAAAATTGATATTTGGAATATGTCTACTTAATATAGCAAATGGTAAATTTTTCATCAGAAAATATGGAAGTTTATTTTCTTGTGTAAATTTATATAATATAAATCAGTTAATATTTGATGATGGTAAAAAAATTCTAAAATCTGTATATTTTTATATAATAAATTTTTAAATCATCTTTTGAGTGAGACGTCATATTTCATTTTATCAAATCTGAACTGCTATTACTCCACTTATCTTATTTTTGGCATTATAGCAGCATTTTTGGTACCAAATATCGACTTTTAATAGGATAATCGTATCATTGATCTGTATACCATTTTGATTGTCTCGTCATGCTGATCTTCACAGTATATTCGTTTGTATGTTTCGGTTTCCAGTACGCAGCGAAGTCGGTAAACGGTTAACTTTATCGGTAACCGTTTTGGATTCTTTTCGTTTCTTATATATATTATGCTACCTCAGTTACAAAAATGAATATTTGACTTTCCTTATTCCAACCTGTGCATTATTGGTTTGTCCATTCGCTTTCTAGTCTTATTCCTTCCTAGACATTTTCGGCAGTTCATTTTGAATGATAATAAAAGAAAGTTAGGCAACCAAAGCTCCTCTCCTCTTAATTTTTCTAGTTCTACTGCCTTGTCAATCCAGCTTTCTTCATTTTTCCTCACGCACGCCCGACTCAGTACCATTGCTCGGCCTTAACAACCACCCGTTTCCCCTCCTTTTGCCCAGCACGCAGGCCGAAGCCCAGCTCCAATCGAACTCACCTCCGCCTATCTTCACCGAACGCATGCCAACATTTACAGCCATCTTTATCTTCCTTCCTCCGGCCTTTCATGCAAGCACAACACCCAAGCCGAACTCCTAACCACCACTCGAACCCGAGCTTAGGCCGTACTATCCAGCAAACTCAAGTTTCTTTTTTATATATAGTAGGTATTATATATATATAATTGCAATACTTTACATACTAGTTAATATATTAAGGTTACATATACATATAGTTTGGTCAGTGAGGATTTTATGAATGTCAGCATGTATTGAATATGTATTTGAAGTTATATTTAGTTTAAATAAATTATAAATATAAATATATATGAGTTAAGCTAAGTGATGCTGTTAAATATGCAATACCAAACCAACCTCGGTGTTGATATTTTTATAATAAGTTTGTACAAGTTATAATTGCTAACGTATATACTATTAGCGTGCATGTGTGTGTGTATATATATATTAGCATTTTTACTTGTCCGTTACAGTTATATATATGCTTTATCGTGTTATAAATGTATATGTATGATATAAAAGTTTGTTTTATTTATTCATATAGAATCAAGTTATATGTAAGCATATATATGCCAGTTTAATATATGTTAGTTTACAATAGTTTACTTTATAATACAAGCGGCAGGCTTCTTGTATATATATTTATAATATGTTTAAAAGTGTTAAAAAATATATGATCTCTATATATTAATGCTGTATGTACTATGTGTTAGTTATATATAATATGTAAGTTTATGTTAATTATATAATACATTTTGTTTACATATGATGTTTATAATGTATGTTATGGTAGTTACAAGTTCATATAGGTTATTTGCAACCAATTTGTTGCTTATATAACAAATAGGTTTATTTACGATCTATGAGTTCCAATATATTATAATGAGTTAAGTTACATTGATTTTGTAATTTTGATTTTTATAAGTATGTAAGTTTATAGATACGTTTATATATTAGTCTACATATAAGTATTTATGAGTTGATTTCAAATATATATGGAAATTTTATTTTATGTGTTTGAAATAAATATTGATTTGAGATATATGTATTGAAATTGAATTTGAAACATATATATATATATATATACTCTCTATATATATCTAGCTGATTCTAATTTGTTCTCATCGATTTTCATTTATCACCTCCGTTCGTCGAATTCGTGCCAATCTCGCTTTGCTTTGGGATTCGTGCTTGGACTCGTAACTCATCTCATTTCATTGTCGAATATCTCTAGCCTCAAAAGGTGAGCAATCACTCACGATTAACATTCTTATGTTTATTAAATTTGATTTCAATTGAAACGATAATTGAAATATGCTGCTGTAACGACCCACTATTTTGGACCATTCAAATTGACAATAATCCACATATGTCAGACTTGAATAATTCAAAATAATAGATTGTAATATAATTTGGAGCAAATAAAATCATCACAGAATCACAGACACAGAAATATCAGAATACCTCATAGCGGAAATTAAAATACCATAGTAGTTCATGAAGCTACTATAACAAAGTCTCAAAACAAATACATAATATTAGTCTGAAAACAAATACAATAGAAATCCCAATACATAGAAGTTCCTTAATACAAGAGCTGAAATAGAATAATTGAAACTGAAATAGATAGATAACTATATAAGAAGAATCTCCAGCGATTCCTAGCTCCAGAAAGAGGAATCCAAAGCTGTGAATACTCAAGCTGACCCGAGCATAAAGAAAAACATAAAACACTCTAGTCAGGACATACGTACTTATACAATATAAACTAACTCAAGTGAACTGCAGTAAAGTACAAGTAACTTGAAGGATGCTTGGGACCGCCCATCCTCTAAGGATCCGTTAAACTATTTACTATGTAGTAATATTACGCTATTATAATAATGTCTACAGTAAAATAAACTTACTTTAAATAGCGTTAAGGAGTGACCTAATATTCCTCTTAACACGTAATAGTGCCAATAGTCTATACAGTACCTGCATATCTCCTGAATGGGAGACTATGAGAAGATACTCCATAGGTACGACACAAATCAAACTCGTAGTAAGGCTCGCTATGGTAGGTGACACGGAACATAAGGCAATGCCAGGGTAGATATACCAATTACGCACATGGACTGGCGGTAACATAACAGCCACTACGTCCACCTTGGAACACACTCCCAAGTCAAAGGTGCGCACCAAATCAGTCACAAGGTAATAGAATGGTATCGAAGAAATGTGTCCGACCAGAGGTGCTACCCCTTTTGGCCCGAGATCGCTCCTGTTTTAGCCACCTTGAGCTAACTCACGAGAGTCGGGTCCACGTTCATATCATAATAGGATCGTCGCCACCATCCTACTTCATTCTAGAATCTCCACCATGTACACAGTTGTTAAAGTGGTTTTCAATATCGACAGAGAGTATGTCCATATCCGATCCTGATCTCTTTATGTGATGACCCGCAAATCCATACCCTTTGAATCAAAAATAATC
This sequence comes from Allium cepa, assembly GCA_030765085.1. Classification (NCBI taxonomy): domain Eukaryota; kingdom Viridiplantae; phylum Streptophyta; class Magnoliopsida; order Asparagales; family Amaryllidaceae; genus Allium; species Allium cepa. The sequence goes on along the minus strand of CM060928.1, from coordinate 407,484,796 downwards.
CACACATGTCCGACCCAAAAAGCACAGACTGACGGAAAGCCAAGAGAAAGAAAAGAAGAGTGAAGAAGAGAAGAGAAGAATGAGAGAAGATAGAACCAAACAGAACAATACAGAATCTCACATCGCAGCGGAAAACATATAATATCGTATCAATGATCTTTACAAAATGGAAACTGTATATATATACACATCAATCAGAGTTCAACAATCAATCAAAAGTTATTAGCTTGAAGAGTTATAATAACCTGTCCTCACAATTGTCGATAATTTAAACAGCTAAGCACAGCGGATAATCAATAATCAAAACAGATACGCATATACGAAAACGAAGATCTCCAGCTCTCCTGCTGAAGCTCCAAAAGCGTCAAATCTGAACCTATATATACTTGAACTAACCCGAGCATTAAAAGGGAAGAACGCTCGGATCAGTTTGGTAAACCAGCGTGAGAAACACACTCAACTGAATTTATTAAATTACCAAAACTTTTCCTTTATCAAAACAAAAGTATCTCGTAAGACAAGTCTACTCATAAACACGGACATGTTTTTAGCTTACGATAACTAAAACATATCATATCAAATCCTCTTATATTATAGTAGTGTCTACTATATACAAATAATATAAATCTTAACCGATATTGTTACCATTATTAAATTCCAGCATACTAGGATCTACAAATAAAATGGCAAGTACGTAGTGGAGTTTGGATTTCCATACAAATAATCAGGTGAAGGGACTACCTTTCTGCAGTACATCTCTAGAAGAATGCACTGAGGACCATCACAAAGAATCCTCTACCAACACAAGATCGGCCTACCTCTATAACTAGATGGTACCGAATATAACATCCTTCGATCGTTACCGACCTTTACCGAGGGCCCTCTAGCATACAAACCACAATAATCAGATACACGATGTCATAGCGTGCAAAGATATATCTAGAAGAGGATGATCGTACCCTAATGGGAATGAGCCACTTAGCCCTGCTGCATCTAACCCTCTTTTGGTCATTTTCGGTTGATGAGGCCTAACGAGGTAACGCTTACCTTTCACAAAGAACAATCACATCACTTAGAATGCCACACGGCCATTTCCGTTTACTACTAATTGCCTTTCACAAAAATACAACGCTTAAGCTCATACGTCTCAAGGAGGGTGTTAAGCTAAGAGAAGTTGCCTTCTCTGCCACCACTAATGTACGCTTGTAAAAACTAATGTACGTGATCTATAGAAATGCAATGTCAGACAAACATCCATACAAGTTGTCCAGGGGACAAACCGAAGTTACTTTCCTACAACATCCTGTCGGGAAATCCCTAGGATTAGTAGCGAATGGTCCTCGCATTGGATATTTCATAATGAAGAGCCCAGTGCTACCGGATGTATATTGGGATTTTAACTCCAAACGATCAACAAGCAGTCCCCCACTATGAAAATCCATAATATCAATATCATCACAAGCAACCTGCACAATCGTCGCATATACGTTGGTTCGAAGTGGTTTTCAGATAAATCTGATCCCCATCTCTTCGCACCAACAACGCAAAAGCGTTTCTCAACTTCACACATAAACTAGGTCTCATAGACTTATCACGTCTCCAACTTTCAACTTGCTATCCTTTGGGCCAAGAAGGAAGCTCGACAGGTTGGAGTGATACTCTGCACTATACGAATCAACATCCTCAACACAAACGATAATCAAGCCTACACAAAAGGCTACGTACTAAGTGTACGACTAAATAGTTCCTACATCAAGTTGAGGAACTAAAATTTTGGCCAAGTCTAATAGTCGGTTATTTAACTATCAAAACAAACAAACAAATATTTAGCATCATATACAATCACTGGGCCCTTTTAATTAATCTTTTATAAATTAAATTACTTGCCAAATATTCACTTCAAACTATCTTTAAAAATATATATTCTCAAAATCATTTCAACATTGGAAAACATTTCCAAATACTTATTTAATAATAGTAATTCATAATTCAATTTATTTTCAATACTTAGAAAATATTACATATACTTAAATCACGATTGAGTATATATTTTATTCATTAAGGAAAACATTCTCTTTAAGCACATTTATTTGGGTCAAAATGAATGTTGCATAAAACATCGTTACGACAACCCAAAATCAATAGTATAGGGATTCGAAAATATGATAGATATATAAACCCTAATACTATACAAAAACATTTCCTTTCGAAAATCATTTACCATAACAAAAGTGTTATAGTCCATCATTTCCTTATTTCTCGAAAACTTTTATTTCAACAATGAATATTGAAATATATGGTTTCGATCCTTAACACATTTTAAAACATCTTTTAATCATTTTATTTCATTTAAAATATCACTTCCAAAAAAAAATATTTAATTATTCACTGTCCAAAATCGTGAATATAAATCGTTTACCAAATTCAATACTTCCACACATTTTATTAAAAGAATTATCCACTGCCCAAAATCGTGGATATATTTCTTTTACCAAAGCTTGCTTCTATATATTCATCAAAGGATTATCCACTTATAAACTCCATTATAAATTCTTTTTAACACTTATAAAATTTGTTTTATAATTCCATTATTTCGATTAATAAAATTCAATTTTATAAATCTTATATATAAACCATTTATAATGAATCAAAAATCTCAATTTATACTATTTCACAAAATATTTAACTTCCTATTTCAAAAATCATATTCTTATCATATTTCCCAAAACATCATAATTTTTATAACATAAAGATTATAACATTTATTTGTTTAAAATAAATCCATTCCTTTAACACTTAAAAATTCAACGAAACGTATATTTTCAAAATCACTTTGAAAATCCTTTTTCAATTTAAAAACCATCACTTTAACATTTTTAAATTCCAAAATAGGCTCAATGCTACAATAGCACCAAATACATCAATCAAGGCATCCAAAACATCATATATCATATGATAGCAGAATATATAACAATATCTATAAACAAATCAATACTGGTGAGGAATCCAGTTCGATCCCTCCAATTCCTCCAACCTGTCACCTGCAACAAATATACATATTAGAATATGTGTACAATGTCCGCTTCAAGGCAGACGCGCGTACAAAGGGTCATCCGCTCATACATGGGAACGTATAGGGTCATCTGCTCCATTAAGCAGGTATATATCCAAATACCAACCAATATATCATATATCATCCAAAAAATCATCAATCATCGTATAATAAATCATTTCTCACTTATATAAAAAAGTATCAGTGAGTCAGAAAGAGTGAGTTGTACTCATATTGCTTGTAGTCATCGCGTTAGCGATTTATTTCCATTAAAATTAAACAAGCATTTAATTTCAACCAAAATTTTCACTAGCTCAAATAAATTGCAATCCAGGTCCATATTGTAGTGATCATCAATATGAACCCAACGCAAGTCGTTTCGTGCGAAACGGACCTTGTATGAAAAAGATATTGCATTTTAAATTTAATACGAATTAAAGAAAATTAATTTACAAATCAATTTATTTTTAAAACCTTCTTTCATTCTCAGCCGTTCGATCTCGTGCTACATCATCAGGGCCGTGCGTGATATCTTCTTCCTCTTCTAGGTTATTCGAACGCAACCTAACCCATATAGCCGCCTTCAACTACGGATTTTCGCGACTAATATGAACATCTTCATGTTGATCGAACCCCACCACTTCAAAGCTCCATCACGCCTCCACCTTCACCCGCGAGCACAACTAGCTCGGTCGCCTAGAGGCCTCAAAAAACGCATGTGAACTTTGTCCGAACGCGAGCCTTTTTCTCTTTCATCATTACGAATTGGATAATCATATCTGTATGGATTTGAAGAGCTCGAGAAGCTCTACAGTTTTTCTTTAGAAAGTTTTCAAAAATATTGAAGGGATTGGAAGATTTTGAGGAGAAAATAATCGATAAATTTTAGCCATTGAATGAAAAGTGGCGGCCAGACCTAGTTTCAATTAGGGTTTTGCAAAAGTGAAAAAGTTATGGCCTTATATAGAAAATTTTATCGACACTATTCATCCGGAAAATTTCCGAACTCGAAACGAAGCGTGCCGCCTGGCGTTTATAATGTTTTACCCCTATTTCGAATGCAATGAAATATATATATCGAGAGCCAATTCGATCGTATTTGAAAGATAGGTTTTTGAATCGAATATTTAAATTTAAAATTCACTTAAACCGATTTCTATGCGTTTTAGCTTGCCCTGGACAAACCGTAAATCCGATGGACAAGAAATTTTAATAATTTTACATTACGGATCTAATGAAACTGGTTTCGTCGAAATCTGAGACTGTATGAAAAATGGCTATTTCTACACGTCAATTAAATATTAAAATATTCAATTTTTTACAAATCAACTTTTAATTCAATTTTAAAATTTCTCTAATATCATTCTAATTCAAATAAGATTTAATTCAATCTTATAAATCATTTTAATTCATATTAAATCCAGTTTCCAATTATTCTGAAATTTCCAATATTAAATTAAAAATTTAATTATCCAATTGAATCACTATATTTCAAAATATCATTTATTTAGCTTGTAAATTTACTTGTGAATATTTAAAATTAATTAAATATACGAATTTCAAATGACTTAAATTCTGGGTTGTTACACTTTAACAACTAATCGTTATTATAACCCGTGTTTATACATTTCAAAAATGGTATTTTATACTTCAAAAATCAAATATCATTTCAAATTCAAATCTTTATCAGAATAAAGATCAAATCACTTCCAACCCATTTCAAAATTTCAAAATATCATATCCTTTCAAAACCACATTCATTTTATATTTATTTATTTACCATTCCAAATCTCCTTTCAAAATAGTTTATATTTCAAATAAAAATACTCCATTTAAACAATTAAAAAATGAATTTATTATACTTAATTATCAAATATTCAATTCCCAAAAATTTATCCTTTCCTATGTTCATTTATTCAGTTAAAAACAACAAAACATTGAAATTTTAGCTTTTCACAGCACTTAGAAAATGCTGCGGTAAGTTACATTTGAAAACAATTCAATTCAGCAAATACAGCACTTAAAAACTGCTGTAATAGTTCAGTTTTAGTTGAAAAATAGTTAAATTCAGAAAAGACAGCATTTACAAAACTGCTGTAATAGTTCAGGGTTCAAATTTAAAGATTTAATTCAATTCAGCAAAGACAGTGTTTACAAAACTGCTGCAGTAGTTTAATTGTATTCAAAATCTCATTTCAGCCAACCGCAGCACTTATCAAGTGCTACTGTAGCCCTTTAATTAGTTTCAGGTTTTAGTTTTCATTCTGCAACCACAACACTTACCAAGTGCTGTAATATCACTTGGTTATTTTGGCCATAGTTCATTTGCATCAACCACAACACTTACAAAGTGTTGTAGTATCCTTTACAACAGATTTCGAGTTAACTTTAGAAATGATAGCATTTCCGAAGTGCTATTAATTAAATTTTCAGATTTCAATGAAATTTCAGAAACAATTAAACTTCAATTTGAACCATTTTAACTTATAAAAATCATATTTTTTTCACTCAAAAATGTTCATTTAAATACCCTTTAACTTATGATTTTTATAAAGTAAATTTTATACATAAAATCAAATTATTAATAATTCACTTATTAATTTCAAGCATACAATTATTTATTCTTTGCATTTTTAAAAATTAACTTAACATTTAAGTTTTTAATTACCATTTAAAATATAAACTTAATTTTCCATTTTTTATTTACTTAACTTATACCCATTTTTAAACAAAATCTCAAATTTCAAAATTAAGTTATATTTCAAATTTCAACTTAACCATTCATTTATTTAACATATTTTAATTCATAGAAAAATCAGTAACACTTAATTAAGTCATTTTAAATTCAAATTTAAATCAAATTATCATAAATTTACACTTTAAAATTGCTTAAAAATTTCCATAAAAATATATATAAAATAACCACGGGTCTGTATAAAGTTTTCTAACCTAAGTCAAGTGATACAGATAATATATCATTTCAATCCATAATTTACAAAGAAAAGTCTGGGTTCTATCATTTCAAACCCGCAATCCCCAGTTAAATAAAATAAATAAAAATCGCTCAGGCCCATCATTTCAGCCCATAACGATTTTTCCCTATTCTAAGTCCGTTCGGGTATGTATCATTTCAACCCATAGTGATTCTATTCTACAGGAAACTTGCAGTGTGAGAACAGAATAAAATAAATAATACAGCAACATATAGCAGTATTAGGTGGTGTGACAGGTTTATAAACAAGGTTAACATCATATGATTCATATCACAGGTAGGTATAACATGATATAATAATTTCTACACATTCACTTGTTGTCAATTCAAGTATAAATGTCACGAGTGAATACTCACCTTTTCAAGCTGGGGTTAGCAAATCAAACTACACGAATAAATTCCAGAAGGCACGACACAGCACAACTTTTGATTCAAGTGAGTGGAGAGCCAAGATGTTGATCTTGTAAACAACAAATAAGACAAAACAATATACACATAAATATTCAACACAAACAATATTGAAACAAACTTGAAATAAAAAGAACAAAGAAATAGATGGCTTGACCTTGCCGTAACCATTCAAGTACTCAGCCTAGGGGTTTATATGCTTGGCCATGGCTGGACATAGGCTCGGGAATGGATCAACATGGCACGGCTAGCAAGGAGATGTGTAGAAATAGGGGTTACAACATGAAGAATACAAAGGGGCAAGTGCAATATGAAGGTTTTGGTGCACTACTTGGCTCGGCCTAGTTAATATATGGGCTCGGCCATGTCAGGTACATGTATGGTGGTGGCTGAAGCTGCGGCCAGAGGTGGTGTACTTGCTGGTGGTGGTGGCTAAGGGTGGTGGCTGAAGCAAACTATGAAGGGGAAAGGTGAAAATATGATCGGCCCGGCAATGTTTGTGGAGTTTTGCAAGGATTTGTAGTGCTAGCATCATCTAGTGGTCACTTCCAGTATTGGTCAGAGGAGGAGGAGGTCAGGCCATGGATGGTGATGGGAAGGAAGTGATGTGGTGGTCGGTTGAGGTGGTGAAGGGTTATGGCCGAGCAAGCTTAAAGAGATCAAAGGCAAAACAATAGAAATAAGAAGAAAAGTAAGAAAGAGAACACATTAACTTACAAAATATTTTCTCAAAGATATGTAGCCGTGAATTTTGAAATGGTGAGAAGTTTCTCACGTGAATGATAAACAAAATACATGGCTAAAGCATAGGGAAGTGTACGGCTAAAGCAAAAAAATGAAAAAGCAAAAGAAAATGAAAAGACAAGCTAATGAAAAGTCACCAGAAATGAAAAGTCTTTGTCCCTTTGAATTTCTAATTTCTTTTATTCAAAACAAACAAAATAAAATCAGTAAATAAAATTAAAAGACAAACAAAAAATAAAGTGAAAAATAAAATAAACAATCATTCTTAGTAAAAATAAAAAAATAAAGAAAATAGTTTATTATATTGAAACTAGAATTAAAAATTGTAAACAATATATAATAAACATTGGAAAATTACCACTACACTTTTAAAATGTTTTAAAAATAAAATATATACATAACATGTCATGTTACACATATAAACACAAATTAGAACATGATATGACAAACAAAAATATTAATTGTATAAATTAATATAAACAATTTTGTTAAATAAATCAATTTACACATAATAGTGTAAAAAGCATAACTTCCACAAATATTAATCAGATTTCAATGAAACGAAAAGAAGTATGCTAGAAATTTTATTTATTTTCATAATAAATAAAATTCAAATTTTTAAAATTTTAAATTAAAAGTCAAAGTTCGACCACATTGACCAAAAATTCACATTTTTGAAAAATATTCTATTTATTCATGTTTGGAATTATAATTCACATAAAAAACAAAATTTATATTTAGAATAACAAAATTTATTCATTTTAATAAATAAAATAAAGTTTTTAAATTAGAAATTCAATTAAAATAATCACAAAATACAGGGTTATTACAGCTGCCGTTAGTAATTTAAATTGCTATATATGATATTATCTGTATCTGTTCAACTTTGACATCTGACATCATGATATGTTATTTATATTTTATCTATTATTGATGATATATGCCTGTTATCGATTTGTTATATTATTATCATTACTATCCTCACACTGCAAGTACCCTGTTAGTATAGAATTCTCTATAGGTTGAAATGATACATACCCAAACGATTTTGTAGAATAAGAGAAAATTGTTATGCATTGAAATGATAAACCCAAACGATTTTCATTGACATTGAATTTGAGATTGCGGGTCGAAAAGATATATACCCATAGATATTTAAATTGCGGATTGAAATGATAAATATCTATATCACTTGACCATAGGATAAAAAATTATATACAGACACCGTTAGTTTATATATATGTGTGTGTGTATATATATATATATTGAAAATGATTTCCGAAGTTTTGAAAAGGAATAGATGGTTTTAATAAATATTGATTTTAAGATATTAAATATAAATGTATTTTTATAAAGGTTTAAATTTTAGATTTCTAAAATTACACGTTTTGAAAATATTATAATTATAAGTTAGTTTTGAAATTATAAATTTCAAGAATTTACTTATCATTTTACTATCTTAAAATATATAAAATAAGCTTTAATATAAAATAAATTTAGATAATAAGATTTGATTTAATAAAAGTAGATATAATTAATATATAATATGTTTAAGTATTTATTTAAATTCTTCTTTTAAAAATAGATTTTATAATGATTTTTATAAGTTAAGATTGGGAAGATAAATTTGAATTTATTTGAAATTGTATTTAATTAATAACTTTATTTAATTAAATCGATTTGAAACTTATTGAATTTGAGATTTATAAAGAATACGATTTTATAACTTGATTTTTGTGTAAGGTGATTAAATGAATATTTCAAGTTTAAATAAATTAAAAGAAATATTTAATTTATTTAAATTGTAATTTAAGGTTTTATTTAAATGATTATTGGATTGATTAAATAATTGTAAAGTTGAATTTGAATTATAAATGAATTTATCAATATTGAGTTATTATAAATGTTTGGTTATTTAGAGCTTTGAAATATATTAAAATCGAAATGGTTTAAATTGTAGTTTATATCTGTATTTGAAATTGATATAAAATGGTTATTTGAAACTTGCATTGGATTGAAATGGATGAACTGAGATTTGAGTTAAATGGGATTTTGGAATTTGAGTTAATTCGAGTTGATTTGTGAACTTTGAGAAAACTATTTTTATTATACAAAACATTTATATATATATATATATTCTATTTAATAAGTTATTTTAATATATAAAAATATTTTTAATATAAACTATTTTAACTTATACCTATTTTTATATAAACTATTTTATTTATAAACTATTTTATTGAATATATTATTATCAATATCTAAACTATTCAAGTGGGACGTTATGATTTCAAAGTTATGAATTTTAAAGTATCATGTTATCAAGTGTTATGATTTCCAAAGTGTTAAAATTTCTAAGTTTATAATTACAAAAGTGTTATAACTTTGCAAGTGTTATGATTTGGAAATGAATATTATTTTAAGTGAGAAATGATATCGTATTGATATGGTTTCAAAATGGATATGTTACTTTTGTTTTAAAGTGTGATATTTTGAAATGACCGCGGTGTTATAATAACGATCGGTTGTTAAAGAGACCGGGATCGGTTATTGTCATACTCTCTACCAATACTGAAAACCACTTTAACAACTGTGTAGGCGGTGGTGATTTCAGAACGAAGTAGGATGGTGGCGATGATCCTATATGAGGTATATACGTGGACCTGACTCCCATGAGTTAGCGTAAGGTGGCCAAAACAGGAGCAATTGACGGGCCAAGTGAGGTCATTCCTCCGATCGTGCACATTCCTGCGATACTATATTTTGACCTTGTGATTTATTTGGTGGCCACCCTTGATTTTGATTTGGGAGTGTGTTCCGAGGTGGGCAGTAGTAGCTGTTATGCATTACCACCATCCCGGAAGTGTAATTGGTATATCTATCCTGGCATTGCCTAGTTGTGCCGTGTTACCCACCTTATCGAGACCACTACGAGTTTGTTTTGTACCATACCTATGGAGTGCCCTCTGATTAGCCCAGTTTACGGGAAGTTACAGTACTGTATAGACTATGGGAATATATATAAAAATATGTTAAGGGGGATATGGGTAACGCCTTAACGCTATTCTAATAGTTTACTTTACTATAAACATATTATAATAGCGTATATTACTACATAGTAGATAGTTCCATGGACCTTAGAGGATGGTTATCTCAAACATCCTTTAAGTTACTTGTATTTCAGTTGATAATTCACTTGAGTTGGATTTACTGATATAAGAATGTTAATCCCGACTCGAGTGTTTTGTGTTTTGCTTTATGCTCGAGTCAGACTGAGTGTCACAAACATTTAAGACTCACCTTTGGAGTTGGAGCTTCGCTTGAGATCCAACTATCTATTGAGCTTTCAGTTATTCAGTTGACTCCAGTGATATTCAGATTTTGTCATTTGACTATTGTATTGAGACTTCTATGTATTTGAGACTTCTGTTGTATCTTGTTTAACTCTGTTATATATATATATATGTACACACACACATATATATATAGTAGCTTCATGAACTACTATTCTTTTATTTTTGCTGCTTATTGTTATATTACTCTATGTCTGTGATTCCGTGATTATCTTATTTACTATTTATGCTGAGTTTTGCCAAATAATAAATTAACAATCTGATATTTTGAACAATTCAAGTCCGACATGTACGGATGCAAATGATTGAAAATACCGAGATGTTACAAGCTATTACCACCCACCTCAGACACACTCCCATAATCAAAATCGAGGGATGGCCACGAAATCAATTACAAAGTCAAAATATAGTATCAAATAAATGAGTTCGATAGGAGGAATGACCTCACTTTTCTCGGTATAGCTCCTGTTTTGGCCACATCAAGCTGACTCATGAGAGTCAGGGTCACGTAAATGCCACAGACAGAATCGTTTACCAAACCATACTACTTCATTTCTGGAATCTCCACTACATACAAAGTTGTTAGAGTGGTTTTCGGTATTGGCAGAGAGTATGACAATATCCGGTCCCGATCTCTATAACAACCAAATGCTTATTTCGCACCGGATGGTTCTTTTACATTTCAAAAATAAATTTACAATTGATATCAAAATATCATATTCTCAAAACCATATCATTTTCAAATCATATTCACTTTCAAAACCATGTTCACTTCAAAAAATCTTCTTCACTTTCAAAATCATATTTATTCAAATATATCATTTCATAAAAGGTATTAGTTTCAAATTCCAACTTAAGTTGTATTCTCATCAAGGATCTAAATATAAATACTTTAGATTTATACAATCTGGAATTTTAGAAAATAGTTTAGGTAATCATAAATAGTTTTAATTAGTTTTAAAAATGTTTTAAAATAGATTTAAATTAGGTTCAATAGAAAATAGTTTAAATAGATTTAAATTTGATTTAATTAGATTTAAATAGATTTAAATTATATTAAATAGATTTAAAATAGATTAAATAAATTTAAATTAGTTTAAAATATGTAAAATAGTTTAAGTTGGATTAAATAAGTTATAATAGATTAAAATAAATCAAAATAGTTTAAATTGATTAAAATAGTTAAATAGATTAAAATAGTTTAAAATTAGTTTAAAATAGATTTCAAGGTATACCCAAACATTTCAATACTCAATGCCGATAAATTCATTTATATTTGACATTTCAACTTTGAAATTCCAAATTAAATCTTTTGAACAATTCATCCAATCAATTCAAATTTTCAAAATTTAACACTTGGATTATCAAAAATAAGTCAGTTTATATAAATCAATTTCTGTTTCAAAACACTAGTTAATTGAATTCAAAATTTAAAGATTCAAAAATCATTTAATTTAACCAATCCGGTGTCCATATATATTTTTCTACCCTAGGATCAAGTGATACAGATATTTATCATTTCAATCCGTAATTTAAATTTTTTTACGGTTATATATCATTTCAAACCGCAATCCCAAATTAAATAAAAATCCATAAAATCGCTCGAGTCTATCATTTCAACCCATAGCGATTTTCCCCTAATTTATAGATCGTTCGGTTATGTATTATTTCAACCTAAAGGGAACTTGCAGTCATAATAATATAAAATACAACATTTAGTCATCCAATATCGACAATCAAACATTCATCACAATCATCACCAATATCAATCAATAAACATCAATAAATAACTGATAATCAATAATAGGTATTAAATTGACAATTTGAATTCAATATTAAATTAAACAATGATTAAGTGCTATAAAAGTAAAATTTAACTGGGATGCCAATTTAAACTTACCAAACATCAATCAATAAATTCCTAATCACATCATAAATCAAATTTAACTAACATAAGATAGTTTAGTGATTGTGAGTGGATTAAAACACTCGCCTTTGAATTTCAAATCGATTTGAAATCCAAAATAGGGCCCAACTTTGAACAGTCTTAGAATTCAACCAAACCAGCGTCAAGATGTCCGAAATTTCGATATGATCGTAGCGGAGCAAACCGCATGCTAATCTAACCTCGTATGAACAAGTTATAGTCATTAAACGGTTGAATAATTTAAAATTTGAAATTAAATTAAACAAATTTCAATATATACCACGTCACCATCAATCCCACTCTCAACCATCAGCGCACACACATGGAGGAAACCGAACCCAACTCGCAACTTTAACCAGACTTTGACGCATCCTTGGACCACCGCACGATCACCGACCCCACCACTTCCTTGCCACGACCTCCCCCACATCACCGCCGGTACCCGCAAACGACCCTCGCCCCGAGAAACACAGCCGTCGCCGCTATTACTCGAACTCTAATTGAATTTTCGAAGCAAATCTGGCCGTCAATTCGTTAAACCAACCACTCAGATGCGCTCCACTCGCCGCTCTCCACAAACCGGTACCCTCCATTCAACGATCCGACGAAGTTGATCTTGACATGATGAACTCCCGAGATTAATTCATCGATTTCTATACAAATAGAAACTCAAATCGAAAAATAACTACAGATTTGACTTGCGCTCTTTGAGAGCTTAAAATCGATATATAATTTGATATGGTTCGGAGGAGTTTGATTTTGATTTGCAATTTGAATTTGGAATTGGTTTTGGTTTGTCTTCCATTGGAAAGGGACAAGCGGATAGAATTTTACATATAGATAAATGGAATAAGAAATAGCTAGGGTTTATAATGGGTTATATATAGGCAGATTAGAAATAGGAATGATAGACTAGATTGATTTGAAAGTTGAACGATGAACGACCTGAAAGTTTGTTCTGTCTCCGGAGCAAACATGGGTCATCCCATATATAAAAAAGATGTTTTCGGTATTTTTAAACTCAATGGAACAGATTTCAGGTCCCAATTCCATCGTATGAAGAAGTTAGCTTAAAATCAGCTTATTTGAAATTGATTTCTACACGTTTCAAGACAGTACGATCAAACGACAAGTTCGCTCACTACGAAACTTGACACCTTACAAAATTTACCATTACGGATCCGATGAAACTGGTTTCGTCGAAATCCGGGACAGTGGCCAAAATGGCTATTTTCACATTAATTAAATAAATTATTATTAAATTAAATTTATCATTTCTTATATTCAAATTAACTAACCAACCATTTTTATCATTTTTGATTTCGTAGACAATTACAATAATTTAAAACTAACGTACACATCAATTCAGTGTGAAATTATTTACTAATTACAATGTTTAATTTCGATTGTAATTAAATCCAATTAATCATAACTTTAATTTCAATAAATTGATTAAATTTGGTTTCAATCTTTTTATTCAATCAATCATTATTCCATAGACATAGTTAACATTGGTTTATATTTTATCATATTAATATGCGACAATTTCCATCTTTTATTTGTATTAACTATTATATTCCAATTATATTGAATTTTTTCAATTTTATTAAAATTTAAAATCTCAATAAGTTAATTCATCTTTGGTTTACTCCTTCATTAATTCAATTATTTCCTTGTGAATATAATTAACATTTCTATACATGTTATTACATTCAAAATTTGCAATTATTGTCTACATTTAATCACATTTGTATGTTTATTTACATTTATTTATAATTGATTAATTAAATTCATAACAAATAACAAAGGTCATCTTATCTACATTTAATCACATTTGTATGTTTACTATTTACAAAAAATTGTTATAGTTATTTTTACACAACATTCATTTCTTTCAATTTACAATTTATTACATACTATTTAAGTAATACAACATTTAAATTATCAATTGCACTTTTAATTCAATAATCTATTAATACATATATTACCATAATTTATTTACAATCTATACCAATTAACTCTTTGATCTTTTAACTAATTGGAATTACATTTAAAGCAGTTATAAATTACCTTAAGTTGATACTATCACCTTTCATTTCAGTTATATTCTTATTATTAAATCACAGATTTTTATTTCTTCTAACACTAAGTCATAAAACCTTATTAAATTTACAATTTTTAATTATCAAAAATTACGGATCATTACTGATTGCAGGGGAAAGCAAGCTGAAGACCGCTTTTCGTATGCTAGAGGGAAGTAATGCCTTTTAGACTGAAAAATGCCTCGGCATACTTTGTGGATTTGACAAGTAGAATATTTAGAGGGCAACTTAATAAGTTTGTCTTGGTGTTTATTGATGATATCTTGGTTTTCTCCGAAGGAAAGAAGGATCATGTGGACCACCGTAGGAAAGTATTAGAGATTTTGAGGAGAAACCAACTCAAAGCCAAGTTTTTAGAATGCCACTTTGGGAAAATTAAGTTAGGTTCCTTCGGCATATTGTTTCGGAGAAAGGATTGGGGGTGGACCCTGCTAAAATGGAAGCTGTTTAAGGACGTAGGTTTCGAGTAATGCATCGGAGGTTAGAAGTTTTCTAAGATTGGCAGGCTACTATTGGAAGTTCATAAGATCTTTGCACAAATAGCAGCCATTAACCCAATTGACTAAAAAGACTCTAGTCTTTGTTTGGGGTGATATGTACACCAAGGCGTTTGAGAAGCTTAAGGAGCCATTGACTTGCACACCCGTGCTCACTATTGCAGATGGAACCTAGCCGTTTACGGTTTTCATGAATGCATGTGGCACAGGGTTAGGAGCAGTTCTTATACAAGAAGTGAAGGTAATTGCCCATGCAAGTAGGCTGCTAAAAGACTATGAGAAGAGGTATCCAGTGCATGATCTAGAATTGGCAGCCATTGTTTCTTCCTTGAAGATGTAGAGGCATTACCTCTTAAGGGAAAGGTTTGAGTTATTCGCTGACCATAAATTACATAAATACATGTTTTATGAAAAAGATTTGAATCTTAGGCAGTAGAGGTGGATGGAGTATATAGCATCCTTTGACTTTGGTATTCAATATACCACTAGGAAAGGGATGTAGTCGCCGTCGCCATTAGTAGGAGACACGCTACCCTAGATGTTATATATAAATGAGGACAGTTGGAGTTTCTCTTGAATTTTATCCTCCAATTATCAACAGAACCCATCAAAGGTATTCAACCGGTTATGGAGGTTAGACCAATTTTGATGGATCTTATAGGGCACGAGTAAGTAAAAGAAAAGAAGAAGAGATTTTGGAAAAATTAAGGAAAGGATGTCATTTTACTTATGCTAAAAGATAATCAGTAAATGAGAAGGGATTTTTGAGAAGAAATGGATGTATTTCATCCTAATGATTGATGACTTGATAAGAGATGTGCTTATGGAGTGTCACCACTCAAGGATGACCATTTATCTTGGAGGAGATAATATGTACAAGGACATAAAGATAATTTTCTTTTGGAATGGAATGAAGAGGAGTGTTATCCCGCTTTTTGGCAAAGCCGCGATACCAAAAGATCGATCAGAAACGAAGGACAGTTCGCCTCAGAGGTTGATCGTACTTCCTTTCGCCATGGATATCACTGAATTTTATCCGAGTCCAGATTGAGCTACAATTGACAGGACACGGCAAGAAAGGCCACAGGAGTCAGCATTTCAAATTTCAAGTCGATCCGAGTTTGTATGCTCAAGTTATGATCGAGGCAACTTGGAGGGAACACACTGGTTTCGAACCCATAATGATGGTTGTCTTCGAATCCATCGTCACGCCACAGTTCGAAACCATCTCCTTCGAACCCTTCGAATCCCCCACGGGTTCGACTCCATTACTTTCGAACCCATCGGATCCATCCATACTCGGCTGCCTTATTTCGAATCCACCGGACATGCATTCTTCGAAACCATCCATAAGCTTCGTTCGAACCCATCCCTGAAGTCATGTTCGAACCCATCACAGAGCCATGCTTCGAACCCATCACAAAGGCCTTCTTCGAACCCATCCGTGATGCCATGTTCGAACCCATCCTGTGTTGCCTTGTTCGAACCCACTGGGTCAACCTACGTGTCTTCCATCGGTTCGAAATCACCGAGATACACGGAGTCGAAGCGGTCAACACGGAGTGAAGTCCGGATCGATTCGGAGTTTGCGCTCCACGTCACCACGAAGTCGCGTGCCATGATGGATTCGAAACCATCGTTTCGAATACAGGGGTTCGAACCAGACAGCTATGCCGAAGACCCAATTTCGAACCCATGATATCTCCTAACCTATTGATCCAAATGCCACGAAATTTTCACTAAAGCTTGTGTACATGTTGAAGAATGTCCACGCCAAATTTCACCTCGATTGGATGAATTCTTGATCGGTTCGAATGGAGTTCGAACCGATGCCAAAGTGGGCCCAAACTTCCCGAGACCGTACGCGTGGGCCCCCTCACGTGCCAGAAGTGGTCTCCCGAATTTTCAGCGAAATATCAGCAGCCTACGCCTATAAATAGAGCCCCAGGGCCAACAGAAAAGGGATCTTCTGACTCTGAGACGCCGAGACTCTGCCGGATCAAGATCTCCATCATCCTATACCATAACTTGATTGTTGATTTCGAATTTCCAGTTGTAACTTGCTGTGGATCGCTGTAACAACTTGTAATCATTGAAAGAGAATCAATAAAACATCAAAAAACTTCACAGTGGACGTAGGCAACACGCCGAACCACTATAAATCGCCTGTCTACGCATTTATTTTACTGTTGATTGGAGTTTTTGTTAGATAATATCTGTTTTGAACTTGCATTCTTGACTATTATCTCTTCAACGACTCCCGAAGAGTGTTGTGCCCAATTTTGACACAAACACTTTGGTGCTTTCACTGAGAAAACCCAGATTTTCTCCTGCTCGTTGGATCTGTCATCGATACCGGATTGAATAAATCTAAGAGAGAGATCCAGATTGTTAAATCCAACTTCCTTCCCTTCTATTCAGATTTGCATAAAGTCTAGGAAAGGAACTCAACTGTAAAGATGGTTAGCACAAGAACCACCTCGAACGCCGTCAATCAAGAAGGACAGGATAGACAGAATCCTACCCCTCTGCCTCCACCTAATCAAGATGCCGCTGGGCACTCAGAACCGTCGGGTCCGGTTACCCGACAAGAATTGCAGTTGTTACTTCAAGAGCTGACCCAGAGTCGGCGACAACTAGAAGAACAGCTACGCGCTAACGCTGAGCTAATCAACCAACTGGATCGCCAGAAACGAAAACGATCCACGAGAGATCATGCTTCCCGCTCTTCTAGCGAAAGTTCTTCATCTTCTGATTATCATAACCGACCTCCACGACCCCGGTTAGATGAGGGTCGTATGCCACCCGCTGGAAACCAACCGATATTGACCGTTGGACAAATAAGAGTTGGTCTGTCAGCCAGTTTCCAAACCGGACCCTCCTCCCGACGGGGTGCCATTCCTCACCACGCCGCTGAATACCGCACCGCCAGCGTTGCGGCTGAACCAGGGGTCGACGCTCGAGATCAGTCGGACCCGGACCGTCGTCAAAGCGGTCATACTCCTGAACCGTACGTCCCAGAGGACTATGAGCTGAGAAGGCGAGATGTGAACCGTCAGCGATACCCGGTTCAAACCCGAAGTATGGAACGTGACCATACTCCAGCGCAAATGCCGGATCTTTCAACTATGATACGTCAGATGATTCGTGAGAGTCAGGGATTCACAAACGACGATTGGGGAGTTTCCCGAAGTCACACTCCCTTTACGGACGACATTATTAATGCTGAACCCCCACGGCGATTCCGAATGCCCACTCTGCCCATGTATGAGGGAAACTCCGATCCCAATCAACATATTCTAAAATATGAATGGTCGATGACGGCTGCCAGAGCCAACGACGCTGTGAAATGTCGTTGTTTCCCCATATCCCTGGGGGGCATCGCCACCATGTGGTTCACCCGATTGCCTCCTCGATCCGTCTCCTCATTCGACCAGCTGGCCACAAAATTCGTTGAGCAATTCCGCATGCACGTCGCAAGGCCGAAAGATGTCAACACTCTATCTAGTGTCACACAAGCTCCCGGAGAGACGCTCAGACACCACTTAGAAAGATTCCATGCTGCATGTGTGGAGATTAGTAATCCAAATGATAACTCCATCCTTATGGCGTTAACTAAGGGGATCGACCCCGATTCTGAATTCGGCAATTGGCTAGCTGGAAAACCACCTGCGTCATTGGACCGTTTCCATGCCAAAGCAGCTCAATTCCTGAGACGGGAAGACGCGAAACAGTCTAGGAAGCAAACTGACGCAGGATCAAATGCGGGAGGAACCCAAAGCAATGTTGCAATAAAACAATCCGGTGAGAGCTCCGGAAAAGTTCAGTTGAACATTAAAAATAAACAAGCTCGGCGAAAAGAGAGCGTGAATCAAATTAAAAAACAAGATCAAAATCGCGGTCCGCAACGCAAAAATCCGAAGTTCGACAGTTATACTCCTTTGAATACTTCATTGGAGGACTTGTATTTACAAACCCGTAGTACAATTCAATATGAAAAACCTGCTCCGACACCGTCGTCAGAGAGACAAATCCAGACGGGAAAGTTTTGCAGGTTCCATGAAAGCTACGGGCACGATACGAACGAGTGTCGTCACTTACAGGATCTCGTTGAAAAACTGATCAGGGAAAGGAAGCTTGATCGATTTGTGCGGACACCGCAACCCAGGGAAGCAGGTCCATCAAATCAAAACAATGAACCCGATCGACCGAGGCATGAGGACTCCAATGGTCCTCGCGGGAGATTGGTGATAAACGCCATCAGTGGCGGACCGACTTTCTCAGGAGCCTGGAACGACGAGGATCTTCGTCACTGTCACACATGACAGGCTCATTCAATCTATGAATATTTTGCAATTTCATTTACATTCTGAAATTTGACTTTGTAATAAGACACTGACTTTGCCATATTTTCTCATTTCAGCAATAAAACATTATCTCTTCAAGCTAAAGCTGTGATTCATCGAATACAACATTCAACAATCACGTCACATGAAGAGCTAAGTTCCATCGAACGATGGAGTTTATTCAAATAGCGAGTGACTGCGTTACAACCGGCCACTCACTAAGTGAAACCCCAGCTCGGGGGCAAGCCAACACATCGAAGGCTGAACTGGACCAACACACGACAGTCCATTCCATAATTCGTTCCCGGAGTGCGAACGGACTCCAACTTCCCACAGCGTGAATTGGAGTATAAACATTCCATAATTCGTTCCCGGAGTGCGAACGGACTCCAACTTCCCACAACGTGAATTGGAGTATAAACATTTAACAATTCGTTCCCGGAGTGCGAACGGACTCCAAATTCCCAGAGCGCGAATTGGAGTATAAACACTTAACAATTCGTTCCCGGAGTGCGAACGGACTACAACTTCCCACAGCGTGAATTGGAGTATAAATATTTAACAATTCGTTCCCGGAGTGCGAACGGACTCCAAATTCCCACAGCGCGAATTGGAGTATAAACATTCAATAATTCGTTCCCAGAGTGCGAACGGACTCCAACTTCCCACAGCGTGAATTGGAGTATAAACATTCCCTAATTCGTTCCCGGAGTGCGAACGGACTCCAAATTCCCAGAGCGCGAATTGGAGTATAAACATTCAATAATTCGTTCCCGGAGTGCGAACGGGCTCCAAATTCCCACAGCGCGAATTGGAGTATAAACATTTGATAATTCGTTCCCACTGCGCGAACCAACCCATCAATGCGGACTCCAAATTCCCAGAGCACGAATTGGAGTATAAACATTCAATAATTCGTTCCCGGAGTGCGAACGGGCTCCAAATTCCCACAGCGCGAATTGGAGTATAAACATTTGATAATTCGTTCCCACTGCGCGAACCAACCCATCAATGCGGACTCCAAATTCCCAGAGTGTGAATTGGAGTATAAACATCAATTCGAAGTTCCCGGAGTGCGAACCGAAGCATCCATGCAAACTCCATATTCCCGAAGTGCGAGTTGGAGTATAAATGTCGATTCCGGGTTCCTGAAGTACGAACCCAAACATACATGTTTTATCCAAGCTCCCGGCGTGTGAATTGGAGCACCAACACCAAGTCAAAGTTCCCGTAGTGCGAACTAAAGCGTTAATACTAACTCCGAGTTAGTAGAGTGCAAGTTGGAATGTGAACACCATTCCCAAGTTCCCGGAGCGCGAACCATGTTACAAGCATCAATAACACTTGAACTCCTGGAATGCAAACCAGGTTATCGATCTCAAATTACTCTAAGTCCCCGGAAGGCGGACGTGTGCTCAAGACTTGCAACAAGTGCGATCAACCATCATAAATACAAATGTTGTTCCCCAAAACTGGGGGGCACGAAAGCTAAATATTACTCGCTAACCGAAGTGATACAACGCCCGAAGTTCAACTCATTCATCAATCACAGTGTGTGACCAAGATCTTCAGATTTGGAAAATGAGACGAACTCTACCTAAACAATAAAAACACCACAAGTACACCGGACCGAAAACAAGACACTGCAAGTACTTAAGCACAAATGAAACAAGAGTTGAAACAAAGAAATAAAATTTTATTTCAACTAACTTAAAACAAGGACTTACACGCAGATAAGTTCTTCCAAAAAAGAATGCCTACTAGCAGGGGCCGAACCTGCATCTATACACGACCTACTGACAAGAAACGAAGACAAGTACCTATCTACCAAAACATCTACTTAAGAAGCTGATTTATTTCTTCTTTTTCCTTCTTACTAGTGGCACATCATCAGTGTCACTAGGGATAGAGATTCTTCGTTTTGAATGTCTCCTCTCCGGCGGTGGCTCTTCGGCTGGGGGCATGATGTCAATATCCTCCTCGGAGCTTGAGTCTACATGGAGGCTACCTGCCGGAGGAGTAGGGGGAACTGGATCCGTAATGGAGGTTGAGATCGTGCCACCCGATGGTGCTACCGTAGCAGGTGCTAGTGTGACGCCCCACCTCTATACCCACGCTAGCCAAGAACACTCCGGAGTAGTGCTGTCAACTAGCACGGAGAATAAGGCTGTTGAGGAGCGACCATCCATGTAATTGCTTATCACACGGTGGCTATAAATAATCTTCGGAAACAAACATAGAAATAATCATATCACAAATCAGTCACAGATATCCATATTACAAAGGCGGAAGAAGATATGAATATATAACTAACACATGAAAGTGTACATCAGAGTAGTGGTCAGTAAGATCCACGATAATACAAAAGAATAGCAACACGTGCTATACAAAAGAATACAACTATGAGTCTATATCTCAAGTGTATACAACAAAAACTGCTAATCTAAACAGTTAGCCAAAAGTCAGAGTGATGGATCCCTGGGAAGAAGTCAAGCAGAAGCACCTGTAACATCTCGGTCTGACCCGAGTATTATTTAAGAAAATAATAAACGGGTCAGTCTAGCTATAAATATCAGATGACATGATATAACATAAAAGATATGGCATAAACATAAACATCCATAATGACATACCACTATAAGTATGTAAATAATGATCAACAGAAGATCAATCAATAAGAGATAATCAATATCACAAGAATCTTCTCAAAGATTCGGAAAGGGCATCATACCCCAAACTTGTACTCATAACAAGTCAATGACATAAATTCTAGAAATCAATGCAAGAAGTCCAGAAATCATAGAAAAGAGAAAGAGGCCTATCACATGACGGTCCGAAGACCAAGGGGAGCTACCCCACATGTGTGAATGGAATCACACAGATTAAGGTCCAGACTAACCAAAAAGCAAAAAGGTAAGTGTGAGTGGAATCACACAAGTGGTGTCTAGTCTAACCTCGTAACAAGAGACATCGCACAGTTGCTAGTCTAAATCATCAGAATGATCATCATGATCAACGAGAAGTGTCAATTACACTAAGCTAGTAAATATAGAAGTTTAGCTTCATGTCCCATAACCACTTGCTTAACTTAAATATTTGCGAACAAACTGTAAATCTTCACTAATAAAATTGTCACAAGAGGTTCAATCGAACAAGTCCAAGAATTAACCGACGAAGTGAACGCAAGCGTTTCATACCACTTGTTTTACTAAGTCGTTTAATTAGATTTCTCATCCGAGTGAGGTAAAGGTTTGTATATACTAATAGATTGGAAAACGGTTTAAGAAAAGAGCTTTGTTATTAAAAATAGAGTTGAAATTGTTTGTTAAAAGAGTTTTGATATTTACTACGAGTATTGAAACCTTTATATTATAAAGTGACAAAACACAGAAGCAATTGTAGAAACAATCAGTCACAAAAATCGCATACGGAGATGTGAATAAAATCCAAGGAAATCAGCTCAATGTTTTTTCAGATAAGATCCCCTACGGAGGGGGGGTCCAGGGGGGTGGCAACCCCCCAAGGTGGGGATGCGGGGGCAACGCCACCGCTTACGGGGTTCGACCTGCCCGGTCAGGTCGCGGGGGTCCAGGGGGCAGCGCCCCCGGCGGGGTGCGGGGCAGCGCCCCGACCAAAACGGTACGACCCAGTGAAGACAAAATGAGGTCTAACGACCTAACGACTCAAGGGTCATACGACCTAACGACTCAAGGGTCATACGACCTAACGACTCAAGGGTCATACGACCTAACGACTCAAGGGTCATACGGCCTAACGACTCAAGGGTCTTACGGCCTAACGACTCAAGGGTCTTACGGCCTAACGACTCAAGGGTCATACGGCCTAACGACTCAAGGGTCATACGACCTAACGACTCAAGGGTCTTACGACCTAACGACTCAAGGGTCATACGACCTAACGACTCAAGGGTCATACGACCTAACGACTCAAGGGTCATACGACCTAACGACTAAGGGTCAACTCGTGAACGACTCACGACTTATGAACGAACGACTTAACTCCGAACGACCTAAAAACGGCCAGAACGACCTAAGTGCAGAAAATTCAGCAAAACGCTAAAAATTGGAGTTTTTCGCCAATCCAATCCAAACCAAATGCTAACATGCATGCAAAAATGATAAGGAATCATTCCCAACAGTCCAATATAGTTATAGGCTAGAATTGTGAGGTAAAAATCTCACCTTTGCACCAAATATCAATGAAAATGAAGTTTTAAGCAAGCAAGGATCAATCCTTCTTCTATCTAAGCACAAGAAGCTTGAATCCAATGTCTTCTTCTTGAATTTGGAGTAGAAAGATGGATTGCAATTGAATTTGAGTTTTGGAATTTTAATTTCCCATTCCCTTCACCATTAATGCCAAAGCTTGATTAGTTAGGAAATTTATGAAGAGTGAGGAGAAGAGGGTTGGAACTTGGGCTTAATAGGCTAAACTAACCCAAAGTCCAAAGCGGGAAAAGTTAGTGAAATTTCACTAACTCCAAACCTATCGATGTTTATACTTAAAAAAATTGTAAACGACATTTCGAACTCAATGGAAGTGGTCTCGAGTACTAATTTGACCGTTTGCAAAAAGTAGCTTTTCGGACCAAAATCCGATTAACGAGTTAATATTTAAATAAAATATTTAAATACAAACTCGACAAATATGCGGGTTGTTACAGCTGGACTCTGCGCCGCCGTACTGCCATTGACGGTACCGCTATGCCCCGCAGCCTCTATTTCGGCGTTAATCTCAGCCAAAATTTCTTCATCACGAGTCGCATGGGCTTGGCTGGGGGCATCTTCGGCCTGCATCGAAGAACTTGAAGACGGCGGGAGGCTACTAACGATGATAAATGGCAAGTCAGAGAAAGAACCACCCTGCTCACCGAGCAGTTCGCTCACCATTTGTTCGTCAGCAGATAGGGATCCCCCCTGCACCGCCACAGCAGATACCGCAGTTACAACAGTAGTCTCGGTAGCGATGGCCTTATCTCCTCTGCTCGATTCTTCAGCCACGACAGTCGGCGCAACTCCAGTCACTAGGCAAAAGATAAGAAGTTATTAAAAAACTGCTATAAAACAAACACTCTATTCAGAATACGCTTGAGATAACTTCGGAATACCTTCCCCAGTTTGGCTCGCAGACGGCTGAACGGCCTCGGAAATACGCTCATGAATAGGAGATAAGCGCGGTTGTTCCGGGTCGTAAGCAGGAATAGGCTGCAAACTGACCACAGATACAGGCATCGATGAAGACGGTGTGGTGACTTCAGTGACAGCAGAATGGTGCTCAACGCCTGACCCCTCTCCGACTTCCAGGGAACGACCACCGATCATTTCCTTCTCATGAGCGATGATAGCGTCGTGAAGAACCTTCTTCTCATCGTCTGTAAGCAGCCGATTCTCCAGTTCGAATCGATCGACCGCTTCACCCGGGTGCGCTTCCTCTTCCTCCTCAACCAACCGGTCCCAAGCGCTACGAAGGTGAACTGGGTAGTCCTGAAGCCAAGCCAAGTTTTTGTATTTCAATACATTGGCATTGTACGTAATAAGCAGGTCTTCAATGTCAGCTTCTAGCCTAGCCTCGGCTTGCTGAACTCTCCCCCCAATCTCCGCCTCAACCGCTTGAACTCTCGCCACCGCCGCATCCCTGTCGGTGCGGAGAATCACAGCTTGTTCACACGCCTCTTGGGCTGCGCTATTCGCATCATCCCTTTCCTTGGCGATTTCGGCGAATTTTGACTTAACTCGTTCAACTCCTTCAGGGCTGCGTCCCTCTCTGCAGTAACCAAGGTGTTTCGATGGCCCATATCCTCAACCGTAGCGTAGTGCTCGCGTTTCATCCTATCCATGATTGCCTGGGCTTCATCGGCTCTCTTGGTGGCCTCTATTTCAGATTTACGAGATGATTCAGCCTCAGTATTCAGCACTTGAATGATGCGATCTCTTTGTGCTAACTCGGCTTGCAATTTTTCAATGGTGGCCGCTCGTTCGAAAGCCAAGGCCGATGCTTTTTCGGCCGCCTTGTACCACACCTTGTATTGTGCGTAGAAATCATGCACATAATCAAGCGCCCACCGCTCGGCCTCCGGTGGGATTCTTTTCAAGTTCGGGGGAAAGACATAATTGTCGAAGCAGATATTCGGGAACTCTCTCTTCAGCTGCGCAAGCCTAATCGCTCCTTCTCCCGTGATTTCAGTAGGAGGTTCCTCCACAACTATCGACGCCGTCACCTCAGATCTAGAAGCTTGAGAAACCGACACGTGTCGAGAAGAATCACGAGGGACACGAACGGGAGGTTGTACGGAATCTCTGGGAGGAGGAGGGGTACGCGATCGAGATCGACGCCCATGCCCCCTGTCCGAATCATATCTCTCATGACTAGAATATCCGGAACGTCCCTGGTCATAATACCCGGAGCGTCCTTGGTCATAGTCTCTATCCCCCTCTCGTCTACGCGAATCGTAGTACGAAGACCTGCGGGCGTGTCGAAGACTCCCAAGCATCGAACCTCGCTTAGACATGATATCTGCAAAGCAAACTAAAATAGAATTAATCACCTTTCAAAACAGATAGTTTTCAGTCAAAGGTTATGTAGTGTCGTGAAATGTGTACGAATATGCATTCCCCCCGACCAACCAGAAATGTCGACCTCGCTAGTAATAAGAGGCTCGCTCAATTCTAGATTACGATGGAACTCCTCCAACCCGGCATCATGTTGAAAAGACACATCTTCCGGGATTGGAAGGTCGGCAAGCCCTTCGTAGAGACTTTCAGTACGCGGAGGAGACATCTCAGAGATTCTAACTCCGGAAGAGGACCGGGCAGTGACAACCGATTTCCGTCTCCCCCGCTTAGTTGACTTAACCATGGCAGCCTTGCCTTTTCTCTGCTCCGCAACATCCGGAGCTACATCCGTAGGCTCAGTCAGCGGCTCGTCGTCAGTATGAGTTCTTTCAGAATCAGCCTCCTCGGCTATGACAACTTCGGGCTCCTTATGTTTGACTCGTTTCTTAGGAACGATCCTTAGTGCCACCTCAAACCTTATACTCTGACCTCGTTCAATCAGCCCAAAGGTCCGGAGATTCCTATCCGTCAATAACACATCGATATCCCTATCTCCATCCGGGACTTCTCGAAGCACTCGCACCATCTCCCTAAAGTGCTCGCCTTCAGGTCGCTGAATCACCGCTGCAAAAAAGGATAAAACATAAATTCCACTTCGGCTGCGATTGTCATAGTAATTATTTACGAACTCAACTATACTCACGTCTGAATAGCCATCGTCGGGCGAATCCAGGAGGACATCTGACATAAAACCATTCTGTCCTATAATAGCTCAACCTGGTCCAAGACTCGGTAACCACTTGGCAGTTTCTCACCGCTTCCAGGAATGTGAAGGAGGGATAATCACCCCGAGTTTTGAAATTGAACAAGTATCTGATCTCAATTGGGAGCGGTGGTCGATGGAGATATTCCATAAATGCGATGAACACGCTATTGATCGACGCATATCCGTTCGGGTGCATCTGGGATGGGGCGATCCTCAAGAACGACAATACTTCCCTTATGTACTCGTTGAATGGTGGAAGTGTCCCGGCCGCGCACGCGTGGCGGTTAAATGCCGTATATCCCTCCGGTGGATTATGCGGTCTATCATTCGGCCCCGGCAGTAACACATCATCCAATGACAAGCCGTGCCTCAAACATATTCCCCCCAACATGTCTTCAGAGATATTCGATGGAACGGAGTCCGATGGATTGGCAATGAACGACGCATCGGGAAGTTCGTCCGGAGATGGACCAATGATCTCAGGATCTATATCCGGAACCTCTAGTCCCGGAGAGATTGTACCTTGAATCTCCTGTTGCTGTGAACTTGAAGGTTCCATAACTAGCTAACTCATGAGAAACCATCGTTAGACGACAAAGAACCCGTGTGTTCCCCAGTGTAACGTGTATGAATGTGTGTGGTACCGTGCCATGCATTACTTGAATAAATGTTGCAGAGTTAAAGTAAATATGCAAACGACAAAGCTACGGAGTCCAGCTACAATGAGCGTCATCGCTGACCGTCATCATTAAATCACTTATATGATGGAAGTCGGTTCGAATAGAAGTTGTTATAGTTCCATCGACGAGCTCCAAAAGGCAATCAAATATGCAGTTCAATATTCAAGTCCAAATATGCAGGAATGAAGCTCGTCGGAGTTATGCTTGAAAAATTTCGAATTTTGGAATCCATCATATAGAGTTCGAAACCATCACAAAGACTTCGTTCGAACCCAACCGAACACCTCTTTGTTCGAACCATGCGTTCGAACCCATCCTGACGTAGTTTCGAACCCATGCGTTCGAACCCATCCTGAATTCGCTTCGAAACCATGAAGTTAAATGCGCTTCGAACCGATAGACAGACGGCAAGTTCGAACCGATCACTGCTTGACGAGTTCGAACCGATAAGGAAACTTCAACTCCACATCATCCACTTTCGAACCGATCCGCTTCGTATCGATACGAAGTTGAGGACTTCGAAACGATAGACTATGGGTTCGAATCCATCGATTCGAATAGATCCCTCGAATCCCCCAATCGGTGCGAACTGCGCATCCCAACAAAGACTTTCCAAGGATCGATTCGAAATCTAATAAAAAGACGCCACCGTCATCGATTCGAACTCGACCCTACGCATCGGTTCGAATCCTTCCCAAACCAGATCTGGTTTTGTCAACCTCGAGGCCATGCAATCGATAAACAGAAATGGGTTCGAAATCACTTCGCCGTTTGAATCCGAGGCTAATTACCTAGTTTGAACGATGGATTCGAGAGATTGAAGGCTTGAATCTGGATTGATTCGATGATACGGCACAGTGTTTCCCCTTTTTATGCTTCGAAACGATACGCTGCGCAGAAGAAGAGCAAAGTAAAAAGCAGGCAACAGTAAAAGTGAAAAGTGAAAAATGCCGTGGTCTTTGCTATTTATATGGGGGGTTGGATGACTGAATCGATTCGCGTGTCGATGGACTCGACCTTTTACAACAGGTCAGAATGCAGAGCCGGTTCGAAATCCACTTTCGAACCCATACAGTTTGAGGCTCCATCGTGTGAAGCGCGCGGACCACTGTCACGAACAAAAGTCTCGAAACCATCCCTTCGCATCGGTTCGAATGTCAATTTCGAACCCATCCTTACAGAAGCGTACTCCATCCCTTCATATCGGTTCGAATGTCAATTTCGAACCCATCACTACCCAAGTGTATTCCAGCCTTTCAGACCGGTTCGAATGACAATTTCGAACCCATCATAGCAGCAAGCGTACCGCGTCCATACAAACGTGGATTTTGAACCCATCAATGCTCGAATGCATCGGTTCGAAACATTACGCTCACGCAATACAAATCTGATTCCTTTGACCTTCTACATCAGTTCAGGAGAGGATCGATACGAAGGAACCTTTCAAAACAACCACCAAGCGTTGTCTCAGTTCAAATTTCAAAGTTGGTTCAGGAGAGAATCAATACGAAATTCTATGGCAAACCAAACTGACAACAACTCGTGGACGCACGACGTTAACGAGGGTCAAATTAACATATGTGCACACATGTCGGACTAACATTCGATTTTGAATATTCACAGGGATCGAACACTCATCCTATTACAAATGCGACAGCCAACGGCTGAGCACTAATATACAGCAATTAATCACATCAACGCAAGGTTACAGCAGTACAACATACGAGTTTCGACGAAAAAAGAGAGCAATGATTGTTCAGATAGAAGTGGCAGCCATTCAAAGCACGTCATGTTCCCACAAGAAGTACTTTGGGGGGCAAAATGTTATCCCGCTTTTTGGCAAAGCCGCGATACCAAAAGATCGATCAGAAACGAAGGACAGTTCGCCTCAGAGGTTGATCGTACTTCCTTTCGCCATGGATATCACTGAATTTTATCCGAGTCCAGATTGAGCTACAATTGATAGGACACAGCAAGAAAGGACACAGGAGTCAGCATTTCAAATTTCAAGTCGATCTGAGTTCGTATGCTCAAGTTATGATCGAGGCAACTTGGAGGGAACACACTGGTTTCGAACCCATAATGATGGTTGTCTTCGAATCCATCGTCACGCCCCAGTTCGAAACCATCTCCTTCGAACCCTTCGAATCCCCACGGGTTCGACTCCATTACTTTCGAACCCATCGGATCCATCCATACTCGGCTGCCTTATTTCGAATCCACCGGACATGCATGCTTCGAAACCATCCATAAGCTTCGTTCGAACCCATCCCTGAAGTCATGTTCGAACCCATCACAGAGCCATGCTTCGAACCCATCACAAAGGCCTTCTTCGAACCCATCCGTAATGCCATGTTAGAACCCATCCTGTGTTGCCTTGTTCGAACCCACTGGGTCAACCTACGTGTCTTCCATCGGTTCGAAATCACCGAGATACACGGAGTCGAAGCGGTCAACACGGAGTGAAGTCCGGATCGATTTGGAGTTTGCGCTCCACGTCACCACGAAGTCGCGTGCCATGATGGATTCGAAACCATCATTTCGAATACAGGGGTTCGAACCAGACAGCTATGCCGAAGACCCAATTTCGAACCCATGATATCTCCTAACCTATTGATCCAAATGCCATGAAATTTTCACCGAAGCTTGTGTACATGTTGAAGAATGTCCACGCCAAATTTCACCTCGATTGGATGAATTCTTGATCGGTTCGAATGGAGTTCGAACCGATGCCAAAGTGGGCCCAAACTTCCCGAGACCGTACGCGTGGGCCCCCTCACGTGCCAGAAGTGGTCTCCCGAATTTTCAGCGAAATATCAGCAGCCTACGCCTATAAATAGAGCCCCAGGGCCAACAGAAAAGGGATCTTCTGACTCTGAGACGCCGAGACTCTGTCGGATCAAGATCTCCATCATCCTATACCATAACTTGATTGTTGATTTCGAATTTCCAGTTGTAACTTGCTGTGGATCGCTGTAACAACTTGTAATCATTGAAAGAGAATCAATAAAACATCAAAAAACTTCACAGTGGATGTAGGCAACACGCCGAACCACTATAAATCGCCTGTCTACGCATTTATTTTACTGTTGATTGGAGTTATTGTTAGATAATATCTGTTTTGAACTTGCATTCTTGACTATTATCTCTTCAACGACTCCCGAAGAGTGTTGTGCCCATTTTTGACACAAACAAGGAGCGTAGCTGAGTTTGTTGCTAGGTGTTTGACATGTCAAAAGATAAAAGCTGAGAGAGGAAAGCCTGATGGATTATTCTTACTTTTGAAAATTCCAACTTGGAAGTGGGAGATATTTCAATGGGTTTTGTGGAAGGATTGCCGAAAAGTCAGAAGGGCAATGAGGCTATTTGGGTTGTTGTAGATAGAATCACCAAGAGTGCTCATTTTTTTCAATTAAAAGAAATAAGACTAGTGCCTCTCTTGCCCATATTTATGTTAAAGAGGTAGTTCGTCCACATGGAATTCCTGTAAGCATTGTCAATGATAAGGACCCCTTGTTCACTAGCGAGTTTTGGGGGAGTAGCATCTAACTTTGGTTGAGTCTGCGTATAATAATAGCTATCAGACTACGATTGGTATGACCTCTTTTGATGCATTTTGTGGGCGGCCATGCAAATTGCCTAGTTGTTAGTGGCAAAGTACCGACAAAGTGTTGCTCGAACCCGATTTGATCATGATACCACAGAAAAAGTAGAGTTGATTAGGCAAAGGATGAAGATAGCACAAGGCCGTTAGAAATCTTATGCAGATAATAGAAGGAAAGACCTTGAATTTGAGATTGGAGAGATGGTATTTACTAAAATCTCCCCTCTTAGAAAATTTTGTTAGATTTGGAAAATCTAGAATATTGGCACCTAGATTTATTCGGCCATTCGGAATTCTGGAAAGAATGGGAAAATTGGCATATCGTATGGAGCTTCCAAACAAGTTGTTAGGAGCCCACAATGCTTTTCACGTTTCTCGGCTTAGGAAATACCTTTATGACACCGCTAGCAGAGTAGAGCCTGACAATTAGGGGA
The DNA here is from genome assembly GCA_030765085.1 of Allium cepa. NCBI lineage: Eukaryota > Viridiplantae > Streptophyta > Magnoliopsida > Asparagales > Amaryllidaceae > Allium > Allium cepa. The sequence continues at coordinate 407,453,319 of CM060928.1, read as the reverse complement.
TTTTGAGATAGAGCCGACAGTGCCTCGTGCCACTACACGCATCATGGAGCACGGTACTAGGAGAGTCCACATTAAAATATTTAACTTGGTTCGGGTACAATAGGGGAACAATCCGGTAGAAAGCACATGGAAGACCGAGAAGAAAATGAAGAATACTCAACTAGAGCTTTTCATTGATAATTTTCTCTCTCCAAAATTAGGATTTTGGTTGCATTGCGGTTGCTAGGTTGGATGGTAGGAGATGATTGTTACACTTTTTCACAATCATTTTACACTCATTAGAATTTTTTTATGCATGTTTAGGATATTTGCATATATAATTACATGACATAATTACAAACTTACGCTAGGATTGAGCTCATTTTAGAATGTCTGCAGTACATAATCACATTACACTAATGTTGAGTAAATGGTTGTGTAGAGAACTTGGTTGTATAACATGGATGTATTGCGAGTTACGCTGTTTGCCCCTTGGAAGATTTTGGGATGAAATCCTTTTTAAGTGGGGAATAATGTAAAACTCTGTAAAATGAACGATAAATAAATAAAGTAAATTAAATTAAATATGATAAGAGTTGGATATGCGAATTTTATAAAAGTAGGAATTTGACTACGAAAGTTATTCCATTGTATTCGTGGTGAAATTCTAATGTGTTTCCATATATAATATGCTGAAAACAAAGCTCAAACAAAGAAGTTACGAGCATTTGAATTTCTCAAATTTAAATTAATTTAGTTTTAATTCAAATTCAAACAAGAAATCAAATTTAGGATTTAAATTTCAAAAATTAGCTTAGGAGCTAAGTAAATGATTAATTAAGGCTTACTGTTAAAAAGTTAATTAGAGAATAAAATAATTCGGCAAAGAAAACAAATAAACACCCAGAAGCGGTCGACCGTTCGCCCAAGAGCGGTCGACCGCTTGGCAATGATAGTTGCCAGTGGTAGCTAAGGTTTTATGTTATGTTCATTCCAGTTGTGCGCTCCAAATTTATCTATTTCCTACCTACTTCCATCTTATGGTTGTGGTGCATTTCAATTCCTATAGACAGGACCCTATCCTCTCCACTTTTATTCATATTGTTTTAGGAAATACGACAAAACTCTGCCATTGCTATCTCTCTAATAAGATTTCGAAACTCCATAGAAAATTCAGGTAAGAATTCAACTTATTTCCTATTTATTTCTCCTTCCTCCAATCTATTTTTATCCTATTCTTCTTCAATTATTCTAAATATAACAAATAAATATACCTCTTCCCTATTGCGTGTGTTTATATATCAAAAGAGAGAGATTCTGGAAGAGAAGGCTGCAGATCCGTTTGAGTAAAGCTAAGGCTAATTTGTGAGTGGAAATCTTAGTGGATTTGAATATGCCGCAGGGATTTTGGGATTTTGAAAATATGATAGATAAAATCCTCTAAAATTCCTTTTATTTCAAAGTTTTTATTCTATACGAGATTCTCAATTATTTACATCAATTTGATAGGATTTGTTTCATTTATGCAATTTTTGATGATTTCATAGTCATTCCAGTTCTCCTTATTCTTTGGGTCAAATTGCTATCCTTCAATGAAATAAATGGTTTATATTACGAATTCTATTCGTACTTTACACCACTTATTCTTATCTATTTCTTTGTAAAAAAGGACTTGAATAGAATATGGGGTTTAGAGTGCAATGCTTACCATTTAAGATATTCCATTGAATTGGTGTAATAAATTGAGTTTCCATTTTAATTACAAGTCTGCTATTGTAGTTTTGATTATAAATATTTATCCCTTGTGATTAGATGTAACAACCCTGAGTTAGATTATGTGTAATTAAATTAAAAGAATAATTTAATGAAGTAATTTGAGGATTGTTGTTATTAATTAAATTGGAGTGTATAATCCTTTTAAAAGAGTAATGTTGATTTCTTAAGTGTTATAACTTATTAATAAGGATTTAAAAAGTTAGAGAAAGTGTTAAATTATAAAATAGTGTTTTCTCCTTAATATTAAGATTTAGTGAAACTATTGTTAAGATGGGTCTTAATGTGAATTTATTAGAATGAGATATGTATAAAAATTTAGTGAATGCTTAGTTCATAATTTCTATTTGGAAGAAAATAGGAGTTTTGATGTTAAAATGAATTTTTATAGAATGTTTTCTTGTTTCTGTAAAAGTTGAAAAGTGTCTTTTTCAATAATAAAAATAAGGACTTGAATGATTATTAAATTAATGTTTTATGGGCTAATTGCAAAGATTAGGCAACATACTTAATTTTACTATATTCATTTCAATATTTATGAGTTGTAAACAAGGAGAAATTTATTTTTAAAGTTAGTGAAAAACTATTTTTTGAGTAATGTTTTAATTCATGCTTATTTTAATTAGAAGGGGGCTTTTGGGCTTAGGTAAAAATTTCAGCCAGATTAAACACTTAGAGTAATTCCGTCAAGTTCTGAAACAAAGAAATAGTACATATCTTTTTCTCAAAACAACATAAACAAATTTTCACAACCTAACTTCTTTAGACTAAAAACATAGAAAGAGAGAAAAGTGAGATTCTAAAAATCAAAACAATTCAAATAAATTCTCAAAAATTCTAAAATTTAAATACGATGTTGCTGTCATATTCCATCACATATCCTATAAATTTTATTTAATTTGGTTGGGTTTTGATAGGTTAAAGAGGGTCAACTTGCAAGTTAATTTCGAGTAGATCTAGGCTGAAAAACGAATGTCAGTGTCAAAATCATAATTAACTATAGAAAAAATAATAACATCTGAAATTTAGATATGTTGTTCTCAACACATGTATGAATCACCTGTAAAAATTTCGTAGGACAATGTTGAGATTTTCTATGCTAGACTCCACCTGCACTGAGGACGAAAATGCAGATTTTTCCATGTTTTTGGTATGTGTTGATGCAATCAATTTTTCTGAAATTATGGAATGTTAAGGTGATTTATTTTATTTAACTCACACATCTATATCTAAATTAATTGTATCCATCTTTGCATGCTTGGCTATGCTTATAAATCACTTATGAATTGCTTAAAATTTTAGTAGCGATTTCATGGAAAAATTATTGAATTAAATCGTATGCTACGGATTTAATTTGCTTGATGGATAAATTGGTTATTCTGTGTTTGAAACATTGAAATTGAATCAATGATTAATTATGACATAGCATATATTTTAAAAAACATCAAAAACGTATTTAATTTCATAGTTAGACAATATGATGGTTATGAAGTTGCCGAGTGATCAGAGTTGTCAGAAAGCTATTTAGATTATTAAATAATTCCGTATTATGGAATTATAATTTTTTGGAGCGATGTTAGCTCTTTTTGGATGGATTTATGATTTAATGTTTAAAAGATTCTCAAAATGGAATTTTATCCCTTTTGATCCTTACTGTGATTTTGTTTATAAAAATTGTTAAGTTATATTATATTTTAATTTATTTCTTACTCCAAAATGTATTTAAAGCTTTAAGAAGAGTAATACTAAATGATAAAATCTTTTAAAATTTACTATTTTAAGTATATGAATTTTAGAAATGCTTTAGAGGCAAAAGATAAAATATAGTACTATTTTATAAATAATATTATGAAAGTAATAATTTCGGCTTTAAGTGATTTTTAATTATAAAAGAGATTTTAATGATTTTGAAAGCATTTAGAAGTTTTTGTAAATAAACAACTTCTCCTTAAAAATGAATTTAAGGATTTAGAAGTTGGTTCGAGAAAAATTATATCCTTGTGCATATAAAAATTTATTTTAAAAACTCTTTAATGGATTTTATATTTTACTGAGGTTTTATGCTTTGCAATGAAATAATCTTTGATTTTAATTTCAATTGGATTTTGTTCTTCCCTATGAAACAAAGAATTTTAATAAACGATTGAACTGTCAGATTGGTTTGGGACTTTTCATAATATTCATTCGGTTATTATTATAACTTGTTAAATATAGTTTGATTGCAATTTACTAACTTTTAGTGAATATTCGAATAACGCCAGTTATTTATGGTGTGTTCGGTCAATATTCGATTAGTTACTATTGGAAGTGTTTGACACTTATGGATTGTGTTCTGCTTGGGGTATTTGACATTTAGAGCTGATAAATCTCTAGGTGACCATGGTCCAAACTCTTACTGATATGATATTGGACTTTATGTTTTGATAGGCAAGTCCGTTTAGTTTTTTGGTGACTTGTTCATGACTGTGGGATGTGGCCATCTAGTTTTCCAATGGCCTCCATCTTATTTGAGTTGTAGCCCGTTTTGATTTCCGATGGCAACGTACACATCGATCTTGTTAGTCCGTCTAGATTTTCGGTGATCAACGGTTTTGGACTAGTGAGTGCCGTCTAGTTTTCTAGTGCACTCATGAAATCTACGTAGTGAGGCTCCGATTGAGGTCTCGTCCTGTTGCACTTTGATCAAGATTGGAGACTATCATTATAGTTTTTTAGTGTTCGGATAATCATTACCGTTGTTCATCGAAGAATATTGGTTTTGATATTGGTTTATGGCTTCGATAATTTGTAGATGGTTTCCACCATATTTTGAGATAATAGTCTATCAAAGACTTGATATGGTTTATGAAATGGTGATTGAGATTAATATGCCTTAGAATTATATGATTTTGGTTTCGATATATTTGTTATGGCTTATTTTATTGTTAAGTCATATACTGATATGGATTTTAAACGGTGATTTGGGTTAGTTTGCCTTATTTTGATTGACTGTTTTGAGATGATTTTATTTTATACTTAAATCATAATTGGAATTTGTGATTCTATTCGATATGTGTTATTTCGATTATTTGTTTGGAATATTTTATTATGGCTTATTTTCTTGTTAAGTCATATATTTTTGATATCAGTATCTATTGGTTTGATACGCCTTGTATTTGTTATTAAGTTTAGGCATATTTGACATGACTTAATTATGATTAAGTCCTATATTCATGATATCAGTATGTTACCATTTTATTAGATATTGTCTGATCGTTTATTTTATAATACTCGAGTCAGGTTGAGACTTTATATGTACAGGGACTTATTGACCTTTGGATTTTGGACTAGCATTGAAGTAGTCTATTTTAACCGTTTTAGTTTACTTCATACTTGTATATTCTTTAGTAAGTCATTGTGTACCTGATATTTTATTTTAGATGAGATGTACATATTTATGTGGGTCTAGTATCGATATTTTGTAGACTCGCATTTTATTATGTATATGTATATTATTCCACTGTGATCCATGACTTTGATTCTAATTTATTATATATTGTTTTGAATATTTTTAATCGGATTGTTTGTTACTTTGTATTAATATTGTACACGTCAAACATTTTAATTCATAACTTCTAAAGGTAATAAAGACACGTCAATGCTAGTATAAAAATATATTCACATTTGATCGCACTCAACTACTTGTATGCTCCATGTTATTAGACGACATTATTTGTAATGTTCTTTAGTAATATGGGTATAGCGGTGGGGTTGTTACATTATAATTCCATGAAATTTTGGAAAATTGAAGAAAAAGGACTTGTAATAATAATTGTTTAAGGAATTGACACTAATGCTAGTTTAGGGCGTAAAATCCATGCATTTAGAACTTATTGAGCATAAATATTTATTTATTTTTATTTACGTAATTAACATATAACTACACTGTATATGGTGTAGTTAATTAGGCATTTGTTTACATTTATTTTCCCCCATTAGGAAGGTAATTAATTTTAAGGTGAAAATAAGAAGAAACTCTTTTATAGCCTAATTATTATTTTAAGGTACAATAAGGAAGATTTTATATAAGGCTTTATTTATGAAATAGTGAGATGAGTGTGTTTGTGTGTGTATACATACATACATATATATAGTTATTAATTTATGGCTAAGTCATAGGGATGCGAGGTCAATAGAGTTACATAACGGAAGTCTATCCTTCACTCTGAGGCTACTGGCAATTGTGTACACTTTTATTAATGTGAGATATTCTTATGATAAATATTTGTAATGACGCGAGGTTAGTTCCAAATTTTATAAGAAAAATCTGCCAAGCTAATCTGGTTATTAGTTCCTATGAACAAAGGATTAATGTGAGACATTATTATGGATATGGGCCATAAGTAGAAGGGCCTACTTCGGGGTTTGAGGTATTAAGTGGTTGGACCTGCATTTTTCCCCAGATGAAGTATTAAATGGCCAAGGGGTTACCTTAGGTGGTATCTCTACAACGGCTCCGCTTATGGAATTAGGCCTTAAATGACGGGGTCCGCCTATTTTCCACATGGAAGTGTTTATTGGCCTTTGAGATCCATGTGATGTCAACTAGATAATACCATTGAGGAGCACGCTCTTGCAATCAGGCCTTAAGTGATCGGGTCTACCTATTTTCCACTGGGAAGTATTAAGTGGCTTGGGTATCGCTCTTACTTTATTAGCTATTTATGACGTATGGTTGAGATAAGGGACTTACTTCTGGAATGAAAGGTATTAATTGGTTGAACCCTCCTCCTTTCCTTATGAAGAATTATTAAATGATCTTAATGATTTATGTTCGTAGTCATATTCTTATTTTGAGATATACTACATAAGTACTGAAAGGTAAGACTCAAAGTTTTTATTCACCAGACACTTGTTGTTCTGACTCCTTTCTTATTACAACATAGGTTAAGGACGGTGTGATGGCGATGACAAAGCTTAATGGTGAAAAAGCTTGGCAAGTGGTAGTATTTATTATTATTTGCTTTCATATGTACCCATGAATTTAAATAATCGTTGTCTCGGATATTATATTACGATTTTTATGAGATTTTATGTTATGAAATTTTCCTAGTTTTGAAATATATGGGTACACTTTACCATTATATTTTTTTCCATCCACTATGAGTTCTGAAAGTTTAGTTATGACTCTGCAGTGTTATTTCTTTTTACTACCAATAGCTTGTCTTAGAATGGATCTAGTTTCGATGGGCCTTTTTTGGGTCGAAATTTAGGCCGGGTCCAGGGTGGGTTGTTACAACTATATTCTATGTTATTTATATGTTATCAATAATATTAATTTTTGATTCATCACTGTTTTGTTTGTTTGTTTTATGTGTTTAGCTTAGATCTAGGTCTTATTATCATGAATTTGTATATGCTTATGTCGTCTGATTATTATTGTTTGAAAAAAGGTTTTGGAACAATCTTATTAATAAGTCAAGTTTCATAACACAAGATCAAGTGTTGTATGTTTCTATTTAAGTTATTATGTGAATGAAACTTTGAAACAATTTCATTAATTAATATGATTCTTGACGTAATATTAAGATTCAAATGTCTTATGTTTAAATTATTTTGACACAAATTTGGTTGTTTAAAAAGGGATATTGATTTGTTTCCTATTTTAACAATTGGGTCTACATTGCAATGAGATCTTTGTTTAAAATGTAAGTATTATTATTTACAAACCATTTGAATGTAGTTTTTATTTTATTTTACTTCAAAACATTATTTTGGTTTGTGTGTGTATATATAGAGACACGCACTCATATATATGTATATGTATATGTTATGTGTCCATGTATGTGTATATTTAATTTAAAATTTTCAAAAGAGGTTTTGTGTAAAATATTATTGTAATGTTTTGAACTATCATTTAGTTAAAATAGACTCCATGTTGTATACATAGATTTATTATCTGTTATATAAATAAAGTCTATTCTAACTCAAACAACTACATGTACATTCAATCATAAAAGAATAAAAAAACTTTCTTGTTTTGGAAGATAAAGGTGTAACAACCCTGTATTTTCTGATTATTTTAATACTATATTTTAATTTTTTATTAAATCTTTGATTTAAAAACTTATTTTATTTATTTGGAATGATTAAATTTTGTTAGTTTAAATATAAACTTTGATTTTGATATGAATTATCATTTCAAACATGAATAAAAAGAATATCTTTAAAAAAGGTGAATTTTGGTCAATATGATCAACATTGACTTTTAAATTTAAAAATTTAAAAGTTTGAAAATTTGAATTTTATCTTTTATTATGAAAGTAAATAAAATTTTAAGAACGCTACTTTTTGTTTCATTGAAATCTGATTTATAATGTGAAAGTTATGCCTTTTTAACTATTGAGTGTAATTTGCTGTATTTAACAAAAAAAATTATTTTAAATTATATAAATAATATTTTATTTGGTCATGTAATGTTCTAATTTATATTTATATGGGTAAAATAACATGTTATGTATATATTTTGGTTTTCAAACATTTTAAAAGTGTAATTGACATTTTCCAATGTCAGTTGTATTCTGTTTATAATTTTTAATTTCTAGTTTTAATTTATTAAAGAAATTCTTTATTTATTTCTATTTTCTCAAGATATTATTTTATTCTCATTCCCACTTTATTTTTTTCCTCATTTATTTATTTATTTGACTTCTTATTTGTTTTAAAGTGATAGAGAAATTTTATAAGGCTAGTGACATTTTATTTGTAAATTTTAAGTCATGTTTCCAATTTTTAAACAATTTCTTTAGTTCTTTTTCTATTTTCTCTAATTTAAATTATTCAATTAATTTTATAAATGATAAATGAAGTATTATATTTCAAAATTTTGCTTTAGAATATTTTTAAGATGAAGTTGATAATTTTCCGAAGTCAATGGTGATTTATTTGTAATTTTTGAACCCTGTTTTGAATTTTTAAGCAGTTTCCTTAATTCTTTTTATATTTTCTTTAAATTTAATTATTTATTTTCATACTATTTCACTTGGTTTCGGTTTTTTAAAAGTATTTTCTGAAATTATTTTGGTTTATTTGTTTTAAAGGAAATGGAAATTTGAAGAGGCAAAGACTCTTCCTTTTCATTTGACTTTTCACTTTTTAGACTTTTCAATTTCATAACTCCTCATTTATTTTCTTTTAGCCGTGCAAATTTTTGTGTTTAGCCATGAGTTTCATTTATCTTGCACGTAAAAAATATCATCCTCGTCTTTCATTCGTGGATAGAGAAAAATATTGGTAATGGCATCATCCTTTTATGTTTTTTCTTCTTCTTTCCATACATATTTTGCCTTGTCTTTTCATGCTTGTTGCTAGGCCTCTCCTCCATAGCCACGGCCACCACCTCCTACACATCTTCCCTGCCATCACCACCAGCTACTCCTCTGATATTGACCAAGGCCGAGCCCTCCATGGTGACCAAATCCCTCAAAATGCAACCTAAAGCCATGAAACACACTTGTCTGACCACCTTGGCTTCATCTACTTCAACCACCACCCTAACCACCACCTTAGGCCACCACCACCATTTCTTTCCAGACCCTTACTCACCCCTCCATCCACTGACCAGACCTGTAGCAACCTGGCCGAGCCCAAGGACCCATGGCCGAACCACTTTGTTGAACCAAAACTCCTCTTTGTTGCCTAAAACCTCTTCACCTTCCTATGTTGTAACTTCCTCCATGTTCTTACATTTAGGCCGTGCATTCCTATTCCAATACCTGAGCCAAACATGACCAAAACCTAAGCAAATCCATCCCCTAAGCCATGCTAGCAAGTGTAGAAAGCAAGGCAAAAAGTTGTGTGTTCATATTGCTTTTCAATTCAAAGTTATTTCAATTCAATGTTGTATTGAATTATAACTTTATTTTTGTTTTGTTTATGAGTTGTCACAAGATCTTTAGCTTGGATTCTCTCTCCACTCAAGTCCATAGGCTTGTCATTTTGCTTTTGATTCTGTTGTGTCAGTTGTATTGAAATCTCCAGCATTTTGAGGTGAGTAAAGCTCACACGACAATTATACTTACGCAGTTGTGAAACAACAACAACTGAATGTGTAGAAAAAAAATATGATGTTATAACTGCCATGTGATTATTATATATGATGTTAAACCTGTTAAATTACATGTCATCTCATCTATTACTGTTATATGTTGTTAACTATTCATTTATATCTGTTTATCACACTGCAAGTTCCCTATAGATTAGATTCACTATGGGTTGAAATGATACATACTCGAACGGACTTTAGAATAGGGAAAAATCATTATGGACAGAAATGACAGGCCTGAACGGTTTTTATTTATTTGTTTAACTTGGGATTGCAGGTTTGAAATGATAGAACCCAGATTTTTCTTAGTAAACTGCGGATTGAAATGATATATATCAATATCACTTGACCGAGGTTAGAAAACTATATATAGGCCCGTGGTTATTTTATAAAGTGATTTTGGATATTTTTAAGTATTTTAAAAATATAAACTTATGAAATTTGATTTAAATAGATTTTGAAACGTTTTAAAATAAAGAAATTATGATTTTTCTATGAGTTAAAAAAATGTAATTAATGAATGGTTAAATTGGATTATTGAAATATAACTTAAGTTTGGAAATTTGGAATTTTGGTTAAAAATGATATTTAAGTTATATAAATAAAATGGAAATTTATTCTTATTTTGAAAATGGTAATATGATAATTTGATTTAAATTTGAATTTGAATGATTTAATAAAGTACTATTGATTTTTCTATGAATTAAAATGGTTAAGTAAATGAATGCTTTAAAGTGAAATTTTAAAATACAACTTGATTTGGAAATGTGAAATTTGGTTTTTTTTAAAGGTTTAAGTTAATTGAATAAATTGGAAATTTTGTTTAATTTGTGAAATGGAAATTTGAAAATGTAAGTGTTAATAAGGTGTCAAATGTAAAAATGGAAAATTTGTACAATTGAATTTATTAAGTGAAATTATCGAAAAATTTGGATTTTTCTGTAAAGGTTTGATTTATAAAAATCATAAATTAAAAGAGTATTTTAATGAACATCTTTGAATGTTAAAATATGATTTTATAATGTTTAAATGGTTTAAATTGAAATGTTTTCAAATATAACTTACAACAGCTTTTTCTGAATGCTGTGAAAGGTTAAATTTTCAATGTTTATGGTTTTAACTTAGTAAATGAAATCAGAATGAATTAAAACTTTAGAAATTGAATACTTGGTTTGAAAGTATATAAACTTCACTTTTAAATGGTTTAAATGAATTATTTTGATTGAAATATAAGCTATTCAAAAGGTGATTTGGAATGATAATAAATTAATGATATCTTTAAATTTAAAGGGTATTTAAAGTTGAATATTTGGATTTGAAAATAAAGTTTTGAAAGATATGATATTTTTATATTAAAATGATTTGAAAATGTAGTTTTTAAGGATATGATATTTTGATATTAAAACGATTTGAAAATGAAGTTTTGAAAGATATGATATTTTGATATTAAAATGATTCGAAAATGAAGTTTTGAAAGATATGATATTTTGATATTAAAATGATTTGAAAGGAAGTTTTGAAAGGATAGGACAAATTTAATATATTGAAATGGTTAGAAATGACTTGATATTTATTTTGATAAATATTTGAATTTGAAAGATACGGTATGTTGATATATTGAAATGGTTTGGAAATGACTTAATCTTTATTTTGGTAAAGGTTTGGATTGAAAGGATATTTTATTTTGAAGTATAAATATTATTTTAAAGTTATAACCACGGGTTATAATAACGATTGGTTGGCAAAGAGACCGGGATCGGATATGGGCATACTCTCCGTCGATACCGAAAACCACTTTGACAACCGTGTACGCGGTGGAGATTCCAGAATGAAGTAGGATGATGGCGACGTTCTTGTGGTATGTTATGTGGACCCAACTCCCGTGAGTTGGCATAAGGTAGCTAAAACAGGAGCGGTCTCGGGCCAGTTGAGGTCACACCTCGTAGCGGACGCATTTCTTCGATACCATACTATTACTTGTGATTGTTTGGGCGCCCCTTCGATTTTTATGGGAATGTGTTCCGCGGTGGGCGTATGTGGCTGCTTCGTTACCACTAGCCCGAGTGTCGTAATTGGTATATCTACCCGACATTTCCTTGTGTTTCGTGTCACCTACCATATCGAGCCTATACTACGAGTTTCTATTTCTTTCGTACCTATGCAGTATCTTCTCGTAGTCCCCCGATCAGGAGATATGCAGTTATTATATAGACTATTGGCATTATTTGTGTTAAGGTGGAAAATGTAAAGCCTTAACGCTATTTAAAATATGTTTATTTTACTGTTAGACATTATTATAATAGCGCAATATACTATATAGTAAATAGTTTAATGGAACCTTAGAGGATGGGCGGTCCCAAGCGTCCTTTAAGTTACTTGTACTTTTACTACCGTTCACTTGAGTTGGTTCACATTGTATAAGTATGTATGTCCTGGCTCGAGTGTTTGTATTTTTATTTACGCTCGGGTCAGCCTGAGTATTCATAGATTTGGATTTCCTCTTTCTGAAGATTGGAATCGCTGGAGATTATCTGCTTGTCTAGTTTTATCTGTTTCGCTTCCAGTTATCCTATTGATCCTAGTGTTGTATTCATTTTGTACTTGGTTATCATACTTAGACTTCTGTTGTACTTTATTTCTTCTGTTTTATCTTATTTAACTCTGATATATTTATATAGTAGCTTCATGAACTGCTATTTCTTTTACTTCCGCTGCACTATTATTACTCTGTGTCTGTGATTATTATTTACTGTATATTCTGAGATTTGCCAAATTTTATTTACAATGCGGTATTTTGAGAAATTCAAGTCCGACATGTGCGGATGCGAATGGTTGAAAATACCTGGTTGTTACATTTGGTATCAGAGCTTTGGCTTTGAGTCAAAACTTAGAATGTTTGGTAAATTTAGTTACAGAATCACTTTCATCCAAACTTGAATCTCTTCCTCTTTGATTCAAATTTCATTTGAATTTTGGAACGTTCCCAGCGGTTCCAAAAGTTCACTCGTGTCCCTCACTGTTCATCTCCTTTTGATTCTAGAGTATCCCATAACTCCACTTCGAATGAGCCTTATAATGAATTGGCGGTCCCGCCAAACTCAAAAATTCATTTGTAAAAGGGGAAACTCCTTTACAATTATCAACGATTCACCATAGATTTATATCTATCCTTAGTTTAGATGCTAATATCTTTTGTTATTCCAAACTCTATCTCTTAAGATCGAATGTAGATTTACCCCAGAAAAAAATCTACATTGATCTTATTCTTTTAATCACGGTTGACCCTGTTAAGGTTGCCCGCGATTTACTTAAGCTTATCCATCTCCCTACTCTGTCATTTAATCATCTTGTCTTTTGTTTCCAATCTATTCTTCCAAACATTTTGAATTGTATTTGTAAATCTATATTTTGTTTTATATATTGTGTTGTTTGGGTTGTTGATGTTGATTTGGGTTTCCGATCGATTCGTCTGATCAACGCTATCGATAGGATTTCTAAAACACTTTGACAGAACAAACTAACACAATATTATTTTTAAATTTTGGTTAATCAAATAAATTTTGATATATGAGTAAATTTATGGAGCTTAATAAATTGATTTAAATTGATTATTTGAAAGGTAATACTTGATTTATCATTTATTATTCTATAAATGAATTTAGAAATAGTTGTTTGTAAATTGATTTGGGAACTGAAATGAATTTAAAACAAGAAATTTGAGAATTCAATTTCCGATGGTTTCAAACCTCGCGTTTAAGTTTTAAAGTATATTATTTAAAGTATTTTCTAATAGAAATTTGTTTCCAAGGAATTTTAAAGTTTAAAATCAGTGCTCTTCTCTTTGTCGATGGAAAATAATTTCGATGATGACTGCAGCATTATCGGCATTCATTTTCAAGTTTCAAAGTGAAGAGACCATCCCGTAGTCTTGCTACAGCTTTGTTTTGGGAAATCAAATTGATTTGAATTTCTAAAACATGACTTGATTTATAATATATATAGATATATGATTTAAATTTGATTTGATAAATTATGTACATACATTTATTTATCTCTAAATTGTTTGAAGAAATCGGAAATTTAATTCTTAAATTTTATTTTAAAGAATAATTTCAATTATAAAAAGAAAATCAAAAATTTGGATGAATATTCAAACTTGAAATGGTTGAATTTGAAAGTTTTATTTGTACAATACAATTGCATTCAAATATAACTTACCTTAATTTTAGAAGTTAACAATGTAATTGGATAATAGACAATATAAAAAGATTTTATAAATAAAATTTGAGTGGTTATAATAAATGTTATACACTTAAATTTTAGTTATAAAACGATTAACAGACGTAAATATTATAAAGGGTAATTGAATAACTTACAATAAAATAATGTTAAAAGAACTAAGAATAAAATAAAGCAGTTATAATAAGTGTAAGTATATTTAACATAAGTGATAAATATATTGAGGAGGAATAAATTTAAATTTTAAATTAGGAATAAAGAAGACTTAAATTTATTAAGTACATTATGAGTATAATAAATGATGATTTTTCAAATCCATGGTTTTAAAATTGTTAATTTAAGATGATTGGATAATAAGATAATAAAATTTGAGATAGTTAAGATTTATTTATGTGACGCCCCACCTTTATACCCACGCTAGCCAAGAACATTACGGTGAATGCTGTCGACTAGCACGGAGAATAAGGCTGTTGAGGAGCGACCATCCGTGTAATTGCTTTGCGCGAGCACCGATATGTCAGATAATATAACATGCATTCTATTTCAAGAGGAAATCCGACATACCGACACAAACTCAAAGCTACTACACAGTGGCTATATAAATCCTTCGAAAAACAAATATAGAAATAAGCATAACATAAATCAGTCACTGACAATCCATATCACAAAGGCGGAAATAGATATGAATATTACACATGAAAGTGTACATCAGAGTAGTGGTCTAAAAAGATCCACAATATCACAAAAGAATAGTAACACGAACTACACAAAAGAATATGTATACATTAAGGAGTTTATATCTCAAATGTATACAACAAAATAACTACTAATATAAGTAGTTAATCCAAAAGCAAGAGAAATCAATCCCAAGAGAGAAGTCAAGCAGAAGCACCTGTAACATCTCGGTCTGACCCGAGTATTATTTAATAAGAAAATAATAAACGGATCAGTCTAACTATAAATATCAGATGAAACGATATAGAATGAGAGATATGACTAAACACGTAACAATCACAATGTCAAGCTGTGATATATATATTTATATACTTAGATGATAATCATCAAGAGATTAATCAATGTCATCATATCTACACAAGAATCAAAGAAGTGTCATACTCTTTATTTCGTTCATCAAACCACAAATATTGACGATAATGTCAATGTCAAACACAAAAGTCAAAGACGCACAAATTCCAGAAGACTACACAAGAAATCCAGAAATCACAAAAGTCAATGACACACAAATTCACCAATGCACAAATATTGATAAAACTTATCAATGGAAATCACGAAAATTGGTGAAACAAAAATTCTAGGAATCTACACAAGAAATCCAGAAATCACAAAGGGGGGAAAGGCCTATCACAAACGGGAGCATAAAGCTCACCAACACGTGTATCACAAACGGAACGCTAATTCCATGGTCGCTAACCATCACAAATTGAGCCGAAGCTCCACAAACGGCCCGAAGACCATGGGTTGCTACCCCATCACAAATTGAGTCGAAACTCCACAAAACGGGGTTTAGTCTCCCTCGCAGACAAAGAGACATCGCACATTGCTAGTCTAAATCACAAAGATGATCGTCATGATCAACGAAAAGTGTCAATTACACTAAGCTAGTAAATATATGAGTTTAGCTTCATGTCCCATAACCACTTGCTTAACTAAAATATTTACGAACAAACTGTAAATCTCCACTAGAAAATTGTCACAATAGGTTCAATCGAACAAGTCCAAGAATTAACCGACAAAGTAAACGCAAGCGTTTCGTACCACTTGTTTTACTAAGCCGTTTAATTAGATTTCTCATACGAGTGAGGTAAAGGTTTGTACATACTAATAGATTGGAAAACTGTTTTATAAACGAATTTGGTATTAAAATAGTATTGAAATCGTTTGAGGAAAAAGTTTTGATATTTACTACTAGTATAGAAAACCTTTATATTTTTAAAGTGACAAATCACGAAGAAGATTGTAAGAACAATCAATCACAAAAATTCACATACGAAGACGTGAATAAAATCTAACGAAATCGATAAAGGATCCATCGAAATGGATATTCAAAAATCCCTAAAAAGAGTCATCAAAGTCATAATAGATGATAACAACAAATAGGATTATCACGAATCGATTTAAATTAGAATTTCAGTCCAAAACGGCAAATTGGACTCAAACAGCAGGTTCAGTCGACTGAACAGAGTTTTTCAGTCGACTGACCCTGTACATGGAAATTTTCCAGGTTCAGGAAACTTTCTGTTTCCAGTTTCAGTCGACTGTGCAGTGTTTTTCAGTCGACTGAATCATGCCTGGAAACTCTCGGGTTTCAGGTTCAGTCGACTGAACAGAGATATTCAGTCGACTGAATCATGCCTGGGCTGTTTTTCAGCCTTATACAAATGAAGAGCAAACTCCTCCAAAATGCAACCGGACGAACATTGGCTCTAAGGGTTTATGCCAATCGGCAACCCGGCCCTATATGCTCCTCGATGCATCACCAAAAGCATGATCAAACATCCATAAAAGGATTTTCACACAAATTGACTTAAAAACTCAAAATTTGGAATATTCACAAAACCAATCCAAATCAAGAGCAAATGCACATGAAGAAGTGTTAGGAATTCATACCCAACAACCAAAGATAATTATAGTCATAGATGTGAGATAAAAATCTCACCTTTGCACCCAAATCAATGAAGATGAAGCTTGAAAGCAAAAGGGGAATCAACCACTCTTCAAATCCAACTCTAGAAGCTTGAATCTAAGCTTAAAAGAGAAGCATTCCCTAAATTAGGTTTAGGAAATTTCTGAAATTGAATGGAGAAAGAGTTGGAGAAGGTGAAGGAGATGCTTACCAAGGAGTTCTTCTTGAGTTTGGAGCAAGGAGATGGATTTGCTAAGGAAGTTAGGGCTTGGAGTTTTAATTCTTTTTCCTCTCCACCATTTTCAGTTGGAGCTTGAATTTGAGGAATTGGAATGAAGTAATGAAGAGGAGAGGGGGATTGGGACAGAATACATAAGTGGTTAATTGGCTCAGCCCAAACCAAAACCCTAAGCAAAAAGTAGCAAAATTCAACTTTCTCCAAACATATCGAAGCTTATACTCAAAAAGATCGCAAACGGCATTTTGAACTCAATGGAGGTGGTCTCGAGTCCTAATTCGACCATATGCAAAAAGTAGGTTTTCGGACCAAAATCCGACGAACGATAAAATATTTAAATAAAATATTTAAATATAAAATCGATAAATATGCGGGTTGTTACAGACTCCCCTCCTTAAAGAAATTGCGTCCTCGCAATAAGTAAGAAGGAAATATATGAAGTAACAACCATAGAAGCATATTAACCCAAAAGAAAATTTGAAATAGGAAGCTCACCATAAAGTGCACGAAAGAGTTAGCAAGAAACCTGGTGAAACTTCAATTTCCACAATAACACCGGGCTCAAGAATAAAAACCGGAATCCCTAAGGCATTCCCGTTAGATAAAAGACGTGGGGAACGTCAAGAATAGCAGAAAATTGAGCCGGTGCAACTTAGTACAAAAACGGTACGCCCGAAAAACTAGAAACTCAAACAATTTGGGACATCAGCGTAGTACAAGAACGGTACGCCCAATGAACCAAAGCAAAGACATCGATGTAGTGCAAACGGTACATCCGATGAATCAAATAGCAAAGGCATCGATGTAGTCCAACGGTACATCCGATGAATCAAAAGAAAAGACATCGATGTAGTACAAATGGTACATCCGATGAATCAAAAGCAAAGACATCGATGTAGTACAACGGTACATCCGATGAACCAAAAGAAAAGACATCGATGTAGTACAAACGGTACATCCGATGAATCAAAAGCAAAGACATCGATGTAGTACAAACGGTACATCCGATGAATCAAAAGCAAAGACATCGATGTAGTACAAACGGTACATCCGATGAATCAAAAGCAAAGACATCGATGTAGTACAACGGTACATCCGATGAATCAAAAGCAAAGACATCGATGTAGTACAAACGGTACATCCGATGAATCAAAAGCAAAGACATCGATGTAGTACAACGGTACATCCGATGAATCAAAAGCAAGACATCGATGTAGTACAAACGGTACATCCGATGAATCAAAAGCAAAGATATCGATGTACTACAAACGGTACATCCGATGAATCAAAAGCAAAGACATCGATGTAGTACAAACGGTTCATCCGATGAATCAAAAGCAAAGACATCGATGTAGTACAAACGGTACATCCGATGAATAAAAAGCAAAGACATCGATGTAGTACAAACGGTACATCCGATGAATCAAAAGCAAAGACATCGATGTAGTACAAACGGTACATCCGATGAATCAAAAGCAAAGACATCGATGTAGTACAAACGGTACATCCGATGAATCAAAAGCAAAGACATCGATGTAGTACAAACGGTACATCCGATGAATCAAAAGCAAAGACATCGATGTAGTACAAACGGTACATCCGATGAATCAAAAGCAAAGACATCGATGTAGTACAAACGGTACATCCGATGAATCAAAAGCAAAGACATCGATGTAGTACAAATGGTACATCCGATGAATCAAAAGCAAAGACATCGATGTAGTACAAATGGTACATCCGATGAATCGTGTAGCGAAGACATCGATGTAGTACAAACGGTACATCCGATGAATCAAAAGCGAAGACATCGATGTAGTACAACGGTACATCCGATGAATCAAAAGCAAAGACATCGATGTAGTACAAACGGTACATCCGATGAATCAAACCCGAATGATTTCGGAACACCGACGTAGTACAAAAACGGTACGTCCAATGAACCGAACACAATAAAAGAACATCGGACGCAAGTTCATAAAAGAAATGAGATGAAACTCAATAAAACGAAGTACATCAAAACGCCTGATGAACCTGATAAAAAGATAATTTCATTCGGTCATCAACAAAGAAACAACCCCTTGTTGCTTACGACTAAAAGCATTGGCAACACGATTTCCCCTTCGGGAATAAAAAGAATATCAAGATCATAGGAAGCTAGGAACTCGAGTCAACATGCAGTTACTTAAGAGAGCATAGATATTCCTAAGATTTATGATCGAGATAGAGAACAAATTTCTCATCCAAACATGATGATGCCAAATTCCAAAAGTAAAAACAATAGCCGAGAGAACCAGATCATGAGTGGCATATCTAGTCTCGATAAGCTATATTGATTTAGAAGCACAAGAGATAGCACGTTCTCCTTTGCAAGAGAATGGCATTCCAAACCAATACGACTAGTATCGGTACAAATAGCAAAGTCTTGGTTCCCCTTCAGGAATCACAAGAATAAGAGTATTGAAAGGAAGGGTTCTTTTAAATAATTCTCTTCCCCGAAAAGTTAAAACTTTCAAAATTACATTTTTACTTTTATGTAATAATCTTTCTAGAAAAATTTACTATTTTCAAGTTAATATACTGTGTCTGATTGTCTCATCAAAGCGTTTAGGAAATTCCTATCGATAACGTTGATCAAGCGCATCGACCAAAATTCTTAAAGCACTCAACGGGCAATACAATCACAAAATCATCTTTTATAGGATAATTAAATCTCTTAAAAAGTTTTAAGAATATTCTTTGTTCGTTTCAAGAACAAAAAAAAAATCAAATTGCACTTATAATTAAATCTTATGAAAAAGATTTGCAAAATTTTAAATTTCTATTTCCATCCAAAATCCATAAATAAGAATGGTCTCATTGAAATTTTCATAGAATATTGGATTCATAAAATGGATGAAACAAGCTGGACAAATTGAATGACATAATAATTCATTCATAGGAATCATAACAAGTGCGGAATGCGATTAGTGAAATGCTAACTTCCGCAACTTGTAGCAACTGAAAACGGTGGTAAAGTCGAACTAAAAAGACCTTAGCACCACACAAAAGATTACTTAGGTCATAATCCTAAGACAAGTCAAATATACCGAAAAATTCTCAAACTATTTAGATGAGAGAAATAACACTTTCCTTATAAGTGGGCTTAAGGAATAAAGCGATGCCATCAAGATGGAATCAAAATCACAAAGAAAAATAGAAATCTGCTTAACAGATTGAAAATGTCGAAGATGAATAATCCACTCGGGAAAATAGGATATGGGCTTCACAATGATTAAGCCAATCCTTGCAGAAAGGTCAATTCCGAAGCCAAAGCAAAAATATCGGCTCGGAAAGAAAAGTCACATAAAACAATCTCGACATCTAAACAAAAGCAAATTGAGTGTTGCGGATCTACCATCCGGATTCACAATTCTCAATGAAGTCAATAAGCCCAAAATATTCAAAGAAAAGAATCAACAAGTTCTTTTGATATAAAAATAATGAGATGAAACCCATATCAAAAAGAACTCAAATAGAAAGTTCACGAATTAAAACAATGTCATCGAGGATTGAATGAAAATACCTTGACCAAAAGTTGCAGCTTTCCTTCTCACTTGCTTGGAAGCTTAGGACACGAAGATAAAAGATGACCCGAACCTTTGCAATAGCGGCAAAAGAGGGGTTTCGGGCACTCCCTTACATGGTGGTCTGTGGAACCACAATTGTAGCATCGTCCACGACTAGAGGTAGGAACATTTGCTACCTGAGTTTGTTGCTTTCCTTTCTTATTAGAATCAGGGCCTTTGAATTTGATAGGCCTCTTCAAGTTATTGTCGAAGTTCTGTTGGGCACGCACAACTTCAACATCACCTTCATTATCGGCCTCTTCAAGACGAAGAGCGATATCAATAAGCTGATCAAATGAAACCTCAAGTTTCAGGAGTAATGGCTTCTTTAGATTCTTATTCAAGCCATAGACAAATCTCTGATTTTTCTTCAATGGGGTATTAATGTACTCAACCCCGTATTTGGACAGAGATTCGAAGGATGCGACATAGTCTGTCACAGAAGATTCACCTTGAACAAGGTCTATGAAATGCCGGGCTAAGGTTACTTTTTCAGCTTCCGGCACAAATTTCAATTCGAATCTTCCCCGGAATTGCTCCCAAGTAAGATCCGCCTCAACGATTTCAGAGATTAAAAGCTCATACCAATCCAATGCTCTTTCTTGGAGCATGCTAGAAGCAACTTGGACTCGATGAAGGTCAATAAGATTCATGCGAGAAAAGATGCGATCGCATGATTTGAGCCAAGCTTGAATTTCTATAACACTCTCGGATCCCGTGAATGGCCTTCCACCCAAATCGGCGTAGTCTCTGCACAAACGTGCAAAACCGGATCTAGGATGAGTAGGCTCCTGATTGGGACCGGCTACTTGAGCGTTCTTAACAAGATCTAGAAGCTGCTGGGCAGACATAAATACTCCATCCTGGGGAGTAGCACTAGATTGACCGGCGCTGGGACGGCCAGGTCTAACCATTTCTCTTCTTTAAGAAAGAAAGAAAGAAGAGGAAAAAGTTATTCTCAGAATAAATTTCAATCAAACTTGATTGATAAAACAAGGAATCATAAAAGAAAATAGGATAAGACGGTATGTAGACCCGAATAAGATCCTAAAGCACGACTCCTAAGAAAGACTTAGGACGATGATCCTTGTTATAATATTCCATATTGTTCCGAAGTTTGGCTCTGATACCAAGCTGTGACGCCCCACCTTTATACCCACGCTAGCCAAGAACATTACGGAGAATGCTGTCGACTAGCACGGAGAATAAGGCTGTTGAGGAGCGACCATCCGTGTAATTGCTTTGCGCGAGCACCGATATGTCAGATAATATAACATGCATTCTATTTCAAGAGGAAATCCGACATACCGACACAAACTCAAAGCTACTACACAGTGGCTATATAAATCCTTCGGAAAACAAATATAGAAATAAGCATAACATAAATCAGTCACAGACAATCCATATCACAAAGGCGGAAATAGATATGAATATTACACATGAAAGTGTACATCAGAGTAGTGGTCTAAAAAGATCCACAATATCACAAAAGAATAGTTACACGAACTACACAAAAGAATAAGTATACATTAAGGAGTCTATATCTCAAATGTATACAACAAAATAACTACTAATCTAAGTAGTTAATCCAAAAGCAAGAGAAATCAATCCCAAGAGAGAAGTCAAGCAGAAGCACCTGTAACATCTCGGTCTGACCCGAGTATTATTTAATAAGAAAATAATAAACGGATCAGTCTAACTATAAATATCAGATGAAACGATATAGAATGAGAGATATGACTAAACACGTAACAATCACAATGCCAAGCTGTGATATATATTTATATACTTAGATGATAATCATCAAGAGATTAATCAATGTCATCATATCTACACAAGAATCAAAGAAGTGTCATACTCTTTATTTCGTTCATCAAACCACAAATATTGACGATAATATCAATGTCAATCACAAAAGTCAAAGACGCACAAATTCCAGAAGACTACACAAGAAATCCAGAAATCACAAAAGTCAATGACACACAAATTCACCAATGCACAAATATTGATAAAACTTATCAATGGAAATCACGAAAATTGGTGAAACACAAATTCTAGGAATCTACACAAGAAATCCAGAAATCACAAAGGGGGGAAAGGCCTATCACAAACGGGAGCATAAAGCTCACCAACACGTGTATCACAAACGGAACGCTAATTCCATGGTCGCTAACCATCACAAATTGAGCCGAAGCTCCACAAACGGCCCGAAGACCATGGGTTGCTACCCCATCACAAATTGAGTCGAAACTCCACAAAACGGGGTTTAGTCTCCCTCGCAGACAAAGAGACATCGCACATTGCTAGTCTAAATCACAAAGATGATCGTCATGATCAACGAAAAGTGTCAATTACACTAAGCTAGTAAATATATGAGTTTAGCTTCATGTCCCATAACCACTTGCTTAACTTAAATATTTACGAACAAACTGTAAATCTCCACTAGAAAATTGTCACAATAGGTTCAATCGAACAAGTCCAAGAATTAACCGACAAAATAAACGCAAGCGTTTCATACCACTTGTTTTACTAAGCCGTTTAATTAGATTTCTCATACGAGTGTGGTAAAGGTTTGTACATACTAATAGATTGGAAAACTGTTTTATAAACGAATTTGGTATTAAAATAGTATTGAAATCGTTTGAGGAAAAAGTTTTGATATTTACTACTAGTATAGAAAACCTTTATATTTTTAAAGTGACAAATCACGAAGAAGATTGTAAGAACAATCAATCACAAAAATTCACATACGAAGACGTGAATAAAATCTAACGAAATCGATAAAGGATCCATCGAAATGGATATTCAAAAATCTCTAGAAAGAGTCATCAAAGTCATAATAGATGATAACAACAAATAGGATTATCACGAATCGATTTAAATTAGAATTTCAGTCCAAAAAGGCAAATTGGACTCAAACAGCAGGTTCAGTCGACTGAACAGAGTTTTTCAGTCGACTGACCCTGTACATGGAAATTTTCCAGGTTCAGGAAACTTTCTGTTTCCAGTTTCAGTCGACTGTGCAGAGTTTTTCAGTCGACTGAATCATGCCTGGAAACTCTCGGGTTTCAGGTTCAGTCGACTGAACAGAGATATTCAGTCGACTGAATCATGCCTGGGCTGTTTTTCAGCCTTATACAAATGAAGAGCAAACTCCTCCAAAATGCAACCGGACGAACATTGGCTCTAAGGGTTTTTGCCAATCGGCAACCCGGCCCTATATGCTCCTCGATGCATCACCAAAAGCATGATCAAACATCCATAAAAGGATTTTCACACAAATTGACTTAAAAACTCAAAATTTGGAATATTCACAAAACCAATCCAAATCAAGAGCAAATGCACGTGAAGAAGTGTTAGGAATTCATACCCAACAACCAAAGATAATTATAGTCATAGATGTGAGATAAAAATCTCACCTTTGCACCCAAATCAATGAAGATGAAGCTTGAAAGCAAAAGGGGAATCAACCACTCTTCAAATCCAACTCTAGAAGCTTGAATCTAAGCTTAAAAGAGAAGCATTCCCTAAATTAGGTTTAGGAAATTTCTGAAATTGAATGGAGAAAGAGTTGGAGAAGGTGAAGGAGATGCTTACCAAGGAGTTCTTCTTGAGTTTGGAGCAAGGAGATGGATTTGCTAAGGAAGTTAGGGCTTGGAGTTTTAATTCTTTTTCCTCTCCACCATTTTCAGTTGGAGCTTGAATTTGAGGAATTGGAATGAAGTAATGAAGAGGAGAGGGGGATTGGGACAGAATACATAAGTGGTTAATTGGCTCAGCCCAAACCAAAACCCTAAGCAAAAAGTAGCAAAATTCAACTTTCTCCAAACATATCGAAGTT
Organism: Allium cepa; assembly: GCA_030765085.1. Classification (NCBI taxonomy): domain Eukaryota; kingdom Viridiplantae; phylum Streptophyta; class Magnoliopsida; order Asparagales; family Amaryllidaceae; genus Allium; species Allium cepa. The sequence continues at coordinate 407,428,917 of CM060928.1, read as the reverse complement.
TATACTCAAAAAGGTCTCAAACGGCATTTTGAACTCAATGGAGGTGGTCTCGAGTCCTAATTCGACCATATGCAAAAAGTAGGTTTTCGGATCAAAATCCGACGAACGATAAAATATTTAAATAAAATATTTAAATATAAAATCGATAAATATGCGGGTTGTTACAATTTAACTCGTGTAAAATTTATTTTATATTTAAGTTGAAATTTCCATGGTTTCAAATTTATTTCCTTATTTTGGTTTTCCAACTATCTTTTGGTTGTTCTTATTATTCTTATCTTGCTACAGACTGGTATAGACATCTTTCTATAATCTTTCTGTTCAGAGATCTTTCTATAATCTTTGATAAACTTTGATAATCTTTAGTACTCATTTCGAATCCACCTTTTTCGTGCTTGTATTCTTGATTCTGGAGGATCTTGGAAAGATCATCTCCACCTTGTTAAACTTACCTATAACAATAGTTATCAGGTATAATCTCAATCTTCTTGTCACCTTGTCTTAATCTTATTTCATTTCCATCCTTTCTATGCTTTCCTGTACCTCATTCCTTTTCAGGGACGAAAAGTTTTGAGTGGGGGAGAGTGTAACAACCTTGTATTTTCTGATTATTTTAATTCTATATTTTAATTTTTTCTATTAAATTTTTGATTTAAAAACTTATTTTATTTATTTGGAATGATTAAATTTTGTTACTTTAAATATAAACTTTGATTTTTATATGAATTATCATTTCAAACATGAAAAAAAAGAATATCTTTGTCAACTCTCTAGATTCAGTTGATTATGATCCTTCTCTGGCTAGTCTCTTCCGCCCATTTGCTGGTTTACTTGGGAAGGTCCCTTCGGTCTCTCCCCAGGTGTCTTTGGACGTTGGGGATCCTACCTCTTCGGAGGAATCTTAGTCTTGATGTTGATTTTAGTACTGTGGCATGTCGGTCACAGTCCTGTGCTTTATTTATCCTCATTAAGTAGTTTAGGCGCTTTTGCCTTTCTCCTGTACTTCAAATTTTTATTACGTTCGTAATAAAAAGTGGATGGTCCACTATAAAACCGGCTGGCCTTGCCAAAAAAAAGAATATCTTTAAAAAAAGTGAATTTTGGTCAATATGGTCAACTTTGACTTTTAAATTTAAAAATTTAAAATTTTGAAAATTTGAATTTTGTATTTTATTATGAAAGTAAATAAAATTTTAAGAACGCTACTTTTTGTTTCATTGAAATCTGATTTATAATGTGAAAGTTATGCCTTTTTAACTATTGAGTGTAATTTGCTGTATTTAACAAAAAAAATTATTTTAAATTATATAAATAATATTTTATTTGGTCATGTAATGTTCTAATTTATATTTATATGGGTAAAATAACATGTTATGTATATATTTTGGTTTTCAAACATTTTAAAAGTGTAATTGACATTTTCCAATGTCAGTTGTATTCTGTTTATAATTTTTAATTTCTAGTTCTATTTTATTAAAGAAATTATTTATTTATTTCTATTTTCTCAAGATATTATTTTATTCTCATTCCCACTTTATTTTGTTCCTCATTTATTTATTTATTTGACTTCTTTTTTGTTTTAAAGTGATAGAGAAATTTTATAAGGCTTGTGATATTTTATTTGTAAATTTTAAGTCTTGTTTCCAATTTTTAAACAATTTCTTTAGTTCTTTTTCTATTTTATCTATTTTAAATTAGTTAATTCATTTTATAAATGATAAATGAAGTATTTTATTTCAATATTTTGCATTAGAATATTTTTAAGGTGAAGTTGATAATTTTCCAAAGTCAATGGTGATTTATTTGTAATTTTTGAACCCTGTTTTGAATTTTTAAGCGGTTTCCTTAATTCTTTTTATATTTTCTTTAAATTTAATTATTTATTTTCATACTATTTCACTTGGTTTCGTTTTTTTAAAAGTATTTCCTGAAATTATTTTGGTTTATTTGTTTTAAAGGAAGGGAAATTTGAAGAGGCAACGACTCTTCCTTTTCTTTTGACTTTTCACTTTTTAGACTTTTCAATTTCATTACTCCTCATTAATTTTCTTTTAGCCATGTAAATTTTTGTGTTTAGCCATGAGTTTCATTTATCTTTCATGTAAAAAAATATCATCCTCATCTTTCATTCATGGCTAGAGAAAAATATTGGTAATGGCATCATCCTTTTATGCTTTTTCTTCTTCTTTTCATACATATTTCGCCTTGTCTTTTCATGCTTGTTGCTAGGCCTCTCCTCCATAGCCACGGCCACCACCTCCGACAAATCTTCCCTGCCATCATGACCAGCTACTCCTCTGATCTTGACCAAGGTCGAGCCCTCCATGGTGACCAAATCCCTCAAAATGCAACCTAAAGCCATGAAACACACTTGTTTGACCACCTTGGCTTCATCTACTTCAACCACCACCCTAACCACCACCTTAGGCCGCCACCACCACCTCTTTCCAGACCCATACTCACCCCTCCATCCACTAACCAGACCTATAGCAACCTGGCCGAGCCCAAGGACCCATGGCCGAACCACTTTGTTGAACCAAAACTCCTCTTTGTTGCCTAAAACCTCTTCACCTTCCTATGTTGTAACTCCCTCCATGTTCTTGCATTTAGTCCGTGCATTCCTATGCCAATACCTGAGCCAAACATGACCAAAACCTGACCAAATCCATCCCCTAAGCCATGCTAGCAAGTGTAGAAAGCAAGGCAAAAAGTTGTGTGTTCATATTGCTTTTCAATTCAAAGTTATTTCAATTCAATGTTGTATTGAATTATAACTTTATTTTTGTTTTGTTTATGAGTTGTCACAAGATCTTTAGCTTGGATTCTCTCTCCACTCAAGTCCATAGGCTTGTCATTTTGCTTTTGATTTTGTTGTGTCAGTTGTATTGAAATCTCCAGCATTTTGAGGTGAGTAAAGCTCACACGACATTTATACTTATGCAGTTGTGGAACAACAACAACTGAATGTGTAGAAAAAATATATGATGTTATAACTGCCATGTGATTATTATATATGATGTTAAACCTGTTAAATTACGTATCATCTCATCTATTACTGTTATATATTGTTAACTGTTCATTTATATCTGTTTATCACACTGCAAGTTCCCTGTAGATTAGATTTACTATGGGTTGAAATGATACAACCCGAATAGACTTTAGAATAGGGAAAAATAGTTATGGGACAAAATGATAGGCCTGAATGGTTTTTATTTATTTGTTTAACTTGGGATTGCGAGTTTGAAATGATAGAAACCTGATTTTTCTTTGTAACTGCGAATTGAAATGATATATATCCGCATCACTTGACCTAGATTAGCAAACTATATACAGGCCCGTGGTTATTTTATAAAGTGCTTTTGGATATTTTAAAGTATTTTAAAAATATAAACTTATGAAATTTGATTTAAATAGATTTTGAAACGTTTTAAAATAAAGAAATTATGATTTTTCTATGAGTTAAAAAAAATGTAATTAATGAATGGTTAAATTGGATTATTGAAATACAACTTAAGTTTAGAAATTTGGAATTTTGGTTAAAAATGATATTTAAGTTACATAAATAAAATGGAAATTTATTCTTATTTTGAAAATGTTAAATATGATAATTTGATTTAAATTTGAATTTGAATGATTTAATAAAGTATTATTGATTTTTCTATGAATTAAAATGGTTAAGTAAATGAATGCTTAAAAGTGAAATTTTAAAATACAACTTGATTTGGAAATGTGAAATTCGGTTTTGTTTAAAGGTTTAAGTTAATTGAATAAATTGGAAATTTAGTTTAATTTGTGAAATGGAAATTTGAAAATGTAAGTGTGAATAAGGTGTCAAATGTAAAAATGGGAAATTTGTACAATTGAATTTATTAAGTGAAATTATTGAAAAATTTGGATTTTTCTGTAAAGGTTTGCTTTATAAAAATCATAAATTAAAAGAGTATTTTAATGAACATCTTTGAATGTTAAAATATGATTTTATAATGTTTAAATGGTTTAAATTGAAATGTTTTCAAATATAACTTACAACAGCTTTTTCTGAATGCTGTGAAAGGTTGAATTTTCAATGTTTATGGTTTTAACTTAGTAAATGAACTCAGAATGAATTAAAACTTTAGAAATTGAATACTTGGTTTGAAAGTATATAAACTTCACTTTTAAATGGTTTAAATGAATTATGTTGATTGAAATATAAGCTATTTAAAAGGTGAGTTGGAATGATAATAAATGAATGATATCTTTGAATTTAAAGTGTATTTAAAGTTGAATATTTGGATTTGAAAATGAAGTATTGAAAGATACGATATTTTGATATTAAAATGATTTGAAAATGAAGTTTTTTAGGATACGATATTTTGATATTAAAATGAAGATTTGAAAGATATGATATTTTGATATTGAAATGATTTGAAATGAAGTTTTGAAAGATATGATATTTGTATATTAAAATGATTTGAAAATGAAGTTTTGAAAGATATGATATTTTGATATTAAAATGATTTGAAATGAAGTTTTTAAAGATATGATATTTTGAATGATTTGAAATGATGTTTTAAAAGATATGATATTTTGATATTAAAATGATTTGAAAGGAAGTTTTGGAAGGATATGATAATTTAATATATTGAAATGGTTAGAAATGACTTGATATTTATTTTGATAAATATTTGAATTTGAAAGTTATGGTATGTTGATATATTGAAATGGCTTGGAAATGATTTAATCTTTATTTTGGTAAAGGTTTGTATTGAAAGGATATTTTATTTTGAAGTACAAATATTATTCTAAAGTTATAACCACGAGTTATAATAACGATTGGTTCGCAAAGAGACCCGGATCGGATATGGGCATACTCTCTGTCGATACCGAAAACCACTTTGACAACCGTGTACGCTGTGGAGATTCCAGAATGAAGTAGGATGGTGGCGACGTTCTTGTGGTATGTTACGTGGACCTAACTCCCGTGAGTTGGCATAAGGTGGCTAAAATAGGAGCGGTCTCGGGCCAGTTGAGGTCGCACCTCGTAGTGGACGCATTTCTTCGATACCATACTATTACTTGTGATTGTTTGGGCGCCCCTTCGATTTTTGTGGGAATGTGTTCCGCGGTGGGCGTATGTGGCTGCTGCGTTACCACTAGCCCGAGTGTCGTAATTGGTATATCTACCCTGGCATTGCCTTGTGTGCCATGTCACCTACCATATCAAGCCTTTACTATGAGTTTCTATTTGTGTCGTACCTATGCAGTATCTTCTCGTAGTCTCCCGATCAGGAGATATGCAGGTGTTGTAAAGACTATTGGCATTATTTGTGTTAAGGTGGAAAATGTAAAGCCTTAACGCTATTTAAAAGTATGTTTATTTTACTGTTAGACATTATTATAATAACGCAATATAATATATTGTAAATATTTAAACGGATCCTTAGAGGATGGGCGGTCCCAAACATCCTTTAAGTTACTTGTACTTTTGCTACAGTTCACTTGAGTTGGTTTACATTGTATAAGTATGTATGTCCTGACTCGGGTGTTTGTATTTTTATTTACGCTCGGGTCAGCCTGAGTATTCACATATTTGGATTTCCTCTTTCTGTAGATTGGAATCGCTGGAGATTATCTGCTTGTCTAGTTTTATCTGTTTCACTTCCAGTTATCCTGTTGATCCCAGTGTTGTATTCATTTTGTACTTGGTTATCATACTTAGACTTCTGTTTTACTTTATTTCTTCTGTTTTATCTTATTTAACGCTGATATGTTTATATAGTAGTTTCATGAACTACTATTTCTTTTACTTCCGCTGCACTATTATTACTCTGTGTCTGTGATTATTATTTACTGTATATTCTGAGATTTGCCAAATTTTATTTACAACGCGGTATTTTGAGCAATTCAAGTCCGACATGTGCGGATGCAAATGGTTGAAAATACCTGGTTGTTACAAAAGGCATATATAAAGGGAAAATGTATCCATGGCAGTGTATATCCCAGCACCTAAACAATGTTCACATTAACTATGTACACTTCACACATGTTGCACTTGCACTTTTACACATGGGTGCATTTGATGCGCTTATTATAACATACATACAATTTAAAATTAACTTAAACAAGTTTTAATTAATTGTAATAAAATAAAGATTTTTATTTAAAAGAAAATTTAGAAAAATTCTAAATGAGTTTAGACTACATAGGCTGAGTAATGATATAAAGGAATTTTTTTGAAGCCTACCTTTGTCACTCAGTTCCGACTGGCCCGGTTCCGACAATGGTATCACATCTTAATAATCCATGTGGTCTAAATTAGTCATGTTATAGCTAACCAATTAAGCTACCAATTTAGTGGGGAGTTTAGAAAAGTAATGTCTAGGCTTGGGTTTGGGTTATCAAGTACCCTTCCCGCCCTGGCAATCAGCTTGGCCCAAAAAGTGAGGTGAGCCCCAAGGTTGTCAAATCTTATAAGGAAAAAATTGTTTCTGCTAATTTTTAAAATTGTTTTGAAATTTGAAATGAAAATTTAAATTTAAAACAAAAAATAGGTTATAAATGTGACAATGTGATTTCAAAATTGTTTTGAAATTCAAATATATTTTAAATTTTAAACTAAAAATTAAAATAAGAATTACACTATAAATGTTATAATATCATTTTAAAAATTGGTATTGAAAACATTTTACATTATAAATGTTATAATTTAGTTTTCAAAAATGCATTGAAAATTTAATAAATGTATTTTGAAAATTTTAAAATATTAATAAGATTATTAAATTAGTTTATTAATTAAAGTGTTTACATGTATAATACATGTACTACTATATGTTACATTATCTTGAACTGTTTAAGATGATGTAAGTATATATACATGATAAATTTTCAAAATTAATATTTAATTAAAATTTTAATCGAATAAGTTGATTAAAAGTTAATTAATGAATAATATAACACACACACACATATATATAAAGATATATATATATATGTATAACCATAAATGTTATAGAACACATACTTAGTTAAAATATTTAATTAAATAACATAAAATTAATTAAATAAGATCTAATTAGTATAATGTTATACATAAGACTATTATTATGTTAATTAAATTAAAAAATTATATAATAATTTAAACTTATATAATACAATGTTTAATTAAAGGTGGAACAAGAAAGAATCCCAAATAACTTAAAGGATAAATATATACATATTGTACGTATACCATGATTTTCCATGTATCTGACACTTGAATCATGAGGGTATTTTATCAGAAATACATCATTCCATAAGTCGATACCATTCAGTTAAAAATACTAAAGATTATGAATCTTTAATATAAAGTTGTCCTCTACCATTTATATATTAATAGATTACTTGCATACTCCTTAGTTGTCGAGCTTTCTTCAAGCTAGGAATGTTATGTGTAGTGCTATTAATATGTTAAATTGTAACAACCCAGTATTTTGTAATTTATTTTAATTGTTTATTTCAACAATTTAAATTGAAACTCCTGATTTAAAAACTTTATTATATTTATTAAAATGAATAAATTTTGTTATTTTAAACATGAATGTTGATTTTTATGTGAATTATAATTTCAAACATGAATAAATTGAATATTTTCAAAAAATGTGGATTTTGATCAATTTGGTCAAACTTTGACTTTTAATTTAAAATTTAAATTTTTAAACTTTTGAATTTTATCTTTATTATGAAATTAGATTAAAATTTAAGAATACTGCTTTTCATTTCGTTGAAATCGGATTTATATTGTGAAAGTTATGTTTTTTACAATATTGCGTGTAAATTATTTTATTTAACAATATTGTTTATTTTAAATTATATAAATAATATTCTTATTATATCTTGTTCTAATTTATATTATATGTTATGTTACATATATTTTGTCTTTTAAATATTTTTAAAGTGATGTTTGAATTTTTCCAAAGCTTAGTGTATTTATTTTCAATTTTTATAACGTAGTTTCTATTTTCAAGTTATTTTCTTCATGTATTTATATTTATTTAAAAATCTTATTTATTTATTTTATTCATTCATTATTTTGCTGTGTTTTATTTTATTTATAATCAGTTTATATGTATATAAAAATGCAAAAAGAATATTGGAAATTTGAAGAGTTTTTTTTGAAACCTTTCACATACCTTGACTTTTCACCTACTTACCTTTTCATTTTCTAACCAACAAATGCTTTTACTTTGGCCATTCCGTATCCCTTGTTCATCGGCATCTTTTTCCATTTCTCACGCATAAGGGAAAAAAAATTCTCATCTCAAACTTCGGCCATCACCTGAGCAAAAACTTTGGTAAAGATTCTTCTTCTTTTTCACTTTTTCTTTTGTTTTCTTATTTGATTTTTTGCACTTGCATCTCTTCTCCTATGGCTCGGCCCTCACCACTCCATCACGTTGGACACGTCCACCACCACCTCCAGTCCAACCGTAAATCTATGCCGTGGCCATCCATGACCAGATCCACCAAGTTTCTGTGCAAACTCCACTTGAATTACCATAGCCGAGCACCATGGTCTTCCACCACCTCAAACCACCCCCTTGGCCGCCACATACATCGCCACCACCAACCATAGCTGACCTGTGACCCACTGCCATGTCATCCCTAACCCACCTGAACCTGGCTGTGCCTAGGATAGCCTTGGTCGTGACCTTTGTTTGCTTGAAATCTTGTTTTATGCCTTGTAGTGTAGTTCCATGCACATATCTCTTACACCGTCATCTAATCCATGCTAGGCCGACCTGTTCAACCCAAAACCAGATCTAAACCCACTCCTTAGCCATGTGTTTCTGACCTATAGCTAAAGCATAGGTGGTAGAAAGCAAGTGCAAAAGCTTTTAGCTTTGTTTTATGCATTTATTTCTAACATTGTTTTATTTTATTTTGTTTTGAAAACCTATGTATTTATATTTGTTTGTTTGAATGTATTCAAGGAAACTAACTTTGGTTCTCCTACACTCAAATCGTATTCGTGCTTTCGTGCCTTTGTGGGTCTCTGTTTTGTGTATTTGGTTGTCATCTCCAGCTTATACAAGTGAGTAATTCTCACTAGACAATTTATACTTATATAACTAGTAAACTGATCGCAATTGAATCTGTAAACCATATTATTATGTCATATCTGCTCATGCTATGATCATATGATGTTCACCCATGCTTATACACCTATTATATCATATGTTACTGTTATACGATGCTATTCTGTTATTTATATCAGTTTATCAAACTGCAAGTTCCCTTTAGATTAGAATCGCTATGGGTTGAAATGATATATACCCGAACGGACTTTAGAATAGGGAAAAATTGTTATGGGCTGAAATGATAGGCCTGAACGATTTTTAATTATTTCATTTTACTTGGGATTGCGGGTTTGAAATGATAAAACCCGGGTTTTCTTTGTAAATTACGGACTGAAATGATATATATTTGTATCACTTTACCTAGGCTAGAAAATAATACACTAACCCGTGGTTTATATTTTTTTTCTAAAATCTTTAAAAGTAATTTTAATAATGTAATATTATGCTATTTCGATTTAAATTTAAATTAAAAATGATTTTTATAAAGTTTTTTTATTGGTTTTCTAAAAATTTATAAGTGGAATAAATTAATGGTAAAGTTAGAATTTGAAATATAAGTTATTTTGAAAATTATGATTTGGTTATAAATGGAATTTACATTAAGTAGGAAATATGAAAACATTTGAATTAAAATGAATTTAAAATGATTTTTATAAAGTGTTAATGATTCTCGAATAAGTTAAAGGGTTAAATAAATGAATATTTAAGTTGAATTTTGAAATATAACTTACATTGGAAATTTGTGAATTTTGTCTAAAAATGAATTTTAAGTGAAGTAAATAAAATGAAAAATAAGTTATATTTGGAAATTTAAACTTAAGTGTTAAGTTAAAATTTTAATTATAAAGAATTCAAATTGAATGTTGAATTATATAAGTAAATTATTATTAAATTTATTTTTGAATGAAAATTTAACTTTATAAAATCATGAATATAGGGGTATTTAAATAATGGTTTTAAAGGTGAAAATATATGATTTTATAAGTTTAAAATGATTTAAATAAAAAAATTAATTGTTTGTGAAATTATATTGAATATTTGGAATTTAATTAACAGCATTTTTTGAATGTTATTATTTCTAATGCAAAGGATATTACAACATTTCTAAATGCTAGTTGGTAGAAATGAACTAAATGGCTAAACTGAATTAAGGGCTATTATAGCACTTTGTAAGTGATGTAGTTGCTGAAATTAACTAAGGTTTTATTTGAACTAAAGTAAACCTATTACAGCATTTTAATGTTGTCCTTTGTTAAATTGAATTGTTTTAAAAGTAACTTTCCGTAGCATTTTCTGAATGCCGCGAAAGTTGAATTTTCATTGTTTTAATAAATTTAAGTGAATAAATGAACTTTGAAAGATTTAAATTTTTGGAAATGTAATAATTTAATTATTAAATACAATGACTTCATTTTAATGATTTAAAATGAAGTAATTTGTTTTGAAATATAAACTATTTTGAAATGTATGTTGAAATGGTATTTTAAATAGGAATGAGGTTTGGAATGAAATATGATATTTTGATATTTTGAAATGGATTTTGAATGATATTGAATTTTGAAATGATATTTGATTTCGAAGTATAAATACCATTTTGGAATTTTAACCACGGGATGTATTTAATTTACAGTTTAACTGTTCCTTAAAGGATGGGTGATCCCAAGCATCCTTTAAGTTATTGTACATTACTACTACAATTCACTTGAGTTGGTTTACATTATATAAGTATATATGTCCTGACTCGAGTGTTTTGTGTTTTACTTTACGCTCGGGTCAGCCTGAGTATTTACAGCTTAGCTTTCGATTTATTTTCTGGAGCTAGGAATCACTGGAGATTCTGCTTGTCTAGTTATCTATTCCTTTTTAGTTTCAGTTGTTCTATTTCAGCTCTAGTATTTATAAACTTCTATGTATTTGAGATTTCCATTGTATATGTTTCAGACTGATATTATGGATTATGTTTTGAGAGTTTGTTATAGTAGCTTCATGAACTACTATGGTATTTTAATTTCCAATGCGAGTTATTCTGATATTTCTGTGTCTGTGGTTCTGTGATTGTATTTCATTTTCTCCAAATTTATTTACAACGTGGTATTTTGAGTAATTCAAGTCCGGCATGTGTGGATGCAAATGGTTGAAAAAACCGGGTTGTTACAGTTGGTATCAGAGCTTTGGTTTTAGGCAAACCATAGCCTGCGGAGCAAAAACTCATTAGAGATAGGGTAGAAATACCCTAGAATGAGTGAAATCAATCTCAGAATAATTTCTTTGTGAGAGAATGTATTTTCGAAGTATAAAATGATTTCCAAATGATTTTTAAAATATTTTCAAAGATTATATTAGTATAAAGTTTTTCTTATTTTGAAATCAAGATTTTTCTAGACTCCATCCCTTCGGTATCCATCTTGTTAGAAATCTCTTGGTTAAGATTCTTATCGATTAGGATTCCTTGAACTTTGGAACACTCCCACTCGTACTGAAATCCAGTCTTATCTTCCTTAAATTTTATCCTTTTGATTTTGTGGCATTCCATAACTCCACTTTGAATGACCTCTATAAAGATCCGTGATTCCGCAAATCTTTGAATGATTTTGTAAAGGGGTGAAACTCCTTTACAATTGGCATTGATTCACCGGATATTTTAATATCCTCGGTTTACGATGCTATCTAACTTCTGTTATATCTGGATTCTATCTCTGGAGATCAAATGTCGATTTGCCTTAGATTTTCCACATTGATTATATTCCTGAAGTCACGGTTGACCCGGTTAAGGTCGCCTGCGATTTATACAGGCTTATCATCTTCTATTTGGTAATTAAATTATTTCAAGCTTATCCTCGAACCAGAATTCTATTTGATTAGAGTCCAAAAATTTTAATCTCTGTTTGTTTGAAATCTATCCTTGAATCATTCTTTGGGAATTTGCGTTTGGTTGTATTTTGGAATTTGTGCATACATCGAAATTATTATTTTGATAAGGATGATGTAAAGACCCGTAAATCCGTACTCCTTGAATGGACACTAATCTCCAGTGATTAACTCAAGATCAACGGAAATACGAACCCTTAGGGTTGAAGAAGAAGAAAAGGATAGAAGAAGAGATAAGAAGATAGAACAGAACAGAAACAACAGAACAATATCAGAATCTCACGATTCGCAGCGGAACAACATATAATAGATAAATGAATAATCTTTAAACAAAGAACTATATCAGTTATTGCATTACGTCATATTACATTACATTACATCATCAGAGTGTACAACAACAACATGCAGCGGAAAAGAAATATAATGTACTAGTAATACGCCATGCCGTCCAGCTTGCTTCCAGCAACTCCTAAATTCCAGAATATCCTGATAAACCTAACTCTTTACTGCCCTTGTGGAAATTGGTGGGGACCCAGAGTTTAGGAAGGAAAACAATAAACTCCGAGTCAGTCATGTGACTGGTGTGAGAACTAAAACAGTTTATTTTTCTTTAAAATCAAAATAGAGGAATATTTTTTAAGTCAATTCGCAATGCTTTTAAAAATGAGACTACCATAAGGCCTCCCGCACACACACACAATGCAAACGCAGAATTGGAGGAGATTTCTCCTTATGATAGTCAAAGATGCTTGATACGCATTAAAAGAGACATTTGATATTATTATTAGTGCGTAGTGTAGAAAAACAATTTCGAAAGTAGAATATAAATCTTAGCCAGCATAGGCATTCCGCACTTATGCCTACTATAGCTACCATGTTCAATAGCAGGTTACCGCCACATTCCATGGAAGGTTCTACAACTAAAACCGTACAAGTCTCGTATTGTTTCTTTGGATTTTCAACAAATGGTCAGGCCAAGGAACTTCCCATTGCCACATGGAAACGCCTCTGGAATGACGTCCCGAGAACCAAACCGGATCTCTGCCAACACAAGGCCGGGTTACCCCTAACTGGGTAACTACTGACACGAATATGTCATCCCCCGATCGTAACCGATCTATCCGAGGATCCACGATTTCCAACAACCACAAAATTTGCAGCAACAACATAGGTTAAATATCTGGGCTCCATACCATGATACCACCTCTATCCAAAAGGAATGACATACACTAAAGGGGTGCTACCCCCTAATAACCTTGCTGCATCCTTTCTGTTTTGACCATTTTCGGGGTGTGAGGTCCGACGAAGTCTCGTCCATAAAGCCACGCTTTATAAAAAAGCCGTGCTTTGGGTCAACAAATGATCATAGAAATGATCACCTAGATAAATGATCAAATAAATGATCCTATCACAAATGATCAAACAATGATCATTTCACAGCAACACTCAGCATGCCACACTACCAAATTGGGAGTATATCACTAATAACCTTCAACTATATAACCTCTGAGCTCGTACGTCTCAGAGAAGGGTGTTAAGCTAAGAGAATAAATTCTCCGCCACCAACAGAAATATATTTGAAAGAAATCAGCTTTATATCTCAATTTGTAATGTCAGACATACAATCCATACAAGTCTGTTCCGAGCTCGAACAGAACCGAAGACACTTCCAAAGAAGTCCTTGCAATTCGGATATTCACTAATCACGACCGGACTTCCCGTCACTAAGGGTGATAAAACCTCTATATCGGAGACCAGCCGATGTAGAGTAACTCGACGATAATCCTTCCGTTTTCACAAATACCCGGTCTTCAACACCGGTCATCAAATGCAATCTATAACGACGTATCACATATTCAGAATGGGTTACACGACCCCAAGGTCCTTTCCCGGCTAACCCGAATAGTGAGCGTTTATTCAAAAATAAGTGTGGCATTCAAATTCAAACAAATCACAACAAATACTTATTTAAAGGTAAATATTGATAGTCGGATTATTTAACTATCAATAGGCATGCTCAACATCACCAAATTCCAAATAATTTCCCAAATTATTTACTTTCCAAAATATCTTTACTAGATATATAATTTCCCACACTTCAACCATTTGAAAACAAATTTTCAAATCACTTTTCACCCTTACCACTTTTGAAAACAAATTTCAAACATTTTCCTTACGCGAAATACTTTCATTTCAACATGGTTCATTTGACCCAATTAAATAAATCCTTAACGATTTACTTTATATTTACGTTCCAAATCCGTAAATTAATTCCCACACTTCAAAAAAATAAATCAACGTTTATTTTTAAACAAATTCCCCTTTTCATTTATAAATTCCATAGTGAATTTACATTCCAAAATATTTATGAATATACTATTTCAATTTATCTTCAAAAAGATAAATTCTCAAAACATTTCATTTCACATTGGAAAACATTTCCATACTTATTTATTAATAAGTAATTCACATATCCATTTATTTTCAATACTTAGAAAATATTCAATATACTTAATATCGAAATTAAGTATATATTTCATTCTTTAAGGAAAACATTCACTTAACACATTTATTTGGGCCAAAACGAATGTTGCGTAAAACATCGTTACTGTAACGTTCGTGATTTTTCGTCCACGAAAACCGACATCGATACGTCCACTGTATCAACTGCCGAGCAATCGAAGGCCGGAAAACCGTACCGTTAGGGTTAAAGAAGAAGAAAAAGTAGAAGAAGATAGAACATAACAGAAAGAAATAACAGAACAACATCAGAATCTCACAATCGCAGCGGAACAACATATAATAGATAAATGAATAATCTTTAAACCAAGAACTATATCAGTTATTACATTACATCACATTTCATTACGTCATCAGAGTGTACAACAACAAACAAACAGCGGAAAGAAATACTATATACAAGTAATACGCCATGCCTCCAGATTGCCTCCTGCAACTCCTGAATTCCAGAATATCCTGATAAACCTTAACTCTTGACTACCCGTGTGGAAATTGGTGGGCACCCAGAGTTTAGGAAGGAAAACAATAAACTCCGAGTCAGTCATGTGACTGGTGTGAGAACTCAAAACAGTTTATTTATCTTTGAAATCAAAATAGAGGAATATTTTTAAAGTCAATTCGCAATGCTTTTAAAAGTGAGACTACCATAAGGCCTCCCGCACACACACACAATGCAAACGCAGAATCGGAGGAGATTTCTCCTTATGATAGTCAAAGATGCTTGATACGCATTAAAAAGAAGCATTTGATATTGTTATTAGTGCATCGTGTAGAAAACAATTTCGAAAGTAGAATATAAATCTTAGCCAGCATAGGCATTCCGCACTTATGCCTATTATAGCTACCATGTTCAGTAGCAGGTTACCGCCACATTCCATGGCAGGTTCTACAACTAAAACCGTACAAATCTCGTATTGTTTCTTTGGATTTCCAACAAATGGTCAGGCCAAGGAACTTCCCATTGCCACATGGAAACGCATCTGGAATGACGTCTCGAGAACCAAACCAGATCTCTACCAACACAAGGCCGGGTTACCCCTAACTGGGTAACTACTGACACGAATATCTCATTCCCCGATCGTAACCGATCTATCCGAGGATCCTCGATTTCCAACAACCACAAAATTGCAGTAACAACATAGGTTAAATATCTGGGCTCCATGCCATGATACCACCTCTATCCAGAAGGAATGACATACACTAAAGGGGCGCTACCCCCTAATAACCTTGCCGCATCATTCCTGTTTTGACCATTTCCGGGGTGTGAGGTCCGACGAAGTCTCGTCCACAAAGCCACACTTTATACAAAAGCCGTGCTTTGGGTCAATCAAATGATCATAGAAATGATCACCAAGATAAATGATCGAATAAATGATCCTATCACAAATGATCAAACAATGATCATTTCACAGCAACACTCAGCATGCCACACTACCAAATTGCGAGTATATCACTAATAACCTTCAACTATATAACCTCTGAGCTCGTACGTCTCAGAGAAGGGTGTTAAGCTAAGAGAATAAATTCTCCGCCACCAACAAAAATATATTTGAAAGAAATCAGCTTTATATCTCAATTTGTAATGGCAGACATACAATCCATACAAGTCTGTTCCGGGCTCGAACAGAACCGAAGGCACTTCCAAAGAAGTCCTTGCAATCCGGATATTCACTAATCACGACCGGACTTCCCGTCACTAAGGGTGATAAACCTCGATATCGGAGATCAGCCGATGTAGAGTAACTCGACGGTAATCCTTCCGTTTTCACAAACATCCGGTCTTCAACACCGGTCATCAAATGCAATCCATTTCGACGTATCACATATTCAGAATGGGTTATACGACCCCAAGGTCCTTTCCCGGCTAACCCGAATAGTGAGCGCTTATTCAAAAATAAGTGTGGCATTCAAATTCAAACAAATCACAACAAATACCTATTTAAAGGTAAATATTGATAGTCGGATTATTTAACTATCAATAGGCGTGTTCAACATCACCAAATCCCAAATAATTTCCCAAATAATTTACTTTCCAAAATATCTTTACTAGATATACATTTTCCACACTTCAACCATTTGAAAACAAATTTTCAAATCACTTTTCACCTTTATCACTTTTGAAAACAAATTTCAATCAATTTCCTTACGCGGAATTTCTTTCATTTCAACATGGTTCATTTAAACCAATTAAATAAATCCTTACCGATTTATTTTATATATTTACGTTCCAAATTCGTAAATTCATTCCCACACTTTTAAAAATAAATCAACGTTTATTTTTAAACAAATTGCCTTTTTCTTTTATAAATTCCATAGTGAATTTATAATCCCAAATATCTATGAATATACGATTATCCAAATCGATTTCTATTATTCATTTTCAATTTATCTTTAAAAGATAAGGTCTCAAAATATTCAGTTCATATTGGAAAACATTTCCGTACTTATTTATTAATAAGTAATTCACAAATCCATTCAATTTCAACACTTGAAATTTAATATACTTAAATCGAAAATTAAGTATATATTTCATTCTTTAAGAAATCATTCTCTTAGACACATTTGATTGGGCCAAAACGAATGTTGCGTAAAACATTGTTACGACAACCCAAAATCACTAGTATAGGGATTCAAATTTAAAATAGATATATAAATTCCAATACTATACAAAACATTTCCTTTCGGAAACCATTTACTATAACAACAGTGTTATAGTCCACCATTTCCTTCTATTTCTCGAAAACATCTATTTCAACAATGAATGTTGAAATCTATGTATTCGATACTTAATGTATTTTAAAACGTCTTTAAAATCATTAACTTCATTTCATAATATTCCTTCCCCAAAACATATCCATTTCATTTAATAATATATTCGCCGTCCAAAATCGTGAATATAATCCCTTTCATATAATCCTATATCCAACTTATCAAATTCAATTGATTTCGGATTTATAAACAACGTTTATAAACACCATTTATATTTTTATAAACTTCTATTTATAAAAATCCTTTTTATATCTCATTTTAAATGCCAAAATCCGATTTATAAGTTGAGTACTTATAAATCTTATATTTTACAAAATCTATCCATTTTGTATCTTCATATTTCATAAATTTATAAATTTCAATTCACTTATGGAATCCATTTTTATTTCACTTTATTACTTATAAAAACTCGTTTTATATTTCCAGTATTTTTAATTTATAAATATCAATTTTATAAATCTTTTATATAAACCGTTTATAATAATTCAAAATTCCCAATTAAACCATTTTATAAATTAATCACTATTTAATTCAAAAATCTTAATTTGGTTATATTTTACAAAAATTAAAACTTTTATAACATTAAACTTATAACGTTAATTTATTTAAAATAAATCAATTCAAAATTTTAATAAAACGTATACTTTCAAAAATCACTTTAAAAATTCCTTTAAAAACCAAAAATCATTATTTTAAAACTTCAAAAATGGATCCGATGATGCACCAGCACCAAATAGTCAATCACAACATCCAAATATCATATATCAATATGATAATCAACAAATATCAGAATATCTGTAAATAAATCAATACAGTTGAGGAATCCAGTTGGATCCCTCCAACCTGTTTCCCTGCATCCAAAAACATTAGCACAATACCAATTCAGCTCCAGTACGGAATTATCGCGGTATATGGGATTTATAAAATATTATCCGCTTAATAGACGGCGTAATAGGGTCTCATCCGCTATATGATGCGGGAAATCAACAACTGCAATATATACATATGCCAATATATATATAACTATTATATATAATACCAATTTCACTATTTATGAAATATTCGCGGTATATGTTTTTAATAAATAACATCCGCTTAATAGACGGCGCATAATGTCTATTTTAACAATCAATAGATAACAATCATCATTCAAACATGCATTCAACAATTTTAAATCCAACTATTTAAAATTAAAATCGAAACTGATTCGATTGAGTGAGAAGTTCTCACCTTGATTTCAATTTCGTTTTAGCAATTTATTTCGAATAAAATTAAACGGACGTTTAATTTTACCCGAAATTCTCACTAACTCCAAACGACTCCAATCCAATTCCATCGCGTAGTGCTCGTCCATACGATTCCAACACAACTGGTTTCGCGCGTTTTCGACCTCGTATGAAAAAGATACACATTTTCAAAGTTACACGAATATATATATATATAAATTTACAACATTATTTTAATTTCTTAAACCTAAATAACATCAGGGCCGTACGATATTTTGCTTGCAGATCTTGGCCGTGCATTGCCTCTTCTCCTTCACGCGCGCAATATCCAGATAACAACCAAAAGCCGAACCCATTAGCAACTAGAAACCCTAATTTTCGCAACCAATTCTTGTAGCTCGAAGACGATCAGATAGCGCCACCTTGTAGCTCGTCCCAAACTCCATGCTCGGCTCGAAGGGTTCGAAACTCGACTGCCTATAACCATCGAAATTCGTGCCCAAAGCCGGCCACTTCAAACCCAAATTCGCGACAATCCAAAACTCCATTCCCCATCATAGCCGTTGATTAGATAGAACTCAAAGTGCTTAACATTTTTCCAGTTGAAAGATTTTCAATTCGATTAGCGGATTTGGAGGAAATGGAGGGAGAAGGAGGATGATTCTCGGCCCTTGGTTTTAATGGTGGCGGCCGGCCATGAATTGAAACCCTAATTTTTTTTTTTTTTTGTAAAAAACAAGGGGCTATTTATAGAAATCTATTGAACACTATTCATCCCGGGTTTTCCGAACTCCGATTTACGCGCGGTAACCGGCGTTTCTAGGGTTTACCCCGCGTTCCAGACACAATGGAATAGGTTTCGGAAGCTAATTCGATCATCTGTGCGAGATATGGCAATAAACGATCGATTTAAAATTAAACCGATTAAACGATTTTCTAGGCGTTTTAGCTTGCACCGGACAAACGGTAAATCCGATTGACATGAAATTTGAAACCAAACAATAATATCACATTACGGATCCGATGAAACTGGATTCGTCGAAATCCGAGACCTTTTGAGAAATGGCTATTTTAACTCGCCAATTTAATATTAAAAACAATT
This sequence comes from Allium cepa, assembly GCA_030765085.1. NCBI lineage: Eukaryota > Viridiplantae > Streptophyta > Magnoliopsida > Asparagales > Amaryllidaceae > Allium > Allium cepa. Next base: position 407,409,334 of record CM060928.1, on the reverse strand, counting down.
TCGATGTGTTTCGAGCTGCCACGATCAAACGATAACTCCGATTACTATGAAAATTGAAATCCGATAATAACTAACTATTACGGATCCAATGGAACTGGTCTCGTCCAATTCTGAGACTGTTTGAAAATTGGCTATTTTTCAGTTGATAATTAAATATTAAAATATTCAGTTTTCACAGATTAACTCCAAATTCAATTTTAAAAGTTCTATAATATCGTTCTAACTCAAACATGATAAAATAAAATTTTACAAATCAATTTTAATCATTTTTAACCCTATTTTCAATTATTTCCATAATTTAACATATTAAATTATCGATTTAATTATTCAATTAAATCCAATATTCGAAATAAAATTTGTTCGACTTATAAATTTCACTTATTAATATTTAAAATTAATTAAATATTCAAATTTAAATTATCAAAAATTCTGGGTCGTTACATACTTCCCCCCTTAAAAGAATTTCGTCCTCGAAATTACAAAGTAAGAAAGAGTTACAGAATTCATTAACTTTCCAAAATCCATAGTTAAACTTCTACAATAACTTACTAAGTTTTCAAATCATACTTAGTTATCTTTTCAAAAACAACTACTATCGTTTAACTTTCGACTTCAAATCAAAATTTAGTTTTCACAAAATTTTCCAATTTTTCTCAAAAATATTCTAACGCCTTAAATTTTCGGAAAAATTCGCCATAGTCTCCTTTGCGCGGCTCGATCCGAAAAAAATGACAGTATATATATCACAAATATACATCTCATCAAGTAATGAGGCATCCCGCAGGGAAAAAAGTGTAAAAGTACGGTATGTAATCCGGGATATGTACCTTATATTTTATTAGCGAGCATATACAGCTATAGCGCGAAAGCGAGCTCCAAAAGCGAAGCAACGCCATCCATACCTACTAAACACTCAACAACAACAAGAGAAACATGCATATATGAAAATAATCTCAATATACAACATCTATATAGCAAATGCAACTAAAGCAACAAATGCAAACATCAACCAACTATCATTCATAACCAAATCAATATTCATTCATATTCTCATTAATATTCAATGAATTGGTTTTCAATTTAAATCACATTTGATTTATTAATGTTGGAATTTTACCAACATCCATTCTTTCTTTTCCAATTAGTATACATTCACTAATTTACATTCATTTTAGTTCACTTCCAAATCAAATCAAATTCATTTCTATTCAAATTTATATATTATCCATTTGAATTCAATTACATAGCTTCCAATTTCGCTAATTCAATTTCATTAACACTTAATGAATTATATACAATCAACTAACATCCATATAACAACCAATGTATATTCAACACAACCAAATTTATTCACTTTACATTCAATTTGGTACAACACTTTTAATTTCAATTAGATCATATTAAATTGACTTCCATTCAATTTATTCAACTTCCAATAACATTAGCTTTTAATGAATTATCACTTACATTCATTATTTCATATCAATTATTTATATTTAATTGATTAACATTCAATCCATTTATCAATTCAATTGCTAATTCCTTTATCCATATAAAGTTGAATTTCATTTATATAACTCAAGTTCAAATTCTTAATGACTTCAGTTCATTAATTCACTTATTAATTTACTTCGATACCAAAATTCAACTTCATTCAACATCACTTAAGTTATATTTCATTCCAAACACATTTTTTTTAATTTAACTTAAGTTTTCACTTATTAATCAATTCAAATTCCAATCCTATTTAACTTTTTACCAAAGCTAAATTTATTAACTCCTATCATAAGTTCAAAACTTATTTCACTTATATTCATCATCTTATAAGTTATACAACTTATATTCAACAATTACTACTTCGATTTTAATGATTTACTTATACTTCCTTTAATTTAACTTCATCCTTTAAGTTAAATTTATTCTATCAAAATTCAAATTGTATAAGTTATCAACTCATTTATCATTCCCAAATTACTATGGTAGCAAATCTATCACATGGAGACTCGAAAATGATACTGATGATGTTGTAGTCATCACCCTTATTATTTCCCAGTAACAATAGTGAATTCAATGCTTAATATTCTTTCAAAAATTTTCCTTTCATTTATAAATGACATTTATAAATCTTTTTCTTATAGAGTTTCACTTTATATATATACAAGTTTATTTCGCAATTGTAAATCATATTAATTATAATTCAATTCTTATAATTCATTTTACTTATACAATTATTCTTTTACAATAAGTTTTATTTAACTCATTCAAACAACTTATTCAACAACCAAACAATCAACTTATATACACTTTAGTAATTCCGAAAAAAAAATTATTCCTTTATATATAAAATATAATCGAAGTAAAATTATTTCATTTACCCAATTTAAAACAATATCGTGTCAATTTGTTCTGTACAAGTGTTTAGAGATCCCTATCAACAACGTTAATTACTCGTGTTGACCAAAATCCATATACCACTCAACAAACCAATCATCACAATATAAAACAATTTATATTCACTAACAAATACGCGCTCGTATCTATTATTACACTCACACTCATTCTAGAGTACTGCTGACTCTATCTCTAATGAGTAATACCCAACAGAGCCATGGTTGTCGCTTAACCATAAGCTCTGATACCAAATGTAACGTTCGTGATTTTTCGTCCACGAAAACCGACATCAATACGTCCACTGTATCAACTGCCGAGCAATTGAAGGCCGGAAAACCGTACCGTTAGGGTTAAAGAAGAAGAAAAAGTAGAAGAAGATAGAACAGAACAGAAAGAAATAACAGAACAACATCAGAATCTCACAATCGCAGCGGAACAACATATAATAGATAAATGAATAATCTTTAAACCAAGAACTATATCAGTTATTACATTACATCACATTTCATTACATCATCAGAGTGTACAACAACAAATAAAGAGCGGAAAGAAATACTATATACAAGTAATACGCCATGCCTCCAGATTGCCTCCTGCAACTCCTGAATTCCAGAATATCCTGATAAACCTTAACTCTTGACTGCCCGTGTGGAAATTGGTGGGCACCTAGAGTTTAGGAAGGAAAACAATAAACTCCGAGTCAGTCATGTGACTGGTGTGAGAACTCAAAACGGTTTATTTATCTTTAAAATCAAAATAGAGGAATATTTTTAAAGTCAGTTCGCAATGCTTTTAGAAATGAGACTACCATAAGGCCTCCCGCACACACACACAATGCAAACGCAGAATCGGAGGAGATTTCTCCTTATGATAGTCAAAGATGCTTGATACGCATTAAAAAGAAGCATTTGATATTATTATTAGTGCATAGTGTAGAAAACAATTTCGAAAGTAGAATATAAATCTTAGCTAGCATAGGCATTCCGCACTTATGCCTACTATAGCTACCATGTTCAATAGCAGGTTACCGCCACATTCCATGGCAGGTTCTACAACTAAAACCGTACAAGTCTCGTATTGTTTCTTTGGATTTCCAACAAATGGTCAGGCCAAGGAACTTCCCATTGCCACATGGAAACGCCTCTGGAATGACGTCCCGAGAACCAAACCGGATCTCTTCCAACACAAGGTCGGGTTACCCCAAACTGGGTAACTACTGACACGAATATCTCATTCCCCGATCGTAACCGATCTATCCGAGGATCCTCGATTTCCAACAACCACAAAATTGTAGTAACAACATAGGTTAAATATCTGGGCTCCATGCCATGATACCACCTCTATCCAGAAGGAATGACATACACTAAAGGGGCGCTACCCCCTAATAACCTTGCCGCATCCTTGCTGTTTTGACCATTTCCGGGGTGTGAGATCCGACGAAGTCTCGTCCACAAAGCCACACTTTATACAAAAGCCATGCTTTGGGTCAATCAAATGATCATAGAAATGATCACCAAAATAAATGATCGAATAAATGATCCTATCACAAATGATCAAACAATGATCATTTCACAGCAACACTCAGCATGCCACACTACCAAATTGGGAGTATATCACTAATAACCTTCAACTATATAACCTCTGAGCTCGTACGTCTCAGAGAAGGGTGTTAAGCTAAGAGAATAAATTCTCCGCCACCAACAGAAATATATTTGAAAGAAATCAGCTTTATATGTCAATTTGTAATGTCAGACATACAATCCATACAAGTCTGTTCCAGGCTCGAACAGAACCGAAGGCACTTCCAAAGAAGTCCTTGCAATCCGGATATTCACTAATCACGAGCGGACTTCCCGTCACTAAGGGTGATAAACCTCTATATCGGAGATCAGCCGATGTAGAGTAACTCGACGGTAATCCTTCCGTTTTCACAAACATCCGGTCTTCAACACCGGTCATCAAATGCAATCCATTTCAACGTATCACATATTCAGAATGGGTTATACGACCCCAAGGTCCTTTCTCGGCTAACCCGAATAGTGAGCGCTTATTCAAAAATTAGTGTGGCATTCAAATTCAAACAAATCACAACAAATACCTATTTAAAGGTAAATATTGATAGTCGGATTATTTAACTATCAATAGGCGTGTTCAACATCACCAAATCCCAAATAATTTCCCAAATCATTTACTTTCCAAAATATCTTTACTAGATATATATTTTCCACACTTCAACCATTTGAAAACAAATTTTCAAATCACTTTTCACCTTTATCACTTTTGAAAACAAATTTCAATCAATTTCCTTGCGCGGAATTTCTTTCATTTCAACATGGTTCATTTAAACCAATTAAATAAATCCTTACCGATTTATTTTATATATTTACGTTCCAAATTCGTAAATTTATTCCCACACTTTTAAAAATAAATCAACGTTTATTTTTAAACAAATTCCCTTTTTCTTTTATAAATTCCATAGTGAATTTATAATCCCAAAATATCTATGAATATACGATTATCCAAATCGATTTCTATTATTCATTTTCAATTTATCTTTAAAAGATAAGGTCTCAAAATATTCAGTTCATATTGGAAAACATTTCCGTACTTATTTATTAATAAGTAATTCACAAATCCATTCAATTTCAACACTTGGAATTTAATATACTTAAATCGAAAATTAAGTATATATTTCATTCTTTAAGAAATCATTCTCTTAAACACATTTGATTGGGCCAAAACGAATGTTGCGTAAAACATTGTTACGACGACCCAAAATCACTAGTATAGGGATTCAAATTTAAAATAGATATATAAATTCCAATACTATACAAAACATTTCCTTTCGAAAACCATTTACTATAACAACAGTGTTATAGTCCACCATTTCCTTCTATTTCTCGAAAACGTCTATTTCAACAATGAATGTTGAAATCTATGTATTCGATACTTAATGCATTTTAAAACGTCTTTAAAATCATTAACTTCATTTCATAATATTCCTTCCCCAAAACATATCCATTTCATTTAATAATATATTCACTGTCCAAAATCGTGAATATAATTCCTTTCATATATTCCTATATCCAACTTATCAAATTCAATTGATTTCGGATTTATAAACAACGTTTATAAACTCCATTTATACTTTTATAAACTTCTATTTATAAAAATCCTTTTTATATCTCATTTTAAATGCAAAAATCCGATTTATAAGTTGATTACTTATAAATCTTATATTTTACAAAATCTATCCATTTTATATCTTCATATTTCATAAATTTATATATTTCAATTCACTTATGGAATCCATTTTTATTTCACTTTATTACTTATAAAAACTCGTTTTATAATTCCAGTATTTTTAATTTATAAATATCAATTTTATAAATCTTTTATATAAACCGTTTATAATAATTCAAAATTCCCAATTAAACCATTTTATAAATTAATCACTATTTATTTCAAAAATCTTAATTTGGTTATATTTTACAAAAATTATAACTTTTATAACATTAAACTTATAACGTTAATTTATTTAAAATAAATAAATTCAAAATTTTAATAAAACGTATACTTTCAAAATTCACTTTAAAAATTCCTTTAAAAACCAAAAATCATTATTTTAAAACTTCAAAAATGGATCCGATGATGCAACAACACCAAATAGTCAATCACAACATCCAAATATCATATATCAATATGATAATCAACAAATATCAAAATATCTGTAAATAAATCAATACAGTTAAGGAATCCAGTTGGATCCCTCCAACCTGTTTCCCTGCACCCAAAAACATTTGCACAATACCAATTCCGCTCCAGTACGGAATTATCGCGGTATATGAGATTTATAAAATATTATCCGCTTAATAGACGGCGTAATAGGGTCTCATCCGCTATATAATGCGGGAAATCAACAACTGCAATATATACATATGCCAATATATATATAACTATTATATATAATACCAATTTCACTGTTTATGAAATATTCGCGGTATATGTTTTTAATAAATAACATCCGCTTAATAGACGGCGCATAATGTCTATTTTAACAATCAATAGATAACAATTATCATTCAAACATGCATTCGACAATTTTAAATCTAACTATTTAAAATTAAAATCGAAACTGATTCGATTGAGTGAGAAGTTCTCACCTTGATTTCAATTTCGTTTTAGCGATTTATTTCGAATAAAATTAAACGGACGTTTAATTTTACCCGAAATTCTCACTAACTCCAAACGACTCCAATCCAATTCCATCGCGTAGTGCTCGTCCATACGATTCCAACACAACTGGTTTCGCGCGTTTTCGACCTCGTATGAAAAAGATACACATTTTCAAAGTTACACGAATATATATATAAATTTACAACATTATTTTAATTTCTTAAACCTAGATAACATCAGGGCCGTACGATATTTTGCTTGCAGTTCTTGGCCGTGCATTGCCTCTTCTCCTTCACGCGTGCAATATCCAGATAACAACCGAAAGCCGAACCCATTAGCAACTAGAAACCCTAATTTTCGCAACCAATTCTTGTAGCTCGAAGACGATCAGATAGCGCCACCTTGTAGCTCGTCCCAAACTCCATGCTCGGCTCGAAGGGTTCGACACTCGACTGCCTATAACCATCGAAATTCGTGCCCAAAGCCGGCCACTTCAAACCCAAATTCGCGACAATCCAAAACTCCATTCCCCATCATAGCCGTTGATTAGATAGAACTCAAAGTGCTTAACATTTTTCCAGTTGAAAGATTTTCAATTTGATTAGCGGATTTGGAGGAAATGGAGGGAGAAGGAGGATGATTCTTGGCCCTTGGTTTTAATGGTGGCGGCCGGCCATGAATTGAAACCCTAATATTTTTTTTGTGAAAAACAAGGGGCTATTTATAGAAATCTATCGAACACTATTCATCCCGGGTTTTCCGAACTCCGATTTACGCGCGGTAACCGGTGTTTCTAGGGTTTACCCCGCATTTCAGACACAATGGAATAGGTTTCGGAAGCTAATTCGATCATCTGTGCGAGATATGGAAATAAACAATCGATTTAAAATTAAACCGATTAAACGATTTTCTAGGCGTTTTAGCTTGCACCAGACAAACGGTAAATCCGATTGACATGAAATTTGAAACCATACAATAATATCACATTACGGATCCGATGAAACTAGTTTTGTCGAAATCCGAGACTTTTTGAAAAATGGTTATTTTAACTCGCCAATTTAATATTAAAAACAATTTCGATGCGTTTCGAGCTGCCACGATCAAACGATTACTCCGATTGCTACGAAAATTGAAATCTGATAATAACTAACTATTACGGATCCAATGGAACCGGTCTCGTCCAATTCTGAGACTGTTCGAAAATTGGCTATTTTTCAGTCGATAATTAAATATTAAAATATTCAATTTTCACAGATTAACTCCAAATTCAATTTTAAAAGTTCTATAATACCGTTCTAACTCTATCATGATAAAATAAAATTTTACAAATCAATTTTAATCATTTTTAACCCTATTTTCAATTATTTCCATAATTTAACATATTAAATTATCGATTTAATTATTCAATTAAATCCAATATTCGAAATAAAATTTATTCGACTTATAAATTTCACTTATTAATATTTAAAATTAATTAAATATTCAAATTTAAATTATCAAAAATTCTGGGTCGTTACAGTTACGACGACCCAAAATCACTAGTATAGGGATTCAAAGTTTAAATAGATATATAAATCCCAATACTATACAAAACATTTCCTTTCGGAAACCATTTACTATAACAACAGTGTTATAGTCCACCATTTCCTTCTATTTCTCGAAAACGTCTATTTCAACAATGAATGTTGAAATCTATGTTTTCGATGTTTACACCCTTTACAACATCGTTAAAACGATTAACTTCAATTTACAATATTCATTTTCCCAAGCATATCCATTTTATTTATAATAATATATTCACTGTCCAAAATCGTGAATATACTTCCTTAACCAATTTCAACTTTCAATTTATCAAATTCCATTGATTTCGAATTTATAAACAATGTCTATAAATTCCATTTCTATTTATAAACTTCGATTTATAAATTTCCTTTATTAACCAATTCTATTTATATTCCATTTACATGTCGAAATTTGGTTTATAAGTAATTTACTTATAATTCATTGATTCACAAATCCATTCTTTTATATCAACACTAATTTATAAATCAAAATTTCTTATTTACTTATGAATCTAGGTTCAAACTTTATTTTAACACTTATAAAAACTCGTTTTATAATGTCTACATTTTAATTTAAACATATCAATTTTATACAACTTTTATATAAATTGTTTATAATAATTCAAAAATCCAAATTTACACCATTTCATAAATTTATTAACTATTTATTTCAAAAGTCACTTTTCGCTTACATTTCATAAAAATCATACTTTTATAACATTAAAATTTTTAACGTTTATTTATTTTAACAATTCAAAATTTAAATAAAACGTATACTTTCGAAAATCACTTTAAAATTCCTTTTAAAACCAAAATCATTATTTTAAAACTTCAGAAATGGATCCGATGATGCAGCAGCACCAAATAGTCAATCACGACATCCAAATATCATATATCGATATGATAATCAACAAATATCACAATATCTGTAAATAAATCAATACAGTTGAGGAATCCAGTTGGATCCCTCCAACCTGTTTCCCTACATCCAAAGATGTTAGCACAATACCAATTCCGCTCCAGTACGGAATTATCGCGGTATATGGGATTAATAAATATTATCCGCTTAATAGGCGGCGAATAGGGTCTCATCCGCTATATACTGCGGGAAATCAATTCCAAGTACATAAATAATACCAATTTCACTGTTTATGAAATATTCGCGGTATATGTTTTTAATAAACAACATCCACTTACTAACGGTGCATAATGTCTATTTTAACAATCAATAGATAACAATCATCATTCAAACATGCATTCAAGTATTTCAAATCTAACTATTTAAAATATTAAATCGAAACTATTTAAAATTAAAATCGAAACCGATTCGATTGAGTGAGAAGTTCTCACCTTGATTTCAATTTCGTTTTAGCGATTTATTTCGAATAAAATTAAACGGACGTTTAATTTTACCCGAAATTCTCACTAACTCCAAACGACTCCAATCCAATTCCATAGCGTATTGCTCGTCCATACGAACCCGTCGCAATTCATTTCGTCACAATCCGACCTCGCATCAACAAGTTATGATATTTAGAAGTTGTACACATTTATATATATATAATTATTTACACTTCTTTTTTACCAAATTAAATCTTGGCCTTGTATTTGAAAAATGGAATCAAGGCCGTGCGTTTCTTCCTCTCCCCCTTACGTTCTTGCTCCCAGTAAATTGAACGAGACCGAACCCAACGCACTCAACCTTCCGTCGACCATCACCCCTCCAACGATCAACTAAAAATCGATCGGCGACTTCCATTTCACTCGCCTTGCCAAGAGCTACCCACGCCTATGACCACGTGGCACTCGGCCACCCCCTGCTCCTCGATTTGCGTGTGCAACCGGTGGTGAACGTGGCGCCTTTTTTCCCTCCACGACACACCATATTCAATCATCTCCATATAGAATCGAAGGCCTCGATACGTTCTATAATTTGTTAGTTGGGAGTTTGTAACGCTCCGAAAATTTTCGACTTTCGAAAATTCAACATCGATACTCACTTTATCGACTGCCGAGAAATCGAAGGCCGAAAACCCGAAATGTTATGGTTTTAAGAAAAAGAAAAGAAGAAGAAAGAAATAAGAAGGTGGAAAACAGAGAGAAAAGAAAGAGGGGAGAGAAAACAGAAGATAGAAAATTTTAAAATAGAAGGAAAAGAGAATAGGGAGGAAACGGAACGGAAAGAAAACAACAGAACAACATCAGAATCTCACAATTCGCAGCGGAACAACATATAATAATAAATGAATAATCTTTAAACAAAGAACTATATCAGTTATTACATTACATTTCATTTCATTACATCATATCATCAGAGTGTACAACAACAACAACAAACAGTGCAGCGGAAAAAGAAATACTATATAAACTAGTAATACGCCATGTCATCCATCTTGCCTCCAGCAATTCCTGAATATCCAGAATATCCTTATAAACCTAACTCTTGACTGCCCGTGTGTAAATTGGTGGGCACCCAGAGTTTAGGAAGGAAAACAATAAACTCCAAGTCAGTCATGTGACTGGTGTGAGAACTCAAAACAGTTTATTTATCTTTAAAATCAAAATAGAGAGATATTTTTAAATTCAATTCGCAATGCTTTTAAAAATGAGACTACCATAAGACCTCCTGCCACACACACAATGCAAACGCAGACTTGGAGAAGATTTCTCCTTATGATAGCCAAAGATGCTTGATATGCATTTAAAATCAAATCAATTTGATATTATTATTAGTGCATAGTGTAGAAGAAATTCATTTCGAAAGTAGAATATAAATCTTAGCCAGCATAGGTACCATTATATTATGCCTACTATAGCTACTTCCTGAGGAAGCAGGTTCTACAACTAAAACCGTACAAGTTTCGTATTGTTTCTTTGGATTTCCAACAAATGGTCAGGCCAAGAAACTTCCCATTGCCACCTGAGAATGCCTCTGGAAAGACATCCCCGAGAACCAAACCGAAACTCTGCCAACACAAGGCCGGGTTACCCCTAACTGGGTAACTACTGACACGAGCACGCCATTCCCCGATCGTAAACGACCTTTCTCACGGGATCCCGATAACCAACAACCACAAAGTAATAAATTCGTAGTAACCACATAGGTTAAATATCTGGGCTCCATACCATGATACCACCTCTATCCAGAAGGAAATGTACATACCCTAAAGGGAGCTACCCTTCATAACCTTGCCGCATCTTTCCTGTTTTGACCATTTCCGGGGTGTGAGGCTCGACGAAGTCACGTCCACAAAAACATACTTTATACAAAAGCCATGCTTTGGGTCAGCAAATGATCAACACAATGATCACTAAGATAGACGATCAAATAAATGATCCTATCACAATAATCAACACTATGATCATTTACAGCAACACTCAGCATGTCACATTACCAAATTGGGAATATATCGCTGATAACTTCAACTATATAACCTCTGAGCTCGTACGTCTCAGAGAAGGGTGTTAAGCTAAAAGAATAAATTCTCCGCCACCACAGAAATATATTTGAAAGAAATCGGCTTTACATCTCAACTTGTAATGTCAGACACACAATCCATACAAGTCTGTTCCGGGCTCGAACAGAACCGAAGGCACTTACAAAGAAGTCCTTGCAATCTGGATATTCACAATCCTGATCGGATTTCCCATCACTTAGGGAGTCTCTATACCGCTGCAACTCAGTGCAGAGACAATCGACAGGTCATCCTATCGCTCTCGCAAATACCGGGTCTTCAACACCGATATTCAATGCAATTATAACGACGTATCACATATTCGGAATGGGTTATACGACCCCATGGTCCTTTCCCGGTTAACCCGAATAGTGAGCGCTTATTCAAAAAATAAGTGTAGCATTCATATTCAACAAATCACATCAATTACCCATTCAAAGGGAAATATTGATAGTCGGTTATTGAACTATCACTGGATATGCACACATCACCAGTTTCCAAATAATTTTCCAAATTATTTATTTTCCAAAATATCTCCACTAGATATATAATTTCAATACTTCAAAAATAAATCAATATTTATTTTTAATCAAATTCCACTTTCTTTTATAAATTCCATAGTGAATTTATATTCCAAAATATTCATGAATGTACGACTTCAATTCGATATCTAATATTCATTTTCAATTTATCTTCAAAAAAAATAAATTCTCAAAATATTCACCTTATATTGGAAAACATTTCCATACTTACTTATTCATAAGTAATTCACAAATTCTATTTATTTTCAACACTCAGAAAATATTCAATATACTTAAATCGAGATTAAGTATATATTTCATTCTTTAAGGAAATCATTCTCATAAACATATTTATTTGGGCCAAAACGAATGTTGCGTAAAACATCGTTACGACAACCCAAAATAACTAGTATAGGGATTCGAAATTAAAATAGATATATAAATCCCAATACTATACAAAACATTTCCTTTCGGAAATCATTTACTATAACAACAGTGTTATAGTCTACTATTTCCTTCTATTTCTCGAAAACGCCTATTTCAACAATCAATGTTGAAATCTATGGTTTCGAATCTCAACACATTTTAAAACATCGTTAGATCATTTTAATTCTGTTCAAAATATCAAATCTAAAACAATTTCTTTAACGTGTTATTCACTATTCAAAAACGTGAATATACTTCATTAACAATTTCATCCTTTTATTCATTTTAATTCAAAGGATTATTCACTATTCAAAAATGTGAATATAACTCCATTTATAGGTTTCAACAATTAACTTATCAAAATAAGTCATTTGCGAATTTATAAAACAACGTTTATAAATTTCATTTCTATTTATCTTATAAAAACTTCCTTTTTATAAATTCTTTTATTAACCTATTCCAGTTTATAACTCAATTATAAACTAAAAGTTCATATTATAAGTTAATTACTTATAAAACGATTATTTTACAAAATCGTTCTTTTTAAAGACTTTCCAATTTATAAATCTTATAACTTATAAGATCCATTTATTTAACCAATCTATTCTTCAAATAATTTCACCAAATTTATAAATCTTACTATTTATAAATTTCTTTTATAACTTCACAGTTTATAATTTTATAAATTTCATTCTTTAATGAAATTCATTTTCACTTCATTCAAACACTTATAAAAACTCGTTTTATAATTTCAATATCTCAATTTATAAATATCCATTTATAAATCTCTTATATAAATCAATTCATATTATTCTTTTTAAACGTCTTAAATTCCTTTAAAAACTTCATTCTTTTGATTCATAAAATAATTAAATTTTATAAATCCTATATTTAAACTATACACAATAATTCTAAAATCCCGGTTAAACTATTTTATAAAATCGTTAGCATCATATTCTCAAAAATCAGTTTTTAACTGTATTTCACAAAAATCATAATTTTTATAACATTAAAAATTATAACGTTTATTTATTTAAAATGGATCAATTCCAAAATTATTTTATAAAACGTATACTTTCTAAAATCACTTTAAAAATCATTTTAAAATCCCAAAATCTGGGTCCAATGATGCTACACACCAAATAGTCAATCACGACAACAATGATATCATATATCAGTATGAAAATCCATCAAATATCAAAATATCTGAAATCAAATAAAAACTGTTGAGGAATCCAGTTGGATTCCTCCAACCTGTTTCCTGCATCACAAACATTAGCACAATACCAATTTCGTTCCAGTACGAAATTATCGCGGTATATGTTCTTATTAAATATTATCCGCTTAATAACGGCGAGATAGGGTCTCATCCGCTAAACAAAAAATTCGGGAAATCAATAACTCCAATATATACATATGCCAATATATATATTGCTATTATATATATAATACCAATTTCACCGTTTATGAAATATTCGCGGTATATGTTTTTAATAAATAACATCCGCTTACTAACGGCGTATAATGTCTATTTTAACAATCAATATATAACAATCATCATTAAAACATGCATTCAAATATTTTAAATCTAACTATTTAAAATAAAATCGAAACTGATTCGATTGAGTGAGAAGTTCTCACCTTGATTTTATTTTCGTTTTAGCGATTTATTTCGAATAAAATTAAACGGACGTTTAATTTTACCCAAAATTCTCACTAACTCCAAACGACTCCAAACCAAATCCATCGCGTAGTGCTCGTCGATACAATTCCAACGCAACTGGTTTCGCGCGTTTTCGACCTCGTATGAAAAAGTTATTAATATTTGAAGTTTACACGATTTATATTTACAATTTACAACTTTAATTTAACTATTTTTCTACCTAGCTTCATCACAGCCACTGATCCAAGCTCCTCTCCATCAGGCCGTCCACCCCTATCATCTCCCTCATTCACGTTTCTACAGACATTCACACGCACAACTAACCCAACTCTTCAATACTAGGGTTAAATATTTCAACTCCATCTCTCAACGATACTCGATCAAACTACCACCATCGCGAAGCCCTCGAACCCCCCTATACTCGGCCTGAACCTTAGAGGGCTCGGCCCCCCCATTCTCCTCGTTTTGCGTGTGCAGGCCGGCCACTTCATGGTCATTTTCCCGTTGATCCGTGAAGCCACTCGCGATCTCCACCGTTGAAGTTGTAGATCTCTTCATGCTCTACAATATTCGTTTAGGAAGTTTGTTGTAATTGCTAGTGGATTGGAAGAAATCGAGGGAGGAAGTTGGGAGTTTTCTGGCCATTGAATAGGGTAGTGGCGGCTGCAGTTATAAATTAGGATTTTGTAATTTTTTTTTTCTAAATTATGAAGAGGTGGGTGCTATTTATAAAGAAAAATCGAACACTATTCATCCCGGAAATTCCGAACTCCGATTTACGCGCCGTAACTAGCGTTTCTAGGGTTTACCCCGCATTCCGGAAACAATGGAACAAGTTTCGAAAGCTAATTCGGACGTATGTGCGAGTTATGGCTATAAACGCTCAATTTAAATTAAACCGATTTAAGCGATTTTCTAGGCGTTTTAATTTGTACCGGACAAACGGTAAGTCCAATCGACACGAAATTTGAAACCTTGCAATAATATCACATTACGGATCCGATGAAACTGGTTTCGTCGAAATCCGAGACTTTTTGAAAAATGGCTATTTTAACTCGTCAAATTAAAATTAAAAAATAATTCGATGCGTTTCGAGCTGCCACGATCAAACGATAACTCCGATTGACACGAAATTTGAAATCCGATAATAACTAACTATTACGGATCCAATGGAACTGGTTTCGTTCAATTCTGAGACTGTTCAAAAATTGACTATTTTCACTAGTCGATTTTAATATTAAAATATTTAATTTTCACAAATTAACTTCTAATTTGATTTTAAAAGTTCTAAAATACCATTCTAACTTCAATATGATAAAATAAAATTTTACAAATCATTTTCAATCATATTTAACTCAATTTTCCATTATTTCCATAATTTAACATATTAAATTATCGATTTAATTATTCAATTAAATCCAATAATTCAAATAAAAATTTATTTGACTTATAAATTCACTTATCAATATTTAAAATTAATTAAATATTCAAATTTTAAATTAATAAAAATTCTGGGTCGTTACAATCTTCCCCCCTTAAAAGAATTTCGTCCTCGAAATTATAAGTAAGAAAAATTATATAATCTATTAATTTTCAAAAATCCATAGTCAAACTTCTTACAAATCTTTTCTAAGTTTTCAAATCATACTTAGTTATCTTTTCAAAAACAACTACTATTGTTTAACTTTCAATTCCAAAATCAAAGTTAAAGTTTTCAAAAATTTTCTAATTTTCTCAAATTTTTTCTAACGCCTTAAATTTTCGGAAAAATTCGCCATAGTCTCCTTTGCGCGGCTCGATCCAAAAAAAAATGACAGTATATATATCACAAATATACATCTCATCAAATAATGAGGCATCCCGAAGGGAAAAAGTATAAAAGTACGGTATGTAATCCGAGATATGTACCTTATATTTTATTAGCAAGCATATACGGCTAATATAGCGCAAAAGCGAGCTCCAAATGCGAAGCAAACGCGATCCGCACCTACTAATCACTCAACAAACAACATGAGAATCATGCATATATGAACATAGTATCAATATACAACATATAGTAACATAATAACTATATATGTCAACATAGCAAATGCAACTAAAGCAACAAATGCAAAATATTCAACCATCAACCAACTAGCATTCAACTAACATCCTTAACCAATAAATATTCATTTATATTCTCATTAATATTTAATGAATTGGTTTTCAATTTAATCACATTCGATTCATATACAGTGGATTTACTAACATTTATTTTCAATTAGTTTATATTTACTAATTCATATTCAAGTTGGTTCACTTCCAAATCAAATTCAATTCCATTTAAGATTCATTTAACTTCCAATTGAATTTCAATTACTTTAGCTTTCAATTTCATTAATTCAATTTCATTAACACTTAATGAATTATATACAATCAACTAACAATCATATAACAATCAATGTATATTAATTACAACCAAATTCCTTTGCTTACAATTGGTTTAATTAATTGATTTTCATTCAATTATTCAACTTTCTAATAACATTAGATTTTAATGAATCAACACTTACATTCATTATTCCATATCAACTATTCACAATTAATTGATTAATATTCAATCCATTCATTCAATTCAATTACAAAATCGAATTTCATTTACATAACTTAAGTTCACATTTATCTCTTGGTTTTACTTAACTTAAATTCCCATTTATAAATCAATTCAGCTTCCAATTCTAAGTAAATTTTCCATTTAACTTTAAATTCACTTTTATTCACAACTCATATTCATATAGTTTCACTTCTTATATATATAAGTTTATTTCACAATTGTAAATCACTTTAATTATAATTCAATTCTCATAATTCTTTTGCTTATACAATTATTCCTTTATTTAGATTATTCAAACAACTAAACAATCAACTTATATACACTTTAATAATTCTGAAAAATTATGCCTTTATATATAAAATAAAATCAAGGTAAAATTATTTCATTTACCCAATTTTAAAGATCAATACTGTGTCGAATTGTTCTATTCAAGTGTTTAGAAACTCCTTCGGCATAGTCTTGCGGACCACGCTGACGAAAGTTCATATGCCACTCAATAAACCAATCATCACAATATAAAAAAATTTCATATATTCACTAACAAATACGCTCTCATAGCTATTATTACACTCAAACTCATTCTAGAGTACTTCTGACTCTATCTCTAATGAATAATACCCAACAGAACCATGGTTGTCGCTTAACCATAAGCTCTGATACCAAATGTAACACTCCGAAAATTTTCGACTTTCGAAAATTCAACATCGATACTCACTTTATCGACTGCCGAGAAATCGAAGGCCGAAAACCCGAAATGTTATGGTTTTAAGAAAAAGAAAAGAAGAAGAAAGAAATAAGAAGGTGGAAAACATAGAGAAAAGAAAGAGGGGAGAGAAAACAGAAGATAGAAAATTTTAAAATAGAAGGAAAAGAGAATAGGGAGGAAACGGAACGGAAAGAAAACAACAGAACAACATCAGAATCTCACAATTCGCAGCGGAACAACATATAATAATAAATGAATAATCTTTAAACAAAGAACTATATCAGTTATTACATTACATTTCATTTCATTACATCATATCATCAGAGTGTACAACAACAACAACAAACAGTGCAGCGGAAAAAGAAATACTATATAAACTAGTAATACGCCATGTCATCCATCTTGCCTCCAGCAATTCCTGAATATCCAGAATATCCTTATAAACGTAACTCTTGACTGCCCGTGTGTAAATTGGTGGGCACCCAGAGTTTAGGAAGGAAAACAATAAACTCCAAGTCAGTCATGTGACTGGTGTGAGAACTCAAAACAGTTTATTTATCTTTAAAATCAAAATAGAGAGATATTTTTAAATTCAATTCGCAATGCTTTTAAAAATGAGACTACCATAAGACCTCCTGCCACACACACAATGCAAACGCAGACTTGGAGAAGATTTCTCCTTATGATAGCCAAAGATGCTTGATACGCATTTAAAATCAAATCAATTTGATATTATTATTAGTGCATAGTGTAGAAGAAATTCATTTCGAAAGTAGAATATAAATCTTAGCCAGCATAGGTACCATTATATTATGCCTACTATAGCTACTTCCTGAGGAAGCAGGTTCTACAACTAAAACCGTACAAGTTTCGTATTGTTTCTTTGGATTTCCAACAAATGGTCAGGCCAAGGAACTTCCCATTGCCACCTGAGAATGCCTCTGGAAAGACATCCCCGAGAACCAAACCGGAACTCTGCCAACACAAGGCCGGGTTACCCCTAACTGGGTAACTACTGACACGAGGACGCCATTCCCCGATCGTAAACGACCTTTCTCATGGGATCCCGATAACCAACAACCACAAAGTAATAAATTCGTAGTAACCACATAGGTTAAATATCTGGGCTCCATACCATGATACCACCTCTATCCAGAAGGAAATGTACATACCCTAAAGGGAGCCACCCCTCATAACCTTGCCGCATCTTTCCTGTTTTGACCATTTCCGAGGTGTGAGGCTCGACGAAGTCACGTCCACAAAAACATACTTTATACAAAAGCCATGCTTTGGGTCAACAAATGATCAACACAATGATCACTAAGATAGACGATCAAATAAATGATCCTATCACAATAATCAACACAATGATCATTTACAGCAACACTCAGCATGTCACATTACCAAATTGGAAATATATCGCTGATAACTTCAACTATATAACCTCTGAGCTCGTACGTCTCAGAGAAGGGTGTTAAGCTAAAAGAATAAATTCTCCGCCACCACAGAAATATATTTGAAAGAAATCGGCTTTACATCTCAACTTGTAATGTCAGACACACAATCCATACAAGTCTGTTCCGGGCTCGAACAGAACCGAAGGCACTTACAAAGAAGTCCTTGCAATCCGGATATTCACAATCCTGATCGGATTTCCCATCACTTAGGGAGTCTCTATACCGCTGCAACTCAGTGCAGAGACAATCGACAGGTCATCCTATCGCTCTCGCAAATACCGGGTCTTCAACACCGATATTCAATGCAATTATAACGACGTATCACATATTCGGAATGGGTTATACGACCCCATGGTCCTTTCCCGGTTAACCCGAATAGTGAGCGCTTATTCAAAAAATAAGTGTAGCATTCATATTCAACAAATCACATCAATTACCCATTCAAAGGGAAATATTGATAGTCGGTTATTGAACTATCACTGGATATGCACACATCACCAGTTTCCAAATAATTTTCCAAATTATTTATTTTCCAAAATATCTTCACTAGATATATAATTTCAATACTTCAAAAATAAATCAATATTTATTTTTAATCAAATTCCACTTTCTTTTATAAATTCCATAGTGAATTTATATTCCAAAATATTCATGAATATACGACTTCAATTCGATTTCTAATATTCATTTTCAATTTATCTTCAAAAAAAATAAATTCTCAAAATATTCACCTTATATTGGAAAACATTTCCATACTTACTTATTCATAAGTAATTCACAAATTCTATTTATTTTCAACACTCAGAAAATATTCAATATACTTAAATCGAGATTAAGTATATATTTCATTCTTTAAGGAAATCATTCTCATAAACATATTTATTTGGGCCAAAACGAATGTTGCGTAAAACATCGTTACGACAACCCAAAATCACTAGTATAGGGATTCGAAATTAAAATAGATATATAAATCCCAATACTATACAAAACATTTCCTTTCGGAAATCATTTACTATAACAACAGTGTTATAGTCCATTATTTCCTTCTATTTCTCGAAAACGCCTATTTCAACAATCAATGTTGAAATCTATGGTTTCGAATCTCAACACATTTTAAAACATCGTTAGATCGTTTTAATTCTGTTCAAAATATCAAATCTAAA
The DNA here is from genome assembly GCA_030765085.1 of Allium cepa. NCBI lineage: Eukaryota > Viridiplantae > Streptophyta > Magnoliopsida > Asparagales > Amaryllidaceae > Allium > Allium cepa. The sequence goes on along the minus strand of CM060928.1, from coordinate 407,389,221 downwards.
ACAATTTCTTTAACGTGTTATTCACTATTCAAAAACGTGAATATACTTCATTAACAATTTCATCCTTTTATTCATTTTAATTCAAAGGATTATTCACTATTCAAAAATGTGAATATAACTCCATTTATAGGTTTCAACAATTAACTTATCAAAATAAGTCATTTGCGAATTTATAAAACAACGTTTATAAATTCCATTTCTATTTATCTTATAAAAACTTCCTTTTTATAAATTCTTTTATTAACCTATTCCAGTTTATAACTCAATTATAAACTAAAAGTTCATATTATAAGTTAATTACTTATAAAACGATTATTTTACAAAATCGTTCTTTTTAAAGACTTTCCAATTTATAAATCTTATAACTTATAAGATCCATTTATTTAACCAATCTATTCTTCAAATAATTTCACCAAATTTATAAATCTTACTATTTATAAATTTCTTTTATAACTTCACAGTTTATAATTTTATAAATTTCATTCTTTAATGAAATTCATTTTCACTTCATTCAAACACTTATAAAAACTCGTTTTATAATTTCAATATCTCAATTTATAAATATCCATTTATAAACCTCTTATATAAATCAATTCATATTATTCTTTTTAAACGTCTTAAATTCCTTTAAAAACTTCATTCTTTTGATTCATAAAATAATTAAATTTTATAAATCCTATATTTAAACTGTTCACAATAATTCTAAAATCCCGGTTAAACTATTTTATAAAATCGTTAGCATCATATTCTCAAAAATCAGTTTTTAACTGTATTTCACAAAAATCATAATTTTTATAACATTAAAAATTATAACGTTTATTTATTTAAAATGGATCAATTCCAAAATTATTTTATAAAACGTATACTTTCTAAAATCACTTTAAAAATCATTTTAAAATCCCAAAATCTGGGTCCAATGATGCTACACACCAAATAGTCAATCACGACAACAACGATATCATATATCAGTATGAAAATCCATCAAATATCAAAATATCTGAAATCAAATAAAAACTGTTGAGGAATCCAGTTGGATCCCTCCAACCTGTTTCCTGCATCACAAACATTAGCACAATACCAATTTCGCTCCAGTACGAAATTATCGCGGTATATGTTCTTATTAAATATTATCCGCTTAATAACGGCGCAATAGGGTCTCATCCGCTAAACAAAAAATGCGGAAAATCAATAACTCCAATATATACATATGCCAATATATATATTGCTATTATATATATAATACCAATTTCACCGTTTATGAAATATTCGCGGTATATGTTTTTAATAAATAACATCCGCTTACTAACGGCGTATAATGTCTATTTTAACAATCAATATATAACAATCATCATTCAAACATGCATTCAAATATTTTAAATCTAACTATTTAAAATAAAATCGAAACTGATTCGATTGAGTGAGAAGTTCTCACCTTGATTTTATTTTCGTTTTAGCGATTTATTTCGAATAAAATTAAACGGACGTTTAATTTTACCCAAAATTCTCACTAACTCCAAACGACTCCAAACCAACTCCATCGCGTAGTGCTCGTCGATACGATTCCAACGCAACTGGTTTCGCGCGTTTTCGACCTCGTATGAAAAAGTTATTAACATTTGAAGTTTACACGATTTATATTTACAATTTACAACTTTAATTTAACTATTTTTCTACCAAGCTTCATCACAGCCACTGGATCCAAGCTCCTCTCCATCAGGCCGTCCACCCCATCATCTCCCTCATTCACGTTTCTACAGACATTCACACGCACAACTAACCCAACTCTTCAATACTAGGGTTAAATATATCAACTCCATCTCTCAACGATACTCGATCAAACTACCACCATCGCGAAGCCCTCGAACCCCCCTATACTCGGCCTGAACCTTAGAGAGCTCGGCCCCCCCATTCTCCTCGTTTTGCGTGCGCAGGCCGGCCACTTCATGGTCATTTTCCCGTTGATCCGTGAAGCCATTCGCGATCTCCACCGTTGAAGTTGTAGATCTCTTCATGCTCTAAAATATTCGTTTAGGAAGTTTGTTGTAATTGCTAGTGGATTGGAAGAAATCGAGCGAGGAAGTTGGGAGTTTTCTGGCCATTGAATAGGGTAGTGGCGGCTGCAGTTATAAATTAGGGTTTTGTAATTTTTTTTTCTAAATTATGAAGAGGTGGGTGCTATTTATAAAGAAAAATCGAACACTATTCATCCCGGAAATTCCGAACTCCGATTTACGCGCCGTAACCAGCGTTTCTAGGGTTTACCCCGTGTTCCGGACACAATGGAACAGGTTTCGAAAGCTAATTCGGACGTATGTGCGAGTTATGGCTATAAACGCTCAATTTAAATTAAACCGATTTAAGCGATTTTCTAGGCGTTTTAATTTGTACCGGACAAACGGTAAGTCCAATCGACACGAAATTTGAAACCTTACAATAATATCACATTACGGATCCGATGAAACTAGTTTCGTCGAAATCCGAGACTTTTTGAAAAATGGCTATTTTAACTCGTCAAATTAAAATTAAAAAATAATTCGATGCGTTTAGAGCTGCCACGATCAAACGATAACTCCGATTGACACGAAATTTGAAATCCGGTAATAACTAACTATTACGGATCCAATGGAACTGGTTTCGTTCAATTCTGAGACTGTTCAAAAATTGACTATTTTCACTAGTCGATTTTAATATTAAAATATTCAATTTTCACAAATTAACTTCTAATTCGATTTTAAAAGTTCTAAAATACCACTCTAACTTCAATATGATAAAATAAAATTTTACAAATCATTTTCAATCATATTTAACTCAATTTTCCATTATTTCCATAATTTAACATATTAAATTATCGATTTAATTATTCAATTAAATCCAATAATTCAAATAAAAATTTATTTGACTTATAAATTCACTTATCAATATTTAAAATTAATTAAATATTCAAATTTTAAATTAATAAAAATTCTGGGTCGTTACAGAATTTGTTGTAAAAGCTGATAGATTGCAAGGGATTAAAGAATGAAATTCGATGATTTCTGGCCTTTGAATTAGAAAGTGGCGGCCGGCCATTTGAAACTAGGGTTTCTTTTTTTTTTGGTGAATAAATGGGCTATTTATAGAATTTTAACGAACACTATTCATTCCGGTTTTCCGGACTCCAATTTACGCACGGTGACCGACGTTTCTAGGGTTTATCCCGCGTTCCGGACACAATGGAATAGGTTTCGGAAGCTAATTCGATCATCTGTGCGAGTTATGGCAATAAACGATCAATTTAAGTTAAACCGATTTAAACCGATTTCGATGCGTTTTAATTTGTACCGGACAAACGGTAAATCCAATCGACTTGAAATTTGAAACCTTACAATAATATCACATTACGGATCCGATGAAACTGGTTTCGTCGAAATCCGAGACTTTTTGAAAAATGACTATTTTAACTCGCCAAATTAAAATTAAAACTATTTCGATGCATTTCGAGCTGCCATGGTCAAACGACAACTCCGATTACTACGAAAATTGAAATCCGATAATAACAAACTATTACGGATCCAATGGAACTTGTTTCGTCCAATTCTGAGACTGTTCGAAAATTGGCTATTTTACAGTCGATAATTAAATATTAAAATATTCAATTTTCACAATTTAACTTTTAATTCGATTTTAAAAGTTCTAAAACATCGTTCTAACTCCAATATGATATAATAAAATTTTACAAATCATTTTCAATCATATTTAACCCAATTTTCAATTATTTCTATATTTTCACTATCCAAATTATCGATTTAATTATTCAATTAAATCCAATTATTCGAAATAAAATTTATTCGACTTAAATTCCACTTTCAAAATCAATTAAATATACAAATTTAAATTATCAAAAATTCTGGGTCGTTACATACTTCCCCCCTTAAAAGAATTTCGTTCTCGAAATTACCAGGTAAGAAAAGTTGCAGAATTCATTAACTTTCCAAAACAAATTTAAACTTCTTACCATACTTTAATAAGTTTTCAAATCTATACTGAGTTATCTTTTCAAAACCAAACTATATCGTTTAATTTCCAATTCCAAAACCAAAACTATAGTTTTCACAAATTTCCCAAATTTTCTCAAAATTTTTCTAACGCCTTAAATTTTCGGAAAAATTCGCCATAGTCTCCTTTGCGCGGCTCGATCCGAAAAAAAAATGACAGTGTATATATCACAAATATACATCCCATCAAGTGATCAGGCATCCCGCAGGGAAAAAAGTTTAAAAGTACGGTATGTAATCCGAGATATGTACCTTATTATATTATTAGCGAGCATATACGGCTAATATAGCACGAAAGCGAGCTCCAAAAGCGAAGCAAGCGCAATCCGCACCTACTATACACTCAACAACAACATGAGAATCATGCATATATGAAAATAGTACCAATATACAACATATAGCAACATAACAACTACATATGCCAATATAGCAAATGCAACAAAACAACAAATGCAAACATCAACCAACTATCAAGCATAACCAAATCAATATTCATTCATATTCTCATTAATATTCAATGAATTGGTTTTCAATTTAAATCACATTTGATTTATTTACATTGGATTTACTAACATTCATTCATATTCAATTTTCAATTAGTTTGCATTCACTTATTTAAATCCAATTCACGTTCAATTTTATTCAAATTTATTTACTTCCAATTTGAATTCAATTACTTTAGCTTCTAATTTCGCTAATTCATTTTCATTTACACTTAATGAATTATATACAATCATCCAACATTCATATAACAACCAATGTTTATTCAATACAACCAAATTTATTCACTTTACATTCAATTTGTTTCAACACTTTTAATTCCAATTGGATCATATTAAATTGACTTCCATTCAATTTATGCAACTAGCTTTTAATGAATTAACACTTATATATTCATTATTTCATATCAATTGTTTACATTTAATTGATTAATATTCAATCCATTAGTTCAATTCAATTGCTAACTCCTTTAACAATATAAAGTTGAATTTCATTCATATAACTCAAGTTCAAATTCTTAATGACTTCACTTCATTAATTCACTTATTAATTTACTTCGATACCAAAATTAACTTCATTCAACTTCACTTAAGTTATATTCCATTTCAAGCATCTTATCAAATCCAAATCAATTTATTTAACTTTCCTTTTTTTAAATTTCAAATTACATGTCTTTGATGTCAACTCAAATTTATCTCAACTTGGATTTTATTGATTTACTTATACTTCCTTTAATTTAACTTCATCCTTTAAGTTAAATTTATTCTATCAAAATTCAAATTGTATAAGTTATCAACTCATTTATCATTCTCATAATATTTTAAATAAGATTCCAGAGTCCTTTCAATCTTTCAAAACCATTTTTTTTTGAAATCAATTCAATTATCTTTTGAATTTCAAAACCTAAACTCAAAATTTTCCAAACAACTTTTATTAAAACAATTTGGCAGCAATTTCTCTTTTGGAAACCCGAAAATGAATTCTAATGATGTGGCCATCATCATCAGGATTATTTTCCAGCGACCGAAAAGAGTTTAGAGCTTTAATTTCTCCAAAATAATTTTCCAAATTATCAAATCCTTTCAAAACACTTCTCTGGAATTTTATTTTCATATTGTAAATCACATTTATAAATCTTTTACTTATATAATTTCACTTCTTATATATAAGGTAATTTTACAATTGTAAATTATTTCAATTATAACATCATACTTATAATTTATTTGTTTATACAATTCATTTTTTTACAATAAGTTTTATTTAACTTATTCAAACAACCAAACAATCAATTCATATACATTTTAATAATTCTGAAAAATTATTTCCTTTATATATAAAATATAATCAAGGTAAAATTATTTCATTTACCCAATTTAAAACAATACTGTGTCGAATTGTTCTATTCAAGTGTTTAGAGATCCCTATCAACAACGTTAATTACTCGTGTTGACCAAAATCCATATACCACTCAACAAACCAATCATCACAATATAAAACAATTTATATTCACTAACAAATACGCACTCGTATCTATTATTACACTCAAACTCATTCTAGAGTACTACTGCCTCTATCTCTAATGAGTAATACCCAACAGAGCCATGGTTGTCGCTTAACCATATGCTCTGATACCAAATGTAAAGGTCGACGACAGCGGTCACAACCGGTAGGATTTTCAACCATCCCACCCCCACCGTGGCTTACATTGATATCCCAAACTTGCTTTTACGGCCAGCCTCTCGACTGTCTCAGCTTTCGCCTAACCAACCCCGTAAAGAGGACGTGTAGGGGCAAGAGTCTCCCGTTCGCCACCAAACCGCGAAGCGAGAACCCCCCATCACGTTTGACCTAGACAAAGCAAGACTGGTGTGAGAACTAAAACAGTTTATTTTTCTTTAAAATCAAAATAGAGGAATATTTTTTAAGTCAATTCGCAATGCTTTTAAAAATGAGACTACCATAAGGCCTCTCGCACACACACATAATGCAAACGTAGAATCGGAGGAGATTTCTCCTTATGATAGTCAAAGATGCTTGATACGCATTAAAAGAGACATTTGATATTATTATTAGTGCATAGTGTAGAAAAACAATTTCGAAAGTAGAATATAAATCTTAGCCAGCATAGGCATTCCGCACTTATGCCTACTATAGCTACCATGTTCAATAGCAGGTTACCGCCACATTCCATGGCAGGTTCTACAACTAAAACCGTACAAGTCTCATATTATTTCTTTGGATTTCCAACAAATGGTCGGGCCAAGGAACTTCCCATTGCCACATGGAAACGCCTCTGGAATGACGTCCCGAGAACCAAACCGGATCTCTGCCAACACAAGGCCGGGTTACCCCTAACTGGGTAACTACTGACACGAATATGTCATCCCCCGATCGTAACTGATCTATCCGAGGATCCTCGATTTCCAACAACCACAAAATTTGCAGCAACAACATAGGTTAAATATCTAGGCTCCATACCATGATACCACCTCTATCCAGAAGGAATGACATACACTAAAGGGGTGCTACCCCCTACTAACCTTGTTGCATCCTTCCTGTTTTGACCATTTCCGGGGTGTGAGGTCCGACGAAGTCTCGTCCACAAAGCCACGCTTTATACAAAAGCCGTGCTTTGGGTCAACAAATGATCATAGAAATGATCACCTAGATAAATGATCAAATAAATGATCCTATCACAAATGATCAAACAATGATCATTTCACAGCAACACTCAGCATGCCACACTACCAAATTGGGAGTATATCACTAATAACCTTCAACTATATAACCTCTGAGCTCGTACGTCTCAGAGAAGGGTGTTAAGCTAAGAGAATAAATTCTCCGCCACCAACAGAAATATATTTGAAAGAAATCAGCTTTATATCTCAATTTGTAATATAAGACATACAATCCATACAAGTCTGTTCCGGGCTCGAACAGAACCGAAGACACTTCCAAAGAAGTCCTTGCAATCCGGATATTCACTAATCACGACCGGACTTCCCGTCACTAAGGGTGATAAAACCTCTATATCGGAGATCAGCCGATGTAGAGTAACTCGACGGTAATCCTTCCGTTTTCACAAATACCCGGTCTTCAACACCGTTCATCAAATGCAATCCATAACGACGTATCACATATTCAGAATGGGTTATACAACCCCAAGGTCCTTTCCCGGCTAATCCGAATAGTGAGCGTTTATTCAAAAATAAGTGTGGCATTCAAATTCAAACAAATCACAACAAATACCTATTTAAAGGTAAATATTGGTAGTCGGATTATTAAACTATCAATAGGCATGCTCAACATCACCAAATTCCAAATAATTTCCCAAATTATTTACTTTCCAAAATATCTTTACTAGATATATAATTTCCCACACTTCAACCATTTGAAAACAAATTTTCAAATCACTTTTCACCCTTACCACTTTTGAAAACAAATTTCAAACATTTTCCTTACGCGAAATACTTTCATTTCAACATGGTTCATTTAACCCAATTAAATAAATCCCTAACGATTTACTTTATATTTACGTTCCAAATCCGTAAATTAATTCCCACACTTCAAAAAAATAAATCAACGTTTATTTTTAAACAAATTCCCCTTTTCATTTATGAATTCCATAGTGAATTTACATTCCAAAATATTTATGAATATACTATTTCAGTTATTCATTTTCAATTTATCTTCAAAAAGATAAATTCTCAAAACATTTCGTTTCACATTGGAAAACATTTCCATACTTATTTATTAATAAGTAATTCACATATCCATTTATTTTCAATACTTCGAAAATATTCAATATACGTAATATCGAAATTAAGTATATATTTCATTATTTAAGGAAAACATTCACTTAACACATTTATTTGGGCCAAAACGAATGTTGTGTAAAACATCGTTACGACGACCCAAAATCACTAGTATAGGGATTTAAAGTGTAAATAGATATATAAATCCCAATACTATACAAAACATTTCCTTTCGGAAACCATTTACTATAACAACAGTGTTATAGTCCACCATTTCCTTCTATTTCTCGAAAACATCTATTTCAACAATGAACGTTGAAATCTATGTTTTCGTTGTTTACACCCTTTACAACATCGTTAAAACGATTAACTTCAATTTATAATATTCATTTTCCCAAGCATATCCATTTTATTTATAATAATATATTCACTGTCCAAAATCGTGAATATACTTCCTTAACCAATTTCAACTTTCAATTTATCAAATTCCATTGATTTTGAATTTATAAACAATGTCTATAAATTCCATTTCTATTTATAAACTTCGATTTATAAATTTCCTTTATTAACCAATTCTATTTATATTCCATTTACATGTCGAAATCCGATTTATAAGTAATTTACTTATAATTCATTGATTCACAAATCCATTCTTTTATATCAACACTAATTTATAAATCAAAATTTCTTATTTACTTATGAATCTAGGTTCAAACTTTATTTTAACACTTATAAAAACTCGTTTTATAATTTCTACATTTTAATTTATACATATCAATTTTATACAACTTTTATATAAATTGTTTATAACAATTCAAAAATCCCAATTTACTCCATTTCATAAATTTATTAACTATTTATTTCAAAAGTCACTTTTCGCTTACATTTCATAAAAATCATACTTTTATAACATTAAAATTTTTAACGTTTATTTATTTTAACAATTCAAAATTTAAATAAAACGTATACTTTCGAAAATCACTTTAAAATTCCTTTTAAAACCAAAATCATTATTTTAAAACTTCAGAAATGGATCCGATGATGCAGCAGCACCAAATAGTCAATCACGACATCCAAATATCATATATATCGATATGATAATCAGCAGATATCACAATATCTGTAAATAAATCAATATAGTTGAGGAATCCAGTTGGATCCCTCCAACCTGTTTCCCTGCATCCAAAGATGTTAGCACAATACCAATTCCGCTCCAGTACGGAATTATCGCGGTATATGGGATTAATAAATATTATTCGCTTAATAGGCGGCGCAATATGGTCTCATCCGCTATATACTACGGGAAATCAATTCCAAGTACATAAATAATACCAATTTCACTGTTTATGAAATATTCGCGGTATATGTTTTTAATAAATAACATCCGCTTACTAACGGCGCATAATGTCTATTTTAACAATCAATAGATAACAATCATCATTCAAACATGCATTCAAGTATTTCAAATCTAACTATTTAAAATATTAAATCGAAACTATTTAAAATTAAAATCGAAACCGATTCGATTGAGTGAGAAGTCTCACCTTGATTTCAATTTCGTTTTAGCGATTTATTTCGAATAAACTTAAACGGACGTTTAATTTTACCCGAAATTCTCACTAACTCCAAACGACTCCAATCCAATTCCATAGCGTAGTGCTCGTCCATACGAACCCATCGCAATTCGTTTCGTCACAATCCGACCTCGCATCAACAAGTTATGATATTTAGAAGTTGTACACATTTATACATATAATTATTTACACTTCTTTTTTACCAAATTAAATCTTGGCCGTGTATTTGAAAAATGGAATCAAGGCCGTGCGTTTCTTCCTCTCCCCCTCATGTTCTTGCTCCCAGTAAATTGAATGAGACCGAACCCAACGCACGCAACCTTCCATCGACCATCACCCCTCCAATGATCAACAAATAATCGATCGGCTACTTCCATTTCACTCGCCTTGCCAAGAGCTACCCACGCCTATGACCACGTGGCACTCGGCCACCCCCTACTCCTCGATTTGTGTGCGCAACCGGTGGTGAACGCGGCGCCTTTTTCCCCTCCACGACACTCCATATTCAATCATCTCCATATAGAATCGAAGGCCTCGATACGTTCTATAATTTGTTAGTTGGGAGTTCGTTGTAAAAGCTGATAGATTGCAAGAGATTAAAGAATGAAATTCGATGATTTTTGGCCTTTGAATTAGAAAGTGGCGGCCGGCCATTAGAAACTAGGGTTTCTTTTCTTTTCTTTTTTTGGGTGAATAAATGGGCTATTTATAGAATTTTAACGAACACTATTCATTCCGGTTTTCCGGACTCCAATTTACGCGCGGTGACCGACATTTCTAGGGTTTATCCCGCGTTCCGGACACAATGGAATAGTTTTCGGAAGCTAATTCGATCATCTGTGCGAGTTATGGCAATAAACGATCAATTTAAATTAAACCGATTTAAACCGATTTCGATGCGTTTTAATTTGTACCGGACAAACGGTAAATCCAATCGACTTGAAATTTGAAACCTTACAATAATATCACATTACGGATCCGATCAAACTAGTTTCGTCGAAATCCGAGACTTTTTGAAAAATGACTATTTTAACTCGCCGAATTAAAATTAAAACTATTTCGATGCGTTTCGAGCTGCCACGGTCAAACAACAACTCCAATTGCTACGAAAATTGAAATCCAATAATAACAAACTATTACGAATCCAATGGAACTAGTTTCGTCCAATTCCGAGACTATTCGAAAATTGGCTATTTTACAGTCGATAATTATATACTAAAATATTCAATTTTCACAATTTAACTTTTAATTCGATTTTAAAAGTTCTAAAACATCGTTCTAACTCCAATATAATATAATAAAATTTTACAAATCATTCAATCATATTTAACCCAATTTTCAATTATTTCTATATTTTCACAATCCAAATTATCGATTTAATTATTCAATTAAATCCAATTATTCGAAATAAAATTTATTTGACTTATAAATTCCACTTATTAATATTTAAAATCAATTAAATGTACAAATTTAAATTATCAAAAATTCTGGGTCGTTACAGATGACCCCATTTTATATATAAAAATGAAATGTTTTTGATATGGATTATATATTTTTCTTTCTTTGAAAATTTGAAGCTTTGAAATAATTTGAAATTTTGCAAATTTTATAAGAATTTGACTTATATAAAATGATTTATAATGATGGGTTTTGAATTTGAATTTCGAGGAATCAAATTTGGTGTTCGGTTTTAAGAATTTGGAAAATAAATAATAATAATAATAATATGATTTAAAGATATTTTTCGAATAGGAATGTTTCAAATGTATTCGAATGAATTCCAATGATTTCGAAGATATTTCAAAGAAGTTTCAAGAAAATAAAAGTCCAGAACCCACTTATGTCGCTGGAAAATAATTTTGGTGGTAAATGCATGCATCATCGACATTGATTTTCGAGTTTCTGAGTGGGGGAGAGGCCACTCTAGTAGCTTTGCTATGCAAGTGATTTTGTGAAACCAAAATTTGGTTTCAGATTTTGAAGTATGGTTTGATATTTGAAATATATATGTGTATATATATATTTGAAATGATATAAAGTAAGTCGATGTTCAGTCCTCGAGATTCAGATTTGTTTTGGTATAACCTTACTTTTTGGAATTGATTTACTGAATTGTTGGTGATTTCCAACTCTTGAATTGAAAATATGATTTCTTCAACTATTTGAAGATTCGAGCACTTCCAAATCAAGGATAACTTTTCAAAGCTAAGAAATTTTGAAAGATATAAGTTATTTGATAAAGAATATAAGTTTAGTTTTGGTATGATTAAAGTATAAAGTAATATGATTTATATAAGTTTGAAACTGTTTGTTGAGTGAAATAAATAAAACTATTTTGAATTATACTGGTATGAATAGATTTGAAATGTTTTGAATGAAGCATATATATATATATATATATATATATATGTAGAATAATAGTCTTTTCAATGGTAAATTGGATTTTTAAATAGAAATAAATAGTTTGAAGGTTTTAAAATGGGATGGTTTTAAACTTAGTAACCATTTTAGATATTTTGATGATTGAAATGGTTTGGAAATTATTTAATCTTTATTTTGATAAAGAATGTGAATTTGAAATGATAATTGATTTTGATAAATGAATATTTGAAGTTTATATTAGTATGAAAGGATATTTGGTTTATTTATAATTTGAGTTTATTTAAAAATATTAGATTTATGAAATGAATATTTCAAAGTTAAGTAATAATGAAGTTAAATTTGAGATATATGAAATTATAAAATTTAGTTTTGGAATATGGTATATTTAAGCTTTGAAATATATTTAAGATTGAATTGTTTATTTTGTGGATCAAATCTTTATTTGAAATTTGATAACATTTGAAATGGTTTTGTTGGAAAACTAAATTGAAATTAAAACTGATGGTTTGAATTGAATTAAAATTGGAAATTTTAGATTTGGGTTGAATTGAATAAATTTGTGAAATGTAAAGAATTAAAGTAATGTTTTATTATTTCAAACGTATGATTTCGAAAGTTTATGATTTTCAAAGTGTAATGATTTCAAGTATTTTGGTTTCGAAAGATTTATAACTTTGAAAGTATTAAGATTTTTTAAAGTGAATATATGTTTGAAATGGAAATGAATTTGTTTGACCTAAATTTTTGTTGATTTGGAAATATGGATTATTTTCTAAATCTATTGTTTTAAGAAACTTTGAAACTGAATATATGTAATTTGGAAGAAATGATTTTGCAAAATCGTATATGATTTTGAAACTGAATTGATATTGAAATAGTTTGAAATTGAGAACCTTGTTTTACTAAGTACCTTGATTTGGGAGTTATCGAACTTATATAAAATTGATTTGTATAACTATGAAGTTGATTTGAAAATGTTGAATTGAAAAGGTACTCAATTTGTAAAGTGAAATCTTATATAATCAAAGTCTATATAAGTATGATATGATATACTATTGGTTTTGGATAGTATTTGACTTGAAAATGAAATCTTATATGTAATGGACTTTATATAAGTATGATATTTGGAAGTGATTTGGAAAGGTACGATATGATACATATTTTCGATGGAAAGTGCCTTCTTCTTGATATCCGCTTTGTGGCCACACTGTGGATTCATTCTATCGATATTATTCTCTCTGATTTAGGTTTTTCGGATATGATACTCGAGTGTCCATCGAATTCCATGGCGATCTCCATGGTCTTACGAGCGCGGCTGCGTAGCGTAATTCACAGGGGCTGCGAGACCCTAAGGGTACGGATGTTTCCTGGGGGATCCAGGTGTAACCATTGTGTATCTGAGATCCATTGGGTCGCTTGGTAGCGTAATTCGCTGGGGCTACGAGAGCCTAAGGGTACGGATGTTTCCTGGGGGATCCAGGCGTAATCATTGTGTATTTGCGGTATTACCAGTCTTCATGGCGTAATCACAAGGCTGCGGTAGTCGGCCTAGGGGTACGGATGTTTCCTGGGGGATCCAGGCGTAACCATTGTGCATTCGCGATCCACGATCGACATGTTTTGGTTTGGTTGTTTCGTTTGGATTGTACTTTCCATATCTGTTTTAAAAAAAAGGTTTTCCAGTATTTTCACTGGGTGTTGAAACAAGTCTACTAAGTACCTGGAGAATTCGAGCTTTGCGCCTGATCAACGCATGGCCAGAATTTGTAGGAACGAAAGTAAACTTGTTAAGACATCGAGTTATAAAAGTATTTTGATAAAGTATTACATAAAGGATATTTAGAACATTTTCAAATTATTTAGAAAAATAAAAAACTTGAATCAAATGACTATTCATCATATTTAAATTTAAATTGAAATGTATATCGTTTTTAAAAAATGGTTCATCCTTTTCTTTCAACCTATTCTCCCTTCTAGTTATTTCTACCTTCTTCAACTTCGAGGGTCCTTTCCGCATTTGTGGAAAGTGTTGGTTCTTTGGCTTATCGTTTGGATTTGCCCGGGAAACTTTCTGGAGCGCATGATGTATTCCACGTCTCACATCTTCTCCGATATCTTCATGACCCATCACTTTTGTTTAGCCTTCTGCTCTTGGTAGTTGGATATTGAGCCTAATCAGACTATCGGGAGGAAGCCACTTCGTATTGTCGAAAAAGGTATGAAGCAGCTAAGAAGGAAATTTGTCAGTCTGATCAAAGTACTGTGAAGTACTGATGATTGGGATTGTACCTGGGAAACAGAGGAGAGCATTCATGCTTCGAATCCAAAATTGTTTTTCCAGGAACTATTTGTTATCCATCTTGCTTTTCCTTATTTTCCTTGTTTGTTCTTTTCGAGGATGAAAAGATTTGAGTGGGGGAGAGTGTAACAACCCAGTATTTTGTAATTTATTTTAATTATTTATTTTAATTATTTAAATTGAAATTCCTGAATTAAAAACTTCATTATATTTATTAAAATGAATAAATGTTGTTATTTTAAATATAAATGTTGATTTTTATGTGAATTATAATTTCAAACATGAATAAATTGAATATTTCCAGAAAAATGTGGATTTTGGTCAATTTGGTCAAACTTTGACTTTTAAATTTAAAATTTAAATATTTTAACTTTTAAAATTTATCTTTTATTATGTAATTAGATTAAATTTTTAGAATACTGCTTTTCGTTTCGTTGAAATTGGATTTATATTGTGAAAGTTATGCTTTTACAATATTGCGTGTAAATTGTTTATTTAACAATATCGTTTATTTTAAATTATATAAATAATATTTTTATTTGTCATATCTTATTCTAATTTGTATTATATGTTATGTTACATATATTTTCCCTTTTAAATATTTTTAAAGTGATGTTTGAATTTTTCCAAAGCTTAGTGTATTTATTTTCAATTTTTATAACGTAGTTTCTATTTTTAAGCTATTTTCTTCATTTATTTATATTTATTTAAAAAAATTATTATTTATTTTATTCATTCATTATTTTGCTGTGTTTTATTGTATATATAATCTGTTTATATGTATTCGAAAATGCAAAAAGAATATTGGAAATTCGAAGAGTTTTTTTTTGAAACCTTTCACATACCTTGACTTTTCACCTACTTACCTTTTCATTTTGTAACCAACTCATGTTTTACTTTAGCCATTCCTTATCCTTTGTTCAGACGCATCATTTTCTATTTCTCACGCATAAGAAAAAAAAATTATCATCTCAAACTTTGGCCATCATCTGAGCAAAAACTTTGGTAAAGATTCTTCTTCTTTTTCACTTTTTCTTTTGTTTTCTTATTTGATTTTTTGCACTTGCATCTCTTCTCCTATGGCTCGGCCCTCACCACTCCATCACCTTGGACACGTCCACCACCACCAAAACCAGTCACCACCACCTCCAGTCCGACCCCAAAGCCATGTCATGGCCATCCATGACCAGATCCACCAAGTTTTTGTGCAAACTCCACTTGAATTACCATAGCCGAGCACCATAGTCTTCCACCACCTCAAACCACCCCTTGTCCGCCACATACATCACTACCACCAGCCATAGCTGACCTATCACCCACTACCACGTCATCCCTGACCCACCTGAACCTGGCCGTGCCTAGGATAGCCTTGGCCGTGACTTTTGTTCGCTTGAAATCTTGTTTTATGCCTTGTAGTGTAGTTCCATGCACATATCTCTTGCACCATCATCTAATCCATGCTAGGCCGACCTGTTCAACCCAAAACTAGATCCAAACCCACTCCTTACCTGTGTGTTTCTGACCTATAGCTGACGCACAGGTGGTAGAAAGCAAGTGCAAAAGCTTTTTGCTTTGTTTTATGCATTTATTTCAACATTGTTTTATTTTATTTTGTTTTGAAAACCTATGTATTTATATTTCTTTATTTGAATGTATTCAAGGAAACTAGCTTTGGCTCTCCCACACTCAAATCATATTTGTGCTTTCGTACCTTTGTGGATCTTTATTTTTTGTATTTGGTTGTCATCTCCAACTTATACAAGTGAGTAATTCTCACCAGACAATTTATACTTATATAACTAGTAAACTGTTTGCAATTGAATCTGTAAACCATATTATTATGTCATATCTGCTCATGCTATGATCATATGATGTTCACCCATGCTTGTACACCTGTTATATCATATGTTACTGTTATATGATGCTATTTTGTTATTTATATCAGTTTATCACACTGCAAGTTCCCTTTAGATTAGAATCACTATGGATTGAAATGATACATACCCGAACGGACTTTAGAATAGGAAAAAATTGTTATGGGCTGAAATGATAGGCCCGAATGATTTTTTTACTTGGGATTACGAGTTTGAAATGATAAAACCCGGGTTTTCTTTGTAAATTTCGGATTGAAATGATGTAATATCTGTATCACTTTACCTAGGCTAGAAAATGATATAATGACCCGTGGTTTATATTTTTTTCTAAAATCTTTAAAAGTAATTTTAGAAATGTAATATTATGATATTTTGATTTAAATTTAAATTAAAAATGATTTTTATAAAGTTCTATTGATTTTCTAAAAATTTATAAGTGGAATAAATTAATGGTAAAGTTAGAATTTGAAATATAAGTTATTTTGGAAATTATGATTTGGTTATAAATGGAATTTAAATTAATTAGGAAATATGAAAAAAGTTGAATTAAAATGAATTTAAAATTATTTTTATAAAGTGTTAATGATTTTTGAATAAGTTAAAGGGTTAAATAAATGAATATTTAAGTTGAATTTTGAAATATAACTTAGATTGGAAATTTGTGAATTTTGTTTAAAGATGAATTTTAAGTAAAGTAAATAAAATGAAAAATAGGTTATATTCGGAATTTTAAACTTAAGTGTTAAGTTAAAAATTTAATTATAAAGAATTCAAATTGAATGTTGAATTATATAAGTAAATTATTAGTAAATTTATTTTTGAATGAAAATTTAACTTTATAAAATCATGAATATAAGGATATTTAAATAATGGTTTTAAAGGTGAAAATATATGATTTTGTAAGTTTAAAATGATTTGAATAAAAAAATTAATTGTTTGTGAAATTATATTGAACATTTGGAATTTAAGTAACAACATTTTTGGAATGTTATTATTTCTAATGTAAAGGATATTACAGCATTTGTAAATGCTGTAGTTGATAGAAATGAACTAAATGGCTATATTGAATTAAGGGCTATTATAGCATTTTGTAAGTGCTGTAGTTGCTGAAATTAACTAAGTTTTTATTTGAACTAAAGTAACCCTATTACAGCATTTTAATGCTGTCCTTTGTTAAATTGAATTGTTTTAAAAGTAACTTTCCATTGCATTTTCTAAATGCTGCGAAAGTTGAATTTTCATTGTTTTAATAAATTTAAGTGAATAAATGAACTTTGAAAGTTTTAAATTTTTGGAAACGTAACAATTTAATTATTAAATATATTAACTTCATTTTAATGATTTAAAATGAAGTAATTTGTTTTGAAATATAAACTATTTTGAAATGTGTGTTGAAATGGTATTTCAAATAGAAATAAAGGAGGTTTGGAATGAAATATGATATTTTGATATTTTGAAATGGATTTTGAATGATATTGAATTTTTAAATGATATTTGATTTCGAAGTATAAATACCATTTTGGAATTTTAACCACAGGATGTATTTAATTTATAGTTTAACTGATCCTTAAAGGATGGGCGATCTCAAGCATCCTTTAAGTTATTGTACATTAATACTATAGTTCACTTGAGGTGGTTTACATTATATAAGTATATATGTCTTGATTCGAGTGTTTTGTGTTTTACTTTACGCTCGGGTCGCCCTGAGTATTTACAGCTTAGCTTTCGATTTCTTTTTTGGAGCTAGGAAACGCTGGAGATTATGCTTGTCTAGTTATCTATTACTTTTCAGTTTCAGTTGTTCTATTTCAGCTATGGTATTTATAAACTTCTATATATTTGAAATTTCTATTGTATATGTTTCAGAATGATATTATGGATTATGTTTTGAGAGTTTTTTTATAGTAGTTTCATGAACTACTATAGTATTTTTAATTTCCGCTGCGAGTTATTCTAATATTTCTATGTCTGTGATTCTGTGATTGCATTTCATTTGCTCCAAATTTACTTACAACGTAGTATTTTGAGCAATTCAAGTCCGGCATGTATGGATGCGAATGGCTGAAAATATCGGGTTGTTACATGAATAGAAGAGATAAGGTAACTTCACATATTTGAGCTTTCCTCAAGGTATGTGCACTATACTTAGACCGTTATGAAATGGTGGGTACAATTGAATAATTTCTCTTTATTTGTTGAGCTTTCCTTAAGGTAAGAATGAGATTAGGACAAAGACCACAAGGTTAGGAGTTTTATACGATGCAATCGATAAGACGTTATCCGTCTTATATGGGCCTATGATTTATTATTCTTTCCTCAAGCTTAGAATTTCCAAGGCATATGAGTCCTAACACCCACTAAAGAAGTCGAAAGATTTTATGATTTTTCTTAAGGGTTTTGAGAAACATAAAAATTTAGTGGGAGCCTTATTGGAAAAAATATAATTGTTACATTTAACCTTTCTAATATTGTAAGAACATTTACTATAATAAGTTTAAATAATCTACATCGATAAATTTGTGAATTTAATGTAACTGATAAAATGTTTATCAATTAACATATGCAAATGAACTGAATCAAATATTGACAAAAATAAATAATTTTATTTACTTACTTTAAATCCTTTTGCGTATTTTCGCTTCATAACACATGCATGAGCCAATTTACAGAACCATTAAAACATTCATGCCTCAATCGCTTAAGAGTTTATTTGTTTGAGACTGTGTATTATCTTTTTATAAGTTTTGAACTCTTAAGAAATATAAGTATATGGATATTTGATCCATACTCAATCACATATAAACGTTATATAGTGAATAGTCGTGGTTTGTAATGTATGAAACCTCCGTAAGATTAGTTCATTGGAAAAGACAAATAAATCATAATATGAAATCATGTATTCAAAAAGGATTTCTCTTTGAATTTTTTGACCATTTAGAACAGGAAAGCGAATGTATAAGAGTGGACGTAACTTAGACATAGTTGGGATGAAGAGAGTGAATAGTCTACTCTGCTTCACGAAGTGGTATGGGAAATAAGAATTGTAGAAAACGCTAGTAAATCTTAATATGGAACAAGAATTACGATTTCTATTCCTATCGTGCTATAATATAGAATATTCTTTTATATAAAAGTCTGTTCTATGAGTTTAAGATATTTGATCAAAGACTTTCGTCTATAAACTTGTTATAATGAAAGAAATAATAGCCCATAACAAGTAGTTGAATGAAGCTTCGTATTGCATACGCTATTATAGTAATGGTGAAAATTGTGGGAGAATATCATATAATACTTATCAGCAGATGCACCAATATATGAAAAATTATTTTCATACATATATCAAATATTATTTTTGGAATAATAGTTAATTTTAGTATTAACTAAAAGTGAATATAGACTTAATTTGTTATGAATTTTTGAATATTCATTATAAGAAAAATCTATCAAAATAATGATATTAGTTGCATTAGCTACACAACACAAAAGTATCTAAATTTCATAATTATTTTGGAATTAAGGACAAGCACCTATTTAGGGAAGCGATATAAGAGTTGATGAACTCTTTGAATTGATATATATATATATATATGTATGTATGTATGTATGTATGTATGTATGTATGTATGAAAAAGTCTATTGGTACCAAACGATTCCATGTACTTCGATGTATTTATCGATGAATTGTCACAAGCATGATTATGTGTATTTGATACACATGTAGCAGGTCTATAACAAGTTCATAGAATATAAAATGGAAGTAAATGAAATTATATGTAATAGAAATGATTTAATTTGATTGAATGAGTATACTTGATAATTTTTCAAATGTACCAAAAATTAAATAAATATTCAATCTCAAAAGTCACTCCTTCCTATGATACATAATAATGTGTGGATAAGGAGTAATCAAACATTGCTAGATAAAATACGATCAATGATGAGTGAAGTTGAGCTAACTACTTTTTGTAAGGTCGTGTATTTAAGTGTAGTACAAAAGGTTAAAATAAATTTCTTCGAAAGAATTATTTACAAATCAGACAAGATAAGGGTTTATGTGAAAGCCCAATATATCCAATCCAAGAAGTTGGCATATTGTGTGAGTCGAAAGACTACACATAATAATTATATGTGAGCGATCTTGTACGGATCACACCAACAGGTGTTTTGGGAATGACCGTCATAGGATGACCAATTTATGATTTGAACATAATTGTAATGACCCACTTTCCTGTACAATCTAAGTTGACAATAAACCACTCATGTCGCACATGGTTTTGATTGTAAGATCATGTCACACATAAAAACGTCAGGTCCTTCCTTTACGATAACTAAAACATTTAATATCAAAATCATATGATGTTATAATAGTGTCTATAGAACGTAAATTAGAAAATAGCTGAAATGCTTGCATCTCACATTTTAGCGTAGTTGGCATACAATCAAAACCGTACAGGCTCTTAGTGGATATTGGATTCCATACAATGACTGGGCTACTGGGGTACCGCCCGATACAGTTTACCTTTAGAGAAATGTACCGAGGACCTCGCCAGAATCCTCTACCAACACAAGACTGACCTACCCCTAACCTAGATAGTACCTATATGTTATCGCCCCAGGTGTTCCCACCCTTATCGAGCGATCTTCCTATTCCATGCACAACCATATACGTAATTTATAATATATCCGAGGGTATCTAGAAATGTGATAAACATTCCCTAATTGGGTGCGACCCACTTAGCCTTGCTGCATCTCCCCTGTTTTAGTCATTCTCGTTGATGCGGCTTGAGGCTAGCGTTTACCTTTAGAATAGCATTCATTTTTGGAATGCTAACACTACCTTGCAAGCAACGATGCAATTAAAACGTTTGTCCATACAAGTTGTCCTGGGTCTGGAAAACAAAATCATCGTCTCCACTATCTTCATGATATCCATTCTTAACGCTCAAATCGGATCGAAGTTGTTTTCGGATAATTAAATCTGATCCCGGCCACTTCAAAACGATCAATGAAATTGGCTAATATTTGATAGTCGATTATTTAACTATCAATATAACATCCATAAGCGGTCATTAGGCCCATATTATAATTTTTCAAAATTTATTTTCAAAATTTATTTATAAGATATATATTCAAATCCCATCCAAATTTTCAATATTTGAGACAACTCAAATACTTATATCCATATCAGGATATTTAAAACCATCTCTTATTTCAACACTTAGAAAAATATTTAAAAATATATCTTTTAAACCCGTTACTCCTCAACACTTAGGAAAGTTCCATTTATTTCTCATTTCTCAAAATCCTTCACAATTTATAATGTAAATTCCTTAACTCATTGATAACGAATTCTATAAGTTTCAGGTTTCCTTATAATATTTCCAAAGTCACCACACTTGTTAATGATTCTAAATATCTATTTCTAACTTCTTTTATGAATCCTAATTCATCTTTCGAAGTTCGCTTTTATTTAAATACTTCGAAAAATTTCCTTACATTTCCCCAAATTCCATGTTGAGAATTTCTATCATAAAACCCTTCTATTGAATAAACCTCATTTCCAAACCACGAGAAGATTTATAAAATCATTTCAAAACTCTTATATATAAAATAAGTATTTAAAGAATAATAATTTATTTTTAAAACGTGTTCAAGTAATTATTTAAAATATCGAAACTCTTTTTATAAACATCAATAACTCATTTTTAGATAAACAAATCAATTTTCAAAGATGATTTTATATATTAGGATTTATTAAAATAAATATTAAGTATTTGAAAAATTCACTTTTGATGTGTTTCAATTCTACTAGTTCAAAATTACATAGTTTGATAAATAAAACTTTCCTTTTAAAAACAACTTAATTTCTTAGTAATAAAATATATTTTTAAAATCTCAATAATCAATTAATTTACAGATTCCTCTCGACTCACCACCCATCGACTTCGTTCCGAATCACCTAACCATTTCCACTTTTCAAAAATAGTATCCACTATTTTCCTCAACCCTGTTTCCATATAATATAAATTCATCCAATGAATTTTATATTCCTAATTTAACAACTGCTATCGTTTTCCCTTATGTATATACACCGTTAATAAAATTTTATAACTCCTTAGGGTTTTACTTGTTTATAAAAACAAACCTTATTTATAAAATTTCATTTTATAAATCCATTTCCTTATAAATTCCATTTATTCTGCCAATAAAAAATTTAATATCGATTTCAACCCCTTTATACATTTTTCGGATATCATTTAAAAATCCTTTATATATATTATTTTTAAAACTTCTATTTAAACCATTTATGGATGTAACGACCCACCTTTTTGGACGGTTTAAATCGACAATAAACCACACATGCCAACTCAAACCATTCAAAAGGGAGGACTTTAATGGGGTAAATAGGAAAATAAGAGAAAAGAAGGAAAAATGAAACACGGAATCTCGTAGCAGAATGACAAAATATAATAATCACAAAAACAGTTCATGAAGCTGTTTTACAAATAATATTTGGTTACATTTTTACAATATATCATATTTATGCATACAGTAGGAATAATAATAAAATAAGGCGGCGGAACAACATGATGCGGTAGGATAAAATAATAGTATAATACTAAACTCCGTCTTCATCCTCTAGAATAATGTCTTCAACAATGAGAAACTCAGGCTGACCAAGCATAATGAAAAACCATACACTTGAGTCAGAACTAGAAAAATTCTTATGTAAGTCAAATCAATCTCAAATAAAATGTGAGTGCAATGGCTTTAGAGATGTTGCGCGATTTTCCATTTCCTATCAGGTGTAAGACATGAATATAATTGTTTAAGAGATTTCAAATGATTTGAAGTACTAATTTTAATCACTTTAACTAAAATAAATCTGAAGTTTAAATTAAAACTTAAACCTTTCAAGTAATTCAATTCCAATACATAATCCAAATTCAAGAAATTGTATGGGCATACATTATTTCAACCCATAATTTAATGTCTCAGTTATCCAATTCTTAAATTATTTATATGACCATTTAAATGATGTCGATAATATATATGGTGATAATGTGGACATATTAAAATAAATAAACAACCATACATCCAACATATCGATCAATAAGCATCCATTTCAGACAACATCCAAATCAACCAATATATTACAACAATTAATGTTATCAATATCGAGGTTTTAACAATCAGTTAAATTCAATATAAAATTAAATGTCAATTTAATTTAATGTAAATTTAGATTCAATATCGATTTTAACCAACAAACAACAATAAATTTTTTGGTATATCTCATTATAAATTTTATTTAACTTACAATGGAAATTTTAGTATTGTGTGAGTGGGTTGAATCACTAACCTTTTTAGTGTAACGATCCCGTTTTTATGTCAAATTTAAATTGGTAATTAATATAAATTTTTGAATTAAATTATGAAGTTATTTAATTTTTTCCAAAACAAATAAGATATTTGTTTTTTTATATATATAAATAGATAGTAATTTGAAATTTGATTTGGAATTCAAAAAAAAATTTAATATCTTAAAAATAAATTGGATTTAAAATTTTATATATTAAAAATTAATATATATATATGTGTGTGTGTGTGTGTGTGTGTGTTGTAATGTGGAAGTTATGTTTTGAATTAGATATAATAAAATTTTAAATTCTATTTAAAGGGTTAAATTCTAATATAATATATATATATATATATCTGTGTGTGTGTGTGTATAAAACATAACTAAGTATAATTTGTATATATATAATACTTAAATAAATATAAGGTTTAAAACACTTTTAATTATACATGGTTTATATATATTTAAGATATGCACGTAATACATATGTAAATATATTACATAATTTATAAAAAAACATAAGTACTTAATAAATAAGGGTTTAAACACAAATTACTTGCATTTAAACATTTGCAAGATAAATAAAAACATGTATAAAAAGTGGCAAGTGTGTTTTCTAAAAATTGAAAATATATAACAAAATGTTTAGTGAGAAACTAGGCAGAATTATGATCAAAGCATCTTTATTCTCTTTTCTAAATTTTCTCTTTATCTTTCAAAAATAATACCAGAATTTTTTTTTTAATTAAAGCTGAATCAACATCAGGCTACAAAACAATTCAACATCAAGCAAGGATTCAAACTCAAGTGAATCACAATAAAATCAAGTACAGATTAAATCAGTTTCAAAATCATTCAAAACAAATTCAACAAGTTCAGATCAAAAAGAAATTCCCAGTGTTCAAATTTTCAAAAGCCTTCTCTCTATCCAAAGCAATATCTATTATTATAGCTTGATGTTTGGATAATACTCGAAAGTATGATTGTGAAATCGGTTTCTATAAATGTAAAATGTGATTGCATGCCTGAATATATAAAGATTTGGATATGCAAGTCTGTGTATATGAATATGTCGAGCCCCATTCTTAAGTTACGGGTTCTCCTTAATAAAAACAAATCAATATCTCTTTATCTAAATATTTTTTGGCTAAGATTTCTAAAAGAAAAGTGATTACAGGAGTGTAATATCAATCTTAAAAATAATTTCAAGTATTTAAATTTAGTAATTAATTCAAAAATAGGAATTTACAACTAAAGTCAATTCAAGGCAGAAAATCAATCTTCTGGAAATCGCGTGCTGATTCTAAAACCTGATTTGTAGCGGAAATTGATGAATTTTAATAATGGTTTCATAATTTTTAATTTTATACATACTAGCAATTCGTGATTTGAATGGGAAATGCGAATTCATCGATTCCCGATGATCAACGAAGAATCGAGCTTCGGGTCTAGTGTTGAAGGAAGTTCAGGTTGTGGAGATCAACATAAAAATGGAGGGGAATTTTATATATGATCGGAGTGGTTGGTCGAAGTCGAAATAGAGTTTATGACCTGTGTTTGGTCGATGGTGAATTCGGGGCTAGTTCGCCATCGTGGGTGTATTGGAGACAACCGGTATGGGGGAATCGGAGCGTTGACGTGTGACGCAACTCTGGACGTGGTGGTGTCAGTTCACTCGGTCGGTGGTGGCGATGCGAGGTAACTTTGTCGACCAAGTTTGTTTCTAGTAAGGTATTGATTTTCTTGATTTTGAGTTAGAAATATTTTCGAGTTTCTGGGAGGTTGGGCAAGTCGACGGTGATGTCGACGACATGTTAAGGGTCACGACGATGATTGAAAGGGGTCAGGGTGGTTGTGCACTTACACGAGTATCACTCATGTGTTTGGAAGTTGCTGTGGATCGGAGAAGAAGTATGTTGCTCGGGTCGTTGCTCAAGTTCGATGGTGATTTGACTCAAAGTCATGAAAATGCGTGGTTTACATGGGGTTGGCTCGGGTTGATACCCGATGTTGTATCGGGTCAGGTTAAAATGTTAACGAGCTTTAAAATTTTAGAAATAAAACAAGGTTTTTCAGATATTTAAATTAAATCAAGTTTAAACCTTTTCTTGATTTCATTCTTGTAAAATAATAGATGTTTTATTCTAGTTTTGAAATTAGCTAAGGGTTTGAAATAAATAATTTTAAGTTATAAAATTTAAAGTATTTTTATTATATACCTATTATTTTGAATTTATTCGTAAGTTATTTTAATAAGCTTAAAAAAATGAAATGAAATAGTTGATTAAAGACGGTGAAATGATTTTGATTATTAAGTAACTTAAAGGGTTTTAAGTTAATTTCATATGTAAATGATGAATTAATTTCAAAGGTTGTTTAAAAAAGATTTTAAGGATTAATGGTTATCTTAAATAATTTTTTGATTATTAATTAACTTAAAGATTTTAAGTCAAATTATATGATAGTGGTAAATTATTTCAAAGGGTTATTTAATGAAATTTGAATGATGAATTAATTAAAATAAAGGATCTATCTTTAATTAGAATTTTTATTAATTAAAGGATCATTTATTAATTAATAAAAGGGTAATTAATTAATGTACTTAATCAAAAGATAATTACTTAATGAAAGAAAATTAAATAATTAAAGGTTAATTATTTATTGATTAAAGGTTAATTAATCAAGTGATTAGAGGATAATTACTCAATAAGATAAATTGAGGTTAATTAATTAATGATTAAAGGATAATTAATAAAGGGTAATTTATTTATTTGATGGAAAATTAATTAAGGGTTAATTAATTAATTTAATTGGGATTAATTAATTCATGTGATTAATTAAGGATAATTAATTAAGAAGATAATTAAGAATGATTAATTAATTTTCATTAATTAATTAAAGTAATAACAAATGGTTTGTAATTAATTAATGATAATTAAGTAGGGTTAGGTAAGTAATTGATTTATTTTGAGTTGATCAAATAAATTATAATCAGGTGATAAAAGTGATCTTGCTTATGATTGATTGGATTATATTGAATTTCTTGAATTGTTTGATATCCCTGATGTGTGATGTTCTGTGATATGATTGTTTTGGATTGAGCTCTGAACGTTGATTTATTTATCTGTGATGAATTTATTTGTTTATCTACAAATGGAAGATAAGCGTTATAAGATTATACCGCTTATCGATATTTTTGTGCTTGAATTGATGATGGTTGTGATATTTTATTGTTGTGTGCAAAACCCCTGGACTACACCACACACACAAAAATATGGACTTCATAGGAAATTGGTTAAGTCACGGGTATTTTGAATTTAATATTATTTTATTCAAAATGGTTTTAAAAGTTAAATTTTGAATCCCAATGGTTTGGAAGTGATTTGAAAAACTTTAAAAAGGGAATTTTGGAGTTAAAATTATTTTGAATAAAATATGGTTTGAAAAGGAAATTAAAATAATTTAATTTGAATTCAAGATTTTGAAGTTGAATTCGATATATACATACATACATACATATATATATATATATATATATATATATATGTTTATTTTAAAACTATGGTTTAAAGGGATTATATAGGTTTTATGGATTTTAAATCGTTTTAAGTATTTTAAATGATTTACGTTGGGAATTTGAATTTAATAGAATTTGTCGAGCATACGGCAGTTCACTTTAAAAGGCTATAACTTGAGAAAATTTAATCGGGTTTTTCCAAAACGAAAAACTTTTATTTTCAAATGATAACAGCTTTCATATAAAAAAAAGTTTCCAGTTTTTGTTGAAAGGATTTCAAGTTGTGGGTAAATCAAATGAAAATAGTTTTCAAATCTACGAATGAATCTTTGTTAAAGATTGGTGAACCATGTTTTCAAATTGAAGAGGATCTTAAAGGTGTATCTTTTGTTTAAAAGATTTGTAAAAATCATTCAATAGGAAAGGTTTTGGGCTACAATTTGTGACTCAACTAAGATCCCAATATATCCATATGCATTTTAAAATAAGCGCTCATTATTTGGATTAGCCAGGAGAGGAATTTATGTCATAAAATCCATTCTGAATTAACGATACGACGAAATGGATAGCATTTGAAGACGATGGCGAAGACCGGGTATTTTCAAAAGTGAAAAATTACCTATCGAATGTCTCTGTACCGAATGACCTCGGTATAGAGATTTTGATTACCCTATGTGATGGGGAGTCCGAATGTGATTAGGGAATATCCGGATTTGCAAGGGCCTCTTTTGAAGTGCCTTCGTTTCCATTCAGACCCAGGATGGACTTGTATAGATGTATGTTTGACGTTACACTTTGAGATGTAAAGCTGTTTTCTATCAAATACATTTCTGTTTGGTGGCGAAGAACTTATTCTCTTAGCTTAACACCCTTCTCTAAGACGTATGAGCTCAGATGTTATGTAGTTGATGGTTACTAGTAATATATTCCCAGTTTGATAATGTGGCATGCTAAGTGGTGCTGATCATTGGTTGATCGAAGCTTGGCTTTTGTGAAAAGCGCAGCTTTGTAGGACGAGACTTCGTCAAACCTAACACCTCGAAAATGGTCGAAACAGGAAGGATGCAGCAAGGTTACGGGGGTCGCACCCCTTAGGGTATATGCATTTTCTTTTGGATAAAAAGTGGTATCATGGTATGGAACCAGATATTTAACTTATGTGGTTGTTGGAATTTGTTGGTGAATCCCGAGATGAAGGTCGGTGACGACCGAGGGATGGCATACTCGTGACAGTTAGTCACCTAGTTACAGAGGTAACTCGGCCTTGTGTTGGCAGACAGCTGGTTAAGTTTTTAGGACGTCCCTCTAGAGGCTTACCCATTCATAAAGGAAGATCCTTAGCCTTGACCATTTGTTGGAAATCCAATCACTCAATACGAGCCCTTTACGATTGTAGTTGTATAACCTGCCATTCTTAAATGGTAGCTGTAGTAGGCATAGTATAATGGTACCTATGCTGGCTAAGATTAATATTATACTTTCAAAATGGTTTCCACACTATGCCCTAATAATAATATCAAAAAGGTTTTCGCGTATCAAGCATGTTTCACTATCATGAGGAGAAATCTTCTCCAATTGTGCAAATGCATTGTGTGTGTGGCGGGAGGCCTTATGTTAGTTTCATTTTCCAAAAATCATAGAGGATTTCTTTTTGTTTCTTTTGTTTCTTTTTGTTCAAATAAACTGTTTTGTTTTCTCACACCAGTCTCATGCCTGACCTGGAGTTTATTGTTCCCTTTCTAAACTCTGCGTGCCCACAATTTCCACACGGGAAGTCTAGAGTTAGGTTATCGATAGTTCAAAAGTTAGTTCAGATAGTAAATTTGGATCTAGAAGTCTTTGGTTTGGCGACCGCATTATGCACCGAGTTTGTTGAACTTCAGCATGATGGCGGTTCGAGCTTTTGGTTTGGAGCTTTGGAGCTTTGGCAGTGAAGATGTTATCTTTCTGCTAATGTTGTTGTTTGTCTTCTGCTGCTTTATTTTTCCACTGTTATATCTATCTTTGATAGTGTTGATCACTTTATATTGTATCATTGTTGTATCAATTGTTGTGTATCAATAAAATTATCATTATGTTTCTGTTGTGTTGTTTCACCTAATGTTGTTATATGCTCCGGTGAATCAGATTTCAACGTTTGAATATGTGGAATTCGAATACGGGTGATGTATGGATGTCGATTTTCGGATGCTGGATTCCGAGTCGTCACATTTGGTATCAAAGCTAAAGGTTGAGTAAGAACTTTAGCTTTGGAGTATAACACACTAGGTGACTCATTAGAGATAGGGTTACCAATTCCCTAGAATGAGTATCCCTAAGATATCCGTCCGAATGCCTCAGTAAATTCTCTTACTATTCACTGATAGTGAGAATGAGTGCAAGAAGAGGACGAGGTAGGGGACAGGGGAGTACCACTACAAATGGTCGATACCCTATAATAACAAGGAACAACTTTTTCTATCAATCTCTTTTGATCATCTCTGATATCACTTCTTTGATGGCTTCGTGGAAGCTCTAAGAAGAAGCTTTGGTGTGGTGGTGGCCCGGCGAATTTTTGCTTACATTATAGAAAAAAAATCCTATATTGTATTCTTTCTATCAGTTCCTATCAGTCTTAACTTTAATAAATTTGAAATTTTATTTGAAATAAATTGATTAACAAAATATGAAGTTAAATTGGATTGTATCCATTTGTCTTTTTTTCTTTTGGATCTCAATACATTCTACGAATGGTAAGTTATCCTTCGGACTAACCAGTGCCCTGCATTTTTCGCAGACTGGATGACTCTAGTATATTTTGTAAAGAATTAAATAAATTCATTATCATATTTGTTGATGATATTATGATTTGGCAAACCAAATGTAGAATAGATATTTCAGTTTGATCTGATAAAACATTTCTCTAGCTTTCATCTGTTCTTTGTTCATCTCCGTGTCTAGCAAATTTCATGGACGAAATTTGCTTAAGAAGGGAATCTGTAACAATTCCGTTTTTGAGTTAAATTTAAATTTGTAATTAATATAAATTTTTGGATTAAATTTTGAATTTATTTATCTGTGATGAATTTACTTGTTTATCTGTGAATGGAAGATAAGCGTTATAAGATTATATCGCTTATCGATATTGTTATGCCTGAATTGATGATGGTTGTGATATTTTATTGTTGTGTGCAAAACCCTTGGACTACACCACACACACACAAATATGGACTTCACAGGAAATTGGTTAAGTCATGGGTATTTTGAATTTAATATTATTTTATTCAAAATAGTTTTAAAGGTTAAATTTTGAATCCAAATGGTTTGGAAGTGATTTGAGAAAAACTTTTAAAAAGGGAATTTTGAAATTTAATTTAATTTGAATTCAAGATTTTGAAGTTGAATTATATATATATATATATATGGAAACTATGGTTTAAAGGGATTATATAGGTTTTATGGATTTTAAACTGTTTCAAGTATTTTAAATGATTTATTTTGGGAATTTGAATTTAATAGAACTTGTCGAGCATACGGCAGTTCACTTTAAAAGGCTATAACTTGAGCAAATTTAATCAGATTTTTTCAAAACGAAAATTTTTTGTTTTCAAATGATAATAGCTTTCATATAAAGAAAGAATTTCCAGTTTTTGTTGAAAGGATTTCAAGTTGTGGGTAAATCAAATGGAAATGGTTTTGAAAGCTATGGATGAATCTTTGTTAAAGATTGGTGAACCTTGTTTTCAAATTGAAGAGAATCTTAAAGGTATATATTTTGTTTAAAATATTTTTAAAAACCATTCAAAAGGAAAGGTTTTGGGCTAAAAGTTGTGACTTAACTAAGATCCCAATACATCCATTTGATTTTTAAAATAAGCGCTCATTATTCAGATTAGCTGGGAGAGGACTTTATGTCATAAAATCCGTTCCGAATTAATGATAGGACGAAATGGATACCATTTCAAGACGATCGGGAAGACCGGGTATTTTCGTAAGGGAAAGGATTACCTGTCGAATGTCTCTACACCAAATAACCCCGATATAGAGATTTTGATTACCATATGTAATGGGGAGTTCGAATGTGATTAAGGAATATCCGGATTTGCAAGGGCTTCTTTTGAAGTTCCTTCGGTTCCATTCAGACCTAGGATGGACCTGTATGGATATATGTCTGACATTACACTTTGATATGTCTAACTGGTTTCTATCAAATACATTTCTGTTTGGTGGCGGAGAATTTATTCTCTTAGCTTAACACCCTTTTCTAAGACGTACGAGCTTAGAGGTTATGTAGTTGATGGTTACTAGTGATATATTCCCAATTTGGTAATGTGGAATGATAAGTGTGCTTATCATTGGTTCATCGAAGCTTGGCTTTTGTGAAAAGCATAGCTTTGTGGGATGAGACTTCGTCAGATCTCGCACCTCGGAAATGGTCGAAACAGAAAGGATGCAGCAAGGTTACGGGGATCGCTCCCTTTAGGGTATGTGCATTTCCTTTTGGATAAAAAGTGGTATCACCGTATGGAGCCCAGATATTTAACTTATGTGGTTGTTGGAATTTGTTGGTAAATCCCAGGATAAAGGTCAGTGACGACCAGGAGATGGCATACTCATGACAGTTAGTTACCTAGTTACAGAGATAACTCGGTCTTGTGTTGGCAGAGAGCTGGTTAAGTTCTCGGGGGCGTCCCTTCATAGGCATACCCATGCAAAAAGGAAGTTTCTTAGCCTTGACCATTTGTTAGAAATCCAATCATTCAATACAAGCCCTTTACAATTGCAGTTTTATAACCTACCATTCTTAAATGGTGGCTATAGCAGGCATAATATAATGCTACCTAACTGGCTAAGATTAATATTACACTTTCGAAATGTTTTCCACGCTATGCCTAATAATAATATCAAAAAGGTTTTCGCGTATCAAGCATGTTTGACTATCATAAGGAGAAATCTCCTCCAATTGTGCGATTGCATTGAGTGTGTGGCAGGAGGCCTTATGGTAGTTTCATTTTCCAAAAAGCATAGCGGATTTCTTTTTATTTCTTTTGTTTCTTTTTGTTCAAATAAACTATTTTTGTTTTCTCATACCAGTCTCATGACTGACCTGGAGTTTATTGTTCCCTTTCTAAACTCTGGGTGCCTATAATTTTCCACAAGGGGAGCCTAGAGTCAAGTTATATGTAGTTCAGAAGCTAGTTCAGATAGTAGATTTGGATCTAGAAGTCTTTGGTTTGGCGATCGCATTGTATATCGAGTTTGCTTAACTTGAGCATGATGGTGGTTCGAGCTTTTGGTTTGGAGCTTTGGAGCTTTGGCAGTGATGATGTTATCTTTCCACTGCTGTTGCTGTTTGGCTTCTACTACTTTGTTTTTCAACTATTGTGTCTATCTCTGATAGTGTTGATCACTTTATATTGTATCATTGTTGTATCAATTGTTGTGTATCAATAAAATTATCATTCTGTATCCGCTGTGATGTTTTCACATAATGTTGTTATAAGCTCCGACGAATCGGATTTCAACATTTGAATCTGAGGCATTCGAATACGGGTAATTTATGGATGTCGATTTTCAGACGCTGGATTCCAGGTCGTCACATTTAGCTTTCCTTCCTCTAATTAGGTTTGGATCCGACACTGCTTTCTTTCTTTTAACATTGATTTTCTTTCTTGTTTTTTCTTTATTTGAAGGTTTTGGAGGAGACAGAGAAGTTTGTATAATCTAAATTTGAAGGAGAAATTTTGAAAAGGAGAAGAAGAAGAAGAAAAATGTAGATTTGAAGAAAATTTTGTTTGCAAAAGAGAAGAAAATGAAGACGAAGAAGGAGGGAGGAAAAGGGAGGCGAACAAAAGTTAAACAAAAATTATATATATATATATATATATATATATAAAATCAAACTCAGGTTTGAAAAATGTAGCTTCAAAGAAAAGAAGAAGAAACAACCAAAATGAAGAAACAAACAAAAATGAGAAAAGAAATATGGCTGGTATTATATAAAGAATGAAAGATACACATTTGAATTTTAAAAGACGTGTTCGCAAAACAAGCAAAAATTTGGTGTAAAATTTCAAAACATGTGCTACCTCAATTAATTTCATTAACAGGAAACATTTCAAGGCAAGACTAACGCGTAAATAAATGAAACTTACAGGTAAACCAAAAGAGGCATGTATTAATAAAAGAAATAATAGAAATAAATAAATGAAAGGGATGGTTGAAATCTGAGAAGATAAAAAAATGAAAAGATTAATGAACGTCAATAGTGGAATATGAAATTCTAACATATTTAAGACTATTACACAAAGAAAATGTAGAGCATTTAATTCAGTTTGGACAGACGCTCTAGGTGAAAAGTTTTTCTTTTAGAAGGGAAATGAATGCATGCATGGAATTAATGCACATACACATTTCATTTCAAATGCAACGTAACGCCTTATTAATAATTCAATTTATGGAAAGAAGTGAAAGAACAAATGGAATGAAATATGAAAAAGAGGGAGGTCAACGAAAATGTGAGATGGTGGCAGAATAAAGTTAGATAATAAATTAATTAGAATGAAAGAATTAGTATACTGCAAATATTTTGAAATTTAATTTTAGAACATATATTCCCTTCAATACATTTCATTAACTCCAAATATACACATAAATATATGTTAATTTAACCATTTTTTCTGTTTTTACACACAATTAATAATATTAAACAAACCAGTTAACTTCATATTTCTCATTGAAATACTTATTATTATTTTAAATCAAAACATAAGTTGCACGTATCACTAATTAACTAAAATTCACTTCTATTTCTTATTAATGGAAAGATTTTAATTGCTATTAATTCCAATAATTAAATTTCAAAACATATGTTGATTACTGGAAAGATAGTTATTCCAATTGTTTTCCTTTAAATTGTAATTCAAACATATCTATTAACATTATTGGTTACAAACATGAGTTAGAAATTTACTTACAAATAATTAGTTTGGATGTTCATATCAAAAATGGAAAAAAAGAAAAGGAAAATGCTTCAGGTAAAGCACTTGAAAGGAGCAACCGAACAAATGAGAAACAAATAAAAAGGATGCGAAAATTATTAATTATAAATAAATCAAATGAAGCAATTATTAATTAATACGAAACGAATGAGTAATCTAACAACTAAATGGATGCTCAGATGAAACCTACACAAAGAAACTTGAAAATGAAAAGAAAGAGAACGTGGATGTGATAATAAATATAAACTAAATGAAGGGACTACTTATATACTGTAAATAAACCTTTGGGATTCGAATTCCAAAACTTCCACTTATTAATTCATTTCAACAAACCCAAATATACACATATTTATCATTTTGTAACGACCCGTAAATTTTAATAAATAAATTTGTTAATTTAATTAGATCTTTGTAATTAAATTTAGAAAGAAATAAACTTTTTTAAAATTTATATTGAAGTAAATGTTAAAAATGAAATGTAGCATTTGTAATTAAAATTTATTTTTGACAGTTGAAGTGAAATCCCAATAAAGAAATAGTGTTAATGGTTGCATTTGGGTATAAAATTTAAAATAAGTAAGTAAAGGTAAGCATTTAATTAACCAATGCAATAATATATTGATTAATAGTAACTGAATATAAATTAAGGCAATAATGTTAATGCAAGGTAAACAATGTAAATTAAAGTTAATAATAAATGAATGGAAGGAAATTCCAATTAATGAAAATAAATTTAAATTTTATAATAAAAATATAAAACTTAACAATGTCAATTAAAGTTGATCGTTAACGATTTCTATGAAATTCCAATTTACTAAAATAATTTAGATGTCATACTTGACTATGAATTGAATATAAGGAAACAAGAGTAGATATTGAACAAATTAATGAATTCATATAAAATTAATGATAGTTGGATAAGAACAGTGTTATGTAATCAATTTTGTTATTTAATATTGGAAGAAATAAGAATTTGTAATACGTTAATGAATTTATAACGGGAATGAATTGTGAGAATGTTAATGTAAGCTAATGAATAATTAATTCAATGCAATCCCAATTGATTGAAACAACTATTTGGGTTATAACTGATTGTAAATAGGAATATTTGATAATAAATTAATATAAGAAAAATAAATGTAAATATTGAATTAATCAATGAATTAATAATTAATAAATAGTGATTGAATAAAATCAATGTTCAGTATGTAATTGTTTGGAAATGATAACTTATATAAATATGATTAAGGATTAGTCGCAACAATTATTATAAAGTAATCATTTATTTAGTCCATTAAATCAAGTTTGTAATCAATTGCAATGAATATCAATTCAAGGTTATATTTGTATAAATTAAGGAAATAATTGGAAGTAATGCTAATTCAATTTATAATATGACAATTGGTTGATTTAAAGAATAGAAAGCAAGATTTATTAATTTAATTGAGGTGTAAAATTCAATAATTGAATTAATTGCAAATAAATGAAATTTAACATTTAATTATTACGTTACTTAAAATTTAGATGAAATATGAGAATATTAAGGTAATAGATTTTGAATCCAATGTTAATTTCATCCGTTTTATAATAATGAAATGAATAATAGAATGAAAAGTAAATTAAATAGAATTATTGAAAATTAAATTTATAATTTTGAATTAAATGAAATTGAGGTTAATATAAAATTGATAAATTAATCAACTATAAATTGACATTTAAATTTCTTTAGATCATTTTAAGTGATTAAGAAATCAAAAATGATGAAATTTGTCAATTGTCGAATTGAAATTTTGATTTAATTAATTAATTTTTAATTTATTTAATTAACTGGAAATATTGCCATTCTGGCCACTCACTCGGATTTTGGCGAAACAAGTTTCATCGGATCCATATCGGTGAATTATTATAGGATTTCAAGTTTCGTAGTGATCAGACATGTCGTTTGATCGTACGGACTCGAAATGCCTTGAAATAAATTAAATTGAAATAAATTGAAATCAATTTGGAATAATTTGATTTTAGCATAACTTCTTTATATGATGGAATTTGGTCTTGAAACCTATTCCATCGCGTTTAAAATATTTAAAAACATTTATTTTGACATATGGGTTGACCCAATTTCATTCCGGAGTTAGAACGGGCTTTTCGGGCCATTTTATCGTTCAACGCGTATATCCAATCGATCCGGTCCATTCTAATTTCAGTTTGTCCATAAATACCCTGTTATAAACCCTAATTGTTCCTCATTGTAAATTGTCTGTACATACAATTCGACTATCTCTCCTCCTCAATGATAGACAATTAAATTCTAGTTCCAATTACAATTCAAAATCAAATTCAAAGCCAAAATTTCAAACTCCTCAAATACTATCAAATTTTATATGGATTCGAAGCTCTCGAAGAGCGCATCTCAATTTTGTGATTGGTTTTTTGATTTGAATCACCATTTAGCCAGAAAAGAGGGATTTGGTTTCGGCCGTCCGTTGATAATCGTCGAATTTAACGGTGGATCTACGCCGTGGACTCAATCGGAAGGCATAGCCGTGGAGGGAGTGTCGAGGCAAGTCCATCTATACGGTCGCTTTGAGTTGCAGCTCATCGGAATAGCTGTGAATTGGGGGACTTTGCGTACAGCGCTGGTGGAGCTGGAGGAAGCCGGAGGCCTTGGCGTGGTCGGCGTGGAGACACCCTGAGGCGGCGAGTGCAGCGGTGGGCTCTGATCAAGTCGTTGGCACGTGGACGACGCAGAGCAGGTGGCGGCGCGTTCCAGCTGATGCCGTGAATGAGAGGTAGGGTTTCACGCTTATTTTTGTGGTGACATGGCCGTTATTAGGGTAATCTTCTATTTTTGTTTTATTTATTTCTAATATAAAACGTATATTGTTCTAATGCGTATAACTTTTACGTACGAGGTCCAATTCACGCGCGGTTTCTCCGCTAGGTTCGTATTCGAATTCCAGACATTTTGGCGCTGGTTCGAACGAATTCTGAGACTATTCAAATTTTGGGTTTAAATTGGATTTAAATTCAAAAGGTGAGTATTTTAACCCACTCACAACTTATAAAATTTCTTATGTGTGTTAAATTAATTTTTGATGTGATTAAAAATTTAGTTATTGCTGTTTGGTATATTTTTATCATCATTTCAGTTAAATTGAATTTATTGAATTAAACTGTTATTTAATTTATTATTGCTTATAAACTGCCAGTTAAATTAATTTATTTTTGAATATAAACTGCCAGTAATTACTTGTATTTATTATCTGTTCTATATTGATGTTATTGTTTGAATTGGATGATGATTGTGATAAATGGTTGATGATTGATATTGGGTGAATGGATGCTGTATTTTATATTGTTATAGACTGCAAGTTGTTATGCATTTTATCTCATTCGGGATTGCGGTTTGAAATGATATATAACCATATTTTTATTTTAAATTGCGGATGGAAATGATAAATATATGTATCACTTGACCATAGGATAGAAAATTCTATACAAACACTGTTAGTCTACATATTTCTATGGTTTTGGATAGAATTATACTGTTTAATAAATATTGATTTTTTTGATATTATAAAGAAAATTATGTAGTTAAATTCATGTATTTAAGCTATGTATAAATTTGTTTAATAATAATAAGTTTAATAATGGAGTTTGATTTTATTAAAATAAAATATGGTTAATTATTCAAATCATACTTTAATAAAGAGGTTATAATGATTTAAATAAATTAAGATCGGAAGGTAAATGGGAGATTTACTTTAAACTGAGCTTATTTAAGAATTTAACTCCACAAGCTGATGTAAAATTTATTTAAACTTGAAATTTTTAAAGGTATGATTTTTATAACTGGATTTTTGTTTAAGATGAATTTAACGAAGATTTCAAGTATAAATAAATTGAAGGAAGTAGTTAGTTATTTGTAATTTGAGTTTTATTTAAATAACAATGGATTTATTATGCAAATATTTAAAAACTAAATAACAGGACATTGAATTGTTGAATAGTAATTTCCAACCTTAGTTTTGAAAATTGTTTAATACTCAAAGTTTGAAATATATTGAAATTAAAGTGGTTTATTGAAACTGAAAGTGAGTTGGAAATTTATGAATTGAGATTTAATAAAAAGTGGATAAAATTGTAAAGTCGAGGAATTTATTTTTCTTTATAAAGTAATTTTAAATTCAAACTATTTATTTTATATACTGTTCGTATATCCAAACTATTTAAGCTTTGGAAGTTAAGAAGCTATAAAATTCAAAGTATTATATTTTGAACGGTTATATTTTAAGTGTTTGGTTTCGAAATATTATAGTTTTAAAGTACTACGATTTTGGAAAGAGATATATTTGAAATAAAAATGATATTATATTTATTTGGGTTTTATTAAAATGATATCATATTTATTTGGTTTTTGAAAGGGAAATGATATCGTATTTATATGGTTTTGAAATGGATATTATATTCTGGTTTTAAAAGTATAAACTATTTTGAAAAGACCTCGGTGTTATAATAACGTTTGGTTGTTAAAAAGACTGGTGTGACGCCCCACCTCTATACCCACGCTAGCCAAAAACATTACGGTGAATGCTGTCAACTAGCACGGAGAATAAGGCTGTTGAGGAGCGACCATCTGTGTAATTTCTTTGTGCGAGCATCGATATGTCAGATAGTATAACATGCAAAATCTGACATACCGACACAAACTCAAAGCTACTACACAGTGGCTATAATCTCTTCGAAAACAAATACAGAAATAAACATAACATAAATCAGTCACAGATAATTCATATCACAAAGGCGGAAGAAGATATGAATATATAATTAACACATCGGAGTGTATATCAGAGTAGTGGTCAAAAAGATCCACAATAACACCAAATAATAGCAACATGTGCTATACAAAAGAATACATCAATGAGTCAATATCTCAAGAGTATACAACAAAAACTACTAATCTAAGTAGTAAGCAAAAGGTCAGAGTAATGGATCCCTGGAGAGAAGTCAAGCAGAAGCACCTGCAACATCTCGGTCTGACCCGAGTATTATTTAATAAGAAAATAATAAACGGATCAGTCTAACTATAAATATCAGATGAAACGATATAGAGTAAGAGATATGACTAAACACATAATAATCACAATGCCAAGCTGTGATATATATAAGTAATTGAGAATCAACAAGAGATTAATCAATAACACCAAATCTACACAAGAATCAAAGGAAACGTCATACTCCTTATTTCGTTCACCAAACCATATATATTGACGATTATATCAACGTCAATCACAAAAGTCCATGACACACAAATTCACCAATACACAAATATTGATAAAACTTATCAATGGAAATCACGAAAATTGGTGAAGCATAAATTCTAGAAATCATCTCAAGAAATCCAGTCAATGACACACGAATTCACCTATGCACAAAAATTGATAAATCATATCAATAGAAATCACAAAAATAGGTGAAGAAGAAAATTCCAGAATTCGACACACGAAATCCAGAAATCACACAAAATAGGGGGGAAGGCCTATCACACGAACGGGAGCATGAAAACTCACCAACATATGTATCACATGAACGAGACGCTATCTCATGGTAGCTAGCCATTAATTTTTGACACACGAACGGCCCGAAGACCATGGGGCGCTACCCCACATATGTGAGTTGAAACTCACACAAACAGGGTTTAGTCTCCCTCGTAGACAAAGAGACATCGCACAATTGCTAGTCTAAACCATAAAATGATCATCATCGATCATCAAGAAGTGGCAATTACAATAAGCTAGTAAATATATGAGCTTAGCTTCATGTCCCATAACCACTAGCTTAACTTAAATATTTACGAACAAATTGTAGATCTCCACTAGAAAATTGTCACAAAAGGTTCAATCGAACAAGTCCAAGAATTAACCGACGAAGTAAACGCAAGCGTTTCATACCACTCGTTTTACTAAGTCGTTTAATTAGATTTCTCATACGAGTGAGGTAAAGGTTTGTATATACTAATAGATTGGAAAATGGTTTAAGAAACGAGCTTTGTACTAAAATAGTGCTGAAATCATTTGAAGAAAGAGTTTTGATATTTACTACTAGTATACAAAACCTTTATATTTTTAAAGTGACAAATCACAAAGAAGATTGTAGGAACAATCATTCACTAAAATTCACATACGAAGATGTGAATAAAATCCAAAGAAACCGATAAAGAATCCATCGAAATGGATATTCAAAAATCCCTAAAAGGAGTCATCAAAGGCATAATAAATGATAACAACAAATAGGATCATCACCAATCGATTTAATTGGAATTCTCAAGCGAATAGGAAAATAGGCAAAACACTGCAATTTCAGACGTCTGAAACAACTGGTTCAGACGTCTGAATCTGGAAATATAAAAATTTCCAGAACACAATTCAGACGTCTGAATCAAGTGTTTCAGACGTCTGAAATAGGCACTTTTTAGCCTATTTCCTTTCTGGTTCCAAATGAACCAATTCAGACGTCTGAAACCATATATTCAGACGTCTGAATCTGGGAATAGATATCTTCCCAGAACAATATTCAGACGTCTGAATATTACGTTTCAGACGTCTGAATGAATGGTTCAGGGCATTCCCTGAACCTAGGCCAAAAATGGCCAAACGAATATCGAAAACGATCGAACGAGCAAATGACGATGACTAAAGAATTACGTCGAACGACAACCCAGCCTAAACGGCTCTTCGATACGCCTGAAATATCAATGTCCAAATATCCATAAAAGGATTTTCATAAGTTAGACCAAAACACCAAAAATTGGAATGTACACCAAATCAATCCAAACCAAAATCAATTGCACACGAATAAGTGTTAGGAATTCATACCTAACAATCGAAGATAATTATAGACTAAGATGTGAGATAAAAATCTCACCTTTTTACAAAATCAAACAAGAAGAAGCTTGAAAGCAAATGGAGAATCAACCTCTCTTCAACACAACCCAAATGAGCTTGAATCTATGCTCAAAACAAGAACATTCCTAAAATTAGGTTTAGGAATTTCTGAAATTGGTAAGAGAATAAGTTGGAGAAGAAGAAGCGAATGCTCACCAATGGGTTCTCTTGAATTTGGAGCCAGGAATTTGAGGTTGCAAGAGGAACTAGGGTTTTGGAGTTTTAATTTCCAATCTCTCCCACCGTTATTGCCTTAGAACTGAAAAGAGGTAGAGAATGAGTGTGAATGGGGAAGAGTGGCTCAGATTTGAGCATAAGTTAAACATAGGGCTGAGCCCAAACCCAAACCCAAAGTGAAAAGGTAGCAAAAATCAACTCTCTCCAAACATATCGAAGCTTATACTCAAAAAGGTCGCAAACGGCATTTTGAACTCAATGGAGGTGGTCTCGAGTCCTAATTCGGCTGTTTGCAAAAAGTAGCTTTTCGGACTAAATTCCGAGTAACGATAAAATATTTAAATAAAGTATTTAAATATAAAATCGATAAATATGCGGGTTGTTACAGACTCCCCTCCATAAAGAAATTGCGTCCTCGCAATATTTAAGAAGAAGATATGTAGTAACAACCATAAAAGCATATTCAACACAAAAGAAATTTGAAATAAGAAGTTCACCTCAAAGAGCACGAGAAAGCAAGTCCGGGTGTGTTCGCTCGATGAACTCTTTAGATTCCCAAGAACAATCCTTAGGATTTGAAGACCATTGAACTTTAACAAGCGGAACATCTTTATTTCGAAGTCGTTTGACCTCCGAAGCAACAATTCGAATAGGATGCTGCTCATAAGTTAAATTAGGCGAAACTTCAATCTCTTCCACAACACCGGGCTCAAGAATAGAATCGGAATCTCGAAGACATTTCCGAAGCTGAGAAATGTGAAACACGTCATGGATAGCCGAAAATTGAGCCGGTAATAAAAGGCGATAAGCCATGGAACCAATACGTTCAGTGATAGGAAATGGCCCAATATATCGAGGCGCCAATTTTCCCGATCGACTGAAACGTACAACACCTTTCATTGGTGAAACACGAATAAAGACAGAGTCTCCAACAGAAAATTCTAATTTCCTTCTCCGGTTATCGGCATAGGATCTCCGTCTACTCTGGGCTTCTTTCATCCTATGACGAATAAGATCAATCTTTTCTGTGGAATCACGGATAAAATCGGGACCTAAAACCAGCTTCTCA
Source organism: Allium cepa (assembly GCA_030765085.1). Classification (NCBI taxonomy): domain Eukaryota; kingdom Viridiplantae; phylum Streptophyta; class Magnoliopsida; order Asparagales; family Amaryllidaceae; genus Allium; species Allium cepa. The sequence goes on along the minus strand of CM060928.1, from coordinate 407,346,755 downwards.
CCCGTCTCAAGCCAACAAGAAGGAGATCGGCATGGCCTTCCGTAGAGTGCCTCAAAAGGTGCCATACCAATACTAGATTGGAAGCTATTATTATAGGAAAATTCAACAAGTGAAATCCCAACTTCCACTAAAATCAAGAACACAAGCACGAAGAAGATCTTCAAGAGTTTGATTCACACGCTCGGTTTGTCCATCGGACTGAGGATGATAAGCGGTGCTAAAATTAAGCTTCATTCCCAAAGCTTTTTGAAGACTCTTCCAAAATCCACTAGTAAACAATGGATCGCGATCACTAACAATAGAAGTAGGAACACCATGTAATTTAACAATCTCTTTAACAAAGAGTTTGGCCAAAAGAGGAACGGTTCGGTTAGACCTAACGGGAATAAAATGGGCGGATTTAGTAAGTCTATCAACAATCACCCATAAGCTATCATGACCCGATCGAGAACGGGGAAGGCCATCTATAAAATCCATGGAAATTTGGTCCCACTTCCAAATTGGAATTTCTAAAGGTTGCAATAACCCACCGGGCCTTTGATGTTCGGCCTTAACGAGTTGGCAAGTCATGCAACGCTTAACGAAGTTAGCGATGTCAAGTTTCATTCCCTTCCAATAATAAAGTCGCTTCATATCTGCGTACATTTTACTACTACCGGGATGAATGGTGAATTTAGAATGATGAGAATCTTCTAAAATATCCTTACGAAGATCAATAATATTTGGTACGATAAGTCTACCAAATTTTCGAATGCCGCCACGAGAATCGATATCAAATTCTCTCAATCCTTCAATATCACCTCTATTCTTAATATTTTGGCCAAGAAGAGCTAGTTCGGGATCTAGCCTTTGAGCTTGAAGAATGCGGTCTAAAAGAGAAGGATGAGCCTCAAGGCTACATAAAACAAGAGATGAACATAAATCGGTAACACGGTCTCGAATTTCACAAGTGGATAAAATCTCGAGATAGTTCCATTCGGATATCATCATAGAAACAACCGCTTGTTGCTTTCGACTAAGTGCATCCGCAACGCGATTTCCCTTTCCGGGAGTATAAAGGATATCAAGATCATATGGTGCAAGAAATTCGAGCCAACGCTGTTGACGCAAATTAAGTTCCTTTTGGGAGAATAAATACTTCAAGGACTTATGATCGGTATAAAGAACAAATTTCTCTCCTAAAAAATAATGACGTCAAATACGAAGGGCGAAAACAATAGCCGCGAGCTCTAAATCATGAGTGACATATCTAGTCTCAGCAGGCTTCAATTGCCTAGAAGCATAAGCAATAACACGTTCTCTTTTCATAAGAATGGCACCCAAACCAACGCGACTAGCATCAGTATAAACAACGAAATCTTGATTCCCCTCGGGAATAACGAGAATAGGAGCATCAGAAAGAAGTTCTTTTAATTTCTGAAAAGAAGCTTCACATTTGTCCGACCAAATGTATTTAACACCTTTCTTCGTCAAGCTAGTGAGAGGCACGGCAATCTTAGAAAAGTCTTTGATAAAACGACGGTAATAGCCCGCCAATCCGAGAAAACTACGAATCTCTGTCACACTCTCCAGTCTCTTCCAATCTTGAATCGCTTCAATCTTTGAAGGATCCACGGAAATTCCGAATTCGGAAATAATATGACCGAGAAACTTCACACGAGATTGCCAAAAGTGGCATTTAGAAAATTTTGCCTTTAATTGATTACTCCTAAGAGTTTCCAACACAATCCGAAGATGTTTTTCATGCTCCTCCTCGGTTTTAGAATACACAAGAATATCATCAATAAAGATGAGAACAAATCGATCGAGGAAGTCTTTAAAAACTCGATTCATGAAGTCAACGAAATAAGCCGGGGCATTCGTTAACCCAAATGGCATAACAAACCATTCATAAGATCCATACCGAGTATGGAACGATGTCAAAGGAATGCTATCCTCTGCAATACGATTCTGATGAAAACCGGTAGCCAAGTCCAATTGTGAAAAGACTGTAGCACCACTAAGTTGGTCAAATAAATCATCAATCCGAGGTAAAGGATATTTATTTTTGATAGTAAGATCATTAAGCTTGCGGTAGTCAACGCAAAGCCTAAGTGTACCATCGGATTTCTTCACGAAAATAGCCGAAGCTCCCCAAGGCGAGGAACTAGAGCGAATAAATTGCCTCGTCTCCAATTCGGATAATTGTTTACGCATCTCCTCGTTTTCTTTATTGGACATACGATACGGAGGACGAGTGATAGGTTGAGCTCCAGGAATAAGATTAATTCTGAACTCAATTGCTCGCTTAGGTGGTAATCCTAAAACGGGCTCGAATATGTCGAAAAATTCACAAACGACGTGAATAAGAGAAATAATATCACCCTCATCATCATCATCGTCATCACGAGGACTTAAAGAATATAAAGATGCAACCAAGCTGGAATCTGAATCTTTAAGATTAATAGAAATCTGCTTAACAGATTGAGGATATCGAAGATGAATAGTCCGCTCAGGACACAGGATATGAGCTTCATATCGGTTAAGCCAATCCATTCCCAAAATCATTCCAAAGCCTAAATAACGCATGACATGCAAATCGGCTCGGAAAGAAAAATCACACAAAATAATCTCGACATCTTTACACAATAAACTGATTGTCGCGGATCCACCAACCGGATTCGCAATTCTCAAAGAAGTCATTAAACACAAAACATACAAAGAAAGAGTATCAACAAGTTCTTTTGATATAAAAGAATGGGACGCACCCGTATCAAAAAGAACTCGAATTGGATTATCACGAAATAAAATAATTCCATCCAGAATACAATGAGAAATACCTTGGCCACGAGATGTGTTGCCAGGGGCTTGAGTAACATTAAGCTTTCCCTCCTTCCTATTTTGAAGTTTGGGACACACATGCATAAAATGGTCCGGGCTTTTGCAATAGCGACAAGTACGAGGCTTTGAACACTTGTTCGCAAAATGGTCTTTCGAACACCAATTATAGCATTTCCCTTGAGTAGTGGAAAAGGTCTTTTCAATAGGAGTTGCTTGCCTCCCTTTCTTATTAGGGTAGGGGCCTTTGAATTTGTTTGGCCTCTTCTTGTTGTTGTTGAAGCTTGGTTTGGAACCCACCACTTCAACATCATTCTCCCTATCTGCCTCTTCAAGATGAAGAGCGATATCAACGAGTTGGTCGAAAGAAACTTCTAATTTTAGAAGTAATGGCTTCTTGAGATTTTTGTTTAAGCCATAGACGAACCTCTGGTTCTTCTTTAAAGGGGTGTTGATGTATTCAACCCCATATTTGGAAAGCGACTCGAAGGAGGCGACGTAATCAGTCACGGAGGACTCACCTTGAACAAGGTCTATAAATTGTCGAGCCAATGTCACTTTCTCAGCTTCTGGTACGAATTTTAACTCGAAGCGTTCTCGGAATTGCTCCCAGGTGAGATCTGCTTCATTAATCTCAGAAATAAGAAGCTCGTACCAGTCCAATGCTCTTTCTCGGAGCATACTAGAGGCCACCTGAACTCGGTGAAGGTCAATAAGATTCATGCGAGAAAAGATTCGATCGCATGACCTTAGCCAAGCCTGTACTTCAATAATAGTTTCGGAACCTTTGAATGGCTCCCCACCCAAATTAGTGTAATCGCCGCACAAGCGTGCAAATCCCGACTTTGGGTGAGTAGGTTCCGGGTTAGCTCCAGCTGCTTGAGCATTAGTTACCAAATCAAGAAGCTGTTGAGCAGTCATAAAAACTCCATCTTGGGGTAGGGTACTAGATGGTACGGCTCTGGGGCGGCCTGGTCTAGACATTTCTCTTCCTTTGAAAGAAAGAAGAGGAAGAAAAAGGTTATTCACCAAATTCAATATCAAGCAATTCTTGATAGATAAAACAAGGAATCGTAAAAGAAAATAGGATAGGACGGTACGTAGACCCGAATAAAATCCTAAAGCACGACTCCTAAGGTAGACTTAGGACGATGATCCTTGTTATATTATTCCATATTGTTCCGAAGTTTGGCTCTGATACTAAGCTGTGACGCCCCACCTCTATACCCACGCTAGCCAAGAACATTACGGTGAATGCTGTCAACTAGCACGGAGAATAAGGCTGTTTAGGAGCGACCATCCGTGTAATTGCTTTGTGCGAGCATCGATATGTCAGATAGTATAACATGCAAAATCCGACATACCGACACAAACTCAAAGCTACTACACAGTGGCTATAATCTCTTCGAAAACAAATACAGAAATAAACATAACATAAATCAGTCACAGATAATTCATATCACAAAGGCGGAAGAAGATATGAATATACAATTAACACAAGGGAGTGTATAGCAGAGTAGTGGTCAAAAAGATCCACAATAACACCAAATAATAGCAACATGTGCTATACAAAAGAATACATCAATGAGTCAATATCTCAAGAGTATACAACAAAAACTACTAATCTAAGTAGTAAGCAAAAGGTCAGAGTAATGGATCCCTGGAGAGAAGTCAAGCAGAAGCACCTGCAACATCTCGGTCTGACCCGAGTATTATTTAATAAGAAAATAATAAACGGATCAGTCTAACTATAAATATCAGATGAAACGATATAGAGTAAGAGATATGACTAAACACATAATAATCACAATGCCAAGCTGTGATATATATAAGTAATTGAGAATCAACAAGAGATTAATCAATAACACCAAATCTACACAAGAATCAAAGGAAACGTCATACTCCTTATTTCGTTCACCAAACCATATATATTGACGATTATATCAATGTCAATCACAAAAGTCCATGACACACAAATTCACCAATACACAAATATTGATAAAACTTATCAATGGAAATCACGAAAATTGGTGAAGCATAAATTCTAGAAATCATCTCAAGAAATCCAGTCAATGACACACGAATTCACCTATGCACAAAAATTAATAAATCATATCAATAGAAATCACAAAAATAGGTGAAGAAGAAAATTCCAGAATTCGACACACGAAATCCAGAAATCACACAAAATATGGGGGAAGGCCTATCACACGAACAGGAGCATGAAAACTCACCAACATATGTATCACACGAACGAGACGCTATCTCATGATAGCTAGCCATTAATTTTTGACACACGAACGGCCCGAAGACCATGGGGCGCTACCCCACATATGTGAGTTGAAACTCACACAAACGGGGTTTAGTCTCCCTCGTAGACAAAGAGACATCGCACAATTGCTAGTCTAAACCATAAAATGATCATCATCGATCATCAAGAAGTGTCAATTACAATAAGCTAGTAAATATATGAGCTTAGCTTCATGTCCCATAACCACTAGCTTAACTTAAATATTTACGAACAAATTGTAGATCTCCACTAGAAAATTGTCACAAAAGGTTCAATCGAACAAGTCCAAGAATTAACTGACGAAGTAAACGCAAGCGTTTCATACCACTCGTTTTACTAAGTCGTTTAATTAGATTTCTCATACGAGTGAGGTAAAGGTTTGTATATACTAATAGATTGGAAAATGGTTTAAGAATCGAGCTTTGTACTAAAATAGTGTTGAAATCATTTGAAGAAAGAGTTTTGATACTTACTACTAGTATAGAAAACCTTTATATTTTTAAAGTGACAAATCACAAAGAAGATTGTAGGAACAATCATTCACTAAAATTCACATACGAAGATGTGAATAAAATCCAAAGAAACCGATAACGAATCCATCGAATTGGATATTCAAAAATCCCTAAAAGGAGTCATCAAAGGCATAATAAATGATAACAACAAATAGGATCATCACGAATCGATTTAAATTGGAATTCTCAAGCGAATAGGCAAATAGGCAAAACACTGCAATTTCAGACGTCTGAAATAAGTGGTTCAGACGTCTGAATCTGGAAATATTAAAATTTCCAGAACATAATTCAGACGTCTGAATCAAGTGTTTCAGACGTCTGAAATAGGCACTTTTTAGCCTATTTCCTTTCTGGTTCCAAATGAACCAATTCAGACGTCTGAAACCATATATTCAGACGTCTGAATCTGGGAATAAAAATCTTCCCAGAACAATATTCAGACGTCTGAATATTACGTTTCAGACGTCTGAATGAATGGTTCAGGGCATTCCCTGAACCTATGCCAAAAATGGCCAAACGAATATCGAAAACGATCGAACGAGCAAATGACGATGACTAAAGAATTACGTCGAACGACAACCCAGCCTAAACGGCTCTTCGATACGCCTCAAATATCAATGTCCAAATATCCATAAAAGGATTTTCATAAGTTAGACCAAAACACCAAAAATTGGAATATACACCAAATCAATCCAAACCAAAATCAATTGCACACGAATAAGTGTTAGGAATTCATACCTAACAATCGAAGATAATTATAGACTAAGATGTGAGATAAAAATCTCACCTTTTTACAAAATCAAACAAGAAGAAGCTTGAAAGAAAATGGAGAATCAACCTCTCTTCAACACAACCCAAATGAGCTTGAATCTATGCTCAAAACAAGAACATTCCCAAAATTAGGTTTAGGAATTTCTGAAATTGGTAAGAGAATAAGTTGGAGAAGAAGATGAGAATGCTTACTAATGGGTTCTCTTGACTTTGGAGCTAGGAATTTGAGGTTGCAAGAGGAACTAGGGTTTTGGAGTTTTAATTTCCAATCTCTCCCACCATTATTGCCTTAGAACTGAAAAGAGGAAGAGAATGAGTGTGAGTGGGGAAGAGTGGCTCAGATTTGAGCATAAGTTAAACATAGGGCTGAGCCCAAACCCAAACCCAAAGTGAAAAGGTAGCAAAAATCAACTCTCCCCAAACATATCGAAGCTTATACTCAAAAAGGTCGCAAATGACATTTTGAACTCAATGGAGGTGGTCTCGAGTCCTAATTCGGCTGTTTTCAAAAAGTAGCTTTTCGGACTAAATTCCGAGTAACAATAAAATATTTAAATAAAATATTTAAATATAAAATCGATAAATATACGGGTTGTTACAACTGGGATCGGAAGTTTTCATACTCTCTGTTCGAAAACCACTTTAACAACCGTGTACGCGGTGAAGATTCCAGAGTGAAGTAGGATGGTGGCAACGTTCCTTGAGGTATATACGTGGACCCGACTCCTGTGAGTTGGCATAAGGTGGCTAAAACAGGAGGGATTGACGGGTTAAGAAGGTAGCACCTTTTATTGGACACATCTCTTCGATATTATACTCTGACTTTTGGATTGATTCGGTTGCCATGTTTGATTTTTTGATTTCGGGGTGTGGCTCGAGGTGGGCGGTAGCTGCGCGGTACGGGTTACCACTGACCCGGAAGCGTAATTGGTATAACTACCCTGGCATTTCCTAGTTGTGCCATGTCACCTACCCTAGCGCGCCTTGTACGAGTTTTGTTTTCTCCTGTAGCCGAGGTGTATTTAGGGTAGTCTCCCAATCTGGAGATGCGCTGATACTGGATGGACTACTGGGACTATTATAGTGTTTAAGGGGGAGATTGGGTAACTCCTTAACGCTATTTAAAAGTAAGTTTATTATACTATAAATATTATTATGATAGCAAAATATTACTACATAGTAAATAGTTTAACGGATCCTTAGGAGATGTGAATCCCGAGCATCTCTTATGTTACTACACTCACGTTAGACACTGGATAGGAGATGTCAAATCCCATAAACATCTCTGACGCCGTTCCACTCATATTTTTACCATTGATTTAACTTACATAAGATCTTTTAGTTCTGACTCGAGTGTTTTGTCTTTTCAATTCGCTCGGGTCAGTTTGAGCATTTCAGGATTCGAAGGCTTTATTTCTGGACGACGAAGACGAAGAGTGTATTATGATTATTTATTATATTATTCCACTGCATCACATTGTTCCACTGCATTGTTATTGATTATTCTATGGTATGTGTAACTCTGATATGTATTGTATAATTATAATCAAATGTTTTTGTAAAATAGTTTCATGAACTGTTTATTTGATTATTATATTTTATCATTCCGCTGCAAGATTCTATTTTGTTATTTTTCCTTTCTCTGTTTTTTCTTATTTACCCCCACAACAATCCGCCCTTCTGTATGGTTTAGGTCTGACGTGTGTGTTTTATCGTCGATTTAGAGTGTACAAAAAAGGCGGGATGTTACATCTGGTATCAGAGCTTTGGTTTAGCGATAAAGCTTAGCTTTGTGGGGTCTGACTCTTTATCAATAGGGTAGTAATACCCTATGATGAGTCGCTGAGTGTATATATATGAGTGAGCGTATTTGTTAGTGTTAAAAAGGGTTTTAATATTGTATTAATTTGTTCCGTTTTGTATTTAAAAATTCTGGTTGATGCATGGGACGCTATGACATCAATAAGGATTTCTAAACACTTAATAGGACAGACCGACACAATTTTTGTTTTGAATACTGGTGAATGAAATAATTTTTCCTATTATATTTTCTATATATAAAATAAAATATTTATAAAGGTTATATTTGGTTGTAACATATTGGTTGTTAGGTAGTGTAATCTATAAATATTAGTAAAGTAGGATTTGAAAATAAAATAAATGAAAATTAGAAATTTAGGACCTAAATTCCGGGATTTTTGAAAATCTCTTTTAAAGGATTTTGGAATATAATAATATTATTTAGAAGTATTTTCCGATATAAATATTTCAACATGATTTGAAAGAATTGTTTTGAAGAAACTTTGGAAAGTGATATGTTATGTACTCCCCTCTCTATCGTTGGAAGATAATTTCAGTGATGAGTGCACGCATCATCGATATTCATTTTCGAGTTTCGAAGTGGGAAGGCCACTATAGTAATTTTACTGCAGATTTATTTCGATAAACATATATAAATTTTAATTTTTTAAAGTATAATTAGATATATATATATAAGTCGTAAGGATATACATTTATCTATTATTTTAAAATGATTTGAAGTTTAACCCAGTATTTAGTTCTTAAGTTTCCATTTATTAATGGTTTCAATTGCTCTAGTGAAATGGAATCTAACTAATAATTGGAACTTCTAAATGAAATAAAAGATTTAATGCTAAGTTATAAATGCGATTAAAAGAAATTTGAAATTTGTAACCTGTGAAACATAGGCTATTAGTATTGAATGTTAAATTAATTAAAGAAAATTTACATGATATGAATAAATGAAAATAAATAAAAGTCTGTAAGAAATAAATGTTAATATAAAGGAAAAATCATTATATGGATAAAAAGGAAATCAAACAACAAATGTATGAAATGAAATTAATAATAAGTAAATTTGATTTGTTGTTTGGAATTGTTTTTTGTTTGTTTTATGGTTGTTTGGGCAAGGATACTTTAAATTTGTTTGGATGTATGAATAATCTATTTAGTTTCGCCTAAGACTGTTGAGTGAAGGGTACACTTAGTAGTTTATTTTTCATTCCGTACAATTTAAAGTTTCGAACCCGAACAACTATTGGTTTGGTTTGACATGAATAGATACCTGATTTATGTTGATTATGTGTGATGGTTGTATGTTTTGTTACAAGTAATTGGTGTTATATTGATTTGTTTGACAGCGTTTGAAACTACTTTAAAAATATTTCATTTTATATAATGGTTAACCTTTTTGGATTATATAAGTAAAATACAGGTTATGTAAGCAATTGCTACTGCTTTTGGTTTCATAATTAAGCGTGTTTGCCCGACAAATAGGTACGTTTTCGGATTACGGTTTATAGCGTTATTATATTATTTTTCCCGGGTTGGGATATATTATTTTGTAAAATATATGTTGTATATTGTTATTTTTGATATTATATTTTTTCCCGAGCCTATCCGTACAAAGGAGACTCAGCCAAAATTTTCCATAAATTTTGGATTTAGAAAATTTTCAAATGTTTTCCCAACTTTATAAATTTGAATATGAAAAGATTTAATTGTTTATAAATCTGTATATTTTATTTAAATTATCCAATTCTGTAAACTTATTATTATGAATATAATGTTTTGAATAATATATATTGATTTATAAGTTCCTCTTTTACCTTCTTTCCCTTTTCGGGGACGAAAAGTTTTGAGTGGGGGAGAGTGTAACGACCCGTAAATTTTAATAAATAAGGTAGTTAATTTAATTAGATCTTTTTAATTAAATTTAGAAAGAAATAATTTTTTTTAATTTATATTGAAGTAAATGTTAAAAATGAAATGTAGCATTTGTAATTAAAAGTTATTTTTGACAATTGAAGTGAAATCCCAATAAAGAAATAGTGTTAATGGTTGCACTTGGGTATAAAATTTAAAATAAGTAAGTAAAGGTAAGCATTTAATTAACCAATGCAATAATATATTTATTAATAGTAACTGAATGTAAATTAAGGCAATAATGTTAATGCAAGGTAAATAATGCTAATTAAAGTTAATAATAAATGAATGGAAGGAAATTACAATTAATGATAATAAATTTAAATGTTATAATAAAAATATAAAACGTAACAATGTCAATCAAAGTTGATCGTTAACGATTTCATTGAAATTCCAATTTACTAAAATAATTTAGATGTCATACTTAACTATGAATTGAATATAAGGCAACAAGAGTAGATATTGACCAAATTGATGAATTGGTATAAAATTAATGATAGTTGGATATGAACAGTGTTATGTAATCAATTTTGTTATTTAATATTGGAAGAAATAAGAATTTGTAATTCGTTAATGAATTTATAACGGGAATGAATTGTGAGAATGTTAATGTAAGCTAATAAATAATTAATTCAATGCAATCACAATTGACAGAAACAACTATTTGGGTTATACCTGATTGTAAATAGGAATATTTGGTAATAAATTAATATAAGAAAAATAAATGTAAATATTGAATTAATCAATGAATTAATAATGAATAAATAGTGATTGAATAAAATCAATGTTCTGTATATAATTGTTTGGAAATGATAATTTATATAAATATGATTAAGGGTTAGTGGCAACAGTTATTATAAAGTAATCATTTATTTAGTCCATTAAATCAAGTTTGTAATCAGTTGCAATGAATCTCAATTCAAGGTTATATTTGTATAAATTAAGGAAATAATTGGAAATAATGCTAATTCTATTTATAATATAACAATTGGTTGATTTAAAGAATAGAAAGCAAGATTTATTAATTTAATTGAAGTGTAAAATTCAATAATTGAATTAATTGCAAATAAATGAAGTATAACATTTAATTATTAGGTTAATAGAAATTTAGATGAAATATGAGAATATTAAGGTAATAGATTTTGAATCCAATGTTAATTTCATCCGTTTGATAATAATGAAATGAATAATAGAATGAGAAGTAAATTAAATAGAATTATTGAAAATTAAATTTATAATTTTGAATTAAATGAAATTGAGGTTAATACTAAAATTGATAAATTAATCAACTATAAATTAACATTTAAATTTGTTTAGATCATTTTAAGTGGTTAAGAAATCAAAAATGATGAAATTTGTCAATTATCGAATTGAAATTGAAATTTTGATTTGATTAATTAATTTTTAATTTATTTAATTAACTGGAAAAATAGCCATTCTGGCCACTCATTCGGATTTTGGCGAAACCAGTTTCATCGGATCCGTATCGGTGAATAATTATAGGATTTCAAGTTTCATAGTGATCACACTTGTCGTTCGATCGTACGGACTCGAAACACCTTGAAATAAATTAAATTGAAATCAATTTGGAGTAACTTTATTGTAGCATAACTTCTTCATACGATGGAATTTGGACTTGAAACTTGCTCCATCGCGTTTAAAATATTTAAAAACATCTATTTTGACATATGGGTTGACCTAATTTCATTCCGGAGTTAGAACGGGCTTTTCGGGCCATTTTATCGTTCAATGCGTATATCCAATCGATCCGGTCCATTCTAGTTTCAGTTTGTCTATAAATACCTTGTTATAAACTCTAATTGTTCCTCATTGTAAATTGTCCGTATGTACAATTTAGCTATCTCTCCTCCTCAATGACAGACAATTAAATTCTAGATCCAATTACAATTCATAATCAAATTCAAAGCCAAAATTTCAAACTCCTCAAATACTATCAAATTTTATATGGATTCGAAGCTCTCGAAGAGCGCACCTCAATTCTGTGATTGGTTTTTCGATTTGAATCACCGTTTAGTCAGATAAGAGGGATTTGGTTTTGGCCATCCGTTGATAATTGTCGAATTTAACGGTGGATCTACGCTGTGGACTCAATTGGAAGGCATAATCATGGAGGGAGTGTCGAGGCAAGTCCATCTATACGGTCGCTTTGGGTTGTAGCTCATCGAAATAGCCGTGAATTAGGGGACTTTGCATACGGCGTTGATGGAGCTGGAGGAGGCCGGAGGCCTTGGCGTGGTCGGCGTGGAGACACCCTGAGGCGGCGAGTGCAGCGGTGGGTTCTGATGATGTCGTTGGCGCGTGAACGACACAGAGAAGGTGGCGGCGCATTTCAACTGATGCCGTGAACGAGAGGTAGGGTTTCACGCTTATTTTTGTGGTGACGTGGCCGTTATTAGGGTAATCTTCTGTTTATTTTATTTATTTTTAATATAAAACGTATATTGTTCTAATGCACATAACTTTCACGTACAAAGTCGAATTCATGCGCGGCTTTCTCCGCTAGGTTCGTATTGACATTTTGGCGCTGGTTTGGACGAATTCTGAGACTATTCAATTTTTGGATTTAAATTGGATTTAAATTCAATTTAAATTCAAAAGGTGAGTCCACTCACAGCTTCTAAAATTTCTTATGTGTGTTAAATTAATTTCTGATGTGTTAGAAATTTAGTTATTGCTGTTTGGTATATTTTTATCATTATTTCAGTTAAATTGAATTTACTGAATTAAATTGTTATTTAATTTATTAATGCATATAAACTGCCAGTTAAATTAATTTGTTTTTGAATATAAACTGCCAGTAATTACTTGTATATATTGTCCGTTCTATATTGATGTTATTGTTTGAATTGGATGATGATTGAGATAAATGGTTGATGATTTGTATTGGGTGAATGGATGCTATATTTTATATTGTTATAGAATGCAAGTTGTTATGCATTTTATTTCATTCAGGATTGCGGTTTGAAATGATATATAACCGTATTTTTATTTTAAATTGGGATTGAAATGATAAATATCCGTATCACTTAATCATAGGATAGAAAATTTTATACAAACACCGTTGGTCTATATATATAAATATTTTGAAAATGATTTCTATGGTTTTGGATATAATTATACAGTTTAATAAATATTGATTTCTTTTTGATATTATAAAAAAATTATATATAGTTAAAATTCATGTATTTAAGCTATGTATAAATTCATGTATTTAAGCTATGTATAAATTGGTTTAATAATAATAAGTTTAATAATGGAGTTTGATTTTATTAAAATAAAATATGGTTATTCAAATCATACTTTAATAAAGAGGTTATAATGAATAAAATAAATTAAGATTGAAAGGTAAATGGGAGATTTATTTGAAATTGAGCTTATTTAAGAATTTAACTCCATAAGTTGATGTAAAATTTATTTAAACTTAAAATTTTTAAGGGTTTGATTTTTAAAACTAAATTTTTGTTTAAGATGAATTTAACGAAGATTTCAAGTATAAATAAATTGAAGGAAATAGTTAGTTATTTGTAATTTGAGTTTTATTTAAATGATAATGGATTTATTATGCAAATATTTCAAAACTAAATAATAGGACATTGAATTGTTGAATAGTAATTTCCAACCTTAGTTTTGAAAATTGTTTAATACTCAAAGTTTGAAATATATTGAAATTAAAGTGGTTTATTGAAACTGAAAGTGAGTTGGAAATTTATGAATTGAGATTTTATTTAAAGTGAATAAAATTGTAAAGTCGAGAAATTTATCTTTCTTTATAAAGTAATTTTAAATTCAAACAACTTATTTTATATACTGTTCGTACATCCAAACTATTTAAGCTTTGGAAGTTATGAAGCTGTAAAATTCGAAGTATTATATTTTGAAAGATTATATATCAAGTGTTTGGTTTAGAAATATTATAGTTTTAAAAGTACTATGATTTTAGAAAGAGATATATTTGAAATAAAAATAATATTATATTGATTTGGGTTTTTTTACAATGATATCATATTTACTTGGTTTTTGAAAGGGAAATGATATCGTATTTATATGGTTTTGAAATGGATATTATATTCTGGTTTTAAAAGTATAAACTATTTTGAAAAGACCTCGGTATTATAATAACGTTTGGCTGTTAAAGAGACCGGGATCGGAAGTTGTCATACTCTCTGCCAACTTCGAAAACCACTTTAACAACCGTGTACGGGATGGAGATTCCAGAATGAAGTGTGATGGTAGCGTCGTTCCTTGAGGTATATATGTGGACCCGACTCCCGTTATTTGGCATAGGATTGCTAAAACAGGAGCGATTGATCGGTTAAGAAGGCAGCACCTTTTATCGGACACATCCCTTCGATATTATACTCTGACTTTTGGATTGATTCAGTGGCAACTTTTGATTTTTTGATTTGGGGGTGTGGCTCGAGGTGGGCGGTAGCTGCGCGGTACGCGTTACCACCGACCCAGAAGCGTAATTGGTATATCTACCCTGGCATTGCCTAGTTGTGCCGTGTCACCTACCCTAGCGCGCCTTGTACGAGTTTGGTTTTCTCCCGTAGCCTGTGGAGTATTTAGGGTAGTCTTCCGATCTGGAGATGCGTTGATACTAGATGGACTACTGGCACTATTATTTTGTATAAGGGGGAGATTGGGTAACTCCTTAACGCTATTTAAAAGTAAGTTTATTTTACTATAGACATTATTATAATAGTAAAATATTACTACATAGTAAATAGTTTAACGGATCCTTAGGAGATGTGAATCTCGAGCATCTCTTAGGTTACTACACTCACGCTAGACACTGGATAGGAGATGTCAAATCCCGCAAACATGTCTGACGCCGTTCCACTCTTTTACCGTTGATTTAACTTACATAAGATCTTTTGGTTCTGACTCGAGTGTTTTGTCTTTTCTATTCGCTCGGGTCAGTCTGAGCATTTCAGGATTCGAGGGCTTTATTTCTGGAGGACGAAGACGAAGAGTGTATTACCATTATTTATTATATTATTCCTCTGCATTACATTGTTCCGCTGCATTGTAATTGATTATTCTCTGGTATGTGTAACTCTGATATGTATTGTATAAGTATAATCAAATGTTTTTGTAAAACAGCTTCATGAACTGTTTATTTGATTGTTATATTTTATCGTTCCGCTGTAAGATTCTATTTTGTTCATTTTCCTTTCTCTGCTTTTTCTTATTTACCCCATAACAATCCGCCATTCTGTATGGTTTAAGTCTGATGTGTGTGGTTTATCGTCGATTTAAAGAGCACAAAAAAGCTGGGACATTACACATTTACTTCTTTTTTAAAACATTTGTTTTACTTTAATATATATCTATACTCCATTAACACAACCAATCAATTAATAATCAATCAATCAATTAATCAACCAATCAATCTATTCATTTATTTATGTTACTCAAACCAATTTTATTAATTAATGAATATATATATCTATCTATGCATTATAAAATGATTTACTTTACTTTTTTAATTACTTTAATGGACACATTAATGAAATAAATTTAAAATTTTAACCATATATGAAATGAAAAATAAATATATGTGAAGGTGTGTAATTAATGTACAATTGTTAATAAAAGGTAATTTCTAATTCATTTAACAACACTTATACAACCATGAACCCTCCGATATATTTTAATATTTGAATACAAATAAGTGTGTGTGTGTATATATATTATTCTAAAATCCAATTTTTTTCCAAACCCCTAATTAATTAAAATGAAAATTTTATTTTTATAAGTCTCAAAACATGCAATTATCTTAATTAAAATTTTCATTCCATATTAACACAAAATGCAAGTTCCTATATTAACTTATTCATTACAGTTTCATTTATGTTTCCCTTTATTTGAAATATTTCAATTAATATAATTCTGATTCATTTCATTACTAATTTCAAACAAATTCTAATTATAAATTTCTTTTCATTTATACTACTTCAAACATGTTTTATAAAATTTCATATACAATAAAATTTACATACTATTTACAAAGTAAATGGTTTATCTTGTTGAAAATCAACTTCTCCAAGATGCATTTCAAATAACAACTTATGTTATTCTTTCGTTAAAACATTCATTCCATCCCTTATTCGAATTCAACATTTGTTATTCTGGTTAGAGACGAACATACAATTTCATCGTTTATTACAACATTTGGTTTATTTACTTATTTGCAATTTATAATCAAATTTAACTTTACAATCATTTTAATCAATTGAAATTGCTGTAAAATAGTTGTCAATTGCCTTAAATTAAGATTACTAACATTACATTTTAGTTATTTCTCTCATTATTAAAATTTTAATTTTCTACAACATTAAATTTCAAAACTTATTAATTAATAATTTTAATTATCGGAAATTTACAAGTCGTTATACTCTTCTCCACTCAAAACTTTTCATCCTCGAAACGGAAAAGAAAGAGTTAAGCAATTAATTTATCTTATTCAAAGCATTCAATTTATAAACAATTAATTTACATAACTAAATATTGAAACAAAATATATCAATTAATAACCAATTAAATCCTTCATATTTAGGTTAATAAAATTTTGAAAATATCTTTACTTTTAAAAAAAATTCTAAGTCCAAAAATTCACGAAAAAGTTCGGTGGAGTCTCCTTTGTACGGAGAGGTCCAGGAGAAATAATAATATCAATAATAAACATATATATATATATATCATATCTCAAAAATAAATATTCCAAACCCTGGGAAAACCGTAAAATATTGCTATAAAACCGTAATCCGAAAATGTACCTATTTGTTGGGAAAATAACTTTATTTATGAAACCAAAAGCAGTAACTATTGCTTCCATAAACCTGTATTTCACTTATGTAATCCAAAATAGTGAGAGTTATGTATTAGAGAGATATTTAAGTTGTTTCAATTTGCAACAAAAGAAAATCAATATAAAACATAATCAAACAAACAATACAACCATTTATGCAACCAAAGAATCCATCATACATCCATAGCAACCAAAACTAATGGTTTGTTTAGTGCAAAAACTTTTAATCATGCAAGTTGATAAATAAACTATCAAGTGTACCCTATGCTCAACAGCCTTAGATAGTTACTTAGTAGATTAGTCATACAACCTCAACAACTAGAAGTACTCTTTCCCAAACTTCCCATTAGCCAAACACCAAGACTTTTCAATTTATTTAAGTTTATTCGATTGGTTTTTTTTTTCCATCATTTACCTTTCATTTATTTATTTATATAAAGATCAATCACTTACATAATTTGGTCTCCATTAAAGATTTAGTCATTAATGAATCATTTGAAAAAATATTACTTAAGCTTCTACTGCCTTACTTAAATTTGTAACTTAATTCGGTTATTGAATAAAAAAATTATGTTTTTAGTATTTGCCCTTGAAGAGAAAAGAAATATATTAATATATCTAAAATTTCAATTAAAACATTTAACCTCATTCACTTAGTAAAAATATAAGATATATTTAAAACATCCTCATAGCATTATGCAAAGATTTTTCAAAAGTCTAAAACAATGTTAGAAATTTATATCAAAACATTATAATAAGCTTTAAAACAAAGTTCCTTAAATTCGATAATTTATTAGACTCGTTATTTTTAAAATAAGTATAAACTTAAGATTATTAAATTGAAACTAATGGTATACTCAAACCTTACTGTAAATTTCTAAATCAAAGTATAATTTCATATCTTCATAATTAATTTTACACATCTATTTTAAATAAATATTCAGATCATGGAAAACATTTATTACGGTTTAATACAAAATTCAAATAGTAATGAAACCAATAAATTTACTATTAGTACATCGAAATCAAGTAAACATTTCAAACTATACTTCCAAAATAGAGATTCAATTTTATTTGTCAAGTATATTACTATAATGAACTTCATAAATCAATTTTTTTTTCTATTTATATAATATTTTAAATTATACATTCAAAGAAACTCATATAAATTTTACTTGAAATATTCATTTGAAAACTTCATTTGCAAATTAATCACCTTTAATACTTTAATACTTTACAAAATATTCATCTGCAAATTTCTTGCTTCATTTATAAATACCATTTAAAAATTTTAAATAACATCTTTATAAATATGTAAACTATTTGAAAATAATTATTTACATAACCTTAAACCCATTATTTATAAATTTTATTAGTTTTAAATCTCAAAATACTTTTAAACATCATTATTAATAAATTAATAATCATTAACTTTAAACATAATTTATTAAATTCATAATTTCTCACGATATTTACAACACTAATAATTAACTAATAAACCATGTTGTACATAAATGAACAACATTTTAAACATTTTAAAGTACTTAGAAAAGAAAAAAATGACCAAAATATCATTTATATAATACTTTATCAAAATACTTTTATAACTCGATGCCTTAACAGGTTTATCCTCGTTCTTGCAGACTCTGGTCGTACGTTGGTTAGGCGTAAGACTAGAAAATTGTAACATCCCGCCTTTTTGGACACTTTAAGCAGACACACGTGCCAACTCAAACCATATAGAAGGGCAGATTATTATTGGGGTGAATTAGAAAAAGAGAAAGAAATAAAACAAAACAAAATCTTACAACGGAATGAAAAATATAATAATCAAATAACAGTTCATGAATCTGTTTACAAAATATTTAATTATACTTATACAACACAAAATCAGAGTTACACATATCAGAGAATAATCAATAATAATGTAGTGGAACAATGATGTAGTATAGTAAATAACAATAATAATACAATCTTCGTCTTCGTCCTCCAGAAATAAGGTCTTTAAATCTTGAAATGCTTAAGCTGACCTGAGCGAATTGAAAAGACAAAACACTCGAGTCAGAACTAAAAGATCTTATATTAGTTAAATCAACGGCAAACAAATATGAGTAGAACGGCGTCAGAGATGTTTACGGGGTTTGACATCATCTATCCAGTGTCTAACGTGAGTGCAGTAACTTAAGAGATGCTTAGGATTCACACCTCTTAAGGATTCGTTAAACTATCTACTATGACCATGACCTGGGTTTTCTGACATAGGTTTTCGATAATTAGTTATAACTTTTAAATCCCAACTTAGGTTATGACATCATTAACCATGACCTGGGTTTTCTGACGTCTGATAATTGGGTATTTAACAGATTTAAACCGTTGAAATATTAATTTTGATTAGTCGGATAAAAAAATTTATGATAATTAAAATATCTTGATACATATCAAATTGGTTTAATAACTATATTTGTAACAATCCAGGCTCGACCTTCAAAAATCGACACCCAAATACTTCATCCGTATTCGAATGCCGCAGATTCAAACGTTAAGTCTGGTTCGTCGGAGCTTATAACAACATTAGGTGATAACAACACAGCGGAAATAGAAGAATAATTTTATTGATACACAATATTTGATACAACATGGTACAGCCTCTAATACAAATGCCCAACCTATATCAGAGCCACAAAAATACATAACAGCGAAAATGACAGCAATTGAAAAATAGCATTTCAATGCCAAAGCTCCCAACCAAAAGCACGAACCACCATCATGTTGAACTTGTAGCAATTCCGGTGCACAACCATGTTAAAGTGAAACAAATGCGATCCTGAATCCACAGACTTCGAAGATTGCCAAAAGCTATACCTACTAGCTGAACTATTTGAAAACCTGACTCTAGGCTGCCCGTGTGGAAAATTGTAGGCACCCAGAGTTTAGAAAGGGAACAATAAACTCCAGGTCAGTCATGGGACTGGTGTGAGCAAACAAAAACAGTCTATTTTAACAAAAAAAAAGAAATAAAAAGAAATTCGCTATGCTTTTTTGAAAATGAAACTACCATAAGGCCTCCCGCCACACGCACAATGCAATCGCACACTTGGAGGAGATTTCTCCTTATGATATTCAAACATGCTTGATACTCAAAAACTCTTTTTGATATTATTATTAGTGCATAATGCAGAAAACATAAATTATAATATTAATCTTAGCCAGCATACGTACCATTATAGTATGCCTACCATAGCTACCATATTAGATGGCAGGTTCTACAACTAAAACTGTACAGGGCTCCTATTGGATGATTGGATTTCCAACAAATGATCAAGGCTAAGGAACTTCCTTCACCGAATGGATACGCCTCAGGAGGGATGCCTCAAGAACCTAACCGGATCTCTGCCAACACAAGGTCGGATTACCTCTGTAACTAGGTAACTAACTGTCATGAGTATGCCGTCCCCCGATCGTTACCGACCTTTATCCGAGGCGCCGACAACAACAAAATTCCAACAACCACATAAGTTAAATATCTGGACTCCATACCATGATACCGCTTTTTATCTAGATGGAAATGCACATACCCTAAAGGCCATGACCCTCATAATCTTGCTGCATCCTTCCTGTTTCGACCATTTCCGGGGTGTGAGGTTCGATGAAGTCTCGTCGCACAAAGCTACGCTTTTCACAAAAGCCATTCTTCGATCAACAAATGATCAACACTTAGCATGCCACATTACCAAATTGGGAATATATCACCAGTAACCATTAACAACATAACCTCTGAGCTCGTACGTCTCAGAGAAGGGTGTTAAGCTAAGAGAATAAATTCTCCACCACCAGCAGAATAGTATTTGATGGAAACCAGCTTTACATCTCAAAGTGTAACATCGGACATACGTCCATACAAGTCCATTCTGGGTCTGAATGGAAACGAAGGCACTTCAAAAGAAGTCATTGCAAATCCGGATGAACCCTAATCATGTGCGGACTCCCCATCACATATGGAAATCTCTATATCGAGGCTATTTGGTGTAGAGACATTCGACAGTTAATCCTTTCGCTTTCGAAAATACCCGGTCTTCACCACCATCTTCAAATGTTATCCATTTCATCGTATCATTATTCGAAATGGGTTTTATGACATAAAGTCCTCTGCCGGCTAAACCGAATAATATGCGCTTATTTTTAAAGCATATGGATATATTGGGATTTTAATTAAGCCACAACTTTTAGCCCAAAACCTTTCGTTTTAAATGGTTTAAACAAATTTCCACTTTTAATCTTTTAAACAAAAGATTCACCTTGAAGATCCTCTTCAATTTGAATCAAGATTTATCAAATCTTTAGCAAAGATTCATTCATAGATTTCAAAACTATTTTCATTTCAAACTTGAAATCCTTTCAACAAAAAATGGGAATTCTTTCTTTATATGAAATCTATTATCATTTGAAAACAAAGTGTGATGACCTGGAATTTTAAAGCAGTGATGCCCCACTCCGAGAGCCTCGTTAACAAAGAGTATTACATAGATAATATTGTCGGCTAACGCGGACAATAGAGTATAATGGAAGCGACCATGTGTAATCTTACCTTAACTATTCACTAAATACGTCGAAAAGTAGAATCACATCAAAATTCGACCTATTCAATAAATATTTAAAGAAAAACTACAATGGCTATAGGATCTATCAGAAGAAAATATAACAACTCAAATGTAATTCACATCACAGAACAGTCGATCATAATATACACATAAACAGATACACAACAGAGTATACAAAATAATACATGTCAAGTGGTACAGGAGACCACAATATACAGACGAGACGAAAAAAGTATAAATATCAGAGTTACAACAGATAAGGACCACAAAAGACGCTATAACAAAATGAAGCTAGCGAATAGTCCATGCGGAAGCAAAATAGGCTACGTCCCAAAAGCACATAACCTGAAACATCTCGGTCTGATCCGAGTATAAAATACACGGGTCAGTCTAGATAACAAATCAGTTAGATAAACTGAACAATAATAAACCTGCAAGGTCATACAGTATAACAAATATCTCTAGAGGAGATAACACAATCATCAACAAGAGATGAATCATATAGAACAAGCCTCATATCATCGGCAACATATAGAAACAAAGGATACAAATATCCCAAAACAAGCCAAAAGGCTTGTTAACAAATACCAATAAGGTATACAAGTTCCACAAGGTAATCGTTATACATCATGCGGCTCAAACAGACCAACACGATGGGCGATACCAAGGGAATATAATATCAATGAAACATATGATTGCTCGAGCTCAGTACTGTACAACAAGGATCCATAAGCCCGAAGGCTCCAAACCCAAGTATCACCCATGCGGCACATAAGGCCAACATCAGAGCGAAACTATATAGGGCAACAAACCCGAAGGCACACACCCGAAGGCAACATACCCGAAGGCAACAAACCTAGGGAGAAAGTCCGAAGACACCATCCCAGAGGCAACAAACCGTAGTGGTGAAGGTCGTAGACCCAGTACTGGACACCACTAACTGGCGGAATGTGTCACAACTCTCGAAAAGGAATCCGAACAGTGTTAACGTGCGTCCCATAACCACTCGTTCGCACTAAACGGTTTACTATCCGTCAGTCACTTTCACACTCAAAGCAGTACAAATTTACCTCATATCATCGGTAAACTAAACCCGAAGGTCAAAAAAATCAATCGAATAGGTCGGGGACTAATCGGAAAGATAAACGCACAGATTCATGGTCCGTGTTTTGCCCAACCATTTAATCACCCTTCCACTTCGCTCGAAGTGTGAAAATGTGTGTTTTAAATAGAATTTATAAATTGGAGAAACGAGCTTTTAATACGATTTAGAGGGATTATTTATAAAACCCACGAATGAAGTCAAAAATAAGTTATCAAAATCAAAGATGCAATAACAAACACTAAAAACCAACTTGAATCGATAAAATCCGAAAAATCAATCAAATATGCAAAATAGGCAAAACAGGCAAAACAGAGCAGGTCGGTCGACCGGACTACAGGGCTCGGTCGGCTGTCCAGATGCAGGAAACAAAATATGGCTCGGGGCAGCAGGTCGGTCGACCGGCCCAGGGGGCTCGGTCGGCCGAACTTGATGATTTTGCACTTCCTGCCCTATTTCAATGAAAATGCAAATTCTTTCTAAATCCAAAGCAATGGCACATGCATACTTGTTAGGAATTCATACCCAACACCCTTGAAATCAAGAGAAGTAGATGTGAGTTCAAAACTCACCTTTTTTACACAAAACAAAGAAGATGAAGAAACACAAATGCAAGGAATCAACCAACTACACTCCAATTCAACACTACAAGCTTCAATCTAGAATCAAAACAAGTATTTCCTAAGTTAGGGTTAGGAAATTACTGAAATTGAAGAGGAGAAGAGATGTAGAAGATGGAGAAGAACTTACCAATAGCTTCTCTATGATTTTGGAGCAAGAATTTGGATTTGCAAGTAAACTAGGGCTAGGAGTCTCTAATTCCCATTCTCTTCCACCATTATCAGTTTTTAGCTTAAGTTTAATGAAATGAATAAGTGAATGGAAGGAGAGAAGGGCTGAGTTGGTTTATAGAACAGTTTGGGTGAAACCCGAACCCAAAAGCCCACTTAACAAATAGCAAAATTCGACTTACTCCAAATATATCAAAGTTTATACTCAAAAAGATCGCAAACGCCATTTTGGAATCATGGAGGTGGTTCCGAGACCCAATTCGGCCATTTGCAAAAAGTAACATTTCGGACCCAAAATCCGACTAACGACGCTATATTTAAATAAAACATTTAAATATAAAATCGTTAAATATGCGAGTTGTTACAGATCTCCCCTCCTCACAAAATTGCATCCCCGCAATTCCTAGAGACGATATTTGTAACAACTACATACATACAACATTCAAAAGAGAAGTAAACAAGTTAGAAACGAAAAGATAATCCCACCATTGACAAGCAAAGATAGAAAACCCGGATAAGATCGCTCGATATACTCTCTGGTTTCCCAAGTACAGTCATTGGGATTAGCCGACCATTGAACTTTAACGAGCGGCACGTCCTTGTTCCGAAGGTGTCGCACCTCCGTGTCAAGCACGCAAATAGGTTGCTGTACAATAGATAAGTCTGGTGAGATCTCAAGCTCTTGCAAATCAGGAGAAGTAATAACAGAATCCGACTCCCGAAGACACTTCCGAAGTTGCGAGACGTGAAACACGTCATGAATGCCAGATAGATGAGCTGGAAGTGAAACTCTATAAGCCACAGGGCCAATACGTTCAGTAATAGAAAACGGTCCTATATAACGAGGAGCCAATTTCCCAGTCGCACTGAAACACATAACCCCTTTCAAAGGAGAAACACGAATAAAAACAAGATCACCAATCGAGAACTCGAGAGGCTTCCTACGGTTGTCCGCGTAGGATTTCTGGCGACTCTGTGCCTCTTTCATTCTCAACCGGATACGATCAATCTTCTCGGAAGAATCACGAATAGAATCGGGACCAAGAATAGGCTTCTCCCCAGATTCCAACCAACAAGAAGGTGATCGGCATGGCCTTCCGTATAAGGCTTCGAAAGGAGCCATACCAACACTAGATTGAAAACTATTGTTGTAGGAGAATTCTACAAGAGGTAGATGATCCTCCAACTGCCACCAAAATCAAAAATACAAATACGGAGAAGATCTTCCAAGATACGATTTACCCGTTCAGTCTGTCCGTCAGACTGCGGATGATAAGCTGTAGAAAAATTAAGCTTTGTTCCCAAAGCTTGCTGAAGACTCTTCCAAAAATGACTCGTAAATAAAGGATCACGGTCACTCACAATAGAACTAGGAACACCGTGAAGTCTCACGATTTCCTTGATATACAACTTAGCCAAGCAGTCCTATTAGACTTAATAGGGACGAAATGAGCAGACTTAGAAAGGCGATCAACAATAACCCAAATGCTAGAATGGCCAGATCTCGAACGAGGTAAGCCGTCAATGAAATCCATAGAAATCTGATCCTATTTCCACAATGGAATCTCAAGAGGCTGAAGAAGACCCGAAGGACGCTGATGCTCGGCTATAAAACGTTGACAAGTTATGCAATTGCTCACATAACTCGCCACATCGTGCTTCATGCCTTCCCTACAATAAAGACGACGCATATCGGCATACATCTTGCTACTACCGGGATGAATGGTATACTTAGAACGGTGACAATCATCAAGAATGTCATGCCTAAGTGCAAAGTCAGAAGGCACAAAAAGACGGTTCTTCTTACGAAGACACCCATGAGAATCAATGCTAAAATCTTGCAACGCCTCATCACAAGATCCAGACACACAAAACTGAATAAAATGCAACAAATCAGGATCACGCCGTTGGGCATCGGCAATACGATCCAATAAGACAGGTCGAGCTCCCAAACTAAATAATAGAATAGGAGAATCAGAAGATGAATCTCGATCACGAATTTCACAAAAAGATAGAGTTTCAAGAATATCCCATTCGGCAAACATCATAGAAATAACAGCCGAATGTTTGCGACTAAGCGCATCTGCAACACGATTACCCTTACCAGGGGTATACTGGATATCAAAGTCATGAGAAGCAAGAAACTCGAGCCAACGCTGTTGTCTCATATTGAGTTCCTTCTGAGTGAACAAATACTTCAAAGATTTATGATCGGTATAAAGAATGAAGCGCTCTCCCAATAAATAATGTCGCCAAATCTTCAAGGCAAAGACAATGGCGGCTAACTCAAGATCATGAGTGGCATAGCGAACTTCATTCGGACGCAGTTGCCTAGAAGCATAAGCAACTACCCGATCCTTCTGCATAAGAACAGCACCGAGACCACTACCACAAGCATCGATGTAGACAACAAGATCATGATTCCCTTCGGGAACCACAAGAATAGGAGCATTAGTGAGAAGTTCCTTTAATGTCTGAAAGGAAGCTTCACACTTGTCCGACCAAATAAAATGAATGCCTTTACGAGTAAGGCAGGTGAGAGGAAGCACAACACGGGAAAAATCCTTAATGAACCGACGGTAATACCCCGCCAATCCAAGGAAACTACGAATCTCATGAACATTCTCAGGCCTTTTCCAATTTTGAATAGCTTCTATCTTCGATGGATCGACAGAAACGCCATCGGAAGATACCACATGGCCTAAGAACTTAACCTTATTCTCCCAAAAATGGCACTTGGAGAATTTGGCTTTAAGCTGATGACGACGGAGAGTACTCAAGACAATCCTTAAGTGATTAGCATGCTCGGCTTCAGATTTAGAATAAATAAGGATATCATCAATGAACACAAGGACGAACTTATCGAGATATTCCCGGAATATTCGATTCATGAGATCAACAAAGAAAGCAGGAGCGTTCGTCAAACCGAACGGCATAACGAGCCACTCAAAAGAACCATATCGAGTGCGGAAAGCTGTAAGAGGTATGCTATCCTCCGCGACTCGTAACTGATGAAAACTTGTGGGAAGGTCTAGCTGAGAAAAGACCTTAGCACCACTCAATAGATCGAACATGTCATCGATCCTAGGCAATGGATACCTATTTCTTATGGTTAACTCGTTAAGCTTGCGATAGTCAATGCAAAGCCTAAGAGTTCCATCAGACTTCTTCACAAAGACGACCGCGGATCCCCACGGAGAAAAACTAGACTGAATCAATTGCTTGGATTCAAGCTCTAAAAGCAGCTTCTTTAGTTCCTCATTTTCCTTTGTAGACATCCTCGTGGGAGGACGACTAACTGGCTGCGCGCCTGGAATGAGATCAATGCGGAACTTAATTGCCCGTTTGGGTGGCAAACCCGATACAGGCTCAAAAACATCAGAAAAGTCACAAGCAATAGGAATACGAGATATATCCTCATCATCTCGCGAATCAAGAGAATATAAAGCCATCTCGAAATTATCCACATCCCGAAGAACAAGAGATAACTGAGAAGGCAAATCAGGATGACAAAGATATAAAATTCTCTCGGAACAAATAATCCTGGCATCGTACCTCACTAGCCAGTCCATACCAAAAATCATATCAAAACCCAAATGAGAAATAACGTGCAGATTCGCACGGAAAGAAAAGCCACATAAAACAATCTCAATATCATCACAAAACAAGCTAAGGGTCGCGGATCCCCCAATAGGATTCGCAATCCTTAAAGAAGTAACCATACAAGAAACATCCAAAGATAAATCATCTACAAGCTTCTTCGATACGAAAGAATGTGAAGCACCCGTATCGAAAAGAGCTCGTATACTATGATCATGAAATAGAATTGAACCCTCCAAAATAGATGGAGACATACCTTTGGATTGAGATGAACCTCCAGAAGCATTAGCCACATTGAGCTTGCCAGATTTTGCATTAGCAGGAGCAGTAGCACAAGCTGAAACATGATGACCTTCCTTCTTGCAATAGCGACAGAAGAGAGGCTTTGGACAAGCTCAAATTATATGATCCGAAGAACCACAATTGAAACACTTTCGAACGAAAGGTGTTCCAGAAGACTGAGGCTGAGAGCTAGGACCACCGGTCTTCCTCTTCTTAGAAGGAAAAGACCTCTTTTGAAACGGAAACTGCTTCTTGTTAGGGTTCTTGGAAACCTCAACATCCTCACCGCTATCACACTCCTTCTCGACAGCTTCGAGATGAAGTGCCGAATCAACCAATTCCTCGAAAGAAAGCTTAAGCTGGAGCAACAAGGACTTCTTAAGATATTTCTTAAGACCAGAGACAAACTTCAAATTCTTCTTGTAAGAAGTGCTAATGAATTCAAGACCATACTTAGATAAGGCCTCAAAAGATGCAACATACTCATAAACAGAAGATTTCCCTTGCTTCAACTCAAGGAAGCGACGGGTCAATAAATTTTTTTCAGATTCAGGAACGAACTTGAGTTCAAATCGCTCCCGAAACTGAGTCCAAGAAAGGGTAGACTCATCAATCTCAGCTATAAGAAGCTCATACCAATCAAGAGCACGCTCTTGCAATAAGCTAGAAGTCACAAGAACTCGATCATGGTCAGAAAGATCCATGCGAGAAAAGATACGTTCGCACGTGCGAAACCAAGCTTGGACTTCAAGAACAGATTCGGAACCCTTAAACGGTTTTCCTCCAAGATGAGCAAAATCACTGCACTGACGTGCAAAGGCAGACTTGCGAGGTGGAGACACTCGAGGAGGAACGGGAGGCTGAGTGCTCCTAAACAACACCATAAACTGATCGGCAGACATATAAACGCCATCCGGATGTGAGCCACTAGATTGCCCAGCATCCGAACATCGACCTCTACCTCTTCCAGACATAAGCTGAAAGTCAAGATAAGGAAAAGATTATTCACAAGGTAGATATTTCAATATGGGATACTACGGAATAATCCTAGACGTATTCCCAAATACTATCTAGCCTTGATGGGATAAAGAGACACGATGATTCAAAGATTTGTATCACTTGTACACTTTGATATATCGTAATATGTGCTCTATTCTGTGTTTATCATATTTTGTTCTGAACACAGCTCTGATACCACGCTGTGACGCCCCACTCCGAGAGCCTCGTTAACAAAGAGTATTACATAGATAATACTATCGGCTAACGCGGACAATAGAGTATAATGGAAGCGACCATGTGTAATCTTACCTTAACTATTCACTAAATACGTCGAAAAGTAGAATCACATTAAAATTCGACCTATTCAATAAATATTTGAAGCAAAACTACAATGGCTATAGGATCTATCAGAAGAAAATATAACAACTCAAATGTAATTCACATCACAGAACAGTCGATCATAATATACACATAAACAGATACACAACAGAGTATATAAAATAATACATGTCAAGTGGTACAGGAGACCACAATATACAGACGAGACGAAAAAAGTATAAATATCAGAGTTACAACAGATAAGGACCATAAAAGACGCTATAACAAAATGAAGCTAGCGAATAGTCCATGCGGAAGCAAAATAGGCTAAGTCCCAAAAGCATCTAACCTGAAACATCTCGGTCTGACACGAGTATAAAATACACGGGTCAGTCTAGATAACAAATCAGTTAGATAAACTGAACAATAATAAACCTGCAAGGTCATACAGTATAACAAATATCTCTAGAGGAGATAACACAATCATCAACAAGAGATGAATCATATAGAACAAGCCTCATATCATCAGCAACATATAGAAACAAAGGATACAAATATCCCAAAACAAGCCAAAAGGCTTGTTAACAAATACCAATAAGGTATACAAGTTCCACAAGGTAATCGTTATACATCATGCGGCTCAAACAGACCAACACGATGGGCGATACCAAGGGAATATAATATCAATGAAACATATGATTGCTCGAGCTCAGTACTGTACAACAAGGATCCATAAGCCCGAAGGCTCCAAACCCAAGTATCACCCATGCGGCACATAAGGCCAACATCAGAGCGAAACTATATAGGGCAACAAACCCGAAGGCACACACCCGAAGGCAACATACCCGAAGGCAACAAACCTAGGGAGAAAGTCCGAAGACACCATCCCAGAGGCAACAAACCGTAGTGGTGAAGGTCGTAGACCCAGTACGGGACACCACTAACTGGCGGAATGTGTCACAACTCTCGAAAAGGAATCCGAACAGTGTTAACGTGCGTCCCATAACCACTCGTTCGCACTAAACGGTTTACTATCCGTCAGTCATTTCACACTCAAAGCAGTACAAATTTACCTCATATCATCGGTAAACTAAACCCGAAGGTCAAAACAATCAATCGAATAGGTCGGGAACTAATCGGAAAGATAAACGCACAGATTCATGGTCCGTGTTTTGCCCAACCATTTAATCACCCTTCCACTTCGCTCGAAGTGCGAAAGTGTGTGTTTTAAATAGAATTTATAAATTGGAGAAATGAGCTTTTAATACGATTTAGAGGGATTATTTATAAAACCCGTGAATGAAGTCAAAAATAAGTTATCAAAATCAAAGATGCAATAACAAACACTAAAAACCAACTTGAATCGATAAAATCCGGAAAATCAATCAAATATGCAAAATAGGCAAAACAGGCAAAACAGAGCAGGTCGGTCGACCGGACTACAGGGCTCGGTCGGCCGGCTAGATGCAGGAAACAAAATATGGCTCGGGGCAGCAGGTCGGTCGACCGGCCCAGGGGGCTCGGTCGGCCGAACCTGATGATTTTGCACTTCCTGTCCTATTTCAATGAAAATGCAAATTCTTTCTAAATCCAAAGCAATGGCACATGCATACTTGTTAGGAATTCATACCCAACACCCATGAAATCAAGAGAAGTAGATGTGAGTTCAAAACTCACCTTTTTTACACAAAACAAAGAAGATGAAGAAACACAAATGCAAGGAACCAACCAACTACACTCCACTTCAACACTACAAGCTTCAATCTAGAATCAAAACAAGTATTTCCTAAGTTAGGGTTAGGAAATTACTGAACTTGAAGAGGAGAAGAGATGGAGAAGAACTTACCAATAGCTTCTCTATGATTTTGGAGCAAGAATTTGGATTTGCAAGTAAACTAGGGCTAGGAGTCTCTAATTCCCATTCTCTTCCACCATTATCAGTTTTTAGCTTAAGTTTAATGAAATGAATAAGTGAATGGAAGGAGAGAAGGGCTGAGTTGGTTTATAGAACAGTTTGGGTGAAACCCAAACCCAAAAGCCCACTTAACAAATAGCAAAATTCGACTTACTCCAAATATATCAAAGCTTATACTCAAAAAGATCGCAAACGCCATTTTGGAATCAATGGAGGTGGTTTCGAGACCCAATTCATCCATTTGCAAAAAGTAACATTTCGGACCCAAAATCCGACTAACGACGCTATATTTAAATAAAACATTTAAATATAAAATCGTTAAATATGCGAGTTGTTACAAAAGCAATATCAATTTAATAATTTGAAATAAAAATTAAATTGATTTGATAATCTTCGTAACAAGATTTGAATTAATTTAATAATTCAATAAAATAAATAGTTAAATGATAAATTTTATCTTTTTAAATCTAATAATTGTTTTATATTTATAATATATATAGAATATTGCATATATTGTGACTAGGTATTTTTTTAATTTAATTAATAAATAAATCTTGTTTTCTATAAAATATGTATTTTTAGTAAATTGTGAATTATGATTTTATTTAAAAAGTTAAACTTCTTAAAAGCTATTTAATAAATAAATATGGTTTTAAATACCTAAGATAAATATTGTAATGATTTAAAATATGTTTAACTCAAGTTTAAAATTTAAATAAATAACAATAAAGGTTATTTTGATATAGTATGATAAAATAAATAATTTATGAATAAAGAAATAATTTCTTTTATAAGTTATTTATGGTTAATAAATATTGTTATTTCTAAAAATATAATAATACATTGTTTCAACAAATAAATTTGTAATAAAAATTATTGTTTTTCAAAATTCAAATTTGTAATTGTATTTGTAAATAAACTAGGTTTCAAAAATTCAATTTGAACTTGAATTCAATGTTTTTAAAATTTAAAGTATAAATGTTTTTAATTTGTTTTGATTTTGAAATATTTGTATAAGTTTAATTTTATAAATATAGGTTGATTTATTCATTTTAAAATCTATATACATATGAATAAATTTATTTAAACATAGGTTTACATTTATCTTGTGTTAACATCTAAATAAATAACTAATTAACATTTAATTATAAATAATTAACATTTGTGACAAATGTAAACATCTTACAAATTAAATAAGCATGTGTTAATTAATTAACATACTTACTTGACAAATGTAATATGTAGGGACATGTGGCATTTTTCAATTTTTGTTTCTCTTTTATTTTATTTAAAACATCTTCAGCCTATTTTCAAACTAAAATAACCCAAGGAAAATCTGAAATTCAATTCATCTTCCTCAAATTAAATCCTGCAAACATCCTCCTAAACCAAATTATAAATCTGCAATCATCTTGAACCAGAGATCAAACTACCTGTAACACTTTCTTTAGCCTGCAAATTACTCCTAAAACAATCAGTGATCAACCTTTCCTCACCCCAGAACTTGTTTCAAATCATCAACCTGTAAATTCATTCTCAAAGAAAGAAAAAAAGGGGGCAAGTTCAAGCCAAAACCTGTTTTGTTTCAAAACCCTGTAAATCTGAAGGCCTGCATATTTTCATCTGCATCTCCTTCTATCTGAAGTCTCAAAGGGGCATGCATGTAACTGTTTATGAGAATCAGGAGCAAATTCAAATCAAGATTTGAAGTTCACAAGATTGAATAATAAGGGGAGTTTCCAGTTTAAAAAAAGAAAAAAGAAAAGCACAAGCCTCTTTTTCAAAACCTCTGCTCTATCATCAAATTTAGGTGAGTAACACTTTTCTTAAAAATTTCTTAAGTACTAATTGGTTGCATGTTTACATCTGCAAATAAATATGTTTATGTGAATATATATATATATGAATTGTCTGTATGTTTATACATGGATGTTGTGTGTATGGTAAATATTCCTGTAACCCCTCTGTTCATAATTCAAGCTCTAGTTTTTGGGATTAAAAATCATACCTCTCGATCAAAGCCGTGTTAAGATTCAAGTTTTAAACAAAACTTGATTGTTTTATCCTAGAGAAGTTTTTGAAATATTATTTAAGTTAAATAGAATTTGAAAATCTTACTGGGTATTTTAAAAAGCAAGGCACACTTTGAATAAAGGAAAACCCGAAAATTTTAGTTTATAAATCTAGGATCTTAATTTGAATGCTTAGACTAAAACAAGATTTTTAAATCAAAAATCAGCATTTTTAATCAAGGGGTTTGGGAGCAGTTTTCTGTTGAACAGAAAATGGAATTGTGATGATTTCTGATGATCTAACAATTTGGGAATATTGAGATTCTTCGTGAGGGTAGGGGAATTATCAAGGTAGCTGAGAAAATTGAGTGATGGTGATGCAAAACACCATGGTTGCAGTAATTTTGATTTTTCCTCCTGTAGCCTTAGTTTTGTTTGTACATACTGTTGTGACCGATACTGCCTTCAGAGGAGACTGAGTGTCATGGGCCTTTGGGAGATGGTAGTTTGGGTGACGATGAAGTTGTGGTCAGAGTTGCAAGGCTTATGATGGTCGGAGGATGGTGATTTTAGTGTTGACAGGTTTTGGGTGGTGATGTTTGTTTTACTGTTCTAGGTTTTGGAGTTGATTCTCGAATTCGATTTCGAGAATTGGGTGGCAATCTGATTGTCAGCATAAGTTTGAGTGTTGAACGTCGATGGGGTGAGACCACCGGAGGTAACTGGTGACGATCGTAGGCATGGTGCATGTGCACCATGCAATTTTAATTCCTGATGATTGTCTGGGTTTTAGTAGAGGGGAAACTCGAGAATCACTCGAGAAATTGTAGGATATGACTCGAAGCATTGGGCTTGTTGACTCGAAGTGAAATTGAGTGGGCTCGAGTGTATGTAATATTACAGTTTCCTGTAGAAACTGTCTGCAGTTTTAAAATCTAAATCAAAATTTAAAATGAATTAGTAGTTGTGATAAGATTTAAATAAGTTTAAATCTGCAGAAGAGTTTTAGTTTAAAGAAGTTTGAAATCTTATATGTTTTAAAATTTGAATGTGGTTTCAGTTTTTTTTAAAATAAAAATAAAATTTAAAACCTGCATTTAAAAAGGGAAGTAAAGTTTTTAAAAGAGATTTAAATCTAGTTTTAAATCTAAGTTAAGTTTTAATCTAATATGTATGAGAGTTTCAAATGATTTTGAAAATCTTATAAGTTTTCAAATTTGAAGATGTTTCAGTTTTAAAAAAAAAGGAAAGAAAGAAACCTGACTGTTCCTTTTCTGAAAATGGAATTTTCATTTTGAACCTGAAAAAAAAAATTTAAATATCAAATTTGAATTTGAATTTAAGTCTTGTTTCTTAAGGGTTATGAATCTTCAGTTTCTTTTTAAAATGAAATTTGAATTTTGGATAAAGAAGTTTTAAAAATCAAGGTTCAAATCAAAAGTTTATTTCAAGTTTAAATTCAAATAATTTAGATAAGGAATGGGTTCAAATGTATTGAATTTAAAATCTGATATTTGAATAAGTTTAAAATTTGAATGTTTTTCAAACAAGTTTAAATTTAAATTGTTTATTAGGAGTAAATTTGTTTCCAAACAAATATTTTAAACTTGATTTCCTCTTTGGATAAAGTCATTTATAAAAGATTTATAATAGAAAGTTAAATGATTATTAACTTGAATTTGAAATTTAAATAGTAATGTATTAATTTTTAATTAAATTAAGACTTATCTTGTATAAGTTTTATTATAAGTAATAAATGTTATTTACATTTACTTTGGAAAGAATAAATGGAATTTAAAATTTGATAATGCTTTAATAAATATCATTATTGAATTTTAGATTCAAATTTGGAATTTGAATTTAAATTTAAATGCAATATTCTAAGTACACTTTAATATTTATATAATTAATAATAAGGAATGGTTTATCTTAAAAATTATTAAGATATTAAAATAATCAAATAAATAAGATAATGAAGAAGTGACTTGTTTATTTAATAATTAATTAGATTGATTAATTAATGGTAATAAATTATGAAATTTATTTAAGTTTAATTACTCAAATAAAAGTAATTAAGACATTAATTACTGGGGTTTATTGAGATTTTAAATTAGTTAATTTAGTTTAATTAATTTTAAACACTGGATTTGATAATAATTACTTTATGTAATTAGTAGAATTACTCAGAGAAGTAAATAAAGATAATTACTAGAGGTAATTAATAAATGATTTTTGGATTGTGAAAATAAATTAGATTAAATTATTTTGTATAATTAATCAAAAGATTAATTAAAGAAATTTATTCAGGGGTAATTAATTTGATAAGTAATTAAGGGTAGTTAATTACAGAATGAGATTAATCAAAGATGATTAATAATTATGGTTTATGTAAGATTAATTACTGAAAGTAATTTATTTAATAGAGTAATTAATTAAATATAATTAAGGATCATTAATTAATATAATTAATGATGTAATTAAGATTGATTAATTAATATTAATTAATCAATAATAAGTAATTAAAGGTAATTAATTAATTGTAATTAATTAAGGTTAAATGAATTAATTATAGTTAATTAATTTATGAAGTAATTAAGGGTTAATTACTGTATTGGGTTTAGAGTTATTAATTTTGTGAAATTAATTAAAGTATAATTAATCAGGATTGATTAATTAAGATGATAAACTAGAGGTTAATTAATTAATTAATTTGTAATTAATTAATGATGATGTAAGCAAGATTTATTTTGTAAATAATTAATTTAATTCATTTTAAATTAATTAGAGATGATGTAATTAATTTAATTCATTTTAAATTAATTATAGATGGTATGATTATAAGTCATTGCTTATGAATAGTTGTGATTAGTTGCTTTGAATGGTTTTGAATCTCAGCTATGAGATTATTAATGTTAAGTGATATGGATGCATTGGTTGCATTGTGATATTGAGATGGATTATCTTTTAATAGTGATAATGTGGATTATCTTTGGTTATGATAATGATAATTATATGTTGTGAATCTATGAATTATCAATCTGTGTGTATATAGATAATGTTATTAAATTATTTTAAACTCTAAAACAACTTGGACCTAAAAGACACGCTTTGGATTTCGATGAGACCGGGATCGGGTTTCCATATTTGGATATCCGAAAACCACATCGATCCAAATTAACGATAGGTCGTGAGTCTTATATGAAGAGTGAAGACTCGAGATGTAAGGGCTATACGTCAGTATAACTCTGTGGGTGATTCCGTAATGAGTTTGACGGAATGGTACTTATAGATTCAGAGTGCAAGGGTTATCGTCATTAACTTTGAGGGTGATTCCAAAACGAGTGTAACGAGATAATGCCTTCGGTTTCGTTCGAACCCGGAACGAACTTGTATGGATTGAATGCTTTCAGCACATCGTCAGGTGGACGATGAGCATTCTAAGAGATTTGTTCTCTAAAGGTAATCGTAGCCTCAAGCCTCATCAACCTGGAATGGCTAAAACAGGCGAGGTGCAGCAAGGCTTCATGGGTAGCACCCACTAGAGAGTAAGATTGATCCCTGTCTAGAGGTCCCTTTTTATTCGGCTTAGTGGGCAGTTGGAATTGCGCACCAACTTCGGGGTTGTCTTGTTCGAAACTATTCAGTAAGGAATGGGTCCGTCTTTGTGTTGCAGGGGAGCGGGCGTACTCCTCGGTACGTTGATCTAGACCACGTACTATGACGGGCGGTACCCCAGTAGCCCTGCCATTGTATGGAATCCAAAATCCAATAAGTGCCAACGGTTTTGATTGTATTACCCACTTTTGTGGCTAGTAGCTGGAATTTAATAGATGTAACAATTTGGCTATTTCATATTTACTTGAAAACCCTAGACCTATTATAATATCACCGGATTTCCTATCAAATGTTTTGGTTAGCGTAAGGTAAAAACTTTTCCATGTTTATGTGTGGGAAGTCTTACGTGATACCTTTCTTTTCAAAAGGTTTTTGAAAGTTAAGCAACTTTAACCTGTTACTCACACCAGACCCATGTCTGACACGGAGTTTATCTTTTGTTTTCATAAACTCTTGGGTACTCAAATTTTTACGAGTAGCCAAGGGATTCAGGTTAGCTTTGACGAATATTGGAGGAGTAATGGAGCAGGAGGCTTCTGCGTTAGATATATAGTATTCCGCTGTGTGTTCTGTGTTGTCTCTGGATTGTATTATGTTGTAAATACTAGACAGGTGTTTATAACTGTCTAGTATGTGTTGTATTATCTATGTACTCTGATAGTGGTTGTAAACTATGTAATATTTTATGTTATTAATATAATTTATTCGTTCCTCTGTTTAGATTCTGATGTGTTGTTTCTTCTTCTTCTTCTCTTTCTTTCTCTTCTCTATCCCTTTCTTTCTTATTTGCAATGAGACTTCCTATAGTTTGGAAGTTGGGTCGTCACAGTGGTATCGGACCATTAGGTTGAGTGAATACCTAGGCTCTGTAGTGGTGTCTATCTTGAGAGAGCGTATTTGTAATTATATATATATTTATATATATTTATCTCTTTCTACCTATCTGTTGGGTTACCTGTTAAGGTTTTCCAATATAAGTTATAAAGGTAGATAAGGTAGTAGTGTTTGTAACACGATTACTACCATTGGTTGGAATCTGATGTTTGAGGATTGAAAGTGTATATGTCGAGACTGTAGACCTAATACCGTCTCGAGTAAGTTTTGTTGTATTGAAGTATTTCATTGATCTCTGAAGGAAACCTGTTAAGGTTCGGAGACATCTTTGAAGTGTAGAGTTTGGTGAGTAGAGTTTGATTTGTTCGATTGGGCTGGAGCAAGTGATGGTATTTTGATACCTCAGGAAGTAGTAACTGCGTGATGAGATGCGGTGACTATGGATTGATTCCGAGGATGTTTTCTTTGGAACAAGTTTGGGAAGTGAGTCTGCTTTGATATTGTGGCTGGATTCAGCAGGATGTTGTGGTGTTTCTGTCTGTTTTGAAGTCCGAGTTTCTCGAAGAGCTTTGGATTAGGAAGTTTGGCATTGGTATCAGCAAATGCAGCCCGGAGTGTTCTGTGAGATGACAGGAAGGTCCTAGCCGAGTAGTTTTTCTAGAAGTGGAATTCTGAAGCTACAGAGTGAATCCGTTTCTTTAATGGATGGACTAGACCAGTGTAAGCTGTTCTGTTTCGTAAAGAGAGAACAATTTTTCATTGGAAATTTATCTGGGTTGATCGCAAAAGTGACTTGCGATTGTTTGAGTGTTCTTTTAGATGGTTGGAGATTTTTCTGGATGTCTTCTGAGAAGACGGAGGTTTGTCAGCATCTGGAGATTGAGTTTCTTATCAACTAGAATTCCAAGAAGGGAACCAGTGGTTCTGTTTAGTTGAAGAGTGATTCTTAGAGATGGTGCTTGACGAAGTAACTCAGTTTTGAAGGAATTTTTGAGTTTTCTTTATGGATCTGTTGAACCATATTTCTGAGAAGTGATGTCCAATTGGTGCTTGTGTTCTTTATCAGCATTTTCTTATCTACTTCGGATCAGAGTTGTGCAGCGGAAACAGTTTGGAAGTGTTTCTGGTTGTCTTTTTCCGGATCAGGAGAAGTTTGTTGTCTTCTGTTGTTTATGGAGTAGAATTGTGTTTTGGGTTGGATTGATCTTGAGGAGATCATTGTGTTGGGTTGCTTTGGTTCTGATTGTTTCTAGAGAGATCAGCAAGGGGTTGAGCTGATCAGTTTGGATGTTGGCAGCCCAGGATTTGCCTGAAGGTTTTTGTGGATAAGGGACGGAGAAATTTGGAATTCGAAGTTGGAGACTTCATTGTTGTTGGGGTTTTCTCTGATTAAGGAGCTATAAGTTTTGAGTAAATCTGGAAGACTAGCTCGGTGTTGTTTGATCTTTTCTCTGTGTTTTGGTTGGATTGGTATTTGGTTTTCAGGATTGAATTGCCGGTTTGGATAACTGGGATTCGACGAGTTTCACGTATCTCTGAGGGAGTACGTGTACGGTCTATCTCTGGTTTTAGAACCAGCAGTTTTGGAGTTTGGTTGTTGAGTCAGACTCGTCTGTAGTCTGATATGCTGTCTAGTTCTGTAGATCTAGATGAATAGGAGCTCTGTGGTTTAATAGTATTGATTGTTTGGAATCTATAGAGCGAGTATTCCGATATTTATATCGGGGAAACTCGTGAAAGTTTTATCCAGAATTTTTATGGATAATTAGATTTGTTTGATTGGTTGAATTGATTGCTATGGTTATTAGCATATCTTTGGTATATGCTTGTGTTTAAAATTAAATCTTTAAATAGATTATTAAATTACCTTTGTTTTAAATTTCGGGGACGAAATTCTTTTAAGGGGGGAGGAATGTGATGACCCGGAATTTTAAAGCAATATCAATTTAATAATTTGAAATAAAAATTAAATTGATTTGATAATCTTTGTAACAAGATTTGAATTAATTTAATAATTCAATAAAATAAATAGTTAAATGATAAATTTTATCTTTTTAAATCTAATAATTGTTTTATATTTATAATATATATATATAGAATATTGCATATATTGTGAATAGGTATTGTTTTAATTTAATTAATAAACAAATCTTGTTTTCTATAAAATATGTATTTTTAGTAAATTGTGAATTATGATTTTATTTAAAAAGTTAAACTTCTTAAAAGCTATTTAATAAATAAATATGGTTTTAAATACCTAAGATAAATATTGTAATGATTTAAAATATGTTTAACTCAAGTTTAAAATTTAAATAAATAACAATAAAGGTTATTTTGATATAGTATGATAAAATAAATAATTTATGAATAAATAAATAATTTCTTTTATAAGTTATTTTTGGTTATTAAATATTGTTATTTCTAAAAATATAATAATACATTGTTTCAACAAATAAATTTCTAATAAAAATTTTTGTTTTTCAAAATTCAAATTTGTTGTTGTATTTGTAAATAAACTGTGTTTCAAAAATTCAATTTGAACTTGAATTCAAAGTTTTTAAAATTTAAAGTATAAATGTTTTTAATTTTTTTTGATTTTGAAATATTTGTATAAGTTTAATTTTATAAATATAGTTTGATTTATTCATTTTAAAATCTATATACATATGAATAAATTTATTTAAACATAGGTTTACATGTATCTTGTGTTAACATCTAAATAAATAACTAATTAACATTTAATTATAACTAATTAACATTTGTGACAAATGTAAACATCTTACAAATTAAATAAGCATGTGTTAATTAATTAACATACTTACTTGACAAATGTAATATGTAGGGACATGTGGCATTTTTGAATTTTTGTTTCTCTTTTATTTTATTTAAAACATCTTCAGCCTATTTTCAAACTAAAATAACCCAAGGCAAATCTAAAATTCAATTCATCTTCCTCAAATTAAATCCTGCAAACATCCTCCTAAACCAAATTATAAATCTGCAATCATCTTCAACCAGAGATCAAATTACCTGTAACACTTTCTTTAGCCTGCAAATTACTCCTAAAACAATCAGTGATCAACCTTTCCTCACCCCAGAACTTGTTTCAAATCATTAACCTGTAAATTCATTCTCAAAGAAAAAAAAGAGGGTAAGTTCAAGCCAAAACCTGTTTTGTTTCAAAACCCTGTAAATCTGAAGGCCTGCATATTTTCATCTGCATCTCCTTCTATCTGAAGTCTCAAAGGAGCATGCATGCAACTGTTTATGAGAATCAGGAGCAAATTCAAATAAAGATTTGAAGTTCAGAAGATTGAAAAATAAGGGGAGTTTACAGCATGGCTTCTGGCGATTTTTGGTCTCTGCTGATTTTAGCATCCCGATCCTCGTCTTCGTTCGCCCCCATCTTCTGTTTTTACGCCTCCTCATTCTTACGTATGCCCTTCTCATCTCTGTCCACCCACCAACCCATCCCCCTCTCTCCGTCATCCACTCGGTCAGGCCGTGGGTTCAAACAATCGTCGTCTATGTCTATGCGTCCTCCTGCTCTCCTGTCGCACTCTGATTTTCCTCCCTTGCTATCCTCTCCAGTTCGTGCCAGTGCTTTAGTCGCTGAGGTGTCTGCGTGTGATGGCCTTCCTCTTTTGGCTGCAACTGTTCATGTGCCCAGTTCGCCGAAATTATTGAGTACTGAAGTGAGTAATACTTCTTTAGTTTGTGGCCATGAAACTTCAGTGGTTACTACTGTGGTTACTAGTGCGACTGTCCTTGTCTAGGGTTGTGTTTCTGCTACTTCTCCCTGTTGTGCACAAGGCACTTCACATGCTTGTGAAAAATCCCCTGAGAGAAATGCTCCTAATGTCTCTGTTATTAATCCAGATGCTACTATTCCCTCTGCAGCTCCGAGCCTTGTTGCTGATGTGCCGACGCAATCCACAAAATCGTGGTCCTCTCTGTTCACGTCCTTGCCCCGTAATGCGGGAGTATACATTCCGATTGATTTTGATATGGTTGAGGAAAATGGTGTGATGATTCCTCCCCCTAGTGTGTTGCAAGCTGGTGAGCAATTTTGGGCAGACTATTTGGTTGGTTTTTTTCTGGACTCGCAACACCGACTTACATCGGCTGCTTCGGTGCTTCGGAGGGTTTGGAAGATTCGAGGTAACTTGCATCTTAAGTTGATTGATTCGATGTACTACTTAAAGTTTTCTTCTTCTGAAGAGCATAGGCAAGTTTTGGATGCAGAACCTTCTTGTGTTGATGGAAGACCTTTTATTGTAACCCCCTGGTCTTCTAAGGTGGCGTGCGCTCGAGAGCAAGTTTTATCTATCCCTGTTTGGGTATATTTTTCTCATATTCCTTCTGTTCTCCAGCCACTTATTGGATTGAATTGGTTAGCTTGTAATATTGGGAAACTGAAATGTTTTGACTCTAACACGGTGGCGCGAGATAAGTTGATGTTTGCGAAGGCGCTTATTGAAATTTCTCCCTCTAAGCCCCTCCCAACCTCTATTCCTGTTCAGCTTGCTGTTGGACATGTGGTGGAAGTTCGGGTTCGCTATGGCTGGGTTTCGGATATTTGTACCTTCTGTCACTCTTTTGGTCACCTTACTATAGATTGTCAGCATTCTGAACCTTCCGTGGCTGCCCCGAAGATTCCTTTGCCGCGCCCCTTTCGTAGGATCTGGGTCCCCAAGGTTTCTGCCCCACCGACTCATACATATTCTCCTCCTGAGGCTATGTTGCCTGATCAAAGTGATCTTTCATTGCCCCTAGTTCCTCCTGTTTCTCCTTCTGTTCCTGAGGTTCCTTGTGCTGCTCCTGACATTGTTGATCCCGACCCTTCCTCGCTGCTACCTCCTGTTGCTTGGGATGAGCCTGAAGGGTGTTGGATTGATCCCATTTCTGATATGAGGTATAATCCGGTTGATGAATCCTTCTTTCGGTTTGTATCAGATGATCAACAGGACCTTAGATGCCTTCGCTATAAACAATCTGGAGATTCTATAGTTCTTGATTTGGACGGTCTACATGCGACTTCAAATTCTGACATGCTAGCTGATCCATCCTGGGATCGATCTTTATCTATTGTT
The DNA here is from genome assembly GCA_030765085.1 of Allium cepa. Classification (NCBI taxonomy): domain Eukaryota; kingdom Viridiplantae; phylum Streptophyta; class Magnoliopsida; order Asparagales; family Amaryllidaceae; genus Allium; species Allium cepa. The sequence goes on along the minus strand of CM060928.1, from coordinate 407,304,645 downwards.
CTGATGATGTGGTATATGACCCTTGTCTTGCTATCCGGTTCCGCCCTTTTGCTGGCCTTTCTGGGTCTACCCCTGTCCTGTTGTCTGGTGTTGTTAGTGTCTCTCCCTCGGTGGAGTGCTAGTTTTTGTTGTTTTGTTACTGTGACATTGTTGTCAAGTTCCTGTGCTGTATTTTCTGTTTTTTTTAGTAGTTAAGGTGCTTCTATCTTACTCATGTACTTCAATTTTTATTACGTTCGTAATAAATAGTGGACGGCCCACTATAAAACCGGCTGGCCTTGCCAAAAAATAATAAGGGGAGTTTCCAATTTAAAAAGAAAAGAAAAGAAAAGCACAAGTCTCTTTTTCAAAACCTCTGCTCTGTCATCAAATTTAGGCGAGTAACATTTTTCTTAAAAATTTCTTAAGTACTAATTGGTTGCATGTTTACATCTGGAAATAAATATGTTTATGTAAATATATATATATATATATATGAATTGTCTGTATGTTTTTACATGTATGTTGTGTGTATGGTAAATATTCCTGTAAGCCCTCTGTTCATAATTCAAGCTCTAGTTTTTGGGATTAAAAATCATACCTCTCGATCAAAGCCGTGTTAAGATTCAAGTTTTAAACAAAACTTGATTGTTTTATCCTAGAGAAGATTTTGAAATATTATTTAAGTTAAATAGAATTTGAAAATCTTACTGGGTATTTTAAAAAGCAAGGCAAACTTTGAATAAAGGAAAACCCGAAAATTTTAGTTTATAAATCTAGGATCTTAATTTGAATGCTTAGACTAAAACAAGATTTTTAAATCAAAAACCAGCATTTTTAATCAAGGGGTTTGGGAGCAGTTTTCTGTTGAACAGAAAATGGAATTGTGATGATTTCTTATGATCTAACAATTTGGGAATATTGGGATTCTTCGTGAGGGTAGGGGAGTTATCAGTGTAGCTGAGAAAATTGAGTGATGGTGATGCAAAACACCATGGTTGCAGTAATTTCGATTTTTCCTCCTGTAGCCCTAGTTTTGTTTGTACATACTGTTGTGACCGATACTGCCTTCAGAGGAGACCGAGTGTCATGGGCCTTTGGGAGATGGTAGTTTGGGTGACGATGAAGTTGTGGTCGGAGTTGCAAGGCTTATGATGGTCAGAGGATGGTGATTTTAGTGTTGACAGGTTTTAGGTGGTGATGTTTGTTTTACTGTTCCAGGTTTTGGAGTTGATTCTCGAATTCGATTTCTAGAATTGGGTGGCAATCTGATTGTCGGCTTAAGTTTGAGTGTTGAACGTCGATGGGGTGAGACCACCGGAGGTGGTTGGTGATGATCGTAGGCACGGTGCATGTGCACCGTGGAATTTTAATTCCTGATGATTGTCTGGGTTTTAGTAGAGGGGAAACTCGAGAATCACTCGAGAAATTGTAGGATATGACTCGAAGCATTGGGCTTGTTGACTCGAAGTGAAATTGAGTGGGCCCGGGTGTATGTAATATTACAGTTTCCTGTAGAAACTGTCTGCAGTTTTAAAATCTAAATCAAAATTTAAAATGAATTAGTAGTTGTGATAAGATTTAAATAAGTTTAAATCTGCAGAAGAGTTTTAGTTTAAAGAAGTTTGAAATCTTATATGTTTTAAAATTTGAATGTGGTTTCAGTTTTTTTTAAAATAAAAATAGAATTTAAAACCTGCATTTAAAAAGGGAAGTAAAGTTTTTAAAAGAGATTTAAATCTAGTTTTAAATCTAAGTTAAGTTTTAATCTAATATGTATGAGAGTTTCAAATGATTTTGAAAATCTTATAAGTTTTCAAATTTGAAGATGTTTCAGTTTTAAAAAAAAAAGGAAAGAAAGAAACCTGACTGTTCCTTTTTTGAAAATGGAATTTTCATTTTGAACCTGAAAACAAAAATTTAAATAGAAAATTTGAATTTGAATTTAAGTCTTGTTTCTTAAGGGTTATGAATCTTCAGTTTCTTTTTAAAATGAAATTTGAATTTTGGATAAAGAAGTTTTAAAAATCAAGGTTCAAATCAAAAGTTTATTTCAAGTTTAAATTCAAATAATTTAGATAAGGAATGGGTTCAAATGTATTGAATTTAAAATCTGATATTTGAATAAGTTTAAAATTTGAATGTTTTTCAAACAAGTTTAAATTTAAATTGTTTATTAGGAGTAAATTTGTTTCCAAACAAATATTTTAAACTTGATTTCCTCTTTGGATAAAGTCATTTATAAAAGATTTATAATAGAAAGTTAAATGATTATTAACTTGAATTTGAAATTTAAATAGTAATGTATTAATTTTTAATTAAATTAAGACTTATCTTGTATAAGTTTTATTATAAGTAATAAATGTTATTTACATTTACTTTGGAAAGAATAAATGGAATTTAAAATTTGATAATGCTTTAATAAATATCATTATTGAATTTTAGATTCAAATTTGGAATTTGAATTTAAATTTAAATGCAATATTCTAAGTACACTTTAATATTTATATAATTAATAATAAGGAATGGTTTATCTTAAAAATTATTAAGATATTAAAATAATCAAATAAATAAGATAATGAAGAAGTGACTTGTTTATTTAATAATTAATTAGATTGATTAATTAATGGTGATAAATTATGAAATTTATTTAAGTTTAATTACTCAAATAAAAGTAATTAAGACATTAATTACTGGGGTTTATTGAGATTTTAAATTAGTTAATTTAGTTTAATTAATTTTAAACACTGGATTTGATAATAATTACTTTATGTAATTAGTAGAATTACTCAGAGAAGTAAATAAAGATAATTACTAGAGGTAATTAATAAATGATGTTTGGATTGTGAAAATAAATTAGATTAAATTATTTTGTATAATTAATCAAAAGATTAATTAAAGAAATTTATTCAGGGGTAATTAATTTGATAAGTAATTAAGGGTAGTTAATTACAGAATGAGATTAATCAAAGATGATTAATAATTATGGTTTATGTAAGATTAATTACTGAAAGTAATTTATTTAATAGAGTAATTAATTAAATATAATTAAGGATCATTAATTAATATAATTAATGATGTAATTAAGATTGATTAATTAATATTAATTAATCAATAATAAGTAATTAAAGGTAATTAATTAATTGTAATTAATTAAGGTTAAATGAATTAATTATAGTTAATTAATTTATGAAGTAATTAAGGGTTAATTACTGTATTGGGTTTAGAGTTATTAATTTTGTGAAATTAATTAAAGTATAATTAATCAGGATTGATTAATTAAGATGATAAACTAGAGGTTAATTAATTAATTAATTTGTAATTAATTAATGATGATGTAAGCAAGATTTATTTTGTAAATAATTAATTTAATTCATTTTAAATTAATTAGAGATGATGTAATTAATTTAATTCATTTTAAATTAATTATAGATGGTATGATTATAAGTCATTGCTTATGAATAGTTGTGATTAGTTGCTTTGAATGGTTTTGAATCTCAGCTATGAGATTATTAATGTTAAGTGATATGGATGCATTGGTTGCATTGTGATATTGAGATGGACTATCTTTTAACAGTGATAATGTGGATTACCTTTGGTTATGATAATGATAATTATCTGTTGTGAATCTATGAATTATCAATCTGTGTGTATATAGATAATGTTATTAAATTATTTTAAACTCTAAAACAACTTGGACCTAAAAGACACGCTTTGGATTTCGATGAGACCGGGATCGGGTTTCCATATTTGGATATCCGAAAACCACATCGATCCAAATTAACGATAGGTCGTGAGTCTTATGTGAAGAGTGAAGATTCGAGATGTAAGGGCTATACGTCAATATAACTCTGTGGGTGATTCCGTAATGAGTTTGACGGAATGGTACTTATAGATTCGAGATGGAGATTCAGAGTGCAAGGGTTATCGTCGTTAACTCTGAGGGTGATTCCAAAACGAGTGTAACGAGATAATGCCTTCGGTTTCGTTCGAACCCGGAACGAACTTGTATGGATTGAATGCTTTCAGCACATCGTCAGGTGGACGATGAGCATTCTAAGAGATGTGCTCTCTAAAGGTAATCGTAGCCTCAAGCCTCATCAACCGGGAATGGCTAAATCAGGAGAGGTGCAGCAAGGCTTCGTGGGTAGCACCCACTGGAGAGCAAGATTGATCCCTGTCTAGAGGTTCCTTTTTATTCGGCTTAGTGGGCAGTTGGAATTGTGCACCAACTGCGGGGTTGCCTTGTTCGGAACTATTCAGTAAGGAATGGGTCCGGCTTTGTGTTGCAGGGGAGCGGGCGTACTCCTCGGTACGTTGATCTAGGCCACGTACTGTGACGGGCGGTACCCCAGTAGCCCTGCCATTGTATGGAATCCAAAATCCAATAAGTACCAACGGTTTTGATTGTATTACCCACTTTTATGGCTAGTAGCTAGAATTTAATATATGTAACAATTTCGGCTATTTCATATTTACTTGAAAACCCTAGACCTATTATAATATCACCGGATTTCCTATCAAATGTTTTGGTTAGCGTAAGGTAAAAACTTTTCCATGTTTATGTGTGGAAGTCTTACGTGATACCTTTCTTTTCAAAAGGTTTTTGAAAGTTAAGCAACTTTAACCTGTTACTCACACCAGAACCATGTCTGACTCGGAGTTTATCTTTTGTTTTCATAAATCTTGGGTACTCAAATTTTTACGAGTAGCCAAGGGATTCAGGTTAGCTTTGACGAATATTGGAGGAGTAATGGAGCAGGAGGCTTCTGCGTTAGATATATAGTATTCCGCTGTGTGTTCTGTGTTGTCTCTGGATTGTATTATGTTGTAAATACTAGACAGGTGTTTATAACTGTCTAGTATGTGTTGTATTATCTATGTACTCTGATAGTGGTTGTAAACTATGTAATATTTTATGTTATTAATATAATTTATTCGTTCCGCTGTTTAGATTCTGATGTGTTGTTTCTTCTTCTTCTCTTTCTTTCTCTTTTCTATCCCTTTCTTTCTTATTGGCGATGCGACTTCCTGGAGTTTGGAAGTTGGGTCGTCACACAAAGAGTTTTCGTTTTGGGAAAATCCGATTATTTGCTTAAGTTATAGCCCTTATAGTATAAACTTAGGTTAAGTTTAAATTCCTAAAATAATATATTTAAAATACTTTACAAATGGTTTAAAATCCATTACATAACTTGTATAGCCCCTTTTTAAACCATAGTTTCCAAAATAAACATATATATATAATTCAACTTCAAATCTTGAATTCAAATCATAAACTATTCTAATTTCAAAACTTTAACAAGCTATTCAAAGTAATTTTTACCTTCAAAACTCCTTTTCAAAAAAAATTCATACTTAACCCAATTTTATTTCCAAACCATTTTAGATTCAAAATTCAACTTTTTCAATTCTTTCACAATTTTGAATAAAATTAAATTAAATTCAAAAACCCATGACTTAACCAATTTCCCGTGAATTCCACATTTGTGTGTGTGGTGTAGTCAAGGGGTTTTGCACACAACAATAAAATTCACAACCATTATCAATTCAAGCACAACAATATCGATAAGCGGTATAATCCTATAAATCTTATCTTTCATTCACATATAGATAAGTAAATTCATCACAGATAAATAATCACAGTTCACAGCTCAATCCAAAACAATCATATCACAGAACATCACATATCGGAGATATCAAACAATTCAAAGCATTCAATAGAATTCAATCATCCATAAGCAAGATAAATTAATCACATGATTATAATTAATTTAAACCAAATTAATTACTTATGAACAAATTACTAATCATGGTTAATCAACTTTAGTTAATTACAAACAATTGGCTATTATTTTAGTTTATTAATAAAATCAATTAATCATTCATAATTATCCAACTTAATCAATTATCCTTAATTAATTAATTAACTATCCTTAATTAATCACATAAATTAATTAACCTTAAGTTAATTACATTAATTAATTAACCTTAATTATTTATATTTATTAATCATCCTATTATTAATTAATTAACCTTTAATTATTTAGTGATTGACCCTTAATTATTAATTAACCTTTAATTAATCAATTAATTAACCTTTAATTATTAATTAATTATCCTTAATTACTTTCATTAAGTAATTAACCTTTAAGTAATTAATTAACCTTAATTACTCACATAAATTAACCTTAAGTATTAATTAATTAATTATTCTTTAATTACTTATATTAAGTAATTATTATTTAAGTAATTATTCTTTAATTACTTTTATTAATCAATTAATCTTTAATTACCCAAACCTTAATTTAATTTAAAGATAAACCATTTATCTTTATTAATCACTTAATTACATTCAAGTTTATTTAATAAACCTTTCAAATTAATTATCATTAACACATGGATTAACTAAAGACATTTAAGTTAATCAATAATTGAAATCATTTCGTTTCCCTAATTAACTATATAATTACAATATTAAATTTATTTAAAATAAACTTTAATATAGGTCATATATATATATTAAAAATAATTTATACTTAATAAATTTAACGTAATTTATTTAAAACCTTTACTAATCCCAAAAACTTAATTAAGACATTTATTATTTATAAACAGTGGGTTAAGAAAATTGTTTAATTTAAAATTTGATTTGTTTTAAAACTTAAAACAAACAACTTCAAATACTCGAGTCAACCCCGGACCTGTCCTAAGCCCAAACCCGAGTTATTTCAAAAACCTATTATATTTTGTTAAATTTTTTTAAAACCCGTTACCTATCTGAAACACTCGCGAGCATCTCGTTATAAATCTCGAGCTACCACAATGTTTTCCCGAGAGTAAACCCGAGACCACACCTTCTCTTTAAAACAAACCAAACTTCTGATACAACATGACACAAGTGCACATGTACGGTCGCATGACAATGCTCTGATCAACGCTGCTACCTCCAATTCATCGACAACGACCTTGCTGACGAACTTGACCACCCAGAACCTCGGAACTATGACGAATTCGAAATCGAGTAATCTTGACAACCAACTGGAACAGACAGTTCATCCAAGAACTACCTCCTATGACCACCTCCAGCCAACAGACGACTCGATACTCCGACTAAGGCTTTACCACGAGACCACGCGTCAACTCCTCTACATGCAATCGATTCCTATCCACCCTTGTCAACAAATTTACCCTGTCAGTATCATCAACCAAATTAGGTCATTAAACCCTATATCACCATCGATATGCCACTCTGACCATCTACAAATCCTTCGGTCATTTTTCCTCTAACCCACAACACAAGAGAAACCTTCAGCCATGATCATGAGATCTATCCCCCGGCCGATCACCATAAATCGGTGAAATATCCAATTCAGTTCAAGCACGAATTCCTCATTCAATTCTAAACTAAAAACCTCAATTTAACTTTTAAAAATCATAATTCTCTAAGACGAATTAGATGATGTAATCAAAACCCAAGTTTTAAACAACTAAATTTTGAACTTACTTTGGTTTTCACTGTATTTTTCTATTCCCTAGAAAAACCACTTGTTATATATGCTTAAAAGTATTTTTAAAATTGGGATCTTGTAAATTCAAACATGTATTGTTTAAACATCAAAGCCTATAAGTGAATAAAGGATGAGATTTTGAATTTTGAACTACATTTGAAACCTGTAAATTTTGAACAGAGGCCTGGGTGCCTGTACACAGACATGCACACCAATTTTCTACATATATAAATACATACAGGCATATTTACACAATCATACAAGCATATTTACATCATAACTTCAAGTACAAATCCAAATACTAAAATATATAACAGGTTCAAGTTAGTTTACTCATAGTGGATTGAAGAACAGTGAACAGGTTTGATTTCTTTTGGTCTGTTACTTTATTTGAAACTGAAGCCGATCTTGATTTTATATTGAATTGAACCTGATATTTGTTTAGTTGAATTATGATCTTGAATTGTTAGCTTGCTTGATCAGGTTGAAATAGATATTGTTGTTTATCTTCTTTGCTTTTGATTTGCATCAGGTTTGATTGTTTCAGGTTTTAAATCTTTGCTTTTCTTTCTTTTGTCTGGTTTTGTTTTACAAGTTTGTGATGCTTTATTGTAGTTGTTTATTTCCAGGTTTGAGAAGTTTGGTTGAAAGATGAAGGAAATAGAGAAGATGAAGAGAAAATTTCCGAACTAAAACAAAATAGCCTGGTTTCTCTAATTTTCACTAAAATACTTATAATTTAATTCTGTTAGTAAATTCGGTGTGCCATTTGTTAATGCATGTTTTAATTATTTTACAAGTGTTAATACATATATTCTATAATTTACAAATGTTCATACATGAATTTATAAATTTACAAATGTCTAATTACTTATATTTTCAAACTAAATATATATATATATATATATATTATCTTAAAGAAAAAGAATATTATCCCTTTATTTATTCAAAATTTAAACTTAAGTTATCATACTTATTATATTTATCTTATTAATTTCAAAAGATATGTGTATATATATTTTTAAAGCTTTTATCCATTCTTGTTTTATATTAGTATTCATACATTTTATTTATTATTTATACTTATATCAATATTAAAGAAAATGATTTTAAAACTAATTATACTTTAATAAATAAACATATATATGTATATTATAAAATATAGAATTTAGCTTTAAACAACTTTTGAAAATTATTTATATCAAATTCAAAATATATATTACATATGTACATTATAACAAATTTTTATTAATCTAAAATATAGTGTTTTCAAATCCGATAAATTTTTAAAATATTTATTTTTGGATTTTCAAATTTAAATTCTATTTACAATCTATTTACATACATACATATATATATATATATATATATATATATACACAACATACATTTTATTTATCTTTGGAAAAATTCAAATTAATTCATAAATAAACCCAAAAATTTAAATTAATTACTAAATTTAATTTGGCTCAAAAACGGGGTCATTACAATATCAAACTTACGTTATACATTCTAGTTATGGTAAACTTTATAGAAAAATAAATATATAAACCCTATCATTTTAAATTAAAGATAAAATATCCAAAATGTATAAAATGTGTAAATATATATATACATATATGATAATTAAGAATATGCAAGCTTAGGATGTGGGTAAAAAATATAAGTATATATATATATATATATATATATATATATATATATGCATGTAATATGAAGCAAAATATAGGAAAGTTGTATAAGTGTGAATATGTATATATATAATATTAAAGATGTACCTAAGCAATGTAAATGATGGCAAAACATATTATAACATGAGAACATATGTATATGATGAAAAGTACATATATAAGAATATATATATATATATGTGGAGTATTCATGTAGGTACATAAGGATATATATATATATATATATATATATATATATATGAATGTCATGTAAACACACAAGGGGACAACCTTATTAAATGCATATCGTCTCAACATACATTATATCAAATCTACCTTTTCAAATTATCAAATCCCTCTTTCAAATTTCAAATCAAGTCATAAAAACCTCAGATCAAAGTAAATACAAAAAAAATGATAAAGATGAATTTACTGTACCTAATAGAAGGCTACAGCATATTCTCCTCCATTATAAATACCTCTACTTTGCTTCATAATTTTATCCATTCAACATTAGATAAAGATAAAAAGAAAAAAAATACTATTTCTTTTAAAAATTAGGTAAGATCGAGCAAGCAAACATTTCAATAAAAAAAGGAGAAAACCAATTCTAACTGGAAGAAGACTTAAGCAAAACTGCAGTTCAACACAGTTTTCAAGCGGCGTCCATCACCACTGTAAGACGAGTAAAATACCTCATTTTTATCGCTAGTTTTCCATGTATTCACATATAACTATAATTCTAAGGACGGGTTTTGGTCTCTGATAGGTATACATGTTCTTATGATGTGTAATGTTTGTAATGAGTGTCGGATCTAGCCGTTCAACCTGGGAAGAAATGTCATACCCTTTGTTCTTTGTTCTATTTTAATAAGAATAGTTAAGTTGAACTTCAAAAATCATTTCCTCTTCATCTAAATACTTTTAGGTTGTGATGATTGAAGAAAATATGTTGGTAAGCGTGTATATTTATTTCAAAAATAATTTCATGGAAAACGAGTAAGCAATGTCTTTGGAAAAAAAGAATTACAGTGAAAGGTAAAATATTTGTAGAAATCAATCATGTGTATTTCTACCTATATGACTAGAATCTATGTTAGGAATGATGAATTTTAGTGGTCTCGCTTTGATTTTTAGTGGTGTGGTTGATGGGGAAGTAAGAGATGAACGGAATTTGGACATGGGTGTTTTCTGGCAAATGTGTGGGTTTTAGGCTTCGGGATCTTGGTCGAAGGAGGCTGAGGAAACGGCGGTCTCGGGAAAAATGATGGCGAAGTTAGTCGAGCGTCGTGGTGGCGCATCAGAGGAGATTCAGGGTCTTAGGCTCGTGCGCGGTCGAGGGGGTTGTTGTTTGATTGCGGTGTTGTGGTTCCATCGTGGTGTCTCGGTGGAAGGGGAAAAGGTAGGGGAAGTTAGGCATAGCTACAGGTGGAATGACCAGGGCTTTGGCGGCCGGTGATGATGGTACGAGGTAAGGATTAGGGGTTGGGTTCTCTCCCTATTGGTGGCATTTGTGTTCATTTTGGATTCGAGTGGTTTCCAAGAATTTTGGGTGGCCGAGAAGAGAAAGGGTGGCGAAGGTGACTTGGTGGAGGTGTAGGCGGTGGTAGGCGAGGGTCGACGTGCCTCCGGTCGCGTGTGCACATGCACACAGTAGTGGAGAGTATCAGAGAGTAGCAAGCGAAGTAAGGTTAGGCGAAGATAAAGAAATGTAGTAAGGGAAGGAAAAGAAAGGGGAGGGAGTAATTTGGGTTCAGGTTTTGGGCTTTGGGCCTTTTGTCTTTAAAAAAATATAAAAAGACAACAAATATTTTAAGTATTTTCCCAAAACCAAACGTCTTTTAGCTATCTACTTTTTAACTTTAAATTCTTGGCTTTATAAAATGTCATAACCGAGTTGCCTTGACCCATTAGACACTTGCTAATACACTTATTGAATAATAAGTTGAAATATAATTAGTTAGTGGTTAATGGAAGTAAAGTGATCTAAAATTTTAAATTAGGTCGACTTTGGGTCTTATATAGGTTAAACCATTGATGAATTTATAGAATTTATTAAAAATAAAATTTAATAGTGGTAAATAAATTTTGATAATAATTAAATAGGATCTGAAAATAAATAATTTTGTTTAAATTAAATAGAAGATTTTGTGTCTAGTTAAGATAGACTTTAAATGGTTTAAATTGGTCAAGTACTTTAGATTGCCTCGTTTCGCTAGTGTGTTATTTCCAGTTATTCTGTGATATGAAATAACCTGAATTGAATGGTTAATATAAACATGAGACGTTTATTTGAAATAGATATTCGTGATGGAATTTCTATGTGAATATGACATTCTGAAATTGAATTGTTTGGTTAAAAACAACTTGGCTAAAAGATGGCGTTTGGATTCGAGGAGACCAGGATCGGATATCAACGATATCTAGAACTACTTTGATTTAATAAGCACTATAATCCTTTACGGATTTGATTATAGAATCTTATAGATTGGAATTGAATAAATTAGGCAAATCTGATTATTTTAAATAAATAACTACACTTGGACTTAAGTGTAGTATCAACTGCATTTTTGGGAAAGTGTTTAGGTTAAAATCAGATAAAGCTCGTCGAGTTGTACGAACTACCTTGGTTTTAATGGAGTTTTATAACCTAAGTATTTCAACTTGAGTTGGTTTACCCATGCTGGTTTCCAGCCTGACTCGGGTGTTACTTTATTGTAATGCTCCGGTCAGACCGAGTATTACAGATTTTTGGGGTAGAACGTTCTGGAGCCAAGGAAGAGAGCTGGATGGCAGAGACGTATCGGTTAGATTCCGCTATGTACTGAGGGCTGTATAGGCAGTAGTTGGGGACAAGATATTATAACTGTCCAGATTTATTCATTGATAAATGTTCTCTGATGTCTTGCATGTATATTGATAGTAACTTCTTTTCTTTGTATAAATGTTGTTATTTCATATTATATTTTATTCTGCTACGATTTTGAGATTCTGTGCTGTTGTTTCTGTTTTCTTCTTCTATCTTTTTCTTCGTAACCCTAACAGTCTGGGATTTCCGACACTTGATTTCTAGGCAATCTATACAGTGAACGTATTAGTGTCGAATTTTTGAGGTCGAAAATCTTTGGGCCACTACACTTGATATCAAAGCTGAAGGTTAAGCGAGAACCTAGGCTTTAGTGGGGATTACTCATTAGAGATAGGGTCAGTAGTACCCTAGAATGAGTTGAGTGTATTATATGAGGGCGTGCTTGTTACTTTTTATATAATGATTTTAAAAACTATTTTAAAAATGATTATATAAGCTTATATTTTGATATATAAAGCAATAATTTTTTTAAATTATTAGAGTATATTAAGGAAATTGGTTATTGTTATTAAAATTAAACGAGACTTAAGTAAAACACATATATAACCAAATAGAAACTTGGGTACGAATGAATTGTACAAATGAGTTAAGTTAAAAAAGTATTCAAAAACCTGAACTTAAAACCCGGAAAAAAAATTCATTTCAAAGTTTTTGAAATAAGTTACCCTGATTATGTTTTTCCAATAAATTATAATGGAATATATGGTGTGTTTGATTTCTATATAGGACAATTATCATAAAATTGGGTATTATGTCTTAATAAAGGATATTTATTGTAGAATAAACAATGATAAAACATAGTGAAATGTTTTAAGGAAGTAAAAATTTACATAAGTTATAAATTAAAATGGATTTAAATTGTGAAGTTTTAAATCTAAGCCTAGAGGGAAATTTGAAATTGTTTTAAAATGTTAAAGGAAATAATAAATAATATTATTTCGAATATTTTTGAACATAGGAATCCTGTTTTAAAACAAGAGTTGTTTTGAAAATTTCAAAGGAAATTGTTTTGAATTAAAAATGAGGAATGGTTTAAAATTGAAAGCATGACTTAGTGTACTAATGGGATAAATATGTGTATGTGAATATATATGATTTCGAAGTTGATATGAAATAAATACTAAGTGTTGAATTTGAAATCCCCCTGAGAGTGAGATTTATAGCCCAAAGGGAAATATGTTTTCGGGACTTATAAGTGCAATGGGATATTGATAAGAAATTTAAATTTGGAAGGGAAAATTTAAATCGAGTTAAATGGATTGAACGGATGGGAAATTTAACTTAGGGGAAGTTAAATAAGTTTTGAATGTACAATCTGAATTGGAAGTTTCAAGGTGAAATTTAGATTTAACTTAGGGAAGTTAAATGGATTAAATTGGAAAGAAAATTATGGATTTGATAAGAGGTTGTGTATGAATGATTTCAAAACAGCTTTTGAAATTAAAACGGGTTTTGAATTCTGGAAACCGAAAATGAATGCTATCGATGGCTTTTTAGAAAATTTGGATGCTATTGACTGATGTTTAGGTACTTTGGGTGTTTATTTACTTTGACATCGCCTGCTATCATTTTGGTTGTTATAGACGGTATATATAAAACTGCAAATTTGATTATTTTGAATAAATTAATAAGCAGACGGATTCCTAAAATTGAATTGAAGTAAAACTGTACCATGAAATTTATTTAAATGATTTTGATTCTTTGAAATAAATTTGAATTTATAGAATGGGATCGCTTCAAACTTAAGATTGAAATGTTAAATATGGATTTATCAACCGGAATTGTTTAAAGGGATTAGGTTTAAAAATTTGAAGTATAACTGGGAAATCAATTGAATTCTAAGAATTGATTTGTTTAAAAAGATTTGAACTTTCACTCGAACATCATATAAGTTTAAGTAGAAGTAATTTAGTTTAGGAATTGGGCTCAGGATTAAAATTATTTTAAAGACTTGGGATGTTAAATTTAATATTAAAGATTAATTTGATTTAAAAGATTAAATCAACATTTTGAAAATCGAACTCGAATTCATATAAATCAAGATGTTTAGGAATTGAGAATGGAATTGAAATTAATTCAAACTGAAATTGAATGGGATTAAAATTAACTCAGACTAGGATTGGATTAGATTAAATGGGAATTTTAACCGAAGTTAATTCGAATGGGAGTCTGGATTGAATCAATTTAGACGGAAGTGGAAATTGAAATTGATTCGAAATGGAGATATGAAACTGGATCAGTTTGACTCTGAAACTATTTTCAAATAAACTGTTTCAATATAAACTGTCTTAAATCTATTTTTCCAAGCTATTACTATACAAACTATTCTTTTTAAGGCCCAAATGATCTTATATTAACTATTTAACCATTTTACAACTATTTTATAACTATCTAACTATTTTACAACCATTTAACTATTTTACAACCATTTAACTATTTTATAACTATCTAACTATTTTCTAAATTCAAACTGGTCAGAGTGGAAATTGTTTAAATTTAAATCATAGATTTAAATACGAATTGAGATAAAAATTTGAAGTTATAACCCAAATGGAAATTGAAGCAATTGTGAAGTGAAAGCAAAATCGGATATTGAAGCAAAAATGATTTTGAAGTGAAAGAGTATATTTTGAGAAATATATGATGATTAAAAATGAACGTTGGATAGCACAATAACTGAAAATTTACTATGTTAAGAGTAAGAAATGTGGAAAATAGCTTTGTAAACGAAATCAAAATTGAAGATTTGATTTGGCATAAATGAAGTTATACATATTTGGTATATATTAAAAACTAGAAGAAGTGATCTTTGATAAATATTTGAAAGATAAAGTGGAATTTATATAAGTATGAAATAACCAGAAAATTTTTCAAGTTGAAAGAGTAATCTTGTATATATATATGTAAGAATGATTTTATGAGAATGGAACTGAAAGAGGTTTATGGAACCCATTGATTTTGAAAAGGCTTTTGGTTTTAGAAAAAAGAAAACTTTGGCAATTTGGAAAGCCAAGTTGAGAATTATCAATTTTAAGATATTAATGTTGCGTAAATGGGATTTATATGTGATTCATATAAAGAGTATGATTTGAAAGATACTATATGCGTATAGCATAAAATGTTTTAAGAATGCTATGAAGAAAAAGGTGCTCCCATTTAGAGTTGAAACTTATAGTAGGAGATCCATTGGGTGGTTCTGCCTTAAGCCCAAAGAGGGGTTCTAAATTTTGATCCTAGAGGACGTCCAAACTAAATTGTAGTTCATGTAGATTGTGATTGGGGTAGCGAAAGTCAAGGGCGCTGATGCCTATAGAGACATTGGGGTTATGTTGTGACTGTGGTGTAACTCTGGTGTAACTGCGATCTACTGCGTTTCCATAGCGTAAGTCGAGGGAAAGTGATTGCCTAAATTCTACGTTTGATTTTGCTGGGAGAGCGATGTAACATCGGTAGATTGTGATCTATGTGGTCCATAACGAAAGTCGTGTGGTGGTGAGTGCCTACAGGCTACATTGGGACACAACTGATGTAATCTTTGGTCTATGTGGTAAAGTTTCATTTGGCAGCGAAATTCGAGGGCGTTGATGCCCTACAGTTACATGGTTTTTGCCATGATGGCAACGTAACCCTGGGTGTAGCTGCGATTTATGGCAGTTCCATGGTGAAATCGAGGGGGTGCAGATGCCTACAGTTTTCTGTAGATTTCGCTGGGATGGCGACGAAGTCATCGTGCTAACTGCGACCCATGGAGGGGTTGATGATTTCCAGAGCATTCTCACAAAAGTTTTTTTAAAAGTATTTTCACGGGGTGTTGAAAACGGGTCTACTAAGTACTTATATATTTTCAGTCTTATGCCTGATCAACGTGTGAACTGAATTTCTGTGAGAACGAGGATGGACTTGTTTGGACATCGAGTTATGAAATGTATTTTTATATAAAGCTTGTTTGGTAATATTATCTAGTTTTTAAAAGTGTTTTAAGATTTTAAAATAAAAGGAGTAAGGAAGTTCAAATGTTTTAAAGAATGATTTAGTAATAAACATTAAAATAAAAATGTTCAAGGAATAATTTAACTAAAATAAACATTAAATTAAATTTTTGCTTCGTTCCTTTTCGAGGACGAAAAGTTCTAAGAGAGGAGGAATGTGAAGACCCGGGTTTTCTAACTTTTGATAATTGGGTAATTAACTAATTTAAACCGTTGAAATATTTATTTTTATTAGTCGGATAAATAAATTTCTGATAGTTAAAATATTTGGATACATATCAAATTGACTTGACTATATTCAAACTTAAGTTATACCATATTAGCTATGATAAACTTTATAGAAAAATATATATATATATATATAAACCCCGTCATTTTAAATTAAAGGTAAAATAACCAAAAATGTATAAAACGTGTAAATATATATATATACACATATGATAACTAAGAATATGCAGGCTTAGGATGTGGGTAAAAAAATATAAGTATATTAATATATATATATATATATATATATATATATATATATATGTATGTATGTATGTATGTATGTATGTAATATGAAGCGAAATATAGGAAAGTTGTATAAATGTGAATATGTGTGTGTGTATAATATCAAAGATATACCTAAGCAATGTATATGATGGCAAAACATATTTATAACATGAGAACATACGTATATGATGACAAATACATATATAAGAATATATACATATGTGGAGTTGCATGTAGGTACATAAGGATATATATTTATATATCTATATAAATGAATGTCATGTAAACACACAAGGGAACAACCTTATTAAATGCATATCCTCTCATTATACATTATATCAAATCTACTTTTTTAAACTATCAAAACCCTCTTTTAAATTTTCAAATCAAGTCATAAAAACCTCAGATCAAAGTAAATACAAAAAAAAAAAAAAGAGAAAAGATAAAGATGAATTTACTATAACTGATAGGAGGCTACAGCATATTCTCCTCCATTATAAATACCTCTACTTTGCTTCACATTTTTATCCATTCAAAACAAGCTAAAGATAAACAGAAAATACTGATTTTTTTTCAAACTTAGGTAAGATCGAGCAAGCAAACATTTCAGAAAAAAAGAGGGGATAACCAATTCTAACTAGAAGAAGACTTAAGCAAAACTGTAGTTCAACACAGTTTTCAAGCGGCGTCCATCACCACTGTAAAGGTGAGTAAAACACCTCATTTTTTTCATTGCTGGTTTTCCATGTATTCACATCTAACGATAATTCTAAGGACGAGTTTTGGTCTTTGATAGGTATACATGTTCTTATGATGTGTAGTGTTTGTAATGAGAGTCAGATCTAGCTGTTTAACTTGGGAAGAAATGTCATTCCCTCTGTTCTTTGTTCTGTTTTAATAAAAACAGTTTAGTTGAACTTTAAAAATCATTTCCTCTTCATCTAAATATTTTTAGGTTGTGACGATTGAAGAAAATATATTGGTAAGTGAGTATACTTATTTTTAAAAATAATTTCATGGAAAAATGAGTAAGCAATGTCTCTGGAAAAAAAGAATTACAGTGAAAGGTAAAATATTTCCAGAAATCAATCATGTTAATTCATGTTTCTACCTACATGACTAGAATCTATGTTAGGAATGATGAATTTTAGTGGCCTCGCTTTGATTTTTAATGGTGTGGTTGATAGGGTAGTGAGAGATGAACGGAATTTGGACATGGGATGTTTTCTAGCGAACGTGTGGGTTTTAGGCTTCGGGATATTAGTCGAAGGAGGCTAAGAAAATGGGGTCTATGGAAAAATGATGGAGAAGTTAGCTGAGTGTCGTTGTGGCGTGTCGGAGGAGATTTAGGGTTTTAGGTTCATGCGTGGTCGAGGGGGGTTGTTGTTCGATTACGGTGTTGTGGTTCCATCGAGGTGTCTTGATGGAAGGAGAAAAGGTAAGGGGAAGTTAGGCGCAGCTACAGGTGGAACGACCAGGGCTGTGGCAGCCGGTGACGATGGTACGAGGTGGGGATTAGAAGTTGGGCTCTTTCCCTGGTAGTGGCATTTGTGTTCGTTTTGGATTCGAGTGGTTTCCTAGAATTTTGGGTGGCCGAGAAGAGCGAGGGCGGCCAAGGTGACTTGGTGGAGGTGTTGGCAGGGGTCGGCATGCCTCTGGTCGCGTGTACACGTGCACATAGTAGTGGGGAGTATCAGAGAGTAGCAAGCAAAGTAAGGTTAGGGGAAGATAAAGAAATAGAGTAATGGAAGGAAGAGAAAGGGGAGGGAGTAATCTGGGTTCAAGTTTTGGGCTTTGGGCCTTTTGTTTTAAAAAAATATAAAAAGATAACAAATGTTTTAAGTATTTTTCTAAAACCAAATGTCTTTTAGCTATCTACTTTTTAACTTACATTCCTGATTTTATAAAATGTCATAACCGAGTTGCCTTGACCCATTAGACACTTGGTAATACACTTACTTAATAATAAGTTGAAATATAATTAGTTGTGGTTAATGGAATTAAAGTGATCTAAAATTTTAAATTAATTTGACTTTGGATCTTATATATATTAAACCACTGATAAATTTATGGAATTTATTAAAAATAAAATTTAGTAGTGGTAAATAAATTTTAATAATAATTAAACAGGATCTGAAAATAATTAATTTTGTTTAAATTAAATAGAAGATTGCGTGTCTAGTTAAGACAGATTCTAAATGGTTTAAAATGGTTAAGTACTTTGGATTGCCTTGTTTCTCTAATGTGTTATTTCCAATTATTCTGTGATATGAAACAACCAGAATTGAACGGTTAATATAAACATGAGACGTTTATTTGAAATAGATATTTATGATGGAATTTGCATATGAATATGACATTCTGAAATTGAATTGTTTGGTTAAAAACAACATGGCTAAAAGATGGCATTTGGATTCGAAGAGACCAGGATCGGATATTAGCGATATCCGAAACCACTTCGATTTAATAAGGACTATAATCCTTTATGGATTTGATTATAGAATCTTATAGATTGGAATTGAATAAATTAGGCAAATCTGATTATTTTAAATAAGTAACTACACTTGGACGTTAGTGTAGTATCAAATGGATTTCTACGAAAGTGTTTAGGTTGAAATCAGATAAAGCTCATCGAGTTGTACGAGCTACCTTGGTTTCAATGGAATTTTATAACCTAAGTATTTCAACTTGATTTGGTTTACTCATGCTGGTTTCCAACCTGACTTGGGTGTACTTTATTGTAATGCTTAGGTCTGACCGAGTATTACAGATTTTTAGGTTAGGGCGTTCTAGAGTCTAGGAAGCAAGCTGGATGGCAGAGACGTATGGTTAGATTCAATTGTGTACCGAGGGATGTATAGATAGTAGTTGGGGACAAGTTCTTATAACTGTCCAGATTTATTCATTGATAAATGTGCTTTGATATCTTGTACGTATATTGACACTTACAGCTTTTCTTTGTATAAATGTTGTTATTTCATATTATATTTTGTTCCGCCGCGATTGTGAGATTCAGTGACTGTTTCTGTTTTCTTCTTCTAGCTTTCTCTTCTTAACCCTAACAATCAGGGATTTCCGGCACTTGATTTTCCAACACTGTATACAGCGAACGTAGTAGTGTCAAATTTCGAGGGTCGAAAATCTTTGGGTCGTTACACATATTCACTTTAAAAATCGAGAATTTTGAATATAAACTCATCCATTGTACTTGGTTTGGAATTTGGAAGAAAATAGTTTAAATATTTATAAATAATTAATAAGGATTTAAAATAGATTAAATAGCTTTAAAATAGATTAGTAGATTTAAAATAAATTCAAATAGTTTAATTAGTTTAAAATAAATTAAATCGGTTTAAAATAGATAAAATAATTCATATAGTTTATATTAGTTAAATAGTTTAATAAATTTGAAAATCTTAAAAAAATTAGAAATATTAAAATAATATATTTTTAAAATAGTTTATATTAAAATATGAGTTTGAAATTAATATCAAATTAAAATATTCATTTCATTTCAACATATTTAGACCATTTCAAATTTCCAAATCGACAAACCAAATTTCAATAAACTATCGAATTTCAAATCATTTCAATCCATGTTCAAAATATCAATACGGATTACTCCAATTTCAAAATATTTAAAAATTATTTTCAAACAAATTCAATAACTCAATTTCGATAGAATTTCATTTACGAAAAAGTTTAATTTTAAACTTACAATTTAATTTCTTAAAGAAATTCCCTTTTTAAACCAATTCGCATTTCAGCACAGAACTTGATTTTCCAATAATACTTCAATTTATATAAATCAAATTTTATTTCAAAACATCTATTGATTAAATTCAAAAATTTAAGGATTTTAAAACCATTTAATTTAACCAGTCCGGTGTCCGTATATAATTTTCTACCCTAGGCTCAAGTGATACGGATATTTATCATTTCAATCCACAATTTAAACATTTTACGGTTGTATATCATTTCAAACCGCAATTCCAAAATATATAAAAATCCATAACAAACTTGTAGTTTATAATGGTATAAAATACAACATCCATTCAACCAATATCAACAACCCACGTCCATCACAATCATCATCCAAAACAATCAATAAATATCAATATAGAACTGATAACGGATAACAGATATTTACTAGCAGTTTATATTCAATAATAAATTAAATACGATTTAATTCAAATAAATCCAAATTAACTGAGATTATGATCAAAATATACCAAACAGCCATAAATAAATTTTCAATCACATCATTAATTTAATTTAACAAACATGAGAAATTTTAGAAGTTGTGAGTGGGTTAAAACACTCACCTTCGAATTTAAATCCAATTTAAACCCCAAATTCAAACAGTCTCGGAATTCGTCCAAACCAGTGTCAAAATGTCCAAAATTTCGATACGATCCTAATGGATCAAACCGCGTGTAAATCTGAGCTCATATGCAAAAATTATATAAACATTCGATATATAAATTATAAAACAAATAAATATAACATTATTTCCCCCTTTCCACATCAGCTAGATGCACGAACCCTAGCTCGTTCTAAGAAACTCGATCGCGATCGAGTACCTAAAGTTGACACCCAAAATTCGTTGCCCCAGCTCCATCACGTCGATCGGAGACCGCCACCACCTTGCTCTATCTCAGGCACACTGACCGGTCCCCCTTTTTCCTGCTGCGACGCCACCCAAGCTAGCCTAGCCGAGCCTCAAATGGAACCTTTCCACAACCAATCATGGAAATTCTAGTGATCCTTGACATGAAGTGACCATACCGATCGAACCTGCTAGTCACCCTCAATGTCCCCATGCCTTCCGATCGAGCCAGCGTTGAAGATCCGCCGTTAATGGAGAAGCCTTACAATGAACGACCGAAACTTAATCATCCAATTTTGGTCACACAGGAAACCAAATCGAAAAACAGATAGTGGATTTGACTTGCGCTTGTTGAGAGCTTCGAATTGATATAAAATTTTCTATAGTTTGAGGAGTTTGATTTTTTTTTTTTGGATTTGCATTTGATTTGGAGTTGCGATTGGGAATTAGGGTTTGTCTGCCACTGGAATGAGGAGGAGCAAATAGAATTATACATACAGACAAATGAGAATAAAGAGTGGCTAGGGTTTATAACGAGGCATTTATAGTTAGGTCAGAAACAGAAAGAATGGACCAGATTGATTGAACGATACACGACCCGAAAAGCCTATTTCGACTCCGGAACGAAAATGGGTCAACCCATATATCAAAATAGATGTTTTTAAATATTTTAAACTCAATGGAACAAGTTTCAAGTCCTAATTCCGTCGTAGAATAAGCTATGCTCAAATCAGCTTATTTCAAATTGATTTCAATTGATTTTAATTAAATTGATTTCTAAGCGTTTTGAGTCTGTACGATCAAACGACAAGTCTGATCGCTACGAAGCTTGAATTCCTACAATAATTCACTATTACGAATCTGATGAAACTGGTTTCTTCGAAATCCAAGTTAGTGGACAAAATGGTATTTTCACACTAATTAAATAAATTAATATTAAATTAATTAATTCACCTTTGTATTCAATATTTCATTATTTACAATTTCTATCACTTAGGATTTCCAGAAAGTTTATAATCCTTTATAACAAGTTCCTGTGTCAATTTGATATTGAATATTCCACTGACTATAAGGTCAAATCTCAATTTCAATAAATCCAATTAATTATAGTTAATTCAAATAAATTGTTTTATTTGGTTTCAATCTTTATACTCAAATCAATTATTACTCAAATAATCATAGTTAATATTGTTCTATCTTTCATTACCTTAATATACTCCAATTTCCATCTTGATTTGTATTAACTACTATATTTCCATTTATACTAAATTTTGTCAATTTTCCACATTTACTAAAATTTAAAACCCCAATTAATTTATTCATCTTGATTTCACTATTTTATTAAATCAATTATTACGTTATGAATATAATTTACATTTTTATTCACTTTATTATGTTCACAAATTTCCATTATTGTCTTAACTCACATAAATTTAATACATAACTACATTTAATTTCAATTTACATCCAATTAAGTTTAATAGATTAATCAAACATGTAATATATAATTGTTACCATTAACCTTAATCACACTTGCAAGGGTTCCTTAGTTTCAACCAAATATTTTAATTACTTACATCATATTGACTGCATTCAATTATCATGAAATTTGTATTCTTTCATTGGTTGGTTCAATATTTACATTTTTTTCTTACATTTACATTTATAACCAAATATAACACTTACATTACTTCAATTAATTGAACTTCCTTTCAAACTGTTATCATTAACTTTAATTATCATTTGTTACTTCATTCTAGTATTCATTTCATTATTAAATTAAAAATTATTATTTCTTCCAAATTTAATTACCAAAATTTTATTGAATTAACAATTTAAATCATCGAAAATTTACGGGTCGTTACACTCTCCCCCACTCAAAACTTTTCGTCCCTAAAAAGGAAAAAGAAGGAGTTAAGTAATCAATATATCTTATTCAAAATATTAAATTCACAAACAATAAATTTACAAAATAAAAATAATTTTAACAAAAATATAAATTTATAAACAATTAAATCTTTTTTTCAAGTTAACAAAAGTTTGGAAACATTTCAGAAAAATTTCTAAGTCCAAAATTCATGAAAAATTTCGGTAGAGTCTCCTTTGTACGGAGAGGTCTGGAAGAAATTATCATACAAATAAAACAATATATAACATATATTTTTCAAAATAATATATCCCAACAGCGGGAAAACAATATAATATCGCTAAAAAATCGTAATCCAAAAACGTACCTATTTGTCAGGCAAATAACGTCTATTTTTATGAAACCAAAAGCAGTAGCAGTTGCTTCTATAACCTGTATTTCACTTACTAAAAAGAGTTAATAATTATATAAAATGAAATATTTAAGGTTGTTTCAATTTATAACCAACAAATCAACATAACATAAAATAATCACTCGCAAACAAGCATACAATCATCACAAAGAATCATAGAAATTAACCTTTCATTCTTAGAAATCAACAAATAGTTTGTTTGGATTCATTTTCCAAACAGTCTACAAACCAAACAAACAACAACTTCAAGCAATAAATCAAGTTCATTCTTTTTAATTCCATTTCTCAATGATCATTTATTTAGTTTACATTTATTCCTTATAAAATTCAATTTCCATTCATTCATTTATTACTTAATTTCATTTATTTACATTCATTTATTTATAGTATTCATGTTCAATTCAATTACTTAGCATATCAAGTCGTTAACTTAAGTTTATAATCATCTACTTATAATACCTACATTCTATCACATTTTTATTATAGTAACATTTCAATTATAACTTAAGTTTATAACAACTATAACATCAAATTCTTTTTATAAAAGGTAATTCATTGAACCATTCCCTTACATAAGTTCTACTTGTAAAATTTTCTATTACATATTCTTTGAACATTTCCACTTTTATAATTGGTAAGTTATATATATGTGTGTGTGTGTGTGTGTGTGTGTGTGTGTGTCTTTAATAATGCAATTGAAAATTACACAAGTTTGACCTACTTATTCTAATTAATTTAAGGTTCAATGGTCATCATTTCTTATTTTCATTTAGGAGTTCCAATTATTAAATAGTTAAAATTTTATTCCATTACAATAAGCAATTTAAGAACTAAATGATGGGTTCCATTTCATTTTAAAATAATAATATATATAATCATATTTAAAAATTAAAATTAAGATTTATTTATAAAACAATTTTGTAGTTGCTACTACAACAGTCTTTCCACTTTGAAGCTCGAAAATAAACGTCGATGATGCGTGTACTTATCACTAAAATTATTTTCCAACGACAGAGAGGGAAGTATAGAACTTATTTCTTTCCAAAACTTCTTTTAAAGCAATTCTTTCATATCATATTAAAATATTTACATTAGAAAATACTTTTAAAATATTTCTGTTATATTCCAAAATCACTCGAGAGAAATTTTCAAAACCCCGGAACTTAAATTCTAGATTTTCAATTTTCATTTATTTTATTTTCAAATCTTATTTCCAACCACTATTTATAAATTTCACTATCTAACAACCAATATATTACAAACAAATATATCATTTATAAAATTTATTATTTTATATACAAAATATAATAGGCAAAATCATTTCATTTACCTATATTTCAAAACAATATTATATCAATCTGTCCTATTAATGAAGTGACCCACTTTTCTTCACCCATATTTTAATCACTTTTAGTTGAGTTTTTTTTAAACAAGGGACCACCTCTTTTAATTGATTTCCCAAGATCCAGAATTTACTAATATAAAAATATCAGTATATAAACTAAGTCATATTATTTATATATGTGAAGATATATAAATGTTTCTTTGCCTATCGGAGTGTTAAAGTAGCAAGGAAATTTAATCACACAATATTTCCCATAATTGAGAGGTTTTGTGTCACATAGCTATTTCTACACTTTAAGCTTTTTATTGACTCAAGATTGACTAATACATGATTCAACTGTTACCATTTATTATTTCTTGTTTTATTTCCCAGATTAATTAATTAATTCATGGATTTATAACCCATGTATTTGATCTTTGGGATTTAGGAATTCATACATGTTGTTTTAGAATGATAAAATATATTAAAGCAACTCATACATGTCAGTCTAGCCCAGATTCTGAATTCAAACACAAACAATTCATGTCAAGCAAAATGCACATATCTTGGTTCATAGGGAATGTAATGATCATGTGAGTAATAGGGTTGTAAACTAATTTAAAGGTCATGTAGATGAAAACATACAAATGAACAAAGTGCAACCCAGACCAACATACCAAATGAAGACTGGGCATGTATATGAAGGCAGTAATTACAACTTATTTAAGTGAATGGCAACTATACACATGAATGGTTAAGAAAGGTACCAGCTCAACATGCTATGCACAAGGACCAAGGTCAGAGGTGACATCAATGTATTCATATAGTCAGGCAATGTCAAAAATCAGAACAATGTAAAACTTCCAGATGAACACATAATGAAGACAAGCTACTGAACTCCAAACAAAGAGCAGGTGACAGTGATCAATGTGCTGTGGAGTAATGGATATGGTCAATACAAAAACAAGACTACATGATACTATGAACTACAACAGACTCATCTAAAACCAAATGCAACCAGACTTCAAATCAAGCATGTAGACAACAGGGTTTTGTTCAATATGGTTACAGCAAAAACTACAAGTACAAAGCATGTACATCAACTCACTACAGAATGCAAAACAAGCTTCAACCAGAACATCAGATGTCCAGATACAATCAAAGGCTATGACTTCTAGCTTTTGCATGTACTTATATCAATTACAAGACATGTTTAAGCCTTACTGGTTAGCCAAGTTCATGTTCCACCCATCTACTTTACACTTTGGCACATATTCATTCAAAAGCAATTTTAACTTTATAACTGAAGTATGACAAACATGCCGAGGAGAATATATCCACATATCAGATTATATGGCATATTCTCCTTCATCATAATCCACCCATTAATTCCAGAACCTGTACTTAAAGCAACAACCCACTAGCACATATAATACTTAAGTTTTTTTCTTCATTTACATGTTCTTTTCAAGAAAACTAAGCAAGTATCAATCTTGGAAATACACAAGACATAAAAGAGTTTGCCTAGATTATTTATTACAATTAAACTGCTACTTCTCTAAAGCATTTTAAAACCAACAAGATCTTCAAACATCCATTCAAGCAAGCTACTCAAGCATCTTTCCCTGCAGCAACACTTTGAACTGCCTCAATGAAAATGAGACATCCCAAAGATTGCAAAGGCAACAAACAGGATTAGAAAATATATTCTAGTGTGAGTGAAATCATAGATTATAAAAAGATCTTGTATTTACTAAATACTGTGCAGAGAATTCATATATTTGATGCTTATTCAAGTTTACACTAAAATCTGAGTACGTTTATATATGTATAAGCTCTTTTTAACATGCATGCACCTAAGCATTCATTCATCAACACCATTCAGTTATACATACATATACTCCTATGGATTAACTCCCTTAATTCCAAGACTTAATTCTTCAATCCCCATTTATCATTTTAATTGGTCTTAACTCTTGCCATTGAAGACCATGTGTGCATTGCAAAGGGGGCTCAATTCTGTTAACCCTTTACACAGAGGCCTTCAGGACTTAAACAAGCCATGCACATACCCATCATTCACCTGATGATGAATTGATCAAGGCACTGCTCCTAAATTAGCTTTATAATCTAGAGACCATTCTCATTTTCTTTTAGGAGAATTTTATTAATTCTTGAAATGCTTTATATTCTTTTCTTCCTTTCATAAATCAAAGAGTATTTAAACTCACTCAGGGATTTCATCCGGACATACAAAGCATTCATGCAAAACACCATATCCCCTTTTTAAGGTCATTTTTATTCAATCATATTTTCTAAAACTTTCATATATATTTATTTCCAGAAATATTCCCATTTCTTACATAAATCTGGTGAAAGCACATAAGACATTACATTCATTTTACTGTGAACATAGGGTATGCTTTTTTGAGAAAAACCCATAAAAACATATTAGCTTGTGATTTGAACAAATCAGCACATATATATAATATTGCATTGTTCATATCATTTTTAAAATGAACTAGACATAAGCATGAATCCCCTTATTCACACTGCTTACTTCATTCTTCATTAATACCCTATTTCTCAGTAAAAATATTTAACTCATCCCCATATAAAAACTGGATTATGAGTTACAGAATTCATTTCTGTGATCATGTTGTTTATCTTTTCAAAGCATTAATCTATAAAATCAAAATAGATCAAAACATCAACCAAAGACTCAGCCAAAATACCAACCGTAATCAACATTTATTTATTCAGAGAATAAAAATCAAACAAAAACATCATATGGTTTTATCAAAGTAATATGGCTGCCATTAACTTGGGTCCTAATGCCTTAAATCTCATAAGATGATTAATCACTCGCCTTCCTTCTTCTTTTCCCTGAGAATGCTTTAACTTGAAAACACTGTGAGTTTGTTTTTTTCTAAAAATATCTTTCTGTTTTCCCAGAATAAACTGCTGCTTATCCTTCCATTTTTTTTAAAAACATTTAGCTAGGATTTTAGTGGAGAGAAAAACCCATTTTGTCCCCACACAAATAAGAGAATTATGTATATGTATTTATGGCTAAATATGCCATTTTCTTTTTTATTCTATTTTGGGTATTACAGTTGCTTTTCTTCTTTTTTTGTGTACATGCCATTTGCATGTTTTACCTACACACTATTTTCATGTGACTTATCTACATTATGTATTTCCTTATGACAAATCTGAAATGGTCTCATATATGTCTTTTTATCAATTAATTCCTTACTAATATTTCAAACCATTTGTTTTCTTTTGGTTTTAAAAATGTATTTATACATATATAATACTAAACTGGTTTCATATATTTTAAATCATCATAAGAGTTTATTTTATCACTCTATACTCCTTTGGCTACTTATATACAATATGTGTGTGTGTGTGAGAGAGACATGTGAATAAAAAAAACTCATTCACAATTAGTTATTTTCTTCTCATTATTATTTACTAAAACAACTATCCTCTTTCTTATTTATTTCACTTATTCTTGACATTCATTTTCAAACTATTTTATCCTTTGAATATTTTCCATCAACTGATTTTCATTTTAAAATCATTTTCATCTCAATAATTTGGGTCTTCACATACTCTCCTCCTAAAAGGAATTGTGTCCCACAATTATTATTATTATTTTTTCCATACATTTCCATCCACTAGTATACAAAGCATAGTTTCATTTCATAAATTTCAGAAACTTATGCGTTCAAAATCAATCAAACACACATAAGTAATGTTTAAGTTTATCATAATTTTAGGCATACCTTTAAGCAGAAAATAGATTAGGATATTTATCCTTCATCCTATCTTCAGTTTCCCATGTACAATCATTCTCATCTAAACTCCACTGGATTTTAACCAATTTAATTATTTTATTTCTCAATTTCTTTTCTTCTCTAGCCATAATACCCACTGGTTCCCTCTTATAAACCAGATTTTCTTGAACTTCAACTTGTGTAGGGGATTCCAGAATGGTCTCTTTGTCATGCACCCATTTTCTTAATTGAGATACATGAAATACATCATGTATATTACTCAATTCCCTTGGCAATTTCAACTTATAAGCCAAAGTCCGACTCTTTGAATAATTTCATATGGCCCTATATATCTTGGTGATAATTTTCCTGCCTTGCCAAACATTAGTATTTTTCTC
Organism: Allium cepa; assembly: GCA_030765085.1. Taxonomy (NCBI): domain Eukaryota; kingdom Viridiplantae; phylum Streptophyta; class Magnoliopsida; order Asparagales; family Amaryllidaceae; genus Allium; species Allium cepa. Next base: position 407,275,740 of record CM060928.1, on the reverse strand, counting down.
ATTGGTGAAACTTTAAGAAATACATAATTCCCCACTTCAAATTCCACTGGCCTTCTCCCTTTATCTGCATAGGCTTTTTGTCTCTCTTGTGTTGTTCTCATTCTCTGCCTTACAAGTTCAATCCTCTCAAAGGTCTCTTTCACATGTTCTGGTCCAAGCAACACTCTTTCACCTGCCTCCATCCAGCATGCAGGAGATAGACAAGGCTTCCCATACAAAGCCTCAAATGGAGCCATACCTATAGTGGACCGAAAGCTATTGTTATAAGCAAATTCAGCTAAATAGAGATGATCTTCCCAGTTGCCTCCAAAATCAAGTATACATGCTCTAAGAAAATCCTCCAGAATCTTGTTAACAGTCTCAGTTTGCCCATCTGGTTGTGGGTGGTAAGCTATACTCAAGCTTAATTCTGTCCCCATAGCCTCTTGAAAGCTACTCCAGAACCTTGAGGTAAACAAGGTATCTCTATCACTAACTTGGGGATTCCATGTAATCTCACTATCTCCTTCACAAATAATTGAGCTAATTTGTGAGCATTTCTATTTGAATTCACTGGAATAAAGTGAGCTGTTTTTGTGAGCCTATCAACCACAACCCAAATACTATCATTGCCTCTTCTCGTTCTTGGCAAACCATCCGCAAAATCCATTGAAATGCTTTCCCATTTCCAGGTAGGCACTCCAGAGGTTGTAGTAGGCCTGAAGGTCTTTGATAATCTGCCTTGACTTGTTGACATATTAAACACTTTGCCACATATCTTGCCACTGCCCCTTTCATTCCTCGCTACCAATAGTTTCTTTTAAGATCATGGTACATTTTTGTACCACCTGGATGTATAGTGTACTTTGTCTTGTGATGCTCATCCATAACCTCTTGCTTCAGTTCTTCTACATTGGGCATGCAGAGTTTCCCTTTCTTTCTTAAGTTGCCTCTATCATCAACTTCATAGTTTTCCACTGATATGCCTTGTAATGTCATGTCCTTCTTTTCTTTCAAATTAGTGTCTTGATTCTGCATCTTTCCTATTTTATCAACCAGGGTTGATCTTAAGGAGATGAGACTTAATTTTCCATATTCAATCATGTCACTATGTACATTGTCCGATGCACCAATTTCTTCCTTCATTTCTACTTCACTAAGGATTGTTAAATCCTTGAATTCAGTCATCATTAGGCTTGCCAATCTTTCTTGATGTCTACTCAAAGCATCTGCTACCTTATTAGCTTTTCCAGGAGTATATAATATATCAAGATCATAGGCAGCTAAAAATTCTACCCACCTAGGTTGTCTCATATTCAAGTCTTTTTAAGAAAAAAATACATAAGTGATTTATAGTCTGTAAACAACTCAAATTTAGTACCTAGCAAGCAGTGTCTCCATAGCTTCAATGCATAAATAATGGCAGCAAGCTCTAAATCATGAGTGGCATATCTGCTTTCATTTGCTTGAGTTGCCTTGATGCATATGCTATGACTCTTCCATGTTGCATGAGTACTGCCCCTAACCCAGACCCACTAGCATCAGTATAAACCACTAATCCTTCATTTCCCTCTAGAACTTGCAAGACTGGAGCATCCATCAATGCCTTCTTCAATGATTCAAAAGCTTGTTCACATTTTTCTGTCCGCACATATGGTTGCTCTTTTCTGGTTAGCTTGGTTAGTGGAATGGCTATCCTTGCAAAGTCTTTTATAAATCTTCTATAGTAGCCTGCCATCCCTAAAAATGACCTCACCTCAGTCACTGATTTGGGTCTACTCCATGATTGCACTGCCATGACTTTGTTTGGGTCTACACAAATCCCTTGTTGAGATATAATGTGTCCCAAAAATTTGACTTCATTCTGCCAAAATGTACACTTGGTAAATTTTGCCTTTAAATTATGTGTTCTTAATCTTGACAAAACCAGATGCAAGTGCTTTTCATGTTCCTCTTCTTATTTTGAATACACCAATATATCATCAATGAAAACAACTACAAATTTATCTAGAAAATCTCCGAATGTCCTATTCATTAAATCTACAAAATAGGATGGTGCATTTGTCAATCCAAAAGGCATTACTAAAAATTCGTATAGCCTGTACCTTGTGTTGAATGCAGTGTATTTAATACTCTCCTCCTCAACCTTCATTTGATGGAATCCAGAGGCTAAGTCTTGCCTTGAAAAGATTCTTGCTCCATTTAATTGATCAAATAAATCATCAATTCTGGGGAGTGGATATTTATTCTTGATGGTATCTTTGTTTGTTCCCTGTAATCAATACACATCCTCATGGTACCATCATGTTTCTTTACAAATACCACTGGAAATCCCCATTTTGAACTACTAGGTCTTATGAAGCCTTTCTGCTCCAATTCTTCCAACTGTTGTTTTAATTCCACTAATTCTTTAGGACTCATTCTGGTAGGCTTCTTGATGACAGGAATTACCCCTGGGATTAATCTTATTTAAAATTCAACTTGCCTATTTTCTGGAACTCCTATGACCTCTTCAAAGACATCTGGGTATTCATTTACTACTTTTATGTCTTCCAGAATTAATTCTTTTTCATTCATGCTCTATATTTGATTAAGGCAATTTGTTTTGTCTATTTCACTCATGACTACATATTTTTACCATTTCCTGTTTTCAAAGAAATAGTAAAATTTTCCAAGTTCAAAATTGCTTTGAATTTACTCAACTAGTCTACTCCTAGAATAATTCCTATTCCAGGTATTTTGACACAAACAAATCAGATTTAAACATATTTCCACCTATGTTTAATTCTACTCCCAAACATTTAATTCCTAGCATGCAAGAACTGCCTAGGGGACTTTGAATAAACAAAGGTTTATCAACTAAATTGCATGTGAGAGCCAATTTATTCACTATGTCCTGTGATATTAAAGAATGTGTAGCCCCGGTGCCATATATAACTGATATTGGATAATCTATAATTAGGAGTATACCTTCCAATTGTCCAGAATTTCCCACTGCATTTACTTTTGCTTTGCCTTCCCATGCTCCTACCTTTGCTCCTTTCTTGAACTCTAGGCAATTCCTTTTGATATGACCTTCTTTCCCACAATTATAGCAACTGAATGGGGTCTTCTTAGCTGCTTGACACCTATTACTCAGGTGTCCTTCCTTGCCACAATTGTAGCAAATAATTTTCTTCTTAATTTCCCCACTGGTTGCTCCTTCAACCTTCTTGTCTGAATTCTTCTTGTTATAAGGATGTGCTCTATTTTTCCCTTTCTTGTGATTATTAGCTCTCATGTTCCTGAATTTCTCCCTTGCATTATCATGTTGTTCAAAAGAAAGAGTGAGATCTATGACTTGATCAAATGTTTTGTCTTTGTATGGTAGCATTGCTCTACTTAAACCAGCATTAAGTCCTCGATTAAATCTTGAATTCTTTGATTCCTAATTCCCTATGAGCATGGTTCCATACTTAGACAAGCTCTCAAACTTTTGAGTGTATTCAGTCACACTCATTGATCCTTGCCTCAATCTTATGAACTCCTCAAGCAATGTTGCCTTAGCTGTTGCTGGGACAAATCTAGCCTCAAGCATATCCTTGAATTGATCCCATGTTATCTCATTTTCTGGTCTTCCTGTGATGATTGCCTCCCACCAATCTAGTGCTGCTCCTTTGAGCCTTCTAGAAGCTATTTGCCTCTTCCTCTGGTCATTGATTTGCATGTCTGCAAATATCCTTTCCATAATTCTTAGCCATGTTTGCACACCCATTACCCCTTCAATGCCTTCAAAATCCTTGCCTCCTAAATTTGAGAAAGTTTTCAGTAGCTTAGATAACTCCTCATGAGGATTTTCTTCCCTCTGCACTGCTCCTTCCTTAAATGTCCTCACCAAATCTTGCAAATTGACCAATGGTGTTGCATTAGAGAGACCTGCTCCGGAGTTTGGTGGCCTTCCTACCATGATTCACTATAGAATTTACATAGCTAGTTAGCCTTGTTTTTAATTTAATTGTTTCAGTAAATTACTCCTACTGAAAAATATTTTTATGTGGTTTGTTCCTTAGAATTTTATGCACATAAGAAAACTAGATTTTACGTGTATATATATATATATATATGTAATTATTTATTTTTTATTTTTTTGCTACATTTTTGGTAATATAGCTCTGATACCAACTGAAGTGACCAACTTTTCTTCACCCATATTTTAATCACTTTTAGTTGAGTTTTTTTTTTAAAAACAAGGGATCACCTCTTTTAATTGATTTCCCAAGATCCAGAATTTACTAATATAAAAATATCAGTACATAAATCAAGTCATATCATTTATATATGTGAAGATATATAAATGTTTCTTTGCCTATCAGAGTGTTAAAGTAGCAAAGAAATTTAATTACACAATATTTCCCATAATTGAGAGGTTTTGTGTCACATAGGTATTTCTACACTTTAATCTTTTTATTGACTCAAGATTGACTAATACATATTCAAGTGTTACCATTTATTATTTTCTTGTTTTATTTTCCAGATTAATTAATTAATTCATGGAATTATAACCCATGTCTTTGATCTTTGGGATTTAGGAATTCATACATGTTGTTTTAAAATGATAAAATATATTAAAGCAACTCATACTTGTTAGTCTATCCCAGATTCTGAATTCAAACACAAACAATTCATGTCAAGCAAAATGCACATATCTTGGTTTATAGGGAATGTATTGATCATGTGAGTAATAGGGTTGTAAACTAATTTAAAGGTCATGCAGATGAAAATAATACAAATGAACAAAGTGCAACCCAGACCAACATACCAAATGAAGACTGGGCATGTATATGAAGGCAGCAATTACAAGTGATTTAAGTGAAAGGCAACTATACACGTGAATGGTTAATAAAGGTACCAGCTCAATATGCTATGCACAAGGACCAAGGTCAGAGGTGACATCAATGTATTCATATAGTCAGGCAATGTCAAAAATCAGAACAATGTAAAACTTCCAAATGAACACATAATGAAGACAAGCTACTGAACTCCAAACAAAGAGTAGGTGACAGTGATCAATGTGCAGTGGAGTAATGGATATGCTCAATACATAAACAAGACTACATGATATTGTAAACTACAACAGACTCATCTAAAACCAAATGCAACGAGACTTCAACAACAGGGTTTTGTTCAATATGGTTACAGCAAAAACTACAAGTACAAAGCATGTACATCAACTCACTACACAATGCAAAACAAGCTTCAGCTGAAAAATCAGATGCCTAGATACAGTCAAAGGCTATGACTTCTAGCTTTTGCATGTACTTATATCAATTACAAGACATGTTTAAGCCTTATTGGTTGGCCAAGTTCATGTTCCACCCATCCAATTTACACTTTGGTACATATTTATTCAAAAGCAATTTTAACTTTATAACTAAAGTATGACAAACATGCCAAGGAGAATATATCCACATATCTGATTATATGGCATATTCTCCATCATCATAATCCACCCATTAATTCCAGAACCTATTACTTAAAGCAACAACCCACAAGCACATATAATACTTAAGTTTTCTTCTTCTTTTACATGTTCTTTTCAAGAAAACTAAGGAAGTATCAATCCTGGAAATACACAAGACATAAGAGAGTTTGCCTAGATTATTTATTACAATTAAACTGCTACTTCTCTAAAGCATTTTAAAACTAACAAGATCTTCAAACATCCATTCGAGCAAGCTACTCAAGCATCTTTCCCTAACAACACTTTGAACTGCCTCAATGAAAATGAGACACCCCAAAGATTGAAAAGGCAACAAATAGGGTCAGAAAATATATTTTGGTGTGAGTGAAATCATAGATTATAAAAAGAACTAGTATTTACTAAATACCGTGTAGAGAATTCATATATTTGATGCTTATTCAAGTTTACACTAAAATATGAGTATGTTTATATATGTATAAGCTCTTTTTAACATACGTGCACCCAAGCATTCATTCATCAACACCATTCAGTTATACATACATATACTCCTATGGATTAACTCCCTTAATTCCAAGACTTAATTCTTCAATCCCCATTTATCATTTTAATTGGTCTTAACTCTTGCCATTGAAGACCATGTGTGCATTGCAAAGGGGGCTCAATTCTGTTAACCCTTTACACAGAGGCCTTCAGGACTTAAACAAGCCATGCACATACCCATCATCCACCTGATGATGAATAGATCAAGGCACTGCTCCTAAATTAGCTTTATAATCTAGAGACCATTCTCATTTTATTTTAGGAGAATTTTATTAATTCTGAAATGCTTTATATTCTTTTCTTCCTTTCATAAATCAAAGTGTATTTAAACTCACTCAGGGATTTCAGCCAGACATACAAAGCATTCATTCAAAACACCATATCCCCTTTTTAAGGTCATTTTTATTCAATCATATTTTCTAAAACTTGCATACATATTTATTTTCAGAAATATTCCCATTTCTTACATAAATCTGGTGAAAGCACATAGGACATTACATTCATTTTACTGTGAACATAGGGTATGGTTTTTTGAGAAAAACCCATAAAAACATATTAGCTTGTGATTTGAACAAATCATCACATATATATAATATTGCATTGTTCATATCATTTTTAAAATGAACTAGACATAATCATGAATCCCCTTATTCACACTGCCTACTTCATTCTTCATTAATACCCTATTTCTCAGTAAAAATATTTAACTCATCCCCATATAAAAACTGGATTATGAGTTACAGAATCCATTTCTGTGATCAGGGTGTTTATCTTTTCAAAGCATTAATCTATATAATCAAAATATATCAAAACATCAACCAAAGACTCAGCCAAAATACCAACCATAATCGACATTTATTTATTCAGAGAATAAAAATCAAACAAAAACATCATATGGTTTTATCAAAGTAATATGGCTGCCCTTAACTTGGGTCTTAATGCCTAAATCTCATAAGATGATTAATCACTCACCTTCCTTCTTCTTTTCCCCAAGAATGCTTTAACTTGAAAACAGTGTGAGATCGTTTTTTTTCTAAAAATATCTTTCTGTTTTCCCAGAATAAACTGCTGCTTATCCTTTCATTTTTTTAAAACATTTAGCTAGGGTTTTAGTGGAGAGAAAAACCCATTTTATCCCCACACAAATAGGAGAATTATGTATACGTGTTTATGGCTAAATATGCCATTTTCTTTTTGACTCTATTTCGGGTATTACAGTTGCTTTTCTTCTTTTTCTGTGTACATGCCATTTGCATGTTTCACCTACACAATATTTTCATGTGACTTATCTACATTATGTATTTCCTTATGACAAATCTGAAATGTTCACATATATGTCTTTTTATCAATTAATTCCTTACTAATATTTCAAACCATTTTTTTTCTTTTGGTTTTAGAAATTTATTTATACATATATAATACTAAACTGGTTTCATATATCTTAAATCATCATAAGAGTTTATTTTATCACTCTATACTCCACAGGCTACTTATATACAATATATATATATATATATATATATATATATGAGATACGTGAATAAAAAAACTCATTCACACTTAGTTATTTTCTTCTCATTATTATTTACTGAAACAACTATCCTCTTTCTTATATATTTCACTCATTCTTGAAATTCATTTTCAAACTATTTTATCCTTTGAATATTTTCCATCAACTGATTTTCATTTTAAAATCATTTTCATCTCAATAATTTGGGTCTTCACAATTAAGTGTTTAGAAATCCCTATCGAAGCGAAAAGCGGAAAGGTTATATTTTAGGGCTATATGGAAAAATCGTAGCGGTAAAAATCCGCTATGAGATATAACGGGGTTATAGCGGGGTAATAGCGGGGCATTAACTATACAGAGTCAGAACTAAAAGATATTATGTAAGTTAAATCAAAGGTAAATAAACATGAGTGGAACGGTGTCAGAGATGTTTATGCGGTTTGACATCTCCTATCTAGTGTCTAACGTGGATGCTGTAACTTAAGAGATGTTCGAGATTCACACCTCCAAAGGATTCGTTAAACTATCAACTATGTAGTACAATACGCTATTATAATATGCCTATAGTAAAGTGAAAGTATTAAAATAGCGTCAAGGCTTTACATTTTCCACCTTAACACATTTTATATATTCCCTTAGTCTATACAGTACTGTAATCCCGTCCATATTGGATGCCCTCAGAGGGGACTCCATAGGTATGGTACAAAATGAACTCGTAGAAGGTGCGCTAGGGTAGGTGGCATGACGCAACTAGGCAATGTCAGGGTAGATATACCAATTACGTATCCGGGCTGGTGCTAATGCATAGCAGCTACTACCGTCTACCTCGGAACACACTCCCGAGTAAAAATCGAAGGATGGCCACCAAATAAATCAAAAGTTAGAATATAGTATCGATAGAGTGTGCCTGATCGGAGGAATGACCTCACTTGGCCCGAGAATCGCTCTTGTTTTAGCCACCTTATGCCAACTCATAGGAGTCGGGTCCACGTATATACCTTATATAGGATCGTCGCCACCATCCTACTTCATTCTGGAATCTCACCGCGTACACAGTTGTCAAAGTGGTTTCGATATTGGCAGAGAGTATGACAATATCCGATCCCGGTCTCTTTAACAACCAATCGCTTATTGCACACCAGATGGTTCTTATATATTTCCAAAGTCATTTCAAGATGATATCAAAATATCATATTCAATTCAAACCATATCACTTTCGAAATCATTACTTACTTTCAAAATCATATTCACTTTTGCAGTCATATCACATTTTGAAATCATAATTTCGATAATTATATTTCCGTACAAAAAAATCAACTCACGATTTATGCCAATACATCGTATTCTTGAAATTATATCACTTTCAAATCATTATTGTTTCCAAAATCATGATTTCTTTCAAAAATCATATATCCAAAATAGGTTAAATCCTTGCTCTAAAATCATCATATTCAATTAGTTATAACTTTTAAATCCCAACTTAGGTTACGACATCATTAACCATATTCACTTTAAAAATTGAGAATTTTGAATATAAACCCATCCATTTTACTTGGTTTGGAATTTGGAAGAAAATAGTTTAAATAGTTACAAATAATTAATTTGGATTTTAAATTGATTTAAAATAGATTAAATAGCTTTAAAATAGATTAATCAGATTTAAAATAAATTAAAATAGTTAATTAGTTTAAAATAAATTAAATTGGTTTAAAATAGATTAAAATAATTCATATAGTTAATATTAGTTAAATAGTTTAATAAATTTTGAAAATGCTAAAAAATTAGAAATTTTAAAATAATAAAGTTTTAAAATAGTTTATATTAAAATATGAGTTTGAAATTATTATCAAATTAAACTATTCATTCAACATATTTGGACCGTTTCAACAAATCGACAAACCAAATTTCAATAAACTATCGAATTTCATATCGTTTCAATCCATGTCCAAAATATCAATATGGATTACTCTAATTTTAAAATATTTCAAAGTTATTTTCAAACAAATTCAATAACTTAATTTTGATAGAATTTCATTTACGAAAAATTTTAATTTTAAACTTCCAATTTAATTTCTTAAAGAAATTCCCTTTTTAAACCAATTCGCATTTCAACACAAAACTTGATTTTCCAATAATACTTCAATTTATATAAATCAAATTTTATTTTAAAACATCAATTGATTAAATTCAAAAATTCAAAAAATTAAAAATCGTTTTATTAAACGAATCCGGTGTCGGTATATAATTTTCTACCTTAGGGTGAAGTGATACGGATATTAATCATTTCAATCCACAATTTAAACATTTTATGATTGTATATCATTTCAAACCGCAATCCCAAAATTAAAAAAACCCATAATGAACTTGCAGTTTATAACGGTATAAAATACAACATCCATTCAATCAACATCAACAATCCACATCAATCACAATCATCATCCAAAACAATCAATAAATATCAATATAGAATTAATAATCGGTAACAGGTATTTACTGGCAGTTTATATTCAATAATAAATTAGATAACGATTTAATTCAAATAAATCCAAATTAACTGAGATGATGATCAAAATATACCAAACAGCTATAAATAAATTTCTAATCACATCATAAATTTAATTTAACAAGCATGAAAATTTTTAGAAGTTGTGATTGGGTTAAAACACCCACCTTGGAATTTAAATTGAATTATTCAAACAGCATCGGAAGTCGTCCAAACCACCGTCAAAATATCCGGAATTTCGAAACGATCCTAGTGGATCAAACCGCGTGTAAATCCAAGCTCGTATGCAAAAATTATATAAGTTAGAACGTTTGAAATATAAATTATAAAACAAATGAATAAAACATTATTTCCCCCTTACCACGTCAGCTAGATGCACGAACCCTTGCTCGTTCCAGGCAACTCGGTCGCGATCGAGTATCCAAAGCCGCCACCCAAAATTCGATGTCGCACGATCCATCACGTCGATCGGAGACCGCTGCCATCTTGCCTCATCTCAAGCGCACCGACCGGTCCTCCTTTTGCCTGCCGCGGTGCCACCATGGCCAGCCTAGCCAAGCCCCAAATCAAATTATTTCATTCGATTTTAATTAAATTAATTTCTAAGCGTTTTGAGTCTGTGCGATCAACCGACAAGTCTGATCGCTACGAAACTTGAACTCCTACAATAATTCACTGTTACGGATCCGATGAAACTGGTGTCGTCGAAATCCGAGTCAGTGGCCAAAATGGCTATTTTCAGACTAATTAAATAAATTAATATTTAATTAATTAATTCACCTTTTTATTCAATATTTTATTATTTACAATTTCTATCACTTAGGATTTCTAGGAAGTTTATAATCCTTTATAACAAATTCCTATATCGATTTGATATTAAATATTCCACTGATTATAAGGTCAAATCTCAATTTCAATAAATCCAATTAATTATAATTGATTCAAATAAATTATTTTTATTTGGTTCAATCTTTATACTCAAATCAATTATTACTCAAATAATCATTGTTAATATTTATTCTACCTTTCATTACCTTAATATACTCCAATTTCCATGTTGATTTGTATTAACTACTATATTTCCATTTATATTAAATTTTGTCAATTTTCCACAGTTATTAAAATTTTAAACCCCAATTAATTTATTCATCTTGATTTCACTATTTTATTAAATCAAGTATTACATTACGAATATAATTAACATTTCTATTCACTTTATTACGTTCACAAATTTCCATTATTGTCTTAACTCACATAAATGTAATACATAACTACACTTAATTTAAATTGACATCTAATTAAGTTTAATAGACTAATTAAACAGGTAACATATAATTGTTATCATTAACCTTAATCATATTTGTAAGGGTTCCTGATTTTCAACCAAATATTTTAATTACTTACATCATATCGATTGTATTCAATTACCATGAAATTTGTATTGTTTCATTGGTTGGTTCAATATTTACATTTGTTTCTTATATCCACCTATATAACCAAATATAACACTTAAATTATTTCAATTAATTGAACTTCCATTCAAATTGTTAATTATTAAATTTAATTATCATTTGTCACTTCATTCCATTGTTTATTTCATTATTACATTACAGATTTTATTTCTTCCAAATCTAATCACCAAAATCTTATTGTAACAATTTAAATCATCGAAAATTTACGGCTCGTTACAAAATCTCCAAGCACTTAGTAGACCTATTTCAACACCTAGTGAAAAATACTTAAAAAACAAGTATGAGAAGTGATGCAGCGCACCATGCCTTAAGCCTTAGGTCGTTCACTAGCAAGCTACGACCTAGCGACTTAAGCTTTGAAACGCGCCTTCCAGATGCCGCCAGCGAGTTATGCGAGCTATGCCTTAGAACGCACACTAGCGAGTTACGACCTAACACGGGCGAGCTAACTGTATGTCGCATTTGATAAGTCGCTCTCCAGCGCAATCTTCTTAGGTCGCTTACACATGCTGTTTCTTCTTATGCCGCTAGGTCATCCAAATCTTATGCCGCTCAGTTCTTATAAGTCTCTCATGTGATAGGTCGCTCAAGCCGTTTCTGTTGAAGTGCTTTGTTGTTAAGTCGCTTGTATTTTATTTCTTAATTCGTTTGTACTGTACTGTGTTGTTAAGTCGTGTGATATGTAATATGTTAGGTCACGTGATGTCGTTTGTTGTTAGGTCGGCTATTGTTAAGTCGTATGTTGTTATGGTGTTAGGTCGTGTACTGTTCTTAGGTCGTAGGTCGTTTGTGCTGTTGCTAAGTCGTAGGTATGTTGTAAAATCTCTATAAATACGGGTGTATTGCCAGTTGTAAAGTTAATTGATTTTGAATAAAATTTTGTTTGTGAGCTTTGTGCCACTTTTGTTGAAGTTGAGTGTGATCTCCTTCTTCTTCCATCTTCAGATATTCGAGTGTGCTCGAATCAACGAATTTGAAGCCGATTCACGGAATCTCATGCGCGAGATCAACGTCGAAAGATCGTAGATCTTCTACTTGGTATCGTGCGCGATCACCGTGTTGAAGATAGCTAGAATCCAGTATTTCGAGAGATCAACGGATTTGGGCATTTATCTTGTTTTACTTGACACGAATCATTTTGTGAGGAAGAAATTGCATCAATTTTTACCAAACATTACTAGAACGTCAAAGTTTGTTAATTCCGCTGCGTCATTTTGGTATCAGAGCTTGAAGAGCTTGCAGAGCTAAGTTTAAGCTAAGTAATATCCAAGGCCAAATCAGTTAAGTCGAAGCCGAGCTAAGCTAGGTCGAAACCAAGTTAGGCCGAGCCGAGCTAAGTCCTAGTGCAAGCCGAGTTAAGTCGAACTATATCAAAGTTAGATCAGAAAAGAGATTGCTTGAAGATCATGCCTCCGAGACGTGCTAATCGATTTCAAAATGTTGAAGATGTATATAGAAGACAAGAAGCTGAGCAGATGGAGCAGCGTATCAATGAAAAGTTCGATGAAGGTATTGGAAAGTTAGAGAAGTTGATGAGAGACATGAATCAAAGATAAAGGGGAACTTCACCAGTTTCGCACCATGGTGGAAACAGAGTTTCACCCTCAGATTCGGAAGAAAGAGCCGTGCGTGGTAGCAGAAATGTTGATGGTCAGAATCGACATCGACATACATCAGATTTGGAGGAATCCAGTGATGGTGATAGTAGCTTTTGTCGAAACCATGGCCAAGGACGATGTCGAAATAGAGATTTCGAAGATGATCGTTGTGGATAAAAACAGAGATTCCATAATTCAAAGGGGGAATGATAGCGGAAGAATTTCTGGATTGGTTATCAAATGTTGAAGAAATTTTTGACTTCAAGGAAGTACCCGAGCATCGTAGAGTTAAGTTGGTTGCTACATGATTGAGGGGAAGAGCTATGGCATGGTGGCAACAAACTAAACTTACACGGAAAAAAATAGAGAAGTCGAAGATTGTTTCATGGGAAAAGATAAAGAAATTGATGAAGGCTACCTTCTTGCCTTATAATTATCAGTCTCTTATGTATCAGCGCTTACATAATTTGAGGAAAGGGACAAAGTTGGTAAATGATTATGCAGATGAGTTTTATCAACTGATTGCTAGAAATGATATCATGGAAATGGAGAAACAGTTGACATCTAGATTTGTTGGAGGATTGAGAATGAAAATTCAGGATATGGTAAATATGTTTGATCCAAGATCCGTTGCTGAAGCACACCAGAAGGATCTAGCTTGGGAGAAGCAAGGTAGAAGAGGAGGTGGTGTGCTTACAAGTTCGATCAATCAGGTGAAAGGGGCTAGTAGCCATACTAATGTTTCCAAGGCTGTCAGTAAACCGGTTGTCAATGAAGTTGCTAAGACCAAGGTCAAAAACAATGTCAAGTGTTATAACTGTCAGGAGTTTGGTCATAAGAGAAATGAATGCCCGAGGCCTAAGAAGCGAGAAATGGTTGCTGAGCTTGAGGATGAGGATGCATAAATAGAATGTTCCAATCACCACAAGTTGAGGAGGAAGAAGAATTACTGACGGGAGACGAGGGATATTCTTTAATGATGAGGAGATCTTGCTTGACGCCAAAGCAGGAAGATGAGACTAGCTAGTTGAGGAGTAATATTTTTCAGTCGACGTGCACTATTTTGGGAAAGGTTTGTAAGTTTGTTATCAATGTAGGAAGTTGTGATAACATCATTTCTACAGAAGCTGTAAAGAAGTTAGTGTTAAAGACAGAGAAGCATCCCAAACCCTACAAATTGGCTTGGTTGAGGAAAGGTGGGGAAGTGAAGGTTAGTCGAAGAGCTTGTATAACTTTTTCCATCGAAAAGAAGTATAAGGATGAAATTTGGTGTGACGTGGTGGATATGGATGTATGTCATTTGTTGTTGGGAAGACCGTGACAATTTGATAGAGCCGTGCAACATGATGGTAGGACTAACTGCTATAGTTTCATGTTCAATGGCACTAGAATCACTTTAGTACCTAAAAGGAGACAACAAGGTGAAAGCAAGATGGAGGAAATCGAGGAACTAAAAACTCTGTTATCTTTGAAGGAGTTTGTCAAAGAAGTAGAGGATGAACCTGAAGTATTTCTGTTGGTTGGACGTGAAAGTAGTGAAACAGTTGAAAGTCCTGAGAAAGTTAAATCAGTGTTGAAGGAATTTGAAGATGTATATCCTGAAGAATTACCAAAAGAATTACCACCGTTGAGAGACATACAACATCAAATTGATCTTGTTCCGAGAGCTGTATTACCACATAGACCACATTATAGAATGTGTCCAAAGGAGCACGAAGAGTTGAGAAGGCAGGTGGAGGAGTTACTTGAACAAGGGCGCGTAGAAGAAAGTTTAAGTCCTTGTGCAGTACCAACCTTGTTAGTGCCAAAGAAGGATGGAACTTGGAGAATGTGTATAGATAGTCGAGCAATAAACAAGATTACAGTGAGGTACAGATTTCCGATGCCAAGATTGGACGATTTGTTAGATCAGTTGAGTGAGGCTGCTATCTTTTCAAAGATTGATCTGAAGAGTGGATATCATCAGATTCGAATTCGACCAGGAGGTGAATGGAAGATAGCCTTCAGGACACGGGAGGGGTTGTATGAATGGCTGGTCATGCCATTTGGTCTTTCGAATGCATCTAGTACTTTTATGTGAGTGATGAATCAGATCTTTCGACCATTTATTGGAAAGTTCGTGGTGGTATACTTTGATGATATATTGATATACAGTGGAAGCACAAAAGAACATCTACAACACTTGCGGGAAGTGTTGATGATACTTCGTCAGGAGCAATTTTACGCGGCAACAAAGAAGTGCATATTCATGACACACAGTATTTTGTTTTTGGGACATGTGTTGTCCAAGGAAGGTATTCATGTGGATCAAGGTAAAGTTGAAACAACCAAGGATTGGCCACAACCCAGGACTATAACTGAAGTGAGAAGTTTCCATGGTTTAGCATCATTCTACCGAAGATTTATTCTACATTTCAGTAGCGTGATGGCACCAGTGACAGATTGTATGAAAGGAAAGCAGTTTGAGTGGACTGAAGAGGCTGATTCTGCTTTCCAACGGATCAAGTCACTTTTGACTACAACACGATTCTTAGATACCCGGACTTTCAGTTACTCTTTGAGCTAAATACTGATGCATCTAAAGTTGGAATTGGTGGGGTGTTAAGTCAAAAGGGGCGTCCAAATGCTTATTTTAGTGAGAAACTTTCTGGAGCCAAGACAAGATACAGTACCTATGACTTGGAGTTTTATGCTATTATCCAAGCCATAAAGCATTGGAGGCACTACTTGTTTTATAAAGAGTTTGTGTTGTATACTGACCATGAACATTGAAACATTTGTAGGGACACGATAAAATTGCAGCCAGACATGCTTCATGGATCGCAAACTTGCAACAGTTTACATTTGTTGTAAAGCATAAGTCGGGAGTTACAAATCGTGTGGCAGATGCATTGAGTAGAAGAAATCATTTATTAACTACGATGAGATTTAAAGTGACGGGGTTTGATGTATTTCCAGAATTGTTTGTTGAGGATCCTTACTTTGCTAAGATTGTAGATGAAGTCGAGAAAGGGAAGACGGATGAGTATGTGGTAGTAGATGGTTTTCTATTCAAAGGAAATTGGTTGTGTATACCAGAGTGCAGTTTGCGAATGAAGATTGTGAAGGAATTGCATGAAGAAGGTCATGTGGGAAGAGATCGTACCTTGCAGTTGATTTCTCAATCATATTTTTGGCCTTCCATGAGGAAAGAAGTTGAAAGATTTGTGCAGAGATGTCACATATGTCAAGTTTCCAAAGGGACAACTACGAATGCAGGATTGTATATGTCATTGCCCATGCCTTCTAGACCATGGGTTGATGTTAGCATGGGTTTTGTTTTGGGTTTGCCAAAAATTCAACGAGGGAATGATTCTATATATGTTGTGGTGGATAGATTTTCGAAGATGGCACATTTCATAGTTTGTAAAAAGACCGCCGATGCAGTCTGTGCTGCTCAATTGTTCTTTAAAGAGATTTATCGACTATACGGGCAACCTGAGACCATTGTTTCTGATCGGGATACTCGATTTCTAATTCATTTTTGGTTAAGTCTGTGGAATATAGTTGGGACTAAGCTGAATTTTAGTAGCGCCTATCATCCACAAACGGATGGGCAAACGGAAGTGGTGAACAGATCTTTGGGAAATTTGTTGAGATGTCTTGTGAAGGATAATTTGAAGAGCTGGGATGTGAACTTGTGTCAGGCATAAATCGCACATAATCATACCGTTAATCGAAGTATGGGATTCAGTCCATTTCAAGTAGTATATTCAGCAATTCCGTAGGGACCGTTGGATTTGTCGACAGTTCCACGTCAGAAAGGGGTTGTTAAACGAGCTTGTGATTTCGTGAATGAGTTGCAGGAGTGTCACAAGATTTTTTATGAACGATTGCTTAAGTCAAATGAGAAGTATAAGAAGCTGGCAGATAAGAAGCGAAGGAGTGTGGACTTCAAAGAGGGTGATTTTGATTACGCAGTATTGACGAAATATCGTTTTCCAGTTGGAACTTACAACAAATTGAAAGTTCGAAAGATTGCTCCAGTAGAAATCTTAAAGAAGATTAATGAGAATGCGTATCAGTTGAGACCCCGATCATATCCACACCGCTGATATTTTCAACATCAAACACTTGATCCCATATAATGAAAATGAATATGTCGAAGAAGAGGACAGTGTGAATTCCGGGACGAATTCTTTGCAACCAGGGGAGGATGATGTAGCGCACCATGCCTTAAGCCTTAGGTTGCTCACTAGCGAGCTACGACCTAGCGACCTAAGCTTTGAAACGCGCCTGCCTTCAGATGCCGCCAGCGAGTTATGCGAGCTATGCCTTAGAACGCACACTAGCGAGTTACGACCTAACACGGGCGAGCTAACTATATGTCGCATTTGATAAGTCGCTCTACAGCGCAATCTTCTTAGGTCGCTCACACATGATGTTTCTTCTTATGCTGCTAGGTCATCCAGATCTTATGCCGCTCAGTTCTTATAAGTTGCTCATGTGATAGGTCGCTCAAGTCGTTTCTGTTGAACTGCTTTGTTGTTAAGTCGCTTGTATTTTATTTGTTAAGTCGTTTGTACTGTACTGTGTTGTTAAGTCGCGTGATATGTTATATGTTAAGTCGCGTGATGTCGTTTGTTGTTAGGTCAGCTATTGTTAAGTCGTATGTTGTTATGGTGTTAGGTCGCATAGTGTTCTTAGGTCGTAGGTCGTTTGTGCTGTTGCTAAGTCGCAGGTATGTGTTGTAAAATCTCTATAAATACGGGTGTGTTGTCAGTTGTAAAGTTAGTTTACTTTGAATAAAATTTTGTTTGTGAGCTTTGTGCCACTTTTGATGAAGTTGAGTGTGATCTCCTTCTTCTTCCATCTTCCGATATTCGAGTGTGCTCGAATCAACGAATTTGAAGCCGATTCATGGAATCTCGTGCGCGAGATCAACGTCGAAGGATCGTAGATCTTCTAACGCGGTACCGTGCGCGATCAACGTGTTGAAGATAGCTAGAATCCGGTATTTCGAGAGATCAACGGATTTCGGCATTTATCTTGTTTTACTTGACACGAATCATTTCGTGAGGTAGAAATTGCATCAATTTTTATCAAACATTACTAGCACGTCAAAGTTTGTTAATTCCGCTGCGTCAAGAAGTACCGTTCAAAATCTAATGTCAAACGATGATGTTACGATAGCAGTGGCCCACTGCTGATCCAGTATTTACGCGATGGACACAAAACTTTTCGAAAGATCCTTCCGCCTTACGGATTCCAGAAAAAAATCATAGCCATTTCGTAAACAAGGGACCGTTGACCCCTGCTGCAGTGGTAACTACTGATTAAATGATTAACGCAATAGATGCACTTCCTTCCCGAAATATCCATAAACGACAGATCCCAAGATCGAAAGCGCCTCCATTAGGTAAACTAAAGAACCTTCTACCCTGGAAAAAAAATTGAGGAACTCATGAGTTTATGTCCGGACAACCACATCTGTTCGAATCCATTTCTGAATTCACCTAAGCGTATTAGGGTTTATCGGTCGAATCCATTCCTGGATTCCCTAAGTCCATCTGGGTCGAAGCATATCATGGTATACTTCTTTGCGAGGGTACTTCCCCATACCTCTTACTTCAAAATGTAACATACCATATACAGTACCCTTTCAAAATCATAGCTTCAATTATCGCACTTACATAAATTCCATTATATATAAGATTTCATTTTCAGATAAAGTACTTTCAAAAATCAATAATCTCGAATATATCACATCATTCTTATATAATTCTGTTATATATAAGATTTATCTCTTCAAATCGAATACCTTCCAAAATAAATAGTTTTGAAAATCACCTTATACTTATATAAAGTCCGCCTTATTGAAGAAACAAAAATTTTCCAAAATCAAATTCGCTGTATGAAAAGCCATATGAGATTGAATATCTTCGCCTTATAAAAGGTTTTGAATTTCGAATAGTTTCGTATATAAAATTGTTTTGTAAAATATTTTGTATATAAAGTAGATTTGTAATATAAATAAATAGTTTGTAAACTAGTTTTGTAAATAAAATAGTTTTTGTAAATAAAATAGTTTGTAAAACAGTTTTGTAAATAAAATAGTTTGTTAATAAACTAGTTTGTAATATAGTTTTGTAAATAAAATAGAATAAGATAGTTTGTATAAGAAAAATAATAGTTTTGTAAAATGCTTTTAAATTAATAGCAGTTTTGCATTCAAGAAAAATTCCAATTTAAATTACAAAGATATCTAACCCAACAACTTTCAGTTTCAGCATCAAAGCATATCAATAATATTAGAACAAAAGATGTACATATGTCATCACTTCGCAAAATCACATTTGATCGCTCGCTCGGGTACACAAGTTCGTTTTCGAACTAGTATTTTTCATTTGACTTCCCTAATGCGAACTTCGATAAGGTTTCTTGAATAGAAACCATCATTCTCCTTACATAACCATATACTATGATAGAGAATTATAGAATCAAACCAAAAATCCATATCAAATATTCGCCATCAAGAATCGAATGAAAAATCCTAACACAAAGTGGTGTAATTCACATAGGACTTGTGTACTCAAATCCGAGTCAAATTAATTTTGCGAATAAAACAATATAAATAATAATTACATAATTATTCCTATTTGTTTCATCACAATTTCATTTCAATCAAATTCATTATTAATCTCATTGATTGACACAAGTATCACTTTATACTTTGATATTTGTTTCATAGAATTTCTCCATTCAATACAAAGCACTAACATATTTATTCTTACAACATTGCTTATATTTCTCTTCATTTTAAATTACATTCATTTTCACATGTAATATTTCTCATTTAATACCACATTTATTTGAGAATCATTTCATGAGAAATTTTCCTCAGTTTATAACCAATTTATAAAGCCTTTATTCCTTTTATAAAACATTATTCGAGTTTAAAATTATCACAACTTTATTTATAACCATTTATTTCAACACCCATTTATTTCATAACAATTTACAAGTCATGGCTTTATTTATAATTATTTCACTTTTAATTCATTTTTGCTTATCCCTTTTAGTGTCACCTTTACCTTTCAATTTATTTATGAACATTTCATAAATGTTAATTAAGTTTATGAACATATTTTTTTTCCAATTTAATCTCGTTTATAACATTTCCTTAATCACAATTTCAATTTAAACATCCCAAGGCTTAAAGTTCACACTTGTATATTATTACATAACATGCCAAGAATGTATACAAAATTCTATTCATTTACTATACATAGAAATAACAAATTAAACCTTGTTTCACTTGCTTTCAAATTAAGCTTATCAAATTTAGCTGCATAATTCAACAAAATTTTTAAATTTCAACTCATATTAATTCATAAGGTTTCGATTATCCAAAAATATCCAGATATTCCATTTTTTCAACAGTTGAAACTACTAGTCAACAAACAACAAAATTCACAACAACATTTCAATTTCATAATCGAATATCCTAATTATCCACTTCATTCTCTTTAATTCACCATTATTAAACTAGTGTTTAGTTCATAAATTCAGTCAACAATAATAGCCAATGTTTATAATTTGACTAAATACAACAAGTGAACAATAAATGATAATAATTAGATATTACTTTTTGATAAAATAAAAACATTACAGATAACTATATTAGCTATAAAAATTTCCTTTATATATAACATATAATATTAGGAAAATTATTTCATTTCAAAACTTATATAAAACATTTTTGTAACACTAAAAATACGTGCCCTCATATAAATACACACTCAGACAAACTCATTTTAGGAAATTACTACTCTATCTCTAATAAGTTAACCCCAACAGGTTAAGGTATGTCTAAACCAAAGCTCTGATACCAACTGTAACGATCCATCTTTTTGGACGGTTTAAATCGATAATAAAGCACATGTCAACTCAAACCATTCAAAAGGGAGGATTGTTAATGGGGTAAATAAGAAAATAAGAGAAAAGAAGGAAAAACAAAATACAAAATCTCATAGTGAAATGACAAAATATAATAATAAAAAACAGTTCATGAAGCTGTTTTACGAATAATATTTGATTAAACTTTTACAATATATCAGAGTTATACATGTAGCAGGAATAATAATAAAATAAGGCGGCGGAACAACATGATGTTGTGGGATAAAATAATAATATAATACTAAACTCCATCTGCGTCCTCCAGAATAATATCTTTAACACTGAAAAACTCAAGCTGACCCGAGCATAATGAAAAAAAAATACCTTCGAGTTGGAACTAAAATAATTGCTATGCAAGTCAAATCAATCTCAAATAAAATATGAGTGCAACGACTTCAGAGATATTACGGTATTTTCCATCTTCTATCAGGTGTACAACGTGAATATAATTATTTAAGAGATTTCAAATGATTCGAAGTACTAATTTTAGTTACTTTAATTAAAATAAATCCAAAGTTTAAATTAAAACTTAAAACTTTCAAGTAATTCAATCCCAATACATAATCCAAATTCAAAAAGTTGTATGGGCATGCAGCATTTCAACCCATAATTTAAATGTCTTAGTTATCCAATTCTTAAATGATTAAATGACCATTTAAATGGTGTCTATAATATACACGGTGATAATGGGGACATATTAAAATAAATAAACAACGATACATCCAACATATCAATCAATAAGCATCCATTTCAGACAACATCCAAATCAACCAATATATTACGTAAATTAATAGTTATCAATATCGAGGTTATAACAATCAGTTAAATCACAATATAAAATTAAATGTCAATTTAATTTAATGTAAATTTAGATTCAATATCAATTTAAACTAACAAAAAACAATAAAAAAAAATATATATCTCATTATAAATTTTATTTAACGTGCAATGGAAATTTTAGTATTGTGTGAGTGGGTTGAGTCACTCACCTTTTTAGCTTTCCTTCCTCTAATTAGGTTTGGATCCGCCACTGCTTTCTTTCTTTTAACATTGATGTTCTTTCTTATTTTTTAATTTGAAGGTTTTGGAGGAGACAGAGAAGTTTGTATAATCTAAATTTGAAGGAAAAGTTTTGAAAAGGAGAAGAAGAAGAAAAATTTTTTTATAGATTTGAAGAAATTTTTGTTTGGAAAGAAGGGGGAGGAAAAAGGGAGGTAAAGAAAGGTTAAACAAAAATTATATATATATATATATATATAATATAAAATCAAACTCAGGTTTGAAAAAATGTAGCTTCAGAGAAAAGAAGAAGGAACAACCGAAAATGAAGAAACAAACAAAAATAGGAAAAAAATGTAGCAGGTATATAATAAAGAATGAAATATACACATTTGAATTTTGAATGACATGTTTACAGAGCAAGCAAAAATTTGGTATAAAATTTCAAAACGTGTGCTACATCAATTAATTTCATTAACAGGAAACGTTTCAAGGCAAGGCTCACGTGTAAATAAATGAAACTTACAGAAAAACCAAAAGATGCATGTATTAATAAAAGAAATAATAGAAATAAATAAATGAAAGGGGTGGTTGAAATCTGAGAAGATAAATAAATGAAAAGATTAATGAACGTGAATAGTGGAATATGAAATTCTAACATATTTAAGACTATTCATTACACAAAGAAAATATAAAGTATTTAATTCAGTTTAGACAGACGTGCTAGGTGAAAGGTTTTTTTTTATGAAGGGAAATGAATGCACGCATGAGTGAATAGTGTATGTAAATGAATTCATGAATTAATGCACATGCGCATTTCATTTCAAATTCAAAGTAATGCCTTATTAATAATTCAATTTATGGCAAGAAGTGAAAGAACAAATGAAATGAAATATGCAAAAGAGAGAGGTCAATGAAAATGTGAGATGGCAGTAGAATAAAGTATGGTAATAAATTAATGAGAATGGAAGAATTAGTATATTGCAAACAACTTTTGAAATTTAATTTTAAAACGTATATTCCCTTCAATACATTTCATTAACTCCAAATATACACATAAATATATGTTAATTTAACCATTTTTTTCTTTTTTTACACACAATTGACAATATTGAACACACCAATCAACTTCATATTTCTCATTAAAATACTTATTATATTTTTAAAACAAAACGTAAGTCGCACATATCACTAGTTAATTACAATTCACTTCTATTTCTTATTAATGGAAAGATTTTAATAGCTATTAATTCCAATAATTAAATTTCAAAACATATGTTGATTACTGGAAAGATAGTTAATCCAATTGTTTTCCTTTAAATTGTAATTCAAACATATCTATTAACATTATTGGTTACAAACATGAGTTAGAAAATTTACATACAAATAATTAATTTGGATGTTCATATCTAAAAAGAAAAGGAAAAAGCTCAGATAAAGCACTTGAAAGGAGAAAACGAAAAATGAGAAATAAATGAAAAGGATGCAGAAATTATTAATTATAAATAAATCAAATGAAGCAATTATTAATTAATAGAAACAAATGAGTACTCTAACAATTAAATGGATGCTCAAATGAAACCTACACGAAGAACTTAAAAATGAAAAAAAAAAGAACATGGATGTGATAATAAATGTAAAGTAAATGAAGGGACTACTTATATACTGTAAACTAACCTTTGGGATCCAGATTTCAAAATTTCCACCTATTAATTCATTTCAAAAAAACCCAAATATACACATATTTATCATTTACTTCTTTATTGAAACATTCGTTTTACGTTAATATACGTCCATACTCCATTAACGCAATCAATCAATCAACCGATCAATATATTCATTTATTTATATTACTCAAACCAATTTTATTAATTAATGAATATATATCTATTTATGCATTATAAAATGATTTACTTTACCTTTTTTTTAATTAATCTAACGGTCACATAATGAAACAAATTTAAAAGTTTAACCATGTATGAAATGGAAAATAAATATACGTGAAGATGTGTAATTAATGTACAATTGTCAATAAAAGGCAATTTCTAATTCATCTAACAACACTTATACAACCATGAAACATCCGATATATTTTAAATTTGAATACTAATAAGTGTGTTTATATATATATTATTCTAAAATCCAATTTTTTCCAAAACCATACTTATTCAAAATGAAAATTTTATTTTTATAAGTCTCAAAAGATGCAATAATCTTAATTAAAATGTTCGTGCCATATTAACACAAAATGCAAGTTCCTATATTAACTCATTCATTACAGTTTCATTTATGTTTCCATTTAATTGAAACATTTCAATTAATCTAATTTCAATTAATTTCTTTACAGATTTCAAAAGAAATTCTAATTATAAAACATTGTTTTCATTTCATTTATACTACTTCAAGCATGTTTAATAAAATTTCATACATAACAAAATTTACACACTATTTACAAAGTAAATATTTTATCTTATTGGAAATCAACTTCTCCAAGATACATTTCAAATAACAACTTATGTTATTCTTTCATTAAAACATTCACTCCATCCTTTATTCGAATTCATCATTTGTTATTCCGGTAACAGACAAACATACAATTTTGCCATTTATTACAACATTTGGTTTATTTACTTATTTGCAATTTATAACCAAATTTAACTTTACAATCATTTTAATCAATTGAAATTTCATTAAAATAGTTGTCAATTGCCTTAAATTAAGATTACTAACATTACATTCTAGTTATTTCTCTCATTATTAAACCTTAAATTTTCAATTTTCTACAACATTAAATTCCAAAACTTATTAATTAATAATTTAATTCTAAGAAATTTACGGGTCGTTACAACGGATTAGTTAAGTTCAACCAAAATCAAATTTATTGTTTATCCAATCAAATTCTTTTTAAGCAATCCAATTTTCGATATAATTATTTTTATATTCAAAAATCTTTTTTTGCTTCCTTAAATTCAAAAATTACCATGTACATTATTTTAAATACCAAAATTATGGTCAGTGCTACTATAGCATCTAATAACTTAAAAAAAAACAATCCAATCAGATTATATTTTTATACATGAAGACAATAAATATATTTGAGGAATCTAGTTGGATCCCTCCAACCTGTTTTCCCTGCATCCACAGATGTTAGACAACATAAAATACCAATTTCACTTCGAGGCAGGATATCGCAGTAATATAGGGTCATCCGCTATTATGCGAGGCGCATAGGGTCTCATCCGCCCCAACGGCAACAAATATATCCAACTACTAATATATATACTACTATATATATAACATCCAAATTGATAATAATTTATAAATTCAACCGATCATCCAATAATTAATTTTAATTATTTTAAATTAAATCCAGCAATCCAACAAGAGTGAGATTTACTCATCTTGATTTTTTATTTGCAATCCGTTCCAATTTTAATTAAATTGAACATC
This sequence comes from Allium cepa, assembly GCA_030765085.1. Lineage (NCBI taxonomy): Eukaryota > Viridiplantae > Streptophyta > Magnoliopsida > Asparagales > Amaryllidaceae > Allium > Allium cepa. The sequence goes on along the minus strand of CM060928.1, from coordinate 407,250,290 downwards.
GCTTAATTTAATTTAAAATTCCACTTGCCTCAAAAAAATCTCCAAACAAATTTTGTTCTGTGGCCTATGCTATTTCAAATTCAACGCCACCTGTTACGTGATTTTTGGACCTCCCATGACAAAGTTATATTATTATTATTTTAACATCTGAAATGATAAGAATAATAAATATTATTTTCTTGATTATTGATACCAGATTTATTACCTCGGCTAAGAAAAACTAATCGTGCTTCACTTCTCGACCTTGTTCCAGGCATGAACGAACTCCACAATCATCGACCTACGACACACCTCCCATGTTCGCCTTTCCTAAAGCCTGTGCCTGTATCACGACTTCGACCAATGCCCAATGCCTTCGACCAGACAGCCGCCACACGCCTTCGCGCTTCCAGGCTTCGTTGCCACATGTTGCAGCGATCCTGCTAGAGTTTGCCTCACCTTACACACGACGTCGCCCACCAGCTACGGCCGCCGCCAACCCCCAAATACTATTCAACTTCGATCGTGACACCTTCCCTCATGTGCAAGCTTCCCATCGTATCACGATTTCGATCGCTTGATATCCCCATTTCCCCTTTTTTCTTATAAGAATTCAATTTCGTTGGTTTTTTATATATATTTCTTCGGATAATTAAACGAGAGGGATATTTAAAAGGAAGAAGGCAAGTACGATATAGATATGTAGGTATGAGCTCGATAAACTAGGATGCGGCTGATAGACGTATTGCGGGCTGAAGGCATTGTAAGGTCAAGTCAAAGAAAATATATTAATATTAAATTTTAAAATATCTAACTATGTAATTACGGACTCAAATCGAGGCATGCCATTGGCTTTTCTAATATTATACCGCTATTCCGAGCCCAATGGAACAAGTCTCATTTCCCAATTCGATCGTATGGAGAAGATAGCTTTTTAAAATCGACTATTTAAAATAATTTAAATTAAATTATTTCTTGGCGTTTCCAGATCACACGACCAAAGAGTAAATTCAAATGCTATGAAATTTAAAACCCAATAATAACACATTATTTTGGATCCAATGGAACATGCTTCATCGAATTTCGAGACTGTGCCTCGGATTGCTATTTTAACGTGTCAATTTAATCGACGATTTCAAAAATTTGCGAAATCGCTTGAAATTCCATTTTTAAATTTTACTCACTTAATCCTAATTCAAATCGCATTTATATCCACATTAAAAATCATTTTTGATTTATATTCAACTCCAATTTCAATTATTCGTCATTTTCGTATTACGATAAACTCCTATATTTGAAATTTAAATTCATTCTACAATTTCAACCAAATCTTTATGTTCAAAACCCTGTTTATGATCCTAATACAATATTTAAAACCATTTAAATATTCAAAATTAAATGATTAAAAATCGGGGTTGTTACATTCCTCCTCCTTTAAAAGAATTTCATCCCCGAAATTTGCTAAGGTAGGAAAAATGCTCCAAACTCATTACTTTTCAAAAAACCCCTTAGTTAAAATTCGATATTTCATTTTCTAATCCTTTAGTTCCAACCCAAAACAATTAGTTTTTCCATTTCTAAACCAAAGGCCTCTATTTCAATTTAAATTCAAAATCAAATTTTTTGTTAACAAAAATTCTAAAATTTTCTACATCCTAAATGTTGAAAATTTTTGGCAGAGGCTCCCTTGTATGGAGAGCCTTTTGTAATATGACAAAAGTGATAAAAATATATACATCGACCCACATGGTTGGAAAACACAATATATCAATATTTAGTTCATCGTAGTATTTAATCCAAAAACGTACCTTTATTAGCGTTATTAAGCAACCAAGCATATCTTACATGCAATTTCGCAACCCAAACTATAGCCAAATGGTCTCCTTGTACCTGTACTTACTTAATTCGAACACGTAAGTCCCAAAACATGGAATTTAATAACATTTCATTCGTAAAATAGTTAAACGCATACTTTGCACCACTAAACATGTTAAACATGTATTTATAAGCAACCACAAGGTTCCAAAACTAATTTAATTACTTTCAATCTATTCGTATACCATATCGTTCAACTCGAAATGATTTATAACCAAATTTACTTGCATTCAGTCCATACCCATAAAAATATATTCATATCCATTAAAATTGGTTCTAAACCAATTTATTCACTTTCCATGAGTTCACAAAATTTCGTTTACTTCCGTTTACGACCAACGACATTTTTTCCATTCAAATTCAGCGATATTCGTTAAATAAAATAATCACTTAAGCTTATAAAGAATTTCAATTGATTTTATATCAGTTTGTCAATTTACATCGATTTACGTTCAATCGTGTGACGCCCCACCTCTGTGCCCACTCTAGCCAAGGACACTACGGGGTAATGCCGTCAACTAGCGCGGAGAATATGGCTGTTAAGGAGCGACCATCCCCATAGTTGCTTTGTGCGAGCACCGATATGTCAGATAGTACAACATGCATCTGGTTTCAGGAGGGAATCCGACATACCGATACAAACTCAAAGCTACTACCCAGTGGCTATATATATATATTCTTCGGAAACAAATATAGAAATAAACATAACACAAATCAGTCACAGACATTCATATCACAAAGGCGGAAATAGATATGAATATATAACGCATAAAAGTGTTCATCAGAGTAGTGGCCAGACAAGATCCACAACATCACAAAAGAATAGTTACAAGTGCTGGAGAAAAGAATATGGATACATCAATGAGTCTATATCTCAAATGTATTTAACAAAAACTACTAATCTAAGTAGTTAGCCAAAAGCCAGGGTGATAATCCCAGATGTGAAGTCAAGCAGAAGCACCTGTAACATCTCGGTCTGACCCTAGTATTATTTAATAAGAAAATAATAAACGGATTAGTCTAGCTATAAATATCAGATGAAATGATATAGAATAAGAGATATGACAAAAACGTATGATAACCATAAAGCCATACCGTGATAAGTATGTAACTGAAAATCAACAAGAGATTAATCAATATCACAAGAAACTTCTCAAAGATAAAAAAGAATGTCATACTCTTTATTTTTATTCACCAAACCATAAATATTGACAATTATATCAATGTCAACCACAAAAGTTAATGACACACAAATTCACCAATGCACAAATATTGATAAAACATATCAATGTAAATCACAAAAATTGGTGAAACACAAGTTCTAGAAATCATCAATGGAAATCCAGAAATCATAAAACGGGGGAGGCCTATCACAAAACGGGAGCATGAAAACTCACCAACACGTGTATCATAAAATGGAACGCTATTCCATGGTTGATAACCATTAATTTTGAGCCGAAGCTCCATAAAACGGCCCGAAGACCATGGGTCGCTACCCCACCAAATTGAGCCGAAGCACCACAGAAACGGGGTTTACTCTCCCTCGTAGACAAAGAGACATCGCATATTTGCTAGTCTAAATCACAAAAATGATCATCAACGATCATCAAGAAGTGTCAATTATGGTAAGCTAGTAAATATATAAGCTTAGCCTCATGTCCCATAACCACTAGCTTAACTTAAATATTTACGAACAAATTGTAGATCTCCACTCGAAAATTGTCACAAGAGATTCGATCGAACAAGTCCAAGAATTAACCGGTGAATTAAACGCAAGCATTTCATACCACTTGTTTTACTAAGCCGTTTAATTAGATTTCTCATACGAGTGAGGTAAAGGTTTATATATACTAGTAGATTGGAAAACGATTTAAGAAACAAGCTTTGTAGTAAAATAGGGTTGAAATCGTTTTGATGAAAGAGTTTTGATACTAGTATTGAAACCTTCATATTTTTAAAGTGACAAATCACAAAAATGATTGTAGAAACAAACAATCACAAAAATTCACATTCAAAGACGTGAATAAAATCCAAAGAATTCGATTCCAAACCCATCAAAGTGGAAATACCCTTGTGACTTAACAGCCACGACTTACGACTTAACACAATACAACACAAGAAATCAGCGGCTCAACTCATACGACCCCACGGCATACGACATAAGGGATCGGCGACTTAAGGAGTAGCACACGGCCTAACATGGCGCAAGCCGAGCGACTTAAGGGATGGGCGACTTAAGACGCAAGCGACCTAAGGATCTAGCGGCTTAAGGAGTAGCATGCGGCCTAACATGGCGCGACCTAAGGAGCTAGCGGCTTGAGGATAGCATGCGGCCTAAGTGGTGCGACCTATGGAGTAAGGGTAGGCCGAGTGACCTAAGGGATGCAAGCAAGCCGAGCGACTTAAGGGAGCGGCCTAAGGATGGCACGACTTAAGTTGGTGCGACCTAAGGGGTTAGAGAAGGCCGAGCGACTTAAGATGGAATGACCTAATCATGGCGCGACTTAAGTTGGTGCGACCTATGTTGGTGCAACCTATATGCAGGTCAAGTGACCTAACTGGTAGAAGAGCAAACCGAGAGACCTATGTTTCCAACGACCTAAGAGGTTGCCACCTAACTTGCCACGACCTAAGTCGGTTGCGAGCTATCTGCAGGCCGAGAGTCACGTATGCAGGCCGAACGACCTAAGGAACAGAAGTGCAAAAACTCTCTCAATTTGCAACAGGTCGAGCACGGACGCTAGGGGATTACGCCCATCGGCTACCCGGTCCTATTGGCTCCTCGATGCATTCACCAAAAACGTGTTCAATCATCAAAGTTAGGATTTTTAAGGATTTGAACCCAAAACACTAAAAATTGGGATTTTCACCAATTCAATCCAAACCAAAAGCAAATGCACATGAATAAGTGTTAGGAATTCATACCCAACAATCAAAGATAATTATAGACAAAGATGTGAGATGAAAATATCACCTTTTCACAAAATCAATGAAGGAGAAGCTTAAAAGCAAAGGAAGAATCAACCACACTTCAATCTCTACACAAGAAGCTTGAATCAACGGCTTCTCTTTGGATTTGGAGTTAGATATTGGATTTGCAAATGAACTAGGGCTTGGAGTTTTAATTTTCCATTCCTCTCTCCATTTTTGATGAAGCTTGAGTGTTAGGAAATGAAAGTGAAGTAATGTAACGACCCGCATATTTAACGATTATATATTTAAATGTTTTATTTAAATATAGCGTCGTTAGTCGGATTTTGGTCCGAAAAGCTACTTTCTGCAAATGGTCGAATTGGAACTCGAAACCACTTCCATTGGTTCCAAAATGGCGTTTGCGATCTTTTTGAGTATAATCTTTGATATGTTTGGAGTTTGTGAATTTTTGCAACTTTTCTATTTGGGTTTTGGGTTTGGGCTCAGCCCATTTGTTAGTTTAAACCCCTAATTCAGCCCTCTCTTCATCCATTCACCATCATTTCATTTCTTAGCTTAAGAAAAACTGAAATGGTGGAAGGGAAAGAGAAATAGAAATTTGCAAGCCCTAGTTTCTTCTTTGTAACTTGATTCTTGCTCCAATATCAAAGAGAAGACATAGGTAGGCTCTTCTTCATCTTCTCTATCTCTTCTCCTCTTCAATTTCAGAAAGTTTCCTTAACCTAATTTAGGAAATGTTTGTTATAATCTTATATTGAAGCTTGTAGAGTTGAAGTGGAGAGTGGTTGGTTGTTTCCTTTCATTTGGTCTTCTCATCCTTTGTTTTTGAGTTAAAAAGGTGAGTTTTTGGAACTCACATCTAAGTTATTGCTTTTGCTGAGGTTTGGTATGAATTACTAACCTCTATTCATGTCTATTGCGTTGGATTTGGATCGATTGGTTTCGATATGTTTTGGCCACTTTGGCCTAGGCAAATTGTTGCCCAGACCAGGTGACCAGACGTCTGGTAACCAAGCTCAGACATTTGGTTTGAACCTGGAGTGAAAAAAATATAAACATACGGCAGTTGAAAGAAAGTCAGAAACCACTCTCATACGTCTGACCCTCAATTTCAGACGTCTGAATGGTTTCAGACGTTTGGTTCGCAAAATCAGACGCCTGGTTTGTTTTGTTGGGATTTTCCAGAAGACGAAACCAGACGTCTGAATGCACCCTTCAGACGTCTGGAATCCCCTGTTTTGCCTAATTTGCCTATTTTGGCTAATTTTGAGTTAATTTCCAACTTTTATTGATTCGTGTTGATTCCAATTAGTTGTTATTGCATATTTGACCTTGATGACTTGTTTTTGACTTCATTCATGGGTTTTATAAATAATCTCTCTAAATCGTATTAAAAGCTCCCTTCTCCAAATTATAAATTCTATTTATAATGCGCACACACAATTTCGCACTTCGAGCGAAGTGGAAGGAAGATTAAATGGTTAGGTAAAACACGGACCATGAATCTGTGCGTTTGTCTTCCCGATTAGTCCCCGACCTATTCGATTGATCGTTTTGACCTTCGGGTTTGGTTTATCGATGATATGAGGTAAACTTTGTACTGCTTTGAGTGTGAAAGTGGCTGACGGATAGTAAACCGTTTAGTGCGAACGAGTGGTTATGGGAAAAACGTTAACACTTTTCGAATTCCTTTTCGAGAGATGTGACACATTCCGCCAGTTAATGATGTCCAGTACTGGGCCTCCGGACCTTCACCACTACGGTTTGTTGCCTTCAGGTATGTTGCCTTCGGGTTTGTACCTTCGGGTTTGTGCCTTCGGGTTTGTTGCCCTTTAGTATCGCTTCTGATGTCGGTCGTTATGAGCCGCATGGGTGATATTGGGTTGCCCTTTAGTATCGCTTCCGATGTTGGTCGTTATGAGCCGCATGGGTGATATTGGGTTTGGAGTCTTCAGGCTCATGGATCCTTGTTTATACAGTACTAAGCTCGAGCAATTTTATGATGTTTCATTCATATGTATATTCCCTAGGTATCGCCCTTCGGTGTTGGTCATTATGAGCCGCATGATGCGCATCGTTTACCTTGCGAAACTTGTATACCTTATTGGTATTTGTTATTTGCCTTTTTGGCTTGATTTAGGATATTTTATCCTTTGTTTCTATATGTTGCCGATGATATGAGGCTTGTCATCTTATGATTCATCTTTTGTTAGATGATTGTGTTATCTCTTTTAGAGATATTTGTCATACTTTGTAACCTTGCAGGTTTATTGTTGTTCAGTTTATCTAACTGATTTGTTTAGCTAGACTGACCCGTGTATTTTATACTCGGGTCAGACCGAGATGTTTCAGGTTAGGTGCATTTGGACTTAGCCTATTTTGCTTCCGCGTGGACTACTTTGCTAGCTTCTTTTTGTCATAGCTTTTGTGTAGCCCTTTTATGTTGAACTCTGATGTGTATTCTATTGACTCGCCTGTATATTGTGGTTTGCTATACCACTTGACATGTATTATTTTGTATACTCTGTTATGTATCAATATATGTGTATATGATGATTTACTGTTCTGTGATGTACATTACATTTGAGTTGTTATATTCTGTTCTGATAGATCCTTCAACCACCTATGGTTTTTTTTTGAGTATTCATTGAGTATGTCGACCTGCTTGAAATGTTTATTGTCGATGTATTCAATAGATAGTTAGAGCAAGGCTATAGATGGTCGCTTCTAACCAGCCTTATTCTCCGTGTTAGTTGACGGCATTGCCCTGTAGTGTCCTTGGCTAGCATGGGTATAGAGGTGGGGCGTCACAGCGTGGTAACAGAGCTGAGTTCAGAACAAAGTATGATAAACACAGTGTAGAAGCACATATTACGATACATCAAAGTGTACAAGTGATACAAATCATTGAATCATCGTGTCTCTTTATTCCATCAAGGTTAGATAGATATTGGGAATACGTCTAGGAATGCATTTTATTCCGTAGTATTCCGTAATGAAGTATCTACCTTGTGAATAATCTTGTTCTTATCTTACTTTCAGCGTATGGCTGGAAGAGGCAGGGGACGACGTTCGGATGTTGGGAAATCCAGTGGCACACATCCGGATGGCGTTTATATGTCTGCCGATCAGTTTATGGAGTTGTTTAGGAGCACTCAGCCTCCAGTTCCTCCTCGAGTGTCTCCACCTCGCAAGTCTGCCTTTGCATGTCAGTGCAGTGATTTTCCTCATCTTGGAGGAAAGCCGTTTAAGGGCTCCGAATCCGTTCTTGAAGTCCAAGCTTGGTTTCGCACATGCGAGCGTATCTTCTCTCGCATGGATCTTTCTGACCATGATAGAGTTCTTGTAACTTCTAGCTTATTACAAGAGCGTGCACTTGATTGGTATGAGCTTCTTATAGCCGAGATTGATGAGTCTACTCTTTCTTGGACATAGTTTCGGGAGCGATTTGAACTCAAGTTCGTTCCTGAATCTGAAAAAGTTTTATTGACCCGTCGCTTCCTTGAGTTGAAGCAAGGGAAGTCTTCTGTTTCTGAGTATGTTGCATCATTCGAGGCTTTATCTAAGTATGGTCTTGAATTCATAAGCACTTCTTATAAGAAGAATTTAAAGTTTGTCTCTGGTCTTAAGAAGTATCTTAAGAAGTCCTTGTTGCTTCAGCTTAAGCTTTCTTTTGAAGAATTAGTTGATTCGGCACTTCATCTCGAGACCATCGAGAAGGAGTGTGATAGTGATGTTGATGTTGAGGTTTCCAAGAACCCCAACAAGAGGCCGTTTCCAATTCAGAAGTCCGGGTCTTTTCCTTCTAAGAAGAAGAAGAATGGTGGTCCTAGCTCTCAGCCTCAGTCTTCCGGAACACCTTTCGTTCGAAAGTGTTTCAATTGTGGTTCTCCGGATCATATTATTCGAGCTTGTCCTAAACCTCTCTTCTGTCGCTATTGCAAGAAGGAAGGTCATCATGTTTCAGCTTGCCCTACTGTTCCGGCTAGTGCTAAGTCTGGCAATCTTTATGCTACCAAGGCTTCTAAAGGTCCTTCTCAACCCAAAGGTATATCTCCATCCATTTTGGAAGATTCTGTTTTATTTCATGATCTTAGTATTCGAGTTCTTTTCGATACGGGTGCTTCACATTCTTTCGTATCGAAGAAGCTCGTTGATGATTTATCTTTGGATGTTTCTTGTATGGTTACTTCTTTAAGGATTGCGAATCCTATTGGGGGATCCGCGACCCTTAGTTTGCTTTGTGATGATGTTGAGATTGTTTTATGTGGTTTTTCTTTTCGTGCGAATTTGCACGTTATTTCTTGTCTGGGATTTGATATGATTTTGGGTATGGACTGGCTAGTGAGATATGATGCCAGGATTATTTGTTCGGAGAGAATTTTGTATCTTCGACATTCGGATTCGCCTACTCAGTTATCTCTTGTTCTTCGGGATGTGGATAATTCTGAAATGGCTTTATATTCGCTTGATTCGCGAGAAGGTGATGATATATCTCGTATTCCTATTGCTTGTGACTTTTCTGATGTTTTTGAGCCTGTATCGGGTTTACCACCCAAGCGGGCAATTGAGTTCCGCATTGATCACATTCCAGGCGCGCAGCCAGTTAGTCGTCCTCCCACATGGATGTATACAAGGGAAAATGAGAAACTCAAGAAGCATCTTTTAGAGCTTGAGTCCAAGCAGTTGATTCAATCCAATTTTTCTCCGTGGGGATCCACGGTCGTCTTTGTGAAGAAATCTGATGTAACTCTTAGGCTTTGCATTGACTATCGCAAGCTTAACGAGTTGACCATTAGAAATAGGTATCGAATGCCTAGGATCGATGATATGTTCGATCTATTGAGTGGTGCTAAGGTCTTTTCTCAACTCGACCTTGCCACAGGTTTTCATCAATTACGAGTCGCGGAGGATAGCATACCTCTTACAACTTTCCGCACTCGATATGGTTCTTTTGAGTGGCTCGTTATGCCGTTCGGTTTGACGAACGCTCCTGCTTTCTTTGTTGATCTTATGAATCGGATATTCCGGGAATATCTCGATAAGTTCGTCCTTGTCTTCATTGATGATATCCTTATTTATTCTGAGTCGGAAGCCGAGCACGCTAATCACTTGAGCATTATCTTGAGCACTCTCCGTCACCATCAGCTTAGAACCAAATTCTCCAAGTGCCACTTTTGGGAGAATAAGGTTAAGTTCTTAGGCCATGTTGTATCTTCCGATGGCATTTCTGTCGATCCCTCAAAGATCGAAGCCATTCAGAATTGGAAGAGGCCCGAGAATGTGCATGAGATTCTTAGTTTCCTTGGATTGGCGGGTTATTACCGTTGGTTCATTAAGGATTTTTCCCGTGTTGTGCTTCCTCTCACTTGCCTTACTCGGAAAGGCATTCGTTTTGATTGGTCCGACAAGTGTGAAGCTTCCTTTCTGACATTGAAGGAACTTCTCACAAATGCTCCTATTCTTGTGGTTCCCGAGGGGAATCATGATCTTGTTGTCTACACCGATGCTTGTGGTAGTGGTCTCGGTGCTGTTCTTATGCAGAAGGATCGGGTAGTTGCTTATGATTCTAGGCAACTGCGTCCGAATGAAGTTCGCTATGCCACTCATGATCTTGAGTTAGTCATTGTTGTCTTCGCCTTGAAGATTTGGCGACACTACTTATTAGGCGAGCGCTTCATTCTCTATACCGATCATAAATCTTTGAAGTATTTGTTTACTCAGAAGGAAATCAATATGAGACAATAACGTTGGCTCGAGTTTCTTGCTTCTTATGACTTTGACATCCAGTATACCCCTGGTAAGGGTAATCATGTTGCAGATGCGCTTAGTCGCAAACATTCGGCTGTTGTTTCTATGATGCTTGCCGAATGGGATGTTCTTGAGACTCTATCTTTTGGTGAAATTCGTGATCGAGGTTCATTTTTTGATTCTCCTATTCTATTATTTAGTTTGGGAGCTCGACCTATTTTATTGGATCGTATTGCCGATGCCCAACGGCGTGATCTTGATTTGTTGTATCTTATTCAGCTTTGTGAGACTGGATCTTGTGATGAGGCGTTGCAAGATTTCAGCATTGATTCTCATGGGTGTCTTCGTAAGAAGAACCGTCTTTTTGTGCCCTCTGATTTTGCACTTAGGCATGACATTCTTGATGACTGTCACCGTTCTAAGTATACTATTCATCTTGGTGGTAGCAAGATGTATGCTGATATGCGTCGCCTTTATTATTGGGACGGCATGAAGCGCAATGTGGCGAGTTATGTGAGTAATTACATAAATTGTCAGCGTTTTAAGGCTGAACATCAGCGTCCTTCTGGTCTTCTTCAGCCTCTTGAGATTCCATTGCGGAAATGGGATCAGATATCTATGGACTTCATTGACGGTCTACCTCGCTCGAGATCAGGCCATTCTAGCATTTGGGTTATTGTTGATCGCCTCACTAAGTCTGTTCATTTTGTCCCTATTAAGTCTAATAGGACTGCTTTGCATTTAGCTAAGTTATATGTCAAGGAAATCGTGAGACTTCACGGTGTTCCTAGTTCTATTGTGAGTGATCGTGATCCTTTATTCACGAGTCATTTTTGGAAGAGTCTTCAGCAAGCTTTGGGAACGAAGCTTAATTTTAGCACAGCTTATCATCCGCAGTCTGATGGACAGACTGAACGGGTGAATCGTATCTTGGAAGATCTTCTCCGTATTTGTATTTTTTATTTTGGTGGAAGTTGGGAGGATCATCTACCTCTTGTAGAGTTCTCTTACAACAATAGTTTTCAGTCTAGTATCGGTATGGCTCCTTTCGAAGCCTTATACGGAAGGCCATGTCGATCACCTTCTTATTGGTTGGAATCTGGAGAGAAGCTTATTCTTGGTCCAGATTTTGTTTGTGATTCTTTCGAGAAGATTGATCTTATTCGATTGAGAATGAAAGAGGCACAAAGTCGTCAGAAATCCTACGCGGACAACCGTAGGAAGCCTCTCGAGTTCTCAATCGGTGATCTTGTTTTTATTCGTGTTTCTCCTTTGAAGGGGGTTATGCGTTTCAGTACGGCTGGGAAATTGGCTCCTCGTTATGTAGGGCCATTTTCTATTACTGAACGTTTTGGCCCTGTGGCTTATAGAGTTTTATTTCCAACTCATTTATATGGCATTCATGACGTGTTTCATGTCTCGCAACTTCGGAAGTGTCTTCGGGATTCGGATTCTGTTATTGCTTCTCCTGATTTGCATGAGCTTGAGATCTCATCGGACTTATCTATTGTATAGCAACCTATTCGCGTACTTGACACGGAGGTGCGACACCTTTGAAACAAGGACGTCCCGCTCGTTAAAGTTCAATGCTAATCCCAATGATTGTACTTGGGAAACCAGAGAATTTGTTGAGCGATCTTATCCGGGTTTTCTTTCTTTGCTTTGAAATGGTGAGTACGTCTTTTCATCTCGAGCTTATTTCCTTTTCTTTTGGATGTTGTATGTTTGTAGTTGTTACAAATATCGTCTCTAGGAATTGCGGAGACGCAATTTTGTAAGGAGGGGAGATCTGTAACAACCCGCATATTTAACGATTATATATTTAAATGTTTTATTTAAATATAGCGTCGTTAGTCGGATTTTGGTCCGAAAAGCTACTTTCTGCAAATGGCTGAATTGGAACTCGAGACCACTTCCATTGGTTCCAAAATGGCGTTTGCGATCTTTTTGAGTATAATCTTTGATATGTTTGGAGTTTGTGAATTTTTGCAACTTTTCTATTTGGGTTTTGGGTTTGGGCTCAGCCCATTTGTTAGTTTAAACCCCTAATTCAGCCCTCTCTTCATCCATTCACCCTCATTTCATTTCTTATCTTAAGAAAAACTGAAATGGTGGAAGGGAAAGAGAAATAGAAATTTGCAAGCCCTAGTTTCTTCTTTGTAACTTGATTCTTTCTCCAATATCAAAGAGAAGACATAGGTAAGCTCCTCTTCATCTTCTCTATCTCTTCTCCTCTTCAATTTCAGAAAGTTTCCTTAACCTAATTTAGAAAATGTTTGTTATAATCTTAGATTAAAGCTTGTAGAGTTGAAGTGGAGAGTGGTTGGTTGTTTCCTTGCATTTGGTCTTCTCATCCTTTGTTTTTGAGTTAAAAAGGTGAGTTTTTGGAACTCACATCTAAGTTATTGCTTTTGCTGAGGTTTGGTATGAATTACTAACCTCTATTCATGTCTATTGCGTTGGATTTGGATCGATTGGTTTCGATATGTTTTGGCCACTTTGGCCTAGGCAAATTGTTGCCCAGACCAGGTGACCAGACGTCTGGTAACCAAGCTCAGACGTCTGGTTTGAACCTGGAGTGAAAAAAATATAAACATACGGCAGTTGAAAGAAAGTCAGAAACCACTTTCAGACGTCTGACCCTCAATTTCAGACGTCTGAATGGTTTCAGACGTTTGGTTCGCAAAATCAGACGCCTGGTTTGTTTTGCTGGGATTTTCCAGAAGACGAAACCAGACGTCTGAATGCAGCCTTCAGACGTCTGGAATCCCCTGTTTTGCCTAATTTGCCTATTTTGGCTAATTTTGAGTTAATTTCCAACTTTTATTGATTCGTGTTGATTCCAATTAGTTGTTATTGCATATTTGACCTTGATGACTTGTTTTTGACTTCATTCACGGGTTTTATAAATAATCTCTCTAAATCATATTAAAAGCTCCCTTCTCCAAATTATAAATTCTATTTATAATGCACACACACAATTTCGCACTTCGAGCGAAGTGGAAGGAAGATTAAATGGTTAGGTAAAACACGGACCATGAATCTGTGCGTTTGTCTTCCCGATTAGTCCCCGACCTATTCGATTGATCGTTTTGACCTTCGGGTTTGGTTTATCGATGATATGAGGTAAACTTTGTACTGCTTTGAGTGTGAAAGTGGCTGACGGATAGTAAACCGTTTAGTGCGAACGAGTGGTTATGGGACATACGTTAACACTTTTCGGATTCCTTTTCGAGAGTTGTGACACATTCCGCCAGTTAGTGGTGCCCAGTACTGGGCCTCCGGACCTTCACCACTATGGTTTGTTGCCTTCGGGTATGTTGCCTTCGGGTATGTTGCCTTCGGGTTGTACCTTTGGGTTTGTGCCTTTGGGTTTGTTGCCCTTTAGTATCACTTCCGATGTTGGTCGTTATGAGCCGCATGGATGATATTGGGTTGCCCTTTACTATCACTTCCGATGTTGGTCGTTATGAGCCGCATGGGTGATATTGGATTTGGTGTCTTCGGGCTCATGGATCCTTATTTATACAGTACTGAGCTTGAGCAATTTTATGATGTTTCATTCATATGTATATTCTCTAGGTATCGCCCTTCGGTGTTGGTCATTATGAGCCGCATGATGCGTAGCGTTTACCTTGCGGAACTTGTATACCTTATTGGTATTTGTTATTTGCCTTTTTGGCTTGATTTGGGATATTTGTATCCTTTGTTTCTATATATTGCCGATGATATGAGGCTTGTTACCATATGATTCATCTTTTGTTAGATGATTGTGTATCTCTTTTAGAGATATTTGTTATACTTTGTAACCTTGCAGGTTTATTGTTGTTCAGTTTATCTAACTGATTTGTTTAGCTAGACTGACCCGTGTATTTTATACTCGGGTCAGACCGAGATGTTTCAGGTTAGGTGCATTTGGACTTAGCCTATTTTGCTTCCGCATGGACTACTTTGCTAGCTTCTTTTTGTCATAGCTTTTGTGTAGCCCTATTATGTTGAACTCTGATGTGTATTCTATTGACTCGCCTGTATATTGTGGTTTGCTATACCACTTGACATGTATTATTTTGTATACTCTGTTATGTATCAATATATGTGTATATGATGATTTACTGTTCTGTGATGTATATTACATTTGAGTTGTTATATTCTGTTCTGATAGATCCTTCAACCACCTATGGTTTTGTTTTGAGTATTCATTGAGTATGTCGATCTGCTTGATATGTTTATTGTCGATGTATTCAATAGATAGTTAGAGCAAGGCTATAGATGGTCGCTCCTAACCAGCCTTATTCTCCGTGTTAGTTGACGGCATTACCCTGTAGTGTCCTTGGCTAGCGTGGGTATAGAGGTGGGGGGTCACAAGTAATGAAGGGAAGAGGGGGTTGAGCTAGAATTAATAGTTTAGGCTAATGGGCTAAACCAAACCCAAAGCCCAAAGTGAATAAGTGGCAAAATTAACTTACTCCAAACATATCGAAGCTTATACCCAAAAAGGTTGCAAATGGCATTTTGAACTCAATGGAAGTGGTCTTGAGTCCAAATTCAACCGTATGCAAAAAGTAGCTTTTCGGACTATAATCCGACTAACGATAAAATATTTAAATAAAACATTTAAATATTCAATCGTAAAATATGCGGGTTGTTACAAATCGATTCACTAAAATTTTGTTCGCTAAATTTTATATTTAACAACCCATAATCCATCTTACTTAACCAAGTTAAGTTCCATTCTATATCCAATTAACCAGTTGATTTATCTAATTAGTGCATTTTCAATTTATAATTCAATATCTGATATTTTCTCCATAAATTACTTTAGTTAATTTACCTGAGTTCCAATTCATCTTATAATTCAAGTTTGGATTTTTATTCCAATATTTAATCATTTCGTTTTGGTTTTACCATTTTATTCCTCTATTTAATAAGTTGTGCAGCTTATTATTCACAATTTCACAAATATGATATTTTGAGTTATTCCGTTCAAAATTTATAACTTATAGTTATATAACTATTTGACCATTCAACTTTAAACTCAATTCAATTTGTTATTGTCTAAATTTCGATAAAAAAATTATTTAACCTTCCTTCAGTTAAATTTTAAATTCATACAATTCACTTTTCCTATCTTACGTAAACTTCATTCTACTAATTAACATTCAATCCATTTGATTAATTCATTAATTCTTTTCATTATCACAATCAATTAAATTTATAAAATTTAATTCATTCAACTTAACTTAAGTTTAATTCCATTTTAATTTCTCAATTTAATTTTTAATTCCAAAATTCAATTTCACACATTTTTTCTTATTATTATCATCCTCCACTTACAAGTTCAAACTTATTTTCTGATATTTTCTAAAACATTTAGCTTGGAATTCAGAATTCAAATACCCGGTATTTGTTTTAAATCACTTTGAAATGATGACGAAGTTAACGCTTGGCAATTCGAACTTCAAAAGACTCAGAATATAAAGGAGGTAAAGGTAGATGATCTTACTTCCTTCTCTCCACACAGCATAAAACCCCGGGGGGCAACAGACATAGAAAAATTGAGTCAAAAACCCATGAGCGCTGTCAGGAAGACCGATGATCAATTTACGATTTCGAGCACTTCTCACGACGGTAATAGAGGGGTGATCTTTAGTCCTGGTGAAAGAGCATAAGAAGCAAATCTCGTCAAAGCTTGGGAATCGATCGAGCGTCCTCCTAAACAGTACACACAGCCCCATTAAAATGGCATAACCATTGGGGTGTAATTGGGACGGGGCGATGGCCAATTGACGAAGAAGTTGTTGGAAAAAGTCATTGAAAGGAGGAACGCCCCCACTCAGGCACATTTGTCGATTGACCGTTACAAAGCCAGGGGGTGCTATGTCAGCAGTGTTGCTTCTCTCGGGAAGAATGGCATCTGATTCAGCAATGCCAAACTAAGCGCACAATTGGCGAAAAACTCTGTACGATAAAGTAGAAGAGGCTCTTTCGGGAGGATTGACTAGTGGAGCCGGAATAATAGTTGCCTCTCCAGTCTGAACCGTTGTATCTTCTTCCTGAGAAGTCATTCTACACAAGCAACTGGATATTCAAATGTAAAGGTGCACGTTTCCTAAAAGTGTTAAGTGTCGTGCAAAACTAATAAAAATAGCAAGTAAATATAACTGGAATTAAACTAGTCGATGATTGATCAATTACAAAATTTCAGAACTTGTTAATATAAAGTTCAAGCATAATATTAGTGCAGGCTGGTCAGTTTCAATTGACTATTTCAGTATTGCTTTAGTATTTTACTTGAAATTGATGAAGGCACTTCGTTCACACAATTTATTTGAGTTAATTATCTGTTATTAACTAATCTGTCATTTGACGTGGGCAGTCGATGGTAGTATATTTGTCCCATTTTTCTGCAAGTGTTGTGTTCAACAGGTTGATAGCATTAAAGTTAGAATAATCTGTAAAGAAACGCAACAAAGTTCGAGCAGTATATTTTGGCAATTCAAATTCGAAGTACAATCAAGTTTTGCTGACATCTTGAAGTTTACAAACTTTTGTTCAAGCCATTTAGTCACAGTCCAAAAATCCTTTAAGCCCTAAGTCATTCACAACCTAACAGAGGGATGAAATTTGCTTAGGAAACAATTCGGCAGTAAAAGATTGTCCATGTGCTAAGTCGTCCACGACCTAAAGGATAAGTCGTCCACGACCTAAAGGTTAAAGTCGCAAAGCTTCAAATCAAGATAGTATGAATCCGGCTAAGTCCTAAGTCGTCAGGAAATTAACACAACCTAAAAGTTGAGTCGTGTATAACCAAAGTCGGTCGATTCGAAAGCAAGCTAAGTCGTAAGAATTTCAAGTCATCCCCTCAGCTAATCTTGTTATCCATTCACCCCATCAACTCATCAAACATCGATCCAAATCATCATGAAGCCGCCATAAGTCTAGTGTGGTGCTGTAATCTTATGAATCGCGATGGCAACGTAGCTAACGGTGATTGTAATCGATCGCAACTTGACTCAAAAACTAGGCAAGGCGTGCGAAGATGATTTAGGGTCAGGGGGTAAAAGATTGGTGTTTCAGCAATACTCGCAGTTGGTTTAGGGATCAATTTCACTTACAATGTAATGGAAAAGATGAACTGTTGATCGATTATCTTGGATTTGTCTTTGAAAACTTGAAATGTCGCTAATGGCGGAAAAGGATATTGAAGCAGTAAAGAAGGAGGAAACGGGTTAATAGGCTATATAGAGGAAGAAGAGGAAAGTGAATGGACGCACGAGTTAGCCTATCCCTTAGGTCGCTCACGACCTTGCAGAATTAAGTCGAAGCACACAACCTACGACCTAGGTGTATGCTCCGAGGGGCAAATGTTAACTCCGCTTTGCTAACGACCTAAGAGATAACACGAGTTAACAACCTAAAAGTATAACGACTTAGCGAGTTAAGGTATTGAGCGACTTAACGACTTAAAGAAGCCACGACTTAACAGTTTAAGAGAATGGACGACTTAAGGGACTGACGACTTACCAACTTAAGGAAGCTACGACCTAACGGCCTAAGAAAATAGACCAACTCAATACCATAAAGAAGTTGCCGACTCAGAGTACTTTACGACTTAAGGCATCCACGACTTAAGGTTTCTACGACTCAAGGGAAACAGCAACTCAACGGACCAAGAAGTCTACGACTTAAAGCCTCTGCGACTTAAGATATGTCATGTCTCAGGGGAGGTGCACGAGTTAAAGAGCCTGCGAGTTAAAAGCTTACGAGTTAAGGGACTAACGACCTAACAGAATTAAGACCTAAGCGACTTAGGGAATGTCACGACTTAAGAAAGTCCACGACTTAAAGACGTTACGACCTAAGACTTAGAGAACAAGTTCAATACCATGTCGTAATAAGATGACTCGTAGACGACTTACGACCTAGTTTAAGTCGTACACGACCTAAAACCACAGAGCCAAGATTTTAATACTGCCTCACTTTAAACCGTGACCCCTTAACTCGCGAACGAGTTAGGACTTGTATCCAAATGAACAAAGAAAAGCTCAGAACCACTTCACTTACTCCACTGCCTGCTGACTCTTGAACCTTGAGTCGAATGCGACTTACGACTCTCCATGAGTCGTGCACGACTCATGACTTGAGTGAAAAACTGCCGTCCAGAATCACACCTATAAATACGCGACCACTTCCAACATTCAAGGGACTTTTGCTCATTCTTTCCAAGCACCGATGCTATGCTACATTCCAAACCAACTCAACACTCAAAGCTCTCAAGACACGTAGAACGCTATCAACAACTTCAAGAAGAAATCTCATGCATCCGACATGGATTTGAGAACTTTCACTTACATTGAAGTTTAAGCCACTCGTTTAAAGTGTTTAGTAGTTCAAAGTGTGTTGTACTTGGGAAGAATTGTATCAACTTGTAACGAAATCATCAATAAAGATATTCAGAGTGGACGTAGGCAAACTATTGAGCCGAACCACTATAAAATCGTTGTTATTTACTGCTTTTTTCTGTGGTTTTCTGCTTATACTCTGTTCCCGAATCATCGGGTGGTGCTTCCACAACTACACTTTACACACCGGGGTGTTGGCGTTCAAATTTTAGCGTTAACATTTTTGGTGCTTTCACTGAGAACCCAACTCAGGAATACTTTCACCATTGCTTCGCGAAAGTTTGTTGAAAGAATCTCTCTAAAGACTAGGAGTTTATCTGAAATCATGGCTCCGGGGAGAAGGAGTAGATCTGTTAGATCTGGAAATGTTCAAGAAGGAACCTCCGCTTCCCCAGTACCTAATCAGGCCACTCCACCTGTTGGGGTTACAAAAGCGGAGTTGGATGCTGTAACCTTAGGGCTGAACCTGCAGATAAATGCCCAAAGTGCACAATTGGAGGCTCAAAATGCCCAAAATGCCCTAATTTTGAATAAGTTGAACGATTTGCTTGGGGAAAATCATCAACCAACGGGTAATGAAAGGAACTTTGCTGGCAACGTTCATGATGCTGAAGAAAGGAACGTTCCTGAGAGGGCTGGCAGCCCACTTGAGCAGACACTTCCTGAAGTTGGTGGATCTAAAGCTCGA
Source organism: Allium cepa (assembly GCA_030765085.1). Taxonomy (NCBI): domain Eukaryota; kingdom Viridiplantae; phylum Streptophyta; class Magnoliopsida; order Asparagales; family Amaryllidaceae; genus Allium; species Allium cepa. The sequence goes on along the minus strand of CM060928.1, from coordinate 407,230,661 downwards.
AATGATGAGAGGTATCTTTCTGAAATGGTTCGACAAATCATGAAAGAGAGCATGCAAAGGGATGAAGACGAGAGAGAATGGGGTTTCGCTCCAAGTAAAACTCCGTTTACCGAAAGGATTTTAAAGGCGGAGTTTCCCAGGAAATTTGTACCTCCTACCATCCCAGCCTATCGAGGGACAAGTGACCCTAACCAATTTCTATACAGATACGATTGGCATATGACTGGGGCACGAGCATCGGATGAGATTAAATGCCGATATTTTCCAGTATATTTAGAAGGGGTGGCTTTACTTTGGTTCACCAAGCTACCGGTTCGATCCATAGACCAATTCTCCGATTTAACCCGAAAATTTAAAGAACAATTCAGGTTGTATGCGTCAAAGGCAAAAGATATAATGTCACTGTCCAGTATAGAACAATCGCCCGGAGAGCCCATCAAGTCTTTTTTGAACCGTTTTAATATAGCTTTAGCCGAGGTAGACAACGCAGAGCCCTGAATGATCCTCACATACTTAATGCAGGCCATCGATAAGTCAAGTGAATTCGGGATGTGGCTTAAAATGAAGGAACCAAACTCACTCGAAAAGTTTTATAAAAAGGCCGACGAATTCATACCTCTAGAAAATCTCTCGATGTCAGAAAAAGCAGTGGTGGCCGAAATTAAGAATAACGATGTCTTCTCTAACAAGAGAGGATTTGGGAACCAGAAAAGGGAAAATGATGAAGGAAAGAAGCAGGGAAACAAGAAGAAACCTCGACGTTTTAATCCTTCAGACTTCACCCCCTTAACTGATACACCAGAAAGAATCTTCTTGGCAACAAAGGATGTTATCAAGTACCCTAAACCACCTGAGATGGGAAGAGGGGCAGTGCAAAATGGGAAATTCTGTCGATTTCACAACCAACCTGGTCACGATACCGATCAATGTCGCCAGTTAAAAAGTGTGATTGAAGAATTGCTAAAACAGAATAAACTTCAACAATATGTGAAAAAAGACAAAATTGACCCAACCTCGTCCGCTCAGGGGCAACCGTGTCCTCCTTACCGACCTGGTTCAAGCAACAGAACTACGGAGCAAGAATCCAAGAAGCTGGTCATTGACTGACACGTGAATCGCAAAATCATGGGATGACATTCATTTACACCTATATTTTACTTGATAGTGTTGCTTAACTTTGTAAAATGATGATGAATGAATAATTTTTGTGCTGTTAACCACTGCAAATGTGATGTGAATCAGTAATGAGCAATTATAAATCTTGTATTCTTTGATGCCGTTAAAATGCCTGTATCATTTCAATAAGCAAATATTACTAAAAATCTCGATTTAGTATTGCAGGTTATCGGAATAATGCTTGCTCATCCAACACATCACAAAGCGAAGCGATTCCTACAAATCATAGAGTCCAACGCTACTCTTCAGAGTCCAAATGCTTCTCTTCGGAGACCCAATGCCACTCTTTAGAGTTCAAACTACTCTTCAGAGTCCAACGCTACTCTTCAGAGTCCAAATGCTTCTCTTCGGAGACCCAATGCCACTCTTTAGAGTTCAAACTACTCTTCAGAGTCCAATGCTACTCTTCAGAGTCCAAATGCTTCTCTTCGGAGACCCAATGCCACTCTTTAGAGTTCAAACTACTCTTCAGAGTCCAACGCTACTCTTCAGAGTCCAAATGCTTCTCTTCGGAGACCCAATGCCACTCTTTAGAGTTCAAACTACTCTTTAGAGTCCAACGCTACTCTTCAGAGTCCAAATGCTTCTCTTCGGAGACCCAATGCTACTTTTTAGAGTCCAAGTCAAAGACCTCGAGCGGGCCTAACTAGAAAAAGAGAGATCTTTCTCAATACAAAGTTGCGGAATGATCGGTCGATACACTCTCGTGAATCCGTCCAACCGAGAGAAAGAAACCCCAAACTTCCAGGCAAAGGCCCTACTCAGAGGCACACGTTTCGCCGAGATTGAAATAAAACTTCCAAGTGTTGAAACGTGAAGAAGCCCTCATCAAAAGCACACTCCAACTTTCAAAGGAAGAATAATTCACCTATTCTGGAAAATACTCCTCCTCAAAAAAGAAATTAAAGTACCCTTCAGAGGCCCGCTTTACCACATAGAAGAATTCACTTGATAAAATGTGTATTTGCACAAAAGAAAAAGTGGTATCTTCGAAGGTTGAAGCGTAAAAACTTGTATGGAGAAAGTTGTACTTTTTAACGAAATAATATTCCTCCAAGTATGGAATAATTATTCTCTAGAAAATAAAAGTACAAGTCCCCTCAAAATGTAAAATATTGCAACAGGCTTATGGTATAGGGACAACATGGTATAACTACATTAGCGAAATTACGCTCAAAACCATATACCACAAGCTCACTGTAATATCATACAAAATAAACTTGTATAAAAATGAATAATAAATGCATTCTCAAATTCAAACAAGAGTTTGTACCAATAAAGGATCATTTTAATTCAATTATATTGCAGATACAAGTTTCGAAATAAAGAAAGCGGGGGCCGGTACCCGCACAATCCTCGACCAGTACATGCAAAAAACAAAAAGCTAAAAACTAGAATCTTCATTTCCTCTTGCCACCTTTGGACCCTTTACCCGGCCGGATGGTTAGCTTTTCGGGTCGATCTATAGGCATGAGGGAAGAAGGAGAGGGAGGCACAACTGGTTCAACTTCCGGTTCCTCTTCAGTAGCAATAATGCTCTTCCCCCTCCTCTTTGATGTTCCGTGCTTCTTTCTTCTCTTTGAAGAAGATTCACTTCCTGGAGTAACAAGTTTAGACAAAATTATGTCATCAGAAGGAGTCCTCTCCGGAGATATCTCACCTCCCTCAAGTCCTTCGTCTTTTTGCTCTTGTGAAGCAGCTGGGTCATCCAAGCCCCGAAGGGCACCTATTATTTCTTCCTGTGATCCCAGATGAGGAGTAGGAGCGATTGGGGAAGGCAGAGGAACAGTAACTGGAGGTGGAAAAGTTTGAATGGTGCTCGGTACTTTCTCTACAAAGGAAAAGATAAAAGTGTCAGTATTTCCCGCAAAAAGAGGAGACAACGGCTCGTCGAGATTCAAGAAATAATCAAGAATCTCGTCAAATCCGTAGATAATTGGCAAGTTTTCCACCTGAGCATTATTAGGGTTACCTGGAGAAGTTGGTGGTATCACATCAATTTCGTAGTCTACAGCCTCAGCACTCTCGCCGCCTTCATCTCCACCTTGTATGCTTGTGATCTCGGTGGTAACTTTAGTAGGAGATGGGGAATGAGAACTAGAACCGATAATGTCAATTTCGGATGAAGGAGAAGGTTGAATTGGAGCAGTTGAGATGATTTTTCCTGAATATTCTCCTGCCGCTGTTTCGGCCCTTAATTTTGCAAGCTATTCTCTCCCCCTGGCGAGAGCGACACGAGCATCATCATCAAGATAGTGCTCCTCAAGAGCTGACTCAGCATAGCCAGCGCCGCTACCACCGAGCATATCGAGTGCGGCCTCCCAAACTTCAGCCAGTGTAATTTCATACTTGGGACCTAGAAAGGCGAGGCTACCACGCCCCAAGATGCTATGCAGATAGAAATCAAATAATGTTGAGCTGATGTTGGCCCTCGTTGCCTCGTGAGATTCTTCAGCTGCAATTTTGCCGGCAACGGCCTCATCACGCTCCATTTCAGCTTTAGAAAGTTGAAGCTTAAGCATTTGAATCTCCGCCTCTTGGGAGCTGTTCTTCTTCCAAAGCTCTTCAATATCAGCAACATAGCCCTCATTAATTCTTTTCTGCACCTCAAGCCTGTCTTCGGCATCCCTTTGGCTAGCATGAGCATCTCTCACTTGTTTTAGGAGCACTTCTTCTTTTCGAGAATAGGAAGTAGAGGAAGCAGCAAGCCCTTGTTTCAGTTCTTCAACTTTTGCTTCAAGCTCTTCATTATAAGAAGCAATGCTCCTCATCTCAGTGTCATGTTGCTCAAGAACTTTTTGCCACTCGGTTTTACCGTTTTCCATAGTGAGCATGGCCTCTATGTTTGCGCGATTAACCCTTTGGAGCTCGTCAACAAGTTTTTGCCAGTTCGACATCCTCTCAATATCATGCTTGACGGCATCGAGGTTTTGTAACATAGCAGACTTGTCAATGGGGACCAAGTCAAGATCAAACCTTACTCCCTTCAGACACAACTGTGGAAACCGACTCTGCAAAGTGGCCGGACCCGGTCTGACTTGGAATTTGGGCCTACTAATTATTGTTTGGATGTCTGTCTTCCCGAGAGCGGGAGAGCCGGAAGGAATATCAAGAGAGGCAGGGGCAGTAACCTTTTCAGGAGTTGTAGAGGTGTGCTTCTCACCATGTCAGGCTCGCTTGCTCGAATCTTCAACCATATGACTTTTTCCTCTGTCATCATGGGATTTTCTTTTATGGGAATCGTCGCCTCTCAGCGAAGAATCGTGGCGCTCTTCCCTCTCTCTTCTTTCATAACGCTCCTCTTGAGCCCTCTTTTCTTGAGCCTTTCGAGCGGCTCTTTCTTCATCAGATTCTCTGTAAGAGGGGAGGTAACGCCTGTAATCATACTGGCTACGCCTCCCGTAGCGCTGGAAATCATCATAGTAGGATCCGCTGCGCCCCATCGGAGGATCTGAAATAAAAAAGAGCTAAACCTTAGAATTCTTCAAAGTACAAAAAGTCAGAAGCATAAAAGTGCCGAAAAAATTCTAAGTGTGTGTGACGTGCAAACTACGCGCATCAAACTACGAACCACTCTTTAATTGAGGAGTGGTTGTGGGTGTAATAGTTAGCGTCAACTCTTGAGTCGACGGAGTCTGTTGCAGGATAGAAGTCGCTTCAACTAATGAAGAAGAAACCCCGGTAGTGATAGGATCATCTTTAAAGATCTCTTGCGAGGTGGCAAAGAGGTCGCTCAGCCCTTCGAAAGTATCGTCCCTGCTCTGCTTGGCAAGGCTAGTTTTTCCTGCCTCTTCGCCAGATTTCTGTGACAGTCGGGGAGATTCCTGGGGCTCTTCTTCCTCAGGGTAAGTTCGACATATGGCCCCGCAACATCAACAGAAGTGGAGAACTTCACTAGCAAAGCCTCAGGAGCAGGTCCTTTTGGTATGGATGTGTCTGTAGAAACCAGGGCATCTGATGCTTTAGGTGGGGAGTCTGGAACCTCGTAGGGGTGTGTGGAGCGAGAAGGGTGAAGAAGTCCGAACTGGTGAAGGAATTCGTCGTTCAGCAAAAATTTCATATCCCGTTCTTCAACCGGTACTGCTACAAGCCTCTCCAGGGTTGGCTTGTGGCTGGGATCTCTACATGGAGGGGGAAGCGCTGAAATAAAAGAAAAGAAATGATGACGAAGTTAACGCTTGGCAATTCGAACTTCAAAAGACTCAGAATATAAAGGAGGTAAAGGTAGATGATCTTACTTCCTTCTCTCCACACAGCATAAAACCCCGGGGGGCAACAGACATAGAAAAATTGAGTCAAAAACCCATGAGCGCTGTCAGGAAGACCGATGATCAATTTACGATTTCGAGCACTTCTCACGACGGTAATAGAGGGGTGATCTTTAGTCCTGGTGAAAGAGCATAAGAAGCAAATCTCGTCAAAGCTTGGGAATCGATCGAGCGTCCTCCTAAACAGTACACACAGCCCCATTAAAATGGCATAACCATTGGGGTGTAATTGGGACGGGGCGATGGCCAATTGACGAAGAAGTTGTTGGAAAAAGTCATTGAAAGGAGGAACGCCCCCACTCAGGCACATTTGTCGATTGACCGTTACAAAGCCAGGGGGTGCTATGTCAGCAGTGTTGCTTCTCTCGGGAAGAATGGCATCTGATTCAGCAATGCCAAACTAAGCGCACAATTGGCGAAAAACTCTGTACGATAAAGTAGAAGAGGCTCTTTCGGGAGGATTGACTAGTGGAGCCGGAATAATAGTTGCCTCTCCAGTCTGAACCGTTGTATCTTCTTCCTGAGAAGTCATTCTACACAAGCAACTGGATATTCAAATGTAAAGGTGCACGTTTCCTAAAAGTGTTAAGTGTCGTGCAAAACTAATAAAAATAGCAAGTAAATATAACTGGAATTAAACTAGTCGATGATTGATCAATTACAAAATTTCAGAACTTGTTAATATAAAGTTCAAGCATAATATTAGTGCAGGCTGGTCAGTTTCAATTGACTATTTCAGTATTGCTTTAGTATTTTACTTGAAATTGATGAAGGCACTTCGTTCACACAATTTATTTGAGTTAATTATCTGTTATTAACTAATCTATCATTTGACGTGGGCAGTCGATGGTAGTATATTTGTCCCATTTTTCTGCAAGTGTTGTGTTCAACAGGTTGATAGCATTAAAGTTAGAATAATCTGTAAAGAAACGCAACAAAGTTCGAGCAGTATATTTTGGCAATTCAAATTCGAAGTACAATCAAGTTTTGCTGACATCTTGAAGTTTACAAACTTTTGTTCAAGCCATTTAGTCATAGTCCAAAAATCCTTTAAGCCCTAAGTCATTCACAACCTAACAGAGGGATGAAATTTGCTTAGGAAACAATTCGGCAGTAAAAGATTGTCCATGTGCTAAGTCATCCACGACCTAAAGGATAAGTCGTCCACGACCTAAAGGTTAAAGTCGCAAAGCTTCAAATCAAGATAGTATGAATCCGGCTAAGTCCTAAGTCGTCAGGAAATTAACACAACCTAAAAGTTGAGTCGTGTATAACCAAAGTCGGTCGATTCGAAAGCAAGCTAAGTCGTAAGAATTTCAAGTCATCCCCTCAGCTAATCTTGTTATCCATTCACCCCATCAACTCATCAAACATCGATCCAAATCATCATGAAGCCTCCATAAGTCTAGTGTGGTGCTGTAATCTTATGAATCGCGATGGCAACGTAGCTAACGGTGATTGTAATCGATCGCAACTTGACTCAAAAACTAGGCAAGGCGTGCGAAGATGATTTAGGGTCAGGGGGTAAAAGATTGGTGTTTCAGCAATACTCGCAGTTGGTTTAGGGATCAAGTTCACTTACAATGTAATGGAAAAGATGAACTGTTGATCGATTATCTTGGATTTGTCTTTGAAAACTTGAAAAGTCGCTAATGGCGGAAAAGGATATTGAAGCAGTAAAGAAGGAGGAAACGGGTTAATAGGCTATATAGAGGAAGAAGAGGAAAGTGAATGGACGCACGAGTTAGCCTATCCCTTAGGTCGCTCACGACCTTGCAGAATTAAGTCGAAGCACACAACCTACGACCTAGGTGTATGCTCCGAGGGGCAAATGTTAACTCCGCTTTGCTAACGACCTAAGAGATAACACGAGTTAACAACCTAAAAGTATAACGACTTAGCGAGTTAAGGTATTGAGCGACTTAACGACTTAAAGAAGCCACGACTTAACAGTTTAAGAGAATGGACGACTTAAGGGACTGACGACTTACCAACTTAAGGAAGCTACGACCTAACGGCCTAAGAAAATAGACCAACTCAATACCATAAAGAAGTTGCCGACTCAGAGTACTTTACGACTTAAGGCATCCACGACTTAAGGTTTCTACGACTCAAGGGAAACAGCAACTCAACGGACCAAGAAGTCTACGACTTAAAGCCTCTGCGACTTAAGATATGTCATGTCTCAAGGGAGGTGCACGAGTTAAAGAGCCTGCGAGTTAAAAGCTTACGAGTTAAGGGACTAACGACCTAACAGAATTAAGACCTAAGCAACTTAGGGAATGTCACGACTTAAGAAAGTCCACGACTTAAAGACGTTACGACCTAAGACTTAGCGAACAAGTTCAATACCATGCCGTAATAAGATGACTCGTAGACGACTTACGACCTAGTTTAAGTCGTACACGACCTAAAACAGCAGAGCCAAGATTTTAATACTGCCTCACTTTAAACCGTGACCCCTTAACTCGCGAACGAGTTAGGACTTGTATGCAAATGAACAAAGAAAAGCTCAAAACCACTTCACTTACTCCACTGCCTGCTGACTCTTGAACCTTGAGTCGAATGCGACTTACGACTCTCCATGAGTCGTGCACGACTCATGACTTGAGTGAAAAACTGCCGCCCAGAATCACACCTATAAATACGCGACCACTTCCAACATTCAAGGGACTTTTTCTCATTCTTTCCAAGCACCGATACTCTGCTACATTCCAAACCAACTCAACACTCAAAGCTCTCAAGACACGTAGAACGCTATCAACAACTTCAAGAAGAAATCCCATGCATCCGACATGGATTTGAGAACTTTCACTTACATTGAAGTTTAAGCCACTTGTTTAAAGTGTTTAGTAGTTCAAAGTGTGTTGTACTTGGGAAGAATTGTATAAACTTGTAACGAAATCATCAATAAAGATATTCAGAGTGGACGTAGGCAAACTATTGAGCCGAACCACTATAAAATCGTTGTTATTTACTGCTTTTTTCTGTGGTTTTCTGCTTATACTCTGTTCCCGAATCATCGGGTGGTGCTTTCACAACTACACTTTACACACCGGGGTGTTAGCGTTCAAATTTTAGCGTTAACACTCCATATCAATTTCGTATGGTGGCACGTCACTTAGAAACTTAAAAATGAATACTGATAATGCTGTAGTCATCACCAGAATTATTTTTCGACGACTGAAGTGAGTTCAGTGCTATATCACTTCCAAAATTTAAAACAATTTCTATTCAAAAATATTCCAAATAATATTACTATTATTCATTTCAAAATACTTTAGAAAACATTTCCAAAAATCTTAGGGGTTTAATTTTCTAAATTTCTGGTTTAAATAGATTTTTAGTTTTAACTTATTTGTTTAATTCATATTTGTAACGACCCGTAAATTTTCAATAATTAAAATTGTTAATTTATTGAGATTTTTTGAAATTTAATATTGAAGAAAATAAAAATTAGTGAATTATTAATAAAAGTTGTGATAATGTAATGAAAATTTACTTAGAGGAAACGTAACAACGTTAATTTAAGTTATTAATTAATGACCTGAATGAAATCCCAATTAAATAAAATAATTTAAGTGTTATGACTTGGTTATAAATGGAATATGAGAAAACAAATGAAATTATTGGATTAATGTATGAAATAGTGTAATAGATTGAAATCATTTGTGAAGAATAAACATATATGTGTTATAAAGGGACAATGGTGACAAATGGTGGTCCTTACCAGTGGTTTACTAATTTAAAATAAAAGTTACTTTAATGATAATTAATATAATAACGGAAGTGTGAATGTGAATTGAATAGAAACGGAAATTTATTTATAAGGCAGTACTTGATGTAATAAAAAGCATGAAACCAAGTGAATGAATTTATTTAGAATATTTAATCGTAATTAATGTATATGATTGGCAAAGATATAATAAATGGAAATAGGATGGTTAATAACAAAGGAGTTAGAAATTTGGATATATTAATGTAGCATTTATGCAAATGTAAGATGTAATAGGCGTAGATTAGTATAATAGATAAGTATCCATGTTGACATCACCATTAACATGGTAAGTTTATAATTGATTCATAATAAGGAAAAATTCTAATGAATGGATTTATTTGGGATGGCAATTGACAATTAATGAATTTATTTAAATTAGTAAGTTATAATTGATGGAAATTAGTAAATTGGGGAGTGAATTCAAAGGTTATTAACTAAGGAAGTAATACATAATAAATTGAATAAAATCAATATTATATAAGAATTGTAACATTTGTTGTGAATAGTGGATTCATATGTGTAATTAAAAGTTATGATAACAATTATTATTAATTACCTAATTAATTGGTCATATTGGAATCAAGTTCATTTAAACGTCAAGCAAATGAAGGGTAACAATAGATACTAGGTATAGACTGATAATGGACTTAGTATAAAGTTTGAAAATAATCAAATCAAAATTATTTGGAATTTATTATAATTAATTGGAACTCAAATTTTAATAAATGAATTTAATCTAAATGAAATTTAATTTATTACTCTAACTAAAATAAAGATGGAATGTGATAATATTAACGTAAAAGATATTGAATCCAATATTTATTTCATCCATTCGCAATAATAAATTGAATAATAGAATGAAAAATAAATTTAATAGAATTTTTGGAAATTAAATTTATAATTTCTGAATTTAATAAAATTGAGCTTAATATTGGAATTTATGAATTGATCATCTCTAAAGTTGGCATTTAAATTTGTTAAAACCATTGTAAATGATTGAGAAATCAAAAGGACGAAATTTGTCAATTAAAGAATTGAAATTTGAAATTTGATTTAATTATCTAATTTATTTATTTAATTACTTAATATAAAAATAACCATTTTGGCCAATGACTCGGATTTGGACGAAACTAGCTTCATCGGATCCGTAACGGTGAATTATTATAGGGTTTCAAGTTTCGTAGCGATCGGACTTGTTGTTTGATTGTACGGACCTGAAACGCCCAGAAATCAATAAAATTGAAATCAATTTGAATAATATTGATTTTATCATAACTTCTTCATGCGATGGAATTTGGACTTAAAACCTTTTCCATTGCGTTTAAAATATTTTAAAACATATATTTTGATATATGTGTTGACCCAATTTCGTTCCGGAGTCAGAACAGACTTTTCGGGTCATTCATCGTTCAGCGTGTTTATAAATCAGATCCATCTATTCTTTTTCAACCTTGTCTATAAATACCTAGTTATAAACCCTATCCTACCTCTATTTCTCATTTGTGTGCATACAATTCAGCTATCTCTCTTTCTTATTGGCAGACAAACAAATTCTAGATCCAAGCACAAATCAAATTCAAATCCAAAGCAAAAAATTCAAACACCTCAAAAAAGTTTAGAAAAAATCTATATCAAAGCTCTCATTGTATGCTTCTCAAATCTGTACTTCGTTTTTGGTTTTCAGTCATCGTGTTTCCAGAAATCGCAAATCAATTTTCGGTCGTTCATCGCTCGATGGTGAACTTCGTCTAATCGGGAAATCATTTTTGGGTTTTGAAGAGGGGACGGAGGGGAGTTCATCGACATAGGTGATTCATTGTTTCAATAGCTAGATCATGTCGTAATTTCGGCTAGGGTTTAATTAATAAAGCAGCAGCTGGGTGGGTTTGCTTGGCTCGAACGGCGACGTCGTCGCTTGGGGGTGAAGCATGGAGGCGTGGATCTAGGCGTTAGACTTCGGCGCGGCGCGCACGGCCGCAGGTGGGTGGTCGATAGGGTTTAGCGACGGGGCGTTCTTCGTGTGGGGTTGTTCCTGCATGCGGCTAGTTCTGGTAAGATGAAGGTGATGTGGCCTTCATCTATTTGTTTTGTTTTATTTGTTTAATTTTGTTTTGTAACGTTCTAATATCAATAACTTTCGCATACGAGGTCCGTTTCACGCGCGGGTTTTTGCGTTGGGATCATATTAAAATTTCAGACATTTTGGCACTTTTTTGGACAGATTTGGAGACTGTGTAATTTTTGGTTTTAATTTGGATTTAAATTCAACTTAAATTCAAAAGTTGAGTGTTTTAACCCACTCACAACTTCCAAAATTTCTTGTGTTTGTTAAATTAAATTTTTGTTGTGTTTATGCATTTATTTAGGACTTTTTCGTATATTTTTAATCATCATCTCAGTTATTGCATTTATTAAAATAAATCGTTATTTAATTTATTATTGAACATAACTGCGAGTTAATTACCTGTTATACATTATCAGTTATATATTTATATTGATTGATTGTTTTGGATGATGATTGTGATGGATGTATGCTTTTTATGATGGATGAATGGATGTTTTATTTATATCATCATAATCTGCAAGTTCTTATTGCTTTATCATTTTTGATTTGGGATTGCGGTTTGAAATGATATATAACCGTATTTTTATTTTAAATTGCGGATTGAAATGATAAATATCGGTAACACTTGACCATATGATATAAAAATTTATATAGACACCGTCGATCTATATATATAAATATTTTGAAAATGATTTCTAAGGTTTTGGATAGAATTATACGGTTTAAATAAATATTGATTCCTTTAGATATTATATAAAAATATCGTATATATAGTTAAATTTATGTATTTAAGCTATGTATAAATCTGTTTAATGACAATAAGTTAACTGATGGAGTTTGATTTATTAAAATAAGTACGATTAAGTATTTGAATCATATTTTATATAGAGGTTAAAATAATTTATATAAATTAAGATTAGGGAGATAAAATATGAAATGGATGCGAATTAAATGGTTTAAGAATTTTTCTCGAACAAAAATTTGATTTGAAATTTTGATAAATTGAGATTTTACGAAATTGAATTTATTTAAGAATTAAACCAACAGGATTGATGTGAAATTTATTAAAATGGAAACTTTAAAAGGTATAATTATTATAACTTGATTTTTGGGTCTAGGTGAATTAAATGTTATTTCAAGTACAATGAACTGAAGGCAATATCTAGTTTTTTGTAATTTGAGTTTTATTTAAATAATAAGGGTTAAAATATTTCAAAACTAAATAATAGGAAATTTAATTATTGAATCGAAATTATCAAATCTAGTTTTGAAATTTTGGAATATTTTAAGCCTTGAAATATATCGAAATTGAAATGTTATAGAAATTGAAATGTTTCGAAGTTATGAATTTCATGGCATTATGTTTTAAAGGTATTAATATTTCAAATGTTTGGTTTGAAGTATAAAATTTGGAAGTGTGATGATTTTAAAAAGGGGATATATTTGAAATAAATGATATTATATTGATTTGAAATAAAAAAAATATCATATTGATTTGGTTTTTAAATTTGAAATGATATCGTATTTATATGGTTTTGAAGTATAATTAAACTGAAATGACCGCGCTGTTATAACAACGTTTGGTTGTTGAAGAAACCATGATCGGAAGTTGTCATACTCTCTTCCAACTCCGAAAACCACTTTAACAACCGTGTACGCGATGGAGATTCCAGAATGAAGCAGGATGGTGGCGGTGTTTCCTTTGAGGTAAATACATGGACCCGACTCCCGTGAGTTGGCATAAGGTGGCTAAAACAGGAGCGATTCTCGGGCCAATGAGGTAGAACCTTTGATCAGACACATCCCTTCGATGTTATACTTTGACTTTTGGATTGATTCGGTGACCACTTTTGATTTTCTTTTTGGGGGTGTGGCTCGAGGTGGATGGTAGCTGCGCGCTACGCGTTACCACTAGCCCGGATGCGTAATTGGTATATCTACCCTGGCATTGCCTAGTTGTGCCATGTCACCTACCCTAGCGCGCCTTGTACGAGTTTGGTTTTCTCCCGTACCCCGTGGAGTATCTAGGGTAGTCTCCCGATCTGGAGATGCGCTGATACTGGATGGACTACTGGGACTATTATTGTGTTAAGGGGGTGATTGGGTAACTCCTTAACGCTATTTAAAAGTAAGTTTATTTTACTAATAGACATTATTATAATAGCGAAAAATTACTACATAGTAAATAGTTTAACAGATCCTTAGGAGATGTGAATCCCGAGCATCTCTTGAGTTACTGCACTCATGTTAGACACTGGATAGGAGATGTCAAATCCCGTAAACATCTCTGACGTCGTTACACTCATATTTATTTCTGTTGATTTAACTTACATAAGATCTTTTAGTTCCGACTCGAGTGTTTTGTATTTCATTTCTTTCTCTGCTTTTTCTTATTTACCTCATAACAATCCGCCCTTTTGTATGGTTTAAGTCTGACGTGTGTGGTTTATCGTCGATTTAAAGCGTACGGAAAGGTGGGACGTTACATCTGGTATCAGAGCTTTGGTTTAGTGAAAACCATAGCTTTATGGGGTCTGACTCTTTACTAATAGGATAGTAACACCCTATGATGAGTTGCTGAGCGTATATATATGAGAGAGCATATTTGTTAGTGTTATAAAAAGGTTTTAATATTGTGTTAATCTATTCCGTTTTGTATTTATAAATTCTGATTGGTGCATGGGACGTTATGACATCAGTAGGGATTTCTAAACACTTAATAGGACAGACCGACATAATATTTGTTTTTAATATAGGGGAATGAAATAATTTTGCCTATCATATTTTCTATATATAAAATAAATTTTATAAATAAGATATATATATATATATATTTGGTTGCAATATATTGGTTGTTAGGTAATGAAATTTATAAATAATAGTGGAAATAAGATTGAAAATAAAACAAATGAAATTTGGAAATTTTAGAACTTAAGTTCTAGGGCTTTGAAAATTTCTTTCAATTGATTTTGGAATATAATAATAATATTATTAGAAGTATTTTCTGACATAAATATTTCAATATAAATTGGAAGAATTGTTTTAAAGAAGATATTGGAAAAAATTAAGTTTTGTACTTCCCTCTCTGTCGTTGGAAAATAATTTCGGTGATGGCGGCCGCATCAGCGACATTCATTTTCGAGTTTCGGAGTGGGAAGGCCAATGTAGTAGTTTTACTACAGATTTATTTTGATAAACAAATATAAATTTTAAATTGTTTTAAATATAATGGGATATATAAATTGCAAGCATATATTTATCTATTATTTTAAAACGATTTGAGTTTTAACTCGGTATTTAGTTCTTAAGTTTCCATTAATTAATAATTTCAATTATTGTAGTGAATTGGAACGTAGGTAACTAATATATTGAAACCACTAATTAAAATAAGTGATCAAATGCTAGGTTATAAATGAAATAACAAGGAAGTTGAAATTTATAATCAATAAAAGCAAAGGATATAATTATTGAACATCTAAATAATTAAAAGAAATGGGATAAACTTGTATGATTTTGATTACATTCTTAAAGGCATATATAACTTACCAAAGATTTAAAAGTTGAAATTTCTAATAAGAAAATGTAATAGAAATTGTACGAGTAAATTTATGTAATAAAAGTGCTCAATAAATTGCTTTTATTAACAGGTCTTGATGTTATAGTTGTAATAAACTTGAGCTATAAACTGGAGTGCTACTATAATAAACTATGATAAAGAGTGTGTATTGTAAGTAAGCAACAAGAAACTTAAGTAAATACATGAAATTAAGTAGTAATGAATGAATGAATATGATGCAACAAAGAAGAAACTTACATGACATTAAAATGAAAAATGAATATTGTAAGTAATAAATGAAAATAAATGAAGTAATAACTGAATGAATGAAAGAAACAAGATGAATGAACAACAAATGTTATGAAAGAGAATTTATAAGAATAAACTTGAATAATGTTAGAATCTGTTGTTGGTTGGAATTGTTGTTCTTGTTTATGGTTGGTTGGGTAAGGATACTTTAAAATTGTTGGATGTATGAATAATCTATTCAGTTTTATCTAAGACTGTTGAGTAAATGGTATACTTAATAGTTTATTTGTCATTCTATACAATTTAAAAGTGTCTAAGCCTGAATTAACATTTGTTTGTTTAATATGAATGAATGATTGATTTGTATTGATTCTATGTGATGGTTGTATGCCTTGTTGTAAAGTGATTGTTGTTTGTATTGATTTGGTTGTTTATGATTGAAACCACTTTAAATATTTCATCATATATAATTATTAACTCTTTTTGATTATATAAGTGAAATGCAGGTTATGGAAGCAAAATACTAATGCTTTTGGTTTCATAATTTAGCGTTAATTGCCCGACAAATAGGTACATTTTCGGATTACGGTTTATAGCTTTATTATATTGTTTTTCCGTGTTGGGATATATATTATTTTGGAAAATATATGTTATATATTATTATATTTAATATTATATTTACATCCGAGCCTCTCCGTACAAAGGAGACTGCCAAAAATTTCCGTAAATTTTGGACTTAGAAAATATTTTGAAAATGTTTTTCAAACTTTATTAATTTAAGTATAAAAAGATCTAAATGTTATAAATTTGTATATTTTATTTAAAGGTAATTAATTTTGTAAATTTAATTGTTTATAAAGTTAATATTTTAAGTAAGATATATTGATCTCTTAATTTTCCTTCTCCCTTCTTTTTTCTTTTCGAGGACGAAAAGTTTCTAGTGGGGGAGAGTGTAACGACCCGTAAATTTTCAATAATTAAAATTGTTAATTTATTGAGATTTTTTGAAACTTAATATTGAAGAAAATAAAAATTGGTGAATTATTAATAAAATTTGTGATAATGTAATGAAAGTTTACTTAGAGGAAACGTAACAAGGTTAATTTAAGTTATTAATTAATGACTTGAATGAAATTCCAGTTAAATAAAATAATTTAAATGTTATGACTTGGTTATAAATGGAATATGAGAAAACAAATGAATTTATTGGATTAATGTATGAAATAGTGTAATAGATGGAAATCATTTGTGAAGAATAAACATACATGTATTATAAAGGGAAAATGGTGACAAATGGTGGTCGTTACCAGTGGTTTACCAGTTTAAAAAAAGTTACTTTAATGATAATTAATATAATAACGGAAGTGTGAATGTGAATTAAATAGAAACGGAAATTTGTTTATAAGGCAGTAATTGATGTAATAAAAAGCATGAAACCAAGTGAATAAATTTATCTAGAATATTTAATCGTAATTAATGTATATAATTGGCAAAGATATAATAAATGGAAATAGGATGGTTAATAACAAAGGAATTAGAAATTTTGATATATTAATGTAGCATTTATGCAAATGTAAGATGTAATAAGCGTAGATTAGTGTAATAGATAAGTACCCATATTGACATAACTTTTAAGATGGTAAGTTTATAATTGATTCATAACAAGGAAAAATTCAAATGAATGGATTTATTTGGGATGGCAATTGACAACTAATGAATTTATTTAAATTAGTAAGTTATAATTGATGGAAATTAGTAAATTGGGGAGTGAATTCAAAGGTTATTAACTAAGGAAGTAATGCGTAATAAATTGAATAAAATCAATATTATATAAGAATTGTAACATTTCTTGTGAATAGTGGATTCATATGTGTAATTAAAAGTTATGATAATAATTATTATTAATTACCTAATTAATTGGTCAATGAATTTATTGGAATCAAGTTCATCTAAACGTCAAGCAAATGAAGCGTAAAAGATGGAATTTATTATAATTAATTGGAACTCAAATTTTAATTAATTGGAATTTATTATAATTAATTGGAATTTTAATCAAGTTCATCTAAAAATCAAAGTTATTTGGAATTTATTATAATTAATTGGAACTCAAATTTTAATAAATGAATTTAATCTAAATGAAATTTAATTTATTACGCTAATTGAAATAAAGATGGAATGTGATAATATTAACGTAAAAGATTTTGAATCCAATATTTATTTCATCCGTTGGCAATAATGAATTGAATAGTAGAATGAAAAATAAATTTAATATAATTTTTGGAAATTAAATTTTTAATTTCTGAATTTAACAAAATTGAGGTTAATATTGGAATTTATGAATTGATCATCTCTAAAGTTGACATTTAAATTTGTTAAAACCATTGTAAATGATTGATAAATCAAAAAGGACGAAATTTGTCAATTAAAGAATTGAAATTTGAAATTTGATTTAATTAGCTAATTTATTTATTTAATTAATATAAAAATAGCCATTTTGGCCACTGACTCGGATTTGGACGAAACTAGCTTCATCGGATCCGTAATTGTGAATTATTGTAGGGTTTCAAGTTTCGTAGCGATTGGACTTGTTGTTTGATCATACGGACCTGAAACGCCCAGAAATCAATAAAATTGAAATCAATTTGAAAAATATTGATTTTAGAATAACTTCTTCATATGATGGAATTTGGACTTGAAACCTTTTCCATTGCGTTTAAAATATTTTAAAACATATATTTTGATATATGGGTTGACCCAATTTCGTTCCGGAGTCAGAACGGGCTTTTCGGGCCATTCATCGTTCAGCGTGTTTATAAATCGGATCCATCTATTCTTTTTCAACATTGTCTATAAATACCTAGTTATAAACCCTAGCCCACCTCTATCTCTCATTTGTGTGCATACAATTCAGCTATCTCTCTTCCTTAATGGCAGACAAACAAATTCTAGATCCAAGCACAAATCAAATTCAAATCCAAAGCAAAAATTTCAAACTCCTCAAAAAATTTTAGAAAAATTATATATCAAATCTCTCAATGTACGCTTCTCAGATTTGCAGTTCGTTTTTGGTTTTGATTCATCGATTTTCTAGAAATCGCAAATCAATTTTCGGCCGTTCATCGTTCGACGATGAACTTCGTCTGATCGGGAAATCATTTCTTGGTTTTGAAGAGGGGACGAAGGGGAGTTCATAGGCATAGGTGATTCGTTGTTTCAACGGGTAGATCATGCTATAATTTTGGCTAGGGTTTAATTAATAAAGCGGTGGCTGGGTGGGTTTGCTTGGCTCGAATGGCGACATCGTCACTTGGGGGTGAAGCGTGGAGGCGTGGATCTAGGCGTTGGACTTCGCCGCGGTGCGCACGGCCACAGGTGGGTGGTCGATAGGGTTTACCGGTGGGGCGTTCTTCGTGTAGGGTTATTCCTGCGTGCGGCTAGTTCTGGAAAGATGAAGGTGACATGGCCTTCATCTATTTGTTTTATTTTATTTGTTTAATTTTGTTTTGTAACGTTATAATATCAATAACTTTCGCATACGAGGTCCGTTTCACGCGCGGGTTTTTGCGTTGGGATCGTATTAAAATTTCAGACATTTTGGCACTGGTTTGGATGGATTTGGAGACTGTGCAATTTTTGGGTTTAGATTGGATTTAAATTCAATTTAAATTCAAAAGGTGAGTGTTTTAACCCACTCACAACTTCTAAAATTTCTTATGTTTGTTAAATTAATTTTTGGTTGTGTTTATGCATTTATTTAGGACTTTTTCGTATATTTTTAATCATCATCTCTGGTATTGCATTTATTTAAATAAATCGTTATTTAATTTATTATTGAATATAACTGCCAGTTAATTACCTGTTATATATTATCAGTTATATATTTATATTGATTGATTGTTTTGGATGATGATTGTGATAAATGTATGATTTTTATGATGGATGAATGGAGGTTTTATTTATATCATCATAATCTGCAAGTCCTTATTGCTTTATCATTTTTTACTCGGCATTGCGGTTTGAAATGGCATATAACCGTATTTTTATTTTAAATTGCGGATTGAAACGATAAATATCCTTATCACTTGACCATAGGATAGAAAAATTTATATAGACACCGTCGGGGTTTTGGATAGAATTATATGGTTTAAATAAATATTGATTCTTTTTGATATTATATAAAAATATCTTATATATAGTTAAATTTATGCATTTAAGCTATGCATAAATCTGTTTAATGACAATAAGTTAACTAATGGAGTTTGATTTATTCAAATAAGTATGGTTAAGTATTTGAATCATATTTTATATAGAGGTTATAATAATTTAAATAAATTAATATTTGGGAGATAAAATATGAAATGGATGCGAATTAAATGGTTTAAGAATTTTTCTCAAATAAAAATTTGATTTGAAATTTTGATAAATTGAGATTTTATGAAATTGAATTTATTTAAGAATTAAACCAATGGGGTTAATGTGAAATTTATTAAAATGGAAATTTTAAAAGGTATAATTATTATAACTTGGTTTTTGGGTCCAGGTGAATTAAATGTTATTTCAAGTATAATGAATTGAAGGCAATATCTAGTTATTTGTAATTTGCGTTTTATTTAAATAATAAGGGGTTTATTATGTAAAATATTTCAAAACTAAAAAATAGGAAATTTAATTGTAGAATCGAAATTATCAAATCTAGTTTTGAAATTTTGGAATATTTTAAGCCTTGAAATATATCGAAATTGAAATGTTATAGAAATTGAAATGTTTTGAAGTTATGAATTTCATGGCATTATGTTTTAAAGGTGTTAAAATTTCAAATGTTTGGTTTGAAGTATAAAATTTGGAAGTGCTATGATTTTAAAAAGGGGATATATTTGAAATAAATGATATTATATTGATTTAAAATAAAAGAAATATCATATTGAATTGGTTTTTAAATTTGAAATGATATCGTATTTATATGGTTTTGAAATAAATACTATGTCCTGGTTTTGAAGTATAATTATTCTGGAATGACCGCGTTGTTATAATAACGTTTGGTTGTTGAAGAGACCGGTCTTCGGAAGTTTTCATACTCTCTGCCAACTCCGAAAACCACTTTAACAACCGTGTACACGGTGAAGATTCCAGAATGAAGTAGGATGGTGGCAGCATTTCCTTTGAGGTAAATACGTGGAACCAAATCCCATGAGTTGGCATAAGGTGGCTAAAACAGGAGCGATTCTCAGGCCAATGAGGTAGCACCTTTGATCAGACACATCCCTTCGATATTATACTTTGACTTTTGGATTGATTCGGTGGCCACTTTTGATTTTCTTTTTAGGGGTATGGCTCGAGGTGGGCAGTAGCTGCGCGCTACGCGTTACCACCAGCCCGGATGCGTAATTGGTATATCTACCCTGGCATTGCCTAGTTGTGCCGTGTCACCTACCCTAGCGCGCCTTGTACGAGTTTGTTTTTCTCCCGTACCCCGTGGAGTATTTAGGGTATTCTCCCGATCTGGAGATGCGCTGATACTGGATGGACTACTGGGACTATTATTGTGTTAAGGGGGTGATTGGGTAACTCCTTAACGCTATTTAAAAGTAAGTTTATTTTACTAATAGACATTATTATAATAGCGAAAAATTACTACATAGTAAATAGTTTAACAGATCCTTAGGAGATGTGAATCCCGAGCATCTCTTGAGTTAGTGCACTCACATTAGACACTGGATAAGAGATGTCAAATCCCGTAAACATCTCTGACGCCGTTACACTCATATTTATTTCTGTTGATTTAACTTACATAAGATCTTTTAGTTCTGACTCGAGTGTTTTGTATTTCATTTCTTTCTCTGCTTTTTCTTATTTATCCTATAACAATCCGCCCTTTTGTATGGTTTAAGTCTGACGTGTGTGGTTTATCGTCGATTTAAAGTGTACGGAAAGGTGGGACATTACATCTGGTATCAGAGCTTTGGTTTAGTGAAAACCTTAGCTTTGTGGGGTCTGACTCTTTACTAATAGGATAGTAACACCCTATGATGAGTCGCTGAGCATATATATATGAGAGAGCGTATTTGTTAGTATTATAAAAAGGTTTTAATACTGTGTTAATCTGTTCTGTTTTGAAATTATAAATTCTGGTCGGTGCATGGGACGTTATGACATCAATATGGATTTCTAAACACTTAATAGGACAGACCGACATAATATTTGTTTTTAATATAGGTGAATGAAATAATTTTTCCTATCATATTTTCTATATGTAAAATAAATTTTTTAAATAAGATATATATATATATATTTGGTTGCGATATACTGGTTGTTAGGTAATGAAATTTATAAATAATAGTGGAAATAAGATTGAAAATAAAATAAATGAAATTTGGAAATTTTAGAGCATAAGTTCTAGGGCTTTGAAAATTTCTTTCAATTGATTTTGGAATATAATAATAATATTATTAGAAGTATTTTCTGACATAAATATTTCAATATAAATTGGAAGAATTGTTTTAAAGAAGATATTGGAAAAAATTAAGTTTTGTACTTCCCTCTCTGTCGTTGGAAAATAATTTCGGTGATGGCGGCCGCATCAGCGACATTCATTTTCGAGTTTCGGAGTGGGAAGGCCAATGTAGTAGTTTTACTACAGATTTATTTTGATAAACAAATATAAATTTTAAATTGTTTTAAATATAATGGGATATATAAATTGCAAGCATATATTTATCTATTATTTTAAAACGATTTGAGTTTTAACTCGGTATTTAGTTCTTAAGTTTCCATTAATTAATAATTTCAATTATTGTAGTGAATTGGAACGTAGGTAACTAATATATTGAAACCACTAATTAAAATAAGTGATCAAATGCTAGGTTATAAATGAAATAACAAGGAAGTTGAAATTTATAATCAATAAAAGCAAAGGATATAATTATTGAACATCTAAATAATTAAAAGAAATGGGATAAACTTGTATGATTTTGATTACATTCTTAAAGGCATATATAATGTACCAAAGATTTAAAAGTTGAAATGTCTAATAAGAAAATGTAATAGAACTTGTACGAATAAATTTATGTAATAAAAGTGTTCAATAAATTGCTTTTACTAATAGGTCTTGATGTTATAGTTGCAATAAACTTGAGCTATAAACTGGAGTGCTACTATAATAAAATATGATAACGAGTGAGTATTGTAAGTAAGCAACTAGAAATTTAAGTAAATACATGAAATTAAGTAGTAACGAATGAATGAATATGATGCAACAAAGAAGAAACTTACATGACATTAAAATGAAAAATGAATATTGTAAGTAATAAATGAAAATAAATGAAGTAATCACTGAATGAATGAAATAAAATGAATGAACAACAAATGTTGTGAAAGAAAAGTTATAAGAATAAACTTGAATAATGTTAGAATCTGCTGTTGGTTGGAACTGTTGTTCTGGTTTATGGTTGGTTGGGTAAGGATACTTTAAAATTGTTGGATGTATGAATAATCTATTCAGTTTTATCTAAGACTGTTGAGTAAATGGTATACTTAATAGTTTATTTGTCGTTCTATACAATTTTAAAAGTGTCTAAGCCTGAATTAACATTTGTTTGTTTAATATGAATGAATGATGGATTTGTATTGATTCTATATGATGGTTGTATGCCTTGTTGTAAAGTGATTGTTATTTGTATTGATTTGGTTGTTTATGATTGAAACCACTTTAAATATTTCATCTTATATAATTATTAACTCTTTTAGATTATATAAGTGAAATACAGGTTATGGAAGCAAAATGCTACTGCCTTTGGTTTCATAATTTAGCGTTAATTGCCCGACAAATAGGTACGTTTTCGGATTACGGTTTATAGCGCTATTATATTGTTTTTCCGTGTTGGGATATATTTTATTTTGGAAAATATATGTTATATATTATTATATTTGATATTATATTTTCTGCCGAGCCTCTCCGTACAAAGGGGACTACCAAAAATTTCCGTAAATTTTGGACTTAGAAAATATTTTGAAAATGTTTTTCAAACTTTATTAATTTAAGTATAAAAAGATCTAAATGTTATAAATTTGTATATTTTATTTAAAGGTAATTAATTTTGTAAATTTAATTGTTTATAAAGTTAATATTTTAAGTAAGATATATTGATCTCTTAATTTTCCTTCTCCCTTCTTTTTCCTTTTCGAGGACGAAAAGTTTTGAGTGGGGGAGAGTGTAACGACCCGTAAATTTTCAATAATTAAAATTGTTAATTTATCGAGATTTTTTGAAACTTAATATTGAATAAAATAAAAATTGGTGAATTATTAATAAAATTCGTGATAATGTAATGAAAATTTACTTAGAGGAAACGTAACAAGGTTAATTTAAGTTATTAATTAATGACTTGAATGAAATTCCAACTAAATAAAATAATTTAAATGTTATGACTTGGTTATAAATGGAATATGAGAAAACAAATGAAATTATTGGATTAATGTATGAAATAGTGTAATAGATGGAAATCATTTGTGAAGAATAAACATACATGTATTATAAAGGGAAAATGGTGACAAATGGTGGTCGTTACTAGTGGTTTACCAGTTTAAAATAAAAGTTACTTTAATGATAATTAATATAATAACGGAAGTGTGAATGTGAATTAAATAGAAACGGAAATTTATTTATAAGGCAGTAATTGATGTAATAAAAAGCATGAAACCAAGTGAATAAATTTATTTAGAATATTTAATTGTAATTAATGTATATAATTGGCAAAGACATAATAAATGGAAATAGGATGGTTAATAACAAAGGAGTTAGAATTTGGATATATATATGTAGCATTTATGCAAATGTAAGATGTAATAGGCGTAGATTAGTGTAATAGATAAGTACCCATGTTCACATAACCTTTAAGATGGTAAGTTTATAATTGATTCATAATAAGGAAAAATTCAAATGAATGGATTTATTTGGGATGGCAATTGACAACTAATGAATTTATTTAAATTAGTAAGTTATAATTGATGGAAATTAGTAAATTGGGGAGTGAATTCAAAGGTTATTAACTAAGGAAGTAATACGTAATAAATTGAATAAAATCAATATTATATAAGAATTGTAACATTTCTTATGAATAGTGGATTCATTAGTGTAATTCAAAGCTATGATAACAATTATTATTAATTACCTAATTAATTGGTCAATGAATTTATTGGAATCAAGTTCATCTAAACGTCAAGCAAATGAAGCGAAAAATTACCACATAGTAAATAGTTTAACGGATCCTTAGGAGATGTGAATCCCGAGCATCTCTTGAGTTACTGCACTCACTTTAGACACTGGATAGGAGATGTCAAATCCCGTAAACATCTCTGACGCCATTACGCTCATATTTATTTCTGTTGATTTAACTCACATAAGATCTTTTAGTTCTGACTCGAGTGTTTTGTCTTTTCAATTCGCTCGGTCAGCCTGAGCATTTCTGGATTTGAAGATTTTTATTCTAGAGGACAAAGACGAAGAATTAATAATATTATTATTATATATTATATTGTTCCACTACACACTGTATTCCGCTGCATCGATTATTATTCGCTAGTATGTGCAACTTTGATATGTATTGTATAAGAATAATCAAATATTTTTGTAAAACAGCTTCATGAACTGTTTATTTGATTATTATATTTTATCGTTCCGTTGTGAGATTCTATTTTGTATTTCATTTCTTTCCCTGCTTTTTCTTATTCACCCCATAACAATCCACCCTTTTATATGGTTTAAGTCTGATATGTGTGGTTTATCGTCGATTTAAAGCGTACGGAAAGGTGGGATGTTACAATATTTATACAATGTCTATTTGGTTATATAAACTATTTATAATCTTGTTTTGATTAAAAACATCCAAACACATCAATATATTATAATAATTTAAAATTATTATTTCTTTTATATTAAAAATATAATTTGGTAAAATTATTTCATTTACCCACTTTCAAAACCATACCGTATTAGTTTATCGTGTTTAAGTGGTTAAAAACTCCTGTCGATTTAGTGGCATCCCACCACTCGACCAGAATTTATATGCCACTCATTAGATAAATCAACATAATATGAAATTTTTTATATTCACTAACAAATACGCACTCATATCTATTAATATGCTCAAACTCATTCTAGGGTACTACTAACACTATCTCTAATGAGTAATCCCCACGACAGCCAAGGTTCTCCATTAACCTCGCTCTGATACCACGTTGTAGCGACCCACTTTCCTGTACAATCTAAGCTGACAATAAGCCGCTTATGTCAACTAAAATTGAACAAAATGGTAGATTGTTAGGGGTGAAGAAGAACAAGAGATAGAAGAAGAAATGGAAATATACTAGCATAGAATCTCACAATCATAGTGGAACAAAATATAATATATAATAACAAATCTTTATACAAAGAAACTGTAACTGTTAACATACATCCCATTTATCGGAGTACAACAATCAACGAATCAATTCTGGACAGTTACAATAATTTGTCCTCACTAGTGCTGACTATATAGTCTACACACATAGCGGAATATAATCAAATACGTGGAATACATCTGAGTCTCCCCCAGCTAATCTCCTGAGCTCCATAGCATTCTAACCTGAATCTGTAATACTCGGTTTGACCCTAACATATAATAGAATAACACCCTAGTCAGTCTGGAAAACCAACATGGGAAAACACAATCAATTTGAATTACTAACGTTATCAAAATCCTTTGAAAACAATGGTATCTTGTAAGACCACGTCACACATAAACATGACAGGTTTTTATCTTACGATAACCAAAACATTTTATATCAAAATAATCTGATATTAAATAGTGTCTATAGAAAGTGTAGAAAATAACTGAAATGCTTGCATCTCGCATATCAACATAGTTGACATACAATCAAAATCGTACAGGCTGGTAATGGATATTGGATTCCATATAATGACTAGGCTACTGGGGTACCGCCGGTCACAGTACACCTCTAGAAAATGTATCAAGGACCTCGCTAGGTTACCTTACCAACATAAGACCGGCCTACCCCTAACCTGGATAGTACCGAATATGTTATCACCCTAGGTGTTCCCACCCTTATCGAGCGCTCTTCTTGTTCCATGCACAACCATATCCATAATTTATAATATATCTGAGGGTATCTAGAAAGGTGATAAGCATACCCTAATTAGGTGTGACCCACTTAGCCTTGCTGCATCTCCCCTGTTTTAGTCATTCTGGTTGATGAGGCTTGAGGCTAACGTTTACCTTTAGAATAGCATTCATTCTTGGATGCTAACATTACCTTGAATGCAACAATGCAATGATAACATTCGTCCACGCAAGTTGTCCTAGGTCTGGACAAACCGAATCACCATCTTTACTATCTTCACGATATCCTTTTGTAACATCCAAAATGGATCAAAGTGGTTTTCAGATAATTAAATCCGATCCCGGTCTCTTCGAAACGATCAACGAAATTGGCCAATATTTGATAATCGGCTATTTAACTATCAATATAACATCCATATGCAGTCCCTAGGCCCGTATTATAATTTTCCAAAATTTATTTTCAAAATATCTTTATAAGATATATATTCAAATCCCTTCTAAATTTTTAATATTTGAGACAACTCAAATACTTATATCCATATCAGGATATTTCAAACCATCTCTTATTTCAAAACTTAGAAAAATATTTAAAAACATATTTTTCTAAACCCCTTACTCCTCAACTCTAAGGAAAGTTCCATTTATTTCTCTTTTCCCAAAATCCTTCACAATTTTTATTATAAATTCCTTAACTCGTTTATAACGAATTCTATAAGTTCCGGGGTTCCATAATTAATTTCGTTTAATATTTCCAAAGTCAAAATACTTATCTATAATTCTAAATATCCATTTCTAACTTCTATTATGAATCCTAATTCATTTTTCGAAGTTTACTTTTATTTAAATACTTCGGAAGTTTTTCTTACATTTCCCCAAATTCCATGTTGAGAATTTCTCTTATAAACCCCATCCACTGAATAAACCATGTTTTCGAACCTCGAGAAAATTTATAAAATCATTACAAAACTATATATATATATATAATAAGTATTTAAAGAATAATAATTTATTTTTAAAACATGTTCAAATATTTATTTAAAATATCAAAACTCTTTTTATAAACATCGGTAACTCATTTTTAGATAAACAAATCAATTTTCAAAGCTGATTTCAAAAATTAGGATTTATTAAGTATTTGAGAAATTCACTTTTCGATGTATTTCAATTCTACTAGTTCAAAATTACATAGTTTTATAAATAAAACTTCCCTTTTAAAAACAACTAAATTTCCTAGTAATAAAATATATTTTTAAAATTTCAATAACCAATTAATTTATAGATTCATCTCCATTCACAACCCATCGATTTAATTTTGAATCTCCTAACCATTTCCACTTTTCAAAAATAATATCCACTATTTTCCTCAACCCTGTTTCCATATTGTAATATAAATTCACCCTATGAATTTTATATTCCCAATTTAGCAACTGCTATCATTTTCCCTTATTTATAAACATCGTTTATAAATTTTTATAACTCCTTAGGGTTTTACTTGTTTATAAAAAAATCTTATTTATAGCATTTCATTTTATAAATCCATTTCCTCATAAATTCAATTTATTCTGCCAATAAAGTTTTTAATATTCATTTTAACCCCTTTTTACATTTTTCGGATATCATTTAAAAATCCTTTATATAGATTATTTTCAAAAATTCCATTTAAACCATTTAAGGATTAGTTAAGTTTAACCGAAATCAAATTTATTGTTTGTCCAATCAAATTATTTTTAACTAATCCTATTTTTGATATAATTATTTTTATATTCAAAAAAATTTCCTTCTATTTCCTTAAATTCAAAAAAAAATATTTATGTTTATTTTGAATCCTAAAATTATGGGCAGCGCTACTATAGCATGTAATAATTTAGAACACATAACAATCTAATAAGATTATTCAATCACATCATATAATTTTATATATGAAGATAATAAATATATTTGAGGAATCAAGTTGGATCCCTCCAACCTATTTTCCCTACATCCACAGGTGTTAGACAACATAAAATACCAATCTCGCTTCGAGGTGGGGTATCGCGGCAATATAGGGTCATCCTCTATTATGTGGGTGCATAGGGTCTCATTTGCTCCAACGGTGGGAAATATATCCAGCTACTAATATATATACTACTATATATATGTAACATCCAAACTGATAATAATTTATAAATTCAACCAATCATCCAATAATTAATTTTACTTATTTTAAATTAAATCCAGCAATTCAAAAAGGGTGAGATTTACTCACCTTGATTCTTTACTTGCGATCCATTCCAATTTAAATTAAATTGAACATCGCTCATTTTAATTTAAAATTCCACTTGCCTAAAAAATGTCCAAACAAATTTTGTTTCATAGCCTACGCCATTTCAAATGCAACGCCATCTGTGATGTGATTTGTGGACCTCGCATGGCAAAGTTATATTATTATTATTTTAACATTCGAAATAATAAGAATAATAAATATTATTTTCTTGATTACCGATACCAGATTTATCACCTCGGTTAAGAAAACCTAATCGCGCTTCACTTTTCGACCTCGTTCCAAGCATGAACGAACTCCACAATCATCGACCTACGACCCGCCTCTCATGCTCGCCTTGCATGCAGCCCATGCCTCTATCGTGACTTCAACCATCGCCAACACCTTTGACCAGACAGCCGCTACACGCCTTCGCGCTTCCAGTCTTCGCGACCACATGCTGCCGCGACCCTGCTTTAGTTCGCCTCACCTTACACATGACGCCGTCCACCATCTGCGGCCACCACCTACCGTTCAACGCGATTCAACTTCAATCGCAACACCTCCCTTCGTGTGCGAGCTTTCCATCGTATGCGATTTCGATCGCGGGATATCCCCATTTTCCCTTTTTTTCTCATACGAATTCAATTTTGTTGGTTTTTTAAAAATATGTTTCTTCGAATAATTGAAGATGAGGGGATGTTTAAAAGGAAGAAGGCAGTTAAGATATAGATAGGTAGGTTTGGGCTCGATAAAACTAGGGTGTGGCTGATAGACGTATTGTGGGCTGAAGGCATTGTAAGGTCAAGTCAAAGAAAATATGTTATTATTAAATTTCAAAACATCTAACTATGTAATTACGGACTCAAATCAAGGCATACCGCCTGGCGTTCCTAATGTTATACCGCTATTCTGAACCATTGGAACAAGTCTCAAGTCCCAATTCGATCGTATGGAAAAGATGGCTTTTTAAAATCGACTATTTAAGTTAAATTTAGTTAAATTATTCCAGGAATTTTCAGATCACACGAATAAATGGTAATCCAAACACTACAAAAATTAAAATCCGATAATAATATATTATTATGGATCCAATGGAACTGATATCGTCGAATTCCAAGACTGTGCGCAAGATCGCTATTTTAATGCGTCGATTTAAACGACGATTTCAAAAATTCACGAAATCGCTTGAAATTCTAATTTTAAAAATTTAATAACTTAATCCTAATTCAAATAGCATTTATATCCACATTAGAAATCTTTTTTGATTTATATTCAGTTCCAATTTCAATTATTCTCCATTTTCGTATTACGATATATCGCTATCTTTGAAATTTAATTTCATTCTATAATTTTAACCAAATCTTCATATTCAAAACCCAATTTATATTCCAATCCAATATTTAAAACCATTTAAATATTCAAAATTAAATGACAAAAAATCCAAGTCATTATAATAAGTATCGTAAACTAAAACCAAATATGTTTTATAATAAGTTCATAAAGTGTTTATGAATACCAGTTTTGTTGCACTGAGAAACAATTGTTATTACAAGAAATACCAAATTTGTAATGAAGGAATTTCTTTTAGAAATTATGGATAGCAAAGTGGATTTGAATACGATCTAAAGATAAAACTGATTGCGAAGGATGAAATGAAATTAACCAAACCTTAATGAACACAATGCATTAGATTGACTAATAAATATTATCGCATATTAAAGAGAAATTATGAGTTTCTCATCAATATTGAGAATATATATTCCTCAATTGTCAATAAAATCATAAGAGTATTGACTCTATGATATGTTCTGATGTGCAAATACAAAATAGATTCCAAGCTTACTATTAAAATATGATTTTAATAGTTGTACACGAAGAGATATGATCCATCGGCTGCAAACGTGTTTTTGCGAGAAAGAATAATGCATTTGGAATATTGTGAACCACACCGATAAGAATAACATCATAAATATTAATCGTTGAATGAGCATAGCAGATTTACAATTTAGTGTGCTCAAGTTAATTCAGATTTTACTCACAAAATTATCGCCTAGTATGACTTTATGTTTTGGTACATATGCGTTGAAATAGAAGTTTCTAAATAATGATTTAGAATATACCGTTTGCACATAAAAAATTGAAATGTATCAATGTCAATGGAAGATAAATTAAATTTGTGTGTTTTAGGATATGATCCAAGAATGGATCATATGAAAGTATCATCCGATAAGCATCTGAGTGAACAAGCATTTTGATATTAAAAAAATCAAATAGTTTGATTATTAATCGGAATGCATAGGAAGCGTGTGTCCATAGGAAAGAACATTAAAGGAAAACAGATATTTCTAAACTAATAATAAACAACATATCGTTGATTGTTAGCAATGTACTTATATTAATACCTTTACTAGTCTGGTTGTTTAATACTCGATATTTGATTTGTAAATTATATCTTCTATAATAAGTATAAAAGATGTTGGAAATGTCCCAAACGATATGCAAAGAAGTATTCGGACTCAAACTTCATAAGTGATATTGAGTATAATATGTCAATGTCAAATTCATGATTCAAAACTTAGTTAAAGATCTTTAAGTTGGAAATGTTCCAAATAAATGGTTGTGGTTGATTCAATGAAAATGCTAAGTATATCACCTTGAATAGTGCCATAATAAAAGCAATGTATAAATATAAATGCACAAATTTATAATTGAGCTAAGGTTATTTCCTATTGTTAAGAATATCATGACATTGTTACATGATAAGTATGTCGCATTACAGTTTGTAAATGAACCTAGAGCTCACTAGAAGTCAAGAGTCTGCTTCGAATAGTTCAACATGATAAAGTTAGTTTATCAGCATCGATGAGAGTTGAATAGAGAAAATAATTAAAACAAAATAGCATAGCCATTTACTAACGAACTAACCCGATTAATTTTTTAGAAAAAATGATCATTGAATTTTGAATGAGATTCCATAAATGACGCAGAGGTAAGTAGGAAATTGATAGAGTTTGGGGTAAGCGTAGGGGTAATTATGTAACTTGTTACGTATATCTAACTCGATGACCAATCTTGTGCAAAAGAAAAGGCGTTTTTCTTACTATTATGTACTTGATATATAGTGATATAAATAATTGAATAATTAATTTATAGTATATAGATAGAAAATTCTAAAATGATATGTTATGTGATATTAATTGCAAAGTGTTGTAATCATGATAATTTTATCACATTGAATATATCATATTATTTTAAATATTCCTAGCGAAGATATTTCGAGAAAGGTTATCGAATCATCCGTTAAGACTAGAGTACATAACGCTCTCCAAATGTTCGTGTAACGACCCAGAATTTTAGTTAATTGATTTTGAAATGTTTAATAGATATTAAATAATGAAATAATAGTTTTAAAAATAAAACAATTTGAATTTCAAATATAATAGTTATTTGAATATTTGGAATTGTTTAAATAATTAAATCTTGAATTTTATATGAATGAAAAATGATTTGGAAATCTTATTTAAATTTATTTAAAATAATAGGAATGATAATACTAAACTTTTGTTTTAGATGTTAAAAGTGATTTATTTGGTTTTGTAACAATTCGTTTGAAAATTGCCTTCCGGGGCACTATCTTGGATTTTGACGAAACTAGTCTCATTGAATCCATAATAATGAATTATTATATGTCGTTAAATTTCATGGCGATCGGACGTATCGTTTAGTCGTACGAGTTTGAAATGCATATAAATTAATTACATAAATTAATATAATATAACTGGGTTTGGAAAGCTATCTTCAATATATGATCGAATTAGGTCTCGAGACTAGTTCCGTTTTGTTCGGAATAGAGGTACTTTATACAGAATGCCAGGTGGCACGTCATGATAGGCATTCGAGATTTTCAGATGTTTAAAGCTTGATATTTTTAAATTAAAACAATAGGCACAACATACATACAGCATACCATATCCTATACCTTACCATATGTTCATGTTATACCGGAGCCATCCCTCCCCCTTCTTTATAAATCATGACTTCTATCAGAGAAGGTAGTTGGCTTTCTTTTAAAAAAATCAATTCCCCCCTCATCCAATGGTCGAAAATCATCGAAGCCAATCGTGGAATTTTCAGGCCAGGCTTCCATCTAGAAAATGTTGACAATGTCAAGGTGAACTCAATCAATGGTGTATAACGACGATGATGGAGTGAAGCGGCGATGAGGCTCGATTGATTGGCTCTGCATTTTTTGGGTTATTACAACCACTTGAGGGGTTTTAGAGCAAGGTCTTCAACTAGAGAAGTACGGAGGGAGGTGAGGGAGAGGCATAGCCAAAGTTTGGTGAGCTATGGTGGACCATGTGGCCGCAAATCAGAGTTGAACGTGGTGTGTTTTTGGGTTTTGGCGGCGCTAGGGTCGTCGAGAGAAGTCGAGGCCGGTATCATCGAGTTTGTCGTGGTCTGGGCATTTGACGACGTGGTCGCGGTGGGGCCGGTGGTGCTAGGCAATGGCGAGAAGGTGGAATCAGCAATTGGGTTCGGCTGTGCTCGAATGGGTATAGAGGAAGATGGGAATAGTTTAAACTAAGGGTAATTGGTTTTAAGTTAAGTAATTAGCTTATTTAATAATTTAATAAAATCGAATTTTTATAAAATGTGTATCTTGCTCATATAAGGTCCAAATCAAATGTAACGAGTTGTGTTGCGATCGTAAAAGCGAATAATACGTAATGGAGTTGGTTTGGAGATGAATGAAGCTTGTTGAATTTTATGATGAATTCGACAACAAATGGAATTTCGATGAGTTAAAATCACCTTTTTGGTTAACCAGTATGTTATATAGTTGAAAATTTATTGATTGGATGCTTGGATGATTTACTGTTTTATCAATTGGTTTGGATTCATACCATCGCTGGAGCGGATGACCTTTTATACACACACATACATGCACGCACACACATACTCACCTAGTAGCAGATGACTTGTAATATATGATTATATACTGTTTGTGATGCGAAGGGATATGCTGGAGGGATCCAATAGAATTCCTCGCCATGGTTGATTTTAATTTCAATGATATTCCTGTCAAATGAATTATTGAATATCAACTTGATCGTTTGACACTATTGGTTATGACATTGTTATATATTCAAAACTAAAGCGTATAATGATAGAATATCAATATCGATATTGGTTAAGCGCTTGGTAACTACTGGCCTCAAATTAGTATTTTAAGAATACTATAAATCATCATTTGAGTTGGAATTGGGTTTTGTGACATGAAAAGATTTTAAATATAAAATTGGGTTTTGGAACTACTTTGTTTTCTCTTTTTACTCCAAGCTGATTATCTATCTTTTCTAAGTTATTTTTTATATTTAATATTAGTTTAAGATTATTTCTATTTAGCATTGTTTGAAGATTATTTATTTATATTTAATATCGTTTAAAAATTATTTATTTATATTCAATATTGTATCTAAAGTTATATATCAAGTATTTTAATACTTTGGGGAAGTAAATTATTTAAAAAATAAAATAGTTTGAAATTAATAATATTGATACTGTTTCGAAAGTAAATTTCATTACTTATAAAAATGTTGAAAATTAATTATTAGTGTTTTATTAATAATGTCTTTGAAATTTTTAATTATTATTTTACGGTCTTTTAAAGTTAAAAATTATAACTTATTTGTAATGTTTATTATTAATAATAATTAACATATAATAGTGTTTAAAGTAAATGATTGTAATTTATTATAAATGTTCTCGAGATTTATAAATAGAGTTTTATAAGCAGATTTAGGTTTTATAAGTGAAGTTTATAACATGGGTTGGAAACTTAAGAGAAGATTAGTAAAAGGGTAAAGGAGTTTTACAAGTGGTTTTAGATATTTATAAAAGAATTTAGAAATGGATATATAGATTTATAAAAGGAGTTTTATAGATGGTTTTATGGATTTATAAAAGGGTTTATAAATGATTTGGTAATGTATAAAAGAAAGTTTTATAATTGATTTTATAAATTTATGAAATAGTTATAAATGGGTTTAGAATTTAAAAGGGAACTTATAGATGGTTCTAGGATTGTGTAAAAATAAAATCTTTCTCCGTTTTATGAATATACTTAAACCATTGAGATGAGCATATGGATATTTTCGAAGTATTGAGAATATAGGGATTTTTGGTTATATCTTTGTAAAGGTATTTTTATACAAGTATTTACAAGCTGAATTTAATTAATGAAAAGATTAGTTAAGGAGGCAAGTGATTACTTATGTACTTAACCAATGTTGGTTTTCCTTATGGAATCAAATCCCTGATTCAGATGTTTATTATTTGATAGTTAAATAACCGACTATCAAATATGGATCCAAAATGTAACTTTGGAAATATCTAGAAGAAAAACGTGAGTTATATGGCACAATCATATCCGATGATGATGTACAATGCGTATAAATCTCGTTTTGTTCTCCTAGGACAGATGATAGGGAAATTAGCCAATTAAACGGATAGTAGTTGATCTCTGCTCTTATCTTTGATTGTTTATTTCCTAAAGAATTGGGGTTGAGCTTGCCGAAAACTATCGGATGTTTTTTAAATGACACGAGGATCAGATATGTTGTCCGAAAATGACTTCGATCCAACTCAAGCGTTTCAAAGTAAATACATCTTGAAGATGATGGAATTAGAGATGGAGCTCTATGAAGTGCAATGGCTGCTTGCTACTAATCCTGAGGGCGATTCCAAAGTGTATTTAGTAGAAGTGGTGCCTTTGGTTTCGTTCAGCCCCAGAATGAATTTAAACGGATGAATGCTGGCATTGCATTCCTACCTGGAGGGTAGTGTTAGCATTCCAAAGGGGATGTGCTGTATAAAGGTAAAATGTAGCCTCAAGCCTCATCAAGCGGGAATTACTAAAGTAGGGGAAATACAGTAGGGCTAAGTCGGTCGTCTCCAAGTAGGATATAATCATCCCTATCTAGATTCGATATTATCACTCATTTGTATGCTTTTGGCCCATTGAACAAGGGGTGATCGTATTCAGTACTATCTAGTAAAGGGTAGGCTGGTTTTGTGTTGGCAGGAGTCGATAGGTTCGACCTTGGTGTTATTTTATCCGGGGCTGAACCATGATGGCAGTACCCCAATAGCCCAATCACAATATGGAATCCATTTTCCAATACTAGCCTTTATGTTTTTAGTTGTATACCTATTATGCTGGAATTTAACTAATTTAACAATTTCGGCTATGATTAATAACTATTTGTATCTTAGACATTATATAATATCAAGAGATTTTCTATAGAAAATGTTTAGGTGATCATAAGGTAAAAACACATTCGTGTTTATATGCGGTATGGTCTTACGAGATACCTTTATTTTTAAAATATATTTGAAAACATAAAAGTTCAACTAGGTATGTTTTTCTTTCACTGTTTACCAGACTGACTCAAGTGTTATTTTATTATAATGCTCGGGTTAGACCGAGCATATTTACATATAGCTTTGGATGCGTTGGAGCTCAGGAGACGAACGGGATGTCAAAGACATAACTATGAATTTCTTGTGTTCCGCTGTGTTATCTGTTGGGTGTATTTATCAGCAATTGTAAGTACAGGCTGTTATAACTGTCCACGCTGAAATAGGTTAGTATACTCCGATTTGGGTATGTATATTTTTTTTGTAAAGATTTGTTGTATATTATAGATTATTCGTTCCGCTGTGAGATTCTATGTTGTTTATTTTTATTCTATCTTCTTTCTTTTCTCTAACTATCCGCCTCTCTGTTCAATTTGAGTGGGTTATGCATGGTTTGTTGTCCGTTTAAACTATACGAAATGGTGGGTCGTTACAGTTCGACGGTATATTTATCGTTGCTGCCGGGGAATCAAGGGGTTACGTACTGACAGTTATTAGCTAACTATAGAATGAACCGCTCAAGAGTTTTCTGTTGGTTAATATAACTAAGATGAAATATAGAATTTTGAAGTGACAATATTACAAAGTTCTCTCAAATTAAAAATACCGTTGAACTTCAATGCAGACACTCCACTTTAATTGTAGTTCAAATGTGGCATGGCTTCCATAAAAAAACTATAGTTGGGTCTAAGTCGAAGCATTGGAAGTAAAACACTATTTAGAAGAGGATTCGTCTTCTTAGTCATATCAGGTTGGTAACATAGTCAACTATAGTCAACTTAAAGTCAAAATCTCTAGTTAGAATAGTACGATTAATAATAATTTTAGTGTAATGCTAAGGGCACCATGAAATGTGCTTCCTATTACTGATGCTAAAGAATACCATACATTTTTATGCTCCCTACTTATTATTACCATTATTAAAATATTAGGGAATGCTAACTAATAAACCTTAATCCCAAAATTTAAAAATCAATTCGCACTATCAAGTAGCACATCCATCATCGATGATCGCAATAAAGAAATCCACCCGTAGCCGCCGCAGCGTGCAGTCATCGAAGGCAGCTCCATCATAGCTGTCGAAAGCAGCTCAAGCTCAGAAGGGAGCTTAATAGCAGCCATCGTAGGCAGCTCAATCGCAACAGCCTCCTTCATTGCAGAGTACTTTTCCTCTTTCTTTTTTGAATTAGTGTAATCTAATGCTTGTTATTTCCCATGGTGATCAATTAACGTACAAAATTTTGTTTGTTCGACTATAAGTTGTCGTGCTAGTTAATTTTTTCCCCTTTTTTGATCACCATAAATAGCAATTTGTACTGATATTTTTTGGCAGTGGTATTGATTTTGGATATTTTGATATTTAATGGAGGATTGAACCACCACAAGCAGTATATATGGAAGTACATTAAAAAAAAATATTGCGTTAACTTGTTCATTTGATTCATTTGATCATAATTAAATTTCTTCTTATTAGATTTTTTTTCATTGTACTTTGTATTTGTTTATATGTTGGATTTTTATAAACAACCAATAATTGCGTCCATACAATGCAAATGATAGAGCTGGGCCAGTGCACAGTGGAAGTTATGGGTGGATTTCAATTTGTTTTACTCTATTGGATCTTTATTGGGTCTATGAAGTCTAGTTATTTAGAACATTTCTAAAATTTTATTTAAATAAAATGTTTTATGTTATTCAACTTTATAAAATGATATGATATTATCTAATTAATGCTATGTTATATATTTGTGTCCGTGTGTGTGTGTCATATATACATATGTGTGTGTGTATAACATATCAATTCGTGCGAGGTATAACAATCCCGTGTATAGATGTTGGGATTTACATTGCAACAGACACGTTACCTCATCCAATATGCAAATACCTTGTCCAAATTATGTTTGTATATATACCATTATTTATATATAAATATTATAAATACATATACATATATTATTATAACTTTTTTAAATAATTCTATATAAGCATATAAGTGTGTGTCTATATATATATATATATATATATATATATATATACATACATATGTAATCATATAAATAAAGTTACTTTCATGGTTTCCACTCCACATTCTCTCTGCCCCTCTCCCATCACTTCAGCATCCCGTACTGGCCTTACCCTTTCCAATTCCCTGCTTTTAGACCGCCGCACCGCTCCTTTACATTCACCATCTCCTGCTACTATCCACCTGTCATCCACCAATATCCCTACAGGTCGTACCGTACCACGCCTATTCCACCATCTCTGTCACATCCACCTGCTCCACCGATACTGATTCCACCTGATAAACTTCCAAATCCTTTACCATCTGACCATGTCCCTGTTTTGCTGAACCATGCTACCCTTCCACCCTCGGCCTCCATTCCCTGCTCTGGTTTGGCTGCTTCGGCTTCTACACCGTGGACCTCTCTATTTAAATCCAAGCCTAGGAATGCGGGCAGATACACTCCTCGATCTTTCAATCTTTCTTACGAAGGAGTTGCTCTAACCATGCCGGCTAATGTTCATGAAGAAGGGGTTAACTACTAGAAACAACATTTAGTTTGGTTTTTCTTGGATGATAAACTGCCTTTTAATGTTGTGATATACCACTTGTAAAGGATATGGCGGCTTAGAGGTAAGTATAAGGTGAAATCAAATAACTCAAACTTCTACTTTGAATTTACTGATGAGGAAGATAAACAAAAAAATTTAGGGAGTGATCCGATTTTTATTAGAGGGAAAATGTTTATTATCACAACATGGAAGCCAACTTTCAAAAGTGCCCAATCGCAAATTAAATCGATTCCTATATGGGTGCATTTTCACAAAATACCAATTTTTGCTTGGACTTTATCAGGCATTACCTTGTTGTCATGTCATCTGGGTGAACTTGTTTGTTACAACGAAGCTACGGAAAAAATGCAGAGATTTGAGTACCCAAAATGTCTCATAGAAATTACTCTGGATAAGGAATTGCCTGACCTTATTAAATGTGGCGAAGGAGATGATGTTGTTTTTGTCGAATTATTTTACGACTGGCGACCATAAATTTGTAGCTACTATAGATGTTTTGGTCATGACATTACATCATGTGTTGATAGTGTTGGAATTCCTTAACAAATTAAATGAATGAAATATACAAAGTCCCACATCGCCAAATTATTGAAGCTATATTGGTTTATATATGGCTTTCTTATGAGGAGGTTGGGGGCCTGGGGCTCTCAAATGTATGCTTCGTTGTGAGGAGGGAGATCATGCATCTCCACCACACACGCGCGCAAGCGCCGCCGCCGTCCGACCGACCGAACCTAACAGGGCCAGGCCGGGCCGGACCGGGCTCGGGTCTAAAATGACCATTCTTTTTGCTAGGCCATTGTTTAACGGTTTTGGGCTTCGGCTGAAACTGGGCTGTTGAAGAGAAGCGGACTTCAACTGTTCATAAAGCGGACTGAAGAGGCGCGACCCGTTAGATGCGAACAGAAGCGGGTGCGACCCATTAGAGGCGAAAAGAAGCGGGTGTGACCCGTTAGAGGCGAACAGGTGCGGCCCGACTGAAGAGTAGTGATTAAAGGAAACGGGCGCGACCGTTTGGACAAAAGGGTGCAGACGCGACCATTCGAAGGGATACGAACAAACTATAAATAAGGAGGAAAACTGATCACTTTCCTCACCGAATTTTCTTATCTCTTCTCTTCTAAAAACTGATGTTCTTATAATCACAATCACAGAGTGATATACTCATTACAATTTCGAGCAGAATTCGTCTATTGTATCTTGGGAGAATTTTGAAATAAAATTCTTAAGGAAATCATTACGAGGAGCCTCAGACCTAGTCCGGTTAGAATTCTAGACTATTTGTATATTTGTATACATTATTCTATATTCTATTCTTTTTTCTGGTTATACTATTTGTTCAAAATAGTATAATGTTGTTGTTGTAACTTATTTACAACATTCATACTGTTATAATAATTTATACAGAATTCCAGTGCAGTGGAAATCTGAGTTATAAACTTGTACGACGAGTTTATAATTGATTATTCTATGTTTTGGTATACTAGACCTATAACATCTTAAGAATTTTACTGTTTTCTTACTAAAATAGAGATGGAAACAGTAGAATTTTCAAAGAATACTACTCACAACAGACCTGAACCGTTCAAGGGAGATGGTGATGATTTCTTGACATGGTAGAATCATATGTTGTTTTATCTCACCACACTCGGTCTGCAAAAGTACCTCGAGGAGGAGGAACCGATTCCTGCATGAGGCAAGGAAGCAGAGGTGAATACGTGTAAGCATTCCGATTTTTTATGCAGAAACTATATTCTGAATTGTCTCGACAAGGTGCTATACAAAGTATATCAGCCTTTAAAGACATCAAAAGAACTCTGGAATGCACTTACCATGAAGTATAAGACGCAGAATATCAGTCTTAATAAATTCATTGTAGACAAATTCATGGACTACAGGATGGTTGACTCCAAACCGGTGACTGCTCAACTGCATGAATTGCAAATCGTCATTCATGAACTCGAAGCGGAAGGTCATATGGTTGGAGAATCGTTTTTGGTTGAAGCCATCACGGGAAAATTGCCGCCGTCATGGAGAGATTACCGCAACTATCTAAAGCATAAGAAGAGGGAAATCTCTTTACAAGATCTCATAGTCCGATTAAAAATTGAGGCAGACAACCGTACAGTTACAAAACCAAGCGAGGAGGCATTTGTGACTGAAGGGTCAAAGACCAAAAAAAAAAATCCAGAAGAAAAGGAAAGCTCAAGACAACAAACCAAAAGACAACAAACGAACCAAGAAGTTTAATGGCGAATGTTGGGTTTGTGGAAAAGTTGGACATGCCTCTAGAGATTGCAGACTCAAGAAGGAACGCAATAAAGAGGCAAATATAGTGATAACATGGAAGTAGACGAGTCCAACTTCTCGGCGGTGGTATATGAATGCAATCTGGTTCAGAATCCTAACCAATGGTGGGTAGATACAGGCGCTACTCGTCATGTTTGTTCTAACAAATCCATGTTTTCTACATATCAGAAATTCGATCAAAGAGAAAAACTCTACATGGGTAATTCTGCAGTTTCCATGATCGAAGGCAGTGGCACAGTAATCCTCAAGTTTACTTCTGAAACAACTATTAAGTTGAATAACGTGCTCCACGTTCCAGACATATGCAAGAATCTCATCTCTGGTGCAGTCCTATCAAAGAAGGGATTCAAAATGGTGTTTGAATCTGACAAGATGGTTCTGTCCAAAGCTGGAATGTATATCGAAAGGGGTTATTTATGTGATGGCCTATTTAAGGCAAATGTAGCCATTGTCGGCAACAAAAATATGTATTCTGATTGTGCTATTAATAAAATTGAAATTTCTTATCTGCTTGAGCATGAAATTTTACTATGGCATGATAGATTAGGACATATAAATTTCTGCAAAATGAAAACATTATCAAACTTGGGATTAATTCCAAAATTCCAAGTAGATAAGAACTGCAAATGTGAGACATGTGTAGAAGCAAAAATGGTCAAACAACCATTTAAATCTGTTGACAGAAGCACCGAACCATTAGGTTTGATACATACAGATTTATGTGATTTTAAATCACTACCTACAAGAGGTGGGAAAAAGTATTTCATTACTTTTATTGATGATTTTACGCGATATTGCTATGTATATCTTTTAAATAGTAAAGATGAAGCAATAACGGCGTTTATAAAATTCAAGGCTGAGGTAGAAAATCAGTTAGATAAAAAGATCAAGATACTAAGATCTGATCGAGGTGGAGAATATGAATCACCATTTGAACAGTTCTGTGCCGAAAATGGTATAATTCATCAAACAACAGCTCCATATTCACCACAACAAAATGGTGTAGCCGAGAGGAAGAACAGAACGTTAAAAGACATGATTACTGCTATGCTTTTAACTTCTGGTCTACCGACAAACTTGTGGGGAGAAGCATTAAATATGTCTAATCACATATTAAACAAAGTCCCTCACAATAAAACAGGAACAATTCCATATAAGTTATGGAAAGGACACAAACCAAGTTTTAAATACCTCAAAGTGTGGGGGCGTTGGCAAAAGTTCCAGACCCAAGAGAGTCAAACTTGGACCAAAAACATTAGATTGTTATTATCTTGGGCCAGCCCAAAATAGTAGTGCCTACAGATTCTTGGTATTCAAGTCTGATATAACTGATATTCATGTAAATACAATCATGGAATCAAGATATGCCATATTCTTTGAAGATGTGTTTCCGCACAAAAGGAATGAAGGAAATAAGGTCCCAAAAAGGACAAGGGAAGAATCAAACGATTCGCATGAAGATGAAACTCATCATGAAATTAAGGATGCTGAACCAAGAAGAAGCGTAAGGGCTAGAACTTCCAAAACATTTGGTTTGGATTTTTTTACATATGTATTAGAGCACGAACCTCAAACGTATAAGGAAGCAATGTCATCTTTTGAATCCTCATGTTGGAAAGAAGCAATCCAAAGTGAGATTGATTCAATTCTAAGTAATAAAACTTGAAAAATTGTTGATATTCCACCAGGAATAAAACCAATTGGCTGCAAATGGATTTTCAAGAAGAAAATGAAAGCAGATGGCTCTATCGACAAGTATAAAGCCGGATTAGTAGCCAAAGGATATCGTCAAAAAGAAGGAGTAGACTTTTTTGATACATATTCGCCGGTAACACGAATAACCTCTACAAGAATGCTAATAGCAATTGCGTCCATCTATAATCTAGAGATTCATCAGATGGATGTAAAAACAGCATTCTTAAATGGAAATCTCGATGAGGAAATTTACATGGAGCAACCTGAGGGATTTATTTCCAAAGGAAATGAAAACAAAGCCTGTAGATTAGTCAAATCATTATACGGACTAAAACAAGCTCCAAAGCAATGACACGCAAAATTTGATAGTGTCATGATGAGAAATGGTTTTCGTATAAATGAATGTGACAAATGTGTTTATTATAAATAACTTGGACAATCATATGTGATGATCTGTCTATATGTGGACGATATGCTAATATTCGGTCCAAATACTCAGGTAATTGAGACCATAAAGAAAATATTGATCAACAATTTCGACATGAAAGACTTCGGTGTTGCAGATGTTATTTTGAGAATAAAAATAATAAGAACACCTAATGGAATTGAGTTATCTCAATCACATTATGTAGAAAAAGTGATTGAAAGATTTCAAAATATTGGAATTAAAAGAGTAAATACACCTTTTAATCCATCAGAAGTGCTGCATAAAAACACTAATGAGAGTCTAATGCAACTGGAATATTCTCGTGTAATAGGATGTCTCATGTATCTCATGATTTGCACAAGACCAGATATAGCTTATGCAGTAAGTCGATTGAGCAGGTATACGAGCAATCCAGGGAAGGAACACTGAAAAGCACTAATGAGAGTGCTTGGATATTTAAAAAATACAACTACCTATTCCTTACATTATGGAAAATATCATGCCGTCTTAGAAGGATATAGTGATGCAAATTGGATTGCAGATTCAGAGGAATCAAAATCAACAAGTGGTTATGTCTTTACCCTAGCAGGGGCAGCAGTGTCATGGAAATCTACTAAACAAACATGCATAGATCGATCCACTATGGAATCAGAGTTCATTGTATTAGATAAAGCAGGTGAAGAAGCAGAATGGCTTCGTCACTTTTTAGAAGATATTCCATTTTGGCCTAAACCTGTACCGGCCATATGCATACACTGCGATAACCAAGCAGCGCTAAGCAGAGCACAAAACTTTATGTATAATGGAAAGTCACGACACATTCGTCGACGCCATAACACAGTTAGGCAGTTACTCTCAAATGTAACTATTTCCATAGATTATGTGAGAACAAATGATAACCTAGTGGATCCATTTACTAAAGGTTTATCAAGAGAGAAAATTGATTGCGCATCGAGTGGAATGGGCTTGAAAGCCTAAACCACCAAGAGTTATCTTATACGGAAACCTATCCTAGCGACTGGAGATCCCACGGGCTAGGATCAATAGGCAAACCAGTTCTGAGTAACTCAAGACGTAATGCATTTGCGTGGACATAGTCCAACTCCATTCCTATGGTGCACAATATAAATGCATGCCTAAAGAAGTATTTAAAGGTTAAAACTATGTTTTTTAATGATGACCATATTTTGGAAATAACACGTGGGGAATATGTAGGATACTCTTAATGGTCGCGATCACCTATGTTAGTGTGAGCTGAGTCGGCTCTATGAGAATATCAAAAGGCTTTTATTCTCTAAAACACTCGCAGAACCAAAAATTGTTCAGGACCAAAATGAACACAACCAAGAGATTGGATGAGAAGGGAATCAATGCTTCGTAAAACTTATCGTCTGCATATACAATAAAGGCTGACGGTTCAAGATGAAATAATTCACCGATTAGCCAAGTAGATCCGATAAGTTTTAACTAGGAAAAGTTCAAAGTGAAATATCTACTTATCCACGATAAAGCATTATTCCATATATACTCTGTGATATTTCGCTTTGTGTGGGGGATATGTATATAACCATTCATGTGGGGGATTGTTGGAATTCCTTAACAAATTAAATGAATGAAATATACAAAGTCCCACATCGCCAAATTATTGAAGCCATATTGGTTTATAAATGGCTTTCTCATGAGTAGGTTGGGGGCCTGGGGCTCCCAAATGTATGTTTGGTTGTGAGGAGGGAGATCATGCATCTCCACCACACGCGCGCGCCACCACCGTCCGACCGACCGACCGAACCGGGTCGGGCTCGGGTACGGGTCTAAAATGACCATTCTTTTTGCTAGGCCATTGTTTAACGGTTTTGGGCTTCGGCTGAAAGTGGGTTGTTTAAGAGAAGCGGGCTTCGACTGTTCATAAAGCGGGTGTGACCCGTTAGAGACGAACTGAAGAGGTGCGACCCGTTAGAGGCGAAAAGAAGCGGGTGTGACCCGTTAGAGGCGAACGGGTGCGGCCCGACTGAAGAGTAGCGATTAAAGGAGGCGGGCGCGACCGTTCGAAGGGATACAAACAAACTATAAATAAGGAGGAAAACTGATCACTTTCCTC
This sequence comes from Allium cepa, assembly GCA_030765085.1. Taxonomy (NCBI): domain Eukaryota; kingdom Viridiplantae; phylum Streptophyta; class Magnoliopsida; order Asparagales; family Amaryllidaceae; genus Allium; species Allium cepa. The sequence goes on along the minus strand of CM060928.1, from coordinate 407,185,687 downwards.
ACCGAATTTCTTATCTCTTCTCTTCTAATAACTGCTGTTTTATAATCACAATCACAGAGTGATATACTCATTACAATTTCGAGCAGAATTCGTCTGTTGTATCTTGGAAGAATTTTAAAATAAATTTTTTAAGGAAATTGTTACGAGGAGCCTCAGATATAATCCGCTTAGAATTCTAGACTATTTGTATATTTATATGCATTATTCTATATTCTATTCTTTATTCTGCTTATACTATTTGTTCAAAATAGTTTAACGTTGTTGTTGTAACTTATTTACAACATTCATACTGTTATAATAATTTATACAGAATTCCAGTGTAGTGGAAATCTGAGTTATAAACTTGTGCGACGAGTGTATAATTGATTATTCTCTGTTTTGGTATACTAGACTATAACAGATAGAATGCAAAGCATGCACGTTGCTACTGACTGCAACATGCAAGTAATACCTGATACTGTTATATCCCCACTAACACAGGTTGCAGTTGAATCAAAAAAGGTCAAACAAAGTTGGAAATGCAAAGTTAACTATCGGACATGAGCGTGGAAAACAAAAGTGCACAAACATTGGATTAGAAAGCACATTGAAGCACAACAATCTCAAATGTAGCTCTTACCTGTAGCCAATAAATTGCATACCACTGTGCATTTGCATGAAAATATACATGCACAAGAATCATCACCTACTACTCGTAATAATTCAGCTCCTTATTTATGTTCACCGCTTACTTCTAATCTGGCTACCACCGACCATACTGACCCTGTAACCTTGCATGATCTCACACGTAACCATTCAGCTCCCCCTTCACCACCCACCGCCCGTTATACCATTATCAAATAGTTTTGATATTCTGGCCAACCATTCCTCCTCAACTTGCATTGTTGATACCGTACCTCCTGACACACCAAACCCCTCTACACTGCCTTTTTCTGCTTCTGATCCACCAACCACATCTGATGTTGCACCACCTCCTACTGATGCATACTCCACTGCCTCACTTACTCTTCCATACTCTCAAATCCATCTTCCATCTATCATCACCAACAAGCTCATAGAACAAAACATCATCCAAAGTGACACATTTACCGACCTTAACACTGGATTACAACTACTTTTTCAACAATCTTCTCCTACACGTAACCTATCTGATGATGACCACTCTGACCATCCTACTACCCCCACCATCCCTAATTAGTCTCTCACCTCTAAACCTCTACATAAGAAAAAAAAAAGAATACAAAGAACAGAAAAGGAAAGGAGCATGAAGATAATGATAATGGACATGACTACTCTATTCCTGAGATACAGCTACACAATTCAAATACTGATGATGAAGAAGGAAAGGCACTGCAGGCTAGCACCTCTGGTTTGAGGAAATTGGGTGGAAAGAAGAAGCACATTAGTTCTCATGCCTGACAACGTTGGAGCATGGAATTTAAGGGTTGCTCACCTCCCCTTAAAGCAATAGGAAGTAAAAATACTTATAAAGCAAAACAATTTACACATGATAGGTATTCTTGAGACCAATCTGGATGAACTCGATACCAAAAAATTCTATTCTTACATTAATCCCCTCTGGGTATATGAACACAACTTGATACATGCAATATGGTAGAATAATTGTGATGTGAATCCCATGACATTCAAAACCAGCACCATTTCTTCATCTGATCAATACATCTATCAACATGTTACACATATATCTACCTCCACTAGCTTCAACATCACTTTCATTTATGCTTCCTGAAACAAAGATACCAGAAGCATGCTACATTCATTTATACAATCGCAAAATAATATCAATGTTCCATGGTTACTTATTGGTGATTTCAACTACATGTATTCCTCTACTCAAAAAGATGGTGGTACCGCCCTTACCTATATTGATATTAAACCCCTCTTCCAATCTATCAAAATTGCATCTATTCACAAAATTCCCTCGATTGAACCTCAATGCACATGGAATAACCGTCGAAAAGGCAGATGTACCTTCTGTACCTTAGATCACTCGCTTTACAACTACCATGCCCTTACTACTTGGCCTATCCTCACATCACTGTCCTTCATGTTGACATATCGTACCATAGTCCCTTAGTCCTCTCCTGGTGTATGAAACCATTGATGTATCAAGCCTCATTTAAAATTTTCAATTTTTGGATTAACCATATAGATTTTCTACCTATTTTCTTGCAGGAATGGAACACTTCTTTCGGTAATCCTATTTATATTTTATAGAAGAAGCCGAAGAATGTCAAACGAAGCTTGAAAGTATGGTCCAAATCGACTTTTGGGAATGTTTTTCATCTAAATCTAAACAAATTCGTGATAAACTATGCAAGGCTCGGTCTGATATGCTTGACGATCCAAAAAATGAAAGTTTATCGAAGGTGAAGCATTTGCTAGACAAACAACTTCAGGACACTCTTCAACATGAACTTGAAATGACCAAACAGAAACTTGGCAAAGAATATTTCTTCAATGGTGGTTGGAACACCTCCTTTTTCCACAGTGCTCTTAAAATCAAGAGATCCAAAGGCGGTATTATGGCTATTGAAGATCAAAATGCCACCATACAAACCGATGGACACCATATTGACAAGGCTTTTGTTGATTATTTCTATTCTTGTTTCTCCAATAACAACCATGAACCTGATACCACTGATCTTTTACATATCTCATTACCCAAAATATCTGATATTGAAGCCATGAGCCTTATCAGTATGGTCACATATGCTAAGATCAAGGAGGCTCTCTTTGAGCTAAATCCTAACAGTGTGGGCGACCCGATGGTTTCAATACTCATTTTTTCAAAACAAATTGGCCTATCATTGACACTATCTTTGTTAAAGCTATTCAATATTTCTTCCATACGAATACCATTCTCAATGGCATCAACACTACGAATACTGCCTTGATACAAAAGATTGATTATCCTTCTTCAGCAACAAACTTCCGCCTTATATCATGCTGTAATATCATATATTGATGCATCACAAAAATCCTAGACAAGAGAATCAAGCCTATTTTGAGTAATATTATATCACCAAATCAAACAGCCTTTTTAATTAATAGGAATATTACTGACAATATCCTTTTAACACAAGAGCTGTTGCGAGGCTACAACTAGAAAAATATTTCTCTAAGATGCATGATGAGATTAGATATACATAAGGCGTTTGATTCGATTGAATAGATAGCTATTGTTGCCATCATGACTAGGATGGGTGTTTCGGAAACATATATTTCATGCATAATCACTTGTATATCCACTGCAACATACACTTTTAAAGTGAATGGATACTCCGCTAGTCATTTCAAATCATCGAGGAGAATCAGGCAAGGTGATTAGATCTCCCTATATTTATTTATTATCATTATGGAATTATTGAACTCCATCCTAAACTCCTTTACTATTGACCGAAAAATGAAAACACGTCCTAAATGGAATAATTCAGCATTGTGGGGCCACATGTTTTAATATTTGAATGTATGAGCTATCTTGAGATTAAGTTTAATTATGTGATCTATTTGGAATAAATACAACAAGACTTAAGGGGTATATTCGTCATGTAAATTTATAATGTGTGGATACCAGAGTGACAATTTTAGTTTGTTGAAGGGTCGAAATGAAAAATGTCACACACTATATATATGGGGTTATGCTCCCCAAATTACACAAGTCTTATCATATTCTCTTCACCCTCTTCTAAAGAGAATTTTCAGATCTAAGCTTGTGTTAATTTGGAAGATCTAAAACCTAGTTGATCTTCTTTTTGCAAACATCAATGGATTCAGGTACGACTTCTGCTGAACTATTTAATTTCATATATTTGTTTTTGATAGAATCAATATGGGTTGTATGTATTCAGATCTATAATTTATTTATTTATTACAACAAGTGGTATCAGAGCCACCCATCATTGATTTTATTGAGAAATTCTTTGGTTTTAAGAACATATGAAATTAGGGTTCTTGGATTTACATATTTGGTTGATTAATCTGATGCCTTTATTTCAGATCTGTGAAATTTGCTCTTTTCTTATTGATTGATCTGATGCCTTTGTTTCAGATCTATATAAATAATTCATGAATTAATTCCGCTTGTTCAAATTTTGATTAATCTGATGCCTTTATTTCAGATATGTGAAATTTGCTCTTTTCTTATTGATTCATCTGATGCCTTTGTTTCAGATCTGTATAAATAATTCATGAATTAATTCCGCTTGTTCAAATCTGATGCCTTTAATTGTTGCTACTTGTATTATTCATATTTTATTGTCAGTGGTATTGTGACTGTACAATTTTTTTATTTCTATAGATGGTTACCATGTTAAGTTTTGTTTTCACACATATGGAAGCATATTCATGCCTTTTAAATGTAATACGTATTGGATCACATAACGGTCAATTGCATTTATTTTTTATCATAATTGCATTAAATGTGATTGTTATAGTAATAAATAAATTAATTTATTATCATAAATGCAGTAAATGCGTCAGTTGCAATAAATTTAACGATACAGCATGTTTGTATTTGGAATATGAAAGGACATATTGTTTATTATTTATGCATTTATATTTTATAAATACATATATTTTATATGTATGGCCCGCTCATTAAAAAAAATAAAGTTTCATTTTCTGTAATATAATATCACATGTATGGACCATGCTATGTTAAAATTTGTTTTTTCTTCTGCCTTGAATATTGACAGTTAAATAAAATATGTAATATTTTATCATTAATTGTTATTGCAAGTACCATTTGTTATATATTGCTGTAGTTTTTGTTGATGTCAATTTTTTTTAGTTACGACTATGAAGCCATATTTTCAATATGTATAAAAGTAACAAAAAAATGAATTATGGAATACGCATAAATGAAGGAGTTAAAATAAATTCATATACTATTTGGCGTCTTTTGCGAATTGATTGTGAATATCCTACATTACAAGTCAACTAATTGAAATAATATGTCACCAAAGTGACCTCTCTTATTTTAGTTGCTCATGAAAAATGTTAGATATTTGTGTGTATTTATTTATGCGAATATTAGTCGGCCCAAACGAAGGTTAATATCTGGCCAAATCAGATACATATGTGTGATGATAAATATGTAACAATTATAAAATTTTACAAGAAAATAATTAATCGGTCCAAAGGAAGATTATTATTTGTATTGAATTTATTGTTAATATTTGATGATTACAACAAGAATACCACTTACAGTTAATATTACTGTCCAAAGACTTGATATTAATGTTGTGCTAGGTATCTTGAGCAAAGACTTACCAATTATTTTAAATTTACTGCAGTTGTTTTATAATGTAAGCATATTTGATTAATTTAAAATTACAGCTAATTTGACTACGGTATCTGCCAATCTGAACAACATTCCTATTCTGACTGGAACAAACTTTAAGGATTGGAAAGAGAACATATTGCTTTTTCTTGGCTGCATGGATCTTGACCTTGCACTTAGGATAGATGAACCCGCCCCTCCTACGGATGAAAGTTCTTCTGATATTATAAAGAACTTTGAGAGGTGGGATCGTTCAAACTGCATGAGTCTAATGATCATAAAGCGTGGCATTCCAGAGGCATTTAGGGGTGCGGTATCTGAAAAGATAACCAATGCTAAAGATTTCCTTGCTGAGATTGAAAAACGTTTTGCTAAAAACGATAAGGTGGAAACAAGCACGCTTTTGCAACGCTTGATTTCCATGAAGTATCAAAGCAAAGGAAACGTAAGGGAGTACATTATGGAAATGTCTAACACTGCTTAAGCTTGAGCTTTCAGATGATTTTCTCGTGCATTTGGTATTAATCTCTCTTCCTTCACAATACAACCAGTTCAAGATCAGTTATAACTGTCAAAAGGAGAAATGGACTCTCAATGAGCTCATTCCGTATTGTGTACAAGAAGAAGAGAGATTGAAGCATGATAAGGCTGAAAGTAATCATTTAGCATACAACTCTAAGGGAAAAGACAAAAAGAGAAAGAAGGATAAAGAAACTGCTAAGGGTCCGACTGAAAAGAAACAACAAAAGGAGACTAATGGTTGTTACTTTTGCAAAAAGGATGGACATTTGAAGAAAGATTGTGCCAAATACCACGCATGGCGTGTTAAGAAAGGGTTGCCTAAGCTACCGAAATCCAACTGATGCTGAAAGATACATCTATGTGGGTGATGGAAAATCGGTAGAAGTGGAAGCTATTGGGCATTTTAAGTTGTTATTAAGAACTCAGTTTTATTTGGATTTATTTGATACTTTTGTTATACCGTCATTTAGACGGAATTTGGTTTCTGTTTCTAAGTTGGACAAATTTGGTTATTCTTCTTCATTTGGGAATGGTACTTTTAGTTTATCAATGAATTCAACTCTTATTGGAACTGGTTCTCTTAATGTTTATGATAACTTATATATGCTTGATGTTAATACCTCTTATAATGAAGCCTTGCATGTAGAGTCACGTGGTACTAAAAGAAAAGCTAATAAGGAAACTGCAGCCACATTGTGGCACAAGCGCTTAGGTCATATATCTAAAAATAGAATTCAAAGGCTCGTGTCAGATGGCATTTTGGAATCCATTGATTTTTCAGACCTTGATGTCTGTATAGAGTGTATCAAGGGAAAACAGACCAAACATAAGAAAATAGGTGTCAATAGAGCAACTGACGTCTTAGAATTAATACATACAGACATTTGTGGGCCATTCCCTGAGGCATCATGGAATGGTCAACAATATTTTATAACATTCATAGACGACTACTCAAGATATGGCTACCTATATCTTATTCATGATAAATCAGAATCCTTAGACATGTTCAAGAAATTTAAGGTAGAAGTTGAGAACCAACTCAACAAAAGGATTAAAACTGTCACATCTGACTGTGGCGGTGAATATTATGGTAAATCTAACGGATCAAGTGAACAATGTCTAGGACCATTTGCCAAATTCCTAGAGGAATGTGGAATAGTCCCACAATACACTATGCCAGGTTCACCTAGCATGAATGGTGTTGTTGAGAGACGAAACCGGACTCTTAAAGACATGGTAAGGAGTATGATCAGTCATTCTACCTTATCAAAATCACTCTGGGGAGAGGCATTAAAGACAGAAGTTTATATCCTTTATAGAATACCCACTAAAGTAGCTACTAAAACACCTTATGAGCTCTGGACAGGCAAACAGCCTACTCTAAAGCATTTTCACATTTGGGGATGTTCAGCTGAGGCAAGGCCATATAGGCCAAATGAAAGAAAATTGGACTCCAAAACAGTGAGTAGCTACTTTATTGGTTAGTCTGAGCGACCTAGGGGCTATAAATTTTATGATCCCTTACTGAGGAAAATATTTGAGACGGGAAACACAACATTTTTTGAGGATGTTGAGTTGAGAGGGAGAAATGAAGTAAGGAACAATGTTTTTGAGGAGGAATCATTGTCTATGATTCCTACTACAGTTACTTCTTCGGACAATGTACAGATTATTGTTCCTGTCATTGATCAAGAAGTGAATCCCGAACCCCAACAAAACAATGTTGAAGAAAATCCTCTTCAAGTTGAAGTTAATATTCCACAAGAACAAATTCAACAACCTCAAAATGAATTGCCATTAAGAAGATCCACTAGGGAAAGAAGAAATGCTATTCCGGATGATTATGTTGTACTTCTTCAAGAGTTAGAGGATAATAATGGGTTGATGGAAGATGATCCTATCAACTTTCACCAAGCCATGCAAGATATTAATTCTCAATAGTGGATTGAAGCTATGAATGAAGAGTATAAATCAATGCAACACAATAAAGTTTGGGATCTTGTCCCTTTACCTGAAGGTAAGAAGCCCATTGGTTGTAAATGGATATTTAAAACCAAGAGGGATGCAAAAGGTAAAGTGGAAAGATATAAGGCTCGTCTTATAGCAAAAGATTTTACTCAAAAGGAAGGCATTGATTTCAAAGAGACTTTCTCTCCGGTTTCATTGAAAGACACTTTTAGAATAATTTTGTCACTTGTTGCACATTTTGACCTTGAGTTGCATAAAATGGATGTTAAGACTGCATTTCTCAATGGACACATTGAGGAAACAATTTATATGGTGCAACCGGAAAACTTTGTGGTCGAGGATCCAAAGAATATGGTTTTCAAACTAAAGAAATCCATTTATGGACTCAAACAAGCTTCTCGTCAATGGTACCACAAATTTCATAATGTAATTACCTCCTTTGGTTTTGAGGCAAACATCATTGATAACTGTGTGTATCACAAGTTTAATGGGAGTAAATTTATATTTTTAATTTTATACGTTGATGATATATTGCTTGCCAGCAATGATTTAAATATGTTGCACGAAACTAAGAGATTTCTTTCAAATAATTTTGAAATGAAAGATCTTAGTGATGCCTCTTTTGTATTAGGGATCCAAATACATCGTGATCATTCACGAGGCATTCTTGGATTGTCACAAAAGAACTATATAGAAAAGGTGCTTAAGAGATTTGGCATGCAAAATTGTAAACCAGGTGATACCATTGTCGCTAAAGGAGATAAGATTTGTCTCAAACAATGCCCTAATAACATCCTTGAACTTAATGAAATACATAAGATCCCTTATGCATCTGCTATAGGGAGTCTAATGTATGCTCAAGTATGTACGCGTCCGGATATTGCGTACATTGTAGGAGTGTTAGGCAGGTATCTTAGTAACCCTGGAATAGATCATTAGAAAGCAGCAAAAAAGGGTTATGAGGTATCTTCAAAGACCAAAGGACTATATGCTTACATATAGAAGATCAGATCAATTGGAGATCATTGGGTATTCTGATTCTGACTTTGCTGGATGTCCGGATAGCAGAAAATCCACTTCAGGATGCATATTTATGTTGAGTGGAGGGGCTATATCATGGAAGAGCATTAAGCAAACGCTTATAGCTTCTTCCACTATGGAAGCAGAGTTTGTGGCTTGCTATGAGGCATCTAATAATGGAAAATGGCTGCGAAATTTTGTCACTGGGCTGCGCATTATAGATAATATTGAAAGACCACTAAAGTTGTTTTGTGACAATAGATCAGTAGTATTATATTCTAATAACAATAGAAGCTCAAGTAAGTCAAATTACATTGACATCAAGTTTCTAGTTGTGAAGGAAAGAGCGCAAAATGGGTTAATATCCATAGAGCATATTGGGACAAATTCCATGTTAGCGGATCCAATTATAAAAGCATTACCACACAAGGTCTTTCATAAGCATGTTGCTAAAATGGGTGTACCTTTCATGTAAGAATATTTTGGTTTAGGGGGAGTTTGTACTAAGTCATTTTTTTTGTGACATTGCTCTATGTTTTGATTGTGGATATGCTTCAGTTTTTTCTGATCAGAAATAAAGTTTTTTTTTAATTGCACTCAAATTATTTATGTATGTTTAGATTTTGATCTCATTAAAGTAAAGTAGGACCAGTTGGAAATAGACATGTACAGATCACATTTCATTTAATTTCCATGCTACACATACATGATTGATCTATGTCATTTGATTGTATTGATATACGTGACCATTGATGGGTTTAGTTACACTAACGATAATGAAAACCGCTTTGATCCTATGTTAACACAATCAATGGACGAGATTGTTATGGATATACCATATTGTCAAGATAGCTATTTGAGAGCTCATAAAGTTAAATACATTCTATAAGGTTACATATGTGGCCCAGGGGGAGATTGTTGGAATAATTCAGCATTGTGGGGCCACATATATTATTATTTGAATGTATGAGCTATCTTAGGATTAAGTTTAATTATGTGATCTATTTGGAATAAATACAACAAGACTTAAGGGGTATATTCGTCATGTAAATTTATAATGTGCGGATACCAGAGTGGCAATTTTAGTTTGTTGAAGGGCCGAACTGAAAAATGTCACACACTATATATATAGGGTTATGGTCCCCAAATTACACAAGTCTTATCATATTCTCTCCACCCCCTTCTAAAGAGAATTTTCAGATCTAAGCTTGTGTCAATTTAGAAGATCTAAAACCTAGTTGATCTTCTTTTTGCAAACATCAATGGATTCAGGTACGACTTCTGCTGAACTATTTAATTTCATATATTTGTTTCTCGATAGAATCAATATGGGTTGTATGTATTCTGATCTAGAATTTATTTATTTATTACACCAGCTGGCTTTTACCACATCCCTGATGTTTGTTGATGATATTGTCATATTCGCTAAACCAAATACTGCTACTATATCATCTATCAACTTTACACCCATCCTCTTTCATAAAATAACTGGATTACAGATAAACAAGAGCAAGTCAAACATTATCATTGCTGGTCTCACCACCACAGCTGAAGATGCCATTATTGTTCTATCTGGGCTGCAAGCTATGCCAGCGCACTCTACTTACTTGGGAATCCCTATTACCACATCTAGAATTACGACTACACAATGCATGCTGATGTATGAAAAGATTATATCAAAACTTATGACATGGTCTACTCATCTTTTGTCTCAGGCAGGGAGGATCACAATGGTGAAATCCATTATATTTGGCATGACTTCGTACTGGTCTCGTATTTTTATCCTACCAAAGAAATTACTATATATGATCAATGCAACTATGAGTCATTTTTTATGGCATAGAGACTGTCATTCTCATAAACCAATTCCTATAGCATTTAATAAAAATTGCAAACATAGAAAGAAGGGAAGCCTTGGGATTATCAACCTTCACTGCTGGAACATTGCAGCCGCAACAAAACACATCAATGAGTCTGGGAAATAAATTAAATCTTTGGGTTAAATGGATCAACAAGAACTACTTATATGGCAAACACTTTTGGACTATGGCTACTACTGCCAACACTAGCTGGTTCTAGAAGAGTATTCTTAATATGAGACATACTGTTCTTTCTCTTGTCAAGTATAATATCTTCTTTGATATCCATGTATCCTTCTAGCATTCTCCTTGGGCTGCAAAAGGTTTAATCTTAAATGACATATTCGACTGTACTCATAGGAACTCAACTGGCATCCCGAGAAATGCTACTGTTCATCAATTCATTCACCATGACAAGGTCATTATGCCTGGTACTAGGTCACCGGTGGTTAGGAACTTATGGAAGATTATCATGGGAGAACAACACATCAACATGCAGTACAAAATTCAGTGGACCAATAATTGTTGTGCACACTCAATCTCCATTGTATATAATGTAGTGTTTCCTGTTAGTTATAGACCAAACTGTCCATGGTATCGAAGAATATGGAATCGTATGGGAACTGAGAAGGATAATTTCCTTCTTTGGAGAACCATACATAACTCACTTCTCACTAGAGACAAATTAACTGCTAGAGGGTTCATCATCAATAACAACTGTGTTTTCGACAACGACAAACCAGAAAGTAGAGACCACTTTCCATTCCAATGCACCAATATTTATCAAATTTGGAAGTCTGTCATTCTATTTGCAGGATTATACTATGGCAATAGAAATCACAACATACAATGGTTTGAAATATTCAAGAGATCGAGATGGAGGGATGAATTGAGTAAATGAATACTTGTTGTACTTAAATGTTTCATCGCTGTGATTTGGCGGGAGAGGAATTCTTGAATTTTCAAAAACAAATTGAGAAGCAGGAATGAAATTATGGCCGAGGTAAAGGGTGTTGTTAACAGACGATTAACGTGGCTACAATCTGGTGGATCGGGTTTCAATTAGAGATTTAATTAATGCGGTATTTGGGCTTTTGGCATGAATCCTATGTTAATTACCTCGTTTATTCCTTTTTTTATTTTTCAACTTTATCATTTCATATGTTTGCTTATGTTGTTTTTCTATTTTGTTATCAATAAGATATGGTAAGGGACCAGTATAAAACCTCACTTGCGTTTGGAAAAAAATCATGTGAATAAAATATCAATATTGAATATACACATAATATAATCGACTTATTTAAATGTAATTAAATTATTTATAAAATATTATATTTTAAAAAAAGTAAACAATATAATATATACATATACATATATATTAACAAATTAGATGCATAATAACATAATATATGTATTTTTGTGTGTCTACGCGCATGCATATGTGTTAATAAAATACAAAAAAAAATTAAATATGGTAGACAGATCCTCTACATGGCAAATATAATGAACTATGTTTTTTTTCAATTTAAAGTATATTTTAATAAAATATTCATCCAAAATTATCAAAATTTTATTACAAAATTTTATTTGAATTTTATTTTCTAGTAATTCTTAAATTATATTTTATTCTTTGAAAAAAATTTCCATAATTTTTTGATTCAAAAATAATTTTAAAACTATTTTTCTATTTTCGGCTATAATTTTAAAAAAATGTTTTTTGAATTTTTGCCGAGACTGTCTTTAATAAAAATATAATTTTATAAAATATAATTTTCATAATATATTTGAATTTATATAATTCATTTATGTAATAAATTGATTTAAGTAATATTTAAAAATAATAAAATATACAAAACTTATTTTATTATTGTCGAAAATTATCTTATCCTCAATTGTTTACATATAAAACATGTGACCATATTTGCTTAAAATATAGTGTTACAATTAATTATAGACTATATATATACACTATATATATATATATATATATTAATTTAATAAAATAGAAAAATGTGGTTTTTTTTTAATTTTAGAGCCATACTGACCTATGTAGTTTTTGGTAAAAAAAAATTAACATATACATACATATAACCAAATAATTTTGTGATAATATCATTTGCATATCAAAATCGTAACCTAAATAACAATAAATAACGTATATAATAGAACATTGTAATTGAGCATAAATAATCAGATTACGATAAAAAATATACCTCCTTCCAATGCCTTGAAGTACACCTTCAAATGATGATATCTATCCCTTAAAACTATTTTTGATTTAAAAGAGTGCTAGTCCTTGAACCATCGACAACTTAACAGCTAACTTGATTTGATTTGAGCTCTAGAAGTATGGAGAAGGGAGTGGGAATTTCAGCCAGCAAGAGATCAGGTGTGGAGGCTTCAAAAAAGAAAAAAATCAACATCATATGTGGTTAAAGATGCTTATATAGTGGAAGGAAAGGAGAGAAGTATTGATCTCAACTCTTACTCATTCTCCTTTAATCTTCGCCATCCATTATTAAACCCCTCTAATCATAATTTGTGCCGTCCCTAGCCGCTATTGCTGTGAAAATGTTACCCCCCGTGATAAGCCTTAAACTCATTTAAGCCTAAAATATTACACAATTAAATCCAGTTTAATCGCTTATCGATATCGTATATTGATTGATATATTAATAAATATTATAATCATATTTAATAATATTTATTCATATAATCAAATTGCATAATTAATATTTCATAAATATTAATTAATTTATAGCAATTGTAAATTAATTAAAATATTTGGTCAAAGGAGAATTCATCGTTCGGTTGTGTGACTCATTAAATGAAGATTTGGTCGGTGATTAATATCAAACCATTCACATATTAATGTTCAGATGTCACTTAGCGGGGGTGTGACATTTTGTCTAAATTTATAGCTTACTTGGTTTCAGTAAAATCCGATTGTAAAATTTTATACATTACTTGGTTGTGATTTTATTTACACCAATTCTTTTCATCAAAACTACATCACTTTGGACTTATGGTGTAGCGACCCACCTTTTTAGACTGTTCAAATTGATAATAAATCACATATGTCAAACTCAAATCATTCAAAAAGGAGGATTGTTATGGGGTAAATAAGAAAAAAATAAGAGAAAAAATAAAAACAAAATGCAGAATCTCACATCGAAATGTTGCTAGGAGGAGCGACCTCACTTGGCCCAGTATAGCTCATGTTTTAGCCACATCAAGCTGACTCAAGGGAGTCAAAGCTACGATAATACCTCATACAGAATCGTTCACCCAACCATCCTACTTCATTCTTGAATCTCCACCACGTACACAGTTGCTAGAGTGGTTTTAGATATTGGCAGGGAGTATGACAATATCAGATCCCGATCTCTTTAACAACCAAAAGCTTATTTCACACTGGATGGTTTTTTACATTTCCAAAACCGATTCATAATTGATACCAAAATATCATATTCTCAAAATCATACCACTTTCGAAATCATATTCACTTTTGAAATCGTATCACTTTCGAAATCATATCCACAAAATAGGTTAAACCCTCATTTCAAAATCATCATATTTAATCAAAATATGTCATTTCACTAGAAAATATCATTTCCAATTTCATGTAGGTTATAACTTCATTTAACCATATTCGCTTTAGAATCTCGAATTTAAATATAACCAATTCAGCCTTGCATGGTTTGAAATTTTAGAAAATAGTTTGGATAGTCATAGTTAGTTTAAATAGTAAAAAAAAATAGTTTAGAATAGTTAAAATACTTTAAAAAAATTTAAATGGTTTAAAATAGTTTAAAATAAGTTAAATTAGTTTAAATAGTTTAAAGTAGTTTAAATAGTTTAAAATAATAAAATAGATTAAAATAGTTTAAACAGTTTAAAATTAAGATAGGTTAAAAAAGAATAAAATAGTTTAAATAGTTTAAAATAGTTTAAAATAATTTAAATATAAAATGGTTTGATTATTCGAAATGGTTTATATACTAAATAGTTTGAAAATCTAAACAAATCATAATTCTAAAATAATGTATTTTAAAATAGTTTATATTAAAATAATTAATATGAAATTATTATCAAATTAAACTATTTCTTTTATTTCAACATATCTGGACCATATCCAGCTTTCAAATCAACAAAACTCAATTTTTTCCTTTCGATTCAAATTCTCAATAAAATCATCTAAATCCATATCGATTTCAAATCCATGTTTGAACTATAAATTTAAACTACTTCAAATTCAATAAATTTCAAAGTTTAAATATTCAAACAATTTATAATAACTCAATTTCGCTACATTTCATTTATATCTCAAAAGTCAACTTTGAAATTTCAATTTAATTTCTTTTAAACAATTCATTTGAACCAGTTCAATTTCAACAGTAGAGCTAGGATTTACAAAAATAATTCAGATTGTATAAATCTAATTTTGCTTCAAAATATCATTTAACTAAATTCAAAAATTGTAACATCCCGCCTTTTCGCACGCTTTAAATTGAAATACGTGCCAATTCAAACCATACGGAAGGGCGGATTGTTATGGGGTAAATAAAAAAAACAAGAAAGAAATAAAAAGAAAACAGAATCTCACAGCAGAAGGATAAAATATAATAATCAAATATACAGTTTATAAATCTGTTTTAAAAAAAAATTGATTATATTTATATAATACATATCAGAGTTATACATACCAATAACAATGCAGCGGAACAGTATGAGTGTAGTGCAATAATATGAATTATAATAATACAAATCTTCGTCTTCGTCCTCCAAAGCTAAATCTTCAAATCCTGAAACGCTCGGACTGACCCGAGGAATTTGAAAAGACAAAAACACTCGAGTCAGAACTAAAAAATCTTATGTGAGTTAATTAAAAGAAATAAATATGAGTGTTGTAACTCAAGAGATGCTCGGGATTTACATCTCCTAAGGATCCATTAAACTATTTACAATGTAGTATATTGCGCTATTATAATAGTGTCTAATTGTAAAGTAAACTTACTTTTAAATAGCGTTAAGGGGTTACCCATATAGCCCTTAACACAAAATATATTCCCATAGTCTATACAGTACCGTAATCTCCCCTGTACTGGGCGTCGTCAGAGGGCACTCCATAGGTATGGTACAAAACAAAATCGTATAAGGCACGCTAGGGTAGGTGACACGGCACAACTAGGCAATGCCAGGGTAGATATACCAATTGCTATGCAGGCTGGTGGTAACGCATAGCCGCAGCTACCGCCCACCTCGAACAAACTCCCCCAAAATCAAGAAAAATAAGGATTGTCATCGAATCAATCCACAGTCAGAGTATAGTATCGAAGAGGAGTGTCCGATAAAGGGCACTAACCCCCTTGGCGCGAGAATTGCTCCTATTTTAGCCACCTTATCCAACTCACGGGAGTTGGGTCCACGTATTTACCATAAAGGAAACGCCGCCACGATCCTACTTCATTCTGGAATCTCCACCGCGTACATGGTTGTTAAAGTGGTTTTCGAAGTTGGCAGAGAGTATGACAACTTCCGATCCCGGTCTCTTCAACAACCAATCGTTATTATAACACTGCGGTCTTTAAAAATAGTTTATACTTTAAAAACGGAATATAATTATCCATTTTAAAACCCATAAATACGATACCATTTCCATTTCCAAAACAACTCATTTTGATATTATTTTTATAAAACCCAAATCAATAATATCATTTTTATTCCAAATATATTTCTTTTCCAAAATCATACTGCTTTAAAATTTATAATAACTCTAAACCAAACATTTGAATTATAACTTTCAAAACATAATACTTCGAAAATCGTAGCTTTAAAACCATAACTTCTAAAACTTAAATGGTTTGGATATTCAAACAGTATATAGAATAAAATAGTTTGAATTTAAAATTACTTTATAAAATAATTTCCGCGACTTCAGAATTTTATACATTTAAAATTTTAGGTCTAAACCCCATAAATTTAGATTCACTTTTAGTTTCAATAAAACACTTCGATTTCAATATATTCAAATTTCGAGTATTTAAAATTTCAAAACTAAGGTTGAAAATCCTATTCAACAATTTATTGTCTTATTATTTAGTTTTGAAATATTTACAAAATAAATCCATAAAATAAAACTCAAATTTCTAAAAATTAAATATTTCCTTCAATTTATTTATACTAGAAATATTCATTTAATTTATCTTGAATAAAAATCCAGTTAGAAATACCATACCTTTTAAAATTTCCAAGTTTAATAAGTTTACACCAACTTGTGGAGTTTAATTTTTAAATAAGCTCAATTCCAAATAAATTTTCAATTTATTTTCCAATCTTAATTGATTTGAACCATTTAAAACTCTATATATATACAATATCTTAAACCTGTACTTAATCATATAATATAAATTATCAAACTCCATTATTCAACTTATTCATTTTTATTTAACAGATTTATACATAGCTAAAATTCAAAATTTAACTCTATATATATATATATAAAATAATATTTATTAAATATCAAAATTTAATATTTATTAAACCGTATCCTATCCAAACCATAGAAATCATTTTCAAAATAATTATATATATAGACCGACGGTGTCTGTATAAAATTTTCTACCCTATGGTCAAGTGATATGGATATTTATCATTTCAATCCGTAATTTAAAATAAAAATTACGGTTATATATCATTTCAAACCACAATTCCGAATAAAATGAAACGCATAACAACTTGCAGTTATATAAATAAACATCCATTCATCCATCAAAATCATACATCCATTTATCACAATCATCATCCAAATTCAACCAATACATCTATATATAACATGTGATAAATAACAGGCATTTACTGGCAGTTTATTTTACAAAAATAAATTAACTGATAATTTAACTGGTAGTTTATATGCACAATAAATTTACTAATAATTTAACTTATCAGTTTATATGCAAAAATGAATTAAATAACAGGTAAATTAAATGAATGCAAATTAACTGAGAAAATGATGAAATATATGCCAAACAGCTGTAAATAAAATTTTAAACACATCATAAATCAATTTAACCAACATAAGATATCTTAGAAGTTGTGAGTGGGTTAAAACACTCACCTTTTGAATTTAAATTGAATTTAAATCCAATTTAAACCCAAAAATTTGACCGTCTCAGAATTTGTCCAAACTAGCTTCATCAAGTTCGGAATTTCAATACGATCCTAACAAAAAAACCGCGCGTGAAACAAAGTTCGTATGCGAGAGTTATAGCAATAATTGCGATTGAAATCATTTAAAAAAATTAAAAACAAAATAAACAAACCTCACCTATACTTGCGCCACATCATCACTCAAATTCACATTCCTCCTGCTGTACACGCACAAAGAAGATCAGCTCTAACCCATTACTCACGTTTTGACCGAACTTTGACTAGCGTTTACCCATCACCTCCGGCCTCTAGATGAACGACGACGACCACCACCATACTCGTGACTCAGCTCTCCACCAAACCCCCCAGGTCCGGTCACCTAACTCCCACCGGCCGCAGCCAAAATTCCCAACCCTAATTCAAAAATTGACGCCGATCTAACCGTTAAATCGACAAACCAAATATATAGATGTGATCCCCTCGGTTTCCTCTCCAAAACCCAGAAAGGGTTCGCCGATCCGACGACTTTGATTGCGACGATGATGAACGGCCGAACCTTTTTGATGTTTTTTCGGATCAAACGACAAACTGAATCGAAAAACGAATGCCACCAATGAATTACACTAGTCGAGGTCTTCAACATATATTTTTTCCACAATTTTCTGAGGACTTTGAAATTTTAGTTTTTGATTTGATTTTGGATTGTGTTTGGATCTAGAGTTTATTTGTCTGCCATTGAGGAGGTGAGAGTTGAGATGTACGTACAGACAAATAAGAATTAGGGAGGCTAGGGTTTATAACGCCATATTTATAGACAAATTTGAAAAGAATGGATCGGATAAGATAGATGTACGCGCTAACGCCAAAGTGGCCCAAAAAGCCCGTTCTGACCCCGGAACGAAATTGGGTAAACCCATATATCAAAATAGGTGTTTTTAAATATTTTAAATGCGATGGAACAATTTTCAAGTTCAAATTTCATCATATAAAGAAGTTATGCTAAAAAATAATATTTTCCAAATTGATTTCAATTGCATAAATTTCAATACGTTTCGAGTCCGTACGATCAAACGACAAGTCTGATCGCTGCGAAACTTGAAACACAATTATAATTCACCGTCGCGAATCCGATGAAACTAGTTTCGTCGAAATCCGAGTCAGTGGCCAAAATGGCAATTTTCCACTAATTAAATAAATTTATAATTAATTGATTAAATCCAATTTTAAATTATAAATTCTAAAATTGACAATTTTATCACCTTATAACTCTCAAACATTTTTAATGATTTAAACCCATTTAAATGTCAATTTAGAGAAGATTAATTTATAATTTCAATATAAATCTTCAATTTCATAAATTTCAAAATTATAAATAAAATTTCCAATAATTCTATTAAATTCACTATTCATTCTATTATTTAATTCATCGTTATCAAAAGGATGCAATTTACATTGGTTCACGATTGTTTACATTTATTTTCTTAGATTTCATCTACAATTCCATTTATACAATATTTTAAATATCAAGTTTCCATTCAATTGCAATAAATCATATTATCGTAATCTAAATTCAAATAAATGGAAAAATGTTGATTCCCATTCTTATTATTCAAACAAACATTATCCTCTAAAGATATTGAACATTTGTTTACGTTTCACTATATTGATAATTCCAATTTCACCTTTATTCGTATTAACTATTTTATTTCCATTTATTGTGTAATAACTACTATATTGAAATTTGTCAATTTCACTTATTAATTTGGATTTTAACCCAATTAACTAATTTACCTTGGCGCCATCCTTTATTACATCTATCGTTACTTTTATTTACATAAATAAAACATTAAATTTAGATATAGTTACTAATTATTTCCATAGTTTATTTAACACCTTATATAGCAAGCCACCTATATTAATTGCATTAAGTTCGTTACTTATCAAACCAGATTTATAATTCCATATTCAACTCTAATTTATTTCATTGCAATTAATATACGCCTATTTACATTTAAATTTGAGTGAGTATTACGTTTTTTTTAAATGTGTACTTCTAAAAATTGACCACATAAATTAAGGGTTTTAAATACTTTACATTCTATAAAATTTACAACCTTATATTTACATTCTATTAATTACTTTGCATACTTTACGTATTAACTTCTCAACTAACACAGTTTTTTTAACTTATTTCCCAAACCATCAATTATTAATTAAAATAAATTTACGCTTCTATTACTTTACATTCACACTTCCGTTACTATATTAATAATTATTAAAGTAACGTTTACTATCAATAACGACATTATAATTACTTAACATTTAAATGAACTTTATTTCCAATAAATTGATTGACCAATTAATTAGGTAATTTATAAAAATTTGTCCCCATACCCATACATATACACTTAAGTTTATGTTATATTCAATTTATTCCGTATTACTTTCTTACTTAATAAATTTTTAATTTATTCCCCGATTACAATCAAATTAAACTTTACAATCTGTTTCAAATTATTTGCAATTTCATTAAATTATTACATTTACTTCCATATACTTTAGAAAATTTTATTTCTTCCTAAATTAAATTACAAAAATCAAATTAAATTAACAAATTAAATGGTCGAAATTTACGGGTCGTTACACTCTCCCCCACTCAAAACTTTTCGTCCCCGAAAAGGAAAAAGAAGGGAAAAGAAATAATTAAGGAATTAATATATCCTATTTAAAATACTAAAGCTATAAAATTTAATATACGAAATCAATTAATTTAAACAAAATATATCAATTTGAAACTCTTAAATCCTTTTATATTCAAGTAAATAAAGTTTGGAAAAACTTTTTCAAAATTTTCTAAGTCCAAAATTTTCGAAAAATTTCGACAGAGTCTCCTTTCTATGGAGAGGCTCGGGAGAAAATATAATATCAAAAATAACAATATATAACATATACTTTCGAACTAATATATATACTCACATGGAAAAATAATATAATAGCGCTATAAAACTGTAATCCGAGAACGTACCTATTTGTCGGCCACTTAACGCTTATATTATGAAACCAAATGCAGTAGCAATTGCTTCCATAACCTGTATTTTACTTATATCATCCAAAAGAGTTAATAATTATATAAAATGAAATATTTAGCGTTGTTTCAATCACTAACAAATCAATATAAACATCAATCACTTGCAACTAGCAAACAACCATCACATAGAATCAATACAAATTAATCATCCATTCATATCAAACAAACGAATAGTTATTCGGGTTCAAAATTTTAAATTGTGCAGAATGAAGAATAAACTACTAAGTGTACCCTTCACTCAACAGTCTTAGGTGAAACTAAATAGATTATTCATTCATTCAAACAATTTTAAAGCATCCTTACCCAAACAACCATAAACCAAACAAACAACAAATCCAAACAATAAACTAAGTTTATTCTTGTTAATTTCATTTCATACTATTGTTATTTGATTTTCTTTTCATACATATAATGGTTTATCCTTTTATTATCTTCGTTCATTTGCAGTAATCATCTTTCTGCTTATTTTATTAATAATTAGCTTCAGTCATTTACTTAAGTTTATTATCTTTCATTTATACTACTTAATTCCATTTATTTGCTTTTATTTATTCTAAATTTTAGAAATACTTTAATTTCAACTTAAGTTTAAAACTCTATAACATCAATTTCTTATTTATTAAGGTGCTTCATTTTTTTCCACTCTTAATATTATTTATCGTATTCATCTTTCCATTTATTTTATTATAAATAATTTCAATCCTTCTTAAACTTACTTTCATTTCTTTATAACTGTTCCATTATATTTAATAAGTGGCCTTTCAGTCATAACTTAAATTTATAACAATTATAACATTAGGTTCTTATTAATGACAGCAATTTTATTGAACATTTCATTACATACTCATATTTGTACAATTTCAATTACATTTTTTTATTAAACATTTCAACTTTTAATATTTGGTAAGTTATATATATGTTTTAAGGATGTAATTTGAAAGTTATACAAATTTATTCTATTTATTTAAATTAATTTATTGTTCAATAGTAATCCTTTGTTTTATATGTTACAAATTTCAAATTTCCTTTAATTTCATTTATAACCAGGCATTTAATCTCTTATTTATTTAAAGATTCCAATTATTAATTAACTACCATTTCACTACCCTAATTAAAACTATTAATTATCGGAAACTTAAGAGTTTAATATCGGGTTTAACTTCAAATCATTTTAAAATAATAAATAAATATATACTTACAATTTATATCCAATTATATTTAAAACAATTTAAGATTTACATTTGTTTATCAAAAATGAATTTGCAGTAAAACTACTACAATAGTCTTTCCACTTTGAAACTCGAAAATGTATGTCGACGATGCATGCACTCATCACCGAAATTTATTTTCCAGCGACAGAGAGGGAAGTACAGAAACTTATTTTTTTCCAAAATTTCTTTTAAAACATTTCTTTCAAATTATATTGAAATACTTATATCAGAAAAATACTTCCTTAAACAATATTTCAAAATCATTTAAAAGAAATTTCAAAACCCCAGAACATAAGTTCTAAATTTCCAATTTTCATTTATTTTATTTTCAATTTTATTTCAACTATTATTTATATTTTCATTACCTAACAACCAATATATAGCAACCACATATATATCTTATTTATAAAATTTTACTTTATATATATAAATATAATAGGCAAAATTATTTCATTCACCTGTATTAAAAACAAATATTGTGTCGGTCTGTCCTATGAAGTGTTTAGAAATCCCTATTGATGTCATAGCGTCCCATGCACCAACCAGAATTTATAAATACAAAACGGAACAGATTAACACAATATTAAAACTTTTCATAACACCAACAAATACGCTCTCTCATATATACGCTCAACGACTCATCATAGGGTATTACTATCCTATTAATAAGAGTCAGACCCCACAAAGCTAAGGTTTATCGCTAAACCAAAGCTCTGATACCACATTGTAACATCCCGCCTTATCGCACGCTTTAAATCGACACACGTGCCAATTCAAACCACACGGAAGGGCGGATTGTTATAGGGCAAATAAGAAAAACAAGAAATAAATAAAAAGAAAACAGAATCTCACAACGGAAGGATAAAATATAATAATCAAATATACAGTTAATAAATCTGTTTTAGAAAAAAACATTTGATTATATTTATATAATACATATCAGAGTTATACATACCAATAACAATGCAGCAGAACAGTACGAGTGTAGTGCAATAATATGAATAATAATAATACAAATCTTCGTCTTCGTTCTCCAGAGCTAAATCTTCAAATCCTGAAACACTAGGACTGACCCGAGCGAATTTGAAAAGACAAAAACACTCGAGTCAGAACTAAAAGATCTTATGTGAGTTAAATTAAAAGAAATAAATATGAGTGCAGTAACTTAAGAGATGCTCGGGATTTACATCTCCTAAGGATCCGTTAAACTATTTACTATGTAGTATATTGCGCAATTATAATAGTGTCTAATTGTAAATTAAACTTACTTTTAAATAGCGTTAAGGGGTTACCCATATAGCCCTTAACACAAAATATATTCCCATAGTCTATACAGTACCGTAATCTCCACTGTACCGGGCGTCGTCAAAGGGCACTCCATAGGTATGGTACAAAACAAAATTGTATAAGGCACGCTAGGGTAGGTAACACGGCACAACTAGGCAATTCCAGGGTAGATATACCAATTGCTATCCGGGCTGGTGGTAACGCATAGCCGGAGCTACCGCCCACCTCAAACAAACTCCCCCAAAATCAAGAAAAATAAGGATGGCCATCGCATCAATCCACAGTCAGAGTATAGTATCGAAGAGGAGTGTCCGATAAAGGGCGCTAACCCCCTTGGCCCGAGAATCGCTCCTGTTTTAGCCACCTTATGCCAACTGACGAGAGTTGGGTCCACGTATTTACCTTAAAGGAAACGCCGCCACGATCCTACTACATTCTGGAATCTCCGCCGCGTATATGGTTGTTAAAGTGGTTTTCGGAGTTGGTAGAGAGTATGACAACTTCCGATCCCGGTCTATTCAATAACCAATCATTATTATAACACCGCAGTCTTTAAAAATAGTTTATACTTTAAACCAGAATATAATTATCCATTTTAAAACCCATAAATACGATACCGTTTCCATTTCCAAAACAACTCATTTTGATATTATTTCTATAAAACCCAAATCAATAATATCATTTTTATTCCAAATATATTTCTTTTCCAAAATCATACTGCTCTAAAATTTATAATAACTGTAAACCAAACATTTGAATTATAACTTTCAAAACATAATACTTCGAAAATCATAGCTTTAAAACCATAACTTCTAAAACTTGAATGGTTTGGATATTCAAACAGTATACAGAATAAAATAGTTTGAATTTAAAATAAATTATAAAATGATTTCCGCGACTTCACAATTTTATTCATTTAAAATTTTAGGTCTAAACGCCATATATTTAGATTCACTTTTAGTTTCAATAAAACACTTCGATTTCAATATATTCAAACTTCGAGTATTTAAAATTTCAAAACTAAGGTTGAAAATCCTATTCAACAATTTATTGTCCTATTATTTAGTTTTGAAATATTCACAAAATAAATACATAAAATAAAACTCAAATTTCTGATAACTAAATATTTCCTTCAATTTATTTATACTAGAAATATTCATTTAATTTATCTTGAATAAAAATCCAGTTATAAATACCATACCTTTTAAAATTTCCAAGTTTAATAAGTTTACACCAACTTGTGGAGTTTAATTTTTAAATAAGCTCAATTCCAAATAAATTTTCAATTTATTTTCCAATCTTAATTGATTTGAACCATTTAAAACTCTCTATATATACAATATCTTAAACCTGTACTTAATCATATAATATAAATTATCAAACTCCATTATTCAACTTATTCATTTTTATTTAACAGATTTATGCATAGCTTAAATTTAAAAATTTAACTCTATATATATATAATAATATTTATTAAATATCAGAATTTAATATTTATTAAACCGTATCCTATCCAAACCTTAGAAATCATTTTCAAAATAATTATATATATATATATATATATATATATAGACCGACGGTGTCTGTATAAAATTTTCTACCCTATGGTCAAGTGATACGGATATTTATCATTTCAATCCGTAATTTAAAATAAAAATTACGGTTATATATCATTTCAAACCGCAATCCCGAATAAAATGAAATGCATAACAACTTGTAGTTAATATAAATAAACATCCATTCATCCATTAAAATCATACATCCATTTATCACAATCATCATCCAAATTCAACCAATGCATCTATATATAACATGTGATAAATAACAGGCATTTACTGGCAGTTTATTTTACAAAATAAATTAACTGATAATTTAACTGGTAGTTTATATGCACAATAAATTTACTGATAATTTAACTTATCAGTTTATATACAAAAATAAATTAAATAACAGGTAAATTAAATGAATGCAAATTAACTGAGAAAATGATGAAATATATGCCAAACATCTATAAATAAAATTTTAAACACATCATAAATCAATTTAACCAACATAAGAAATCTTAGAAGTTGTGAGTGGGTTGAAACACTCATCTTTTGAATTTAAATTGAATTTAAATCCAATTTAAACCCAAAAATTTGACCGTCTCAGAATTTGTCCAAACTAACTTCATCAAGTTCGGAAATTCAATACGATCCTAACAAAAAAAACCGCGCGTGAAACGGAGTTCGTATGCGAGAGTTATAGCAATAATTGCGATTGAAATCATTTAAAAAAATTAAAAACAAAATAAACAAACCTCACCTATACTTACGCCACATCATCACTCAAATTCACATTCCTCCTGCTGTACACGCACAGAGAAGATCGGCTCTAACCCATTACTTTGATCGAACTTTGACTAGCGTTTACCCATCACCTCCGGCCTCTTGATGAAAGACGACGACCACCACCATACTCGCGAGTCGGCTCTCCACCAAACCCCCCAGGTCCAGTCACCTAACTCCCACCGGCCGCCGCCAAAATTCCCAACCCTAATTTGAAAATTGACGCCGATCTAACCGTCAAATCTAAAAACCAAATATATAGATGTGATACCCTCGGCGTCCTCTCCAAAACCCAGAAAGGGTTCGCCGATCCGACGACTTTGATTGCGACGATGATGAACGGCCGAACCTTTTTGATTTTTTTCGGGTCAAACAACAAACTAAATCGAAAAACGAACACCACCAGTGAATTACACTAGTCGAGGTCATCAACATATATTTTTTCCACAATTTTCTGAGGACTTTGAAATTTTAGCTTTTGATTTGATTTTGGATTGTGTTTGGATCTAGAGTTTATTTGTCTGCCATTGAGGAGGAGAGAGTTGAGATGTACGTATAGACAAATAAGAATTAGGGAGGCTAGGGTTTATAACGTCATATTTATAGACAAATTTGAAAAGAATGGATCAAATAAGATAGATGTACGCGCTAACGCCAAAGTGGCCCAAAATGCCCGTTCTGACCCCGGAACGAAATTGGGTAAACTCATATATCAAAATATGTGTTTTTAAATATTTTAAACGCGATGGAACAATTTTCAAGTTCAAATTTCATAGTATGAAGAAGTTATGCTAAAAAATAATATTTTCCAAATTGATTTCAGTTGATTTCAATTGCATAAATTTCAATGCGTTTCGAGTCCGTACGATCAAACGGCAAGTCCGATCGCTACGAAACTTGAAATATTATTATAATACACCGTTACGAATCCGATGAAACTGGTTTCGTCGAAATTCGAGTCAGTTGCCAAAATGGCTATTTTTCCTAATTAAATAAATTTATAATTAATTGATTGAATCCAATTTTAAATTCAAAAATTGACAATTTTATCACCTTATATCTCTCAAACATTTTTAATGATTTAAACCCATTTAAATGTCAATTTAGAGAGGATTAATTTATAATTTCAATATAAATCTTCAATTTCATAAATTTCAAAATTATAAATAAAATTTCCAATAATTCTATTAAATTCACTATTCATTCTATTATTTAATTCATCGTTATCGAAAGGATGCAATTTACATTGGTTCACGATTGTTTACATTTATTTCCTTAGATTTCATCTACAATTCCATTTATGCAATATTTTAAATATCAAGTTTCCATTTAATTGCAATAAATCATATTATCGTAATCTAAATTCAAATAAATGGAAAAATGTTGATTCCCATTCTTATTATTCAAACAAACATTACCCTCTAAAGATGTTGAACATTTGTTTACGTTTCACTATATTGATAATTCCAATTTCACCTTTATTCGTATTAACTATTTTATTTCCATTTATTTTGTAATAGCAACTATATTGAAATTTGTCAATTTCACTTATAAATTTGGATTTTAACCCAATTAACTAATTTACCTTGGTGTCATCCTATATTACATCAATAGTTACTTTTATTTACATAAATATAACATTAAATTTAGATATAGTTACTAATTATTTCCATAGTTTATTTAACACCTTATATAGCAAGCCACCTATATTAATTGCATTTAAGTTCGTTACTTATCAAACCAAATTTATAATTCCATATTCAACGCTAATTTGTTTCATTGCAATTAATATACGCCTATTTACATTTAAATTTGTGTGAGTATTACGTTTTTTTTAAATGTGTACTTCTATAAATTGACCACATAAATTAAGGGTTTTAAATACTTTACATTCTATAAAATTTACAACCTTAAATTTACATTCTATTAATTACTTTACATACTTTACGTATTAACTTCTCAATTAACACAGGTTTTTTTAACTTATTTCCCAAACCATCAATTATTACTTAAAATAAATTTACGCTTCTATTACTTTACATTCACACTTCCGTTACTATAATAATAATTATTAAAATAACGTTTATTATCAATAACGACATTATAATTACTTAACATTTAAACGAACTTTATTTCCAATAAATTGATTGACCAATTAATTAGGTAATTTATAGAAATTTGTCCTCATACCCATACATTTACACTTAAGTTTATGTTATATTCAATTTATTCCGTATTACTTTCTTACTTAATAAATTTTGAATTTATTCCCCGATTACAATCAAATTAAACTTTACAATCTGTTTCAAATTATTTGCAATTTCATTAAATTATTACATTTACTTCCATATACTTTAGAAAATTTTATTTCTTCCTAAATTAAATTACAAAAATCAAAGTAAATTAACAAATTAAATGGTCAAAATTTACGGGTCGTTACAAAAATTAAGGATTTAAAATCATTTAACTTAACCGATCTGGTGTTTGTATATAATTATGCTCAAGTGATGTGGATATATATCATTTCAACCCGCAATAATTTTAAATTTACTGGTGTATATCATTATAAACCGCAATCCCGAATTAAAATTCAAAATCCATAAAATCGCTCGAGTCCATCATTTCAACGCATAACGATTTTTCCCTAATCTATAGATCATTTGGGTATGTATCATTTCAACCCATAGTGATTTCTAACGATAAACTAAGGGAGCTTGCAGTGTGATAATAAACATAACATACAGTCATCCAATATCAATAGTTAAACATCCATCACAATCACCATTCAAATCAACCAATAAATAACAACAATTGCCTGATTATCATTAAAAGATATTTAACTGGCAATTTAAATTCAATATTAATTAATTGGCGATTAAATTCAATAAAAGTTAGAATTAGCTAGAATGACAATTTAAATATATCAATCAATCAGTCAATTTCTAATCACATCATAAATTTAATTTAACTAATATAAGATAGTTTAGTAGTCGTGAGTGGGTTAAAACACTTACCTTTGATTTGTCATCGATTTAAAATCCAATTGTAGCCTAAAATTTGAACTTAGAATTCGTCCAAACCAGTTCCTTAATGTCCAGAATTTCGATACGATCGCAGCGGAGAAAACCATGCGTGAATCTGAGCTCGTAAGAGAAAGTTATATAAGTTTGAACGTTATATGTTTTATAATATAAATAAATAATATAATATAATACCCTACACGTTTACCTAATTGCCATTCATCCTCTTCATTCCTTGTAGACTCACGCACGCGAAACCCATCCTCGCTCCACCCGTACACGAACGTCGCTCCTCCAGAAGCAAGCCGGACCCCACCTTGACATCGCCAGGGCTAGCCTCGACCTCGGCCATTATGCCAGTGATAGCCATGTCCTCAGATGCTCCGCCAATCACGATAGAACGAACCCAAACGCATAGCCTTAAAACTCACCTCGCCGCCGGCATACCTCACCAGAGATCACCAGATTTTGGGCGCAAGCAGCTGTGGACATCCTCTTCAAGTTTCCTTCAGGCGCCATCGTCCATTGTCGACTGTATATGATGAATTTGGATGAATTAGATCCGATGGTTAATGGTGATTTCTGGCCACCTCGGTGCTCCGTTGACGATCTTGACCAGTCATGTCTTATATCTTGCCGAGGCAAGCAACTTTCATGTTGGAGAGTTCGCCTGGAATTGAACGGAGTGGCACCGATGATTTTGGATCGTCTGATGATGGATGTTGATTTGAAAATTAGGGTTTGTAATTGGAATTTGGTTTCTGCCATTGGAGAGAGAAGATAGGAACAGACAGACAGAATTGTACGTACAGGAAGAGATAAAAGGCTGCTAAGGTTTAAGAAAGAAACTATTTATATACACAAGGCCCGATAAGAATGAATGAATAGATCGAATTGGTTCAAAATGAAAATAACGTCCCGAAAAGCCCGTTCCAATTCCAAAATGAAAGTGGGTCATCACTTATATAAAAATAGATGTTTTCACTATTTTTAAATTCAATGGAACATGTTTCACTAATTTCATTGTATGAAGAAGTTAGCTTTTAAAATCAGCTTATTTTAAATTGAATTCATTAAACTGATTTCTATGCATTTTGACCCTGTACGATCAAACAACAAGTCCGATCGCTACGAAACTTGAAATCTTACAATAATCTAGTATTATGATCCGATGAACCTAGTTTCATCAAAATACGAGATAGTGGCCAAAATGGCCATTTTCACGTTAATTAAATAAATTATTATTGAATATCATTTTTCAAATTCAAATTTTGTAACTAAGAAATTTTATCATTTTTGATTACCTAGTAATTTATAATCCTTTAAAATTAATTTCTATGTCAAATCCAATGTTAAATATTGCACTAATTACAGTGTTCAATTTCAATTGCAATAAATTCATTTATTTTTATTTACATCTTAGTATTCAGTCAACTATCATCTTACGGATATAATTAACATTAGTTTACACCATATTACATTAATATTCTACAATTATCATCTTAATTCATATTAACTGCCATATTAAAGTAGATTAATTAGAATTGATTTCCAATTTAATTTCAATAGAATAAATAAATATGTGATAAATAACAATTGTTACCTTTTACTTAAGTGAATCACATTTATATGTTTATTATCTACAAACAAATGTTATAACTACTTAACAGCCCTGATTATATTCAATTTCAATTAATTACATACTATCTCACCATTTAATATAACATTTAATTTATTTCTTTATTTACAATTTCTAACAAAATTAACTTTGCAGTTATTTCAATTACTTGAGATTACATTCAAACACTCATCGATTGCATAAAATTAACATTAATGGATTTCATTCTAATTGTTTTCTTATCAAAAAATCATAATTTTTTTATTTCATGCAATATTAAATCCTAAAATCTTATTAAGTTTAATGTTTTAATTATCGAATAATTATGGGTCGTTACACTCTTCCCCACTCAAAACTTTTCGTCCTTCGAAAAGGGAAAAGAAGGAATTAAGAAACTAATATATTTTTATTCAAAACAATCAATTCATAAACGTTTAGTTTACATAATTAAGTATTTTAAATTTGATTATATATCAATTTATAAATAATTAAATCTTCATATTCAAGTTTAATAAAAGTTTACAAATATTTTCACCTTCACAAAAAATTTCTAAGTCAAAAATTCACGAAAAATTTCGGTAGAGTCTCCTTTGTATGGAAAGGTCCGGGATAATATCAATAATAACCAAATATATACATATATGTATGTATTTATGTATCATATTTTAAGAATAAAATATCCCAAACCACGGGAAAGCAATATAATATCACTATAAAACCGTAATCCGAAAACGTACCTATTTGTTGGGCAAACAATGCTTCTTTATGAAAACCAAAAGTAGTAGTTATTGCTTCCATAACCTATATTTCACTTATATATCCAAAGAATTTAATAATTATGTAAAAGGAGAAATATGTAAGTTGATCAATTAATAACAAAACAAATCAACACAACACATGTGAACAAAACAGTACCATCATCATATGCAACAAAAGAAATCAACCATACATCCATAGCAACCAAATTAATGGTTTGTTCAGGTTTGGAAACTTTTAATCGTACAGGGTGATAAATAAACTATCAAGTGTACCATATGCACAACAACCTTAGATAATTACAATAGATTATTTATACATCCTTATACCATTAGAAGTATCCTTTCCCAAGAATCCCATAAACCGAACAACCAAGAATTTCAAATATTATTTAAGTTTATTCTTATAAATTTCCTTTCACACCATTGTTTACTTTTTATTTATTTTCATTAATTCATATAATATCTTCTTCTCCCGTTCACCCACATTCATTTACTTACGTAAGGTATTTCAATTATTTAGGTCATTCATAATCAATTTCTCAAAATATTATGTAAGTCTCTTTGCAAATTTATTTCACTATTATTATTTACTTCGATTTCCTTTTTATACCAAGATTCATTTATGAAGCAACATCATACTTAAATTTTTAATTCTTTTTCTTTTCACATTTCATTTCTTTCATATATAGTATAATTGAATATTAAATCCATTTTTAAATTATTTCAACATTTTCTGAAGTTATAATCATTTACTTAGTATAGCATTCACTTTTACTAGACATTTTAATTATAAATAACTTCAAGCATTACTTAGGTTTGTAATATTCTTATACATCTTAATTCTTCATTTATAAACATAATTCCATTCAGCACTTTCATTACTTAAGTTTTACTTATATAATATTCTATTACATTTTCTTATTTAACATTACAACTTCTGACATGTCTGGTAAGTTATATATGTGTGTGTGTGTGTTTTAAGAAGGTAATTGAATGTTATATAAGTTTATTTTATTAATTCTAGTTAACAAGATGTTCAATAATTACGTCTTCTAAATTCCATTACTCTTTATAAGTGATAGCCTTCAATTCCTTTACATTTCATTAATCACAAAATCTTAAATTCTTATTTTTCTTTTTGGAAGTTTCCAATTATTAATATAGTCAAGATGTCATTCATTATAATAATTAAAATTTCTAATTTACAAAAATTTAAGAACTACATACCGGATTCCTTTCAAATCTTTTTGAAATAATGTATATACGCATATCCTTTTATATATCAAATCATATTTAGAAAATTTAAAATTTAATTTGTTTATCAAAACAAATGGGTAGTAAAACTACTACAGTGGTCTTCCCACTTTAAAACTCGAAAAATGAACGTTGATGATGCATGCACTCATCATTGCAATTATTTTTCTGCAACAAAAGAAGGGAGTACAGAACTCATTTCCTTTTAAAATTCTTTTTAAAACTTTCCTTCAAATCACATTGAAAATATTTCATTACGACAATACTTATAAATAATACAAATATTATATTCCAAAATCTTTTGAAATTGAATTTCAAAACCCCGGAATCTAAGTTCTCACACTCCCAATTCATATTGACTTTATTTGCAAATTTTATTTTACAACCTATATTTATAAAATTTTACTTCCTAACAAACAAACATTTCACACACAATTATAACCATTTATACAGTTATTCTTTTATATAAAAAATAAAATACTGTAGAATTATTTCAGTTACTTATATTTCAAAAGAATATTGTGCCGGTCTGCCCTCTTAAGTGTTTAGAAGTCCATATCGATGCGATAGTGTCCTATGTACCCACCGTAATTTATAAATACCAAATAGAACAAATTAACATAATATAAAATCAATTATAACACTAAAAAGTATGCTCTCTCATATATACACTCAAACAACTCATTCTAGGGTATAACTATCCTACCTTTAATGAGTTAACCCCGAACAGGCTAAGGTTATCGCTAAACCTAGCTCTGATACTAAATGTAACAGGACACCGTAGGTGGGGTAACGCCCACCGTAGCATACATCATTACTTGTGTTCTGCTTTTACGGCCAGCCTCTTGACTGCACCAACCCCGTGGGATATGTAGGAGTAAGAGTCTTCCGTTCGCTACTAAACCCACAAGGGAGAACCCCCTATCATGCTGCACCGCCCAAGTGCATAAGCAGACACACATATCGGACTCAAACCATTCAAAAGAGAGGATTTTTATGGGGTACATAAGAAAAAAAGAAGAGAAAGAACAAAAAAAAACATAGAATCTCACAACGGAATTATAAAATATAATAATCAAATAAACAGTTAATGAAGCTGTTTATAAATAATATTTGATCACACTTTTACAGTACAGATTAGAGTTACATATAGCAGAAATAAATAAATAAATAAATAAATAAATAATGTAGCAGAACAACATGATGCAGTGGTATAAATATAATAAATAGCAATAATATACTAGATTTCACCTTTATCCTCCAGAAAGATAGTCTTCAATGCAATGAAAATCTTAGACTAACCTAGATGTATTGAAAAGACAGAACACTCTAGTTAGAACTAAAAGATCTTATGTAAGTTAAATCATAAGCAAATAAATATGAGTGTGATGGCTTTAGAGATGTTATGGGGTTTGACATCTCTTATCCAGTGTCTAACATGAGTGCAATAACTTAAGAGATGTTTGGGATTCCATCTCCTAAGGATCCATTAAACTATCTACATACATAGTATAATATGTTATTATAATAGTGTCTACGGTAAAGTAAAATATTAAAATAGCGTTAAGGCATATTATTATAATAGTCTTTAGAGATGTTTTATATATTCTCGTAATCTATACAGGTACCGTAAACTCCACCAAATTAGTGGTTTACTAAGGGAGCACTCCATAGGAATGGTACAAAAAAAAATCATACTGGGCACGAAAGGCATGTGATAAAGGCACGCGAGGCAATGCCAGGGTAGAATTCTAGCGTTTGTACTCTCGGACTAGTGGTAATGCATAGCAGCTACTAGCACCCACTTCGTAACACACTCCCATAATCAAATCGAGGGGTGGACACCAAATCATTCACAAAGTCATAGTACGGTATTGAAAAAATATGCCCGCTAAGAGGAACGACCTCACTTGGCCCGGTATAGCTCCTGTTTTAGCTACATCAAGCTGACTGAGGGAGTCAGGGCTATGATAATACCTCATACAGAATTATTTTCCAAACCATCCTACTTCATTCAGGAATCTCCACCACGTATATGGTTGTTAAAGTGGTTTTCGGTATTGGCAAAGAGTATGACAATATCTGAACCCGATCTCTTTAACAACCGAGCGCTTATTTCACACCGGATGGTTATTTTACATTTCCAAAACCGATTCATAATAGATACTAAAATATCATGTTCTCAAAATCATATCACTTTCAAAATCATATTCACTTTCGAAATCATATCCATAAAATAGTTAAACCCTCATTTCGAAATCATCATAGTTAATCAAAATATGTCATTTCACTAGAAAATATCATTTCTAATTTCACGTAGGTTATAACATCATTTAACCATATTCGCTTTAAAATCCAAGATTTAAATATAACCAATTCAGCCTTGCATAGTTTGAATTTTAGAAAATAGTTTGGATAGTCATAATTAGTTTAAATAATAAAAAATAGTTTGAAATAGTTAAAATGCTTTAAAATAGTTTAAATGGTTTAAAAGAGCTTAAAATAGATTAAATTAGTTTAAATAGTTTAAAGTAGTTTAAATAGTTTAAAATAGATTATAATAGATTATAATATTTTAAATAGTTCAAAATAGATTAAAATAGGTTAAAATATTTTAAATATAAAATGGTTTGATTATTCGAAATGGTTTATATACTAAATCATTTGAAAATCTAAACAAATTAGAATTCCAAAATAATATATTTTTAAACAGTTTATATTAAAATAATTAATCTGAAATTAATATCAAACTAAACTATTTCTTTCATTTCAACATATCTGGACCATATCTAGCTTTCAAATAAAAAAAACTCAATTTTTACCTTTCGGTTCAAATTCTCTATAAAACCATTTAAATCCATATCGATTTCAAATCCATGTTTGAAATATAAATTTAAACTATTTCGAATTCAGTAGATTTCAAAGTTAGATATTCAAACAGTTTGCAATAACTCAATTTCGATAAATTTAATTTATATCTCAAAATTCGACCTTGAAATTTCAATTTAAATTCTTTTAAACAATTCATTTAAACCAGTTTCAATATCAACATCAGAGCTTGGATTTTCAAAAATAATTCAATTTATGTAAATCTAATTTTACTTCAAAATATCATTTAACTGAATTCAAAAATTAAGGACTTAAAATCATTTAATTTAACTAATCCAGTGTCCATATATAATTTTCTACCCTATGGTCAAGTGATACGGATATATATCATTTCAACCCGCAATAATTTTAAATTTATGGGTATTCATCATTTCAACCTGCAATCCCGAATCAAAATTCAAATTCCATAAAATCGCTTGAGTCCATCATTTCAATCATAACGATTTTTCTCTAATCTATAGATCATTCGGGTATGTATCATTTCAACCCGTAGTGATTTCTAACAATAAACTAGGGGAACTTACAGTGTGGTAATAATAAAACATAACATCCAGTCATCTAATATCAACAGTTAAACATCCATCATAATCACCAGTCAAATCAACCAATAAATAACAACAATTGACTGATTATCATTAATAGGCATTTAATTAGCAATTTAAATTCAATATTAAATTAATTGGCGATTAAATTCAATAAAGTCAGATTTAACTGGAATGACAATTTAAATATATCAAACAGTAATCAATTAATTTTTAATCACATCATAAATTTAATTTAACTAACATAAGATAGTTTAGTAGCTGTGAGTGGGTCAAAACACTCCCCTTTAGTTTGTCATCGATTTAAAATCAAATTATAGCCTAAAATTTGAACAACCCCAGAATTTGTCTAAACTAGTTCCATGATGTCAGGAATTTCGATACGATCGCAGTGGAGAAAACCTTGCATGAATCTGAGCTCGTATGAGAAGTTATATAAGTTAGAACATTATACGTTTTATAATATAAATAAATAAAATAATATAATACACAACACATTTACCTAATTGCCATTCATCCTCTTCGTTCCAGGTGGACTCACGCATGCGAAACCCATCCTCACTCTGCCCATACACGAACGTTGCTCCTCCAAAAGCAAGTCGGACCCCTCCTCGACCATCGCCGGAGCTGGCCCTGACCTCGACCATTGTTTCAGTGCCAACCATGTCCTCATAGGCTCCACTAATCATGAGAAAGAGAACCCAAACACGCAGCCTTCATACTCGCCTTACCGCCACCATGCATCACCAGAGATTGCCAAATTTTGGGCCCAAGCAGCCGTGGACCTCCTCTTCAAGTTTCTTTCAGGCGCCTTTGTCCATCATCGACTGTAGATGATGAATTTGGACGAACTAGATCCGGTGGTTAATGGTGATTTCTGGCCGCCTTGGTACTCCGTTGACCGGCCATCTCTTACATCTTGCTGAGGGCAACGACTTTCATGTTTGAGAGTTCGGTTGGAGTTGAACAGGGTGGCACCGATGATTTTGGATCATCAGATGAAGAATTGTTGATTTGAAAATTAGGGTTTGTAATTGGAATTTGGTTTCTTCCATTGGAGAGAGGAGATAGGAATAGACAGACAAAATTATATGTACAGGAAGAAATAAAAGGCTGCCAGGGTTTGGGAAAGAAACTATTTATGTAACAACCCTGTATTTTGTGATTATTTTAATTTTATACTTTAATTATTTAAATTGAAATTCTTGATTTAAAAACTTTATTTTATTTATTAAAATGAATAAATTTTGCTATTTTAATTATAAATTTTGATTTTTATTTGAATTATAATCTCAAACATGAATAAATAGAATATTTCCTAGAAAATGTGAATTTTTGGTCAATATGTTCAAACTTTGACTTTTAAAATTAAAGTTAATTTTTTTTTAATTTTATCTTTTATTTTGAAAATAAATTATATTTCAAGAATACTGCTTTTCGTTTTGTTTAAATCCGATTTGTATTGTGAAAGCTATGCTTTTTACAATATTGTGTGTAAATTGATTTATTTAACAGAATTGTTTATTTTAGTTTATATAAATAATATTTTTGTTCGATATATCATGTTCTAATTTGTGTATATCTATTTGATATGACATGTTATGTATATTTTTTATTTTTAAAACATTTTTAAAGTGTTGTATTTATTTTTTCCAAAACTAGTTATATTTTGTCTCTAATTTTCAATACTAGTTTACATATAGTAAACTATTTTCTTATATTTTTCTATTTTTCCTAAAAAATTATTTATTTATTTCATTTTTCACTTTATTTTTTAGTCATTTGATTTTATTTACATGATTTTAATTTTAGTTTATTTGCATAAATGAAAAGAGAAATTCCAAAAGACTAAACCCTTTAAACTTTTGACCTTCCATCTACTCACCCCTTCACTTTTGGGCCGACCTTTCCCAATGCCATTAGCCGTGACTTTCTTTTGTAATTCACGTAAAAACACTTCTCCCATTTCTTCATTCACGCATGTTTCAGATCTGAGAAAAAAACTTTGGTAATGTCTTCTTCTTTTCTCTACTTTTTCTTTTCATTTTTATTGATTTTTATTGATTTTTATTGATTTTTATTTGATTTTTGCCTTAGATCCTTCATGTATTTGCTCGGCCATAGCCCTCCACCACCTCCTCTGACCAACTCCACCACCGTCCACGGCCATATCACCCTCCTTCCCCTCTGTCTAGTCAAGGCCGTGGCCTTACCTTGTTGCTTGCACCATAAAAACTCCATAAACCCTTCAACAATTGCCATAGCCAAGCCCTACATGCCACACCCTTCATTTTCCACCTTGGCCACCTCTATAGCCGCCACCTCCTGGTCCTCCACCACCTCTGACCGCAACACTAAACTTCACCTGACCATTACCTTGCATGGCCGAGCCAACAACACCCACAGGCCGAACCAAAGTTTGCACAAAAACCCACTTCTTTTGCCTACCCCTTGATTTTCTTTCGTGTTGTAACTTCCACCGCTTCAAATCCTATTAGCCATGCCTTTATGAACCCATATCCTAGCCCAAAATACCACTATGGCCGAGCACATTAGACCCTAGGCCGGGCATGTGATGGTTGAGGCAATGGTCAGATCAATTTGGTTCATTGTTGCTTTTATTTTTAATTGTTTCAATATGTATATTTGGTGTTGAAATCGTATTTATGTTTGTCTTGTTTATGTGTTGTGTACAAGATCACTAACTTGGTTTTCTTCCAACTCGAATCTTAAGTCATGCTATCGTTCTTTCTGGAATTCGTTTGTGTGCTTTGTCTTGCTAACTCCAGCTTGAAACAAGTGAGTAATCACGCTTGACATTTATACTTATATAATAGTGAATTGATCGCAAGTGAATATGTAGAATATTATATTATCATGTCACACCTACCTGTGATATTATTTATATGATGTTCACCCTGTTTATAAACCTGTTATGTCATTTGTTACTTCTATATGATGTTGTGCTGTTTATTTATATCAGTTTATCACACTACAAGTTCCCTATAGAATAGAATCACTATGGCTTGAAATGATACATGCCCGAACGGACTTTAGAATAGGGAAAACATTATTATGGGCTGAAATGATAGGCCCGAGCGATTTATTATTTATTTTATTTTACTTAGGATTGCGGGTTCGAAATGATAGAACCCGGATTTTTCTTTGTAAATTACAGATTGAAATGATATATTATCCGTATCACTTGACCTAGATTAGAAAATATTATACAGACCCGTGGTTAATGTATATATTTTTCTGAAAATTTTAAAGTATTTTAAAAAAATGTTAATTTATGATAATTTATTTAAATTTGAATTTAAATGATTTTTATAATGTGTTAATGATTTTTTTTGTACAAGTTAAAATGTGAAATAAATAAATGGTTAAGTTGAAATTTGAAATATAACTTAAATTTGAAATTTGAGAATTTCGTTTAAAAGTGAATTTTAGATTAAGTAAATAAAATGAGAAAAAAAGTTATATTTTGAAATGATAATTTAAATTTAAGTGCTAATTTAATATTTTAAAAATATAAAGAATAGAAAATTTAATGCTTGAATTTAATGAGTGAAATTTATTAAAATTTGACTTTTATATGAAAATTTGACTTTATAAAATCATAAATTAAAGGGTATTCAAATGATCATTTTCAAAGTGAGAAAATATGAATTTATAAGTTAAAAATGGTTTAAATTAAATTTTAATGGTTTATGAAATTATATTTAAAATTTATAGTTTAATTAACAGCATTTCAGAAATGCCATCATTACTGAAGTAAAGGATATTACAGCATTTCTAAGTGTTGTAGTTGATACAAATGAACTAAAAGGCTAAAATGAACTAAGGGCTATTACAGCACTTTGTAAGTGATGTAGTTGTAGAAACTAAAACTTGAACGTGAACTATTACAGCAGTTTTAAGTGCTATCTTTGCTTAATTGAATTGTTTTCAAATGTAACTGTAGCATTTTCTAAATGCTGCGAAAGCTGAAATTTCACCGTTTTGATAAATTTAAGTGAATAAATGAAATCTGAGAAGACTAAATTTTGGGAATTGAATATTTAATTTTTTTAAAGTATAATAACTTCATTTTAATTGGTTTAAATGGAGTATTTTGATTTGAAATATAAACCATTTTGAAATGTGATTTGGAATGGTATTTAAATTAAATAAAAATGAATGAGGTTTTGGAAGGATATGAAATTTTGATATTTTAAAATGAATTTGAAATGATATTGAATTTTGAAATGATATTTGATTTTTGAAGTATAAAATACCCCTTTGGAAATTTAACCACGGGTACACTTCTCTGTAAGCTTTGTGATTTTGGATGTACACCTTCAATTTGAGAGTGTGACTAGAGGTGAGCGATTGCTACAACTCTACGCCGCCCTAGCCACATTAGCACTGTTATTTGCATAGTTTACTTTAATATAGGCATTTCTATGATAGCGCCTATTACTGTTTAATTGATGGTTTAAAGGATCCTTAGAGATGGGCGATCCCAAGCATCCTTTAAGTTATTATGCATTACTACTACAGTTCACTTGAGTTGGTTTACATTTTATAAGTATGTATGTCCTGGCTCGAGTGTTTTGTGTTTTACTCTACGCTCGGGTCAACCTGAGTATTTACAGCTTAGCTTTGGATTTCATTTTCTAGAGCTAGGAATCTCTGGAGATTTTGCTTATCTAGTTATCGGTCCATTTTAGTTTCAGTTGTCTATTTCAGCTCTTGTATTTATAAACTTCTATGTATTTGGGATTTATCTTGTATATGTTTCAGACTGATATTATGTATTTTGTTTTGAGATTTTGTTATAGTACTTCATGAACTACTATGGTATTTTAATTTCTGCCGTGAGTTATCCTTATATATCTGTGTCTGTGATTCTGTGATTGTTTTCATTTGCTCCAAATTATATTACAATCTGTTATTTTGCATCATTCAAGTCTGACATGTGTGGATTACTGTCGATTTGAATGGTACAAAATAGTGGGTTGTTACAGTTGGTATCAGAGCTTTGTTTTAGGCAAACCTTAGCCTGCGGAGCAAAAACTCATTAGAGATAGGGTAGAAATACCCTAGAATGAGTGAAATCAATCTCAGAATCATTTCTTTGTGAGAGGACGTATTTTCGAAGTATAAAATGATTTCCAAATGATTTTAAAGGATTTTCGAAGATTATATTGGTATAAATTTTCTTATTTTTGAAATCAAGATTTTCTAAACTTCATTCCTTCTATATCCACCTTGTTAGTAATCTCTTGGTTAGGATTCTTATCGATTAGGATTCCTTGAACTTTGGAACGCTCCCACTTGTTCTGAAATCCATTCTTGTCTTCCCTATTTTACCCTTTTGATTTTGGGGCATTCCATAACTCCACTTTGAATGACCTCTGTAAAGATCGGTGATTCCGCAAATCTTTGATTGATTTGTAAAAGGGTGAAACTCCTTTACATTGGCATTGATTCGTCGGAGTTTTTGTATCCTCGGCTTACGAAGTTATCTACCTTCTGTTATATCTGGATTCTATCTCTGGCGATTGAATGTCAATTTGCCTTAGATTTTCGAATTGATTATATTCCTGAAGTTATGGTTGACCGGTTAAGGTCCCCCACAATTTATAAAGGCTTATCCTACTTCTATTTGGTAATTAAATTATCTCATATTCATTCGAGTTTATCATCGTACTAGAATTCTATTTGATTAGAGTTCCTCTAAATTTGAATCTCCGTTTGTTTGAAATCTATCCTTGAATCATCCCTTGGAAATTTATGTTTGGTTGTATTTTGAAATTATGCATACATCGAAATTATTATTTTGATAAGGATGACCCCGTTTTATATATAAAAGTGAAATGTTTTCGATAAGGATTATATACCTTTTAAAAAATGAAAATTTGAAGCTTTGAAAGGATTTGAAATTTTGAAAATTAATAAGAAATTTGATTTATATAAAAATGATGCATAACTGAAGGGTTTCGAATTTGAATTTCGAGGAATCGAACTCCGGCGTTTTAAAATTGGTTTCAAGATTTTGGATAATATATAATAATAATATGATTTAAAGATTTTTTTCGAATATGAAATGTTTCAAATGTATTCGAATGAATTCCAATGATTTTGAAGAGATTTCAAAGAATTTTCAAGAAAATAGAAGTCCAGAACTCACTCGTGTTGCTGGAAAATAATTTCAGTGATGAGTGCATGCATCATCGACATTGATTTCCGAGTTTCAGAGTAGGGGAGAGGCCACTTTAGTAGCTTTGCTATGCGAGTGATTTTGTGAAACCAAATTTTGATTTCAAAAATTTCCAAAGGATGATTTGATTTTCGAAAGATATATGTATATATGTATTTGAAATGATTTAAAGTAAGCCAATGTTTCGTCCTCGAGTTTCAGATTTGTTTTTGTATAACCTTATCTATTGGAATTGCTTTACTGATTTGTTGCTGATTTCCAATTTTTGGATTGGAAAATATGATTTCTTTGACTATTTTTAAAGTTCGATCACTTCAAAATCAAGGTTTAATTTTTAAAGCTAAGTACTTTCAAAGGGTAAATTTGATTTTCCATATATGGAAATAAATTGTTTAAAGGTAGGTTTTAAAGGGATTAAACTTGAAAATCATCTTGAGTATAATTGATTTTGAGAAAATATTTGGTTTGGAAATAGACTGAAATTTAAATCCAGTATTTACATGATGGTTTTGGAAGTAAATTTGTTTGACCTAAATTTTGTTGATTTGGAAATTTGGATTATTTTCTAAACCTATTGTTTTGAGAAACTTTGAAACTGAATATATGTATTTAGAAGAAATGATTTGGAAAAATGTTATATGGTTTTAAAACTGAAACGTTATTGAAAGGAATTGAAATTAATAACCTTGTTTGATTAAATACTTGATTTGGGAGTTTCGAACTTATATAAAATCGATTTGTATAAATATGAAGTTGATTTGAAAATTGTTGATTTGAAAAGGTACTCAATTTGTAAAGTGAAATCTTATATAATCGAAGTCTATATAAGTGTGATTTGATATACT
Organism: Allium cepa; assembly: GCA_030765085.1. Classification (NCBI taxonomy): domain Eukaryota; kingdom Viridiplantae; phylum Streptophyta; class Magnoliopsida; order Asparagales; family Amaryllidaceae; genus Allium; species Allium cepa. The sequence continues at coordinate 407,142,817 of CM060928.1, read as the reverse complement.
ATTGATTTTGGAAAGTATTCGATTTGAAAATAAAATCTTATATATGATGGACTTTGTATAAGTATGATAACTGAAGGTGATTTGAAGGGTACTATATGATACATATTTTCAAAGTGAAGATATGGAAATTTCCTTTTGCTTGATATCCGCTTTGTGGCCACATTGTGGATTCATTCTATTGATATTATACTCTCTGATTTGGGTTTTTCCAGATATGATACTTGAGTGTCCATCGAATTCGATGGCGATCTCCATGGTCTTATGAGTGCGACTGCATAGCGTAATTCGCCTGGCCGAGATGGCTTAAAGGTGTGGATGTTTCCTGGGGGCATAACCATTGTGTATCTACAATCTATGCAGGTCGTATTTAGTAGCGAAATCCGCTGGCTAAGATAGCTTAAGGGTACGGATGTTTTCTGGGGGATCCAGGCATAACCATAATGTATCTGCGGTCTACTATTCATCAAGGCATAATTCACAGGGTTGAGATAGTTTATGGATATGGATGTTTCCTGGAGGATACAGGCGTAACCATTGTGTATCTGCGATCCATGGTTAGATAAATGTTTTGGTTTGGTTGATTTGTTTGGATTGTACTTTCCATATCTTTTCTTTAAAGGTTTTTTGGTATTTTCACTGGATGTTGAAACAACTCTACTAAGTACCTGGAGAATTCTAGCTTTACACCAGATCAACGCATGACCAAAGTCTGTAGGAACGAGAGTAAACGTGTTATGACATCGAGTTATAAAAGTATTTTAATAATGTATTATATAAAGGATATTTTGATCATTTATTTTCTTTTCTAAATAATTTAAAATGTTTTATATATTGTTTGCTTCGAACTAACAAATTTGAATCAAATGACTGTTCATCATATTATATAATGTTATAAATATATGTAATAGTTTCAAAAATATGGTTCATCCTTGACTTCCAACCTATTTTTCCTTCTAGCTATTCCTACATTTTTCCTCTTCAAGGGTCCTTTCCGCATTGTGGAAAGAGAGGTTCTATGGCTTATCGTTTGGATTTGCCCGAGAAGCTTTCTGGAATGAATGTTGTATTCCATGTCTCACATATTCTCTGGTATTTTCATGACCCATCTCTTTTTGATCAGCTTTCTTCTCTTGATAGTTTGGATATTGAGCCTAATCTGACTTTCGAGAGGAAGCCACTTCTTATTGTCGACAGAGGTACGAAGCAGCTAGAAAGGAAATCTTGTTAGTCTGGTCAAAGTGTAGTGGAGTGCTGATGATCGAGATTGTACCTGGGAGATGGAGGAGAGCATTCATGCTTTGAACCCGGAATTGTTTTTTCAGGTACTATTTGCTTTTTCTGTCTTGCTTTTCCTTATTTTCCTTGTTCGTTCTTTTCGAGGACGAAAAGATTTGAGTGGGGAGAGTGTAACAACCCTGTATTTTGTAATTATTTTAATTGTATATTTTAATTATTTAAATTGAAATTCCTGATTTAAAAACTTTATTTTATTAAAATGTATAAAAAAATTTATTTTAATTATAAATTTTGATTTTTATGTGAATTATAATTTCAAACATGAATAAATAGAATATTTCCCAGAAAATATGAATTTTTGGTCAATATGGTCAAACTTTGACTTTTAAAATTAAAATTAAAATATTTTATTTTTTGAATTTTATCTTTTATTATGAAAATAAATTAAATTTCAAGAATACTGCTTTCCGTTTCGTTGAAATCTGATTTATATTTTAAAGTTATGCTTTTTACAATATTGTGTGTAAATTGATTTATTTAACAAAATTGTTTATTTTAGTTTACATAAAAAATATTTTTGTTTGATATATCATGTTCTAATTTGTGTATATATGTTTGATATGACATGTTATGTATATATTTTATTTTTAAAACATTTTTAAAGTGTTGTATTTATTTTTTGCAAAACTAGTTATATTTTGTTTCCAATTTTCAATACTAGTTTACATATAATAAACTATTTTCTTATATTTTTCTATTTTTCCTAAAAATTATTTATTTATTTCATTTTTCACTTTATTTTGTGTTCATTTTATTTTATTTACATGATTTTTATTTTAGTTTATTTTCATAAATGAAAAGTGAAATTCCAAAAGACTAAACCCTTTAAACTTTTGACCTTCCATCTACTCACCCCTCCACTTTTGGGCCGACCTTTTCCAATGCCATTAGCCGTGACTTTCTTTTGTAATTCACGTAAAAACACTTCTCTCATTTCTTCATTCATGCATGTTTCAGACCTGAGAAAAAAACTTTGGTAATGTCTTCTTCTTCTCTCTACCTTTTCTTTTCATTTTTATTGATTTTTATTTGATTTTGCCTTGGATCCTTCATGTATTTGCTCGGTCATATCCCTCCACCACCTCCTCCGACCAACTCCACCACCATCCACGGCCACATCATCCTTTCCCTCTGTCCAGTCAAGGCCATGACCTTGCCTTGTTGCTTGCACCCTAAAAACTCCATAAACCCTTCAACAATTGCCATAGCCGAGCCCTACATGCCACACCCTTCATTTTCCACCTTGGCCACCTCCATAGCCGCCGCCACCTGCTCCTCCACCATCTCTAACCGCAATACAGACTTCACCGGACCATCACCTTACATGGCCGAGCCCACAACACCTCAAGCCGAACCAAAATTTGCACAAAAACCCACTTCTTTTGCCTACCCCTTGATTTTCTTCCATGTTGTAACTTCCACCACTTCAAATCCTACTAGCCGTGCCTTTATGAACCCATATCCTAGCCCAAAATACCACTATGGCCGGGCACATTAGGCCCCTAGGCCGAGCATGTGATGGTTAAGGCAATGGTCAAATCAACTTTTTCATTGTTTCTTTTATTTTTAATTGTTTCAATATGTATATTTGGTGTTGAATTGTATTTATATTTGTCTTGTTTATGCGTTGTGTACAAGATCACTAGCTTGGTTCTCTTCCCACTTGAGTCTTAAGTCGTGCTATCTTGCTTTCTGGAATTCACTTGTGTGCTTTGTCTTGCTATCTGCGGCTTGAAACAAGTGAGTAATCACGCTTGACATTTATACTTATATAATAGTGAATTGATCGCAAGTGAATATGTAGAATATTATATTGTCATGTTATACCTGCCTGTGAAATTATTTATATGATGTTCACCCTGTTATACACCTGTTATATCATTTGTTACTACTATATGATGTTGTACTAGTTTGTTTATATCAATTTATCACGCTGCAAGTTTCCTGTAGAATAGAATCACTATGGGTTGAAATGATACATACCCGAACGGACATTAGAATAGGGAAAATCGTTAGGGTTGAAATGATAGGCCTGAGCGATTTTTATTTATTTTATTTTACTTGGGATTGCAGGTTTGAAATGATAGAACCCGGATTTTTCTTTGTAAATTACGAATTGAAATGATATATTATCCGTATCACTTGACCTAGGTTAGAAAATATTATACAGACCCGTGGTTAATGTATATATTTTACTTGAATTTCTAAGTATTTTTTAAAAAATGTTCATTTATGATAATTTAATTTAAATTTGAATTCAAATGACTTTTATAAAGTGTTAATATTTTTTTGTACAAGTTAAAATGTGAAATAAATAAATGGTTAAGTTGAAATTTGAAATATAAATTAAATTTGAAATTTGAGAATTTTGTTTAGAAGTGAATTTTAGATTAAGTAAATAAAATGAGAAAAAGGTTATATTTTCAAATGGTAATTTGAATTTAAGTGTTAAGTTAATATTTTAAAAATATAAAGAAAAGAAAATTTAATGCTTGAATTTAATTAGTGAATATTTATTAAAATTTGATTTTTGTATGAAAATTCACTTTATAAAATCATAAATTAAAGGGTATTTAAATGATATTTTTAAAGTGAGAAAATATGATTTTATAAGTTAAAAAAGGTTTAAATTAAATTTTAATGGTTTATGAAATTATATTGAAATTTTGTAATTTAATTAACAGCATTTCAGAAATGCCATCATTTCTTAAGTAAATGATACTACAGCATTTATAAGTGCTGTAGTTGATACAAATTAACTAAAAGGCTAAAATGAACTAAGAGCTATTACAACACTTTGTAAGTGCTGTAGTTGTAGAAACTAAAATATGAACCTGAACTATTACAGCAGTTTTAAATGCTGTCTTTGCTTAATTGAATTGTTTTCAAATGTAACTTACCGTAGCATTTTCTAAATGTTGTGAAAGCTGAAATTTCACCGTTTTAATAAATTTAAGTGAATAAATAAAGTCTGAAAAAATTAAATTTTAGGAATTGAATATTTTAATTTTTTTACAGTATAATAACTTCATTTTAATTGGTTTAAGTGGAGTATTTTGATTTGAAATATAAACCATTTTGAAATGTGATTTGGAATGGTATTTACATTAAATAAAAATGAATGAGCTTTTGGAAGGATATGGTATTAGGTATTTTAAAATGAATTTGAAATGATATTGAATTTTGAAATGATATTTGATTTTCGAAGTATAAAATACCATTTTGGAAATTTAACCACGGGTACACTTCTCTGTATGCCTTATGATTTTGGATGTACACCTTCAATTTGAGAGTGTGACTAGAGGTGAGCGATTGCTGCAGCTCTACGCTACCCTAGCCACATTAGCACTGTTATTTGCATAGTTTACTATAGTATAGGCATTTCTATGATAGCGTCTATTACTGTTTAATTGATGGTTTAAAGGATCCTTAAAGATGGGCGATCCCAAGCATCCTTTAAGTTATTGTGCATTACTACTACAGTTCACTTAAGTTGGTTTACATTTTATAAGTATGTATGTCCTGACTCGAGTGTTTTGTGTTTTACTTTACGCTCGGGTCAGCCTGAGTATTTACAACTTAGCTTTGGATTTCTCTTTCTGGAGCTAGGAATCGCTAGAGATTTTGCTTATCTAGTTATCTGTCCATTTTAGTTTCAGTTGTCTATTTCAGCTCTTGTATTTATAAACTTCGATCTATTTGGGATTTCTATTGTATATATTTCAGACTGATATTATGTATTTTGTTTTGAGATTTTGTTATAATACCTTCATGAACTATGGTATTTAAATTTCCGTTGCGAGTTATTCTGATATTTCTGTGTCCGTGATTCTGTGATTGTTTTCATTTGCTCCAAGTTATATTACAATCTGTTATTTTGCATCATTCAAGTCTGACATGTGTGGATTATTGTCGATTTGAATGGTACAAAATAATGTGTTGTTACAATTTATATGGACAAGGCCCAATAAGAATGATTTAATCTATCGAATTAATTCGAAACGACAATAATGACACGGAAAGCCCGTTCCGCTTCCGAAACGAAAGTGAGTCATCCCATATAACAAAATAGATGTTTTCAATATATTTTTAAATTCAGTGGAACAGATTTCAAGTCCTAATTCCATTGTATAAAGAAGTTAGCTTTTAAAACCAGCTTAGTTTAAATTGATTTCTACACGTCTCGAGCCCGCACGATCGAAATCCTATAATAATTCACTGTTACGGATCTAATGAAACTGGTTTCATCGAAATCCGAGTTAGTGGCCAAAATGGCTATTTTCGCGTTAATTATATAAATTATTAATAAATTAATTTTATCGCTTTTCAGATTCCAATTTTATAACTAACAAATGTTATCATTTTTGATTATATAATATTTTAAAATTAATTTCCATGTCAAATCCAATGTTAAGTATTGCACTAATTGCAGTGTTCAATTTCAATTACAGTAAAGTAGATTAATTGGAATTGATTTCCAATTTAATTTCAACAGATCAAATAAATAGCTGATAAATAACAATTGTTACCTTTTACTTAATTAAAACACATTTATAAGTTTATTATCTACAAATAAATGTTATAACTACTTACACAGCTCTGATTATATTCAATTTCAGTTATTTACATACTATCTCACCATTTAATTTAACATTTATTTTATTTCCTTATTTATAATTTCTAACCAATTTAACTTTGCAATTATTTCAGTTACTTGAGATTACATTCAAATAGTCATTGATTGCATTAAATTAACATTATTAAATTTCATTCTAACTGTTTTCTTATCAACAAATCATAATTTTTTTTATTCCATACAATATTAAATCCTAAAATATTATTAAATTCAATGTTTTTATTATCGAAAAATTAAGGGCCATTACATATGGAATTTAGTAATGGTCAAAATTCCAACATCGTCCACATTCAACTTTACAGTCCAAACACAAAGTGCTTGGTTCAATAATAACAATTATTGTTAACCGGAATGCTCTAGCCATAGACTTTGACTTTGAGTTGACTTCAGTTAACCATGATACTAACCTCCTACAACTAAGGAGAGGAATCCTCTCTTGAATAGTGCTTTACTTTCAATTCTTCCACTTGATCCATTACAGTCATTTAATGGATGACGTGCCATGATTTGACTGTAATCAAAGCGGAGCTTTCATATTAAAGATTAATAGTATTCTTAAGTCGAGAGAAATGTGTAAACCAATCGCGTCGATATTTCTGTTTGACCTTAATTACTTTAACCTATAGAAAATTATCAAGTGAGGTGTTCCATAGTTATGAAATATGTAACGACCCTGACTCAAACTTCGAAAATCGATACCCAAATACATTACCCGTATTCGAATGTCGTAGATTCAAACGTCGAATCTGGTTCGCCAAAGCTTATAACACATTAAGTACAACAACACAACGGAAAAAAATGAATATATCATTGATACACAACAGTTTATTACAACAATGATACAACATTCTGATACAAATCATATCAATATCATAGATAGATATAAAGATTCACAAGACAACAGCGGAAGGACATCATCTCCAATGCTAAAACTCCAAAACACCAAAATTCAAGCTTGATCCACCATCACGTTGACTGAAGCAAGGTCAGTCCGGGATGTTGAAGAGAAGCACAATGCGTTAACCAAAATCCATAGTCTTCAAAGACCAAAGACTTCAAGATTTCAAAATAGAAAGCTGAAGGCTACCGAATCTATATCTACTAGCTGATTATCTGAACAATATAACTCTAGGCTACCCGTGTGGAAAATTGTGGGCACATAGAGTTTAGAAAGTGAACAATAAACTCTAGGTCAGTCATGGGACTGGTGTGAGCGAACAAAAATAGTTTTTATTTGAAACAAAACAAACAAAAGAATTTAAAAAAAAAGAAATCTGCAATGCTTTTTGGAAAATGAAACTACCATAAGGCCTTCCGCCATACACACAATGCAAGCGCACAATTGGAGGAGATTTCTCCTTATGATAGTCAAACATGCTTGATACGCGAAAATCCTTTTGATATTATTATTAGTGCATAGTGCAGAAAGCCTTTCGAAAGTATAATAGTAATCTTAGCTAGCATACAACCATTATTGTATGCCTACTACAGCTACCATGTTCAATAGCAGGTTACCACCACATTCCATAGCAGGTTATACAACTAAAACCGTACAGGGAGCACATTGTTTCTTTAGATTTCCAACAAATAGTCAGGCTAAGGAACTTCCTTGGCTATATAGGTACACCCCTGGAGGGACGCCCCGAGAACCTAACTGGGTCTCTGCCAACACAAGGCCGGGTTACCTCTGTAACTAGGTGACTACTGACAGGAGTATGCCATCCCCCGGTCATTACCGACCTTTATCCGAGAGCTCTCAACACGAACAACCACAAAGTAATATATTTGCAGCAACCATATAGGTTAAGTACCTGGGCTCCATACCATGATACCACATTTTTCCAGGGGGGAATGGACATACCCTAAAGGGCATGACCCTCATAACCTTGCCGCATCTTTCCTGTTTCGACCATTTCCGGGTTGTGAGGTCTGACGAGGTCACGTCCACAATGCTACGCTTTACACAAAAGCCATGCTTCGATCAAAAAATGATCAACGGCACTTCGCATGCCACATTACCAAATTAGGAATGTATCACTGGTAAATATCAACTGCATAACCTTGAGCTCGTATGTCTCAAAGAAGGGTGTTAAGCTAAGAGAATAAATTCTCCGCCATCAAACATAAATGTTTTTGAGAGAAACCAGTTTTACATCTTAAAGTGTAATATCAGACACACATCCATACAGGTCTGTTCCGGGTTCGAACGGAACCGAAGGCACTTCAAAGAAACCCTCGCAATCTGGGTATTCACAATCCCGATCAGACTCCCCATCACATATGGAGATCTCTATACCATAGCTACTCAGTGCAGAGTCATTCGACGGGTTATACTTTCATTTTCGAAAATACCCGGTCTTCACCACTGGTCTTCAAATGCTATCCATTTCGTCGTATCATTATTTGGAATGGGTTATATGACATAAAGTCCTCTCCCGGCTAAACCGAATAATGAGCGCTTAATTTAAAAAGCATATGGATATATAGGATCTTAGTTAAGTCACACTTTTAGCCCAAAACCTTTTCTTCAAATGGTTTAAACAAATTTTCCACTTTTAATTTTTTAAACAAAAAGATACATCTTTAAGATCCTCTCAATTTAAAAACAAGGTCCACCAAATCTTTCACAAAGATTCATTTACAATATTTAAACAAAAGATCTATCTTTGAGATCCTCTTTTGTTTGAAAACAAAGTTCACCAAATATTTCACAAAGATTCATTCATAGATTTCAAAACAATTACCATTTCAAACTTTAAATCTTTTAACAAAAAATGGAAGTTCATTCGTTATATGAAAGCCATTACCATTTGAAAACAAAGAGGTTTCATTTTGGAAAAATCCGATCGAATATGCATAAGTTATAGCTTTTAAAGTATAAACTTGGGTTAAATTTAAATTCCAAAATAATACTTTTGATATACTTCAAAAGTGGTTTAAAATCAATGCATACATATACATATACATATATAAATGGTATAAATTGTATAACCCTTTCAAAACATAGTTTTCAAAATAATTTCAAATCTTAAATAAGATATATTATATTCAAACTAAATTTCAATTTCCAAAACTTTTTCAAAAGCTTTTCAGATTTAACCCAATTCCTTTTCCAGACCATTTTGAACTCAAAATTCATTTTCTAAAACCATTTTAAATAAATAAACATTAAATTCAAAATATCTGTGACTTAACCGATTTCTCGTGAAATCCATATTTGTGTGTGTATAGTGTAGTCCAGGGGTTTTACACAATAGTGCAGCATCATCAATCATTACAGTTTCAAACATAGCAATATTGATAAGCGGGTAATCCTATGACGCTTATCTTCATTCACAGATTCACAGATAAATAATATAAATTCATCATAGATAAATAAATTACATTCATCACAGCTCTATCATATCACAGCACGTCACTCATCAGAGATATCAGATAATTCAAAGCATTCAATACAATCCAAACATTCATAAGTAAGATTAATTGATCATCTGATTAATTTAAATCAGATTAATCACTTATGAATAAATTACTAATCCTGGTTAATTAACATTAATTAATTACAAACCTTTAATTAATTATCCTTTATTCATTTATTAATTAACCTTTAATAATAAATTAATTAACCTTTGATAATAAATTAATTAACCTTTAATTATTAATTAACCAACCTTAATTAATAATTTAATCAACCTTTAATCATTAAATAATTAACCTTTAATTATTCAGATATTCTTTAATTAATCATCCTTAATTAATTGTATTAATTAGTTCACCCTTAATCAATTACCATTTAATTAATTATCCTTAATCAATTGCAACAAGTGATTATCCCTAATCACTTGTATTAATAATCACAAACTAATTTTAATCACTTGATCAATCAACTTTGATCATTAATTTATCACTTTTAATTAAGTATTTAACTAATCTATCACATAAATCAATTATCCTTTAATGTAATTACACAAAGTAATTACCCTTAATTATATTAAGTAATTAATTTCATTAAGTAATCATCCATTAATTACTTACATTAATTTAAATCAACCTTAAATTAATTACAATTAGTAATTGTCATTTATAAGTCAATAATGATCCTTTAATTAAGACCTTAATTAATCAAGATAAATTCTTCGTCTTAATTGATTACTTAATTACAACATTTAAATCTCATTAAATAAAATAAATTATAAATAATAAATAAATAAATTTTAAAACCTTTAAATTAATTAATAATCAAAACATTTATTTAAGATAAACCGTTTATCTTCTTAAAATCTCACTATCCACTTAACACCATTACTAAGTTTATTTAAAATAAACTTTAAAACAAAGGTTATACGTATCTTAAATATCTTTAAACTTAGTTAATTTAAAGATAATTTTTATTTAAAACCATTTAACCAATTTAAACTTGAATAATCATTTATTATTTACAAAAGAACTGGTTTCAAAAAATGGTTTTAAATAAAACTTGAAATTGTTTTTTAAAAATTAAAAATTGTTTTTATACAAATCTTAGACCCGAGCTATTTCCTTGTTCTCCAGAGCCAAACCCCAGGTAAACTTCCCTCGCCCTTGTCTTCGAGCAAATCACAAATACATCGAGTCGAACTCGAGAATTTTCCTTCTTCCCCAATTCTCAACAATCACCAGATATCCAAGATGCACGTGCACGGAGGATCCAGCCACCAACGATGAACGCTACAACCATCCTCGTGTCGATGGCCATCTCCTCTGACGACTCGACCACCCAGGAGAAAGATTCTTATAGCAGAACAAAATAGAGCAAAATTATGGAAAATAGGAACCCATTTCGATCGGAAAGTCACCACTTGCCAACGATCCCAACCCAAGAATTCCCCGCGATCACCCCAGAACTTCATCTCAACTAGATACTCTGATTGCCCCTCCCACGATAGCTTCCGGCTTCCCCACGGCGACGAAATTGCTTCGAATACATCGGCTACCCAGACTATCGATAAAACCCTACTACGCCAACCTACGGCTACCACGATACACCACAAACTCTCGATCATTTTTCCAGTGATCATCAACCCTTATGCCACCTCCAGACTTAACCTCGACCCCCAAGTCACCGCCGATCAACGACAATCGACAATAAACCCAAATTCGAACAACTCCCATTATCTCAACAATTACATGTCTAAAAATCATGATCTTTACATCAAAGTTCATAGTTTTTCTCAATGTTTCAGAATATGTAATCAAAGATTCAAATTAGCTTGATCGATTTTTAACCCATTTTTTATTTTCACTGTAATTTATAAATTTTGAGATAAACACCCAACCATTATTCTTGAAATCATTTTTGTAAATGATATCTCCTTATTTCAAATGTTTGTTCTTTAGAAATCAAAGTTTAATATAGTTTCGTTTGGGAGATATGAATTTCTGTTTATTTTTTTTGAACTGTAATTATAGCAGGAACAAGATATATACATACAGACATATACATTCATATACCCAGAGCTATTCAATCATATTCTAGAAAAAAACACTCATGCAAACATATCATAACAACTTCATTTCAAGCATCATCAAAATGCAGACAGATTCAAGCTTTTAGGTTTAGAAGTTTGCTCACCAGTAAAATGAAGACAGAGAATTGGAAAATGAAATCTGAAAGAGTTTTGAAATTTTGAATTTGATCTACCACTTGTTTTGACATCCTTCAGGTTTGAATTGTAGCTTGGATTTACTGCATGCTTTTGATTCAGGTTGGTCTTGAAAACTGTTTAAATTTGCTTTACGTTGCTCGGGTTTGCTTTCAGATTTGAGATGTTGCTTGATTTACTAAGTTGATTTTCCTGCTCCCACTTTTTCTTTGAATCTTTGTTTATAGGTTTCGAATTTGAAAACTTTAAGATTGGAAATGCTTTTGATCAGGTTTTAAAACTGAAGACGTTGTTTGTTTGATTTTTGAACTTGAACAGAGTCATTATTTTAGGTTTTTGATTTAAAGAATATGAAAGAAAACGAAAGTATAAGTACATGTGTTTATATAACCTTGCTCATCCCTTTTTTTATTTATTTAAAATGAAAAGAAAATTTGAAAATATGTGACACTTCTTTAATGTATATGGTAATTTAATCAAATGTCAATTTGCATTATAAATCACTTACACTTGTTAATTTTCCCATTAAAATGCTTAACATGTTTATTTTATATTATAAAGTGCTTATATTTGTAAATTACATATATTAATAAGAATTTTATATAATACATATATTAGTTTATATTTAGTTATATATGTTTATATCCTATTTTCAATTTTTATAATTACTTTTCTTTTTTAAACATTTTATTCGAATCTTATTAATTTTCAAAAGATATGTATATATTTTTAAGTTATACTTATTACATTCAAAAGATAGATACATATTAAAACTTTGTATTCATTCTTGTTTTTAAAATTTTAAATTCAAGTCATTATATTAAATTTAAATCGTAACTTTCGTATCAATATATATACCTATGAACAAAATTTATCAACTTTTTTAAATATAAAGTATTAAAATTCAATTATTTATTTTGGGAAAATTTAAATCCAAATTTCAAACTAAAATCTATTTATATAAATAAATAAGCACATATCTTGTTTAATTTGGGAAAATTCAAATTAAACCACCATTAAATTCACAATTTAATCCAAAAATTAAATTAATTACCAAGTTAAATTTGATTTAAAACCGAGAATGATAAACAATAACTATCAGTATATAACCCCTAAGTACCCCTCTACGGTCACGAGTAATACACCGTCTACAATTTGGAGAGCGTTACGTATTTTCGTCTTAGTGGATACACCAATATCCAGTCTCAATGCATCCTGACTAGGAACATTTAAAATATTGTGTAACATTGTGATACAATACTCATTATTACAACTAATTGTAATTGCTATCAGAAACACATCATTTATGGATTTTTGATTACATATACTTTTAGTTAAATTAATTAATTAGTATAACACATTATATCAAGTATATAATAGAAAGAAAATACCTATTATTTTGAGCAAGATAGGTGATGGAGGTTGGTATATTTAACAAATTACATAATTTCACATAAGGCATACCCCTAACTCTATCAACCTCCCACTTGCAGTTGGGTCAATTATGGAATCTTAATCTAACTTCTCCAATCGGTTTCCTCAAAGCAAATTAGGCCAGTCCCTTAGTGAACAAGTATGTTACTATGTTTCAATTCTCCACATTATCAAACAACTCTCTTCGACGTTGAAAAATTACCTTTATCATGTGGAACAATTCAGCGTATATCTCTCAACTTCCAGCAAGCTCTATATTCTGTTACCAACTATATCGTGACATTGTCATCATATAATAATGTTATGCGATTCTCAACATTTGGAATCATCCTCAACTCAGTTATAAATTTGTGCATTTATATTTATATACATTGCTTTTATTGTGGTGCTATTCAAGGTAATTTACTTAGCCTTTTTCATTGAATCAGACTCGGTTTTTATTTGGAACATTTGCAACTTAAAAATTCTTAATTTAAATTCATTATTGACATATTATACTCAATATCCCTTATGAAAGTTTGAGTCTAAACACTCCTTGATAAGGAATTTGTTGTTTCTATAAAAAATTCTCTAGTATTTTGTAAGTACACAAGAACACTCCAAATTACCATTCAATGATATCAATTTGAATTCGATATTTTCTTAATGTATCAAATACATAAACAAATCACGATACCATAGACAACAAAGCATGTATCATAATTCCCATTACTAATGCATAAGAAACTTATCATACATTTTCCATGTTAAACATTTTAATAAGGTATCTATGCACATCTTTTGGGACATTCCCAATATCTTTTATACTTACTATAAAATACATCATTTACAAATCCGGTGTCGGGTATTAAAAAAACTAATGCTGATTTTAACACAAGTACATCGTTAACAATCACTAGTATGCTGTTTACTTATGATTTAGAAATATCTATGTACCTTTTAATGTTATTTATTATGGACACATGTTTTCTCTGCATTTTGACTAAAAAATAAATTATTTTATATTTCACTCAATACTTATTCAGTTCTAATGCTTATAAAATAATACTTTAGTACCTTTTGTTGGATCATGTCCAAAAACCCACAAACTCAATATCGCTCCTACTGACTACAAGACACTTTGGTTGTTATGTGTAAACAGTCTATTCTAAATCATTATTTTGAATTTTCCATTTCAGCATATGTATACCAAAACACTAAGTGTTACCAAGCGATAATTTTGAGTAAATCCAAATTAACTTAAGCACGTTGAATATCAAATCTATTATGGTAATTTCAACAATTGAAATTTATGCGATTGTTCTTATTATCATTGCTCATTAAATTCCAACTACATTAATCTTGTTATTAAAGATACAACTACGGCCGATGGATCACGTCCCTTCAGATGTGATAACCAAAATCATATATTGATAACGTACTTGGAATCTATTTCGGATTAGTACATCGTACCATATCATAGAGTCAACACTCTTATGGTTTAATAGATAACCATGGATTATCTATTCTCAACATTGATAAGAAACTCTTAGTTTCTATTTAATATACAAGAATACTCATTAGATGTTCTAATGTATTGTGTTCATTTAGATTTGGTTAATTTCATTTCATCCCCTGTAATGAATTTTATCATTGGACCATATCCAAATTCATTTTATATCAATAATTTCTTAAAGAAATTCCTTCGCTCCGAAGTTGGTATTTCCTGAAATAACTGTTGTTTCTAAGTGTAATGGAACGGGCATTCATAAACATTTTATGAATTACCTTATACAAAGATGATTTTGCATTAGTTCATAATATATTAATGTTCACAGCATAATTTAGTCAGCTAATAATCATCATTTCTAAAATTCTCATAGGACAATTTATGTAAGATACCTTACGTACAATTATTATATTCGCTTTTTCGACTCGCTCAACCTACTAACTCCTTGGCCTAGGATATTTAACGGTTCCTTATAAACCCTTATTTTATATGGTTTTATAAACTATTATTTGGATGATATTGATTTTAACCTTGTGTACTAATTTTAAGTACACACCTTATAAAAAGAATTTAACTTAACTTTACTCATTATTAATTGTTCTTTGTCCAACAATGTTCAATTACTCCTTATTTGTACATCATTGCATATAATAAGAAGAAGTGACCTTTTTAAGATGAATCTTTATGCATCTTAGGAACATATGAAACTTCTTTCAATATAATCACCCGTTCGATCAAATCGAGTCATTTCTGTCATATGTTATATTATTTCTTCTTTTTTATATTCTATGAGCTTATCATAGACTTATACATGCATATCAAATACACATATCCATGTTTGTGACAACTTATCTGTGAATTTGACGAAGTGCATAGAACCATTTTGGTATTAATAGACTTACAATTACATATATCTATGTGTATCATTCTGAAGAGTTAATATACTCTTAAGATGCTCCCATTAAATGGGTGCATTGTCCTTATTTGTTTGAGATATAATTAACTAGTATCATATGATTCATAATCCTATAATAAAAATTATTTCTCAAAACTATGGCTTAATCTATAATTCTAAAATAATTATTAATAAATTTTTATAATTTAGAATTTTCAAATGCATCACTTTTGTTGTGAAAACAAATACCACATTATAGTTTTATTTCATAACGAATATTCATAATATTCACACTAAAATATAAGTATATCTAATTTTCAGTCTACATCGAAAAATAATAATTATTTCATAAATAATGTTCAATATGTTTTACGAAAACAATTTTCGTAACTTGATGTAATTAATAAGTGCATAATGGCATGATCTCACTATTTCCACCATTACTCTAATATCATACAAAATTCGAAGGTCCGCCATCACTTAATATTGATTATTTATTTTGTATACTACAACTAGTTTATAGTGTTGAATTTTTGATTAAATATCTTGAACTCAAAAAAAATCTTATAAAAAACAATTTTTTATGGGAAAATACATTTCGAAATAGAAGTTGTATTTCTTATACCAATGTTAAGTATTTCTATTATTAAAATTCTCATTTTCGATGTTTCTTTATGTAGTAGAAGTGACTGTCTCAACTATATTTTAAATCACATCTACTATTAGATACTCGTTTTTCTTTCTAAATGGTCGAACCATTCAAATGAAATCCCTTACTACAACATCATTATGAACTCTTTACAAAACTGCACTCGATCATCCTTATAATTTAAGGACATCAAATATGTTGTTTTTTTTGCATAAACTGATCAAACTGACACTTCAACGATCGAGTTCTTAGATCTATTTTATATTTTGGTCAGGTGTTACATTTAGCATAATACAATCTTTATGGTAATCAATCGAATCGAATACTTGATATCATAGCATGATTTATTTGTTTGTTTCGAATGAACTAACTTCATCAAAATATCGCACATTATGAACTGTGATCATTTCCCATATAACACTTACATGTGATAACATATGGATCAAATATCCATACTATTGTATTGCTTTTAGAGTTTGGAACTTAGAGAATGCAATAAATTATCTCAACCAAATAAACTTGTAAGCGACCAATTACAAATGTACTTAATAGTTGTAAAATCAGATGCTTGCATGGGTATTGAAAAGTTAACATGAATTAAGCGTTTGTTAAAGTATATATTATATTTCTAGTTGTCAATCTTCAATACATTTCAACTGTATCTCTTAATAGATAAACATTTTATCAATCATATTAAATGCAAAAATTTATCAATGTAGATAACTATAACATTATATAGTATATGTTGTTATAAAAGTTAAAAGTAATCATTCTACTTTTCTAATAAGGCTCCCATTAGTCTTTTATGTTTCACCAAACCCTAAGTCGAAACATAGGAGTTTTTCGACTTCACAAGTGGGTGTTAGGACTAATCTGCTTGGAATATTGACCTTGAGTTTTCTCAATAAGTCATTGCTCCACAAACGATGGACAACTCCTTATCAGTTGTGTCATATATAATTCCTAACCCATGGTTCCTTGCCCTAATATCACTTTGACCTTGAGTTTGTTCATTAAATCGAAACGAAATTATTCGCTCGTGCCTACCATATCACGATGGTCTAAGTATAATGTGTGTTTCTTAACTTTGCTCAAAAAATACATATAATTATCTTACCTTGTTTGTTCAATATATTAATAATACTACACATAACATCCCTAGCTTGAGTTTTCTCAACAACTAAGAAGTATGCAAGTAATATATAATATACATATATATATAATATATATATGTTAGAGGACAACATTATATTGAAGATACATAACCTTCAATATATTATATTAAGTGATATTAACTTATGGAATAATGTATTCTTTTAAAATACCCTCATGGTTCAAGTGTCTCACACATCGAAAATCATGGTACACGTACGTTTACGTATGTATTGATTCCTTAAGTCTATATAGGCTTAATTTCCACCTTTAATTTATACATTCATATTATATAAATTTTATAATTATATAACTTTTATATTTCATTTTACTTATATAATAAACTTATGTATGATATTATATTAATCAAATCTTATTAATTTCAATTCATTAGCATTTTAATTAATTTTAATTAATTAACATTTTAATTAATTTTATATTATTTTAATATAAAATTTATATTAGATATTTATATATACTATAACCTTTATAACATAACACGTATACCTCATATATGTGTATTTTATTTAAAGAATTAACCTTTTAGTTAATTTATTTAAATAACAATTTTAATTAAATTCATATTTATTTTGAAACTCATTTATATACATACATGTTTACTTATGTTAATTAACATTTTAAAACAACATAACATATATCGTAATATACAATACATGTATATATTTATTAACCAACACATTTTATTAGTCTTTTTAGTAAATTTTATAAATTTCAAAATTAATTTATATTAATTCTCAAACATTTTGAAAATTTTCATTATATTATAACATTTATAGTATGAATATATGTTTATTATATTTTAAATTTAACTTTTAAATTTAAAAATATTATATTTTTAATTTTCAAAATTTAAATTATAACATTTATAATGTTCTTCTTATTTTAATTAGGGATAAGCTTTTCAACCTACCTCATCGTTGCGAACAAGGCTAGTAGCCACGTAGGGCAGAGTACTTGATTATCCAAACCCAACCTTAGACACTACTTTTCTAGACATCAATATGGATGGACTTTAATTAGTTAACTCTAACATGGCTAATTTAGACCGCATAGGCTATTCGATTTTGATACTATTGACAGAAATGGGCCAGCGCATAGCCAAAATCATGGGTAAATTTCAAAAGGTTTTACCCTATTGGATTTTTATTGGACTTATGAAGTCTAGTTTATTTAGAATATTTCTAAAAAAAATTAAATAAAATCTTTTATTTTATTTAAATTTGTAAAAAATATAATATTATTTAATTTGTGATATGTTATATATATATATATCATATACACAAATATATATGTATGCGTGTGTAACATATGAATCCGTTCAAAGTATAATATGCCCATGTACAAATGTTGAGATTTACATCGCAATAGACATGTTAGCTCATATAATATGCAAATATATTATCTATCTATATGTACATATTATTATTTATATATAAATATTATAAATATACAAACACACACACACACACACACATATTTTGTAGTTTTGCTTAAATAAGTTTATACAAGTATATAGGTATAAATACATACATACGTATAATCATATAATAAAAATATCAATATTGAATATACATACAATATAATAGACTTATTTAAATGAATGAAATTATTTATAAATATTTATGAAAAAATATAATTTAAAAAATATAATTTAAAAAATATAAGCAACAAATACAATACAAATATTTTAGTAATTCTTTTATGATATTTATATATATTATATGCAAATATATGCATGATAGCATTTCGTATATATATACATAAGTTAATAAAATACTTAAAAATATTTTGATAAATATGTAAGACCTGGTCTTACGCATGGCTCAGTAAATATAATTTATTTTTTTATATTTCAAATGTATATGTTATTTCAATATCCATTCAAAAATTATTAAAATATTAGTTAAAAAACAAGTATAAAATTTTATTTTAAAATTTAAATTTGTAAATCCTAAATTATATTTTATGCTTTGAAAATTTTCGCCATAGTTTTCTATCTAAAAATAATTTAAATAAAAAATAAATAAAATATTTTTCTTGCTTTTGCCGATAGTGTCTTTACTGGTTATATTTTTTTATAAAATATAAAGTATGATTTTTGGAATATATTTGAATTTATATAATTGATTTATGTAATAAATTTATTTAAATAATATTTAAATGTAATAAAATGCGTGTATATATAATTATTTTATCATTGTCAAAAATTATCTTAGCCTCAATTCTTTGCATATAAATTTATGTGAACAAATTTGAGTAAAATATAGTGTTATAATTAATTATAGACCATATGTATATATATTATTTTAATAAACTAGAAAAATATGTTTTTTAAATTTCAGGGCCATACTGATCTAAGTAGTTTGTGATAAAAAAAATTTAAATGTATACATACATATAACCAAATAATTTTGTGAGAATATAATTTGCATATCAGGATAGTCACCTAAATAACAACAGATGATATATGTATATAATAAAAAAATATGCTTAAGCATAAATAATTATATCATGATTAGAAATATATCTCTCTTCCAATGCCTTGAAATACGCCTGAAATAATGATATCTACCCCTTGAAACTATCTGATTAAACAGAGTGCTGGTCCTTGAACCGTCAACCACCGACTATCGGAAAGCAGCTAACTTAATTTGGTTTGAGCTCTAGAAGAATGTAGAAGGGGCAGGAATTTTGGTTAATAAGAGATCATGTATGGAGGCTTCAAAAAAAAACCAATATCATATGGGGTTAGAGATGCTTATATAATGGAAGGAAAGGAGAGAAGTATAAATCTCATCTCTTACTCATTCTCCATTAATCTTAGCCATTCATTATTATGCCCCTCTAACCATCATTTAAGCCATCCCTAGCCCTTGTTGTTGCCAAAAATATCAGCCCCTATGATGGGCTTAAACCCATTTAAGCCCAAATAAAATATTATGCAATTTAATCCAATTTAATCATTTATTAATATTGTATATTGATTAATATATTTAAAAATATTACAACTATATATTAATCATATTTATTCATCAAATCATAGTCAAATTGCATAATTAATATTTCAAAAGTATTAATAAGTTACTAATTTATACAATTATAAGTTAATTAAAATGTTTGGTCAAAGGAGAATTCATTGTTTCGGTTGTGTGACTCGTCAACTGTAAATTTGGTCATTGATCAACATTAAACTATTCGAATATTAACGTTCACATATCCATAGTAGGTGGTGTGACATTTTTGCCAAATTTATCGTTTACTTGGTTTTTGTAAAATCCAGTTTTACTTTATTAAGTGTTACCTGGTTGTGACTTTTACTTACACCAATTCTCTTCCTTAAAACTATATCACTTTGGACTTATGGATTCTAGTAATGGTCAAAATTCGAACATCGTGTGTATTCAACTTTATAGTCCAAACATAAAGTGCTTGGTTCAATAATAACAATTATTATTAACCGAATTGCTCTAGCCATAGAATTTGACTTTGAGTTGACTTCAGTTGATCGTGCCACTAACCTCATAACTTTGAAAAGACGATTCCTCTCTTGAATAGTGTTTCACTTCTAATACTTCAACTCGACCCAGCTATAGTCATTCGATGGATGTTGTGCCATATTTTGAATATAATCAAAGTGGAGCTTTCATATTGAAGATCGATAGTATTCTCAAGTAGAGAGAACTATCTAAATCAATCGCATCGATATTTTGTGTTTTACCTTAGTTATATAAACCAACAGAAAACTATCAAGTGAGTCATTTCATAGTTACCTAATAATTATCGGTACATAACCTCTAGGTTCCCCCAACAGTAATGAGTAATACACTGCCCAACACTTGGAGAGCGTTGCATACTCTAGTCTTAACGAATACATCGATATGCAGTTTTGATGCATCTTGATTAGGAACATTTAAAATCACGTGTATTGTAATATTGTGATACAATACTCATGATTACGACTATTTGTAATTGCTTTCACAAATGCGCTATTATGAATTTTCTATTAGATATACTTTGGTTAAATTAATTAAAAAATATATTACACTATATCAAACGTATAATAGAAGGAGAACACCTATTATTTTGAACAAGATTGGTTATCGAATTGGATGCATACAACAAATTACCTATTTTCTCCTAGGGTATACCCCTAACTCTATCAGCTAATGGACTGAAGAAATTGAAAATGGAAGGAAAATGGGTATAGTGTAAGAATCGAAAAAATTATAGGAAAGACAAAGGAAATGATAATGCTTCAAATGATGCTGATACAAATAGTGATTATTCAACTAATAGTAGTTCTAGTGATGATGAGTCATGATAGAGTTATGGGTATGCCTTAGTGGCAATTATTTTATTTGTTACATATATTTAACTCGTTGATCAATTTTGTTAGAAATAAAGGTCTTTCTATTATATACTTATATATGGTTATATTAACTATTAATTTAATTAAAATTATATTTAACTAAAAATCCATAAATGGTACGTTTTGTGATAGTAGTTACAAAGTGCATTAATTGTGAGTAATTTATCATAATAAAATTAAATATACCATTTTGAACGTTCCTAGTCAAGATGCATCGAGACTGAATATCGATGTATTCATTGAGATTAGAGTTCATAACGGTCTCAAAATGTTGGGTAATGTATTACTCATGACTGTGGGGGAAACCTAGGGTTGCGTACTAATAGTTATTAGATTAATATGAAACGACTCATTCGATAGTTTTATGTTGATTAATATAACTAAGGTCGACAAGAAAATATCGATATGAATAATTTATACAATTCTTTCGACTTAAGAATACTATGAATCTTTAACATGAAAGCTCTGCTTTGATTATAGTTAAATCATGACACAGCGTACAACGAGTAACTATAGTTGGTTTGAGTGGAAGTATTGGAAGCAAGGCACTATTCAAGAAAGGATTCGTCTCCTTAGTTATATGGGGTTAGCATCAGGGCCAACTCAAGTCAATCTTAATTCAAAATTTCTAGCCGGAGTAGTTTGGTTTATAATAATTGTTATTACTGAACAAAGAATTTTGTGTTTGGAATATAGAGTTCATTGTGGATGATGTCGGATTTGACTATTACAAAATTCAATAAGTTCAAAGTGATATATTATTGACGAAGAGAATTGGTGTAAATAATTGTCACAATTGGGAATGCTTGTCAAATTAAAATGAGATTTTTTTTGAAAATGAGTAAGCAATAAATTTGGCCATATTATCATATCACCTGCAAAGTGAAATGTGAACGTTAACGTTCAAATATTTTGATGTAACAACACGGGAGTTATGTTATTTGATTTGAATATTTAATTAATTTTAAATATTAGAATAATTGGTTTTTAAAGTTTAAAACTTGAATTCAAATATAGGGATTGTTTAAAATATGTGAATTGTGAAATTAATACTGGAATATTGGTTTAATTATCGAAATTATTTAAATAATTATCTTAAATTTAATTTGAATAAATTAATTTTGAAAGCTTATTTAAGTTTATTTTAAATAATAAATGGTTAGGGTAAACTGTAATTTATAATTAAATTGATTGAATTTGTTCTAAAAATAATTTGTTTTAATTACTGTGAAATTATCATTCCAGGGTACTATCTCGGATTTTGACGAAACTAGTGCCATTGGATCCGGAACAATAAATTGTTATACGCCGATGAGTTTCGTGACGATCAGATGTACTGTGTGGTCGTACGAGCTTGAAATGCATAGCTACTAATTTTTGGAATTAATATTAATATAATTTTATTTTGAAAGCTAACTTCTGTATGTTATAGAATTGGATCCCGATAACACTTCCATTAAATTTGAAATAGGGGTATTTATCTAGGAGCACCAATGAGTACGCCTCAATTGGAGTTCGTGTGTTCAGAGCTTATATAGTGCTAGATTATTGCCTATATATTGGACCATACCCCCATTTGTTTTTCCCAAACCCTTAATCGTCAACCCTAGCCATCATTCATCCAACAGCTATAGCTCAACAGAGCCACTAATGGTATTTTCAGGCGAAGTTGTCAACTGCAAAAATGCATGGCACAGCATGTTGAAGATGATGGACAGTTGGATCGACCTAGATCAACGCGAGGCGGTGGCAGTTCGAGTTTGATGGCGTTTGGCATTTTGGGTTCATGGTGGAAATTAATGCGGCATTATGGGATGGGACCAGTGGCAAAGAATTCACCGTGGATGGGGCTACCAACGACGTACTTGCGGTGATGGGAAATCGCCCATGGCGGCAGCGACAGGCTTTTGAACGGCGAGGTCTAGTATCGTATAGGTTTCAACCTGGGTCGATTAGCGGAGATTAGGGATTAAGCTATGGTAAGTAGTGGCTAATGATGTAATTAGTGATTTGGATTAATTATATTTAAAATCAGTAATTTATATATTCAATACCTTGTTCGTATAAAGTCCAAATGGAATGCTGTCAGTCGTGTTAGGCTTGTATCGATGATAGCTACGCTTTGGAGTTGGATTGGTAGGATTTGGCACATGTAGGTGGAATCTGAACGCAGAAGCGATAACTGGAATTTTTGGCGAGTTCAACTTACCCTTTTGACTAACCAGCAATGTTTTATAGTAGATAAAAACTGTTGGTTATTTGCTTGGAAGCTTATTGGTTGACGGCTTTAGTATCGATCAAGGATGGGTATGGAAACATACTTCGGATCGATGGCTTCAGTATCGAAGTGCGTCGATTCGGTTGGACACAGCATAAGTTTGGCAACATACTTCATATCGATCAAGTTGGGATCGATACGAAGAACGAAACAGTGGTCATAGGGAGAATGGATGTGCATCTCGTATCGATCTAGTATTGGTCGATACGAAGGACATACACGAAGGTTGGATACGATGAAACAGTTTGTGTCGGTCTTATTCGTATGTATCCATAAAAAATCTTGGATCGATATGAACAACATTACGAAGGAGGTTTGGTCGATGGATACAAATAGCACATGGCGATGGATATGAAGCATTTATGGATATGAAGGCTCTATACTTCGTATCAGTGGATACAAAGAAGCGGTCGAGGTGGAGCGAAGGATATGGATTAGAGCACGTGTAGTTCATATCGATGTGAAGGCTAGGGCTGTGGATATGGGTACCGATGGATAATTGGATGATGGATACAAAGGTGATCGAGACGATCGATACGTACACTTCAGCCACTTGCAAAACACCAAATTAGATCGATCATAACTCTCATTCTACAAGTCCAAATGCGATGAAGTTTTCACATGAGCTTCCTTATGCACTCAAGAACATCCATGATCGATCTCAGCTGGATTGAAGTACTTTTGGATCGATATGAGTTGTACATGGATCGACCCAAAATCACCCTGGATCAATTTGGCGGGCCCACCTGCGCACGTGAAAAGGTATTCCAGGTTTGAGGTGGATATTTTAGGATCTACACCTATAAATAGCAGTCCTATGGCTACTAAAAAAGGGATCTTCTTCTTCTTTTCTAGGCTAAACTCTGCCATTTCGTTTACTGATTCCAAAGGCTTGTAACTGTAATTACAGTGTAAAAGGAATAAAAGGATTGATTTTAAGTGGGCGTAGGCTGGAGATAGCCGAACCACTATAAACCTTGTGTTCTTTCTTGCTTTCTTTCATTTTAATTTTTCTATTTCTTCATTTTAATTCTCTACATTATCTGGATCTAACATCTGTGTTAAGATATTGAGGATTTGTGTATAAACACTAGTGCTTTCACTACATCCGCGGTTTGTGACCAATTTTGGCGCAAACACTTTAGTGCTTTCACTGAGAAGGACTAGCGCCCACTACATCAGATTTGGAGTTCATATTTGGAAAGCTAAAGGATCAGATTTAAAAGGAGCCAAGACAAAGGAATCAACGAGGAGATAAGAAGCGGAACGGAGTCATCACGAAGGGAGCCAGGAGGCTTCCTCAGGAGCAAATTAGGCCTCGGTTTTGATCACCAGAAATGAGATGGATATGACGACGGGAGCTATGCAGGAAGAATTGTTGAAAATGCGGGAGGAAATGATGCAGCACCTTCTCAGGCAGTTTGGACAAGCAGGAACAGCTGGAGCTGCTGGAGTTTAGATCTACGGAGCTAGAACAGAAGGACTCAACAGGCGATCGGATGGAGCAGGTCAACAATGTGCAACCCCCAATCAATACATAGTTACCAATTTGGATGGATCCAAACTGGGGGCACACCACCATGCAATGATAGATCAATTCATGGAGGGATTTTAGGCGACACCACACAAAAGAATGCCGGTAGGAGCACAAGAGTACGTGATGAAGAGTATGTACTAGAATTCCCTTGGGGACATGGAGGGCAACCCTTGGTGGACAACACTAGATTAGCATAGATTATCAGGCGAACTATGTATGGAGGTTTAGCAAACAGAGATCTGGAAGGAGTAAGCAAGAGTCCATTTACCCATGGCATCAGAATGGCTCAGAATCCACTAGAGTTCAAGCTACCTACTCTGGAGGTATACAACGGCAGGGCTAATCCTACCGATCATTTGATGAGGTACTTGAGACACATAGAAGTGCTGGGGGTATCGGAGGAAGTTATGGCCCGGTGTTTCCCTTTGTACTTGACGAATATAGCTGATATATGGTTCAGGCTGTTGGAAGATGGATCCATTAGGACATGGATAGAATTGGTGTACAGGTTTTTAAAGTAGTTTCGGGTTCATATCAAATGGCCGAAGAATGTGATGACACTAACATTAGTAAAAGAAAGAACAGGGGAATCGCTCAGGGCTTTCTTAACTCGGTTCAATGTAGCGGTTGCTTTGGTGGATCGGCTGAATCCATCGATGGTTTTAATGGCGGCAGTGTCAGGAGTCAGGGATAACTTGGATTTCAAAGTATCATTGATACAAGATCCACCAATGGATCTTAGGGAATTCTTTCACGAGGCCGAGAGATTCCTTCGGTAGGAGGATGCAAGTTCAGATTTGAAACTAAAGGAAGTAAATGTGGTCAAGGATGGAGAACCATTTCGTGAAAGATCGGGTAAGGATAAGGATAAAGAAAAGAGGAAGTCGGATGACAACTTTGGCAGGATAAGGAAACCTTGGGGAGAGCCAAAATTCTCCACTTACACAGGATTGAATGAAACATTGGAGTGAATATTAATGGAAACCCAGGATTACCTTTGAAAGTGTACTATGGATCGTGTAATATGGATATACAGTGATGCAGAGTATAGTAATGATAGTTATATGGTAAATAATATGGAATATAAAAGCGGTAAAGTAAAATAACATTAGGAATTTTTATACTGGTTCGGAGCACCGTCCTACGTCCAGTCCCAGACTCCTTTTGGAATTTCACTAAAACAACAATCCTTACTTAACCCGAAGGAACATGTCTATACACCCCTGAGCAGCCGAACAGGGACCTGAGCAGCAGAATAAGATTTTGCCTCAATAGCCGAAGAGGACTTCACTCGCCTGAGCAGTAGAACAGGACTTCAACAAATACATAAAATAGTTTTGACTTTTTTGTGTTATGATAACATGGATTTTTCACTTCTAGTACACCCTTCCTATAATCTTCTCCTTGAGTATAAATATATATTTGAAGTATATGAAGAGTAGAAAGGTATAATATTGCTTTAATGCAAGAATAATTGAAAGTATGATAGCAAATAGATTCCAGAGAATTAGATCAGAGAGACAAGAAAATTTGATTGTGATTAAGTGATTTGGAATCAAGTTGGAGTTCGTATTTATAAAAGCTAGAAAGCAGAAACTATTGGTGAAGAGTTTCGATTGAAGTGTTGCATCCAATCTTTTCGTAGAGGTTCGTATCTCTTTACAAAAGGTCGTGTCTTTTCGAAAAGTGGCTGTCGTAGAAATTCAATCAACTGAGCCTCTGAGTTAGTCGACCAAATATTCAAAATAATTTTTAAATATAAATTCGTATATCCATGCACCTGTGCATGTTGTACAAATTTTCCAGTGTTAGTCGACTGAGCCTCTGGGTCACTCGATTGATCTGGTGAAATTTGTGCAATATGCACAGTTTACATAGGTATATTAATTTCTATAACTTTAAAACACTTTCATAATTTAATTATATGCTTATATATGTATAAAATATTAGGAAAATAGAATGATTAAATATATAAGCTAATATATACGTAACCGAGGAGAGATTTTAACAATATTGACCTAAGACTTAAAAACAAAATAATATAATTGATGCACTGGTTTTTAAAATCTTGTCTCCTTGTCTCTCTTTGTCGTAGCAGTCGTCAAATCTATATATCGTAGTGATAGCTTCGTGTTATGAATCAAAACCAAGTCTCAACATTCTCCCCCCTTTTGATTGATGACAACCTGTAGATAGATATAGATTTTGACTGTATATATATATATATATATAACATAAATACTTACTCCCTCTGAATTTTTGATGCTCTATATCTTGCATTCTTAATGTTAGCAATAATATTAACAATAATTTTTAAATTTCCCCCCGTTTTTGGTTGATGACAACTTGTAGATAAATATAGATTTCAACTGTATATATATAACATAAATACTTACTTCTCCTGAATTTTTGATGCTCTATATGCTGCATTCTTAATGTTAGCAATAATATTAGCAATAATATTTCTCCCTCTTTGTCATCGACAAAATGGAATAAGTAATATAAAGTCATAATGTCATAGATATTACGAGTGAAAAAAACAATCATTCATACATTAAACTTCCATAAACAATAGTGTTTGAAATAAATAAAATAGAGTGGCCAATTAGTACAAGCCATACGAAATGAAGACTAATGTTTTAATAAAAAGAAAAAACATCTTAAGCCAATGGTTGCTTACCCCTACCAATATGTGATGTCTGACCTCCACTATCACCTCCATCTCCATCATCGTCACTACTACTTGCTTGATTGTCGGAAGAAGAACACCAAGCGAAGACAGGTTGCTTACTCGGATCGCCTAAGGTAGCCACGGAAGTCCCGGAAGAACATGAGATGGCTTGCCATAATTTCGTAAAAAATCCTTTAACCTTATCAAGCTTCTTGTCAACTTTGATGATATTGGATTGAATAATTTTTTGATTACGTCATATTATATAAATCGACTCACGTGGTTGAAGGCCCGAATTCGAAATCAAAATTTCATCTTGTTGATAACGAGTTGATCTTTGACGAGATGGGCCTTGAGATGGTTTGCCATGTTGCTGTGGTTGGTCGTGAGATAATTTCCATTGAATCCATTCTTTGAAAGATATGATAGGTGGTGGTCGAGCAACCAGTAGCTTCATTAACGCCAAAGTGCGAGAATTTAAACATCCAACGGTAGAAATTGGCGAGTCCGATTTTAAAATCTCACAAGCCTTTAGATGTCCTATAATATATTCACTGTAGTAGATTACATTCAGTCTACCGTTATTGAAGCTTAAGAATTCGTCAAGAATTAAACGTAGCCAGTTGACTTTAATGTTTCTGAAAACAGCATATAAAGCTTTAAAGATATGTTCATAGACAAGTTCATAACTCCCGGTTCTTGGAGTTATGGTTTTCATTAGAGTACAATGTATAATTCTTGCTTTTGGTCGTAGAGACATGGATTTGAGTTGATGCATGTCGTCTTCTAAAAACAAATGACTTATATTATCACGAACAACCAAGTCACAATCAATATTAGCCAATTCCATACCATCATTTTCAGTTTGCAAAATATGAGCCATGTGACCTAAGGAGGAAAAGACAGGTTTTCCACACACTAGACTCCATACACAATCTTATTGATTTCGAACGGTTTGGTGACCCAAGTTTAGATTTGCGTAGAATAGTTTCACCATTATTTGATTGATTTTGTGCCTGTTATCATCAAAGTTGAATAACGATTCCAAATTGCTCCTACGAGCTAACTCTTGGATATGGTATGGAGAGAAATCAGAAAATTTAACAAACGAACCTTCGAAAATCCATGAATCTTGCATTCTTCTCCACCTCCTA
The DNA here is from genome assembly GCA_030765085.1 of Allium cepa. Taxonomy (NCBI): domain Eukaryota; kingdom Viridiplantae; phylum Streptophyta; class Magnoliopsida; order Asparagales; family Amaryllidaceae; genus Allium; species Allium cepa. The sequence goes on along the minus strand of CM060928.1, from coordinate 407,113,594 downwards.
ATTGCAGTGTCATCAAATAGCCATCTTTGTATTTGCTCGTTTGACGAAGGTTGAGATGATGAGGAAGCTTGTCCTTTTTGCTTAGGAGCCATTAATTTGAATTTTTGGAGAATAAAAATGGAGTTTTTGAAAAGTTAGGGTTTTGGAAAAATTTGAAATCTGAGATGGTAATGGTGAAAGAAGGTAAAGTAGAAGTTAAAAGGAGGAAAGTGGGCGGGTAAAGGTAATAAAGGCACTCAGATTTACGATTCAGTTGACTACCTCAGTGCGTCAGTTGACTGAAGCTGAAAATCGAAAATTTTCATCTTTCTGGTCCAGTCGACTGAGGCGCTGAGACAGTCGACTGGCCATACTTTTAAATTTTTTTGCTTCTGTGTCAGTCGACTGACCACCTGGTCCAGTCGACTGACCACCTGGTCCAGTCGACTGACCTGGATGATTTTTTATAGTGAATTTATTTTGAAGTAAAATGTTAATATATTATATATGAAAACGTTGTAATTTTTATTATTCAATATTATAATTAGTTTTCATATTGATGAATGAAACAGAAATAAATTGTTCAAAGAAAAAAATGTACATACTTAATAGAATTATTCGGAAATAGAGAAAAAGATAACGACAACTATGTTTATTTCCAGGGACTAGGTGTCTTGTAGCCCTTTAGTTGCTTGCGTCGAGTATTCGATTCTTCATTGCGATCTCATGAACTCGGTGAGGACGGTGGTCATGCTGGGGACGAAGTCGAAGGTCGTCCAATAGACGAAACAGCATGTTCGTCTATTGGATGTGAAGATGCCTCGTAGAACATCATAGCAATATGCTCGATGATTCCTAATCATCTAGAGTTAATCTTTTGTTCGTAGTACATTTCACGTTGTAGCATTAGTGATTCATGTTGATAATGGTGCAGATCATCTATCTTTTGCTTCGTGTTTGGAGATATGTCAATCGTCTTCTTTCGTTTCTTTTTATCCGGAGTATATCCGGTATGATAGGCAGACGAAGGTGAAGTTTTATGAACCGGAGTCCTTGGTGAATTGTTTGAGGCAAAAATTTCGATAGAATCCGTGGATGAAGAGGTTGACATCTTAAAAAAAATTAGTTGTTGAAAGGAAAACGAATGAAAGCTTTGTTTTTACTTCAGTTTGATTGTATATAAAAAAAATGAAGTATGCATATCTATTTATAGCATAAGTTTAAAGCAAAAATAGGTTGAATAGGTGGCTTTTACTGAATTTAGCCAAGAATTAGGGTAGTACGTTAGTTTTTATGTTTGTTTTATTTTGTAAATTAATGTTTATAAAAGTAGTAATGTATATTTATAAAGTTAAATGTTACACATATTTCTAATATATATATTGATGTCACCATATAATAAAACCGCCATATTAGACTGTAATAGGAAAAATCAATAGCTCGGGTGGTTAAGACACTTGAGCTATTCATAGCAGGTCATGGGTTCGAGTCTCAACATGGTCAGAATATCGAATTTTTGTAAAATATTTTGTTTTTGAGTGTTTAGTCAAAAATTTTATATTTTATTTATATATTTTTGATTGACATTATACCAAGTTCACGACGTAATTTTATAAAAGTATTTTCTAACAATGGCTTAGTAAAAGTATCAGCTAATTGATTTTCTAATGGTACATAGTCTAGATTTATCACTTCTTTTTCTATATTATCACGTAAAAAATGATGTCTAATATCTATATGTTTAGTTCTTGAGTGATTTACTGGATTTTTGGACAGATTTATTGCATTACAATTATCACAGTAAATTGTTGATTTTGATAGATTGATTCCGAAATCTTTAAGTGTCTGTTGCATATAAATTACTTGTGTGACAGAAATATATTCTACTTCACTAGTTGATAGTGAGACACAGATTTGTTTCTTGCCAAATTATGATATTAAAGATTTACCAATGAAGTGACACGTACCGCTTGTACCTTTTCTATCTGTTCGTGATCCTCCGAAATCAGCATATCTGTATGATACAAATTCGAACGAGCACTCTTTCGGATAGAAAAGTCCGAAATTTGTAGTTTTACTAAGATAACGCAGTATACGTTTTGCGGCACGTAAATGTGATTCTTTCGGGTCAGCTTGAAATCATGCACATAGGCACACACTCATCGTAATATCTGGTCTACTTGCTATTAGATAAAGTAGTGATCCTATCATACTACGATATAATTTTTGATCTATACTTTTTCCATTTCCATCTTTATCAAGATGTGTTGTGTTCATAGGTATTGGTTTGGCAGAAGTGTTTTCCATTCCAAAACGTTTGATAAGATTATTATAGTATTTTTCTTGATTAATAAATATTCCATTTGAAACTTTTTTTATTTGAAGTCCCAGAAAATATGATAATTCTCCCATATGGGACATTTCAAATTCTTTAGTCATTATTTAAGAAAATTCATTACATAATTCATTATTAGTTGATTGAATATAATGTCATCGACGTATATTTGAACTATCAATATATCATTTTTAGAATGTTTTATAAATAAGGTTGATCTACTTATCCTATTTCGAATCCTGAGTCAATTAGATACCTTTTAAGGCGTTAATACCAAGCATATGGTGCTTGCTTTAAACCATATAAAGCTTTCTTAAGTTTATATACACGATCTTGGTATTTTTAATGAATAAATAAAGGAGGTTGTTCAACATAAACGTTTTCTTTGATAAATCCATTTAAAAAGGCACTTTTAACATCCATTTGATAGAGTTTAAAATTATTAAAACATGCATAGGTTAATAAGATTTGTATTGCTTCTAGTCTAGCGATTGAAGCAAACGTTTTTTCGTAGTCTATTCCTTCTTCCTGGTTATATCCTTGTACTACTAGTCTTGCTTTTTTTCTAGTTATATTTTCTAATTTGTCTGCTTTATTTTTATAAGCCCATTTAGTTCCTATAACAGTCTGATCGGTCGGTCTAGGTACTAGTTCCCAAACATCGTTTCGTTCAAACTGATTTAGTTCTTCTGGCATAGCAATAATCCAATTTTCATCGGATGATGCTTCCTTAGTATTTTTAGGCTCTATAGTAGAGAGAAAAGCTACATTACCCATTAAATTTAGTTGATTTCTAGTTCGAATATTTGAATTTATTTCTCCAAATTATATTTTCTGTAGGATGAATTCGTAAGACTCTTCGAGGAGATCTTATTGTATTAGTAGTATTTGTATTTTCTAAATTAATAATGTTTCCATTTTCTCTAGAATTATAAACAATATCGTCATCATCTCTTGAATTGTTTATTATTATATTTGTTTTATTATTATTAATTAAATCATTGTCATTAATTGTATTAGAAATAAGTTTAGAGTTCTCATCAAAAGATACATGGAGTGACTCTTCGATAGTATTAATTCGTTTATTAAAAATTCGATAAGCTTTGCTTCAATTTGAATATCCAAGAAATATACCTTTGTCATATTTGGAATCAAATTTGCCAAGCTGATCTTTGGTATTTAATATAAAATATCTTGATCAAAATATTTTTAAATAAGATATGTTTTGTTTTCCATCGTTAAAAAGTTCGGTAAGGAGTATTCTTGACGTTTCAAAACATAACAGGCAGTTGCAACAGCTTTAGACCAAAAATGCTTTGGTAACGTGCTTTCATTTAGTAGCGTTCTTACACATTCTTGTAGAGTTCGATTCTTTCATTCTACAACTTCATTTTGTTATGGAGTTCTAGGAAATGAAAAGTTATGAAATATTTCTTTCTTTTTACAATAGTTATCAAACTATATATTTTCAAATTCACCTCCGTGACCACTTCTAATATTTTTAATTCTAATACCCTTTAAATTTTGAATTTGTTTAACAAATGTTTTGAAATTTTCAAAGGTATCACTTTTATTTTTCAAAAAGAAAGTCCATGTATATCTAGAAAAATCATCAACTATTACAAATACGTATTTATTACGATTTATGGATTGGATTTGGGTAGGTCCAAATAAATCCATATGAAGTAACTCAAGCGGTTGTAATGTCGAAATAACTTTCTTAGATTTAAAAGAGGATTTAGTTAATTTACCTAATTGACATGAGTCACATATATTATTAACTTTATAATTCATCTTTGGTAATCCTTTTAAAAGATTATTTTTAGAAATTTATTTATATTTTTTAAATTGATATGACAGAATCATTTGTGCCATATCCAGGGATCATTTTCTTTAGCTATTAAACACATATCTAAGTTATGATTAACTTTCGTATTCAAAACGTTAATTGTGTTATCTCTATTTCCTTCGAAAATAATTTTTGATTCTGATCAAGAATACTACATTTATTTTCAGAAAATGATATCTTGAAACCTTTGTCACATAATTGACTTATAATTAATAGATTATGTTTTAGATTCTTAACTAATAAAACATTTGTAATAAGAGGTAAATTAGATGTACCGTAATTGCTAACATCGCCTTTGCCGATGATATATCCCATGGAATTATCTCCAAAAGTGACAGAACCTCCATTTGAGTATGTAATATTTATACGCATATCTTTGTCTCTTGTCATGTGTTTTGAGCAACCACTGTCATGCATCCATTTTCCTATTTTCTTGAGTGGGACCTACAAAAAATATGAGATAATGTTGGTACCCACCTTGTTAATAGGGTCCCAAGAGTTAGGTCGTAGGAACCCAAACCCAAGTGGGTTTAGTATCCCTTATATAAATATAATTTTTATTATTATGAACATATTCCATAAATGAACTAATATACCTTTTCCTTATTAGCTTGTTATTAGTTTTAGGTACCTAGATATTTATAGTTTTAGAAACTAGTCTTTTTGAAGGTGTGGGTGTTTTATCACACTTAACTTTGGTTAAATTACTAGATTTTGAATTCTTGATTTTCTCTTTATATCTTAAACCATCTTTATTATTAACAGATTGTGAATTCTCAATAATTCTAGATAAATTTTATCTTTCTTTATTAAAATTTGAAAGGTTTTTAGTGATTCCTTCTAGTTTGGTTTTTAGACCTGAATTTTCTAGTTCTACTATTTTAATATTAGTTTTTAAAACATGATTTTCAGAAACAAGACCATCATTCTTTTCTTTTTGATTTTTGATTTCTTGACTCAATAATATAAGTTGAGAATTAATATTTGAAAGAGATTCTTGAGTTTTCTCAAGTTCTTCTTCCAATATTTTCTTCTCGTCATTAAGCATATCTCTTTTGAATTCTGCCATGTTCTGATTTTCTACAGCCTCTTTATATTTTCTTTTGAGACTTTTTAAAGTATCTAATAATTCAGAGTTTATATCTATCATATCATCAAAAGTTAAATCACTAACCTCATTAGCTTTGGCCACAAAGCATACGTTTGCTTATTCATTATCGCTGTCGCTTTCACTTCCAGAAGAAGAAGAGGAGGAATCTTAATCATCCCATGTAACTGAAAAGTCTTTTCTTTTGAATTTGTCCTTCCTTTTATTTCGATATTTTTTCTGTTGATCTGGACAGTTCTTCTGCATATGCCCCTTTTTATGACAGTTAAAGCACTCCATAACTGATAAACACGATGGTTTATTACTGTTTGAGCTTCTCTTGCCATTATTTCTATTTCCTTTTCTATATTTCAAGAATTTCTTAAAGTTCTTGGCAATAAAGGCTAGGTCATCTTTGCCTGAATTTGATTCTTCTTATTCTGCATGGAATGCTATATTCTTTTTATCTTGAGCTTGAACTCTTTTAGCCTGCAAATTCACTTCATATGACATTAGATTTCCTATTAACTCTTCCGGGTTATTTTGGAAATATCGTTCGCTTCTTCAATAGCGAGAACTTTTCTTTTCCATTCTTCTGTTAAAGAGTTAAGGATTTTGGATACAATATCAAAATCTGAATATTTTCTCCTAATCCTACTAATGAATGGTAGATATCATGAAATCTTGAATACATATCATTTATAGATTCATTTTCTTTCGTCCTAAATTTTTGAAACTGACTTTAAAGCATGGATATTTTGCTTTGTTTGACCTTGTTAGTTCCTTCGTTTGTAATTTTGAGTGTATGCCATATTACATATGCAGTATTGCACATGTTAACATGGTTAAACTCATTTTTATCTAAAGCACAAAACAACATATTCATGGCTTTTGCATTAGCTGTGGCATCTAGTTTCTGTGTATTTGACCAAGTAGAATATTCTTCGATAGGAGTAGTATATTCTGTTTGAGTTATATTCCATGAATCAAAACCATTTACTTGCATATATATTCTCATTCATGTGGCCCAATAGTTATAATTCATGCCATTAAATAGAAGTGGACATGCAGTGGATTGTTCTTCATTGAAGCTAGTGTTAATGCTAGTGCTAGTGGTAGTGTCCATATTATAGATTGTCAGATAACTGTGTTACGGTTATATGATGACCTTGCTCTGATACCAAATGAAAGTGTACTATGGATCATGTAATAAGGATATACAATGATATAGAGTATAGTGATGATAGTTATACGTAAATTATGTGGAATATAAAAGCAGTAAAGTAAAATGACACTAGGAATCTTTATACTGGTACGGAGCACCATACTACGTCCAGTCCCAGACTCCTTCTACAATTTCACTAAAACAACAACCCTCACTTAACCCAGAGGAACTGGTCTATACACCCCTGAGCAGCCAAACAGGGACCTGAGCAGCAGAACAGGATTTCGCCTCAACAACCGAAGAGGACTTCACTCGCCAGAGTAGTAGAAAAGGACTTGAACAAATACAAAAAATAGTTTTGACTTTTGTGTGTTCGGATAACATGGATTTGTCACTTGTAGTACACCTTTCCTATAGTCGTCTCCTCGAGTATAAATATATATGTTTGAAGTATATGAAGAATAGAAAGGTATAGTATTGCTTTAATGCAGAATAATTGAAAGTATGATAGCAAATAGATTCCAGAGAATTAGATCTGAGAGATAAGAAAATTTGATTGTGATTAAATGATTTGGAATCAAGTTGGTGTTAGTATTTATAAAGTTTAGAAAGCAGCAACTGTTGATGAAGAGTTTCGATTGAAGTATTGCATCTAATCTTTTCATAGAGGTTCGTATCTCTTCACAAAAATTCGTGTCTTTTCGAAAAGTGGCTGTTGTAGAAATTCAATCAACTAAGCCTCTGGGTTAGTCGACTGAATATTCAAAATAATTTTTAAATATAAATTCATATATCCACGCACCTGTGCATGTTGCACAAATTTTCCAGTATCAGTCGACTGAGCCTCTGGGTTAGTCGACTGACCTGGTGAAATTTGTGCAATATGCACAGTTAACATAGGCATATTAACTTCTATGCTTTAAAACACTTTCATAATTTAATTATATGCTTGTATATGTATAAATTATTTGGGAAATAGAATGATTAAATATATAAGCTAATATATACGTAACCAAGGAGAGATTTTAACAATATTGACCTAAGACTAAAAACAAAATAATGTAATTGATGCACCATTTTTTAAAGTCTTTTCTCCTTGTCTCTTTTTGTCGCAGCAGCCATCAAATCTGCATATCGTAGTGTTATCTTCATGTCATGAATCGAAACTAAGTCTCAACAGCCTTTCCTACCGAAGGCCGGTAAGGAGAGAATCCTCAGAACGTGAGAGGACATCAAGAAGGCACTGTCTCTTTCATGATCTGGACGAGCATGATACCAACAACTATAGGCATCTAAAAGATATATTCGAGGAGCATGTAAGGAGTGGTCAGTTGCGGCAATATGTTGGAACTCAGAATGCGGCGGTGGAACAGTAGCAGCCACCGTCTACTTCAAACGACGATGGCCAGAAGCCCAGGAATGATGGTTGATTGATTATCGACTGACAGGGATGATATGGAATAAGTAGCAAACTCTGGGCAAACGGTCAAGTTAGTTACTCATGTATGGGGATGGAGATAGACCCTAGGCATGCTCTGAGATGATGATAAACTGCGTTGCTCTATTTTGTGAAATCTCCTTTTTCTTTTTTGGTTTGGACATTTTCTTTTTTCTAGTTTGGTTTGAACTCCTGGTTCTGTTTTCTTTCTGGTTTGGACTTTGGTTTGGATGCATGTTTTTTGGTTTGGATATTGGTTTGGATTTCTGGTATGATTTTTGATTTTTTTATTTAATCTGGATTTCGATTGGATTTTTTTCTGGCTTTTGGTAAATGGTCGTCAGGTATGGATTACGCCTAGCAAGGGGTAATTCGCTTCGTCCGATCGTGGTGAATGGACTTACTCAGCTCGTCGGGTATGGACTATGCTCGGCAAGAGTCCGGAGAGACCAGGATTCGTCCTATGACTTAGGCCCCATATTATCTATGGATTAATATTTCAGGTCGTCGAGTATGGACTATGCTCAGCAAGGGTCCGAAGCAACCATGATTCATCTTAGGACTTAAGCCATAACATTACATAGCATTCAGGGACACTGTACCAGGATCACCATCAGTCTAGGACTTAGGTCGGGACATTGCTTCATGCACATCGTCAAGTGTGGATTGCGCTTGGCAAGAACCTAGAGAGGTTATGGATTCGGATATTGACTATAAACAGCTAAGGATTTGGATATGGACCCGGAGTGGTCCTAGATTTGGCTAAGGGCCCGAAGCAGTCTCGGATTTGGATATCGACCCGGAGAGGTCATGGATTTGGTTATTGGATATTGATGGATCACAACTTGATTGACAGGTTCAGATGGCTATGGCATTGGCTAAGTATTTGGTTACTGGATTAGGAATTGGACATCGGCTCGGAGTGGTCCCGGATTTGGATAAGGATATGGCTATGGCACTTGGGTAGGCTGGCTTGGTAATGGATTGGATTATGGATTATATGGTATAGCTATGGATGGAATATGGACTTCGGATGTTGGAATCAGAGCTATTCAAAACACGCCTTCTTACCATAAGGCATTTTTGGGGGGAAAATGCTACCCCACCTTTTGGTCAAGGATGGGATATCAACAAATTGACTGGAAATGATGAATATCAGGATTGGAGATCGATTGAAAACAAGGATATGATTGATACCGTCAAAATTGGACCAAGGTCCAATCAAGGTGGGATCCATTACGAATGATGAACAAGACTTGGAGAAGCTACGTTTCAAATTTTGGGTCAAACGGGATCCGTATGCTCGAGTTATGGATGGATCAAGGTTCATGGGAAACTGGTTCATATCGACAGATTCATATCGACAGATTCATATCGATCAAGGATGGGCCGGGAAACATACTTTGAATCAATGGCTTTAGTATCGATACAATGCACATTGATTTGGTTGGACACGACACAAGTTTGGCAACATACTTCACATCGGTCAAGCTGGGATCGACACGAAGAACGGAACAATGGTCATAGGGAGTCTGGATGAGCATCTCGTATCGATCAAGTATTGGTCTACATGAAAGACATACACGGAGAATGGATATGAAGACATAGTCCGTGTTGATCTTGTTCGTATCTATCCATAACAAAGCTTGGAACGATATGAACTAGATGAACACAAAGGAGGTTTGGTCGATGGATATAAACAGCATATGCTGATGGATACAAAGCATTAACGGATACGAAGGCTCTGTACTTCGTATCAGTGGATACTAAGGAAACGGTCGAGGTGGAGCAAAGGATACGCATCAGAGCGCGTGGAGTTCAGATCGATGCGAAGGCTACAGCTAGATATGGGGGCCGATGGATAATTGGATGATGGATACGATGGTGATCGAGATGATTGATATGAACTAGTATCGATACGTACACTTCAGCCACTTGCAAAACACCAACTTAGATCGATCATAACTCTCATTCTATAAGTCCAAATGCTATGAAATTTTCGCAAGAGCTTCCTTATGCACTCAAGAACATCAATGATCGATCTCAGCTCGATTGGACTACTTTTGGATCGATACGATTTATACATGGATCGATCCAAAGTTACCTTGGATCGATCTAGCGGGCCCACCAGTGTACGAGAAGAGGTATTCTAGGTTTTGAGGTGGATATTTTCGGATCTACACCTATAAATAGCAGTCCTGTGGCAACTAAAAAAAGGGATCTTCTTCTTATGTCTTAGGCTGAATTCTGCCGTTTTGTTTTACAGATTTCAACGGCTTGTAACTATAACTATAGTATAAAAGGAATAAAAGGATTGATTCTAAGTGGACGTAGGCCGAAGATAGCGGAACCACTATAAACCTTGTGTTCTTTCTTACTTTATTTCATTTTAATTTTGCTATTTCTTCATTTTTATTCCCTACATTATCTAGATCTGAGATCCATGTTAAGATATTGATGATTTGTGCATAAACACTGGTGCTTTCACTAAATCTGGGGTTTGTGACCAATTTTGGCGCAAACATAACCTTAAGCCTCATACCCCGAAAATGGATAAAACAGGGAAGATGCTTGTGTTTATATGTAGCGTGGTCTTACGAGATCTTTTATTTTCAATGATTTTTGTAACATTATGTAACAACCCGGAATTTGAGGCAATATCAATTTAATAATCTGCAATAATAATTTAATTGATTTGATAATTTCCCTTTATAATTTTAATTTAAATTGGTAAAATTTATCTTTTAAAGAAAAACAAATATTTAATCTGGTAAGTGTGATCAATATCTCTTGACAATTTAAAATTGGTTAGAATTGTTTCCAAAAGCTAATAAAATTTTATTCTGTTTATAATATATACATTTGATATGTATTGGGAATAGAAGTTCTTTTGTTTTAAAATAAAGATGAATTTTCAAATTTGTAATATATATGTATGTATATGTTATAATTTGATATTGTTTTGAAATTTAAATTAAATCTATTGATAATCTATATATGTATGAAATTTTAATTTTTAGCTTTGTTTTAATCTATATTTTCAAAAGTTAATTTAGATTTATCAAATTATTTTCAATTATAAGAAAATTGTTTGTTTTTAAAAATATAAGACAATTGTTTGTTTTTAAAATATGATAGTTAAAAGGAATTTGAACAAGCTTTGTTTTAAAATGTTTAATTTAAAAATGGTTATAAGTGTATAAAAAAAAATTAAGGACATGTTAACATATCTTAATAACAAATTTTCAATTTATATTGAAAATAAATTAGTTGTAGCAAATTTTCTTTTAAAGGCATACATAAGTATTTATTAATTTAGTAGCTTTAATAAGTAAGTTATATTACATTTTAAATTTAATAAAATTTATTTAAATACTTATGTACATATATAATCATATTATCACATTTTAATAACACATGTAAAGCCATTAAACTAATTAAAATGACAAGTGTAAGTATTAGTGACAAGTGTTTAACAAGTGTCTTCCTTTAAATTTTGTTTTTCTTTAAAAAATTTATTATCATAACATAATTCATTTAAAACATAAGGGAATTTGCTTCTCTTCTAATTTCCAATCTTTCATTTTCTTGTCAAATTATTTTTCTTTCTTCATGAATTAAAAATCAAAACAGAAATCTTTTTCAAAATCTGACATTGAAACCAAAAAAACAAAAATAAATTTGGAATTAAAAGACTGCAATTCAACAAACCTACAACTTCAAGAAGTTTCAACCTTTAAACAACTGAAGTTCCAACCTTTAGAACACCAATGTGAAGCATGCAAGGATCCAAACTTCATCAGCATGCAAAATCAGAAACATTTTGCAAATTTATATTCAAGCCTGGAAAATTCAAAACCTGCTCCCTGCCTTGTTCTCTAGAAAATATAAGGTGAGTAAATTGGTTTTAAAAGCAGTCAAGTTGAATACTGATCTTGTTGCATGTGAATTGATTTAGTTTTTATAATTAATTTTATAGTTATATCTATATACAACTTGGACTGTATATGTGATGTTGTGCTCTGTTTGATTTAGAAGAAAACTGTGTCTTTTATTTCAAGAAATCCAAAAAATTTCCCAATTTGATCCTTATTAGTTTTGAATGCATGAACAAAATCTGTTTGTAAATGGAAAATAAAGATTTTAAAGATAGTTCCATAATTTTTAGAACAGCAGATAAGTATAAACAAAAGTATTACAGTAAAACTAAGTTTTTGTAAAAAAAAATTACTGTCTTAAATTCAAAAATGAGTTTCATGCATTTAATCGTGATGGTAAATCACGAATTTAGATATATAAATTGTAAATTTTAATTGGGTATTTATCGTGAATTTTGGGTTTGAACTTTTCTAGGTTTCTGGGTGATTGCCGTCGAACTACTCGATGATTCGAGTTGAAATTTGGATCGAAGGTAGCATTTGAGGTGTAGAATTAGGGAAAAATATTGAATAATTTTTTTTCTATGTATGATTTGCTAGAATTTGAGGAAGTTAGGGTTTATTTTGGTTTATGGGTTCGGTTGATTCTCATGGCTTTTGCGTCATGGAAGGAGGACCAGGGGTGGTCGCGAGGGTAGAACATGGGGCCTGGGGTTGTGTCGAGTTGATGTGGATGACGGCGAGTTCAACGGCGTCGAGTTGAAAGTTGGCGATGGAATTTTCGGTTCGAAGCTGCTGCAGGTTTTCGAGCAAATAGGTCGAATTTTGATTCGATCTTTATTTCTCAAATCTGGATTTAGGGTTGTGTTCGTGAGTGGTTGGGTGATGGTCGACGATAGACGTGACCAACTACGGTGGCCGGAATTGTTGGTGTACGTGCACGAGGATGGAAGTGTGCACTGGGTTGTGATCTTGGAAGACGAGTTTTTTTTTGCTCGGGTGTGTTCTCGCGTGGTGTACGGGATGGACTCGAAGACGGAGAGAGGCTGGTTGTCTCGGGGGAAATCTCGTGTTGTCGCTGTGTTGGTCTCGAGTCTTATGGCTGATGTGTTTAGTTTATGCTGTGTAATGTTAAGTGCTAAGTAACTTGTGTTGAGTTAATGAAGGTAATCATTGTATTATAAACAAGTTATAAAAGAAACCAAAATACAAGGTTATACATGTTGTTTTGAAATATAATGTTAACCAAACCTTTAAAAATGAATGTTAAACAAACTTTAAAAGGGTAAATTTAAGTTATTTTAAAATTTAAATTTATCTAAAATGATTTCTTTTTGAAAGTGATTTACTTACATTTTGGAGTTCAATTTAAAAGAATATTTTGAATTTAGATATTAAATCAAAGTCTAAGTTTAAATTTTAAGTAATGATTTAAAACTAAAATTTCAAATTTATTTGAAATAAATAAGATCAATTTAGATGTTTTAAAGTATTCTTAATTTTGAAATTTGTTTCTAAATTTCTTATTTTCAAATAAAGTTATGGTTATGATTTTGAAAACAAAATTTAAATAAATTTGTTTAAAATTTGATTTAATTTCAAAAAAATTGAATTATAAAGATGAATAGGGTTAATTTATCTTTGTTATTAACTTTAGAATACTTGATTTGAATATGATTTGTAATTAAGAATTAATTAAGATAAATGCTTTTTCTTAATTAATTAAAGATTTTAAAATATAAGATGTTAATTAATTGTTTAATTAATTTTAAATAATTAGTTAATTGTTTATTTAATTTTTAAATAATCACTTAATTATGGATCAATTAAGTGTAATTACTTAATGAAGTAATTAATGGTATATTTTTGAATGTAATTAAGAATGATAATTACTTATGGAAGTAATTAATAGAGTTTTCTCATGAGAGTAATTAATGGAAATAATTAATGGATAATCACTAAATGTTATCAATGAAGGAAATTGATTAACTTATTTGTTTGAAGTTAATTAATTATGAAGTAATTAATTAATTTAAGAATTAAGGATTGAAATAATTATTTGTAAAGTAATTAATTAAGAAGTAATCAAGATTTATTAATAAAGTAATTAGAAGATAATTACTTATGTAAGTAATTAAGAGTTAATTACTTAATTATTTTAGATAATTAATGAATGTGATTAATTAATAAATGAATGTAATTAATTTAAGATTAATTACTAAGGGTAATTAATTAAAATGTAATTAATTAATAAGGTGATAATTAAGGATTATTTGTTAATTTAAATTGATTAATAATTACTTAATAAAGTAATTAACCCTTGATTAATTAGATTAATTAATCAAGGGTTAATATAATTAATTAAGAATTTAATTAATTAAGATAAGTAATTACAAATTGTTTTACTGATTATGATTAAGGGGTTGATTAATTAAAAGTTAATTAGTTAATTTAAAGTAATTATTAATTAATAAGGACTACTAATTAATGCAATTAATGATATTAATCAAGGTTGATTAATATAAGTGATTTAATTGAAGTGTGATTAATTAATGATAATTTATTAAGGTTTAATGTAATTAATTATAATTGATTAATTAATAAAGTAAATCTAGAATCATTAATTATTGTAATTAAGGATAGTAATTAAAGGTTAATTTCTGAATATGGATAAGGATAATTACTTGAATGTAATTAAAGTATAATTAATCAAGGAAGATTAATTAAGGAAGATCAATAGAGATGATTAATTTATTTATTTGGAATAATAATTAATGGAGAAAGATTATGGTAATCCAATTGATTAAGGGATAATCAATTCTATTTTGGATGATTGATTTGTATTCGTTAATTGATTAATATTGAGGATCAATATTTGATGATTGATATTGAGTGTTTGGTTGATACGGGTTGATACTGGATATCTCGGTTATGTGATATGCTGTTGTGAGATGAATGTTGATAGGAATTATCTGTTGTGATAATGTGATTCATCTATCTTTTATATGTCATCCTAAATATAAGTTAAATGTTTAAAAACTCTTAAGTACAACTTGGACATTAAAATGGCGTTGGTTTCGATGAGACCGGGACCGGGTTTCCATATTTGGGATCCGAAAACCACATCGATTCCAATTAAACGTTAGGTCATGAATCCAAGTGGAGCAAGTGAAGACTCGAGGCGTAAGGGCTATACGTCAGTATAACTCTGTGGGTGATTCCGCAATGAGTTGACGGAATAGTACTTATAGATTCGAGATGGTGATTTAGAGTGCAAGGACTATGGTCGTTGACTCTGAGGGTGATTCCAAAATGAGTGCAACGAGATAGTGCCTTCGGTTTGTTCGAACCTGGAACGAACTTGTATGGATTGAATGCTTTCAGAACATCGTCAGGTGGATGATGAGCATTTTAAGATAGATGTGTTCTATAAAGGTAATTGCAGCCTCAAGCCTCATCAACCGGGAATGGCTAAAACAGGGGAGGTGCAGCAAGGCTTCGTGGGTAGCTCCCACTGGAGAGCAAGATTTACCCCTGTCTAAAAGTCCCTTTTTATTCAGCTGTGTGGGGCGGTTGAATTCCGGACAACCGCCGGGGTTGTCTTGTTCGGGACTGTTCAGTAAGGAATGGTCCCGGCCTTGTGTTGCAGGGGAGCGGGCGTACTCCTCGGTACGGTGATCTAGGCCACGTACTGTGACGGGCGGTACCCCAGTAGCCCTGCCATTGATGGAAACCCATTCTTCCTACGAGACCCTACGATTTTGATTATATTACCCACTTTTGTGGCTAGTAGCTCGAATTTAATAGATGTAACAATTTCGGCTATTTCTTATTTATTTGAAAACCCTAGACACTAATATAATATCACTGTATTTCCTATCAAATGTTTTGGTTAGCGTAAGGTAAAAACTTTTCCATGTTTATGTGTGGGAAGTCTTACGTGATACCTTTTCTTTTCAAAGGTTTTTCTAAAGTTAAGCAATTTTAACCCGTTTACTCACACCAGACCCCTGTCTGACCCGAGTGTTTATTTTTCTGTTTTATTAAACTCTTGGGTACTCATATTATGTATGAGTAGTCAAGTGATTCGGGTTAGCTTGACGAATTCTGGAGGAGTAATGGAGCAGGAGGCTTCCACATGTAGAAATATTATGGTTCCGCTGTGTTTGTTTGGTATCTCTATCTGTTGTACTTGAGTTGTATGGTTAGACAGATGTTTATAACTGTCTAATATGTGTTGAATAAGTTGTGTACTCTGATATAATAAGATACTATGTAATATTTTATGTGATATACAATATTTTATTCACCCCGCTGTGAGTTCTCTGATATTGATTTCTTTCTTCTTTCTCTTTCTTTCTTCTTCTATCCCTTTCTTTCTTCAAGATGATGCGATTTCCTGGAGTTAGGAAGTCGGGTCGTTAAAGTTGGTATCAGAGCATTAGGTTGAGTGAATACCTAGGCTCTGGAGTGGTATCTTTATTGAGAGAGCGTACTTGAAATTTTTATATATAACTATATATACACACACACACACACACACACACACACACCTGATCTATTGGGTTATCTGTTCGGATTTTCCAGCATAAGTTTTAGAGGTAGATGGAGTAGTGGTATGTGTATGTAACACGATTACCACTGATGGAAGAGGTCCATATGTTGAGGTTGGATATTTTTGTCGAGACTGTAGATCTAGTACAATCTCGAGTGAGTTTTGTAGTTTGGAATAAGAATTTCTCTTATATCCGAAGGAAAACTTTTTAAAGATTTGGAGTTTATCTTTGAAGTGTAAGTTTGGATTTCGCTCGGGTGAGCGAATTTTTTCTTGAGTATTGGATCTGTCGGAAGTGCAGAAGTAAGTAATGATATCTTGGTAACTGCGTGATGAGATGCAGTATCCATGGATATTTTCAGAAGGTGTTTTCTCTTGAAGTAGTTTTAGAGGTGGTTGAGGAGCAGTCTTTACCTGCCTCAGGGAAGACTCGTCTGTGTAGAAGTTATCTGGATCTTCGGTATGGAGGTTGGCTGTTCTGGAATATGAGACTAAGGTCTATGAGTTGCTTCGCTTCGGCATGGTCTCATTTGTCATCCTTTAAGGAGAGCGAGATGTTGATGCTTGGTTTGGAGCCGAGTTCTTTTGGGTTGTCTGCCATCTCGGAGGTCCATTGTGTGGTCTGTTGATGGTTTTGGTTTTGGAGAAGCCTTTGGATTAGAAGTCTTTAGTTAGCTGTGGTAGCAGTTTCAGCTCGAAGTGTTCGTTGTGCTGACGAGAAGGTCTTTTAGCTTCGCAGTATCATCGAAGTAGAGTTTGGAAGCAGCAGTGTGGCTTGTTTCTCCAATAATTAAGGAATCTTAGTGGTTCTTCTATCAGTAGTCCGGGTAGTTGGTGGAAGTTACCTTGAAGAATTAACCTTGTTTGGAAAAGCTTAGAGCTGTTCTAATTGGTAAAGAGAGGACAGTTTCTTTGGAATTCAAATTAGGTTGGATCGCAAAAGTGACTTGCGATTGGTTTGCAATTTTCTTGAGCATTCTTTTGTTTAAGACTGAGGATTGTCATGAGGAAGTAGGAGCTGCTGGAGTAATCAAAAGGTCGTCTGCATCTGGAGTTGAGTTCCATATTGTTTTGGTTCCAGAAGCGATATTGGTGGTTAACCTGGTAGTAGAATGGTTCCTGGAGAGGAAGAGTTGACGTAGCAACTCAGATATTTTTGGAGTTTGGATTGGTCAAATCAAGTTTTTGAATTGGATTCTGTAGTAAGGTTTGTGTGACCAAGTCAGATGAGTCACTCAGATTTTTATGGATTTGATGAACAAAGTTTCCGAATATAGTGGATAAGTTTGTACTCATGTTCATCAACAGTATTCTCATTTATTTCAGAACAGAGTTGCGCAGCGGAAGCGAAGTAGCAGCTGTGCAAGGAAGGAAGCAAGTTCAATTTACTATTGTTTGGAAAGTAGAGCTTATGTTCTGGATTTCGACAGATTTAGGAAGATTTTTCTGTTGGATAGAATCCAGAAACTAGTTTGCTTTGGTCTAGTTGTTTTTGGAAGCATCTGCATAGGTTGAGCTGATCGGGAAGAAGATTGGCAGCCTAGGATTGTTTGCTGAGTTATACAGATATGAGATAAGGAGTTGGAATTCGAAGTTGGTGACTTCATTGTTGTTAAGATTTCTCTGGTTAAGAGAAACAGATATTGGATAAGATTAGATGGGTAGTTCTGAGGTATTTGGGATTTTCTTATCTGTGTTTTGATAGGATAAAATTGAATTGCCAGTTTGGGTAGCTGGAATTCATTGAATTTCACGTACCTTTAAGGGAGTATGTGTATGATTCTTTGTTGCTTGTTGAATCTGTAGTTCAGTTGGAGTTGGATGTTGAGCTGGATTTGAGAGTAATCTGATGTTCTATTCAGATTGATGAATCTAGACAGGGGAGAAGCTCTGGATTTTGGTAGTGTAGTTAGTTTGTTGGATTTTGAAGAGCGAGTCTCCCGGTGATTTACACTTGGGAAACTCAAGATAGTATTAGAAGTTTTATTCTGATTTGTGTCAGGATAATTAGTTAACTTTGTTTGTGTGATTGATTGCTTTGGTTGTTAGTAACTGATTGATAAGTATGCTTTGCTGATTGAATTAAAATCTTTGCCGGGTTATTAAATTACCTCTGCTTTTAAATTTCGGGGACGAAATTC
The DNA here is from genome assembly GCA_030765085.1 of Allium cepa. NCBI lineage: Eukaryota > Viridiplantae > Streptophyta > Magnoliopsida > Asparagales > Amaryllidaceae > Allium > Allium cepa. Next base: position 407,095,167 of record CM060928.1, on the reverse strand, counting down.
TTTTGAAGGGGGAGGATTGTAACAACCTGGAATTTGAGGCAATATCAATTTAATAATCTGCGATAATAATTTAATTGATTTGATAATTTCCCTTTATAATTTTAATTTAAATTGGTAAAATTTATCTTTTAAAGAAAAACAAATATTTAATCTGGTAAGTTGATCAATATCTCTTGACAATTTAAAATTGGTTAGAATTGTTTCCAAAAGCTAATAAAATTTATTTTGTTTATAGTATATACATTTGATATATATTGGGAATAGAAGATCTTTTGTTTTAAATTAAAGATGAATTTTCAAATTTGTAATATATATGTATGTATATGTTATAATTTGATATTGTTTTGAAATTTAATTTAAATCTATTGATAATCTATGTATGTATGAAAATTTAATTTTTAGCCTTTTTCAATATATATTTTCAAAAGTTAATTGAGATTTATCAAATTATTTTCAATTATAAGAAAATTGTTGGTTTTTAAAAATATAAGACAATTGTTTGTTTTTAAAATATGATAGGTAAAAGGAATTTGAACAAGCTTTGTTTTAAAATGTTTAATTTAAAAATGGTTATAAGTGTATAAAAAAAAATTTAAGGACATGTTAACATATCTTAATAACAAATTTTCAATTTATATTGAAAATAAATTAGTTGTAGCAAATTTTCTTTTAAAGGCATACGTAAGTATTTATTAATTTAGTAGCTTTAATAAGTAAGTTATATTACATTTTAAATTTAATAAAATTTATTTAAATACTTATGTACATATATAATCATATTATCACATTTTAATAACACATGTAAAGCCATTAAACTAATTAAAATGACAAGTGTAAGTATTAGTGACAAGTGTTTAACAAGTGTCTTCCTTTAAATTTTATTTTTCTTTAAATTTTTTATTATCATAACATAATTCATTTAAAACATAAGGGAATTTGTTTCCCTTCTAATTTCCAATCTTTCATTTTCTTGTCAAATTATTTTTCTTTCTTCATGAATTAAAAATCAAAACAGAAATCTTTTTCAAAATCTGACTTTGAAACCAAAAAAACAAAAATAAATCTGTAATTAAAAGACTGCAATTCAACAAACCTGCAACATCAAGAAGTTTCAACCTTTAAACAACTGAAGTTCCAACCTTTAGAGCACCAATGTGAAGCATGCAAGGATCTAAACTTCATCATCATGCAAAATCAGAAACATTTTGCAAATTTATATTCAAGCCTGGAAAATTCAAAACCTGCTCCCTGCCTTGTTCTCTGGAAAATATAAGGTGAGTAAATTGGTTTTAAAAGCAGTCAAGTTGAATACTGATCTTGTTGCATGTGAATTGATTTAGTTTTTATAATTAATTTTATAGTTATATCTATATACAACTTGGACTGTATATGTGATGTTGTGCTCTGTTTGATTTAGAAGAAAACTGTGTCTTTTGTTTTAAGAAATCCAATTTTTTTCCCAGTTTGATCCATATTAGTTTTGAATGCATGAACAAAATCTGTTTGTAAATGGAAAATAAAGATTTTAAAGATAGTTCCATAATTTTTAGAACAACCGATAAGTATAAACAAAAGTATTACAGTAAAACTAAGTTTTTGTAAAAAAAAATTACTGTCTTAAATTCGAAAATGAGTTTCATGCATTTAATCGTGATGGTAAATCACGAATTTAGATATATAAATTGTAAATTTTAATTGGTATTTATCGTGAATTTTGGGTTTGAACTTTTCTGAGGTTTTTGGGTGATTGCCGTCGAACTACTCAATGATTCGAGTTGAAATTTGGATCGAAGGTAGCATTTGAGGTGTAGAATTAGGGGAAAATGTTGAATAATTTTTTTTCTATGTATGATTTGCTCGAATTTGAGGAAGTTAGGGTTTATTTTGGTTTATGGGTTCGGTTGATTGTCATGGCTTTTGCGTCATGGAAGGAGGACCGGGGGTGGTCGCGAGGGTAGAACATGGGGGCTGGGGTTGTGTAGAGTTGATATGGATGACGGCGAGTTCAACGGCGTCGAGTTGAACGTTGGCGATGGAATTTTCGGTTCGAAGCTGCTGCAGGTTTTCGAGCAAATAGGTCGAATTTCGATTCGATCTTAATTTCTCGAATATGGGTTTAGGGTTGTGTTCGTGAGTGGTTGGGTGATGGTCGACGATAGGCGTGACAAACTACAGTGGCCGGAATTGTTGGTGTACGTGCACGAGGATGGGAGTATGCATTGGGTTGTGATCTGGGAAGACGAGTTTTTTTGCTCGGGTGTGTTCTCGCGTGGTGTACGGGATGGACTCGAAGACGGAGAGAGGCTGGGTGTCTCGGGGGAAATCTCGTGTTGTCACTGTGTTGGTCTTGAGTCTTATGGCTGTTGTGTTTAGTTGATGCTGTGTAATGTTAAGTGCTAAGTAACTTGTGCCGAGTTAATGAAGGTAATCATTGTATTATGAACAAGTTACAAAAGAAACCAAAATACAAGGTTAAACATGTTGTTTTGAAATATAATGTTAACCAAACCTTTAAAAATGAATGTTAAACAAACTTTAAAAGGGTAAGTTTAAGTTATTTTAAAATTTAAATTTATTTAAAATGATTTCGTTTTGAAAGTGATTTACTTACATTTTGGAGTTCAATTTAAAAGAATATTTTGAATTTAGATATTAAATCAAAGTCTAAGTTTAAATTTTAAGTAATGATTCAAAACTAAAATTTCAAATTTATTTGAAATAAATAAGATCAATTTAGATGTTTTAAAGTATTCTTAATTTTGAAATTTGTTTCTAAATTTCTTATTTTCAAATAAAGTTATGGTTATGATTTTGAAAAAAACAAATTTTTAAAAATTTGTTTAAAATTTGATTTAATTTCAAAAAAAATTAATTATAAAGATAAATAGGGTTAATTTATCTTTGTTATTAACTTTAGAATACTTGATTTGAATATGATTTGTAATTAAGAATTAATTAAGATAAATGCTTTTTCTTAATTAATTAAAGATTTTGAAATATAAGATGTTAATTAATTGTTTAATTAATTTTAAATAATTAGTTAATTGTTTATTTAATTTTTAAATAATCACTTAATTATGGATCAATTAAGTGTAATTACTTAATGAAGTAATTAATGGTATATTTTTGAATGTAATTAAGAATGATAATTACTTATGGAAGTAATTAATAGAATTTTCTCATGAGAGTAATTAATGGAAATGATTAATGGATAATCACTAAATGTTATCAATTAAGGAAATTGATTAATTTATTTGTTTGAAGTTAATTAATCATGAAGTAATTAAATAATTTAAGAATTAAGGATTGAAATAATTATTTGTAAAGTAATTAATTAAGAAGTAATCAAGATTTATTAATAAAGTAATTAGAAGATAATTACTTATGTAAGTAATTAAGAGTTAATTAGTTAATTATTTTAGATAATTAATGAATGTGATTAATTAATAAATGAATGTAATTAATTTAAGATTAATTACTAAGGGTAATTAATTAAAATGTAATTAATTAATAAGGTGATAATTAAAGATTATTTGTTAATTTAAATTGATTAATAATTACTTAATGTAGTAATTAAAGATTAATTAATTAGATTAATTAATCAAGGGTTAATATAATTAATTAAGAATTTAATTAATTAAGATAAGTAATTACAAATTGTTAATTACTGATTATGATTAAGGAGTTGATTAATTACAAGTTAATTAGTTAATTTAAAGTAATTATTAATTAATAAGGACCATCAATTAATGTAATTAAAGATATTAATCAAGGTTGATTAATATAAGTGATTTAATTGAAGTGTGATTAATTAATGGTAATTAATTATGGTTTAATGTAATTAATTATAATTGATTAATTAATAAAGTAAATATAGGATCATTAATTATTGTAACTAATGATAGTAATTTAAGGTTAATTTCTGAATATGGATAAGGATAATTACTTGAATGTAATTAAAGTATAATTAATCAAGGAAGATCAATAGAGATGATTAATTTATTTATTTGGAGTAATAATTAATGGAGAAGGATTATGTTAATCCAATTGATTAAGGGATAATCTATTCTATTATGGATGATTGATTTATATTGGTTAATTGATTAATATTGAGGATCAATATTTGATGATTGATATTGAGTGTTTGGTTGATACGGATTGATATTGGATATCTCTGTTATGTGATATGCTGTTGTGAGATGAATGTTGTTAGGAATTATCTGTTGTGATAATGTGATTCATCTATCTGTTATATGTCATCCTAAATATAAGTTAAATGTTTAAAAACCCTTAAGTACAACTTGGACATTAAAATGGCGCTGGTTTCAATGAGATCGGGATCGGAATTCCATATTTGGGATCCGAAAACCACATCGATTCCAATTAAACGTTAGGTCGTGAATCCAAGTGGAGCAAGTGAAGACTCGAGGTGTAAGGGCTATACGTCAGTATAACTCTGTGGGTGATTCCGTAATGAGTTAACGGAATAGTACTTATAGATTCAAGATGGTGATTTAGAGTGCAAGGGCTATGGTCGTTGACTCTGAGGGTGATTCCAAAATGAGTGCAATGAGATAGTGCCTTCGGTTTCGTTCGAACCCGGAACGAACTTGTATGGATTGAATGCTTTCAGAACATCGTCAGGTGGACGATGAGCATTCTAAGATAGATGTGTTAAGGTGATCGTAGCCTCAAGCCTCATCAACCGGGAATGGCTAAAACAAGGGAGGTGCAGCAAGGCTTCGAGGGTAGCTCCCACTGGAGAGCAAGATTTACCCCTGTCTAAAAGTCCCTTTTTATTCGTCTCTGTGGGGCGGTTGAACTCCGGAAAACCGCTGGGGTTGTCTTGTTCGGGACTGTTCAGTAAGGAATGGTCCCGGCCTTGTGTTGCAGGGGAGCGGGCGTACTCCTCGATACAGTGATCTAGGCCACGTACTGTGACGGGCGGTACCCCAATAGCCCTGCCATTGATGGAAACCCGTTCTTCATACGAGACCCTACGGTTTTGATTGTATTACCCACTTTTGTGGCTATTAGCTGGAATTTAATAGATGTAACAATTTCGGCTATTTCTTATTTATTTGACAACCCTATACACTATTATAATATCACTGGATTTCCTATCAAATGTTTTGGTTAGCATAAGGTAAAAACTTTTCCATGTTTATGTCTGGGAAGTCTTACGTGATACCATTTCTTTTCAAAGGTTTTTCTAAAGTTAAGCAATTTTAACCCGTTTACTCACACCAGACCCTTGTCTGACCCGAGTGTTTATTTTTCTGTTTTATTAAACTCTTGGGTACTCATATTATGTATGAGTAGTCAAGTGATTCAGGTTAGCTTGATGAATTCTGGAGGAGTAATGGAGCAGGAGGCTTCCACGTGTAGATATATTATGGTTCCGCTGTGTTTGTTTGGTATCCGTATCTATTGTACTTGAGTTGTATGGTTAGAAAGATGTTTATAACTGTCTAATATGTGTTGAATAAGTTGTGTACTCTGATATAATAAGATACTATGTAATATTTTATGTGATATATTATATTTTATTCGCCCCGCTATGAGTTCTCTGATATTGTTGTCTTTCTTCTTTCTCTTTCTTTCTTCTTCTATCCCTTTCTTTCTTCAAGATGATGCGATTTCCTGGAGTTAGGAATTCGGGTCGTTAAACATTAAAAATTCAGTTGAGATGTGTTTCTCTCACTAGTTTACTAGACTGATCCGAGCGTTATTTTCCTTAAGGTCAGACTGAGCATATTTACAGATTCAGTTTGGATGCTTGGAGCTTCAGGGGCTAGCTGGATGCCTCCAAGTCGTATTTACGTATATTTTATTTCTGCTACATTAGTTGTTTCATTTAACAGCGTTTGTGAGGACATGTCGTTATAACTGTCTAGGCTATTGGTTAATTGGTTGTCTCTAATTGATATATGTATAATAAGTTCAAATTTTCTTTTGTAAAGATCTTTTGTATATTATATGTTACTCATCACCATGTGAGATTCTGTTCCATCCTTTCTTCTTTTTCCCCAACAATCTGTCTTTCCAACACTTGGAAGCTCAGCATGTGAATACGTGGATGTATTAATGTTGACTTTTAAGGGTCGAAAAGGCGGGTCATTACATTCGACGTTAATCGCTGACCGAATTTACACCTAAGAATCACACAATCGAAACGATGAACTCTTTGGATCAAGAGATGTAATTAGTTTATAATCATTATAAATTAATTAAATAAATTAATATTTATGAAATATTAATAAATAATAATTTTGAAATTTTAGTATGATTGGAGAAATAAAACTGATGCATGTATTTGTAAAAGTTATGAATATATTAATCAACATGAGATATCGATAACAAAATAGGTTAAATATGATTATACATATTTAGTTTTAATTAAATGGGATCACAACCCATCTGATTTAGAGAGGATAGGCATTGGTTTGGGAGAGGTTGGAGGTAGCTACAACATAGGATTAGGGTTTGAAGATATGTGGCTGAGATCTAGAAAGAAACTTATATATAGTTTGCTCTCTTATCCTATGTACGCATATAAATACTAATCTCAAAACCCTAATCTGAAGCTTTTTTTTATCCCCCACTTTCTTCTTCTTCCTCCTCATTTTATATGAAGTAACTATCCTTTGAAAACAATCCCAAAAATTCTCAAATCCAATTTATATTAAAAATACTAATTTGTAGTAGGTCTTTAATCTCGGATTAGCAACTTGATGGATTGGGAGTTGTTCAAAGAAGAGAAATCATTGTTCAACATGGACTCAAAGGCTTCATTAAGAGGTGAAATTTCATTTTTTTTAGTATCAAGTTTATCTTATAAAAGTTGATTTATATCCAAATCATCTATTTGTATTTAGATCTGTTTATTGTTTAAATTAGGTGTTTTTATGGGCACATGTGTTTGTTACAATTAGATTGGTTATGTGCTTATTGTAATATTTTGTCTATTGATTTATTATCGAATTAAATTTCTAAAAAAAGAATTTTTTTATTTTTTTATATGTAAATACGTACGTACGTGTGTATGTATGAATGTATGTATGTATGTATGTATAGATCTAGACTAAATGTACAGAGATTTGCAAATAGTTAATATGTATAATTGTATATATGATTATATATCAAAAATATTTGACCTTAAAATTTTATTATGATTATTTGTACTTATTATTAATCATAAAATATTAAAAATACTTTATTAAATATATATATACATATTTTATTATTATTTAATGGTTTTGTTAGTTGTTTATTATATATAAAATAACTATTAATTAAAATTTCAATTTTTATTTTTTAAATTTGCTACAACATATAAGAAGCTTATTGGAAAATATTTAGATTTTTAAAACTTAATTTAATAATTTTTAAAATTAATTTACTTTCGGTCTCTAATCAATTATTTAATTAAAAAATACAATTTTAATTAAGAAAACTCTAGAAATTAGTATTAAGCTTAAAATGTGTCTCGGGTACAATTAAAAATATTTTTAGGCTTTTAAAACTTAATTTAATAATTTTTATAATTAATTTATTTTCAGCTTCCAATCAATTATTTAATTAAAAATATAATTTCAACTGAGAAAATTTCAGAAAAAATTTTGTTCCTCAAATATGTCTCTTTTACCTTCAAAAAAAGTTTTAGAACTTTTCAACCTGATTTCATATTTTAAAGAATCAATTTGATTTCAGACTATTATTAATTATTTGATGATAAATATCTTTTAATTGAGAATGTTCCATAAATTATTTTTTAAGCCTAAAATATGTTTCTAGATTTTCTAAAATTATAAAACTTATAATTTTTTTATATAATTATTTTACATAATTTATTACAGTAGAAAATGCTTTATTCAATTATACACACACACACAGATATAGGTAAATTATGGCTACATATATATATGTATATTCATTTACTTATATTACTATCTTGTTTTGCCATATTATACAAGGATATATTTGGATAAATTATAATACACACGAAATGAGCTAATGCATTCGTTACAATATAAATCGCAGCATCTATATACGAGCGCATTATACCCTTCGTAGATTATCGCATTACACGCGCACGCGCGCGCGCACACACACACACACACATATATATATTTACATGTCTGTATTTGATAAATATATATATATATATATGTATGTAAATTAAATCTAATAAATCAATTTAAATTAAGGGGAGAAATGAAAGATTCATGTCTTTATTTAATGTAATTAATGCTCTCAATTAATTACTTGTTTTAGGGAAAGAAATGAAAGGTTTCCTTCCCTATGTACATTAAATCTTAATAATGCTCTTAATCAATTACTTGTTTTAGGGAAAGAAACTAAATTTTTCATTCCCTATATATTAACTCTTATTAATAAAGGTTAGGTGTATTTGATACACTATACATCTAAAATTTAATTTATTTAAACTTCCCTTTAACTAATTTAAATAAAATAAATGATTTTATTTAAAACAAGTTTAGAAATATTCTAATTAAATTAGGCTTTATAGGCTCAACTAAGATCGAACAGGGTAAAAGAAAATTAAAATTCACCCACTTCTTCTGCTACGGGTTAGCATCCTTCAAGTCTAACAACATAGAAGTAGAAATACTATTTATTTGCCAATGACCATTCCGACTACCTATGATATAGCTAGTTCCTCTCATCCTGTCAATGAATCTTTGCTTAAATTTTTAAAACACATTGCATATACTATTTGGAGTAAATATGAGGTTTACCAACTATATTAAAATACATATTATATATAACACTTTTTATTGTTGTACGTCAATTTGTGAATTTCAAAATTATAGGAGAGAGGACCGTTGAAATGCATTTAACATTGGAGAAAGCTATAGGAATGGAGTTTTGGATGATATGCCCATTCAAGTAGTTCAAAAAATAAAAAATTCAAGTTTATATAGTTTAGTCAATATATGTATAAGAATGTGGACTATGTAACAATTTCAGATTTCGTCCAATGATGGCTAATGGAAACTAATTCTTCTCATATGTCATTTGGTGAAATGACAATCACTTTAGATCATGCTGCCCAACTTTTAAAATTACCATAATTAATAGTTGTTTGTACAAAGGGAAAGATGATAGGAACATGATTGATTTATTAGTGGATTATCTCAAAGTTGATAGAAGTGAAGTAAGGGAACAGAACAATGGTATGAATTCATCAAAGCTTTACTATTTATTGGATAAGCTCAATGAAAGAGAAAATGAAGAAGATGTGATGATTATTAGATCATTGCCCATGCTGATCTTCTTTATTTTTTAAGGTTGCTCTATCTTTTGTGATAAGTCTGGGAAGAAGGTGTCAGTTAATTACTTGATATGTTTAGAATATTAATTATTTGGATAAAGAAGCATGGAAAATGGGAGTATTAGCATACATATCGTTATTTAGGTTTGGCTTTTAGGCAGAACGTTAAGCAGATGGAGGGATGTTTGACATTATTGACTGTGAGTATATTACATTATTTCATATTTTTGATAAAAGTTAAAATACCATGTTAACTACTATTGTTTTAGACATGGATATATGGTCATTTTTCTATGGTCCCAAATGCCATTCCCGATAAAGATTATACTAACATAATGCCTAAGATGTGTATACAGCAACCCATGAAATAATCTGGAGATGCAACTTCAGCCATAGTACAAGTATGAGAACAAGTTGATGATTTAACTACACAGGAAGTAAATAGTAAACTATATTAAGAAAAATCAAATATGTAATATTTTTTAAGTTCATCTATAACATTTTAGGTATGTTGGGACCCTTACTAAGATGTGAGGTCTCATTACCTATTCCCAATGTCATATTTTACAAGGGCGCTAATTATGCTTTGATATTGTTGAGCCATATTATCCAACTAGAGTATTGAGGCAATTTGTTATTCATTAAAGAGTCCATAATAATCCAGTGGCGCATAAAAAATGTTGTAGAGGTTTGAATGCTAATTAATATGAGGTCAAATTAATGACTATTAGTATGTTAAAAATTGGCAGGATCATGTACCGTCTTCAAATTTTAGATTACCACTTGTAGTCGATTCTTAGGATTGTACTACTAAATATATGCCATGGTATTTGATTGTATTATGTAACGACCCGTTAAATTAATAATATTTAATGAATTGAATTTAATAGAATTGCTAATCTAATTTAGAAGGAAATATAAGTCTTAAGATTTTTATTTGAGTAAATATAGGAATTGATATGGTGATTATAATTTAATGTTAACAATTAAATATTTATGTGGCATAGATTGGATTAACGTAAATTGGTGGGTAGTTATTAGTTATAATTAGTTGATTTAAAAGGTATTAATGAAATGGTAGCTGAATTGGATTGCAAATGTATAAACATTAGAAAATTTATTAGGTGGACTAAATTTGTTAAAGTTCATAAGTTGTATAATTCAATTTAGTAGAAACTCTAAATTTATAAACGAAGATGTAAATAAACGCTAAATTTAACTATGTAAATGGTGACTGACGACCTAGTTTTAAGAATTGGAATATAACCCAACTTGAATTAAGTAGAAGAAGGATTTGATTTAATATGTAAATTATTGTTCAAGGTATTGAATAAAAATTGGGAATCAAAATTTAATTAATGATAATAACGTTAGTATTGGTTAATAAATAGATTTCAATACAGTAACCAAGTGAATGGAATAAAATGAGTATATATTGCATAGAAATAAAATGTAAATTGTCACATTTGGTTGGAGTTGGTTTTAAGAAAACATATAAATGTTGAATCAGTGAATATTAGTCAAAATATTACCTAGAATAAATTCCATTTAATATAAGAATTCAAAGGTGGAAGATTTACATTTGGATTGGAAAATGGATAGTTACTAATTAAAAGTGACCATTGAATAAATTTATGCAAATGTGGGACTTAGGTATAAGCGTGTAATTATGGGTATGATAACAATTAGTATAAAATACCTATATATTGGAAACACGTTGTAAAGTATAACTAATTGAATTTGGTGAATTGGGAATGTAATTCATCTACATTATGTATGTGATTAATGGGATTTAATTACTATGGTAGGAAAATCGCAATTAAAGGAAATTGAAATAGCTGATTTAGACGTTAGTTGAAATTTAGCTAGAATATGTAGATATTGGATGAAATAGTGAGATTAAATGGAAATGAAGTTTTCAATTATACGTTGGAATTCATATTCACCATAAAAGGGTTAATTGAAACCCAAAGAAGTAATATAGGAATCAAACCTTCTTCATTTATTTGGATTTATTGCAATAGTAATTCCGTAAAATAAAGATAAAACTAATTCAAATTTAGTTGGACCATTGTTGACATAACTTTAGAAAGCAAGATTTTATTTATAATTTGAGTATTCAAATCAACAAATGGTATTTACTACAAATAGAATGGAATTAAACGTAAAATATTACGTTATTGAATATAAAATGGAATTTGTAAACAATTGAGTGAATTTAATAGATTTATCAAACCTATAATATTGAATTCATTAAAATTGGAATTAATAATAGTTAAGGAAAATGAGGGAATGATATTTGAAATCATTGCAATAGATATTAATTTAGGATTGCCTTAAATAAATTAAGGCGAATAAATGGAGATAAAGTTTATTTATAGTTTGGAATTTAATCTATGGTAAAAAGGAATTGCAATCAAATGAATTGAAATGGAAATCAAGTTATTTATTTAATTTGATTTAAGATGAGAGTATAAAAGTATAAGATTAAATAATTGGATTTTTGAATAAAAAATTTATATTTCCCAAATAATAAGAAATGCAGAAATTTACAATGCAAATTGAGATACTTATAGATTCTTAATTCACATCCAAGCTTGCTAAATCATCTGGAACTGATTGGATTATATAAGTAATGAAATTTGGAAAATATTAGAAGTTGAAGAATAAAATTGGATTTTATGATTTATTTAATTGATTTAATAAATATTAAAATTAGCCATTTTGGTCACGGACTCAGATTTCGACGAAATCAGTTTCATCGGATCCGTATTGGTGAATTATTATAGGGATTCAATTTTCGGATCGATCGGACTTGTCGTTTGATCGTACGGACGCGAAACGCCTTGAAATCAATTTTATTAAAATCAATTTGAAAATCATTTTGGAAATCTTGTTTTTCAGCATAACTTCTTCATACGATCGAATTTGGTCGCGAAACTTTTTCCATCGCGTTCAGAATATTTTAAAATACCTATTTGGATATATAGATTTAATAAATTCGATTCCGGAGGCATAGGGGGCTTTTTGGGCCGTAATTTATTTCGTACGTTCGCTTATGCAGTCCATCTTCTCTATCTCTAGCCTACCTATATATACATGGCTATAAACCCTAGTCCCTATTCTTTTACTGTACGTTCATTTCTTCACTCTTTTCTCTTCCCCAAATGTATACATCTCAGATCCAATTTCAAATTGCAAAATAAAAGTGAAAATTCAAAGTTCTCGAAAAATTCCCAAAAAAATATATGGCGTAGTGTTCATCAATACGAATCTACGTCTGTTTTTCGTTTTTCAAGATGATGTCCGGATTCACCAGAAATCGCAGTTAAACTTGCAAAACTCAAAACCCTAAGGATCGATTTGGGCGTTTCTTATTCAAGCCATTTTAATCAAATTGCTTTCTGGGTTTCGTGGAGGTTGGCGTCTGGAGTTGATCCATGGTGGTTGCATCACCTATCGTTGAGGGAGTCAAGGGGAATTTCAGTTTTAGGGTTCGAAAACCCTAACGTTCGGTGGCGGCACATGCGACCGGACCTAGGTGGGGGCGTGGCGCTCGGCGAGGGGAGGAGAATGGGCTTGGTCGGCGGTGATCTGGTGTCGTGTACGAGGTGTTATCGTTGGTCAAACCTTGCGTTCATGGGTTCAACGCACTGTGGTGCATGGCTACAGGGATACGCGTGAGAGAAAGGGAAGAATCACCTTTTTGCTGACGTGGATGATGGTGTTTGGGTGAGATGTTTTTGTTTTAAATTTTATTTTAGTTTTCAAATCCAATTTCCTACATAACTTTCACATACGATATCGGATTCACATGATTTTTTTTGCGTTAGGATCGTAATTTAATTCCAGATCTGATGACACTGGTTTGGACTGATTTGGAGACCATCAAATTTTTGGGTTCAAATCGGGTTTAAATTCGATTTAAATTCCAAAGGTGAGTGTTTTAACCCACTCACAATTACTAGAAGCTTTTATGTTTGTTAAATAAATTTTAGAAATGAATAAAAATTTATTTATGAGCTTTTGGCATGTTATTTCATCCATATCTGTTGAATTGCATTTTATCGAATTTAGCTGTTAAATTAAATTGATTGATTGCGTATTAATTGGCTGTTAGAAATTATTGTTGCATATGAACTGCTAGTTAACAGTTATATAAATTATTGGGGAATATAAACTGTTAGATAAATAGTTGATAAATATAATTTGAGATAACACTGCAAATTATTACCTGTTGTATATTAACCAAACATAAATTGTTATTGACTGATATTGCTTAATGTTTGTGATTGGATGATGGATGTGTTGTTGAATGGATGTTTTATTTGATATCTTTAAACTGCAAGTTAGTATGCATTTTTTTTATTTCATTCGGGATTGTGGTTTGAAATGATAAAACCGCAAAGTTTTATTTTTAAATTGCGGATTGAAATGATAAATATCCGTATCACTTGACCATAGGATAGAAAATTATATACAGGCACCGCGGTCTATATATATAACTATTTTAATGCGATTTCTATGGTTTGGATGGAATACGGTTTATAATAATCTTAAAAGTTATACTGTATAAATATTTTATTCCATATTTATATACCTATGAAGTTGAAATTTGAAATTAAAAGGGTGAATAAATTTCTTTATAAAAATGGAAGAAAATTAAGAAAAGGGAGTTTGATGATTTATATCCTATGTTTAAATATTAAGTTGGAAATCTTAAAGATATGATGTTTATAATTGGATTTTTCCCAAAATATATTGAAATGAATATTCTAGTAAAAATTTGATTTTGGAAATATATATATATATTTTACTAGAAATTGAAGTCTTATTAATTATGGATTTTATGTGAATATTCAAGGCTAATTAATAGAACATTTGATTTGAAAGAATAAAATCCAACTTTAGACGAATATTTATACTCAAATAGGATATACGTATATATATGAATTTATTGAAATGGTTTTTGGAACTTGAAGCGATATTTAATTGTGGTTTTAACTTTAAATAAAGAAATGTATTGTAAAGCCATGAGAAATGTTTCTTTTCAGAGTAACATTTAAGTTAAACCACTTATTTTTATATACTGCTAAATATCCAAACCATTTAGTTTTGAAGGTAATGGTTTCAAATTCTATGGATTTCGAAGTATTATATGAAGAGTTAAATTTCCAAATATTTGGTTCAATGGATTTTTATAATAAAAAGGTGACATAATTTTGGAAAGGAAAATTTTATTTGGGGAACGATATCATTGATTCGGGCTTTTATAAAATATTATGAAAATAAATTGTTTGTGTTTTTAAAGAAGAAATGATATCGTAATATTATGGTTTTGAAAGGGATTATATTCTTGTTTAAAGTATAAACTGTTTTTAAATAACCGCGGTGTTATAATAACGATTGGTTGGCAAAGAGACCGGGATCGGATATGGACATACTCTCTGTCGATACCGAAAACCACTTTGACTAACCGTGTACGCGGTGGAGATTCCAGAATGAAGTAGGTGGTGGCGACGTTTCCTGTAAGGTAAATACGTGGACCCAACTCCCGTGAGTTGGCATAAGGTGGCTAAAACAGGAGCGATTCTCAGGCCAATGAGGTCATTCCTCTGATCGGACGCTCCTCTTCGATATTATACTTTGACTTGGATTGATTCAGTGGCCACTTCTATATTTTGATTTTTGGGGGAGTTAGTTCGAGGTGGGCGGCAGCTGCGCGCTGCGCGTTACCATCAGCCTGGATAGCAATTGGTATATCTACCCTGGCATTGCCTAGTTGTGCCGTGTCACCTACCCTATCGCGCCTTGTACGAGTTTGGATTTCTCCCGTAGCCCGTGTGGTATCCTCTGGTGGCTTCCCGATCAGGAGGGACTATGATATTGGACGGACTACTGGGACTATTACGTGTTAAGGGCTATATGGGTAACCCCTTAACGCTATTAAAAAGTAAGTTTATTTTATAAATAGACACTATTATAATAGCGCAATATACTACATAGTAAATAGTTTAACGGATCCTTAAGAGATGTAAATCCCGAGCATCTCTTGAGTTACTGTACTCATATTTATTTCTGTTTATTTAACTCACATAAGATATTCTAGTCTGACTCGAGTGTTTTTGTCTTTTCAAATTTGCTCGGGTCAGTCCGAGCGTTTCAGGATAGCAGGTTTTAGCTTTGGAGGACGAAGACGAAGATTCAGTATTATTTTATATATATAGTATTGCACTACACACTCTTTCTTTTCCGCTGCATTGTTGTATTAGGTATGTGTAACTTTGATATTCATTGTATAAGTAAAATCAAGCTTTTGTAAACTGTTTATGAACTGTATATTTGTTATTATATTTTATCCTTCCGCTGTGAGATTCTATTTTGTTTTATTTCTTCTCTGTTTTTCTTATTTACCCCATGACAATCCGCCCTTGCGTATGCTTTGAATTGGCACGTGTGTCGTTTTAAAGTGTGCGAAAAGGCGGGATGTTACAGTTGGTATCAGAGCTTTGGTTTAGCGATAAACCTTGGCTTTGTGGGGTTTGACTCTTTGTTAATAGGGTAGTTATATCCTATGGGAGTCGCTGAGTGTATATATATGAGAGAGCGTACTTGTTAGTATTAATAAAAAGATTTTAATATTGTGTTAATCTGTTCCGCTTTGTATTTATGAATTCTGGTTGATGCATGGGACGCTATGTCATCAATAGGGATTTCTAAACACTTAATAGGACAGACTGACATAATATTTGTTTTTGATATAGGTGAATGAAATAATTTTGCCTATTATATTTTCTATATATAAAAATATTTTATAAAGATATATATATATATATTTGATTGCTATAGATTGGGTGTTAGGAAATAGAATATTTGTAATAAATTGAAGCTAAGTAAAATTATAATAAACCAAATTGGAGATTCTAGAACTTAAGTCCGGGATTTTTGAAATGTGCTTTCAAAGAATTTATGAAAAATAATGATTTGGTTTATAAGAAATTTCTTATATAAAAAGTATAATTTGGAAGTATAATAATATTGTCATATATATATTTTCCGATATGAATATTCCGTTTTAAATTCGGGAAATTTGTTTTAAAAGAAGATTTTGGGGAAATAAATTATGTACTTTTCTCTCCGTCGCTGGAAAATAATTTCGGTGATGGCGGCCGCATCATCGACTTTCATTTTCGAGTTTCGAAGGGGAAAGGCCACTGTAGTAAATTCTACTGCAGATTTATTTTGAAATTTCTAAAATTTTTCTTTTATTGTTCTAAATATAATTAGAGATATTGAGTGTAAGAACTTATTTATTTATTATTTTGAAATAAATTGAGATTTAACCCGGAATTTAATTCTAAATCTCCCATTTATAAATTGTTAGTGAAATAAAAGTTAAGTAATAAATGAATTGAAACCTCTAATTTAAATAAGAAAATAATTGCAAAGCTATAAAGAGGAATTTGCATACATATGAGACAAAGAGTAATATGGATAAACATTAAATTTAATTAAAGAATGGAGACTTAACTTGTATAAGTTCAATTGCAATTTTCTTTAACATAAATAACTTACCCATATATATAAAAGTTGAAATGTTAAATAAGGAACTAGAATTGAATATTTTACAAGTAGGAATTTTAGAAATAATGAAGTATTCAATAAATTACCGTACAAATAAGAACTAAATGGTATAAACTTAAGTGATAATTAAAATTCTATTGAAATTAAAGTTAAGGATTATTAATAGATGATATGAACCTGAGTATATAACATGAAATTCAAAATAAGAATTTATTATATGATTATTCACTTAAGTATGTTTTAATCTCCCCTATTCCAATATAGTGGAAAGTAGGAAAATTGAAATGACTGAAATTAATAGTTGATGAATAAATAAAAACTTCCACTTATAAGAATGAATGTTAGTAGATTTAGAATTTAAGGGAAATCTTACCAGTGAAGAGTAAGGAAATGAAGATATTCAAAATACTTGTTGTTACTAATGGGAATTTATTTTATAAACTTAAGTAATAAAAAGGAAATACAATTGAAATAGATTTGGGATAATTGAAAAATAAAACTTGTAAGAAATAAAGAAATTCCTCCATAAATGAAGGAATGAAAATCAAAACACTGAATTTTGAAATAAATGTATAATAAGCTATTTGGTGTTGATTTGAATTGCTTGGTTGATGTATGTTTGTTGGGTAAGGAGTTGTGGAGTTGTTGGATGAACAAACAATCTACCTTTGTTCCATCTAAGGCTGTTGAGCAACGGATGTACTTGATAGTTATTCTTCGTCCGTACAACTTCAAAATTTGAACCCGAACAACTGATTGTTTGTTTGATTGAATGATTGTTGTTTGTGGTGTGTGCTGTTTGTTAAAATGTATGGTTGTTGCATTTGATTGGATATGAATGATTGAATCTACCCAAACATTTCGCTGTATTATAAACATCTAACTTTTTAGAGTATATAAGTGAATACAGGTGTTGGAAGCAAATGCTACTGCTTTTGGTTCCAAAAAAATATAAGCGTATTGCCCGACAAATAGGTACGTTTTCGGATTACGTTTAAAGCGCGGTTTTATATATTTTCCCGTGCGGGATATTTTATTTTTGATATATATGTAATATATTTGTATATTTGGATAGTATATTTTCTCCAGAGTCCCTCCGTACAAAGGAGACTCTGCCAAAATTTTCCGTAAATTTTGGACTTAGATTTTTGTTGAAAATATTTTTCCAACTTTAATAATTCAAGTATTAAAGGATATAATGATTATAAAATAAGGGTATTTCATTAAAGGAAATTAATTCAGTAAAATATTGTTTATAAGTTAATATTTGAAATAAGATGTACTGTTTATTCTTCCTTCTCCCTTCTTTTTCCTTTTCGGGGACGAAAAGTTTTGAGTGGGGGAGATTGTAACGACCCGTTAAATTAATAATATTTAATGAATTGAATTTAATAGAATTGCTAATCTAATTTAGAAGGAAATATAAGTCTTAAGATTTTTATTTGAGTAAATATAGGAATTGATATGGTGATTATAATTTAATGTTAACAATTAAATATTTATGTGGCATAGATTGGATTAACGTAAATTGGTGGGTAGTTATTAGTTATAATTAGTTGATTTAAAAGGTATTAATGAAATGGTAGCTGAATTGGATTGCAAATGTATAAACATTAGAAAATTTATTAGGTGGACTAAATTTGTTAAAGTTCATAAGTTGTATAATTCAATTTAGTAGAAACTCTAAATTTATAAACGAAGATGTAAATAAACGCTAAATTTAACTATGTAAATGGTGACTGACGACCTAGTTTTAAGAATTGGAATATAACCCAACTTGAATTAAGTAGAAGAAGGATTTGATTTAATATGTAAATTATTGTTCAAGGTATTGAATAAAAATTGGGAATCAAAATTTAATTAATGATAATAACGTTAGTATTGGTTAATAAATAGATTTCAATACAGTAACCAAGTGAATGGAATAAAATGAGTATATATTGCATAGAAATAAAATGTAAATTGTCACATTTGGTTGGAGTTGGTTTTAAGAAAACATATAAATGTTGAATCAGTGAATATTAGTCAAAATATTACCTAGAATAAATTCCATTTAATATAAGAATTCAAAGGTGGAAGATTTACATTTGGATTGGAAAATGGATAGTTACTAATTAAAAGTGACCATTGAATAAATTTATGCAAATGTGGGACTTAGGTATAAGCGTGTAATTATGGGTATGATAACAATTAGTATAAAATACCTATATATTGGAAACACGTTGTAAAGTATAACTAATTGAATTTGGTGAATTGGGAATGTAATTCATCTACATTATGTATGTGATTAATGGGATTTAATTACTATGGTAGGAAAATCGCAATTAAAGGAAATTGAAATAGCTGATTTAGACGTTAGTTGAAATTTAGCTAGAATATGTAGATATTGGATGAAATAGTGAGATTAAATGGAAATGAAGTTTTCAATTATACGTTGGAATTCATATTCACCATAAAAGGGTTAATTGAAACCCAAAGAAGTAATATAGGAATCAAACCTTCTTCATTTATTTGGATTTATTGCAATAGTAATTCCGTAAAATAAAGATAAAACTAATTCAAATTTAGTTGGACCATTGTTGACATAACTTTAGAAAGCAAGATTTTATTTATAATTTGAGTATTCAAATCAACAAATGGTATTTACTACAAATAGAATGGAATTAAACGTAAAATATTACGTTATTGAATATAAAATGGAATTTGTAAACAATTGAGTGAATTTAATAGATTTATCAAACCTATAATATTGAATTCATTAAAATTGGAATTAATAATAGTTAAGGAAAATGAGGGAATGATATTTGAAATCATTGCAATAGATATTAATTTAGGATTGCCTTAAATAAATTAAGGCGAATAAATGGAGATAAAGTTTATTTATAGTTTGGAATTTAATCTATGGTAAAAAGGAATTGCAATCAAATGAATTGAAATGGAAATCAAGTTATTTATTTAATTTGATTTAAGATGAGAGTATAAAAGTATAAGATTAAATAATTGGATTTTTGAATAAAAAATTTATATTTCCCAAATAATAAGAAATGCAGAAATTTACAATGCAAATTGAGATACTTATAGATTCTTAATTCACATCCAAGCTTGCTAAATCATCTGGAACTGATTGGATTATATAAGTAATGAAATTTGGAAAATATTAGAAGTTGAAGAATAAAATTGGATTTTATGATTTATTTAATTGATTTAATAAATATTAAAATTAGCCATTTTGGTCACGGACTCAGATTTCGACGAAATCAGTTTCATCGGATCCGTATTGGTGAATTATTATAGGGATTCAATTTTCGGATCGATCGGACTTGTCGTTTGATCGTACGGACGCGAAACGCCTTGAAATCAATTTTATTAAAATCAATTTGAAAATCATTTTGGAAATCTTGTTTTTCAGCATAACTTCTTCATACGATCGAATTTGGTCGCGAAACTTTTTCCATCGCGTTCAGAATATTTTAAAATACCTATTTGGATATATAGATTTAATAAATTCGATTCCGGAGGCATAGGGGGCTTTTTGGGCCGTAATTTATTTCGTACGTTCGCTTATGCAGTCCATCTTCTCTATCTCTAGCCTACCTATATATACATGGCTATAAACCCTAGTCCCTATTCTTTTACTGTACGTTCATTTCTTCACTCTTTTCTCTTCCCCAAATGTATACATCTCAGATCCAATTTCAAATTGCAAAATAAAAGTGAAAATTCAAAGTTCTCGAAAAATTCCCAAAAAAATATATGGCGTAGTGTTCATCAATACGAATCTACGTCTGTTTTTCGTTTTTCAAGATGATGTCCGGATTCACCAGAAATCGCAGTTAAACTTGCAAAACTCAAAACCCTAAGGATCGATTTGGGCGTTTCTTATTCAAGCCATTTTAGTCAAATTGCTTTCTGGGTTTCGTGGAGGTTGGCGTCTGGAGTTGATCCATGGTGGTTGCATCACCTATCGTTGAGGGAGTCAAGGGGAATTTCAGTTTTAGGGTTCGAAAACCCTAACGTTCGGTGGCGGCACATGCGACCGGACCTAGGTGGGGGCGTGGCGCTCGGCGAGGGGAGGAGAATGGGCTTGGTCGGCGGTGATCTGGTGTCGTGTACGAGGTGTTATCGTTGGTCAAACCTTGCGTTCATGGGTTCAACGCACTGTGGTGCATGGCTACAGGGATACGCGTGAGAGAAAGGGAAGAATCACCTTTTTGCTGACGTGGATGATGGTGTTTGGGTGAGATGTTTTTGTTTTAAATTTTATTTTAGTTTTCAAATCCAATTTCCTACATAACTTTCACATACGATATCGGATTCACATGATTTTTTTTGCGTTAGGATCGTAATTTAATTCCAGATCTGATGACACTGGTTTGGACTGATTTGGAGACCATCAAATTTTTGGGTTCAAATCGGGTTTAAATTCGATTTAAATTCCAAAGGTGAGTGTTTTAACCCACTCACAATTACTAGAAGCTTTTATGTTTGTTAAATAAATTTTAGAAATGAATAAAAATTTATTTATGAGCTTTTGGCATGTTATTTCATCCATATCTGTTGAATTGCATTTTATCGAATTTAGCTGTTAAATTAAATTGATTGATTGCGTATTAATTGGCTGTTAGAAATTATTGTTGCATATGAACTGCTAGTTAACAGTTATATAAATTATTGGGGAATATAAACTGTTAGATAAATAGTTGATAAATATAATTTGAGATAACACTGCAAATTATTACCTGTTGTATATTAACCAAACATAAATTGTTATTGACTGATATTGCTTAATGTTTGTGATTGGATGATGGATGTGTTGTTGAATGGATGTTTTATTTGATATCTTTAAACTGCAAGTTAGTATGCATTTTTTTTATTTCATTCGGGATTGTGGTTTGAAATGATAAAACCGCAAAGTTTTATTTTTAAATTGCGGATTGAAATGATAAATATCCGTATCACTTGACCATAGGATAGAAAATTATATACAGGCACTGCGGTCTATATATATAACTATTTTAATGTGATTTCTATGGTTTGGATGGAATACGGTTTATAATAATCTTAAAAGTTATACTGTATAAATATTTTATTCCATATTTATATACCTATGAAGTTGAAATTTGAAATTAAAAGGGTGAATAAATTTCTTTATAAAAATGGAAGAAAATTAAGAAAAGGGAGTTTGATGATTTATATCCTATGTTTAAATATTAAGTTGGAAATCTTAAAGATATGATGTTTATAATTGGATTTTTCCCAAAGTATATTGAAATGAATATTCTAGTAAAAATTTGATTTTGGAAATATATATATATATATTTTACTAGAAATTGAAGTCTTATTAATTATGGATTTTATGTGAATATTCAAGGCTAATTAATAGAACATTTGATTTGAAAGAATAAAATCCAACTTTAGACGAATATTTATACTCAAATAGGATATACGTATATATATGAATTTATTGAAATGGTTTTTGGAACTTGAAGCGATATTTAATTGTGGTTTTAACTTTAAATAAAGAAATGTATTGTAAAGCCATGAGAAATGTTTCTTTTCAGAGTAACATTTAAGTTAAACCACTTATTTTTATATACTGTTAAATATCCAAACCATTTAGTTTTGAAGGTAATGGTTTCAAATTCTATGGATTTCGAAGTATTATATGAAGAGTTAAATTTCCAAATATTTGGTTCAATGGATTTTTATAATAAAAAGGTGACATAATTTTGGAAAGGAAAATTTTATTTGGGGAACGATATCATTGATTCGGGCTTTTATAAAATATTATGAAAATAAATTGTTTGTGTTTTTAAAGAAGAAATGATATCGTAATATTATGGTTTTGAAAGGGATTATATTCTTGTTTAAAGTATAAACTGTTTTTAAATAACCGCGGTGTTATAA
Source organism: Allium cepa (assembly GCA_030765085.1). Classification (NCBI taxonomy): domain Eukaryota; kingdom Viridiplantae; phylum Streptophyta; class Magnoliopsida; order Asparagales; family Amaryllidaceae; genus Allium; species Allium cepa. The sequence continues at coordinate 407,072,378 of CM060928.1, read as the reverse complement.
TAACGATTGGTTGGCAAAGAGACCGGGATCGGATATGGACATACTCTCTGTCGATACCGAAAACCACTTTGACTAACCGTGTACGCGGTGGAGATTCCAGAATGAAGTAGGTGGTGGCGACGTTTCCTGTAAGGTAAATACGTGGACCCAACTCCCGTGAGTTGGCATAAGGTGGCTAAAACAGGAGCGATTCTCAGGCCAATGAGGTCATTCCTCTGATCGGACGCTCCTCTTCGATATTATACTTTGACTTGGATTGATTCAGTGGCCACTTCTATATTTTGATTTTTGGGGGAGTTAGTTCGAGGTGGGCGGCAGCTGCGCGCTGCGCGTTACCATCAGCCTGGATAGCAATTGGTATATCTACCCTGGCATTGCCTAGTTGTGCCGTGTCACCTACCCTATCGCGCCTTGTACGAGTTTGGATTTCTTCCGTAGCCCGTGTGGTATCCTCTGGTGGCTTCCCGATCAGGAGGGACTATGATATTGGACGGACTACTGGGACTATTACGTGTTAAGGGCTATATGGGTAACCCCTTAACGCTATTAAAAAGTAAGTTTATTTTATAAATAGACACTATTATAATAGCGCAATATACTACATAGTAAATAGTTTAACGGATCCTTAAGAGATGTAAATCCCGAGCATCTCTTGAGTTACTGTACTCATATTTATTTCTGTTTATTTAACTCACATAAGATATTCTAGTCTGACTCGAGTGTTTTTGTCTTTTCAAATTTGCTCGGGTCAGTCCGAGCGTTTCAGGATAGCAGGTTTTAGCTTTGGAGGACGAAGACGAAGATTCAGTATTATTTTATATATATAGTATTGCACTACACACTCTTTCTTTTCCGCTGCATTGTTGTATTAGGTATGTGTAACTCTGATATTCATTGTATAAGTAAAATCAAGCTTTTGTAAACTGTTTATGAACTGTATATTTGTTATTATATTTTATCCTTCCGCTGTGAGATTCTATTTTGTTTTATTTCTTCTCTGTTTTTCTTATTTACCCCATGACAATCCGCCCTTGCGTATGCTTTGAATTGGCACGTGTGTCATTTTAAAGTGTGCGAAAAGGCGGGATGTTACATATTACGTCCTACTATTCAACATCTAGATATGAGACAAAGTAACTATAGAAGAGTTGATGTTGCTGAGAAGTGGGAAAGATGTTTTTCATATTTTATTATATTTTATATTTTCATTATGTAGTCTCCTTTTGTTCATTTGCACAGATTGGTTGTGGGCATTGTTGTCGAAATGCTAAAGAAAAATTTCAATGCTCCACTCCTAAAACGGTGTTGCAATTATTGCAAGTAGATAGAGTAGCTGTGACAAACTACCTTTCTTACACCTAAAGACGACGCTTTACACATCCACGGTATTCGTAGGCAGATCATTTAAGTTTATAAAAGACTGGTCATTAGCGGTGAAAGAAACAAAAAGAAAGAACAAAATCTCACAATACGTGATGAGTAATATATAATACGAACAAATCTTTACAAAAAGAAATTATCTTTATTATACACATCATCATATCACAGTAACTTATTATCAGCTTGGACATTTATAGCGGTCTGTCCTTATAATTGCTGATAGATACATACAAAAGCAAGACAAAAGAAAACGGAGGAAGAATAAAAGGTATGTGAAAACGTCTTGGAGAATCCATCTCGTCACCCGAAAGCTCCAAAGGATCCAGCTAAATCTGGAAAATATGCCCGGGTTGAACCAAGCATTATAAAAAAAATAACGCCCGGATCGGTATAGTAAAACTAACGTAAGAAACTCAAATCATAAGGAAAGAAACTCAAATCATAAGGAATTCATTTATTATAACTTGTAAAATCTTTTAACATCAAAGGTATCTCGTAAGACCACTCCGCACATAAACACGGATGGGTTTTACCTTATGATAACCAAAACATTTTTGTAGAAAATTGTAACATCCTGGTATTTTCAACCATTCGCATCTGCACATGTCGGATTTGAATTGCTCAAAATATCGGATTGTTGATTTATATTTGACAAAAACTCAGCATATACAGTAAATAAATCAATCGTAGAATCACAGAAATAGAGCGATATAATAATGATGCAGCGGAATAGATAAATAGTAGTTCATAAAGCTACTATATATAAACATCAGAGTTAGAAATAAAAACAGCAGAATATCTCAAATACGCTGAAGTCTCGAATACAAACATATGACATCTCTGAACAAATACTGAAAAGTTGAAAGCTGAATCGATAGTTGGATCTCCAAGCGAAGCTCCAAACTCCAAAGGTGAGTCTCAAATGCTGTGTTACTCAGTCTAACCCAAGCGTAAAGCAAAACACAAAACACTCGAGTCAGTATTAACATTCTTAAATCAATAAATCCAACTCAAGTGAAATATCGTCTGAAATACAAGTAACTCAAAGGATGGGATAACCACCTCTAAGAATTGGTGAAGCTATCTACTATGTAGAAATATACGCTATTAACAACCAAACATCATTATAATACAGTGATCATTCCAAAATAATTTATACTTCAAAAACCAAAATATCATTTCCATTTCAATCTATCTATTTCCAAATTATAGCACTTCCAAAGTTATTCCAAAGTTACAGCACTTCTGAAACCAAAACACTTTGAAATCATAGTTCTTTGGAAAACCATAACTTTGAAATCATAACTTCCACCACTTAAATAGTTTAAATATTAATAATAGTATATAAAATAAAATAGTTTATAAAATGATATAGTTCATATTAAAATAATAGTATATTAAAATTGTTTATATTAAAATAGTTTTATATTAAAATAGTATATATATCAAATAATTTTTAAAGTACAATATTTATAATAATTTTCTCAAATTTCACAAATTGATTCAAATCAACACGAATTCGAAATTCAAGCTCAATTCAATCTCAGTTTATCAATTCAATTCAATTCAGTTTCTAAATAAACAAAGTCATATATCGATTTCAAATATCGATTTGAACCACAAAATAAACCATTAAATTTCAATATATTTTAAAACTTTAAATATTCAATATTTTCAAAACTAAATTTAACACTTTCATATAGATCTTGATTTAACTTCATTATTATTTAGTCTTGAAATATTCACTTAATAAATTCAATATTATTTAAATAACCTTAAATTACATTTTACCAAATATTTCCTTCAATTTATTTAAACGTGAAATATTCATTAAATTACTTAAATCAAAATCAAGTTATGAAATCATGTCTTTAAGTTTCAAATTCAATAATTTCAAATAAATTTAATTAAATAAAATTCTTAATTAAATACAATTTCAAACAAATTTCAAATTTATTTTCCCAACCTTAACTAATAATATCATTGTAGAAATCTATTTTAAAACAAAATTTCAAAACTAACTTATAAGCTTAAAGTTTCAACATATAAATTTAAAATTTAAAATTTTAAACCCTTATAAAATAACATATATCTATATATAATAAATTAAAATCAATATTTATTAAAACCAATATGTTCATTTCAAAACCTTGGAAATCATTTTTAATATATATATATATATATAGACCAACGGAGTCTGTATATAATTTTCTATCCTAAGTCAAGTGATACAGAATTTTATCATTTCAATCCGTAATTTAAATATCTACGGGTATATATCATTTCAACCTGCGATCCCAAATTCAATTAGATGAAAATCGCTTGGATTTATCATTTCAACCCATAATAATTTTCTCCTATTCTACAGATCGTTCGGGTATGTATCATTTCAACACATACTGAATTTTTTACTAATAAAGAACTTGCAGAGTGAGAATAATGATGAATATAACATCTCAATAACATGCATATATCATCAGTATTTAAATAAAATATAAACAATAGGATATGGTTTCATATCCCACAGATGAACAGATACAGATAATAGCATATATAACAATTTAAATAACTAAAGCATCATATTTCAATTGTCGTTTCAATTGAAATACAATTTAACAAATACAAAAATGTTAATCGTGAGTGATTGCTCACCTTCCAAGGCTAGCGGTTGACGAGAATGAGATGAGTTACGAATCCAAAGCAAAACTAGATTGAACGCAAATTTGATGAGCAAAGCTGATAAATAGGAACTGACGAAATCAAGTCAGAACTGAATCGATGAAGATCGGTTATATAAGTGAATTGATATAGATATAACATATAAAATTAAATATATACACACACACACAAAATCATATTCTAATACACACACACACCAACGTGAGAAACTCAAATTACAAGGAATTAATTTATTATAACTTGTAAATCTTTTAACACCAAAAGTATCTTGTAAGACCACTCATCACATAAACACGGATGGGGTTTTACCTTAAAATAACCAAAACATTTTTGAAAAAAATACAGTTATATTATGATAATGTCTAGAATACAAATACAATTTAATCATAGCCGAAATTTTACATTAATAAATTCCAGCATAATAGGTATACAATCAAGTCCAAAGGCACTATTGGAGAATGGATTCCAACTATGAAAGGGTAAGGGTCTACCCACCGAATCCGTAGATAAAATATACATGAGGCTACAACACGTTGCACCTCTGCTACTCAGGACTGGCCCTACCCTTTACTAGATAGCGCCAAATATGATCACCCATTGGTTGCGATCAAGCAACCATAATGGGCCCCGAAGCTTACGTAGAGATATCGACACTAGACCTTGGGACAATCATACCCTAATGAGAGCGACCCACATAACCCTGCCACATGTCCCTGCTATAGTCATTTTCACGGTTTATAAGACTTGAGGCTACGATTACCTTTTTATATAGAAACCATTTTAGAATGCTAACACTGCCCTCCAGGTAGAAATGCAATGCTAGCATTCATCCATACAAGTTCGTTCTAGGTCTGAACGAAACCGAAGGCACTATCTCCACTACATCCATTTTGGAATCATCATCAGGATTAGTAGCAAGCATCACTTATGCTTCAAAAGTTCAATCTTCAATTTGAAACGTTTGAGTTGGATCGAAGTGGTTTTTGGATAAAGCAAATCTGATCCCGGTCTCTTCGAAACAATATTCGATAGTTCCGGTAAACCATAACCTGGTTCTTTTAGAAATAGTCAGACAATACATAGGAGCAGGGATCACCCCCTAACCGTGTAAGTGGACGGGTCTCTTTATCATTTGTCCTAGGAGAAAAAACGAGATATATACACATGATACAATATCATTGAAGATGGCTATGCCATATAACTCATGTGTTTCTCCTAGATATTTTCGGGGTTATATTTTGGTTCATATTTGATAATTGGCTATCTAACTATCAAATAACATATAATAACAAATTCAGAGATTTAATCTCCCATTGCATCCACTAAGCCTCAAACTAAATCTTTCATTTATTAAAACTCTTTTCAAAAGTGTTTATCAAAACATTTGTGAAAGATATCTCATTTCCAAATCATATCAAAGGATCAAACAAAATGTTATTTAAATTAGAGATAAAGATAAATTCAAATAATATTCCTTCGGTATTAAGTGTGGAATGAATGTCCATACCACCAGAATTAAGAAGGTTAGTTAAAGGAAATCCAATCTCAAATCCTTTTATAAAGTTCCTTCTATAAATCCTCTTAATAAATCTCTTTTATTTATGAAACTTCTTTACTTAAATTCCAAACCCATTTACAAAACTCTTTATAAATCACCAAGTTAAATTTTACAAACTCTTTTATAAATATCAAAACCATTTATATATCTCTTTATATTGTAAAATTTCCTTTATAAATATCTAAAATCATCTATAAAACTTTCTTATAAATATTCCTTATTGAAAACAAAACTCCTTTAATAAACTCATTCAATAAAGTCCTTTTGATAAACAAAATTATTTAAAACATCGTTTATTAAAATCATTACTCAACTCGAAACCATTATTAAAAGTATGATTGACTTTAAAAATCATAAAGAAGATTAGTGTCCGCAATGGTTCTCTTTTAGTTAAGTTTACTTTTTAAGTTATAGCATGGATATCTACATAACAAGCAGATATGTATAATGGAATCAGCCGACAACAAACAAATCAACATATAGGTAAGATATTCAAGTTACTATAATAGCAGATGGGGATTTGTTCTCCTAAACACATGTCCAAACTATTATAATAGAAGAATAGGTTTTTATTTCGCTTAAATAGATGTCCAAATAATCTACTTGGGAAATTATGGCAGAACCGTGATTTATTCTACTAAACAGATATCAAATACAAGTTAACTAGCAGAACGGTGATTTATTCTGCTATTCGATGTCCAAACAATTCAATTAATGTAACAACCTAAAATTTCGACCTCAAAAATTCGACACTATTACGTTTATGGTAGAAGTGCCGAGCAGTCGAACGCGAATTTCAGATTGTTAAGGAAAGAAGAAGAAGATAGAAGAAGAATAGAATAACAACAACATCTCACATTCGCAGCGGATCAAAATATAATATCAAAATAATAGCATTTATACAAAGAAAGATGTAATTGTCGATTTACATTCAACTCATCAGAGTTACAACCATAACAAATAAACTAGACAGTAATATCAACCTATCCAAGACTACTATCAATACAACTCCAATGCACAGCGTAAACTCCATACGTTCCTGCCATCCAGCTCGCCTCCTGAGCTCTAGAACGCCCTAACCTGAAAATCTGTAATACTCAGTCTGACCCAAGCATTATATTAAAGTAACACCCGGGTCAGGCTGGAAACCAGCGTGAGTAAACCCATAAAATTTGAAATACTAAGTTATAAAACTTAATTGGAAACTCAAGGTAACTCGTTCCTCACTATGAGTTCATAACTTGTTATAGCCATCACTTATTTCACAATCAATCCCTAAGTACCCTTGCTTAGCTTTAGTGTCCATACTCTTCCATTCCATCCTATTGATTTCACATATCAAATTTAAAAAGAAAATAATGTAGATTACAAATCGATGTGGTTCCATTTATATCTAAAAAACAAAGCTATTTAAGTTTAAACAATTCCATTTACATCCAGAATTACATATTTGCATAGCAAATCATCACAGATAGACAAACCATATTACCACAGTTCAACCCAACATATCATATCACATAGCATCACAAATCACATATCAAAGAAATGTGATAATCCAAGGCATACTATAATTAATCATCCATAGGCAAGAATAATTGGTTGTTCAGTCCCTAATTAATTCAGTTTAATCTCCAAATAAATTAAATTAATTACCTTTAAATCCTTCTTACCTAACATTAATTACTTACAAACCATTTATCATTACTTTAATTAATTAATGAAAATTAACTAATCAACCTTAAATTATTAACATTAATTAATTATATTAAAATTAATTAACCTTTAATTAATCTCATTAATTAATTATCACATTAAGTAATTACTTTTTTATTACATTAAATAATTAGCTATCCTTTAATTACTTTCATTAACTCTTAATTAATTGCATAAATTAACTTACCCTTTATTAATTTAACCCTTAATTAGTTACTCTAAGTAATTAATCCCTTAATTAATTCCATTAAATAATTATCCTTTAATTAATTAATCCTTAATTGCAAAGTAATTTGTCCTTAATTATTCAATTTATATTTAATTTAAATGTTGGACCTAATTTACTATTATCATACAAATCCCTTAAGATATTTGATTTATTATTAAGCTTAAACATTTTATCTTTCTTAACCCTCCTTTTGATTCCCTTATTCAATTTATTTTTAATAACTAAGGATTTATTTAGTGAAGGACATATAGAATTAAATTTCTTAATCTAAATATGGAACAAATTATCAACAAAGCCTTTCACTAACCAAATATTTAAATAAAATATTATCTTTAAAGGGTTTGTTAGGACCTATTAGAAAACTTGTTTAATAATATACTTTACTTAAGACTTTGATATTTTCAAATATTTAAAAGTATGCAGGCCCAACCCAAGCCCACGAACTCTTCTTCTCAAATCTTTTTTTTACTTGCCTAACAGCTCGCGAACTCACTCGAGCCAAACTAACGAAAACCCTGAGCCCAACCTAGAAAATTTCTAAAGCGAACCTGAGCTACTCTCGCTCTTCTCTCCTGTACTTCAGCAAAAACAACAACAGACACCTAGGGGATACGCGTGCACGTGCATACGCGAACGAAAGTATGCCGACCATCGCCGATGGCGCTACCAAGTCAGCGATGACCTCTTCCACACTTCGACCACCCAGAAACTTCCCCACGTCCCAAAAATCGAAAACGAGTAAATCTATCCTACCCAGAAGCGGACCATCGACTATATCTACCCTGCGCCACCGCCATTAGCCATCGGAGATCTCGTCGCCTCGCTAGAAGTTGCATCTACCTACCATCTTTCTTCTCTCCTCCATCCAGACATTCCGATACTCTCACGCTGTAAGAAACGGTCGACAAACACATCTCGTCCTAATGAGGCTCTCGACCTTAAATTCCCTTCGCCCCGCCACCACGGCACCATAAAAATCAAGCCATTATTTTTCCCATGGCCGCCGACCCATGACCTTTCTCCAGCCACAACCTCGTGTCTACATGACCACGCGACAATCAGAAATCGACCAAAACCCCAATTCTGATCAATCACAAATTACACATTCCAAAATAAACTAAAAAATATAATTCAACTTTTAAAATTCATGATTTTTGATGGGAAATCAGATTATATATGAGAATCAAGGAATTGTGATATTTGGTTTTAACATGGTTCCAAAATTTTCACTGTCTTTTCCATTTCCCAGGTTATAATTCGACTTATAATACTTAAACATATTTTAAAGACTTAATTTATGTTTAAACAAACATAATTTGTTTAAAAACCAAAGCCTATCAGAGATTATGTAAGGAGATTTGGAAATTTGATCTAAATTTTTGGCCTGTAACTATGAAACAGATTTATATGCAAGTATACAGACATGCATACTTAACAACTCCATATTTTTAAACATGCAAACATAATTTCATTCATGCAAGACAACTAACACATCATCTTTCCAAACATCATTCACATGCATCAGATTTAAACAGTTTTTAAGCCAGGTTTTACTCACTTGTTATAAAACAGAGACCAAGTTTCCAACTTCTTTGATCTGGAACCAGCTTATTGAAAAGATCTGATCATTGAATCCTGATAAATTTTGATTTGAATCTACCTTTGCTTGGTCCTGATCTTCTTTATGTTTGCTTTAGGTTGAAATTTGCTTTTGTTACTTTGAATTGCTTGATGTTGAGATGAATAAATTTTGATCTGTAGTTTTAAATTGAACTGAAACTTGAAGCCTTGAATTGCTCAGGTTTGATTTTTATTTTCTTTCATTTTGATTTTCGGTTTAGAGAAGATGATAATGATGAGTTTAGGAAATAGCCTAATTTTTCTTTCTTATACATGTCATTTACTTTTTTAAATTTTAAGAGAACAAATTGCCACATGTTAATTCATGTTATATTAATCTAACACTTGTATTTTTGCGTGTGTTTATATTTTTACAAATGTCATAAACCATATTTCTTATATTAACATATGTACTATATTTTATAAATTTTGTGTTATGTTTTTAAATGTTTATATATATATATATATATATATATATCTATTATGCTTTTAATAAATGATGTTCTTTAAATATACAAACAATTTATTACAAGTAACATTTTCAATATATTTATTTGAATTTCAAATCCAAATTTCAAATCACAATTTATTTATAAACAACACAAATTCTATTTATTTTTGAATTTCAATTCTCAAATTAAAATTTAATTTAAAATCAACTCATATAAATATATATTTTTAAACAAACACATATTTAATTTATTTGAAAATAATAATTTTTTCCATTTTAAATAATTATATTAGGAAATTATCAAATAAATATTCATCCAGATATAAATATTTATTATCAGATTTATTTGTACAACTTATACATCGGTGTTTGAATAGTTAAAATCAGATAATTATCCAATTACCCGATTCCCAAAAATTCGGGTTATCACAATTAATCAACATTATAATTCATTCATAGTTATCTGTCTACTTAATGTATCGATATTTGAATCCCTTATGCTCAAAACTATCCTTTGTAAAAGAATCTCTTTTTAAATAAATTGATTCTTGGAAAATCAAAGGATTTAAAACTTAAACACCACTTTAAAATAATTAATTATAAGTTAAACTCTTATTAAATCATAATCAATCTATATTAAATATTAATTTAATTAAATAAATAAATGATGAAATAATAATTAATTATTAAATAAATAATTAAACTCTAAATAATCCTTTATTAATTATTAAATAATCATTTAAACCTTAATTAATAATTTAATATTAATTAATTCCAATTAAATATTCATTAATTAAATCTTAAATAATGAATTAAACCTTTAATAAATAATTTATAAATTAAAATCGTATTTAATTTAAAATTAAACACATGGTTAATGATTAATTAATAATTAGCCCTATATTTAATTTGTAATTAATTAAAAGTAAATCATATACTTTTAACTTAAAACTAATTAAAAATTAACCATACTTAATAATTTATTAATTAAAATTAATCTTATCCTTTAAAGGGTAATTAATTAGTAGCTAATCTGCACTTAATTATAATTAATAAACCTTATTAACACTTAATTAATTAATAATTATCAAAAATTAATTAATTAATTATTAAATACTTAATTAACTCTTAAAAACATTTTCATTAGGCATGCAAAACATTTACAAAACAATTTTAAGTATAAAACTTAAATTTGAAAAATTCGCATATTTAAAGCGAAACTGCACACATAGCGACTATCGCTATGGACACCATAACTTGAAAATGTTTTGACTTTTATCATTGAAACCTCAACAATTAAATACTTACCAACTTATCATAAACATAGCATAATAGTTTGCAAAAGAAAACAAAGTTGAAAATTCAAAATGATTTTCAATTTCCTTTAAAATAAACACTAGTTTTTCCATAAAGAAATTCAATCGTCAATACCATATCAAAGTTCCACTTCCTTAGCATGACATCACATACATATTCCTAAGCATCCATAAACATATCAACATCATAGCACAAACTCAAAAATCACATCATTATAATGAAACACAACGCTTTAGCTTTCGATTCACAAGTCAATATCTAAACATTAACTAGATACATACACATATATTCAAACCATATAATATTCCAACCAAACAACCAATATATTTTACCATCCAATATTATATACATATAAAGTTAAAACTTTCCCAAAATTTGAAGAATTTACTCACAAAAATCCTTTGAAAACTTGATACATTTTGGAGTTCGAAAAACTTGGAAAATCACAAAATCCACTCGAAAATAGGTCAACTTCCCCTTGAATTTTGGAAATGTAATTCTCGAATTTTGGTAACGTGGTCAAAAAATAATTTTTAGAAAATTCTTTCCTCTACAATTTTAAAAAAAAATAAACGCTCAATTTCAGTTATTTTTGAGGAATATATGGCTAAGATAAGAGGAGCTATTTTCGTACTTGAATTTCTGAGTCCAAAGACATGTCTGAAAGAAATGCATTTTTGACATATTTACACTAAAATTTTGAAAATGTGGTACCAATAAAAGTTGTAGCTATTAGGATTTCATACGGTTTCCTAAAAATAAAGTCTCCATTTGGGTTAGAAATGAGGAAGATATGATAGAAGGAAGAGGAGGTAAAATGTAAAGAAGGAAAGACTATTTATAAACAAGAGAAAAAAAGGAATTAGCTAAACACCGTTGTCCTTTGCCCTCCACCCATCTTATGCCACCTCACCACCTTGTCACATCTTTACATTTCTAAGCCAACATGCATTTAATGCATATATGTCCTTATGTCTACATATGTTTTCCGAAGCATCTTTACATTTAAATATATATATATGTGTGTGTGTGTGTGTGTGTGTGTGTATATATATATCAAAGAAAATTGATCTTACTTATATATAAGATAATTAAGTGAATACACACACATGTGAAATGAAACCCTAACTTTAGCTATAAATGAATGTATATACATATGCTATTTTGATCACAACATTTCCGACAATTTTTAGTCAACAAAAGGTCAAAAAATTCAAAAAACGAATTCCGGTCACATTTTCGATTTTTCTTCGAACCAAATATTTTTGTAAACAAAATTTTAAAACTATTTCACCATCATCATTTATCATTTAAAAGAGTTTTGTTTTACTATAAAACTTATATATTGAATATTTAAAGTTAATTAAATATTCGCAAATCAAAGTAGCTAAATTCCAGGTTGTTACAGTAGTTGTGGACATGTTGAAAGAAACTTTGAATGAACCCAACAAACGTAAAAAAGGTGTAAAAAATGTTTAAATGATCCAAAAGGCTGAATTTTTGTTATATTTAATTTTAAGTTAGTGTTGTTATGTTATATATTTGTTATAACTAATGTATTTGGAAAATAATATCTTATTGTGATGTTTCATATGTTGTTTTGAATTTGGAATGTATTAGAACATATCAAGTTTTGTCTTTTATTCTGATTTTTCTAGTTGTTCTATATTTTGTTTTTAGTTAGTTAGCTCTAATTTGCCTGGTTGTTCTATATTTTTTATTTAGTTAACATGGAAAGCATAATAAAGTTTTGTAATTTGGAATGTTCATAGTGTTGCTTATCCAGTTGTTATCTACTTATTATTTAGCTGTAAATTGGAATGTTTATAATTCCATTTATCTAGTTGTGTATAGCTATTCAATAGTAAGCGAATGATTATTTTCAAATTTTGCGGTGGTTACTCATCGATATTTCCACTAGCAACGCTGGTTAGACATCATTTTGTATTGTATCATTAAAGAAAGTTACCGTTTAGTTGTTTAAAATGACGTATTTGTCTAAACAATGGAAATTGATAGGTTTTTCATTGCTTCTAAACTTCTTCCGAATAAAGCTGTAATTTTTGTGTGTTGTATGCACAACATATTATCCATTTTTGCCAACACTGCCGTAAATCCTGCCTTTGATGTTCAAAGATGTTTCTTTAATTGAACATGTGAAGACTCTGCTCTAGTTGTTCTTTTATCATGATATTTAATCTTATCTGTCTAAGCAAATGAAACATACTCTTTATATGGAATCTATTCATTTTAAAGATACTTGATACTTTGAAGAAACTCTTAATGTTCTTAAAGATCACGCCAACCAATCAAAAATTGTTCTTTCGTTGGTGCTTAAACAACCTTTTTTTACTTTGTAAAAATATCTCAAAAACATCATTTGTGTCAAACTCCGATTATCAGTTTGTAATACCATTGTTTTTCACATGTCATAGACAAATCACTAATTTTGAGTTAGCAAACACTTTTTCAAACCATTGATCCAAGTCCATTTTCTATCGGTAATTACCACATCAGGTACATTGTCGGGCATACACAAAAGTTTAAGCTTTGAAAGTGCCCGTTCATATTTTTTTCTATGAGCAATTTCATTAGTCGTTACATCGTGGAGCAACATTTCATTGCTGAAAGTTTCACCTTATATTGCATTATATCTTTAACTTCAAGTTGGATGATAAAGAGCATAAGACACAATTTCATTGAGAAGGTGACATGAGTACTTCGATAAGCCATAAATCATCAAGGTAGTATACTTGGTGCTAGCCCAAGTATAGCGATGTTCATTCAGTGTGTAAGTGAGATATACGTGATTCATCATTCAATTGTTAACTCAATATTAGTTAGGAAGTTAATTATTAGGATCATATACCAGTAATTGACCTTGAGTTATTAGTTGCCAGTTGTTTGACTTTCGGTTGGAAATCTTCGCATGTTGTTTATCTATGTATATGTAATAAGAATTATATGATACAGTTATGGGTATTCCCTAAGGATAATTTTGTAATTTATTGTAAATTATAAACTCTTTAATCAATTCTCTTTTGCAATATGAGATGTTTTTCTTTCTTTATATATTTGTTATAATATACTATAAATAATTAAATGTTTAGTTAAAATATATTTAACAGAAAATCCATAAATGATGTGTTTGTTATAGGAATTACAAATAGTTGTAATTATGAGTATCGTGTCATAATATAATAAATACATCATTTTAAATATTCCTAGTCATGATGCATCGAGACTGGATATGGATGCGTTTGTCTAGACTAAAACATGTAACACTCTCCAAATATTAGGTAGTGTATTATTCATGACTACTGGAGACACCAAGAGGTTACATGCTAATAATTATTAGATAACTATAGAATGACTCACTTGATGGTTTTCTGTTGGTTAATATAATAAAAGTCGAACATAAAATATCGATGTGACTAATTTACACAATTCCCTTGACTTGAGAAACTATTGAACTTCAATATGAAAGCTCCACTTTGATTATAGTCAAATCATATCACGACATCCATGAATGGATATAATTAGGTTTGGTGGAAGTATGTGGAGTGGAACATTATTCAAGAGAGGATTCACCTCTTTGGTTATATGGAGTTAGTATAATGGTCAAATGAAATAAACTCAAAGTCAAAATCTCTACCCAAAGTAGTTCGGTTAATGGTAATTATTATTTTTTAACCAAAGTATTTGTATTTAGACTATAGAGTTAAATATATACAACTTTGGAATTTTCACCATCGTCAAATTTCATAAGTTTAAAGGGAAATAGTTTTGATGAAGAGAATCGATGTAATTAATTGTCAATGAGTAACGCTTAATATAATACAATTGGATTTTTCTAAAACCAAGTATAAATTTGGCCATAATGTCACACCACCTGCTAAGTGATTTGTGAATGTTAATATTTGAAATGTTTAATATTAATCGCTGACCAAATTTACACCTAAGAGTCGCACAACTGAAATGTTGAATATTCATTTTACCACCGAATTAAACTAATTTATGATTTACTGTAAACTAATTAATATTTATGAAATACTAATTATAAAATTTTATTATATACATTAAATAATAATACACTGTTGTTTATAATAGTTATCAATATATTGATCAATATACGATATCGGTATGCGGTTAAATAAGATTAAAAATTGCATTGAATATTGTTTGGATTTAGACTGGATTTAAGGCCCATATGGGCATGATACTTTCGACTATAGGAGGCTTGATTTAGGCAACAATATGATGGCAATTAGAGAAGATTTTCAATGATTAAAAGTGTGGAAATAGTAAGAGAGATACCAGGATAAGATACACTTTTCACTCTCTTGACTTCATATTTATAAGCTACCTCTTTACACCATTTCTTTCACACTTTTTCCCTTCTATCTCCCTACAACAATCCTTTCCTCTAAGCCCTAAAAAACCAAGTACATACTTATGTCAAAACACTTGGATTCATTCGTTAATGGTAAGACAGTTCGGAAGCTAGCAACTTCTGATTTGCAAATGGATTCAAGTGGATCAATTGAACATTTTAACGTGTATGCAAGGGCTTTGGTAAAAGGTAAATCTTTATTTTAGTTTAATTATATCATATTTATATGTTATATTATTTATGTGATAGGATGTTAAATTATATTAGGAATATTGCCTATCGAAATATTGTCACAAATTGGTTGGTAGTGCATATCATTGCATCTGTATAAATAAATAAATAAATAAATAAATAAATAAATAAATAATTTGTATGTTTACGTATTAGATGCCATGACTTAGAAAATAAAATTAGGTTTTTATATTTGAATAATATTATTTGATTATTTAATTCATTAAAATCCATATTTACAAGATTAATATTATGTATCACATGTTTTAAATTTGGCAAAATGTTAATTCATGCATAAAATATATTTGGGAGTGTAACTAAAAAAATTGGATAAATACATTTAATTATTTATTTAATCTAAAATTGATTATCTAATTGAAAATATTTGTATATATACATATACGTATTACAAATAATAAAATTTTATATTACATATACTACACTTCATACTTTCGAAAATAATATTTATAATTTTTGTTCAAATTATCACATGGATTTTAAATTTTACAATGATTTAAAACGCAAACGGAAAAATAAATAAATAAAATATATACTTAGCCAAGACCAAAAAATTTGCAAAAATACGTTTTTATAAAATATTAAAAAAATTGGCATAGCCGACGGAGTTGAATGGTCCTCTACCATTTTATTAAAGCACCAACAAGCACAATAAAAGCATGTCAAAAATAGGCATGCACAAAAAAAACATAGAAACTAGGTGCAACAAACACGAGGATGAAAACATAAGGAAAAGAACTAAGGGAAGGAAAACAAGAAACACAAATAAGAAGCAACACATAAAAGCTGCAAGCATGACCCGAAGAAATCGGTGCAGAGAGCACAAAATGCCCAGGTCAAAGCTAAATTTCAACATTCTGATACCTTCCATTATTTCATGTATAATGTACTTATGCAACAGCACCATAGTCTTGCATTTTTCAGTGTTAAATATCATGGTATTCCTCTCCTTCCAAACATTTACTACGAATTCTTCATCACATATCGAGCCTGAACCTTCCCCACCTCCAAATAGCTTATGAATTTGTTTCCAAACCTGATCATTTCAATTAGGCACAGAGGGAACATTCAAACAATTCAAGATTGATGACCACGGTAAATAATGTTTGGGAAGTCAAAGAATGAATGATCTAGGGTTTCTGGCAAAGAATTATAGAAAACACAGTCTATATTCATGCTCATTCCACGACTGAAAAGCTTGACGTTGGTTAGCATGGCATTATTGATAATTTTCCAGAGAGTGAAGTTGTCAGTTGCATTACTATCAGCCTTCCATATACTCTTGTACCATTTGCAATTAGGATTTTCAACAACCTTATTTATAATACTGTACAGCGAGCCAATACTAAACTTCCTTTATCAAACCAATTAACATGATCATCCACAGTGTCAAAATTTTTAACTTTGCAAACTTTGTTCCAAATTTTATGTATTCTCACATTTGAAGAATTAGGAGGACAATACTCCTCCCATGTATCACAGAAGCTACAAAGGAAGATTTGTTAATTCCAGACTGCAAAATTTCATGATGATTGAGTTGTTTATTTAGAATCAGTCCACGTTCTAACATGGATCATCCTAAAATTTCACCTTGTTAGACAAAGAAGTATTATACTTGACATGCGGTAGCATAGTTTTACGTAGTTTAAATATGCTACGCCATGTCCAGCTTGAGTTCTGGGGTATGGACATAGACCAAAAGTCTTTACCATGCAACACATGACTAAGTGACCATAAAACCCATAAGTTATCTTTCTTGTTGAGAAAATTATCGATATGTTTTGAAAAAGCAGCCTTATTCCAGCTAATAATGTTATGAATGCCAAGCCTGCTCTTTTTAATAGGTTACTCAGTATGTTTGAAGGACACGGGACTAATATATCGACCATGAGTTGACCCAGACCATAAGAATTTCATAAAGGCAGATCTTATCATTCTAACACTACAGGAAACGCCTCGAATAGCGTCGGACAGGGGCAACGGCTAAAAAAAGCGGCCGTCGCTAGCCGTTGCTCGACCTGTATATCTGCCAACCCGAGCTTCCTTCTTCCCCATTCAGCAAACCCAAAAAAAAAATGAAACCCTACCCGTCGCCCCGCCGATTCGGTGCTCAAAATTCGCTCCCTACCTCCCAAATTGATCCGGTATGTGTTCTAACCCTATTTTGTATTCAATTAGGGTTTAATTTGGGTTTATTTGCATGTTAATTGGGTTTATAAATTGGTTGTTAATGGCATGTTTATGGGTTTGAGATTGGTAGTTATGTGGTATATGTATGGTGATAGTAGTATTGTAG
The DNA here is from genome assembly GCA_030765085.1 of Allium cepa. Taxonomy (NCBI): domain Eukaryota; kingdom Viridiplantae; phylum Streptophyta; class Magnoliopsida; order Asparagales; family Amaryllidaceae; genus Allium; species Allium cepa. The sequence goes on along the minus strand of CM060928.1, from coordinate 407,054,493 downwards.
GTTGATTTGAGAATAAAATCATTTTATTTCGAAGTTGAAAACGATGATTAACGCATACTATTGTGATGTTGGTTATTGTAGAATTAATGATTGGTGATATGATTTGGATTAAGATGGTGATAACATGTTTAAGATGCTTATTGATAAGTTTATGCAATGTTGGTTGTCGATTAGGTGAAAATTTAATTATTTAGCATGCGTTAGTTATAAGTATAAGTACACTACAATTGTGTATTTTGTTCAAATATATCATTTATGCTCACTTGCAATGACCATGCTAAAGTACTCATAGCCTAAAAGAATTACAATGATTCACTTTTGTCTCATTGTGGAATTTCCAATTAAACATATATAGTTTAAAATAAAAATAATTCAATTTATTATAAGTGCTAACTTCTAATTTGATTTAGAAAAAATCGTTATTTAAAATTTGACTTAGTTAGCCAAATTTTAAAGTACGTGTCAAAATGTGAAATTTACTTGACAAATATTTATTGAACGTATTATTAAAAATTTTATAGTTGTTAAAATATAAATTAGAAAATTTGTTTTATTTGTGTGAACCCCTTAGACAATTTTTGGCCCCGTCTGACAAGTGTTGTATATGATCGTTATATGGATGTTCGTTTTTACACAGAACGGACATCTGTATTCATCTGATACAATATTTGTTGGATTTGTCCCAGTATTGGACAAGTTACAAACACAATAACGTAATCGCAGTTTATAAATCATTTCAGTTTAAACAGTTAACGAAATTTCGATGGCACTTCCTTTTTTTCCCTGTGTACATGCATTTGTGTACGATACAGGGAATAAAGGAAAGTGCTGCCGAAATTTTGTTGAATCATTTAATCTGAAATGATTTTTAAAATATGATTACGTTATTGTGTTTGTAATGAGAAGTAGGATGACCGGCCGTTAAACAATAAATTTACTAATAAATTTAATTTAAAAGTTAGTTTGAAACTAATAAATTTGTTCAGTCTAATTTATTAAAGTTTTTTTAAAATTTGCTAAAGTTAGTTTAAAATTTACCAAATTAATAAAGTTAGTCTAATTTACCAAATTAATAAATTTACTAAAGTTCAGTCTAATTTGTCAAATTAATAAAGTTACTAAATTAATAAAATTTACTAAATTCCAGTCTAATTTGTTTCAGTGAAGTGTTTGTTTGAATTGTCTAATATAATTTTTGCAAATCAGGAGATATGTTCGATTATTTTCTCGATCGTAGTTGGATGTATGAATCCCGAAAAGGTATGAAAGGATCAATAAAGGAACATTTTGTTAACGGTGTACACGAGTTTATTAGATTTGTTAAATCTAATAATGGAAATAACGTAGACATTCGTTGTCCGTGTGCTAAGTGCAAACATCTCAAGCATTGGAAGGCAGATGTAGTAGAAGTTCACTTGTATAAATTTGGTTTTGTACCGAATTATTATTTATGGGATCGTCACAGAGAGTTTCTTCAATATACACCTAATCCTGTAGTAGAAGAGGATGATAATACAGCGGCAAATCCAATAGAAAATATGGTGCAAGATGCAGCCCGATCAATGTTTCCATCCATTGATCAAGACGACATTGAAAATGAAAATGGTGAAGAACCGACTATGGAAGCTAAAAAAATTTATGATTTATTGGATTCCGCTAAGAGACCATTGTGGGATGGATGTGAAAGTGGAACCGAATTATCTGTAACCGCTGAATACATCACGATGAAATCAAAATTCAATCTTACAGAAGCAGCGTTTACAGCAATTGTACAAACTGCTAAACGACACATGCCACCCAATAATTTGATGTGCGATAGTCATTATAAAGTTAAAAAACTTATGTCTGCTTTTGGATTGCCATACCAGAAGATAGATACATGTGTTAAAGGTTGCATGTTATTTTGGAAAGACGACGCTCACCTTAGAAAATGCAGAATATGTAACGAGGAAAGATACAAACCAAGGAAAAAGAAAGAAAAAGAAGTCCCTTATAAAAGAATGCATTATTTACCCATCACTCCCAGACTTCAACGGCTATATGCTTCTTCTGCTACAGCATGTCATATGCGATGACACAGCGTGAGAACACCAGTAGAAGGAACATTGATACATCCAGCTGATGGAGAAGCATGGAAACATTTTGATAGGACGTATCCTGAATTTGCTCGAGAGAGCCGTAATGTTAGGCTCGGTTTATGTACAGATGGATTTTCGCCATTCTCTCAATTTGGTAGTAAATATTCATCATGGCCTATTATTGTCACTCCTTATAACTTACCTCCATGGATGTGTATGAAAACTCCATATATGTTTTTCCAACAGGTTGGATGAGCGATGAAGTCTGGAATGGATTTCTCACATATTGGGAGTCAGAAGCAGCTAAAGTAAGCTATGATGAGAATGCTTACAATTATGTTAGTTACATTATTTTAATCGTGTATCTAAATTAATAGGAAGTAACAGCAAGAAACCAAGCCAATAGGAATAAGAATCCTGGTTTACATCGAGGTGGCTCTAAATCTTTCCAACAGCATAGGAGAGAATTGGTAAATATAAAATATATTTAGCATATGGTGATGCATATCTTCATGTGTAACATTTATGCTTATTTTCAATATATCTTATTCGTGTATATCTTCAGTTTGCAAAGTACGGAAGGGAGCCTACAATGGCTGAGGTTTTTAGAGCCACACACGCAGTTGAGTCTGTTGATGATGAGGGGAATGCGACCTATGATTGGACCGACAGCAAAGCTGAAGAAGCGATGGTAAATATGCTAACTCATGATTCAAATTGTATATATGTAAATTGTATACCAATTGTTTCAAAATTATGTTTGTAATTGCAGGGGCGATATGAGGCAAAGGCATCGGCATTGACACAGGCGAGTGGAAGAGCAGAGCTTACAGTTGAGGAGTCCAACAGGATTTGGGATTCCGTTATTGCACCGCCTACTCGAAATAGGCGTTATGGTTTCGGCAATCAGGAGGTAAACCATTTCACTAACTTCATATTAAAAGATCCACATTATTCTGACATCAAAAGAATTATTTATATACTATCCAATTCATTCAAAATTCATGTAAAATGCTATCGTATTAACTTCAGTTATTTCACAGGCTGTTAATTTCCAAAGAGCTTATAGCAAATCGATGGAGGAGGAGCGTATTGCTCAGATGCAGAGGCAGTTGGATGAGCTCAACGATTGGCGAAAGGGCCAATTGGCACAGCAGATAGATGAGCGCATTGCAGCATTTTATCAGGAGCACGGCTCTATGCCTGGTGAGCAGGGAGATGGACCTGATGATGCCGAGGATGATGAGGAGGACGATGATGCATAGTTTTACTATTCTTGTGGGTATGTATTTATGTACATATTTAGACTAGATTTGATACTTGGGCTTGGATACTTGGTATTTTGGATGATGTTTGGGTTTGGTTATATTTGGATTTGATCCTTGTACCTTGATACTTGGTTTGGTTTTGTATATTATGTTGGTTTGGTTGGTTTTTGTGTTTTTTTGGTTATATTGTTGAATATTGATGTTGTGGGTATTGTTGAGATGTGTTATTGTTGATATTATTGAGGTTTGAGGTTTAGGATGAGGTTTGATGGAAGAATAGCTGCTGTGTGCACAACAGGTTTTGCCCAGAAAAGCGACGGCTAGCAACGGCTTGTAACGGCTTTCTGGGCAAATATAGCGACGGCTAGTGACGGCAATATAGCGACGGCAAGTGACGGCTAGTAACGGCAAGTAACAGTCTTCCAGGAAACAAACTAACTGCCACGTGGCGTTGACACGTGTACGTTGTCGTTGCTTGCCGTCGTTTTTTTAGCGACGGAGCCGTCGCTATTGTCGTTGTTTTTCCTGTTGGCAACGGATTGAATAGCGATGGCAAAAAGCGACGGCTAGCGACGACTAGCAACGGCCGCCGACGCATTTTTGCCGTCGCTATACGCTGCCTTTGTTGTAGTGTAAGGAGCTTAAGAGGGAGGATGAAGGATCAAGACCAGAAAACCTGCATGGAAAAAATAACTTATTTTATAAGAGTGGCTCTTCCAGCTTGACTCAATTTTCTGTTCAACCAACACTCAAGCTTAGCAGTAATTCTATCATATAAAGGTAAGCACTGAAGGGTGGTGATTTTGGCAGTGGTAAGAGGAAGCTCAAGATGTGAAATAGTACCATGATTGGGCTTTAAGCCAGTTGCAGCATAAATGTTATTAGATTGAGCATCACTTACTCCAGCCAGCATAATTTCTAATTTTTGCATATTAATCTTGAGGCCTGTCATACAGTAGAACATGAAAAGATTGTCAGCTGTAGAAGGAATGGTGGAATCATCAGGAGTGCAAAAAATGACAAGATCATCAGCAAAAAGTAAGGAAGCGACTTCGGGATTCTTGCATATGGGGTGGGGTTTGAAGCTCATTAAAGTAACAATTTTCCTTAGCATTTATGTAAGTAACTCCATAACCATAATGAATATATAAGTAGACATAGGATCACCCTACCAAATTCCATGTTTGCTACCAAAATGACCATCACTAGAACCATTGAATGTGATAGAGAAATTTACAGTGGAGATGCATTCAAAAACCTAAGAAATGAAGTGAGATGGGAAGTTCATATACCCTATAATTCTAACAATAGCATCCCATTGAATTGTGTCAAAGGCCTTCATAATATCCAGTTTTAACATAGCCCTAGGAGTTTCATTTTTTCTATTATAACCACGTAAGTTCATGAGAAAGCATCACATTGTCAAGGATGTCTCTGTCAGTAAGGAAGGCAGCCTGATCGGTGGAAATGATGGATAGGAGAACAGTTTTCATGCTGGTAGCAAGAATCTTAGAGAAACATTTGTATATAGTGTTGCAATAAGCAATAGGTGTGAAGTCAGAAACATGAATAGGATTTTTAACCTTGGTAAGTAGAGATGTATAAGTGGTATTGAATGATTTCATCATTTTGGCACGTTTGAAGAAGCATTTGACAGCCTTGCATACAGTTTTACCAATAATTGTCCAGCAGAAAAAGTAAAAAAAAGCATTAAAACCATAAGGCCCCGCATGAATTTTTGTCAAGTTGAAACATGGCATGCTTGATTTCATCGTCAGTAATATCTAAACTTAAGGAATTGTGTTCAATATTATTGAGCTAAGGAAGAATGGAATGGTCTATATCATCAATGGAAGGAATAAAGTTAGAATCATTACCAAATAGCCGAGTAAAATATTGTATGAAAGCTTGACCAATGCTAACATGGTTGTCATGTTTAATTCCTTGGCTATCTATCACGGAAACAATATTATATTTGGTTTGCTTTGCTTTCAATGAGGCATGAAAGAAAGAAGAGTTCCTATCTCCATCCTCTTTCCATTGCAATCTAGCTTAATGTTTATATATATATATACACACACACATACATACATATATATATAACTGAATATTTATGTAAGTTTCATAAATTAATTAATGAAAAAATTATTATTTTTTATAAATTACTCACGGCTTTCATATTACATTATAAACACACACACACGCGTATATAGTTATGTCAAAATTATTTTATAAACTAGTACTTAATTTACTCAGTAGTTTAATTATTACTATTATATATATATATACATATATACAAAAACATAAATTTTATAAATGTTTTATGTAAATTATTTATAACTAATATTTAATAAATGTACTTATATATGTATATATTTATATTACACAAACACACACACACACACACACACACACACACACACACACATATATATATATTAAAAATACACACACACACACATTCAAACAAGGAATCGAATATAAGAGGGGCAAACATATCTGTTGTAGTGTAAACCCCAACATGTATATACAGACACGTCTAACTATGTACATGTTATTTTATTGCACGTGCACACATATGTGTGTATGTGACACACATAAACCAATATACATATATATAATACAAATTAGTATATATATATATAATAATACTTTGTTGTATATTTGAAAAAAATATTGACTTTATGTAGCGACCTATACTTTTGACCATTGTAAGTTATTAAATTTAATGCAATTATTGGATAAATATGGGTAAAAGTAAAAAAATTTAGTGATTTATTAATATTGGTTTATTGGGTGATTAAATTGTTCAAATTTAATAGCGGAAATTATTTGAATAACTAAATTATGGATTTAATATGAATGAAAATGGCATTGAGATTGATTTAAATTTTATTTAAATATGAACGAAGGTTTTTGACTTTTAAATGGAATATAAAGTGACTAAATGAAATTTTGGAAATTTCTAGTTTTAATTAACGAGTAAAAGTTAGCCATTTTGGCCATAGCCTCAGATTTTGATGAAACCAGTTTCATTGGATCCGTAATAGTGAACTATTATGTAGGAATCAAGTTTCTTAGCAATCTGACTTGTCGTTTGTCTATGCGAGCTTGAAACGCATAGAAATTTAATTTCTGAATTTAATTATAATTTATTGATTTTAAAAAGCTATCATTCGCATACGATCGAATCAGGCCTCGAAACTAGTTCCATTGAGTATGGAATGGGGATAGAACATTATGAATGTCAGGCGGCACGTTGCGTTTGAAGTTCGAGAATTCCAGGCGTTAAGTGGCTAGACATTTTCAATAATAATATATAATTGTTTTCCTCCTTCCAATAATACATCATCCATGCCCTATTTTTGGTCAACCCATACACGTTCCTTCCCTCACCCCTCTTATTCGAATAGAGCTTCCAAATACAAACGAAATCATTCAGCCGAGAAAAAGTAAAAAAAAAAACTCCAGTTCGATTATATAAAAACTATGATTGAGGAAATCGCAAACGAAGCCTCACGACGAGGAGTAGATCACGTGCGCCTGGATTGCTCATCTACGACCTGGAGATGCGCGCTAGCATAAAGGCAGAGCAAGGGCTAGGCGGCGAGGCTTAGTGAGGGGGCATATAACCGGCGCTAGGTGGCTGGAGCTTCGGTCAAAGGAGGAGCACACGCAATTGTGATGGTGACTATGTTGCTTTAGGGCACCGAAAAAATAGAGAAAAAATGAATTAAGATGGTCGCGATTTGAGGGCCTGGGGGGAGCAAACGCGAGCGAAGCAATGCACAATGCGGGAGTAGGTATAGAATAGGTAATTAACTATATTGTTTTGTTACTTATGTTATTAAGTAAATTTCAATTATTATTGAATGCTAATAAATCTAAAATTGTGCATACGAGGTCCATTTCGGATGAAACGAGTTGCAGCGGATATGTATCTACGTCGTCTACAGCGTGGTGTGGATATGGAATTTATTTGACTCTGAAATTATTTTCATATTCAATCAAAGGTGAGTGTATATATGCTCACATGTACTAAAATATTATTTTATGTTAGTAAATTTATATCGTGAAGTGATTTATATTTATTGACTGTTGTTTGGTAAAGTTTAGCTGGCATTTAAGTTGATTTGAATTAAAATGATAGGAATTTGAATTGATAATTAAAATTTGAAATGAAAATTAAATTGCTTGTTAAATTCCTGATTTTGGATAATCAGTAAATTGTTATGATTTATTGACTGTTTGGATGTTCATTATAATGGATGCCATTGATTGATATTTTGAATGATTTAGATGTTTATATATTTTATTTTTATATCCTATTATCACATTGAATATTATTTACAGTATATAAAACTGTAAATTGAATTATTTCAAAAAAAATTAAGAAATATGTTGAAATGATATATACCTATGACATTTATTTTGGACCGAAATGATATATATTCATCCCTGAATTAAATTGGAATAACTAATTCACTTGGCAAGAGGATAGCAAATTATAATGGACACCAGATTAGTTAAATAAAATGATTTTACAATTTTTGTTTTGAAATTTATTTAAATGATTTGATTTTAAGACAAAAAAATCGAATTTATGAAATTGTATTATTTTCGAACTTGAGCTCAGATTGTTGGAATTTAAATTGATAATAGGAATTTTATAAATAATCGAAGTTGAGAATATGATTTAAATCTTATAAATTGATTTTTTTTAAAGGATTGGACTTATAACCTTTGAATATTGCTAGGTAAAGGTGATATAAAACGATATTTCGAAATTGAGTTCAAAATTTAATTATGTTTGAAGATTTAGTTTTTAAATTGGATATTGAAGGAAAATTTGATTTAAGTGTTTTAAATCGATAATTGAGAAATCGAAATCGAAATTGATATAACTCGAAAGGGTTTAAATTTGGAATTTAAATTAATTTCTAATTGGAGTTTAAATTAATTTGGGATTGGACTTGAAATTAATTTGGAATTGGAGTTGAAATTAAATTGGAATTGGAATTGAAATAAATTTTGAATCGAAGTAAAATTCGACTTAAAATCGGAATAGAATCGACTAAATAGAATTGGAAACTAGAGCTGATTTAAATTGGAAAATTTGAAAAGTGAACCAATTTGACTTTGAAACTATTCTTTTTAATGAATTATTTTAGTATATATGGTTTAAAATTTTCTATTCCTTAAATATTCAAATTATTTTAATTTTCCAAACTATTTTATTATATTTATTACTCAAGCTATCTTCTATTAAACTATTTTAACTATTTAGTTATTTTAAATTATTTAAACTATTTTCTAAAATTCAAATTGGTCAAAAAGAATGAAATGGTTATATTTAAATCTTAGATTTAAATGCAAATTGGGTTAAAATGAAGTTATGACCTAAATTGTAATTTGAAAAAAAAAAATTGAAGTGGAATCGAGATATCGAACTGAATTGACATTTTGAAGTAAAATATGATGATTTCAAAATGGATTTGATTTTTGAAGCGAATATGATGATTTCGAAATAGATTTGATTTTTGAAGCGAATATGATATTTTGACATCAAGTACGAATTATTTTCAAAGTATGAAAGTACCGACCGGTGTGTAAAATGACATTTGGCTATTAAAGAGACCGGGGTCTCTTATTGCATAGTCTTTGTCAATATTGGAACTACTCTAGCAGCTATGTACGCCATGGATGATACACATAATGTAGTGGTTGAATTGGTGAACATTTACTGGAATGAAGTAAGAGAACGACGATGGATAGCTTTAACACTCGTGTCATAATTAAAATGACTAAAACAGGAGCCTATGTCTGACCATCGAGGTTAGCTACCTCTAGCGACGTTGATCCCTCTTATTACTATTGTGATTTCGTATTCGATGGGTGTACCTTTGTTCGTTTGGATTGATTGTCGCGGTCGACCAGGTTACGACCAGCCAGAAAGTGTAAACTGGTAGAATCCTAACTTGGACATTGCCTCACGTGCCTTGCTATATTTATCCTTATACGACCACGTTATGACTTTGGTTTAAACTTTAAAATGTGTTAAGGTGGATCAATGTGAAGCCTTAATGCTATTTTTATATTTATTTTACTGATAGACATTATATAATATAGCATATACTATTATATATAAATAATTTAACTAATCCTTAGGAGATGAAAAAAATCCTGTAACATCTCTTAAGTTATTGCATTCATATTCTGTGATATTGATTTGACTCACATAAGAGTATTTTAGTCCTGACTCAAGTGTTTTTTCCATTCATTACACTCGGGTCAGTCCTGAGTTTTTTCAGTGTATTGAAGATTATTCACTGGAGGACGAAGACGAAGATTTTGGTATATTACTATTATTATTATAATTCCCTTATTCATGCTATCCTGTGTAGTGATCACTTATCCTTGATGTGTATATATATAACTCCGATAAATGTATATAGACTATAATTAAATGTATAGTAAATAGCTTCATGAACCGTTATTTGATTATTATATTTTATCATTTCCGCTGTGAGATTCTATGTTTGTTTTTCTTCTTCTTTTATTGTTTTTCTTATTTAAACCCATTGATTATCTATGTTTTGGATTTTTTAAGTTGGACATGTATGGATTATTGCCCATTTAAACCTTCTGAAATGCGGGTCATCACAGTTGGTGCCAGAGCCAGGTTTAGCGATGACCATGGCTTTGTAGGGTTTGACTCATTAGAGATAGGGTAGGAATACCCTAGAATGAGTCTGTTTTAGTGTGTATATATATGAGAGAGCATACTTGTTAGTCTTATAAATAGTTTTATATCGTGTTTACTTATCCGTTGAATTCTGGTCGATCTACGAGATGTCGTTCATCGATAGGGGTTTCTAAACACTTAAACGAGCCAAGTCGACATAATATTGTTTTAAAATCGAGTAAATGAAATAATTTTTCTTAATTATATTATATATAATGAAGATTAATTATTAGTGAAATTATTGTAGGACAATAATAATAATTAATTATCATCGATTATTGGTTGAATTAAAATATGAAACGTACACTTAATGAATTTTATTTTGGAAGAATTTGATGATTATTTTAGGAAGAATTTTATTTTAGGAAGAATTGTTTAAAATGACCAAGTGTAAATTAATGAAATATTTTGGTAATAAGACGAGAAAATTTGTATGAGTATATTTATAATATAACTTATATATAGAAATACTTTAAAAATTGAGAATTTTAGAATTTAAAATCCTTTTATTTTGAAAATTGTTTTTCAAAGCTTTAAAAATTAATAATAGTATTATTTGAAAGTGTTTTGACTAGAAATATATTTTGAAAGGATTTTTGAAAGAAATAAAAGCACTAAACTTTCTTGATCGCTGGAAAATAATTATGGGGATGACTGCAGCATCGCTAGTATTCATTTTCGACTTTCTAGGTGAGAATTGCTATCGAAAGAAATTTATTTTCCATTTAAAATAGGTTTTGACTGTGAAAGAAAAATATATTCTAAATATGGTTTAGTAAATATATGAAAATTGTTTGGACTTGTAATTTAAAACAGTATATAAGAAATAAGTTTATAACTTATAAATTTGAATAGAATATAAATAAGTTGTAACTTATAAATTTGAATAGGAAAAATAAAATAAATTTAAAATGGTTAAATTTTGGTTAAGCAAACAAAGAAAAAAATTGAATTTGAGGTACGAAATAAAATAATTGGCTTAGCATTGTTAAATTAAAGGGAGGTAGTAAAATTAAGCAAATAAATTAAAATCTAACTCAAGAAAGCTTAAATAAAATGAAATGTATTTGAAATGAATCAGAAAAAAGATGAAATTTTGAATGAATAAATTGTATAACTGATAGATTTGGAATTAATAAGCTTAAATTTGTTGAATGTGAATGATAAGAAAATTTAACTTGAATAAGGTTAAATAAAATAGGCAATGGATTAAAATAAAATGAAGTTTAACTTAATATTAAATAAATTGAATTAGATAATAAGTGAAACCAGATAAATTAGTAATGGATTAATTTCACTTAACCTATAAAATGAATGAATCAAATGAATATGAACTTAAATTTTAAAATGAAATGTAATTTAAGTGTGAAGAAAAAAAGTTATGTGAGAAATTAAATAAAAATAAACGAGCGTACGAAAATTAATTTGAGTAATTGGATTTAATTTAAAATTTGATGAAAATAAGTTAAATACAAATGTGAATTTTAATAAATTGCATGTTAGCTAATTGCATATGGAATAAGTAATGAAACAAATTAAAGGATGGAAGTTACTTAAGAAAATTTAATGAAATAAACTGGGAATTTTTTTATTGATACGAATTGAGTTGTAAAATAAAATTTACTTTAGTAAATTAATAAGATGAATTTGAGTAAATGAAGTGAATCGATGTATTAATAATAACTTAAGATATGAAGTGGTAATAATAAAAGTGAGTTGTGTTGTATAAAATATTTATAATAAACTTCGATAATTTATAAATGATGATAGTATAACTAAAAAGAGGATATACTAGGTAGAAATAAAGCAAATTTAACTTAAGCAAGGTTAAGTGGATTAATTTTATAAATGATTCACCAATAAATTTATATGAAACAGGTTAAATAATTTTCGTAATTTGAAATGAATAAAATTGAATATAATGAATTTATAACGAATGTTAATAAATTGAAAGAAATCAACGGAGTGTAAACCAATTAAATGTGGATGTAACAAAAGTAAATAATTGAAACAAATCAACTGAATGTAAATACATTTAATTGTAATCAATCAAATGTGAATGAAATGAATAATGGTTGACTGTATAAAAATGAATTGAAACCAAATTAGTTGAATGCAAATCAAGTAAAAGCGAATAAATTGAATATAAATCCATTGTATGATTAACGAGATGAATATTAATAAGTGAAAGTGAATCAATTTAAAATATATAGAATGTGGTATGGAACTAAATTACTTAAGTGTAATTAATTATATGAATTATTGAAATGAAATAATGGAAGGGGAAAAAGGAATACAACTATAAACAAATGTAAATTAATAGAATGTGGATTCATTAATGTTGATAAGTGCATGCAAGTCAATTGGAAGTAAATAAATTGAATGAAAAATCAATTGAACGTGAATCTAATTAAATAAAAATTGGCTGAATGCAAATAAAATTGAAGTCAATCAATTAAAATGTTAAAGAAATGGATGTTAATAAAATATAGGAAATTGAAAATTGACATTGGATAATGTAAATTCACATGGTTATGAATTAAATTGGATTAACTGGATGGATGTTGATGGTTGGATGGTTTCTTTTGTTGCAAACCATTATTATTACCGTTTTGATTACATATGATAGTTGTATGTTGTGTATTTATGCTTGTATTTATTGTTTGGATTTAAAACCCATGTTATATGGTTATATCAGATTTATACATGCTTCTATATCGTTATATGCAATAGTATCTTAAATTGAGCTTAGATAGGTACATATGAAGACCGTTTGGGCGTATACGTGGGGTTTTACATGCTTTTGCTTGATTAATACGAGCGATGTGATGACCGGGCATTTCGAACCATTCGTATCCGCACATGTCAGACTTGAATTTTTCTCAAAATGTCATATTGTTAATTTATATTTAGCAAAACTCAGCATATACAATAAATAAATCAATCAGAAAGTCACAGACATGGAGTAGTATAACAATAAGCAGCGGAGTAGATAAATAGTAGTTCATAAAGCTACTATATAAACATCGGAGTTTGAAACAAAATACAACCGAAATCTCAAATACAGAGTAGTCTCAAATACAAAAGTAATTGACAAGACTAAATAGAAATCACCGGAAACAACTGGAAGCTGATGTGATATCAGATAGATCTTCAAGCAAAGCTCCAAACTCCAAGGTGAGTCTCAAATGCTATGTCACTTAGCTTGAACCGAGCATAAAGAAAAACTAAAAACACTCGAGTCACGATTAACATTCTTATATATTAAATTCAACTCAAGTGAAATGTCAACTAAAATACAAGTAACTTAAAGGATGTTTGGGATACCCATCCCCTAAGGATCCGTGGAACTATCTACGAAAATATGCTATTATACTATGTCTATAGTAAAGTAAACTATTAAAATAGCGTTAAGGCGTTACCCATATCACCCTCAACACATTTTATGTATTCTCATAGTCTATGCAATACTGTAAGCTCCTCCACGAGGTTTACTCAGAGGGCACTCCATAGGTATGGTGCAAAACAAACTCGTAGAAGGCGTGATAGGGCATGTGACAAGGCACACGAGGCAATGCCAAGGTAGGTATACGGTTTGCGGATCCGGACTGGTGGTAACGAATAGCAGCTACTACTGCCCACCTCATGACACACTCCCAAATCAAAGGTGCACCCAATTAAATCACAAAGTAATAGAATGGTATCGAAGAAATGTGCCCGATTGGAGGAATGACTTCACTTGGCCCGATGTGGCTCCTGTTTTAGCCACATCAAGCTGACTCATGGGAGTCAGGTCCACGTAAATACCTCATACAGAATCATCACCAACCATCCTACTTCATTCTAGAATCTCCACCACGTACACAGTTGTTAAAGTGGTTTTCTGTATTGGCAGAGAGTATGACAATATCTGATCTTGGTCTCTTTAGCAAACAAACGCTTATTTCACGCCATGGTCATTTTGTTCCAAATAGTTCATACTTTATATCAAAATATCATATTCATTTCGAAATCGTATTAATCTGATATCATTATTCACTTTAAATAATATTCATTTCCAGAATCGTAACACTTTCAAATTTATAAAACTTTTGAAATCATAACATTTGAAATCATAACATTTGAAATCATAACACTTTGAAATCATAACATTTTGAAATCATAACACTTTGAAATCCTAACCTTTGATATTGAAGTTAGTATATATATATTACAATATTTATAAATTAAAATAGCTTATATATTAAAACAATTTATATATTAAAATAGTTTATATATATTAAAAATACTTTATACAATAAAAATAGTTTCCTCAAATTTCACAAATCGATTCAAATCAGCTTAAATTCAATTTAAATCCAACCTTGCTCAACACCTCAAATTTAAAAAGGTTAAAGATTCAATTCTAATTTTCAAAAAACCATTTCAATTTTTATCGATTTCAAATCTATGTTTGAACTATCATTTCGATTCCAATAAGATTCAAAGTTTAAATATTCAAATAATTTCAATATAAGTTTCATTTATATTTCAACATTTAACTTTAATTTTATGCAAATTGGAAAATATTCACTTAATCATTTTTAATAACAATTTATTTAAATCTCAATTTATAGATTTAAATCAATATTAAATAATCAGTCTCAATTTTATTTAAAGTTGAGAATATTCATTTAATCGCTTTTTATCAATCAAGTTATAAATCATATCTTACAAAACCTCAAAATCAATAAGTTATATCAATTCTTATTTAAATTCAATTATTAACCAATATAATTTCCGAGTTAACATTAATTTATCTTCCCAACCTATATTGTTAAAGTTATTGAAAAACTATTTTTACAATATTAATATAAATTTAAATAAACACTTAAACATATTATAAACCAATTAAATTAAATTTTATTAAATTAAATCTTATTTTACATATTTTTTTAAAAATAAACTTATAAGAAAAATCTTAAAAATTATATTTTCAAAACTAACTTGTAAATTTTCAAAACATAAAATTATTTTTTGAGAAAAATGTGTGATCCTCTAATAAAAGAAGGGAGCACACATGAAACTATATATATAACACATAAAATGGTGTTGCTAACATGTCTGGCACGTGACATATCTATGTACTGATAACAGAGTAAAAACAGGTAACCCTAGAATGCGCTCCGGCAAAGCCGCCGCTCATTACACCTCAATACCGAGATTCGACATGGCCACCGCCCGATAATGAGATGTTAGAAATACCTGTAAAACTAAAAAATCGAAATCCAGAGTTACTGGATGACTGCACCATCTAAAAGAAGACTCTATGAAGCTGCCTCTGAGAGAAAAAGCTGATCTGGAGACGCAAATGATCCATAAAGTAGAACTCCACTGTGAAGACTCAATAATGCTGAATGCAACTCCAGATGCAATCAATACTCCTGGAAAGGCTATCCTGATCACCTGAATGAAGCCGCAAGCTATCCTGCAAACCTGAAAAGAGACACTAGCAACCTATTTATACCATACATGAAAAACAAAACTAGGAAGCACATTAGTAAAAATCACATATATGTATATAAAAAGAATTTATATACATATATGCTTGACTAAAATCTAATAAGATAATTTAGAATTAAAACTTAATAATTTTAAAAAGAAAAGGAAAAAGAACTAAAACTAAGCTATAAAAATCTTTAAGAACCTGCAATGGGAAGCAAATTATTATATACCAAATTATCATCATTAAAGTTAGAAAAGGTATCAATATAAATATTATTAAAGTCACAATTATTATTGTTATGTTTGAAAATATTACTATTATTACTAACGCTTTTGAGATATTCCTTGAAAAGATTATTTTTGGCTAATTTATATTTACGATTAGAAATCTAATTTAAGCAAAAAGAAGAAACTAAAGTAATCAATTTATTGATGTGGTTATTGTTATTATTAAAAATTCTTTGATTTCTATCGAACCAAATGTACCAACTAGATATGGAGAATAAAGTATCAAGCAAGTATCTATTGTCCTTATTAAACTTAAATCTAAAAATTATTCCAATAAAAAACAGAGTCTGCAATTCTAGTACTTATATTAAATTCGAATATATTAAGAGTATTCAAAAGAATAAAATAAGTATCCATACAATCATAGTAAATATGATTAATATCTTCTAAATGTAAATTACAAAAATAACATCTATTATCAATGTTAATATTTTTCCTTTTTAAATATTCTATAGTATTTAATTTACCATGAATAATAAGCCACATGTGTAATTTAGATTTTGGAGAAGCGTTAGATTTCCAAATAAACTTTAAAAAAACTATTAGATACACCAGAAAAGTTGATAAATCTATAGAAAGAACTAATGGAATATTTCTTGCTCTTATCACATTCCCAACTACTATAATCATTGTCATTATCAATATTATAAAGGTTTAATCTAACAAAAAGCAAATTGAGCTGTCTAAGAGTTGAACCTACTAAAGTTCTGTTAAAGCTAAAAATCTAAGGAGGATCGTTTTCAGAATCAAAAACTTTAGATATAAATGCATATTTGAAGTTACAAATATCATACAATTCTTTAAACTCATTTCTAAGAGGAGTAGCGAAAATCCAACTATCATGCCAAAAATATGTATTATTACCTGAGTGAACTATAATATTAACACCTAAGTTAAAAATATCACTACATTTTAAAATGGATTTCCAAAAATAAGATTGCTTACAAGACACCGAAGGGCTAATGTGATACAGATTATAGCTACCATTATAATAATATTTAGAAATAATCTCCTTCCAGGTGGCATTATCATTGGTATCTCTAAATTTCCATAACCATTTACCTAGAAGAGCTAATTCATATTACGTAAATTAATGAATCCTAAACCACCATCCTTTATGGATTTACAAATAGTATCCCAATTAACTAAACATTTGATGCTACTATTAGAATTATCTCCACTCCGAAGGTAATCTCTTCTAATTTTATCTATTTTATCTATCATCCAATCAAGAAAGAGATGCATAGACATCCAATAAATTGGGAGAGCTGATAAAATAGAATTAATTAAAACCAATCTACCTACTCTAGAAAGAAATCTCCCATTCCAGTTAAAAATCCTATTTTTGATTTTATCTATGATTATTAACCAATCTTCATTTTTAAGTTTTGTGGGTTTGATAACAAAACCTATATAGTCAAATGGAAAATTCATAATATTACAATTTAGTGTATCAGCAACTAAATTCTCAACTTTTTCAAAATCATTTAAAACTAAAACAGAACTTTTATCAAAATTTATTTTTAAACCCGATAAAAGCTCAAAACTATATTGAATAAACTTAAGAGCAATTATGTGTCTAGGAAGATGAGAGGAAAAAAGAAAAGTATCATCAGTAAATTGTAGGACTGATATACCATAATTTGATATATCATTACCTATATTACCCAAAGAACCATTATCTACTGCTTTTTTAATAATCTTAGTAAAAACATCAGCAACTAAGTTAAACAAAAGGGGAAATAAAAGGTCCCCTTGCCTTAAACCTCTCCTAGATTGAATTTTATTACCTAAAAAACCATTTACCATAATACTAGAGTTACCAGTTTTAAGCAAATTCATGATCCAGTTAATCCATCTATTACTAAAACCTCTAGCATGATAAATATCTACAAGAAAAATGAAAAATGATATCTTGCATATGTCTTCACTTTTGAATATATACATTAGTTCGAATTGGTTTTTGGATATGAATCACCCAAATCCGACTCTGGTTCCTTCGAAGCTAATCATGCTTTAAAAGATGTTAAGTTTATAAATGGATATCAATCATCAATTAATTACTTCATATTTTATTTAAATCAAATATCTTTCTTAGATATATTCTTTTCAATTTATTCCATTTTATTTTCAAGAGTATATGGAATCATTAAGCCTCATTATCAAATCATTTGGTTTATTCAAACCTTTCTTAAATTCTGGAATAATTCCAAATCATTTCTCTTTTACTTAGTAAACCTTTACAAATCATTCAATAAATCTTAATAAAATATTTCTTTTAACTTAGGGAAAATGTTCCCAAATCATTCATTAAACCTTAATAAAAGATTTATTTCTTAAATTCAAATCATATTCTTGCAAATCGAATGTTCTCATAACAGAGCACTGCTGCAACTTTAAATATGGTAAATTTCACCTCTAGGGACTAGTGACAAGTAATCCTACACCATGAAGATCTTTATCATTAGTGATCTTTGTCATCAAAACGTTTTATTTCGAAAATTAGTTTAAAGGGGTTTCCAGATAGGAGTCACCCAAGTCCGATCTCGATTTTTCAAATAGGAATCGCCCAAATCTGATACCAGTTCCTTTGTGCTAATCATCGATAAAAAGGTGTTATATTCGTATGGGGTTTCGAAAATTAGTTTGAAGTGATTTTCGGATAGGAATCACCCAAATCTGATCCCGGTTCCTTCGTGCTAATCATCGATAAAAAAAATTCATGTTCATATGGGGTTTCGAAAATTAGTTTGAAGTGATTTTCGGATAGGAATCACCCAAATTCGATCCCGGTTCTTCGGATAGGAATCACCCAAATCGGTTCCCAGTTCCTTCGTACCACGCATCGAATAAAAGATGTTAAGTGGTTAGTTAACATTCAAATAATTTATTTCTTTTCTCTTATCATGAAAAAAACTTAAATATGATCTTTTAGAGCAACCAGGCTTTCCTTTCGATCTATTCCATCTCCCGCCTAAAAAGAGAAAACATAGGTCAGGTAAGTTCAGGGCACTAGTTGCTCCATCCCTAACCTTAGTTACACACCTTGTTTTATCTTCCCATATCTCATTGGCGGGAAAAATGTATTAGTCATTTCCGCATACTCAGTTTGTTATTACATTCAATTTTCTTCTCTTTTTGTTTTAGTGGTATAAACAATTCATCTTAACCATTTGTTCAAACTCTTATTAAAACATCCAAATCACCTTTAAATTGCTTAATTATTCTTTTAAAATCTTTCGCAAAAGACTTAGGAAAGAATTGCTAAGTTTAAAATTACCTTTCAAAAGTTATTTCAAACTGTTGCGAAAAGCGTTGCGAAAAGTGTTGCAAATAGCGTTTTAAAAGCTGTATTATTCAAAACAACTTTTATATCATTTAGAAATCCATATTTTCAACTTAAATCTCTTTTAATACATTTAAAAGATTTTTAGGATTTATTTTATATTATTAAAACATTTAAAATATCAATTTTAAATAAGTACCCATTTGGATTCCGAACCGCAAAACAGCGATGTTTTTACAAAGTTGTTTTGGAGATATTTCAAAATCTACTTAATGAACTCTTGATTTTCTTTCTTTTTTTGAAAACTATTATCATTTTGGACCAAATAATTTTTAGTTTGAAGAAATCCGACTAATAAATCATTATCTACGTTAATTTGAAGTTACGGGTCGAAATTTACGAACTCCCGCTACGCGGCAAGCTCAATTTTGACCAATTTTGTGAATTACTTCTGAACTTGTCTGAAACACTTCAAATTTGTTTTAAACCATATTTAAACTATTTCAACTTATTTAAAATCATTAAGAGGCTAAATAACTTCCATACACATATTTGTATGGATTTAGTTCTCATTTAATTAACTATGGTAAATTACTAATCATTTCTCTTATCATTTATCAAACAAGTTATCAACCAAGTAAACAATCATATAATCAACCAATTTTGCAACCAAGTTATCAGACATTTAATCGTTCAACATATTTAAACTTTCAAATCATTATACTTGAAATAAATTAGAGATTAATTAGTAAATATGAGTACTCACCTTTTAACTTAACCAATTTTTCCTATCAAAATTCGTATGCAACAACACTTCACATAAACTTCAACTAATCAACTTCTACTCCATTTCTTTTGCTTAATGCTATTGACTTCTTCTTGTAAACTCCCGAAAATCCGGCAGGGCTTCTGCAACACCTTGAATTTTCTTCTAGCTTCTTGGAATGAAATCGACGGCACTTCCTCCTCTTTTTCTTGCTCCGGAGCTTCACGACTTTCTCATTTTCTTGCATAGATTCGGCCACACCATATTCTACCTCTTCCTCCATCATTTCTTCACTTTTTAGATGCTTAACCATGTTTTAACTATATCCTAAGGTCTTTGGCAAAGTTTGGTGGTGTTTGGAGTTGATTTGATATGATTTTGAAAAAGTCAGTAAGGAAATGGATAGAAGAAGAAGCCATTAAAGAGAGCTTCAAGGAGGAAGAAGAAGAAGAAGGTAGAAATAGTGTGAAAAAAAGTGAAAAAGGGGTTGGTATTTATAGAAAAAGAAATGAACTGGTAAGTTACCAAAATATCCCTTTACCACATTACGAAAATAACCTTACTTACTTCTTAAGTAACCTTATTTTTTAACACTTAACATCACATTTTAAATCATTACTTTATGTCATTTTCACTTAGATATTAAGTAAAAAAAAGTAATAATTATGTTTCTTTGATTTGATGCTTACTTTTTGCTTTGAAGTGACATTTTTGTCTTTTTATGCTTACTTTTTCTTAATTATACTCTAGAATTTTCTAAGTATGTTTAGTAAAAGTAAACTTGATTAGTGAATTAATTAATGCTTATACTATTTTAATATATGTTCCTATATAAGAAAATAAAGGTGCGACGTTGTTGGGATAACTTTTAATTTACAAAACGTCATTTTCCGACAAAATGTTTTAAGGTCACATTTTGACGTTTTAGTTAAACTATTTATTTACGTAAACCAAATTTAAAATTAATTTTTTTAATGCTATTCAAAAATATAAACACTCATAAATAAATTAAAATAATTTATTTAACCTTTGAAACTTATTTTTTTTAAATCAGCATTTTGTCATTTTTGTCGTTATAGGCAAATGTTACTATTTTTATGCACACTTCTCTTTCCAAATCCTATCTAATATTATTTGAATCATACAACCTTACATATTTTATATTTAAAATCAGTTTAAATAGTATATTTTAAGTGGTCAAATTCTGGGTCGTTACATTCTCTCGTACTTAAAAGAATTTCGTCCTCGAAATTACCCAAAATAAAAGTTTGCCCAAAACATTTATCTTCAAACTTAATTCTATATAATATACAAAGATCATCCATATGAAATATCCTATTTATTCTCTTATTTGAATAAACAGCTTCATTTTCGAATTAGTATCGATCCCCTGATCCTCTAGTGCGGACTTGAATCAGGCACTTTGCTCAAAAACCTTTGCTTTCCTTGCATGGTGCTCAACTATGATAGAAAACTCAAGTACCAACCACAAATCCTCATCAATGTTCGTTGTCAAGAATCAAGTGATAAATCCTTTTTGGACCAATATAAACACCTTGAAGTTCCGTACTCGGATATTAGATCAAAATTTGTGTGACGAAATGATCTACATATAACATATGTATTTATTAACCCTCAAAACTTTCATAAACTTTTATCTTAAGTTCAAATATTTTATAAATGTGTTTCTTTATATAATCCCTTTAATTATTTATTTTCAAATATTTTTATTAAAGGTAAATATTCTAAGGAAACCATTTTTCAAGATTATTTATCTTTAAAAAAGTTTTTCCACAATCTTTTAACTCAGTATGTTTCCTTTAACACTAATATTATTTACGAATCATTTCGTAAACTATCACTTAAGTTTATTACATCTTATAACTCATGCAAATCAATCACATTTTAAAGACTTAAGTCCAAATCCTTAATTTATGCTAGAATTCATTAATAAAACATTTTCTAGGTTATAATTACCTTTTTGAGAAGACATTATTTTACTTAATAGTTCATGACTTAAATCTATATTTGTATGATATACCTTTACATCCTAAGAGTATATATTAGTCCCAAATTACAAATTGATTTTATTTAAATCCGTACCTCTAACAAATTTAGACTTTTTTGTAATTTACTATATCTAAAATTCATAAGTAAAACTTATATCCTATTTAATACTATTATTAAATTTTTTAGCTTTGGAAAAAATAATTCTAAATACCTATATTAAATTCTCTATTTTTAAATCTTTTTTCCCTTTATAAATCAGATTTATAAATTACCCTTATCTTCTTTCATTTACTCAAAGTATTTCAATCTTTTGCTAAAAGTTTTCATAAATTTCTTAGCTCTGAGTTAGGTATGATTCAGAAATTTTCGACTGTCCAAAATCGTCGAGAATCCCGCTTTTCTTATCAATTAGTGATCCAGAATTATCTTTGGTTTAAACACTTTTATAAATATTACTAATCAATGGTTCTCATTATTTCTTTATCTTAAGAAAATTATATAGATCGAGTAACTCCAAAACAATCCAAGGAACTAGGTACTACCAATAGTATCATATATCCTCTTAATAAGAAAAGTAAGACTTAAGAGAAGTGCTTACCATCCGAACACATCTCTTGCCCATTTTTAGTTTATTTTCGAGCCAATCGAATTATTTATCATAAAATACCTCTTTTTATTTGATACAATACCATTTTCAAAATCCTTTAGATATTACCTTATAAAATCTATTTTATAAATTCATTTTATCTTATATTAATTAACTTCATTTAAATTTCCACAACTCTTTAACTTACTCGAATTTAAATTCTCATTCCTTTTATATTTATCGTTTTACACAATCATTTAAATACATTTTTATCTTATGTCTTCATTTCTTAAACAAATATTATTATCAAATACCTTATAGTCAAATCGTGAAACTTAATTCACAAGGTATTTGTACTTACTTTTAAATCAAACAATTTATCAATTTATGATAGTAACTTAACATTATCATTTCTTAATTTATTATTTTGGAACAAGTATTAAAGATCTTAATTACCTTATCAGATTTCTTACTTATCTATTATCTTTATGAAACATCTTATAGCCAAACTGTGAAATTCTAATCACAAGACGTTTATATTTGAATTTTACTAATCCCGATTTCTAACTATACAATTTTTCAAAATATATACTTTATATTCAAAATATAATCCTGGTAAAATTATCTCATTTACCAATTTTTTCAAAATTAGTGTGTCGGTATGCCTTGTTAAGAGTTTATAAATACCTATCGATATACTTGTACTTCCCACACCAACCAGAATTTATAAACCACTCAACCAATAAATCAACACAAAAAATTTATTAGTCGCTAACAAATACGAACTCATATATAATACGCTCAAACTCATTCTAGGGTGTAACTAACTCTATCTCCAATGAGTTACTCATCCTACGGTATTACTAACCCTATCTCTGATGAGACTTTACCTAACCAAAGCCAAGGTTCTCGCTTAACCTTCAGCTCTGATACCAAATGTAATGGCCCGTTTTTTCATACCTTTTGAATCGACAATAAACCATACATATCTAACTCAAATTGCATGAATAGATGGATCATTAAGGGTAGAAAGAAAATAAAAACAGAACAGAATCTCATACGAATGGAATAACATATATTATTTCAATAATAATCTTTACATCAGAAAATTTTAAAATACAATATCAGAGTCAACCCTAGATTCAGCCTAGACAATTATAACACCTACCCTTATAAATGCTGACAACCAAAAACAAAAACAAATGCAATAGATATAGTAGATAATAGAATACGTCCATGCAATGTAAAGATCTTCAGCTCTCCTCTGGAAACTCCAACCATCCTCAACTCATCCTGAAACTATTCGGATCTGACCCAAGTATTAAAAATATCCGGATTAGGCTTGATAAACCAGTGTGAGATACTCGAAAGTTAAAATGTATAGATCATGACGATGTTATAAAAACCTTTGAAAAGAAGGGCATCTCATAAGACCACGCCCACACAAAAACACGGATGATTTTTTACTTTATGATAACCAAAACACTTCATACCAAAATAGACTTGATATTATTTTTAATGACATTCTTTTGAAAACACTTTTCAAATAAACTTGTTCAAATAAGGTATCAATATCTAGACTAAGCCTAAGGTAATATATCCGGACTAGGTCAATGGAATATACCGAACGGAATATATGATACTAGAAAGGGGGTAGCTGAAATGTTTGCAAGTCATTACAGCTATTTTGGGAATACAATCAAAACCGTAAATCTTGTATTGGGGTAGGATTTCCAACATGATAGGGCATTAGTGGCCTTTTCTCCAATCCACGCATAGCAAACATAGTTCCCACGGTGCCTTAATCGCTTTTCTCAAACTAGTCACTTGGAACTATACTTGCTATACTACAAATGATAACCGAAAGTTCCCTGCTTTTCTCAAGCTAAGCACTTTATCCACATGGGGCAATAAATGCCTTAAGGGACGTATCCCCCAAAGGGCCGAACGTATTTGACACCACCATACATACTCACTTATTCCAAATTTGCATTTGTTAGACCATATAGTATCCCACCATAACCAGGGTGTGAGGCTCGTGAAGCTACGGTAAATTTCTTCAAAGCCACGTTTTTCATAAAAACCACGCTTTGATCATAACAGGTTCCACTTTGAATGCCACACTACCATTCCTTAGATCATTATTTGACTCCCACAAGCATACAACCTTTGAGCTCGTATGTCTCAAAGAAGGGTGTTAAGCTAAGAGAATTTGTCTTCTCCGCCACCAAGCAGATGTACATTTGCAAGAGTCAAATGTTGTGTCTCAGAAATGCAATGTCGGACATTCGTCCATACAAGTTCGTTCTAGGACTGAACAAAATCGAAGCCACTCTCCTACTACAACTAGTAGCGAGCATTCCTTATAATCCGAAAAATCTCCATAATGGGGAGACCACTACTATAAATAACTCTATAATAGGAGCGACCAAGAGCATGTTCAACAAGAAGTCCTCATGCTATGAAGATCCACGGTCTTCAATAATCATCATCTTCAACATGTCTTCGCTTTCGAACATATACATTGGTTCGAAGTGGTTTTCGGATAGGAATCACCCAAATCCGACTCTGGTTCCCTCTAAGCCAATCTTTGCTTTAAAAGGTGTTAAGTTCATAAATGTATATCAATCATCAATCAATTACTTCATCTTTTATTTAAATCAAATATCTTTTTTAGATATATTCTTTTCAATTTATTCCATTTTCTTTTCAAGAGTATATGGAATCATTAAGCCTCATTTATCAAATAATTTGGCTTATTTAAACCTTTCTTAAATTCTGCAATAATTCCAAATCATTTTCTCTTTTACTTAGGAAAACCTTTCCAAATTATTCGTTAAATCTTACTAAAAGATTTCTTATATCCAAGTTAACTTTTAACTTAGGGAAAATGTTCCCAAATCATTCATTAAACCTTAATCAAAAATTTCTTTCTTAACTTCAAATCATATTCTTGCAAATCGAAGATTTTCATAACAGAGCACTGCTGCCACTTTAAATCTGGTAAATTTCACCTCCAGGGACTAGTGACAAGTAATCCTACATCATGAAGATCTTTGTCATTAATGATCTTTGTCTCCAAAACATTTTATTTCGAAAATTAGTTTGAAGGGGTTTTCGGATAGGAATCACCCAAATCTCATCCCGGTTTCTCAGATAGGAATCCCCTAAATCCGATCCCGGTTCCTTCGTGCTAATCATCGATAAAAAGATGTTATGTTCATATGGGGTTTCAAAAATTAGTTTGAAGTGATTTTCGGATAGGAATCATCCAAATACGATCCCGGTTCCTTCATGCTAATCATTGATAAAAAGATGTTATGTTCATATGGGGTTTCGAAAATTAGTTTGAAGTGATTTTCGGATAGAAATCACCCAAACCTGATCCTGGTTCTTCGGATAGGAATCACCCAAATCCGATCCTGGTTCCTTCGTACCAATCATCGAATAAAAGATTTTAAGTGGTTAGTTAACATTCAAATAATTTATTTCTTTTCTCTTACCTTGGAAAAACTTAAATATGATCTTTTAGAGCATCCGGCTTTCCTTTCGATCTATTCCACCCCTCGGCTAAAAAGAGAAAGCATAGGCCAGGTAAGAGAAATCATTATTTTATGTCATTTTCACTTAGATATTAAGTAAAGAAAGTAATAATTATGTTTCTTTCATTTGATGTTTACTTTATGCTTTGAAATGACAATTTGTCATTTTGTGCTTACTTTTTCTTAATTATATTCTAGAATTTTCTAAGTAAGTTTAGTAAAAGTAAACTTGATTAGTGAATTAACTAATATTTATACTATTTGAATATATGTTCCTATATAAGAAAATAAAGGTGCGACGACATTGCGACCACTTTTAATCGACAAAACGTCATTTTTCGACAAAATGCTTTACGGTCACATTTTGGCGTTGTAGTTAAACTATTTATTTATGTAAACCAAATTTAAAAATAAATGTTTTTTAATGCTATTTAAAAATATAAATACTCATAAATAAATTAAAATAATTTATTTAACCATTGAAACTTATTTTTTTGAAATCAGCATTTTGTCACTTTTGTCGTTATAGACAAATGTTACTATCTTTATGTATACTTCTATTTCCAAATCCTATCTAATATTATTTAAATCATATAATCTTACATATTTTATATTTAAAATCACTTTAGGTAATGTATTTTAAAGTGGTCAAATTCTGGGTCGTTACAAAATAAGTAAAAAAATTAAAATTTACCTAGTTACTTCATTAAAACTGACCCAATTCCAACAACAGTATCAGAGCCCAATAGCTTTTGCGGTCTAAATTAATCATGTTAGGGTAAACTAATTATGCTCGTAGCCTAGATAGTAATGTGTCTAGAAAGGTAGTGTCGAAGGATTGAGATCAGGTAATCAAGTAGTCTGCTCTACCTAGTTATCGGCTTGGCTCGAACAGATATATGTATCTAAAGGTTGCCCTAATTGAAAAGACCCTATTTTAATTGGATCTTGGGCTAATTATCATAATTGTGTGAAAATTGAAAAAAAATTAAAAGTTAAATCTAAATAAAACATATATATATCATATTGGTTATAATATAACGAAATTTTTTCGAAGTGTTTGAAAATAAATATATGTCAATTTCGAGATTAATTTTATTAACAAGATCAATATAAGATTTAAACTAATTAAATAAGTTAATTATATAATATATAGATATGCATGTATAATATATATTGACATATACGTTATGTTGTCTTCAAATGTTTAAGGCAACATAAGTATACATATATGTATATATAAAACAATTTTCAAAATCAATTATATTTGGTTAAAATAGTTAAATCAAATGAATTAATTCAAATTAATTAATAAATTATAATATACATGTATATGACATATGTGTGAACCTATAAAGGTTACATTATGTAAGTATTCAATATAATATATTTAATAGAATAATAGATAATTAATTAAAATTAATTAAATATGATTTAATCAATATAATGTTGTATGTAAAATTATTGTATAACCTAATTAAAATATAAAAGTTATATAATTATGAAAGTTATATAATATGAATGTATAACTAAAGGTGGAATACTATAAAAGCCCTAAATAAACTTAAGGAATAAATAAATAAGCAAATGTCAGTATACTGTGATTCCCGATGTGTCCGACACTTAATTCATGAGGGTATTTCATTAAAAATACATTATTTCATAAGTCGATATCACTCGATATAATATATTAAAGGTTGTGAAACTTTAATATAAAGTTCTTCTCTACCATTTATACATTAACATGTTATTTACGTACACTCTAGTTTTTGAGCTTTCCTCAAGCTAGAGATGTTATGTATAGTATTATTAATGTATAGAATAGATGACATAGGATACTTATACATATTTGTTAAGCTTTCCTCAAGGTATGTATAGTATACTTAGGCTGTCATGAAATGGTGGGTACGAATGAATAACCCATTTGCTTGTTAAGCTTTCCTCAAGGTCAAAATGAGATTAGAACAAGGAATCACGAGTTAGGAGTTGTATATGATACAACCGATAAGGAGTCATTTATTGTATATGGGAGTATGATTTATTGAGCTTTCCTCAAGGTTAGAATCCTAAGATATACAAGTCCTAATACCTACGAGTGAAGTCGAACGACTTCTATGTGTCGACTTAGGGTTTGGCGAAATATGAAACACTAGTGGGAGCCGATTGGTAAAAGGAAACATAAAGTTTAACCTTACTAATATTATAAGAATATCTACTATGATATTGTCTTAATAATCTACCAATTAAAACTTGCATAAAATACAACTCCAAAACCATTTTTTTAAAGTGACAAGCTTACTATACATAACTATATTGAACAACTAAGAGTGATTAAGATAGCATTGACTTACAAGCATTTTTGGTCATCTATTACATGCGATCCTAAAGAACAACCCGCTGATTATGTGAACCCCAAACTTAGACTTGCTTATGGGAAATGGGTTTCAATCCTAGAGATCGTCCAGGTTTTCAAGCTATCTGTGTTAGACAATTCATTGCAAATGCAGCACGAAAACATGTCTGTCCATGAGATATTTAATAGTCTCAAGGCCCTGTTTTACGAACAATCACTATGCGCAAGTATGGTCTTACAAAGAAGTTGTTCAATATCGAAATGACTAAGGGACAAAAGTGGAGATTGCGTACTAATGATGAAGGACTATATTGATAGACTTTCATAATTAGATGTATACACAAGCAACGAATTACAAGTTTATTTGATCCTTGGTTCTCTTACAGCTCAGTATGAACCGTTAATAGTGAATTACAATATGAACAAGTTGAATGTGAATCCCATGGAGCTCCTCTACATATCGAGGTAGGCCGAATCTTCATCCAAGGATCAAGGTGATGTGCATGCTATAAAGGTTAGTGTAGTATCTTCTAAAAGTTAGAAGAAGAGGAAAAAGAAGAAATGAGGCTCCAAGTTGCTGATGGATCTATCGTAGATGCAACGATAGTAAGAGATTATCATTTGTGTTTTCCTAGTAGAGAAGTATTGATATTAAATAGCTGCTATTTTTTAAAGACTTTATTTGTGGGATTATATCCATGTCTAAATTGTTTGAGAATAGATATGTATTTCACTATGCAAATAATACTGCGAATGTTAGTTGACTAGAGATAAATTCTATGATGGCGTTCTTGAAAATGGAATTTATATGATCAATACAAATTATGTTTGTTCTTTGAGTATTTCCTCTGACAACATAAATGACAGTTATCTTTGGTATTGTAGGCTAGATCATACCAGTGAGAAGCGACTACACAAACTAAAAAATGAAGGTTTTCTTCCACCACTTAATTTTGAATCATTTGACAGGTGTGAGTTGTGTCTCAAAGGGAAAATGACCAGGCACACGTTCAGTGGGAGCAATAAAAGAGTTGATGAACATTTAGGGTTAGTACATAATGGTGTATGTGGCCCGATGCTTGTAATCACTAAGGATAACAGCTCTTACTTTGTTACTGTAACCTCCCGTAAATATTGATAAGAAAATAACTAATAAGAAATAATTGATTAATAATAAGGCTAAAATTTAAAATTTTGTGGAAGTCGAGATTTGGCCACGAAAGTAGTATCGTTGTGTTCATGGTGATTTTCAATTCAATTTCCATATATAAAGTTTTGAAATGACCCTCAAACGAAAAAATTATTAATGTTTAAAGTTTCCATATTCAAATTAATTAAAAGGAATTCAAGTTAAATAAATAATTAATGCTAAAGTTTCAAATTCAAAAATTAATGGTAGTTAGACATGAGGGTTAAGTAAACGTTATATTAAAAGTTAACTTCAAATATTAATTAAGGAATTTATAATAAATCAACGGCAATTAAATATACACTCCCAAAATAGGCTATGGTCTACTGTTAACGGTCGAATGCCCATGTAGGAGCAGTTCGACTGGTAATCATAGTGGTGTTTAGGGTTTTTAACACCGTGAATGGTCTGGATTATATTGTTTATACTGACTTAAATCTGGCAGTTCTAGTGCTTTAACCTCTATAAATAAGAGATTGGCCCCCTCATTTTTATTCATAAATTGTTTAGGAACATAGTAGAGCTCTGTTAGTTTCTTTCTTCTTTAAGATTTAGAAATTCTCAAGGGTTTCAAGTAAAGAATTTTAGGTTTTTAATATTCAATTTCTAATTTTATTTTCCTTCAGTTTGTGAAATTCCAAATCTTATCTATATACAACTCACTTGTTGTATATTTCTAATGGAAGAGATATGGAAAGAGATTTAAAGCGGGCGTAAACAAATACAAGAGGAAGAACCAATGATGTTTTGTGAGTGGAAATCTTAGTTTTTTTTATTTTAGTAATTGTATATCATGATTTGGATTTGGTATATGTCTTGGGGAATTTTGTTCATGAAAACATCAAACTAAAACCCCAAAATTCCCTTAAGCAAAATGTTAATTCTTATGTTAGGATCTCAATTATTCAATATTAAAATAGAGGAATTGTATTGTTATTACAATTTTAATGTTTTGCATTATATTCCACTTCTCATCTTTTTTTTTTCTTTAAATTCACTGAGGGATTTTGAAAAAAAATAAGTTAGTAAGTATATGGTATGATTTCTCTTTATTCATAGTGCACACTACCTATTTCTATAATTTAAATGAGAATTCCCTTTTTCATTAGTATATGTAGAAGCTGAATAGAGCATAAATGGATTTGAACTGTAAATTATATTAATGTTGATTTTTCTATTTTAGTATAAAATAATTATGGTATAGATTCTATTTTTATACACATCCATTGTTGAATTGAGAATGTTAGATATATAGTATGTTTGTTGATATGGAATTAGACTTGTATAAATTTAAAAGTTTTGACATTAAACGATTAGCATAAGGCATAATCTTCGCACCTTAGAAATATTTTAGGCATGTGCATGTGTGTACATATGTAAGCGTATAAATAATGCATACTTAATAACATATTAATTATGTAGTAAATAGGTTACAATTAATATTAAATCCCACTTAAGAAAGAACTAAGATAATTATGCATAGTAATGTTATGGAATGCGGTGAGGTATATGGTAATGTGTTAGGTGAGTGAAAATGATGACTAAGTTATAGGGATGCAAAGTCATTCAAATAGCACATGGAAGTCTGCTTAGCTAATCCGGCTACCAACATTGTAACGTTGGTGCTGATGTGAGACATCACCTATAATAAGTACCTCGAAAGAAGTGAGGTTAGTCCCAAATTCTCTAGGGTAAACCTGCCCAACTAATCTAGCTACTAGTACCTACTAATAGTTCGACTAATGTGAGACATCACATTTTGGGTTATGGGTCATAATATGTAGGACCTACTTCTAGGTTGAAGGTAGTAAGTGACTGATTGAGGGTCCACCTCCTACTTGGTTTGAAAGTATTAAATGGTCGGGGTTAGCGGATAGGCACGATTTTGGATATCTCGGGAAGGATCCGCTTTGGGTATGAGTTATTAAGTAGATATTATAGGATCCTCCTCTCCTATAAAAAGGTATTAAGGGGGCTAATGAGATTCCATGTGATGTCATCTGGATATTATCAAAGAGGAGTCCAACTTGGGATAGGTAGTAAATGACGGGGACCAACCTAAAATGATGTATTAAATGGTCAGAGTCTACTAGTTCCCATTGAAAAGATATTAAGTGACTTGGGTACTATCTTTTATATTGTTGGGACATTATTGTTGGCAGATGCATGGGATTAAGAATGGCCTTTAGCCTACAGTTGAAGATGGTTTAGTGAGTTGGATTGGAAATGGTATAGGTTATAGAGTTGGACTTATGGTTGGAGGAATTTACATAGAATATAGTTAGGATGCGTAAGACATATTCTTATTTAAATTATAATGCCCAAGGACTACTATAGAAAGGCTCGAAATTTTGATTCACCAGACATTGTTGTTCTGACTTCTTCCTCATTACAATACAGGTTAAAGAAGACGATGCGGGTTTTGGAGATAATGGCGAAGATGGAGACCTGTGGAAGTTATTTGTCTATCTACTTTTGTTGTTGTTGTATTTCTGATGTACCCATTATACAAGATGATGTATTTTGTGATACTGCACTACAGATATTTAGCATTGTTATGTGGTATTTTTTGGTATGTTTTTGACATTTGAGTTTTTTAATAAGATGGGTGTTGTTTATAATATTATGTCTTCTATTATGAGATTCCGAATGTGTAGATAGATAGCTCCGTGTATTGTCCTTTATATCAATTTTACTAACCAATAACTAGCTTTAGAATGGATCGAAGTTTCAGTGGGCTTTTTTTGGGTCAAAATTTAGGTCTTTTTCGAAGCAAGTTGTTACATTTGGTACCAGAGCTTAGGTTGCTCGATTATTGGGTAGAGATTTATGAATGAGTATATACTTGTTATTTTTGAAAGTATTTTTGAGAAATCCTATAATATATGCCAAACACTATAAGTTCCAACTATAAAATTAGTTACAACCATATTCTGAAAGGATGGATGAAGCAGCTATGAGTTGGGCCAATAAATAGAGTTAAATTTATGCCCCTACCCCAATTAACCCATAGGGTGCAGGTCGTATCGTAAAAAAATGGACCAAAAAAAGCATGACCACAACATATAAAAACACCACAAAAGCTGAATGATACTTAACTCCTTTGTTGGGCATAGACTGCCTTATGTTTTCGATTTAGATAGTTGCCGACTGAAGACCTACATTTCATCCGAACAATGGGAGATAAGAAACTATATGTTGTAAGCATTCAAAAATAAGGAATAATAGGAGTGAAGCAAGATGTGAAGAAGGAGTGGAGCAAGTTCCCATAAGATAACGTACATTAATCATCACAAGGAGATAATCAGATTTTTATGAAGATTGGGCAGGGAAGAAGGTAAGCTAAATCGAAAGTCAATTTCTAAATCCAACCCCATGGAAAAGAATTTGATAAAAGGTTTTCGAAAAATTCCTTGAAATTTTTTGAATTGGTTTTTCAAAGGATTTATTAGGAAGTTGTAGTTTTGAAGCAGCAAGAAAATTTGAAAATTCATAATTTAATTCTTTTGTTGAGTTGAATGTTTCTGATTAAAAGTTTTTTGGTAAAAAGGAATTTTCATTTTTGAAATTCTTAGTTTAAAAATTAGTTGAGTCAAAAAGTTTTTAGTTTAAAGATTTTCGATAAAGGGATTTTTCATTTTTGAAATAAATGTAAAACAGAGCGTAGATTAGACTCGATGATTTCTCCTATTTCATAAATTTAGAAATTCTTCTTTTAAAATTCTTTCTAAAAAGGGGAATAAATGGAAATGTAACTTGACTAAAATGAGGCAAAGAGCCCAATAATGTAGGTAGGAGGAACATTCCTGTGTAAGGAAGTGGGGAGAATAATAGCTGAAATAGATTTATATAAAAGAAAACCCAGATCGGTAAAGCAGTAGGTGAACGTTGAGTCAATATTGGGAAATTTAGATAGTAATACCATTAGGAATTTGTATAAAATAGGATTAGTAATCAAATTAGAAATAATATAAGAGAGAAGTAGTAGGAATAAGGTAGGAAAATGATGGGATAGAAATTATCTTTGTCTACGCCACTTTTCATTATTTAAAGTTGTAGAAAATGTTTATGAAAAAAAAGATTAACTAGTGTGATAATTGAGTTTTTAAGAATGTTTTGGGTTAAAAATATTGCACTTAAAGAAGTAAATCTTTAAGGTAGAATGTCTTTAAGAAGGGTAATTATTTTGCTAAGAAATTTTTGAACTTTTGGAAAAAAGGGGAGAGCGGTCCTAAGTTTGTACTTTCAAAGATAAAGGTTCAGATTAGGTACTTAATGATTGTGAAATTTTAGTTTTATAAAGAATGGGGAGGCCTAAAACATTTTTTTTATTTGAAGTATATATAGGTCACTACCTAGGTAAGATATGGTAACTATTTTAGTATATGAATAAAATAGGAATAGTATGTACAACTTGATTTGAAATTTTGAAATCTATCCCAAATATTTATAGAATGTTAGTAAAGTTGTATAGTTATTCCAGACTATAATTGGGTTGTAAATTAGGTTATCCTAGTTGACTTGGAATGTAAATTTCCATGTTTTGATTTATTTAGAATGGGTTCCATGTAATTTCCATAAATTACCCGATTCCAAAATATGTATAAAAATTTGTCATTTGAATTAATAAAGGATATACCAAAAAGGGAAAGGGATGTGTAAGTTATGATTATTCTTTTCGTAATTTATACATATGTATAACGCCACTCAACGTTCAAAAATAAATATATAAATATCATAATTTACGTTGATATTCCTACTAGTTATAACAGCATAGTAATTATAGGACTAGGATTTGTGGACATTAATTATAGATCTAATGGGAAATAAAATTTTAATTAATAGATTTAAAAAAATTAAATGGAGACTAATTAGGGAATTTAATACGACATTTATGGCGATATGCCATTTATCCCATAATCGAGTATATTAACTGTAGTAATAGGTAGACCACATTTGTTAGGAACCAAGAAGAAGAATTAAGGAAGGTAGGTGATAGTGGTAGGACATATTCAGAACGTCCATCTTAATTTAATAAGGAATGTTAGGACCACAACATAATTAGCACCGGTAGATGATGAATGGCAGCTTCCAGCAAAATTTTCTTTCAAAGTATTTGAGTTGTAATAGCTAGTTGTCTCCTTTGATTATTATAAAAGCATACGATATAGTATAAGATATGTTCCAGGTTGATTTTATGGATAGGATTAGACTGCAAGATAAATATATACATATTGAGAAACAACGTAGATAAGGAACTTTCATAAGTACATTTAACTAGTGATAATAAGAGTTCCTCTCAAATTTCAATTTCCAATTGCCAATCGAACCCACTCTAGGCAATTTGGTAGCAATAAAGTTTAGGCAAACATTGGTGGACCTTATTGGAATTGAGCAAAAGAAGGATGAGGAATAGTAGATATTTTTGGTAAGCTGAGTAGAGGAAAACATTTTCCCTATGTTAGTAATTATGCAGCACATGATAAAGGATGTTTAAGGAGAAATGGACGCCTTTTGTGACGACTACCCTATACCGTCAGCATTAATATAACTAAATAGCGCATTGTAACCGTGAACGGTAGATATAAAATTATCATCAGGGTTGAAATAAACAAATGCATGATACAACCTGTCATATATCTAACAGAGCATGGACAAAGTATAATATCATATATACAACAGAAGAGGCAATGATAATAATGTGAACAAACCATCATCATCGGAGTATAATATACATAGAGTTATACATCAATAACAGAGTTTATACAACAGAATCAAACTTGACAACTATCTCATATACAGTAATAAGAAAGCACTGTCATGGGCTCCACATCATTGCTCCGCGGAATAAGAGTAGACTCCATATATGTTTATAATACGAGATAGCTCCATCCCGCTTGTCCTTCGAATAGCTAGCGCATCACCTAGACCTGTTATCTACTCCACTCATTTAAGAGTAACAAGATTATAAGAATCAAAGCATACAATCTCGAGTCGGGTAGCAGTCTGGTGTGATCGGTAAATTAATCTCAACGTACTATACATGTAAATATAGTAAGGAACAGAGGTACACGAACCACACCCGACCTGTTCCTACAGCCAAAGAGTTAGCACATAACACTATAATATGCTACTCTACAATATCATAAAGATATAACATATCAAATAAAGGATACCAATCTTCTAGGTATTCTTATGTCCAATACCTGCTTCCCATGATGTCTTCGAGCGATAGCCTATCTAAGAAAGCAACCAAAGCAATCATAACAAACATAGCATCCATCAAGAAATCCTTACTATAACTCTATCCTTGTGCCCTGAATATATGACAACTCGTATGACCCCGATATCAGGGACTAATGGAAATACTCTCGTATCTCCCATCCTCAAGTTGGATACGTGTCTCACAGGAAAAGCTGTACACTAGACCTAAATCTATAAGTCCAGGATATACAAGTCCCTTCATTGACCCATGGGAGTCCCCACTTACAGTACCCCTACTTCAAGTACAACTAAAAACTCTCCAAGTGACAACAATTCCTTAGCATGTATAACTGATCCCTCCTTCGCTCCATTTGGACATCGAGCCCTTGTTGCTTAATCCAGTTTCCACTATTCAAGAGGAAAAACCCCCCACGTCCCCCGATTCTATGGCTCCCTCGTTTACGAGCCTCCATCTTTAGAATCTACTCCCAACACAAGCCAACATCCAAAGACCGTATCTTTTCATCATGCTATTATATCGCCATCCACCCTTGATGCGAACAAGCCAACACCTCTAGCATAACCTATAGAGCATACTCTTCCTGCTTTGAAAGTTCCACATCTACACCACTAAATGTGATAACCCAGTACCGAATTAAGCACTTAGCCAATAATTAGCTATCTTCACCTTCCTAGTCTCTAGTACTCTTCCCTAGGTGCCTTAGACCCCGACTCATCCCTCTATGATAACGTAGGTCCCAATCCAAAGCCCCACTTCCAAGTTCTAGAGATTACTTCAACCAATCCATCACTTAGCCAAATTCCTACACCAAGCCATAGACTAGCTCCTTTGACCATGCCCTATCCACTCATAGCAAAGACTGAGTCATAACCACTGTTCGTCAACAAAATTTCTATTGATTTAGAAATTTGACGAAAAATTTCAAATTAAAATATAACCGCAAGCGCACGGCGTACACTTGAAGTACGTGGCGAATACGGGTCGATCCGCAGGGAATTGATGATTAAAAAAAATCTATTCAATCGAATTATACCAAAGTCGAAGAGGATTTGTTAACTAGAAATAAAATGAAGCTAACACTAGAAAATGCGATTCAAAAATTATTAGACTAAAGAACAATTTAGATGAAAATACACTCTCAAATTTTTGTAAATCAACAAACACATAATTTATGATCTCTAACTTTGATATTAAGTGAAATAATCATTGCATTTATCATAAGTATGGTTTGTTTATGTTATTAGTTAACATAACTCAAACCATCAAACTATAATACAACAATTATACCACTTACAATTCTCATGAAAAAGAAGCCAAAGCAAAAACTATTTTAAGTATGATCTATTTACTATTGTAACTAGTAACATAGATCATCAAATTTCATTTTTACTTTCATTTCATAATCAAAAATTAATTAGCAAATGTTGATGTAAATTGTGTTTATGTTGAGTAAGAATAGCTCATTTGCATAAGCAATATAATCTATCAAATCCACTTGTATAAACTTACATCAAAATTCACATTCATGAAGCATAAACAAAGAGATCATAAATCATAAAAAATGTTAAAATTACATAAAGTTAGAGAGCTTCATCACCCCTAAATTGAAGGGGTTTAGCTACTCATTTGTGGCATTGAAGCATCACAAGTAAGTTTCAACATTAAAGAAAAGAAAATAGAAAATAAGCAAAGAAAGCAAAAGAGATTAGCTACTAACTACTTGCATAAATGTAAATCTAAGCTATGAACATAAAGAGAAAGAGAGCATATAAATAAACATTAACAATAAAACAAAGAAAAACATGTAGAAAAGAGAGAAGAAAGAGGCTTGGAAGCCATTTTTATTTCATAGAGCATTGAGCTTACACTTTGATTTCTTAATTTCCTAAGTAAAATGAAAGAGTAGATGATGATCTTCATGTACATAAGAGGGCTATTTATACATGTATAAAACCCTAATTCTCTTTTTAGGGAGCTTCCCAAAATACCCTTGAGGTGGTGTAGCCTCCAAGTAATCATTAACATTCACTAATCCCCCACTTAATATGTACATGAAGCTTTAAGTCCTTTTAGCATGTGCTTAGCTTCTAATTGGAAGTTAGGTAAGTGGGTGGGGTCCTCCATGATCTTGAACTTGAATTATTTCCTCTTCATTCCTTTGTATTTCCTTGTGCATGCATGTATCTTCATATAAGCCTCTTCCATATGCATCCAAATTCCTATAAAAATAATCAAAAAATGTCCAAGTAAAAATTCTTACATTGACACATGCACAAAAATGACCGTTTTGCCCCTGAATGATGATGAAAATATGATGGTTTGGAAATAATTGAATTTTGGTTTTAAACATGTTAAAATGCCCAAATATGATGATTATTTAAAAAAAAAAAGATAAAATATGGATGTAAATATATGCACAATTATGTGCACATCAAATACCCCCACACTTATCTTTTTATTCGTCCTCGAATAAAGGAAAACTAAGATAAATCCGTTTTCGTAGGTAGCACGATTGCATTGAGCGTATGCAACAAGCCGTTAAACCTCTGGGTGTCCCCAGTAGGACGAGTGTTGTCTCGTGAGGGTTTTCAGCGGATACTACCCACAAAATCCAAATGCAGGATTAAAATATTTACAAATTGCAAGATTTATTTACAAAGAGATGAATGCGAATTTTTTGGAAATATTTACAAATGAAGGATTTATTTTTAAATTGACACAAATAAGTTAAATACAAGTTTTGGTCATTGTCTTGAAAATTTAAGTCATTTACTCGTCAAAATTTCCAATAAAAATCAAGTTGTCATGACAGATAGACCATAGTTTGGCTAGTTGTTTTGGTTGATAACACAATGTAATTATGAAATGGATCCTTAGTTGATTATCAAAGTTTATTAAAGTGGTATTTTCATTTCTTTTCAATAACAAGTTAGGTCAAACAAGTTAAAATAGTGCTAGGATTTCAATTGCTTGCTCTCTCATTATTTGCAAGAAAAATTACACACCTAGCTCAGGTAAACTGAGGCCAGATATACCACCCATGCACTGCCTTTCGGGCTTATGTGAGGGGAGTACAGAGCATGGCAAGTGTACACACTTTCGTGCATACACCTATCGACCGTAGGTGGTTTTTATTAAGTCTGTTCTTTTTTTTAATATGTGTTTCATACATGCATAACCGTGAGGACTTTTAAATGAGTATGAAAGCACATAATCAAAGATTACAAGTAATTCACCCATGCATAACCGTGAGGACTTTTAAATGAGAGTGAATACTTTGGATGTTATTAT
Source organism: Allium cepa (assembly GCA_030765085.1). Taxonomy (NCBI): domain Eukaryota; kingdom Viridiplantae; phylum Streptophyta; class Magnoliopsida; order Asparagales; family Amaryllidaceae; genus Allium; species Allium cepa. The sequence goes on along the minus strand of CM060928.1, from coordinate 407,015,381 downwards.
TTTGTTTTTTGTTTTTATATATATATATATTTTTCGAGAGAGAGAGAGTTTTGCAAAATCATCTTAGCACCATTTAACTTAGAAGACAAAAATGTTATATCCTTTACTTTAAATTTACCACTTTTTAAACAACGATTTTCAATTAGAACATACTTCATAATTAACATAAATGAACCTTCCTATATACTTGTAAAACCATTGTTATTTGTAATCAAACTTCATTTTTATTTTTGTTAAGACAAATAAATTTTCAAAAATTTCAATTTATTAACCAAAACTTATACTTATCCCATAGTGTTTCTTCAAAAATAAATCAAAATGGTAAAAAGAAAATGTTTCTGAGATTTAGGAGTTTTGAGATTTTTTTTTTTGAAGAAAATGAAAATTCAAAAATGCCATGAAAAATTAAAAAAAATGAAAATGAGACTCCCCCCATACTTAATTTTGACTGTGTCCTCACAGTCGATGCATGATATAATGAGTGTAACGGGGAAAAATATGTACATATTTACAAAAGAGGGTTAACATTCTTACTAGACGTAGCTTGGCTCATGAAGGATCATGAGCTCCTCCTCTTGGTAACCGGGAAATTCCAAGAAGGGTTTTAAACGATGACCGTTGACTTTGAAAATCGATCCATCCTTTGGGTTTTCTATTTCTATGGCACCATGTGGAAAAACAGTTCGTATCACAAATGGTCCGGTCCACCTTGATTTAAGTTTCCCAGGGAATAAATGAAGTCTCGAGTCATATAAAAGAACTTTCTGGTTAGGCGAAAACTTTTTCCTTAGGATTGACTTGTCATGAAAAACTTTGGTTCTTTCTTTGTAAATTTTCTCGTTTTCATACGCGTCGTTCCTAAGTTCTTCTAGTTCGTTGAGTTGTAATTTTCGATTTTCGCCAGCTTCTTCATGATCAAAGTTTAAGTTTTTTACTGCCCACAACGCTTTGTGTTCAATTTCAACGGGTAAATGGCAAGCTTTACCGTAAACTAAACGAAAAGGGGACATCCCAAGGTTAGTTTTAAAAGCAGTACGGTAAGCCCAAAGCGCGTCGGTCAATTTCTGAGACCAATCTTTTCGATTTTTATTGACAGTTTTCTCCAAGATTTGTTTTATTTGTCGATTTGAAACTTCAACTTGGCCACAATTCTGAGGATGATATGGAGTGGACAACTTGTGGGTTATCGAGTATTTTTTTATTAAAGTTTCAAAAGAACGGTTGCAAAAATGGTTTCCGTTATCACTGATTATTGTGCGAGGTGTGCCGAACCTCGAAAAGATGTTTTCTTTAAGAAATTTCACAACAATTCTGTGGTCGTTGGTTTTGCAAGGAACGGCTTCGACCCATTTTGAAATGTAATCGACAGCGAGAAGGATATACAAGTTTCCAAAGGAATTGGGAAAAGGTCCCATAAAGTCGATACCCCATACATCAAAGATTTCGATCGTAAGAATGGGGTTTAAAGGCATCATATCTCGTCGAGAAATTCGTCCAAGCATTTGACATCGATCACAAGTTTTACAAAATTCAAACGAGTCTTTGAAAAGAGAAGGCCAATAGAAACCACACTGAAGCACTTTTTCCGCAGTTTTTCGAGGACCGAAATGTCCACCGCACGCTTGATCGTGGCAAAACGAAAGAACACTCCTTATTTCATTATCCGGAATGCAACGTCGGATGATTTGGTCGGGACAATATTTGAACAAGTATGGATCGTCCCAATAGAAATATTTCACTTGGGACATGAATTTGCATTTGTCCTGTTTGGACCAAGATGAGGGAGTTTCTTTAGTGACTAAGTAGTTCACTATATCAGCGTACCATGGATCGATAGAAATAGAAAGAAGTTGTTAATCGGGGAAGTTTTCATTGATCGTCAAGGAAGATGGTGCGTCCGAAAGACGAGATAAATGATCGGCTATGACATTATCGGATCCTTTTTTGTCTTTGATTGTAAGGTCGAATTCTTGAAGTAAAAGGATCCAACGAATCAAACGGGATTTAGCATCCTTTCTAGCGAAGAGATATCGAAGCGCAGAATGGTCAGTGTAGACCGTAATGTGTGAACCTATCAAGTAAGGTCGAAACTTTTCAAGCGCAAAAACGACAGCTAGAAGCTCTTTTTCAGTTGTTGTGTAGTTGAGTTGAGTGTCGTTCAAGGTCATACTCGCGTAGTAAATGACATGAAGGATCTTGTTGATGCGTTGTCCCAAGACAGCACCAACGGCAAAGTTTGAAGCGTCGCACATTATTTCGAAAGGAAGATCCCAATTGGGTGCGCAAATGACTGGGGCAGAAATGAGTTCGCTCTTAAGACGTTCAAAAGAAGAGATACAATCAGAGTTAAAATCGAAAGGAACGTCTTTTCCAAGAAAGGTCGTCAAAGGACGGGCGATTTTGCTAAAGTCTTTCACAACTCGTCGATAAAAGCCAGCGTGTCCTAAAAATGATCGAATGTCCTTAACAGATTTGGGAATGGGTAGATTTGCAATGACATCGATTTTCGCTTTGTCTACCTCAATGCCTTTGTTTGAGATGATATGTCCAAGGACAATGCCTTGTTTGACCATAAAGTGGCATTTTTCCCAATTCAAAGTCAAGTGTTTTTCTTTACATCGATTCAAAACCAACTCGAGGTGATGTAAACATTGAGAAAAAGAATCGCCGAAGATAGAGAAATCGTCCATAAAGACTTCTAGAAAGCGCTCAATCATGTCAGAAAAGATTCCAACCATGCATCGTTGGAAAGTCGCAGGAGCGTTACAAAGTCCGAATGGCATACGTCGATAAGCGAAGGTACCGATTGGACACGTGAAAGTCGTTTTCTCCTGATCTTCGGGAGCGATTGGAATTTTGTTATAGCCGGAATAATCATCAAGAAACCAATAGAATTCGTGACCGGCTAAACGTTCGAGCATTTGGTCGATAAATGGAAGAGGAAAATGATCCTTACGTGTTGCGGCATTTAGTTTTCGATAGTCAATGCAAACACGCCAACCCGTTTGAGTACGACTTGGAATAAGTTCGTTAGCGTCGTTTTTTATAACAGTAAGTCCGGACTTTTTAGGCACGACATGAATTGGGCTAACCCATGGGCTATCGGAGATGGGGTATATGATACCGTTATCGAGGAGCTTAAGAATTTCGTCACGAACCACATCTTTCATTTTTGGGTTAAGCCTGCGTTGTGCATCACGAGTGGGTTTGGCTTCATCAATCAAATGAATGCGATGTTGGACAATAGCAGGGCTAATTCCCTTAATATCAGTAATGGACCACCCAATTGCTTCTCTATTTTTCAAAAGAATAGAGAGAAGAGAAGCTTCTTGGTCAAGAGAAAGATTATTAGAAATGATGACAGGACAAGTTTCGCTTTCACCTAAGTATGCATACTTAAGGTGAGCGGGAAGTGGTTTGAGGTCCAATTTCGGGAGTTTTTCGATTGCAGAATTGGGTTGAGATTCGGACTCAACTTGAAGCGATTCAAAGGGAAGAGTGTGTTCGATCTCGTTGGGGACTTCATGAAACAATTTTTCGTACTCGGCCTCGCGTTCATCGTTAAGATCAAATGTTTCGTTTTCAAAGTTTTCATGAATGGCACTAACTTCTAATGTTTGGTCACGAAGTTCGTTCGAGTGGCTTTCAAGATTGAAAATGTTAAGGTCCAAAGTCATGTTTCCAAAAGAGATTTTCATCGAACCGTTACGACAATTGATTAAGGCGTTTGAGGTGGCTAAGAATGGTCGGCCTAAAATCAATGGGATTTGACTCGCAGGGTTTGTCACGGGTTGTGTTTCGAGAACGATAAAATCAACGGGGAATATGAATTGCCCTACTCGAATGAGCACGTCTTCGATTTCTCCCACGGGCTTCTTAATGGAACGATCGGCAAATTGAAGCGTAACTTTCGTGGGTTTGAGCTCACCTAAGCCTAATTGTTCGTACACGGAGTATGGAATCAAGTTGACACTCGCGCCTAAGTCTATTAAACATTTGTTAATCGTGTTTTCTCTAATTGTACACGAAATCGTAGGGCACAGGATCTTTGTATTTAACGGGTATGGATTGGGACAAGACTTCACTCAAACTAGCGACTAAGAAGACCTTTTTGGGCATTTGAGTGTGTCGCTTTTGGGTGCACAAGTCCTTAAGAAATTTCGCGTAAGTGGGGACTTGCTGAACGATGTCAAGAAGAGGAATGTTAACTTTGACTTGTTTAAAAATTTCCAACATCTTTTCCATTTGGTCTGAGTGTTTCTTTGGTCGAAGACGATGTGGAAATGGAACATGATACTCGGTAGGTGGGTCTACTCGAGTAGAAGAAGAAGAATTTTGATTGTCGTTCGATTCGACATTTGGCTCCACGTTCTGTTCTGAGTCGTTCGTTGTTTTAGAAGTATCGAGAAAAGTTCCCAGTGAATCATTTGGATTAACGACTTGATTATCGATTTGTTTACCAGAACGGAGAGTTGTGATAGCATTCAACTGGGTGACATTGCTATCTTGAACAACATGGGCTTGATTTGAATTTGCGTTTTGATTTCTGGGATTTGGAAGGGGCTGGCTTGGGAATGTTCCTCGTTCACGTTCACTTACAGACGTGGCTAATTGACTCATTTGCATTTCGAGTTTCGCAATCGATTGGTTTGTGTTTTGCATATATGAAGTCAATAAATTTTGCAAATTGCTGTTTGATTGAAGGCTTTGAGTAGTTGCCTTAGCCAACGTTTCAAGAGTTTGCTCAAGCGAAGTTAAACGTTTATCGTCTTGTGGAGGATGAGTAGAATTTGGTGGAAAATTTGGTTGTTGCGGTTGATTATGAGACGGGCTCGCAAAGTTTGGTTGAAAATTATTGGGCTGAAAGGGAGGATTCGAAGCATTATTCGGAAATGCTTGAAAATTGGGACGAATCGTATTCGTGTTGGGATTGTTTTGGTTCCACGCAAAATTCGGATGATTTCTCCATCCAGGGTTGTACGTTGGAGAAAACGGGTCGTTTTTGGTTTTATTGAAAGCATTGATTTGTTCGACGGAATTGGGACACTGATCGGCTATATGATTAGGATCGTTGCATTTATAACACATTGGTTGGGAAGCTTGGTTCGTTTGATTTGATGAGAAAACGTTATCGAATTTTTTAATCATTGTGTCGATCTTAGCTTCCAAAGCAAAAGAAGATCCCGTCGAGTGTGCACTCGATCGTGAGTAGATTGATTTTTCGTTCGAGCGTTCCCATTGGGACGACTTTTCAGCGAGGTTTTCAAGAAATTGCGAAGCATCGTCATGATGTTGGGCAAGAAAATTGCCTTGGCACATTGATTCGAGCATGGTTCGTGAGCTGTTTTCGAGTCCATCATATAAGATTTGGCAAATCGTCCATTTTTCAAAGTTATGGTGTGGACATTTTATCAAAAGCTCTTTGAATCTTTCAAAATATTTTCCAAATGGTTCACCCTTGAATTGATGAAAATTTACAATTTCGTTTCGAATTCTACTTGTTTTTTCTAAGGGGTAGAACTTTTTTAAGAAAGCTTTTACAAATTCTTCCCACGTTTTAATTGAGTTCTGTAACAAACGGAATTTTTCGACTTTCGAAAATTCAACATCGATACTCACTTTATCGACTGCCGAGAAATCGAAGGCCAAAAACCCGAAATGTTATGGTTTTTAAGAAAAAGAATTTAAGAAAAGAGAAGAGAAAAAGATAAAAAATAGGGAGGAGAGAAAATAGAAAATTTTAAAATAGAGGGAAAAGAGAATAGAAAACATAGAAAATAGAACGGAACAGAAAACAACAGAACAACATCAGAATCTCACAATTCGCAGTGGAACAACATATAATAATAAATGAATAATCTTTAAACAAAGAACTATATCAGTTATTACATTTCATTACTTCATATCAATAGAGTATACAACAATATACAACAACAAACAGTGCAGCGGAAAAAGAAATACTATATAAACTAGTAATACGCCATGCCATCCAGCTTGCCTCCAGCAACTCCAAAATATCCAGAATATCCTGATAAACCTTAACTCTTGACTGCCCGTGTGGAAATTGGTAGGCACCCAGAGTTTAGGAAGGAAAACAATAAACTCCGAGTCAGTCATGTGACTGGTGTGAGAACTCAAAACAGTTTATTTAACTTTAAAATCAAAATAGAGAGATATTTTTAAATTAAATTCGCAATGCTTTTAAAAATGAGACTACCATAAGACCTCCTGCCACACACACAATGCAAACGCAGACTTAGAGAAGATTTCTCCTTATGATAGTCAAAGATGCTTGATACGCATTTAAAATAACATTTGATATTATTACTAGTGCATAGTGTAGAAGAAATTCATTTCGAAAGTAGAATATAAATCTTAGCCAGCATAGGTACCATTATATTATGCCTACTATAGCTACTTCCTGAGGAAGCAGGTTCTACAACTAAAACCGTACAAGTCACGTATTGTTTCTTTGGATTTCCAACAAATGATCAGGCCAAGGAACTTCCCATTGCCACATGAGAATGCCTCTGGAAAGACATCCCCGAGAACCAAACCGGAACTCTGCCAACACAAGGTCGGGTTACCCCTAACTGGGTAACTACTGACACGAGCACGCCATTCCCCGATCGTAAACGACCTTTCTCACGGGATCCCGATAGCCAACAACCACAAAGTAATAAATTCGTAGTAACCACATAGGTTAAATATCTGGGCTCCATACCATGATACCACCTCTATCCAGAAGGAAATGTACATCCCCTAAAGGGAGCAACCCCTCATAACCTTGCCGCATCTTTCCTGTTTTGACCATTTCCGGGGTGTGAGGTTCGACGAAGTCACGTCCACAAAAACATACTTTATACAAAAGCCATGCTTTGGGTCAACAAATGATCACCAAGATAGACGATCAAATAAACGATCCTATCACAATAATCAACACGATGATCATTTACAGCAACACTCCGCATGTCACATTACCAAATTGGGAATATATCGCTGATAACCTTCAACTACATAACCTCTGAGCTCGTACGTCTCAGAGAAGGGTGTTAAGCTAAAAGAATAAATTCTCCGCCACCAACAGAAACATATTTGAAAGAAATCGACTTTATATCTCAATTTGTAATGTCAGACATACAATCCATACAAGTCTGTTCCGGGCTCGAACAAAACCGAAGGCACTTACAAAGAAGTCCTTGCAATCCGGATATTCACAATCCTGATCGGATTCACCATCACATATGGAGAACTCTATACCGAAGCAACTCGGTGCAGAGTAAATCGACAGGTCATCCTATCGCTCTCGCAAATACCGGGTCTTCAACACCGATCTTCAATGCAATTCATAACGACGTATCACATATTCGGAATGGGTTATACGACCCCATGGTCCTTTCCCGGTTAACCCGAATAGTGAGCGCTTATTCAAAAATAAGTGTGGCATTCACATTCAAACAAATCACATCAATTACCCATTCAAAGGGAAATATTGATAGTCGGTTATTGAACTATCACTGGATATGCACACATCACCAGTTTCCAAATAATTTTCCAAATTATTTATTTTCCAAAATATCTTCACTAGATATATAATTTTCAACACTTCAAAAATAAATCAATATTTATTTTTAAACCAATTTCACTTTCTTTTATAAATTCCTTAGTGAATTTACATTTCACAATATCTATTGATATACGTTTTCAATTATCCATTTTCAATTTATCTTCAAAAAGATGAATTCTAAATATCACTTCATATTGGAAACAATTCCATACTTATTTAATAAGTAATTCACAAATTTTATTTATTTTCAACACTTGGAAAATATTCAATATACTTAAATCGAAATTAAGTATATATTTCATTCTTTAAGGAAATCATTCTCTTAAACATATTTATTTGGGCCAAAACGAATGTTACGTAAAACATCGTTACGACAACCCAAATTCACTAGTATAGGGATTCGAAATTAAATAGATATATAAATCACAATACTATACAAAACATTTCCTTTCGGAAATCATTTACTATAACAACAGTGTTATAGTCCATCATCTCCTTTTATTTCTCGAAAACGTCTATTTCAACAATTAATGTTGAAATCTATGGTTTCGAATCTCAACACAATTAAAACTTCGTTAGATCGTTTTAATTCTATTTCAATATCACATTCAAAACAATTTCTTTAACATCTTATTCACTATTCAAAAACGTGAATATACTACGTTAACAATTTCATCCTTTTATTCATTTTAATTCAAAGGATTATTCACTATTCAAAAACGTGAATATACTACGTTAACAATTTCATCCTTTTATTCATTTTAATTCAAAGGATTATTCACTATTCAAAAATGTGAATATAACTCCACTTATAGGTTTCAACAAATTTTCTTGTCAAAATAAGTCATTTGCGAATTTATAAAACAACGTTTATAAATTCCATTTCTATTTATTTATAAAAACTTCCTTTTTATAAATTCTTTTATTAACCTATTCCAGTTTATAACTCAATTATAAACTAAAAGTTCATATTATAAGTTAAATACTTATAATTTATTCGTTCACAAAAAATCGTTCCTTTGAACTTCATTATTATAAATCTTATAACTTATAAGAATGTTTATTTATCCAAAATTCATTCTTTCAATAACTTTATAAATTTTATAAACCTACTGTTTATAAAATTTCATTTATAACTTCACTGTTTAAAATTCTATAAATTCCATTCAATTATGAAATTCATTTTCACTTCATTCAAACACTTATAAAAACTTGTTTTATAATTTCAATATCTCAATTTATAAATATCCATTTATAAATCTCTTATATAAATCAATTCATATTAATATTTTAAAAACGTCTTTAAACTCCTTTATAATTTCATCATTTTGATTTATAAAATAATCAAATTTTATAAATCCTATATTTAAACTTTTCACAATAAATTCTAAAATCCCGATTAAACTATTTTATAAAATCGTTAGCATCATATTCTCAAAAATCAGTTTTTAACTATTTTTCTCAAAAATCAAAATTTTTATAACATTAAAAATTTTGACGTTATTTATATAAAATGGATCAATTCCAAAAATATAGTATATTCTCAAAAATCACTTTAAAAATCATTTTAAAATCCCAAAATTTGGTCCAATGATGCTACACACCAAATAGTCAATCACGACTACAACGATATCATATATCAATATGAAAATCCATCAACTATCAAAATATCTGAAAATCTAATAAATATTGTTGAGGAATCCAGTTGGATCCCTCCAACCTGTTTTCCTGCATCCACAAACATTAGCACAATACCAATTTCGCTCCAGTACGAAATTATCGCGGTATATGTTCTTATTAAATATTATCCGCTTAATAACGGCGCAATAGGGTCTCATCCGCTAAACAAATAAATGCGGGAAATCAATAACTCCAATATATACATATGCCAATATATATATATTGATATTATATATAATACCAATTTCACTGTTTATGAAATATTCGCGGTATATGTTTTTAATAAATAACATCCGCTTACTAACGGCGTATAATGTCTATTTTAACAATCAATAGATATCAATCAACATTCAAACATGCATTCAAATATTTTAAATCTAACTATTTAAAATAAAATCGAAATTGATTCGATTGAGTGAGAAGTTCTCACCTTGATTTTAAATTCCGTTTTAGCGATTTATTTCGAATAAAATTAAACGGACGTTTAATTTTACACAAAATTCTCACTAACTCCAAACGACTCCAATCCAACTCCATCGCGTAGTGCTCGTCCATACGATTCCAACGCAACTGGTTTCGCGCGTTTTCGACCTCGTATGAAAAAGATATTGATTTTTAACTTTACACGAATTTATTTATATACAAATTACAATATAAACTTTCTATTTTCAAACTCAACTTATTACAGGCCGTTGGATTTCAACCTGAAGGCATCAGGGCCGTGTTTCCCTTCTCCCTCTCCCTCACGTTTCTTCCTAGATAACCATACGCGCATATGAACCCATTACTCAAATACTAGGGTTACTTCTTGCATCCACCTCGCTCCACTAGAATTTGATCAGGAAGTTGCAAATCGAAGCTCTTGACCTGAGCTACCTTCGGCCCTAAGCTAGTGAAGCTCGGCCTCCTCTCTAGCCTTGGAATGCGTGCGCAAGTCGCTGCAATCGGCCTCATTTATCTCCCCCTCCGTTGCACCAAAATCCATCATCACCGTATAGATCTCTAGCTCTCTTCATGCTCTTCAATGTTGCTGTTGAACACTTCGCGTGAATGTCAACGGATTGTGAGTGATTGAGGGAAGAAAGGGATTAAATTCTGGCCATCCATATGAAACTGGCGGCTAGGGTTAGATTAGGTTTTTATTTTTATTTTTATTTTTTTGTGAATGGTGGCTATTTATAAGGAACCGACGAAACACTATTCATCCCGGAAATTCCGAACTCCGATTTACGCGCCGTAACCAGCGTTTCTAGGGTTTATCCCACGTTCCGGACACAATGGAACAGGTTTCGGAAGCTAATTCGGACATCTGTGCAAGTTATGGCTATAAACGCTCAATTGAATTAAACCGATTTAAACCGATTTCTAGGCGTTTTAATTTGTAACGGACAAACGGTAAATCCAATTGACTTGAAATTTGAAACCTTACAATAATATCACATTACGGATCCGATGAAACTGGTTTCATCGAAATCCGAGACTTTTTGAAAAATGGCTATTTTAACTCGTCAAATTAAAATTAAAAATAAATCGATGCGTTTCGAGCTGCTACGATCAAACGATAACTCCGATTGACACGAAAATTGAAATCCGGTAATAACTAACTATTACGGATCCAATGGAACTGGTTTCGTTCAATTCTGAGACTGTTCAAAAATTGACTATTTTCACTAGTCGATTTAAATATTAAAATATTCAATTTTCACAAATTAACTTTTAATTCGATTTTAAAAGTTCTAAAATATCGTTCTAACTTCAATATGATAAAATAAAATATTACAAATCATTTTCAATCATATTTAACTCAATTTTCAATTATTTCCATAATTTCACGTATTAAATTATCGATTAAATTATCCAATTAAATCCAAAAATTCAAATAAAAATTTATTCGACTTATAAATTCACTCATTTATATTTAAAATTAATTAAATATTCAAATTTTAATTTCTAAAAATTCTGGGTCATTACGATCTTCCCCCCTTAAAAGAATTTCGTCCTCGAAATTACAAGTAAGAAAAATTACAGAAGCTATTAATTTTCCCAAAATTCATAGTTAAACTTTTTAAAATACTTTACTAAGTTTCCAAAATCATACTTAGTTATCCATTCAAAACAACTACTATTGTTTAACTTTCAATTCAAAATCAAAGTTAAAGTTTTCAAAATTTTCCAAATTTTCTCAAAAATTTTCTAACGCCTTAAATTTTCGGAAAAATTCGCCATAGTCTCCTTTGCGCGGCTCGATCCGAAAAAAAAATGACAGTATATATATCACAAATATACATCTCATCAAGTAATGAGGCATCCCGAAGGGAAAAAAGTGTAAAAGTACGGTATTTAATCCGAGATATGTACCTTATATTTTATTAGCGAGCATATACGGCTAATATAGCGCGAAAGCGAGCTCCAAATGCGAAGCAAACGCGATCCGCACCTACTAAACACTCAACAAACAACATGAGAAACATGCATATATGAAAATAATCTCAATATACAACATATAGCAACATAATAACTATATATGCCAACATAGCAAATGTATGAAAAGCAATATATTCAACCATCAACCAACTATCATCCATAACCAAATCAATATTCATTCATATTCTTATTAATATTCAATGAATTGGTTTTCAATTTAATCACATTTTATTCATTTACATTGGGTTTACTAACATTCATTTATATCCAATTTCAATTAGTTTGCATTTACTAATTAAATCCAATTCACATTCGATTCTATTTAAGTTCCACTTAACTTCCAATTGAATTTCAATTACTTTAGCTTCCAATTTCATTAATTTAATGAATTATATACAATCAATCAACTAACAACCATATAACAACAAAATCAATTTGCATATATTCATTCAATTTGGTTTTAACACCATCACTTTCAATTGGTTCAATTAAATTGATTTTCATTCAACTTATTCAACTTCTAATAACATTAGATTTTTAATGAATTAACACTTACATTCATTATTCCATATCAATTTAATTCACATTCAATTGATTAATATTCAATCCAATTTCTAAAGTTGAATTTCATTTCATATAACTCAAGTTCACATTTATCACTTAACTTTATTAATTTACTTTGATACCCAAAGTCAATTCCATTCAATAACACTTAAGTTATATTCCATTTAACTTTAATTTCATTTTTATTTACAACTAAATTCATAAATATATACATATAGTTTCACTTCTTATATATATAAGTTTATTTCACAATTGTAAATTACTTTAATTATAATTCAATTCTTATAATTCTTTTGCTTATACAATTATTCTTTTATTTAGATTTATTCAAACATCTAACAATCAACTTATATACTCTTTAATAATTCTGAAAAAATTATTCTTTTATATATAAAATATAATCAAGGTAAAATTATTTCATTTACCCAATTTAAAACAATATTGTGCCGAATTGTTCTATTCAAGTGTTTAGAAACCCCTTCGATTCAGTTTCGAAGCTGCGCCGACGAAGGTTCATATACCACTCAACAAACCAATCATCACAATATAAAACAATTTTATATTCACTAACAAATACGCTCTCATAGCTATTATTACACTCAAACTCAATCTAGAGTACTACTGACTCTATCTCTAATGAGTAATACCCAACAGAACCATGGTTGTCGCTTAACCATAAGCTCTGATACCAACTGTAAAGACCCGAAAGTAGCGGTCACAACCGGTAGGCCTTTCAACCATCCCAGCCCCACCGTGGCTTACACTGGTACCCCAGACCTTGCTTTTACGGCCAGCCTCTCGACTGTCTCAGGTTACACCTAACCAACCCCCTAAAAGAGGATGTGTGGGAGTAAGAGTCTCCCGTTCGCCACCTAACCGCGAAGCGAGAACCCCCCATCACATAGCCCAAAGCTTAACAAGACTGGTGTGAGAACTCAAAACAGTTTATTTAACTTTAAAATCAAAATAGAGAGATATTTTTAAATTCAATTCGCAATGCTTTTAAAAATGAGACTACCATAAGACCTCCTGCCACACACACAATGCAAACGCAGACTTGGAGAAGATTTCTCCTTATGATAGTCAAAGATGCTTGATACGCATTTAAAATAACATTTGATATTATTACTAGTGCATAGTGTAGAAGAAATTCATTTCGAAAGTAGAATATAAATCTTAGCCAGCATAAGTACCATTATATTATGCCTACTATAGCTACTTCCTGAGGAAGCAGGTTCTACAACTAAAACCGTACAAGTCACGTATTGTTTCTTTGGATTTCCAACAAATGATCAAGCCAAGGAACTTCCCATTGCCACATGAGAATGCCTCTGGAAAGACATCCCCGAGAACCAAACCGGAACTCTGCCAACACAAGGCAGGGTTACCCCTAACTGGGTAACTACTGACACGAGCACGCCATTCCCCGATCGTAAACGACCTTTCTCACGGGATCCCGATAGCCAACAACCACAAAGTAATAAATTCGTAGTAACCACATAGGTTAAATATCTGGGCTCCATACCATGATACCACCTCTATCCAGAAGGAAATGTACATACCCTAAAGGGAGCTACCCCTCATAACCTTGCCGCATCTTTCCTGTTTTGACCATTTCCAGGGTGTGAGGTTCGACGAAGTCACGTCCACAAAAACATACTTTATACAAAAGCCATGCTTTGGGTCAACAAATGATCAACACAATGATCACCAAGATAGACGATCAAATAAACGATCCTATCACAATAATCAACACGATGATCATTTACAGCAACACTCAGCATGTCACATTACCAAATTGGGAATATATCGCTGATAACCTTCAACTACATAACCTCTGAGCTCGTACGTCTCAGCGAAGGGTGTTAAGCTAAAAGAATAAATTCTCCGCCACCAACAGAAACATATTTGAAAGAAATTGGCTTTATATCTCAATTTGTAATGTCAGACATACAATCCATACAAGTCTGTTCCGGGCTTGAACAAAACCGAAGGCACTTACAAAGAAGTCCTTGCAATCCGGATATTCACAATCCTGATCGGATTCACCATCACATATGGAGAACTCTATACCGAAGCAACTCGGTGCAGAGTAAATCGACAGGTCATCCTATCGCTCTCGCAAATACCGGGTCTTCAACACCGATCTTTAATGCAATTCATAACGACGTATCACATATTCGGAATGGGTTATACGACCCCATGGTCCTTTCCCGGTTAACCCGAATAGTGAGCGCTTATTCAAAAATAAGTGTGGCATTCACATTCAAACAAATCACATCAATTACCCATTCAAAGGGAAATATTGATAGTCGGTTATTGAACTATCACTGGATATGCACCCATCACCAGTTTCCAAATAATTTTCCAAATTATTTATTTTCCAAAATATCTTCACTAGATATATAATTTTCATCACTTCAAAAATAAATCAATATTTATTTTTAAACCAATTTCACTTTCTTTTATAAATTCCTTAGTGAATTTACATTTCACAATATCTATTGATATACGTTTTCAATTATCCATTTTCAATTTATCTTCAAAAAGATGAATTCTAAATATCACTTCATATTGGAAACAATTCCATACTTATTTAATAAGTAATTCACAAATTTTATTAATTTTCAACACTTGGAAAATATTCAATATACTTAAATCGAAAGTAAGTATATATTTCATTCTTTATGGAAATCATTCTCTTAAACATATTTATTTGGGCCAAAACGAATGTTACGTAAAACATCGTTACGACAACCCAAATTCACTAGTATAGGGATTCGAAATTAAATAGATATATAAATCCCAATACTATACAAAACATTTCCTTTCGGAAATCATTTACTATAACAACAGTGTTATAGTCCATCATCTCCTTTTATTTCTCGAAAACGTCTATTTCAACAATTAATGTTGAAATCTATGGTTTCGAATCTCAACACAATTAAAACTTCGTTAGATCGTTTTAATTCTATTTCAATATCACATTCAAAACAATTTCTTTAACATCTTATTCACTATTCAAAAACGTGAATATACTACGTTAACAATTTCATCCTTTTATTCATTTTAATTCAAAGGATTATTCACTATTCAAAAACGTGAATATACTACGTTAACAATTTCATCCTTTTATTCATTTTAATTCAAAGGATTATTCACTATTCAAAAATGTGAATATAACTCCACTTATAGGTTTCAACAAATTTTCTTGTCAAAATAAGTCATTTGCGAATTTATAAAACAACGTTTATAAATTCCATTTCTATTTATTTATAAAAACTTCCTTTTTATAAATTCTTTTATTAACCTATTCCAGTTTATAACTCAATTATAAACTAAAAGTTCATATTATAAGTTAAATACTTATAATTTATTCGTTCACAAAAAATCGTTCCTTTGAACTTCATTATTATAAATCTTATAACTTATAAGAATGTTTATTTATCCAAAATTCATTCTTTCAATAACTTTATAAATTTTATAAACCTACTGTTTATAAAATTTCATTTATAACTTCACTGTTTAAAATTCTATAAATTCCATTCAATTATGAAATTCATTTTCACTTCATTCAAACACTTATAAAAACTTGTTTTATAATTTCAATATCTCAATTTATAAATATCCATTTATAAATCTCTTATATAAATCAATTCATATTAATATTTTAAAAACGTCTTTAAACTCCTTTATAATTTCATCATTTTGATTTATAAAATAATCAAATTTTATAAATCCTATATTTAAACTTTTCACAATAAATTCTAAAATCCCGATTAAACTATTTTATAAAATCGTTAGCATCATATTCTCAAAAATCAGTTTTTAACTATTTTTCTCAAAAATCAAAATTTTTATAACATTAAAAATTTTGACGTTATTTATATAAAATGGATCAATTCCAAAAATATAGTATATTCTCAAAAATCACTTTAAAAATCATTTTAAAATCCCAAAATTTGGTCCAATGATGCTACACACCAAATAGTCAATCACGACTACAACGATATCATATATCAATATGAAAATCCATCAAATATCAAAATATCTGAAAATCTAATAAATACTGTTGAGGAATCCAGTTGGATCTCTCCAACCTGTTTTCCTGCATCCACAAACATTAGCACAATACCAATTTCGCTCCAGTACGAAATTATCGCGGTATATGTTCTTATTAAACATTATCCGCTTAATAACGGCGCAATAGGGTCTCATCCGCTAAACAAATAAATGCGGGAAATCAATAACTCCAATATATACATATGCCAATATATATATATATATTGATATTATATATAATACCAATTTCACTGTTTATGAAATATTCGCGGTATATGTTTTTAATAAATAACATCCGCTTACTAACGGCGTATAATGTCTATTTTAACAATCAATAGATATCAATCAACATTCAAACATGCATTCAAATATTTTAAATCTAACTATTTAAAATAAAATCGAAATTGATTCGATTGAGTGAGAAGTTCTCACCTTGATTTTAAATTCCGTTTTAGCGATTTATTTCAAATAAAATTAAACGGACGTTTAATTTTACCTAAAATTCTCACTAACTCCAAACGACTCCAATCCAACTCCATCGCGTAGTGCTCGTCCATACGATTCCAACGCAACTGGTTTCGCGCGTTTTCGACCTCGTATGAAAAAGATATTGATGTTTAACTTTACACGAATTTATTTATATACAAATTACAATATAAACTTTCTATTTTCAAACTCAACTTATTACAGGCCGTTGGATTTCAACCTGAAGGCATCAGGGCCGTGTTTCCCTTCTCCCTCTCCCTCACGTTTCTTCCCAGATAACCATACGCGCATATGAACCCATTACTCAAATACTAGGGTTACTTCTTGCATCCACCTCGCTCCACTAGAATTTGATCAGGAAGTTGCAAATCGAAGCTCTTGACCTGAGCTACCTTCGGCCCTAAGCTAGTGAAGCTCGGCCTCCTCTCTAGCCTTGGAATGCGTGCGCAAGTCGCTGCAATCGGCCTCATTTATCTCCCCCTCCGTTGCACCAAAATCCATCATCACCGTATAGATCTCTAGCTCTCTTCATGCTCTTCAATGTTGCTGTTGAACACTTCGCGTGAATGTCAACGGATTGTGAGTGATTGAGGGAAGAAAGGGATTAAATTCTGGCCATCCATATGAAACTGGCGGCTAGGGTTAGATTAGGTTTTTATTTTTATTTTATTTTTTTTTTGTGAATGGTGGCTATTTATAAGGAACCGACGAAACACTATTCATCCCGAAAATTCCGAACTCCGATTTACGTGCCGTAACCAGCGTTTCTAGGGTTTATCCCGCGTTTCGGACACAATGGAACAGGTTTCGGAAGCTAATTCGGACATCTGTGCAAGTTATGGCTATAAATGCTCAATTTGAATTAAACCGATTTAAACCGATTTCTAGGCGTTTTAATTTGTAACGGACAAACGGTAAATCCAATTGACTTGAAATTTGAAACCTTACAATAATATCACATTACGGATCCGATGAAACTGGTTTCGTCGAAATCCGAGACTTTTTGAAAAATGGCTATTTTAACTCGTCAAATTAAAATTAAAAATAAATCGATGCGTTTCGATCTGCTACGATCAAACGATAACTCCGATTGACACGAAAATTGAAATCCGATAATAACTAACTATTACGGATCCAATGGAACTGGTTTCGTTCAATTCTGAGACTGTTCAAAAATTGACTATTTTCACTAGTCGATTTAAATATTAAAATATTCAATTTTCACAAATTAACTTTTAATTAGATTTTAAAAGTTCTAAAATATCGTTCTAACTTCAATATGATAAAATAAAATTTTACAAATCATTTTCAATCATATTTAACTCAATTTTCAATTATTTCCATAATTTCACGTATTAAATTATCGATTTAATTATCCAATTAAATCCAAAAATTCAAATAAAAATTTATTCGACTTGTAAATTCACTCATTTATATTTAAAATTAATTAAATATTCAAATTTTAATTTCTAAAAATTCTGGGTCGTTACAAGTTCGAAGGTAAGCTGTACAACCATTTTTCAGCGTAATCCGTAAGAGCAAATGGGATTAATCGAAGTTTGATTCCGTCATCAGAAAGTTGTTGAAGTTTAATGGTTGCGCAAACTTGTTCGAATTTAATCAAAAAGATGTATGGGTCATCGTGTTCGAAATTGCCAAATTTTGGAAGCGTGGCAATATGGTTCGAATGGATTTCGAAATGGTTACCCGTAGGGCCGGGTAATGTGATGCAAGATGGAATAGAAACTCTATCGGGAAAGATTCTATCCATAAGAGTTCGAGGGGCGTTTTCGTTCGCCATTTCGGGAGGATTGTCTGTTCGAGTTAAACGGTTTGTAGAAGGGTCACGAATCCAAGTATTCGTTGTTGTGTCACGAGTCCAAGTACTCATGCACAAGTGAAAGCCGAGAGGAGAAAGAAATTAGAAACGAGTTTGGAGAATGAAAGAAGATTTGAAAATGGTTTTTTTTTTTTAAAGGGAAAAAAAACTATTTACCAAGTGAAGTTTATTTCAAAAGAAAAGTTTGATTTTTGTTTTGTTTTTGAATTTTCAAAATTTTTTTTTTGAAATGATTTTACAAATTTTTTTAGATTTTTGTTTTTGAGTTTTTTTTTAAAAAAATATGCATGAACTAATGCAACTAAATGAATGCAAAGGACTTAATTACAGTTTTCTGTCCTTAGTAGCTCCTAACCCAAAATTGTATAATCACACTTTGTCTTAAATCAACAAAAATATTTCTCAGCCAGGTAACGGACAGGGGTTATCGGCGCACCACGAATCACCGTAGCAATGCAACCGAAGGTTTAAGTACCTTCAGAGGAACAACCAGTATAATATTTACGAATCACCGTAATTTTTATAACTGGTTATTACTCTGCCGTAGCCTAGACACCAAGAAATAAAATCGTTTAAGTAAAACAATTGTGAAGATACAATTAAGCCCTAAGTGAGCTCGTGACACCCTTAGGTCCAACGTCTAACCTTTATTATTAGTCAAATTCTACGATGAAATGCGTTTTTGGGCTAAGGAAAGGGTGATGAAATCCCTCACCTTATGTGAATTGGGGTATTGTCCTTAGAAAAGAAAAACAAGATGAGATGAATGCAAAGCAGAAATTAAACGTGAAATTACAATGCAACTAAAATGAAGTTTGTTTTTGTTTTTGGATTTTTTTGAAATTTTTTTTTTGTTATATATAAATGCAAATGCAAGCAACCAATAATGCACTAGAGATGAAAGCACAATACCAGAGCGTGCAGATTATTAGCAAATTTTTTTTTTTTTTAGCGACGATTTTAGCAAAGCAAAGCAATTATTTTTCCTTTTGGCAAGCAATTCCTTGTAATTTTCTGCTTTGACAACCTGAAATGAAAAACAAGATATATTCAACAATTTTTATTGCTATTATTTTTTTGTATGTTTATCAAAGATGAAAAAAAAAATAAGCGAAAAACAAAACAATTGAAAATAAAATAAATGAAAAATGAAAATTAAACAAACTTGAACTTGTTTTTTTTTTTGAATTTTTTTTTTTTTTGGAGAGGAAATTTAAAAGTAGGGTTTTAACTAAATTTTTTTCTATTTTTTTTTAAAGGAACAAGACAAAACTAAACTAAAGACAATTTAACTAAATAAGTTAAAACAAAGCAATAGGAAAAGAAAATAAAAATAAAATAATAATTCACTCAAGCTTTAAAAACATCCAACCCGGCCCAGTTAAAAACAAATCCAAACTCTCCTGATATTAACACAAATCATCATTTCCAAATCAATTCTCGTAACAATTGCAAAATCATGAATTTCAAAACCGCATGTCGTCAACCAATTCCCCAATTTCCACAAACTTGTTCGTGTTAATCGATTCAAGGCGATTGAGCAAGCGCAGGTCTTTTGTGCAGGAGGCTAACGATTTCAAGTGGTGGTGGGTGCGATTAGGGGTTGGGTGGTTCGAGTTCTAGTGGCTGTGGTTGGCTTGAAGTGGTAGGGGATTTCGATGTTGGACTGTTGATCGACTTGGGTGGAGGCGATTGCGTGAAGTGGCGAAGACGAGTGCAGAGGTGAGGTTGGCGGAGATGACAGGAAGATTGTTGTGGTGGTGGTTCTGTGCAGAGGTTGGGTATGGTTAATTTGACAGCATATTTGTGTGGTGGTGAGGGAAGGAGTTGAAGTTTGTGAATTCAGAGTGAGCAGTGATGATATTGGGCAGTGGGATTGAATTGGGGACGAGGCGAGTTTGTTCGAATTGCTGTTGGTTTATAGTGAAGTGTGAATTGGCAGTTTGGATTTTTGCAGTTTGAGGACTGCGATGTTGCAGGGAAGATTGGGTTGTTGTTTGAATGGGGACAGAGGTGTTTGTGGTGGAGTTGTAGCTACTGTCGTGGGAGAGGATGGGTATGCAGGAAGCAGGGAGATTGTGATGACAAGCACAATGGTGATATTGTGATATTGAATGGATGTGTTTGAATGGAACAGATTGTGGACAGTGGTGATAGTGGAGTAGGAATGACTGTTTGTAAATTTTGGTTTGTTGAAATGGCAATTTGGTTTTGAGGAGGGTGAGATTGCGGAGGTGTATGCAGGCAATTTTGCAAGTATGATATTCTCTGTTGGTCTGGAGTGATAAGCAGGCGATGGGGCACTGGTATGCGATGTGAAGGAGGAAAATGGTTGTATGAAGTGACGATGTTGAGGCAGAAATGTTTGAACTGTGGTTATGAAATTTGTTTGCAGTTTTGTGAATGGTTGTATATGGTGGTTGCTGCAGTTTGTATGGTCGTTTGCTGGAGTGGGAGATGTGTGGAAGAAGTGGGGAATTGGCAATGTTGTGTGGTTTGAATGGTTGTTGAAGCAAGGCACTGATGTTAAGGGGAAAGTTATGGTATGATGGAGATGACAAGTAGTGGGGATGTGCAGAGGAAAAAAAAAAGTGATGGATCAGGGAGTATGTTTGAAGTGTTACGGCAAGTGATGAGGTGAGGCAAGTTGATAAAGAAGAGGGTGGAAGTATTGTAAGGTGGAAGACAGGGGGAGGCAGTATGTATAGGTCAGAGGGCAAAGGGGATGGCAATGATTATGATGAAAAGTTGATGGTAGCCAGTCAGTGATTGTCTTTGACAGTGAAGATGGTGAGGGTAGGTCAGTGCAGCTGATATGGTGATGTATGTTGCTGTGTAGTGAATGTGGCAGGCAGTTAGATGGCACGGCGGTTGAAGGTGAGTGAATTGTGTCGACAATGTTAGTTGAGGGATGAAGCAAGTTGAGCGGTAGCAGGCTGAAATGTATGAAGTACAGGCCAATATGCACAGTGGATTGTGATTTGTCTGGTGATGTGTCTGGAGAAGTAAGAAGGGGGGGTTGTGACAGTTTCTGGTTGATGGTAGTAAAAAAATTGGCTGTAGCGTGCACTGTGCTGTAGGAAGGGTGTGCTTATTTGAGCAGAAGTGGTTGAAGAGAAGCAGGGTATTTGATATGCAAAGAAGTGTTGTGTGCACTGTAGCAAACAGAGAGTGAAAACAGTTTTGTAAACAAAGAGTGAAAATAATGTAAAATGTAAAACAATGCAAATGTATGTACACTGTAAATGTGAAATGCAAGGAAATATTTTTCTTTTTCAAATGAAAGTGTGGTTTTCTTTTTTTTCAATATGAAATGCAAATTGTAAACAAAACACTAGAGAACAATAACACACAAACAAAATGCAAACAAAAATCAATTTTTTTTAATATGCAAACAAACACACAAAACAAAAACACACAAAAACCAAACAAAGAAAAATAATCCGAAGAATAAAAATTTAAAATCAAAACAATTCCCCGGCAACGGCGCCAAAAACTTGTTCGTCAACAAAATTTCTATTGATTTAGAAATTTGCCGAAAAATTTCAAATTAAAATATAACCGCAAGCGCACGGCGTATACTTGAAGTACGTGGCGAATACGGGTCGATCCGCAGGGAATTGATGATTAAAAAAAATCTATTCAATCAAATTATACCAAAGTCGAAGAGGATTTGTTAACTAGAAATAAAATGAGGCTAACACTAGAAAATGCGATTCAAAAATTATTAGACTAAAGAACAATTTAGAGGCAAATCCACTCTCAAATTTTTGTAAATCAACAAACACATAATTTATGATCTCTAACTTTGATATTAAGTGAAATAATCATTGCATTTATCATAAGTATGGTTTGTTTATGTTATTAGTTAACATAACTCAAACCATCAAACTATAATACAACAATTATACCACTTACAATTGTCATGAAAAAGAAGCCAAAGCAAAAACTATTTTAAGTATGATCTATTTACTATTGTAACTAGTAACATAGATCATCAAATTTCATTTTTACTTTCATTTCATAATCAAAAATTAATTAGCAAATGTTGATGTAAATTGTGTTTATGTTGAGTAAGAATAGCTCATTTGCATAAGCAATATAAGCTATCAAATCCACTTGTATAAAATTACATAAAAATTCACATTCATGAAGCATAAACAAAGAGATCATAAATCATAAAAAATGTTGAAATTACATAAAGTTAGAGAGCTTCATCACCCCTAAATTGAAGGGGTTTAGCTACTCATTTGTGGCATTGAAGCATCACAAGTAAGTTTCAACAATAAAGAAAAGAAAATAGAAAATAAGCAAAGAAAGCAAAAGAGATTAGCTACTAACTACTTGCATAAATGTAAATCTAAGCTATGAACATAAAGAGAAAGAGAGCATATAAATAAACATTAACAATAAAACAAAGAAAAACATGTAGAAAAGAGAGAAGAAAGAGGCTTGGAAGCCATTTTTATTTCATAGAACATTGAGCTTACACTTTGATTTCTTAATTTCCTAAGTAAAATGAAAGAGTAGATGATGATCTTCATGTACATAAGAGGGCTATTTATACATGTATAAAACCCTAATTCTCTTTTTAGGGAGCTTCCCAAAATACCCTTGAGGTGGTGTAGCCTCCAAGTAATCATTAACACTCACTAATCCCCCACTTAATATGTACATGAAGCTTTAAGTCCTTTTAGCATGTGCTTAGCTTCTAATTGGAAGTTAGGTAAGTGGGTGGGGTCCTCCATGATCTTGAACTTGAATTATTTCCTCTTCATTCCTTTGTATTTCCTTGTGCATGCATGTATCTTCATATAAGCCTCTTCCATATGCATCCAAATTCCTATAAAAATAATCAAAAAATGTCCAAGTAAAAATTCTTACATTGACACATGCACAAAAATGACCGTTTTGCCCCTGAATGATGATGAAAATATGATGGTTTGAAAATAATTGAATTTTGGTTTTAAACATGTTAAAATGCCCAAATATGATGATTATTTAAAAAAAAGATAAAATATGGATGTAAATATGTGCACAATTATGTGCACATCAACCACTTTTCCCACTATCGGTACCGACCAACCCTTAACTCATCGCTAACTTGGTCCTTAACTTGGGGGCGAGTTTGACCCTTAGCTCCAAATGTTGTGCGAGTTAGTCCATAACCTCTTGCCATCCTTCAGAGCCTATCTATCAAGTTTCAACCAACTTTGCCTCCGATTTTCTAAATTCTCCAACCTAACTTTCTATATAAACACAACACTAGTAAACAACATCAAATCATATCATCCAAACATAGAAAACAAGAAATTTCATCCAATCTGTGACGACACGTCTCCTCGACCGTCAGAAATCGACACTAATACATCCACAGTATTCACGAGCCGTAAATCCGAGTGCCGGGGAGGCAAATTATCAGGGGTATAAAAGAAAATAAAGATATAAGATAACACAATAATAGAATCTCACGTCACATTCAACATTTTAATTATAACTAAATAATCATAATCAAATACAAATCCAGCGAGATAGTTATAACCGTCTATCCATATATATGCTGGGAAATACATACTACATAACACAGCGGAAAATGGGTAGATATCTACATAAGGTATTTCAGCTTCGTAGCTCCAAAAGACTTCTCCAAGATTCTCCCTAACGTGCTCCATAATGCTCCTAAGATATCCCGACTGTTTGGCTGCCCGAAAAATAGGGTATCCAGAGTTTAAAGAGAAAAACAAAGGTCAGTCATAGGACTGGTGTGATGACTCAAAGTACGATGTTTTGAAAATAAAAAGGTATCCCATAAGACCACGCCGCACATAAACACGGAAAGTGTTTTTACCTTATAATAACCAAAACTCTTTATTACGTAAAATTTGGAGGTATTATTTTTAATTACTTTCCTTGCAAACATTAGCAAATAAACTAATTAATCTTAGCTGAAATTATTACATTGATTAAATTCCAGCATACTAGGTTCTACAAACAAAACCGCAAGTTCTTATTGGAGATTGGATTTTCATACAAATGACCAGGTAAAGGGACTACCTTCTTATGGGTACACCTCTAGATGGATGTCCCGAGGCACATAACATATGCCCACTACCAACACAAGACCGGCCTATCTCTATAACTAGATAGTACCGAATATGTCATCCCTCGGTCGTTACCGACCTTTATCCGAGAGCTCTCTTCATATACATCCACATTAATTTACATCCCTAATGTCGTAGTGGAAAGAAATATATCTAGAAGGGGATGATCATACCCTAATTAGGAATGACCACTTAGCCTTGATGCATCTAACCTGTTTTGGTCATTTTCGGTTGATGAGGCTTGAGGCAACGATTACCTTTTAACATAGCACATCTTCTTTCACTTTGAATGCCACGTTGCCAATCCATGTTTGCATGACTGGTCTCTACAAATATATAACTTCCTGAGCTCGTATCTTTTGGGAAAGGGTGTTAAGCTAAGAGAAGGTGTCTTCTCCACCACGGACTGATATACATATGTAGAGATCACTCGATGTGATTTAAAATGCAATGTCAGACATTCTTCCATACAAGTTCATTCTGGGACTGAACGAAATCAAAGGTACTTTCCTCGGCTATTACTAGGTGAGAAGTCCTTGTGGTTCTGAGATTTTTCATAACAAAAAGACCACTGCTACAATATAGTGAATCATGAGTTTATCTCCAATTAATCAACAAGTAGTCCTTTGTTATTATTCGTCTCAATATCTCCGTCTTTAAACATCTTCATTCTTTGAACATGTAAATTGGTTCGAAGTGGTTATCATATAGGAATCACCCAAATCTAGCCCCGGTTCCATTGAAGTCCAATCATCGATAAAAATGATGTAATTAGATGATTGTTTTTTGATTCATTTATTTTTCTTTATCAAAATATCTTCGAGAGATATATATATCTTCAAAATATTCTTTTAGTGAATATGGAATCATTTAAACCTATTTTTGAATATTTCTCAAACCATTTTTAAAGAGTATCTTTTGAGAGAATATGATTATACGAAATCACTCTACATTTATTCAATATCATCTTCTGTATTGAACAAGTGTTATGGGTGGAATAATGGTGAGATCACCTTTTAAATTCCACGAATAGAAAAAGTTCTCACTTTAGATTTTGATAATGAGTATAAGAAGATTATTTCTATAAAATCCGAGTTGAGCATCCAGGCTTTCCTTTCGATCTGTCCCACCCCTCGCCTAAAAGAGAAACCCGGGGCGAGGTAAGTTCAAGGCACTGGTTGCTCTAAACTTAACCTTAGTTACACACCTTGTTTTCACTTTTAGATCTCATAGGTGGGACAAATGTACTAGTCGTTTCCGCATACTCATTTTCCCTTTTCAAATCACTTAATCATTCGTTTAACCACCTTTGAAATAGCTTTGAATTATTCAAATATCCTTTTAAAATACTTTATTATTTACTTAATACATTTACAAAGAATTTGGGAAAGAGTTGTTAAGTTTCAGCCTTTATTTCAAAAGTTATAGAAAAGCGTTGAAAAAGTGTTGCAAAAAGTGCTTTGAAAGCTATATTCTCCAAAACGACTTTTGTTTCATTTAGAAAACCATCTTTTCAACTTAAATAACATTTAAATATTTTAAAAGATTTTTAGAATTTATTTCATATTTTCAAAACAATTGAAATATAAATTTTAAACTTTGGTCACTTTACTGCAAAAGCGCGATTTTTCTGGAAAATTGTTTTAGACATATTTTAAAATCTAGTAAATGAAATTTTGATTTCCTTTCTTTGTTTGAAGAATATGGATAAAATAGTTGAAAAAATCCTTATCTCAAACGAATTCAAGCTATAATCCACTTTGTATGCTTATTTAAAGTTTTCAGCGTGAAATCGTGAACTACCGTTGCGCGACGCGCCTAGTTTTGACGTATTTTATGTTTTTCATTCAAACTTGGTGAAAACAAGTTTATATGTTTATAAGACAGTTGCAATACATTTTAATCATTTTAGAGGGCATTAACTGATTCCATATTACTTTTTAATTTATTTCGAAAAGTGTTTTCCGTGTGAATCAATGTCGTGTATATCGTGACTTGTTTCAATATTCATACTCAAAAATCTACATATGACATTCAAAAATCATAACCAAATATTCAAACAAACAAATCACACATCAAAACCATATACTTATAGATATAAATAGGAGTTCTAACCTTAATTGCAAATGAACTAACTTTAAAGCGATTATAGCTTTCCTAACTTCAATCGGGTGCTCATGAATGCTTGTTTCAAGACTTTTAGGTGGCTTGACTTGACTTTTGGAGAGGGCACATGCTTAAATTCATGAGTTTTAGGGAAGGTTTGGGCTCAGCTTGATGGTGAAGGAGTGGGTCGTGGGTTGTGAAGGAAGGAGGAGGAGTTTTGGTGAATATTTAAGGTGATTTGATGATTACTTTCTTTAATATATTTTTGGAATAAATTTTGGTATTATTTTATTAAGGTTGGAAGCCATTAAAATAGTGAGAAGAAGTTTGAAATTTTGGGAAGAAGAAGTGTGGAAGGAAGTGAAAAAGTGGGTTGGTATTTATAGGAAAAAGTTTGGATTAAAATAATATTTTGTAAAAAGACCAAAATACCCTTTACTTATACTTTAAGCTAACTACTTTTTCCAACGCTTAATATCACATTTCATTTTTACTTTATTTTGTTTTCACTTAGGTATTAAGTAAAAAATATAATAATTATGTTTGTTTGATTTGATGTTTACTTTTTGACTTTTATAACACTTTTTGTCTTTTTATGCTTACTTTTTATTAAATACATTCTAGAATTTTCTATATATGTCTAGTAAAAGTAAACTTGATTAGTACATTAACTAATACTTATACTATTTTAATATATGTTTATATATAAGAAAATGAGGTGCAACAACGTTGCGACGACTTTAAATCGACAAAACGTTGATTTTTGACAAAATGTTTTACGGCCACATTTTGACGTTTCGATTAAACCATTAATTTATATAAACCAAATTTAAAAATAAATTTATGTAATGTTATTTAAAAATATAAACACTCATAAATAAATCAAATAATTTATTAAACCATTTAAACTTACTTCTCTGAAATTAGGATTTTGTCAATTTTGTTGATATAAGCAAGTGTTACTATATATATGTATGTATATATATATATTTCTGTTTCCAAATCCTATCTAATATTATTTAATTCATGAAACTTTTATATTTTATATTTAAAATCACTTTAAATGTTATATTTTGAAGTGGTTAAATTTTAGGTCTTTACTTTCTCCCTACTAAAAAGAATTTCGTCCTTGAAATTAGAAAAGAAGAAAATAGCTTCAAAAGGAAATATATATTAGATATAATGGAATGTATACAGTAAATAAATATGTCATAGGCGGCGAGTACACTCAAACTATAGATAAAGATTATATATCGATCCTAAATCTGGGATATACTTTTCTCGTTCTATCTTCTGTTTCCCATGTGCAATCATCAGCATCCCTGCTTCATTGAACTTTTACCAACCTTACAACCTTCCTTATTAATCATTTATTATCTTGATCCACGATTCGGATGGGCCTTCTAATAACCCCTAAGTTTCCTTCTATCTCCAAGTCATCCTGTGCAACCGTTTCTATGATTTGTTTTGGGTCACATACATGCTTCCGTAAATGAGATACGTGAAAAACATTGTGTACACCAGACAATCTTTCGAGCAATTGTACTCGATAAGCTAGTGGGCCAATTCGCTCAAGAATGGAAAAAGGTCCAATATATCGAGGTGCTAACTTCCCTGCTCTACCAAACCATACTACTCTCATTGGAGAGACATTCAAAAAGACTGAATCTCCAACTAAGAATACCATGTTTCTACGCCTTCGGTCTGCATAACTCTTCTGTTTACTTTGGGATTCTTTTAGCTTCATTCTAATTATATCAACTTTCTCTGAAGCTTCTCGTATCATATCTTGGACAAGCGCTAACCAATCTTCGTTTTCTATTCAACTTACTGACGATTTACATGGACGACCATACAGAGCTTCATACGGCATCATGCCGATACTAGCTTGATAACTATTATTGTAGGAGAACTCTACTAGATGTAAATGATTCTCCCACGAGCCTTCAAAGACTAGAATACATGCTTTTAAAAGATCTTCTAAAATGCGGTTGACTCCTTCCATCTGTCCAACAGTTTGGGGTTGACATGCAATGCTTATACTTAGCTTTATTCCCAAAGATGTCTGTAGTGCTTCCCAATGACTAGTGAAATTGGATCACGATCGCTTATTATACTACTCGAAACTCCATGCAATCGGACAATCTCCTTCATATATGTATATCTGCAAGGCTTGCAGTAGTTCTTGTTGGCTTAACTGGAATAAAGTGCACTTTTGGTTAATCGATCTATGAAAATGCCTTCATTTCCTTTCCTTGTTCGTGGTAAGCCATCAATGAAATCCATGGATATTTGATCCTACTTCCAAGCCAAAATCCCCAAAGGTTGAAGTAATCCTTCCATCTTCTGTTGGTCACTTTTGATTCTTTGGCAATTTTCACAACAGCTGACATAGATAGATATGTCCCTCTTCATGCTTCTCCACCAAAATGTTCATTTCATGTCCTTGTACATCTTATGAATTCCTAGATGAATGCTAAGTTTGGCTATGTGGCATTCAGCTATTATTTCTTGCTTAAGATTTCCAACATCTGGAACATAAATTCCTCCATTTAACTACAATACTCCATGGTTATCTATTTTAAAGCTTGAACTCCTTCCTTTGTGTATATTAATCTCCATTAGGAATCGATCTTCTTTTTTCTTGCTAGTTATTTTCTCCTGAAGAGTTGGAGCTACTACCAAATATGAAATAACAGCTAGCTTTCTACTCATTGCATCAGCTACAACTTTGGCTTTCATAGATGTATATATAATATCCAAATCGTAATATGCGAGAAATTCTAACCAACGTTGCTCTCTCATATTTAAATCCTTCAGGATGAAAAGGTACTTCAAAGATTTGTGGTCCATGAAGAGTTCGAATTTTTCACCTTAAAAATGGAATATTATTTACTAAGGTCACTTCAAAGTTTTATCGAAATAAAATGTGAAAGATTCTTACCCAACAAATAATGTCTCCATATCTTTAATGTGAACACAGTGGCTAATAATTCTAAGTCGTGTGTTTCATAATTCTACTCATGTGTCTTCAGCTGTCTACTTGCATAAGCAATCACCTTCCTACCTTACATTAAAACTGCACCAACTCCTTCTCCACAAGAATTTGTATAAACGATCAATCCACTCTTTCCATTTATAATTGCTGAAACCAGAGCAGTTGTCAACCTCGTCTTTATTTCTTGGAATGCTCCTTCACATTTAGGAGTCCAAAAAAATTTAGCATCCTTCATTGTCAACTTCGTTAGGTGATAGGCAATCTTAGAGAGGTCTTGAACGAATCTTCTGTAATATCCTGCCAAACCTAAGAAGCTACGAATCTCCTTAGGAGTTTGTGGCTGCTTCCAATCCTTAACAGCTGCAACTATCTTTAGATCCACTGAAATTCCAGATATATGTCCTAGGAATCTTACCTCCTTCTCCCAAAAATGGCACTTTGAGAATTTGGCTTTAAGCACATTATTCCTCAATATCTCCAACATAGCTTATAGATGCCTTGCATGTTCTTCTTCTGTCTTTAAGTTGATAAGGATATCATCGATAAAAACTAACACTAATTTATTTAGTACATCTCTAAACACTCTGTTCATAAGGTCAACAAAATAAGCGGGTGCATTAGTCATCCCATAAGGAATAACCAACCACTCATAGAAAGTATTCAGACCATTGAATGCAGTTAGATGGATGCAATCTTCTGCGACCTTTAACTTATGGAATCCTTTAGCTTGGTGTAACAGGTCCGATTTCTCGACGCCTAAAAGTCGACATCAATATGTCCACTGTATCAAATGTCGCACAGTCGAGTGCCCAAAAACCAAACCGTTAGGGTTAAAGAGGAAGGAGACAGAAGAAGAAACAGAAACAATAACAGAATCTCACATATCGCGGCGGAACAAATATAATAGATAAGTAAATATCCTTAAACAGAATCACTATATCAGCTATTACATCACATCACACTACATTATCAGAGTGTACAACAACAAACAGCGGAAAGAAATATTACATCTATAAGTGATATGCCTCGCCATCCAGCTCCAACTCCTGATTTCCACAGCAACTTCTTGACTTTGCTCCCGAATAACGATAACCTGACTCTAGGCAGCCCGTGTGAAAAATTATGGGCACCCAGAGTTTTGAAAGGGAACAATAAACTCCAGGTCAGTCGTGGGACTGGTATGAGATCTTAAAAATAGTTATTTTCACAAAGAAAATAAAAAGAAATCCGCTATGCTTTTTGGAAAATGAAACTACCACAAGGCGTCCCGCCACGCACACAATGCAAACGCAGAATTGGAGGAGATTTCTCCTTATGATAGTCAAACATGCTTGATACGAAAAATCCTTTGATATTATTATTATTAGTGCATAGTGCAGAAAACATTTCGAAAGTATAATATTAGTCTTCGCCAGCATGGGCATTTCGCACTTATGCCTACTATAGCTACCACGTTCAATATCAGGTTACCACCACATTCCATGGCAGGTTATGCAACTAATACCGTACAGGGCGCGTATTGTTTCTTTGGATTTCCAAAAAATGGTCAGGCTAAGGAACTTCCTACTGCCACATGGGTACGCCTCTGGAGGGACGTCCCGAGAACTTAACTAGCTCTTTGCCAACACAAGGTCGTACCTCTGTAACTAGGTAACTACTACTCGAGTATGCCATCCCCTGGTCCTTTGGGACCTTTATCCGAGGATCCTCAACCACAAAGCAACAACCACAAAGTATATATAAATTTGCGGCAACAACATAGGTTAAGTATTTGGGCTCCATACCATGATACCATCCTTTTCCAGAAGGAAATGACATACCCTAAAGGGTGTGACCCTCATAACCTTGCCGCAACTTTCCTGTTTTGACCATTTCCGGGGTGTGAGGTCCGACGAAGTCTCGTCCACAAAGCTGACGTTTCACAAAGTCATGCTTGATCAACAAATGATCAGCAGCACTTCGTATGTCACGTTACCAAATTGGGAATGCATTACTAGTTACAATCAACTACATAACCTCTGAGCTCGTACATCTCAGAGAAGGGCATTAAGCTAAGAGAATAAATTCTCCTCCACAACAGAAATGTATTTGATAGAAACCAGCTTTACATCTCAAAGTGTAACGTCAAACACACATCCATACAAGTCCGTTTCGAGATCGAACGGAACCGAAGGCACTTCCAAAGAAGCCCTTGCAAATCTGGATATTCACTAATCACGTCCGGAATCCCCATCACAAAGGGTGATAAAATCTCTATACCGGAGAAACCCGGTGTAGAGACATTCGACAGGTAATTCTTTCGCTTTCGAAAATACTAGATCTTCAACACTATCTTCAAATGCAATCTCATTTCATCGTATCGTTATTCGAAATGGGTTTTATGACACAAAGTCCTCTCCCGACTAATCTGAATAACGAGCGCTTATTTTAAAAATAAGTGTTCATTCAGATTTCAACAAATTACAACAATTTTCACTTCGATCTTTTAAATAAAAGATCTATCACAAATCACAAATGTTCGATGTGGTTTTCGGATATCCACTTGGAACTGGACCCCCGGTCGCATCGAAATTCAAATGCCATTAAAAAGGCCAATATTGATAGTCGGTTATTTAACTATCAATCAACATTCACAACAATTACTGGATTTAAATAATTTTCCCCCAGTTATTTATATTTCAAATTATCTTCACAAGATATATTTTTTAACACTTCAATGCTTTGAAAACAAATTTCAAATCACTATTCACATTCCAATTCTTTGAAAACAAATTTCAAAGCATTTTCCTTATGAGGAACATATCTCCAAATATTTATTCATTTCCACTGGAAATGTGCCGAGTTAAAATAATTCAAATCACTTATCCAAAATATTCTTGGAACATTTAAAATAAAACTATCTTACATACTTTCTTAAAATATTGGTTATGAAACATTATACTAATTATCACATATAAGATTTTAAGTCCCAACTAATTATTTTTTAAATAAAATTAGTAGATAAGGTATAACTATTTAAATAACTGTTTCCTAAAAAAATATCAATTATAATCTTTAAAATAATCCCTTCTATAAGTAATCAAATAAATCCATACTTTAAAGATTTAAAACCATTTAATAAAATAATTTATCCAAAGTATCCTTTCTAAAACCATCCTTAAAAAAATTTAGTTTATATTTATAAGCTACTTCGAAGTCATACTCAGCTTTCCAGGGGAAATACATTTTTCATTTCAAAATGGTTCATTCAAATCAATTAATAAATCTTTCTTGATTTATTTTAAATTTACGTTCCGAACCCGTAAATTCCTTTCACACCTTTAAAAAATAAAACAATATTTATTTTTAAAATAGATTTCCCTTTCCTTTATAAATTCCCATTGTGAATTTTGAATTCCCGAATATCCACCGGTATATGATTTTCAAATCATTTCCTAAATAATAATTATTTTTACCAAATCAATA
Organism: Allium cepa; assembly: GCA_030765085.1. Lineage (NCBI taxonomy): Eukaryota > Viridiplantae > Streptophyta > Magnoliopsida > Asparagales > Amaryllidaceae > Allium > Allium cepa. The sequence goes on along the minus strand of CM060928.1, from coordinate 406,982,088 downwards.
TCAAATTGATTTTCTAATTTATTTCAAAACACCAAATCAAATTCAAATTGATTCTCAAATTTATTTCAAACACCAAATTTATTATCTTTTGAAGCAAATTCCTTCTTTTAAATTTATTCAATTTTCTAAAATTAATTTACTATGATTTTTTTCTATTAAATTTCAAAAATCCAATTTTTATCTATTTCTGGTATCGTACGATACCAAAAATATATTCGGCTAAATTTTAGCCTACAATGATCTCAATTACAATAAGGTCACACAGAGATTATCAACACACAACATATGGAACAAATTCAATATTTGAGGAATCCAGTTGGATCCCTCCAACCTGTTTCCCTGCATTCGCAGACGTTAGCACAACAATTAAATACCAATTCCACTTCGAGGTGGAATATAGCAGTATATGGAATTTATAAAATATCATCCGCTATTATGCGGCGCATAGGGTCTCATCCGCTATATAATGCGGGAAATCAATCACCCAATATATACTATATACTACTCTATATATAATATCATCCAGTGAATAATTATTATAAATCAATCATCCAAGCACACAGTCAATCAATTTCAAATCTAACTATTTAAAATTAACTGGAGATTTTAATTGAGTGAGAAGATCTCACATTTTCTTGTGCATGCAATCCAGTTTTCCTCTCGACTATTATCTCCAAAATTTTGAACCTTGTATAACAATTATACAATTTCATAAATATTCGAACAAATCGAATGATCCATTTTCGTTTGGTAATTTTAATTATCCAATGATTTTATTAATTTAATTTTAAACCAAAAAAAATAATCCCTTTTTAGCATCTTAAGGTAATTAAATAGATTAATTTCAGTAACTAAAACATGTATATTTATTTTATTTTTCATCTTGAAACGGCATTTATAATTATAAAAATGTATAGATTTCAAAACCAAACTTTATATAAACTTTCAATGTTTAACATTTCCTTTTTAAATATTCTTGTTAAAAATAATTAAATAAGTTTTATTAAACAAAACTATCTTTATCATATATTATAAATAATGATAGGTTTCCAAAAGTCTAGTTTTATACAAACCATCAAGTAATGTAAAACCCACATTTATTTATTTATTTCAAATCCTATCTATATATACACACTGTTTAAATAGTTTATAACTAAAAATATACATACATTCTAATCTAATAAAAACAAAAATTTCCTAGACTGTAAAAATTTTCTTTTAAATAAAATAAAAATTAACTATTTAAATTTTAAATAAACCTAGATTAACTTAGAAAATACCTCACCTCGACCTACTGCCATAGCGGTTCCCAATGTCGACCACACCGCCTATTTCAAGACCATCACAATCGAGCTCTAATCCTTCCGACGCCATCTGCCCGTTCGTCCCTTCTCGATCGAGCACCATGCTACTGGCGACCGTTTCCCCTTGTAACTCGTGCTCGCTCGAGCCTCTCAACTTCCAGCTTCACTTGCCCTATCGTCGATGAAGGCCGCAGCTACTACGAATGCGATTCTCGAATCGCATGGTTTTCGATTAGCCATTCTTTTGTACAAATTCAATTGACTACAGAAAGGAGGCGTTTCTCGGCAGCGATAGAATGATCAGTAAATGTCAGAATCCATCAAAGCCAATTCCATCTTGAAGTAGATACCGGTGAAGAAGAAGCTTCAGCTGTCGCCATTTCTGCCATTATCGTTCCCTAAATCGTGATTTGGGTCGCGCAAACCATCAATCGAAAGTCGATTCGAAAGAGAAGAAGAACGATATTAGGGATTTCGATTAATATGATGACGATGAAATGAGGCTTGACTGATTTGAACGGCTTTGGTTTCTTTTAAAAAAAATGAGTTCAGCCATTGATTTTTCTTCGAATGGATTTTGATTTGAACTGAAGAAAGACGGGCATGATAAAAAAATTAGAAGGCGGCTATGGTCAGATGATAGGGTGGCGAAGATAGGTTAGATCGGCTGAGGTGTTTTCTCTTCTACGATTTGATTATTATATTTTAATATCCAAATATCTCATTCTCGTAACTCGAAATTCCAAACTCCTATCGAAGCGTACCGCTTGGCGTTTATAAGGTTTTATCTGCATTACGAACACAATGGAACGTGTTTCGGAGGCTAATACCATCATATGCACAAGTTATGGAAGTAGACGATCAATTTTAATTTAAATCGATTAAAATAGTCTCTATGCGTTTTGGGCTGTCAGACGACGACTCCGATTGCTACGAAAATTGAAATCCGATAAAAATACAATATAGGATCCAATGAAACTGGTTTCGTCGAGATCCGAGACTGTGCCTCGAAAGGCTATTTTTAAATATTGATTTAAACGATAAAATTTCAAAACTGAATAAAATATTTCCAAATCAAATTCTGAAGCTTCTATTAACCTCAATATTATCAATATAAACTTTCTAAGCCACCAAATTATTTTTAACAAGCTTAAAATTGAAAATTCAAATTTTTTTTTACCCATCATTAATAAATTAAATTTAATAATTTAATTGCCAAATCCATTGTTATATTCTAAAATTCAAGCTAAACCACCATTCAATATCTAAAATCAATTGAATATTTTCAAATTCAAATACCAAAAATTCTGGGTCGTCATATCCTTACCCCCTTAAACGAATTTCGTCCCGAAATTACAAGTTAGGAAGAATGATCCTTAACCCATTTACTATTTACCCATAACCAAATAGTTTTATAACTTTCCAAAACAAATCTTTTTATTAGAGATCCATTATTATTACAGCTAATTTTATGAAGTCTTCCATGGTTCCCAAACAACATTGTTTTCCTAACAATTCAAATTTAAATTCAAACTTCAAATTTTCAAAATTTTCTCAAACTTTTCCTATCTCCCTAAATTTTCGAAAAATTTCGCCAGCGTCTCCTTTGCGCAGCTAGCTCGGTAAGACTACAAAAATGGCACCACAGGCCCTCAGATTTCAAAAAGAAAACAAAATGCCAAGTGGCTAGATAAGAAAATCACCAAATTTCACACTGAAATTTAAATACATACCTTTTTGTCGAGCAATTCAATTTTTATCTTCGAAAACAAAATCCCAATTCCATTTCCTTTAATACACCTGTACCTGCTAGCCATAACATCCAATTACAACATTCAAATTTATTTTGCACATTCCTTTACAAAATCTTTAATATATACTTCTTATACCATTTTTACTTCACTGTTGAAGTTATATATCCTTTTTCATTCAATCTTACATTTCCAATTTTATTTGAATTCGATTTACAATTTCAATTCTATTTGGATTCAATTTATCTTCTGAATATTAAATTTTATCAATTAACTTTCATTTCAAACTACACTATTTTAAATTAGTTTCATTTACTAATTCGTTATAAATTCCAATTTATTTTATCTCAAACCGTTTTTCATATTTCCGCCTTTATTATCTTTAATTCACTTCGAATCAATTTTACAACTTCATTTTATTTCACTCAATTCAAATTGGTTTTCAATATTCAGTTTCAATTCCGGTTTTATTCTTTTGTTCATTCCCAAACGCAATTCAATTTCAATTCACCATTTTGGTTTACAACCACTTATATTTAAACCGGATTTCAAATTCCATATGAATTTAATTTACCTTTCATTTACAATTATTGAATTCGATTCATTCCAAACCATATCTATTTGGTCATTTCTTCAATTAATTTCACTTACTAATTTTATTTCAATACTTCGCTTTGTTCATCACAAATCAAATTCAATTCCAATTCAATTCTATTTGCTTACAAATTCGAAATGAATTTCAACATTCAATTTCACTTTCATTTACTTGCAATTGTAAATCTTTTTAATACATTCAAAAATTTATTTCCATAATTCAAACTCAATTCCAATTCATTTGTTTAAATCCCAAGTTTATTTTCAACTTAATAAATTTCATTTAAGAAATCATTATTCAAAACAATTCAAATTATCCTTTGAATTTCTAAAACAAAACCCAGTTTGCAAACAACTTTAATTTAAAACAATTTGGCAGCAATTCCTCTTTTGGAAACTCGAAAATGAAGATCGATGATGCTGCAGTCATCACCGAAGATATTTTCCAACGACTGAAAAGAGTTTAGTGCCTTTATCCCTTCAATACATTTTTTTTCAAAACCCTTCAAAATCATCTTCAAAATCAAAAGGGATTTAAACTTTCCAAATCTCCAAAATTTTCAGATTCTTTTCAAAATATTTATCTGGAATTCCATTTCAAATTATAAATCACATTTACAATTTATATTCTCAAATCCATTTGTATGTCAATTTATTGCTTAACTTTGGAGTTATGATTTCAATTTCTTTTTCAACTTTAATGATAATAACTTAATATTATCACTTCCAAACAACCAAGCAACCTTATATTATAATAATTTATAAAGATTATTTCATTTATCTACGAAAATAGTTTTGGGTAAAATTATTTCATTCACCCTATTTTAAAACAATATCGTGTCGGATTATTCTGTACGAGTGTTTAGAGATCCCTATTGATAGAGTTGTACAGACTATACCGACCAGAATCCATATACCACTTAACAAACCAATCATCATAATATAAAACAATTTTTATATTCACTAACAAATACGCGCTCATATCTATTATTACACTCAAACTCATTCTAGAGGACTGCTGACTCTATCTCTAATGAGTAATAGCCAACAGAGCCAAAGTTGTCGCTTAACCAAATGCTCTGATACCACATGTAACAGGTCCGATTTCTCGATGCGCGAAAGTCGACATCGATACGTCCACTATATCAAATGCCGCACAGTCGAGTGCCCAAAAACCGAACCGTTAGGGTTAAAGAATGAGATAGAAGAAGAAACAGAAACAATAACAGAATATCACATATCGCAGAAGACAAATATAATAGATAAGTAAATATCTTTAAACAGAATCTGTAACAACCCGTAGATTTACCAGCTTTAATAACGTTACTAATTAAATTTTTTTGAAATTTTAAACAATAAAATTTTGAAATATAAATTTGATATTTGGAATATGTCTAGTTAAACATAGCAACGGGTAAATTTTCGTCCGAAAATATGAAAATTTATTTCGTGCGTAAATTTACTTCAATTTAATCAGTTAAAAAGCGATGAAAATAAAATATTTTCAAAACCAAAATATTTTTACATAGAAAAATTTTAAATCATCTTCTGAGCAAGATGTCAGTTTGTCGTTTTTCCAAATTCGAACATCTTTAGCTCCGTCGATCTTATTTTTCTATGTTTTTCATGCATTTTCCGTAGTAGAAAAATCGAATTTTTATAATTCAATCGCATCACCGATATCCCTATACCGTTTTGATCGTCCCATCATGTCGATCTCAGCAGTATATTTGTATGTGTGTTTCGACGTCCGATGGATGACGAAATCTGTAAACCAATTTTCATATCGGTTCCATTTTAAAATCTTTTGATATTTTGGGACCTTTCATTTTTTATAACGTGTAAACCAAAAGACGTTAGTTTTAAAATTTCCAGAAACTTGATATTCTGTCTGTCATGCTCCCCGCCTACTCCAATACTTTGTTTCATCCATTTTTTTTATTTCTATCTTCCATTAAGTATTCAAACGTGAATATAAAACAAATTATATCAACAGCCTGGCACATATCTTTTGGCCTTTGTCCTTCCTCTCTTCCCCATTCTTTCACCTTTCCCTGTTCTTTCATTCTAAACAATAAAAAAAAAGAATGAAGCAAATTATATTTCGGCCTTCCTCTGTTTGCACAAAAAATGGGCAAACACCTCCAAGTCATATGCTTTAGTTGATTTTATGTTGTTCTTAGTGATTTGGGTGATTTATGCAAATACGTAAAAAGCAGATCTAAACTGTAAAAGACACACAAGTTTACAGTGGTTCGGCCAGAATGTGCCTACGTCCACTTTATATGTTATTCTCCTTTATTGTTCGGATTACAAGTACAAAGCTTTGATTACAAGTGTATGAAAGTTGTTTGAAAGTTCTGTCCGTGCTTGAGCTCTCAAACTCGTCTGTCATTGTTGTACCCCTACCCCTCTATTTATAGAGTGAGGCTGGGGGTAGGGATCTTGGATGTATATAGCTGCTCGTGGGCCTGGGCTGACGTGATCTGGCCTGGCAATCTTGGTTCGGTAGTGCTTTGGTTCGGTGGTGTTTACTTTGCCTTGATTCGGTAGTGCCTTCTTCGCCTTGATTCGGTAGTGCCTTCTTTGCCTTGATTCGGTAGTGCCTTCTTCGCCTTCATTCGGTAGTGCCTTCTTTGCCTTGATTCGGTAGCATTGGACCGGTGGTGGTTGGAGGGGTTTTGGTTCGGTAGTCTTTGGAGTGGTTTTGGTTCGGTAGTGGGTTGGTTAGTGGATTGGTGTGGTCGGTCCGGTGGTTCCTTCGTTGGTTGATTCGGCAATGCCTTCGTTGGTCCGGTGGTGGGTTGGTTCGGTGGAAACACGCCCAACATTTGCCCCCCAAAGTGGGGCATATGCATGCATATGTCGCGCTTTGTTTTTCTCAACTTGGACACTCTCATTCGGCCTGAGTGCCGAACCGATTGGTCTGGTCCTCCTACGTTGCCTATAAGTATGGGCTTTATGCCTTTGTCGTCCTTCATCATTTGAAATAGCCGAATCAATCAAGTACCGAACCAGATTTGACTGCCGGATCAGGTGAGGTTTTCCTCTGCCGAATAAATTTTATGTTTGAACTGCCGAATGAGTTTGGGGAGTGTGAGTGCCGAATGGGCTTCTGCCTCGAACTACCGAATGAGTTTGGGGAGTGTGATTGCCGAATGGGCTTCTCCTCGAACTACCGAATGAGTTTGGGTAATGTGATTGCCGAATGGGCTTCTACCTCGAACTACAGAATGAGTTTTTATGTTTTGAATTATGAATGGGATTCCAAGCCGTAGGTATTTGCTTGTTTATATCTCTTGTTCTAACGATACATTTTCTCGTGTTGCAGATAATGTCTCATAAAGTAGAAACTCGTTCTGACAAGAAGAAATCCAAGGATAAAGGGGAGTCCCCCACAGTGTCCCCAGTTCAGTCAGAGCCAAAACGACATGGACCATCCCCGAGATCATTAGTAGATGGGTACGGTCCTCAGGAGCTCTTGAACTCACCGTCTGACTGCTTTCCCGGCTCCCTCAAGGACGAGCAGCTTGACGCTATATTTAGATCCTTTGGGATTGATAGAGCGCGTATGATGTTGCCAGGGAAAGGAGTGATGCCGTATAACCCCCCTGAAGGATATTTTGCTTATAGTAGGTATCACTGCATGTGCGGGGCCATTCCTCCGATCAACGCTTGGATCGTCAGCTTCATCACATACTTGAAGGTGGCCCCTTTCCAGCTTCAGCCCAACTCCTATGCCATCTTGGTGAGCCTGTTTATTATTTTCCAGAGAAAGTACGGGCGTCCCCCTTCCAATCGGGAAATTCGGTACCTGTACAACTTGAGAGGCTATAAGAAGGGGTCCCCATATATTAGCCTAGAATCGGCCGTGCCTTTCGACCGGTCTTGGAACTATATTCAAAATTTAGCATGTTCAAGAAGGAATGGTTCTTTGTTAGAGATGACTCTGTTTCTTTCCACCGCTTCACTTCTGGCTGTAAGTTGACTTTTATTTATAATTTCCGTTCTGACTGCAATGCTCCTCCTTATGTGCTTTGTTTCTTGTTAGCGACAGGTGGCTTTGCGGTTGTAGAGAATGATCGTTTGGTTCGGATGGCTGGGGAAATAGAAGCCATCCCGGAAAAGGAGAGGGCAGCTTCTTACTTAATCAGGAATGCCACTCTTTTGGAGCACAACTTGATTCTGCCACGCCAGTCTGTGGTCAAGCAAAGAGACACAGCTGAGGAGAGGGCCGCCAAAGCTAAAGGAGCGGCTACGGCGAAGAGCGGCAAAAGGAGACCCTTCTCGAAACATCCAATTGTCGGGGGAAAGAAACTTAAGAAGTCCGATGGACCCTCCCCTAGCACATGCCCAGATGTCCCGGAGGAGGAAGATGTGGAGGAGGAAAGAGGCGAGGATGAAGGAGGTGAGGCGGAGAGTGGAAGTGGTGGAGAAGGTGATGGTGATGGTCGCAGCGATGACGGTGGTGACGGATGGAGTGGTGATGGCACTGGGGCTTTGTCTTCTGAGCAAGCAGGTGTGATCCAGGAGTGGACGGATGACGCTTTCCGCCTAGCTTTTGAAGGGTTAGAGGAAGGATCGACTTTAGTGGAGAAGCCTAAGAAGGTTGACAAGGCCCGGACCGGCGCCTATTCATCTTCTACGAGTGCTTCAGCTAAGGCAACTCCTGCGATTCAAGGTGAATTTTTGACTCCTGCCGACTCCATTTATGATAAGGATTTAAGAATGTTTTATGGTCAGCTCCCGTCCTGGAATGAGATCCAGGACTTATTGCTATATCCCACTCCTCCCCAGGGTTTGTATAACAAAAGCGTCTCTTTACTCTTCTTTAACTTGATATATTTCTTGAATTATAGGTCGATGTATGTTTGTAACACGGGGTTTTTATCACAGAAGCGGGTAAGGTGGCCAAGACATCAGATGTTTGGCACCGTCTTGAACAGTACAAACTTCTCAAGGCTTCTACTAAACCAAAGCCTCCGACTATCCGCCCTGGAGACGTAGTCGGCTACCGTCCTCTTCTTGGAGTTATCGAAGAGGATATCCAAAAGAAGAAGAGGAGTCGCTCCTTGTTTGAACCCTCACCTGGTCCTCAGTCCCCAACTCAGCCTCTTCGGGATACCACGAAGAAGAATACTGAATTTATACCTTCTCCGCACCCGTCTGAACATCCTACTGTTACCCGGATAGGCCATCCCGGCTTGGATCGTAATCCGTTTGCAGGTCATCCGGATCTGGATCTGGGTTCTTGTGGTATTACCTTTGATGAGGCTACCGGTGAGCACCTTCTTTCCCGTAATCCTATAGTAAGAGTATTGGATGAAGCTAAGTCCGTGGACCTTGATTTGCTTACCACTCGGGTTGTAACTTTGGGGGACGAAGCTAAGGCAAACATTGATCGGGTTGCTGAGGAGACCAGGAGCTGATGGGGCATCATGCCCGACTGGTCAAGGCTGGAGAAGAGATCGGGAGTGCTAACATTCGATTGAGGTTAATGGTTTCCGACCAGGCCAAACAGCTTGCTGATCAGGCCATCCAGATCTCTCAACACGAGGCTGCTTCTAGGCAATTAAATAAAACCATGGAAGAGGACAGTAGGGCAGAGTTACGGAAAATGGAGGCTGTTTGTAAAGAACGGATTGACATGGCTATTGCAACGGTGGATGAGGTTCGTAAAGCGGATCTCGATCGGGTACAGGAGTTATCCGAAAAGCTTGAAGCCGCAGAGATTGCGCAAACCAAGCTGAAGGAGGAGATGGAGGCGATGAGGAAATCCTTTCAGGCTGACTGTTCGCGATACCAATCGGAGAGGGATGCCACCACTGCAAAGCAGTTGGCTTCTGAGGACCGAATAAGGGAGTTCGAGGAGAATGAGGGGATAATGGATGAGATGCTTTAGGATATATATTTTCGCACTTGGAAGCAGGGCAACTTATCTTGGATGGATGATTATCCCCGGGTTATGGCCAGGATTTATTTCAGGGCCCTGGAGGAGGCTAAGGCCGATGCAGATAAGGAGAGTGGCGTGGCCTTTAGAATGGATGTGGTTACGGCTCAATTCACCAAGGAGGAGAAAGTGGCGGCGAAGGAGGGTATGCGGTTGCTTACCGCTGAGGAGGTAGGTGTGCAATTAGAGGATGATGATCAAGGAGCAGATGCTGGTAAGTCTTTCCTTTTAGCTTTTCGTAACTTGATTGCTTATTGTTTATTTAATGGATTCTTCTCGTGAACTGGACAGGCGGGACCTCTTAAGCACCAACTACCTCTGGTCAACATGCTGAGAGTTCCGATCCTGCGGTTAAGTAGATCTCGGAGGGCCAGTAGGATAGAGGTGAAGCTCCGATGCAGCCGACTCCTTGACTTGATTTGGACATCTTTTGGTTTACTTGACATTGATGTCTATGGTGGTTTCAAAACATTAATGTAACTTTTAGGCTGTAATTATGTTATTCGTAACGAACAACTTTATTCTTGATATGTAATTTTTAACTTAAACTAATTCTGTCATATCTGAATGCTATCGTTACTTTGGTGTGTTGTGTAAGAAATATAGCTGTGCATATTCCTGTGATTCAATTGTGTTTGATGTCAAGTTCTTGCTTAAAATATAATTTCATATCTTGCAAATTTATTGTGATGTGCGAATAAATTACAGCTACGTATTCATATTCAGAAGAAGAAAGTACCGCCCTTCGTGTCTTAGTCGTAGACGGTTGCTTTGAATGTCTTGTACGACTGAGCATGGAATGCAGCTGAGTGACCTGTCATCCAGTTGTGAGCTCCTATTCCCATTAGCGAGCATCTCCTATTTTGTGTCCTGTACTTTAGGGATCGTTATAGAGGATAGGAGGAAAGTTTTTAAACAGAAATAGAAATATAAGGAATAGTAAAACTTCCAATCACGGAAGGCCTGCGATGTGCTTAAGTTCGTGGGAAACGGGTTTTGTAGTCACTTTCCCTAGCTGTGGGTCTTGGAGACATTTGTCACCCATCTTACGCCTCCGCGGGGAGTTTCTCTTTTTTACCACAGCCATACTTAAGACACTCGGAGCCGAGATCGCGCACAGTAACTACCCCGGCCATTATGGTCCGTAATCGTGGGTATTATTCGATTTACCGTGGCCGGCTAGCGTGGGTGCCGATCGTCAATTGTGAACTACCCCTGGCTGGCCACACCTTATGTTGGGGGCTTAAAGTAGGTTCACAGTTGCCGGCGAGCCGAACGCCGTAATGAGCTGCCTCGGCTATAGTCGGCCTTCTCGATGACTTATAATCGGCTCACTACAGTTGGCTTTAAGGGCCGATCGCGAGCAATGTGTTAACCCGCAACAGAGGGATGCTGGAGCAAAAGTGTCTCATTGGCGAGGGCATAGATTGTATAGTACCTGTTAGGTCTTGTCCAGGTGAAGTCGCGCTGTGATGTGTCTTGAATGGAAATGCCATTACACAGGATTTTGTTCAACAGAAAAGGATAAAGTTAACAAGCAGCCAACATAAAAAGGAACAGGTTAAAAAAGAGACAAGTTTTTAAAGTGGTTCGGCACGAAAATGCCTACGTCCACTGATTCTCTTCGTTAATTCACTTCATATGGGCAGTACAAGTTAAGAAAAGTATCGGCGAAGGTGTTGGATGTTCCATGCTCTTTGGAACACCTCTACGTCCACTGTTGACAAAATATAAGCTCTGTTGTGGAGATCTTTATGTATTACATATGCTCCGTCCCAGATTGGATCTAGTGCACCGGGGCGCGGGAAGATTCGCTTGAGGACAAGATCTCCCTCTTGTAAGCTACGATGCTTGACTTTGAGGACAAGATCTAGGGGTGATTATTACAATACCTGCCCCGAGCCTTGTTCGTTTGATGCTCCATCCACAAAGAGATTCCACTTAATGTCTTTTGCTATTTCGGATTGCTCCTTACCTTCGTTGGTAGTGAATTCGGCAATGAAATCGGCCATAGCTTGTCCCTTGATGGCGGTGCGAGGATGGTAGGTGATATCATATTGACTCGGTTCAATGCACAATTTAAGTAGTCGTCCAGAAGTGTCGGGACGATGGAGTACCTGCCTTAGCGGTTGATCGGTTAGAACTCTAATGGAATGAGATTGAAAATAGTGTCACAGTTTCCGTGATGTGATTAATAAACAGTATGCTAGTTTCTCAAGTTTAGGATATCTGGCTTCTGCCCCCGTTAACCTCTTGCTTACAAAGTATACTGGCCGTTGCGCGCGGTTGTCTTCTCTCACCAAAGCGGCACTTAGAGCATGAGATGACGCAGCAAGGTATAGGTATAACTCTTCTCCTTCGTTTGGGGTTGAGGGTACTTGTGGTCTCTGGTGGTGTTCAATTAGGTTAAGTAAGGCTGTTAAGCATTCGTCGGTCCATTCGAACTTTCTTTTGTCTTTCTTTAGAGCCTCGAAGAAGGGAACGCACTTGTCAGTCGCTTTAGAGATGAATCTGCTTAGGGCGGCCACCTTCCCATTTAGGCTTTGCATTTCTCTTCGAGTGGAAGGTATCCTGATATCTTTCAGGGCTCGGATTTGTTCGGGGCTTGCTTCAATTCCTCTAGCATGGACGATGAATCCCAAGAACTTTCCCAATGATACTCCAAAGGAGCACTTTAGAGGATTCAGCTTCATTCCATATTGGCAAAGTACCTGAAACATCTCGCCCAGGTGGCTTACGTGATCGTTGGCTTTCCTCGACTTTACTAGCATGTCATCCACATAAACTTTCATTGGTCGTCCTATCAGTTCTGCAAATATCTTGTTGACGAGGCACTGATAAGTAGTTCCGGCGTTTTTAAGCCCAAAAGGCATTACTTTGTAGCAGTACAATCCCCCGTCAGTGATGAAACTAGTATGGTCTTGATCGGGAACGTGCATAGGAATTTGGTTATATCCTGAATATGCGTCCATAAAAGATAAGAGTTCGTGCCCGGCTGTGTTGTCCACCAGCTGATCAATTCGGGGGAGTGGGTAGCAATCCTTCGGGCAAGCGTCATTTAAGTTGGAGAAGTCAATGCATGTTCGCCACTTCCCATTAGCCTTCTTTACTAGTACCAGGTTAGCGATCCACTCTGGGTAGATGGCTTCTCGTATGAAGTTATTGACAATCAAGTTCTTTACTTCTTCATCGAGGGCTGCTGATCGTTCTGCCCCCATACTTCTCTTTTTCTGCTTTACTGGCGCCTTGGTAGGATCGATGTTTAGTACGTGGCATGTCACGTTTGGGGAGATTCCAGTCATGTCAGCGTGCGTCCATGCAAATACATCCAAGTTGTGGCGGAGAAAATCAATGAGTTGATCCCTCAATTTTGCTCTTAGTTGAGATCCGATTTTTAATAGTCTACTTGAGTCGTGTTTGTCTACAGATACAAACTCCATAGCCTCTGCAGGCTCGGCGGTGGCCTCCTCCTCTTTGTCCCTGGGATCTAATTCATTGAAAGGATCACTGGTATATCGAAGAGGAGGGGATTTCTTTAGTTGCTATGCTTCCAAGTTTTTCATGCAGAGAGTAGTCTCTGCATTCTTCCCTCTATCCTTCCTGCGATTATTGCGAAGTTCAATTACATAGCAATCTCGAGAGGCGTCTTGATCTCCCTCTACTTCCCCTATTCCATTGTCTGTTGGAAATTTCATCTTCAGGCACCACGGGGCCAATACAATTTGGAAGTTAGACAAGGCTGGTCTTCCTAAAATAGCGTTGTAGGCCGAGTGGTTATCTATTAGCACAAATGTTTGTTTCCGCACAACGGAGCGGGGGTGACTTCCTATTTCAACAAAAAGGTCCAATTGCCCGAGGGGCATCTTCATGTCTCTAGTGAAACCGTGTAGTGGTTTGTTACAGGGAGACACATCCTTCATTGACAACTTCATTCTGTCGAAAGCATGCTTGAATAGGATATTTACTGAGCTTCCAGTGTCTACTAGAATTCGGAAAACTTCGGTTGGGCCGAACTGGGAAGAGATGACCATAGGATCCATGTGAGGGTACTGCCTTCCTTCTAGGTCACGCCTATTGAATGTGGTGCCATCATTCCATAACAGAATTAACCTAGCCTTCATTGTTTCTAAGTGACTCTCCGTATCTTTCCATCTCTGCCCAGCTTCTGTCGGCGATGTGTGGTCCTCCCGATATGGTATGGACCACTATCTTCTCTTGACTGGAGCCGCCGGTGTTGCGATTTCCCCCTCCTGTTTCTGGGAGGGGTAGCCTTGGGTTCTCATTGGCAGGAGCCGGGTTCCTGTTCTGACCTTTTACATAGCATTCCAGTCTCTTCCTTCTGATGTGTTCTTCAATTAAGTCCCGGAGGTGATGGCATTCATTGGTATCATGCCCAAGAGATTCGTGGAAGCGGCAGAACTTTCCAGACTTAATTGCGTTATCTGATTCTTTCTTGTACGACGGCGTCTGTATTTAACTTCGTCTTGGGTGGCCAAGAAGATGTTTTTGATTGTCTCATTCAAAGGAGTGTAAGTGTCAAATCTTGTTCCTGGCCGATATAGATGTTTTTTTCCCTTCTTCCCCCCAGCATTGTCTCTATAGTCATTTCTTCGAACGTCCTTTGCTACAGCGGGTGTGTCGCCATGAGCTGCCTTGGTTTGTTGTCCTGTCTGTCTTTCCGTGGCAGCGTCTTCAAGTCTCATATATCTTCCGGCTTCATGGAAGAAATCGGGTAAGGTAGCTGGTTTTTCTTTCGTTAATCTTCTAGCAAACTTAGTATCCGAATGCACACCACTACAGAGGGCCATTAAGATAAGTTTATCATCGGCATCTTGGACTACGGCTGCTGCAGCATTGAATCGGGTTAGACATTGTTGCACTGTCTCTCCATGCTTCTGTTTGATATTAGATAGGGAATAAGCGTCCTTGGGTTGTTCTACAAGAATGCGGAACTGGCTGATGAACTTTTCTTTCAACATTTCCCATGAGCTGATGGATCCTTGGGGTAGGTGGCAGAATCAGGAGGTAGCTAGATTCGCCAAGAATAGTGTAAAGCATTTGCACAATACTCCTTTTGTGGCTCCGCTCATGGGCACTGCAAGTGTACAACGGGGTCAGAGATTCCCTTGTAAGGTTCCATTGTCGGCATTTTCCATTCTCGGGGGGTGATGGAAATTTCGATATTGCGAGTGAAAGGGCTGGTTACCCTAGCACCTATCCCTCGATCTCTTTGATCCCATTGGACGCACTCTCTGAATAATCGCGCCATCCTTTCATCAGAATTTGGAGCAGATAGAAATGAGTTTGGTTCTTCTCTGCGGGATTGATTCCATCCAGATGATCTGTAGGGGTGGTATCGTCTATCACTCCTAATATTTTCCAGTGGCTGTCTCTGGTCTTTTGGGAGCATGTTAGGGTCAGCTACAGTTGGCCCTTGCCTTGATCTTCCCCTGCTGGGTTCTGTTCTGAGCACTTACTCGGGTCCAACTTCGGGTTGGACTCTAGCTCGGCCCCGTTCATTGGTGTTTCCATAGCTAGGTAGCATGACCGGCTCAGCCACAGCTGACCCTCGCCTGGTACCACCCCCGTCGGGTTTGGTTCCAAATGTTTCCTCGGGTCAGAGTTCGGGCAGAGTTTGGGCTCGGCTCCTATCATTGCTGTTTTTGTTGTTAGTCTCTTCGAAGAAGAAAGATCTTTTTCGCCTCCCAGATCCTCCAGACTGGGACTCATCCCATGATTCAGTGTTACGATTGGATTCTTCAGCATCCCTTAAGCGTGACATGAGTCGGTCCACCAAGGCTTCTTGTTGGGATGTGAAGCGCTTAGTTACTTCAGCCACAACCCTGTCTAGATCTGCCCTAGTAATTGCTGTCGGTTGTTCCATGGCAGGGTCTGTCGGATTTGCCTGACTTCCATTTCGTACTGATGTTGAAACGGGACGGTTCTCTTGATCTGTGATCACTGGATCTGGAACGCTGCTAGTTGCGATGTTCTTTCCTTTGCTAACATCTTTCTTCTCCCTGGGAGGCATGTCTTCCAAGCAATGAGCGATGCTGTCGGGAAGAAGTTTAAGTGGGGGAAGCTGAAGCTTCTAGCTCGAGTTCTCAGTGAAAGCACCAAAAATGTTTGCACAAAAAATGGGCAAACACCTCCAAGTCATATGTTTTTGTTGATTTTATGTTGTTCTTAGTGATTTGGGTGATTTATGCGAATACGTAAAAAGCAGGGTCTAAACTGTAAAAGACACACAGATTTATAGTGGTTCGGCCGGAATGTGCCTACGTCCACTTTATATGTTATTCTCCTTTATTGTTCGGATTACAAGTACAAAGCTTTGATTACAAGTGTATGAAATTTGTTTGAAAGTTATGTCCGTGCTTGAGCTCTCAAACTCATCTGCCATTGCTATACCCCTACCCCTCTATTTATAGAGTGAGGCTGGGGGTAGGGGTCTTGGATGTATATAGCTGCTCGTGGGCCTGGGCTGACGTGATCTGGCCTGACAATCTTGGTTCGGTAGTGCTTTGGTTCGGTGGTGTTTTCTTTGCCTTGATTCGGTAGTGCCTTCTTTGCCTTGATTCGGTAGCGCCTTCTTTGCCTTGATTCGGTAGTGCCTTCTTTGCCTTGATTCAGTAGTACCTTCTTGGACTTGATTCGGTAGCATTGGACCGGTGGTGGTTGGAGGGGTTTTGGTTCGGTAGTCTTTGGAGTGGTTTTGGTTCGGTAGTGGGTTGGTTAGTGGATTGGTGTGGTCGGTCCGGTGGTTCCTTCGTTGGTTGATTCGGCAATGCCTTCATTGGTCCGGCGGTGGGTTGGTTCGGTGGAAACACGCCCAATATCCTCCATCACCATGCGAGCTATCCTCCACCATGTTTCCGGCGAACCAGTGCCAAGACAACCATGTCCCCATCCAATTTGCTGGAAACCGAACGCTTCACATATCTTCCCTTCATGCATTAGCCGACACCACCCACACAACCGCCTTCAAGACACAAAAGCTTCATCACCACGCCGACCGCAAACCCAGGCACTCAAAATCCTCCCTTGGTCCGCCTCTCTTCCCGAGAGTCTCCGTAACAGCCAGCTTGATCGCACCCCAGCGAGCGCTGCCACCAGCCCAGCAACCCTCTAGCCGTCGCGCCGCTACTCCACATCGGCCACCGATCTCGTGCCGATCTTCCACATCCCCTCTGATTTGCGTCCTTCCTTCGTGTTTGCTCGTCCAGGTTTGCCTAACCTGTCACTCCTCTGTTCGTTTATATGAATAAATTACATATTGTATATTAATTGTTCTCATCTGTCACTCCTCCGTCCCTTTCCCTTCTGACCAATCTGCTTTATATACTGCTTTATAAATTTTGAATTTGAATAGTTACATTAGATTTTTCTATACAAGTTTTATCTAAAACATATCTTTATAAGTCGTATGAAATATTTATATTCCGGTTATGTAATGGTTGTCATTGTTTAGTACATATTTAGATTTGCAGCAGTTCCATTTAGAATAGTAGTATGTTATACATTATATATGGGCTATACATTTCTATGCGTGAGTCTACTATAAAATATATAAGTTTTATAGATACACAGAGGTTGGATCTGAGAATTTTCCACATGATTGTTTAAATGTGTCTAAGGTCTGCATATATATTGTTTATATATAGGGCTTTCGAATACACATGTTCAAAAAAAATTATGGAGTATTTATTATATAGTATAAATGTTGTACTAGACTGTATATGAAAGGTTACATATCTAATAGTGATATGTTGTAAGTTTGCACGCATGCTAGTTTGGCTACAGCCTTTCAAATTATGGCTTGCAAGTTTGCATACATATTATTAATTTATTTTATATTACTTGTGGCCATTACTGGAAGTGTGTGCGTGCGTTTAGAATAGTGGAAAAAAATGTGTGTTTTAGGTTGTTGTAGGTGTATCGCAGCCAGGACAAGTATATATTTAAGGTTAGTATATGTTGGGAAAAAAACACTGTAGTTAAATTTATGTCGTATATTTCAAGCTTTATATATATATATATATGCTATTTGACGTGTATATATATTGAGCTATATTTTATTTAATGTATAATTTTAAGTGGTTTGGGTTGCGGTAGAGTGAAAATTTGTAAACAGTAGTTTGGTTATAAATTTTTGATGGAGACTGGGTAGGTAGGTACTGAGTCTGCATTTTTGTTTTGTCAACCTGGTACAATTAGTGTAACCGTGCCTTTTGCCTACATAGTAGGATAGTCTACAAATCAATAGAGAATTTTATATATGTTGGGCTTTTAAAGATGAACATTTATAAGCTATATATATTAATCTATAAATAATATGTAAAGTTAGTTATATATATATATATACTATAATGCAAAACCTTGGTCAAACCGGTCAAAGTGAAGCCTTTTTGGCGTTCTCCATTTTACCCCCATTCTTCCAAACATAACCTGTCCGCACAAGGGCACTTTTGCCTTTTTTCTACCTCCCACGTTGCCCCATCTTCTTTTCCGTTTCCCTTCCCTGTTTCCCACTTCCCCTCTCACCTAACCCTGCCTAAAATGCCGTTCTCCCTACTCCACCTCCCTTTCTTCCCCTTCACCGTCGCCGTCCTCTCCCCTCCTCACGAATTTCCGCTTCAGCCCCTTCACCGTCGCCGTCCTCTCCCCTCCTCACCAATTTCCACTACAACCAGTTCAACCGCCTTCCATTTTACCCTTACCGACCCTGACTGCAAATTACGTAATCGCCTACCCAAAACCTCGCGAGTCGACCACCACCCCAAACCGGAACTGCCGCCCTTTCCAATTTCTCCGTACCTCACCAATTTCCCTTTCAACCACTTCACCGTCGCCGTGCTCTCCCCTCCTCAGCAATTTCGACTTCAACCTCTTCAACCGCCTTCCACTTTAACCTAACCGTCCCTGGCTGCAAGTTATGTACTTGCGTTTCTGTTCTGCTGAAGACCACGGTCGTCACTTGCCTTCTGCCTCTGCGCGCAATGTCACCAGGTACGATATCGAGCTCTCTCTCTGTCTTCTTTTTTTTTTGGATTTTTTGTTCCCGTTCCACTGTACGATTACTCCCCAATTTTCCCTTCCCCCCACCTCCACTTCCTCCTGCTCTATCGCACTGTCTTTACGCTAACTGTTTCATAATTGCTTTCGACCTATCCAACGGCTTCTTCCCTACAAATCTGCAACGAAGATAAAAATCCCATCTCATGACTGTTGCCATCCCATCAACGGTGTTATGGCCGTTGAGCCCACCTTTTTGCCCGATTTACATGCCTTAGACTCCTTTAACCTTTTCTCCTGTCCATATGTCAGTTGTATAAACGGATACTCCCTTCTATATATACGTATGTGCTTTCCACAGCTTCCTCCACCCAACTGTTCCCTTCCCACTCGACTCCTTCCCCATTAACATCCACATCAATACTTCCCCACGTTTATACAACTGCCCACTACTGTGCCCACCTTTCCCTTCAGTAACTGACATTTGTGCTATCTTATGGACCAGCAGCAGAGGGAAAGACGACGGCTTACTCAGCGTCAACGGCGTCAACATGCTAGGCAGACTGCCCTTGCAGGTAGAAGGACAGGCATGGGTGAAAGCCAACGTGCGCAGCATTCATCAGGTTTTTTCCTCTTCAGTTTATATGATTCATTTTAAATTACTACTGCTTCACTTGCGCGCATTCACTATGCACCAATATTTTTCATTTTGGTTACAAAGCATTATCACGAAATGGGATTCAAATGCAGTGGTTCTCCACCATGTGTGCTAATTTGCTGCTAAATGCATCTGTCAATTTAAACTGCTTTAACTCTACATAGTCTCAACTATACAATGGCATCTATTTTTTACTGTGTGACACTTTCAGATATATGTTTAATTTCGACTCAGTATAATTCACACGTATGCACGAGTTCTTAATTTCAAGCTTCTCAGCACTTTTATACAGTTTGCTTTTTGAAAAATATAAATCTTGAACCTAGAAACAATAGTTTGAAATCCAAAAGTTATGACTCATTGTTCAACCTCCCTAAAAATTTTGCACCATGGTCTGGAAAGTCAATTTTTTTTATCGTAAATGCATCTGTCGATTTAAACTGCTTCAACTGTACATAGTATCAAATATACAATGGCATGTATTTTTTAATTTGTTACACTTTCAGCTATATGTTTAATTTCGACTCAGTATAATCCACACGTATGCACGGGTTTTTAATTTCAAGCTTTTCACCACTTTTACACACTTTGCTTTTCGAAAAATATAAAACCTGAAGGTTGAAACAGGAGTTTGAAATGCAAAAGTTTTCACTCATTGTTCAACCTCCCTCAAATTTTTGCACCATGGTCTGCAAAGTCAAAATTTTTTATCGTTACTGCATCTGTCGATTTAAACCGCTTTAACTGTACACAGTATCATCTATACAATGGCATCTATTTTTTACTGTTTTACACTTTCAGATATATGTTTAATTTCGACTCAGTATAATTCACACGTATGCACGAGTTTTTAATTTCAAGCTTTTCCGCACTTTTATACAGTTTGCTTTTTGAAAACTAAAAAAATTGAAGCTAGAAACAATAGATTGAAATCCAAAAGTTGTGACTCATTGTTCAACCTCCCTAAAAATTTTGCACCATGGTCTGGAAAGTCAAATTTTTTTATCGTCAATGCATCTGTCGATTTACACCGCTTCAACTGTACATAGTATCAAATATACAATGGCATGTATTTTTTAATGTTTGACACTTTCAGATATATGTTTAATTTCGACTCAGTATAATTCTCACGTACGCACGAGATTTTAATTTCAGCTTTTCAGCATTTTTACACACTTTGCTTTTTGAAAAATATAAATCTTGAACCTACAAACAATAGTTTGAAATCCAAAAGTTCTGACTCATTGTTCAACCTCCCTAAAAATTTTGCACCATGGTCTGGAAAGTCAAAATTTTTTATCGTAAATGCATCTGTCGATTTCAACTACTTCAACTGTACATAGTATCAACTATACAATGGCATGTATTTTTTAATTTGTTACACTTTCAGCTATATGTGTAATTTCGACTCAGTATAATTCACACGTATGCATGGGTTTTTAATTTCCAGCTTCTCACCACTTTTATACACTTTGCTTTTCGAAAATATAAAACCTGAAGCTAGAAACAGTAGTTTGAAATGCAAAAGTTTTCCCTCATTGTTCAACCTCCCTCAAATTTTTGCACCATGGTCTGCAAAGTCAAATTTTTTTATCGTTACTGCATCTGTCGATTTAAACTGCTTTAACTGTACACAGTATCATCTATACAATGGCATCTATTTTTTACTGTGTGACACTTTCAGATATATGTTTAATTTCGACTCAGTTTAATTCACACGTATGCACGAGTTTTTAATTTCAAGCTTTTCCGCACTTTTATACAGTTTGCTTTTTGAAAACTAAAAATCTTGAAGCTAGAAACAATAGTTTGAAATCCAAAAGTTGTGACTCATTGTTCAACCTCCCTAAAATTTTTGCACCATGGTCTGGAAAGTCAAAATTTTTTATCGTCAATGCATCTGTCGATTTACATTACTTCAACTGTACAAAGTATCAAATATACAATGGCATGCATTTTTTAATGATTGACACTTTCAGATATATGTTTAATTTCGACTCAGTATGATTCACACGTATGCACGAGTTTTTAATTTCAGCTTTTCAGCATTTTTACACACTTTGCTTTTTGAAAAATATAAATCTTGAACCTAGAAACAATAGTTTGAAATCCAAAAGTTTTGACTCATTGTTCAACCTCCCTAAAATTTTCGCACCATGGTCTGGAAAGTCAAAATTTCTTATCGTAAATGCATCTGTCGATTTAAACTGCTTCAACTGTACATAGTATCAAATATACAATGGCATGTATTTTTTTAATTTGTTACACTTTCAGCTATATGTGTAATTTCGACTCAGTATAATTCACACGTATGCACGGGTTTTTAATTTCGAGCTTTTCACCACTTTCACACACTTTGCTTTTTGAAAAATATAAAACCTGAAGCTAGAAACAATAGTTTGGAATGCAAAAAGTTTTGACTCATTGTTCAACCTCCCTAACATTTGTATGCTCTGTAAAAAAACCTTTTGGGATCTATGCCTACTTCATCTATGTGTCCATCATATAGATATATATATCAGTTCACAAATGAATACAAATAAAACGAACAAGGTTTCAAAAGCACATTTTCCAAACTATGTGCTATATATACCTATTTTTACGCTTCATATATGTTAACTCTGACTACATATCTACTGCTGCACTGTTTTACAATTATATATTACCAGTTTTCTACACTTCTAATACACATATATGTAGTATGTGATTGACACATATGTTTGATTTCAAAACAATTATGATTCAGATTTATGCATGAGTTTTGGTTTATACCTCTTAAGTAGTTTTGTACACTACGCCTTTTGAAAAATATATATTTGAAGTTACCAACACAAATTTGCACTGTACAATATTTACAGTTAGCCTTTTGAAAAGTATATATTTTGAAGTTACCAACAACAATTCTGAAAAAAAAATATACACCAGTTTCAGGATTACACCTGTTAAGTGATTTATATACTTAGCCTTTTGAAACAAACATATTCTGAAGTTATCAACAGTAATTTGCACTGCAATAATTTACCTCCCACGTAATTTCGTACGGTTACCCTTTTTAAAACTATATATTTTCAACTCTTCAATATGTAAATATACATTTCCCGTATCTTGGTTTCAAATTTATATAACAAGTTTCTTTTGTGTGCACTTTCCTTCGGAACATGCATCAACTTTCAAATGCACAAATATCTTATGTAAATTTCAATCACATCAACGTTTTGGAATGTATGAACTTTAAGTGCATATTGATTTTCATAACTATAAAACCTCTTATGAGTTTTGTAGCTTTTGTATGTACAAACAGTTTGGTGTATGAAGATTTCAAAGTACATGTCACTTTTTAAGTAAATACAATATTGAAAGCATAAAGTTTGATAAGCTTTTAATGCACAAACTTCAATTTTATTATTCTTCCAAAATTAACAGACTGCTAAGTTTTGAATATGTTACCTTTCACACTATATAATACATACATAACGGTTTTATCTATATATTTTCTCCATAGTTTTACATGGGCATACATAGCTGTAAGCATAACTAAGTTTCAGACACATACTGGATTTTAATATAACCCACATAAACATATGCATGAGTCATTAAATTGGTTCCATGTGATTCAACTATTGGCTATGTCAGGTTTCATAAGCTCGGACATACGAGCTTTCAAAACATATGGTTTCCAGTATTTCAGTTCATATTTATGCAGATAGAAATATGTACATGGATTCAAAGGTAAGAATTTTCAAAGTTCTATACAACTCAGATTTCAAAGGTTGCGAATCTATAAAATTTGAAGGTAAACGATTTGAATAAGTTAGTTTTAAATAACTGCATTCAATTCTGCATTGTACACATGCTGTCAGATATATCAGGGCATGAGTCATGCTTTTCAAAATAAGTTACGAACATCGGTTTTCACACTAAAATGTTGACTCAGTGTTTACTCCGACTTATATTTACATATCATCCTTTCGAGAGGCAGCAAAATGTCAAGGGAATCACATCACGATACATACGTGTATATATATATATATGTATGTGTATATATATATATATATTAACTGTCTGCTTCAGATACATATTTGATTTTAAAAAAAAATATAAGTCATATGCATACATGAGTTTTGGGTTTATAGCTCTTAAGTACGTTTGTACAGTTAGCCTTTTGAAAAAAATATATTTTGAAGTTACCGACAACAATGTTGAAAAATATATATTTTACAAAATACATTTACACGAGTTTTGGGTCTACACCGCTTAAGTACTTTTATTCAGTTAGCCTTTTGAAACTAACGTATTCTCAAATTATTTCACTTCTTCACCGTTTCTCCTCTCTGTCCCAATTAAATCGCTATTTTACAACATATAGTACACAATTACAGTTGTCCCAAATTAATTAATTTCATACTTTTTTCGTTCACGCTTTTACAACTGAAGTAGTATTTACTTCTACTGTCCAATATGCGCACTTCTTATTATTCAAATTCCTGTACTCACTAGCTTTTCTTCCGTACGACTTCCAAAAATAAAATTAATTACCTTACTGCATCTCCGCTAAGCGTACAGTACTCATTTAAACTTACCATCTTCTATTTCCTATTTTACTTCCAACATTACATTTTCGTAAAATAATTTACATGCTATTTTTTAACTGTTTACAACTGTCATATCTCAGTCAGTGCTTACTTTTACCTTCACAAAGCCAACTGTTTTTTTGTATTGCAGATTTAATTTATTCCTGTCAGTTGTGCATACTTTTTTTCCCTGCAACGTACCATTCCATCAACCTTGCCACTTTTACGTTTTCCAAAATTGCACTTTTACGTTTCACACACCCTGCACCTGGGTTTCTTCGCATTTTTCATTTTCAGTTTCAATTTTCTCCAATTCTGTCATAAATTCACTTCCTTACTGTTTTTCAATTTTGAAAAATATATATTTTACAAAATACATTTACACGAGTTTTGGGTCTACACCGCTTAAGTACGTTTATTCACTTAGCCTTTTGAAACTAACGTATTCTCAAATTATTTCACTTCTTCACCGTTTCTCCTCTCTGTCCCAATTAAATCGCTATTTTACAACATACAGTACACAATTACAGTTGTCCCAAATTAATTAATTTCCTACTTTTTTCGTTCACGCTTTTACAACTGAAGTAGTATTTATTTCTACTGTCCAATATGCGCACTTCTTATTATTCAAATTCCTGTACTCACTAGCTTTTCTTCCTTACGACTTCCAAAAATAAAATTAATTACCTTCCTGCATCTCCGCTAAGCATACTGTACTCATTTAAACTTAGCATCTTCTATTTCCTATTTTACTTCCAATATTACATTTTCGTAAAATAAATTTATATGGTATTTTTTAACTGTTTACAACTGTCATATCTCGGTCAGTGTTTAATTTTACCTTCACAAAGCCAACTGTTTTTTTGTATTGCAGATTTAATTTATTCCTGTCAGTTGTGTATGATTTTTTCCCCTGCAACGTACCATTCCATCAACCATGCCACTTTTACGTTTTCCAAAATTGCACTTTTACGTTTCACACACCCTGCACCTGGGTTTCTTCGCATTTTTCATTTTCAGCTTCAATTTTCTCCAATTCTGTCATAAATTCACTTCTTTACTGTTTTTCTTCTCTGTCCCAACTTTACGTATTACTAATTTTTAACCAAATTTTACTCTTCTTCAAACGTTCTCACACTGCTCCTTCACTCATTCGCTTATTTTTAATTCTCCTCCACTGCAACACATTTGGTTGTTACAGAGTTTAAACACCTTTTTATTATTCTGCTTCCGCTATTAGAAACTATGCAGTACTATTTTAACTCCGTCTGGAACTGGGTTTGTTCGAACTTTTCTATCCCAAATTCAATTTTCTCCACTTTCCTCTTTAGCTCACTTATTTACAAATAAGCTCTTCTGTCGCAATTTTATGTCTTACTAATTATGTACCCAAATTTTATCACTCTTTTCACGGTTTGACAGTGCTCCTTATCCACCTCTCACAGTTTTTTTCCACTTTTACAAATGCACCGTAATCACACATATGAGCACTGCACCGTGCGCACCAAAAATATGATTTTTTACAACCTTTTTTACTACTACAAACTGTACTTTCATAATGCTTCCTCCATTTGATATGCATCTACGAACTGTGTAACATTTACACACACGCAGCTGTAAATTCATGTCATCTCTGCACAATTTTTTTTTCTGCACTGTAAATTTGTTTCCACTTTACGGTTTCAATGATTTCCACATTTTCAGTTCCATTTTCTTATACTGCACAACCAGATTTGTCACTTCACACCAACATTTTTTTGCTCATTTTAGTATACTTTCCTCATTCCTTCGCTTATTTCAAATTTTGCTCATTTCGACATACTCCGCAAACAGGTTTTTCGATTACAAACAAACTTATTTTCCTCCTCCACCATCTTCAATACTAACCGCCACAGTATTTACTACCTGCGGCTATTTTAACTGTTCACTTTACTGCTTTTCAAGTTTTCTGCCTCTTACAACATTTACTTCAATTTTTACGTCATAAATTTCCTTCTGCCTTTCGAAGCTACGCAGTACTATTTGTACATCGTCTGTAACTGGGTGTCCTCCAACTTTACTTTTTCAAATTCATTTTCTCAAACTTCCCTCATTCAATCGGTCACTTCAAATTTTGCTCTTCTGCACATCAGCCGTTTAATACTACTTCTGTGCACCAGTTACATTTCCGTTTTTATGGTCTTACACTGCTCTTAACCAACCTGTTACGATTTTTCCTCTCCTTTGAAACTGTACCCTACTCACAGATACTACGAATCTGCCACTCAAAACAAAAGCTTTTATTTACTGCCCTTCCTTCGTTCTTTCTCTTATTTTCCAGTTCTATCTTCCTAACCTATTAATTTACCGCTATTTTTGTAACCCTTCCTATTTTAAATTTTACGGCTTACCAAAATTATTCACTGAACCACTACTGCTTCCATCCTGTTTTACAAACATTCCCTAATCACAGAGTATACAAACATACTGTTCCCAGCAAAGAGGGATTATTTACAATCTTCTTCAACATTAAAAAACTACGGTACTTACTACCTGGGTTTGTTACAACTTTTGCTTCTGCAGTTCATCTTCTGTACGTGTGTTCAGTCCTTCCCTTACACAGTTTACATTTTCAGTCTGATTTTTAAACAAATTTTATGTCCGCTCAACCATTCGGCCATGCTTATCACTTTTCCAACAATCAGCATTTCAGTTAACAATTTATTATACTGTCCGAACAGATTTCTGCTTCACTACTCAAATATTGTCTCCTTTGTTTTTCCATTGTGTACATTATTTCTTTCATTTTACAAAAACCATTCCCCTAATTTCTGTCTCCCACTACCACTGCAGGACATTCCTCTACGAACACCCGAACCATGGCACCGCACATAGTCAGCCATCCCTCACCTTCTGCGACAGATGATTCAGGTATTTTTTCTCCAATTCAGTCGTCAATTGTGTTACATGATAGTACATGCACTGTTTACCAATCATTCGTACTCATACTGCAGCCACACTTACGTCCACTTCCCAACAAGTACTTCTAAATCAATCTATCCTTCCTACACGTTTTAACTGCGGTCGGAATTTTACTGCGACCAAAACTTTCGCCCATCATATCCTACCTCAGCCCACTTACTGCAGACACTGTAACGCAAAATTATTTTCCCGCGAACCAACCGGAAATTGTTGCTCCGGTGGTAAAATTAACATTCACCACCCTCCACCGCCTCTTGAGCTTTTCACTTTGTACACTGAAGACAGTGAACGTGGAACACATTTTCGAACCAATATTCGAGCTTACAACAATGCTTTCGCATTCACGTCTATGGGGGCTAACATCGATCAACACTTAGCTTCTGCTCGAAATGGAATTTACTCCTACCGTGCCCAGGGTTCCATCTACCATAGTATCGGAAGTGTTCTCCCTGTGCCTGGCACCAGACCCAGATACCTCCAGCTTTACATCTACGATACTGATCATGAGATTCAAAATCGACAGCAGGATAATGCAGCATTACGAGAAGATATTCTGCAAACAGTGCAACAGATTTTAGATTTGTACAATCCTTATATCCATGTGCTGAGACAGTTAGGCCAACGTACCGATTTACAGGACTGCCGATTGGTAATAAAAGAAGTTATCATTGACCATCACTCCCACGAATTTCCCACCGCATCACAGGTCGTGGGTATCGTTGTAGGAGACAATAACTCACACAATTTGAGCGACATGGATATTATAGTTGTAACAAGATCAGGAACGCTACAACGTGTTGCAGATACAACAGGATTTTACGACCCACTACAGTATCCCCTTCTTCTACCTCGCGGTGAACAAGGATGGGATCTAAACATCCACAATACTGCACATAACCCAATCAGTTGTAGAGCCTACAACTCCCATCTGTTGCAGGTATCTACTTCCTTTTTATACTTTTCTATCCAAACCTCACACACATTCACTCTCTCCGCAACCGTCCACACTAACAGCCTGTGCACATCCTAGGTACGACCTATGGAACAGCCCCTCCTACTACTGAGTGGTTGCCTTCTCCAACAATTTGTTGTTGATACGTTTGTCAAAATTGAAACTATGCGACTACGGTATCTTCGAGACCACCAAGATACTATACGAGCGGACTTATATCAGGGCTTACAAGACGTTGTAGCCAGTGGGGAGACAACTGCCAGTAAGAACTTTGCCTGCTACTCATTTCGCGCTACTAAAAAAATAACGTACATATTTAATTTTGTATGCACCGGTGCTATCTACAGGAAACGTTGGAGTGAGAAAGGTCCTCCCATCGTCACATGTTGGTAGTCCACGTGATATGCATCAAAGGTACCAGGACGCAATGGCAATAGTCCGAAGGTATGGAAAGCCCGACTTATTTATTACTATAACATGTAATCCTAATTGGTTAGAAATTACACAAGACCTACTTCCCTTTCAACAACCACACGATCGCCCTGATTTAACTACTCGAGTTTTCCGTGCAAAATTGGAACAGCTTAAAACTGATTTATTTGATAAGCATGTGTTAGGTAAAGTCATTGCATATGTTCATGTCATAGAGTTTCAAAAAAGAGGGTTGCCACATGCTCATATGCTACTTATTCTTTCAGAAACTGATAAACTTTACACTCCCGATGACTACGATAGTTTGGTTAGAGCAGAAATTCCAAATGTACAACTAGAACCACATTTGCACGCAGTAGTTACTAATCATATGATTCATCATCCATGCGGTGGTTTCAACCCCACTGCCGTATGCATGCGAGATGGAATATGTAAGAAGGGGTTTCCTAAACCCTTCGCGTCATCAACTTTACAAGGAACTGATTCATACCCCATTTATAGGCGACGTGATATTCGAATAAACGATCAATCAACTTCTACAGCAATTGATAATCGTTGGGTCGTTCCGTATAACCCGTATTTACTTCTAAAATATGACTGTCATATAAACGTTGAAATTTGTTCCAGTATTAAATCTGTCAAATATCTATACAAATATGTTTACAAAGGATCAGATCGCGTTTCCGTAGGCGTATCTTCTTCATTAGAGACGATCGATGAAATTTCTGAATTTGTTAATGCCCGGTGGATTTGTGCACCAGAGTCACTATGGAGAATATATAAGTTCCAACTTAGCAGTATGTCTCCGTCTGTAATAGGACTTCAGATACATCTACCTAACATGCAACAAGTTCAATTTAACGCAAATGAAACCTTACACTCTGTTCTGACCGATCAACGTAGAACTAAAACTATGCTGACAGAATTTTTCAACCATAATTTAGCGAACGAGGAAGCATCCCGCTACCTTTACCACGAATTTCCCGAAAAGTATTGGTGGAACTACGAACATAAACAATGGGTACGTAGACGTATTAACCGTAAAGTAATTGGTCGTCTTTACACCGTACAACCAACCGAAGGTGATCGCTACTACTTACGTTTGCTACTAACTCATATCCCAGGCCCAACTTCCTTCACAGACTTACTTACGGTCAACGGAACTGTTCACCGTACATTTAAAGAAGCAGCAAAATATCGAGGACTACTAGAAAATGATGACAGTGTTAACGACTGTTTAACTGATGCTTCGAACACCCATATGCCTGTTGCTTTACGACGACTATTTGTTACCATTTTAGTATACTATGAACCATGTGCTGTACGTGAATTGTGGGACAAATTTTGGCCCTCCCTCACTGAAGATTACCAAACTACATCTTCTGCCCCCATCCCAACATCACACTTAATTGGTCAATGTCTCTCTGATATTAACAACCTTCTAAAACAATATAATAGAACCATATTTGACTATGATTTACCACATAGCTCCCTACGTTGACCTGAGCAGCACAATGTATCCACGCTTATTTTAGAAGAACAGTCAATTCAAATACCGTTACCAGATTTACAAGCCATCCATAAGTTAACCCCTGAACAGAAGGAAGCATTTGATGCGATAATGCTTTCGGTAAATTTAAAAACCAGCTCCATTTATTTCATCGATGGTCCTGGCGGGACAGGAAAAACTTTTCTATATAAAGCAACTTTAACTCATCTACGAGATCAAGGTATTATTGCACTTGCAACTGCTACTTCCGGAATAGCTTCTATTGCGTTGCCCGGCGGTAGAACCGCACACTCACGATTTAAAATCCCAATTAACTTAGACTCTTCCTCTACATGCCATATCAGTAAACAATCTGACACTGCAAAACTTTTATCCGCGGCAACCGTTCTCCTATGGGATGAAGCAACCATGGCTCATCGCCATGCATTCGAGGCTTTTGACCGAACGTTACGAGATTTGATCGATTCGGATGTTCCGTTTGGTGGAAAAATTGTTATCTTAGGCGGTGATTTTCGGCAGGTTTTACCTGTTGTACCCGGAGGGACTAGAGCTCAAACAACTGATGCATGTATAGTTCGGTCATATTTGTGGTCAACTGTTAAAGTATTTCATCTAACTCAAAATATAAGGGCCCGTACTGACCAACCGTACGCTGATTTTGTTCTTCGCGTTGGAAACGGTACCGAACCCACCATACAGGAAGATATGATCAAACTCCCACCCGATATTGTCATACCATGGGACGGCACAAGTTCAGTATACTCTTTGATACGCGAAATCTTCCACGCATTAAACGATAATTTTTCCAATACAAACTACATACTACAACGAGCAATTTTATCACCAACAAACGAAATAGCGGATGAAATTAATAACATGATAATCAATAATTTTCCCGGTGATGAACATGTTTACTACTCTTTCGACAGAGTAGAAGACGACACGTCTAACTTATATCAGATTGAGTTCTTGAACTCACTCAATCCGGGTGGTATGCCACCTCACAAATTAACTCTTAAAGAAGGATCGCCAATAATGTTACTCCGCAACATTGATCCGTGAATTGGGCTGTGTAATGGGATGAGACTACTCTGTCGTGTCTTCCATCCGAACCTTATAGACGCTGAAATATCTTTCGGTCAGTTCCAAGGTACACGGGTTTTTATTCCACGTATACCATTAAAACCTTCTGAAAGCATAAGCCTACCATTCACCCTTATCCGTAAACAATTCCCTGTTCGTCTTGCGTTCGCGCTAACGATTAACAAATCACAAGGACAAACCATCCCCCACGTTGGAATTTATCTTCCCAACCACGTTTTCTCGCACGGCCAACTTTACGTCGCTTTAAGCCAAGGTATTTCAAGTAGCACGACAAAAATTTTGGTTCAGAATGGAAAGCTACATCGTAGAAATGGAACGCATACTCGAAACGTTGTTTACAAGGATGTTTTGTTCACATGTTCTCAAATTATGGACATCTCTTCCACACAACCTAACTAACGAACCATCCTTCCTTCCCCGCAGCTCCTTTCCAACTCACACTTCCTACGTCTTCCACTCCCCCTGCTTTACTTCTCCAACGACATAAAAAAATCCTTCGATTTTACAAATCCACTGCACCGTGTCCGTTGCCTTCCATATATTACCTCCTTCTCCTACAGTTCACGTGCTGCGGCTGCATACGCCACTGCCTCTACCAAAACCTCCATCACACTACCTCTTCGTCTATTCAGCCTGTGCATCTACACAAAAATAGCAGCCGCTCAACTCATTTTTCAAATCATTATCTGTCCTCTTCGCATACTACATAATTAGAAGGTGTTCAAGTTCTGCTTTATTTTTTTACACTCACTCCATTTTTTCTTCCTTTTCTCAACAACGAGCCTCTGCTGATTTACTTCGCCAACCACAACTGGGATTTACGGTCTGATTTTGAGCAATGCAGGTGGTTGCACCGCTCATTTTTTCGCAACAATGACCAATTATTGCAGCCACACATCTATCATCCAACAACATCATCCAACAAGACTGTCGTTGTTCCACACTACGGCATCCATTCTGCTCTCAACTCAACTGGCGGAAATAAAATGTAAGTGCTGAAACTAGCATACTGTAACTTTTTAATTATCACACCGTACTCCCCTTCCACTACATTGTCTCACAGGTTTGTAGTTGCAGGAATTAGTCAGCAGTCGTTGTACGTGCAAAGTTTGCTTAATTTAAAATGCAAACAAGTCATCAACATGTGCACTGCATCCTAACGCTCCCCCGTCACTTCGGCTTTTACCACCAACACAACTGCTCACACCCTTCAGAGGATGCCACCTATTACACTGCATTCAACAACAAAATTTGTGCTTGGCACCCTCACAGACGACAGCGTGCGTAGTACTAACCGTTCCAACTGCACCATTCCTCCGCTTCTATTACGATGTCTGCAGACCCAAGTCCTGCTTCGCCAACACTTTCCTCCGCAGGTACAATCTTCCACCATTTATTACACCTTCATTTATGCATATATCGCCGCTGTAATGCATGCGTACTCACAACTACCTTGCTGACCTACTGAAACGGCTTTCGTACTCTGTTGTCAAACAACCGCTGTACATTTATTTGACTTTTTCTACTCTGTTTTTACTTTCATACTTCTGATCTTAAAATTGAATTTCATTTGATATACCAAATTTATTTTACATTGGTTCAATTTTGGTTTCCATAACTACAAACATGGGAAGATGCACTACAACCACTCACTGCACAATGACCTCCACCTACATGGTATGCTTATGCATTTGGACAGTCTGCTTGCTTCGCCATCTGTTGACACCGATCAACTCAACCATCATGCTTCACTGTTTTAACCTACATGAAGATACCATTTGAGCTTAGATTACATACTGTTATCATTTATTTGCACATGCTGAATTGTATGTAACATTCACTGTAGCTGCATTTGTTCTAACTTAGCAAATTTATGTACGAATTCCTGCTTCCGTTATCTACTTATTTCTCCTCCCACTTTATACCGCACTTTGTTGAATCATTATTTCTGCTCTGCGCTTCTGTTGCACACCCTGCTGCGACCTCTACAGTTCCGCATTTTCTTCTGAAACCGTGCTCACCTTAATACGCTTTGTGCTCTGCTTGAATTTTTAATTACCATACAGTCGCATACTCCATTCGTTCGTCCACTGTAAAATTCATAGTTTCTGCTAAAAATTCCTATTAACTGGACATAAAAACACGTGATCATAAAAACTTTTTTCCTCTTCGTTTGCTTCACTACTTACCAATGAAAAAGTGAAGTAAAAGATAACATTTTAGCACAAATATCATGAATTGCCTGTTTCTTTTGTGTACTAATTTTGAACAGTAAATGTTATATGTACAAGTTCTTGCTAAAAAGTTAAAGAGATGAAACCAAACAAATTTTTCAGTACTCACCCATATGCATTTCACATTGGACAGCTTGCAATCTTTTACGTTTCACCATAAAAAAACAAACACACCCATGCATATTCAAATATGTACACCTGCGCATTGTTCTTTTCACACGACCCTGCCATATGGGTTTGTTTGTTTTCCAAACGTAATCCCGCAATGATTAAAAACTAGATCACAAATTTTTTTTCCCTGTTTCTTTGCTTAACTGCCTAACGATGACAAACTAAAGTAAGCGATAATATTGTAGCAAAAATTTCATCAACTGGTTGTTCGTCCTTTTCTGTACCAATGTCGAAAACTAAATATGATATTCTGCAGTTCTTGATAAAAGGTTTAAAAGATGAAACCAACCAAATTTTACTACGCTCAACATTACGCATTTCACCTACGCCACCTTGCAGCATTCAATCTTTACCTTTCATCACAAAAAAACAAACCCACCCATGCATATTCAATTATTGCAGACGTACGCATTGTTCTGTTCACAATATAATATTTAACTCACTTCCTCAACACTCAGTTTGTACATTGAAACTTTTTCATACTCACACCTTATACCTTATGCCTGCACTTGCTGCATCAAACAAAAAGTACCAACCGTACACAATTACAAACCAATTTTCTAAACATGGGTACACTGTAAAATACAAAGCATTTATTTACCATACGTCTACTACGTGGGAAACTGTACTATTTCAATACTTTTCTGACACCGTGCTATTTTTCACGACTTAACATACTTTGGATAAACATCACTTCCACTGTACGTTGTACGGATTCACACCCATCATCGAACTGTCTAGCTGCACAGTTTAAATGCAAATTCAAACTTAGTACAATACTATGTTACGACAATTTTTTTTCTGCTTATTAAACGGCACGTGCTATTCTTCAGGTTAGTATATTACAAATGGACAGCTTAACTCATCCTGCACGCAACTGTTCTTACATCACCGTCCTCTGTTTTCCACGCACCCTACTTCACGTAGGCATATACATGCAACGTCCTATTCTAAAGCATTTTTACCCCCATCTCACACCGGTTTCCATTTCCTTCCCCCTTGCGTGTCTCCCTCACAACCATTTCAACAAATTCCAACTCACACCAACTTACCCCAATTGCCGCATTATACTGATTCAACTGCAGTAACTACCTCCTTCCCTCCCACGTTCTCCTCCTACACTCACTACCGCACAGCCCCACCTGCTTATAGACTCCTCAATGTCGTACGGTTTTAGTGTCTGCTTAATACATCCTCCACCTTCAATGACAAAGGTATCTCCTTCTGCATTTTACAAATAAAGCTGTTCACTGTTACTTCACCACTTTTTATCCTTATTTCATTTCCTTCTAACTCCCTAATGACTTCTTCAAATGCAGTCCAAATGTTCAACACCCACTCAAGAGGGTGCAGTAATCCTTTCCAGCGAAAGCACTAAACGAAAATGCACCCGTTCAACAAAGCTTCTTCAAACTCTTCCTACTGCAATAACCGCTTCTTCTGCTCCGATACCGCCGTCTCCTGCCCAACAACACAAATCAAACAGTGGTACCAACACAAAACGACTACAGCATCTTCAACTGTACATACCAACAACAAAGAGTGCCCAGAAACAAAACGACTTGAAGGAAGCATCTGCATTTTCAGCTCAACTACAAATCACCAATGACCAACATCCCCATGCACCTTGCCCTACGGACGGTAATTGGGATGATTTCTTCACTCCGGAGGTGGTACGCAACCCATACTAACATATACTTTAACACATCTGCATATTTTCGCACCAATATATCAATCGTCTAACTTTCAACTCCTTTAACCTTCTCCTGCAGATCGAAGAGTGTGATCGAGCTGTCGAGCGCTATCTTGCAGAACGTTCGCAGAACTGATTACTCCATTCACACCTACAACAATTACTCAATTCCATGTTATGCTGCATATTTTTCCCTATTGTACTTTGGCAATAAAATAACAATTACTTCTATTCTGTCAATTTAACTATCATCACTGTTTGTACTTGCCAACATTTTCATGCTTTTTACATGCGGTACACATCGGTCATCATATGCAGATTATAATTTGCTGTTTTTTTAACATATATCGACTTGCCTACTTATTACTGCGGTCATATTCATACACATAAACGTGAAACCCAGTGTACGAGGCTCCGCACCATAACGGACTATATGGAGATCAATAATGTATGCGGTCTTTTTCGCGCATTGTAAACAGACTGTTTCCAGACTCGATCCTAGACGTCCACATCACCGTGCAGGTGATCTAACCGTTACGCTAAGCCTCCTCCTCTAACTTATCACACACAGAACACAAAACAAATTATCTGCACTGCAATTACACACATATGGACGAACAAATAACAGTATGCATGCGTACTGGATTTTTAACAAACGTATTACAACTATTATTACATATATACACAGACATATATTTGTGCACATATGTATGTCTGTGTCTCTGTGCATATTTCACTACCATAACTGTACCGCACCCAAAATTTTCACCCTTCCTTTTTGGCACACGTCCAACGGACGTGCCACCATACTCGTTTGATTTAATAGATATGTTTAATTTAAAAGCAAGGATGTTTGGAATACATGTATATTAAATAAATTCAAATAAGAGTTCTCATATACTTATATAATCTTCATCGATCCAGTTTTGATTTGTTTTAGTCGATTCTCATTTATCAGCTTTGTCCGTCCAATGCCCACTTCGCTTCGCTTTGAAATTTGCATCTTGCTCTATTGTCAAATTATCTAGCCTCGGAAGGTGAGCAATCATTCACGATTAATGTT
The DNA here is from genome assembly GCA_030765085.1 of Allium cepa. Taxonomy (NCBI): domain Eukaryota; kingdom Viridiplantae; phylum Streptophyta; class Magnoliopsida; order Asparagales; family Amaryllidaceae; genus Allium; species Allium cepa. The sequence goes on along the minus strand of CM060928.1, from coordinate 406,946,125 downwards.
CTTTTATTTATTAAATCTGATTTCAATTGAAACGACAATTGAAATATGCTGCTGTTAGTTGTTTACACTGTTATATATGCTATTTACCTGTATCAGTTCACCTGTGACATCTGACACCGTTATCTGTTATATATGCAATAATAATCCAGTTTGATTGATAATTGATTTATTGTTTGATGTTTATGTTGGACGTTTAATTGTTAATGTTTAAAGTGATAAATATTATGCAATTGAATTTAACGTAAGATAGTTTAAATTTGAATTAATATATGTATTGAATTTGATTGGTTAAATTTGATTAGTTAAATACGACCTCTTTTAAATCGTTAAATTAATTGACATGTAGAATAGTGATAATTACACTTTGAACCATTGAACGTATATTGGATAAATTGTTGTAGTATAAAATTGAAATTGAATGACAAGTGAAAAACCGTATAAATAATTAGTGGAATAATCTTTAATCTACATGAAATGATTGTGTAGATTCTAGAAATAATTATATTAATTTACACAAATAACAATGTGAATTAATACGATTATTTCGGGATTATTTGAATTAATTATTGGATTGTTATTGATGGTTGCTATTGCTTGTTTATTTACTTGACACCATCCCTGTTATCACACTGCAAGTTCCCTTTGCTATGCTTTGATTTGTGAATTGAAATGGAATTCGGGTGGAAATGATACATACCCAAATGAATTTGACCTAGGATAGAGAATTAAATATAAACCCGATTGGTCAATAATTTGATTTAAAAATAAAATAAAGATTTTATTTGAATAAATGATAAGATTTTGAAATGAAGTTGGAATTTGAATTTAATGAAAGGAAAATGTTAATATTTAAAAAATGTGGAACGAAAATATTAACATAGTAGTTTTGAAAGAACGTTGTTTGAAAATAACTTATTTGACGATAAAATTTGGAACTATTCATTGAATTAAGTTTGAAATGATTTAATAATTAAGGTTGAATTTATAATCAAGTTTTGAAATTATTTAATAATTTAATAAGATTGATTTATTTGATAATTGAATAAAAATTGAATTCTTTGATAAGAAAGATTGAACTTTCGAATAAGTGAATTTAAACTTTGTTAATAATAAAAATTGGGTTTCTTTATTTCTTAAGTTTTAAAAAGTTATTTAAGTAAGTTAATAATTAAAATTGAACTTCTCGAATATGTGAAATTTTGTTTCTTTATTAATTGAGTTTTGAATTTGTAACTAAGTAAATAAATACGTGAAACTGAATTTTTTTTAACAAGAAATAAAAAGTGATTTATTGAAATTAATGTAGGGCTTGTAATTCAAAGAATTTGGTTTAACGAATCTAATTTAATTCAATTTGAAGTTTTTGATATAATGAAGTTGAACGTAAGGAATTGATTTAATGAATTGAAATTTAAATGAAAATTGTTTTAAATGATAAATTAGCTTAATGAATATTGAATGAAATCGATAAATGAATTTAAATTGATTTAAATGTTGAATTTAATTAATTTAAATGATTTCGGAATGAAACTTATATACGAACTTGAATCAATATTTGAACGTTTTAAATAAAAGTTGAAAGTGAATTGTAAGACTTTGAAATGGTAATTTGGAAGATCTGAAATGTATATTTTGAAGATTGATATAGAAAGACAAATGAAATGTTGATTTTTAAATTCTAATTGAAATTGTATTTGATTTGGTTTTCGAAATGTATTAACGACCAATCGGTGTAATAATTACGAAAGTTATTAAAGAAACCGGAATCGGTTCTGGATATACTCTCTATCTAAACCGAAAACTACTTTAATAACTATACGTGGAGTGTGACCCAGAATGAAGTGGTTGGAATGACGTACGTCATGACTGAAGAAAGAGAACGATAATGGATAGCCTTGACACTTGTGTCAAATTGGAAATGACTAAAACAGGAGCCATGCCGGGCCAAATGGGGTTAGCCACCTCGAGCGAACACACTTCTTCGTAACTACTACTCATTACTTGTGATTGATTGGTGCACCCTCGGAATTTCAGGAGTGTTGTTTCGCGGTGTTGCGATCGCTACGGCGATGCGTTCTCACCAGTCCGGATCAGGTGAACGGTAGTTTCACTACCTTGGGTATTGCCTCATGTGCCTTTTGTATCCCTATATACGCGACCACTACGAACTTGTTTTGTGTTATACCTATGGAGTACTCCCTCGTAGCCCACTAGTTTACGGTGGAGTTTACAGTGCTGTATAGACTATGACATCTATATAAATGTGTTAAGGGGGATAATGGTAACGCCTTAACACTATTTTGATAATTTATATTACTGATAGACATTATCTATTTAGCGTACACTACTACATAGTAGATAGTTTAACGGATCCTAGAGGATGGTGATTCCAACATCCTTCGAGTTACTTGCATTTCGATTGCTTTTTCACTTGAGTTGGATTTATTGATATGAGAATATTAATCCTGACTCGAGTGTTTTGTGTTTTGGTTTACGCTTGGGTCAGACTGAGGGTACCAGTATTTGGGGCTCACCTTTGGAGTTGGAGCTTTGCTTGAAGATCCAGCCATCTATTCTGCTTTCAGTATTCGATGATTTCAGTGATGTATTCTGATTTGTACTTGATGTATCATATTTCTCTTTTATTGTAAACTCTGATGTATCTTATATATTTATATAGTAGCTTCATGAACTACTATCTCTTTTACTTCCGCTGCATATTATTACTCTGTGTATGTGATTCTGTGATTATTTATTTACTGTATATCTGAGTTTTGCCAAATTAAAAATTAACTATTCGGTATTTTGAATTATTCAAGTCTGACATGTGCGGATGCGAATAGTCCAAAATAGCGGGTCGTTACAGAATCATTATATTAGTTATTCTATCACATCACATTACATTATCAGAGTGTACAACAACAAACAGCGAAAAGAAATATTACATATATAAGTGATACACCTCGCCATCCAGCTCCAATTCCTGATTTCCACAGCAACTTCTTGACTTTACTCCCGAATAACGATAACCTGACTCTAGGCTGCCCATGTGGAAAATTGTGGGCACTCGGAGTTTAAAAAGGGAACAATAAACTCCAGGTCAGTCGTGGGACTGGTGTGAGATCTTAAAAATAGTTATTTTCATAAATAAAATAAAAAGAAATCCGCTATGCTTTTTGGAAAATGAAACTACCATAAGGCCTCCCGCCACACACACAATGCAAACGCAGAATTGGAGGAGATTTCTCCTTATGATAGTCAAACATGCTTGATACGCAAAATCCTTTGATGTTTTTATTATTATTAGTGCATAGTGCAGAAAACATTTCAAAAGTATAATATTAATCTTAGCCAGCATAGGCATTTCGCACTTATGCCTACTATAGCTACCATGTTCAATAGCAGGTTACCACCACATTCCATGGCAGGTTATACGACTAAAACCGTACAGGACGCGTATTGTTTCTTTGGATTTACAACAAATGGTCAGCCTAAGGAACTTCCTACTGCCACATGGGTACGCCTCTGGAGGGACGTCCTGAGAACTTAACCAGCTCTCTGCCAACACAACGCCGGGTTACCTCTGTAACTAGGTAACTACACTCGAGTATGCCATCCCCCGGTCCTTTGGGACCTTTATCCGAGGATCCTCAACCACAAAGCAACAACCACAAAATATATATAAATTTGCGGCAATACCATAGGTTAAGTATCTGGGCTCCATACCACGATACCACCCTTTTCCAAAAGGAAATGACATATCCTAAAGGGCGCGACCCTCATAACCTTGCCGCATCTTTCCTGTTTTGACCATTTTCGAAGTGTGAGGTCCGACGAAGTCTCGTCCACAAAGCTAACTTTTCACAAAGTCATGCTTTGATCAACAAATGATCAGTAGCACTTCGTATGTCAGGTTACCAAATTGGGAATGCATTACTAGTAACAATCAATTACATAACCTCTGAGCCCGTACGTCTTAGAGAAGGGTGTTAAGCTAAGAGAATAAATTCTCCGCCACCAATAGAAATGTATTTGATAGAAACCAACTTTACATCTCAAAGTGTAACGTCAGACACACATCCATACAAGTCCGTTCCGGGATCGAACAGAACCGAAGGCACTTCCAAAGAAGCCCTTGCAAATCCGGATATTCACTAATCACGTCCGGAATCCCCACCACAAAGGGTGATAAAATCTCTATACCAACCTGGTGCAGAGACATTCGACGGGTAATCCTTTCGCTTTCGAAAATACCCGGTCTTCAGCACCATCTTCAAATGCAATCCCATTTCGTCGTATCCTTATTCAGAATGGGTTTTATGACACAAAGTCCTCTCCCGGCTAATCCGAATAACGAGCGCTTATTTTAAAAATAAGTGTTTGTTCAGATTTCAACAAATTACAACATTTTTCACTTCGATCTTTTAAATAAAAGATCTATCACAAATCATAAAGGTTCGATGTGGTTTTTAGATATCCACTTGGAACCCGACCCCTGGTCGCATCGAAATTCAAATGCCATTAAAAAGGCCAATATTGATAGTCGGTTATTTAACTATCAATCAACATTCACAATAATTACTGGATTTCAAATAATTTTCCCCCGGTTATTTATATTTCAAAATATCTTCACAAGACATATTTTTTAACACTTCAACGTTTTGAAAACAATTTCAAATCACTATTCACATTCCAATCCTTTGAAGAAAAAAATCAAAGCATTTTCCTTATGCGGAATATATCTCCAAATATTTATTCATTTCCATTGGAAATCTGCCGAGTTAAAATAATTCAAATCACTTATCCAAAATATTCTTGGAACATTTAAAATAAAACTATCTTAAATACTTACTTAAAATATTGGTTATGAAACATTATACTAATTATCACATATAAGATTTTAAGTCCCAACTATTTTTTTTAAAATAAAATTAGTAGATAAGGTATAACTATTTAAATAACTGTTTCCTAAAACCATCCTTTCTAAAACCAGTTAAGAAAATAATTTATCCAAAGTATCCTTTCTAAAACCATCCTTAAAAAATTTTAGTTTATATTTATAAGCTACTTCGAAGTCATACTCAGCTTTCCAGGGAAAATACATTTTTCATTTCAAAATGGTCCATTCAAATCAATTAATAAATCTTTTTTGATTTATTTTAAATTTACGTTCTGAATCCGTAAATTCCTTTCACACCTTTAAAACATAAAACAATATTTATTTTTAAAACAAATTTCCCTTTCCTTTATAAATTCCCATTGTGAATTTTGAATTCTCGAATATCCACTAGTATATGATTTTCAAATCGATTCCCAAATAATAATTATTTTTACCAAATCAACATGAAATTGATTTTCTAATTTATTTTCAAACCACCAAATCAAATTTCAAATTGATTCTCAAATTTATTTCAAACACCAAATTTATTATCTTTTGAAACAAATTCCTTCTTTTAAATTTATTCAATTTTCTAAAATTAATTTACTATGATTTTTTTTTACTAAATTTCAAAAATCCAATTTTTATCTATTTCTGGTATCCTACGATACCAAAAACATTTTCGGCTAAATTTTAGCCTACAATATCTCAGTTACAATAAAGTCACACAGAGATTATCAACACACAATATATGAAACAAATTCAATATTTGAAGAATCAAGTTGGATCCCTCCAACCTGTTTCCCTGCATCCACAGACGTTAGCACAACAATTAAATACCAATTCCACTTCGAGGTGGAATATCGCGATATATGGGATTTATAAAATATCATCCGCTATTATGCGATGCATAGGGTCTCATCCGCTATATAATGTGGGAAATCAATCACCCAATATACACTATATACTACTATATATATAATATCATCCAGTGAATAATTATTATAAATCAATCATCCAAGCACACAGTCAATCAATTTCAAATCTAACTATTTAAAATTAACTGGAGATTTTAATTGAGTGAGAAGATCTCACCTTTGCTTATGCATGCAATCCAGTTTTCCTCTCGACTATTATCTCCAAATTTTTGAACCTTGTATAATAATTATATAATTTCACTAATATTCGAACAAAATGAAAGATCCGTTTTCGTTTGGTAATTTTAATTATCCAATGATTTTATTAATTTAATTTTAAACCAAAAAAAATCCCTTTTTAGTATCTTAAGGTAATTAAATAGATTAATTTCAGTAACTAAAAAATGTATATTTATTTTAGTTTTCATCTTGAAATGGCATTTATAATTATAAAAATTTATAGATTTCAAAATCAAACTTTATATAAACTTTCAATGTTTAACATTTCCTTTTTAAATATTCTTGGTAAAATAATTAAATAAGTTTTATTAAACAAAGCTATCTTTATCATATATTATAAAACAATGATAGGTTTCCAGAAATCTAGTTTTATACAAACCATCAAGTAATGTAAAACCCACATTTATTGATTTATTTATTTCAAATCCTATCTATATATACACACTGGTTAAACAGTTTATAACTGAAAATATACATACATTCCAATCTAATAAAAACAAAAATTTCCTAGACTGTAAAAACTTTTCTTTTAAAGTAAAATAAAAATTAACTACTTAAATTTTAACTAAACCTAGATTAACTCAGAAAATACCTCACCTCGACCTACTGCCATCGCGGTTCTCGATGTTGACCACACCGCCTATTTCAAGACCATCACAATCGACCTTGAATCCTTCCGACGCCAACTGCCCGTTCGTCCCTTCTCGATCGAGCCCCATGCTACTGGCGACTGTTTCCCCCTTTAACTCGTGCTCGCTCGAGCCGCTCAACTTCCAGCTTCACTTGCTCTGTCGTCGACGAAGGCCGTAGCTACTACGAATGCAATTCTCGAATCACGTGGTTTTCGATTAGCCATTCTTTTGTACAATTTAGTTGACTACAGAAAAGAGGCGTTTCTCAGCAGCGATAGAATGATCAGTAAATGTCAGAATCCATCAAAGCCAATTCCATCTTGAAGTACCGGTGAAGAAGAAGCTTCAGCTGTCGCCATTTCTGCCATTATCGTTCCCTAAATCGCGATTTGGGTCGCGACAAACCATCAATTTTAAGTCGATTCGAAAGAGAAGAAGAACGAGATTAGGGATTTCGATTAATATGATGACGATGAAATGAGGCTTGACTGATTTGAACAGCTTTGGTTTCTTTTGAAAAAAATGAGTTCGGCCATTGATTTTTCTTCGAATGGATTTTGATTTGAATTGAAGAAAGACAGGCATGATAAAAAAATTAGAAGGCAGCTATGGTCAGATGATAGGGTGGCGAAGATAGGTTAGGTCGGCTGAGGTGTTTTCTCTTCTACGATTTGATTATTATATTTTAATATCCAAAATATCCCATTCTCGTAACTCAAAATCCCAAACTCCTATCGAAGCGTACCTCTTGGAGTTTATAAGGTTTTATCCGCATTACAAACACAATGGAACGTGTTTCGGAGGCTAATTAGTTATATGCGCAAGTTATGGATGTAGACGATCAATTTTAAATTAAATCGATTAAAATAGTCTCTATGCGTTTTAGGCTGCCGGGGTTAGACGACAAATCCGATTGCTACGAAAATTGAAATCCGATAAAAATACAATATTACGGATCCAATGAAACTAGTTTCGTCGAGATCCGAGACTGTGCCTTGAAAGGCTATTTTTTAAATATCGATTTAAACAATAAAATTTCAAAACTGAATAAAATATTTCCAAATCAAATTCTGAAACTTCTATTAACCTCAGTATTATCAATATAAATTTTCTAAGCCACCAAATTATTTTTAACAAGCTTAAAATTTAAAATTCAAATTTTTTTACCCATCATTAAAAAATTAAATTCAATAATTTAATTGCCAAATCCATAGTTATATTCTGAAATTCAAGCTAAACCACCATTCAATATCTAAAATCAATTGAATATTTTCAAATTCAAATACCAAAAATTCTGGGTCGTCGCACTTGGTCCATTTTAGAGAAAATTCGAGCTCTTTGTAATTGTTCATACAAGTCATCTATTCGATGTACAGGATACTTGTTCTTAATGGTTTGCTTATTTAGATCTCGATAGTCTACATACAATCTTAAAGATCCATCCGACTTAACGACAAAAACTACTACTGATCCCCAACTTGAACGGCTGGGTCTTATCAATCCTCTCTTTAATAGCTCTTGGGTTTGGTTATTCAACTCATTTCTTTCTTTCGAAGCCATCCTTTTATCTTGTCGTTCCATTGGGCATTGCACCAAGAACTAAATCGATACGGAATTCAATTTCTTGATGTGGGGGCAAACTTTTTACCTCTTCAAAGACATCAGCAAATTCTTTAACAACGAGTATTGTTTCTAATCCTATTTGGGAGGTATCTAAAGCATAAAGAAAACTATCCCTTCTTAGACTAGGATCTTCATAAGGAATTTCTATGAGTTTCCCTAACTTTGTTTTCACAGCAACCATTCTTTCAAAACAATCTAGAATATCTTCGTTTTTAGTTTGCTAATCCATACCAAGTAAAATTTCGAATCCAATAAAATCTAAGACGAAAAGATCAAAAGGAAAGTGATGGGGAGGGTAGGAAATTGGGCTTTTTCATAGTGCATACAAAGATTAGTGGAACCTCCTATAGGATTCGTCATGCAGATAGGGCCGTCAACATTTTTAGGTTTAAGTGTCAATTCTTCTACTGTTTTTTTAGAAATAAAACTATGAGAAGGTCATGTATCAAATAATACTATAATTAAAACATCTTTGATAAAAATATTACCTTCTAACACTCCTTTGCCCTTCACATCTTGGAAGGTTGAAGACTCATCCTTGATAGCATAAACTTTAGCTTGTTCTCCTTTCTTCAGTAGGGGACAATCCTCAATCAGGTGCCTTGGTTTATGACAATTATAGTAGAGATAATTTTGAACCATAGGAGAGGAACCACTCTGAGCTTTGGGATCCCAAAAATTCTTCGTAATATGGTCTTTCTTCGTACAATTGTTACAAGTGATGTCTTTAAAGCGGTTCTCTTGAGATCCTCCTTTGAGTTCCCCTACCACGTCTTCTTCCCATTAAACTTCCTCTTTTTCCATTTATTGTTATTGCTTTCTTATACTACAGTTGGATCTATCTTATCCAAAGCTTCATATCTGTATCCCATGTTTATTAAGTCTATAAATGGTTCCTTCACATGTACATTATGTTGATGCCTTTTTGCTTGAGTTTGTTATCATGTGTTTATTGATATGGGCTTGTGTTCATTTGTATTGTGTTCACTACTGTCTGGTTGTCACTGCATATTTGTACGTGTCTACACATGCATGCTGGTCTGGATCATCTTGAAGTCTGGTTCTTGCCTTTGTTTTTGTAGTATTATCTATGTTGAGGCTTCACTTGCACGCTCTTAACCCTGAATTTTGATTTTTCATTCTCTATTGCATATGTTTATAAGCGCATGTGCTCTTGTATTTTCTAACCATGCTCACTTATCTGAATTCTTGGTTGATTGGTCTGTGTTAAGTACATTTCTGGTTGAGTCTTTTGAAGCTCTGTTGTCACCTCTTGAAATCTAGTTCACTTCTATTTTGTATTGTTCGAAGTTTGGTTCCTTGCAATTGCTTGAAGTGATTTTGGTCTAGGTTCACTTTGTGTTTACACTGCTTTTTGTTCCATGGTTTGCATCCTTGTACTTGTGCTTTTACTTGATCATTTTGTGATGTTTTGTTTTTATATTGCACCTGAGTTGAATCCAGTTTTTTCTTAGGTTTGACCTTATGCTCACCTATCCCTACAATTTTATCAAGCTAGTGTATAGCAGTGTGCACGACTTTGTGGCATGTACGGTGATACACTGTGCATGTCACAAGTTGTTCGTGTATGATGAATTAAAAGAAAAATGATGACGACCAAGCTAAATAACCGAGGCAAATAATATTTTAAAAACATAACCTTTATTTTGCACTGCAAAATAATTTCTTTTTCAATTTTACTACGTCGGTGTTTATTTTTCATATAGCTCAGATGTTGTATTTAGGCTGGAACAGTGTTGAAGATTAAAATACGAGTGTTGAGTGAATATCTTATGAGATGTAATATGTAACATCCGCCTTTTTGCACGATTTAAACAGACACACGTGCCAATTCAAACCATATGTAAGGGCGGATTGTTATGGGATAAATAAGAAAACAGAGAAAGAAACAGAATCTCACAGCGGAAGGATAAAATATAATAATCAAATATACAGATCATAAATCTGTTTACAAAAACCTTTGATTTATTTATACAATACATATCAGAGTACACATACCATATAACAATGCAGCGGAACAATATGAGTGTAGTGAAACCATATTATCTATAGTAATAATAATAAAATCTTCGTCTTCTTCCTTCGGAAATAAAATCTTCAATCCTGAAACACTCAGACTGACCCGAGCGAATTGAAAAGACAACACACTCGAGTCAGAACTAAAAGATCTTATGTGAGTTAAATTTTTAGAAATAAATATGAGTGCAGTAACTCAAGAGATGCTCGAGATTTACATCTCCTAAGGATCCGTTAAACTATTTACTATGTAGTACATTTCGCTATTAAAATAGTGCCTAATTGTAAAATAAACTTACTTTTAAATAGCGTTAAGGCTTTACATTTTCCACCTTAACACGTAAAATGCCAATAGTCTATACAGTAACGTAATACCTCTTGATCGGGAGGCTACCAGAGGATACTCCATAGGTACGACACAAATAGAAACTCGTAGTAAAGGCTCGATATGGTAGGTGACACGGCACAACTAGGCAATGCCAGGGTAGATATACCAATTGCTATCCGGGCTGATGGAAACGCGCAGCGCGCAGCTACCGCCCACCTCGAACAAACTCCCCCAAAATCAAGAAAATAAAGTGGCCACTGAATCAATCCAAAGTCAAAGTATAGTATCGAAGAGGAGTGTCCGATCAGAGGTATGACCTCATTTGCCCGAGAATCACTCCTGTTTTAGCCACCTTATGCCAACTCACGGGAGTCGGGTCCACGTATTTACCTTACAGGAAACGCCGCCACCAACCTACTTCATTCTGGAATCTCCACCGCGTACACGGTTAGTCAAAGTGGTTTTCGGTATCGACAGAGAGTATGTCCATATCCGATCCCGGTCTCTTTGCCAACCAATCGTTATTATAACACCGCGGTCATTTAAAAATAATTATACTTTTAAAACCAAAATAAAATATCCATTTAAAACCCATATAAAAACGATATCATTTTTATTCTTAAAACCCCAAATCAATACGATATCATTTTATTTTCCAATATATATTATTTCCAAAATCATAGGGTTTCCAAAGTAAAATATTTAGAAATTAAAACTCTTGAATATAATATTTCCAACTTATACTACCTTGGAAAAAACATAGCTTTGAAACAAATTTCCATCTCTTAAATGGTTAAATATTTAACTACTTTTATAAAACAAAATAGCTTCTTTAGATTTCACAAATCAATTCTAAATATCAATTTAAACTTCCAAATACCATTTCAATTCTTATGGTTAAAAGCTTTAAATATTTCACCATTTCAAAAACAAACTTATTTGACAAACCCATATGTATCAAATCCAATTACTTATTATTTAGACTTGAAATGTTTACTTATTGAATTCAGTATAATTTAAGTAAACCTTTAACTTCACATAACTGGGAAAATTTTCAATTTATTTAACTTGATATATTCATTTAAAACAACCTGATACTCATTTAAATCACTTTACACAAAAATCAAGTTATAAATCATATCCTTTAAAAATTTAACTTTTATTTAAATTCCGATTTAACTTAATATTCAACTTCCAATTTTATTCTCATTTAAGTCAATAGAACTACCAGAAATTAAATTTTAATTAAATGCTTAATCGTATTTGATCTTAAAATCAAACTTCGGTTTGTACTTCAAATCAATTTTTATACAAAGCCTAAAACCGAAAAATTTCTATATATATATATATATATATATATATATATAGCTTTTATTAATGATCAAATCAAAACCCATAAACCATATATATATGTATAGCTTTACAAAACCATAGTAAAACATTTCCAAAAATAATTTTATATATTTACCGCGGTGCCTGTATAAAATTTTCTATCCTATGGTCAAGTGATACGGATGTTTATCATTTCAATCCGTAATTTAAAATAAAAAAATGCGGTTGTATATCATTTCAAACCGCAATCCCGAATGAAATGAAAATGCATGATGACTTGCAGTTTATACAATATAAATATAGCATCCATTCATCCACATATCAATCATCAACCATTATTTGCAATCATCGTCCAATTTAAACAGTCATCGATATAGAGTATATAAATTATACAGGTAATAAATAACAGTTTATATTCAATAATAAATTTAATAGCTGTTAACTAGCAGTTTATATGCGAAATAAATTCTAACGGTAAATTTATATGCAATAATTAAAATAATAAATAGTTAAATAAATAAAAATGCGAATTAACTGAGAAGATGAATAAAACATGCCAAACAAATCATATATAAATTTCTACTCATAACTAAAAATCAATTTAACAAACATAAAATAATTTAGAAGTTGTGAGTGGGTTAAAACACTCACCTTTTGAATTTAAATTGGATTTAAATCCAATTTAAACCCAAAATTTCGCAGTCTCCAAATTCATCCAATCCAGCGTCAACAGATCTGAAATTTCAATACGATCCTAACAAAAATAATCTCACGTGAATCGGACACGGTATGTGAAAATTACACAAGTTAAACGTTAAAGAAATTGTATTGAAAATCAAATAAACTAAAATAAAGAATACCTCTCTTCGAGAACTATGACATATAAATTTTTCTGGAATTTTTAGAGGAGTTTGAATTTTTATTTATATTTTGGACTGTAATTGGATCTAGAATTTTGCAGCCATTGGAAAAGAAGAAGTTGAAGAAAAGAACACACAAAGAAATAAAGATAGATGGAGGCTAGGGTTTACACAACCTATTTATAGACAAAGTGAAAACGAATAGGTAGGCACGAATTATAAACGCGCAAAACGGTTGTTGGCCCACCAGAATATTTCATATTAATTGGATACGTTACGGATTAGTAAATAAATAAATTTCTTCCTCAAACATTTACATTGAATTTTAAACGTATTTGCAATTATAAATTTAGACGCTTTATTTAAGTTTCAATATAATTTCATTAAATTTCAAATTCATAAATAATTTCCATTTTTAACTAAATTTCAAATTACCGTAATAATTATCTTAGATTCTTATTCATTCCCAATAGATTTAACTATTGTAAATCGACTAAGTTTACATACTATAAAATCCACATTCCTATGTATATATAGTTTTGAATTCCATACTATAAATATTTTATTAACATTTCGCAAATACATAAATTGGTATTGCACTGTTACTTAAATAAATAGCCTATACCAATCACTAATTAAATGGGTTACCAAATTTTGGATTGGTTAATAATTATTAATTATTGCTTCATTTCTTAATTATACACTTGCATGGGTTATGCTTGTCTAATTATATTCCCATATTACTTAATGTTTCCAACAAACAATAACCTTTCCTTAGTCCCACCCTTTTTACCAAATATTTCCCTTCAAATAATTCATTTTCCCATACATACTTCCATTTACACCTAAACTTATTATACCTCTTTATTTTCTCAAACAAATTACAATGATTAAACAAATTTAAATGAAAATTTGAGTTGATAGATTCATAGATTCAAATGTTTACTTTGTTTCAATATCTACTAAACTTTGAAATTATAACATAGACTCCAAAATAAAATTCTCCACTCTAGTCATACAAGTCTTATTGAAATAAAATGTATCTACCCTATTTTTAGGTCTTGGTTCCTAATATCCACCCGTTTTGAGTTAATTTAAAATAGCGTACAAATTACATTACCTTTAATTGCAATAAATCCTATCATTGCCATTTATATTCCAAATGAATAAATTATTAATAGGTTAATTGAATCAGATTTACAACTCAACTTTAAATATTTGCAAATTTTGTCAGTTTGGATTACTTGGTATATTTAGAATCCCTTAAATAACTTCCTACATACATTTATTATAGAATAATTCAAAATTAACGTACAATTCCAATTTATGCAGCGATTACAACTTAAATTTCAAGGAATTTATTTATTTAGGTTTTAAATCCTATTATTCACTAAAATTGTCATCCCATGTATACAATCCACATTGGTTTGTATTTATCCCATTTACCTCTTTAGTCATAGCGTAAATTTCTCATTAATACACATTAAAGTCCACTAAATTTCAACTGCCTCTTAATTTCCATTTATAAGTCTTAACACCCTAAATTTGACCACTTCTAACATGGTATTACTTCTCATATTAAATGTAACTTTTATTTAGTGTATTAACATTTATTTCTATTTAAATTTCATCAACCAAATTAAACATGTAACTTATAACTATTTCTTACAATCCAAATTATTACACCCATTGTCATATTCTGAATGGAGCCAGCATTTAATTAACAATTTATCTAAATTACATTAGGAAAATATTTAATTCTCTTTGATAATATTAAATCCCCAATTTATTAAATGGAATCAATATATCTTTCTTTATATACTGTGCGTCTAAATATCTTAATTATCAAATTTCAACTTATCCCTCAACGCCCAAATAACGTTATCAACACTCTTCATATTATAATTAATACTAACCTTTATTTCATCTTATAGAATCAACTATCTTTATTGACAAATTAACCTACCTTACTGCATAACTTAAGAAAATTAATTGCAAATATGATCTCACATTAGACTTCATAAATTTTCAGTTGAAATCTACATAAAACCATTTATTTAATTAAAACCTTGCTATTATACATATTGACTCTTTACATGGAATTAGATTACATTCCTTAATTTCATTAAAACTTTATTTCTCACCTAAATCGCAAAATAGTAAATTTCAATTACTATAGAAATTTTATTTAAGATGAATTTGAATCCCAATCAATTGTTATTGCACTCCTTATTACATTAAATTACATTCAGTTTACACATTTTAGAATTAAATTCAAATTACCTACAAATCTTATTTCATTCATAAATGCCATCATTTACCACATTATTGCATGGTTTCATTTAATTATATTCATGCTATTCATGTTTCTATTAAACTTGCATACATACTTCCGTTATTATTTAATCAATTATTAAACATTATGACCAAATCATCTAACAAAATTGTATAATTTTCCATTTATTAACATTCAGTTACTATTCAACATGTTTAATTCATTAGATAAATCAAATAATTACGCTTGCATTTCTCATTTGATTTTATAACCTAATATATCATTCATATTAAACCTATTTCATTCAATTCATACAAATTCAGCTAGATTAACTTTACTGTCTAGATTTTCATGCAGTTACTTTTAATAAATCGAATATTGCATTGGATAATTTTACTGCTTACCTTTCATATATAAAAAAATTTCAAAGTGTACGCTCTCACTACTACCTTTATTAGGATTTATTCCCTATACTAATATTTAGCTTTATTTACCCTTTATATTTCATCTCTTTTTAAATTAAATTAAAAAATCTTAATTAAATTAATCAACTTAAATTGTCGAAATTTACGGGTCGTTACATTCTCCCCACTCAAAACTTTTCGTCCCCGAAAAGGAAAAAGAAGGGAAAAGAAGGATTTAGAATCTACATATCTTATTCAAACATTACCTTATAAACAATTAAATTTACATATCTGTTACCTTTCTTAAAATATACAAATTTACAACATTATCTTTTTATACTTAAATTTATTAGAGTTTGGAGAACATTTCAAAATATTTCTAAGTCCAAAAATTAAATATCTAAGTAGTTTCAATCACTAATCATCCAAATTAATACAACAACCATCAATTTCCTCGAACAGCATACATACAATTACAAAACAACCATACAATCACACAAATCAAATAGTTGTTTGGGTTCAAACTTGAAATTGTACGGAATGAAAAATAACTATCAAGTGCATCATTTACTCAACAGTCTTAGATGGAATAAATTATTTATTCATCCAACAATTTCAAATTTCCTTACCCAACCAAACATAAATCAAACAATAACCATTCAACCCAACAATCAATTTAACTTATTATAAATCTTTATTTCATACTTTAGTTGTTTGATTTCCTTTCTTTCATTAATGAGTGATTACCTCATTTATTTTCATTTACTACTTACAATATTCATCTTCCATTTTAAATGTCATGTAAGTTTCTTTTTATTGCATTCCATTTATGTATTTCTAAATTTTATTTATTTATTTCTCATAGTTTCATTTGTTATAGAATTTCATTCTATTTACTTAAGTTTTAAAATCATCTAATTATAATACTTACCTTTAATTATGGTAAAATTTAAATTTACAACTTAAGTTTATAACAATGAATTCCCATTTATAACAGCAATTTCATTGAATACTTTCATTATCTCAAGCTTTACTTGTAAGATTTCCCCCTTACATTTTCTTACTAACACTGTAACTTTTATTATATGGCAATTTATATATATGCTCTAAGAATGTAAGTGAAAATTTATACAAGTTTCTTCTCAATTCCTTTTATTTTTTTAGTGGTTCATTAATTATATATTCGTTTTATAAGTTACAATTTCAACTTACTTTTACTTTCATTCATTTATTTAATGCTAATATTTAATAATAGTATCATTTTAATTACACCTAATTTGTAACCTTATAACATCAATTCTAATAAATAAAGAATTTCCTTTATCCATTTACTAAGGTTTACAACTGTTTATATCCTTTATTCATTTTTTTTTAACTTAAAGGTTCAAATTTGCTACAGTTAATTATACTATTAATAAATCTGGAACTTAAGAACCAAATACCGGGTTAAATTTTAAATCATTTAAAATAATAGATTGATATCTACACTTAACATATATATCCAATTATAATTAAAACGATAAAATTTTCTTAACAATTCTGCAGTAAATTACTACAGTGGCCTTCCCACTTCGAAACTCGAAAATGAATGTCGATGATGCGTGCACTCATCACCGAAATTATTTTCCAGCGACAGAGAGGAAAGTACAAAACTTATTTTCTCCAAAAATCTTCTTTAAAACAATTTCTCTTAAATTATATTAAATATTCATATCAGAAAATACTTATAACAATTATATTCCAAAAAATTTACGAAAAATTCCAAAACCCCGGACCTTAAGTCCTACATTTCCAAATTTCGTTTATCTTATTTTTAAATCGTATTTCTATCATTATTCAAAACCTTCATTACCTAACAACCAATCTATTACAACCAAATATATATATTATTTTGAAAAATTATTTTATAGAAAATATAATAGGTAAAATTATTTCATTCACAAATATTATGTCGGTCTGTCCTATTAAGTATTTAGAAACCCCTATTGATGTCACAGCGTCTCATGCACCAACCAGAGTTTATAAATACAAAACGGAACAGATTAACACAATATTAAAACCTTTTTATAACACTAACAAATACGCTCTCTCATATATATACACTCAGTGACTCCCATAAGGTATTACTACCCTATTAGTAAAGAGTCAAACCCCACAAAGCTAAGGTTTATCGCTAAACCAAAGCTCTGATACCAACTGTAACATCCGCCTTTTTGCATGATTTAAACAGACACACGTGCCAATTCAAACCATATGTAAGGGCGGATTGTTATGGGATAAATAAGAAAACAAAGAAAGAAACAGAATCTCACAGCGGAAGGATAAAATATAATAATCAAATATACAGATCATAAATCTGTTTACAAAAACCTTTGATTTATTTATACAATACATATCAGAGTACACATACCATATAACAATGCAACGGAACAATATGAGTGTAGTGAAACCATATTATCTATAGTAATAATAATAAAATCTTCGTCTTCTTCCTCCGGAAATAAAATCTTCAATCCTGAAACGCTCGGACTGACTCGAGCGAATTGAAAAGACAAAACACTCGAGACAGAACTAAAAGATCTTATGTGAGTTAAATTTTTAGAAATAAATATGAGTGGAGTAACTCAAGAGATGCTCGGGATTTACATCTCCTAAGGATCCGTTAAACTATTTACTATGTAGTATATTTCGCTATTATAATAGTGTCTAATTGTAAAATAAACTTACTTTTAAATAGCGTTAAGGCTTTACATTTTCCACCTTAACACGTAAAATGCCAATAGTCTATACAGTACCGTAATACCTCCTGATCGGAAGGCTACCAGAGGATACTCCATAGGTACGACACAAATAGAAACTCGTAGTAAAGGCTCGATATGGTAGGTGACACGACACGACTAGGCAATGCCAGGGTAGATATACCAATTGCTATCCGGGCTGATGGAAACGCGCAGCTACCGCCCACCTCGAACAAACTCCCCCAAAATCAAAAAAATAAAGTGGCCATTGAATCAATCCAAAGTCAAAGTATAGTATCGAAGAGGAGTGTCCGATCAGAGGTATGACCTCATTGGCCCGAGAATCACTCCTGTTTTAGCCACCTTATGCCAACTCACGGGAGTCGGGTCCACATATTTACCTTACAGGAAACGCCGCCACCAACCTACTTCATTCTGAAATCTCCACCGCGTACACGGTTAGTCAAAGTGGTTTTCGATATCGACAGAGAGTATGTCCATATCCGATCCCGGTCTCTTTGCCAACCAATCGTTATTATAACACCGCGGTCATTTAAAAATAATTATACTTTTAAAACCAAAATAAAATATCCATTTAAAACCCATATAAAAACGATATCATTTTTATTCTTAAAACCCCAAATCAATACGATATCATTTTATTTTCCAATATATATTATTTCCAAAATCATAGGGTTTCCAAAGTAAAATATTTAGAAATCAAAACTCTTGAATATAATATTTCCAACTTATACTACCTTGGAAAAAACATAGCTTTGAAACAAATTTCCATCTCTTAAATGGTTAAATATTTAACTACTTTTATAAAACAAAATAGCTTCTTTAGATTTCACAAATCAATTCTAAATATCGATTTAAACTTCCAAATACCATTTCAATTCTTATGGTTAAAAGCTTTAAATATTTCACCATTTCAAAAACAAACTTATTTGACAAACCCATATGTATCAAATCCAATTACTTATTATTTAGACTTGAAATGTTTACTTATTGAATTCAGTATAATTTAAGTAAACCTTTAACTTCACATAACTGGAAAAATTTTCAATTTATTTAACTTGATATATTCATTTAAAACAACCCGATACTCATTTAAATCACTTTACACAAAAATCAAGTTATAAATCATATCCCTTAAAAATTTAACTTTTATTTAAATTCCGATTTAACTTAATATTCAACTTCCAATTTTATTCTCATTTAAGTCAATAGAACTACCAGAAATTAAATTTTAATTAAATTCTTAATCGTATTTGATCTTAAAATCAAACTTTGGTTTATACTTCAAATCAATTTTCATACAAAGCCTAAAACCAGAAAATTTCTATATATATATATATATATATATAGCTTTTATTAATGATCAAATCAAAACCCATAAACCATATATATATGTATAGCTTTACAAAACCATAGTAAAACATTTCCAAAAATAATTTTATATATTTACCGCGGTGCCTGTATAAAATTTTCTATCATATGGTCAAGTGATATGGATGTTTATCGTTTCAATCCGCAATTTAAAATAAAAAAATACAGTTGTATATCATTTCAAACCGCAATCCCGAATGAAATAAAAATGCATGATGACTTGCAGTTTATACAATATAAATATAGCATCCATTCATCCACATATCAATCATCAACCATTATTTGCAATCATCGTCCAATTTAAACAGTCATCGATATAGAGTATATAAATTATACAGGTAATAAATAACAGTTTATATTCAATAATAAATTTAATAGCTGTTAACTAGCATTTTATATGCGAAATAAATTCTAACGGTAAATTTATATGCAATAATTAAAATAATAAACAGTTAAATAAATAAAGATGCGAATTAACTGAGAAGATGAATAAAACATGCCAAACAAATCATATATAAATTTCTACTCATATCTAAAAATCAATTTAACAAACATAAAATAATTTAGAAGTTGTGAGTGGGTTAAAACACTCACCTTTTGAATTTAAATTGGATTTAAATCCAATTTAAACCCAAAATTTCGCAGTCTCCAAATTCATCCAATCCAGCGTCAACAGATCTGAAATTTCAATAGATCCTAACAAAAATAATCTCGCGTGAATCGGACACGGTATGTGAAAATTACGCAAGTTAAACGTTGTAACGTCCTGCCTTTTTGCACACTTTAAACCGACACTTGTTCCAATTCAAAGCATACGCAAGAGCGGATTGTTATGGGGTAAATAAGAAAAATGGAGAAGAAATAAAACGAAAATAGAATCTCACAGCGGAAGGATAAAATATAATAACAAATATACAGTTTCATAAACAGTTTACAAAAGCTTGATTCTTCTTTTACAATAAATATCAGAGTTACACATACCAATACAAGCAATGCAGCGGAATAGAAAGAGTGTGGTGCAATACTATATGTAAAATAATACTGATTCTTCGTCTTCGTCCTCCAATGCTAAAATCTGCTATCCTGAAACGCTCGGACTGACCCGAGCGAATTTGAAAAGACAAAAACACTCGAGTCAGACTAGAAAATCTTATGTGAGTTAAATAAACAGAAATAAATATGAGTACAGTAACTCAAGAGATGCTCGGGATTTACATCTCCTAAGGATCCGTTAAACTATTTACTATGCGCTATTATAATAGTGTCTAATTGTAAAATAAACTTACTTTTAAATAGCGTTAAGGCTTTACATTTTCCACCTTAACACGTAAAATGCCAATAGTCTATACAGTACCGTAATACCTCCTGATCGGGAAGCTACCAGAGGATACTCCATAGGTACGACACAAATAGAAACTCGTAGTAAAGGCTCGATATGGTAGGTGACACGGCACAACTAGGCAATGCCAGGGTAGATATACCAATTGCTATCCAGGCTGGTGGAAACGCGTAGCCGCAGTTACCGCCCACCTCGGACTAACTCCCCAAAATCAAAATATAGAAGTGGCCACTGAATCAAATCCAAGTCAAAGTATAATATCGAAGAGGAGCGTCCGATCAGAGGAATGACCTCATTGGCCTGAGAATCGCTCCTGTTTTAGCCACCTTATGCCAACTCACGGGAGTTGGGTCCACGTATTTACCTTAAAGGAAACGTCGCCACCACCTACTTCATTATGGAATCTCCACCGCGTACACGGTTAGTCAAAGTGGTTTTCGGTATCGACAGAGAGTATGTCCATATCCGATCCCGGTCTCTTTGCCAACCAATCGTTATTATAACACCGCGGTCATTTAAAAATAGTTTATACTTTAAAACCAGAATATAATCCATTTCAAAACCATAATATTACGATATCATTTCTTCTTTAAAACCCAAAAAGATTCATTTTGATATTATTTTATAAAACCCAAATCAATGATATCATTTCCCAAATATAAATCTTTTCCAAAAATTATGCCACTTTTAAAATTTATAATTCCTTGTAACCAAATATTTGAACATTAACTTTCAACATAATACTTCGAAATCCATAGTTTTTAAAACCATTACTTTCAAAACTAAATGGTTTGGATATTCAACAATATATAAAATAAGTGATTTAACTTTATGGTTACTTTGTACGGAAAATAATTTACATGGCTTTGTGAATATTTCTTTACTCAATGTTAAAACCATAATCCAAAATATTATTTCAAGTCCCAACCATTCCAATTTTATATATTTTTATATCCATCTTGAGGGTTAATATTTCAACTAAAGTTGGATTTTTATTCTTTCAACAAATCAAATGTTCTATTAATTAGTTTTGAACATTCACATAAAATCCATAAATAATAAGACTTCAATTTCTAGTAATAAAATATATATATTTTCCAATTCAAATTATACTAGAATATTCATTTCAATTTATTTTGGGAAAAATCCAATTGTAAATATACTATCTTAAAATTTCCAACTTAACATTTAAACATAGGATATAAATTATCAAACTCCATTTTCTAAATTTTCTTCCATTTTAATAAAGAGATTTATACACCTTTTTATTTCAAAATTTTCAACTTTATATGTATATAAATATGGAAGAAAACATTTATTCAGTATAAAATTTAAGATTTTTATAAACCGTATTGCATCCAAACCATAGAAATCTCATTAAAAATAGTTATATATAGACCGCGGTGCCTGTATATAGTTTTCTATCCTATGGTCAAGTGATACGGATATTTATCATTTCAATCCGCAATTTAAAAAATAAAACTGCGGTTGTATATCATTTCAAACCGCAATCCCGAATGAAATGTAAATACATACTAACTTGCAGTTTAATGATATCCAAATAAAACATTCATTCAACAACACATCCATCATCCAATCACACATCGATCAATATCAATCAATAACAATTATATATGTGATCATATATAACAGGTGATAACTGGCAGTTTATTCAAATTAAATTTATCAACTATTAATCTAACAGTTTATTCGGTAATAATTTATACAACTGTTAACTAGCAATTCATATGCAACAAAAATTTCCAACAGTCAATTAATACACAATAAATCAATTAAATTAACAGTTAAATTTAATAAAATGCAATTCAACAGATATGAATGAAATAAACATGCCAAATACTCATAAATAAATTTCTATTCATTTCTAAAATTTATTTAACAAACATAAAAGCTTCTAGTAATTGTGAGTGGGTCAAAACACTCACCTTTTGAATTTAAATCGAATGTAAATCCGATTTAAACCCAAAATTTGACGGTCTCTAAATTTATCCAAACCAGCGTCATCAGATCCGGAATTTAATTACGATCCTAACAAAAGAAATTTCGTGTGAAACGGAGTTCGTATGTGAAAGTTATCACAATTAAACGATTTGCAATTGAAATAAAAAAATAAAAAATAAAAAAAAACAAAAATAAAATACCGTGCCACATCCACCTACCCTCGTGAAAAACGCATATGCTTCTTCTTGATTGCTAACTTTGTTCCGTAATTTTTCTTTTATTTCGATTTACTTTAATTTTCCTCCTTAT
This sequence comes from Allium cepa, assembly GCA_030765085.1. NCBI lineage: Eukaryota > Viridiplantae > Streptophyta > Magnoliopsida > Asparagales > Amaryllidaceae > Allium > Allium cepa. The sequence continues at coordinate 406,922,858 of CM060928.1, read as the reverse complement.
TATATGAATGTATGTATTTTAAAAGGTTTGAAAGAAAAAGAAGATTTGAAAAAGAAGAATTGAAAAAAAATGGTTAAAATAAAAACTGAAAACGGAAGAGAAGATCTAGATTTGAAAAGAAGAAAGTTTGAAATAGAAGTAAATTTAAAGAAGAAGAAGAAGAATATTTGAAGAGAAAGAAAAAAAATTAAAATGAGAGATAATAAGGAGCTTTGAGAAAAACAAGAAAAAAAAAGAAGAAGAAGAATAGCATGGAGGCTAGGGTTAGAGTTAGGAGAAACAAAATGTAATAGAAGAATAAGAAGTAGGTTATTTATAAGGTTAGAGTTAGGTTTAGGGACAAATAGATTTGAAAGGAGAGGCTGCTATTAATTAGAAATAAAGTGAATATGAACACTTGGTATTGAAATATAGCAAATATGAACAGTCCTTTTTTTTTTTTTTAAAGTAGCAGGTATTAAAAAGAGGTATTTATTAATTAGAAAGAAAATTAATATGGAGGGACAAAAATAAATGACACGTTTCGTTAGTTTGATTCTAAATTAATTAAGTGCTAGATACAGAAAAATTTGAATACATCATATATATATATTCATACTTTAACTGTGTGGCAAAATTGCTAAACATACATCAAGTACGATTAATTGGTGACAATATATAGGAATAATCAACAATAAATGTGGATGCAATCACATAAGGATCTAATAGGGAAGGAGATAAAAGTAACAACGTTGATTAATTCCACTTTCCCACTTTAGCCAATCCAATTACAAAATTTAAAATTTTATAAAATTTCTCTCCTTTGATTTCTTAAACAATTTTAATAACTAACAACAAGTTCTATGTTAATTCAATCATTAATCATTTCGCCAATTACCAAATTAAATTTCAATTATTCGCAATAAATCAAATTATAAATTTTTCATTCCAATAAATAAAATAAATCTTGATTTTTTTTCTCTTCCATCCTTATTAATTCCACAACTTGTTCAAATTTGAAAATCATTATCATATTTTCCAAATGTTACTTTAATTTAACACTTATGTAACGTATTATTAGATTCTTTGCAAGATTTCAATTTCAATCCCCATTTCTTAATATACTCAAATTCTGGACATTTTTATTTCCTTACCCATAAGTGTAACATTTATTGCCAATTCCATCCAAATTTAACAGGTAACCCTTAACAATGTTTTCAATCCAAAGGTTATACTTAAGTTTACGTTGTATTCTACAACTTATCATATTATGAAGAAAATTCACATTATTCCCCAATATTACCTTAATTCATATTAACTTAACATCAAATTTACTCTTCATTCTATTATTAACCTATTAGTATTAAATAGATGAAATAAACATTGGTTTTACACTCTATTACGTAGATATCCTTAAATTTTATCTAAGTTTATATTTACATAATATTCCAACATTAAATTTCATCCAAATTTTTTTTTTCTTCCTTTTGATTTTAATTAAATCCAATTTCCCTAAAGTTACATTCAAACAAGTAAATTTTGATTTCCAATCAATCATTATACTATAACATTCTTAACATTTTTTCATTACACTACTAAATTCTACCTTGATAAGTTTACGCTTCTATTGCTTTACTTTCACACTTCCGTTAAAATATAAATTAATTCTAAAGTAACGTTTATTGTTGACCCCGCCATTTTAATTACTCATATTTAGATGAACGTTATTTCAAATAAGTTCATTGACTCATTTAAATTAGGTAGTTTATAGTAGTTGTTATCCCACCCTTACAATTATTTCCTACTAACGTGCTACCAACTCCTTTAATTAAAATTTGAATTCCAAACCTTATTTAATATACTAAGTAAGATAAATAACATATATAGATTGCTACCAACTTTCCTTTTCTTGCATCTATGTGTTTATTACTTGACACACCAGTAAATATTACATATACACAAAATTCCGTTATCACTTGCCTAACAAGGTTATTATCACTTAAGATCTCACTGCATCCACATTTTCACATTTTCATTTCCTAGTTTCTTTACTTTATTCTACATAATTTATTAAAAATGGGATTTTCTTTGGTTTACATCTTATTTGTATTTAACATTTCTCAATCACCAATTCATATCACTTTAACTGCGGTAAATTGGCGGATAAATTGAATTTGATTCCCAAAATCTAAATTAACAAGAAACAAGGGTAGGTAACATACAATAGTCATTACTCCAAATCCTAGTCACCTAAATAGGCTTTTATTCCTTGCAAATAAATGTTACTATTTATTTTCATAGTACAAATCTCAATGATTATTCCATTTTATATTTGCTTAGGCCATTTATAGTCCACTATACATATCTTCATAAATGGGTAATTTATTCAATTCATTAAGTGTCAATTCTATTAAGCCCTGTTTATATCTTTATGCATTCTTCTATAACTTTACAAAAGGGAATAACTTTCAAACTCATACGCTTAATAACAAAACCGTTATAAATCCAATAAACTTCCAAATCCAAGTTTGTACACATTTTACACAACTATTATGATTTCTCACAAACGTTGAATTTATTAAATGACCATTTATTATAATTTAATTCCCTTAATTGAATCAAATGCTTATTATTATATATATTCTTTTCATTCTACCATTCCTTCCCATTATAAATTCATTAACGTATTTACACATCTCTATCTTTCAAATATAAAATAACCAAACTGATTACAACACTGTTTCTATCAATTTTCATAAGTTTGTTCAAAACTATACTTTTGTTTACATAAAATAAATTTTATGTTTCTATTAGTTTTCTTTTCCTTTCACTACAGGCATAAATTATTACTATTTACACTAATTACATCTTTGTATTAATGAACACCATTTAAGTTAATATTTATTCTAACATTCACAAATTCAACATTTATTTGTTTCTTCAAAATTACTCTAAATCAAGTTGTGAAAATTTACATTATCCACATCTATTATCATAAAATTTTATAGTTACACTAAATTGCAACCACTATACCAAATTTCTACATTTATTTTTAACCAAATTAGAAATTATATTAATTTATTTTATTAAATATCATAAATTTAACGGGTCGTTACAATCTCCCCCACTCAAAACTTTTCGTCCCCGAAAAGGAAAAAGAAGGGAGGAGGAAGATTTACAGTGCATCTTATTTCAAATATTAACTTATAAACAATATTTTACTGGATTAATTTCCTTTAATGAAATATACTTGTTTTATAATCATTATATCCTTTAATACTTGAATTATTAAAGTTGGGAAAATACTTTCACAAAATTCTAAGTCCAAAATTTTCTGAAAATTTTGGCAGAGTCTCCTTTGTACGGAGGGACTCTGGAGAAAATATAATATCCAAGTATACAAATATATTACACATATTATCCAAATAAAATATCCCACATGGGAAAATATATAAAACAGCGCTTTAAACGTAATCCGAAAACGTACCTATTTGTCGGGCAATACGCTTATTATTACGGAACCAAAAGCAATAGCAGTTGCTTCCATAACCTGTATTTTCTTATAAGCCTAAAAGGTTAAATATTTATTTTAAAATGAACTATTCTAGTGGATTCAATCATTCATATCCAATCAAATGCAACAACCATACATTTTAACAAACAGCACACACCGCAAACAAAATCATTCAATCAAACAAACAATTAGTTGTTAGGTTCAAATTCCGAAATTGTACGAAATGTAAAATAACTATCAAGCGCATCCTTTACTCAACAGTCTTAGATGGAACAAAGATAGATTATTTCTCCATCCAACAACTTCAAAATTCCTTACCCAACAACCATATATCAACCAAACAATTCAAATCAACACCAAAATAGCTTATTATACATTTATTTCATACTTCAGTGGTTTGATTTTCTTCCCTTCATTTATGAGGGATTTCTTTGTTCTTACAAGTTTTATTTTCCAATTATCACCAAATTTATTATATTTGTATTTCCTTTTTATTACTTAAGTTTATAAAATAATTCTCATTAATAACAACAAATATTTTGAATATCTTCCTTTCCTTACTCTTCACTTGTAAGATTTCCCTTAAATTCTTAATCTGCTAACATTCATTCTTATAAGTGGAAGTTTTTATTTATCCATTAACTATGGATTACAGTCATTTAAATTCTTCCTACTTTCCATTATATTAGAATAGGGGAGATTAAAACATACTTAAGTCAATAATCATACAATCAATTCTTATTTTGAATTTCATTTTATATACTTAGGTTCATATCATCTATTAATAATTCTTAACCCTTTTCAGTAAAATTTCAATTATAACCTAAGTTTATACCATTAAATTCTTATTATAACAGTAATTTATTGAATACTTCATTTTTTCCTAAATTCCTACTTGTAAAATATTCAATTCCAGTTTCTCATTTAACACTTCAACTTTTATATTTGGGTAAGTTATTTATGTTAAGGAAATTGCAATTGAACTTATACAAGTTTAATCTCCATTCTTTTAATTAAATTTAATGTTTATCCATATTACTCTTTGTCTCATATGTATGCAAATTCATCTTTATAGCTTTGCAATTATTCTCTTATTTCAATTAGAGGTTTCAATTCATTTATTACTTAACTTTTATTTCACTAACAAATTTTAAACAATTAATTAACGGAAAAATTTAGAATTAAGTACCGGGTTAAATTTCAATTTATTTTCAAATAATAGATAAATAAGTTCTTACAACTCAATATCTCTAATTATAGTTAGAGCAATAAAAGAAAAAAAAATTTAGAAAATTTCAAATAAATCTGTAGTAGAATTCACTACAGTAGCCTTTCCCCTCCGAAACCCGAAAATGAAAGTCGATGATGCGGCCGCCATCACCGAAATTATTTTCCAGCGACAGAGAGGGAAGTACAAAATTTATTCTCTTCAAAATCTTCTTTAAAACAATTCTTCCAAATTATACTAAATACTTATATAAGAAAATACTTATAAACCAAATCAATAAATTTCACAAATTCTTTGAAAGCAGATTTGGAAAAATCCCGGACTTAAGTTCTAAAATCTCCAATTTGATTTATCATAATTTCAACTTAGCTTCAGTTATTATAAATATTTTATTTCCTAACACCCAATCTATAGCAACCAAATATATATATATATCTTTATAAAAATATTTTTATATATAGAAAATATAATAGGCAAAATTCTTTCATTCACCTATATTAAAACAAATATTATGTTGGTCTGTCCTATTAAGTGTTTAGAAATCCCTATTGATGACATAGCGTCCCATGCATCAACCAGAATTTATAAATACAAAGCGGAACAGATTAACACAATATAAAAATCTTTTTATTAATACTAACAAATACGCTCACTCATATATATACACTCAGCGACTCCCATAGGATATTACTACCCTATTAACAAAGAGTCAAACCCCACAAAGCCAAGGTTTATCGCTAAACCAAAGCTCTGATACCAACTTGTAACGTCCTGCCTTTTTGCACACTTTAAACCGACACTTGTTCCAATTCAAAGCATACGCAAGGGCGGATTGTTATGGGGTAAATAAGAAAAATGGAGAAGAAATAAAACGAAAATAGAATCTCACAGCGGAAGGATAAAATATAATAATAAATATACAGTTTCATAAACAGTTTACAAAAGCTTGATTCTTCTTTTACAATAAATATCAGAGTTACACATACCAATACAAGCAATGCAGCGGAATAGAAAGAGTGTGGTGTAATACTATATGTAAAATAATACTGATTCTTCGTCTTCGTCCTCCAATGCTAAAATCTGCTATCCTGAAACGCTCGGACTGACCCAAGCGAATTTGAAAAGACAAAAACACTCGAGTCAGACTAGAAAATCTTATGCGAGTTAAATAAACAGAAATAAATATGAGTACAGTAACTCAAGAGATGCTCGGGATTTACATCTCCTAAGGATCCGTTAAACTATTTACTATGCGCTATTATAATAGTGTCTAATTGTAAAATAAACTTACTTTTAAATAGCGTTAAGGCTTTACATTTTCCACCTTAACACGTAAAATGCCAATAGTCTATACAGTACCGTAATACCTCCTGATCGGGAAGCTACCAGAGGATACTCCATAGGTACGACACAAATAAAAACTCGTAGTAAAGGCTCGATATGGTAGGTGACACGGCACAACTAGGCAATGCCAGGGTAGATATACCAATTGCTATCCAGGCTGGTGGAAACGCGTAGCCGCAGTTACCGCCCACCTCGGACTAACTCCCCAAAATCAAAATATAGAAGTGGCCACTGAATCAAATCCAAGTCAAAGTATAATATCGAAGAGGAGCGTCCGATCAGAGGAATGACCTCATTGGCCTGAGAATCGCTCCTGTTTTAGCCACCTTATGCCAACTCACGGGAGTTGGGTCCACGTATTTACCTTACAGGAAACGTCGCCACCACCTACTTCATTCTGGAATCTCCACCGCGTACACGGTTAGTCAAAGTGGTTTTCGGTATCGACAGAGAGTATGTCCATATCCGATCCCGGTCTCTTTGCCAACCAATCGTTATTATAACACCGCGGTCATTTAAAAATAGTTTATACTTTAAAACCAGAATATAATCCATTTCAAAACCATAATATTACGATATCATTTCTTCTTTAAAACCCAAAAAGATTCATTTTGATATTATTTTATAAAACCCAAATCAATGATATCATTTCCCAAATATAAATCTTTTCCAAAAATTATGCCACTTTTAAAATTTATAATTCCTTGTAACCAAATATTTGAACATTAACTTTCAACATAATACTTCGAAATCCATAGTTTTTAAAACCATTACTTTCAAAACTAAATGGTTTGGATATTCAACAATATATAAAATAAGTGATTTAACTTTATGGTTACTTTGTACGGAAAATAATTTACATGGCTTTGTGAATATTTCTTTACTCAATGTTAAAACCATAATCCAAAATATTATTTCAAGTCCCAACCATTCCAATTTTATATATTTTTATATCCATCTTGAGGGTTAATATTTCAACTAAAGTTGGATTTTTATTCTTTCAACAAATCAAATGTTCTATTAATTAGTTTTGAATATTCACATAAAATCCATAAATAATAAGACTTCAATTTCTAGTAATAAAATATATATTTTTTCCAATTCAAATTATACTAGAATATTCATTTCAATTTATTTTGGGAAAAATCCAATTGTAAATATACTATCTTAAAATTTCCAACTTAACATTTAAACATAGGATATAAATTATCAAACTCCATTTTCTAAATTTTCTTCCATTTTAATAAAGAGATTTATACACCTTTTTATTTCAAATTTTTCAACTTCATATGTATATAAATATGGAAGAAAACATTTATTCAGTATAAAATTTAAGATTTTTATAAACCGTATTGCATCCAAACCATAGAAATTTCATTAAAAATAGTTATATATAGACCGCGGTGCCTGTATATAGTTTTCTATCCTATGGTCAAGTGATACGGATATTTATCATTTCAATCCGCAATTTAAAAAATAAAACTGCGGTTGTATATCATTTCAAACCGCAATCCCGAATGAAATGTAAATACATACTAACTTGCAGTTTAATGATATCCAAATAAAACATTCATTCAACAACACATCCATCATCCAATCACACATCGATCAATATCAATCAATAACAATTATATATGTGATCATATATAACAGGTGATAACTGGCAGTTTATTCAAATTAAATTTATCAACTATTAATCTAACAGTTTATTCAGTAATAATTTATACAACTGTTAACTAGCAATTCATATGCAACAAAAATTTCCAACAGTCAATTAATACACAATAAATCAATTAAATTAACAGTTAAATTTAATAAAATGCAATTCAACAGATATGAATGAAATAAACATGCCAAATACTCATAAATAAATTTCTATTCATTTCTAAAATTTATTTAACAAACATAAAAGCTTCTAGTAATTGTGAGTGGGTCAAAACACTCACCTTTTGAATTTAAATCGAATGTAAATCCGATTTAAACCCAAAATTTGACGGTCTCTAAATTTATCCAAACCAGCGTCATCAGATCCGGAATTTAATTACGATCCTAACAAAAGAAATTTCGTGTGAAACGGAGTTCGTATGTGAAAGTTATCACAATTAAACGATTTGCAATTGAAATAAAAAAATAAAAAATAAAAAAAAACAAAAATAAAATACCGTGCCACATCCACCTTCCCTCGTGAAAAACGCATATGCTTCTTCTTGATTGCTAACTTTGTTCCGTAATTTTTCTTTTATTTCGATTTACTTTAATTTTCCTCCTTATTATATGAATGTATGTATTTTAAAAGGTTCGAAAGAAAAAGAAGATTTGAAAAAGAAGAATTGAAAAAAAATGATTAAAATAAAAACTGAAAACGGAAGAGAAGATCTAGATTTGAAAAGAAGAAAGTTTGAAATAGAAGTAAATTTGAAGAAGAAGAAGAAGAATATTTGAAGAGAAAGAAAAAAAATTAAAATGAGAGATAATAAGGAGCTTTGAGAAAAACAAGAAAAAAAAAAGAAGAAGAAGAAGAAGAAGAAGAAGAATAGCATGGAGGCTAGGGTTAGAGTTAGGAGAAACAAAATGTAATAGAAGAATAAGAAGTAGGTTATTTATAAGGTTAGAGTTAGGTTTAGGGACAAATAGATTTGAAAGGAGAGGCTGCAATTAATTAGAAATAAAGTGAATATGAACACTTGGTATTGAAATATAGCAAATATGAATAGTCCTTTTTTTTTAAAGTAGCAGGTATTAAAAAGAGGTATTTATTAATTAGAAAGAAAATTAATATGGAGGGACAAAAATAAATGACACGTTTCGTTAGTTTGATTCTAAATTTATTAAGTGCTAGATACAGAAAAATTTGAATACATCATATATATATATATATATATATATATATATATATTCATACTTTAACTGTGTGGCAAAATTGCTAAACATACATCAAGTACGATTAATTGGTGACAATATATAGGAATAATCAACAATAAATGTGGATGCAATCACATAAGGATCTAATAGGGAAGGAGATAAAAGTAACAACGTTGATTAATTCCACTTTCCCACTTTAGCCAATCCAATTACAAAATTTAAAATTTTATAAAATTTCTCTCCTTTGATTTCTTAAACAATTTTAATAACTAACAACAAGTTCTATGTTAATTCAATCATTAATCATTTCGCCAATTACCAAATTAAATTTCAATTATTCGCAATAAATCAAATTATAAATTTTTCATTCCAATAAATAAAATAAATCTTGATTTTTTTTTCTCTTCCATCCTTATTAATTCCACAACTTGTTCAAATTTGAAAATCATTATCATATTTTCCAAATGTTACTTTAATTTAACACTTATGTAACGTATTATTAGATTCTTTGCAAGATTTCAATTTCAATCCCCATTTCTTAATATACTCAAATTCTGGACATTTTTATTTCCTTACCCATAAGTGTAACATTTATTGCCAATTCCATCCAAATTTAACAGGTAACCCTTAACAATGTTTTCAATCCAAAGGTTATACTTAAGTTTACGTTGTATTCTACAACTTATCATATTATGAAGAAAATTCACATTATTCCCCAATATTACCTTAATTCATATTAACTTAACATTAAATTTACTCTTCATTCTATTATTAACCTATTAGTATTAAATAGATGAAATTAACATTGGTTTTACACTCTATTACGTAGATATCCTTAAATTTTATCTAAGTTTATATTTACATAATATTCCAACATTAAATTTCATCCAAAAAATTTTTTTTTCTTCCTTTTTATTTTAATTAAATCCAATTTCCCTAAAGTTACATTCAAACAAGTAAATTTTGATTTCCAATCAATCATTATACTATAACATTCTTAACATTTTTTCATTACACTACTAAATTCTACCTTGATAAGTTTACGCTTCTATTGCTTTACTTTCACACTTCCGTTAAAATATAAATTAATTCTAAAGTAACGTTTATTGTTGACCCCGCCATTTTAATTACTCATATTTAGATGAACGTTATTTCAAATAAGTTCATTGACTCATTTAAATTAGGTAGTTTATAGTAGTTGTTATCCCACCCTTACAATTATTTCCTACTAACGTGCTACCAACTCCTTTAATTAAAATTTGAATTCCAAACCTTATTTAATATACTAAGTAAGATAAATAACATATATAGATTGCTACCAACTTTCCTTTTCTTGCATCTATGTGTTTATTACTTGACACACCAGTAAATATTACATATACACAAAATTCCGTTATCACTTGCCTAACAAGGTTATTATCACTTAAGATCTCACTGCATCCACATTTTCACATTTTCATTTCCTAGTTTTTTTACTTTATTCTACATAATTTATTACAAATGGGATTTTCTTTGGTTTACATCTTATTTGTATTTAACATTTCTCAATCACCAATTCATATCACTTTATCTGCGGTAAATTGGCGGATAAATTGAATTTGATTCCCAAAATCTAAATTAACAAGAAACAAGGGTAGGTAACATACAATAGTCATTACTCCAAATCCTAGTCACCTAAATAGGCTTTTATTCCTTGCAAATAAATGTTACTATTTATTTTCATAGTACAAATCTCAATGATTATTCCATTTCATATTTGCTTAGGCCATTTATAGTCCACTATACATATCTTCATAAATGGGTAATTTATTCAATTCATTAAGTGTCAATTCTATTAAGCCCTGTTTATATCTTTATGCATTCTTCTATAACTTTACAAAAGGGAATAACTTTTAAACTCATACGCTTAATAACAAAACCGTTATAAATCCAATAAACTTCCAAATCCAAGTTTGTACATATTTTACACAACTATTATGATTTCTCACAAACGTTGAATTTATTAAATGACCATTTATTATAATTTAATTCCCTTAATTGAATCAAATGCTTATTATTATATATATTCTTTTCATTCTACCATTCCTTCCCATTATAAATTCATTAACGTATTTACACATCTCTATCTTTCAAATATAAAATAACCAAACTGATTACAACACTGTTTCTATCAATTTTCATAAGTTTGTTCAAAACTATACTTTTGTTTACATAAAATAAATTTTATGTTTCTATTAGTTTCCTTTTCCTTTCACTACAGGCATAAATTATTACTATTTACACTAATTACATCTTTGTATTAATGAACACCATTTAAGTTAATATTTATTCTAACATTCACAAATTCAACATTTATTTGTTTCTTCAAAATTACTTTAAATCAAGTTGTGAAAATTTACATTATCCACATCTATTATCATAAAATTTTATAGTTACACTAAATTGCAACCACTATACCAAATTTCTACATTTATTTTTAACCAAATTAGAAATTATATTAATTCATTTTATTAAATATCATAAATTTAACGGGTCGTTACAAACGTTAAAGAAATTGTATTGAAAATCAAATAAACTAAAATAAAGAATACCTCTCTTCAAGAACTATGACATATAAATTTTTCGTGAATTTTTAAAGGAGTTTGAATTTTTATTTATATTTTGGACTGTAATTGGATCTAGAATTTTGCAGCCATTGGAAAAGAAAAAGTTGAAGAAAAGAACACACAGAGAAATGAAGATAGATGGAGGCTAGGGTTTACACAACCTATTTATAGACAAAGTGAAAACGAATAGGTAGGCACAAATTATAAACGCGCAAAACGGTTGTTGGCCCACCAGAATATTTCATATTAATTGAATACGTTACGGATTAGTAAATAAATAAATTTCTTCCTCAAACATTTACATTGAATTTTAAACGTATTTGCAATTATAAATTTAGACGCTTTATTTAAGTTTCAATATAATTTCATTAAATTTCAAATTCATAAATAATTTCCATTTTTAACTAAATTTCAAATTACCGTAATAATTATCTTAGATTCTTATTCATTCCCAATAGATTTAACTATTGTAAATCGACTAAGTTTACATACTATAAAATCCACATTCCTATGTATATATAGTTTTGAATTCCATACTATAAATATTTTATTAACATTTCGCAAATACATAAATTGGTATTGCACTGTTACTTAAATAAATAGCCTATACCAATCACTAATTAAATGGGTTACCAAATTTTGGATTGGTTAATAATTATTAATTATTGCTTCATTTCTTAATTATACACTTGCATGGGTTATGCTTGTCTAATTATATTCCCATATTACTTAATGTTTCCAACAAACAATAACCTTTCCTTAGTCCCACCCTTTTTACCAAATATTTCCCTTCAAATAATTCATTTTCCCATACATACTTCCATTTACACCTAAACTTATTATACCTCTTTATTTTCTCAAACAAATTACAATGATTAAACAAATTTAAATGAAAATTTGAGTTGATAGATTCATAGATTCAAATGTTTACTTTGTTTCAATATCTACTAAACTTTGAAATTATAACATAGACTCCAAAATAAAATTCTCCACTCTAGTCATACAAGTCTTATTGAAATAAAATGTATCTACCCTATTTTTAGGTCTTGGTTCCTAATATCCACCCGTTTTGAGTTAATTTAAAATAGCGTACAAATTACATTACCTTTAATTGCAATAAATCCTATCATTGCCATTTATATTCCAAATGAATAAATTATTAATAGGTTAATTGAATCAGATTTACAACTCAACTTTAAATATTTGCAAATTTTGTCAGTTTGGATTACTTGGTATATTTAGAATCCCTTAAATAACTTCCTACATACATTTATTATAGAATAATTCAAAATTAACGTACAATTCCAATTTATGCAGCGATTACAACTTAAATTTCAAGGAATTTATTTATTTAGGTTTTAAATCCTATTATTCACTAAAATTGTCATCCCATGTATACAATCCACATTGGTTTGTATTTATCCCATTTACCTCTTTAGTCATAGCGTAAATTTCTCATTAATACACATTAAAGTCCACTAAATTTCAACTGCCTCTTAATTTCCATTTATAAGTCTTAACACCCTAAATTTGACCACTTCTAACATGGTATTACTTCTCATATTAAATGTAACTTTTATTTAGTGTATTAACATTTATTTCTATTTAAATTTCATCAACCAAATTAAACATGTAACTTATAACTATTTCTTACAATCCAAATTATTACACCCATTGTCATATTCTGAATGGAGCCAGCATTTAATTACACAATTTATCTAAATTACATTAGGACAATATTTAATTCTCTTTGATAATATTAAATCCCCAATTTATTAAATGGAATCAATATATCTTTCTTTATATACTGTGCGTCTAAATATCTTAATTATCAAATTTCAACTTATCCCTCAACGCCCAAATAACGTTATCAACACTCTTCATATTATAATTAATACTAACCTTTATTTCATCTTATAGAATCAACTATCTTTATTGACAAATTAACCTACCTTACTGCATAACTTAAGAAAATTAATTGCAAATATGATCTCACATTAGACTTCATAAATTTTCAGTTGAAATCTACATAAAACCATTTATTTAATTAAAACCTTGCTATTATACATATTGACTCTTTACATGGAATTAGATTACATTCCTTAATTTCATTAAAACTTTATTTCTCACCTAAATCGCAAAATAGTAAATTTCAATTACTATAGAAATTTTATTTAAGATGAATTTGAATCCCAATCAATTGTTATTGCACTCCTTATTACATTAAATTACATTCAGTTTACACATTTTAGAATTAAATTCAAATTACCTACAAATCTTATTTCATTCATAAATGCCATCATTTACCACATTATTGCATGGTTTCATTTAATTATATTCATGCTATTCATGTTTCTATTAAACTTGCATACATACTTCCGTTATTATTTAATCAATTATTAAACATTATGACCAAATCATCTAACAAAATTGTATAATTTTCCATTTATTAACATTCAGTTACTATTCAACATGTTTAATTCATTAGATAAATCAAATAATTACGCTTGCTTTTCTCATTTGATTTTATAACCTAATATACCATTCATATTAAACCTATTTCATTCAATTCATTCAATTCAGCTAGATTAACTTTACTGTCTAGATTTTCATGCAGTTACTTTTAATAAATCGAATATTGCATTGGATAATTTTACTGCTTACCTTTCATATATAAAAAAAATTCAAAGTGTACGCTCTCACTACTACCTTTATTAGGATTTATTCTCTATACTAATATTTAGTTTTATTTACCCTTTATATTTCATCTCTTTTTAAATTACATTACAAAATCTTAATTAAATTAATCAACTTAAATTGTCGAAATTTACGGGTCATTACATAATATGAAAATTGAAACTTGTGATGTAATCAAGATTGTAATGTAATTGAAAATGTATATGTAGTGAAAGCTCAAATTTGCACTATTCAAATTTGTAATAAAATATTTGTTTCAATAAAATTTGTTTGAATATGAATTCTGAGTTATTTATTTTCTTCAACAAATATTTATTTAATTATGTGAAAAATAAAATAGTAAAACAACAAATACATTTAAACAAATATATAATGTTTTATTATCATTAAAAAAATCGTGATATCCCAGAAATTTGGCAATATAAATTTAATAATCTGTGTTGAAAATTTAATTGATTTGATAATTTTAGATAATAAATTTTGAATTGATCTAATAATCTTCTTTAATTAAATATTTAAATTGGAAGATTTTTTCTTTTTAAAGTAAATAAATTATTTTCTGTTTATCATATATATAATTGTATATATTGTAAATTGATAAATTTTGATTTTGAATTTAGTAAATGAATTGATTTTCTAATTATAATTTATTTTTAGTAAACTAAAAATTTGATTTAAATTTAACAATTGGCTTTTCAAAGAAATTTAACAAATAATTATATGGTTTATATTAAAGGTAAATCTTATTTGTTTAAATTTATATTTCTAATTAGCTTAAATGTGAATTTAAATTTGATTAGCATAAAAACTTTGTTTTATTTTATTTTTAAATATTACTTGAAATTTATATATAAGAATTTACAATACAAATTACAAATGATCTTAATTTGTTTATAATCTCTTTTATAAATTATTTAATATTGTTTAATTTATTATTTTTAGATAATAATTATAATGCTTAGTTTTTCATAAACATAACTAAATTTTGTTAGAGATGGGATTTGTTATTTATAATTTTTATAAGAGTTATATATGCATCTATATATAACTTGATTTTTAAATTGGTTTTTAAATTAATTTAAATATGAATTCAATGTTTTGAATTTAATAGAATAAATACTTAAATATTTTTGAATAAGCTTATATTTTAAATTTGTTGTTTCATTTCTTTTTAATTTAAAAAGAAATAAATTCATTTATATATACATAAGAAATAACAAATTTAGATTTAAAATTTTTATAAAACAATTTAAATTAAATAAAAATACTCTTAATACATGTGTTAATCTTTTAACACCCTAATATGACATGTGTAAGGCCTAAATTAAATAAGGTGACAAATGTTCAACTAAGAAAACAAGTGTCTTTTTTTTTCTTTTTCTTTTTTTTAATTAAATCAAAAAAAAAATTATTTTATAAACACATTTCCCTCATTCTCATATTCTTTTCTATTCTTTTTCCAAATCAAACCTGTAGCCTCTTAAAAACAGTAACCTGAATCAATTCTGCAAAATCCCCTCAAAAATGAATCTGAAATCCATAATCAAAACCACAATCTGCAATCTCATCTTCATTTAAAAACAGAAACTTTTGATCAAATCAAAATTCTTTTCACCAAATCAAAAACTGTTGAATCTTCTTCTAAACAGAAATTATTGTTCAGAGCAAAATCTGTAAATTTTCCCATCTAAACCAAAAGCTATCTGGAAACCCTCTTCAAATTGAAATGCTTGAAATCATTTGCAAACCCTATAAAAAACTATAGCTCTTCAATTTCAAAAACCTGAAATCAAATTACAATACCTGGAAATCATTTGAAAATTCTCAAGCCTGCAGTTCTTTTCTGTTTGGAAACTTCATCCAAACCTGCATGCAAATTGAAGATCTCTGTATTTCTGTTTTGAAACTCATCATGCCTGCATGCATTTTCTTTCTGGAAGCCTGCATCTTTACACCTGGAAACAACAAGCATGCATCAGGAAGCAGGGCATTTCAGCATAAATAAGATCAATGTTTTAAAGCACCTGCAGTTTAAAAAGCAAATTGAAGTTCAAAGTCATAAGCAAAAATAATAAAAGAAGAAATCTGAAGCTTTCAAAGCACCATTCAAGTTCTTCATAAAACATGTGCTCTGCTCAGGAAAATCTATGAGTAACATTTTATATTTAATAAACTTAAGTATAAATTAGTTGTTTGTTTACTCTGAAATAAGTGTGTAGATGAATATGAGGAAATGCTTTGGATGTATGTATGGGTTTTATGAATGTATGCTTGCTGTGAAAAATATGTGTTTGGGCCTGTTCTAGAATTCATGTTTAAAATCCTGATCAAGTTCAGGATCTCATATTTAAATCATTGTTATAGTTTAAGATTTAAACAGGTATGTATGTAATATAAGTTAAATTTTAATTTTATGTTTATTTTTTAAAAATATAAAAGCAAACCTGTAATGTCTCTGGAAATGTAAATTACAACAGAGCAAACTTTTTAAAGTAGGAATTTAATCATCCAGATTTGTTGATTCAATATTATAAACTGGTTACTTTAACAAAGACATGAATTTTAAAACTCAAATTTGAATTTTTAGTTTGAATATGATTGTGTATTTCTGGTTTAACCAGAAATCACATTTGGGGTTAGAACTGTCGATCTAGGAAGTTTGGGTGGCCATGGTTTTCTCTAGTGATTGAGTGATGATCGATGATGCAGGGAAAAATATAGGGAGGTGGAATTATGCATTGAGGCAGAAATAATTTGTGATTGAAATTTTAAACCCTAGTTTACACTGTGATCAGTAAATTGATCACCGCAACTCCTTTAAGCAATCGAGTTCTTTCAGATTTGAGTTGATGGTAGCTGGGGTGTGGAGGAAGTAGTGGCCGGAGGCGTTGATTTTCTGATGATCAGAAGTTGGTGGTTGAGGCGGTTTCAGACTCGTCATTGTTTTCTGTTTTGAGCTCGAAGGCTCAATTTTGAATTAGGGGTTCTGTAGTGGATTTGAGGGTCGGAATCGAATTAGGAGATGGCTGTCGACTTAATCGTGAGGTCGCGAGAGACCGGAGGTGATGGTGGCGTTGGTGCGGGTGCACGGCATTCTTGGGTATCAGCTGGTTTGGGAAGAATTGGGTTTGCGAGTTGTTTCGGGATGAATCAGGATTTGCTCAAAGCTGAAGGTCGTTTTACTCGAAGATGAGGGATGGTAGACTCGGAGTAGATGTTGAGTAGGCTCGAAGTGTAGAAGTGTTACAGGTTCATATGTAAACCTGATAGTACTGTATAATTGGAATGATCTTCAGCCGAAAATGATACTCGAGTTACTCGAGTTTGTTTAGCGTTTTGTTCGAGTTAGGTTAGAATTAGGTACGAATGGATTATGTGTTGCTCGAGCAAGCTTTGTTCAGGTTAGAAAACCTGTCTTGTTTTCAAATTTAAACTGAAATTTAAATCATTAAGTAAAGATTTAAAATCGGTTTTAAATCTAATTTTATATTATGGATTCAAGTTTTGATTTGAATCATAGCTGGAAATGAATGAAATTTTGAAATTCAAATTTGTTTAAATAAGCTTTAAAAGGGTTTATTGTTTAAAAATATTTTAAAGAAATTTGAATTTAAATTTGAAATTGAAATGTAAAAGGATGTTTTAAACAAAGTTTTAAACTGATTCAAATTCTGAATTTGAATCTTTGGTTTAGAATAAATTTAAGTTTTATAAATTTAAGTGTTTAAAACAAATTTGAATGATAATGTAAAATTTAAATGTTTTTGAATTTAAAAAGAAATTTGTTTTAACTCTTGTAAAATTTCTTTTATATGAAAAGTGTTTTTTATCATTTAAAGGTTTTTAATTGATTTCAAAACTTGTTAAAGTTAAATTATAATTTGTCATGCATTTAATTATTAGGATAATTAGATGAATAATTGATTTTATAAATTAATGAAATAAATAATTACTTAAAGTATTAAGTGTTTAATCTTAAAAGTTTAAGATTAATTAACTTGTAATTTAAGATTCATTAATTAAATAAGATTAGTTTTTAATTAATGATTAATAATTAATTAATCAAGTAATAAAGGATTAATTAAGTTATTGTTAACACTTAATTAATTAAATAATTAAGGAATAATTAATGGGTTATTAACGATTAATTAAATTGTAATTAATAATGATTAAAATAAGTTAATCATTTTAGAAAAATAATTAATGAATTGTTAAATAGTTAATGAAGGTCATTAACTAAGGATTTTTAATAATTATTAATGTGATTAATTTTTAATAATTAATTAGATTAATTAATTTAAAGATAATCATTTGTGTGAATGGTTAAGTATAATTACTTATGGAAGTAATTAAGGAATTAATTGCTTATTGTAATTAATTGAGTTTAATTTGATTAGATAAGTTAATTAATTCGGTTTAATTAATTTCAAATAATCAATTAATAATTTATGAAGTATAATTACTTAATGTAATTAAATGACGAGAATTACTTAGGAAAGTAATTAATGGGTAATTACTGTATGTAATTAATTGGAAATGATTTGATGATGAAAGTAATTTGAGTATAATTACTTTTTGAAGTAATCAAGGGATTAGATCATTAATTAATCAATCAATGAGAAATTAGTTTATTTTGTGAAGTAATTAAGGGTAGTTAATTACTGAATGGAGTCAATCAAGGGTGATTAACAGCAATGGTTTAATAAAGGTTAATTACTTTATGTAATTAATATAATTAGAAATCATTAATTATTATAATTAATGATGTAATTAAGAATAGATTTATTTTGGAAATAATTAATAAATGAAGTAATTAATTAATGCAATTAATTAATTAAGAAGTAATGTAATTAATTTAAAGTTAATTAATTAAGACAGTAATTAAAGATTAATTACTATAAGTATAATTAATTTGAGAAATTAATTAGTGAATAATTACTAGAATGTAATTAAAGGTTAATTAATCAGGGATGATTAATGTTGAATATGCGCTTATATGATTTTTGTTTGATAATAATAAACATATATGCATTCGTTTAAATGTATTTGTTAATGTACTATTTTATTTTTCATAGATTAAAAAAAAAATTGCTGAATAAAATTAAATAACACAGAATTTGAATTCAAACAGAAATTTTATTCAAACAAATATTTATTACAATTTTTGAATAGTACAAATTTAAGCTCTCACTATTCACTATACAATTCTGATTTTAATTACATCACAATTCAATTTATATAAATTCCTCACTACATATCACTCACACTCGTAGTTCATCTTCAACTTCATTCCAGTTAGAATCCAGCATCTGAGCAATCTGCAAAAATATTCACTAACGCAGTAAAATTGAAAAAGAAATATTTTTGCAATATAAAATAAAATATGGATTTTGAAAATATTATTTGCCTCAGTTATTTGGGTTGTTCGTCATCATTTAAATTTGAATTCATCATATATGAATAGCTTGTGACATACACAGTGTATCACTGTATATGCCACAAGGCCGTGAACATCGAAATATACACTTGATTGATTTACAGGGACAGGTGAGCACAGGTCAAACCCAAATGAAAAGCCGGGTTTAACTCAAATGCAATATAAATAAAATCTCGACACGAGCACAAGGTCAAACCCGAACTATTAGCTGGATTCAACACAGGGCAAGTGTACAACTACTACAAAACTGCATGCACATAACCCGACCTCAAGTGCATCAAGACTGTCCACATTTACGCAACTAAATAGACAATGCAACTCGAGCTTCAGAAATAACAAGTGCATCACAAACCAACAAAGGAAAAACATGGCAAGACCAAATGCCAGGTCAAACAATTACAAACATCAACTACAAGCCCAAGTGAAACCAGACCACAAAGCCAAGCATGATACAGGTATGAACAGTGCATAGAACAACAGTGCACAAGGGCAGATCAATGTTAACCAAATCAATGATGAAGTCGCATTCTCAAAACCACGACCATGCTACTGTTCAAAACTGCAAATACCCATGTCCAGACTCAATGCAACATTCAATACAGTTTAATGTACAGAAGCAACAACAATCAGAGAACAAAAGTTCCTATGACAGCATAGTGATCTGGAGTCAGCATCACAGTCAACCCAGATAAAAATAAAGCATGAAGCAAACATATAGAACAGTGGATAGTGCACTACAGATAGGACAACTAGGTCCAACAGAATCACAAAGCAAGTGCACCACCACACAAGTACACACAAGCAACATGTATGCACCAGTAAACCAAGAACCAGTGGCCATAAACAGAGTGCATGCTACAACAACAAAGACCAAGGCTACAAATGTGCAAATGCTCAAACTCAGGTGGACAGTACGACTTAGTTAATATAATCAAGGAAAACTAAAACAATACCCAATACACACGAATGCACAAATGCACCAAATAAGTGACACAGTGAACTGCAAGTGTCGACCAGGTAGCAAGCAAGATCAACACATCAACAATGGTCAGGCAATATGCATCAGGCATTAAATCAAGTAAAGCCAAATGAAAATCAAGACATCGTGTCTATATATATTGTCAACCAAAGCAGTGAAACTGCAACAACTCAAATGAACGCAGTGAAATACACAAAGACAGAGCAACATCACAAGTCCAGGTAAATGAAGACGGAGTTGAATTCACAAATCAACATCAAGGTTGATCAAGTAAAAAATCAAGTTAGTCAATGACCGAATTCAAATGAAAATCAAAGTGTAATGTCCAAGGAGATCAAAAATCAACAAGCCATGAATATGATGAACAAGTCAAAATTGACCTAGTTAAACATCGAAGTCGTGACAATCAAGGAGTCGAACAAGTCAAGCCGTAATCAAAATCAAAGCCGTGAGAAGCAAGCAACGAAAATAAACGCACTTGAAAAGGTCAGAAAACATCTCAATCATCGAAGCATAATCAAGCGGCCGATCACACAAAAATGACGAATTCAAATATATTTGTTAGAACGAAAATCCAGGGACTCAAACTCATATAAAAACCCCAAAATCATCATCGGCATATGCATCGAGTTCAAACAAGCCAAAACCAGAAAAGCAAAAGGAATAAAGTACTTACTGAAAGCATAGATGAACTCGATCAAATAAAAGCGGCCAAGACGAACAAAATCATCACGCAATTAGATTGATCGAACAATCGGCAGCTTCATCAAACCCTAAATTGGATCGAAGGGACGAAGTCCTAATTTAGCTTCAAAGAGAAACGGCCGCCATCTCCAAATAAACGAACGAAGAAATGAAAAGAGAACGGGCCGAATAATAAACAAAAGGGGCCGGCTATTTTAATGAGGGATTTTAATTGTTTAAATAGGGTTATTTTATTGTTTTTAATTTGTAATTTTATTTTTAAACCGTTGTATTTACTAGTCGTGTGACTATGGGACAAGCTACGTGGCGTAGCTTGAGAATTCGCAACTCAGTGGCTGAGTTGTGGCAGGGTTTTGAGCATAGAGTTAGGTTTAGTCGATAGCGGGTGTCGTGAGTTTACATGTGTAAGCATTTGAATAACTAATTTCTAGTAGAAACCTTGGGGGCAGCACGTAGGCAGGGTTTTGCCGAAGCTGGGTAAATTCTGTGTCGTTCTATTTCTGCTTATTATTCTGCTGTGCTGCTATTATTCTGTGATTTGTGTTGAAATTAATTTTATAAGCTTCCGCGATAAATTTTTATAATTAACACTATCACCCTATTTACCCCCCTCTAGGGTGAAATCGATCCTACAAGTGGTATCAGAGCTAGGAATAGAAGTCGACTTCTGTTTTTAAAAAATTTGTTTTTCAAAAACCAACTTTTGTTTTTAAAAATTTGAATTTTTAAAATGGCTTCTTTTAATAATGCTTTTGCTGAAGGTCGGTCCATAATTAGACCACCAATGTTCAATGGTGAATATGCTTACTAGAAAAATAGGATGGAAATTTTTCTTAAAACCATTGACGCTTAGGATATTGTTGAGACTGGGTATAGAGCACCAACTATAATTGAAAATAATCAGGAAATAGAAAAACCGAAGGATCAATGGACAGAACTAGAAAATAAATTACAAAATACTAATGCTAAAGCTATGAATTCTATTATCTGTTCATTAGATCAATTTGAATTTAATCGTGTCTCACATTGTCTAACTGCGCAGGAAATATGGCACACACTAGAAGTGACTCACGAAGGAACATCTCAAGTCAAAAAATCTCGCCTTGCCATGCTAAGCAGCGAATACGAGAACTTCACAACGGCGAAGGAAGAAAATGTCAAAGAGATGCATGGACGACTTTCCAATATCGTATACAAATCAAAAGCTCTTGGAAAATCATATACCGAGTTGGAGATAGTCCGAAAAATCCTTAGAGTCCTTCCACGAAGTTTTGAAGCCAAAGTGACTGCCATTCAAGAATCAAAAGATTTGAAGCAAATGAAAGTCAAAGAACTTATCGGAAATCTCACCACTTATGAGCTAGAAATGAAATTCAAGGAAGAGCGTGAAGGAGGAGATACTCGAAAGAAATCAATAGCTCTCAAAGGAACAACTGAAAGTGATGACGATGACGATGACGATGCAGCAGCGGAATTGGAGCTATTAATAAAGAAATTCAAAAAGTGGAATTACAAATATGGAAATTCGGCTCGAATTCAAAAAGCGAAAAGCAGAATAGCCAAAGCACTAGACTACTCGGAAGAACAGAAGAGCATCTGTCACAAGTGCAACCAACCCGGACACATCAAGCCCAATTGTCCTCAAAATCAACGCAACTTTAAAAAGAAATCAAAAAGGAAAAGTTTTGCAGCCACGTGGAATACAAGTGATGAAGATAATCAAAGTTCTAGCAGAAAGAGTGAGAAAGCAGATATGTGCCTTCATGGAAATATAACTGATAGCGACGATGACGAGCCAAGCGAGGTATCAAAACTTACTCACTCTGAATTACTTATTTATTTCCACGAAGTGAATGGCTGTTTTGAACGACTTAGGGAAAAATATGCTAAACTTGAATCACAAAAAGACACTTTGATAGAATTAAATGAACAACTTGACCAATTAGTTGAAAACTATCAAAGAAGGATCCCTAAGTATAATAAGTGTCCAACATTTGAAGAAGAAATTAAAAAATCAGAAATTAATATAAAATCACTTGAAAATGAAATTCTGATTTTAAAAGAAAATGAAAATACTAGAAGAGAGAATTCTATTAAAAAGTGCACACAACTGTTAAATGAAAATGAATCTCTCAAAACACAAGTCCAACAATTGTCAACGACTTTAGATAAATTTTCAAAAAGTGAAAAATCGTTGAATATGCTATTAGGAAAGCAAACTGTTAATACGGTTAGAAAAGGACTTGGATATAATCAATCTAAAATTGTTAAAAACAAGATTAATCAAGAAAATTCGATGGGCACAATTTGTAGAAAATATGGACACAATCACAATAATTGTTGGTATAGACCCAAACATGTGAAAACTATACCAATTTGGGTTCCAAAAGGCACAAATATAAAATCTCTCAAAGTTAAACAAATTTGGGTGCCGAAGGGAACAATTATAAATAGTTTTGGGTCTTCACAAAATTATTTTTCTAAATATTCTTCCACTAACAATCATGGACCTATAAAAACAAATAGGTCACAGAAATCTTTCATCGTGTAGGTGTGGTGGCAGGCTAAGGAACAACAACAGTGTTCTCTGGATTTTGGTTGTTCCAAGGGCACACCAAGCGACAAAGTAAAGTTCCTTAGCCTGGTATAAAGGTGACAGAATCTCAATGGACAACAACGAAAAATATCGTAAAGGTAAAACAGGTAATGGTATATTTTGAACGATATATTAAATGTGATAGTCTGCACCATATTCTGAATGAAAATCAGCCAATATTGAGATGATGAAAAGATGATGATTTTGATTCTGACTTATGCAACATAGTTGGTCAAATTATATTCTTATGCCAAAAACACTATAAAATTCTCTAGATTCTTTGAATTACTTCATATATATTAGTTTGAATTAAAAATAGTGTTTTGTTGGATGATAATACATTTGGTTATAATACGGCTAACTCTATAATCACGGTTTTTTGATTATTTACACGGCTTCAATTCAATTTCAAAAGAATGTCATTTGAATTGCTGTTAAAATTGAGTTTGAAATTTTTTGGTGCACACTTCATGGTTTGGTCAATCAAATTCAATTAATGATGATTTTGAGTGAAAGAGAAATTCAGATGCAGGTTACACTAGTAATCTAGTTGATAGAAAAATTACTAGTTGAACGTGATTTTTGAGACATTTAGTAACTGCATCGTTTTTCAAAGAAAATATCTGCATATTTTTCATTTCAAACAATTTTCAAATAGCAGAAAATTTTCTTATAAAACCCCCTCGAGAAAATCATTTTTGACCATATTTTCAGATAAGTCATTTTAAAAAAAATTGATTTCATAATCATTTTTGAATTTGATTTTAAATGACTATTTTGACTAATCTGACTCCCTAATAATTATCGAAAAGATGAATAGTGATTAAAAGAGCGATGAGTGTTGATATTTATCATATATTATAACTCGAGACGGTATAATTAGTAAATTTCTTTAGAAATTTAAACAAGAGTTATAAAACTTTTTGTTGGTAAAAATTCCATGACCATCTCTATTTCTATCATATTCCTAATGACCATCACTCATCAAAATTCTATATAGTTTGACGATATGTGGTACTTTAAATAGGAATCGTTCATTTTTCATTTTTACATTTTTTTTAATAGAAAAAAATTATAGTAAAAAAAACAATAATAAATAAATAAATACCAAAGTATTCACTCTCATTTAAAAGTCCTTACGGTTATGCATGGGTGAATTACTTAGAATTTGTTATGTGCTTCCATGCTCATTTAAAAGTCCTCACGGTTATGCATGTATGGAACAGATATCAAAAGTTGATTTTTAAATAAATAAATTGATTCTAATCCCACTTAAAAGTCCTCACGGTTATGAGCGGTTAGAAGATACATGAATTCATTTTTTTTAAATAAAATTGGAATACTACTAATCTCGTTTAAAAGTCCTAACGGTTATGCATGGTTCGTAAATATTCAAATTCCTGATATAAATATACCACAAATAGACACAACTGTATGGTTTTATATGATGACATAATTCTCATCATTCTAAAAGTGGAATATACGCCTAACAAAATATTTATGATTTTTGTTTGATTTTTTTATTGAAATTTAATATTTATATTCAATTGAGTTTTAATGTTGAATTAATATCGATCACTTTATCTCTATTTTCTCTAACACTATCATTCTTTTGCTGATAACAAAAGGGGGAGAGAAAAGTTAAGATTTTGTCAAATAAAATCAAGCAAATGTCAAAAAAATTCTATTTGCATCTAGGCTCATTTGCATATTATTTAATTGTATGCATATTTGTAGGGGGAGCTTTGTGTAGAGAGGAAGCATTTATATAGGGGGAGCAATTAGAGCATATGAATGATCAAATACATTTAACATATTCAAAATCTTAAATATATGTTTGTTATCATCAAAAGGGGGAGATTGTTGAATATGCGCTTATATGATTTTTGTTTGATGATAATAAACATATATACATTCGTTTAAATGTATTTGTTAATGTACTATTTTATTTTTCATAGATTAAAAAATATATTTGCTGAATAAAATTAAATAACACAGAATTTGAATTCAAACAGAAATTTTATTCAAACAAATATTTATTACAATTTTTGAATAGTACAAATTTAATCTCTCACTATTCACTATACAATTCTGATTTTAATTACATCACAATTCAATTTACATAAATTCCTCACTACATATCACTCACACTCGTAGTTCATCTTCAACTTCATTCCAGTTAGAATCCAGCATCTGAGCAATCTGCAAAAATATTCACTAACGCAGTAAAATTGAAAAAGAAATATTTTTGCAATATAAAATAAAATATGGATTTTGAAAATATTATTTGCCTCAGTTATTTGGGTTGTTCGTCATCATTTAAATTTGAATTCATCATACACGAACAGCTTGTGACATACACAGTGTATCACTGTATATGCCACAAGGCCATGCACATCAAAATATACACTTGATTGATTTACAGGGACAGGTGAGAACAGGTCAAACCCAAATGAAAATCCGGGTTCAACTCAAATGCAATATAAATAAAATCTCGACACAAGCACAACGTCAAACCCGAACTATTAGCTGGATTCAACACAGGGCAAGTGTACAACTACTACAAAACTGCATGCACATAACCCGACCTCAAGTGCATCAAGACTGTCCACATTTACGCAACTAAATAGACAATGCAACTCGAGCTTCAGAAATAACAAGTGCATCACAAACCAACAAAGGAAAAACCAGGCAAGACCAAATGCCAGGTCAAACAATTACAAACATCAACTACAAGCCCAAGTGAAACCAGACCACAAAGCCAAGCATGATACAGGTATGAACAGTGCATAGAACAACAATGTACAAGGGCAGATCAATGTTAATCAAATCAGTGATGAAGTCGCATTCTCAAAACCACGACCATGCTACTATTCAAAAATGCAAATACCCATGTCCAGACTCAATGCAACATTCAATACAGTTTAATGTACAGAAGCAACAACAATCAGAGAACAAAAGTTCCTATGACAGCATAGTGATCTGGAGTCAGCATCACAGTCAACCCACATAAAAATAAAGCATGAAGCAAACATATAGAACAGTGGACAGTGCACTGCAGATAGGACAACTAGGTCCAACAGAATCACAAAGCAAGTGCACCACCACACAAGTATACACAAGCAACATGTATGCACCAGTAAACCAAGAACCAGTGGCCATAAACAGAGTGCATGCTACAACAACAAAGACCAAGGCTACAAATGTGCAAAGGCTCAAACACAAGTGGACAGTATGACTTAGTTAATATAATCAAGGAAAACTAAAAACAATACCCAATACACACGAATGCACAAATGCACCAAATAAGTGACACGGTGAACTGCAAGTGTCGACCAGGTAGCAAGCAAGATCAACACAGCAGCAATGGTCAGGCAATATGCATCAGGCATTAAATCAAGTGAAGCCAAATGAAAATCAAGACATCGTGTATATATATAATGCCAACCAAAGCAGTGAAACTACAACAACTCAAATGAACGCAGTGAAATACACAAAGACAGAGCAACATCACAAGTCCAAGTAAATGAAGACGGAGTTGAATTCACAAATCAACATCAAGGTTGATCAAGTAAAAAATCAAGTTAGTCAATGACCGAAGTCAAATGAAAATCAAACTGTAATGTCCAAGGAGATCAAAAATCAACAAGCTATGAATATGATGAACAAGTCAAAATTGACCTAGTTAAACATCGAAGCCGTGGCAATCAAGGAGTCAAACAAGTCAAGCCGTAATCAAAATCAAAGCCGTGAGAAGCAAGCAACGAAAATATACGCACATGAAAAGGTCAGAAAACATCTCAATCATCGAAGCATAATCAAGCAGCCGATCACACAAAAATGACGAATTCAAATATATTTGTTAGAACGAAAATCCAGGGACTCAAACTCATATAAAAACCCCAAAATCATCATCGGCATATGCATCGAGTTCAAGCAAGCCAAAACCAGAAAAGCAAAAGGAATAAAGTACTTACTGAAATCATAGATGAACTCGATCAAATAGAAGCGTCCAAGACGAACAAAATCATCACGCAATTAGATTGATCGAACAATCGGGAGCTTCATCAAACCCTAAATTGGATCGAAGGGACGAAGCCCTAATTTAGCTTCAAAGAGAAACGGTCGCCGTCTCCAAATAAACGAACGAAGAAACTAAAAGAGAATGGGCCGAATAATAAACAAAAGGGGCCGCTATTTTAATAAGGGACTTTATTGTTTAAATAGGGTTATTTTATTGTTTTTAATTTGTAATTTTATTTTTAAACCATTGTATTTATTAGTCGTGTGACTAGGGGACAAGCTACGTGACGTACCTTGAGAATTCGCAACTCAGTGGCTGAGTTGTGGCAGGGTTTTGAGCGTAGAGTTAGGTTTAGTCGATAGCGGTGTCGCGAGTTTACGTGTGTAAGCGTCTGACTAACTAATTTCTAGTAGAAACCTTGGGGGCAGCACGTAGGCAGGGTTTTGCCGAAGCTGGGTAAATTCTGTGTCGTTCTATTTCTGCTTATTATTCTGTGATTTGTGTTGAATTTAATTTTATACGCTTCCGCGATAAATTTTTATAATTAACACTATCACCCTATTCACCCCCCCTCTAGGGTGAAATCGATCCTATAATTAATTAAAATAAATAATTAGTTGACGATTAATTAATTGATGGATAATTAATCAATAGTGATATAAGCAAGTTGACAATGATGAAGTAATTATTTTAATTCACCTTAAATTAATTAGAATGATGTAATTAATTTAATTCATTTTAAATTAATTATATTTGATGGGATTATTAAATCATTGCTTATATGGATGGATAATATTGTTTGCCTTGGATGGTTTAAATCTCAGTTATGAGATAAGTGATGTTGAGTGATATGGATGCATTGGTTGCATTGTGATGATGATTTGGATTACCTTTTGAAAATGATAATATGGATTATCGGTTGTGATGATAATATTGATTATGTATTGTGAATCTGTGATTTATCTATCTGTGTATATAGATAATTAAATTGTTTTAAACCTTTAAAACAACTTGGCCTTAAAAGATACGCTTTGGATTTCGATGAGACTGGGATCGGGTTTCCATATTTGGATATCCGAAAACCACATCGATCCAAATTAATGATAGGTCGTGATCTCTTGTGAAGAGTGAAGACTCGAGGTATAAGAACTATACGTCAGTATAACTCTAGGGGTGATTCCGTGATGAGTTTGACGGAGCTAGTTCTTATAAGCTCGAGATGGTGATTTAGAGTGCAAGGGTTATCGTCGTTAACTCTGAGGGTGATTCCAAAATGAGTGTAACGAGATAATGCCTTCAGTTTCGTTCGAACCCGGAACGAACTTGTATGGATTGAATGCTTTCAGAACATCGTCAGGTGGACGATGAGCATTCTAAGAGATGTGTTCTCTAAAGGTAATCATAGCCTCAAGCCTTATCAACCTGGAATGGCTAAAACAGGGAAGGTGCAGCAAGGCTAAGTGGGTCATGTCCAAGTAGGACAAGATTTCCCCCTGTCTAGAGGTCCCTTTTTATTTCGGTTGTATGGGCGGTTCGATGTACACCAACTGCGGGGTTGTCTTGTTCGGGACTGTCCAGTAAGGGATGGTTCCGATCTTGTGTTGCAGGGGTGCGGGTGTACTCCTCGTTACGTTGATCTAGGCCACGTACTGTGACGGGTGGTACCCAGTAGCCCTGCCATTGATGGAATCCACAATCCAATAAGTGCCAACGGTTTTGATTGTATTACCCACTTTGTGGCTAGTAGCTGAAATTTAATAATGTAACAATTTCGGCTATTTCTTATTAACTTGAAAACCCTAGACTTATTATAATATCACTATATTTCCTATCAAAGTTTTGGTTAGCGTAAGGTAAAAACTTTTCCATGTTTATGTGTGGGAAGTCTTACGTGATACCTTTCTTTCCAAAGGTTTTTCGAAGTTAAGCAACTTTAACCTGTTACTCACACTAGACCCATGTCTGACCCAGAGTTTATCTTCTGTTTTCTTAAACTCTTGGGTACTCAAATTTTTACGAGTAGCCAAGGGATTCAGGTTAGCTTTGACGGATTATGGAGGAGCAATGGAGCAGGAGGCTTCGGCGTTAGATATATAGTTCCGCTGTGTGTTCTCTGTATTGTGTTTTGAGATGTAATAACTAGACAGGTGTTTATAACTTTTCAGTATGTGATGTATATTCTGTGTAACTCTGATAGTTGTTGTATATCTATGTAATACTTTTGTTATTAATATAATTTATTCGTTCCGCTGTTGAGATTCTGATGTTGTTCTTCTTTCTTCTCTTTCTTTTCTCTTTTCTATCCCTTTCTTTCTTCATGATGATGTGATTTTCTATGGAGAGAAAATCGGGTCGTCACAGGTGGTATCAGAGCGCTAGGTTGAGTGAATACCTAGGCTTTGAGGTGTTTTCTTTCTTGAGAGAGCGTATTTGTAATGTTGAATACACACACACACACACACACATATATATATATATATATATATATATTTACTTCTACCTATTTGTTGGGTTACCTGTTCGGGTTTTTCCAATATAAGTTATAAAGGTAGATAAGGTAGTGGGGTGTGTAACACGACTACTACCAATGGTTGGAGTTTTGAGTGTTGAGGTTGGAAGTGTATTTGTCGAGACTGTAGACCTAATATCGTCACGAGTGAGTTTTGCTTGGAGTATAGGATTTCATAGATCTCTGAAGGTAATCTGTAAAGGTTCGGAGTCTATCTTTGAGTTGGATGAGTAGAGTTTGGATCTGTCGGTTGGGCAGAAGAAAATAATGGTATCTTGATCCCTCTGGAATTAGTAGCTATGTGATGAGATGCAGTGACTATGGATGTCTCCGAAGATTTTTCTTTGGAACAAGTTTGGGAAGTATGTCTGCTTCGATGTTGTGGCTGGGTTCAGTAGGATGTTTTTGTCTGTCTTGAGGTCCGAGTTTTCTCGAAGAGCTTTGGATTAGGAAGTATTTGGCGTCGGTGTCAGCAATGCAGGTCGGAGTATTCTGTGTGCTAGCAAGAAGGTCTTCTGGTTAGCAGTTTTTCTGATCGAGTTCAGAAGCAGCAGAGTGAATCCGTTTCTTCGATGGATTGGCTAGTTAAGCGTAAGCTGTTCTGATTGGTAAAGAGAGAACAGTTTTCTTTGGATAATGGACTGGTTGATCGCAAAAGTGACTTGCGATGGTTTAAGTGTTCTCTTGAGATCCAGAGTGTTTAGTGGTTCAGTTTAGTAGAAAGATCAGGTGGGGCATCTAAGTTTTCGTTTATGGATCTGTTGGACTATATTTCTGAGATGTGTTGTCCAGTTTGTGCTCGTGTTTTTCTTCTACTCCAGATCAGAGTTGTGCAGCGAAAGCAGTTTGGGAGTGCTTTTGTTTTGTCTTTTTCGGATAGGAGAAGTGAGTTAGTCTTCTAATGTCTGTGGAGTAGAATTGGTATTCTTGGTTTTGGATTGATCTTGAGGAGATCATTGTGTTGGGTTGTTTTGGTCCAGTTTGTTTCTAGAGGCATAAGCAAAGGTTGAGCTAATCGGGAGAGTTGTAGGCAGCCCAGGATCGTCATAAGTGTTTTGTGGATAAGAGACGAAGGAATTTGGATTCCGGAGTCGGAGATTTGATTTTGGGTAAGTTTTCTCCGATCTAAGGAGCTATAAGATTGGGTAAGACTGGGTAAGTCAACTCCGAGATATTTTGGATCTTTTCTGTGTTCTTGTAAGAATTGGTGTTTGATTTTCTTGGTTGAATTGTCAGTTTGGATAACTGGAATTCGATGTGTTTCACGTATCTCTGAGGAAGTACGTGTATGATCTATTTCTGGTTGTGGAACCAGCAGTTCAGGAGGATGTGATTGTTGAGTCAGACTTGTCTGTAGTCTGATGTCCTGTTTAGTTTTGTAGATCTAGTTGGATAGGAGCTCTGTAGCTCAATAGTATAGATTGTTTGAATTCTGTAGGGCGAGTATCCCGATATTTATATCGGGGAAACTCGTGGAAATTTTATCCAGAATTTTTCTGGATAGTTAGATTTGTTTGTCTGAATGAATTGGTTGCCATGGTTGTAAGCATATGATTGATATATGCTTGTGTCTTAAAATAAAATCTTAGGATGGATTATTAAATTACCTTTGCTTTTAAATTTTAGGGACGAAATTCTTTTAAGGGGGGAGGAATGAGATATCTCGGAAATTTGGCAATATAAATTTAACAATCTGTGTTTAAAATTAAATTGATTTGATAATTTTAGATAATAAATTTTGAATTGATCTAATAATGTTCTTTTAATAAATATTTAAATTGGAAGATTTTATCTTTTCAAAGTAAATAAATTATTTTATGTTTATCATATATATAATTGTATATATTGTAAATTGATAAACTTTGATTTTGAATTTAGTAAATGAATTGATTTTCTAATTCTAATTTATTTTTAGTAAATTAAAAATTTGATTTAAATTTAACAATTGGCTTTTCAAAGCAATTTAACAAATAATTATATGGTTTATATTAAAGGTAAGTCTTATTTGTTTAAATTTATATTTCTAATTAGCTTAAATGTGAATTTAAATTTGATTAGCATAAAAACTTTATTTTATTTTATTTTTAAATATTACTTGAAATTTATATATAAGAATTTACAATACAAATTACAAATGATCTTAATTTGTTTATAATCTCTTTTATAAATTATTTAATATTGTTTAATTTGTTGTTTTTAGATAATAATTATAATGCTTAGTTTTTCATAAACATAACTAAATTTTGTTAGAGATAGGATTTGTTATTTTCAATTTTTATAAGAGTTATATATGCATCTATATATAACTTGATTTTTAAATTGGTTTTTAAATTAATTTAAATATGAATTCAATGTTTTGAATTTAATAAAATAAGTACTTAAATATTTTTGAATAAGCTTATATTTTAAATTTGTTATTTCATTTCTTTTTAATTTAAAAAGAAATAAATTCATTTATATATACATAAGTTAGATTTAAAATTTTTATAAAACAATTTAAATTAAATAAAAATACTCTTAATACTTGTGTTAATCTTTTAACACCCTAATATGACATGTGTAAGGCCTAAACTAAATAAGGTGACAAATGTTCAACTAAGAAAACAAGTGTCTTATTTTTTTTCTTTTTCTTTTATTTTTAATTAAATCAAAAAAAATTCTTTTATAAACACATTTCCCTCATTCTCATATTCTTTTCTATTCTTTTTCCAAATCAAACCTGTAGCCTCTTAAAAATAGTAACCTGAATCAATTCTGCAAAATCCCCTCAAAAATGAATCTGAAATCCATAATCAAAACCACAATCTGCAATCTCATCTTCATTTAAAAACAGAAACTTTTGATCGAATCAAAATTCTTTTCACCAAATCAAAAACTGTTGAATCTTCTTCTAAACAGAAATTATTG
Organism: Allium cepa; assembly: GCA_030765085.1. Lineage (NCBI taxonomy): Eukaryota > Viridiplantae > Streptophyta > Magnoliopsida > Asparagales > Amaryllidaceae > Allium > Allium cepa. The sequence continues at coordinate 406,889,471 of CM060928.1, read as the reverse complement.
TTCAGAGCAAAATCTGTAAATTTTCCCCTCTAAACTAAAAGCTATCTGGAAACCCTCCTCAAATTGAAATGCCTGAAATCATTTGCAAACCTATAAAAAAACTGTAGCTCTTCAATTTCAAAAACCTGAAATCAAATTACAATACCTGGAAATCATTTGAATATTCTCAAGCCTGCAGTTCTTTTCTGTTTGGAAACTTCATCCAAACCTGCATGCAAATTGAAGATCTCTGTATTTCTATTTTGAACTTCATCATGCCTGCATGCATTTTCATTTTGTAAGCTTGCATCTTTACAACTGGAAACAACAAGCATGCATCAGGAAGCAGGGCATTTCAGCATAAATAAGATCAATGTTTTAAAGCATCTTCAGTTTGAAAAGCAAATTGAAGTTCAAAGTCATAAGCAAAAATAATAAAAGAAGAAATCTGAAGCTTTCAAAGCACCATTCAAGTTCTTCATAAACACATGTGCTCTGCTCAGGAAAATCAGTGAGTAACATTTTATATTTAATAAACTTAAGTATAAATTAGTTGTTTGTTTACTCTGAAATAAGTGTGTGGATGAATATGATGAAATGCTTTGAATGTATGTATGGGTTTTTATGAATGCATGCTTGCTGTGAAAAATGTGTGTTTGGGCCTGTTCTAGAATTCAAGTTTAAAATCCTGATCAAGTTCAGGATCTCATATTTAAATCATTGTTATAGTTTAAGATTTAAACAGGTATGTATGTAATATAAGTTAAAGTTTAATTTTATTTTATTTTTAAAAAAATATAAAAGAAAACCTGTAATGTCTCTGGAAAATGTAAATTACAACAGAGTAAACTTTTGAAAGTAGGAATTTAATCATCCAGATTTGTTGATTCAATATCATCAACTGGTTACTTTAACAAAGACATGAATTTTAAAACTTAAATTTGAATTTTTAGTTTGAATCTGATTGTGTATTTCTAGTTTAACCAGAAATCACATTTGGGGTTAGAACTGTCGATCTAGGAAGTTTGGGTGGCCATGGTTTTCTCTGGTGATTGAGTGATGATCGATGATGTAGGGAAAAATATAGGGAGGTGGAATTATGCATTGAGGCAGAAATAATTTGTGATTGAAATTTTAAACCCTAGTTTACACTGTGATCAGTAAATTAATCACCGCAACTCCTTTAAGCAATCGAGTTCTTTCAGATTTGAGTTGATGGTAGCTGGGGTGTGGAGGAAGTAGTGGCCGGAGGCGTTGATTTTATGATGATCAGAAGTTGGTGGTTGAGGCGGTTTCAGATTCGTCATTGTTTTCTGTTTTGAGCTCGAAGGCTCAATTTGGAATTAGGGGTTCTGCAGTGGATTTGAGAGTCGGAATAGAATTAGGAGATGGCCGTCGACTTGCTCATGAGGTCGCGAGAGGCCGAAGGTGATGGCGGCGTTGGTGCAGGTGCACGGCGTTCTTGGGTATCAGCTGGTTTGGGAAGAATTGGGTTCGTGAGTTGTTTCGTGTTGAATTAGGATTTGCTCGAAGCTGAAGGTCGTTTTACTCGAAGATGAGGGATGGTGGACTCGGAGTAGATGTTGAGTAGGCTCGAAGTGTAGAAGTGTTACAGGTTTATATGTAAACCTGGTAGTACTGTATAATTGGAATGATCTTCAGACGAAAATGATACTCGAGTTAGTTTAGTGTTTTGCTCGAGTTAGGCTAGAATTAGGTACGAATGGATTATGTGTTGCTCGAGCAAGCTTTGTCCAGGTTAGAAAACCTGTCTTGCTTTCAAATTAAACTGAAATTTAAATCATTAAGAAAAGATTTAAAATAGGTTTTAAATCTAATTTTATATTATGGATTCAAGTTTTGATTTGAATCATAGCTGGATATGAATGAAGTTTTAAATTCAAATTTGTTTAAATAAACTTTAAAAGGGTTTATTGTTTAAAAATATTTTAAAGAAATTTGAATTTAAATTTGAAATTGAAATGTAGAAGGACGTTTTAAACAAACTTTTAAACTGATTCAAATTCTGAATTTGAATCGTTGGTTTAGAATAATTTTAAGTTTTATAAATTTAAGTGTTTAAAAAAATTTAAATGATAATGTAAAATTTGAATGTTTTTGAATTTAAAAAGAAATTTGTTTTAACTCTTGTAAAATTTCTTTTATAAGAAAAGTTTTTTTTATCATTTAAAGGTTTTTAATTGATTTTAAAACTTGTTAAAGTTAAATTATAATTTGTTATGCATTTAATTATTAGGATAATTTGATGAATAATAGATTTTATAAATTAATGAAATAAATAATTACTTAAAGTAATTAAGTGTTTAATCTTAAAAGTTTAAGATTAATTAACTTGTAATTTAAGATTCATTAATTAAATAAGATTAGTTTTTAATTAATGATTAATAATTAATTAATCAAGTAATAAAGGATTAATTAAGTTATTGTTAACACTTAATTAATTAAATAATTAAGGAATAATTAATGGGTTAGTAATGATTAATTAAATTGTAATTAATAATGATTAAAATAAGTTAATCATTTTAGAAAAATAATTAATGAATTGTTAAATAGTTAATGAAGGTCATTAACTAAGGATTATTTAATAATTATTAATGTGATTAATTTTTAATAATTAATTAGATTAATTAATTTAAAGATAATCATTTGTGTGAATGATTAAGTATAATTACTTATGGAAGTAATTAAGGAATTAATTACTTATTGTAATTAATTGAGTTTAATTTGATTAGATAAGTTAATTAATTCAGTTTAATTAATTTGAAATAATCAATTGATGATTTGTGAAGTATAATTACTTAATGTAATTAAATGAAGAGGATTACTTAGGGAAGTAATTAATGGGTAATTATTGTATGTAATTAATTGGAAATGATTTGATGATGAAAGTAATTTGAGTATAATTACTTTGTGAATTAATCAAGGGATTAATTTGAGATAATTAATTAATTAATGAGAAATTAATTTATTTTGTGAAGTAATTAAGGGTAGTTAATTACTGAATGGAGTTAATCAAGGGTGATTAACAGCTATGGTTTAATAAAGAAATGTAATTAATATAATTAGAAATCAATAATTATTATAATTAATGATGTAATTAAGAATATATTTATTTTGGAAATAATTAATAAATGAAGTAATTAATTAATGTAATTAATTAATTAAGAAGTAATGTAATTAATTTATAGTTAATTAATTAAGAAAGTAATTATAGATTAATTACTATATTTGGTTAAGTATAATTAATTTGAGAAATTAATTAGTGAATAATTACTTGAATGTAATTAAAGGTTAATTAATTAGGGATGATTAATTAAAATAAATAATTAGTTGATGATTAATTAATTGATGGATAATTAATCAATAGTGATATAAGGAAGTTGATATTGATGAAGTAATTAATTTATTTCACTTTAAATTAATTAGAATGATGTAATTAATTTAATTCATTTTAAATTAATTATATTTGATAGGATTATTAAATCATTGCTTATATGGATGGATAATATTGTTTGCCTTGGATGGTTTAAATCTCAGTTATGAGATAAGTGATGTTGAGTGATATGGATGCATTGGTTGCATTGTGATGATGATTTGGATTACCTTTTGATAATGATAATATGGATTATCGGTTGTGATGATAATATTGATTATCTATTGTGAATCTGTGATTTTTCTATCAGTGTATATAGATAATTTAATTATTTTAAAGGTTCAAAACAACTTGGCCTTAAAAGATACGCTTTAGATTTAACTGAGACCGGGATCGGGTTTCCATATTTGGATATCTGAAAACCACATCGATCCAAATTAACGATAGGTCGTGATCTCTTGTGAAGACTGAAGACTCGAGGTATAAGAACTATACGTCAGTATAACTCTGGGGGTGATTCCGTGATGAGTTTGACGGAGCTAGTTCTTATAGGCTCGAGATGGTGATTTAGAGTGCAAGGGTTATCGTCGTTAACTCTGAGGGTGATTCCAAAATGAGTGTAATGAGATAATGCCTTCGGTTTCGTTCGAACCCGGAACGAACTTGTATGGATTGAATGCTTTCAGAACCTCGTCAGGTGGACGATGAGCATTCTAAGAGATGTGTTCTCTAAAGGTAATCGTAGCCTCAAGCCTCATCAATCAGGAATGGCTAAAACAGGGGAGGTACAGCAAGGCTAAGTGGGTCATGCCCAAGTAGGACAAGATTTTCCCCTGTCTAGAGGTCCCTTTTTATTTCGGCTGTGTGGGCGGTTGGATGTACACCAACTGCGGGGTTGTCTTGTTCGGGACTGTCCGGTAAGGGATGGTTTCGGTCTTGTGTTGCAGGGGAGCAGGCGTACTTCTCGGTACGTTGATCTAGGCCACGTACTGTGACGGGCGGTACCCCAATATCCCTGCCGTTGATGGAATCCACAATCCAATAAGTGCCAACGGTTTTGATTGTATTACCCACTTTTGTGGCTAGTAGCTGGAATTTAATAATGTAACAATTTCGGCTATTTCTTATTTACTTGAAAACCCTAGACCTGTTATAATATCATTGGATTTCCTATCAAAGGTTTTGGTTAGCGTAAGGTAAAAACTTTTCCATGTTTCTGTGTGGGAAGTCTTACGTGATACCTTTTTATCCAAAGGTTTTTCACAGTTATGCAACTATAACCTGTTACTCACACCAGACCCATGTCTGACCCAGAGTTTATCTTCTATTTTCTTAAACTCTTGGGTACTCAAATTTTTACGAGTAGCCAAGGGATTGAGGTTAAATTTGACGGATTATGGAGGAGTAATGGAGCAGGAGACTTCGGCGTTAGATATATAGTTCCGCTGTGTGTTCTCTGTATTGTGTTTTGAGATGTAATAACTAGACAGGTGTTTATAACTGTCTAGTATGTGATGTATATTCTGCGTAACTCTGATAGTTGTTGTATATCTATGTAATACTTTTGTTATTAATATAATTTATTTGTTCCGTTGTTGAGATTCTGATGTTGTTCTTCTTTCTTCTCTTTCTTTTCTCTTTTCTATCCCTTTCTTTCTTCATGATGATGCGATTTTCTGTGGAGAGAAAATTGAGTCGTCACAAAAATCATATACTAGCATATCTACAATCTCCTTCTTTTGATGATAACAAACATATATTAAGATTTTGACTCTATTAATTGTATTTCGTCATTGATGAATTCTATTTGCTCCCCCTATTTGAACGCTCCCCTTACAACCAAGCTCCGCCTTCACACATGCATGAAAAATATGCAAATAAAAAATTTTGCAATGAGCCTATATAAGAATATGTTATGTAAATAGATAAGAATATGCAAAATAAAACATTTGAATTTATTTGCCAAAATCTTAACTTCTCTCTCCCTATTTTGTTATCAGCAAAAGAGTAAAAGCGTTAGAAAAATAGAGATAAAGTGATAGGCATTAATAAACCATTAATACCTAATTGGGTATAAATATTAAATTTGAATAAAAAATCAAACAAAAATCATAAATACTATGTTAGACACATATTCCACTTTAGAGTGATAGGGGTGATGTCGGCATATAAAACCATATAGTTGTGTCTAATTGTGGTATATATATATCAGGAATTTGAATATTTACTAACCATGCATAACAGTTAGGACTTTTAAATGAGATTAGTAGTATTCCGAATTTTTTTATATGTAAAAAAAATGAATTTCAAGCATCTTCTAACTACGCATAACCGTAAGGACTTTTAAATAGGATTAGAATCAACTTGTCTATTTAATAATCAATTTTGATATGTGTTCCGTACATGCTTAACCGTGAGGACTTTTAAATGAGCATGAAAGCACATAATCAAATATTCCAAGTAATTTACCCATGCATAACCGTGAGAACTTTTAAATGAGAGTGAATACTTTGGAAGTTTTTATTGCTAGTTAATTTAAAAATGGCTAATTTCCTGTTTAAAATACCACATTTTGACATACTATATTGGATTTTAATGAGTGATGGTTGTTAGAAATATGATAGAAATAGAGATGGTCATGGAATTTTTACCAACAAAAGTTATTGTAAATCTTGTTTAAATTTTTAAAGAAATTTACTAAATATACTACCTCAAGCCATAATGTATGATTAATATCGACACTCATCAGTTCTTCAATCACTATTTATCTTTTCGATAATCAGTAGGGAGTCGGATTAATTAATATAGTCATTTAAGATCAAATCCAAAAATAAATACAAAATCAAATTTCTAAAATGTCTAATCTGAAATGAAGTCAACAAAAACTATTATCTGGAAGGGGTTTAAAAAAAAGTCTGCTAATTGAAAAACAGTTGAAATGAAAAATAGCAAATATTTTCTTTGAAAATGTAATGCAACTATTGAATGTCTCAATATAAAACTCGTTCCACTAGTACTTTTTCCATCAACTAGGCTACCAGTGTAGTCTGCATCTGAATACCCCTTTGACTCAAACTTATCATTAGATAGATATTATAGACCAAACCGTGAAGTATGCAACAAATACCTTATAATCATTTTACAACTTTTAAAATGTGATTCCTTAAGGATTTGATTGAAAACGTGTACATAAAAAACCAGTGAACATTGTGCCAGATCAAGGAGCAGTAGGACAAAAAAAATACATCCATGTGTACCTAGAGTGATCATCAACCAACACAAGACACTATCTCTTACCACCTAAACTTTCAATATTGTTAGTCCAAACGAATCTATATGAATTAGTTTAAGGATGAAAAGATAATTGGTCAACATTTTTTCATATTCAAAATAAAAATCAACATTTATTTCCTGATCACATAACTGGTTGAATTAAATCTGATTATGGTGCAGATTTTCAACATATAATATATCGTTCAAGATAAATGTACTTTACTAATTTTACCTTTACCGAAAATTTTTCGTTGTCACCCATTGTGATTCTTCCACCTTTGTACTAGGCTAAGGAACTTTGATTTGTCACCCATCGTGTGCCTGGAACAGCCAGAATCCAAGTAACACTGTTGTTGTTCCTTAGCCTGCCACCACACCTACACAGAAAAAGATTTTTGTGACCTATTTATTTTTATAGGTCCATGATTGTTAGTGAAAAAAGATTTTAAAAAATATGTTTGTGTAGACCCAAGACAATCTATATTTGTTCCTTTCGGCATTCAGATTTGTTTGATTTTAAGGGATTTAACATTTGTGCCTTTAGGAACCCAAACTGGTATGTTTTTCATGTGTTTGGGTATATACCAACAATTGTTTCGATTGTGTCCGATTTTTCAACAAATTGTTCACTCAGATTTGACATGACTAATTTTACTTTTAACTCTTTCAGATTGAGTGTATCCAAGTCCTTGTATAACAATATTAACAGTTTGTTTCCTTAATAACATATTTAGCGATCTTTCTCCTTTTGAAAGTTTTCCCAAAGTTGTAGACAATTGTTGGACTTGTGTTTTGAGATATTCATTTTCATTCAATAATAAAGTGGACTTTTTAATAGAATTTTCTCTCCTAGTATTTTCACTTTCTTTCAAAATCATAATTTCATATTCAAGTGATTTAATTTTAATTCTAATTTTTAATTTCTTCTTCGAATGATGGACACCACATTAGGACTCTTATTTCGATAGTTTTTAACCAATTGATCAAGCTGTTTATTTAATTCTATCAAACTATCTATTTGTGATTCAACTTTAGCATACTACTCCTTAAGTCTTTCAAAACAACCATTTACTTCATGAAAATATGTAAGTAATCCTGAATGAGTAAGTTTTGATACCTCGCTTGGCTCGTTATCATCACTGTCAGTTGTTTCTCCTTGAAGACACAAATTTTCTTTTTCACTCTCACTGTCAATGCTTTCATTAGCTTCATCAGTTTCATCCCAAGTAGCTGCAAAACTTCTTCTTTTCGATTTCTTCCTTGGCTGAGTTGATTCTGAGGACAATTGGGCTTGATGTGACCAGGTTTATTGCACTTCTGAAAAATGATCTCTTGCTCTTTTGAGTTGTCTAATACTTTGACTATTCTTCTTTTCAATTGTTGATATAGAGCTGGATTTTCGTATTTGTGGTTCCACCTTTTGAATCTCTTTATTAACAGTGCCAATTCAGTTTCTCCATCATCGTTGTCGTTGTCACCACTTTCCGTTGTTCCTTTAAGAGCTATTGATTTCTTTCGCATATCACCTCCTTCACATTCTTCCTTGAATTTGATTTTTAGCTCATAAGTGGTGAGATTTCCAATGAGTTCTTCAAATCCTTTGATTCTTGAATGGCTGTAACTTTTGCTTCAAAATTTCGTGGAAGAACTTTGAGGATTTTTCAGACTATTTTCAATTCTATGTATGGTTTTTCGAGAGCTTTTGATACGTATACAAGATTAGAAAGTGGTCCATACATGTCTTTGACATTTTCATCCTTGGCCATTATTAAGTTCTTGTATTCGCTACTAAGCATGGCAAGGCGAGATTCTTTGACTTGGGAGGTTCCTTCGTGAGTCACTTCAAGTGTGTGCCAAATTTCCTGCATATTTAGACAATGTGAGACATGATTAAATCCAATTTGATCTAATGAACAAATAATAGAATTCACAGCTTTAGCATTAGTATTCTGTAGTTTGTTTTCAAGATCAGTCCATTGATTCATCAGTTTTTCAATTTTTTGATTATCAACCACTATAGTTGGTACCCTATATCCCGTCTCAACAATATTCCATGCATCCATGGTTTCAAAAAAAATTCATTCTATTTTTCCAATAAGCATCTTCACCATTGAACATGGGTAGTCTAACTGTGGACTGTCCCTCAGCAAAAACATTATTAAAAGAAGCCACTTGAAAAAAAATCAAATTTTGAAGAAAAAATTGGTTTATGAAAAATCAAATTTTTTTTAAAAAAAATTGGTTTATGTTTCTAGCTCTGATACCACTTGTAGGATCGATTTCACCATAGAGAAGGGGTGAATAGGGTGATACTAATAATAATAAAAATTAACGTGGAAATATATATATAATAATTGCAGCACAGTTAATAGTAGAATAATAAAAGCAGAAATAGAACAACATAGATTTACCCAACTTCGGCAATAACCTTCCTACATGCTGCCCCCAAGGTTTCAACTACAAATTAAGTAGTCAGATGCTTACATACGTAAACTTGCAGCACCCGCTAATGACTAACCTAACTCTATGCTCAAAACCCTACCAACTCAGCCACTGACTTGCGAATTCTCAAACTACGCCCTGTAGTTTGTCCCTAGTCACACGACTAGAATTTACACAATTTAAAATAGAAAATTTCAAATGAAAATAAGTAAACTAAACAAAAACCCTGTATTTAAAAGTGAAGCCCAAAATAACAATGATCGGCCTAAGTGAATAACAGAAGAATAGAGCTTCCCCTTTTGTTAATATAACTGTTCGTGCCCACTTTAAAATGAAATTTGAGACGTCTCCTCTGATCTTTTGTTCGTAATGAATTCGGCAGCCTTCTTTTCCTCTTCGATAATTAGGATTTTTTTCAACTTGAAACGCCGATTTAAAATTTATCGATTGAGGTGAAAGATTCTCTTTGATATGCTTCGTCAATTGATCTCTGGCTTTGATTGCTCTCGGTTGCCCCAATTTAGTGGAGCTCGAAATGATGCCTTTTAATTGATATATGGATTGCCTTTTATTGATTATTGGTTATTCTCGACTTCGATTAGAGTTTCATGATTTTATCTAATGCTTGCTCTTTGATTTGCTTGAACTCGAATACCCCATTTTTTGATGATGAATTTGGGTATTTATAGGAATCAAATTCCTATATTTTCGTATATACTTTCGGCTTGAAACATTCTGAGATTTTTACTTTGGCCGTGGATTATTTAATCGAATGTTGGTGATGATATTTGACTTGTTCATCTCTGATACTTTAACCTATGTGAATTGTTAATTTCGTTCTTCTCTAGTTCCATTCTTTGCTAGCGCTACGACTTGTTCATTGGCTTGTTCAGAAGTATGACTTTGTTTGATTTTCTCTGAGTCGGTTTTTTCTTTTTGCCTTGACTCGTTCACCGTTCTCAATTTGCATTTGAATTTGACTTAACTTTTATTTCCTAAAGATTGACAGGTTTATGTTTACTTACTGGCAATTTTCGAACTGCTACTGACATATTCAATTTTCTTCCTTTAAATGCTTTGTGCTTTTCTTGTGTGTCACTTCATGTATATAATTATAATCTGTTGTATGCATGTACATTGGTTCCACTTGGTTATGTTGAATACTTGAATATCCACACTGGTCTACATTATGGTTCTGCTTGGAGTCTTCATGTGTACTTCATGATGTCTGACTTGGTTCACCTACATGTTAAAAACTGAATACTTGCATCCCATTTTACTTGAACATTTTGCTTTGTACTGCTATGTTATGATTTGTAGTCATGCTGACCCATTTGAACTAAGCATGTTTGGAAACTAAGCATATTTTAGTTTGGGTTGTATGTTGTTTTCATGTGCATTCATTTGACCTGGGTTGATCGACACTGCTCTGACCACTTACGGTTGCCTCTGTCCTTGTTAGACTTAAAGTCTAGTGTGTTCATGTATGTTCATGTACGTGGCTTTTCCATGTATATACATACACATATATATGTGTGTGTGTGTGTGTGTGCGTGTTCTTTATTTTTCCTTTGTATATTACATTCAAGTTGACTGGTCTGAATGCATGTCTTGAGTCATCTGTACATTTGAGCATGTTGTTTTCATTTGCACCTGACCATGTCCTGTTGAGTTTCTTGAACATTTTGTTTTAATCTTCACATGTACATTATGTTGAGGCCTTTTTGCTTGAGTTTGTTATCATATGTTCATTGAGTCTGGGCTTGTGTTCATTTGTATTGTGTTCACCACTGTCTGGTTGTCACTTCATACTTGTACATGTCCACATATGTATGCTGGTCTGGATCATCTTGAAGTTTGGTTCTTCCCTTTGTGTTTGTAGTCTTGTCTATGTTGAGGCTTCACATGCATGCTCTTAACCCTGAATTCTAATTTTTCATTCTCTGTTGCATATGTTTATAGGCGCATGTGCTCTTGTATTTTCTGACCATGCTTACTTGTCTGAATTCTTATTGACTGGTTTGTGTTGAGTACATTCTGGTTGAGTCTTTTGAAGCTCTTTTGTCACCTCTTGAAATCTAGTTCACTTCAATTTTTGTATTGTTCGAAGTTTGGTTCCTTGCAATTGCTTGAAGTGATTCTGGTCTGGGTTCACTTTCTGTTCACACTGCTTTTTGTTCTATGTTTTGCATCCTTGTACTTGTGCTTGTACTTGATCATTCTTTGATGTTTTGTTTTATATTGCGCCTGAGTTGAAACCAGCTTTTGCTTGGTTTGACCTTGTGCTCACCTATCCTTGCAATTTTATCATGCAAGTGTATATCGGTCTGCACGACCTTGTGGTACAGTGAAGTTTTTCGTGTATGATGAATTAAAAGAAAATTGATGATGAACAAGCCAAATAACTGGGACAAATAATATTTTCAAAACACACATTTTATTTTGCACTACAAAATAATTTCTTTTTCAAATTTACTGCGTCAGTTTTTATTTTGCAGATAGCTCAGATGTTGGATTCAGGCTGGAACAGAGTTAAAGATAAAAATACAAGTGTTGAGTTAATATGTAAATTGAAAATTATGATGTAATCGAGATTGTTATGTAATTGGAAATGTGTGTGTGTGTGTGTGTATAGTGAGAGCTGAAATTTGTATTGTTAAAATTTGTAATAAACTATTTCTTTGGATAAAATAGTTGTTTGAATATGAATCTGAGTTATTTATTTTATTCAACAACTATTTATTTAATTATGTGAAAAATAAAATAGTACAACAACAAATACATTTAAATGAATATATATATATATATGCATATGTATATATATGTGTGTGTGTGTTTATTATCATAAAAAAAATCATATATTAGTATATTCTACACTGTATTCAACAAGTGCTATGGGCGGAATAATAGTAAGAAAGCCTTTTAAATTCCATGAATAGGACAAGTTCCCTCTTCGGATTTTGATAATGAGTATAAGAAGATTATTTCTATAAAATCCAAGTTGAGCATTTGGGCTTTCCTTTCGATCTGTTCCATCCCTCGCCTAAAAGAGAAAACCGAAGCCAGGTAAGTTCAAGCACCGGTTGCTCCATCCCTAACCTGAGTTACACACCTTATTTTCACTTTTAGATCTCATAGGCAGGACGAATGTACTAGTCGTTTCCCCATACTCATTTTCCCTTTTCAAAGCACTTAATTATTTATTTAACCACCATTGAAATAAATTTGAATTGTTCAAATCTCTTTTTAAAATACTTTATTATTTACTTAAAATATTTACAAAGGATTTGGGAAAGAATTGTTAAGTTTCAACCTTTATTTCAGAAGTTATAGAAAAGCGTCGAAAATGTGTTGCAAAAAGTGCTTTAAAAGCTATATTCTCCAAAACGACTTTTATTTCATTTAGAAAACCATCTTTTCAACTTAAATAACTATTAAAACATTTCGAAAATTTTTTATAATTAATTTCATATTTTCAAAACATTTAAAATATCAATTTTTAAACTTTGGTCACTTTAGAGCAAAAGCACGATTTTTCTGGAAAATTGTTTCGGACATATTTTAATATCTATTTATGAAATCTTAATTTTCTTTCTTTATTTGAATAACATGGATATAATAGTCTAGAAAGTCCTTAAACAATTCCAAGCTATAATCCATTTCGTATGCTTATTTAAAAAATTTCGACGTGAAATCGCGAACTATCGTTGCGCGATGCGCTTAGTTTTGACTTATTTTATGTTTCTCATTCAAACTTAGTGAAAACAAGTCTATATGTTTATAGCACATTTGTAATACATTTTTCATCATTTTGGAGGGCGTTAAATGATTCCATATCACTTTATCACTTTATTTTGGAAAGTGTTTTTCGTGTGAATCAATGTCGTGTTTATCGCGACTTGTTTCAATATTCATACTCAAAAATAACATATGACATTAAAAAATCATAACCAAATGTTCAAACAAACAAATCTCACATCAAAACCATATACATAAAGATATAAATAGGATTTCTCACCTTAGTTGTAAATGAACTAACTTTAAATTGATTATAGCTTTCCTAACTTCAATCGGGTGCTCACGAATTATTGTTTCAAGGCTTCTAGGTGGCTTGACATGACTTGTGGAGGGGGAACATGCTTAAAGTTGTGAGATTTAGGGAAGGTTTGGGCTCGGCTTGATGGTGAAGGAGTGGGTTGTGAAGGAAGGAGGAGGAGTTTTGGTGAATATTTAATGTGATTTGATGATTACTTTCTTTAGTATATTTTTGTAACAAATTTTGACATTATTTTATTAAGGTTGGAAACCACTAAAAGAGTGAGAAGAAGCTTGAAATTTTAAGAATAAGAAGTGTGGATAGAAATGAGAAAGTGGGTTGGAATTTATAGGAAAATTTTTGGATTAAAATAATATTTTGTAAAAGACCAAAATACATTTTACATATAATTTAAGCAAACTACTTTTTCTAACACTTAACATCACATTTCAAATCATTACTTTATTTCATTTTCACTTAAGTATTAAGTAAAGAATATAATAATTATGTTTGTTTGATTTGATGTTTACTTTTTGACTTTTATAACACTTTGTCTTTTTATGCATACTTTTTGTTAATTACATTCTAGAATTTTCTAAGTATGTCTAGTAAAAGTAAACTTGATTAGTACATTAATTAATACTTATACTATTTTATATGTTCATATATAAGAAAATAGAGGTGCATCAACGTTGCGATGAATTTAAATCGACAAAATGTTGATTTTGAACAAAATGTTTTAAGGTCACACTTTGACGTTTTAGTTAAAGTATTATATTATGTAAACCAAATTTAAAAATAAATATGTATAATGTTACTTAAAAATATAAACACTCATAATAAATCAAAATAATTTATTAAACCATTTAAACTTACTTTTCTGAAATCCGGATTTTGTCATTTTTGTCGATATAAGCAATGTTACTATATATATATATATATATATATATATTTCTATTCCCAAATCCAATCTAACATTATTTAAATCATAAAACCTTTTATATTTTATATTTAAAATCACTTTAAATGTTATATTTTGAAGTGGTTAAATTTTAGGTCGTTACACAATCAAACTTGCAATCCCTCAAGATAAGATAAACAAGTTAATTTCTAACATAGATCTACACATAACAGAATATATGAGCATGAGCAAGGATGATTTCTAATTAATCTATGCGGAATTCATAGTTTAACATGTAATTGCAGATAGAAAAGGTTTTATGGCCAAAAATCAATTTAAAACATGTTAAGTCCTATAAGTATGCCATATAAACATGCATAGTACAGTGAGAAGGCAAAAACCACTCACCAATTACCAAATTCAACCAATTCTTGTGTTGATCTGCAAAGATCCAATTTGATAAGTGAAGAAAAGCGCTCTAAATCAAACAACTCAATGATCTCTATCTTCTAATAAATGCTCTGATCACCAATCAACAATCTAGTTTGATCTAAGGAGAGATTTAGATAAATTAGGTTGGATTTAGCGCTAATTACGAATTAGACTTAATTTGGAATGAGAGGGAAAAAATTTCATTTGACTCTTACAGCCCTTATTTATAGGGGTTCTCTAATTAAACTAATGAGATAACTAATGGGCTTCACTGATTACACACTAATTCTGACCAACAGGTTTTAAAACTTAAAATAGGCATAACTCCCTAAGCATAAGTCTATTTTTCTATTATGATCACTCTATGAAATGGAAAATCATCATCCTGAAACAATGGACTCTTATTAAATGTTATAGCCCAAACAAGGTTTTCAGGATCAAAATGGTCACAAAGAAATCCGAGAAAAATCATAAGCGTGTACAATGTCCCTAAGAGTCATGTCTTAAAATTATAGAGTCATATGACCTCAGACGAATAACATAATAATATTAACTATCTTCCGACACGTAAAATACGGATCATTACACCTTTGTATCCTTATGGTTGAGGATGTTTTAGAAAAAGTGATAGCAGTGTATCACCAATCTAGGATGACCATTTACCTCGAAGGAGATAAAATGTATGGGGATATGAAGCAAATTTTCCATTGGCCAGGGATGAAGAAGAAGGTAGCGGGATTTTCACTAGATGTTTGACTTGCCAAAGGATAAAGGATGAACAAGGAAAGCCTGGAGTATTATTATTACCATTGAGGTGCCGGCTCGGAAATAGAAGCATGTATTAGTGAACTTATATATGGGTTGCATAGAAGTCAAAAAGGGCAATATAGCTATTTAATTTATAGTAGATAGGCTCATTAAAAAGTGCTCATTCTATTCCCGTTAGAAGCAATCGGACTGCAACATCTTTGGCGCAAATTTATACTAAGAATGTGGTTCGACTTAGCATTGTTAGTGATAGGTACCCCTTATTTACTAGCAAATTTTGGAGGAGTTTGCAATCCGCTTTAGGAAGTTCATTAAATCTTAACACTACTTACCAATCATAGATCGACGGTCAAACTGAAATGGTGAATAGGATCTTGGAAATTTGTTGAAAGCTTACATCGTGGACTTTGGAGGACACTCGAGTAGCACTTACTTTTAGTCGAGTTTGCATATAATAACAATCGTCGAGCGACGATTGGCATGACACCATTTGAAGTGCTTTATGACACGCAAATCTCCTAATTGTTGTTTTAAAACCATTGACAAAATTTTACGTGGACTAGATTTATTTCATGAGACTTTGAAAAAGATAAAGTTGATTAGGCATTGAACGAAGGCCGCACAGGATCTTTAGAAGTTATATGCAGATAAGCAATGGAAGGGATTGGAGTTTGAGCCAAGAGACATGGTATTCGTTAGAGTTTCTCCTCTTAGGAAGATTGTGAGATTCGGAAAGTTGGGGAAGTTAGTATTAAGCTTTGTTGGGCCTTTTCGATCTTGGAAAGAATAGGGATATTGGCTTATCGTGTGGAGATACCAGATAAGTTGGCAGGAGTCCATGACGTATTTCACATTTTGTAATTGAGGAAATGCCTTCATAGCACATCAACTGATGGTATATCCCAATCAATTAGGAGACAGAGCAAATAACACCTTGTTCCACCATGCACATATCGAATCACGGAACTAGAAAGCTCCATAACAAAGAAATTGGGCTAGTTCGAGTTCAATGGGGAGATAATACGGTAGAAAGCTCATGCGAAACAGAAGAGAAGATGAGGACTTCTCATCCCGAGCTTTTCACGAGTGAACTTTCTCTCTTCAAATTAGGTTTTGGTTGCATCATGGTTGCTAGATTGAATGGTAGAGGATGGTTGCTACGCCACCAGCTAAGTGATGTGTGAATGTTAATATTTAAAATGTTCAATATTAATCGCTGATCAAATTTACACCTAGGAGTCTCATAACCGAAACGTTAAATATTCCATTTACCACCAAATTTAATAAATTTATAAATTCTTGTAAATTAGTTAAATAAATTAATATTTATGAATTATTAATTACAAACTTTATTTGATATATGTTGAACGATATTAAACAGTTTGTTTATAGTAGTTATAAATATACTTATCGATATGTTACATCAATACGTGGTTAAATAAGATTTAAATTTGCACTGAATATAGTTTAAACTTGGACCAGATTTAAGAGGTATATAGGAATCATGTTTTAGGCTATAGGAGGATTGATTTGGGCAGCTATTTGATAGCAATTAGAGAGGATTTTGAACAATTGAAAGAGTGGAAATAGTAAGGGAGAGATATTAGGATGAGATCCACTTTTCAATCTCTTGACTTCCTATTTATAAGCCACATATTTATATCATTTCATTTACACTTTTGCTCTACTCTCTCCCTGATAATTTCGACCAGCAATCCCCTCCACAAAGTCCTAAAATTCCAAATATAAAATTACATCAAAACACTTCGATCAATCGTTAGTGGTAAGGCGGTTTGGGAGATAGTAGCTTCTAATTTGTGAACGATTCAAGGAGACTGATTCAACATTTCAACGTACATGCAAAGGCTTTGGTGAAAGGTAAATCTCTATTTTATTTTTATTATGTCATATTTAAATGCTGTATTATTTAAGTGATAGGATTTTAGATTGTATTACGAATCTTGTATATCGAAATGGTGTCACAAATTTATTGGTTCTGCCTATCATTGCATTTATCTCTACTACTAATAAAGAAAATTCGTTAAACTAATTTACTCGGTGTCTTTTTGAAATTCCAAAAGTACCCTTGCTTTCCGTTTACATATTTACGCTCAAACAAAATATCAACGTTTACAATAACACAAACAGCCTGTGTACGAAGCACGGGCCCATACTAGTATAAATTTAAGAAATATTTTTATATGATTGCTTATTAGAGTCTCATTGCTTGGAAAATTTAAAAAAATTATATACAAATAATATTAATAAATGATTTAATTCATTAAAATAAATATTTAAAAGATTAATATTGTATAACATAAGTTTTAAATTTTGGAAAAAGTTAACTCATGCATAAAATGTATTCGATGGTAAAATAAAATAAAAAATTTCAAATAAATATATTTAACCATTTTTAATCTAAAATCTACTATCTTATTTAATATAACTGTGTGTGTGCGCGCGTGCGCATGTGTGTTTCTATATATTGTATATATGCGTATTACAAATAATAAATTTTATAAATTTTGTATATTACATATATTGCGCTTTATACTTTAAAAATAATATTTTATATTTTTTTTAAATTATTACATTGATTTTAAATTTTAAAACGATTAAAAATGCAATAAATAAACAAATAAATTCTTGGCCGAGAGCAAAAATTTGCATAAATACATTTTGTATTATATAAATTAATTAATAAAAATTATTATTTTTAGTAAATTATTCATGCCTTTCATATTACATTATAAATATATGTATCTTTACTACTAATAAAGAAAATTCGCTGAATTAATTTACTCGGCATCTTTTTGAAATTCCTAAAATTCCCTTTGTTTTCCGTTTCAATAATAACAGCCCGTTTGCGAAGCACGGACCAATTCTAGTTTATATTAAAATTATTTAATAAACTAATAATTAATTAATTAAGTAATTTAATTATTATTTATTTATATACATATATATATATACTTACATACATATAAATATAAATTTTATAAATTGTTTATACATAACATTTAACTAATGTATATATATGTATATTTATATTTATATTATATATTTATTTCTATATATTATTATGATATGAACATATATACACAAACACACACACATACATTTAGAAGGCGAATCGAATATAAGAAAGCCTAAGATTTTCGTTACGATGTAATTTCCAGCATATATATATGGGCATGTCAAACCATGTACACATTATTATTTTGCATGTGCACGTGCATGCACACACATATGTGTATATGATACACACACATATATATAATATAATACAAATGATATATATAATAAAACTTTGTTTATAAATTCAAATAAAATATTGATTTTATTTAATAAAAAATTTAGAAAAGTTCTAAATGAATTAGGCTACATAGGCACATTCAGAACCAAATAGGTAATTTTTTTGATATTTACCCAATTACTCCACTATAGGATGGCATAGTTACAACACTCATGTTTGTAAACTAACCAATCCTTTATATATGATACACGAACATAAATAGACACCCTGGTTGTGTAGATTGTAGATAAAGTTATTTGCCTATAAACACAATATATTAATTATACAATTCATTCACCATACTTTGCCCGATCCATTCCTTTTTCTCCCTTTTTTTACTGTTACATAAAGACATGCCATTAGGTAATTTGGCCAGGGCATAGTTATGCTTGTCAATAGGCAGGGTTCGATCCGGGTATTATAAAACCCGGACCCGGGTCCAATTACAAAAATTAAAACCCAAGCCCGGCCCAAACCCGTAGGGTATTTCAACCCAATATCCGAGCCCGACCCATCGGGCTTTTTATGCCTGCTGTGTAATAACTATATACCTAACTCAGAATATTTATGTTGAAACCATATTTTAAAACTGCAACTTTGATAAAATTTGTATACAAACAATGTTAACATATAAATTGGACAGTGATGTAGTCAAGCTCATAACAAAAGTATGAAAAAACATCTACATGTAAATAAACAAAATGGTAAATAAATAACATACGCACTCATGTTTTGATACGAAGAAAAACTAATAGTCGGGTCGGGCCCTAACCGGACCGGATTTTGATAAAACCGTAGCCGACCCGGATCGTGCCTAAGTCGGACTTAGGTTGTAAAGGTCAAAACTCGTACCCGCATAAATAGGGCGGGTTCAGGCCAGGCTCGGGCCAAAACCCGTACCATCGATAGGCCTAGACATAGTGCATGGAGGGGGAGACTAGGTGCCCATGGTTCATTTCTTATAGTTATTCTCCATGTATTTTATCCTATATTATTTTATCAGTTAGACTTTGTGTTGTAATTTAGAAAGCTTATTGTATGGACTGCATATTGCTTAGACTATTATTTAATTTGCTTATTTTTCAATATTTTTATTTTATTTTCTTCTGTTGTGAGATATGAAAGTGTGGAATACTTTAAATTTTATATTAGTCTATGTATCATGTAATGTTCAAAACCCCAACAACCCATACTTCTTAGCACGACGCGAGTACAAAAGTCACTTTAGCCTTTGAATAAGTGTATTCGAAGGTGTGGGTTTCCACAATTGGTGTTAGAGCTTAGGTTCAGTATTCTGTAAGGATTATGCACGTATTAAGAGAGTATGCTTATATATTTTCGAAAGTTATTATACACATATATATAAGTATAATGTAAACACATCCTTACATTCTAGTAATGCTTAACACTATTTGAGGAAAGTTTCTAATAGTTCATATTTACAAACAAGTGAGAATGAGAAATCAAAATGGAAATAGTTCTAGTAAGGTAGCTGAGGTTCTGAGTGTTAACATTCCTCCGTGGTTCCACTGGTATCTTCAAGCAAGAGGCTGGACTAAACTCAACTCTAATGGAGGACCCGTAGTGCAAGCACAAATTGCAGCCTCAGCTCCCTTGCTTGCTTTGGATTTTCCTAAGCTATGTCAGGGTTTCCAAATTCTAGGTGGAAAGAATTATTGCAAGACTAAATTATTTTTGGAGACGTGGGCATGGCTAAGGAATTGTGATATGATATTTTCTTTAATGCATGTGGAGGATTTAATGAAGAGATAGTTAGCTTCGTGGCACTTAAAAGGAGAAGCCTGAACTTATGGGAGATTGTTATTGTCAGAACAGATGAGTCTATGATTACTTAGACTAATTTTAAGAGGCGCTTTGAGATTATGTTTATTTTTGAGGCAAAATGAGAAGTATAGCTAGAGAAGTTCATTCATTTGGAGCAATGTGACCATACCATCTAGGAGTATGTAAATGAATTTAATCGGCTAGCGAAGTATGGCTTGGACTTTTTTGATACACCAGCAAAAAAGATGATGAAATTTGCTAAGGGAATGAATCCATCTTTGAGAGGTAAAGGTTTGAGCCATGCAACTGTTGGAGCTACTTTTGAGAGCTTGGCCGAGATGGCATTGCTGAATTCAATTTAAAGGAGGAACTTAAGAAGACAAAGGTAAAACTAGTTCAAGAATATTGCTATTGAAGTGGAATGAGAACTCAAGGAAAGATAAAGAAGCCAAAGTTTAAGTTTAAGAAGTGCCAAGGTAAGGGCATGTTTGACAAGGGATTGCAAGATGGGCATTGCGGCAACCATGCTATAACTACAACCAATTTGCGCATATAGACATAGAATGTTTAAATGCACCTAAGACTCCTACCCAAGTGATTCCAGCATATGCACTTGATGCTATACCTAGCTCGAACGCTGCTCCAGCTATGGATAAGGGAAAGAAGGTCGTCGTAGAAAGTGTATTAAATCTTTCTAATCTACCTATTTGTACTTTATTTAACACTAGAGCATCACACCCATTCATTTCAAGTAGATTAGTAAATGAGTTACACTTAGAAACTAGTATAGTTATAGACTCTATAGTATATCAAACCCTATTGGAGGGTTAATTCATTATCCATGATTTGTAAGGGTTTGACATTATATATTTTGGATGTCGAATTTGATTGCGATGCTTTTATTTTGGGATTCTTTGGGTTTGGTTTAATTTTAGGAATGGAATGGATGACTGCGTATGAAGCAGTGCTAGATCGTGATAGGAAGGTGGTTCAGGTAGGTATTTATAGTAGGCACAGCCTTGATGTTTACTGCGATCCCGAGAGTTCGGTCATGTTGAGTTACCTATATTCTTTAGAACTGTCACATGATGAGTTAGCTTCAGTACTAGTAGTTTGTGACTATCCAGATGTCTTTTTCAAATTTTTGGTCTTCATCCCTATAGGGAGATTAAATTTTGAATTGATCTTTGAAGAGAATGTTAGACTTGTTGTCTTACCTCTTAGGAATATGGCTCCTAGAGAAAGACAGAGGCTAAATAAGCAAGTAAATAAATTATTGGAGAATGGCTTTATTCAGAGAAGTATTTCAAAGTAGGGAGCACCAATGGCTTTTGGTACCAAAGAAGATTGCTCTTTAAGGCTTTGCATTAATTATCATGAATTGAATAAGCTGAAAAAGAAAAATAGTTATCCACTATCATGTATGGTCAATCTATTTGATTAGTTAGTTGAAGCAAAGATATTCTCTCAGCTTGACTTGGCTATCGGACTCTATCAGTTGCGTGTAGCAGAGGATAATATTCAAAAAAAACGCTTTCCGCACACCCGAACTTTATGAATAGTTAGTCATGCCATCAGGACTGACCATTGCACCATCTTATTTTATTGACCTCATGAGTCGAGTCTATAGAGGGTTACTAATAAGTTCATGGTAGTATTCGTTGATGACATGCTTGTCTATTTAAAAAACAAGGAAGAGCATGTGTTGCATTTAAGAGAAGTGCTCAATACTCTCCACATGCATAAGCTAAAGAAGAAAATTTTAAAATGTCATTTTTGACATAAGGAGGTTAACTAACGAGGACATATTGTCTCTGAGCAAGGACTAGCAGTTGATAAAGTTCCTACAGTACAGGATTGGTATGTACCAAAGAATGCTACAAAGGTGAGAATTTGTCTTGGTTTAGCTAGCTATTATAGGAAGTTTATTAACAACTTCACTAAAATTTCCACACCGTTGACACGTCTTACCAAAAAAAATTAGTTTTCTCTAGTAACTTAGAATGCAAAGAGGCTTTTATTAACTTGAAGGAGTTGTTGACTAGTGCACCTTGTTTTAGTACTCCCTAATGGTATGAAGGCATTCGTAGTATATACAGATTTTTGTAATGCAAGACTGGGCATAATGTTGATGTAGGAAGGTTGAATTGCTTGTTATGTAGGTTGACAATTGAAGGTACACTAGAGAAACAACTCAACCTATTATCATGAGTTGGCAGCCATTGTCGTCGACCTCCAACCATGGAGGCATTACCTTTTACGGGAGTAATTTGAGATATTCGTAGATCATAAGTCTATAAAGTATTATTCTTCCAAATATGAATTTGAGGCAGCAGAGGAGGATGGAGTTCTTGATTTCGTATGATTTCATTATCGCATATACTTTGGGAAAGGATAATGTTATAGCCAATGCCTTGAGTAGAAAGCGTGCAATGCTGAGTCCTCTATTTTTGAAATGGAAGCACGTGGGGTTCATATCTACATTTGATTTTCGACCTTTATCAGAAATTACACCAGGATTATTGGCAGCTTTAGATGTCCAGCCTTCACTTATGGACTATATTTATTCAAGTCAGAGGCAAGACAAAGAGTTGTTGGATATTTTTGATAAGCTGAGCAGAAGGGAGCATTTGAGTCATTTGGATTATTATTCCATTGATTCGAAGGATGGTTGCGGAGAGATGGTAGGTTCTATGTCCTTCTTATTAAGGAGTTGGTAGACATGGTACTTTCAAAGTCTCATCATCCTAGGATGACCATTCATCCTTATAGTGACAAAATGTATTGTGATATGAAGAGAGTATTTTACTAGCCTAGTATGAAGAGACATGTAGCAGATTTTATTTCCAAGTGCGTGACCTGTCAGAGGATAAACGTGAAGCAAAAGAAGCCTTGTGGATTGTCACAGCCTAATGATATTTTTTAGTGGAAACTGAAAAGTATCTATATAAAGTTTGTTGATGGGATTCTTAGGAGCCAAAGAGGGAATGAGAGTTTTTGGTTAATAGTCAATCGATCGATCCAACTCATTCATTTTTTTACAGTCAGGAGTATGAGGACCCATGTGTTTTTGGTGACCTAATACGCGAAAGAGATAGTTTGGTCGCATGGATTTTCTTCTTGTACTGTCAATGGTCGAGATCCGCTTTTTGCTAGTGAGTTTTGGAGGAGTCTTGAGGAGGCCTTGGGCGCTGAACTAAATTTGAGTATCGCTTATCACCCACAAAAAAATGGACAGACTAAAAGGGTAAATAGAGTATTATAAGACTTGCTTTGGATGTGTATTTTGGATTCTGGAGATATTTGGGAGAATCGCTTTTCATTAGTGAGTTTACATATAGTAATAGCTATTAAGCAAGTATTAAGATGGTACCGTTCGAGGCGTTGCATGAGAGGTCTTGTATATCACCATTTTTTAGTGGGATACTACAGATAGAATAATTATTGGACCAGATATGATAAAGGAAACTTTGAGGAAAGTAGATTTGATCTGTAGAAGGTTGAAAACTTCCCAGGATAAGCAAAAATCATACACTGACAGAAGACGCATGGAGTTGGATTTCACAGTTGGCTACATGGTCTTCGTGAAGGTCTCGTCGCTTACACACATAAGGTTTGGTAATTTGAGGAAGTTGGCACCAAGGTTTGTAGGGCCTTTTTCGATCATGGAGAGAGTTGGAAAGTTAGCTTCTAGAGTGGAGCTTCCTGAAAAGTTGGCAGGAGTTCACAATGTCTTCTATGTGTCACACTTGCGGAAGTGTCTACATGATTTAGCTACTATGGTCGAGCCGATTCGTTTGGAAGAAGTTGAAGTGGAGAGGGAGCGACTTTTTCGTCGTGCACCTACCCATATTACTAAGAACAAAGTAATTAAACTAGCTAGAGCCCAATGGGGAGACGGTCCAGTTGAGAGTACATAGAAGCTCAAGGAGAAAATCCGAGCTATCCATCTGGAGCTCTTTTCCGGTCCATTTAATTTAGTATAATTACTAATGAACATAATATTTAGTTTAGTATATTCCATAGTAGGAGTGTTTGGATGCTAGGTGTGATTGCGAACGTATTGCTAGGAGTTTTGAATGATTATTACTAATGGATGAATTATATTAGTTAGTAGTGCACATATGGGCTGTTATGTTTCTATTGGCCTACGACACACATCACATTATCCACTTTATTTTATCAGTAATATGCATAATGCTTATTGCATTTTTACATATGTATTGAATGGTTGTTCACCCATATAAAATTGTAGGTATATGACGTTGCATGCATTCTAGATACATGGCATAAGCACTTGCATTTCAGAAGGTCGACAGGTTCAGGAGACGTCTAACTTTACCTTACCTATATGTTCATATGCATTACATGCCTATATGTACATACTCCATTAGAAATTTTGAATTTAAGGACAATGTTTGCAAGTGGTTGACGGTTGAGTAGATGTTTGTAGATATTGGTTGTGTGAGGAAATTACATTTTTTGTCCTTAGATATTTCGGAGACGTAATCCTTTTAAGGGAGGGAGATGTAACAACTCGAAAAATCAAATAATAAATCATAATGTTAATAAAATTAAAAAATGAAATTTTACAAAAAATAAAAATATTGAATTATCTTTGGAATTAGGCCTCAGGACCTATTCCATTGTATCCGGAATATCGTTTACAGCTAGAAAGCATGTATAACTTGTTAAATTTGACAAAAATGGTGAAAAATATAACCAAAGGCAATTTCATAATTATCAATTTCGGGTTTAGACCAGATAACCGTAGTTTTTCAACTATGAATACGAGTTTAACTCTCACTCCTTTACACTCTAAACTCTAGCTGCAACCTCTCTATTATATATGTACAATTCTTCTTTTTACTATGTAGAAACTTCTCAAATCTAAACAATACATTTATTCTCTTTAAAAAATTTGTACATGAAAAACATATCTAATTAAAAGAACAGAAAGAGAATCAAGATTAGAAGAGAAAGAGAGAAGGAAGGGCTAACCAATCAAGTTTGGAGGTCTAGGGAAGGAGATTCAAGCCAAATTTGAAGAAGAAACTTTGTAAAGGTGAGTGAATTTATTAAGACGTTACGATGATTCATAGGTAATTAAATTCCTTAATAATTCTACCTCATTTAAAAATATAATTCTTAATTTTAGAATAGTAGTTTCAATCTAGATTTTATTCGAACTGCAATTTAATCTAAACTCAAAAGGAATAGTAATGATGGAATACCCTAAGTGTTAATTTAACAGAAATAATTATAAAAAATTGGAAAAAATATACTAGTGAAATTCATAGATACGAAGATAAATCTTTGTTTGATAAAGTTCGATTCTATTTGGAAAGTTTAGTTTGTTTGGAAAAATGAAGTGATAGAATATCCCTTTATCTTACTTTGACTACTTGATTTTATAACTTTTGTATGTAAATATTTGTTTGAAGATATATAGGTGGTTTATTGAAAAGTTATATATAGATAATCGTTGAATTTAACTAGTGAATTTGTGTAAATAAAGATAGAGATTATACATAAGATTCGACTAAAAATGAACCGTAAGTCCATACTCGAATCAATGAAGATAAACAAAATGAATAGAATAAATAAAATTATTAAATCTGGAAAGAACCCTAACCAAACGTCTGAAGCATTAATTAGACGTCTAAATTAAAGTTTAGATATCTGGACTTCAAACAGTAGTATCCTGAATGAAATTAGTTCAAATTCCACTCGATTCAAATGTTTGAATTCTTTTTCAAACATTTAGAACCAAAGTCAGACGTCTGAGAAAGAAAGTTGGACTTTTGAATGCTTGGAATTTTTTTTAAAAAGATGGTCAAATGTCTGAAGTAAATTTTCGGATGCTAGAATTATTTCAGCAAGCCCATGTTGAATTTGGACTGGGTGCATGCCAAGTAAGGGAAATAAGGTGACATGTTCCCACTTTCTTGATTTTTAGGAGTTCACGTAGCTGCATGGAGCCAATGTAACGGGCATTATTAGTTCTACAGTAGACGTAGGTTCACACTACATGGCGGGCGTAACGTAGAACTCAACAAGGTGTGCAATTGCAGTGCAGCTAGAAGCTCTTATTGTTACTAAGGCACTCCCGATCATATGTTAAACAAATTGGAATAAGGGAAGGAAGACGAAAACGTCTGCAAAAGTAGGGTTATACAGTCATGAGGTAGCTGAATCTATAGGGAGATCGCTATAGTGATTTCTTTAGCTTAAGGTTGAATGATAAAGAGCATATGACAAGTTTACCGTTGAGAAGGTGATAGTGACACAAATGCTTCGGTAGGCGATAAATTGTCAATGTAGTATAATCGGCGTGAGCTAAGGTATTACGATGTTCGCTCATTGTGTAAGTGTGATATACGTGATTCGTCACTGAGAATATTAACTCAATGTCGGTTATGAAGTTCAATGTTGAGATCATATACTAGGAATTGACCTAAATTTATTAGCTGTCGGTTGTTCAATCCTCGATTGGAAACGTACGTAAGTTGTTTATTTATGTAGCTGTAATAAGAATTATACTCATCCTATATATGTGAAACACGAACATAAATAGACACCCTAGGTTGTATAGACTATAGATAAAGTTAATTAATTGCTTATGAACACCATACACTAGTGATACAATTCTTCATCGGATTTTGTCAGATCCACTGCTTTTTTTTTCCCTTTTATACCTATTACAAAAAGGCATGCTAGTATGTGATTTGGCTAGGACCCAGTGCGTAGAGGAGAAGACCAAACGTTCAAAGTTACATTATTTTAGTTATTCTCCATGTATTTTATACTGTATTATTCTATCAATCGGACTTTACGTTGTTATTTGAAGACATTATGAAACGTATTGTTGTGACTATTATCTGATTTGCTTATTTTTAAACATTTGTATTTGTATTTTAGTGAGAGCCGAAAGTGTAGAATACTTCAAATTTTCTTTTAGTCAGTATACCATGTAATGTTCAAAAACCTCGACAACTCGTATTTCTTCATACGACGCGAGTTCAAAAGTCGGTTTAGGCTTTTAATCGGTATGTCCGAAGGTGTAGGTTGTCACATAAATTAGACATCTGCAATTTTTTATAGTATTTGGGTAGCGTAACTCAAAATATGATAGCAGTGTTAAAGGGTGCAATAGCAGAGGAGTGTAATGAAACTTTCATTTATTATGTTGATGTAGAGGAGTTTTGAAGACATGTTGGTTTAATCCACACACTTTTTAGTATATCCTTCTCAGCTACACCTTGCATATACCTCTACGACTTTTTGAGTTGCACACTCTGAACCGAATAGAAATTTATAGCTATATAATTACATGCCTCAAGACCACGTCCAAAATGTTTTGGTTAATTTAGGTACTTCTAACATATTTAGAATAATATTTCGTTTTAGCTATTATAATAAACATTTTAATGGTTGATATTGTGTTAACACGTTAGAAGTTTCGAAATAATATCATTTGTGTAATTACTGATCATAATGCAGATTTAACATACCTCAATTTTCATTTGAGTATCTACCTATTTTTCGTTTTGTTTATAGAGAAAGTTATAAAATTTAGGAAATAGCTAAAATTATTTAAAAGCATGGTGTCAAACTGGAAAAAAAAGGAGGAAAAATATTAACGAGCTGTGCCTATATGCAATTGAGAAACATAAAAGCTAGTTTGTTGATATTAAGTTTTCGAACCAGTCTATAGTGATAATTAGTTATTTTAAAAAAATTATATCAACCTAAATTTTTTGATTTGCTAAAATTTACTGTTATATTCTTGACTATATATTCTTATCCCCAAAATTTTAAGTTAATACTGAAAATGCAAGAATAAAAAATGAATTCACTGTTCAAACATGCCAACCCCGTTAGATTACGGCGAATTACATTAACCATGGATGAACTGTTCATCTACGAACATACAGCAATGCAATGGCAGATACAACACAAGAAAAGAGTCACGGGTCCATGTTTTTGAAACTGTTATAAGAAAAGTCCCTGTAGATATGAATATGTACTCTCTATTTTTGAATAATAAAAAACGCAAGGTATCTTACATTCCTTTAACAGAAAATGCAAGCTAACTTGCAATACGTTTACTTTGAATTTTTTGTTTAAAAATTTTAAAAATTTTGAAAAACGCAAGTTAATATGCGCTTACTATCATGAAAACGTAATATAGTTTGCGATTTCTGATTTAAAAAAAATTAAAATTTTTGAAAAGCGCAAACTAAGTTGCACTTTTTATCAGAAAAGCGCAAGAAATTTTAAAATTTTTCTTTTGAAATGTTTGAAAAGCGCAAATTAACTTGCATTTTCTATAAGAAAAGCGCAAGCTAATTTGGACTTTCTAATTTAAAAAGAAACAGAGATTTAATTTACGTACTCATTACCAACTTTTTTTATACAACATCAAAATTAAGACTCCTTTGCAAATACATGTCAAATTAAAACCATTACATTTTATTGTCATCTGAATCATTACAAACTAAAAGCAAAACAGTTATACATACATTGGAAATTGAGTATTCACGTGAATTACAAGTATACACAAGATCAAACTTTACACAATCACACAATAAATCATGACTAATCAAAACAAATCAATATAACGCCAACAAACAAAACATATGCCACTACCAGTAATCAACTGTCCAGGAAATTCAAATTTGAAACCAATGAGAGATTTCAACGGCCAAAGCACCCGAAAATCTTTGTTGGCGAGAGTCCAGTAGCCCGATATTTTGCAGCCAACTCTTCAGCTTTGAGGAGGTCTTCTCCTTTCCTGGCTTCAACCATTGCTCGCTTTTCTTCTGCTGCTTTATGTATCATAGCTATCTTGTTGTTCATCTTTTCTGCATATTCTGCCTTCTTCTTTTCTAACTCTTCCTGCATAACATATTTTTGTAATTTTAATTCAATGTATCACTTATGATTTAAGATGGATGCTCCTTGAAGGCCTACTTTCAGGAATATCCATTGAAAGCAGCACTGGGTATATCTTGTTCCATAACAACAATAATAATAATAATAATAATAATAATAATATCATAATGCAAAAATATCTGATCAAGTTGTGCACCACTTGCATGTCTTCTTGGTGCTTTACCATATGTGTCACTTCTTGGAGGAATAACTAAGAAATGTCTGATTAAAGGCACACTGAATATATTTATACCAGGAGCTAAGCCATATGCAATTCGTTCTACCAAAAATTTCTGACCCTAACTCATACTACCAAAAATTCAACAGAACATTATAAATCGATCAATATTACATATGGTGAATATAAAGTCGTTATTGTAGCTTTTATTTCGTTCAAACTTAGCTTACATGATTTTTTTCTTCTTCTAGTTTATCTTCTTTTTATTGAAAAGAAGTAAAGAAAAATAAAAATGAAAATGAAAATTTTCTAGTTACCTCAATTTTCTTCAACTCAGCTTCAATGGTTGCTTTCCTTGTGTTCTCCCATGCAGTAATAGTTGACATTTTCTTAACCGCCCTATTACAAAAAAATTTAAAATTTTCAGTTGAAAATTTTAGGTTAAATCCAATAAATGCCACATTATAACAATGAGGAACAACCTAAGTTTGAAATAAATAACTTATAAACATACTTGTTCTCGGCCTTAGTCTTTTCGTTCTCCTCCCAGGCTTTGATCAGGGACATTCTCTTTTCAGTTTCAACCCGAACAAGTACAGCATCTGCAAGTGTAACAGAAATACATTCGTAAGTTGAAAATGACAAACTTAAACTTTCAATTTAATTTAAAATAATAATTACACAGTAGATATACCTCTATCAGCCGAAGCATTTTTCTCAACTGGAGCAGGATTTTCAACCTCTGTTTTAAAATAAATTGTAGTCAGAATGTAACAAACCTATAAAAAGTTTGTTAATACTCTTCATTAACCTGATATTTTTCCTTAGCATGCTACATTGCTAGAATTATTTTTTAAGTTACGAATCCAAACACTTCCTTTTTTCATTTGTTTTATTTCACAAATTTTCATTAAATCTTCATGTTCTAATGAGCATGTTTGGCAACAACTAAAGAGTAGTTAAAACAACTTCTAAATTAATTATTACTATTTATATGTTAAGGAGGGTTCAATTGCACCCCAGGCACTGCAGCACTCTAGTAGCCCCTCAATCTCCACCATAAGCTTCCAATTACATAATTACATAATAAGGGTAATGCGAAGAGAAAATATTGTTATTTAATTTGGAGCTTGGGGTGGATATCATGGGGCAAACGAGGATGTTGTACTATTTGGATTCCCGTTGAACGATTTTCTTATATGTTTGCAATACTTTATAAGTAACTGAAATATGTTAGTCGGAAGTTTCATAAGCAAAACATTTTTTTTATGACTTATTCAAATTGCTTATTTCTACACTTTTCAATTTTATGCAAAAGAATAATAACTTGATGTACAAGAGTAAGATGATATATATAACAACGTTATAAAAACTACCATTTTATTACAGTTTAAATGTATTTATTGAACAATTTATTATTCTCTTAAACTAGTATGAATGTTACTACACAAAACTAATTTTAAGTAGCTATAAAATAAGTTGTTTCCAAAAGTGCTCTAAGATACAGTCTTGGCAAAAACTACTCCACTAAAAAAACCACAAAATCATGGAATATATACCATATCAAAAATTTAACATGTAAAAGTTTGGTGATGATTCTCAGTTGGCTGTATTATCTAAAAAAGATCTCAATGGAATATAAAATAATTAAATAAATAAAAAGAATAAAAAATCGTTCAAAATATCTGAAAAGAGAATCCACTAGAATAGCATGGTACCTGAAAGAAAACATCATATGACCACACCTTCAACAATACTTTCTGCGGCTTTTTATACTAAATTGTTCTTGTGAACATATCTCATCAAGACAGGACCATACGGTAGAACTAGACAATTTAATAGAAATACGTGGAATGATAAGTCTAATTACAGATCTATGAAATTACTTGTTCATATTATTTAGTGTTAAATATATGAGCAAAATGAATATGATTTTTTTCTTTTCTTTTCTTTTTTTTTTAAAAAAAAATTAGTCAGAGGGCAGAGGTATTAAAGTAAGTAAATGAAGCACCAAGTATTTTATGAAGCACACAAACTTTGTAATTGCCTACAATTTTTTTTTACAAAGTTCAACCAAGTTACTTGATTTCATTTGTAGTTGCAGAGAAAAGCAGTAAAGTATGTAGAAGTTTCAATTCAGAGCTACTTAGAGAGATTCAACAACATAGTAATAATTACTGAATAAACAAAGAAATAAGAACATGAACCATCATGGACTGAAAAGGCTCAAACATCTTCACATAATAATTACGAAATTCATACAATAAATTACGATTGAAAAGTGATATATAATGATAAATAATCTTACTCTCCACTACAGCAAGCGCCTTTGATTCATCTGTCTTTTCCTCAGCTTTAGGTGGAGTCGTAGTCACTTCCTTCTCTTCTGCAACCTCTTTTGTAGCCTCGACTGCAGTTGTTTCCGAGGAAACTTCAGCTACCTCTATTTTCTTTGCTTCCTCTTCACCCATAATATGTCACTTTTATTATTTTTCTTCTTACTTAAAAGCAGCTTATGCTCAAATAAATGAAGATGACAAGGAAGAATTAGAAGGTTCACAAGCGTAAAGAAAGCTGTCAATTGGCTAAATATAAAGAGATAACAAAACAAGGGGCACTGATTAAATTAGCTGTAATTAGAAAGCTTCTGAGTATATGATTGATATGATGAGCTGTGCAAACATCTGGTATACAGTTAGGTTTCTTGATAGGCGTGTTAGCTGTATATTTTCGTTATCTGTAAAGTCTAAAACAGTGTGTAGCCGTAAATTTGAGGCACATATGTCTCTGTATTATTTAATTTACCATAGTTACGTATAAAATATGTGTAGAATTGAACTCGTTAAGTTGATAACACAATCGAAGGGATCAAATCACCATTACAGGTAGTCATTATCGCATAAACAAATGTTAAAACAATAATTTACTTTTGAAAATCGAAATAAATGTTAGCGTCAAAATTGGTCACTAACACCCAAATCCAGATGAAAGCATCAAACATCATTCACAGATCACAGATAGAATGTATGTGGGGATATTAATATGAAGAATAACAAAAATTAAGATGAAAGTAGTAAATACAAAGAATTTATAGTGGTTTAGCTGACTCTACGTTCACTTCAGAAATTTCTTTTTTATCACTGTAATAATCGATTACAGTTACAAAATGATCGAGTAGTCTTAGCCTTAGAAAAAAGTAAGCAAGAGAGCCGAAAAGAGGTCCCTTTTTCAGAAGCCCCACATGCTATATTTATAGGCAAATACAGTTAGTTGGGCCCATCAAGACCATTGCCGTCCAGGCTTAGCACTAAGACCGAACCAGGTAGGCCGAGCCTCATCCACCGATCCCCATTCCTTAATAAGCCGAACCAAAGTAGTCAGGATACTGTCCCGAAGCAAGCCAATCCAAAACTCAAAGCAAACTAGTCTAGGCCTCGGAGCAAAATGAAGTCGATCCTATCCTTAAATATGCCGACCCATGTTATCACGTAGCCGACGTCGAGCCACTTTGCTGAGCCACCTTGACCTCACCACAATGCCGAGCGACCCTGACCGAACCACAATGCTGATCCATCCTGACCAAACCACAATGTCGAGCGACCCTGACCGAACCACAATGCCGAACAACCATTAAGGCCGAGCCATGCCTTTCTGACCGAATGACATATCCCGACCGAACCACACCATCCTGCCGATCCACTAGAGACTATCCACTCCGTCTTCCTTTACCTTGGCCGACCTGCCAAGGTCGAACCACCGTGGCCGAACCGCTTCCACTTTGTCACCTCTCTAGCTCACCGACCCACACCATCCTACTGAACCGCTCCATCAAGGCCGATCCAGGCCACCACGCCGATCCACATCTACCGACACATACAGGCCGAGCCACCTTTGACCTTCCACTCTTGACCGAGCCACCTTCTTACCTTCACACCATCACCGAAAGACATGGCCGAACCACATCATAAAGACCCTCGATCCACGCTTATGCTAATCCAGCCTAGGCTGACCATCATCGAAGCACTCTGCGTCGTTTATCCATCGACAATGTTTAATCCTAACTTCACATTAATTCTCCATCCATTTAAACCGAATCCATGATATTCCATCTTCGATAATCGTGAAGTTGGTTAAGTTGAAGCCTTGACAAAAGCCGGGTTAACATTTTCCCCTCAAAACATGCATTGCTATTGGAATGTGTGTTTTGAACAGCCTCAAATCCAATGTCCGAAGTCCACATCCATCCGAACCCAACAACCGAGTTCTAATCCATCCATACTCAATAACCAATAACTACATCCATGACCTCTCCGGGTCGATATCCAAATCTGGGACCGCTCCAGGCCCATGCCCAAATTCTTAGCTATTCATAGTTAATATCCAAATATGTAACCTTTCCGGGTTCTTTCCAACACTACTAGAAAATACTTCAATTTCCTACGCAAAGTTTCCGACGTCTTTCCTATGCCAGAAGACGGGGCGTAGGGAAGGCGTAGGAAACAGGTAGAAAGAGGTAAAGGCGTAGGGAAGACGCAAGGAAATTTCCTACGTCTTTCCTACGTCAACTTCAATACGTAGAAAAAAATCGAGACGTAGGAAAGGTGTAGAAATTCCCTACACCTCTGTTAATTTTCTACATTTTCATATCGGCGTATGAAAGGCGTAGGAAATTCCTTACGCCAAAAGTATGCCGTAGGAAGGCGTAGAAATTTCCCACACCATCCCTACACCCGCAGTACACTACTTCAAAATACTTCAACTTCCTTCGCAAAATTTCCTACGTCTTTCCTATGCCAAAAGGTGGGGGTATAGAAAAGGCGTAGAAAATAGTTAAAAAAATGTAGGGAAGACATAAGAAAATTTCCTACGTCTTTCCTACGCCAAGTGAATTGAATTAGTACCCCAAATTTTGGCTCTAAATTGGAAAATTTTGGCTCTAAATTGAAAATTTTCGGCTCCGATGGTCATTCTTTTATTTCATCTAAAATCTTCTTTCCTCTTCTTCCTAGCCGCCTCAGAGCTTTTTTACAACTCGTTACCATTCCAAATCAAACTCTTCAATAGCTCCTACCCGATTCGGCCCTAAACAACCCAGAACCGATCGAAACCATCATATCCGACATCACAGACCACATAATCCCAGGCATGACTCACTGGCAGAGTCCGAACTACTTCGCCTACTTCCCCTCCAGTGGCAGAACAACCGGGTTCCTAGGGTGCGAGGTGGCGAAGGAGTATGGGATGTGGGTGCATGTGGATGCAGCGTATGCGGGGGCGGCATGTATATGTCCGGAGTTCAGGGGTTTTATTGATGGGGTGGAAGGGGCAAGTTCGTTCAGTTTTAACGCGCATAAGTGGTTCTTCACGAATTTGGACTGCTGCTGTTTGTGGGTGAAGGAGCCGGAGGCATTGGTGAAGGCGCTGTCGACGAATCCAGAGTATCTGAGGAATAAGGCGACGGTAAGGAGATGTTGAATGTTATGTGAGTGGTTTTGTGTATGATAATGGATGGGGTAGGAGTTGTGAATGGAGCTGTGAAGGGGGTTGGCAGCGTGGTAAGGAGATGGTGATGGCAGTTGAGTTGCTGCAGCAGTTTTGATGGCGATCAGAAGTGGTGGCAAAGATTATTGAGGTCAGGAAGATGACTTGCAAAAGGTGTAGTTGACGAGGGCTATTGATGGTGAATGTTGTGTGAAAGGCAGCTCTGTTTTTTTTTTTGTTAATGAAACATGTAGACGTCAGTTTGATTAATGAAACATTTATACGGTGTATTATATTATATTGTACTTTGATTACAGGAACGAGTTCTAAAGGCAGAATTCGAGACTGAAAAGGCCTACCAAGAGATATATATGCTGAAGAAAAACTATGATCACCAAATCATTACATTGAATCAGTTTCTTGCAGAGTCGCGTTTACCGAAAGAAGCTATAAAACCTGCATCTTACCAAACCAATATGAATCATGCAAATACCGTATATGATGACATAGGGGAGAGTATATCTGATTAGAAATGGAGAGAGGAATTTGCACCTTTTAACCAGAACGATGATGACTTCTCAAGAGGGACAAAGCCACATTCATGGTTCTCTGATTATGATCGATGCAACATTTAGAGGTTGGTCTTTATATATGTGAAATGTATGTCTTTATATTATAGTATATTGTTTTTTTTACAAGATAAACAGAACAAGAGGCACTTTAGGGACTGTATTATTCATGTAATTGTTCTTTTGTTCTCACCAATCGTGAGATTCCTGCCTGCCTTGTATAGACATCAGAGATATCCGATGGGTTATTACAATTTTTTATTTTTTTTATCTACCAGCTAGAAGCGTTTGTACGTGCTAATGTGGGATGCTATATGGAAAAATGACTATTTGTTTTGGGCTCTTCCATTAGAAAGTGCCCTAGAAAATGAACTAGTTTCATTATCAGGTCAACAACCTATCGATTGTGACAGTAATTATAATCAAGGATGCATTGGTGGCTTAATGGACCATGATTTCCAGTACATAGAAAAGAATGGAAGGCCAACTTCTAAAGATACATATCCATATATGGAAGAGCAAGGAAGCTGCTCCTTTGAGGTAGTACCAAAAATTATTTATTTTAATGTCACCTTCATTTTACATACATGTATGTATATCAATTAATTAGGTAAACTAGTAACTAACATAATCTTTTTGTATTTTTTCAGATATCTCCAGTGATTTCAATTGACGGATATAATGATACTCCTGCAAATAATGAGAATGCGTTGATGAAAGTCGTGGCTAACCAACCTATGTCTGTTGCCGTGGAAGCTAACTCCAAGGCCTTTTAGTTCTACTCAGAGGTAACTGATAATACC
Source organism: Allium cepa (assembly GCA_030765085.1). NCBI lineage: Eukaryota > Viridiplantae > Streptophyta > Magnoliopsida > Asparagales > Amaryllidaceae > Allium > Allium cepa. Next base: position 406,853,198 of record CM060928.1, on the reverse strand, counting down.
ATATTGTACTAATTTCAAACTATACAACAAGAAATTTAGTAAATGAAATGTGTTTATTTTGAGCTGGGAGTGTTTATAAGTTACAGTGGAACTGAACTGGATCATGGAGTTGCTATAATTGTAGTTACACCAAGCACTAACAAAGATTGAGCACTTAAGTATTTAAAAAGGTGAATGGTGGACTGTAGCTTGTTGTCAGTGAAGTTAAGGGGAAAGTTGTATACGTGCAGTGATGATAGTGTGCAGTGACAGGTGTGAGTAAGGCTGTGGTATGGATATGAATGAAGGCAGAGTGGTTTTTGGGGAGATGCAGTGAGGCTTGTTGGAGCAGCACAGTGATGTATGCGATGATGGAGATTGTTTGTATTGGTGGTGGAAGGGGTATTTTGGGTAGGATGTGCAAGTATGTTGAGAAGTTGTTCAAGTACTTGTCAGTGGTGATCAGGTAAAAATTGAAACCCATATCACAATTCTTATTCATACATAGCAAACATATCTTGTATAGAGCAATCTGCGATTCCATCAACTAAGTGTTAGATGCAAGTGACATTAAAATTGTATTAAAACCGACTCTAGTCCATAGTTAATTATGTCAATTTTTTTGCAGGAAGGCCGCTCCTTCCTCCCATAAACCGATGGCAGCGTGAAATTGTCTATGATATGGTTTGTTACCCTTTTCCTATATAATAATTCAAACTGATGTTGTCTAAGAGTTATATGGATTTCAGACCTTGATTGATTTAGATTCATACCTATTCATAAAAATTTGCTTGTATAAGTGTGTCATTTATGCTATAACTTGTTGTGTACAGAATTGTAGCAAATGTACTTTGGATTTATATTTTATTAAACTTATTCTATTTGGAACTATTTTATAGGATGGATCAATTACTAATATTGCTGATGTAGACAAATTGACTTTTGTTACAGGTTGGTGTTATACTTCATTTTCTATGATGCTTTATTACTTTGGTTTATATTCTTGTCCATTGGTATGCGGCTTGGTGCAGTCTGTATTGTAACAATACAAAATTTTCTTCATTTTCTATTCTGGGTCAAGAGCATTCCCAACCATTTGGGAATCCAAAGTTATATTGTGTGGTTAGAAAATCCAATCCCTCAAATTCAGTTTCAGATTTTAAATTATCATTGATACTTGTTGAGTTACAAGGTATATTATCATTATTAACATAGGTAAGCAATGGCTCCGCAGCAGCCAAACACTGGATTATTTGTTGGTTTGAACAAAGGACACATTGTTACTAAGAGATTGGCCTGAACAGTGTAACATTAGCGTGTCATAGATCACATAGTAGATGAATTGTATGTATGTAGAGCAGAAGTTGTGAGGAGATTGAATAAGGAGGTGGGTAGGGGACAGTTTGGTTTCAAGATGGCAATTTGATGGGGAGTTGAATGATCTCGTAAGGGATGAGGGTATTTTTTATTTTTAATTGTAACTGTATGATGTCATGTATCATGAACATATTATCGTATTATTTTGACATATAAAAACTTGATTAATATTGTTTGACTTTGTAATATGAATGAGATATTTGTTTTTTGAATTAAAGATGAATGATTTGATGTTAATCTTTTTTTTGGGATGTGTATATATGTGTAACAAGTTGGTTTTAGTTTCTATTTAATATGGTGAAATGAAACACAATAGTAATATATCAAAATTGCTTTAGAAAAGGCATAGGTAGAGGGAATATTGATGTACCCGTAGATGAATGAATGGCGTAGATAAAACGTAGGAAATGTAATATGTAAGAATGGCGTAGGGAAAGCGTAGGAAAATACGGCGTAGGGAAGACGTAGGTAAACGGAAGACGTAGGTAAACGGATGACGTAGAAAAGACGTGGGTAATGAAAGAAGTAAAAATGTCATAGCAAAATCGTAGGAATAATGAGGCGTAGGAAAGACGTAGAAAAATCATGGCGTAGGAAAGACGTAGGGAACAACCCAACGGATGGCGTAGGTAAGGCGTAGGCTACGCAAGTTTTACCCACGCCAAAATTGGCGTAAGGGTTACGTAGTTAATGCATTTACCTACGCCCCTCCTACGCCATTTTGGCGTAGGTAAACCGCAGTTTTCTTGTAGTGCAAACGCAACCTGCACCTAACGACCTATATCAAGTAATGCCATGGTGTTTCTGGTTCAGTGTCCCTGGACATTGAGTAAAGTCGGGACTTAAGTCCTAAATCGAATCCAGGTCGCTCCAGACCCTTGCTGAGCAAAGTCCATACCCGATGACCTTTTAACCAAAAACCAGACAAAAAGTCAACCAAAATCCAAAATCCAGATTCAAACCAGAAAACCAGAAATCCATATCAAAAGTCCAAACCATAATCCAAATCAAAAAGCGAGCATCCAAACCAAGAAAGCAGAAAAACCGGGAGTTCAAACCAAACCCCAAAACCAAAGCAGAAAAAGCAAATGTCCAAGCCAAAAGAAAAAAAACAGATTTCACAAACCAAGACGTCTCGGTAAACCATCATCTCAAAGCATGCCTGAGGGTTATCTCCGACCCCGTACATGAGTTAGTGATTTAGCCATTTTTCCGGAGCTTGTTACTTATTCCAAACCATCATGATTAGTTGATGACCAACTGGCCACCATTCCAGGGCCTCATGCCTTCGTCGTTCAAGGTAGGCGGTGGCTGCTCCTGTTCCACCGCCACATTTCGAGTTCCGACATATTGTCGCAATAGACCATTCCTTACATGCTCCTCGGTTATGTCCTTCAGATGCCGGCAGCTGTTAGTATCATGCCCGTCCAGATCATGAAAAAGACAGTGCCTTCCTAATTCCCTTTCGCGTTCTAAGGGCTCCCCCTTGCCGGCCTTCGATACGGAAGGCGACCTCGAGTATCCAAGAATATTTGTTCCAATGTCGCGTTCAATCCTGTGTAAGTGGAGAATTTTGACTCTCTCCAGCGCTTCCTTTTCTCTTTATCCTTGTCTTTACCCAAGTTTTCACCGGACGGTCCTCCATCCTTAACCACGTTTACTTCCTTCAACTTCATATCCGAACATGCATCCTCTTGTTAGAGAAACCTCTCAGCTTCATGAAAGAAATCCTCGAGATCTAGTGGTGGATCCCGTATCAATGATACTTTGAAATCCGAATCATCCCTGACTCCTTACAGTGTCGCCGTCAGAACCATTGACGGATCCAGCCGATCCACTGAAGCACTGCTGCATTAAACCGAGTTAAGAAAGTCCTAAGCGATCCATCTACACTCTGTTTTACCGACGTCAGTGTTATCACATTTTTCAGCCTTTTTATGTGAATTCGAAACTGTCTCAGGAACTTATCTACCAGTTCTGACCATATTTCAATAGATCCATCCTCCAGCAGTCTGACCCACATAGCAGCTATATCGGTCAAGTACAGTGGGAAAAATCGGGCCATGACCTCCTCTAATGCCCCTAGTACTTCAAAATGTCTTGTGTACCTCATCAAGTGGTCAGTGGGATCCGTCTTACAGTTGTTTACTTCCAGAGTAGGTAGCTTGAAATTGGGTGGATTCCTAGCTATCCTGATGTCCCAGGTAAACGGACTTTTGTTGACTCCCTCCAGATCTCTATTTGTCAGACCTCCGCGAATAGTTCGCCTAATGATATCAGCAAATCCAACGTTTCCAACCAAGGGTTGCCCCTATCCATATTTCCTAGCTGCTCTCCAACTCCGCACAGAAATTCTGGCACATACTTCTCATCACGTATTCCCATGTTCTTGTTGGTGCCGGGTTTCACAGCATCACCTGATATCCCTCTATGGGTTGGTCCAACATTATCTGATGGTGTGCCCTCAAGTCTTAGTCCATCTAGGTTGATAGTTTTTTGTTGATTGGAAGCTGCCCCTACTGAATTATTCCATCCGCCTGCTGGTTGAGTCCCTCTAATCCAGCTCCAATAACTTGAGTACCTGCAGTTCTCGATTGTCCAAATTGCCTAAAAAGAGCCTACATCATCTCCTCTTGTCATTTCATCATCTTCTCTTGCATAGAATCCATCATAACCTACATCTCGTCCCGAGTTATGTAGATGGATGCATGATTCTCTCCAACTCCAGAAGTGGCCGCTTGACTTCCCTTCTGGTTGCTTCTTTCCGCTGCTTTCTTTTTTGTTGGTGATCTAGCCATTGCTTTCTAGAATCCAAGTTCTCAAGCTTCTGAATCCAGAATCAAACTCCAAAATCCCTAAGTGCTAGCTTTCTCAGTGAAAGCACCAAAATGCTAGCGTCAAAATTGGTCACTAACACTCAAATCCAGATGAAAGCATCAAATACCAGTCACAGATCATATATAGAATGTATGTGGAGGGTATTAATATGAAGAATAACAAAAATTAAGATGAAAATAGTAAAGACACAGAATTTATAGTGGTTCAGCTGACTCCGACCTACGTATACTCTAGAAATTTTCTTTTTATTGATGTATAATCGATTACAGTTACAAAATGGTAGAGTAGACTTAGCCTTAGAAAATAGAAAGTAAGAGAGCCGAAGGGAGGTCCCTTTTCTGAAGTCCGGCATGCTTTATTTATAGGAAAATCCAGGTAGTTAGGCCTCCTAAGTAATCTAGGCCCATCAAGGCCATTGCCGATCCAAGCTCAGTACTACGACCGAACCAGGTAAGCCGAGCCGCATCCATCGATCCCCATTCCTTAATAAGCCGAACCAAAGTAGCCAGGGTACTATCCCGAAGCAAGCCTATCCAAAACTGGAAGCAAACTACTCCAGGGATCAGAGAAAAATGAAATCGATCCTATCCCTAAATATGTTGACCCATGTTGTCACGTAGCCAATGCCGAGCCACTTTGCCGAGCCACTTTGCCGAGCCACCCTGACTGAACCACAACGCGGAGCGACCCTGACCTCACCACAATGCCGAGCCATCTTGACCGAACCACAATGCCGAGCGACCCTGATCGAACCACAATGCCGAATAACCATTAAGGCCGAGCTATACCTTTCTGACCGAACGACATATCCAGACCGAACCACACCATCCTGCCAATCCATTAGAAACCATCCACACTGTCTTCATTTACCTTGGCCGACCTCCCAAGGCCGAACCACCGTGGCTGAACCGCTTCCACTTTGTCACCTCTCTAGCTCACCGACCCACACCATCCTGCTGAACCGCTCCATCAAGGCCGATCCAGGCCACCATGCCGATCCACATCTACCGACCCATACATGCCGAGCCACCTGTGACCTTTCACCCTTGACCGCACCACCTTCCTACCTTCACACCATCACCGAACAACGTGGCCGAACCACATCATGAAGACCCTCGATCCACGCTTATGCTAATCCAGCCTAGGCTGATCCATCTTCCAAACACACCGCGTCGTTTATCCACCGGCTATGTTTAATCCTAACTTCACATTAATTCTCCATCCATTTAAAACAAATCTATGATATTCCATCCTCGATAACCGTGAAGTTGGTTAGGTTGAATTTGCATGTTTATGGCCTTGACAAAAGACAAGTTAACATTTGCCCCCCAAAACATGTCTTTCTATTGGAAGGTGTGTTTTGAACAGCCTCAAATCCGATGTCCGAAGTCCACATCCATCCGAACCCGACAACTGAGTTCTAATCCATCCTTGCTCAATAACCAAAAACCACATCCATGACCTCTCCGGGTCGATATCCAAATCCGAGATCGTTCCAGGTCAATGCCCAAATCCTTAGTTGTTCATAGCCAATATCCAAATCTGTAACCTCTCCGGGTTCTTGCCAAGCGCAACCTGCACCTGACGACCTATATCAAGTAATGTCATGGTGTTCCTGGTTCAGTGTCCCTAAACATTGAGCAAAGTTGTGACTTAAGTCCTACGCCGAATCCTGGTCGCTCCATACCCTTGCCGAGCATAGTCCATTCCCGATGACCTTTTAACCAAATACCAGACAAAAAGTCAACCAAAATTCAAAATCTAGATTCAAACCAGAAAATCGGGAATCCATATCAAAAGTCTAAATCAAAATCCAAATCAAAAGGCGAACATCCAAACCAAAATCCAAACCAAGAAAGCAACAAAACCGAGAGTTCAAATCGAACCCCAAAACCAAAGCAGAAAAAGCAAATGTCCAAGCCAAAAGGAAAAAACAGATTTCACAAACCGGGGCATCTCGGTAAACCATCATCTAAGAGCACGCCTGAGGGTTATCTCCGACCCCGTACATAAATAAGTGATTTAGTCATTTGTCCGGAGCTTGTTACTTATTCCAAACCATCATGATTAGTTGATGACCAACCGGCCACCATTCTTGAGCCTCATGCCTTCGTCGTTCAAGGTAGGCGGTGGCTGCTCCCGTTCCACCGCCGCATTCCGAGTTCGGACATATTGTCGCAACTGACCATTCCTTACATGCTCCTCGATTATGTCTTCAGATGCTGGCAGCTGTTAGTATCATGCCCTTCCAGGTCATGAAAAAGACAGTGTCTTCCTAATGCCTTTTCGCGTTCTAAGGGCTCCCTCCTTGCCGGTCTTCAATACGGAAGGCGATCTCAAGTATCCAAGAATATCCACTCCAATGTCGCGTTCAACCCTGTGTAAGTGGAGAATTTTGGTTCTCCACAGCGCTTCCTTTTTCCTTTATCCTTGTCTTTACCCAAGTTTTCACCGGGCGGTCCTTCATCCTTAACCACGCTTACTTCCTTCGACTTCATATCCAAACATGCATTCTCTTGTCGGAGAAACCTATCAACTTCATGAAAGAATTCCCCGAGATCCAATGGTGGATCCCGTATCAGTGATACTTTGAAATCCGAATCATACCTGACTCCTGACACCGCCACCATAAGAACCATTGACTAATCCGGTCGATCGACCGAAGAAACCGCTGCATTTAACCGACTTAAGAAAGTCCTAAGTGATTCATCTACCCTCTGTTTGACCGACGTCAATGTCATCACATTTTTCAGCCTTTTTATGTGAACTTGAAATTGTCTTAGGAATTTATCCACAAGTTCTGTCCATGTTCCAATAGATCCATTCTCCAGCTGTCTGAACCACATAGCAGCTATATCGGTCAAGTACAGGGGGAAACATCGGGGAATGACCTCTTCTGATACCCCTAGTACTTCAAAAATTTTTGTGTACCTCATCAAGTGGTCGGTGGAATCCGACTTACCGCTATATAATTCCAGAGTGGGTAGCTTGAAATCGGGTGGATTCCCAGTTATCCTGAAGTTTCGGGTAAATGGACTTTTGTTGACTCCCTCCAGATCCCTGTTTGTCAGACCTCCGCGAATAGTTCGCCTGATGATATCAGCCAATCCAGCGTTTCCAACCAAGGGTTGTCACCTATCCATATTTCCTAGCTGCTCTCCAACTCCGCGTGGAAATTCTGGCGCACATTCCTCGTCATGTACTCCCATGTTCCTTTTAGTGCCGGGTTGCACGGCATCACCTGATATCCCTCTATGGGTTGGTCCAACATTATCCGGCGATCTGCCCCCACGTCTGGTCCATCCAGGTTGATAGTTGTTTGTTGATTGGGAGCTGCCCCTTGCTGAATTATTCCATCTGCCTGCTGGTTGAGTCCCTCTAATCCAGCTCTAATAACTTGAGTACCTGTAGTTCCCGATTGTCCAAATTGCCTAAGAAGAGCCTGCATCATCTCCTCTTGTCGTTTCATCATCTGCTCCTACATAGAATCCATCATAACCTACATCTCGTCCCGAGTTATGTAGATGGATGCATGATCCGCTCCAACTTCAGAAGGGGTCGCTTGATTTTCCTCCTAGTTGCTCCTTTCCGCTGCTTGTTTTCTTGTTGGTGGTCTAGCCATTGCTTTCTAGAATCCAAGTTCCCAAGCTTCTGAATCCAAAATCCAAGCTCCAAAATCCATGAGTGCTAACTTTCTCAGTGAAAGCGCCAAAATGTTAGCGCTAAAATTGGTCACTAACACCCAAGTCCAGATGAAAGCACCGAACACTAGTCACAGATCACAGATAAAATGTATGTGGAGGATATTAATATGAAGAATAACAAAAATTAAGATGAAAGCAGTAAAGACACGGAATTTATAGTGGTTCGGCTGACTCCGACCTACGTCCACTCCAGAAATTTCTTTTTTATTGCTGTAACAATCAGTTACAGTTACAAAATGGTAGAGTAGGCTTAGCCTTAGAAAGTAGAAAGCAAGAGAGCCGGAGAGAGGTCCATGTTCTGAAGCCCCACATGCTGTATTTATAGGCAAATTCAGGTAGTTGGGACTCCTGAGTAATCCGGGCTCATCAAAGCCATTGCCGATCCAGGCTCAGCACTACGACCGAACCAGGTAGGCCGAGCCGCGTCCACCGATCCCCATTCCTTAATAAGCCGAACCAAAGTAGCCAGGGTACTGTCCCGAATCAAGCCTATCCAAAACTCGAAGCAAGCTAGTTCAGGACTCGGAGCGAAATGAAGTCGATCCTATCCCTAAATATGCCGACCCATGTTATCACGTAGCCAACGCCAAGCCATATTGCCGAGCCACCCTGACTGAACCGCAGTGCCGAGCGATCCTGACCTCACCACAATGCTGAGCCATCCTGACCGAACCACAATGCCGAGAGACCCTTACCGAACCACAATGTCGAACAACCATTAAGGCAGAGCCATACCTTTCTGACCGAATAACATTTCCAGACTGAACCACACTATCTTGTCGATCCACTAGAGACCATCCACTCCGTCTTCATTTACCTTGGTTGACCTGCCAAGGCCGAACCACCATGGCCGAACCGCTTCCACATTGTCACCTCTCTAGCTCACCGACCCACACCATCCTATCGGAGGGCTCCATCAAGGCCGATCCAGGCCACCACGTCGATCCACATCTACTGACCCATACAGGCCGAGCCACCTGTGACCTTCCACCGTTGACCGAGCCACCTTCCTACCTTCATACCATCACCGAACGACGTGGCTGAACCACATCGTGAAGACCCTCGAACCACACGCTTATGCTAATCCAGCCTAGGCCGATCCATCTTCCAAGCACGCTGCGTCGTTTATCCATCAACCATGTTTAATCCCGACTTCACATTAATTCTCCATCCATTTAAACTGAATCCATGATATTCCATCCTCGATAATCATGAAGTTGGTTAGGTTGAATTCGCAAGTTTATGGCCTTGACAAAATGCGGGTTAACAATAAACAAGGCTAAAACTAAAAACTTAACGAAAACAGGTATGTTTACGGTGCAATTTGACTTACATCAATGTTAAAACAACATTGACAATCGATTCATGGAATTTAGGAGTCTCGTATAATTGAACCTATGACACTATCCAAATTTCAACAATCAGTGTTTTTTTAAGGAAAAAAACAAAACCTAGTGCACGATAAATTTTAGAGAGGTCGATAACATACGCAACATTTCTCTCATTCCGCATTGTGAAGAGGCTGTTTTCTAACTCGAACCTTGACTTTCGATTACCATGCATTGATAACCGTTGCGCCTTGGAAAAAAAAAACAATAATGATAATTCACCACTAGCGTTGTTTATTTACTCTCTTATAATGATTTATTGACAAAATATTTTATTATCGTTAAATATAGTACATGCACTCTGGTCACAACTATGTTACATGTTGAGGCACAGTTAGACATAATTAACATGACGTATTTGTTCAATCAATAAATCATCACTCTGTAAAAGTCAATTACCATGAAAGAGGAAGTTGAGATATTCTGTCACTACAAGAAAAAGGCAGAATACCGACAGCCAAGACCGACGGCTTCCGACGGCCATTTTCCGACGGCTTTCGACGGGCCGTCGGCGGCCGTCGGAAGCCGTCGCAAATTTGCGATTATACCAGCCAGCCGAACCCTTTCTTCCTCCTCCATTTCATACGAAAAAAACCCAAAAAACCCCCCAAATTCAACCCCTAAGCTTCCAATCCCTAATTTTTAGCTTCCGGATCTTCCAACGCACTCTAATCAAGCTTCAGTACTCTTAATCTCAGGTATAATCTCTTATTTTTATGAAAAATTCAGTTTTTACCCTAATTATAGATTTGCATAAATTGATAAATTAGGGCGAATTAATGATTGCAATTGTTTCCACTAGCGTAATAACGGTTTATAGCATCACATGGTATACCAATTTCATCTTTTATCGTGAAATTGTGATAAACACGTATAATTTGTGCATGTTCATGTATATGTATTTTGTTGTGTATGCCTTGATTCGACGATTGTATACGTTATTTGGAATAAGATAAAATGATTGAATGAACTAGGAGTATTATATTGTGCACGTTTTTACTTATGACACAAAAAAAATGCATTACTCTAAATTATAATTGTGTGTATTGAAAAATGACAAAATGTTAAACCAGCCCTAAGTTGATGCGTAATACGTCGAATAAATGTGTGAAATTAATATATAAATGTGAACAGTGAGTAAAACTGTATTTTTGAGTAAAATGCGCGCATGTTAACCGACAAATGTCCCTTAGAGAGTTTTTGGCCCCGTCTGACGAGTGTTGTACATGATCGTTGTATAAATAGTCGTTTTTTTCGAAAAACGACCATTTATATTCATCTGGTACAATGTTTGTCGGATTTGTCCCTGTATTGGACAAGTTATGAACACAGTAAGAATTTACATTTTGTATACTACTTCGTCTCAAACGGTTCATAAAATTTCGCCCTAACTTTTCTTTTTTGTTTCCTGCGTACACGCATTTGTGTACAATGCAGGGAACAAAAGGGAAATGCTGCCGAAATTTTATTGAATCGTTTGGGACGAAGTAATATACGAAATGTAAATGCTTACTGTGTTTGTAATGGGAGGTAGGATGTCTGACCAATGAAAAAAAATTATATATTTTTAATCGTTACGTACGTTAAAAAATGAAATGTGCCCTATTTGAAAATATTTTTAAATTTGTGAAGTTGTTCTTTAAATTCAAAATATTATACGAACATGAAAATAATCTTTTTCGAATGTGTATTCTTCAAAATAAATATTAAATTTTGAACTTCTCATTTTGTCAAATAGGAAAAATGATTGATTATTTTGTTGATCGAAGGAGATGGATGTACCAAAGAAAAGGAATGAGGGGCTCAATAAAAGAAGATTTTTATAACGGTATAAACGTGTTTGTTGAATTCGCCTTAAGTAATAACGGAAACGATCCAGAAATTCGTTGTCCGTGTAGTAGGTGTAGACATTTGAAGTTTTTGTTACCAGATATTGTGAAAGTTCATTTGTGCCAACACGGTTTCACACCCGAATATTATGTTTGGGATCGGCATGGAGAAGTTGTAGCAAATACTTCTGTAGAGTCTGAAAGTGTCGTTAACGAAATAGTTTCAACGACCCGTATAGAAAATATGGTCGAAGATGCAGCACGATCAATGTTTCCTATGGTTGAAGTTGACGACGATGATGTAAATGTTGAAGAACCAAATATTGAAGCTAAGAAAATTTATGATTTACTAGATGCAGCTAAAAAACCTATTTGGGATGGTTGTAAAAGCGGCACGCAGCTGTCAGTAATCGCAGAATACATTGCGATGAAGTCAAAATACAACATCACTGAAGCTGGGTTTACGGCTGTTGTACAAGCTGCAAAAAGACATATGCCGCCCGATAATCTAATGTGTGAAAATCACTACGAAGTTAAAAAACTTATGTCGGCTTTTGGTTTACCGTATCAGAAAATAGATACATGTTTAAAAGGATGCATGTTGTTTTGGAAAGAAGACGCAAACCTTAGAAATTGTAAAGTTTGTAACCAGGAGAGATACAAACCAAGAAAAAAGAAGGGTAAGGAAGTTCCGTACAAGCGTATGCACTACTTACCCATAACTCCAAGACTTCAAAGATTATACGCATCTTCTGTAACTGCGTCTAATATGAGGTGGCATAGCGTGAGAACGGAGGAAGAGGGTACGTTGACACATCCGGCCGATGGAGAAGCATGGAAGCATTTCGATAAAACGTATCCAAATTTTGCAGCGGAGAGTCGAAATGTTAGATTAGGATTATGTACGGACGGTTTTTCTCCATTTTCTCAATTTGGTTCTAAATATTCATCCTGGCCCATTATCGTCACACCGTATAATTTACCTCCATGGATGTGCATGAAAACGCAATATATGTTTCTTACTGTTGTCGTTCCTGGCCCCGACGATCCGACACAAGGAATCGATGTATATTTACAACCGTTGATTGAGGAGTTAAAAATACTGTGGAACGAAGGAGTAGAAACATACGATGTGTCAAAGAAGAAAAATTTTCGTATGTTTGCTTCTTTGTTGTGGACTATAAGTGATTTTCCTGCCTATGCAATGCTTTCGGGATGGAGTACTGCCGGTCGTCTAGCATGTCCATATTGCATGGATGAAACACGAGCGTTTTCTTTACCTCATGGTAAGAAAATTTCATGGTTTGACTGTCATCGATATTTTCTCCATGTAAATCATCCCTTCAGAGGAGACAAGAAAAACTTTTTAGCTAATAGAGTACACCCATCATGAATCAGGTATAACAAACTTACATGTCTATTTACATTTCAGTCATTATAATTAAGCAATTTATACCATTGATGTCATGTTCATATGAAATATATTTCATTATCATGTTTTTATTCTCTTATATAATGATGTGTAAACGTCACAGGTTTATCATTATGTCACATAGAGGGAGGAGCTCTTCCCGTTCTTCAGGAGGCGATGGCAGTGGCCCATCGCAAGCGCCACACCGTCCAGTTGTTACGTTAGCCCCCAAAGCAGATGGGTAAAAATTAAATCTTATTCATCATCTTATTTTTTCTATACTATACGTATGTACTTATCTGTATCGTACTTAAAAACAGGGGGTTCGAGCTACTACCCACTAAGGTAGTGTTGGACGTCTCCAGAGCAGCATATCGTAGTAGGATGAGTGCGTGCTGGCCAAAGTGGGATACCATCCCTCCGCACATCATAGAGTGCATATGGCAGGATGTCCTAGTATGTGTAATTTTTATGTTTTCCATTTTTAATTCGTTTTTGTCGTTTTTCTACCGTTTATCGTTTAAAGTGTAATCTTTTTTTAACACAGGCTGAGATAGACATCCAGACAGATGATATGCAGCTGGCACGAGCATACTGGATGAGGAAGATGCGAAAGAACTACAGAGACACGATATCTGAGGTTAAGAAATCCGGGAAGAGACCACGGTGGATGGGGGAGAGCGTGTGGCAAGCTTGGTTGAGCTACTGGGAGACGGACGAGGCGAAGGCAAGTATACTAATTTTTTTTCAATTATTAATTTAACGTGATTGAAAAATAATGTATCAAATTTTGAATGTACAGGCAGAGTCAGATAGAAACTCTGCAAATAGAAATAAGAATCCCGTTACTCATCGCGGAGGATCGAAGTCGTTTCAGCAGTATCGGCAGGAGTTGGTAAATTTAATTACTGAATAATAAATGTAAATAGTTTATGCTATATGATTTTAAATGTATAATAATTGTATGTAACAATCAACTTCAGGAAGCCGAGGCACATGGTCCTGTCAGCTATATGGACGTGTTCACCCGTACGCATGCTGTTGAGCATGTTAATCCAGACGGGACTGTTTCGTACACATGGCAGGACGATAAATCCAGTAAAAGCCATGTAAGCATATTTCATTTTATTCAGTATTAGTAATTGTTTTAGTTGTCAAATTATTATGAAATAAGATATGATATTATTAATTTGTCAATGCAGGAGATGTTTATGGAGCAGCGACAGAAACTCCTTTCTGATACGGGTCGAGAGCAGCTGACGACCGATGAAGAGGACATTATTTTTGAGTCCGTTATGAGTCCACCAGAGCATGGTCGACGATACGGATTTGGCAATTTAGCGGTAAATAATTTAATTTTTCTTAAAATACTTAAAATATGATATTCTTACCTTTTCAAAACAATAAACTTTGATTTTATTTATTTTTCAATTATTGCAGTCCAGTAGTCAGAGTAGGAGACGGCGGAGTAGACCTCAGAGCGAGCTAGCAAGTATAGAAGAATTACAGACTAGAGTTCAGCAGTTGGAGGAGCAGAACCGCCAACAGGCCATGCAGACGGCACAGTTATTTGAGTACATGCAGCAGTTTGGTGGCCGCTTCCCTTCATCGGCTGGCTCTGGATCTGGGGCAGATTGATTCATTGCTTTCTAATTCGTTCGTGCAGGTATGTTTAGTTTTAGTTTACAATGATTTGGTAGAAGGAACAATTAATTGTTGATATGTATAATTATGTATAATACACTTGGTTCTGTAGCTGTATCAGGATATGCATGATTAGAACAGTTATTGTTAGTATTATTGTTAATGTTGGAATGTTATGTATATTTTGTATTTTATTTTTATTCTAATTTAGTTTATTTCTGTGTCTATTGAATATTTTGGAGTATTGGTTTGCATGTTTGGTTGGATTATTGTTTATTTGATTGTGCAGTATTGATATTGTAGTGTTTGGAAGAGAAATGTGGTTGGAAGGCTCTATTTGCAGCAGATTTAAAAAAAAAACAGCAGGTTTCCGACGGCTTCCGACGGCTCCCGACGGCTTATTGGTCGAAATTTTCCGGCGGTTTCCGACGGGTTCCGACGGCTTATTGGCCTGATTTCCGACGGTTTCCGACGGTTTCCGACGGCCGTCGGAAGCCGTCGGAAACCGCCGGAAACCGCCGGAAACCGTCGATAATGTATACGGCATCACCCGTCGGTAGCCGTCGGAAATACTGCTCCCCGACGCCTTCATTTCCGACGGCTTTTTCCGACGGCCGCCGACGGCTTCCGACGGCCGCCGACGGTTTTCAGCCGTCGGAAATCCCCCCTCCCCTTGTAGTGTGTCAAACGTGATATTGATGATCTAGTTGCTTGCAAAATGGGATTGAAATGTATTGAAAATGACAAGAATTGTGCTTAAAGAATGAGAATAAATTTGTCCACATATACGATTAGTGCGAATATAAAGACAAAGTTTTGGTGATGAAATATAACTTGTTTGAGCTGTCTCTTGGTTTTACTATCTTTGAAGAAAACATGGCAACACATAGTAACAAGAATGAAAAGCTACTCTAGTTTGTGCTATATTGATAAAAAAATTATGAATCGATGAAAGTTATACCATCACCAAACAACTTTGAATATCTTTTATTAAACAGCTATTTTGGATTGCCTTCGTTATGCCTAATAAATTAGCTTTTTTCAACATAATTTAAATAATCAAACATAACGGTACATACAAGAATTAGAATGAACCATGCATGAAATGGTTTAGCATGGTCCTAAAGGTACTTGAATTTGTTATTGTAAGTCCTACCGTTTACAAGTTGATAGCTAATTTCTCATCTGTAATGGTTGCTACCCTAACCCATAAATGTATTTGAAGTTTTGCACTCATTGCACCTACCGTTTCCTACTCTAACAACTTTATTTATTTTCCAACACACATGGACAACGACTTGAATTCGTGTTAATTTGGATTGCTGTGTAATTGTCACCTTACTTTAATTAATAGTCGAATTAAAGCGATCTATGAGGCTCAATAGAGTCCACTACTCATATTTCCTACATCATAATGAGATCGCCAGGTACTATAACTTTTATTATTTGTCGTAGTCATAACAATTTCAACTGCCTAGAAAATTCACTGAATGATTTGTTCAATGAATTTTTATCTAAAATACCACACTAACAAGATTGAAGGTGCTTAAGACTTATCTTAATTTATGTAGTCTATTTCTTAACAGGGTCATCCAAACATGGATATAATATAACTATTTTTCATTTGACATCTATGATCCCTATAGATATACGCAAATGCAATTTTAATCTGTATATAATATAAATATACTTATCGAAACTGAACTTTACATTGAAAAAAGAAAACAATTTAGGATAGTTAACCACACATGAATGGATAAACGATAATGAAGATTCGAGAGGCTGAGAATAACCATCAATTTCATGCAGAAGAATATCTTGTCAAATCTACTAAATATAACCGGTTAGAATCCGAACAATTTTTATTTAGACAGCGAAGTAACATAAGAAAACCAATCTGTTGCTTTCAATGAAAAGACTGAAAAGAAAAACCACATGGGTGGCCCCAAAATGCCTTGTTTTTAAGTGTATGACTATTTGAGTTGTATGATTAAAGTAAAATGAAAATGAAGATTTTTAAGAAATGAACCGTTGGGGGGCTAAAAGTTAATTTCGCAGATTTTCCATTGAGAAGTTTATACTGCTTCACTTGCAATGATAAGATATCCTGCGCAGCCGTCCATATTTGCCAAATATGCATCTAATTTACAAATAAAAAGTTTAATAAAAAACTATAGTACATACAAATGTAACATGTGTAGAAAAAACCATTAAAAAAAGGATAAAATTTGAGGGTTTAAATATGGATTTTGATGCATCAAAATATTTTTCTTGATTTTTACAGTTCAATGAACTGGTAATAAGGAAAAATAGCTCTTCAAATCAATATCATGATAAGGTTCCCTAGATCTGGAAATCAGGGTTTGTTAGATAAATAAAATGACTAATGATTTGTAGTTCGTACATTAGCCTTCCATATATTGTAAAAGTCATAAATATGGTGACCCGTATCACATATTTATGTGCATTTGCATATATAAAAATTGTAAAGACAAGTAACATGCGATTGGTTGTCTTTTGTTCAACTAAAATAAGAAAATTCGCCAGAATCAGATTTCTCAAGGGTCATGTACCGACGAACTACTACTGTTGAATGTCAGTGTTAGTTTTGTACATGAAGACATTACAAACGAATGTTTACTGTACCAGACAAAGCAGTTATTCAGTTTTGACCCTTTCATGAAAGTCTGCAGTTTAACCATACATTAAACAATTTAAAATGAATGAGAAGCTCTAAACATTAGTAAGTTTATATACACAATATATTTCCAGAGTTGTAGCTGCATTGTGTGAACCGTTGTATTTAGTACTGCAGGATCATTACTGGAGTGAATTCGTATATAGTGGTCCAGGCTAGGCTGCTCATAACTGTAAAGAGTGCCAGGAAGATACAGGTTGGCATTGCTTTTGTATCATGCCACAAAATGCATTCAAAATGATATTTAACAAGGGAAAAGAATTGTCCCATGCTGCATAGAATTAGCAAGACACCACTTATTTCATCACCTGCATTTCAATGTGAATTGTCCGTTTCTAAATCTGAAATACTTAAATGCTCGCCATGTCTAGTAGAACAGTTATGCTGCTCATACACCAGTACTATGTCATGAAAAGCATATGCGCTCCAGTTAAAAATATCTACTTTTTTTCGATGGAGGTGATGCTCATACAAGTTCAAGTGTCACTGGGGTGGCCAAAAACTAGACCTGACCAGTTCCTAATTTCAACAGAGTTTGGATGCTGTGGAGGTGATGGTCCTCAAACTTAACCATGGAAACAAGTTGTCAACTTATTTTCTGGATTCGAATGATCCAATAAATCATACAATTCGAAAAGTTGTGTATGTGAGACCAATCGTCACTATCGAATATACTGTTAAAGTAGAAAAAGAGAGAGAATTATAATTTTAGAGGAGAATAGACAATTTTTTTATAACTTGCTTTTTGTCTTATCTACAACTTGCTTTCAACACAACAAAATGACCACATATATATAGTGGTTTACAACCCTTACAAACGGACATAACCTTTTTTGAACAGACACCCTTTCACTTCAATAGACATGACTTTTACTTAATAGACACGACTCTTCATTTCAATAGACACGACTTTTCAGTGAACGGACACGACTCTTCACTGAATAGATATGACTTTTCATTCGATTAGACATAACTCTTCATTCGAATAGACATGACTTTTCACATCAGCAGACACGACTCTTAATTTTGGTTTACACCAACAATGCCTCCCCTAAACCAAAATTCCTTCGAACACCTAATGCAGCAACAATTCTTGAGAAAGTAGTCTCTCCAAGCGGCTTTGTGAAGATATCAGCAATTTGTTCTTCACTTCGACAATACTCAAGACTCGCTTCTTCTTCACGAACGAGTTCTCGTAGGAAATGGAAACGTAGACGAATATGTTTTGTTCTTCCATGCAAAATAGGATCCTTTGAGACAGAGATAGTAGAACTATTGTCGCAATAAATGATCGTAGGATCTTTTTGCTTGAAGCTTAGATTTTCAAGATTTCCTCTTAGCCACAAAGTTTGACATCCTGCTAGAGATGCTGCGATGTACTCCGCTTCGGTGGTAGAAAGTGCCACAACTGGTTGTTTTTTTGAACACCAAGAAATAATTCCACTTCCAAGGTTAAATGCATAACCTGAAGTACTCCTTGAATCATCGATACTTCTACCTAGATCGCTGTCCGTATATCCAACAAGTTTCACAGGCACATGAGCTTCATAGAAAATGCCATAGTCAATAGTTTCTTTAACGTATCGTAAAATTCTTTTTGCAGCTTCCCAATGGTTTGAGAAAGGCTTCTCCATGAATCTGCTAATCAAGCTTACTGCGTACATGATGTCGGGTCTTGTAGCAGTGAGATACATCAAATTTCCAACTAGGCTTCGAAAAATAGTTGGATCCACAAACTTTCCTTCACCATTTTTGCACAATTTCGAACCTGCAACACAAGGAGTTGAAACTGGATTTGCATTCATCATATTGAACTTCTCCAATACTTGAGCAGCATATTTTTCTTGCGAGATAAAAATCCCACATTTTGATTGCTGAACACCTATCCCTAGAAAATGATGTAATTCTCCCAAATCCGTCATCTCGAACTCCTTCATCATTGAATTTTTGAATTCAGATAACATCTTCATATTATCTCCAGTAAAAATCAGATCATCCACGTATAAACTCACGATCATGAAACCTCCTTTTGAATGCTTCTTCATGTAAAGAGTGTGTTCAAAAGGACACCTTTCAAAACCATTCTTTAAGAAGAAATTGTTGATACGATCATACCATGCACGGGGGGATTGCTTCAGCCCGTATAAAGCTTTCCGCAGCTTATACACCTTTTCCTCTTCGCCCCTCTTCACAAAATCAGGAGGTTGTTGAAGATAAATTTCATCTTGAAGAAAACTATTCAAGAAAGCTGATTTCACATCCATATGCAGCAGCTTCCAGCCATTTTGGGCAGCAAGAGAAATCAATAATCGAATTGTATCAAGTCGAGAGACAGGAGCGAATACCTCATTGAAATCTTCCCCTTCCTTTTGCTTATACCCCTTCGCAACCAAACGTTCTTTGTACTTGTTGATGGAGCCATCAAGATTTGTTTTGGTTTTAAACACCCATTTTACACCAATGGCTGATTTGTGTGAATGCAATGTGGTAAGCTCCCACGTACCATTTTTCTCAATAGACTTGATTTCATCCTTCATTGCATTCACCCATTTTTCTTCCTTTGATGCTTCTTCATAAGTGATTGGATCTTCTCCCGCAAAAAATGCAAAATATACATGATCCATAGTGTCAACTTCTTCGGTTGTATCATAGATTTCTCTCAAGGATCGCGTCCTTCTTTCCGCCGTTGGTGGTGAATTTTGCTCCTGCTCAACCCCATTATTTTTAGGCTGCTGTTCTTCAATACCAACATCAGCATCAACATCTTGTTCCAAAAAAGTTTCCTCTTCAAGATTTAGAGTTTGCCATCCAGGTAATTCTGCAAAATCTGAAAAATTATAACACCCATTTTCATCAAAGCGAACATCTCTGCTGATAATCATCTTCTTCGTCTTCGGATTGTAAAGCTTGTATGCTTTAGTCCTTTGGCTATAACCAATGAAAATGACTTTTTCAGATTTGTCGTCGAGCTTCGATCTTAAAGCATCAGGAATATGAGAGTATGCAAGACAACCAAAAGTTTTTAAATGAGCAACATTTGGTTTCTTGCCATACCAGACTTCATTTGGAGTGGAATCTTTTAAGCTTTTCGTTAGTGATCGGTTGATTAAGTAAACGGCACAAGAGACCGCTTCAGCCCAAAAACATGCAGGCAAGTTCTTATTCTTCAACATGCATCTGACCATATTCATTATTGTTCGATTTTTGCGCTCTGCGACTCCGTTTTGTTGAGGTGAGTACCTAGTAGTTAACTCATGGCGGATTTCATGATTTTGGCAGAATTCTTCAAACTGAGAGGACATGTATTCTCCTCCACGGTCACTCCTTAGATTTTTTATTTGATGACCGGAATGTTTTTCAACTTGAAATTTGAACTCTTTGAAGCAAGAGAAGGCATCTGATTTTTCTTTGACACAATAAACCCAAATTTTTCTTGTGTAATCGTCAACAAATAACAAGAAATATCTGCTGCCTCCAAGCGATGACACTTGCATTGGTCCACAGAGGTCGGTGTGAACAAGCTCCAGAGGTGATTGAGAAATCCACTTCGATTTGGATGGGAAAGATTCACGATGTTGTTTTCCCAATTGGCATTCCTCACATGCTTCGTTTATCACTTCAAGTTTAGGCAGCCCTCGGACTATTTCTTTGGTAGACATTTCCTTCAAACTCCGGAAGTTTAAATGGCCAAACCTCTCATGCCATAACTTGGAAACTTCATCATTAGAAGTAGCAATCATGCACGTACTGCTTACGATGTCAAGTTTGATCGGAAATAATTTGTTGGATCCCATCACAATATTTGCCACTTGTTGGTCGTTCTTCTTCATGCTACATTGATCTCCAACGAATCGAAAATCAATTCCTTTCTTCAGCAAGTGACCGACGCTAAGAAGATTGCTACGTATGCCTGGTACATAAAGAACCTCCGACATTTTTTCAACTTTTCCAGCCTTGGTTTTGAAAGAAATTTCGCCAACACCTTGAATTTTGTATGATTTTGCATCTCCAATAGTAACCTGACCATCATCAGCTTCCACAAGACTTGAAAATAGATTTTTATTTCCAGTCATATGCCTACTTGCACCACTATCCAAGTACCATACGTTTTCAACATTTCCATCCGAAGCGATCAACAAAGATTCAGATTTTTCTGCTTCATTATGCATAAAACCAGCAACTGGCTTCTTTTCAGGATGTTTCTCCCAATAATCATTTGCTTTATGACCCGGCTTGTGACAGAAATTGCATTCAAAATATGGTTTTTTGCCTTTGTATTTGCCTCGCGCCTTGTTACTTTGGAATGATCGTTTCTCCTCCTTTGATTCTTCAAATTTTCCACTATTCCTGCTGTTACTTTTGCCATGGGATGGGCCTTGAACTTTTATGGATGTGAATTGAGATTTTAAGGCTTGATTTTGAGAAGAATTTGTTTGTTTACTTCTCATCAAGATCCTAGCCTCATGAGCTTCCAGCCTTCCTTGCAAGCCTTCAAAAGAAAGTGAAGCAATATCATTTGATTCCTCAATTGCAACCACAATATGATCGAACTTGATTGGTAGGCTCCGTAGAATTTTTTCAACGGCTCTTTGAGTCTCCACGACTTCTCCGTTTGAAGCCATCTGATTTATGATGGAAGTGAGACGAGTAAAATACTCTGAGATTTTCTCACTATCCTTCATTTCGAGCTTTTCGAATTCAGCTCGTAGTGACTGCAGGCGAACCTTTTTTACTTGATCTTGGCCAGAATACGTTGTATTCAATATTTTCCAAGCCTCCTGAGCATTTGCAACTTTTGAAATTCTCTCATAAACTTGAATTTCAAGTGTTTGGTAGATTTGGAAGAGAGCCTTCTGATCTTTCTGTTTTTTGCTTTTCAGAAGATCTCTTTGGGCAACTGTGAGTTGCGTTTCATCTTCCGGCGCACCAACACCTTCTTCAACAACTGTCCACAAGTCTTGAGATTCAAGACAGAGCCTCATTAGATTGCTCCAATAATCAAACTTTTCACCATTGAATCGAGGAACAAGGGAGACAAGGTTGTTTGACATTTTTCAACCAAGCTCCGATACCAATTTGTTAAAGTAGAAAAAGAGAGAAAATTATAATTTTAGAGGAGAATAGACAATTTTTTTATAACTTGCTTTTTGTCTTGTCTACAACTTGCTTTCAACACAACAAAATGACCACATATATATAGTGGTTTACAACCCTTACAAACGGACATAACCTTTTTTGAACAGACACCCTTTCACTTCAATAGACATGACTTTTACTTAATAGACACGACTCTTCATTTCAATAGACACGACTTTTCAGTGAACGGACACGACTCTTCACTGAATAGATATGACTTTTCATTCGAATAGACATGACTCTTCATTCGAATAGACATGACTTTTCACATCAGCAGACACGACTCTTAATTTTGGTTTACACCAACATATACGACACAACGTGTGTATACACTAGAAGAGAAACATGTAACAAGACAGGTGGTCAAGAATTATATGAATGGGACAATCTGATACTTCAGACAAACCGAAAACGAAAGTACTTACATTAACAAGAACGAGCGTCACGGCACGCACTTTGCGCATGATGAAAACGCCTAAATTGTTTTTCTATAAATCGTATTAGTTTAATACGTTAAAAAAAAAATTCACAAATATTTAAAATATTTAATCATGTTTATGTATCGAATCTTACGTAGTTAATTTGAAGTTTTATTTTGAAGTTTCAATATATAATATTTTGTTAGTTTAAATTTTTATTTATATTATCAATTAATAAAAAAATTAATTTGTAAAGTAGTTTATTTATTAGATTCTACTTTTAAGTGATATTAAGACTTGTAAATATTTATAAAGGAAACTTTGAATTTGTAAAGTAGACTTAATTGTCAGATTCTATAATTAAGCTATACTAAATTTTGATAATATTAGCAAAGAGATATTTTTGATATGCCACGTTAACATTGAAAGAATGCGACACCGAATGTATTACAACTATTAATAATATTTAAAACACACACATACATACATAAAGGTATTTTTGAAACTTTACGGTATGACTAAAAAATTACGCTTTCAAGCCACTATTAATAAAGATGTTAATGTTAAAGTATTTATAAAAAAGGGAACTAGCCAAAATGACATAATATAAATTTATTTTGTTTCAGGGACAGCTTTGACAATTCGGTCTGAAGGAACCGCTTTATCGAACAACAAGTGTCGTGCTTGAAATTTTTTTCATTTTTAAGGTTTTGCCGACTTCAACTTCATCGCCTCAAACACCTATTCTTCATCGTCTAATCAATTGATCTCTAGCTTCATCCCCCACATCGATCTTTTAGATATGGAACTCATTCAATAACCTCTCCATCTATACCTAATCGATCTCCAGTTAAATCAGCTCAAACAACTGCTTCCAAGTTGTTGCTATAAGCAAACTTGAAGAAAAACCGAGAACAAGTATTGAGTCCATGTTGTGAAGTGATGATGTATTTATATACACTAGTGCGAACCCATTCTTCGCATACGGATCGCATTCAACTTCTTATCATCATAACATGTTTAAATGATTTATATGGTTCATTGATTAAAAAATAGTGATCTTTTTTATCAATTTCAAAATAAGTTTGCATTGTCTAAAACTTGTGTATAAAATCTTTGAAAACAGTAATACAGATAGTACTAGTGCTTGATAAACAATTGCAAAATATCGAGCAAAAATGATTTCAAAGATAAAATTTCCACACAATACACATATAAATTTATTGTGTGCATCAGCTGTTGCTCCATGCATCAGCTGTATTATATGTAACTTCATTTGGTGAGATACCTTTATCAATCATTTCCTTTAATACTTGATGTCGTTGATTACATTTGCTGCTTGGGTAATAACTATCTATAAGAGCAGTGCAAGTGACAACATTTGGTTTACACTTGACCATTGATCCAAAAATGCCAAAAGCAACGTTGACATGATTCATGAAAACGCAAGTGTTGACGATGATCCCATAACTAACTGTCCAGGAACACATTATGGAGCATCATATTATTGTAGAATGATAAGATTAGAGGATAAAGAGATTTCTTTCTGTTTTGAACGAATCTTGTGAAAAATATGCTAAATTTAAAGCATACATGTTTTGTGTCTGAAGTGTTGGAACCAACAACCATTATTCAACAGTATTTATTTTAATGTGAAGAATATCATTGTATTTCTTTTACAGTCAAAGCAAATTCAATATAATAAGAAGCATATAATTGTATTTAATGTTTTTGAGCTTTCTGGTTCCATTTCTAATTCCATCTAACATTGTTGCTGTATTTTGGTAATTTTGGATTTCACCATACTTGACTGCAATTTGTGAAAGTAGAATTAAAGGCTGAAAATTTTCAAAACAATCAACCACATAGATTAGTTAAAAGAAATAAAGTCAAACAGATTTAATAACTTTAATAATATGAATAATCCGGAAAACTATGATTTTAAAAAATTTATTTTTAGCTATCAACAATGGATATCATTGCAAAGTATATTAGATTTGAGATTTAATAGTGAAATCGATTCTTAAATCTAGTTAATGTAGAAAAAGTTATCATATTTCAAAGTTTGAAATAGAAAGAAATAAAAAACGTGACTGCTCATTTTCCAAAATATGAAGGAGACCTGTGTGCTCTTGAAATCTAACTCAATAATAATGTTATAGTATAGATTTATGCTCAAAGTCCACATTAGTTTAAAGACCATATGCAATAACAAGCATTATTTTCATTTCCAGTAATATAAAATAAACTAAAACAAACGAAAGATAAAACTTTAGTATTATAAAAAAAATTGGTTCTATCAGTTGTTTAGATCTTTTCGGACACTGCTTTAGGTTCAGTTTATGCTAACAACGGTACTGTCAAATCGACTTCAATGTGTGCAATTATAAATGCATGCACATTGTGATCTAAATGCAAACTCATCTACAAGTGCAAAATACTAGTAATCAATAATAGCTGCATGACTAAATATTTATATGAAAATGCATAAACTTAACCTGATAAGCAGCGCATATATCACTGAGGGTATTCGAAGAAAAGAAAGCGTAACAAATAATCAACAAGAATAAGGTCTTCAATTGACAAATTTTACAAGAATAAGGTCTTCAATTGACAAATTTTAAGTTCTAACATGCCATCCATCTCAGGCATGATAACTATTATCATTACAACAGCTCTTCGGTATCCAAAAGAAGTTCAGGACCATGTCATGCATTGGGTGGGGGGGTGTTGTGTGTGTAAGCTCAGTCAATGTCGTTGACACAGACCAGACTCTCAGTGTAGTTTACTACCTCCTACTGCCTAGACAAATCATTATTATCAACAACGAGAAAGAGCAGTAAAAATTCTTGTAAAGTAACCAAGTTAAGCAAGTATAATCTGCGTTCATGACTCCTTCTATCTACCATGGCCTTAACAATAAACTGTCCATTGTTCGAGAGCGATGATATCATATCAATACTTTCCAATGACAGCAAGGGTTCCTCGACCCTATACACTTTATTCCATGACTCTTTCTTACCGAATTCATCCATTACCCATATTTCATAAACAAATGGAGAGGGGGTACAATCGCTAACCAAACTGTATTCGCTGGTATCAGAACCGCTGTATCATTTAACCAAACTGAATTTTTCACCAACAAAAGCAAGAACACTGTCATAACCAGGAGGATTGAGCAGAGTGTCGGGCTCAGGCACTATTCCATACACTTCATTACCCAAATCAAAATAAAAAAAAAGCTACAATCTCCAAGTAAACTATGAGCGCTATATCCTCTACTAGAGGGAGCACTTCCAATCCAGACACATATTTCATTATTACATGCTGCAGTACGATAATCTTCTATCCATGTAATAGGAAAATCCTTACCATTGTGTATAGTTCGCCATGCATTGCTTCTCTTGCTATATACCTCAACTACACTGTTACGATGCAGCTCATATATTAAGTAGGGAAAATGCTCCAAAAAAACCCTTACAATCTTGTAATCCCTTGTTTTTCTATCAAAACCAAGAGCAAAAACGTTCTGCCTCCTACCAAATGGACGAAAATATGTTGGTTCTGATAGTTGCCTCACTTGTTTCGTAGCGGGATTCCATAAAGAAACAAGCCTAACACCTATTGGAAATACACGATACAATGCTGCGCATCTCTTATCTTTTGTATTAGCAAAGCGGTTATGTAACTTATTCAGTATTGGGCTTTGGCCCAACAACAACACACAGGCTTTATTATAAATAGCTTGTAATATGTACCGAATATGATTATTCAATTACTGTATCATTCTCTTGATAATAATCAATACAAAAACTTCTTCATTCTGCACTTTTCAAATATTCACTTCTGATCAAATTACATCACACAAGAATTCGAATATGGTATCAGAGCCACTGTAAGCCTCACGGCAATCTTGAAACTTCTCACCATCAGATCTTCATCAGAGATCATCATCTGGAGAATCATAGTTTCAAGTATCTCATCAGAATTTTCTTTCATCATCTGAGATCAGGAATTCAAAGCCTCATTTCAAGAAAACAAAGAGATGCCATGCCGAGCAACAGTGCTGGGTGCATCACTTCTTGAAAACAAAGAAAAGCACTGAAATCATCACAAAATCCATCAAAATATCAAGAAACTGAACCATACCAGAAAAACCCATCAAGCAAATCACTTGGGTTAGTGGTTGAACCTACCTGATATTTTGAAGATTTTCAGATATTCTTGTGTTCTTGTGCCTGTGTTCTGCCTTAGCCAACAGGTAACATTTCTTGAATAGAGATCACATTAATCCCCTTGCTTCTTGCATCATGGCAAATAGCTCAGCAACATCATCAGCCTCTGAATTTGATCAAACTGCCACGGAGAATCTCATTAAAACTATAGTCAGCCCACAGAGTCAACTGGTCACAGTTCATCTGGAAGAAGACAACTATCTTCTTTGGAAAGTACAAGTTGAAACAGCAATAAGAGGATATGGACTTGAAGATTTCCTCAATGGGACAATCAAAATTCCTCCAAGATTCATCACTAGTTCAGAAAATACAACAATTAATAACCCAGAATTTGTTAAGTATCAAAGACAAGATGGCTTAATATGTTCCTGGTTACTTTCATCCATAAGTGTAAAGTTACTGCCTCAAGTGATTGGCAGTAAAACTGCAAATGGTGTATGGACAACAGTTGAAAGAATCTTCAATTCTCAGTCTGCAGCGAAAGTTATGCATCATAAAAGACAACTACACAGTATCAGGAAAGAAAATATTACTATGGGCGAATATCTTGCAAAAATCAAAACAACATGTGATCTTCTTGAAGCAGCAGGTCATAAAATATCATCAACTGAACAAGTACTGATCATACTAAGTGGTTTAAGTGAGGATTATGAATCTGTTGTTGCTGTCATATCTTCTCAAAGAACTACACCAACTCTAGAGGATGTACATGCTATACTTCTTGCCCACGAAGGCAGACTAGAATACAAGAAATCTACAGATACTGACATGACAATCAATTTTGCAGTGGGACAGAGAGGCAAGAACCAATATAACAACAACAACAAAGGTAATTCATCTACCAGAGGCAGAGGCAGAGGTAGATACAACAACAACAACAGACCAAAGTGCCAAATATGTGAGAAAATTGGTCACACTGCCCCAAAGTGCTACTTCAGACTCAACATGAACTATACACCAGGCCAAAACTCAAACATCCAAAGAAATGGGAGTGCAAATGTAGCCCAAATGCAACAAGACACAAGCAATCAGTTAAGCAATAACAGGGCAAACAGTCAGAATGAAACCAACAGATCAGAAACACTGGATGAAACTTGGTACCCTGACTCTGGTGCAACCAATCACATCACTAACAATTTAGAGAATCTAAATTTGGGGAACAAGGAGTACAAAGGTAATAAAACCATACACATGGGTAATGGTGAGGCAGTAAAGATTACACACACTGGTATTGCTTGCATCAAAGGTGAAAGAAAACTATATCTCAATAATCTTTAATGGTCCCACAAATAAAGAAAAATTTGTTAAGTGTTTCACAGTTTGCAAGTGATAACAATGTATATTTTGAATTCTATCCTAAGTACTGTCTAGTTAGAGACATTCTAACTAGAGAAATTTTATTGCAGGGTGAAGCTGTGAAGGGTCTATATAGGTTTAAGCTTGTTGATTCAAGAAAAACAAACTCTGACAAGTGTGTTGACATATGTAACTTTTCTGAACTTGCTCAAAATGAGAAGAAATTGAGCAATTTTGATATCTGGCATTATAAGCTTGGTCACCCTAGTGCAAATATTGTAAGAAAAGTATTATCAGAAAATAAAATTCCATTTGAGATCACTCTCCCTTATATTTGTACCTTTTGTCAAATGGGAAAGAGCCACAAACTATCTTTTTCAAATTCTATGACACAATATGATAAGCCACTAATGTTAGTTGCTGCTGATCTTTGGGGACCATCCCCAATTCACTATGACTATGGATATAAGTATTATATATCTTTTGTTGATGCTTGTACACGATATACTTGGGTGTACTTTCTTAAAACTAAAACTGAAGCACACCAAACCACCATACACTTTATTACACAAGTTGAAAAACAAACCAATCATCAAGTTAAGGTCTTACAAACTGATGGTGGTGGAGAATTTAAAACTCTCAATAACTATTTTAGCAAAAAGGGGATAATTCATAGAATAACATGCCCCTATACATCAGAACAAAATGGCCTAGTAGAGAGAAAACACAGACATATTGTGGAGTCAGGTCTAACATTACTTGCTCAGGTAAAATTACCCATGAAATTCTGGCCTGAATCATTTAGTACCGCTGTACACCTGATAAACAGGCTACCAACCAAGGTACTAAATGACAAAAGCCCAATGGAAAAATTATTCAATGTAAAACCTGACTATCAACTTTTAAAAACATTTGGATGTTTATGTTTTCCCTACACTAGGCCATACAACACACACAAGTTAAATTTTAGATCTACTCCATGTACATTCATTGGCTATGCATCAAATCAAAAGGGTTACAAGTGCATTGATGCAAGTGGCAAAATATTCATAAGTAGACATGTAGTCTTTAATGAGCATGTGTATCCATACTCTGATATCAGTATCAAGACAACAGGAAAAGTGTACAATCCAACAACATCAATACCACCAATACCTGTGCAACCATCAGAGTGGAATCAGACAGCAGCTGAAGACAACTCAGCCAACTCTGCACCACAACACACAGTGTCTATTCAACCAGTTCAGGCAGAGCAAACTGACTTATCTGATGAAGAATCAAATTCAACACAAAATATGAGTCAATCTGAATCAAATATTCAGAACAGTAGATCAAGAAACAACACAAATCAAGACAATGAAGACAGAATCACCACTGGGCATCATATGACTACCAGATCAAAGAGTGGGATTTTCAAACCCAAAATATACTCATCCATCATATCAGAAGAACCAGAAACATTTGATCAAGCAGTCAAAAGTAAACTTTGGAGAACAGCAATGAATGATGAGTACAATGCTCTCATCAAAAACAAAACATGGAATCTGGTTCCACCACCCAAAGATAAAAATATCATAGGGTGCAAATGGACATACAAGTTAAAGAGGAAACCAGATGGCACCATTGACAGACACAAAGCAAGACTGGTGGCTAAAGGATACACACAAGAACATGGTTTTGATTTCAATGAAACCTTCTCACCAGTAATAAAGCCAACAACTATTAGAATTATTCTCACTATAGCTATCTACAATAATTGGCAAATTAAGCAATTGGATGTGAATAATGCCTTCCTCAATGGTGAATTAAAGGAGGAAGTATACATGCATCAGCCATCAGGATATCAACAAGATGGTAATCTTGTGTGCAGGTTAAACAAGGCCATATATGGACTAAAGCAAGCCCCACGAGTGTGGTTTGATAAGTTAAAAGCTACCTTATATAACATGGGCTTTCACTCTACTAAGTCAGACAACTCATTGTTTGCAAAAATTAATAACACTGTTACAATTTACATACTTATCTATGTGGATGATCTGATTGTTACAGGTAACAGTGATGCAGAGATCAACAAAATCACACAGCATCTAGACAAAGAATTCTCAATTAAGAATCTAGGAAGCATAAACTATTTCCTGGGCATAGAAGTCAAGCAAATATCAAATTCAGAAGTGATACTATGTCAGACTAAGTATATCAAGGAACTCTTACATAAAGCAAAAATGTCAGATGCTAATGCACAACCAACTCCAATGATAGGCAGTCAGCATTTATCTAAAAACAGGGGGGAAGCTATATTTAATGATAAACAATATAGAAGTCTAGTTGGGGCATTACAATATGTCACCATAACTAGACCAGATGTGTCATACAGTGTTAACAAAGTTTGTCAATTCATGCAGAGACCACTAGATCAGCACTGGAAGGCAGTCAAAAGGATACTACGATATCTGAAGGGAACACTGGATTATGGCATTTCACTAAAGAAGGGAAAACACCTTAACATAACAGCCTATGCAGATGCTGATTGGGCTACAGATCCCGATGACAGGAGATCCACTACAGGCTACTGCATCTACATAGGTGAAAATCCAGTTTCCTGGTGTTCAAAGAAACAAAATACAATATCTAAGTCTAGTACAGAGGCAGAGTATCGAAGTGTGGCCAGTGCAACAGCCGAAGTCATGTGGATACAGTCGCTTATGGATGAACTTCAAATTAAAACAAACAGCAAACCTACAGTGTGGTGTGACAACTTAAGCACGGTTTATCTCTCTGCAAATCCCGTGCTTCACTCAAAGACCAAGCATATCGAAATAGATCTATATTTCGTAAGAGAGCAGATTCAAAAGGGAAAACTTCAAGTTAGTCACGTACCAGCCACTTACCAGATTGCGGATGTCTTAACCAAACCACTTACTGCTAGAAACTTCGTTCGATTTCGCGAAGAACTAAAGGTCAGAAGAATCAAACCTGAAATGACTCAGACCAACAGTTTCAGCAATAGGAGCGAACAAAATGGGCAACAAGTCAGAGAAGATTGCAACTTGAGTCTGGATGAAGCTCCGCTATCATAGCCAGAGCTCCAATCTGTATTTCTCTCTCTCTGATTTGAACGAATCTCAGCATATGTGGGCGAAGAAGTTTCATGCCCTAACCCTAATCGCTTTGAGGGGGGCTATTGGAAATACACGATACAATGCTGCGCATCTCTTATCTTTTGTATTAGCAAAGCGGTTATGTAACTTATTCAGTATTGGGCTTTGGCCCAACAACAACACACAGGCTTTATTATAAATAGCTTGTAATATGTACCGAATATGATTATTCAATTACTGTATCATTCTCTTGATAATAATCAATACAAAAACTTCTTCATTCTGCACTTTTCAAATATTCACTTCTGATCAAATTACATCACACAAGAATTCGAATAACACCTTTGCCCATATCATGAACTAAACACACAATACCATCACAACTGTTAACCATCTCCATCCTAAAATCTTTCTTCCCATGCTCCCACGAAAGTGACTCAACGTTCAATTTTGAACCCATCATCTCATGTCTATTACCATAGAACATATAAAGCTCTCTTCCTTCCCTTGCACAAACCACGTTCTTTTCCCTATTATGATTCAGGTGCCGAGTCACGAAAGCAGAGCTTTCAATCATAGAGCGCCTTGTCTTGCACACGCTTTTAAACCTTATTAGAGATACCACTGGCAGAAACAGTAGAATGTCGAACAAAGCTGCTTCAGGGCCTCAGGCACCTCCCGTCTCTTCCCCATTGATAACTATACCATCGTTAAACAATGCAAATTGATTAGTAAATCTCACGATCTTCTTGCAATATTAAGCAATGAAATCGAAAACTGTTTCAAATCACTTCGTCTCACTCGTACCAAAGTTTCCCAGTAACGAAAATTAAGATTTGATTAGGACAATCAATAAAAGATAAAGCGAACAGATACGGTATATCACTATACCATCATTATATACTTAATTGGTAAGTCAGCTGTGGTAAATCACAGCACATATTGGTTTTAGTACATAGTTTCATTACCCTAACTTCATAGCATGCTGATACTTTACCATTGTATTCCATAGCTAAACGAAAATACACCCCTTAAAATTCAACAATAATTACAAACATGTCATAAATGTGGTATATTTAACATCATCAAAACCCTATTTCCATATTTAACAAGTCCGCATTTATCAAAATCCTGGTTCAAGAAAATATAGTGCAGCCGGTATATCACTATACCATCATATGTAATTGGTAAGTCAGCTGTGGTAGATCACTGCATATATTGGTTTTAGTAAATAGTTTCAGTACCCGAACTTTATAGCATGCTGATACTTTACCACTGTATTCCATAGTTAAATGAAAATACACTCCTTAAAATTCAACAATAATTACAAACATGTCATAAATATGGTATATTTAACATCATCAAAACCCCAATTTCCATATTTAACCTATCCGCCTTTATCAAGATCCTGATTCAAGAAACAATAGTGCAGCCGTTCAACTCCCACAGCCTCGCCACAAAAACACAACTATTTGAAATACATACGTGAATAAGAATGCATTCTTAACGAAAGTTCATATGATACACAAAATTGTAATTAGGAAAGAACTAGACCACATAGCTTGAACTATTGCTAGAGCAAATAGGAGGAAATGTAACGGCAATATATTAAATCAAGATGGGCATGTATGAAACAGAATTACTTTTTGTCACCACGAGCTTTAAAATCGGGTCCATATGCAATACTGCTATTTGATTCATTTTACTTCAAGACAAGGATAAACAAAATTAAAAAAACAACTTGCACATTTTAAAGTTGATTTTTCAATCCAAACTTTTTTGTGATTTTACTTAAAAAAAGCATTCCACGTTCAACACATGAATTCATTAACATTACTTATGCGTACACATTTGATGGATGAACAATAGCATTGAACTACTTACCTTTTTCTATGATAATGGTCGTACATTTTTCAAACAGCGCATTCATTTTGATGTCTCAGAGGCTTGAACTTATGATCTTTAAAATCTCTATCTAAAATGTCATACCTCTTGCCACTTCAGCTAAAGGTCCTTAAGAAATAAGTTACCATATTTTATTCACGAACTTCCTATTAATCTTATTTCATCGCAATTTTTTACATGCAAATCCAGTAAAATAGAAGTGCAACCATATGCTGCTTTCAAAACTTCTTATATAAATAGTCACGGATCTCTAATTCAACTGGTTAGAGGTATGAAGTTTTTTATAAAAGTTATAAAGACATGGGTTCTAGCCTCTTAAATATCATAACGAGTGTTATGTTTGAATAAAGTGTCCCCTTTTTATCAAAAAACTTACTATAGAAACATGCTTCGTTTTCTTCAGCCAAAGAATGGACCTCGAAACTTAATAGTACACGAGCAAATTTGCACATTTTAAAAATGCACATGCAAAGAATAATTTTTTTTGTGCACCTTTAAAAATATTCATCTCTTTATTCCCGTAAATTTGTTTGTGTGACGTTTTCAAGTGCTCGAGTTTACGTTTATATCGCAAAATTTTTTTTGAACACAAAGATCCCCATTTTTTTGTGGGAAAACCGAATTTATTCCCACGATAAGTTTTGAAAGGGACATATTATTGCGGTTTTTGTTTTTATATAGAATTTGACCTATTTCATCTCCCGTGGAATCAAATAAGAAAACATTCATAGGAAAAATAGCTTTTATAGAATTAAGCAGAGGACAATTTTAATTGTAAAGAATTCGACATATCATTTAAATATCCATCTGGAAAATTAGTTCTACAATAAATGCACGAGCTCGTTAATTTTGAATACATAAATATACTTTCATAGTAAAGTTGGAACTAAAAGCATTTAACATATTTAATATGTAATCATTCATGAACGTGAACATTTAAATAATTTGATTTAATCTTCAACGGTATCTATTGAGGGAAAAAATCATTTTAGAATGATCCACTTCATACTGACAAGATGATATTGTTACTGGTACTTATGGAGAATTGAATTTATCTATAAAAATATCATATGCTTCAATAATTCTATGCAAAATGGATTTATTATCATACATCTATTATATTATATGAAAGCTTAATATTTCTTTGAAGACTTTTCGATTCAGTTTCTGCCAAAAAAGCCATTACGCTGACATGTGTAAAGGATCCAAATCTAATGGTTCAATCTTTGCAGTAGGTCTGTATACCCATATCGCCAATGGCTCTTGGACTCTTAAAAAAATATATCTCAGTTATACTATTAAAGATGAGTCTCATCCTTTGTTCTCATTGCTTTTCACTTCATTTCCTCTTAGCTTGACATGTGGCTTCTAGGAGTCTTCATTTCTTCTATCTATTATTATATTATATATATCTATCATATAAAAAAAGAATAATTGACTATTTTTCTTCTTCTTTCTTATTCATTTCAACTCATATGCACGATTCTCATTCAACCTAAGCTAAAGCTTATACTTAAACCCTTCTATCTTTTTAACCATCTCTTTATTATATTTTTTCTATTAATTTTTTCCTGTAAATGCAAATTAATATTGTTGATACTTGGTATTCCTCATAAACCTCTTTAGTTTTCTTTTCCTCTTCCAAATTAGTTACCATCAAAGTTTTCAATGCTAAAAATACAACAAAAAAGCAAAGTTTGATAAAATCTAGGGTTATGTAACTTATGTTTTCTCAAACCGTTCATGGAGACTGACGACAAAAATAAGTTTTCCATGTTTGTTATTCCCATCAAATCCTCAATTAATAATCTTATCATAGTATTCTTTTTTTTTTGAGCAAGACGGGTGTGTAGCGTATCACTACACAGCCGATTAGAAGCATATATTAAATAATATAGTTTCGATTAACACACCTGATCGATGGCGATAAGAGCATACCACTTAACATATTACAAAAGTATAACGAAACAAAGAAGGAATAAATACTGGTGATACAACAAAATAACAACAAGACACCGAAATCATCAAGATACTAACATAAGTTCATAATCAAGTCAGGGTGGGAACGCCGAACTGCTTTCTTGCGACTTAGTTGGAGATGAACTTCGCAGCGGGAGGCGAAGTCTGAAAGGGGCCGATGAGCTCCGACCTGTAATGTTGTTGAATAAAAAGATAATACGTCTGCAAATACCATCAAAGTGATATCTTGGTTTATTAAACACATGTGCATTTCGTTCCTTCCACATAAAACAACAGAAGAGAGCGAAGAAGACATCCAAGAGGAGATTGTGGGGATTGAATTGCCAATTATCAAATATGTCTGGTTGATCAGGGATATGACTGAGGAGGTGGGCGCTGGTAGCAGCCCAAACTGAGTAAGTGAAGTCACAGTCTCAAAATAGGTGGGGGATATCTTCAAGTTGATCAGAGCAAAAGGCGCAAGACGGATCGACCGGAATATTAAGGCGGGAAAGCCTCGCTTTAGTGTTGATTCGTTCATGAGCCAGACACCACTGGAGGAAGGCGATACGCAGTGGAATAGGGCATTCGCAGAGTCTGGGGAAGGTGAAAAAGCGACCGGGGTTATGAAGGTAAGAATAACAGAAAGCGACTGTGAAGCCCTTAGCTGGCGCAAGCGCCCAGACTACTCGGTCTGGCAAGGTGGTGAGTTGAAGAGAATGAAGCAGATTGGACGCGGAGATAAGTTCTGAGAAGATGCCGGAGTCGAAGAGGGATGAAGGGCAGAGGGAGTCTGGACCACGACTGATACAGTCACTAACCGATATGAAAGGGGTGTGCGTATGGGAGAAGAGGTGGGGCAAAGATTTGGCGAGGGGGAGTTGATCATGCCATGTATTTAACCAAAACACACAGTTTTTACCATTTTCGATGACAACATGGAAAAGAGATTTGACTCGGGGTAGGGTTTGGAGCACTCCAGCCCAAAACGAAGAAGGTCTACTACGCGGAGGGAAGTGAAGGACGAGGTGGTTGTTAGAACGGTAGTGAGTCGAGAGAATCCAATCTTTCCAAATAAAATTGCCAGGGGAGAGTAATCTCCAAAGCCATTTAGCGAGGAGTGCGGAGTTAAAAGCACTGAGGTTGGTGATACCAAGACCGCCCTGGTTCTGATGCAAACAGGTAGTATACCAGTTGACAAGTCTTTTGACACCTCCACCATTCCAGAGGAAGGTACACCTGATTTTGTCAATTCGGTTGATGACCCAGGTGGGAAGTTTGTAAAAGGACATCCAATATGACGGGATGGCTGATAAGACAGATTTGACTAAAACAAGGCGACCGGCTGTGGAAAGAGAATGAGCCTTCCAACTCAGAAGTCTCGATTCAATCTTGGAAATTAATGAGGACCAGTCAGATCGATGCTGCTTGGTAGGACGAAGAGGGATGCCGAGGTAAGAAAGAGGGAAATCTGAAAGGTTACAATTGAGCAACGACAAGATGAGAGGGCCAAGGTGATTCAAGTTGCCTAACATGATGACGGAGCTCTTTTTGAAGTTGATGGAAAGGCCAGATATGAGCTCAAACGAGTACAGAGCCACTTTCAAACAGTGTATGTAATCTATCTGGGAGGAGGCAAAAAGTAATGTGTCATCAGCAAACTGCAGATTAGAAACTGTCAACAAGGAATCCGGGAGTGTATGCCAGAAAAGAGGTTGCTGGAAATGGCAAGTTTGATTATCTTATTAAAGACATCGACTACCAAGACAAAGATGAGAGGCGAGAGAGGGTCACCATGTCTCAGACCACCAGCCAACTTGATATGCCCCCCCTTAGCACCGTTGATCGATATAGTCGAGAGGCTTGATATTAAAATATGCTTGATCCAATTACACCATTTGGGAGGAAATCCCCTATGCTTCATGAGATCAAGAATGAAGTTCCAATTAACCGAATCAAATGCTTTAGAGAAATCGAGCTTTAGTAAAACACCTTGGGTCGATGTTTGGTGGCAGAAGGAAATAATTTCCTGAGCTGATGCTACACAGTCCATAATGTTTCTTCCAAGAATAAAGGCTGACTGCTCAATCCCGACCAGGGGGCAATAACTGTTTGGAGGCGATTGGCGAGGACCTTGGTAATGATTTTAAAGGTTGTATTGAGAAGGCTGATGGGGCGGAAGGATGAAAGGGAATTAGCACTAGGAGATTTAGGGAGGAGGATAATACTAGCATAGTTTAATCGAGAAATGGATGAGGGCTGAGATTGGAATTCTGCACACAAGTCTAAAATATCAGCTTTAACTGTTTCCCAGAAATGTTTGAAAAAGAGTGGGCCGAAACCATCTGGGCCGGGTGCTTTGTCATCAGACATACCCTTCAAAGCAGCCCAAATCTCCTCTTCTGTGAATGGATGGTCAATGAGGATTGGGGAGGGGGCAGGATAAAGGAGTGACCAATCAATTACCGAGAGAGCTGGGGAAGGGCTACTGAGGATATTTCTGTAGTAATCCGTGAACAAGCGGAGATGATCAAAAAGGTCGGAGTAAGAAGTGTTGTTATGAACTATTTCCGAGATTGAGATGGATCTCCGGCGGCCGCTGGCTAGGCGATGGAAGTAGGAGGTTAAAGTTTAAACTAACAAAAATGATTTCAACATAAAAATATGGTTAAATATCTGTATAAATCATTTTCTCTTGAATGTACTAAACATATATAATTTGCAGAAAAACAATTCACGCACGAAGCACGTGCCATCATCACACGCGAAATGTATGCTGTAACGCTCGTAACATTATAATGGGTTTCATTTCACTTATGTTTAGCTTTAGATTTTACAGACTTAAGTTGGAAAAAAGTTCAACGTCTAAGATTTTCCATCTTTATTAGGTCATTATATAAAAATTCAAGCAGTCAAATGTATGTCATGTAATTATTATTATTTTTCTCCTCTTTTTTCCACTTTATTTTTGAAAAAGTAACGTTGTGAGGTTTTAAATGCATTAAATTTTTCACAACTTATTTTTTATGTGTTTTCTAAGACATATTTTGGAAATCACAACACGATATGTATAGTATTTTTTTTAGTTTTCCTTTACTATGCTTATTTTTTATTGATATTTAGTTTGTTTCTTGATTTGAGTAATTAATTTAGTTACCTTTAGAACCCCCCATTCCGCAGGAAATACATACTCAGGGAATTAGATTTAGAAGAGAGTAAAACTTGAAATATTAACTTATAGAAAAACATAAGATGCAAAATACACAGTAATTAAAGTTTTATTTCGTTTAGTGGATAAGGTATAATTTACGTTGGTTGATAAATATAATTAAAGATGCCAAATTTGTACATTTATAGGATTGTTTTATTCTATTATATTATATGAAAAATTTGTCCGTCTTGACATATTTTTATTATCCCTTTGATTACAATACATTTTTTTCTACTTTCCCTTATAAGTTTTTTCATTATTCCACAAAGAATATGATCCAGAAATTACTAACATTTAATCCCAACTATGTAATAGACAAACTCCCAAAAGCTACTTTTACGCATGTATTTATTTTAATAATTCATTAATGTTTTTGCAATTGATAGTATTTAATCATCGTCTTTTCCATACTAATAATATAATTTATTAATTTTCACAGTTTTACTCATCTTCAATTTCTTTCCCTCCTATTTTGATTTCGTACAATTTTATCTCTTACCTTTTCTGGTTTCATGTGTGTACCACAACTAAAAGAAGAATCAATTCTCAATCCAAATCAAATTGAAAATACTTTTTAAACATTTTTTAGTTTATCTCTTTAATAATTTAGTATGACTCGAATTCAACTAAATCTATTAATGGTTCTTCACTTTTGATTCAACTCAAATTTTTTATTTTTTCTATTCATGTTTTGCAAAGATTATGTTCTTACCCGTTGCTTTCAATGTTATTATTTTCATGGAAGATTTGTTTGAAAGCCTTCAAAAAACTTTGGCTTACCGGATAGGTGAAGCCCTTTTTAAAGGTTTTATTTTTATTTTATTATTTCTTTCATTTAATTTTTGGTTCAGTTCATTATTTATCTTCTAAAATCAGGATTTCATATTTTTATTTCAAATTGTGTCCAGAATGATGTTTCATTCTTTTCTCATTCCAGATTGTTTGATTATGAATTTGATTTGCTTTGTATGTTGCAAATGGATATTTGGTTTAATAATACATCGATACTATAGATCTTCAAATGTTCTGTAAAATCTTTGATCGATACGTTTGTGCTTACATGAAGGTTCAACTAATTTCTTTTTATTTGGTACAATTAGGAATTTCATTTGTTTCATTCATTTTTTCGAGCATAATTGGTTTACTTGAAATATATATACTAATTAATCTTCAATTCTGTATAATCTACTAGAGGTAACGTTGACCTTTTCTTCCCTTTTGAAATATAAGTATATAAGCAAATCAAGCTAGGAAAATATCATATTTTCTTATTATTTTTGTTTCATTTGTATGATTGTGAATTTTTTTTTTATCATATTTTGTAGAAGATTATTAGATTTTTTGTACACGGATATCATATAATTTTAGTTGTTTTATAAAATTTATGAAAAGTAAAGATGAATTATTTTTGTGTTCTCACATTTTGTATTTACATTGATGTCCATTTGATTTCTATTTGTTTACGATCATGAATTTCATTTTCTTTATTTTTTAAGTACTAACACATTGATAAAAAAGAATCATCAAAAAAATTAATCTAGCGAAATTAAAGTTGTTCCTTTTTTCATTTTTAAATATAAATATATAGGAAATTAAGTTGGGGAAAATAATGTACATGATATAAAAGAATAATCAAATTATAAATTTTTATACCATATATTAGAAGAAAAGAGGTATAAATGTATATATAACACTTTTGTTCAGCTACTTTATGTTAAAAGTATAGTTGTTAAAATGTGTTCTATAAGCTTAATTTTATTTGAATGTTTATTTTGTTTTACTCAACCTAAACCTATTTTCTATAGTATTAGTTAGTACCCATCTTAATCAACATATGGTCAAATATGGATTTTTATAGTGATTATTGCAAAGACCATGGAATGTTTATAAGCTACACTAGAGTAATTATCTTTTCTTTTCTACAAAATCTATTTAATGTTATATTGTTTTGAATTTTTTTGTAGTTTGGAAATATTTTTATATCATGGTGGATTAACGATGCATTTATTAATAATGTTACAAGTAAACTAAGTTCAAATGGAGATGATCATATCTAAATGGAATTAATTGATATTATTTTCATCCCATCTGAATTCAACTGATTAGTTTATTATGATTATTATTTTTATTAAGACTTAACTTAATAGGAGGACCAAGTACATACTAATTCTCCTAATGCAAATCCATTAATCGCACGTTTAGTTCAATATAACATTTGATCTTTTGATGGATTAAGCTTGATTGTTGTTTTACTTAAATACATATTTTAGAAATGTACCTTTTATTGACCATGTTATGTAGTTTTTATTCATATAATTTGCACATTTTCAAACAAACTAGAATCATGTTCGAGCAATTACAATAATCAAAGATGGAGTATGCATAGTTGACGATTCAAGTTTCTTGGGTAAGCCTAATATAGTAAAAATGATACAAATGATACTATATATACATAATTATTAGTTTATAATTTATTTCATGATTTATAAACCTAAATGATACTCTAGATGAAAAGTTAGGTCAAAGGGTTAGACTATTAATTATCATCTATGCTATTAGCTTCCAAATCAATGTAATGTTTAGTTCTTTTTATGTTTTTAGTTTTAAAAATAAAGGTTTTGGTTCTTTTTTTAAAACTTAGAGTATATATAATTTAACAAAGAATATTTGTAATTTAATTCGAAACCTTTTTCCTCTAAAGGAAACTAAGTTGACAAAGCTCCTACCAGATTTTATATAATTAACCGAATATTATAAACTATATATACAAGCCTCCGAGCTATTATAAGTTAATTTGAAACTTTACTTACATGTTTTTGTTTTAGTTGATTACTGATATTAATGACCACCACAGGCTAAGATTCAACAAGAAATGAATATTATTCCATCTTTAATATTCAATTAATTCTTGAATTTATGATAACTAATCCATTTAATTAGCATGACACAAAATTGATTAAAAACCATTATGATCAATTCTCTTATTTAATTTGGAATAAAATATAGCATTAAATTTATATTTTAAATAATACGTATTAATTTGCTTCAAGTTTGAATTAGTAAATATCATTATCTTAAGTTACTTCCATTCTCCCAATTCCTTACGAAGTTAAATATAAATTCATTCTCATGGTGTTTATTCTTATATTTATATATACTGGAGTCATGTAGATTCTGATTGAGTTTAAACAATTAAGTATCATCAGTTTAATAATTTTTTATAAATTTTAAAAACTTCCATGTCAGAGATGCGTCTTTATCAAAATGCACCAATGCCAAATATGATGATTCTTCATACTTTAAAACTGCT
The DNA here is from genome assembly GCA_030765085.1 of Allium cepa. Classification (NCBI taxonomy): domain Eukaryota; kingdom Viridiplantae; phylum Streptophyta; class Magnoliopsida; order Asparagales; family Amaryllidaceae; genus Allium; species Allium cepa. The sequence continues at coordinate 406,811,761 of CM060928.1, read as the reverse complement.
AGAATATATTCTTTGTTTATAATGTCATAAATTTGTTAGAGAACATCTGTTTAATTTGAAATTTCAATGACATGTTTTTTTAGTTTCGTCGATAATTGATAATATAACATGGTGACGTGATTCAAATTGTACATTATAAAATTGGGAATAAATATAACCCTTAATAGGACTATTTTCTTAATGAGTTGAACACTAAACATGGTTAGAACTATTTTTACAATGGTAATTTGGATACAAAAATTTCTAAAAAAAATTCTTTTAATATTTGGGTTCAAGCATTGTGTGTGTGCGTGTGTATACACAAAAAGATTTTGTTCACATGTTTATTCATACATGTCCAATGGATGCATCTACATATTATTAATGTGTACAAGTAAACTAAATTCAAGTAGTAAGATCATATCAAATAATATTCACATAAGAATAAAAGGAACTAATATGAATTTTTAACTAATTAACCGTGAAAATTTATATCGGATACAAATTTAAACTAAATAGAGAATTGACTGCAATTAATTTTTTTAATTGAAATTATATTTTATTAAAATTTCAATTACATATTAATTTTTCTTTGATGTTTAACCAATTAGAGAATTTATTTGTAATCAATTAATTCCTTTTATCAACACCATTTCATATCACGGTAAATTCCTCTATAAGAGAATGTGTAATTTGAATTGTTTTATAACTTTAACATATGTTTTTTTACTGTAGAGAAATGGTAAAATAGGAATGCACCATCCATTCTTTACCCATACATTTCCTTCCTTTCATACATTTAGCTAAAGAATAAATGGGAGAAAATAATGTTAGATATTTTTTCAACAAACGTTTAAAATATTATCAAGGTACGTTTACGATTTTAATGGCAACATTACATTTTATGTATTTTTATATGCTTGATATGCAATATGACATTATATATATAATAATACATGATTATAATCATTATCTTACATATATAAAGAACGAATTAGGTTAAATATATATTGTGTCGATGTTTGGTTGTACAAACAAAAAATAGTACCAACGCGAGTTGGTACTCCTAATAATTTTTTTTAACTGGTACTTTATATACAATAAATCATTGGGACAACATATCTCATGTCAAATAAATGTTTGAAAGCAAGTTTCGAACTTGTGACATTCTGCACCAAAGTCGAATCAATTAACCACTTGGACAAAGGTGCTTGTCACTCCTAATAATAAATTCATATCCAATGTTTGAATGGGTTGCCAAACAGAACTCATAATAAATGTTGGAAACCACAATACCATGTGAATAAAAAAAAGAATGAAGGCTAATTACATGAGAAAAGACAAGGTGATGAGACAAACACCATTGTTCAAGTGGTTAAGCGATTCGGCTTTGGTGCGAGAGGTCACACGTTCCAAAGTTGCGCAGCGTGATTCGAACGTTTATTGACATATGATATGTTGTCTCACATGTTGAATATAAAGTACCATTTCAAAAAAAAGACAAGGAGATGAATTATTGAATAGAGTGGAATTTAAATGAAAAATATGTTTGAATGTTGAGTTAGGTGTTAGGCGATGTCTGTTTGCTGAAAGAGAAGAGGTAGAAAGGAAGTTTCTACTTAACTAATCATTTCAAAGATTTTGCAGGTAAATAATGAAGATTAATAAGAGGCGTGATTGATATTGAAGTTTTAACTTTTCAATTGATGGATAACAACACAATTATCTGTGAATAACTCATAGTTTCCATGCATTTTGCTTTGTTGACTATGTTTTTTACACCATCTGATCAAATTTTTATCTTTTTTTTAAATTGGTACTTTATATATAACATGTCACTGGGACAACATACCATAATCACATGACAATATATGTTCGAATCATGCTATGCAAGTTTCGAACTTGTGACCTCTGGCACCAAAGTCGAATCACTTAACCACTGGGACAATGGTGCTTGTCAATTTTTACCTTTCATGAAATGTCAGGTAAAGTATTTCTGGTGTATCCAAAAGTATTTTATTAATTTACTTTTAATTATGTATTTTCACATTATTTTAGTTATTATGTTAGCACGAATACTTTAAGTAAAAGGACAAATTATTTTACTGTTCCAAAAATTTGACTATACAATGTATATATTACATATAATTTTCATGTTATATTATGTTATCTGTGTCAGAAAATATGATGTTTCTAATCTACTATAATATTTTCTCCAATTTAATTAGTATTATGTAATGTCAAAAAGCTTAATAACATAAATGTTAGAGTGTGGTCACTATTTCAATTTGAACACAATGTCTTTATTCCACGTTTATAACAGCATTATCAAACCACGTTGTATATATTTAAATTTATACGTTAAACTAAGTTTAAAATAAAGTTTAAAATTATGTTGAACTTATATTGTTTACATTTGAAAATTAATCAATAGGCATATTTAGTAATGTAATGCTAACCGATTTAGGAACGACATAAAGTCGATGTTATCGTTTATTTTATAAAGTCGTTATGCTATAAAATAGTAATTATATTTTATATATTTTTAGATTAGTTAAGAAGATTTACCAAAAATGGTTTTTCACGGGTGTTCATGAAAAGCTTCTTTAAAAAATTACAATCCGTAAACATGCATTTTTAGCTTCATATAACTAAAAATTCTAAAAATCAAAGTCTAAATTGAAAGTGGATACCGTGTTGCTAGTTATCACTTAGGATCGTGTAATATGGAATTTATTATAATTTAAATGCGGAAACAGATAATAATAGTAAAGTAAATAAGAATAAGCACACCAGGAGTTTTTATACTGGTTCGAACTTCCCGTTCTACATCCAGTCCCAGACTTCCCTCTAGAATTTCTCACAATAACCCCTCTCTTAACCCGGAGGAATATGTATACAACACCTGAGAAACCGTCAGGATTTTTCCGCCTCTAACAACCGAAAGAGGACTTTACCCCCCCGAATAACCGAACAGGACTTCAACAGTTTCACAAAAATTGCTTTGACACTTTGTGTTCTTGATAACACTAATTTGTCTTTGATAGTACAACCTTCCTATAATATTTCCTCAAGTATATATGTGTGTATAAAGATTTAGAAAGGAAAATATTGCTTTTGAATCAAAGAATAAGTTAATTGATTCAGAGATTCAAGCAATATATGTAAGTTGTGATTGCTTTTTAGAATGCAGAGATTATAGAAAGTATGATCAGAAAGTAATCAAAAAATTGGTGATTTGTGAAGTGGATTTTGTGTGTTTATATAATAGTTAAAGAGATACAACCGTTCATGAAGAGTTCTGATCAATAGAAGCATCCATACCTCTTCATATTAGAACGTGACTCTTGGCAAAAGGAAGTGTCCATTCAGAAAAAATAGCTGTTGAAAGAATTCAGTCGACTGACCCAAAACGATCAGTCAACTGAATATTCAAAGTTGTTTAAAAACAGAGCATTTTTGTGCACTTGTACAGGTTCAGTCGACTGGTCAATTTTGGTCAGTCGACTGAATTTGAAAATACATAAACGTGTATACATATGTGCACAAGTTGAATAGGCTGTTTATAGATATTCAGTCGACTGGTCGATTTTGTTCAGTTGACTGAAATCTATAGATAACCAAAAATCACCATAACTCATTTGGTTGGAGCACTTGGTTTTTAAACTAGTGACCCGAGTTCGAGCCATGCTCCATGCATTTTTTGGAAACTTGATTTTGATTAAAATATGCATGCAAGTTTATTTGAATGTGAATAATGATTCTTGAGGAAAGATTTTAACAAAGCACTAAACTGGACTCTATATACATATTTGATGGCTCATGTTAAAATATATATAACTATACAAACCACATATTGAGCCGATGAGTCTGGATGTTATCTTAGTCGTAGATTCGTGAACTGTTGTGTCTTGTCAGCAATCAAAACCTATGATCCAACATTCTCCCCCTTTTTGATGATGACAACTTTATTTGCTATGAACGAATCTTTAACAAGCTTTGTTGATCTTCTCTTTCTCATTGAATATCGTCATGTGATTGTGCTATAGATTTCTCCCCCTGAATCTATGCTATATATTCCTATAAATAATTAATCTTTTCTCCTCCTTAATATGTGTTTGCATGGTTTATTCCTGCAAATAGTATTAGAAAGCAATATCTTTCTCCCCCTTTGTCATCGACAAAAAAGGAGAGTTTATATGATGACGTAAATTATATTCTACATAAGTATTTAACATAGAACAATATAAAACAAAATAACTACTACTTATAATGTAAGGTATCGAAGAAAAAAATAATTAACATTTAAAGCATGCGATACCCAAGCTTCTTATGATTTCCTAATTTTTAGGAAACCATATCCATTTGGGTGTGGTTGAACCTTTATAAATATAATTTTCATTATTAACTACCATATCAAAATAATCATTAATGTATTTTTCTCTATTTTTCCAATTAACAGGAACCCAAATACTTAGATAATTTTTATTTATATTTCCCGTCAATGATTTTGTACTTCTAGAGAAATTATAAACATTATTGGTCATAATAGTATTTGAATTTTTATAAAAATGGATTTAGACTTTACTCGAAAATTAGTATAAGCACTAACATTTTTACTACACATGAAAGCGTACCCAGTGCTATTTCTACGATTAGTTTTATTATATCCTAAACCACTTTTATCATGTAAAGGTCTAGAACTGGATAAAATCACGTTTAAATCATTTTGACCTTTATTAAATTTTGTGATTTCAGTGTTAAGTTTATCAAATTTAGCTTTAATGTCACAATTATTATTTTCAAAAGAAATATTACTGTTTTTCAAAATATCAATTTGCTTGTTTAATTCAGAAGTCTCCCTTTTTAACGTACAGTTTTCATTTTCGAGAAGAAAAATTCGAGATTCTGAATTATCTAAAGATGATTATAATAAATCATTTTGTCTTTTCAAATTTGTAATTTCTTTTGAAAAATTGTTTAATTCAAAATTCTCCCTTTTTAACGTACAGTTCTCATTTTCGAGAAGAAAAATTCGAGATTCTGAATTATCTAAAAATGATTGTAATAAATCATTTTGTCTTTTTAAATCCGTAATTTCTTTTGAAAAAATTTCTTTTTCTTTTTCAAACATAGTACTTTATTTGTCTAGAAAATCTTTAAGAGCCTCAAAATTAATTTTCAAAACAACCTGTTGATTTTCTATATCTAATTTCTCATTTTTTAATTTCTCAATTTCAAGTTTGATTGATTTCATCTTTTCTAAAATAACAAAATTAAGCTTTGCGATCTTTTCGCTTACACTAATTAATTCATTGTTCTCATTTACTGAAATTTGTAAATCAGATAGTATCTTTTTACTATCCTCATTGATCGTTGCTCTTATAGTTTCAGGCTTTTTGCTTGTTGTATTTCGACTGGATCATTTTCTTGCCATTATTCTATGATGTTGTTACGATCAATAGAATTCTAGGCTCTGATACCAAATGAAAGTGGCTACTGTGTTGCTAGTTATCACTTAGGATCGTGTAATATGGAATGTATTATAATCTAAATGCGGAAATAGATAATAATAGTAAAGTATATAAGAATAAGAACACCAGGAGTTTTTATACTGGTTCGAACTTCTCGTTCTACGTCCAATCCCAGACTTCCCTCCGGAATTTCTCACAATAACCCCTCTCTCAACCCGGAGGAATAGGTATACAACACCTGAGCAACCGATCGGGATTTTTCCGCCTCAAACAACCGAAAGAGGACTTTACCCGCTTGAACAACCGAACATGACTTCAACAGTTTCACAAAAATGGCTTTGACACTTTGTGTTCTTGATAACACTGATTTGTCTTTGATAGTACAACCTTCCTATAATATTTCCTCAAGTATATATGTGTATATAAAGATTTAGAAAGGAAATATATTTCTTTTGAATCAAAGAATAAGTTAATTGATTCAGAGATTCAAGCAATATATGTAAGTTGTGATTGCTTAGAATGCATTGATAGTAGAAAGTATGATCAGAAAGTAATCAAAAAATTAATGATTTGTGAAGTGGATTTTGTGTGTTTACATAATAGTTCAAGAAATACAACCGTTCATGAAGAGTTCTGATCAATAGAAGCATCCATACCTCTTCATATTATAATGTGACTCTTGGCAAAAGGAAGTGTCCATTCAAAAAAAATAGCTGTTGAAAGAATTCAGTCGACTGACCTAAAACTATCAGTCAACTGAATATTCAAAGTTGTTTAAAAACATAGCGTTTATGTGCATCTGTACAGGTTCAGTCGATTGGTCATTTTTGGTCAGCCGACTGAATTTAAAAGTACATAAACGTGTATACATATGTGCACAAGTTTAATAGGCTGTGTATAGATATTCAGTCGACTAGTCGATTTTGTTCAGTCGACTGAAATCTATAGATAAACAAAAATCACCATAGCTCATTTGGTTAGAGCACTTGCCTTCTAAACTAGTGACCCGGGTTCGTGCCCCGCTCCATGCATTTTTTGAAAACTTGATTTTGATTAAAATATGCATGCAAGTTTATTTGAATGTGAATGATGATTCTTGAGGAAAGATTTTAACAAAGCACTAAACTAGACTCTATATACATATTTGATGGCTCTTGTTAATATATATATATATATATATATATATATATATACACAAACCACATATTGTGCCGATGAGTCTGGATGTTATCGTACTCCTAGATTCGTGAGCTGTTGTGTCTTGTCAGCAATCAAAACCTATGATCCAACATAAATTATATGGTAAATCTGTGTACGTAGCACGGGCTCGCACTAGTTGTTTCTTAAGGAGAATTACCGTGTCAACGCTCAATGCTTTGAAGAAAAACTAATTTGCTAAATATGAAGTAAAACATTACAAAAGGGGAAATAATTTCATTAAACATAAATAGGCTTACTTTATCATTAAACATATTTTCAAATGTCTCGATATACTATCCATACATAAGCCAAATTAATTTCCTATCAAGATTGGGGGTTTTAGCTAAAACACCGAGATTTTGATCACCATGTTTTGGTTTTGGCACTAACAAAAAAGGAACCAAATTGAAATTAATAATGAACTTCAAAAAAATAAAAGAACCAATAAGCATCAACTATATGAATATTTATCATGAATGTTCATCTTTGAAAATAAACAAATTACAAAATATATAAATATTATTAAAATAAATAGTTAAAAATGAAGTAATAAATAAATATTTATTAAAATTAGGGTTATAACTATTTAGCATTGATCGATATTGTTCGTTTATATCTTGGTATTCATTTTACGATAAGTTTTTATAAATTGAACACATATCTTTGATACTGTATGGAAAATAATAACCAGACCCCAAAATCAAAACTGAAATTTGTAAGATTCAAGATGATTTCTATAATGATTAAGTCAAGCAAAAATGTCAAAGCAACATGTCATACATTTTTTCAGACACAAAACCCAAATACTTTATAAAAAGAATGAACTATTAAAAACATAGTGATGAATGATTCGAAGATAATACTTAAAAAAATGCTTGTCTAAGATGTAATTTATCACTTCATGTTCTAATTTCAAGCTTGATGTTCATGATCAAACTTTGACTCGGCGTAATATTTAATTTGCAAATTATTATTTTCCCAAAAAAAGAAGAAAAAAATATGAGTGTTAGAACATCTAAATTCAAATTGTAGTTCATAAAACAACATGAAAGCTTAAATATTACAACGGAATTTTTAAAGGGATAGTTTGGCTCACATCCCTTCTAGGTTTCAAAATATTAAAAACATCCTCCCCAAACTAATTTACATTTCCAGTCCTTGTTTTCAAATCCACGTGTGCAAAGAGTCCCAAATACCCTTTACATTTTTAATATTTGAAACGTGTATAACTTTCTGTAGAAACATCGGATCAACATCCCGTTTTCACCAAAAAATAAAAAAATTACGATCTTTAAAATGAGATCCATTGTTGATACCAAAAAACCATATTTGCAGTAAGACTGTAATTATTTCATATATTTGTAGAGAATTCTGCAATTTTTGAACATCATCGATTTTTCTTTAAATGTCAGCAATTATTCCATAGAATTGCAAACATTTATGCAATTATATGGAATAATTGCATACTTTATGCAATTATTTCATATAATGCATACTTTTATGCAATTATGTCGAATAATTGTAGAAAACTCTGCAATTATTTCAAATAATCGCAGAATTGTCTGCATCATACCGTATTATTGCAGACACTTCTGCCATTATTGCAGACACGTGTAGACATTTCTGCAATTATTGCAGAGATTTATGCAATTATTACATATAATTGCAGATATTTCTACAATTATTGCATATAATTACTGGATGTCTGCAACTATACCATATAATTGCAGACATTTCTACAACTATTGCGTATAATTGCAGATATTTTTGCAATTATTGTATAATTGCAGACATTTTTGCAATTATTGCATATAATTGCTGGATGTCTACAACTATAACATATAATTGCAGACATTTATGCAATTATTACATATAATTGCAGACATTTCTACAATTATTGCATATCATTGTTGAATATCTGCAACTATACCATATAATTACAGACATTTCTGAAATTATTGCGTTTGCAGACTTTTATGCAATTATTGCAGAATTTTCTGCAATTATTGCATAAAATTGCAGAATCGTCTGCAATCATACCATATATTGTTTTTACATATGCACAATGCCACTAATTAAAAAAATTGTGATTTAATGGTGAAAACGGTTTGTTAATCCGTCGTTTCTACAAAAAGTTATTGCGCTTTAAAGATTGATAATTAAATGAGGTGCAAAATTTAATTACGCATGTGAAAATAACATGCACATCTGAAGAATGCAATGGAATAAAGGGGTATTTTAGGAAAGAAATTTGGAGTATTTGAAAACAAGGATGTAATTTATATCTTTTTTTGAGAAGGATGTTTTGCGTATGAAGTTTGATTCTAGGGATGTGTCTCTTATTTTCACAATTTTAAAAGCACATGGACAAATTAAAAAAATAAAAGATCTCACTGAAAATTCAATTCTAAAACTGACAAACTTCGAATCGGATAGGGGTCTTAAGAAAATAATGGGGGTTTTGAGAAAATTAAGGTGTGACACAAAAAAGCAATTAAGAAAGAGTTGTGGCCTAATCAATTGGTTGTTTGAGCCACATTAGATTTTAATTGCTCTCTAATATGGATTAACGTTAACTGTTACATTTAATAAAATAAATAACATGATGAAAAAACTACTAAATGCACTCATTAATATAGTGCAGTTATCATCTATGTAGTTAGGAGCACCATCGAGGCACCACTGAGCACCGATTACGCGCTATTTTGCAATTTTAACATCCCGCCTTTTTTATTATACCGTTTTATTATGCCATTTTCCTGAGGCACCATCTAAGCATTTATCTTTTCATGAAGAGCCAAAAAATAGGCATTTTCATATCACTTTATTTTTTTGACTAAATTAAATACATTTACAATAAAATTACATGGTTACTTAGTTTATTTATTGTAGACATTTGTATTTCAAGAATTTCAATGTTTGAATCCTTTTTCTATATCTTTTAAAAAAAATACGAAACAATTAGTTAATAAATATAACAATTCTTCTTTATATTTGGAAATGAAAGTAACGTTTTAATTTTTACTTCTTTGAAATTTGACTTTATCGATTACTTAAATTTTCTATTTTAATTGTATTAGCCTTTTAAAAATTATTTTAAAATTATTTCTTAATCCAATACAAAATAAGTATAAATTGAAATTTATATTATTCACTTAATATTGTACTTGAGCTTTTTAAGATTATTTTGTATACAAATATCAATCATTGTCATAACACAAACTTTACTAATATAAATTTTATTGCTTCTATAAAATGTAAAATAACTTATTATGTTCTTACATTTATCGACGAAACATTTACATTTTATACATACAAAAACATATACATATATATGGGGTATATCTATACATCAATTATAGTAAACTATTAAGTAGCAATCATCTAATCAACATTAATAACTAGTTTTTGTAATTATTTAATGTAAACATTGTTATGCAAATCTATGTGTCGAACGCACATTTGAACTCTGTCTGGATTCTAATGCCAATCTTAACGTCCTGCTTTACCTCGAACAACACAAGTTGTTATGGTTTTAAATTTTGGATTTCATTTATGTTTCGTCTCAGAATTTTCACATACTATATCTCGTATGGGAGGAGCATTTAGACAAGGTAAGTGCATCTCAGGTGCACGTCTCGAATTGACATCTTAGGCCTTAAAGTTCATCTTGTGAATATCTCAAATTAACTTGTACTCTAAAATTGGCGTTTTGATGATTTATTTAACCAATATTATTTTCTCAGTACGCTAAATATTATAACATGCTTGACTTTTATAGAAAAAGAATTGAAATTAATGTTTTAAAGAAAAATGGTAGTTTAATTAGCTTAATTTATTTGGTAATTATTGAAAAATATCCTTCTATTTAAATATATAAAATAATGAAATTATGACTCATCATTATAATTTTGGTGTCACGCCTTTGATGTCAACTACCAAAAGTCTACAGATATTATAAAATTTTAATATCATTAAAAAATAATCTTACAAATAAACTTCATTTACAAATTCAAAACAACCATTTACAAATATTACCAAATATCAATGTTACTTAAAAATACAATATAACAAATAAGCTTCTTTTACAAATTCAAAATGCATCTTTACAAATATTACCAAATTTTAATATCACATAAATATATGATCTAACAAATATATTTTCTTTACAAATTCATTTTTTATTGATTAGTAATAAACTAAAATTCAAATTAATAAAAACTTAGGTATTGCAATTTAGAATTAAAAATTCAAACTAACTATAAATGGTTTCAGTGCAAAAATATGGCCAAAATATTTTTGCAAATCATCTCTGAATGTATTAAACATATACAATGTATTTAACTATGCAATAATATGGCTAAATTTATAATGTTACAATTTTTGATGGGTATATATATAATAGTACAACGAAAAATAAAAATATTACGACAGGTGAATATCCAGCTCTACTCCATGAGCTATATGTCCCACCAACGACAATCTGAAAAAATACTCGATCTGACCAGAGTATTATAATAAAATAACACCCTTGTCAGTCTAGAAAATCACGGTGGGAATACTCGAGTAATATGATGAATGTACAATAATTCTGTGAGACCACGACGCTAAATGCGGAATGAGTTTTTTACTTCATAGGACCACGTGCACTAGAAGGTTCAATGTTGAATGATCAACAATGCAACGCTTTCATGTTGCGCAAATGGATTTTGATGTTAATTGTCATTAGTATGAAAACTGATATGTTCTAGGTTTTAGATGACAAAGATGACCTATAAGATCCAAAACTCGATATCAATTTACAGTACATCAATATCGAACATTTACGACATTGTTATGATATTCAACACCAGTAAAGCTTAGTATTAACTTGTTAGTTTGGTACTTATGTTGCGAGACTGTTACATCGCGAATGACTAAGATAAGGTGTGACAAACCCCTTAAAATCCACACCAACTATATGCGACATTACCTAATGTCGTCTTCAATCATAAATGAGGTCTCTTTCTTTCGCTATTAACTTATAAAGCTATAATTTGACATCAACAAGTTTACTGTTCCTTGCCATTGTCTCCATAGCCACTTTTTATATTATAAATAAGGCTTCATCTGACATAATTGCTCATGACATTGCCGGTTCAACATATTACAAATTGTCTAATTGTTTAGCACATTATCAACTCATGTTGTCGTTATTCATTAACGTCAACAAAACCTCATCGCATCAACATCGGTTATAGTTGCAGCGTTCACCAGCGCTTTATGATATAAGCTATGCGATATTCATCACTGATATGGTTGTCGATATGGAATTATTGATGCCATATACCCATTTTTATTTGATCTTTACATTATTTTTTCATGAAATTCCTTTATAAATTTAAAGTTTAAGTCTTTTAATAAACTTGACATGTGTCATTTAAGGGTTATGACTGGTGACTAGCATATACTTTAAGCATCTTGATGTCATTAGTTAAATAGTATATAAATCACTTAGATAATAATTTTTGACTTGGCATGTAGTGATTATTCAATATAATATAAATATTATCATTTCTTTAATTTGGAATAATATCACCCGGTAAGTTAATGGAAAGTTCAAAGCCCAGTAAGAAGTCTATAAAGAAAACTAGTATAGCCCCTAAGGCTTCTCCTTATGCTAATGGGAAGGGAGATAATCTTTTGAATCCATCATACATCATAACCCAAGCCGAGATAGCTTCTATTTTGGAGCAATTTGGAATTACGGGTATCACAGCCATTCTTGCTGGCCCTGTAGACAATATCTTCAACCAACCGGAGGGGTATTTCACTTTTACTCCAATACATATTTGGCACACAGACTACCTTCCTTTTCCAAGCTTTCTACTAAGATACCTCGAATATCTGGATATTGCACCAATTCAATTCTTACTAAATTCTTGCATATATCTAATTTGCTTGGAAGTCTTAGTTCGGGAGGTTGGACTCACTTAATGCTGAAAATGATGAAATTCTTCATTCAATAACTTGTCCTACAAATATTGGTAAACAACAAAATTTTCAACTATACTGAATTCGTCCCCACCCAAAAGTATGATTCTGAGACTATTAACAAACCGAGAGGATAGGAGACGTAATTCTTTTTCATCAAGTGCCACTCTAAAATTAGAGTGCCATTTTCTGTTGCAAGTAAGTTTCTCGCTTTGGTTACTCATGCTTGCTTATTATCCTTTATTGATAGATTTTTTTCTTCCAAATCCTGCCCTTAAAAATCTAAACCCCGATAACCAACAGACTGTGCAGTCCCTAACTCAGAAAGTAGAGAATATGAAGAACATGCTCAAATAGTTAACTCAATCAAAGCTTCTTCAATATTCTGTTATTTTAGATCATCACAAGATCTTAGGAGAGCCTCCAATGGTTAAATAAAATGCCTAAGGAAAATGATCATTGGTGATGGAAAAATCAAAAATCTTTTGCTTCTAATTCTCCAGTTCAGCCTAAGATGCTTGGTAAGATATCATTGCCCTTTACACAAAACTCTCCGCGGCATCCTCTGATAAGCTTTTCTTTCTTATTCAGGCTCATCCACTCTAGTTACGACTTCCAAAAAATAAGGAAATCGCAAGTGATGCTCCTAAAGAAAAGGAAATCAAAGATGGTACTTCAACCTCTAATCATGTTCCTAATTCTTAATCTTTCAAAGATGTTATTGCTAGCTCATTCAAATCCAAGAAAAGAAAACTAAGAAATGATTCTACTATGACCACAACTCTTAGCTAAAAGATTTAAGGTTGGGGGCTCTCACACCCCTGTTGTTGTGGATAAAGAAGAATTTGTGAATATCAACCCAAGTCATGAGGCTTTAACCCTTAACATTTCTGGAAAAAAGCCCAATAGTTGACTAAAGCGGGGCAGTCTTAGGACCCACTTCTTCATATTACTTTTTGTGGTTCTCCTAGGGCCATAAATCTTCTTTTGTGAAGAGCTTGGACAGTATATTTTTTTCCAAAGATCCATTTCCTTCTAAGTCTCAACCTTCAACCCTTATTAGTGGTTTCGATGGCCTTCTTCGGTTGGTTATCCGGTCTCCATCCGTTGCTGCTCTTAAGCCACCACATCCTTCAACTTATTCACAAGGTCATCGCTTTGCGATCCTTAAGCATTTATTATCAGTATGTATGTTTCTTGTTTTGATGTTTTAGGTTGTTAGCCTTTGAGAGAATATTCCGATTCATACTTATTATTCGTTTCAAGCAGTTCAACATATGTTTCTTCTTCAAGAAGATGTTGTATGGACCTCTACTGAAGTGTCTAAACTTAAGGAGCAAGTTTCTTCACTCGGTAATCATATAATTGACATTTCAACAGCAAAGATGAAGACGTAACAGAAAAGGAAAAACTAGCTACCATGCTTAAGGAAGTGGAAACCTCACTTGATAAAGAGAAAAGTGCCAGGCAGATTTTAGATGATAAAGTGAAAGCTTTAGAGTTAGAGCTTGAGGAGGACGACATGAAGGAGGCCAAGCTTGTGGTGGCGAATGGATTTCTTAAGAACAAATTATGAAAGAAAATAAATCTTTTCAAAAAATCAAATAACGTAATCAACGATGCGAAATAAAAGGTGTCGCATTTGCTCGACACAGCTCTCGATACCCACATCGAGAGTTCTTATGAGAAAGCACTTTTTATAGCTTATGCCGACAATATCTATAGATGCCCAGACTTAGACTTCCCTTCTCCCTCCAACTTGGAATGAGAAGTTTACGAAGAAATTTGAAGCTATATTAAACAAAACCTAAGCACCTGGAGAGGGACCTTCCAAGGAGGAGGAAGAAATTGAAGTCAAAAGGCCATTGACTTTTGACGACTTTCCAACAGATGAAGAAACAAAATCTGATGATAAGGAAGAGATAACGACGATAATAAAGTTGATGATATCCATAGTGACAATGATAATAATGACAACTATGATGACGACAATGGCGGTGGTGGTGAGAGGGGCTTCCCTGAACCGTCGGATGATAAAGACGGATCAAAAGATGCTAACCTGTACTCAATGGTTCAAGGCACAGGGGTAGTTGATATCCCTAATCCTTCAAAGAAAGGTTCTTCTTAGAAGGACGATGTTTCCCAAAAAATCCAAAGGAAAAGAGCAGATTGCCTCTCCTCAAATTTCCCTTTTTCAGATGTGGATGACTTTATTTAGTTATCTTAAATTATCATATAGTTTCTAGTTAATACTGTAATTATTTTACTTAAGAAGAAAACCAAAATATGATTATGATGTTATTCTTGAAAAGAAGCAGATGGGAATAAATCAATTGAATAGAGAATTAGATAGACACTTAAAAAAGTATAACGAGTTATCTGAGAAATACAAGAATTTCGCTGTTAGCACATCAAAATTAAGATTTTTCAAAGAAAGGCACATCACTCCACAGATGAAGAAGGCACGCCTTCACCGAAGAGAACCTTGGCAAAGAATGCGGAGCTAATGACCCTTTTTGGATGTTGATTGAGAACATGAATGCCTTGTAAGAATTTCTCTAGGGGTAATTTTGTTGATTTCTCCTATCTGGGTGATAATTGTAGACTTCTATTTAGGCATTTTCATCCCAAATACTTAGACGAAACAGGTCTGTTGGGCATATTCTCACCACCGAACCAAGGCCCTATCGAACCACTCACCACCAGACCAGATCACCTACTCCCACTACCGAATCAAGGCCCTGCCGAACCACTCACCACTGGACCAATCCACCTACTCCCACTACCGAATCAAGGCCCTGCCGAACCACTCACCACCGGACCAATCCACCTACTCCCACTACCGAATCAAGGCCCTGCCGAACCACTCACCACCGGACCAATCCACCTACTCCCACTACCGAATCAAGGCCCTACCGAACCACTCACCACCAGTCCAATCCATACTCCAACCATCACCGGACCAAGGCGTTACCAGACCAACATTGCCAGGCCAGATCACGATAGCCTAGGCCCACCAGCAGCTATATACATCCAAGACCCCTACCCCCATCCTCACTCTATAAATAGAGGGGTAGGGGTACAACAATGAAGGACAAGTTTGAGAGCTCAAGCACGGACAGAACTTTCAAACAACTTTCATACGCTTGTAATCAAAGCTTTGTACTTGTAATCTGAACAGGGAAAGAGAATAACATATGAAGTGGACGTAGGCACATTCTGGCCGAACCACTATAAATCTGTGTGTCTTTTACAGTTTTGTTCCTTCTTTTTACATATTTGCATAAATTGCCCAAATCGCTAAGAACAACATAAAATCTACTAAGTCATACAACTTGGAGGTATTTGCCCATTTTTTGTGCAAACATTTTTAGTGCTTTCACTGAGAGCTCGAGCTAGAAGCTCAGCTTCTCCCACTTAAACTTTTCCCGACAGCGTCGCTCATTGCTTGGAAGACATGTCTCCCACGCAGAAGAAAGATGTTGGCAAAGGAAAGAACATCGCAACTAGCAGCGTTCCAGATCCAGTGATCACAGATCAAGAGAATCATCCCGTTCCAACAGCAGTACAAAATGGAAATCAGACAAATCCAACAACCCCTGCCACGGAACAGCCGGCAGCAATTACTAGGGCAGATCTAGACAGGGTTGTGGCTGAAGTGACCAACCGCTTCGCATCCTAACAAGAAGCCTTGGTGAACCGACTCATGTCACGCTTAAGGGATGCTGAAGAATCCAACCGCAACACTTAAGCATGGGGTGAGTCCCAGTCTGGAGGATCTCGGAGGCGACAAATATCTTTCTTCTTCGAAGAAGCTAACAACAGAAACAACAATGGTAGGAGCCGAGCCCGAACTCAACCCGAACTCCGACCCGAGGAAACGCTTGGAACCGAACCCAGCGGGGGAGGTACCACGCGAGGGTCGGTTGTAGCTGAGCCTGTCATGCTACCTAGCCATGGAAACACCAATGAACGGGGCCGAGCTAGAGTCCAGCCTGAAGTTGGCCTGAGGAAGTGCTCGGAACAGAACCCAGCAGTGGAAGATCAAGGCAAGGGCCAACTGTAGCTGACCCTAGCATGCTCCCAGAAGACCAGAGACAGCCACTGGAAAATATTAGGAGTGATAGACGATACCACCCCTACAGATCATCTGGACGGAATCAATCCCGCAGAGAAGAACCAACCTCATTTCTATCTGCTCCAAATTCTGATGAAAGGATGGCGCGATTGTTCAGAGAGTGCATCCAACGAGATCAAAGAGATCGAGGGATAGGCGCTAGGGTAACCAGCCCTTTCACCCGCAATATCGAAATTGCCATCACCCTCCGAGAATGGAAAATGCCAACAATGGAACCTTACAAGGGAATCTCTGACCCCGTTGTACACTTGCAGAGATACACACAGCATATGCTCATGAGCGGAGCCAAAGAAGGAGTATTGTGCAAAAGCTTTCCACTATTCTTGGCAGATCTAGCTACCTCCTGGTTCTGCCATCTACCCCAAGGATCCATCAGCTCATGGGAAATGTTGAAGGAAAAGTTCATCAGCCAGTTCCGCATTCATGTGGAACAACCCAAGGATGCTTATTTTCTATCTAATATCAAACAGAAGCCCGGAGAGACAGTGCATCAATATCTAACCCGATTCAATGCTGCAGCGGCCGTAGTCCAAGATGCCGATGAGAAACTCATCTTAATGGCCCTCTGTAGTGGTGTGCATCCGGATACTAAGTTTGATAGAAGATTAACGAAAGAAAAACCAGCTACCTTACCCGATTTCTTCCATGAGGCCGGAAGATATATGAGACTTGAAGACGCTTCCACTGAAAGACAGACAGGGCAACAAACTAAGGCAGCTCATGGCAACACACCCGCTGTAGTGAAGGACGACCGAAGAAATGACTCTAGAGACAATGTTGGGGGCAAGAAGGGAGAAAAGCGTCTATATCGGCCAGGACCAAGATTTGACGCTTACACTCCCTTGAATGAAACGATCGAAAACATCTTCCTGGCCACCCAAGATGAAGTTAAATACAAATGCCCCCCATACAAGAAGGAATCAGATAACGCAATTAAGTCTGGAAAGTTCTGCCGCTTCCACGAATCTCATGGGCATGATACCAATGAATGCCATCATCTCTGGGACTTAATTGAAGAACACATCAGAAGGAAGAGACTGGAACGCTATGTAAAAGGTCAGAACAGGACACCAGCTCCTACCAACGAGAACCCAAGGCTACCCCTTCCAGAAACAGGAGAGGGAAATCGCAACACCAGCGGCTCTAGTCAAGAGAAGATAGTGGTCCATACCATATCGGAAGGACCACACATCGCCGACAGAAACTGGACAGAGATGGAAAGATACGGAAAGTCACTTAGAAACAGTGAAGGCTGCGTTAATTCTGTTATGGAAGAACGCCACCCGAAGCGAAAAGAGAATGATGACATTACATTCAATAGTCGTGACCTAGAGGGAAGGCAGTACCCTCACATGGATCCTATGGTCATCTCTGCCTGGTTCGGTCCAGCCGAAGTTTTCCGAATTCTAGTAGACACTGGAAGCTCAGTAAATATCCTATTCAAGCATGCTTTCGACAGAACGAAGCTGTCAATGAAGGATGTGTCTCCCTGCAGCAAACCACTACCCGGTTTCACTGGAGATGCGAAGATGCCCCTCGGGCAACTGGACCTCTTTGTTGAAATAGGAAGTCACCCCCGCTCCGTTGTGCGGAAGCAAATATTTATGCTAATAGATAACCACTCGGCCTACAACGCCTTTTTAGGAAGACCAGCCTTGTCTGACTTTCAAATTGTCCTGGCCCCGTGGTGCCTGAAGATGAAATTTCCAACATACAATGGAATAGGGGAAGTAGATGGAGATCAAGATGCCGCTCGAGATTGCTATGTAACTGAACTTCGCAATAACCGCAGGAAGGATAAAGGAAAAAATGAAGAGACTACTCTCTGCATGAAAAAATTGGAAGCATAGCAACTAAAGAAAGCCCCTCCTCTTCGATATACCAGTGATCCTTTCAATGAACTAGACCCCAGGGACAAAGAGGAGGAGGCCACCGCCGAGCCTGCAGAGGCTATGGAGTTTGTATCTGTAGACAAACACGACTCAAGTGGGCTGTTGAAAATTGGATCTCAGCTAAGAGCAGAATTGAAGGATCAACTCATTGATTTTCTCCGCCATAACTTGGATGTATTTGCATGGACGCACGCTGACATGACTGGAATCTCCCCAGACGTAGCATGCTACGTACTAAACATCGATCCTACCAAGGTGCCAGTAAAGCATAAAAAGAGAAGTATGGGGACAGAACGATCAGCAGCCCTCGATGAAGAAGTAAATAACTTACTTGCCAATAACTTCATACGAGAAGCCATCTACGCAGAGTGGATCGCTAACCCGGTACTAGTAAAGAAGGCTAATGGGAAGTGGCGAACATGCATTGACTTCTCCAACTTAAATGACGCTTGCCCGAAGGATTGCTTCCCACTCCCCCGAATCGATCAGCTTGTGGACAGCACAGCCGGGCACGAACACTTATCTTTTATGGACGCATACTCAGGATATAACCAAATTCCTATGCACGCCCCGATCAAGACACACTAGTTTCATCACTGACCGGGGATTGTAGAGTAATGCCTTTTGGACTTAAAAACGCCGGAGCCACCTATCAGCGCCTCGTCAACAAGATGTTTGCGGAACTAATAGGACGAACTATGGAGGTTTATGTGGATGGCATGCTAGTAAAATCGAGGAAAGCCAACGATCACATAAGCCACCTGGGTGAGATGTTTCAAGTGCTTCGCCAATATGGAACGAAGCTGAATCCTCTAAAGTGCTCATTCGGAGTATCATCAGGAAAGTTCTTGGGATTCATCGTCCATGCCAGGGGGATTGAAGCAAACCTCGAACAATTCCGAGCTCTGAGAGATATCAGGATACCTTCCACTCGAAGAGAAATGCAAAGCCTAAATGGGAAAGTGGCCGCCCTAAGCAGATTCATCTCTAAAGTGACTGACCAGTGCATCCCTTTCTTCGAAGCTCTAAAGAAAGACAAAGGAAAGTTCGAATGGACTAACGAATGCTTAACAGCCTTCCTCAACCTAATCGAACACCTCCAGAGACCACCAGTACTCTCAACTCCAAACGAATGCGAAGAGCTATACCTATACCTTGCTGTGTCATCTCATGCTCTGAGCGCCGCTTTGGTAAGAGAAGACAACCGCGCACAGCGACCAGTATACTTTGTGAGCAAGAGGTTTACGGGGGCAGAAGCCAGATATCCTAAACTTGAGAAGCTAGCATACTGTTTACTAATCACATCTCGGAAACTGCGACACTATTTCCAATCCCATCCCATCAGAGTTCTAACTGATCAACCACTAAGGCAGGTACTCCATCGTGCCGACACTTCTGGGTGACTACTTAAATGGTGCATTGAACTGAGTTAATATGATATCACCTACCATCCATGCACCGCCATCAAGGGACAAGCCACGGCCGATTTCATTGCCGAATTCACTGCCAACGAAGGTAAAGAGCAATTTGAAATAGCAGAAGACATCAAGTGGAATCTCTTTGTGGATGGAGCATCAAACGAACAAGGCTCAGGGGAAGGAGTTGTAATAATCACTCCCAGGGGAAGGAAGCTACATTATGCTCTAAGGTTGGAATTCGCTGCCACCAACAACGATGCAGAGTATGAAGCAGTAATAGATGGATTAGAACTGGCCCAAGAGATCGGAGTCAGTTCTCTATGTCTTCATAGTGATTCGCAACTTATTGTAAATCAAATACCAGGAGAATTTCAGGCTCGAGGAGAATGACTCACAACATATCTGAAGAAGACCAAGCTGCTATTCGATCGATTGGATCACTATTTGATCAAACACATTCCTCGAGAAGAGAACCAAGAGGCCGACGAACTGGAAAAGCAAGCTAGCATGAGAGGCGGCACCATTTCCGGAACAGTAGCCATCTCATAGCAGCTAACCCCGAGTTTCGAGCAAGTGAATCTGATAGCTGCAATCGAAGAGGACACTTGGATGACTCCCATCCGAAAATTCTTACAAGATGGCACACTGCCTGATGGGCGTAACGAAGTCAAGAAAATCTTGAGGAGAGCTTCCCGCTACACAATACAGGGAGGCATCCTCTATCGGCGCGGCTTCTCTAACCCCTTATTAAGGTGTGTCGCTGGAAGGGAAGCCAAGGAAATCTTATCAAACATCCATCAAGGAAGCTGCAGAGATCACACTAGAGGGCAGAGTCTGGCAAAGAAGATACTCCGATATGGGTATTTCTGGCCCACCTTAAACAAGGACGCTTTAGACTTCGTCAAAAAATGTGACATATGTCAGAAGTTCGCTAAGATTCCTCGACTACCAAAAAATGAGATCACTCAAATGACCAGCCCTGGCCCTTTGCAGTATGGGGAGTTGATTTGATTGGCGAACTGTCGGTGGGCTGAGGCGGAGCCAAATATGCTATAGTGGCAGTCGACTATTTCACCAAATGGGTGGAAGCGGAACCTCTAAATAAAATATCCTCGGCAAAAGTTATTAACTTCTTGATCAAAAATGTTCTATGCAGGTACGGGGTTCCACTCAAAATCATATCAGACAATGGACTTCAGTTTGACAGCGAAGAGTTCGTCGACTGGTGCCAAAAGCACGGAATTCACAAAAGCTTCTCATATGTAGCTTACCCCCAGGCAAACGGACAAGTCGAAGCTGTCAACAAAATTCTCAAAACTCTAATCAAAAAGAGACTTGAAAAGTCGAAAGGCGCTTGGGTGGATGAACTTCCTACGGCACTTTGGGCCTACCCACATCTTTCAGAACATCAACGGGGCATACTCCTTTCTCTTTGGCATACGGATCAGAGGCCATGCTCCCAGTCGAAACTATAGTGCCTTCCCACCGCAGGATCCACTATAACCCAGAAGAGAACGAAGAACTCCTTCACATGTCTTTGGATCTAATTGAAGAGAGAAGAAACGACGCAGCACTCAAAGCAGCAGCTCACAAGCAAAAAGTGGCAGCACAATACAATTCCAAAGTCAAGCATCGTAGCTTACAAGAAGGAGATCTTGTCCTCAAGCGAGTCTTTCCGCGCCCCGGAGCACTAGATCCAATCTGGGACGGACCATATGTAATTCATAAAGATCTCCACAACGGAGCTTATATTTTGTCAACAGTGGACGGAGAGGTGTTCCAGAGGGCATGGAACATCCAACACCTTCGTCGATACTTTTCTTAACTTGTACTGCCCATATGAAGTGAATTAACAAAGAGAATCAGTGGACGTAGGCATTTTCGTGCCGAACCACTTTAAAAACTTGTCTCTTTTTTAACTTGTTCCTTTATGTCTTGGCTGCTTGTTAACTTTATCCTTTTCTGTTGAACAAAATCCTGTGTAATAACATCTCCATTCAAGACACATCACAGCGCAACTTCACCTAGACAAGACATAACAGGTACTATACGAATCTATGCCCTCGCCAATGAGACACTTTTGCTCCAGCATCCCTCTGCTGCGGGTTAACTCATTGCTCGCGATCGGCCCTTAAAGCCAACTGTAATGAGCCGATTATAAGCCACCGAGAAGGCCGACTATAGCCGAGGCAGCTCATTACGGCGTTCAGCTCGCCGGCAACCGTGAACCTACTTTAAGCCCCAACATAAGGTGTGGCCAGCCAGGGGTAGTTCACAATTGACGATCGGCACCCACGCTAGCCGGCCACGGTAAATCGAATAATACCCACGATTACGGACCATAATGGCCCGGGTAGTTACTGTGCGTGATCTCGGCTCCGAGTGTCTTAAGTACGGCTGTGGTAAAAAAAGAGAAACTCCCCACGGAGGCGTAAGATGGGTGACAAATGTCTCCAAGACCCACAGCTAGGGAAAGTGACTACAAAACCCGTTTTCCACGAACTTAAGCACATCGCAGGCCTTCCGTGATTGGAAGTTTTACTATTTCTTATATTTCTATTTTGTTTGAAAACTTTCCACCTATCCTCTATAACGATCCCTAAAGTAAAGAACACAAAATAGGAGACGCTCGCTAATGGAAATAGGAACTCACAACTGGATGACAGGTCACTCAGCTGCATTCCATGCTCAGTCATACAAGACATTCAAAGCAACCGTCTACGACTAAAAAATGAAGGGCGGTACTTTCTTCTTTTGTATATGAATACGTAGCTGTAATTTATTCGCACATCACACTAACATTGCAAGATATGAAATTATATTTTAAGCAAGAACTTGACATCAAACACAATTGAATCACAGGAATGTGCACAGCTATATTTCTTATGCAACACACTAAAATAACGATAGCATTCAAATATGACAGAATCAGCTTAAGTTAAAAATTACATGCCAAGAATAAAGTCGTTCGTTACGAATAACATAATTACAGCCTAAAAGTTACATTAATGTTTTCGGACTAGCATAGACAGCAAGGTCAAGTAAACCAAAAGATATCCGGATCAAGTCAAGGAGTCGGCTGCATCGGAGCTTCACCTCTATCCTACTAGCCCTCCGAGATCTACTTAACCGCAGGATTGGAACTCTCAGCATGTTGACCAGAGGTAGGTGGTGCTTCAGAGGTCCCGCCTGTCCAATTCAGGAGAAGAATCCATTAAATAAACAATAAGCAATCAAGTTACGAAAAGCTAAAAGGGAAGACTTACCAGCATCTGCTCCTTGATCATCGTCCTCTAACTGCACACCAACCTCCTCAGCAGTAAGCAGCCGCATACCCTCCTTCACCGCCGCTTTCTCCTCCTTGGTGAATTGAGCCGTAACCACGTCCATTCTAAAGGCCACGCCACCCTCCTTATCTGCATCGGCCTTAGCCTCCTCCAGGGCCCTGAGATAAATCCTAGCCATGACTCGGGGATAATCATCCATCCAAGATAAGTTACCCTGTTTCCAAGTGCGAAAGTATATATCCTGAAGCATCTCATCCATTATCCCCTCATTCTCCTAGAACTCCCTTATTCGGTCCTCAAAAGCCAACAGCTTTGCAGTGGCAGCATCCCTCTTCGATTGGTATCGCGAGAAGTCAGCCTGAAAGGATTTCCTCATTGCCTCCATCTCCTCCTTCAGCTTGGTTTGAGCAAGTTCTGCGGCTTCAAGTTTCCTGGATAACTCCTGTACCCGCTCGAGATCCGCTTTCCGAACCTCATCCACCGTTGCAATAGCCATATCAATCAGTTCCTTACAAACAGCCTCCATTTTCCGTAACTCTGCCCTGCTGGCCTCTTCCATGGTTTTCTTTAATTGCCTAGAAGCGGCCTCATGTTGAGAGATCCGAATAGCCTGATCAGCGAGTTGTTTGGCCTGGTCGGAAACCACTAGCCGCAGTAGAATGTTAGCACTCTCGATTTCTTCTCCAGCCTTGACCAATCGGGCATGGTGCCCCATCAGCTTCCTGGTTTCCTCAGCAACCCGGTCAATGTTTTCCTTAGCTTCGTCCCCCAAAGTTACGACCCGAGTGGTGAGCAAATCAAGGTCCAGGGACTTAGCTTCATCTAATACTCTTACCATAGGATTACGAGGGAGAAGGTGCTCACCGGTAGCCTCATCAAAGGTAATATCACGAGAACCCGGATCCAGATCCGGATGACCCGCAAACGGATTACGAGCCAAGCCGGGATGATCTATTTGGGTAACAGTAGGATTTTCAGACGGGTGCGGAGAAGGTATAAACTCAGTATTCTCCTCCGTGGTATCCTGAAGAGGCTGAGTTGGGGGCTGAGGACCAGGTGAAGATTCAAACAAGGAGCGATTCCTCTTCTTCTTTTGGATATCCTCTTCGATAACTCCAAGAAGAGGACGGTAGCCGACTACGTCTCCAGGGCGGTTAGTCGGAGGCTTTGGTTTAGTAGAAGCCTTGAGAAGTTTATATTGTTCAAGACGATGCCGAACATCTGATGTCTTGGCCACCTTACCCACTTCTGTGATAAAAACCAAGTGTTACAAGCATACATTGAGCTATAATTCAAGAAATATATCAAGTTAAGAAGAGTAAAGAGACGCTTTTGTTGTACAAACCCTGGGGAGGAGTAGGATATTGCAATAAGTCCTGGATCTCATTCCAGGACGGGAGCTGACCATAAAATATTCCTAAATCCTTATCATAAATGGAGTCGGCGGGAGTCAAAAATTCACCTTGAATCGCAGGAATTGCCTTAGCTGAAGCGCTCTTAGAAGATGAATCGGCGCCAGTCCCAGCCTTGTCAGCTTTCTTAGGCTTCTCCACTAAAGCCGATCCTTCCTCCAACCCTTCAAAAGCTAGACGGAAAGCGTCATCTGTCCACTCTTGAATCACACCTGCTTGCTCAAAAGACAAAGCTTCAGTGCCATCACCACTCTGTCCGTTGCCACCATCATCGCTATGACCATCACCATCACCTTCTCCACCACTTCCACTCTCCGCCTCACCTCCTTCATCCTCGCCTCTTTCCTCCTCCACATCTTCCTCCTCCGGGACATATGGACATGTGTTGGGGGAGGGTCCATCGGACTTCTTGAGTTTCTTCCCCCCGGCAATTGGATGTTTCGAAAAGGGTTTCCTTTTGCTTCTCTTCGCCGTAGCCCCTCCTTTAGCTTTGGCGGCCTTCTCCTCATCTGTGTCTCTTTGCTTGACCACAGACTGGCGTGGCAGAATCATGTTGAGCCCTAAAAGAGTAGTGTTCCTGATCAAATAAAAAGCTGCCCTCTCGTTTTCCGGAATGGCTTCTATTTCCGCAGCCATCTGAACCAGACGATCGTTCTTAACAACCGCAAAGCCACCTGTCGCTAGCAAGAAATAAAGCACATAAGGAGGAGCATTGCAGTCAGAACGGAAATCATAAATGAGATTCAACTTACAGCCAGAGGTGAAGCGGTGGAAAGAAACAGAGTCATCCTTGACAAAGAACCATTCCTTCTTGAACATGCTAAATTTTGAATATAGGTCCAGGACTGGCTTGAAAGACACGGCCGATTCTAAGCTAATATACGGAGACCCCTTCTTATAGCCTCCCAAGTTGTACAGGTATCAGATTTCCCGGTTGGAGGGGGACGCCCGTATTTTCTCTGGAAGATAATGAACAGACCCACCAAGATGGCGTAGGAGTTGGGCTGAAGCTGGAAAGGGGCCACCTTCAAGTATGTGATAAAGCTAACTATCCAAGCGTTGATCGAAGGGATAGCTCCGCATATACAGTGATACCTATTGTAAGCGAAATATCCTTCAGGGGGGTTATACGACATCACTCCTTTCCCCGACAACATCATATGCGCTCTGTCGATCCCAAAAGATCTAGATATAACGTCAAGCTGCTCATCTTTGAGGGAGCTGGGAAAGCAGTCAGGCGGTGAGTTCAAGAGCTCTTGAGGACCGTACCCGCCTACTAACGATCTCGGGGGTGGTCCATGTCGTTCTGGTTCTACCTGAACTGGGGGCACTATGGAGGACTCTTCTTTGTCCTTGGATTTCTTCTTGTCAGAACGAGTTTCTACTTTATGGGACATTATCTGCAACACGAGAAAACATATTGTTAGAACAGGGAGTGTAGAGATATAAACAAGCAAGTACATACAGTCTGGAATCTCATTCATAATTCAAAACATAAAATTTCATTCGGTAGTACGAATCTAAGGATCCATTCGGCACTCATATTTCATTCGGTAGTTCGAGTCAAAGGATCCATTCGGCACTCATACTCCCTAATTTCATTCGGTAGTTCGAGTCAAAGGATCCATTCGGCACCCATATTCCCCGATCTCGTTCGGTAGTTCAAGCATAAAGTTTATTCGGCAGAAGAAAGCCTCACCTGGTCCGGCAGTCGAATCTGGTTCGGTGATATGATTGATTCAGCTATTTCAAACAGTAAAGAATGAAAGAGGCGTGAAGCCCATACTTATAGGCAAGCGTAGGAGGACCGGACCAACTGGTTCGGCACTTAGGCCGAATGAGAGTGTCCAAACGGGAGAAAACAAAGCGCGACATATGCAGACATATGCCCCACTTTGGGGGGAAAATGTTGGGCATATTCTCACCACCGAACCAAGGCCCTACCGAACCACTCACCACCGGACCAGATTACCTACTCCCACTACCAAATCAAGGCCCTGCCGAACCACTCACCACCGGACCAATCCACCTACTCCCACTACCGAATCAAGGCCCTTCTGAACCACTCACCACCGGACCAATCCACCTACTCCTACTACCGAATCAAGGCCCTACCGAACCACTCACCACCGGACCAATCCACGCTCCAGCCATCACCGGACCAAGGCGTTACCGAACCAACATTGCCAGGCCAGATCATGGCAGCCCAGGCCCACCAGCAGCTATATACATCCAAGACCCCTACCCCCATCCTCACTCTATAAATAGAGGGGTAGGGGTACAACAATGAAGGACAAGTTTGAGAGCTCAAGCACGGACAGAACTTTCAAACAACTTTCATACGCTTGTAATCAAAGCTTTGTACTTGTAATCTGAACAGGGAAAGAGAATAACATATGAAGTGGACGTAGGCACATTCTGGCCGAACCACTATAAATCTGTGCCTTTTACAGTTTAGTTCCTGCTTTTTACATATTTGCATAAATTACCCAAATCGCTAAGAACAACATAAAATCGACTAAGTCATACAACTTGGAGGTATTTGCCCATTTTTTGTGCAAACAAGGTCTAATCCTCACTTTGGGTCATGTGGAATCTCCTAAGAGTGGCTTCTATCCCACTTTCATATAGCTCTCCCCCTACCCCAACCTCCTCCCCCCCGAAAAACTTAAATACAATAGAAAGAGATTTATTTCTGAACTGTATAAGAAATCAATATTGTATGAACTCAAATGATTGTATATTAACTGTTGTTAACCAGGTTTTTAACCCAGCACAATTCAAAAGGAGTCAGAGCATTTAGAGTAAGCCAGAACGACTCGAGACTTGATTGGAAAGCCTAAAAATACAAGGCAAAGAACCCCAACAAGTTTCGTCCATTTTTATGCTAACATTTCGGATCAGTACCGATCCGATATAACTAGATCGCACCGAACTAAAATATTGCTTTATTGGATCTCCAATCCACTTGTCTTACACTCCTAGTCTTCACTAAGGTTATCTACCAAGTTTGGTGGCATTCCAAGCATCCGAGTCCAAGAAATAAAAACTTACCCGTTTCAGATTACAGGTCAGTCAAACCCATAGGTGAATCACCATCAAAGCAAATCAACAAGCTATGAAATTACATGGAAAGCATCACAACCAAACAAGGGAGTCAACCAGATGAAAGTCATATAAAAATTGCACA
Source organism: Allium cepa (assembly GCA_030765085.1). Lineage (NCBI taxonomy): Eukaryota > Viridiplantae > Streptophyta > Magnoliopsida > Asparagales > Amaryllidaceae > Allium > Allium cepa. The sequence continues at coordinate 406,783,798 of CM060928.1, read as the reverse complement.
AATTTTAGGATCGGTATTGATCCGATCTAATTAGATTGGCATTGATCCAAAAAGTTAGCCCCAAACACTTTCAAATTTCTTGAGCTAATTTTGCAAGATGGATATGGGCTTCTGGTGAAGTGGCTCTGGCCTAAATATTCTCCAACTCCTACAAATACTCTCCCATCTGCAATTGAAAAGGGATCTCTAGACTGGCTACTGCCGCAACTCTGCCATTACCATTCTTCACTCTTTTTCTACCACACAACAGTCACAAAGGAGCAATTGAGATCCCCCGGTTGCCTCTAAGTATTTATGATTTAGATCTAACATAGGTGATTCAATCATATTGTAAACAAAATCAATTTGTAATGGCAGTCGGCTAATAAAAGCTATAAAAGGCTTCATTTATAGCTAAAATGCTATAAAAATCTCATGTCTCTTTACTTTTTTTGTGACTTACTATTGCTTTTTATATTTTACTTGTCTTGATAAATATTTTTGTGTTTTCATACTCAACATTTTAGTTCTTTGACGCGCACGTAGATGTGCATATTTTTACTTCTATATTTTATCGAATTTAATTAAATAAATGAGCACATAGGATATTCTAATATGTTTATACCAAAATTCAAATTATTTTCAAATCATCATTTATTCTCCTTCATATAGGGGCAAAATGGTCATTTCTATGCATATATAAATTTCAAAATTTTTAATTGGACATTTTTATGTTATTTTATAGGAAGTTGGATTCAGATGGAAGAGGTTTTCATGCAAAATATGCATGGACAAGAGAATACAAAGGAATGAAGATGGAAATAATTCAATTCGTGTACCATGGAGAACCCCACCTAACCACTTATCATGATCACCTATTAGGAGCTTATGCACATGCTAATGGAGCTTAAAGTTTCATGCACTGGTGGATTATCTCATGCTAATGATAACTTGATGGCCACACTTTCTCAAGGGTAGTTTGGGTAGTTTCCAAAAATAGGATTAGGGTTTCCAAACATGTATAACTACCTCATATATTCATGTAATCATTCCTCTTTTAGTCTCTCCTTGCCTCCATTGATTTTAGGCTCAAAAATAAAATACAAGCTCTTTTTTATTTCATGGCTACTTAGCCATTTTCTTCTTCTTATGTAATTTTCTTCTTAATGCAATTTAACTCTAACTCTTTTTTTATTTACATGCTTTTTCTTTTCATGTTAGTAGTGTAGATCTTTTTATTTATGTAAGTAGAATAACTTTTATTTCATTTTAATTACCTCTCTTTTTACTTAGCTGGCATTTTATTCTTGTTTTTATTTCATGTTGAATGCTACGTTTGTTGAAATGATAACAAATATAAGAAGTTAAACCCCTTCAATTTAGAGGCAATGAAGCTCTCCTAATCATATAGATTCAACATTAATAGTTTATGATCTCTTTTATGCTTAATGGAAATGTTTAATTGGGTTAAATTTATTGTTTAAGCTTTGAATTTGATAGCCTATGTTGTTGACACCAAATAGGCTATGCTTAAATAAACACAAAAACAGATTACATCTTCATCTACATATGATGTTGGTAATGAAATGATTTTAAAATCAAAATTTGATGGTCTATATTTTTAATCAATAGTTAATAGATCATGCTTAGAATAGATTTTATTTTCAATTTCATTACAATTTTCATGAGAATTAAGAAGTGGTTTAATGGGTATGTTATATTTTAATGGTTTATATTGGGTAATTAATAGCAAAAATATTTCATACTTATAGTGAACACATCAATTAAACTTACTAATGACCAAAAAAAGATTATAATTTCATGCTGTGTTGATTTATGTGACCAAGACAGTGGATTTATCTCTAAATTGCCTTCTACTCTCATATTTTTATCCATTCTAGCTTTTATTAGTTTTTACATTTTTTTTTATCTTGAAACAACTTCAAATCTTGGTTTGATTTGATTGAGTAGAGTTTTAAATCTAAATAATTCCCTGCGAATCGACTCGTACTCGCCACGTTCTAACATTGTACGCCGTGCTTGCTGTTATTTTAAAAAATTTGATCGGCTATTTTTCAAATCAATAAAAATTTAGCCTTTCGAACATTCTTTCACTGAGAACAAAGTGAATTCAGGCATAGATCTGGTTTTCCTCTTTGGATCTGCATGATCTAAAAACTAGACTATCAAATCAGCTCTAGGAAGTTTGAAGCTTACTGTTGAAGATTAATGGCGGGGAGAATGAGAACTGCTTTTGGGAAATCCATAGGAGCTATCATAGGTGGAAAAGAGACCAATATTAGTAATTTATGCCAGTAATATGCTAATTGGATCGAATTCTGTAGCTAATATCGAAGAACGGGTGCTGGGATCTTTTACTCAGCATCAAGTCATCACTAAAGGGGAATTGAACAAGATGGTTGATGAAATCAAGAAAAATATGGAGAATCGATAAAAAGCTCTTATGGACAAATTAAATGCCCTCCTAAACTTGCAACCATTAACTACTCCGAGAACCATGTTAGAGCCCGGGACTACCACAGGGCAGGAATACTCTTCCATTGCTAGCCTCAATAGTAGAAATGGAAGGCAGAAGCAAAATGGAGTATTGGGTGGAGCTGTAGGAATCAACATAGAAGGAAATGCAAGCACTCCACCAACAACAAAGAGACCTACTACAAACTCGAATCTATGGGCGAAAATCTCATGAGAATATATAGCAGTGAATCTCTTCGACTCTAAAGATGGTGAGCAACTTGACGATGAAAAGTTGGAAGAAAACACTAATGCACTCAATACTGTTAGGGAGGTCCGAACTGCCCTACCCAACCATCCGCAAGCCAACAGAATTCTAAGGGAGTGACTCCCCCAAAGATAGGAGTGCCCAAGCTTCAGCCCGCTTACTAAGTTCATTTGCAAAATTGAACACTTGGCACAATTACTAACAGCCAAGCCATGGACAACTGTACATTAAAGGCATATATCGCAGACATGATCAAGTGCTTGATGGACAAAAGCAAGGATAGGAGAGATGACGAATGGAGATCCATTCCAAGTTGGACTCTCTTCACTGGTGACATTCTAAATGAGTGGTACCCTAAAGAGTTTACTATACCAACTATTCTGTCTTACAGTGGAACTAAACATCCAAAACCTCACTTTACAAGTATAATTGGTACGTTGAGGGAGCAAATGCTTCAAATGTTGTGCAATGAAGATGTTTTTCAATCTTCCTAGAGGGAACACTACTAGAAAATACTTCAATTTCCTACGCCTTTCCTACGCCAAAAGGCGGGGCGTAGGGAAGGCGTAGGAAATAGGTAGAAAGAGGTAAAGGTGTAAGAAAAACGTAAGAAAATTTTCTACTCTTTTCCTACGCCAATTTCAATATGTAGAAAAATAATCGAGGCGTAGAAAAGATGTAGGAAATCCCTTACACCAAAATTATAACGTAGAAAAGACGTAGATAATCTCTTATGCCATTTTCGCGTCTCTGTTAATTTTCTACAAATCCTAACTGGCGTAAGAAAGGTGTAGGAATTCCCCTACGTCTAAATTATGCCGTAGAAAAGACATAGATAATCTCCTACTCAATTTACATGCATCTGTTAATTTTCTACAAATTCAAACCGATAGAAAATGCTTAGAAATTTCCCTGCACCTTTGCAGTACAACAAAAAAATAGTTTTTTATAACTTTCATCAACCTATATTTCCAACGTCCCCCTGTACATATTCTCCTAACCCCCAATTATTCAACAGAAAAAAACCCTAACCTAAAATCGTGGATCTCTTCTTCACACACGCGACAGGCGATAACCAACGAGAAGAAAACATCACCGCTGCAGCACCACTTGCCCGCGCCGCCAAGCCACCAACCGCTTCGCTATCCTTCTTCTTCCTTCCGCCTGCCTGCGGCCCTAGCCTCTGCTATGCCGAGCTTATCGATCCAATTTTCCAGCCAAACCCTAGGATCTAATTGCCTAAATAGAATTTGACGATGTGAGTATATGTATAATAGTTTAATTAATTTTTTTATAATTTTATTCAAAGTAACCTCAATTGCTGGAAACAGAAATGGTAAAATGTACTATATTTTTCAGTTTCTAGAAAATTATGGGAATTTTAGTTTCTTTTTCTTTTCTTTAAGAATTAAAGAGAGTTAGCAGAAGAACTGAAAAAGTAAAGGTATTGTAATATCATAAAAGAAAAAGAAATGGTAGTGCAAGAAACAACCACAGCCATCTATGTTTTTTATCAAATTATCGTTGTTACATTGGAGATTTGAGTAGTATTCATTGTATTCTTGTGTTACTGTACCAAATACTAGTTATGCAGTAGGCATGAACAACCTAGTACAACAAGCAGTTTGGAACAATAATGAAATATATTAGATATAAGATGATGTACTATAGAATAATGTAGTAAATCAATAATTATACATCCATATTATCTGTTTATATTCAAATTAATCTTTCATTCTCGAAACTGCCGAAACTAACTGAATTAATGGAAAACATAAAGAAAATAAATGAGCGGTATCGAAACCAAGATCCCAAACTTTGATAATATAGCGTGGATGGGTCATTAATGTATACTTTAAAACTTGCATTTGTATTGCACCGGTGAAGCTTCAAATATCATAATAACGCCAAAACGGATCCCTGGGTAAGGCCATAATATGAGATCTATATATTAGTTGAGTTATCAGACCATGGCACGTGATGGTGTAGATCACAGTGTGCACTTTACTGATTTACTTTTCTTCTTATTCATCATCATCTTCTTTTTTGTTACTTAGCCAAGTTGGATCGCAATGGAACATTGATTGTGTTTGACCATTCCACAACTTATTTGGCATCTTACTACATCCACATAAGATATTTTTTTCAATGATATCTGCTATTTTGATTTTCATACGACTATGTTGTTTCAATAAAAGTACTTTGGAACATGTGCATAAAAATACATTTGAAACGTTTGTGTGTGTGTATGATTTTTCAAATACAAATATCTGAACTCAGAATTAAGATTCAAACATGTGATCTCGTTTGTATCGTAAATGCTCGTTTGTATACAAAAAAGAATATTTTGAGAAGTTTTGCGGTTGGATCCAAATATATATATATATATATATTTATATTTATATATACAATAAATATTGTGTAACAAATTTTATTAGAAAATGGAAACCCCGTTTATATTATTAAGCGATGCCAATTCTATTTGCTCTACTACATTCTTCTTTCACTTTATATCCATTTTGCTCATTAGGCTATTTATGAAATAATACAAGTCCGGGGATAGAAATTATAAAAAGCGTTTTAGTCATGCTCGTCCGTCACGTGCGTGGGTGACAAAAACCCTCCGTTGTGGGTGTGGGTTCTAACAACACCCCTATCCATAATGAGTATGGGTGTTAGCAATAACCCAGTCTGGAGTGAGCGTGCGTGAGAATAACACACTCGTCCTCCTCCATTCACCGATTCACCGTGTACATTGATGTTCTCATCATATGTCATGAAGTGATTTGAGCATCAGCGTTTATGGTTGGTTTAATAATATATATGTAATGGTTAATTTTGCTCAAACTTGGCTGCTTTGTACCTATTAAATGTTTTGCTAATATTTGTTTAATCACTATATGCAGACTGCGTATTGTTTGGAGCAGCAAGATGAGGGACTGCGTATAGTTTGAAGCAGTAAGTTGACATATTAAATTATTTACAAAAGACCCCACTACACACTAATCACGTGAAAGCTTATGAATATTTTATTCCAAATTATTTCTATGCGCAAAATTAAAAGATCAACTAATTATGTGTTTGACAAATTCCATACTTCCAGTTTACCTTTACATTTAACAAAAGTAACATTAGAATCACTGATGGCGCTATAACAGGTTATCTGCCACTTAATTTATTACATTTTAATGGATATTATTTATTCTTTCCTGTTTTGAAATTCCAAAAAAGCTCAAATATTTTGACGACATGGTTTAAAAATAGTACATTTTCAAATGATAACAAAAAATTAATCTTAATCTAAATTTATGTAGATGTTGTGTCCCTGCCATACACGTAGTTGTAAATATGTACATTAAGGCGAAAAGTATTCCCTCATCATAGTTTTTGTATCTTTAATCATTCTAACTACATAGCTAATATGCCATATTTTAACTCTTTTTCGGCAATGATCAATACGATGTCTTAATACTTGTTCCTTCAATTTTGATAGCAACGAAGTAAAGTTGAATAGCCATTATGCATCTTTCTACAAATTTTCAATTTCACTTTCTTTTGGAACCCAATCTCTGTCCAATTAAGTGTTGAATTGGCTGTGATTTCTTTCTTCAAAATTGGGTACTATTTCCTTTTCTTTAAATATAATTTTAGTTTCTAATTATTGCAATAAAATTAAAGATAATTTAATTTATTTCTAATTATACAGTAAAAGATGGATTATATGAAAATTCAAACTTGGATGTATGAGCCTGGATGGAAAAGAGGATCAATATCATTGCATTTTAGAAATGGCGTGGAAGCATTTCTAAAAGTGGCGTCTTGTAATAAAACAAAGATGAAAGAAATTCAATGTCCGTGTAAGAAATGTCATTGCAGAAAACTTCAAGATTATGAAACTATAACTTTTCATTTGTATAATTATGGTTTTGTGCCAAATTATTACGTGTGGAGATATCACGGTGAATCGGGGACAAAGCATGATTCGATAGTCGTAGTTGAAGATGCAACCGAAACAATCGATGCTAATTTTGATGACTATAGTATGAGAGATAGAATGTCAGAAATGGTCCATGATGCTGCTGGTCCAATTATGTAGACTGATGAACCTGATGCAGAAGAACTTGACACGGAAGCTAAAAAGTTTTTTGATTTGTTAGAAGCATCGATACGACCACTTTATAAAGGTTGTACAATGACACACTTGTCGGCTACATCTAGATTAATCACTGTAAAATCTGAATACAATGCGTCGGAAAACATGATGAATACGATTTTAAGTCTGTGTAAATAAATGCTTCCACCTGACAATGTGTTGGCATGTAATTGGTATTCATCAAAAAAAAGGAAGTATCTGCATTTGGTTTGCCGTATGAAAAAATTGACACATGCCCAGGTGGATGCATGATATATTGGAAGGAAGATAAAAACCTTACGAATTGTAAATTCTGCAATAAATAAAGATATAAGTCTACAAAAACCAATGGAAAAGGTGTGCCTTTCACACTATGCATTATTTTCTGCTTACACCCAGATTACAAAGGTTATATGCATCTTGTGCTACCGCAAAACACATGCGATGGAACAATGAACGACAACGAGGGGAAGGGATTTTATGTCATCCTTCTGATGATGAGGCATGAAACATTTTGATAAAGTTTATCCCAATTTTGCTAAAGAATCACGAAATGTCCGACTTGGTTTGTGTACGGATGGTTTCGCGCCTTTTACATCATTCGAAAAACCTTATTCGACATGGCCAGTTATTGTAACGCCTTATAATTTACCTCCGTGGATGTGTATGAAGAATTCATACATGTTTTTAACTGTGATTGTTCCTGGACCAAAGAATCCCAAAAATGGAATTGATGTATATTTGCAACCTTTAGTTAATGAGTTGAAAAAACCGTGGATAGATGGCGTTGTTACTTACGACGTGTCAAGGAAAAAAAAATTCAGAATGTTTACTTCTTTATTATGGACAATAAGTGATTTTCCAGCATATGGGATGCTTTCTGGCTGGAGTAGTAGAGGTAAGTTCGCTTGTCCTATCTGTATGGATTCGACCGAATCCTTTCGATTAAAATATGGCGGCAAACAATGTTGGTGGGATCGTCATCGTCGTTTTTCGCATCCAAACGATCATTTTAAATTTGATAAGAAAAACTTCAGGGTAAATGCAACTATTACTTTAGAGCCACCTGACATTTGGAGTAATGAACAAGTGTACATGATCGTGCAAGATTATTCTAAAATGCATGAGATAGGAAGAGAGCCAAAAATCCCTGGTAAAGGACAAATTCATAATTGGTGCAAACAAAGTATATTTTAGGAGTTACCATATTGGAAGAATCTGAAACTTCGGCACAATCTGGACGTAATGCATAATGAGAAAAATGTGTTTGAGAACTACTTTAACACAATTATGAATGTTAGGGGAAAAACAAAAGATGATTTGAAGTCAAGGAAGGATATTGCATTCTACTGTAATCATCCTGAACTAAAATTGATAGTGAACGTCCAAATTTCAAACGTTTAGCTTGTTATGAGTTGGAAAATATTCGTTGTAAAAAAGTATTAGAGTGGGTAGAAAATTTAAAGTTACTAGATGGAATTGCCTCTAATATGAAACGATGTGTTGACATGAAGGACCTTCAACTATCGGGAATGAAGAGTCACGATTGTCATGTATTTCTTGAGACTCTATTTCCGATAGTTTTCAAGGAGCTATTACCACAAAAGGTTTGGATGCCCATAAATGAGCTTAGCTTAATGTACAAAGATTTATGTTCGACTACTCTTATTAAAGCTCATTTGGAGAAACTAGAGAAGGATGTACCAAAATTATTGTGTAAATTGGAAAAAATATTTCCTCCTGGAGTTTTTAATAGCATGGAACATCTACCTGCACATCTACCAACTGAAGCTTTAATGCGAGGACCGGTACAATATGGATGGATGTACCCTTTTGAGAGGGGTGTTTGTGTATATATAACTAAGGTGGACTTTTTTTCTTCATATTTTCATCATATCATTATGAGAATGTTATGTTAAATATTTCATGTATTCATGTTAAGGTATCTTGGTCAACTTAAAAAAAAGGTGAAACAAAAAGCACGCGTTGAAGTTTCAATTTGACAAGCATACATTACTAAAGAAGCATCCACATTTTTCAATTACTATTTTGAAGACCATATCAAGCTTTCTAATAGTGGCCACCGTAATGAGGAAGAAATGGATGATTCATCTGATATATCTCTATCCATCTTTTAGAAACGGGGACGTCCATATGGTAAATGGAAAGATGGAGGTTTTCAAACAATTAAAGATTTTACTTTAGCTAAATCAACCGTGCTTCTCAATTGTGAAGAGCTGTCAAATCTTATTTGGTATGTAACACAACTTCAATCAATTAAAATGATTTATGTTTTATATTATAAATTTTCCTTGGTAATTTTAATCGTCCAACAGTCAATTTGAAGAAGCAAATCCTGATGTTGATCCCAGTAAAGGATTTGAGAAATGGTTTAAGAAATATATGAGCATGATTTATTATATATTAATCGCGTTTTATATCATAAATCTATATAATATTATAATGTATGCGAATTTATTTTAATAGGTTGATGATAATGGAATCACTGATGTTTGTTATGCAAAACTTGCATTTGGTCCTATGATGAAGTATAGAAAATGTCTAATTATAAACGTTAACGGCTATAAATTTCACACAACTGAATTTGGAGCAAATAAAACAACTTACAACAGTGGGGTGTGTGTTAAAGGAGGCAAAGGGGATCATGATCTAGAAGATTATTATGGCATGTTACAGGAAATAATTGAACTTACTTACTCGATGGCACCAGAGCTTAAAGCCTTTTTGTTCAAATGTGAATGGTTCGACAATAGAAAAGATGTAGGAATACGTCATGCACATAAAGATTATCCACTTATTTCACAAAAGACGATACCAAGGTTATGATCCATATGTGTTAGCGATGCAAGCGACTCAAGTTTATTATGTACCCTATCATGCTATGAACAACAATAAAGCGGATTGGTGGGCTGTCGTTAAAACAAAGCCAAGATGATCATTTAATTCGAACATGATCGTAAGCGAAGATCAACCATATCAGAATGATTTGGACCATAACGGACTACTGCAAATCACTGAAGACATTGATGACATCGGACCACTTCATAATGAAGTATTTGATGGAGAAGAGGTTGACGACGATGTCGAAGTTGATTATGATATCGAAGCTGATGAAAATGATATTGAAGATGAAAATGTCGAAGTTAATGAATGTGAAGATGAATATGATAGTGTAAGTAATGAAAGTTATGATGATAATGTTGATTGGTAGCATGCTTTCATTAATATACTTGTTTGATTTTTCTACTAGTATGAATTTTTACTTCAAATCACTCTTGTATGCTTAGTTATCTTTGGGTATTTAGTCTTCAATTCATGTTGTTTTAATTGGTTTGTTGTATATTTAATTCTTCAAATCATATGTATTTCTTTATATTATATGTCTGCTCGAGCTGATCGTCATCGTCGTTCCATGAAATGACCTGCTCTACGTCTTTCTGGCAATAACACATCTGCCATAATACAACCTAGTGCATCTCCTAGTGGTCAAGATGGATCGGGATCACAGTTAGCAAAGCGACATATCATGTCTCCCGTTGTTCATCCTACTTCCCTTGAAGTTGATGCTACCAATCCATCGACTAATGCATCCATTTCGGACTCCTCCTCCGTAACAAGGGTCAGAGTTTTCTAGCAAGCCAATATTGGGTAAGAATTCTTGCAAAATAAGTAATTGATGTTGACTTTTGTGAGCTATATGAAAAAGATTTGAGGCAGACACAACGAAATTTATACTAGATTTACGTTTTGACATTACCAAATATCTGTTAAAAGAACCAGTTGTTGCTGCTTCTTACCAAGCTCTTCTCAAAGTGAACCTCATGAACTGATTGATATTTTCTAAAAGTGCTCTTCATCCAAACTCTAATCTAATTTAACATGAACCTTCTCTGCTAAACCTATTACTCGGACAAATAAAAGCGCCTTTATTTTTTATTTAAGTATTTCTATTGCAGGCATCTTTAGATAAGTACCTCATCGACAGTAATAAGTAATTAGACAGTTATGAAGTCTGTGAATGTATGCCTTTAATTTCTCCTGCCTTTAATTTCTTCTCAATAGATGGAACGCTTAATTTTCAAGTTATTCAGAATTTCGAGGAGCAATACTTTGTGAATGTAAAAGGAATCTTGGTCAACCGTGAGAGAATTTATGCTAGATCATCTTGAGAATCTAGTCGTTAAGGTTTGTTATCCTGTTTTTCTAGGCAATTTTATCAGGAGATTGTGGAAGGCAGAGGTTATGGGTGGTTATGTCTTTCAGGGGGCAGTGGTAAGTTGAATGTGTAGGTTGTAGATGAGGAAGTGGGACAGTCGGAGATGCAGGGTTGTTGACTGTGGGAGAGTGCACAGTGGTCAGTAAGGCACTGGTGGTGATGAAGTTCAAGCTGGTGATGAAGTTCAGGATGGGTATTATGTAAATGTAGGGGATGGTATAAGTAATGCACTAGATATGTGTGAACCGATGTGCACCGATGGGTAGAGGAAGGGAAGATTGATTAGAAGTGTTATGAAGCAGAGATAAGAACTGGTTATGGAAGATGTTTGATTGTTTGAAGGCAGAGGATATGAGTGATGAATTTAGGTGGAGTGTGGTAGTGTGTAGTTTATGTTTCGAAGTATATGTGCAAGATGAAAGCAAGACAGAGGGGTGGCAGAAATGTGGGGGGTTGTATGGTCAGTAGGGAAAAGAAATGTTGTAGGCAAAAATGTAGATGTGAGGGGTATTTGATCAAGTGCACATGGTTGTATTTGATGTGCAGTGATACGGTTGGAGTTGTTTTGCAGGGTAGAGTTGTGTACATAGAGCACAAGCAGTAAGGAAGTGGTTGTGCAGTCTTTTGTGGTGAAGGGAAGAGGTGATGATCAATGGAAACAAACCTTTAATTGTTTTTCTCCTAATAAAATTGAAATTTGTTTTTCTTTGATTGATACATGAAAGAAAAAATTCATCAACGATGATAAAGAAAATGATAATAATGTTTTGGTGTAATTAATAAATAATGTCATTATAAGTAAACAATTTGTACAGTTTAGCATTCAATAAAGTATTCTTTTGCTCTAACATGACTATAACTCTGTTTAATTTACATTGACTAATTTGAAACAAGTTAGGTGAGAACATAAATTGTTTTCCTAGACACTATCGAATTGTATCTATTGTCAAAAACCACTATCGTGCTTGAATGATATATCTCATACAAATAGTTTGAGTAATATATATTCATGCTTTACATTTATATGTTTCAGATATAAGTTCACTTCCAAGGCTACATCTTATGCTGTTTGAGTCGGTTTGTTAGCACGGGAAATGATTTTTAGCCTAATTTTAAAAGTATACCCAACGATGTTAAGAAAGTGATGTTTCAGGAGTTTCTGGTAAAATAATATTAGTGTATTTGTGTTACATCTATTTTTTTGGTCATTACATTTTCCACTACATGTACATGAGTCATTTCAATGGACAGATGATGCTTCACCAGCAATTGTGAAGAAGATATGGAATAGAAAAGCAAGTTTGAAGTATCGGGAGTGGATTCACATTATGAAAGAGTCAGGGAAGAAGCATCCGAACCTACCCTAGGAGATATATGAGCAGTTTTTGGCATATTGGGAGCTTCATAAAGTAAAAGCCCAGGCAGAAAAAGCTACAAACTCTAGGGCTCAAAACCAAAAGCGACATTGTGGTGGTTCGAGATCCTTTGCGGATAATAGCAACGATTTGGTTTGATCTCTAAAATCTTGTTTTAACGTTAATTTACATCAGCTTATCACATTTTTACTCTATTTTTATCTTTATTTCCTAGACCGATGAACTTAATAGGAAGCCAAATACTTAGGAAGTGTATTGTAGGACTCACAAGGTCACTTCGTACAGTGGATCTACCACTAGTGGATGGATTGATGAAGCATCAATGGAATTTGCACTAAGTGATTCTTATAGCTTGGTTTTAATAATTAGTTAATAGTTTAATATGTGCGTATAAAATACACCTAAAGTAAATGTACTTAGTTAATTAGTTTGAAGTATGTAGATTTCGTAGCCTAGAAGAGCTTGGGTCGCTTGATCATTTACAACAAATAGTTGCCACCCAACATGCCACTGCCAATTATGTTCATACAACAAACAGTTGCCACCCAACAAGATGTTTGAAATATGTATCATACATCTTCATACACATACATCTCTTGCCACAAAACTTCATCACTGTTACTTCTTACTTCATTACCGTGCTTCACTGTTACTTCATTTTGAACATCACTGTTACTTCATTACTGTGCTTGTACTTATGCACTATGCCTCCTCTTCTTATACATACATCTTTACTCCACAAAACTTCATCATTGTTACTCCTTAAACTCCTGCCACACAGCCTCTTCACTTCCCTGATTCGCTAATAACCACCACTGTTTCACTATTTACTGCCACCATACCCCCAACCTACTAGCCTTCTGTCAACTGCACATCCACCCATTCCCATTATCATCACAGTGAACTATTCTACACCATATAATATAATAATAATACACACACCTCTCCAAATGCAATATTACAAATAATAAGTAATAGCTATCCAAATGCAATATTAAAAATAATAAGAAATAGCTATATAAGCGATGGAAAATGAAACCTTATTGAATCAATATATTTTGAGGAAGAAGTTAATAAAACTTTTTATCATGATTAAACTATTAGTTAAGACAACTTTCATCACCGACTATTCTAATTTCAATATGTATAACCATTTCTAAAATTAAAGTTGTTTTCTCAGAAAAAATTGAAAATTCTGAAAAGATAATATAAATAAGTTGTAATGTTAGTGCCAAAAAAAGAGTTCATTTTATTATATTTTGACCTGATTTAGAGCAAAAATTAGTAACAAGTTATCAAATTTGAGGCTTTATAGATAATAGTTTATACATATGGAGTTAGAGTTAAATTTCTTTTTTACATATTGTAATAAACGACTTACAGAACTACCATCATCAACTTCAATACAATATAATTGTTATTAAATCCTAAAAAGGCAGAAAACAACCTGAGTCCTACAATACATTAAAATTGCAACCCATCGCGCCCTTAGAATAAATCAAATTGCATATTCCATTTGGAAGGAAAACCGACTTTCAGTAAAGATATAGATTAGTTAAATTTTGTTAAAAATTGCTTCCAAAAAGTCAAATTTGTTCGAAAATTCATTTTTCCATAAGTTATAAAAAAGTAAATGTTCAGAAAGATTTTACAAATTAAATAAAATTTAAGAATGATTACTTAAGTTCAAAAATATTTAAATATACACAAACTTTTTATTTTTATAGAAAATTACATCAACATAAAAAACTAAGGTGGTGTTTGGTTTGAAACAAAGTTTTCTATTTTGCATTTTAAAGCATACGAGAATGAAATGCTTTGGAAGGGGAGAAATGAAGTGGAAAATGATCGATTTGAAATGAATTTATCTTGTTTTACGTCTCTTAGAAAATATCAAAAATCAATTATGAATAAGTTGTTGTATGAAGAAGTTTGAATAGAGGATGCATAGAGAGGTTGTGCAGTGGAAGGCAGTGTGGTTTGTTGCAAGTTGTGGAGAATGGTGAAGGTATTAAGGTTGTATGAGCAGATTCAGGTGGTGCAGGAGATGGTGGTGGATGGAAGTTGTAATGTTGTGATGTGTGCAGCAGTTATAACGTAATGGAGCAAGGAGGTTTGGTATTATGCATAGTGATGTTTTGAATGATGCAGTAGCAGCAGTAGCAGGTGGAGAGCGAGCAGATGGGTTGGCTCTGTTGGAACAGGATGGAATGTGCACTGTGCACAGTTATGTGGTTTTGTATATGAATGATAGAGATGGATTTTGAAGTTTTTTGTATGTGAATGTGGTTTTGGTAAGGGCAGAGCAGTAGTAAATGATAGTGTTAGATGTTTGACAGAGTTAATGGAGTTGTGGGTTGTTGTGCATATGCAGTGGGGTTGGAAGTGGATAGTGAAGCTTGAAGTAAGGCAGATGCAGTTTGCAATTGTATGATGAGACAAGGTAGTTATGTGAAGATGTATGGAGTTGTGTGATACATGTTGGTCTATTGCAAGAAGTTGTGATGTTTTATATATGGTGTGTGCGGCAGTTCAGAGGTGATGGTTTGTTTGAGAGAAGTAGTTTGGATGGCTGGCAAATTTTTATATGAAAATGTATGGTGCAAGGCTTGTAGATGGCATAGTAGTGGATAAAGGTGTATGTGGTATGCAGGGATATGGAGACAAAGCTGTTGATGGTGTGTAAGACTATGGTTGAACAGTGGTTTTTGAGATGATAAAGGTGTGTTGAAGTATAGAGATGACAGAGTTGTTCAATGAACAGAGGACGGTTTTGTATCAGTTGATGAAGTATGTTTGTATATGGGTTAGAAGCAGGTTTGGAAGTGATGAGAATGTTCATGAAGTAATGCAGGGGATGGTTGATTGAGGGGAGGAAGAAGTGTAGCTGGGGTGTATGGATGATCAGTGTGGTTTGGAAGTGGTTTGTATGCACTATTGATGGAAGAGAGTTGCCGCAGCGAAGTGGGAAGGTGAAGTGCTGTTGGATAAGGTTGATGACTGAACTGTTGAGGTGGATAACACAGTGGTGGCCAGGTAGTATTTCAGGTGGTATGGTTATGGTTGACGTAACTGTGTAGTTGTGGAGTAGTAGCAGCAGAAATGTGTGGACAGTAATGGTTTGTGGTGCTATGAGTGTGTTCTGGTGAGTGGAGGCAAGGGAGGAAGGCTGGAGATGATAGTGAGGTCAGGGTGTTGACAGTGTAGCAGCAAGAGGCAATGTAACAGGGTGGTTGTATGAATTTTGTGATGTGACAGAGAAATGCAGAGGGTTATGTAGTGGTGGCAGTATGTGTGGTAACAGAGTGGGTTGTTGATGTGATAGTAGGGATGTGAAGGGGTAAAGCAATGGATGGTGAGTGTTTCATGCACTATTTCGTGTAGGTAGGGGAAGGTAAGAAGTTGATGGCTGGTTGTTTGGATGGGTGTAGTAATGGTTAATGGTTGACAGTAGTAATATGGAAGTTTTGTTAAGTGGAAATGTGAAATGTTTGAACCAAAAATTTGTTCCATCAACAGTGCATACAAACCACAAATTTCCAACAAACAATCACCAACTCTGTGCACTACTCGATACTGCTTTGTGCATTAAAACTGTGCACATTTTCATTCCAAAACATCACAAACAAAACCATACATACAAACCACCATTGCCTTCACTGTCATCAGCAACCCCTCAAATCACTGCGCAGTGCCACTACAAAACTTAGCATTGCTATGACAACCACACTTACACTACATCTCCCCCTCCTATAGCCCTGCCATAATAACTTTTTGCAAATCATATTGACCATCCACTCACCAACTACACAGCATTCACCATTCACCATAACCATACATCTTCTACCACTGCTGCACTATTGCTGATCACCTATCCTACCTTCATCAATACCATACAAACATTGCATATATAAAACTGCCATAATAGTGCACTGCTATTGCCATACCGACCATCCATTTTACCCTCTGTCAGACCATCCAAACCACTCTACATAACACATTTCATAACTCTACATCCAAACTGCATACTGCATATTCTAGTGCCGATCATCATCCACTCTCATAACTGCTTTGTCCATACAACGTTACACTACCTGCTACTTGCCTCTACTGCCACCCAAACCACATCCCCACCTAAAACCAAACATAGAAACAACATATTACAACCACAAGTCAACACCTGACAGTAACACAAATCACTCATCTATTGCAAATTAGTGCAGTTGGTATTGAATAAGTCTTTGTTTGAAATAGTCTTTTGTCCAGAAGTTATGGAATAAGGTTAGGAGCATTTACAGGACCATATGCCGTTATTTGCTTCTCAAGTCGGTTTGTTTATTTTTTAGTATAAATAAGTACTGTGTAAGTAGTTTCTTTTTACCATTTTGAGTTCATTTTACCTCTATTTTGTATTGCTTGTTTCAGTCAGTACTTAATTAAAGGGATCTTGTTCTTTCTATATCAGCAGTATAACATTTGTATTATGGTATCAGAGCTGTGGTTAACTAAAGAGGTCAATACCACATGCAGATTGTTATGGCAGAACGACATGGTTTGTTTTGATTTGTCTTTTATTCATTGCAGTTTCACTTGTTTTCTCTGGCTTATCGATAATTTTTTGTCTTGGGTAACTTCTCAAAATTACATTTTTTATAAGTGATATCTGTCTCACAAAAAAATCTTTTAATAAATCATACAAACTAAATATCAAATTTACCACACTCAAATTTGTTGTATCATTACAGTTATTCTTCTCATCATTTCTAAAATGAATATCATATGTGCCATACTTAAATTTGATACATCGTTAAAGTTATTCGTCTCATTATTTCTGAAACTGCACAGTGTGAGCATGTATTTATGTTTTTGTTCTTGTATTTGGAAAATTACTAATACAGGCACAATATCAAGCTAGAATCGAAGAATTGAAAAGTCAAGGCACAGTAATTTCATATGAAGTCGAGGAAAAAGTATTCGACAAGCTTACCGGTGCTATAGCTAAAACAAAGGACCGTAGGCCATATTATGGCAATATCCCTGGAGTAAGTATTTAAACTTTCAACAAAACATTATTTTAATTAGTTTAAAATGCAGAAATTGATGCAATATTTGATAAAATGCAGAAAAACAAAGACGCCATTTATAGCATCAATAAGGGTGAAGTACAGACTAGAGTCAAACGAGAGGAAAAGGTGGAGCGTCAAGAAGGGAAGATTCAAATGCTGAAGATGCAATATGAACAACTCATTGAGATGCTTCGACAGCGATTTGATGGAGAGCCGAATGAACGTCGTGAGGGATGAGGGTATTGAAAACTTTTTAGTGGTATCTGTATGATGTCATGTATCATGAACATAATATCATATTATTTTAACATACAGGAACTTAATTAATATTGTTTGACTTTGTAATATGAATGAGATATTTGATTTTTGAATTAAAGATGAATGGTTTGACGTTAATCTTTTTGTTGGAATGTGTGTATATATATAAAATAAGTTGATTTTAGTTTCTATTTGATGTGGTGAAATGAAATACAATAGTAATATTTCAAAATTGCTTCAGAAAAGACGTAGGGAAGGTGTAGGGAAGGCGTAGGTAAATGGAATATTGATGCAGCAAAAAGTCGTGTGCATGGCGTAGGAAAAACATTAAAAACATAGGCGTAGGTAAACCGTGGAAAAATGAATGACACAGAAAAGACGTAGGAAACATAATATGTAAGAATAACGTAGGGAAAGTGCAAGAAAACTGGGCGTAGAGAAGACGTAGGTAAACGAATGACGTAGGAAATACGTGAGTACCTAAAGAAGTAAAAATGTCGTAATAAAACCGTAGGAACAACATGGCATGGGGAAGGCGTAGAAAAATTATGGCATACGAAAGGCATAGAAAAAAAACTCCATGGATGGCGTAGGTAAGATGTAGGTGTTTTATTACCTACGCAGGTTTTACCCACGGCAGAATTGGCGTAGGGGCTACGTAGTTGCTGTATTTACCTACGCCCCGCTTACACCATATTGGCGTAGGTAAACTGCAGTTTTGTTGTAGTGGAATTGCTTCTATGTGGTTCACCAAGATCCCACTAATATCCGTCTCCACTTTCAATGAATTAGCAATAAAATTCCTTGATCGGTTTAGACTTAACACGACACGACCAAAAGATATGATGTTCTTATCTGGCCTATTCCAGGGACAAAATCAATCTTTGAAATCCTTCATGAGTTGATTTTACACCACGTAACTGAAGTAAGTAACCCAAAAGAAGATATGGTCTTCATGGTCCTGGTCTGTACTATCCATTCCGATACTAAATTCGAAAAATAGATCAAAATGAAACAACCAACCACTAGAAAGGACTTTAACTGAAAGGCAAGCCAGTACTTGAGATTGGAAGAGGCGGAGGAGCTAGAAGGAAAACCTACTAACCTACAATCAATCAATGCTGGCCATAATTGTATGGCAGCTAACCAAGATGCAAATACCTTCGGGACCGCTATTGGAAACGCAGGGAATGATGGGAACTAGAAAAGGAAGAACTAAAATTCCAATAAGCGAAATGGAGGTAACAAGCGACTTAAAGGCTTGAAGCCCAAAGACTACACCCGCTCAATGATACTCCAGAAAACACATACCTTGCAACACAAAGGACGGAGGAATACAAGAAACCGCCTAAAAAAGAAGCGGGTGAACGGAAAAAGCGTTACGGAAAGTACTTCCACTTCCATGAAACCCATGGTCACAACAAGAATTTGTACCAACACATGAAGAACCCGATTGAAGAGCTAATTTAGGAAAACAAGATTTAGTAGTATGTGAGGAATCATAAAATCTTGACCAGCTTGTAGCACCCCAAGCTTTTAGAGACCGGGGAAACCAAGATGGAACCAGCGAAGATGGATCCAGACAGACCGACCAAAGACTCATCATTGGAACGATATTTGGAGGACATAATCCCGCCCAGAAGAGTTAGGGAGAAATGAGGCGATATGTAAGCTTATTAAAACATGTTCTAAAAGATTCTTGCTTCACGGTTGAAGACGGAAGTCCTGCTAAGCGGTAGAGAACCCTGAACGATGACATGGTATTCTGGAATCGAGACACTATAGGAATAGAAGCTTCGACCCTCGACTTCATGGTCATGAGTAGGAATCAGACCAGTCATGGTCCAATGAGTATTGGTGGACAGTGGCAGCTCTATCAATATCCTATTCAGAAACAGATTTGATCAGATGAAGATCAATATGGAAGATACATCCGCTTTTTGAATAAAGATCCAGGGATTCACCGGTGAACCTAAACAACCCTTCGGAATAACTGATTTTCTCGTAGAACCTGGGGAAGGCGATCGAAGAGTCATCCTTATACAGACCTCTGTGGTTGTAGATGAAATATCTCCTACAGTGCTTTCTTAGGTCAACCTACTTTAGCAGACTTCAGGATTGCTTTAGCTCAGTAGTGTCTAACTATGAAATTTCCAATAAAGAATGGAGTAGGGTGATCAAAAGAGACTAAAGTATCGCAAGAGAATGTTACATCACAAAACTGTACAAATCTAAAAGAAATGAAAAGGGGAAGAATGTGAGGAGAACTCTCGATATTCATGAACTTACCATATAGCAACTACAGAGTCTCCCTGGCTTGGGGACCATAGCCGATTCGACAAGGCTTTGGACCCTTGAAATAAGAGTTCAGGGCAGGAGCTCAGCATCGTTGAATTAACGATGCCTATCCCAATCGACATGGATGACACAACTTGGGTCTTGAAAATTGGTTCACATTTTGGTAACAAGATGAAACACAAACTAATCAAATTTCTCCATGCCAACCTAGACATATTCGCTTGGATGATTCTGACATGTGCGAGGTATCGCTAGAGACGGCATGCCACGCACTTAGTATCGATCCTAAGTATACAACAGTAAGGCATAAAAGGAACAGCCTAAGACCTAGTCCAAGCACAAGAGAAGAAGTGGATAAGCTGATGGCTAATGGTTTTATCCGCGATGCAACCTATCCCGAATGGGTATCCAACCTGGTCAGCTAAGAAATCCAATAGGAAAGGGAGAACTAGTATCAACTACTTAGACCTAAACAAAGCCTGCCGAAAGAACAACTTTCCATTTCCTAAGTTCGACCATATTGTCGATGGAATAGTGGGACATGAATTGCTATCATTCATGGATGCTTACTCGGGATATAACAAGATCATGATGTACGAACCAGACTAGGAAAACACATGTTTTATCACTGATCAAGGATTATACTCCTACAAAGTGATGCTATTCAGCTTAAAAAATGCTGGAGCAACATACCAATGACTGGTGAACAACATGTTCAAACATTAGATTGGGAAGACTATGGATGTCTACGTAGATGATATCTTATTTAAATCGTGATAGCCACAAATTACTTGGACAACCTCGCTGAAACGTTCGAGATACTCCGTAAGTATAGAATGAAACTCAATCCACTTAAATATCACTTTGAGGTAGCCTCTGGAAAGTTCCTAGGATTCATTGTGAGCGCCAGAGGCATTGAAGCCAATCCCGAGCAAATTACCAACTTACGGGAAGTCGAGGCTCTAAGGAATAAGAAAGAGTTACAAAGCTTGAATGAAAAATTTACAGTAGTAAGCTGGTTTATCTCAAAAGCAACTAACAAAATGTATACTGTTTTTGACGCACTAAAGAAGGGAAAGAAGAGCTTTGAATGGAATCAGGCTTGCCGGATTTCCTTCGAAGAATTTCTTCGACATATGGAGACTCCGCCAATTCTATCCAAGCCGGTAGATGGAGAAATCTTGTTTATCTACTTAGCAGTCATGCCACATGCATTAAGTGCCACACTCATACAAGAAGAAGATAAGGTCCAACGACCTATATCACATTAGTAAACGATTCAACAGAGCCAAGAAGAATTATTTAAAGTTGAAAAAAATAGCATACTGTCTCTTGATCACATCTAGAAAGTTATAACCATACTTCTAGGAACACCAGATCGAAGTACTAGCAAATCAAACCTTGAAGCAGGTATTGTACTGCCCCAAGACCTTTGGATGGCTTATCAAATAGAACACTGAACTAAGTTAATATGAAATCACTTACCATCCTTAAAGGACAGTCAACGGGCAGGCGTTGGCGGACTTCATTGCCGAGTTTACAACAGGAGATAATGAAGATGAAATTACTCCGAAAGTGGAGACACACTAGAATTGTTCATCGACGATGCATCTAACAACTTTTTTTTAGGGGCAGGAGTCGCGCTCGAAACTCCTGAAGGACGATCCATTTGCTATGCCTTAGGCTTGGAATTCCATGCAACAAACAATGAATTAGAATGTGAAGCACTGATAGACGTGCTGAAAATGGTGAAGGAACTCAGGATAAAGTACATACATATCTATAGCGACCCTCAGCTAGTCATATATCAGGTGAGTGGAAAATATAAAGCACGGGGAGAGACCCTTTCCCGGTATCCATCTAAAGTGTAGGAATTTTTGAATGAAATCGAGCATTACACCATCACTCATATCTCGGTGGAACAAAAAACGAAGGTGGAATATCTAGCTAAACTGGTCAGCTTCGGAGAAGGTCAGTCAATAGGACCGGTTTTAGTTGAAACTCTGACCTCGCCTAGCATAGGTAGGTGGATATTGACTGGATTTTCGAGACAACCGAAGAACCAAAAACATGGATGACACTGATCAAGGACTATTTTCTCAGAGGAATACTCCCTATAGACAAGAATCAACGGAAAAAGCTCCTTCGAAAGGCACCACAATTTATAATATAGGATAGGATACTCTACCGAAGGGAACTTTCTACCCCCTTGCTCAGGTGTGTGAACAATGGCGAAGCTTGAAGAATCCTCAGGGAAGTTCATGAAAGCATCTACAGAGATTACACTGGGGGTAAACCTTTGGAAAGAAAATTTTCCAATATGGGTATGTTTGGCCAATAGTCAACCGTAATGCAACAGATCATGCCAAACGGTGCGAGCGGTGCCAAAGATTTGGCAAGCTCAAAAGACACAACAACTGACATAGATGGCTTGCCTATGACCATTCACAATTTAGGGAATTGATTTGATTGATGTATTGCCAATAGCCAAAGAAGGAGTCAAATGTGCTATGTTGTTGTTGACTACTTCACTAAATGGGTTGAAAAGGAACCGATGGCCACTATTATAGTAAAGTAAGTTATTTACTTTGTCACTAAAAACATTATTTGCAGGTTTGGAGTGCCATAAAAAATCAACACGGATAACGGGGCTTAATTCGAAAGCGTTGTTTCAAAGACTTTTGCAAACGCTTCTAAATCAAGAAAAGCTTATGAAAAGCTTTTTCGCTATTACACATCCTTAGGCAATGGGCAAGTGGAGGCAGTAAACAAGATCATTAAGTCCACCATCAAAAAGCGGCTACCTAAAGCTAAAGTAAATTGGTTTGATGAACTTCCACTTGCACTATGAGGTAACAGTATAACACACAAATATGCAACTGGGCACTATTCATTCGCCCTGACATATGGTTCAGAAGCAATAATCCTAATCAAATTGGAAGTTTCTTCTTGAAGCGAATATGATATTTTGGTATCAAGTATGAATTGTTTTCGAAATATAAAAGTACTACTGGTGTGTAAAACATGTAAGAAATGCGAATTACGGATCTTAAGGCCGGAATTAACACTAGAGGGGGTAGGTAAATAGTGTTTTAAGGAATTACTAATTCTTTTTTAGTTTATATTAATTTGAACACAAATGTATGCAATATGCAGACACAGATATGATCATAGAATCAAACACAGATGCAGATATAAAGTAAAAGCAACAAAGGAAAGAACACACCGAATTTTATACTGGTTTGGAGTTACCCTATGTCTAGTCCCACCACACAAGTACAGATTTCCTTTCAAAATCAATTCTTACAATTACACCCTCAATTTCAAGGCCACGAGGTACACCGCTCCAGATTCACAATCCACTATGTAGAGATACTTGATTTTACGGGCAATAAGTTCACCCGATTGATTTTCTAGGCTACAATCACACCTTTTCTCACTCGATTGATTACAAAGAAGTCTATAACTCTGGATAGCACTGGGATCTTGTTGAGATAGTGATAGAGAATCAAACTAGAGATGATCTAGTTAGATTCAATGGTGATTTCGGTAGAGTAATGGTAAAAATGTATATAAAGAAATATGGAAGAAGAAGAGGATTGAAATCAAAGAATATATATGAATATAAATTCGTTTAAAACAGCCCCTATTTATAGTAGGACAACAACCATGTCCATTCGTGAAAGGGTATGACGAATAGACACTTCCTTTGAAATTCAAACTTTTGAAATAAACTGTCACCTTATTGACAAGGGTTCCTTGGGGTTGTCGACATGCCTAAGTTATTTTTGGTAATTTTTTTTCTTTGAAATTAACTTCTACCTTGTATTAAAACTATTTTAAACTTTATAAATATACTTAACAACAGTGAAAATACATAAATAAGTATAGAGAATAATATTTTGTATATATAAAATTTACTATAATTTTATATTTAAATCTACGTATAAATATTAAAATTTAAATATATTATAATTAAAAGATAGTTTAAAACCAAGGATAATTTGATATAGAAAATAAAGATTATTTTGAGGCTAAAAGTATTTTAAAACCAGGATGGATATTTTTGATTTAAAAAAGAGGATTTTGAAATCATTTTGAAAACAAGATATAATTTTGTAAAACATTTGAATAAAATTTAGTGGATACAAAACAATATTCCACTAGATTTTTCGTAGGTTCTATCCTACTTAGGGTTCCATCCCTTTAACGGGCTCGAAGTGGATTCCATTCCACGAATAAAATGGATTTTAAGATGTCAGTGCTTTTCTAGGATTTTTAACAAAATTCCTAGCTAAATTACTTATATTGAAATCTTGAACTCTTGATAATCTTGATACTCATGAGTCTTGAATCTTGATATCTTCGATCTTGAGTTTATCAGTTCTTGAATCTCTATACTGTACAGTCTTTATTCTTTGGTACCTGTATATATATCCTGCACATACATATATATCTAAACAATAATGTTAGTATTTATATTTTATAATCTTATTCTAAGGTTGTTGTCATCAAAACCAACTTCTTACGGACTAACAATCTCCCCCTTTTTGATGATGACAACCTTTGTTTACAAAATATTACTTCTATCCTAATAACTCCCCCTAAAACTAATAACTCCCCCTTAATCTATTCCTAAATATCCTATTTTATACTTCTTCCCCTTTGTCATCAACAAAAACCTTACTCCAAACAATATAACTCCCCCTTATTCTTGTACTAAAGTACCTGCATTAATAAAATATACAATGGAGTATATAATAGATAGATTAAGAAATAATTATACTGATAGACATGATAACTAATCGAAGATCATATAACTATCAATGTGTATTTATACATATTATGTTTTGCACACCAATTATCAATCCACACCAAACAAAATCAAATCAATCCAAGCAATCAATTCAAATCAAACAAAGCAATCAAATAAAATCAAACATTACGAGGAACTTCCACCCATCCTTCTTCTCCAAATATAGGGTCTGCTTTAATGGCATCCTAATTTTCATTTTCATTGGTGAGAGAGACTGGAGGATGTACTTCAATATCATTTTTGTGCAGGGAGGAAATCATCCATCGTATAGTATCGAAATGCTTTTCTTGCTCCTTGATCATCTGCATTTGACTCAACTCTAAGTGTCGCTAATTATGAAGAATGAAAGAAAGAATATTTTTGAAAGAATTAAGGGTTTCTTCAAGATTCTCGATCAAACTATGAATTGGATCGACCATATTTGAGTTTGCGAAAAGAAATATAGATAAAGTAGATAAGAAATGATTTTGGGTGATGAATTCTGAAGGAAATATGTATTTATAGGTGTAGAAATTCGTTTGAAATGAATAGAAAAAAGGTAGTTATTCAAATTTCAAATTTAAAATGAAAAGTCATTTCTGACTAGTACTTGTCGACAGGGTCTCTGGGGGATTGTCGACAGGGGTCAGTTAATTTTGATGACCTATTTTGATTTTGTGAATAATTGTGTGTGTGTGTGTATATATATATATATATTTATATAATATACTAACATTTATTCTGGATATAGGATAAGCTAGATAACAGAAAAGTAATTCAATTTCATTTCATAATAAAATGATACAATGATTAAACATTAAGAACTACACGAACATTCAATTCAAAACAAACTAAAACCAATACAACATGACATGAAAAGGTAGAACTGGTTAGAGAATGACGAAGATGAAGATAATCCAAGCCTCTCGCTGGTTTTGGAGAAAAACTTGTCCATCTAGGATGACATTTAATCCAATTTCTACTAATGGACCGTTTAAAAGTTCGTTGATTCTCAACAATGGTCTTTTGATTTTTGAGTAAGGTTTTTTTGGTTGGATTAGAGGGATAGTCAATACTTTCCAAGGATGTTTCACCTTCTTCTTCTTCTTCTTCTATTTCCATTTCATCCCCTTCTTCTTCTTCCTCTTCCTCTTCTTCCATCTCCTCTTAAGCCAAACGCTCTTCCTTTTCAGCAAGAGTCCCATATGGTTGAAAAACATATGGAATTTTCATAAGAGAAATGTTTGAGTGATTAAAACTTTTCTTGAAACAAATTCTTCTCCTTTGAAATCTACTCCAAAATAATTAAAAATTCGAGTGCGATAGATTCCATGATACAAAGTGTTTTCACCCATTTCAAAATTTTTGGGACGAAGTTCATTCATAATAACTTGCGCCCAATTAATATCATAACTTCCAAAAACAGCAAAAAGTACTTTGCAAACTTTTGAAGTTGGATTGTTAAAACTCCCCGATCTTGAGGTCAAAGTATGTTGTAAAAGAAGATTAACAATTCTAGCTTTTGGTCGAAAGTTTCGACTTATGAATTCAAAGTTATCATTTCCTTCGAAAATGTGGTGAAATGTCTCACGATCATTTTCATCGATATTAAAACTAGAAAGATCCATTCCCATGCTCTTGCAATTGAGAATGGTACCCAAAACATCACAATTTAAGATGATTCTAGTGCCTTTGACACTACTCCAAATTTCATCATCATTTCCATTATAAAATCCATGGTTGAGATTTGCATAGAAAATTTTAACAAGATTTGGATAGCAAACAAAGTCATTTTTTTGAAGCATCATCAAGACTAAGAACTTGGTTGTTTGCAAAAAGAGGATCGTTTTCATAAGTAGAGAAATCTTGAAATAAAGCAAACTTTTCGGGATGGACTTTTCCATAGTAACATGGTTGATATATGCTTTTAAAGCCTCCGGATTATTGAAAAGTTGCTCTTTTATATTTCTGGAAAGTTTCATTATGGAAGGGTTGCTTGAAGAAGCCATTAGAGTAGAGAGTAGAGAGCTTGATATTTTGAAATAAGAGTTTGAATTTGAAAATAAAAGTGAAAAGTTGTGATAAGAGATAGTAAATAAATAGGTTCTCAATGGACATGTTCTCTGGTCAAAAGGTGACTTTTCCGAGACTTGAATGAAGTGAAAAGATGGAGGGAAATTCAAATTCGAATTCGAATTTCAAATTTCTATACCCTTGTCGACAACGAGGGAGGGCCCTTGTCGACAGGTATATCTGAATTTTCATGATTTATTTCTCTTAAGTATTCTAATATATATATATATATATATTATTTTTAATGTCTATGCATTTATCTGGAATATTACTAGAATTACAGTATATTTCATAAAATATTATGATACTATTTAAAAATAATAATAATAATAAAATAATAGTAAAAATATAATAATAAAATAAAAATTTTAAAATTCAAACGAAACATCAATTCAACATCAACCAATCAAACATCCAATCCTAAGCATGCAATTTCAACCAATGTATTATAAACGTGTACCTTTTCTGAGTCCATTTCTCTGAATTCGTCGGAGTCGTGAATTGTCGTGAAACACATATTTGAATTATCCATCTTCTGATCATCATCGCTTGAGGACGAGTCTGAGTCATCTAGAGTAGCAGTAAATGCACGTTTTCGTTTCTTTGCGGAATCATTGTTTATAGGAAGATTTTTGCTTATTTGGATGTAGACAGTTTCTTTTGATATGGCCTGGTTCATCACAATTGAAACATTTGATGTAGTTTGGCACTACATTCTGATTACCAGAGTTCTTATAGTTGTTTATCTTGAGATTATTCATCTTTCTGTATTTCAGGAATTTTCGAAAATTCTTGGTCATAAAGGCTATCTCGTCATCATTATCGCTATTTGAGTCTGATCCATCGGTCAATGCATTGAATGCAATTGATTTCTTTTCAAATGCTTTGCTTTCTCTTCTCCCAATCATTTGGACTTCAGACGACATTAGATTTCCAATTAATTCTTCTATCTTTAAGGTACTGATGTCATTTTCCTCTTCGATTGCAAGTGTCTTTCGAACCCATTCTGGAGTAAGAGAATTTAAGATTTTTATGACTTGATCTTCTTTCAAAAATTCCTTTCCCAAGGATATTATAGAATGCACAATATTCTGAAATCTACTATACATATCTGGAATAGACTCATTAGAATTCATTTTAAATAATTGAAACTGATTTGTGAGCATGGAAATCTTGGTCTATTTAACTTTGCTTGTTCCTTCGTGAGTAACTTGCAAAGTTTTCCAGATTTCATATGCAGACTTACAAACTGACACTCTATTAAATTCATTCCTATCAAGTGAACAAAACAGAATATTCATAGCTTTAGAGTTGTTTTGTGCGACGATCTTTTGCTCAACAGTCCACTATGCAAAACCAGTTCTGGGTTCAAAATATTCAGTCTGTGTGATATTCCAAGTGGCTAGTCCTACAGATTATAAATATATTTTCATCCTATATGCCCAATATGCATAGATACTGCCATTAAAAAGTGGTGGTCTGACAGTAGTCTGACCTTCTACAAATCAACTAGTGACAGGGGTAATAGAACCAGTGTTGGTAGCCATTTTGAAAATTTTCAAAATTTAGATTATGAAAAATTGAAAACCTCGCTCCGATACCAAATGTGAGAAATGCGGATTATGGATCTTAAGGCTAGAATTAACACTAGAGGGGGGGGGGGGCGAATAGTGTTTTAAGGAATTACTAATTTTTTTTGAGTTTATATTGATTGAACACAAGTGTATGCAATATTCAAACACAGATATGATCACAGAATCAAACACAAATGCAGATATAAAGTAAAAGAAATAAAGGATAGAACACACCGAATTTTATACTGGTTCGGAGTTATCCTATATCCAATTCCACAACACAAGTACAAATTTCCTTTCAAAATCAATTCTTACAATTACACCTTCGATTTCAAGGCCACAAGGTACACCGCTCCAGATTCATAATCCTCTGGGTAGAGATACTTGATTTTACGGGCAACAAGTTCACCCGAGCTACAATCACACCTTTCTCACTCAATTGATTACAAATAAGTCTATAACTCTGAATAGCACTGGGATCTTGTTGATATAGTGATAGAAAATCAAATCAGAGATGATTTAGTTAGATTTAATGGTGATTTCGGCAGAGTAATGGTAAAAATATATATAAAGAAATGTGGAAGAAGAGGAGGAGTGAAATTCGAGAATATATATGAATGTAAATTCATTTAAAACAGCCCCTATTTATAGTAGGACAATAGCCATGTCCATTCGTTACAGGATATGATGAATAGACACTTCCTTTGGAATTCAAACTTTTGAAATAAACTACCACCTTATCGACAAGGGTCCCTTGGGGGTGTTGACAGGCCTAAGTTATTTTTGGTAATTTGTTTTTCTTTGAAAATAACTTCTATCTTGTATTAAATCTATTTTAAACTTTATAAATATACTTAACTATAGTTAAAATACATAAATAAGCATAGAGAATAATATTTTGGTATATATAAAATTTTACTATAATTTTATATTTAAATCTAAGCATAAATATTAAAAGTTAAATATATTACAATTAAAAGATAATATAAAACCAAGGATAATTTGATATTGAAAATAAAGAATATGTTGAGGCTAAAAATATTTTAAAACCAGGATGGATGTTTTTGAATTAAAAAAGAAGATTTTGAAATCATTTTGAAAACAAGATATAATTTTGTAAAAACATTTGAATAAAAGTTAGTGGATACAAAACAATGTTCCACTAGATTTTTCGTTGGTTCCATCCTACTTAGGGTTCCATCCCCTTAAAGGGCTCGAAGTGGATTCCATTCCACGAATAAAATAGATATTACGATGTCAGTGCTTTTCTAGGAGTTTTAACAAAATTCCTAACTAAATTACTTATATTGCAATCTTGAACTCTCGATAATCTTGATACTTATGAGTCTTGAATTTTGATATCTTCGATCTTGAATTTATCAGTTCTTGAATCTCTGTACTGTACAGTCTTCATTCTTTGGTACCTGTATATATCCTCCATATACATATATATCTAAAAAATAATGTTAGTATTTATATTTTATAATCTTATTCTAAGATTGTTGTCATCAAAACCAACTTCTCAGGGACTAACAAAACGACGTTTGGTTGTTAAAGAGACCGGGGCATCTTATTGGTATACTCTCTATCGATATTGGAACCACTTTAACAACTGTGTAGTGAAAAAGACTCCAAAATAAGCGGTAGGATTTGACATCATTTGCTGGATTCAAAGAAAGAGAATGGTGATGGATAGACCCCAACACTTGTGCCAATTTGAAATGACTAAAACATGATAGCTTGACAGGGCCAAGCGGGCTGATTACCCATAGCGGACATCCATCCTTCGATTTTCTTGGACTCGGTCCATATTATTACTCTTGTTGTTAGTTTCGACTGGTACATCTTGAGTGTGGGATAACATTCTTTGACTCGATATGGGATGGATGGACGCGGTGGATGGTCGTGGCTACGATGTGTTATCACTAGCCCTGTGACCTGAACTGGTAGTATCCTATCTTGGGCATTACCTCACATGCCTTGTCATACTTTTATCCCTATATGAGACTCCTACGATTTTGGTTTAGTGATGTCATATCACGGTGGATCACTAGCTACCGACATGACACTGGTTGTGCTAAATGCAAACTATACGACAATGTTTAAAAACGCGTTAAAGGGAATTAATGTAAAGCCTTAACGCTAAGAAATATTTATTTTACTGGACATTATATATGTAATGTATTTTACTACATATAAATATTTTGACGATCCTTAAGAGATGGAAAATCATGTAACATCTCTTGAGTTATTGCACACACGTTATACACTAGATAGGAGATGTGAAACTCCATAACCATCTTTGACGCTATTACACTTATGTTATGTGATATCAATTTGACTCGCATAAGGATATTTTAGTCCTAACTCAAATTTTTTGTCTTTTCATTACGCTCTGGTCAGCCCTGAGTATTTTAGCACATTGAAGATCATTTTCTGGAGGACGAAGACAAAGATTAGGTATATTATTACTATTATTATTCTTGCATCATGTTGTCTGCTATATTATTTTATTTATCCCTGTTGTCTATATAACTCTGATAAATGTTGTATAAATTACAATCAAATTTATAATATAAACAGCATCATGAACTGTTTATTTGATTATTATATTTTATCATTCTACTACGAGATTCTATGTCTGTTTCTCTTCTTTTCTTATTTTTTAATTAACCCCATTGATTATCTATATTTCAGATTGTTTGGGTTGGACATGTATGGATTATTGTCAATTTAAACCTTCCAAAATGTGGGTCGTGACAGTTGGTGTCAGCTTTGGTTTAGCGATAACCTTAGCTTAGTAGGATTTGACTCATTAGAGATAGGATAGTAATACCTATAACGAGTTTGTTTAAGCATAAGTATGTGAGAGTACATACTTGTTAGTGTTATATAATATTTTATATTGTGTTTACTTATCCGTTGAGTCGTTTAGAATTTTGGACGGTGCGTGGGACGCCATAATATCAATAGAAGTTTCTAAACACTCAAACGAGATAAGTCGGTATAATATTGTTTTAAAATCAGGTAAATGAAATAATTTTACTAAAATTATGTTATATATATAAAATATTAATTATTAATGAATGTTAGTTGTTAGGAGTTGATAGTATTTAATTATCATCGATTATTGGTTGAAGTAAATTGAAAACAAATACCTTGTGAACCCTGTTTCAAGAAGCATTCGATAATTAAACTAAAATTTAATTACAATAAGAATTGTTTAAAATAAATAATTTGTAAATTAATGAATTTTTTTGGTAATAAGATAATGAAATTTGTATAAGTATATTTATAATATAGCTTATAAATAGAAAGGATTTAAAAGTTGAGAATTTTAAATTTAATTCTCATTGCTTTCAAAATTGTTTTCAAAGCCTTCAAAATTAATAATAATAATATTTGGAAGAGTTTTGAATAAAAATATATTTGAAATGATTTAAAAAAAAGCATTAAACTCACTTTGGTCGCTGGGAAATAATTCTGGGGATGACCGCAACATCATCAGTTTCATTTTCGAGTTTCTGAGCAAGAATTGCTACCAAAAGAAATTTATTTTCGATTAAAAAAGTTTTGGTTATGAAAAAATATTCTAAGTATTATTTGACAAATATATGGAAATAGTTTGAACTTATAACTGAAAATAATATAGATAAAAATAAGTTTATAGCTTATAAATTTGAATAGGAAAATAAAATCGAATTCTAAATAGTTGAACATTTTGGTTTAGCAAACAAAAGAAAATTTGAATTTGAGATATGAAATGAAATAATTAACTTAAGAAATTTTAAATAAATCGAGTTCGTAAAATGAAGAAAATAAAATGAAGTTTAACTCAAGAAAGCTTAAATAAAAGTGAATTGTATTGAAATGAATTAGATAAAATAATAAAATGAAATTTTAATTGAATGAGTTTGTATAATTTATAAGTTGAGAAATATTATGCTAAAAATAAATTTTAAATTTGTTCAATGTGAATGATAAGAAGAAGTTTTTTAAAAATAGAGTTAAATAAACCGAGTAATAGATTAAATGAAATAAATTTAACTTGATAAAGATTGAATGAATTGAACTGGATTTGAATTGAACTAGATGAATTAGTAAAGCGAATTAATTCCACTTAAGCTGCCAGACAAATTAATAGAATGAATACAACTAGAATTATACAATGAAATGCAACTTGAATTGTGAAAGAAATTGATAAAAAGAAACGAGTGTAAGAAATTAATATGAGTAATTGAATTTAATTTAAAATTGGATGTAAATAAGTTAAATGCAAAGGGAATGAGTTTTAATAAAATTAAATGATAACTAATTGAATATGAAATAAGTTAATAAAATGAATTGAAAGAGAAAATTAACTTAAGAGAAGTTGAATAAAATTTATTATGATAAAAAGAAAATTATTAATATGAATTTGATCTATAAAATAAAATTTGCTTAAGCAAAGTTAATAATAGACTAATGAAGTGAATTATTTTATAAAATAAAATTTACTTAAATAAAATTATTAATATGAATTTAAATTTATGAAATGAACTAATTAAGTGAATCAGTTAGTTCACATGAACATAAGTTATGAAAAGAAAATAAATAAACATGAATTGTGTTTTATAAAATGGTCGTAATAGACTTAAATGTTTATGAAATGGTTAAAAAATGATATTAGTATTAAAGAAATATACTAAGTGGAAATGAAATAAAATTTTAACATAAATAAGATTTAAATGAAATGAATTTTATAAAATAGTTCATATATGAATTTATATGAATATATATTTAAAAACGTGAAATAATTAGAATTTAACAAATTGAATTGAATAAACTGAATATGAATGAAATAAATGTGAACAAATTTGAAGCAAACTAATTAAATGTTAATAGAAATTGGATGTTAATAAGAAATGAAGTGTATAAATTAAATATTGACATTGGATAATGTAAATTCACATAGTTACGAATTAATTGGATTAATTGGGTAAGTATAGATGGTTGAATGGTTTCTTTAGTTGCAAACCATTGTTATTACTGTCTTGATCACGTATGATTGTTGTATATTGTGCATTGGTGCTTGTGCTTATGATTTGGATTCAAAATCATGCTATGTGGTTTTTCTATTTAACTCATACATGTTGCTAAATCTTTTGTAAATGACTAATATTTTAAATTTCAGTTGAGATAGGTATACACAAAGATCATTTGGATGTATACGTGGATTTTATATGCTTTTGCTTGCTTAATATTAGCGAACTCGCTCGTATTAATAATAATAAGTTACAAATCTCGGATTAAATACCACGCTTTTATGTTTTTCCTTATGCGATGTTTCATCATTGAGATGAGATGTATATATGAAATATTTGATATATATTTGGGTTATATATTGTATTGTAAAAATTTTCCGATCGAACCGCACAAAGGAGACGCTGTCGAAATTTTTCATGAATCCGGGTGTTTGAAAATTCTTAAGGTTTTAAAAAAAAATTATAACTTATTTCATAAATAAGTTCGGTAAGCCGATCATAGTTGCCTAGTAGAAGCGTAGTAAAGGTTTTCTAATAAGATTTTAAAGTTTTATAAGTTGATTGTTTTGAATAAAATACATCAAATGTTAAATTCCATACTCAGCCTCTTTTCGAGGATGAAAAGTTTTGAATGGGTAGAATGTAATGAC
This sequence comes from Allium cepa, assembly GCA_030765085.1. Classification (NCBI taxonomy): domain Eukaryota; kingdom Viridiplantae; phylum Streptophyta; class Magnoliopsida; order Asparagales; family Amaryllidaceae; genus Allium; species Allium cepa. Next base: position 406,749,593 of record CM060928.1, on the reverse strand, counting down.
CTATAGTTTTAACTATTTTCAAATTTAAATTTAATATGATTATTTAATTAAAAATGGTTAGAATTAAAAATCTGACAACTTATTAATATAGTTATTGAATATAAACTTGAATAAAATTTTGAAATAACCAATTTCGAAGATTTTGACAATAATAAGTATAGAAATGAAATTCTGTGTAATAGAAGTGTATATAATCAATGGCAAGGATTGGATAATAAACGTTGTATTGTTTAGATGAAAATAAAATAGTTGTTGAAAATTAAAATTCATTTTAAATATAATGATTTATTAATGTGATTTATTGGATAATTAAATAGCTTAAATTTAATATTGGAAATTATTTAAATAATTGAACTTCGAAATTTAATATGAATGAAAATGATATCGGAAGTTGATTTAAATTATTTAAATATGAATAAAAAATTGTAAAACTTTTAAAACTTGAATTTAAAGTGATTAGATCAACTTTTTTGGAAATTACTTGTTTTATTAACGAGTAAAAGTAGTCATTTTGGCTACCATCTTGAATTTCGACGAAAATAGTTTCAACGGATCCGTAATACTGAATTAATATAAGATTTTAAGTTTCGTAGCGATCAGACTTATCGTTTGGGCATGCGAGCTTGAAACGCATAGAAGTCAATCAAAGGAATTCAATTAAATTAACTAATTTTGAAAATCTATTTCTGCATATGATCGAATTAGGCCTCGAAACTAGTTCCTTTGCATTTGGAATAGAGGTAAAGCATGAATGTCGGGTGGCACGCTTTGTTTGGAGTTTGAGAATTTCGGGCGTTTATTGGTCAGATATTTTCTAATATAGTATTATATTTTTTCTCTTCCCTCACCCATCATTCGTACGCATCAGCCCCCCGTTTTATCTTCCCATACCCTACCTTTCGCATCTTCTCCTCAATTCGAAATTGACAACATATCAAATTAAGGAAAAAACTATAAACGTGCGACAACCGAGTCGCGATGTTGCGCTTAGGAGGATGGAAGCGTGCGCTGTTCATGCGTGTAGGAGATGATGCCACACACATCGCGTTCGATTTAGGGTTTGCATCTTGAATCACATGCGTGCGAGATGGCGGTCGTGTGAGTGAGGCATAGCAGTCTCCGACAACCTGCGGCGCAACGATCTCCGATGACCTAAGGCGGCGGCGAGTCAGTGGAGGCGATCATAATTTTTTACAAAAAGTAAAAAGGTGAGGGAAGGTTGCGTATGGCCTGGAGGGAGAAGGAGGATGATGGCTTGGGTCTGTGCGTGCTGAGTGAGTGTTAGGGTATGGGTTTTATTGTTTTAATTACCTTATTAATATATTAATTACACTTATAATTAATCATTGTGCTAATAAAAATCATATCTTTTGCATACGAGGTCCGTTTCGAATGAAACAAATTGCGTTAGAACCATATCAATGAATGTTTCGACATGGAATCGAATTGGGTTTTATTTGATGCTGAAATATTTTTAGTTTCAAATAAAGGTGAGTGTTTTATAACGCTCATGAAGCACTAGAATATTTTTATATTTGTTAAATTTGAAATTGTGAAGTGATTTAAATTTATTAATTGTTGTTTGATAAATTTAATTGATGTTTAAATTGACATCTGAATTAGCTAATAGAAATTTGAATTGACAGTTAAATTAAATTAGAATTAAATTACAAGTAACCTCCAAATTACTGATATCCAGTTAATCGTTGTGATATTTTAACTTTTTGGATGATTGATTGTGATGGATGCAAATTAGTTAATATTTGGATGACTCGATGTTTATTTATTTTTATGCATATCCTGTTATCATCCTATATATTATTTACAGTATATAAAACTGTAAATCGAATAATTTTGAATAAATTAAGAAATATTTTGAAATGATACATACCTATGCCATTTATTTTAGATTGAAATGATATATAACCATCCCAGAATTAAATTGAAATAACCAATTCACATTGCCATAGAATATGAGAATATATACGGACACCGGATCGATTAAATTAAATGAATTTAAGATTTTGATTTGAAATTAATTAATTTGATTTTGATTCTAAGAATTAAAATCGAATTCACGAAAATGGAATCATTTTTGAACCCGAGTTCGAAATGTTAAATATGAACTTGTCAACCAGAATTGTTTTAAAGAATTGAGCTTGAAATTTTGAAGTTATAATTGAGAAACCATTTGGATGATGGAAATTGATTTATTTAAATGATTTGAACTTTTACTCGAACTTTGAAATAAATCCAAGTAAAAGTAAGTTAAGTGGATATTTCGAAATTTGAGCTCGAAATTGAATTATTTTAAAGATTCGAATCTTAAACTGAATATTGAAGTTAAATTTAATCTAAATGATTTAAAAAGATATTTTGAAATCGAACTCAAATTTACATAATCGAAATGGTTTAAATCTGAGAATTGAATTGAAATTAATTCAATTGGGATTGAATTGAAATTAATTGGAATTCAAATCAAAATTGAATAAATTTGGAATCGAAATTTAAATTGATTTGGATTAAAATTGGAATCGAAGTTAATTCGAATTGAAATCAGATTTGAGTCGATTTAAATGGAAATGGATATTGAAATTGATTTAATTGAAAAATTTGGAATTGAATCAGTTTGACTTTGAAACTATTTTCAAATAAATTATTAATATAAACTGTTTAAAACTTATCTTTCTAAAATATTCAAATTATTTTGATTTTCCAAGCTATTTTACTGTATAAACCATTTCAATATTCAAACTATTTATATTAAACTATTTTAACTATTTAACTATTTTAAAACTATTCAAGCTATTTCCTAAAAATTCAGACTGGTTAGAAAAAGATTGTTTATATTTAAATCATGGATCTAAATACGAACTGGGTTAAAATGAAGTTATAACCTAAATTGAAATTCGAAACAATTTTGGAAGCGAAATCGAGAAATTAGGGCGAAAATGATTTTGAAGTGAAATGGTATATTTTGAGTAAATATGATGATTTCGAAATGATTTTGTTCTTACGGCGAATATGATATTTTGATACCAAGTACGAGTTGTTTTCAAAATATTAAAGTACCACCAGTGGGTAAAACGACGTTTGTTGTTAAAGAGACCGGGGCATCTTAGTGGCTTATTCACTGTCAATATTTGAACCACTTTAACAACTGTGTACGTGGCGGTGACTCCAGAATGAAGTGGTTGGATTTGGCGTCATTTGCTAGACTTAAAGAAAGAAAGCGATGATGGATAGACCTCGGCACTTGTGTCAATTTGAAATGATTAAAACAGGATGGCTTGAAAGAGCCAAGCGGACTAATTACCCCTAGCGGACATCCATCCTTCGATTTTCTTGGACTTGGTCCATATTATTACTCTTGTGTTGGTTTCAATTGGTGCACCTTGATTGTGGGATAGCTTCCCTTGACTCGATATGGGATGGAAGCATGCGATGGGCAGTCGTGGCTACGATGCGTTACCACTAGGGCTGTCAACGGATGAAGATATGGCTGTATTCGCATCTGCATCCGAAAATTTAAATCTGCATTCGATACCCGTGGATATCTAAGAATTAAGATCTGTATCCGCATCCACGGATATTTTTCGGTTATCCGAAAATATCCGCATCAGAAATTAAAAAGCGGATATTTCCGAATATTAGAAAATATCCGAAATATCCGCATCCGAAATTGAATAAGATTTTTATTATACCAATATTTTTGAACTAAAACAATCACTTTCTCAAATGATAATACACACACTACAACACTAATCAGTTTTTCAAAGTGGAACAATTCATTTCTAAGTATATTTTAAGTTCATCATTCAATAATAAATCAATAATAATAATAATTTTTATTATAATTAATTATTGATCTGACGGATGTTTTTTGGATAAGGATATGCCCATATCCGCATCTGCATCCAGTTTTCTTTTTGAATATCGGATATCCACATCTGCTTTTCGGATATCGGATAATATCCGTTTTTTAAGATACGGATCTGGATGGATTTCGGATTTTTCGGGTATCCATTGACAGGCTTAGTTACCACCAGTCCTGCGACCTGAACTGGTAGTATCCTATTTTGGGAATTGCCTCACGTGCCTTGTCATAATTTTATCCCTATACGAGACCCCTACGATTTTGGTTTGGTGATGTCTTACGACAGCGCATCAACGGCTAATGACATGCTATTGGTTGTTCTTAATGCAAGTTATATGACAATGCTTAAAACGCTTTAAGGAGGATTAATGTAAAGCCTCGGCGTTAAGAAAAATATTTATTTTACTGATTAGACGTTAGATATATGTAACTTATTATACCACATATAAATATTTTGATGGATTCTTAAGAGATGGAAAATCCCGTAAGATCTCTTGAGTTATTACATACATTATACACTAGATAGGAGATGTGAAACCCCGTAAATATCTTTGAAGCTATTACACTCATGTTATGTGATATTGATTTGACTCACATAAGGATATATTAGTCCTAATTTGAGTGTTTTGTCTTTTCATTATGCCCGGGACAACCCTGAGTATTTCAGCGCATTGAAGATCATTTTCAAGAGGACGAAGACGAAGATTTGGTATATTATTACTGTTACTATTCTGCATCATTTTTTCTACTGCATTATTTTATTTATCGCTATTGTGTATGTATATATATATAACTATAATAAGTGTTGTGTAAATTATAATCAAATGTTTAATATAAACAACTTCATTAACTGTTTATTTCATTATTATATTTTATCATTCTGTTGCGAGATTCTGTGTTTGTTTCTTCTTTTCTTATTTTCTTAATTAACACCGTTGAGTATCTATATTCTGGATTTTTTGGGTTGGAAATGTGTGGATTATTGTCAGTTTACTTTTCGAAATATGGGTTATGACAGTTGGTATCAGAGCTTTGGTTTAGCGATAATCTTAGCTTTGTGGAGTTTGACTCATTGGAGATACGATAGTAGTACTCTAGACTAAGTTCGTTTGAGCATATATATATGAGAGAATGTACTTATTAGTGTTATAAAATGTTTAATTTTATTTACTTATCCGTTAAGTTGTTTATGAATTCTGTTTGGTGCGTGGGACGCCATGATATCAATGAGAGTTTCTAAACACACAAACGAGATAAGTCAATATAATATTGTTTTAAAATCAGGTAAATGAAATAATTTTACCTAAATTACATTATATATATCAAATATTATTTATTAATGAGTGTTAGTTGTTCGAAGATGATAATAGTTCATTATAATTGATTATTGGTTGAATTAAATTGAAAACGAATACTTTGTGTACCCTATTTCACGAAGCATTCGATAATTAAATTAAATTAAAATTTAACTAATAAGAATTATTTAAAATAACAAATTTGTAAATTAATGAAATGTTTTGGTAATAAGATAATGAAATTTGTATAAGTATATTTATAACATAGCTTATAAATAGAAAGGCTTTAAAAGCTGAGAATTTTAAATTTAATTCCCATGGCTTTCAAAATTGTTTTCAAAGTCTTCAAAATTAATAGCAATATTATTTGAATGAGTTTTGACTAGAAATATATTTGAAATGATTTTCTAAAGAAAAGCATTGAATTCGCTTTAATCGTTGGTAAATAATTCTGAGGATGACTATAGCATCATCACTATTTATTTTCGAGTTTCTGAGCGAGAATTGCTACCAAAAGAAATTTATTCTCGATTAAAACAAGTTTTGATTGTGAAAAAATATTCTAAGTATGATTTTATAAATATATGTAAATAGTTTTGAACTTATAAATTGGAAATAGTATAGATAAAAAAAAGTTTATAGCTTAGAAATCTAAACAGGAAAATAAAATCAAATTTTAAATGGTTGAATATTTTGGTGTAGCAAACAAAAGAAATTTGAATTTGAGATATGAAATAAAATAATTAAATTAAGAAATGTTAAATAATCAAGAAAATAAAATGAAGTTTAACTCAAGGAAGCTTAAATAAACGTGAATTGTATTTGAAATGAATTAGAAAAAAATAACAAAATGAAATTTTAACTAAATGAGTTTTTATAACTTATAAATTTGAGAAATATTAAGCTAAAAACAAATTTTAAATTTTTTCAATGTGAACGATAAGAATAAAAAATATATAAAATGGAGCTAAATAAAATGAGTAATAAATTAAATGAAATAAATTTAACTTGATAAAGATTGAATGAATTGAATTAGTTTGAACAGAACTAGATGAATTAGTAAAGTGAATTAATTCCACTTAAGTTATAAAATGAATTAATAGAATGAATACAGCTTGAATTATAAAATAAAATTCAATTTGAATTGTGAAAGAAATTGAATAAAAAATAAATGAGTGCAAGAAATTCATATGAGTAATTTAATTTAATTTAAAATTGAATATAAATAAGTTAAATGCAAAGGGAATAAATTTTAATAAAATTGAATAATTACTAATTGAATATGAAATAAGTTAATGAAATGAATTGAAATATGAAAATTAACTTAATAGAAGTTGAATAAAATTTATTGTGATAAAAATAAAATTATTAATATGAATTTGAGCTATAAAATAAAATTTTCTTAAATAAAGTTAATAATAGACTATTGAAGCGAATTATTTTATGAAATAAAATTTACTTAAGTCAAATTATTAACATGAATTTAAATTTATGAAATGAACTAATTAAGTTAATTAATTAGTTAACATGAACTTAAGTAATGAAAAGAAAATAAATAAACATGAGTTGTGTTTTATAAAATGGTTGTAATAGACTTAAATGTTTATGAATTGTTTGAAAAATGATATTAGTATTAAAGAAATATACTAAGTGTGGTAATTAAATAAAATTTAACTTAAGTAAGATTAAAATGAAATGAATTTTATAAAATAGTTCATAAAAACATTTACATGAAAACATTTTACACAAAAAGTGAAACAATTGGAATTTAACAAATTGAATTAAATAAACCGAATGTAAATGAAATAGATGTGAATAAATTTGAAGCAAACCAATTAAATGTTAAAAGAAATTGGATGTTAATAAGAAATGAATCCTATAAATTAAATATTGACGTTCGATAATGTAATTTCACACAGATACGAATTAATTGGATGAGTATGGATGGTTGAATGGTTTCTGTAGTTGCAAACCATTGTTATTTCTGTCTTGATCATATGTGATTGTTGTATGTTGTGCATTAGTGCTTGTGCTTATGATTTGGATTCAAAATCATGCTATGTGGTTCTATTTAACTCATACATATTGCTAAATCTTTTATAAGTGACTAATATTTCATATTTGAGTTGAGATGGTACATACGAAGACCGTTTGGACGTGTATGCAGATTTTATATGCTTTTGCTTGCTTAATATGAGCGAAATTGCTCGTATTAATTGCAACAACCCAGAATTTTTGTTATTTGAAATTGAAATATTTAATTGATTTTAAATATTTAAAAGTTAAATTTTAACTTGCATTTCAAATATAACAATTTAATGGATAATTTAATTGTTGAGTTTAATAAATGGGAATTTGGTTAAATAGTGAAATTTTGAGATTTTAGCTTGATAAAAATAAATTAAAGGATTATTACATTTTTATTAGTAAGAATGAAGATAATGAAAATTTTAAATTGGATTTAAAAAGCGATATACTCAATTTTAAAAATAACTTGTATAATTCGACGAGTTAAAATTGCGATCAGAGACACAGTCTCGTAATTCGACAAAACCTTTTCCATTGATCCGTAATAATGTATTATTATCAAATTTCAAATTTCGTTTCTTTTGGAGTTATAGTTTGGTCGTACGGAAAAGAAACGTGTTGAAATTCATACCAAAAATTCAATATAGTAATTGGGTCTAAGAATCTATCTTATTCATACGTTCGAATTAGGACTCGAAACCTTTTCCTTTGCTTTTGGAATAGGGTATAACTTTATGAATGCCTTGCGGCATGCCTCGATAGGGGTTCGAAATTTCAAGATATGCTAAGCGGGATAGTTTTGAAAATAAAAATTATAAAACTTCAAATCAAATCAAAGTGAAATCTCAGCCACCCTATTCCATCTGTCACGCCACCCTACACATAGCTTTCCCATATTTCATTTCCCTTTTTCTCCCATTTTTAACTATGGGTTCGAATCAAACTAGAACCAAATTATATAGAATCGAAATCAAACTCGTTTGACTAAAAAAAAGCTATTCTTGAATCGAATCGATTCGAAGGTAGGAGTCGCGATAGCATTGAGCACATGTGGGAGGATTGAGGCGAAGGTGCTTTGATGTTGTCTAGGGCTAGGGCTTGGAGCTGGATCGATTTTCGTCTAGGGAAGTGGGGTTTGTCGCGAGTCAGGGGAACTCGAGGGTGGGCAAACAATGGCGGTGGCTCAATGTCAGTATGGTGGTGAAGGGGAAGAACGGTAAGGAGACATGATCTTTGATAACGTGGTGATGAGCGATAGCGATGTAAGGGTACTCGCGATTGAGTGTGTGGTAGAGGAGAGCGTGCAACCAAGGCTTGGTCGTGGGTGGGTGATGTCATTCATGGTGAAGTGGTTTCAGTCGATGGCGGTAGGCTGCAGGCATGTTTGACAAGGGCAGTCATGTTCTGGAGAGTGAAGGCAGTGGAGGTAATAGGTTGTTAGTTTAAATTTAAATAAAGTAAGTCAATGATAGTTATAATTATTCAAAATGTTAATAAATGCATAATTCTTTTATTCGAGGTCTAAAAACTGTGACAAACTAGTCGAGATTGAAGTGGTCTGCAAATAAAAGTCAAGGTGAGAAATTCTCACTCATTTGGATTGCCAAATTTAAATTTAAATAGTTAAATTTAATTAATGGGATGCTTGATTGAATTAATAAATTATAATTATCTATTGGATGATTATATATATATATATATATATATATATATATATATATATATTAGTAGTTGGATTTATTTTTCCACCTATTGGAGCGGATGAGACCCTATACGCCTTACATAATAATGAATGATCATATATTACCGCGATATCCTGTCTCAAAGCAAGATTGGCATTTTTATGTTGTATTAACTTCTGTGGATGCAGGGAAACAGGTTGGGGAGATCCAACTGTATTTCTCAAAACTGTTAATTTTAATTTCATATATAATAATATATGATGTGTTAGAATAATTTTTTATAGATTATTGTTGAGATTTGGATTATTGGATGCTACGGTAGCATTGGCCTTAATTTTGGTATTTTAGATACCGTAAATATTATTTTTTGGAACTTGAAAGAATTTAAAGGGAATTTCTAAATGTAAAAATGTTGTATCGAAAACTATATTTAGAATAGATTTCGAAGATAGATGGAATTTATAAATAAATGGATTTATAAAATAAAATTGTATAAATGAGAATATTTTGTAAATGATGAAAAGCAGATGATTTTGTAAAATTATAAACGATGTTTATAAATAAAGTGAAATTATTGTCATTTGATAAATTGAAGATATAAATTCACGATAAGAATTTATAATGAGATGAGTAAATCGGTTTAAAAAGAAAGGATAGGTTTTTCTTTTAGAAACGTGAAAAAGGGATTTACGAAATTGAAAACATAAATCATTTGTTGGTAAATCAAGGGAGAGATTAATAAGTAGTAGATAGGTTATATTGGAACTGAAAAAGTATATTTTTATCAAGAATTTGGATTTATTTTAAAATGGAGGATTTTTAAATTATTAATTAGATAATTTAAAAAGTGTATAGAAATATTCTAGAAAATTAGTTATTTGTTTATTTTAATTGTTTTAAGTATATTTAATTCTTAATTTAGGTTACTTTATAATGATTTGTTTAAAGTTAATTATTAAGTAATCAGTATTATTACTTTAAAAGGTAAATTATTCAATATCGATATTGTCTAATAAAATGTCCTTATTTTAAGAGTATTGGCCTAACTTAAACTTGGGAAATTATATAGAAATTTTTATATGTGTTATTTTGAGAAAAAATGTTAAATAAAGTTTCAAAAGGCAATGGTATGCTTTTATGGCGGAATCGGCGGAAAAGAGTGCCTGCAGTTAAGTTTTGGATCTCTCTGGGATAGAGACGTAACCATTGAGCTATTAGTTCATGCTTGATACCGCAGTGGTACTTTTCTTATTATTTTTAAAAGGTTTTTAAATATTTTTGAATGGGATAGTTTGTGAATATACTAAAATTCGGTAAGATAATTATATATTTTGGATAAAGAGATTTAAGTGATTGAAGCTTAAACTGAATAGGACTTAGTGAAATTCAGTAGACAATGGAATCTTGATTGGATGATTATTTATTTGATAGTTAAATAATCGAATATCAAATTTTGACCAATAATATAACTTTAGGAATATCTAGAAGAAACACGGGAATTATGTGTTACCGTTACCGTTCGAGGTGTTATACTATACGTATAAAATCGTTTCGTTCTTCTAGGACGATGATAAGGGAACCCGTCCAACAACGGCTAGAAGATGATCTCCGATCTTATTTTCGGCTATTTATTTCCTAAAGAACTGGGGTTGAGTTTACTGAAAATATCGAACATTGTTTCGAAGAGACCGGGTTCGGATAAGTAATCCGAAAACCACTTCGATCCAACGAATACCTTTTCAAGGTGAAGACAAGAGCATAGAGTCAAAGATGGAGCATTGAAGTGCAAGGGCTAATCGCTACTAATCCTGAGAATGATTTCAAAATGGATGTGGTAGGAATGGGGCTTTCGGTTTGTCGTGCAGGCTTGGAATGCGTAGAAATTAATCAAACAAATTTAATTAAAATTAATTGTTTTTAAAAAGCTATCTTCTATAGATGATCAAACTAGGCCTCGAGACTAGTTCTATTGCATTCGGAATAGGGGTAAAACATTAGGAATGCTAGACGGCACGCTTCGTTTAGCTTTTAAGAATTTCGGCCGTTTATTGTTTAGATATTTTCTAATATAATATATATTTTTTCTCTTCCCTCGTCCATTATTCATACGCATCACCCCCCTTTTTATCTTCCCGCACTCTACCTTTCCCATATTCTCCTCAATTCGAAATTAACAGCAAATCGAATGAAGAAGAAAAAAAATCTAAACGAGCGACAATCGAGTTGCGATATCACGCTTGGGAGGATGGAGGCGCGTGCTGCTCATGCGTGTAAGAGATGATGTGGTAGGCATCATGTTAGTATTTAGGTCTCGAATCGCGTGCATGCGAAATGGCGGTCGTGTGGGGGAGTTGCAGCGGTCTCCGATGACATGAGGCGGCGGCGAGTCTGCGGAGGCGATCACAACTTTTTATAATAAAAAAAAGATGTGGGAAGGTCGTGTATGGCCTAGAGGGTGAAGAACAATAAAGGCTTGGGTCTGTGCGTGCTGAGTGAGTTTTAGGGTATGTGTTTTATTATTTTAGTTACCTTATTAATATGTTAGTTAGACTTATAATTAATAATCGTGCTAATAAAAATTATATCTTTTGCATACGAGGTCTGTTTCGGACGAAACAAATTACATCAGGAACCAACCTCCTGCATAAAGGAACAACTCAAAGAAAAGGGAAATAATTTCAAGAGATAACAAAGAAGACTGACATAGTTCAAGGGTCTGAGCGTTTAATTGAAGTCAACGCGGAAATAGCTAGATTTAAACAATCCTGAAGTGATTTAATGAAGAGCCAAGTCTACTATCGGTCATTAGAGCCTATTGCGAGTGGAGTCGAATTTGGTCTTCCTACCCTACTTTTGATCTAATGGCCTGATCTCAATCTTTGGCCTGTTAGGAATTTCCTACTTTATTAAACACACCTCCGAACCTAAGCAATAAAATGTTCTCAAATGTAGTAGACAAGTTAAATTCAAATGCATGCAACATTTTAGTAAGAAATGGAATGAAAAAGTGTTTCAATATCAAAGTGGATATGAAAGCAAGGTTGAAAATCTCGAGCACGAGAAATATATTCTTAAATAGGTAATTGAAGAACTAAGGAGCATTTTTCAAACACTAAAAGGGGCCAATAAGACTTTAAGGCATGCTCTAAAGACTCAGATTGATTTAGTTAGTGATGCATTCTATCCGAGGGAAGGAAAGGAAACTCAATGAGCTTTTGGATGTGGCCCTTGACCATGTTACAGATCCTTTAATTACCAAAGATTTGGACTATGCAGCGCGGAACCTCGAGCTCTGACAAATATTTGCTTTAAATATATTCTTCTTTTATCTAATTTTTGTACCCATGACTTTGTATATAGTGTATTAGGTTGTAAATGAATTTGTAACTGAACAAATGTTACCTTTGATGTAAGTTATATAACTATGAATTTAATGGTGGATCATATTTGATATTGCTTGACGATTAATATCCAACTTTTTTGTACTTTGAGCCTTTGATGTGTAAATCGATATTTTGCTTGTTAAAAGAAAAGAACCTTGATAATTGGGCATTTAAAACTTGATATAAAAATCCGCTTTTCCATTAATAAGTATCCAGCAGCTTATTTAGTAATGGAGATTCCCGTTAAATGAACTAGAATCTAAATTGAGAGATGATTTAGCAAAGCTCTACCATAAGAAAATCTTTCTGATAATAATTTGAACACGTGCTTAGAGAATTATTCTTGTTATACTACTAAAAAAAGACCAAAAAATCCAACTGGTAATTAGAGACGGTCCAAAATCTTTATCAAGTAGTAGACCGAAATTCCTTATCTGGCAATAATAATGAAAGACCAGAAATCCTTATATAGCAAGAAGTATAGAAGGACACAAATCCACTCTGGCAATAATAGTAGAAGATCGAAAATCCTATCCGTCGATGATAAAATGGGACTAGTTGGCAATGAAAATGGGTGACCATAAATCCTATCTAACGTTGATAATAGGAGACCATAATTCCTATCTGGAAATAGTAATAAAAGCCAAGAATCCTTATTTGGCAACTAAAGATTCTGTTTATTGAGAAGCATAAATGACTCATATTCGATAGGTCTTCCTTTAGAAGATTATTCACTTGGAGCTCTAATTGGCACTGATTTTTGATAGATCTTCATCTAGAAAAATGATAGATTTGGTGTTCTTCTTTGCTCATATTTTGATTGATTTGTATAGCACCATCTTAAGTGATGATCTCTAGTTGGATCGGACCCCTTATCACTATTTTAGGACTGCTTTTTGGTGCATTTGGCTAACTTTCTTTTAGTCAAACAAAAGACTTACCTAACCTCCTTCTAGGAGGCCTTCAATGAGGCCTTTAATAACTACATTGAAAGCTTAAATGTTTAAATATATTGTTTAAGATACTTGCCTCCTGTTAAAGAGGTCGCGAGTTGAATGTTCAAATATATTGTTGAAGGGAATGGCTTATTTGCTAAATAATTTCAAATATGGATTATCAAATTTGACAGCCTTTTTAGAAAAAGGATATTTGATAAAGAAATGGTGACCAATTATATTTTGAAAAATTGACAAGTTTTTGAAAAGAAGTTACTTTGTAAGGCATAAATTTAGTTTTGGCATAATTTACCACTTCGCCACTTCCAATTTCTAGCTTTCATCATCATACCTCCGCTTACAAACCCATTCGAGACTAACACACACATAGCATAGAGCCATTGATACATAGTGGATTGGAGAAAGGAGGAGGGAACAGTGTTGAAACCTAGCTTTTGAAGAGGTAGAAGTTAACCTCTACTTACTTCTTTCATAAAATATGCTTTCGAAGGGGGTTAAAGTCAACTTTATTAGCTTCGAATCAAACAAATTGCTTTTGTTTTCAGAAAGAAGCTTTTGAAAGAGTAGCCGCTTACTTTGTTTTCAAAGAAGCTTTCGAATAAGTTGCCACATTTCAAACCTATTCGATACCTAACCGTCATCTTCATATCTTTTGAATTGGTTAAAGGCCACTTTTCTTTGTAGTCTTATAAAAATGAGTTCGAAAGGGAAGCTTTCATTTTGTTAATGTTGAAGCTGCTTTCCAATGCTTTCGAAATGGTCCTTATAGTTCATTTCATTAAAGGTATCAAAAGCAATGGTTTCAGAAGGTTTCGAAGCTATCCTTTTCCCTAATTATTTTACTTAAAAATCAATACTTTTGAAAGGGTTACTTTCACTTTCGTTTTCTTTGGCCTAGAAGTTTTATTTAATTTTAACCCAATGATTTTGAAAGAGATACTTTTTAAATGGTTTTGAAGCTATGCTTCCATTATTTTTACTTGAACTAAGCACCTTCGAAAGGTAAGCTTTTAATGTTTCGAAAGGTAAGCTTTAAGTGTTTCAAAAGGTATATCTTTAATGGTTTCAAAAGAAAGGTTTAAACACCTTCGAAAGGAACGTTTCTAGTGTTTTGAAAGGAAGATTTGAATACTTTTGGAAGGGATTTTTTTAATGATTTCAAAAGAGAAGGCCTAAGGTTTCAAAAGCCTTAGTTTTCAAACATGAAACCCAATCTTAATTTTTAAAAAGTAAATCCATGGAAATATGAAAGAGTTTTGAAATGGCATTTAACTTCAGAGTTTTTGAAGAAGCTTTCCTTGCTAAAGTTAGTGGGTTTAGGGTATTAACCATATTTCATCTGAAAAATGATTACAAGGAAATTAAACAACATATGCGTATATTATTATGATATGATCAGTTATTATGTATACTTCTTCTGTAAACATATTCACTTTATAATTGACCCATAACTGCATTTTTTGATGTTAAGGGTAGAATAACTAGCTATATTGATGCAATAGTGGATGTATATTGATTCAACTCATGTGTGAGTAGGACTGTATCTTAGAGGTTAGACAGACCAAAATATAGGATGTCGATAGACTAATCAAAGGATTATTATTTAGACAGGTTCTTAGTAAGCCTATGAAAATTATGTATGAAAATAATTATTGACAGGGGCTAATAGATTTTTAGTGATCCCATGTAAAATATGTTTGGATTAAGTTATTGAAGGAGATCAATAGGTTCATAGTGATTGCAACTATCCGTATTTTTAACTATTTTAAATTATTAAATTTAACATGATTATTGAATAAAAATGGTTATAAATAAAACTTTAAGGATTTATATGTGTAATTTATTTAATAATGTGAATAAAATTTCAAAATAACCAATTTTGAAGATTTAGTTAAATATTGAAATGAAATTATACATATTGACTTTGTTTATAGTCAATAGAATGAATCGAATACTAAATGTTGAGTTATTTTTAAATGGTAGCGGTTTTTTTTTTTTTTTTTTTGTGGCAAAGCCAGCGGGGTTAACCGGGCCCCTACCAGTTTATTGCAAATAACAATAAAGGTTACACATGAAACATAGAGATACTATGGAAGAGAAGCAACAAAACACAGCAGAAACAGAAAATAAAGAAATGAAAAGCAACAGTGCTCATTCCCAGTGTTGTATCAGATCAGGTGAGAAACCAGATTGACTGTATTTCAATTGGCAAAGAATTGCATTCTTCACTTCATGCCAAAGAGCATCCCCATTTTTCCTTTGGTTTTCAAAAAAGATATCATTTCTTTCCCTCCAGATTACAGTCATATATATCTTCATGCAAACAGCAAGTATCCTACCCTTATCATCTTTCTTCTTGGCAGAGTTAAAAATAACTTCCCACATGTTAACAGGTAGCAAGCAATGTCCACTTTTATTTCCAATTCTTTTAATGATAAAAAGAAGTGCAGGGCAGTCAAAAAAAATGTGATGAGCAGTTTCTTCAAATAGGTCACAAAACAAACACTTCAGAGAGCAACCCATTCCATACTTGTTAAGTACATTCCTAGTTAGCAAGGCTTGGTTTATCACTTTCCAAAGCATCAAGTTGTGGCTTGGTTGTGAATCTGGAGTCCAAATTATAGAGAACCATCTAGCAGTAGGCAGAGGGGTAGTGTCAGTGATATGGTTGTATACCCCTTTGGTTGTATGAATCTTCCTGTTCCAAACAACACAGTCATGTTGTGAAATAGGAGTGTATAGTTGTTGCACTTTATTACACAGCTGTCTTATGTGTTGATTACTATTATAGGGCAGCACAACTTCCCCATCATGAACATAATCAATTGCCTTAGCATTCATGTGTATTCCAGACTGCATAATCTGGTTATAGTCACACAAGGAAGACAGAATAAGGCCTTCACTAACCCATGGGTCGTACCAGAAGCTGACTTTAGAGTGATTATTGACAGGATATTTGATCATAGGAAGGACAACATTTCTCAACTTCAGCAAGTTTCTCCATATCCAACTTCCAGACTGTGGATTTACCATACACCAAAAATACTTTCCCTTTATGTTGTACTGCCAAGCCATTCAACACATAAACTAGGCCTGTTGTTGATTAAATCATCAATATGTTTGGTCATTGCTGCTGAATTCCATTTTTTGACATCTTTAATCCCAAGACCTCCCAAAATTTTGGGAACTTCAAACTTTGAAAAGGAGCAAGGCAACACTTTTTTGTTATGAATGCTTCCTGTCCAAAAGAATCTGTTCATTGCAGACCGAACCTGTTGCAGTAGCCTTTTAGGAAGAATCATGGTACGAGCCCAGTAAACAAGGGAGGAGAAAACAGTAGCCTTGATAAGCACTAATCTACCACTTTGAGATAGCCTCCTATTGTCCCAAGCTTTCATAACTGAAGTGATTTTGTTGTAGAGTGGAAAACAGTCAACTCTAGTAATTCTTTTTGTAATTAATGGTAGACCAAGATACTTCATGTCAGAGTTCATTGAAGTGAATCCACTTGCTCTTTGTAAAGCAATAGCTTGTGTATCACTGACTCCAGAAACCAACAAGGAAGATTTTTGTCGGTTAATTTTGAGACCAGTCATCACAAAAAAATCATGAAGAGCCTCAGTAATGGCATTTAAGGATGGCAAATCAGGCTTGGTAAATAACAACACATCATCAGCAAACATGATGGAAGTTAAGTTGAGCTTAGCACACTTAGGGTGATACTTTATTATCTTCTGAGAGTACCTTAGTCGAAGTATAACAGTGAATACTTCCATGACAAGTAGGAATATATATGAAGAAATTGGGTCTCCTTGCCGTATACCTTTACTACTTCTGAAGTTACCAACAGATCTACCATTGATTACTATAGAGAAAGATGGAGAGGATAAGCACACATAAACCCATGATACAAATATTTTAGGAAATCCCATTTGTGCCATAACCCTGACATAGAAGACCAGTGGATGGTGTCGTATGCCTTAGATATGTCAATTTTGATTGCTGCCGCGGTGGGAACCTTGTTTTGACCATATCCTTTCATTAATTCTTGTGCCAGTAGCAGGTTATCAAGAATGCTTCTATTAGGAATGAAAGCAGCTTGATTTCTTGATACAACAGAGGGTATTACTTTAACTAACCGAGATGCAAGTAATTTAGTAATGCATTTGTAAACAACGTTACAGCAAGATATGGGTCTGTACTCAGTGACACTAGTTGGGTTAGTGTATTTTGGAATAAGTGCAATGTTTGTGCAGTTCACTACACCCAACAACTTACACTTGTTGAAAAAATTATGAATGGCACTACAGAACTCACTGCCCAAAACACTCCATGTTTTGATAAAGAATACAACATTTAATCCATCAGGCCCTCCAGAAGATTGTTGATTCATAACAAAGAGAGTTTTTTTAATTTCTTTATTAGTTACAGGAGAAATTAGGGATGCAGCATCCAGGGATGATATTCTAGGTAGTGGAAGGGTTGATATGAGATCAAGATCAGGGATGAAATCGTCAGGGTTGCCAAGCAAATTGGAGAAGAAGTCAGTAAAAGCTCTATCAACAGAATCAGCAGTTGTACATGCGGTAACTTGTTCATCAAAAATGCTGTGAGTGTTCTCTCTAGCTTGCTTTACCTTTATAGAATCATGATAGAATTTGGTGTTTTTATCTCCTTCAGCAATCCATTTTATGTGCAGCTGTTGTCTCTTCATGTTTGCTTCCAAGAACAAAGCATTATTTACCTCTTTAAACAGTTTGCTTTCTTCTTCTGCAGCTTGAGCATCAAGAGGGTGCTCCATCATGTACTCCTGTTGATTCTTGAGCTTTTCCTTAAGTTCAGTAGACAGCAAGCCACCAGAGCCAAAAGTAGATTTAGCCCATAATTTAATCTGCTGCTTAATACATTGTAGCTTCCTGCAAAACTTAAACATTGGATTACCATAACATGAAAATTCAGAGCTAACTTTTGTGACTAAGGGAACAAATTGGTCATGATCAGCCCAAGCATTATAAAATTTAAAACTTCTCTTTTCCTTTTTAAAATGGTGACCAAGGGATAAGATTAGAGGGGAGTGGTGAGACAAGATAGGCTGAGGAAGGTAAACTGATAGGGTGGGCCAGATAGAGATAGCTTGAAGGTTGCAAAAGGTATGGTCAATAGTAGTGAATGTGCGTATACCACTGCGACTTCTATTGTTCCATGAAAACTTTGCTCCATATTTATTTACCATTATCAAATCAAATTCATGTATTGCTTGGTTGAGTGGGTCAAGTTCATTTGTTGAAAGTGGAGATCCACCAGATTTGTCAGAGAATTCAAAGCAGGAGTTAAAATCTCCCATCACAATCCAAGGGTGGGTGGATTGTCTTAAAGGTGGCAGAGCATCAAAACAAACTTTCCTAGCATTTGCAGAATTATCAGCATAGACAAAGGTGATATAGTAAGAAGAGTGGGAAATTATTTCTTGGACATGAAAGTGGATGTATTGCCTAGTAGATAGTAGGGGGGAAAGAGATAGTACAGTTGGATCATAGATTACTAAAATCCTACCATACGAGGCACTTTCAAGATTGTGATGAAAAGTCCAGGTAGGATTAATGTATGATACAGCTTTGGTTGATAAGGATAAGTTTAGTTTTGTTTCGAGTAGACCAAAAAGACATAAGTTGTATTCACTGATAATACTTTTCACTTGATCAAGTTTCAAATTACTGTGAGCCCCCCTAATGTTCCATGATCCAATTTTTTTAAACATTAAACTGATTGGGGAAAGGTATTGTTATTTCTTCTCTTTGCAGAAAGAGATCTCGTTTGTATGATTCTTTTAGACTGAGATGAAGGAGAAGGTGGTAGGGAAGGAGATAGGGTAGAGTTTGGATCAGGAGGAGGAACTATGGTAGATTGATGGTTGGAAGTACATGCCGGCCAACCTGGCAAGTCAATGGTAAAGTTGTATGGAGTTGGAGGAGTTGCTCGATCATCCACTTGTTTTTCATACATAGAATGTATTAGTTGCTTAACTTGTTGCTCAAGGTTGATGCACCAAACTTTATCCATTTCTGTTACAAGCGTATCAGTAGTTTCATGCAATACTTGTTTACCAGTAGTTGTTGTGTGGCCATGTTCAGTACTGTTATCTTCATTGCAAAACAAATTTGTGTTCTCAGCATTTGTTTTCAGTTTATTATCTAAAGCAACTTTACCAACATACTGATCTTGATCAACATTTGAAGTATCATATCCTTTGTACTCAACATTACACTTTTCTACTGCTGTGGCTTCAGTTGTTATTTCACCTTCCTCAACTTCAATTATTTCCAGAGTGTCTTCCTTATCCACTTCAGGTTGAAGCAAGTGGTACTTATTATTAGTTGCAATAGGACATGCCTGATCATCATTTTGAGAATTTTTCAAATTTTTTCCCACTATATCATTTGCCACATTTGCATCTTTCTCAGGAGCCATCATTTCCCCTTGTGTGACGACCCGGAATTTTGAGCAATATCAATTTAATAATCTTTGTTAATAATTAAATTGATTTGATCATTTTATATTATAAATTGACAAGTTAAATTTATATTAAAAATAAATGATAATAATTTGTTAATATCTATTAATATTTTTCTTTGCAATATGAATTGGCAAATTTAATTCTTTTGAAAGCTAATAATAATTTGATTTTGAAATATTTATTTTGATAAATAAGAAGTTTTAATGTAATAAAAACTTTAGATCAAATTGTAATATATATGAATGTATATATATTGTGATTTGATATTTGTTTTAAAATTTAATATGGTTATTTTCAAATTTAATGTTAGAATGTTTCTATTTGAAATGTGTATATATATTTGTATATATATATTTGAAATAGGAAAATTATTAAATTGAATTTAATAAGAATTTTCAAACTTGAATAAATTTAGTTTGAATTTAAAATGATAATTTGATTTAAATGACTTTAAATTGATAATTGAGATTTAAATTTAAAATAACAAAGTTAATTCCTTATTTATGATAAATATGTACTTTAAGCTTTTAAATAAGATTTTAATTTAAAATAGAAGTTTCAAACATATAAACATGATTGGATTAAAATGTAAATTACTTGTTTCATATGAATATCTATTAAAAGATAAGTATGCATATTTTATAATTCATATGAGTATTACATATACATGTATATTAGACTTTAATAAATTGTTAAAGATAAATACATATAAAGGAAAAACATATAAATAATACTTATATAACACATGTAAGTATATTAATTTACATTAAAGACAAATGTAAATTAAGTTGCTTAGGTGTAGATTAATCAAAGCATAAGAGGTGACAAATGTCATTCTCTTTAAAAATTAAAATTAAAATCTAATTGTAAATAAAAGATGGTTTTATTCTTCAGCAAGAGATTTTCTTCTTCTCAACTAAAACATGAATTCAGATCTGAAAAACAAATCAGTGAAAAAGAATGCAAATCAAAACAAAGTTCAGGAAGTAAAATCTGGAAAGAAGAAACAAATGCATGAAACTGCATAGAAGTCTGGAAATTCAACAGAGGCTAAAACTTGATTCTCAAATAAAGTTAGAGGCAAGTTCAAAACAAAGAATAGCAGGGAAAAATTTAATCAACATGCAAAGCTAGGAATCATCAACATGCAGCAACAATTAATCAACATGCAGTGGAATTCAATAAGCCTGGAAAGAAGAAATGCAGTTCCTGTCCTCTGCATTAATCAAGTGAGTAAATAAATTTTAAAAACAGATTTAAACTTGATTCTATCTTGAATTGTGAATGAATATCATACTATTACTTGATTGAATTAAATGCATGTTTATATGTGAGAGTTTGAATTGCATGTTTGAGCATATGGGTTGGAATACCTGTACAGTTTGAAAGATTTCAGCATGTATAAAACAGATCAACCTCATGATAAAATCAATAACTTGATATTGGATTCGAATTTGACTTTGATTTATATATAAAAGATGTCTGTAATTATCTAACTTATCATCTAAAAATGCTTGTAGGTTTTAAAATTGAATAACTAGTTTAAATATTCAAATTTTCAGTACATTTCAAATTTGGGTCAAAACTTTTGTATTCAAATTCAAGTTTTGATATTATAATTGGTTTACCATTGCGAAATCATGAATTTTAGTGCTCGAAACATGATTTTTACTTTATTAGTTTAAGAGAATTTTGGGATTTTCTGTTTTGGGCATTTTGGTTGATTGGGGGCGATCGGCAGCAAATTGGTTGGCGTGGATGAGCACGAAGGTCGAGGGGACGTAGGGGACCATCAGAAAAATGGGTATGGAATTTATTAATGAAGGTGTTGATTGGAAATCGAGGAGTTAGGGTTTATTTACTTGATTTTGGCCGATGGGTTCATCGCGACTTTGAGGGATCATGATTTTGTTGGAGGTGGGTTTCGAACAGGTTGGGTTCGAATGTTGAACTTTGATTTTCGAGCATTTTTGATTTTCTAGATGGTGCGATGGGTTGTTGAGGTCGAGAGAGACTCAACGGAGTTGCGACGATGGTCGCCGGTGGGAGGAGTGGTGGTGCACGTTGCACGGTGCAAGGAGATATCAGGGAATATGGGTTCAGGGATGAGGATGGAGGAGGAACTCGAAGTTTGCTCCGGGTATTTGATGTTCTGACCCGAAGTAGTGGGTTGGCAGGGGAGACTCGAGTTGTTTACTAGATTTACTCGGGTGTGGCACGGGTTGTAGCTGGTTACTCGTGTTTTTCAGAAGGTCAGGCTTTAGAACTTAATGTTTTAGTTGTTCTATGCAAAGAAAATTTGGTTTTAAGAAATAAAGTTTTTAAAACAGAGGTTAATCATGTTTCAAATTAAATCTGTTTTCAAAGTTATGTTTTAAAACAAATTTATATATCTTAGAATATGGAGGTTTTAAAATATGTGGATTTGAAATAGAATTTATATTATACTTTATTAGATAAATTTGGGAAAGTTTTTAAAGATTTCGAAGTTCAATTTATAATATGTTTAAATTATGTTTGATTTCTAAATCATTGTATTTTATTTAAATAAAGTTAATGATTTAGAATTTGATAATCAATTGTAATAAAAACTATCTTTAGTTATCTTGAATTTGATTTATTTAAAGATAATTAAATTTGTAAAGATAATTGAGATAATTAAATTAATTTTAATTATCAAGTTTTTATTGTTAATAAATGATTTAATTAAGATAATGGTTTCTTAATTAAGAATCTTTTAATATAATAAGATTAAGAATCATTTAATTAATTTTAAATGATTTAGTTAAATAGTTAATTAAGTAATTAACTTGTGATTAATTAAAATAATCACTTATGGATTAATATAATATAATTACTTGGGAAGTAATTAAAGTAATTAAGTGGTAATTACAGAAGGGTAATTAAGTAAAGAATAATTACTTATGAAAAGTAATTAGGTAAATGTGATTAAGAGTTAATCACTTTAGTTATTAATTAAAGACATAATTAATAATTGATTAAAGGTTTAAATTATTTGGTTAGTGATTTATTAATTAAAGAATTAAGAGTAATTAATTAAGTAATTAATTACTTGTGAAAGTAATTAATTAAGAAGAAATTTAATTAATGATGTAATCATTAATTAATGAAAATAATTAGTTAATTGTTAATTAATAATTTAAGAATAATTAGTTTATAATTAAGTTTTAATTACTAAATGTAATTAAAGTAATTAATCAGAGGTGATTAATTAAAAAGTAATTAATTAAGTATGTTTAATTAAAAGTAATTAATCAAGTGTGATTAATTAAGAATGATTAATAAAGTGTAATAGATTAAAGATAATTAAGGAATAATTATCAAGATAATTAGAGAATAATTAATCAAAGTTGATTAATTTAGAAGTAATTAAGAGGTAATTACTTAGTATAATTTGTAAGTAATTAATCAGGATGATTAATTAATATTGTAATTAAGTAAGAATTACTTATAGTAATTAAGTGATAATTAATCAGGGAAGATTAATTGAGTTGGGTAATTAAGTGATGTTAGTTAATTAATTTGTAATTAATTAATAAATAGTATTGGATTGGAGATAATCCAAGTATTTAATTAAGAATTAATTTAATTTAAGGATTAATTAAATTAATCAAGTTTAAATCAAACTTGTTTATGAATGGTTAATGATTGGATGATATATGTATCATTGGATGAGTTAATGATATTGATTGTTGTTGGATGATATTGATAGATGTGATGATGTGATTATGCTATATGTGATTGTGACATATATGCTGCTTTGTGATATGTATAGATGCATGTTATAATAGATGCTTATCTATCTGTGTTGTGAATACATCCATTTATGTTAAGTGATATTTCTGAATATCTATTGTTTAAATCCCTTAGGTACAACTTGGACATTAAAATGGCGTTTGGTTTCGATGAGACCGGGATCGGGTTTCCATATTTGGAATCCGAAAACCACATCGATTCCAATTAAACGTTAGGTCGTTAATCCAAGTGGAGCAAGTGAAGACTCGAGGTGTAAGGGCTATACGTCAGTATAACTCTGTGGGTGATTCCGTAATGAGTTTGACGGAATAGTGCTTATAGATTCGAGATGGTGAATCAGAGTGCAAGGGCTATGGTCGTTGACTCCGAGGGTGATTCCAAAATGAGTGCAACGAGATAGTGCCTTCGGTTTCGTTCGAACCCGGAACGAACTTGTATGGATTGAATGCTTTCAGCACATCGTCAGGCGGACGATGAGCATTCTAAGATAATTGGTCCTATAAAGGTAATCGCAGCCTCAAGCCTCATCAACCGGTAATGGCTAAAACAGGGGAGGTGCAGCAAGGCTTCGTGGGTCGCGCCCACTGGAGAGCAAGATACATCCCTGTCTAGAGGTCCCTTTATATTTCGGCTTTGTGGGCGGTTGGTCTGCAGCCAACTGCGGGGTGGTCTTGTTCGGGACTATTCAGTAAGGAATGGTCCCGGTCTTGTGTTGCAGGGGATGAAGGGAGTAATCCTCGGTACGGTGATCTAGGCCACGTACTGTGACGGGCGGTACCCCAGTAGCCCTGCCATTGTTGGAAACCCATTTTCCCTACGAGACCCTACGGTTTTGTTTGTATTACCCACTTTTGTGGCTAGTAGCTGGAATTTAATGAATGTAACAATTTCGGCTATTTCATATTTATTTGAAAACCCTAGACACTATTATAATATCACTGGATTTCCTATCAAATGTTTTGGTTAGCGTAAGGTAAAAACTTTTCCATGTTTATGTGTGGGAAGTCTTACGTGATACCTTTTCTTTTCAAAGGTTTTTCTAAAGTTAAGCAATCTTAAACCGTTTACTCACACCAGACCCCTGTCTGACCCGAGTGTTTATTTTTCTGTTTTATTAAACTCTTGGGTACTCATATTATGTATGAGTAGTCAAGTGATTCAGGTTATCTCTTGACGAATTCTGGAGGAGCTTTGGAGCAGGAGGCTTCAGCGTGTAGATATGGTTAGAGTTTCCGCTGTGTTGTTTAATGTATGATGTCTTGTATTGTATTAGACAGAAATGTTATAACTGTCTAATTTGAAATGTTTAGTTGTGTACTCTGATGTATATGATACTCTGTATATGTTCTATATTATATTTAAATCGTTCCGCTGTGAGATTCTGTTGTGTTGTTTTCTCTTTCTTCTCTTTCTTTTCTTCTTCTATCCCTTTCTTTCTTAATTAGTGATGCGATTTTCCGGGAGTGGAAAGTTGGGTCGCTACAGTTGGTATCAGAGCGTTAGGTTGAGTGAATACCTAGGCTCTGAAGTGTGTCTTTCTTTAGGAAGCGTTAGGTTGAGTGAATACCTAGGCTCTGGAGTGGTGTCTATCTTGAGAGAGTGTACTTGTAATTTTTTTTTTTATATAAATATATATTTATATAACTACCTAATCTGTTGGGTTATCTGTTTGGATTTTCCAACATAGGGTATAAAAGGTAGATAAGGTAGGAGTGTGTGGAACACGACTACCACTATTGGTTGAGGTTTATATGTTGTAGTTGGAGGTGTTTATCGAGATTGTAGACCTAATACTGTCTCGAATAAGTTTTGTGGATTGTAGAAAGGATTTCTTTGAGTCCAGAGGAAGTCTTTTTCCAAGAATTGGAGTATATTCTTGGAGTGTGAAGTTGATTTGCTCTCGAGTGAGCGGGATTTCTAATAGTTGAGTTGTCCGCTGAGTAGAAGCAGTGGTGGTATCTTGATGACTTCAAGAAGAAATAGCTATGATGAGATGCAGTTTTCATCGATGGTTCTGAAGATGTTTCTTTTGAAGCCAGTTTTAGATGGTGTTGGAAGAGCATTGATGTCTACTGCAAGGAAGATGCAGATGTTTAGAGATTCTTTGGATCTCAAGTAAGGGTGTCTTATCTTTATTAAAGTAGGAGACTAAGGTCGATGAGTTACCTCATTTCGGACATGGTCTCATTTGTTTTCTTAAGAAGATAAGTGGTTGGTGTTTGGTTTTGAGCCGAGTTTCTTTGAGGAGATGTCTACTCGTCTCAAGGATGTTTTAGAGGATTTGGATGTTAGTATTGAGTTTTCAAGGAGCTTTTGGGTTAAGAAAGACCTTTGGTTTAGCTGTATCATTGAAGTGAAGTTTGGAAGCAGTAGCATGGATCCATTTCTTCGATAATTCAGTAATCTTTGGGATTCTACTATCTACTATCGGCAGATAGTGAAAGCTTATTTTTCTTTGGGAAGGCTCAGCAGAGCGGGATA
Organism: Allium cepa; assembly: GCA_030765085.1. NCBI lineage: Eukaryota > Viridiplantae > Streptophyta > Magnoliopsida > Asparagales > Amaryllidaceae > Allium > Allium cepa. Next base: position 406,723,600 of record CM060928.1, on the reverse strand, counting down.
TTTGTTGGAAGTGATCTATCAGTTTCTGATAGGTGAGCCATTCTTGAAGATTGGTCTTGGAAAGGAAAAGCTGTTCTGGTTGGGAGACAGTTCTTTGGAATCTGAACTGAGTGGATCGCAAAAGTGACTTGCGATTAGTTTGGGAATCTTGGAGCATTCCTTGGTTTGATATTGAGGCATCTCAAGTAGAGGTGGAAGCTATGGAAGTAGTCGGAGGTTCTCTAGATGTTTTTGGGGAAATCTGAGGTCTACCTGAATCGAAGATTGAGATTTCTTATCGACTTGGATTTTCAGGAGTAGTATTGATGGTTCAACCTTATAGTAGGATGACTCTTAAAGCGAGAAGAGTTTGGTGAGGCGGCTCAGGATTCTTTGGATTGATCATCTTATTCCAAGTTGAGATTCTGTTGAGATATTTTGACCAAGTGAATGGTCACTGAGATTTTATGAGTCGAATGAACTGTGTATGGAGAAAGATTGTGCTTATGTTCTTCGATAGCATTTTTATCTGCTCTAGATCAGAGTTGTGCAGCGGAAGCAAGTTGGGAATTATTCTGGAATGGGAACAACCGGATGTTGCAGTAGAGGATTTCTACAGGAAATTCAAGTATGAAGGAATTTTTCTGGATTTGGTAGGCAAGGTTGTCAGGTACAACTGTTTGGCTATTTCAGATAGGAGATAGGTTTGAAGTCCTCTGATGTTTGTGGTATAGAGTTGTGGATTGGATTTCAGCAGATTATTTTTGGGAGAGCCATTTGGTTGAGTAGGATCTGGAGTTTTGATTTGAGTTGGTGCTGTTGTTTCATGGAGCAATCAGCAAGGGTTAGGCTGATCAGGGATATTAGAGGTGACTCAGAAACATCTGAAGAATTGTGCAGTTAAGTATTGAGAAATTTTGGAATGTGCAGTTAGAGTTTGGAATTGATTTGGTTTTATCCAATCAAAAGAGATATAAGACTGAGTAAAACTGGAGAGTTAGCTCTGGAGGTATTTTGGAGTTGTTTCTGTGTTCTCTGAAGATTTAATTTTGATCTACAGGATTGAATTGCTAATTTGAATAGCTGGAATTCATTGTATTTCACATATCTCTGAGGAATATGTGTATGATTCTTCGAGTGATAGAATCACTGTCCAGAAGGAATCTGGTAGTTGAGTTGGTTTTGAGTTTAGTCTGATGGCTTGTTCAGATTTGAAGAATCAGGTGAGGGAGTTCTTGGTTTTAGTAGTGTAGTTAGTTAAGATTTGTAGAGTGAGTATTCCAGTATAGGTATCTGGAAACTCTAGATAATATTAGAAGGTTCTATTCAGAATTTTTCTGGAATAGATAAATTGTTTGTTTGTTTGAATTGGATGCTATTATTGATAATATATGATTGATTGTTTGATTGCTGTTTGAAATTTAAAATCTTTATCTGGGTTATTAAATTATCTTTGCTTTTAAATTTCGGGGACGAAATTCTTTTAAAGGGGGGAGGAATGTGACGACCCGGAATTTTGAGCAATATCAATTTAATAATCTTTGTTAATAATTAAATTGATTTGATCATTTTATATTATAAATTGACAAGTTAAATTTATATTAAAAATAAATGATAATAATTTGTTAATATCTATTAATATTTTTCTTTGCAATATGAATTGGCAAATTTAATTCTTTTGAAAGCTAATAATAATTTGATTTTGAAATATTTATTTTGATAAATAAGAAGTTTTAATGTAATAAAAACTTTAGATTCAAATTGTAATATATATGAATGTATATATATTGTGATTTGATATTTGTTTTAAAATTTAATATGGTTATTTTCAAATTTAATGTTAGAATGTTTCTATTTGAAATGTGTATATATATTTGTATATATATATTTGAAATAGGAAAATTATTAAATTGAATTTAATAAGAATTTTCAAACTTGAATAAATTTAGTTTGAATTTAAAATGATAATTTGATTTAAATGACTTTAAATTGATAATTGAGATTTAAATTTAAAATAACAAAGTTAATTCCTTATTTATGATAAATATGTACTTTAAGCTTTTAAATAAGATTTTAATTTAAAATAGAAGTTTCAAACATATAAACATGATTGGATTAAAATGTAAATTACTTGTTTCATATGAATATCTATTAAAAGATAAGTATGCATATTTTATAATTCATATGAGTATTACATATACATGTATATTAGACTTTAATAAATTGTTAAAGATAAATACATATAAAGGAAAAACATATAAATAATACTTATATAACACATGTAAGTATATTAATTTACATTAAAGACAAATGTAAATTAAGTTGCTTAGGTGTAGATTAATCAAAGCATAAGAGGTGACAAATGTCATTCTCTTTAAAAATTAAAATTAAAATCTAATTGTAAATAAAAGATGGTTTTATTCTTCAGCAAGAGATTTTCTTCTTCTCAACTAAAACATGAATTCAGATCTGAAAAACAAATCAGTGAAAAAGAATGCAAATCAAAACAAAGTTCAGGAAGTAAAATCTGGAAAGAAGAAACAAATGCATGAAACTGCATAGAAGTCTGGAAATTCAACAGAGGCTAAAACTTGATTCTCAAATAAAGTTAGAGGCAAGTTCAAAACAAAGAATAGCAGGGAAAAATTTAATCAACATGCAAAGCTAGGAATCATCAACATGCAGCAACAATTAATCAACATGCAGTGGAATTCAATAAGCCTGGAAAGAAGAAATGCAGTTCCTGTCCTCTGCATTAATCAAGTGAGTAAATAAATTTTAAAAACAGATTTAAACTTGATTCTATCTTGAATTGTGAATGAATATCATACTATTACTTGATTGAATTAAATGCATGTTTATATGTGAGAGTTTGAATTGCATGTTTGAGCATATGGGTTGGAATACCTGTACAGTTTGAAAGATTTCAGCATGTATAAAACAGATCAACCTCATGATAAAATCAATAACTTGATATTGGATTCGAATTTGACTTTGATTTATATATAAAAGATGTCTGTAATTATCTAACTTATCATCTAAAAATGCTTGTAGGTTTTAAAATTGAATAACTAGTTTAAATATTCAAATTTTCAGTACATTTCAAATTTGGGTCAAAACTTTTGTATTCAAATTCAAGTTTTGATATTATAATTGGTTTACCATTGCGAAATCATGAATTTTAGTGCTCGAAACATGATTTTTACTTTATTAGTTTAAGAGAATTTTGGGATTTTCTGTTTTGGGCATTTTGGTTGATTGGGGGCGATCGGCAGCAAATTGGTTGGCGTGGATGAGCACGAAGGTCGAGGGGACGTAGGGGACCATCAGAAAAATGGGTATGGAATTTATTAATGAAGGTGTTGATTGGAAATCGAGGAGTTAGGGTTTATTTACTTGATTTTGGCCGATGGGTTCATCGCGACTTTGAGGGATCATGATTTTGTTGGAGGTGGGTTTCGAACAGGTTGGGTTCGAATGTTGAACTTTGATTTTCGAGCATTTTTGATTTTCTAGATGGTGCGATGGGTTGTTGAGGTCGAGAGAGACTCAACGGAGTTGCGACGATGGTCGCCGGTGGGAGGAGTGGTGGTGCACGTTGCACGGTGCAAGGAGATATCAGGGAATATGGGTTCAGGGATGAGGATGGAGGAGGAACTCGAAGTTTGCTCCGGGTATTTGATGTTCTGACCCGAAGTAGTGGGTTGGCAGGGGAGACTCGAGTTGTTTACTAGATTTACTCGGGTGTGGCACGGGTTGTAGCTGGTTACTCGTGTTTTTCAGAAGGTCAGGCTTTAGAACTTAATGTTTTAGTTGTTCTATGCAAAGAAAATTTGGTTTTAAGAAATAAAGTTTTTAAAACAGAGGTTAATCATGTTTCAAATTAAATCTGTTTTCAAAGTTATGTTTTAAAACAAATTTATATATCTTAGAATATGGAGGTTTTAAAATATGTGGATTTGAAATAGAATTTATATTATACTTTATTAGATAAATTTGGGAAAGTTTTTAAAGATTTCGAAGTTCAATTTATAATATGTTTAAATTATGTTTGATTTCTAAATCATTGTATTTTATTTAAATAAAGTTAATGATTTAGAATTTGATAATCAATTGTAATAAAAACTATCTTTAGTTATCTTGAATTTGATTTATTTAAAGATAATTAAATTTGTAAAGATAATTGAGATAATTAAATTAATTTTAATTATCAAGTTTTTATTGTTAATAAATGATTTAATTAAGATAATGGTTTCTTAATTAAGAATCTTTTAATATAATAAGATTAAGAATCATTTAATTAATTTTAAATGATTTAGTTAAATAGTTAATTAAGTAATTAACTTGTGATTAATTAAAATAATCACTTATGGATTAATATAATATAATTACTTGGGAAGTAATTAAAGTAATTAAGTGGTAATTACAGAAGGGTAATTAAGTAAAGAATAATTACTTATGAAAAGTAATTAGGTAAATGTGATTAAGAGTTAATCACTTTAGTTATTAATTAAAGACTTAATTAATAATTGATTAAAGGTTTAAATTATTTGGTTAGTGATTTATTAATTAAAGAATTAAGAGTAATTAATTAAGTAATTAATTACTTGTGAAAGTAATTAATTAAGAAGAAATTTAATTAATGATGTAATCATTAATTAATGAAAATAATTAGTTAATTGTTAATTAATAATTTAAGAATAATTAGTTTATAATTAAGTTTTAATTACTAAATGTAATAAAGTAATTAATCAGAGGTGATTAATTAAAAAGTAATTAATTAAGTATGTTTAATTAAAAGTAATTAATCAAGTGTGATTAATTAAGAATGATTAATAAAGTGTAATAGATTAAAGATAATTAAGGAATAATTATCAAGATAATTAGAGAATAATTAATCAAAGTTGATTAATTTAGAAGTAATTAAGAGGTAATTACTTAGTATAATTTGTAAGTAATTAATCAGGATGATTAATTAATATTGTAATTAAGTAAGAATTACTTATAGTAATTAAGTGATAATTAATCAGGGAAGATTAATTGAGTTGGGTAATTAAGTGATGTTAGTTAATTAATTTGTAATTAATTAATAAATAGTATTGGATTGGAGATAATCCAAGTATTTAATTAAGAATTAATTTAATTTAAGGATTAATTAAATTAATCAAGTTTAAATCAAACTTGTTTATGAATGGTTAATGATTGGATGATATATGTATCATTGGATGAGTTAATGATATTGATTGTTGTTGGATGATATTGATAGATGTGATGATGTGATTATGCTATATGTGATTGTGACATATATGCTGCTTTGTGATATGTATAGATGCATGTTATAATAGATGCTTATCTATCTGTGTTGTGAATACATCCATTTATGTTAAGTGATATTTCTGAATATCTATTGTTTAAATCCCTTAGGTACAACTTGGACATTAAAATGGCGTTTGGTTTCGATGAGACCGGGATCGGGTTTCCATATTTGGAATCCGAAAACCACATCGATTCCAATTAAACGTTAGGTCGTTAATCCAAGTGGAGCAAGTGAAGACTCGAGGTGTAAGGGCTATACGTCAGTATAACTCTGTGGGTGATTCCGTAATGAGTTTGACGGAATAGTGCTTATAGATTCGAGATGGTGAATCAGAGTGCAAGGGCTATGGTCGTTGACTCTGAGGGTGATTCCAAAATGAGTGCAACGAGATAGTGCCTTCGGTTTCGTTCGAACCCGGAACGAACTTGTATGGATTGAATGCTTTCAGCACATCGTCAGGCGGACGATGAGCATTCTAAGATAATTGGTCCTATAAAGGTAATCGCAGCCTCAAGCCTCATCAACCGGTAATGGCTAAAACAGGGGAGGTGCAGCAAGGCTTCGTGGGTCGCGCCCACTGGAGAGCAAGATACATCCCTGTCTAGAGGTCCCTTTATATTTCGGCTTTGTGGGCGGTTGGTCTGCAGCCAACTGCGGGGTGGTCTTGTTCGGGACTATTCAGTAAGGAATGGTCCCGGTCTTGTGTTGCAGGGGATGAAGGGAGTAATCCTCGGTACGGTGATCTAGGCCACGTACTGTGACGGGCGGTACCCCAGTAGCCCTGCCATTGTTGGAAACCCATTTTCCCTACGAGACCCTACGGTTTTGTTTGTATTACCCACTTTTGTGGCTAGTAGCTGGAATTTAATGAATGTAACAATTTCGGCTATTTCATATTTATTTGAAAACCCTAGACACTATTATAATATCACTGGATTTCCTATCAAATGTTTTGGTTAGCGTAAGGTAAAAACTTTTCCATGTTTATGTGTGGGAAGTCTTACGTGATACCTTTTCTTTTCAAAGGTTTTTCTAAAGTTAAGCAATCTTAAACCGTTTACTCACACCAGACCCCTGTCTGACCCGAGTGTTTATTTTTCTGTTTTATTAAACTCTTGGGTACTCATATTATGTATGAGTAGTCAAGTGATTCAGGTTATCTCTTGATGAATTCTGGAGGAGCTTTGGAGCAGGAGGCTTCAGCGTGTAGATATGGTTAGAGTTTCCGCTGTGTTGTTTAATGTATGATGTCTTGTATTGTATTAGACAGAAATGTTATAACTGTCTAATTTGAAATGTTTAGTTGTGTACTCTGATGTATATGATACTCTGTATATGTTCTATATTATATTTAAATCGTTCCGCTGTGAGATTCTGTTGTGTTGTTTTCTCTTTCTTCTCTTTCTTTTCTTCTTCTATCCCTTTCTTTCTTAATTAGTGATGCGATTTTCCGGGAGTGGAAAGTTGGGTCGCTACACCTTGTATCATCAAGTCATTTACTCCCACTTCTTCACTCCCATTTCTTCTTTTATCTTTGTTTTTGTTTACTTTTTGCCACACTTGCTTAACTCTTTCTTGCTTCTCATTTGCTCTCCCCTTATTCATCTTAAATTTTTTGTCTTCTGCATGCTTTTGCTGCTTTTCAGTTGTACTTTCCTCTTCATTCTCTTCACTTTCATTAGTCTTGCAGTTCTTGTTCATGTGCCCAAATTCACAACAAAGAGTACAAATTTCCGGTTTCCACAAATATTCCACTTTCACAACTTGTTCTGACCCATCTAACATCATCACAGCAAAACTATCTGGCAGTTCTTTGTTTGGAGTAACTTCAACTAAACATTTAGCAAAGGATAAGCGCTCAAATTTTTCAGTTGACGTATCCATACAAAGTAGCTTTCCTACTCTGGCAGTTAACCAATTAATTCCTAGAGGTGACCATGCATACAATGGTATGTTGGATAGTTTTATCCACACTGGCACTGCTTTTATACTACTACAGCTGTTCCCTATATTTTCATCCCACGCCTTCACAATGAATAACTTATTTCTCATGACCACCGGATCAGCTTCAGCTATTTTTTTCCTATCCTCATCATTTGAGAATTTAAACAAGAACAGGAAACCGTCTGACTTGACAGTAATCATCCCCTTAAGCTTCCAAGCACGCTTGAGGTAGTGAAGAACAGTAGAGTACGGCAGTGGTTTATCAAGGAAAAACCCAACGAGATAGTCACACCACATTGTACTACCAGCTTTGACAACTTCAGAAGGTGGCACAATTGCTTCACCTTGAAATTCAAGATGAATATCACGTGGAACATACGTGCCAGCGTTGTTAGGTCTCGCTTTGAAAAGAGAGTTCCATGCTTTCAGATGTTTGTTAGGTGGATGTGATGAAAAGGTTGTGGTAGAGGATGGAGGAGGTGGTGGTATCAGGGAAACCTTGGTCAGGGCATGAACTGGTAAGGGTGGGGCACACTGAACTCTGGCATTGGATGGTTCGGCAGAAAGGGTGACAGGAAGTGGAAGAATAGGTGGTGCAGAGAAAGGATCTAGAAAAGGAGTTTGACAAGGCTGATATGAAGCTGATGGATGCGATGGTTTAACAGGTGGGATAGAGTGATGGGACGATGGGTGAGGAACGAAAATCGGCAGTGGAAGGATGGGCAGCTCAGAAGGTGGTACAAGAATAGGGGAGGACAGACAGGGCTGATGGGAAGTGTGTGGAAGTGATGGGTTAGCGGGAAGGGTAAGAAGAAAAGGGGCGGTCCCCATTTTTAAAAAGAAAAGAAAAGATTGGTAGCGGTTGTTTTGTTATTTGTATTTGTATTAAAAATTAATTTTATAAGTCAAATAAGTTATATTTAAAACATGGTGATTTATTGGATAATTTTTTTCTGAATTTAATATTGCAATTATTTAAATAATTGAATTCTGAAATTAATAAGAATGAAAATGAAATCGAAAAATGATTTAAATTTTATTTAATCCAAAATGAAGATTGTTAAATTCTAAAATTGAATTTAAGGTGAATAATTTTTATTGAAAAATTTCTTATTTTAAATAACGAGTAAAAATACTCTTTTTGATCACTATCTCGGATTTCAACGAAACTAAATTCATTAGATCCGGAATAGTGAATTAGTATAGGATTTCAAGTTTTGCAGCGATCGAACTTATTGTTTGGTCGTGCGAGATTGTAACACATAGAAATTAATTAAATGAATTTAATTAACATAAACTGATTTTAAAATGATATCTTTTAAATATGATGGAATTGGCTCCCAAAACTAGTTCCATTGTGTTCGGAATAGGGGTATAACATATAGAACGCCAGGCGACATGCTTTGTTCGGAGTTCAAAAATTTCGCTGGACTATTTGGTCGAAAACTTATATAATAGGCCATAAGATATTTACATCCTTCAAACCCTAACCATTTCCACAACCCCTCTTCATTGATTTAATGGTCGAAAAAGCCTCACCTTCTTCCTTTGATTTCTCTTCATCCACGTAACAAAATCAAAAATTTCCAAAAGGAAAGTTGAAGATCTCGTCAAGCTCTATGAATTATCTGGTTGGATCGTTGAATTGGGTCGCATAGAAGACGCATCGGACCCACGTTCATCGCTGCTGTGTAGGTTTTCTTGTTGTGATTATTGTGTTCGAGTGCTAGAGGGCGGTGGTTGGGGGACGTCGGTGACATGTGGCCTGAGGCATGGCAGTCGATTGATCGTCGAAAAAAAGAGTCGCGGTTGAAGAGATTCACATTTAAGCCTGGGGAAAGAAGGAGCATACACATGTCTGTAGCTTAGAGTGGCAGTGAGAGGATTAGGTTTGTTAGTTTTATTTTTATTATTTTGTTAATTAAAATTTTAATTATATCGTCAATGTTAGTTATTGTGTAACTTTTCCATACAAGGTCCGATTCTAGCGGAACGAGTCGCGCTGAAATTTTGTCGATGTCGTCAACGGCATGGAATCAAGATGAAATTTATTTGAAGCTGGAAATTTTTTTAGTATCAAATAAAGTCGAGTGTTCTAAATGCTCATGAAATACTAAAATAATTTTTTTGTCATTTAAATTGAAATCCTGAAGTGATATAATTTTATTGATTATTGTTTGGTAATTTAACTGACATAGAAATCGACATAGAAATTTATATCTTAGATTTCGAATTAATAGCTAAATTGAAATAGTAATTATGCTGCTAGTTAAACTCCCGACTATTGATTATTGATAAATTGTTATGATATATTGATAGTTTTGGATGTTGACTGTGATGAATTTTATTGGTTGATATTTTAGATGATTGATTTATTTTTATATATTCTGGTTATCAGCCTATATCTTATTAACAACATAACTGTTATCTGAATTATATTCGAATAAATTAAGAAATAGGTTGAAATGATATATACCTATGACAATGTGATTTGGATTGAAATGATATATCTGTTATACCACCTTTTGGCAAAGCTAAGATACCCACAAATTAACTGAAAATCAATAATAACAAGTCATGAATATCAACTATACATTGCAGGATAACCATGGATATCGATGAATTTTGTCCGAGTCCGGATCGGGCTGCAATTAAAAAGGCATGACAAGCAAAACCATAAAAGCCTGCATTCCAAATTTCAAGTCAATCCGAGTTCGTATGCTTAAGTTATGATCGATGCAAATTGAAGGTGATAACCCCATTTTCGTATCCATCAGATTTGTATCCATCAAATTAATTTCGCCTCGCTTAGAATCCATCAGGTTCGTATCCATTGGAACGACACCGCCTCAGTTTGTTCGAATCCATCAGGAGCTAGCGACTTCGAATTGATCGTCTTCGAATCGATCAATCTCGAACCAATCAGAGAGACCTCACCCCAGCTCTGTTCGAACCCATCAGGTTCGAATCGATCCCGGGCCATGTTATTCATGTCCATCGAGTTCGTATTGACCGGAGAACCCGTGATCGTGTCCATCGCATGCCATGTTCGTGTCTACCATACAACTGCTGTTGGTATCGATCCGCAAGCGCCACTAGTTCGTATCGGTTTGATCGCTACAAACTGGACCAAGATCGATCGGTACAAACAATGATAAATTACCGGTGCGAATAGAGCTGCATGCGATGGATGTGAAATGGTCCTCATCAATAAATGACGATGCGAACAAGGCGCGTGAATAACTCGGTCAATGCGCCACAAAAATTGGATCGATCCAGGAAACTCGCTCCACATCACTCCACGTCACTGTGCGCACGTGCTCCTGATCGATGCGAAAGGGATGGATACGAAGCCATGGATTCGAACCAGACAGCCTTCCGAAGAACATCGACTCGTATCGATCATAAATCAAAATCTACTGATCCAAATGCTATGAAATTTTCACAGCAGTTCGTATACATGCTAAAGAAAATCTCTGCCAAGTTTCAGCTCGATTAGATCATTTCTTGATCGATACGAAATCAATTCGTATCGATCACAGATCGAGTCGAAACTTGGTGGGACCGATCGCGTGGGCCCACTCATGTGCCAGAAGAAGTCTCTCGAAATTTGAGCGCGATATCAGCCTCCTACGCCTATAAATAGCCTCCTGAAGTCTACAGAAAAAGGATCTTTTGGCTATTCAACGTCCAGACTCTGCCGGATTCAATTCTACGCCTTACTATCGCTGTTGTACTCAAATTACTTCATTGTAATCGCTGTAATCATCTGTAACCAGCAAGGATAATCAATAAAAGATAAAAATTTGAAGTGGACGTAGGACGGAGATAACCGAACCACTATAAATCTTGTGTTTCTGGTTGTTATTTCTGGATTGCTATTCGTTGTTTGCTTAGATCTGAGATTTGTGCTTGAATATTGCTGATCTGTATTCATACACTGGTGCTTTCACGATACTTGGGGTTTGTGGCCATTTTTGGCGCAAACACTTTGGTGCTTTCACCAAGAAGAACTAGCACCCGCTACATCGGATTGAAGTTCAGATTTGAAAAGCTTGAAGAATTAAGACTTAGAGAAAATGACTCGACAAACAAGTAAAAGACAAAGGGCTGAGAGAAGCCAACATCTAGGAAGTTAAGAAGCATCCTCTGGAGCTGGAGAAGGACAAGCTTCAATCTACATCACTAGGGATGAGATGGAGGCTATGGCTAATTTAATGCATGAAAGAATGATGAAGAGTCTACAGGAGATGCTGCAGAATTTCTTTGAACAGATGAGAGCAGCGAGTGCGCAGAACCTTGGACCAGCTACAACGGCTGTAAGTGCAGGATAAGGAGTCAGGATTGCGGAAACTAATGAAGGTCAGGTTCAAGACCGAAATGTAGGACCTGAGGGCAATCAACAAGGACTTGGGGGCAGACCCTCAGGATCAGACGCTGGAAGACCTATAGATGAAGCTCAGCAGGCTGGAGTCAATGCTAATGTTACTGAGCCACATGAAGAGTATGTACCAGAATTCCCTTCGAGACTTGGGGGCAGGATAGAAACATAACAAGGGAGCAACCCCTGGATGGAGATGAAATAATGATTGATCTAGTGCGAAGAATCATGAGAGGAGGATTGTCGAGTGGAGGATTGGAAGAAGTCAGTCGGAGTCCGTTCACTCCGAATATCAGAAATGCAAGGAACCCTCCAAAGTTTAAACTACCTATGCTGGATCCTTATGACGGGAAGTCAGACCCAACGATGCATATTACCAGATACATCAGGCACATGGAAGTGCTGGAGGCATCCGAGGAAGTGATGGCTCAATGCTTCCCTCTATACTTGTCAGATTTGGCTGCGCTTTGGTTTAGACAGCTGGAGACTGGATCAATCAGCACATGGGGTGAGCTTGTAGATTGCTTCATGAGACAGTTCAGGATCCTCGTAACGCGACCCAAGAGTGTGATGACTTTGGCTTCATGAAGCAAAGGACCGAAGAGTCCATAAAAGATTTCCTACTACGATTCAATGCAACGGTAGCTTCTGTAAATCGTCCGGATCCATCGATGATCTTGATGGCAGCGGTGGCAGGAGTTGGGGAAGGCACCGAATTCAAAGATTCTTTGGCAAGAGATCCACCACAAGATCTTGGAGAATTTTATCATGAAGCTGAAAGATTCATTCGGCTAGAAGAATCACGAGCCGAAAGGCAAGAAGTAAATGCTGTGCAGGGCGAAGGAACCGCCAGGGAACAGTCTGGAGCGGACAAAGGAAAGAGAAAGCAGGACGATAGACGTGATGGTCCTGATAGACGAAAGAAATTCCGAGAGCCTAGATTCAGACAATAGACAGATCTGACGGCAAGTCTAGAAAGGATTTACACTGAAACTCGGGGGCAACTCCCCTATCGAAAACCGTCCAGGAGAGATCCCACTGAGCAGGAGCGTAGAACTGGAAAATATTGCCTATTCCACGAGCTGGATGGGCACACTACCGATGAATGTCGTCACTTAAAAGATGAGGTGGAAGAACATGCCAGGAGTGTTAGATTGCCACAGTATATCAGAGAACGGACTGCGGCCGTAAGGCCTGAACAACTGCCGCCTCCGCCTAGCAGAAGTGATCCTGGATTGGGAACGCGACTCGTCATCAACTGATTATGATGGCAAGGGCCAAGCTCAGGATTTGAACTTTGGTCAACTAGATTTCTTAGATTTGATTTCAAAATAAAATGGCTATTCCACTTACTCCTGTACGGGAAACAGAGAGATCACCAGGATGCTCTGAGATGGTAATGGACCACTTCGCCTGGAGAGGCAATGTTTAGTTTTTTCCTGATGTTTGAGATTGAACATCTAGGACTTGAATATAATAATAAACTTGAATTTCTTGAAATAAACCATTGACCGGAGAGTTAAAGGATGAATGTTAAATACCAACATAAAACTGATCGCTTTATGACCCTACCCAGAGAGGCGGGGTCCGGAATGAAAGAAGTGAGTTGCTTCGCCGGAGAGCGACAGGATCGACTCACTTAATGTCGTTTCCCATTCACTGGAAAGTGATTAGATCGGGATTCGATAAGAGCCCGAAGAGGCTGTGACCGGCCCACGATTTAGGCCATGGCATCACTTAATGTTCAGATACACTGAACCGGAGTGCAAGTGAGTTGCTTCGCCGGAGAGCGACAGGATCGACTCACTTAACGCTGCTTCCCCTTCACCGAAGATTGACAGGATGAGATCCAGCAAGAGCCCAGAGAGGCTATGATCGGTTTAGAACAACCAAGACATCGCTATATGCCTTAGCTAGGGCCGGAGTGCAAGGGATAGAAAGCAACGCCGGAGTGCAATGGGATCGTTCTATTCAATCGCTAAGTCTGGAATAGGCTTGGCAAGGGTCTGGAGTGACCACCGATAGACCGAAGAGACTGTAGAATTTCATTCTTAACTTCCACAGGAAGAGATGGATAACGATTTGGCTACGAACAGCCATGAACTTGATTCAAAACGCTATAAGATCTGAATCAAACATTAACTCACTGCATTCGATTTGAGACTGATCAAAACGCACCTTTTACCAAAAGGCATGTTTTAGGGGGCAAAGTGTTATCCCACCTTTTGGCAAAGCTAATATACGCACAAATTAACTGAAAATCAATAATAATAAGTCATGAATATCAACTATACATTGCTGGATAACCATGGATATCGATGAATTTTGTCCGAGTCCGGATCGGGCTGCAATTGACAAGACATGACAAGCGAAACCATAAAAGCCCGCATTCCAATTTCAAGTCAATCCGAGTTCGTATGTTCAAGTTATGATCGATGCAAATTGAAGGTGATAACCCCATTTTCGTGTCCATCAAATTCATATCCATCAAAATGACTTCGCCTCGCTTCGAATCCATCAGGTTCGTATCCATCGAAATAACACCACCTCAGTTTGTTGGAATCCATCAGGAGCTAGCGACTTCGAATCGATCGTCTTCGAATCGATCAATGTTGAACCAGTCAGAGAGACCTCACCTCGGCTCTGTGTGGACCCATCAGGTTCGAATCGATCCCGAGCCGTGCTATTCGTGTCCATCGAGTTCGTATCGACCGGAGGACCCCTGATCGTGTCCATCGCATGCCATGTTCGTGTCTACCATACAACTGCTGTTCGTATCGATCCGCAAGCGCGACTAGTTCTTATCGATTTGATCTCTACGAACTGGACCAAGATCGATCGGTACGAACAATGATAAATTACCTGTGCAAATGGAGCTACATGCGATGGATGTGAAATGGTCCTCATCAATAAATGACAATGCGAACAAGGCGCGCGAATAACTCGGTCAATGCGCCACAAAAATTGGATCGATCCGGGAAACTCGCTCCACATCACTCCACGTCACTATGCACACGTGCTCCTGATCGATGTGAAAGGGATGGATACGTGGCCATGGATTCAAACCAGACAGCCTTCCGAAGAACATCGACTCGTAGTGATCATAAATCAAAATCCACTGATCCAAATGCTATGAAATTTTCACAACAGCTCGCATACATGCTAAAGAATGTCTCTACCAAGTTTCAGCTCGATTGGATCATTTCTTGATCGATACGAAATCAATTCATATCGATCACAGATCGAGTCGAAACTTGGTGGGACCAATCGTGTGGGCCCACTCACGTGCCAGAAGAAGTCTCCCGAAATTTGAGCGCGATATCAACCTCATACGCCTATAAATAGCCCCCTGAAGCCTACAGAAAAAGGATCTTTTGGCTATTCAATATCCAAACTCTGCCGGATTCAATTCTATGCCTTACTATCACTGTTGTACTCAAATTACTTCATTGTAATCGCTGTAATCACCTGTAACCAGCAAGGATAATCAATAAAGATAAAACTTTGAAGTGAACGTATGCCGGAGATAGCCGAACCACTATAAATCTTGTGTTTCTGGTTGTTATTTCTGGATTCCTATTTGTTGTTTGCTTAGATCTGAGATTTGTGCTTGAATATTGCTGATCTGTATTCATACACTGGTGCTTTCACGATACTTGGGGTTTGTGACCATTTTTGGCGCAAACAATATCCCTATCCCTAAATTTAAAATCTAAATAACTATTCATTTGGCCATAGGATAGAAAATTGTATACCGACACTGGATTGGTTAGATTAAATGATTTCAAAATTTTTGGATTGAAATTATCTAAATGATTTTTCTTTAAAGAAATAAATCGAATTTATGGAAATTGAATTTTTTTTGAACTTGAGCTCGAAATGTTGAAATTGAAACTTATGAATTGTTTAAAGAATAGAATTTGAAATTTGAAGTTACAATTGAAGTATGATTTGAATTATGGAAATTTATTTGTTTTAAAAGATTTGAACTTTTACCCAAACTTTGAAATATTGCTAAGTAAAAGTTATTTAAATTGATATTCCAAATCTGGGCTCGGACTTGAATTATTTTAAAGATTTGAACCTTAAATATAATATTGGAATTTATATTTGATTTAAGCGATTTAAATCAAAAATTGAAATTGAACTTGAAATTGATATAAGTAGAAATGGTTTAGAGCAAGAATTAAATTGAAATTTATATTGAATCAAATCGTGGAATTGAATTTGAAATTAAAATGAACATTTCAAAATTGAAGTTATTTCGAATTGACATTGAAATTGAGTTGATATGAATTTAAATCGAAATTGAGTCAATTTGAATTGGTTGAGATTGTAGATAATTTTAAATTGAGAGATTTGAAATTGTATCAATTTAAGGGAAAATTGGAGCTGCATCTAGATTTGTTGAATTGGAAAGGTATAGTTTGAGTTGAAACTATTTTCAATATAAATTATTTTAATATATAAACTGTTTAAAAATCTATCTTTTTTAAGTTTTAGATTTTTTATCTACGAAACTCTTTTCTTACACAAACCATTTTTAATATCAAAACAATTTTATCAAACTATTTTAACTTTTAAACCATTTAAGACTATTCAAACTATTTTATAAAAAATTTGAACTGTGCAAGTTGGAATATTTTATTTAAATCGTCGATTTAAATGCGAATTAGGTTAAAACGAAGTTATAACCTAAAATGTAATTTGAATTGAATTTTGAAATGAATGATATTGGAGGGAATATGATATATTGATATCAAGTATAAATCAATTTTGAAATGTAAAAGAACCAACCGGTATGTAAAATGACGTTTGGTTGTTAACGAGACCGGCGCCTCTTATTGGCATACTCTCTGTCAAGATTAGAACCACTTTAAAAACTGTATACATGGAGGAGACTCTAGAGCGAAGTAGTTGGATTTGGTGTACGTTTTCTAGATTTGAAGAAAGAGAATAATGATGGATAGACCCCGGCACTTGTGCCAATTTGAAATGACTAAAACATGATAGCTTGATTGGGCCAAGCGAAGTAGCTACCTCCAACGGACGTCCATTCTTCGTTTTTCTTCTTGGACTTGGTCCATACTATTACTTTTAATGTTGGTTTCGATTGGTGCACCTTGATTTTGGGATGAACTCCCTTTGACTCGATACGGGATGGATGGATGCGGTGGGCGATCGTGGCTATGATGCGTTACCACCATCCCTGTGACCCAAATTGGTAGTATCCTACCTTGGCCATTGATTTACATGCCTTGTCATACTTTTATCCCTATACGAGACCACTATGAGTTTGGTTTAGTGTTGCCATATCACGATGCATCCCGATCCCCTAACGTGCTACTGGAGCATTATATGTAAACTAATAATGCTTAAAAACCCGTTAAGTGGATTGATGTAAAACCTTAATTCTAAAAAATATATTTATTTTACTGATTAGGCATTAATATATAACGTAGTCTACTATATATAAATATTTTGACGAATCCCTAAGAGATGGAAAATCCTGCAGTATCTCCTGAGTTATTGCACGCATATTGTACACTAGATAGGAAATGTGAAACCCCCTAAACATCTATGATGCCATTACACTCTTGTTATATGTGATATTGATTTGACTCACATAAGGAAATTTTTGTCCTGACTCGAGTGTTTTGTCTTTTAATTACGCTTGGGCCAGCCCTGAGTTTTCAGCGCATTGAAGATTAATTTATGTAGGACGAAGATGAAGATTGGTATATTGTTATTATTAGTGTTATTTCACCACATTGATTGTCCTGCTGCATTATTCTATTGTCCTATTGTATATATAACTCTGATGAATATTGTATAAATTATAATCAAATGTATAGTATAAACAGCTTCATGAACTGTTAATTTGATCATGATATTTTGTCACTCCGCTATGAGATTCTATGTTCGGTTTCTTCTTTTCTTAATTAACCCCATTGATTATCTGTGTTTTGGATTGTTTGAGTTGGATATGTATGGATTATTTTCGATTTAAACCTTCAAAAATGTAGGTCGTCGCAGTTGGTATCAGAGCTTTTGCTTGGCGATAGCTTTATGGGGTTTCACTAATTAGAGATAGGGTAGTAATTGAGTAAGTTTGAATATATATATGTATATATGTGAGAGTGCATGCTTGTTAGTGTTATAAATTGTTTTATATTTTATTTACTTACCTGTTGAGTTGTTTATAAATTCTGGTAGGTGCATGGGATGCCATGTTATCAATAGGAATTTCTAAACACTTAAATGAGGCAAGTCTACATAATATTGTTTTAAAATCGGGTAAATGAAATAATTTTACCTAAATTATATTTTATATATAAAATGATAATTTTTGCAAACCTATATGATTATTAAAGAATGTTAGTTGTTAGGAGACGATAATATTTAGTTATCATCGATTGTTGTTTAAATAAACTAAAAACGATTGCTTTGTGAACTCTATTTCACGAAGCGTTGATAGTTAAATTGAATTGAAATCTAATTACAATAAGAATTGTTTGAAATAATAATGATGTAAATTAACAAAATGTTTCTATAATAAAGTAATGGAATTGTATAAGTATATTTATAATATGGCTTACAAATAGAAAAGATTCAAAAGATGAGAATTTTTGAATTTAAATCTCTTTGCTTTCAAAATTGTTTTCAAAGCCTTCAAATCCAATAACAATATTATTTCAATGTGCTTTGACTAGAAATATATTTTGAAAATATTTTTGAAAGAAATAAAAGTATAGCTCGCTTTAATCGCTAGGAAATAGTTCTTGGGATGACTACATCATCGCCAATATTTAATTTCGAGTTTCTAAAGGAGAATTGCTACTAAAAGGAATTTACTTCCGGTTAAACAAGATTTGATTGTGAAAAATATTCCTAGTATGATTTTATAAATATATGAAAATAGTTTTTAACTTATAAATTGAAAATATTATATATAAGAATTAACTTTATAACTTATGAATTTGACTTGGAAAGTAGGACCGAATTTAAAAAACGGTCTAACATTTTGGTCAAGAAACAAGGGAAAATTTTAATTTGAGATATGAAATTAAATAATTAACCTAAGAAATGTTAAATAAGTTGGGTTAGTGAAATGAGTAAATAAAATAAAGTTTAACCAAAGAAAGCTTAAACAAAAGTGAATTGTATTTGAAATGAATTAGATAAAATAATAATAAAATGGAATTTTAAGTGAATAAGTTTGTGTAACTTGTAGATTTGAGAAATATTAAGCTAAAAATAAATTTTAAATTTGTTGAATATGAATGATAAAAAAATTAACTTAAATAAAGTGAGTAATGGATTAAATGGAATAAAGTATAACTTAATAAATATTAAATGAATTGAATTGGATTTGAATTGAATTAGATGAATTAGTAGAGTGAATTAATTCCATTTAAGCTATAAAATGAAATGGTAGAATCAATATGAATTTAAATTATAAAATGAAATGCAATTTAGGTGCGAAAGAAATTGAATGAGAATAAATGGGTGTAAGTAAAATGTATACGAGTAATTGAATTTGATTTAAATTGGATGTACAAATGGAATGAGTTTTAATAAATTGAATGTTAACTAACAAAATATAAAATTAGCGAATGTTAAATAAAGAAATGTTATACACTTAGTTAATATTCTAATAAATGTTAAATAAATAATTTGAGTAGTAAAAAATATATTATTTTAATATGAACTTAAGAGAAGGTAAATAAATAATAAATTAAATCATATCTTTGTAAATTGTTTTGAAATAAAATAAATAAATTTACAAAGGATGTTTAAGATTTAGTTGTAGCTTTCAGAGATAATTATAATTTGAATAATATTGTGTAATAGAAGTTACATTTTTATAAAATTATTATAAATTTAAGAAATGATTAATGAAATGAAAAGTTTGAAATTTGAATTATGAAATGAAAAGAAATGATTATAGAATCCAATAGGTTCATATTAAGCCAATGAAAACTATGATGGTAGAAAGTTATTGATAGATGCCAATAGTTTTATAGAGATCCTATGAAAACTATGCATAGTGACCCCATGAAAACTATGAAAGTGGATTGGAATTCCGTAAATAATTACAGGTTATTAATCAGCCCATGAAAACTAATAAGTTAACGGTGACCCAAGAAACTATAACTTGAGATAGATAGTCAGGTAAATGGGAATGGGGAATCTAATGGATATTTCATGTTTGTGTATCATCATAATACCTTTTATTATGTTATGTTTTAACCATTGTAGATGCGTGTGCACATTATATGGTTATTATAATTTGGATTAAGATACTAGTAAGGGAAAAACCCGTTTCGCTAAGCGGCATGGTCTCACTAGATCTATATGGTTCGAGGTGGTAGGTTATTATTCATACTAGACTTTTTGTCTGACTCGAAGTTTATCTTTTCCCCTTAAACTCTCAAGTTCTCTGTTAATTTTGAGTAGTTTGAGAGTTAAGGTTTTCAAATTCTCCTTTAGACGAATAAGCTTCTAGAGAATGTAGAAAGCAAACTAGCTATTAGGAGTTCTTTCTATTTGATTCTGCTATGTTTTGGATGTAATGGACAAATTGTTAAATTGCCTATATTTTGACTCTGATCAACCAAGGGGGCGTCTTCATATATCGCTCTTACCGTATTTTGTAATAATTATATTTCTCTGAACATGGTTTACGAATTGGGGATTATGTAATGAATTTGAATGGAATGAGATTTTTTTTTATGATTTAATATTTTTTCATATCCATGTATTTCTGTTATATCAATGTATCTAATATTTCAGCATTGATCGCCGAGAATTAATAATTATGGATGACTGCAGCATTCATAGCAGTTAATTCTGGGCCTCCAAATTGGGGATGTTACAAGATGGTATTACAGCACCGGTTTATGTAAATTTAAAAGAAATTTGACCTAAAAGATTTTCAAAACATAGTCCAATGAATCAGAAAATAAGATCAGGGTTGGGTTAACACTATAGTCACATAATTGCATTTGTTATGGGTATATCTATAAGTACGTATTCCCCACTCTTAGAACATTCTTTTGAATCTTACCAACGCTCGTACGTAGATTTACGAGAAAGAAAGATACAGAGGCAGGAAACAGAAGAGGAATACTGGGGGGAGGAAACATCATAACTAATGGAAATGATCGACGTAATACCAGGAGGAATTCGGGTCGCAGGCAAATGCTAATCTAAATGCAAATGCTAACGTAGGTGTTGGAACCTCACTGTAACAACCCGCATATTTTACGATTGTGCATTTAAATATTTTATTTAAATATTGCATCGTTAGTTGGATTTAAGTCCTAAATGCTACTTTTTGCAAACAGTCGAATTAGGACTCGAGACCACTTCCATTGAGTTTAAAATGGCGTTTGTGACCTTTTTGAGTATAAACATTGATATGTTTGGAGTTGAGTAGAATTTTGATGTTTTCATCTAGGGCTTTGGTTTAGGTTTCAGCTCATTAGCCCAACATATTAACCTAAGTCCACTCCACTCCTCTTCATTCCTTCATAATATTTCCTAACACTCAAGCTTTAGTAAAACCGAGGGAAAAGATTGAAAACTAAAATTCCTAAGCCCTAGATTCTTAGGAAACTCCAATTCAAGCTCTAGAAATCCAAGAGAAGCTTAGGTAAGCATCCTCCTCATCTTCTCCATCTCAACCCTTCTTCAATTTTAAGAAATTCCTATAACCTAACTTAAAAAAACTTCAACTTTGTTAATAGATTGAAATTTTAGAGGTGTAGTGAAGAGGAATTGATCTTACCTTGTTTTAAAAGCTTCTCCTTCATTGTTTTTGGGTTTAAAGGTGAGTTTTTGTACTCACATCTATGTCTATAGATTTTATTGTTGTTAGGTATGAATTCTTAACATCTATTCATGTTCATTTGCTTTTTATTTGAATGGATTTAGTGAATTTTCCAATTTTTGATTCTTGTTGTCCAATTTATGAAAATCCTACTATGGATGTTTGGACATGTTTTTGGGGTGCATCGAAAGCCTATAAGGCTGTGTTGTCGAGTGGCATAAATCCCTAGTCGTCGTTGGTCATTCGATCGCCTCCGTTACGATTTTCGCTCTTCATTAGGGCTAGGCTGAGAATACTGGAAATATTAGTTCAGTCGACTGAACCAGGAAGTCAGTCGACTAAACCAAAACCCAGGAAATTTCTTGAGCCAGTATCAGTCGACTGACCATCCTAGTTCAGTCGACTAAACCTAGGAACAGAAAGTTCCTGTGCCAGTATCAGTCGACTGAACCTGGAAACCGAAAGTTTCCAGGCATAGTTCAGTCGACTGACCACCCTGGTTCAGTCGATTGAATCGGCTGTCTCAACCAATTTTGCCTTTTGTGTGGATTTCCAATTTTTAATCGATTCTAGTGGATCCGATTTGTTGTTATCACCTTTGTTGACTTTGATAACTTCTTTTTGGGGATTTTGGGAATATCCATTTTGATGGATTTTTTATCAATTTCTTTAGATTTAATTCACGTCTTCGAATGTGAATTTCAGGTGATTGATTGCTTCTACAATCATTTCTATGGTTTGTCATTTTAAAATGCAAAGGCTTCTATACTTGTAGTAAATATCAAAACTCTTTCGTCAGAATGATTTCAACACTATTTTAATACAAAGCTCGTTTATTAAAACCCTTTTCCAACCTATTAGTATATACAAACCTTTACCTCGTTCATATGAGAAAATCTAATTAAACGGCTTAGCAAAACAAGTGGTATGAAATGCTGCGTTTACTTCGTTGGTTAATTTTTGGACTTGTTCGATTGAAAATCTTGTGACAATTTTTGAGTGGAAATCTACAATTTGTTCATAAATATTTAAGTTAATCCAGTGGTTATGGGACATGAAGCTAAACTCAATTATTTACTAGCTTAGTGTAATTCACACTTTTTATTGATCAATAACGATCATTTTGTGATTTAGACTAGCGTAACGCTATGTCTCTTTGTCCACGTGGGGGACTGTACCTCGTTTTATTGAGTTTCGTCTCATATTCTTTTATAGGCTAACGAACTATGAGTTCTTTGGAGTTTCGACTCATTTTTTGTGGGCTAGCGACCCGTGTTCTCTTATGGAGTTCGGCTCATCTGACGTACCGTTATTGTACTACGTCGTTGTTTCGAATTATTCGATTTTCAGGTTCCTCGAGCGTACCGATATTGTACTACGTTGTTGCACCGGCTCTATGGTTGACGACCATGGGTTAGCAACCCGTTTGTGATGCACGTATTGGTGAGGTTTCAAGCTCCCGTTTGTGATAGGCCTCCCCCTTTGTGATTTGTAGATTCTAATTGATGATTTCTAGAATTTATGTTTCACTAATTTTGCGATTGGCATTGATATATGTGTCAATATTTCTGGTTTGGTGAATAAATAAAGAATATGACATTCTTTTCAATCTCTGAGATTGTTGAGATATTGTATGATCTTTTTTGTTGTTGTTAAATGTATACTTTTCATAGTATGGCATTATTGATATCATACGTTTTTGTTATATCTCTTATCCTATCTCATTTTAGGTTATATTTATAGCTAGACTGACCCGTTTCTTATTTTCTTATTAAATAATACTCGGGTCAGACCGAGATGCTACAGGTGCTTCTGCTTGACTTCTTTGATGGGATAGCTTTTGACTTTTGGCTAACTACTTAGTTTAGTACATTTTGCTTTTATATATTCAAGAAAAGACTCATTGATGTATACATATTCTTTTGTCTAGCTCTTGTACCTATTCTTTTGTGATATAGTGGATCTTGAATGACCACTACTTTGATGTAAACTTTACGTGATATATTCATATCTGTTTCCGCCTTATTGATATGGATATCTGTGACTGATTTTTGTTACACTTATTTTTATATTTGTTTCCAAGGTCCACATAACCACTGTGTAGTAGCTTTGAGTTTGTATTTGATATGTCGGATTTTCTCTTGAAATGAAATGTGTGACATACTATCTGACATATTGGTACTTGCATAAAACGATTACATGGATGGTCGTTCCTCAACAGCCTCATTCTTCATGATAGTCGATGACATTACCCCTTAGTGTCCTTGGGCAGCGTGAGTATAGAGGTGGGGCGTCACAGGTTGGTATCAGAGCCAAACTTCAGAACAATGTAGAACAATCTAGCAAGGATCATTGTCCTAAGTCCTTCTTAGGAGTCGTGCCTTAGGATTTATTCGAGTCATTGGACCCGTTTTATCCTATTTTCTTTTATGGTGCCTTATTTTATCAATCATGATTGTTTGATATTCATTTTGTGAATGACCCTTTTCTTCTTCTGTCTTTCTTTCTTAAAGAATAGAAATGGTTAGACTAGGCGGTCCCAGCGCCGGTCAGTCCAGTGCTACTCCTCAGGATGGAGTATTTATGTCTTCCCAACAGCTTCTAGATCTTGTAAGAATGCTCAAGCTGTCGGACCTATTCCATAGCCTATTCATCCTAAATCTGGGTTTACACGCTTGTGCAGTGATTATACCAATTTGGGTGGAAAGCCATTCAAGGGTTCCGAAAGCGTTATAGAAGTCCATGCTTGGCTTAGAACATACAATCGCATCTTTTCTCGCGTGAATCTTCTTGATTTGCATCATGTCCAAGTGGCTTCTAGTATGCTCCAAGAAAGAGCATTAGATTGGTATTAGCTTCTGATTTCTGAAATTATTGAAGATAATCTTACTTGGGAGCAATTCCAAGAAGTTTTGAATTAGAGTTTGTGCCGGAAGCTGAAAAAGTTACTTTAGCTCGGCACTTTATTGACCTTGTTCAAGGTGAATATTCTGTGATGGATAACATCGCATCTTTTGAATCCGTCTCTAAATACGCGGTCGAGTATATTAATACCCCATTCAAGAAAAATCAGAGGTTTTTCTGTGGCTTGAA
This sequence comes from Allium cepa, assembly GCA_030765085.1. Lineage (NCBI taxonomy): Eukaryota > Viridiplantae > Streptophyta > Magnoliopsida > Asparagales > Amaryllidaceae > Allium > Allium cepa. The sequence continues at coordinate 406,699,051 of CM060928.1, read as the reverse complement.
TAAGAATCTCAAAAGGCCATTACTTCTGAAATTAGAAGCTTCTTTTGATCAGCTTGTTGATATCGCTCTTCGACTCGAAGAGGCCGATAAAGAAAGTGATGTTGAAGTTGTGGGTGCCAAACCGAACTTCAACAATAACAAGAAGAGGCCTATTAATTTTAAGGGTTCTTATCCCTATAAGAAAGGGAAGAAAGCAACTCCGGTAGCAAAGGCTTCTACCTCTAGTCATGGGAAATGCTACGATTGTGGTTCTAAGGACCATTTTGCTAATAGCTTTTTGAAACCTCTCTTTTGTCGTTATTGCAAAAGTTCGGGGCATCTTTTATCTTCATGTCCCAAACTTCAAAGCTAGAATGAGGGAAAGCTAAATGTTGTGCAATACCCTAATAACACTTCTCGTGGTCAAGGTATTTTTCATTCTATCCTTGATGGCATTATTATGTTTCCTGATCATCCTATTCGAGTTCTTTTTGATACGGGTGCATCCCATTCTTTTATAGCAAAAGAACTTGTTGATACTTTTTCTTTAAGTATTATGGCTTTGATGACTTCTTTGAGAATTGCGAATCCGGTTGGTGGATCCGCAACACTCAGTTTGCTTTGTAAAGATGTCGAGATTATTTTATGTGATTTTTCCTTCCGTGCTGATTTGCATGTCACGCGTTACTTAGGCTTCAGAATGATTTTGGGAATGGATTGGCTTAACCGTTATAAAGCCCGCATCCAATGTCCTGAGAGGACTATTCATCTTTGACATCCTCAATCTGTTAAGGAGATTTCTATTGTTCTCAAAGATTCGGATTCCAATTTGCAGCATCCTTATATTCTATAAACCCTCATGATGACGATAATGATGATGAGGAAGATGTTATTTCCCTTATTCACGTTGTTCGTGAATTTCCTGACATATTTGAGCCTGTTTTAGGACTATCTCCTAAGTGAGCGATCGAGTTCATAATTAATCTAGTCCTTGGAGCTCTACCTATCACTCGTCCTCCTTATCGTATGTCTAATAAGGAAAATGAGGAGATGCATAAACAATTATCCGAATTGGACTCGAAGCAGTTTATTTGTTCTAGTTCCTCTCCTTGGGGAGCTTCGGCTATTTTTTTGAAGAAATCCGATGTTACACTTAGGCTTTGCATTGACTACCGCAAGCTTAATGATCTTACCATTAAGAATAAATATCCTTTACCTCGGATTGATGATTTATTTCACCAACTTAGCGGTGCTAGAGTCTTTTCAAAGTTAGACTTAGCAACTGGTTTTCATCAGCTTCATATTGCAGAGGGTAGCATTCCTTTGACATCATTCCATACTCATTATGGATCTTATGAATGACTTGTTATGCCATTTGGTTTAATGAATGCTCCAGCTTATTTCGTTGACCTTATGAATCGATTCTTCAAAGACTTCCTCGATCGATTTGTTCTCATCTTTATAGATGATATTCTTGTTTATTCTAAAACCGAGGAAGAGCATGAAAAGCATCTTCGGATTGTGTTGGAAACTCTTAGGAGCAATCAATTGAAAGCAAAATTTTCTAAATGCTACTTTTGGCAATCTCATGTGAAATTTCTCGGTCATATTATTTCTGAATCCGGAATTTCCGTGGATCCTTCAAAGATCGAAGCGATTCAAAATTGGAAGAGACCGGAGAGTGTGACGGAAATTCATAGTTTTCTTGGATTGGTGGGCTATTACCGTCGTTTCATAAAAGACTTTCTTAAATTTCGGTGCTTTTACTAGTTTGACAAAGAAGGAAGTTAAGTACATTTGGTCAGACAAATATGAAACTCCATTTCAAAGATTAAAAGAACTCCTTTCTGATGCTTCTATTCTTGTGATTCCCGAAGGAAACCAAGACTTTATTGTTTATACCGATGCTAGTCGTGTTGGTTTGGGAGTCGTTCTCATGTAAAGGGAACGTGTTATTGCTTATGCTTCTAGGAAATTAAAGCCTGTTGAGACTAGATATGCCATTCATGATTTAGAGCTCGCGGCTATTGTTTTCACCCTTAGAATTTGGCGTCATTATCTTTTGGAAGAGAAATTTGTTCTCTATACCGATCATAAATCTTTTAAGTATTTATTTTCTCAAAAGGAACTTAATTTGGATCAACAACATTGGCTCGAGTTCCTTGCATCTTATGATCTTGATATTCTTTATACACTCGAAAAGAGAAATCGTGTTGCTGATGCCCTTAGTCGTAAGCAACAAGCAGTTGTTTCTATGATGATATCTGAATGGAATGATCTCAAGACTTTATCCACTTGTGAGATTCGATATCGTGAATCCGATTTATGTTCATCTCTTGTTCTATGTAGCCTTGAGGCTCATCCATCATTTTTAGACCACATTCTTGAAGCTCAAAAGCATGATCCCAATTTAGTTCTTCTTAACCAAAGTTGTCGGGATAGAAATAGTGATGGTTTGAAAGACTTTGAAATCGATGCCCGTGGCGGCATTCGAAAATTTCGTAGACTTATCGTGCCAAATATTAGTGATCTTCGTAAAGACATTTTAGAAGATTCTCATCGTTCTAAATTTACCATTCATCCTGGCAGTAGTAAAATGTACACGGATATGAAGTGACTTTATTATTGGGATGGAATGAAATCTGATATTGCTAACTTCATTAAGTGTTGCATGACTTGCCAACTCATAAAGGTCGAGCATCAAAGGCCCGGTGGGTTATTGCAACCTTTGGACATTCCAATTTGGAAGTGGGATCAAGTCTCCATGGACTTTATCGATGAACTTCCCCGTTCTCATTCGGGCCATGACAGTTTATGGGTGATTGTTGATAGACTTACAAAGTCCGGCCATTTTATTCCCGTTCGGTCTAATCGGACCGTACCTCCTTTGGCCAAACTCTATGTTAGTGAAATTGTTAAACTGCATGGAGTTCCTACTTCTATTGTTAACGATCATTAACCGTTGTTTACTAGTGTATTTTGGAAGAGTTTTCAAAAAGCTTTGGGAACGAAGCTTAATTTTAGCACCGCTTATCACCCTCAGTCCGATGGACAAACCGAGCGTGTGAATCAAACTCTTGAAGATCTTCTTCGTGCACGTGTTCTTGATTTTGGTGGAAGTTGGAAAGATCATATTTCTCTTGTTGAGTTTTCCTATAATAATAGCTTCTAATCTAGTATTAGTATGGCACCTTTTGAGGCACTCTATGGAAGGCCATGTCGATCTCCTTCTTGTTGGGTTGAGGCAGGTGAGAAGCTGGTTTTAGGTCTAGATTTTGTTTGTGATTCCAAAGAAAAGATTGACCTTATTTGTAGAAGCCCAAAGTAGACAAAAATCCTATCCCAACCGAAGAAGGAAATTAGAATTTTCTGTGGGAGATTTGGTGTTTATTCGTGTTTCACCTATGAAGGGTGTTGTGCGTTTTAGTCGATCGGGAAAATTAGCGCCTTGATATATTGGTCCATTTTCCATCATCGAACGCATTGGTTCCGTAGCTTATCACCTTTTATTACCGGCTTAATTCTCTGCTATTCATGACATGTTTCACGTTTCTCAACTACGGAAATGCCTTAGGGATTCCGATTCTATTCTTGAGCCTGGTGATATTGAAGAAATTGAAGTTTCGCATAATTTTACTTATGGGAAACATCCTATTCGTATCATTGCCATGGAGGTTAAACGCCTTCAAAATAAAGATGTTCAATAATCCTCTAATCCTAAGGATTGCGATTGAGAATCTAGAGAATTCATCGAGCGAACGCATCTAGACTTACACTCTCGTGCTCCTTAAAAGTCAACTTCTTACTTTAAATTTTCTTTTGTGTTGATATGCTTTTATGGTTGTTGCTTTTTATTTTCTTCTTAAGTATTACGAGGAAGCAATTTCTTTAAGGAGGGGAGTCTGTAACAACCCGCATATTTTACGATTGTATATTTAAATATTTTATTTAAATATAGCATCGTTAGTTGGATTTTAGTCCAAAATGCTACTTTTTGCAAACAATCGAATGAGGACTCGAGACCACTTCCATTGAGTTCAAAATGGCATTTGCGACCTTTTTGAGATATTATTCCGTTTGAGAACGTACAAGTACGGAATTAACCGAATCAGTAAAAGTAAGGGTTCATAGCCATTAATTTTGCTGAAACGTTTAAATCGATTCCTCATTCTTTTGAAAGCGTAAACTATGAAAATTTTGGAAACAATTTTATTTTAAAACGATTTGAAAACCCGTGATTAAAACAACAACATCTACAGCAATTTCGTCGAGGAAATTGCGCTTCACAAAACACCGTAAAAACGAATATCAAATCAGCGTTGCAGGATAGCAGCTTGAAAATTCACTTTAAATTTGACGGTTACTGAAGTCAAAGCAACGGTAATTTTTGTTCGTCATAATTCTCATCACAACTACACGATTCAAAAATATAATACCGGAGTAAAAATCCCATTATAAGAATAACGGTAACAAAATACGTTTCAAAACAAAACGCCGGTTCAAAATAAATTAATAAACAAACTGTACCTACTCTATATAATACTATTGCACTTAACCATGGGTAGAGCATCGTTGATGTTGAGTGAAATTAAATATTTTTCTATTAGTGTTTGAGGTTGTACCACTCAGGGAATGGTCTAACATTATTCATACGCTATCTTCAACTGCCCACAACAAAAAACCGACACTCTACAATACCAAAAGAAACAATTCTCAACTCTCGCCCACCACACATCTTCAAAATATAAAACAAGAAAGCACTAATAGCAATGACATATTAAACAAACTTGGGTACCACGGAAGTTAACTTAAAACAACATATATAATTAGGAGATTCTGTCTTTATGTCTCAAAAACTTGAGTTAATAATAAATGGTTATATAATGAAAAGGATAAGCCAAACATATGGAAAATGACCCATGCAACAAAACAAAGAATCAAATGAATGAAGGCTTTAGCACTACGTGCTTTACATGTAAAAATGGTCTGAAAAAGTTACGTATAATATAACTTGAACCTTGACACCTACAGAATGAGATAACTACACTTGGCAATAATACCTTGAGCATGCACGCTAATACAAATGTAAAGTGAACTAGGCTTAACCGTGTAAACGTGTGAACCTGGATTTGCATCAATATGATTTCATACTTCACTATTTTGCTCTCCTGTAACTTTACTCCATATTAGTATGCATGCACGAAAGAATTATGCAATCTGGACATAATTTGCATGCACGCTAGAATGAACAAAATAACAAATGCCTGGACATGAATGTATACTATAAAGTGCATTTGACTGATCATGAATTAATGTATACTATGAAATGCACTTGCCTGAATTTGCACGTAACAATTTTAAGATGACTGGGCCTATATATATTTCTCACGCATGCATGAATAATAATGAAAAAAAATTCTAGTTTCGGGTTTTATAACCTATGCACACGTTTCAATTAAACAAGATGCAATGACCTCGCACATTAATGTGGCTCTAATATTTAACAACTTGCTCCTAATATATATAAACGCGCGCAGAAGATGAACGTAAAAAAAATCTGAATTGAACTTAGTTTCTACTGTATACCAACCCGTACAAAATTGAAGTCGATAAAATAAATAATGGCCAGGCAAAGCTACATACTAGCACGCAGTGTAATGGTAGCATAGACTTTAAATTAGAAATGTGAGTTGCACTCACATTTAATTTGCCTCCGAACCAGTTAGCGATAATGAACGTTTTGGAGCAAAGTTGAACTACCATTAATGCTTGCTGAGCTATTGGAAATGAAATAAAATGAGGAAGTGATGAAGGCATACTTTTCTCCTCTAAAGTTTGTGTATAAGTCAAACAGAGGAGTGCTGGGATGTATTTTTGGGTACAAATGCATTAAAGAGGAAATGTGCATCACTGGATAGAAAGGACGGTTGCATTGATGATGGTACAAAAGTGTTTATATCAATGCTTTACCAAAACTAATGACAGCAAGCCAAAAGAGTTTATATTTGCTTTTGAATTGGACTTTCACTCATATACACGAAAAGGAAGTGTAATGCTTTTCCACGTGCATAACTATGAAGCACTATTCACTGACTAAACAATGGATTTGCATTGCAAAAATATTGTGACAGCAAAAAGGCAAAAAATGTTCCAGATTTGTTTTGAATTAGACCATATTCGCACGTGAAAGAAAATGAAAATATAACTCGGTTATTATTCAACCCAGCCAAGCTATTGGCAACTGACTTTGCAAATTATAAATTTTCGAATTTCTATTTAAAATTTCCATTTTAAATTTTTATTACAACAGTAATAAAATCACGGTTGTCACAAACCCCCCTTATAAAAATTGCGTCCCTACAATTTTCATACTAGAAGTCGTTTATAACACAAATAATTCATTACAACAAAGATTAAAATAAGAAAGATCGATAAGAAATGCTCACCCCTACCCAAAGAGGAGAGAAAACCAGGATAAGAACGCTCGATGAATTCTTTGGTTTTCCAAGTGCAATCTTTAGGGTTTGCGGACCATTGAATTTTCACAAGCGGGGCCTCTTTATTCTGAAGGCGTTTAACCTCCGAAGCTAGCACACGAATAGGATTTTGCACCATAGACAAGTTGGGTAAGATCTCAAGATCTTGTAACATATGAGGATCGATAATAGAATCCGAATTTCGAAGGCATCGACGAAGCTAGGATATATGAAATACGTCATGAATTCCTGAAAACTGAATAGGTAGCGATACACGATAAGCAACTGGGCCAATGCGCTCTGTAATAGGAAACGGTCCAATATATCGAGGAGCCAATTTCCTGGAGCTACTAAAACGCACCACACCCTTCATCGGAGAAACATGAATGAATACAAGATCGCCAGCATAAAATTCCAAAGGCTTCCTACGATGATCGGCATAAGATTTCTGCCTATTCTGAGCCTCTTTCATTCTATGTCTAATAATATCTATCCTCTAAGAAGAATCACGAATATAATCGGGGCCGACAACTAACTTTTCTTCCGATTCCAACCAACAAGATGGTGATCGATACGGCCTTCCATAAAGAGCGTCGAAAGGAGCTATATCGATACTCTATTGAAAACTGTTGTTATAAGAGAACTCAACAAGAGATAAGTGATCTCCCCAACTACCACCAAAATCAAGAAGCAGTCCGATTGGACTTGATAGGATTAAAATGGGCTGATTTGGTCAACCGGTCAACAATCACTTAAACACTAGTATGACCCGACCTCGAACGAGGTAGACCATCAATGAAGTCTATAGAAATTTGATCTCATTTCCATAATGGAATCTCAAGAGGCTGCAAAAGACCACTAGGACGCTTGTGTTCTGCTTTAATAAGTTGACAAGTCATGCAATGACTCACATAACTTGCAACATCACACTTCATACCTTCCCACAAGTATAAGCGTTTCATATCAGCTTACATCTTGCTACTACCCGAATGGATAGTAGACTTAGAACAATGACAGTCCTCAAGAATGTCATTTCTAAGATTAGGAACATTAGGCACGACTAACCTTCCCTTCTTCTGAAAACAACCATGAATGTCAATATCGAAATCCTTTTGATCATTACTTCGAAATTCCAATTTGCAACTCTGAATAAGACAAGAGATATCTGGATCTTGTTTCTGGGCATCGGCAACATGATCCAACAAACTAGGACGAGCTTCCATGCTAATTAAAAGCACGGGAGAATCAGAAACTAAAGGACGGTCTCTAATATCACAATGAGGTAAAAGCTTCTAAAATATTCCACTATGCTAGCATCATGGAAATAACAATTTGCGGCTTGCTACTAAGCGCATCAGCAACTCGATGCGCATCAGCAACTCCATTACCTTTACCAAGGGTATACTGAATATCAAAATCATATGAAGTAAGAAATTCGAGCCAACGCTGTTGCCTCATATTAAGCTCTTTCTGAGTAAATAAATACTTCAGAGATTTGTAATCAGTGAAAAGAATAAAACGCTCGCCCAATAAATAATGTCGCCAAATCTTTAGAGCAAAGACTATGGCGGCTAACTCCAAATCATGGGTAGCATAACAAATCTCGTTAGGTTTTAGTTGTCTAGAAGCATAGGCAACTACTCTATCCTTTTGCATGAGAACAACACCGAGTCTAAAACCACTAGCATCAGTATAAACAACAAGATCATGATTCCCTTTGGGAACCACTAAGATAGGAGCATGAGTAAGGAGATCTTTTAACTTCAAGAAAGAATTCTCACCATTATCTGACCAAATAAAAGGAACAGCTTTTCTAGTAAGAGTGGTAAGCGGTAAAGCAATACAAGAAAAGTCCTTAATAAACCGAAGATAATATCTCGCCAATCAAAGGAAACTACGGATCTCAGTAATGGTCTCGGGCCTCTTCCAATTATGAATAGATTCGATCTTGGAAGGATCGACAGAAATACCATTAGAAGAAACAATATGACCGAGAAACTTCACCTTATTCTCCCAAAAGTGACACTTGGAGAATTTGGCATAAAGCTGATGCTGACGAAGTGTGCTCAAAACAATCTCCAAATGTTGAATATGATCGGCTTCAGATTTGGAATAAATAAGAATATCATCAATGAAAACCAGAACGAACTTATCGAGATATTCCCAGAATATCTGATTCATAAGATCCACAAAATACGCTGGAGCATTCGTCAAACCGAACGGCATAACAAGCCATTCGTAAGAACCATAATGAGTGCGGAATGCTGTAAGAGGAATGCTATCTTCCGCCACTCATAACTAATGAAAACCGGCAGCAAGATCGAGTTGGGAAAAGAGCTAGCGCCACTTGATGATCGAACATGCCGTCGATCCTAGGTAATGGATACCTATTCTTGATAGTGAGCTTGTTAAGCTTGCGATAATCAATGAAAAGCCTAAGAGTACCATCTGGCTTCTTAACGAAGACAACGGTGGTGCCCCAAGGAGATGAGCTAGAACGAATAAAATGCTTGGCTTCCAACTCAGATAATTGTTGCTTGAGTTCCTCATTTTCCTCAGCAGGCATCCTCGTGGAAGGACGACTGATAGGATGAGCACCAGAGATAAGATCAATACGGAACTAAATTGCCCTCTTCGGAGGCAAACATGAAATAGGCTCAAAGACATCAGAAAAATCACAAATAACTGGAATATTAGTTATGACATCCTCCGATTCGAAGGAAGAAATGAGAGCATTCGAATCATGGTCCATACTTTGAAATATAATAGATAACTGCTCTATAGCATCGGATGCTTGAGATATAAAGTTCTTTCGGGACATAGGATTGAACTTCATAACGGACGAGCCAATCCATTCCCAAAATCATATCAAAACCAAGATGATCCATAACATGCAGATTCTCATGAAAGGAGAAACCACATAGAATAATCTCAACACCAACACACAACAAACCAAGAGTAGCGGATCCAACAATAGGATTTACAATCCTCAAAGGGTCGTAAAGACTAACAACATCCAAAGGAATAACAACAACAAGCTCCTTCGACACGAATGAATGTGATGCACCCGTATCGAAAAGAACTCTAATAGAACGACCATGAAATAAAATAAAATCTTCCTAACTAGAAGGAGTAATATCTTTGGGTTGAGAAGAATCACTAGAAGATTAAGAAACATTAAGCTTCCTGAATTTGAAACCCTTAGGAGCAGTAGGTCAATCAGAAACCCAATGACCTTCTACAAATCTAAGATTGAAAAGGAATTTAACAAATGGAATACTACGGAAATATGAGATATATTCCTAGACATATTCCAACTTGTTAGAGTGGATAAAGATTTAAGAACAACGAAGGGATAGATTAGAAAGGCACGAATAAAACCCTCGAATAGTTGTAACGCATGTTCCATTCTGCTTCTGTTCCGTGTTTATTGTAATTTTTTCTGAACCTAGCTCTGATACCAAGCTGTGACGCCCCACCTCTATGCTCACAATAACAAAGGTTATTATAAGGAATAACGTCCGCTACTGCGAAGAATAAGGATTGTTAGAAGTGACCATCCGTAAGTTATGCCTTGGACGAGTATTGATTACATCGATAAGAGTTGTGTAAATTACTCCCAAAGATATATATTCAATCCAAATCTAAAACGAAACTATGGTGGCTTGAAAAAAATTCATAACAACTCATAATAACAACAACATAGATAAGTATAATCACATCAGAACAGAAATATCAGATATATAGCGGAAGACGAGTTTGGATACATGCTACAACAATCGATAGTTCACATGAAAAAATGTATATATATACAAAGACATCAACATACAGGAGACGATAGTCAATACAGCAAAAGTACACCTCGAAGACCAGACAAAAGATGGAGTGAAATCCCAAAAGCTGAGGCGGCAACAGAATCATAGATAGCGATTATCCTGAAATAGCTTGGTCTGACCTGAGTATTATTTAAAAGAAAATAATAAATGGATCAGTCTAATTTAAACTTTAGAAATAAGTGTATGGTAAACAACACTTAAGCAAAATAATCATAATCTCGAATGAGATTATACAACATAGATAATCAACATAGTTCAAATAAAGAAATCACAATTTAAACTCCATCAAAATCAATAATCTCGAATGAGACTATTCAACATAAATAATTTAAATAATCACCATAGTCTAAATGAAGAAATCTCAATTTACACTCCATCAAAATCAGCTTTTAAATTCCCAATTGAATTCAAAATAGCAATACGCAAATTTATAATCTCGGATGAGACTATACACAAAATTATAGTCTCGGATGAGACTATACAACATAGTAATCAACATAGTTTAAAGGAAGAAATCCCATTAAACATCATCAAATCAACTTCTAATTTCACAATTGAATTCAAAACAGCAATACGCAGAATCTAGAAATCAAAATAGGATAACTAGAAAATCAACATAAAAGATGGATCGATCCCAGCAGATGGCGAGTTTTAGCTACGCCGCACGTGCATCTTATATGGCCGAAGCCTACCAAGTACTATAATTTTTGGCGCCCATCAGATGATCCGAAGGTCTGCAGAGTGACCCGAAGGTCTACTACTGGTAATTGTCCCGAAGGTCCATCAGATGATCCGAAGGTCCAACAGAGTGGCTCGAAAGCCCAACAAATCATCAAACAGCAAATCCTTAACAAATATTTCAATTAACGAGTCCGGAATTAACCGAAATAGTAAAAGTGTGGTTCCGTACTTCGCACTTTTGCTAAATCGTTTAAATCTCTTCATCGTTTCCTTGAAAGTGCAAAATTGTGTATTTTATAAAAATAACATTTTACATTCTCAAACGGACAAGTCCGGAATTAACCGAATCTGTAAAAGTAAGGGTTCATGGTCCTTAATTTTGCTGAAATGTTTAAATCGATTCCTCATTCTTTTGAAAGCGTAAACTGTAAAAATTTTGGAAATAATTTTATTTTAAAACGATTTAGAAACTCGTGATTAAAACAGCAACATCTGTAGCAATTTCGCAGAGGAAATTGCGCTTCACAAAACACCGTAAAAACGGATATCAAATCAGCGTTGCAGGATAGCCGTTTGAAAATTCACTTTGACTTTAACGGTTACTGAAGTCAAAGCAGCAGTAATTTTTGTTCGTCAAAATTCTCATCACAATAACACGCTTCAAAAATATAATACCGGAGTAAAAATCCCATCATAAAAATAATGGTAATAAAATACGTTTCAAAACAAAACACCGGTTCAAAATAAATTAATAAACAGACTGCACTACTCCATATAATACTATTGCACTTAACCATGGGTTGAGCATCGTTGATGTTGAGTGAAATTAAATATTTTTCTATTAGTGTTTGGGGTTGTACCACTTAGGGAATGGTCTAACATTATTCATACGCTATCTTCAACTGCCCACAACAACAAACCAACACCCTACAATTCCAATAGAAACAATTCTCAACTCTCGACCACCACACATCTTCCAAAATATAAAACAAGAAAGCACTAATATCAATGACATAATAAACAAACTTGGGTACCACGGAAGTTAACTTAAAACAGCATATATAATTAGAAGATTCTGTCTTTATGTCTTTAAAACAACATAATAAACAAACTTGGGTACCACGGAAAATGACCCATGCAACAAAAAAAAGAATCAAATGAATGAATGATGGCTTTAGCACTATGTGCTTTACATGTAAAAATGGTCTGGAAAAGTTACGTATAATATAACTTGAACCTTGACACCTACAGAATTAGATAACTACACTTGGCAATAATACCTTAAGCATGCACGCTAATACAAATGTAAAGTGAACTAGGCTTAACCGTGTAAATGTGCGAACCTGGATTTGCATCAAAATGATTTCATACTTCACTATTTTGCTCGCCTGTAACTTTACTCCATATTAGTATGCATGCACGAAAGAATTGTGCAATCTGGACATAATTTGCGTGCACGCTAGAAGACCTGGCACATTAATGTGGCTCTCATATTTAACAACTTGCTCCTAATATATATAAACGCATGTAGAAGATGAATGTAAAAAAAATATGAACTGGACTTAGTTTCTACTCTATACCAGCCTATACAAAATTGAAGTTGATAAAATAAATAATGGCCAGGAAAAGCTACATACTAGCACGCAGTGTAATGGTAGCACAGACTTTAAATTAGAAATGTGAGTTGCACTCACATTTAATTTGCCTCCGAACCAGTTAGCGATAATGAACGTTTTGGAGCAAAGTTGAACTACTATTAATGCTTGCTGAGATATTGGAAATGAAACAAAATGAGGAAGTGATGAAGGCATACTTTTCTCTTCTAAAGTTTGTGTATAAGTCAAATAAAGGAGTGCTGGGATGTATTTTTGGGCACAAATGCATTAAAGAGGAAATGTGCATCACTGGATAGAAAGGACGGTTGCATTGATGATGGTACAAAAGTGTTTATATCAATGCTTTACTAAAACTAGTGACAGCAAGCCAAAAGAGTTTATATTTGCTTTTGAATTGGACTGTCACTCATATACACGAAAAGGAAGTGTAATGCATTTCCACGTGCATAACTATGAAGCACTATTCACTGACTAAACAATGGATTTGCATTGCAAAAATGTTGTGACAGCAAAATGGCAAAAAATGTTCCAAATTTGTTGAATTATAACATATTCACACGTGAAAGAAAATAAAAATATAACTTGGTTATTATTCAACACAGCCAAGCTATTTGGAACTGACTTTGCAAATTATAAATTTTCGAATTTCTATTTAAAATTTCCATTTTAAATTTTTATTACGACGGTAATAAAATCACGGTTGTTACAATTTCTCCAAGAAAGAAGTTAAGTTTCGTAGTCACGCGGTTTTAGAGAAAGGTTTGACAGTATATCCAGCTAAGATCGAGGCAGCACATAACTGGAAGAGACTAGAGATGGTGATTGAAATCAGAACTTTTATTGGACTCACTGGCTATTACCGAAGATTCATTAAGGATTTCATGGGGATAGCAGCGCCATTGATTAAGCTAACCCAGATGGATGTGAAGTTTATTTGGTCAGACAAATATGTGGAAGCATTCCTTAAGTTAAAGCATTTGTTAACCAATGCGCCCATGTTAGTAGTTCCAGACGACAATCAAAGATTAATAGTGTATACCGACACATGTTGAACCGGATTAGGGGCTGTGTTGATGCAAAAATGTAAAGTTGTTGTGTACACTTCATGAAAGCTTAGACTTCATAAAGTGAGATATCCTACTCATGATCTATAGTTGGCAGCGATGATCTTCGCACTGAAAATATGGAGAGATTATCTCTTAGAGGAGAGATTTGAATTATACACAGATCATAAGTCCTTAAGATATTTATTGTCTCAAAAGGAGTTGAATATGAGATAATAGAAGTGGCTGGAGTTTTTTGTAGCTTATGATTTTGGTATAGAGTATACACTTGGAAAAGGAAATAAAGTAGCAGATGCTCTTAGCAGACAACATCAGAATGTGGTGCTAGCTATGTTAAAGAAATGGAAGGAGTTAGATGCTTTGACTACTTGTAGTGTGCAGTTAAGATTGACTTTTAGTTCTAGTCAAAGCACCGCTATGTTATCCTGCTTGGAAGTCCGACCATTTTTGATCGAAAGGATTGCTTCTAAGAAAAAAGAGGATCCACGATTAGCCGAGAAGATTAAAAGGCTTGAAGTTGGATCGGAGATTGATGATAGTATTTGAATCTTGACTAGAGGGGATGGTTGAGAATTAAGTGATGGCTGTTAGTTCCAAATGTTGAGAACTTAAGGATAGAGGTTTTTAAGGAATGTCATTGATCTAAATTTATGATTCGTCATGGGGGAAACTAATATGTATCAAGACATGAAGAAGAGTTTTCATTAGGAAGATATGAAGAAAGATGTTGGCTTGTGGGTAAAGCAGTGTGTGAACTATCAGTATGTAAAAGCCGAACATCAGAAGCTGAGTGAATTACTTTAACCTTTGGAGATACCATTTTAGAAATGGGATTCGGTATCCATGGATTTTATAGACCGTTTGTCAAGGTCGAATCGAGGAAATGAAAGTATATGGAGTATAATGGACAGGTTGACCAGAAGTGCCCATTTCATTGCAGTTAAGTCAACTAGGACATCACCCGTTTTAGCTAAACTATTTATGAAGAACATAGTTAGACTGCATGGAATTCCTAATAGTATAGTAAGTGGTAGAGATATTTTGTTTACTAGCTAATTCTGGAAGAGTCTACATGATGTGTTAGGTACCAAGCTTAAGATGAGTACTGTGTATCACCCTCAGAAAGATGGATAGATGGAGAGAGCCAACAAGGACTCAAGGATTTATTAAGAGCTTGTGTTCTAGATTTTGATGGATCAACATACACTTAGTTGAGTTTTCCTATAATAACTGTTACAAGGCTAGTATAGGGATGGAACCTTTTGAAGCTTTGTATGGGAGGCCATGCAAGTCACCGATATGTTGGTTGGAAACTGGAGACAGATTAGTCTTAGGTCCAGATCTGGTAAGAGTGGCAACATAGAAGATTGAGTTGATCTGAGGTAGGATAAAGGAATCTCAGTCTAGATAAAAGAGTTACGCAGATAAGTGGCATACAGATCTAGAGTTCTCAGTTGGGGATAGGGTTTTCATTAAAGTATCATCGATGAAGGGTGTGATAAGATTTAGAAAGTGATGGAAACTGGCACCAAGATATGTTGGACCGTTCCTAGTAATAGAGAGGATCAGAAAGCTCGCATATAGAGTAGAATTGTCGAGAAGTTTGATAGACGTCCATAATGTATTTCATATGTCTCATCTTCGTAAATACATGCATGATCCAGAAACTACCATTACTCCAGCTATATCAGAAGATTTAATAGTAGAGACGGATTTGACTTTTTTTAGGAAACCAGTTCAAGTTGTAGCAGGAGATAAGAATAGGTTAAGAAACAAGAGGGTCAAGTTGGTGAAATTTCAATGGAGCGACAAAGAGAAGGATTGTACTTGAGAGATAGAAGATAGGATTAGAGATACTTATCCTGATCTGCTTTAAGGCTATGTTCTATATTTGCTTTATATAGACCGTTTGCTAGTCAGATAGGCTAGCATGGTAGTTAGGAGATGTTACAGATGATTACTATGTTTAGTATATAGTCCTTAATGAATTTTGAGAATGAAATTATTTAAGCAGGGGAGCCTATAACACCCTTAATTTTAAATAACAATATTCAGGAAATTTAACTAGATAAATTAGATTGAATAACATGGAGACTAGAGTGATAAGGGAATTAGGATTTGGAACCAATCAGGGTCATGCCTTAACTAGATGAATTTATAAGGATGATTCATAAGTTTAATACTTAATAAAAATAAGGCAAGGATAATATGGGGAATAGCCAAGCCCCAAAATCCTCAAAACCCCCAAAAGCGTTACAACTAATCCATTCTCACAAAAAAACACAAATTAAGGCGATCAAGGCCGGCTATAACCGTAGGAGAAAAGGAGTTCGAAATCAATTAAAAGACAAGGTTCAAACCAGGAAAATTTAAGTAAGAGCAAATCTCAAATTCTTTATTCAAACAAGGTGAATAATAAACTAAACCATCTTATATATGTTTTACTGAACATTTTAAATTTTGGTTAAGGTTTAAAACCGTTGGACGGATGAATGATGATATGCTTTGATTATATGCCATGTTTTGATTAAACAAGGATTTTTATATAATGATATAGCTCGATTTTAAGGGTAAAACCATGTAAATTGATTTTGAATGCCACGATGTTTGAATATGTTATGTAAAATAGAATTTTGGAGATGGTTTTAAATTTTAATAACAATTAAAGCTATGGATAATTTATTATGAATTTTAAATGGAAGAAATAGATAATCTGGGTTTAAAATTAATTATGGCAATTGTATATAGGACTTCAGATCTGAAATTTAAATATTCTAAGAAACATATTAAAAGGAATCATGATGATTTTTGGAGATTTTTCTTGAGTATTCTAATATGGATATTAAATTATTTACGATTGGAGGACTAATCTTTAAATATGTTGTTGAAGGGAATGGATTATTTGTTAAATGATTTCAATTAATGATTATTGGATTCGACAGCCTTTTTAGAAAAAGGATTTTGGATAAAGAAATAGCAACCTATTATATTTTGACAAATTGGCAAGTTAGTTAAAAAGAAGTTACTTTATAAGGCATAAAATCAGTTTTGACATAATTTACCACTTTGCCACTTCCAATTGCAAGCTTTCATCATCATACCTCCGCTTACGAAACCATTTAAAAAAATACACATGGTACCAAGCCATCAATATATAGTGGATTGGAGCGAAAGGTACAGTGTCGAAACCCAGCTTTCGAAGGGGTAGAAGTTATCCACTACTTACTTCTGTTCATAAAAGATGCTTTCGGAGGGGTTAGAGTTAACTTTATTAGCTTTCGGATCAAGCAACTTGCCTTTATTTTCAGAAAGAAGCTTCCAAAAGAGTAGCTACTTACTTTGTTTTCAAAGAAACTTTTGAATTAGTTGCCTCATTTTAAACCTATTCGATACCCAGCCATCTCTTCATACCATTTGAATTGGTTAGCGGTCGGTTTTCTTTATAGTCTTATATCAACGAGTTCGAAAGGGAATCTTTCATTTTATTAATATTGAAGCTACTTCCTAATGCTTTCGAAAGGGCCCTTATAGCCGCTTTTATTAAAGGTTTCGAAGGTAATGGTTTCAAAAGGTTGTTTCGAAGCTATCTTTTTTCCCAATTGTTTTACTTAAAAATCAATACTTTTGGAGGGGTGCTTTCATTTTCATTTTCTTTAACCCAAAAGTTTATTAATGTTTACCGAATGATTTCAAAAGAGATACTTTCAACTCATTTCAAAGCTATTCTTCCATTAATTTTACTTGAACTAAGCACCTTTGAAAGGAAAGCTTTGAGTGTTTCGAAACGTAAGCTCTAATTGTTTTGAAAGGTATATCTTTAATTGTTTTGAAAGGAAGGTTTCAATGCCTTCAAAAGGAATGTTACAGGTTTTTTGAAAGGAAGGTTGGAATATTGTTGAAAGGGGTATTTCTAATGATTTCAAAAAGAAAGCCTTAGGTTTCTAAAGCCTTAGTTTTCGAACAAGAAACCCAATCTCTACTTTTAAAAAGTAAATCCACACTAATATGAAAGACTTTCGAAATGGCAGTTAACTTTGGAGTTTTTAAAGAAACTTTTCTTTCTACAGATAGTGGGATAAGGTTATTAACCATGTTTCATATGAAAAGTTATCAAAAGAAAATTAAACCATAGATGTTTATATTATTATGTTATGATCAGTTATCGTGTATACTTCTTCTGTAAACATATTCACTTTATAATTGACCCATAGCTGCATTTTGGGATGTTAAGGATAAAATAACCAACTATGTTGACCCAATAGTGGACATACATTGAGTTAACTCATGTGCAAGTAGGATTACGTCCAGGAGATTGGGCAGACCAAAATATAGCATACCATAGACCGATTAAAGGATTATTGGTTAGACAGGTTCTTAGTAAGCCCATGAAAACTATGTATGAAAATAATTATTGGCGACGGCTAATAGGTTCTTAATGATCCCATGAAAATTATGTCCGGATTAAGTTATTGAAGGAGATCAATAGGGTCATAGTGATCCCATGAAAATTATGACACGAGAGAATTTATTGGAGAATCCAATAGGTCATAGTAAGCCCATGAAAAATTATGATTAAAGAAAGTTATTGGTAGATACCAATAAGTTTATCGAGATCATATGAACACTATGATTGGATGATAGTATTGATAGAAACAAATAGGTTCATAGTGACCCTAAGAAAACTATGAAGGTGGATAGGAATTCCTAAAGAATTAACAGGTTATTAGATAGCCCATGAAAACTAATAGGTTAATAGTGACCCTAGAAACTATAACTTGAGACAGATAGTTAAGTTGATGGGGAGGGGCAAACTAGAGCATAATGCATGTTATGTTTTAACTGTTATGGATGTAGGTGCACAATATATTGTTATTGCAAATTGGGTTAAGATACTAGTACGGGTAAACCCATTCCACTAAGCAGCGCGGTCTCACTAGATATCTATATGGTTCAAGATGGTAGGTTAATATTCATATCAGACTTTTTGTCTAACTCGTAGTTTATGTTTTCCCCTTAAACTCTTGGGCGCTCAATGGATTTTGTGTAGTTTGAGTGTTAACGTTTTTAAGTTCTCCTTTAGACGAATAAGGTTCTGGAGAAGTGCAAAAGGCAAGCTAGCTGTTAGGAGTTTTTTCTTTTTGATTTCGCTGTGTTTTGGATGTATTGGTGTTAAATTGCCCAAATTTTGACTTTGATCAACCAAGGGGCATCTTCATATGTTGCTCTTGGCATATTTTGTAGTAATTATATTCCTCTGAACATGGTTTATGAATTGGGGATTATGTAATGAAATTGAAATGTGATTTTGAGTGGAATGAGAAATTTGTTTTATGATTTTAGTTTTTATCCATATTCATGTGTTTCTATTATATCAATGTATCTAACATTTCAGCATTTGGTCACCGAGAATTAATAGCTATGGATGGCTGTAACATCTATAGCGATTAGTTTTGAGCCTCCAAGTAGGGGTTGTTATAGGATTAAAGTCTTATGCTCTGGTCAGGCCACATAGATGGAACCGAAATCTTAGTCGGTGCTTTGGTTAGGCCATCTTAGGAGGGACCGAAGGCTTACTCCGTCCTCCCATAGGTTGTGCTCTGACTAGGTCATCTTGAAGGAACAAAAGATTTTGCCCCATACCACCATAGGTAGTGGTTTAACTATTTCCATTATTTTTAGGAGAGTATTACTTCTTAATCATGTAGATACACTTATTTTACTTAGAAGATGTTATTTTATTGGTGGCTGATTTAACGTTTTCGTGCAAATTCATTTAGCTTTGCTCTCTTTAAGAAATTTTTGATCAAACCATAAGCTTTGACATCGGTTTATGGCATATCCATTAGACCGATGAAAATAACAATATAGCCCATCAAGATTCCTTACATTCTTGGGACGCTTCTTTTGTGAATGCGAGTAGTTGAGTTCATCCTTGGTCAAGAGATAGACGTTGTCATTATTATAAGAGTGTAATTCTCGAAAAGCCACGATTTTTGAAGGATGTTCCTTTTGGTTGATATTTGATTCTTTTATTGCTCAAAACGGAGTTCCCATCTTTGATGATCAGTTTCCTTTTTAGGAAGCCTTGTGCTTCATTGGGTTTGCAGGGTCGATGAAGGACACTAATCCACTTTCTAGTGAATCAATTGAATTCTTTTCTGTTTCTCTCTTAAAAGTGTTCCTTATAACATCTCCTATTTCGATACCTAAAAGTAAGCACCACCGATGCCACAGTCATCAACAGTATTATTCTCCAATGAAAAAAATATGGTAATGTTAATCATATCAATAACATTGAAGCACATGAATATTAAACATTTTTTATCAATAAAACTTCCATTACATTTTAGGAATAAAAATTTCACATTCATTACATAATCCTATTTTTTGCCCACGTTCAGAGAAAATATAATAATTATTAATACTCCAAGAGCGACATATGAAGATGCCCTCTTAGATGATCAGAGTCTAATACTAGACAATTATAAATTCTCTAAGTACATCCATTTAAACCTAGCACAAGCTTTAAACAACAGCAGAAATAAAAACTCCTAATATTAGCCAGCTTACCTCCTACATGTCTTCGGAAGCTTATTCATCTAACATGGAAATCCCTACTCACGACTTACTCAAATGAGTACCTGAAAGTTTAGGGGGAAAACTTAAACTTCGGGTCATAAAAATTTCTCGTGTCAATACATAATATACCATCTCAAACCAAAATATATATATTTAGTAAGACCATGCCGTTGAGCGGAATAGGTTTCCTCCGTACAAGTATCTTATCCAAATATGTCAAACATATATCATGCACCTACAACAATGGTTATAACAAACCATAATATGATCATATGCATGCATGCAACCAAGGTATGTCCAATTAGCTTGTCATCCTAGGTTATGTACACCTAAGGTTTACCCATCCCAACAATAGACTGTCAATCTCAATCATAGTTTTCCTAGGGTCACGACGAACCTAATGGTTTTTTAGGCCAATCAATAACCTATCGGGTGACTCAGGCCGCAATGTAACTAGCCACAAATCTCCAAATATAGTTAGAAGTAAAAGAACTTAAATAATCTAGTGAGTATATAGAGATACGAGTTCCTCTCTATGCATAACATCCTTTCGTCTCACTACTGACATGCCCTACGTGTTGGAATCATGGACCTTTACCACTCGCGGCTAACGGCTGAAGTTTACGGCGCGAGCCTACACAAGTCCCGTCATAATTTTACCTATTTTTAAATTCATAAGCCATATATTTGTATCAGTTCGGGGCATCCTAACACGATTGATTTATCTGGTCCCCTGAATGCAATTTTACTCATTCTAGAGTTTATTCTAGCCATACTCAGTACTGGGATAACCTAATAAGTAAATCTACTTCGAAAGTCCAAAGATATAATATAGGGTCATGAAATGTGAGTATGACAATGATAAAATATGTAAATTTAACCAATCAATTGACAATTAGAACATATAGCATTATTCAATAAATTATGTTCAATCAATAGTCGCCTGCACAATAAAATTACTTAAAGTTAAGTAATAATTTCCACTAGAAAACTTCAGAAAAATAGGGCTAATAACCATTTATTTCCTCGATACTATTTGTTTTTAACATTGACAAACAACTTAAAAGCATTTTTTAGAACATGGAAAACTTCATCGTCACTTGGTCGAAATCTTATTCCAAAGCAATGACCTGATGACATAATTAGTTATCATAAGTCTAAACTAGTGGTGCAAACCAAATCATTATAAGTCTAGAATGGTGTCATAAAACCAAACTGGTGGCATTGACCAAAATTGGTGGCATTAAAACAGGAGCGTCATAAAAAAAAGGTGGCATTGATGCTGCCAACAACGGGTGTCACTGATACCGCCAACAACGGCGTGTCATTGGCGCCGCTAATAATGGGTATCATTAGCACTGCCAGCCAATAATGGGTACCAATAGTATCGCCAATAATGGGTATCCTTGATGCCTCCAACAATGGCAAACATGTAAAAACTATTATTTTGCTATATAAAGTATATTCTTTTTACCAACTCCTATCCTTTGCCAAATTTTTTTAGATACTAATTTACTTTAACAAATTCTTTCGAGGAAAACTGCTATGGATCAGAATTTTCATTCCCAAAATAATTTGCAAACCATTAAATTTATAATAATATTTTAATATAATTATTAAGTTTTCCTAGCCAAATAAATTCATAATAAATCATAAACACTCAGGAAAAATCTCTAAAAATCCCAGAAAATCATATTTTCCATCTTCTTTCTTATAGAAAAATTTGAAGACCAAAATGATTATTTAATTATTTTTAATAATTAAATCCCAAATAAACACATTTTCCACCTTAGGAAATTCAGAAAACATTCCTATTGTCTCAGAAAATCATGAAATTGAAAAACCATCTCTAAAATAATGTTTTATACAACATGTCAAAAAAATCAAATCATTTGAAGACTAAAAACTAGGGTTTTGCCTTCAGAACCTGTCATTGTAATTCCATAGAAATCCCAATAAATCATCATTCAATCAAACAATGGTAAATTCAATCATATCATGACATGTTGTCATCAACCAATCATAATCAGTCAAAATCTGAAAATGAACACATAAAGATGAGTTGAATACTATTATTTACCTCGATTTAATAAAGAGATTTGAGATTTCAATGTGTTGATTTGATTCCCCTTAGTTTTAACTTGATCTCCTAGACTTTCTCCTCTTAAGTCTCCTAGCAATGGACGACCTCTACTTTATTTATTTTTGTATAAATGAAAGATGAATAATTATTTGAGGGTAGAAGGTTTATGCTTAGGAAATGAGGCCTATTCCTATTTTGCCCCTCTAAATAATCCTCCTTTTTATTTATGATTTAAAACAGTCTTACTTATTTATTTATTAGTTAAGGCCTAACTCAATTAATTATAAAATCTCATCTACTTATCCCACCATACATTATTCTATTCAATTTATCTAATTAAATCTTCTAAATAACGTTAAATAAAAATTAGTGGTGTTAAATTCTCATTTCCTTAAAGAATTTCGTCCTCGAATTTTGATAAGAATCACAATAAGCATATCAACCGTATAAACATCTATAATAATACATAACTATGATACTATCCTATATAACTAGAAAAAGGTCTATATAACAAATATAGAACATAACATCAAAACAACTCAGGACAAGTATTTCTAATCCTGCCCTTTATCTCCAAAGTATAGTCTTTCTCATTGTCACTCAACTGGACTTCCACCAATTTGACTGTCTTATTTCTTAACCTCTTCTCATATCTAGCCAGAACACGAACTGGTTGTCTAACAATTGTCATGGCTCCACTACTGAATCTTTTAATGCAGTCAGAGTAATAGCAGTTTTTGGATCATGTACACACTTTCTAAAATAAGAAACATGGAAAATGTTATGGACTCCCACTAAACTACTCAGTAACTCTATCTGATAAGTGAGTTTCTCGATCGTCTCTGTGATAGGAAATGGGCCTACATATCTTGGTGGTAATTTTTCCATCTTTCCAAACTATACCGCACCCTTCATCGATGATACTTTAATAAAACCATGGTCTCCAACTGAGAATTCTAAATCTTACACCTTTTATCTGGATAACTTTTCAACTAAGACCGAGCTTCCTTCATCTTTGTTCGAATCAACTCAATCTTTTTTGTGGCTTCTCTCACCATATCTGTAACAAGAACCAATTTGTCTCTGGTATCCAACCAACATGCTGGTGATTTGCACGGCGTTAAAACAAAATTTCGAAAGGCGCCATTCCTATACTAGTGTGGAAATTATTATAGGAAAAATTAATTATATGCAAATTGTCTTCCCATAAACCTACAAAATCTAGTACACAAACCCTTAACAAATCTTTGAGTACCTTAGTGACTCTCTCTATTTGCACATCTGTTTGTGGGTAATAAGCAGTACTCATCTTTAGCTTGGTACCTAACATTTCTTGTAGGCTTTCTAGAATCAATAGTGAAGAAGGCATCTCTAACACTGACTATACTACTAGGAATCCCGTGCAGTCTAACAATATTCTTCAGAAATAACTTAGCCAATATAAATGCCATCCTCATCGATTTAACGAGAGTGAAATGTGCACTCTTGGTCAGTCTATCCACTATAACGTAAATACTCTCATTTCCTCTATTCGACCTTGGCAATCGCTCAATCAAATCCATGGATATAGAACCCATTTCCAAAGTGTAACTTCACAAGACTGAAGCAATCCACTTGTCTTCTGATGCTCGGGTTTTAATTGATGGTAATTCAAACACTACTTTACTTATAATCCTACATCCTTTTTCATCCCTTCCCAAAAGAAACTTCTCTTCATGTTTTGATACATCTTAGTTCTTCCAGGATGAACAGTAATTTTGATCGATGACGCACTCTAAGAACTTCATTCCTTAGGTTAAAAACATCCGAAAACACAACCGTCCCTTCTTCCTCAACCATCCACTCTAGTCAAGACTAAATCTTTTAAACCATTAATCTAAGTTCCTTCTTTAAGCCTTCTAATCCGTTCAGCTTGTAATGGATCATCTTTATGCTTAGAAGCAATCCTTTTGATTATTATTGGTCGAAATTCCAAACATGATGAAAATGTGGTATTCCGACTAGAACTAGCCGTTGAACCTAACCTTACACCACATGTAGTCAATGCCTCCAAATATCTCCATTCTGCTAATATAGATAATATCACACTCCGATGCTTTTGCTAAGTGCATCTACAACTTTGTTTCCTTTCCTTGGCGTATACTCAATCTCAAAATCGTAAGCTGCCAAAAAATTTAATGTAACGGCCCACTATTTTGTACCATTCAAATTCAACAATAAATAAAACATGTCAAGCTTGAATAGTTCAAAACAATAGATTGTAAATAACTTAGGAGCAAATGAAATCAAATCACAGAATCACAGATATCAGAAAACTCACAGCGGAAGTAAAATACTTAGTGGTTCATGAAGCCACTATAAAATCTCAACCAATAAAATTACATAGTTTAAATCTCCAATACAGTTTAAAACTTCAATAGAAAGCCAAATATTCCAAAATCTCCATTACATAAATAAGATATAGAGTGAAAAGCTTTTGCCGGCAGCACGAATGATCTACAGAAAGTCCTAGCCCCGGAAAGAAAGCTGAAACTGCAACTTAGGCTGACCCGAGCGTAAAATAAAACATAAACACTCGAGTCAGGACATACATACTTATATAGTGTAAGATAATTCAAGTGTACTGTAATATAGAGCAAGTAACTTAAAGGATGCTTGGGACCGCCCATCCTCTAAGGATCCGTTAAACTATTTACTATGTAGTAATATTCGCTATTATAATAATGTCTATTAGTAAAATAAACTTACTTTTAAATAGCGTTAAGGCTTTACATTTTCCACCTTAACACGTAATATATTCCCATAGTCTATACAGTACCGTAATCTCCCCCGGAATGGGCGTCGTCAGAGGGCACTCCACAGGTATGGTACAAAACCAAAATCGTATAAGGCTCGCTATGGTAGGTGACACGGCACAACTAGGCAATGCCCGGGTAGATATACCAATTACGCATCCGGACCGATGGAAACGCGTAGCGCGCAGCTACCGCCCACCTCGAACAACACTCCCAAATCAAAGGTGCGCACCAAACAATCACAAAAGCAATAGAATGGCATACGAAGAAGTGCGTCCGATCAGAGGTGCTACCTCATTAATCCGTCAATCGCTCCTGTTTTAGCCACCTTATGCCAACTCACGGGAGTCGGGTCCACGTATTTACCTTAAAGTAAACGTCACCACCATCCTACTTCATTCTGGAATCTCCACCGCGTACACGGTTGTCAAAGTGGTTTTCGGTATCGACAGAGAGTATGCCAGATATCCGATCCCGGTCTCTTTAACAACCAAACGTTATTATAACCCGTGGTTACAACTTTTTTAAAAATGGTATTTATAATTTGAAATCAAAATAAATTTCAAATACCTTTCAATATCATAATATCCTTTCAAACATCATTTATTTAAGCATCAGTCATTTCATTTAATATAAAATACCATTTAAATCTATTCAATTTATTTAGGAATTAATTGCCTTTCAACTCACATTTAAAGGTTAAATTCTTCCATTTAAAACCATTTAAAGTCAATTCCTTATTCTTATTTATTCATATTATATTCCAAAATTTAAGCCTTTTTTTTCCAAAGATTATTTCCATAAATTTTATTAAAACAATCAAAATTCAGTTTCCGTAGCATTTATGAAATGCCACCTAAAGTCTGTAAGTCAAAACAGTTCATTTATAAAAGACAGCATTTAAGTGCTGTAATAATTATTAACTTAAAAATCAAATTTTAAATTCCCAAATATAACTTATTATCAATTATTTTCTTAACTAAAACTCACCTTTTACAAAATTTCAGAATTTCCCAAAATAAGTTATATTCCAAAAATTTTACTTAAACATTTATTTATTTAACATTTTGGCTTATTCAAAAATCATTATAAATTTTATAAAATCCTTTAAATACATTTGAACCATAATATTATAAATTCCCATTTAAAATATTTTTAAACATTTCAGAAAAATATTATATAAACCACGGGTCTGTATATAGTTTTCTATCCTAGGTCAAGTGATACGGAGATATCATTTCAATCCGCAATTTACAAAAACCCCGGGTTCTATCATTTCAAACCCGCAATCCCGAGTTAAATATTTAAAATTAAACAATTAAATAAATAAATGAATGAATAATTATCGTACAGGCCTATCATTTCAGCCTATAACGATATCAAATTTACAAGGAACTTGCAGTGATGATTTAACAGTAAATAAGCATTAAATAGTATAACTGCAATAATATAAAATAAATAAACAACTGATGATGTGTCAATTAATAATGGGGTTTAACATCATACGCTTATATCACAGGCAGATAAAATTTAAATAAAAGTTTACAATTACACTTGTGATAAATTCACAGATATATAGGTATGTTTGTCTGGTGAGAAATACTCACCTGAAAGCTGCAGAAAATTTTGATTCAAAACGAAAATCCACGGGAAAAGAAACGCACAGCGGGTAACGATCAATATAGATGCGGAGTCTGCTAACCGATATAAAGAGGAACGAATTAATAACGATCAAAACTAAGAAAAATCTCAACACGAAAATTTTGAACAAAACGGGACGAGGAAACAATTCGACCCGTAGACTCGACTACTCCACCACAACCCGACTTGACGAAACAACTCGGGCTGCCCATTATTGATTTACTTCCTATAAAATACTTGAATGTACGCATCTATTCATCTAAACTCAGCAACTATAAAGCATTTGCAGTTATACTCCTTTATATGCATCTATCAACTGAAGTATACATGCATACATGCGGCACGACCCTACCCTATCACAACATGCACGCAAGCACTCAGGAAATGGAATGTTTGATAAAACTTGTTTAGTAAGAGGATCGGCTACAAATCTCTCTCTCCCTCTTCTATTTCCTCTCCTTCCTCTATTTTATTATATTTCCCTTTTTTTTAACACGTCCCTGCCAATTAAAACATGCACACTGCAATACTTCAATACTTCAACGCATGTTCTTTGAAACATGCACAGATACTTCAATACTCGGTCAACTCCACTAGATGTATGTTTATATATATGCGTTCAGGCAAGGTGAAAAAGGAAACACCTATCACACTACAATCAGCTACTCCTTCCTACAGATCCTTATTGACCGTGACTGAATGAATTTGGAAAGTAAAGCATTGATCTTAAGACCTCATCATCAACATACGTATACACTGCTACTAGAATCAAGGCTTATACAAAAAATATATGTCTCATAAAGGAAACTCGGCTGAGCACTAGGGAGGTAGTCAGGGTTGAGAGGTAGTGGATCAGTCGAGCATAAAATTTGCCAATAGAAGGACCAAGCATGGCAGACAAGAGGAAATACAAAAGAAAAATAAAAGAAGAGAAAGCTTGGACCATTACTTGATGGAGCTTGAAAAGAAACCGTGAAGGCTGAATTATGAGATGCAGCGAAAGTTTATGTGAATGAGTAGGTATTTATAGATAAAAACTTACGAAATTTTAGGAATTAAATGGGCAGGCTCGGTCGGCAAGTGATAAAAGATTGATCCACTTTTTCCTAAATTTAGAGGCTGCGTGATTTCTTTATTATGAAAATCTTGACTAAATGCATGTGTTGATTACTTTCCGGTTTGCTTGTTTGAACGTTATTCTCATTTCAATTCAGATAAGGCTTGCGTCTTCTTACTTCCAGTCATACGAAAATTTCAATTAAATGCATGCGTTGATTTATACTGCCAATAAATGAAAATTTGATGGATATGGATCGTTCTGTTTAGGTAAGGCCGAGTGTGATTTCGTATTAAATGCAGAGGAGAAAGCAAAAGGAAGTGAAATCTGAACTATAGAACGTCAAGTAATAAATTGGTCCAATTTCTTAAATTTATAAGCTGCGTGATTTATGGAAGAAACGACAAAGATTTTGGAACGAAAAGTTATATACAAAAATTATTTAAAACCAAATTGACAGTTATGGAAAAAAATAACGTTTGCTATAAAACTACTGACTGATATTTTAATCCGTATAGATGTTGAAATATGATTTTTAAAATACGCCAAACTGACGCAATATAAAACACCCAAAATTTATATAGAAATAACGTTTTTAATTTATACATTTATTACGTTACTTATACCATAAATTTTACGCGCCCTTTAAACGCTTAATCCAACAGTTCATTACTTAACAAAATTTATTGGTTTATATTCTCCAAATATTATATATATATATATATAATTTCTTTTAAAAAAAAATTCAAATGGAGTTGTCCTTTAACAAAATTAACCGTTTCAAAACTTTATATTTTATTTTTAGACCTTTGGAAAAAAGATTTACATCAAATATATATATATAGAAATAAATCTCAAGATTTAATAATTAAAAGAAATAAATTGCCAGAAAAACTAGGGCTGTTACACTCTCCCCCACTCAGAATTTTTCGTCCTCGAAAAGGAACGAAAGAAGGAAAAACAAAGGAAGATAAGATAACAAAATGAAGTACCTTAAACGAATAATTCCGGATTCGAAGCACGAATGCTCTCCTCCGTCTCCCATGTGCAATCTCGCTCATCAGGGCTCCATTGCACCTTGACCAATCGGACAGACTTTCTTCTTAGCTGTTTCGTACCTCGATCGACGATACGAAGCGGCTTTCTTTCAATAGTTAGATCAGGCTCGATGTCTAGACCATCAAGAGCAGTAGGCTGGATGATAAGAGATGGATCGTGAAGACAGCGACGAAGGTGGGATACATGAAACACATTGTGTATTCCAGCAAATTTCTCGGGTAGATCCAGTCGATAAGCAAGAGATCCAATCCTCTCCAAGATACGGAATGGACCGATGAGCCTAGGGGCGAGCTTTCCTCTACGCCCAAACCGAACCACATTTCTTAAAGGAGAGACCTTAAGAAATACCAAATCGCCAACATCAAACTCCAAACTCCTTCTACGCCGATCAGCATACCATCTCGGGCCCAAGAACTAAGCGGTTACCGGATTCAATCCAGCAAGACGGAGATCTACACGGTCTTCCATACAGAGCAGCAAATGGAGACATCTTAAGACTAGCCTGAAAAGATAGAATGCGATAGATAGGGAATAAGATAGGATAAGAACAGAGGATTGAAATTTATACCTGATAACTATTGTTATAGGTGAATTCCACAAGATGGAGATGATCTTCCCAAGATCCTCCATAATCCAAGATGCAAGCACGAAGAAGATCCTCAAGAATCTGATTTACCCTTTCAGTTTGACGGTCAGTTTGTGGGTGGTAAGCGGTGCTCAGGTTCAAATGAGTACCCAAGGATTCTTGGAACGCTTTCCAAAACTGACTAGTGAAAATAGGGTCTCGATCGCAAACAATGCTAAGGGGAACGCCACGGAGGCGAACAATCTCCCTCATATAAATTTCGGATAAGCTCGAAGCTGTACGGGTAGACCTGACTGGAATAAAATGAGCGAACTTAGTCAGTCTATCCACAATAACCCAGATGCTTTCATTTCCCTTCCTAAATCTCGGTAATCCACCGATGAAATCCATAGAAACTTGCTCCCACTTCCAATTTGGAATCTCCAAAGGCTGCAACAAACCCGGTGTCTTCTGATGGTCCGCCTTGACTTGCTGACAAGTCGCACACCTACTCACAAAGATAGAGACGTCGCGCTTCATACCCTTCCACCAGTAGAGTTTCTTTAAATCTTGATACATCTTTGCTACGCCGGATGTATGGAAAGTCGGGATTGATGATGTTCCCGAAGTAACTCCTGCCTCAGACCATCAACATTCGGGACACAAATCCGATTATTAATCCTTAAAACCCCTTTATCATCAATCTGGGCTCCACTACCATCTAGACTATTACCACCAATCCTGCTGCGAACATTCTCCTTGATCAATCTGATGATCCTATCCTCATCCTGCTTAGCCTTGATACGGTCCAATAGAGGAGAAGAAACAATAAGCTGACATAACAAGGACTTCTTCCTACTCAACGCGTCCGCCACAACATTTGCTTTCCCGGGAGTATAGTTGATGTCGAGATCATAAGAAGCAAGAAACTCGAGCCACCGCACTTGTCTCTGATTTAAATCCTTCTGGGTAAAGATATATTTCAGAGACTGATGATCGGTAAAGAGATCAAACTTAGCTACCAAGAGATGATGTCTCCAAAGCTTTAAAGCAAAAACAACAGCCAGCAATTCTAAATCATGAGCAGCATAATTAGCTTCATGGGTCTTCAGTTGATGACTAGCATAGGCAATTACTTTCCCATCTTGCATTAGTACTGCTCCTAAACCCTCTTGACAAGCATCGGTAAATACCGTCAATCTTTCGCTTCCATTTGGTACAGTAAGCACTGGTGCAGAGGTGAGCTTATCCCTTAACTCTTGGAATGCAGCTTTACACTTATTGCTCCATATAAACTTAGCATTCTTTCGAGTTAGAGCAGTCAGAGGTGCCGAAATCCGAGCAAAGTTCTCAATGAACCTTCGGTAGTAACCGGCAAGGCCTAGAAAACTACGAATATCAGTAGGAGTCTTAGGTTCTTCCCAATCTTTGATCACAGCGATCTTTACTGGATCAACAGAAACTCCTTCACTAGAGACAATATGACCGAGGTATCAGACTTCTTCTTCCCAGAAATGGCATTTTGAGAATTTAGCTTTTAATTGATGACTCCTAAGAGTCCCCAATACAAATCTCAAGTGAGTTTTATGCTCTTCCTCAGATTTGGAGAACACAAGGATATCATCAATGAAGACTAGAACGAATTTATTGAGCACGTCGTGGAAAACACGGTTCATCAAGTCGACGAAGAAAGCAGGAGCGTTAGTCAGCCCAAAAGGCATAACAAGCCATTCAAAGAACCCTTTCTCAGTACGAAAAGCGGTTTTGGGAATGCTCTCCTCAGCAACTCTAAGCTGGTGGAAACCAGTGGCTAGATCAAGCTAAGAGAAAACAGTCGCTCCATAGAGTTGATCGAACATATCATTGATGCGGGGCATAGGATATCTGTTTTTCAAAGTAAGCTTGTTCAGTTCCCTGTAATCAACACACATCCGGAGGGACCCATCAGATTTTGTGACAAAAACAACGGCTTCTCCCCATTCTGAGAAGCTAGGTCTGATCAGACCTTTAGAGGACAAATCTTGAATCTGATTCCTCAATTCGATCTTCTCGCGTGGTGCCATTCTTCTGGGTGGGAGAACTACAGGTCGCGCTCCAGGGATGAGATCGATACGGAAATCAATTTCCCGCTTCGGAGGTAAAGAGGTGACTTCACAAAATACGTCGGGAAATAATCTAACCACCGGAGTGGACTCAAAATCACCATGGAAAATATCGAGAGAATAAATGAAGCTACCAGCAAACTCTTGAGGCAATTTACATTGGATTTCTAATGGATTTCCCAAATCATCTTTGAGGTCAACAGTTCGAGAACTGCATGAGATATGGGCATTATGCCTATCTAACCAATCTCCCCCAAGCAAAAGATCGAAAGCGTCAAACCCCAAAACATAAAAGTCGCCAGTGAATCGATAATTTCCAAGGAAGAGTTTCACATCCCTACAAACTTTACTAAGGTTTGCAGGGCCACCAATGGGGTTTGAAACACATAAAGATACAGAAGAAAATTCAGGAGAAAGGAGATGCTCAAATTTATTACAAAGATCCGATGAGATGAAGCTATGGGAAGCTCCGGTATCGAAGAGAACTCTTACAGGAAAATAATGCAAGGTAAAAGAACTCTGGAGTGTACCTTGAGAATCGTTTGGAGCTGGAGCGGGTGCAGGTGCAGACTGTGGAGCTGGAGAGGATGCAGAAGTCACCGCAAAGATCCCTGATGCTGTGCCTTCTTCTGCGTAGGGCAGTCTCTCTTGAAGTGTCCCGGCCGAAGGCAGATGTGGCAGAGGTCTCGTCTAGCCAACTGAGAAGGAGGTGGAATAGCAGCACCCAAAGTAGGACAACTATTAGCGTAGTGTCCTTTCTGGTCGCATCGGTAGCAAGTAATGGTAGACAGATCCACAGACTGCCTCTGGGATGCCGAAGACGATGATCCAAGTCCTGGAGTCCTATTCCTCTTATGCCGGTAGAAGTTGGGCTTCCTTTTCCTAGAATTCCCAGAAGACTGAGCCGGTGCAGACTGGGTAGCTGGAGTGGCCCTAGAGGTAGGGTTCTCATAACGGAGAGCCATATCCATCAAAGCAGTGAACGTCCCATGCACATGTGTAATAAGTCGATCGTAAAACTCGGGACGAGCACCAGCGATAAATTTCTCGTTCTTCTTAAGTGGGGTATCTATCAAATTCAGGCCGTATTGGGAGAGCTCATTAAACTTTCTCTCGTATTCCGTGAATGACATATCACCTTGCTTCAGATCCATAAAGTCTCGGTAGAGCTGAGACTAGCCCGCTTCGGGCATCCATTTGACCAGAAAGGCCTCCCTAAATTGCTCCCAAGTGAGGTCAGCCTCATTGGTGTGAGCAGTAATTGATAGCCACCAATTCAAAGCGGCTCCCTTCATCTGCCAGGCCGCCAATTGCCTCTGCTGGGCATTTGTGATTTCGAGACAGGAGAAGATTCTCTCCAAGTCTCTCAACCATTGCTGAGCTGCTATTATGGATTCAGAACCCGTGAACTTAGTGCCACCAAGCTCGGTATAATCTTTGCATAGCTTAGTAAATCTAACAGGGGCAGCAGGTGGAGGAGCTGGGGCAGCAGCTCGTCCCCTACCTCTATCATTTCCTCTATTCATCCTAAAAAAATCAAGAATGAATTTAAGGGCAAAGGAAAAAATATTAATGTCAAGATATTCTAGGATAAGATAAAGTTTAACTTGGACAAGCATTTAACAAAGGCTCTAATTATAAGATGGTGAAAAGGAAAGAAATAGTCGGAAAATTTAACCTTAAAACAGGAAGTTTTTATATCAAAATATTTCTTTGAGAAACTTTTTTGAAAATCATTTTATACTTTAAAATACGTTCTCTCACAAGGAAAGGATTCTAGAATTTGACTTCACTCATTCTAGGGTATTGCTACCCTATCTCTAATGAGTTTTTTTTTATTCCTTAGGCTATGGTTAAACCTGGCTCTGATACCAACTGTAACGGCCCACTATTTTGTACCATTCAAATTCGACAATAAATAAAACATGTCAAGCTTGAATAGTTCAAAACAATAGATTGTAAATAACTTAGGAGCAAATGAAATCAAATCACAAAATCACAGATATCAGAAAACTCACAGCGGAAGTAAAATACTTAGTGGTTCATGAAGCCACTATAAAATCTCAACCAATAAAATTACATAGTTTAAATCTCCAATACAGTTTAAAACTTCAATAGAAAGCCAAATATTCCAAAATCTCCATTACATAAATAAGATATAGAGTGAAAAGCTTTTGCCGGCAGCACGAATGATCTACAAAAAGTCCTAGCCCCGGAAAGAAAGCTGAAACTGCAACTCAGGCTGACCCGAGCGTAAAATAAAACATGAACACTCGAGTCAGGACATACATACTTATATAGTGTAAGATAATTCAAGTGTACTGTAATATAGAGCAAGTAACTTAAAGGATGCTTGGGACCGCCCATCCTCTAAGGATCCGTTAAACTATTTACTATGTAGTAATATTCGCTATTATAATAATGTCTATTAGTAAAATAAACTTACTTTTAAATAGCGTTAAGGCTTTACATTTTCCACCTTAACACGTAATATATTCCCATAGTCTATACAGTACCGTAATCTCCCCCGGAATGGGCGTCGTCAGAGGGCACTCCATAGGTATGGTACAAAACCAAAATCGTATAAGGCTCGCTATGGTAGGTGACACGACACAACTAGGCAATGCCCGGGTAGATATACCAATTACGCATCCGGACCGATGGAAACGCGTAGCGCGCAGCTACCGCCCACCTCGAACAACACTCCCAAATCAAAGGTGCGCACCAAACAATCACAAAAGCAATAGAATGGCATACGAAGAAGTGCGTCCGATCAGAGGTGCTACCTCATTAATCCGTCAATCGCTCCTGTTTTAACCACCTTATGCCAACTCACGGGAGTCGGGTCCACGTATTTACCTTAAAGAAAACGTCACCACCATCCTACTTCATTCTGGAATCTCCACCGCGTACACGGTTGTCAAAGTGGTTTTCGGTATCGACAGAGAGTATGCCAGATATCCGATCCCGGTCTCTTTAACAACCAAACGTTATTATAACCCGTGGTTACAACTTTTTTAAAAATGGTATTTATATTTTGAAATCAAAATAAATTTCAAATACCTTTCAATATCATAATATCCTTTCAAACATCATTTATTTAAACATCAGTCATTTCATTTAATATAAAATACCATTTAAATCTATTCAATTTATTTAGGAATTAATTGCCTTTCAACTCACATTTAAAGGTTAAATTCTTCCATTTAAAACCATTTAAAGTCAACTCCTTATTCTTATTTATTCATATTATATTCCAAAATTTAAGCCTTTTTTTTCCAAAGATTATTTCCATAAATTTTATTAAAACAATCAAAATTCAGTTTCCGTAGCATTTATGAAATGCCACCTAAAGTCTGTAAGTCAAAACAGTTCATTTATAAAAGACAGCATTTAAGTACTGTAATAAATTATTAACTTAAAAATCAAATTTTAAATTCCCACATATAACTTATTATCAATTATTTTCTTAGCTAAAACTCACCTTTTACAAAATTACAGAATTTCCCAAAATAAGTTATATTCCAAAAATTTTACTTAAACATTTATTTATTTAACATTTTGACTTATTCAAAAATCATTATAAATTTTATAAAATCCTTTAAATACATTTGAACCAGAATATTATAAATTCCCATTTAAAATATTTTTAAACATTTCAGAAAAATATTATATAAACCACGGGTCTGTATATAGTTTTCTAGCCTAAGTCAAGTGATACGGAGATATCATTTCAATCCGCAATTTACAAAAACCTCGGGTTCTATCATTTCAAACCGGCAATCCCAAGTTATATATTTAAAATTAAACAATTAAATAAATAAATGAATGAGTAATTATCATAAAGGCCTATCATTTCAGCCTATAACGATCTCAAATTTACAGGGAACTTGCAGTGATAATATAACAGTAAATAAGCATTAAATAGTATAACTGCAACAATATAAAATAAATAAACAACTGATGATGTGTCAATCAATAATGGGGTTTAACATCATACGCTTATATCACAAGCAGATAAAATTTGAATAAAAGTTTACAATTACACTTGTGATAAATTCACAGATATATAGGTATGTTTGTCTGGTGAGAAATACTCACCTGAAAGCTGCAGAAAATTTTGATTCAAAAAGAAAATCCACGGGAAAAGAAACGCACAGCGGGTAACGATCAATATAGATGCGGAGTCTTCTAACCGATATAAAGAGGAACGAATTAATAACGATCAAAACTAAGAAAAATCTCAACACGAAAATTTTGAACAAAACGGGACGAACGGAAATAATTCGACCCGTAGGCTCGACTACTCCACCACAACCCGACTTGACGAAACAACTCGGGCTTTATTGATTTCCTTCCTATAAAATACTTGAATGTACGCATCTATTCATCTAAACTCAGCAACTATAAAGCATTTGCAGTTATACTCCTTTATATGCATCTATCAACTGAAGTATACACGCATACATGCGGCACGACCCTACCCTATCACTACATGCACGCAAGCACTCAGGAAATGGAATGTTTGATAAAACTTGTTTAGTAAGAGGATCGGCTACAACTCTCTCTCTCCCTCTTCTCTTTCCTCTCCTTCCTCTGTTTTATTATATTTCCTTTTTTTTTAACACGTCCCTGCCAATTAAAACATGCACACTGCAATACTTCAATACTTCAACGCATGTTCTTTGAAACATGCACAGATACTTCAATACTCGGTCAACTCCACTAGATGTATGTTTATATATATGCGTTCAGGGAAGGTGAAAAAGGAAACACCTATCACACTACAATCAGCTACTCCTTCCTACAGATCCTTATTGACTGTGACTGAATGAATTTGCAAAGTAAAGCATTGATCTTAAGACCTCATCATCAACATACGTATACACTGCTACTAGAATCAAGGCTTATACAAAATATATGTCTCATAAAGGAAACTCGGTTGAGCACTAGGGAGGTAGTCAGGGTTGAGAGGTGGTGGATCAGTCGAGCATAAAATTTGCCAATAGAAGGACCAAGCATGGCAGACAAGAGGAAATACAAAAGAAAAATAAAAGAAGAGAAAGGCTTGGACCATTACCTGATGGAGCTTGAAAAGAAACCGTGAAGGCTGAATTATGAGATGCAGCGGAAAGTTTATGTGAATGAGTAGGTATTTATAGATAAAAACTTGCGAAATTTTAGGAATTAAATGGGAAGGCTCGGTCGGCAAGTGATAAAAGATTGATCCACTTTTTCCTAAATTTAGAGGCTGCGTGATTTCTTTATTACGAAAATCTTGACTAAATGCATGCGTTGATTACTTTCCAGTTTGCTTGTTTGAACGTTATTCTCATTTGAATTCAGATAAGGCTTGCGTCTTCTTACTTCCAGTCATACGAAAATTTCAATTAAATGCATGCGTTGATTTATACTGCCAATAAATGAAAATTTGATGGATATAGATCGTTCTGTTTAGGTAAGGCCGAGTGTGATTTCGTATTAAATGCAGAGGAGAAAGCAAAAGGAAGTGAAATCTGAACTATAGAACGACAAGTAATAAATTGGTCCAATTTCTTAAATTTATAAGCTGCGTGATTTATAGAAGAAACGGCAAAGATTTTGGAACGAAAAGTTATATACAAAAATTATTTAAAACCAAATTGACAGTTATGGAAAAAAATAACGTTTGCTATAAAACTACTGACTGATATTTTAATCCATATAGATGTTGAAATATGATTTTTAAAATACGCCAAACTGACGCAATATAAAACACCCAAAATTTATATAGAAATAACGTTTTTAATTTATACATTTATTACGTTACTTATACCATAAATTTTACGCGCCCTTTAAACGCTTAATCCAACAGTTCATTACTTAACAAAATTTATTGGTTTATATTCTCCAAATATTTTATATATATATATAAAATTCTTTTTTTTTAAAATTCAAATGGAGTTGTAACAAAAGTAACCATTTCAAAACTTTATATTTTATTTTTAGACCTTTGGAAAAAAGATTTACATCAAATATATATATATATATAGAAATAAATCTCAAGATTTAATAATTAAAAGAAATAAATTGCTAGAAAAACTAGGGCTGTTACATTTAACCTTCTGAGAGAATAAATACTTTAAAGATTTATGATCCATAAATAACTCTAATTGTTCTCCTAGAAGATAGTATCTCCATACTTTAAAAGCAAAGATCACCGTTAAATCATGAGTCAAAAATCTAATTTAATGTGGTCGACACTTCACCTCTTTGCATTAACACAACTCCTAACCTTGCCCTGCGCGCATCAATATACACTACTAAATCTTTATTCTCATTTGGAACAACTAACATTGGTGCATTGGTTAATAAATGTTTTAGCTTTAAGAATTCTTCTTCATATTTATTAGTCCAAACATACTTTACACGCTTCCTTGTTAGTTTAGTCATAGGTGCCGCCATACGAGAGAATTTTTTTATGAATCTTCAATAATAGCGAACGAAACATAGAAAACTTCTTATCTAAGTAACACTCTCGGGTCTTTTCCAGTTATTAACAGCTTCAGTCTTAGATTGATCTATAGATAACCCATTTTATGAAATATATGATGAAGGAACTTCACTTCTTTGTGCCAAAAATGACATTTTGAATACTTTGGTTTTAGTTGATGTTGTCTCAATGTCTATAGCACTATTCTACAATGAACCTCATGATCTCTTTAATTATTAGAATATATCGGAATGTCGTCTATAAACACTAATACTAACCCGTCCAAATGCTCTCGGAAGATCCAGTTCATCAAATCCACAAAATAAGAGGGCACATTGGTTAATCCAAAGGAATAAATAACTATTCATACAAACCATATCTTGTTCAAACCACCGTTAATGGAATACTATCCTCTGCCACTCTCAATCAACGGAACCCTATTACTAAATTTAGTTGGGAAAATACCTTGGCTCTACTCAACTGCTCAAACAAATCATCTATTCTCGGTAAAGGATAATTATTCTTTGTCAACTTCTCATTAGCCTTATGATAATCAATACACATTCTCAATGATCTATTCGACTTTTCACCAACACCGTGGCCGCTCCTCAAGGCAAATTCTTGGTCTAATAAAATTCTTTCCTTCTAAGTCCACCAACTGAACCTTTAATCTTTCATATTAGTGAGTGCCATTTTTCTTAGCTGCCTACTCAAGGGTTCATCTCTGGGTATTAGATTTATTAGAAACTTAATAGCTCATTTCAGCGGTAGTTCTGTAACTGGCTTAAAATATCTGCATACTCTTTTATAATAAAAACTCGATTCACTTCATCGTCACTTACATTAGACCTAATAGAGCACAAATATCCAAACTCAAATTTTTACCAAGTATATAATCTTATTACAACTATTTGGGTTTCTTAGTGGTATCTTCATGTCCTAGCAATATATACTAGCATTATATTTGCTTAGGCAATCCATACCTAGAACAACCCAAAAACCCACATAGTCAATCACATACAAATCGTAGGTAAATGTATAACCTAAAAGCTCAAATTCTACATGGTCACATCTCATTCCAAGAGTTGCATAACCTCTTACCGAATTCACAACCCTTAATGAAACAATGTGGTATGATGGTTCTAGCTTTAACTTATCTGCCAAACATTATGACATAAGAGAATGTGATGCGCCAGTATGAAATAATATTTCAACATTAATGCTCTGAATCAAAAGCATACCTCCCATTACAGACTTTTCTTTCTCTTCTGTAGCCAATTTAGAAGCTGACCGTTCTAAAGCAAAAACTTTCCCTTTCTCAGCCTTGGCCAATACTGAATATTCATTCCTGTAATGCCCCATTTGGTTGCAGTTGTAGCACTTCACGTTCTTCTTCCTTGCAGCCTTTTTTTCCCATTACCATAGTGACACTCATATGCAAAGTGCCTTTCTTATTACAGTTATAGCAAACAACATCGGCCTTCTTTTTCTTAGCAGCTTCACTCTTCTAAGCTCCATTCTTCTTAAAGAACTTCCTCTTCTTACCCTAAGAAATTTGGGTCTCCACCGATTTCCGTTTCTAGAAGTCGAAAGCATCTCATTATTACTTATTGCCATCTCCACCACCACATTACTTAAATCTTGGAGGTATTGCATTGTTGCTATAGAAATCTCCAACTTCAAACCCTGGATAAACTTCTCATTCCTCTTAGTTACAATGTCTATGCCGCCATACCCATACCTAGACAGCTCATCAAACTTAAAGGCATATTTCAACATCGAATTTTTCCTTATTCAAATTCCACAAACTTCCCAAGCAAGGTTGATTTATCTACTTCAGATAAGAACCTCTCCACAAATTTTATCCTAAACTCAGCCCAAGTCAGTTCCTCTTCTGGCTCACCAATGGTTACCCTGTTCCACCAATACAATGCAGCTCCTTGCAACTGCCTTAAAGTCAGTCTTCTCTGCTGCTCATCATTCAAGCCTAGACCGGTAAAAAAAATCTCACATTGCAACAAATAGTTCTGCACATCAGTAACATCCTCCGTTCCTAACAACGGCTCTCTTCCAAGACTAGTATAATCACGGTTCAGCTTGGCATAGTTATTGCCGATTGGCACCACGGAATTAACTCCTCCCACATTAGCAACATCCCCTCCAGCCAAACCAGTTGCTACTCTGACTTGCATCATGTTAACAAAGAACTGATAAATAGTCCCTATATTTACTAGCATGGTTCTAGCACCAACATTAGCATTTGCCTTTTCATTAGCGTTTGCTTATCGACCCTGATTCCTTCTAGTATTGGGCAAAGCATTTCCATTAGTTGTGGTCCTTCCTCTACCTAGATTCACTCCTCCATTTCCTGATTCCATATCTTACTTCCTTTGAATTTGCATACAGATCTTTGTAAAATAGAAGAATGGTCTAAGGGAGAAACAAAGATGAGATATATAATTAAATATATAGC
Source organism: Allium cepa (assembly GCA_030765085.1). Lineage (NCBI taxonomy): Eukaryota > Viridiplantae > Streptophyta > Magnoliopsida > Asparagales > Amaryllidaceae > Allium > Allium cepa. Next base: position 406,658,573 of record CM060928.1, on the reverse strand, counting down.
AAACACAAGTACGTTACTATAACTTTATCCATACCCCAATTTTATTCTCTAATTTATTTGGATTATGATTTTAAAAACATTTTGATCTTTTAAATTTTTTATAAACCTATGCTCTGATACCAAGTTGTAACAACCACCATTTTAAGGCTTGAAAATTAGCGCTACTAATGCTATAGTCATCAACAGTATTATTCTTCGGTATTAGAATGCAGTAATGTTAATCATATCAATAACATCAGAAACACATAAATCTGAAAAAAATTCAAACACATTTGATCAATCAAACTTTCATTACATTTCAGAAATAAATTTCAAATTCATTACATAATCCCATTCATTGTCCACGTTCAGAGAAAAAATAGTATTGCAAAATACTCCAAGAGAGACATATGAAGATGCACCCTTGGATGATCAGAGTCTTATACTTGAAAATTATAAATTCTATCTACGTCCATTTAAACATGTCATAAGCTTTAAACAACCTAGCAGAAATTGAACTCCTAATATAGCTAACTTGCCTCATGCACATCTCTGAAAGCTTATTCGTTTAACTTGGAAATCTCTACTCATGACTTACTCAAATGAGTACCCAAAAGTTTAGAGGGAAAAACAAAAACATCGGTTCAAAAATAGTTTGGTGTGAATAATAATATTCCTTCTTGAACCAAATAGATATCTAGTGAGACCACATCATTGAGCGTGACGGTTTTCCCTTCACTAGTATCTCATCTAAATATGTCAATTATAAATCATGCACCTACAACTGCAGCGGTTATAACAGAGCATAATATGATCATATGCATGCATGCAACCTAGGTATGTTTGACTAGCGTGTCATCCTAGGGTTATGTACACTCAAGGTTTTCCCTTCCCAATAATAGGTTATCTGTCTAAAATCATAGTTTTCCAAGGATCACCAAAATCCCATGATGCAGTATTGGGTCATGAAATATGAGTACGACAATGATAAAATATCAAATTCAATTGACCAATTAATAATAAGAACATATATCATTATTCAATAAACAACGTTCAATCAATAGTCACATACATAATAAAATTGCTTAAAGTTACTTAATATTTTCCGTTAGCAAACTTTACAAAAGATTAGGCTAAGCACCATTTGTTTCCTTGAAACATTTATTTTTAACACTGACGAACCACTTAAAATCATTTTTTAAAACGGAAAACTTTTGTCCATTACTTTGTCAAAATCTTATGCCAAAGCACTGACCTTATGGCATAATAAGTTGTCAAAAATCTAAACTAGTGGCATAAAACATGTCATTATAAGTCTAGAATGGTGGCATAAAACAAAATTAGTGGCATTGGCCAAAAATGGGGGCACTAAAACAAGATAGCGGCAACAGTGGGTGTCATTGATGCGCCAACAATGGGTTCATTAATGTCGGCAACAATGTGTGTCATTGGTGCTGCCAACAACGGGTGTCAACTGTGGCTCCAAGAACGACGTCATTGACGGGTGCCATTAATGGTGCCAATATTGGGTGTCAATAGTGCCGCTAATAACGAGTGCCATTGGTGCCTCCAATAAAGGGTATCATTGGTGCCGCATAATGGCAAACATATAATTACTATAAAAACTGTTATTTTGCTATATAAAGTACACACCTTTTGCCAACTCCTATCCTTTGTTAAATTCCTATTGGATGATAATTTGCTTTGCCAAATTATTTTATGGAAAACTGCTATGGATCTGAATTTTCACTCCCAAAATAATTTGCAAACCATTAAATTTATATTTATATTTTAATATAATTATTAAGCTTTCTAGTCTAATAAATTCATAATATATCATAATCACTTGGGAAATGCCCCAAAAATCACAGAAAACCATATTTTATATCAACTTTCTTATATAAAAATTTAAGTCCAAAATGCTTGTTTAATTATTTTTAATAATTAAAACCCAAAATAAACACCTTTTTCATCTTTGAAAATTCATAAAATATTCCCATTGATTTGAAAAATTATTAACTGAAAAACCATCTCCAAACTAATGCTTTACATAACATGTCAAAATATAAAATCATTTAGAGAACAAGAACTAGGGGTTTCCCTTTAAAACATATCATAATAATTCCATAAAATCCTAATAAATCATCCTTCAATCAAACAGTGGTAAAATCAACCATATCATGACATATTATCATCAACCAATTCGAAATCAATCAAAACCCAAAAATCAACACAAAAAGATGAGATGGATATGATTATTCACCTTGATTTGATAAAGAGAGTTGAGATTTGAGTGTGTTTATTTGATTCCCCTTAGCTTTAACTTTATTTCCTAGATTTTCTTCTCTTATATCTCCTAGAAATGGCCGGCCTATACTTTGACTATATTTATACAATGAAATATGAATGTGGATATGAGGGTTGAAGGGTTTGTGTTTACAAAATGAGGCATATTCTTATTTTTCCACTCTTAAAAAATCCTCTTTTTTATTTGTGAGTCAAAACAATCATATTTGTTGATTAGTTAAGGCCTAAATAAATTATGAGATCTCATCTTCTTATCATAGACCACATTATTCTATTTAATTTATATAATTAAATCTTCTGAATAATATTAAACAAAAAATAAGAGTGTTACGGTCCCATTGGCTTTGAATTTTATCTCTTTCCTCATTTTCAAAATATGCTAGCCTTCTGTATATTCTGCCCAAGGCAAAGATCAATGTTGTCCCTGTATGAAAGAGATTGAAACTCCATATTTCAAGATGGTGTGGAACCACTTATCATTTCTTTTCTTACATAACTTATAATGCTACAAGTCTTAATGCTTGTTATTCGTGAAGCCGGGGATTATTAGTGGTTTGATAAGTTGGCCTGGTCATTTGAGGCCCGAAGATCCTTATTTCAATATTTTAACACGATAAATTGGAATGACTAAGAAAAACTTAGTTGATGCGATTAATTGGTATTGAAAATCAAAGGCAAGTTAGATATTTTATGTCAGGCAAGTCCTTTATGCCCTAAATATGATAACTATGGTAATTCGACCTAAGGTTTTAATGTGGTCTGAGGTTCGAGCCCTCCTTCTAGCGCTAAAATGTTAATGAATTTCTTCGTCACCCTAAATGTGTGAGGAAAGTAGATTTAATCAAGATAAGGCTATGGTAAGTTTAGGCTAAATCGCTAGGATGAAGTATGCTCGATATCAATCTTATATATATATATATATATATATATATATATTCGAAATCAAGGTTAGGGTCATGTTGAAGATCATGTGTTAGTCAAGTCAATATGCAAGTCACAAGTCATAACTCATATTATGTTATGCAATTGTTTAATATGAAATTCCTTATATGTATAATGTTTGAATGCTGCAATTGGAAAAAATGCCTAAATCAATTTAGGGTTACAAAGTTTAAAAAAGTAAGAAGAGAGACAAGAATGAGTTGCCCCCTCTCCATAATCCCTGTGGCCGTATTTAAAGGGATAGGAATATGACACGGGGATTGGCTTCTACATGCTTGGCTTTGGTGAAATAAATGTTGCATTGAGATGGGCTCTTTTTAATTATGACATTCAACATTCCTTGATGAACAGTAGAAATTGGATATCGTATTTGCAGTAATTGCTTTTGGTATCAATTATCTTATGCATTGAAATGCTTTTAATTGGTTGTTGGCGACATAATTTGGAAGCGGCATTAACCATTGACGAGGAGCAGTGTTGATATGGAGCAATACTGAGAAAGAGCAGCATAGCAATCTCTATTGATAATGATGACTCCCTTAATCAATATCTCTCTTGTGGATGTGTAACATCCTCTAAGGATTGATGAAATGCACAGTCGTCAAGGTGCAACATTAATTATCAGCAGTATTGTTAATGTGTGACATTGTCTTAATGGGGTCGTCGATCAAAAAGTCTCGGTAATAATAACCCATGACATCATTGTATAGAGGCATTGATCTCAGGCGGTATCGATATTGTGCAATATTAAATAAGGGGTAGCATAATTCCATCTTCACAAATGAAAAGCGGTATCGATAAAACACATCATCAACGAAATGCGACATCTATAAAGCATGACATAGATTATGGATATCGATTCCATTCATCATCATCATATAGCAGTATTGATTTCATTTAGTATTCTTAGTTTTATTGATGATATGTGACATCCATTACTTATAGGCGAATGGTAGCATAGATGGGACATGACATTGATGAAGTGCGACGTCGATTTCTTATGGTATTGATTAGGTTCGATACCATTGCTCCTTTAGTTACACGCGACATTGTATATGTCCATTTATTGATGAAATGGGACATTATATTCTTTTGATGCTAATCCTCATTCATACTATTAGCATTGACAGTAGGAGACATGCACAATATGCGATGTCAATATTGGTGAGCTATGGTATTCACTTTTCCTTGCAATGCTGATCACATTCGACATTATTTCTTCTTTACTGAGGAAAGGTGATGGGGATGGGAGGCGTCATCACTGCTATAGTGTCAAGTCACATGTCTTTGACTTAAACATTAGTAGTAATAGGTTTGAATCAAAACAAGGTGAATTAATCTATCCAACATCACTAGGAGGGTGCGCCCCCTTTCACCAAAAGTATACATCTAGATAAAATATCCTTAAAAGTCCACACCAAACACGCAACACTCTCAGTAACTTTCATGATGGACCCCATACAACTTTCTGCAGGTATCCGAATATACTCACATCAACGCATGTATGCTATCGACAAACCTCTAGATAAAGTGAATATACCCTAATGGGTGTGGCCCACATAGCTTGGCTCTCACTCGCTCTTGGGATTTAGTTATCTGTGGTGTTGGATGCCAATACTCAAATGAGCGACAAATCATCTTAGATTGATGAAACATAAAGAATGATATCAAAATCGATAGTAAAGATATCCACCATCGAAATGAAAGGTTGTGTATGGAAATTAGATCGTATACACTTATCACCAATAAACGACTCACACTTTTAAAATATTTGATTCTTACCTGTGCTTAGTTTTCATATCACATTATTTATAAAACACTTTAAAAAACACTCTTTAAAAATATTCTTTAAAATGGCAAGTTATATTTCTATGTATATTAAAAAGAAGGACCAAAATCAATTGTCATTAAAACACTATTTACTCCCAACTCAATGCAGTTTACACGAAGTGTTATTTTTAACATTCCTTATTGAAGGATTTTCTCATTTATAAACAATCTTTTATAAATTTTAAAACAACATTAATTATCTTAAGGGAAAATAAATCAAATTTATTACCTTTTAATAATTTTAAACAATGTTAATTATCCTGAAGGAAAATAAATCAAACTTATAATCTTTTGTAAGTTTAAAAAACGTTATTATCCCAAAGAAAAATAAATCAAATTTATAATCTTCTATAAATTGAAAAAACTTTAATCATCCCAAACGATAAATAAATAATTTATAACTTCTTTTATAAATTTTAATCAATACTTATCCTTTATTTTCGTAATTCTCAAAATAATTTCACACAACTTTCAAAGTGAAAAAACACATCCAAACATTTATTTTTTAAAAGTAAAAGCAAAAGTTCAACACACATAAGAGTTTAAGGAGATGATATTTCATAAATGACGATAGCGAAAATCACTGCAACAACACTTACACAAATCAACTGAAGGTCACAAACATTTCAACCAAACATCAATATAAGCAACACAAGAATATTAAAATGCATATAATGATAAATTAATAATGATGAGATCTCCCTACAAAAGTCTCCTATAAATAATAGATATATAAATGTATTTTCAAAGTGTTCCTTGGCAATCTATTCGCTACAAAAACACTTCAACATCTTCTTTTTGTCTCTTGTAACAAATGGATACTTACGCTATCCACTATTAAGCGGTAATTCGAATCCAAACATACAACCAAATGGTAATCTTTTACTTTACAAGCATGGAAAAGTAATTTATTCTACTCGATAGATGTTAAAAATAATATATTCAAATTAATTATAGCAGAATAGTGTTTTATTCTACTAAAAAGATGTCCAACCGAAGTATAACTAATTTATGTACGTTAAACTTAATTAAATTTAATCACTATAATTTTGTCATTAATTTATACTTCGTTAAAACTATCACTTACCACCCAAGCATTCAACAATCTTCCATATCAATACATATATCGCATATTTTTTATTTAGAGGTAAGTAAACTCACCGAAATTCAAGTTGATGCTTTCGTGGTCCGATTTTGGTCTTTAGCCAAAAAAATTACTAGCTTCAAATTCGATGAATCCAACTCCTAAGCATAGATAACGCGGATAGGAGTCCAATACAAAAGATCGCGTCCAAATCCGATCTCATATGGAAATGTTAATCAATTTATAAGTTTTTGAATAAATTAATCAGTTAATCTTAGATTACTTTATTAATTATTTAGTTACCCACATTAACATTCAAATCCATCTTCCTCTTATTTCCAAAATTGTGCACACAGTAGATAAGCACAGCCTGATACACCAGGCTATGAACTTTAACCTCCTATTTCTACCACATTTCTCAATGAAACATGCACCGTTGACTCCAATTCGTTGCTCTTTGCTAGTTTTCCGCCTTGACCAAAACCTAGTAAGTTTAATCAAGCCAAATGGAATGCGACCAAATGAAGTCACATGATAAGACACTATGGCTGCTTTCCATCTGAGGCCATTGGACCTCCTCAATTTCTGGCCAAGGTTGTTCCCCTTAAGAAAAACCTATCCCCACCAACGCCTTAGCCTAACACCGCCCGAGTCAAAGATAAAACTAAACCTTAGTCCATTGTTACTCACGTTGAACCTTGTTGAATGATGTCACACCACCCATCACCTATGCCAAACCGAAGTACATGCCTATACAGAGCCAAAGAATCAAATTACATGATTTATAGTACCTTAAATTTCTCTGTTTTGATTTTAGAATGATGACCATTTCTTTATTTATTGGAAGGCAAAATGAAAAGAGAGGAAAGAAAAGAAAGTGAAGAGAGGGAGAGAAATAGAATAAAGTGGAAAATGGAAGGAATGGTCAAGTTTTGGTTTTGGTTTTATAAATAAAATCAATATTCTTTACTTATAACCCAAGCTAAATAAAATTCTCAAGTTAAATAAACTTTTCAAGCCACCTATCACCTCACTATCAAGTCATTTTAAAATTTTGAATTTTAATGTAAAAATATTTTAAAAATAAGTATATTGTGATATTCCGCTACACAATATTCTATTCGCGTACGAATCGCGAACGACAAAAATAAAAAAATACGATCTTGCACCAAAATGCTACATGATCCCATATCAACAAAAAATATGCAGATTACTTTATTCTATGAAATTTTAAAATTACCACCGTCAAACAAGAATACGATTATTTTCTAAACTAAAATTATGGCAATATCAAGTAAATAAAATTAGAAATACGTCACTAAAACATTTTATAACAATTGATTTTCTTGTTATTTATTCAATCCATTTAATATTGTAAATAAATTTACAAAATGAGCCCATCATTATTATTTATTAATTATAAGGAGTTAAATAAGACTATTAAATCCATTTGATTAGTATTAAAATCATAATTCAAATATTTAAATAACACATATATTTGAATATAAGTTATTTAGATATTTAAATACCAATTATTTAAACATTTAAAATTAGTTAATATTCAAAATTAAAATGATGAAATTCTAGGATGTTACTACAAGCCAACAGTCGAATCGGGTTGATCTTTAAGAGAATTGCAGGCGAAAAATTGAGGGGATCGAAATGGGAAGACCTTCATGTTACATAGCCCGATGATGAGGTGAGCTAGAGGATTTGGGTGTGATGCTCAAGACCTTCCATTGAAGGCATCAACTGGTCAGGTTGTTGCCCGAAACCATTAGATGATAGGTGCATAGTTAGTCAACGGATTGTTATATAGGGCATTTTAACATGTGATGGATAAGGATTAAAGTCATCGAGCAATATGATGTAGGGTAAGAGTACTGGATTTTTAGTAGGCCAGCCTGGTATCTTTTGCAAGAAGGCCAAGCAACATTTTGTCCCTTAAGTTTTCTTCTACAAACGTAAGCGGACTTTCAATGCCAGTGACACATATCTCTTACTAGTGGCTTTGATGATTTAGTGTTCGAAGCAGTTCATGGACATGACTATTAATGTGGTGAGGTAATCAACTAAGCCTAGATGACCAAGGTCATATCCCACTCATTCCATCCAACGGTTCAAATTAAAGCAAAAATAATATAGTCAGTGCCCCACCTTCTTCTTTTTCTTTCTACCGAGTATTTGCAAAGGCCCATTAGAAAGATTTCAATCTTTAGAAGATATTCACCAATTTCCAATCATTTTTAGCATAGCTAGCGGGTCTTTTCTTTTTTCTTTGTTTTTTACATTTAACGTTGCTTTTTATTGTAATGGCCCATAATTTTACAGCTTTGATTTGTAAATATTTGATAAATTTTAAATATTTAATTCATGGTTTTTAATAATCAAATAACCTTCTTTTAATTGATAAATTATAATGATAAGATTATTTTAAAGTTTATTTACAAAAATAGGTAGATAAAAAATTGAAAATGTGATCGAAAATCATTTTTTGAGTTTTCGACATTTTATTTAACGGAAGTTGTTGCAACATTGTTGCACACGTATGTACATTATTGAAACATACACTTACACATATATTAAGTTATTATTTAATAAAGTAAAAAGTATTAGTAAAAGTAAGTATAATTAAAGAGGTAATTAATTAAGATGAGTGACTTTAGCTTTTTAACAAAGAAGAGTGGACTTTTCCTTCTTATTTTGTGTGCATTTGTACTATTGTCATCACGAAGCCATATGCTTACATTAGAAAGGAGGAAAGATGTATGAAAAAGGAATGGTGCAGCATGAGTTAAGGAGGGTAATTTGGTGTTTTGGCTAAGGGGCAGTGGTTGTAATTTGACACTTTTTCATTTCTATAAAAGAACACATTTCATTCACTTTTTTGCATTTTTACTTCATTTTTCATCTTTGCATCCATTTTCTTTTCTTTTGCTCTCTTCTTCCCTTCCTTCTCTCTTCAAAAATTTCTTAGCAAATCTAATTCAAAACTCCTCTTATTTAGCCGACTCCTTTAATTACCTTGCAACAACATTTATAACATCACCACATTCTCAAAGAAGTAATTTTATTGCCAAAACCCTCTCATTTTTGGTGGGCCGTAAGCATGGAGTCCATGGGGCCTTGGGTCTAGAGAAAATAAAAGGGAAGGGGGCTATGCATGAGTATTGAAGGGTAAGGGGAGGTTTTGTGCTTCTTGTTTAGGTGGTGGCCAGGAGTGGTGGCAAGTGGTAGTGAATAAAATTCACTTTGATTGAGTTTTAAAATGAAATATGGTGTAATAATTTAGTGCTTACTTATATGGTTTTTGGTATGTGTAGTGAGGTGCTTATGTTATTGTTTGATATTGATTTCCATTTGAAAGCAGATGACATAAATAATCCATTGTTTTGTAGGTACAGAAGCAAAGAAAAGTAAGCAAAAGTATCTTCATAGTGAATAGGTCACTATGGAAGCACTTCGAAGAATGGAAATTTTGTAGAGAAATCCTAAACGACCTGTAACAACATGTATTCCAGTGGGTCTGGAACTTCTGCGAAAATGCTAAAACCCAAGCCCACTAAAGCCTGAGTTAGGTATCCGGTATCCTGCAAATGGGCAAAGACAAATACAATAGAGCTCAATTAAATATCTCACAGCGAAATTGACTAAAATGTAATAGTAAGTAAATACTCACCAATATATAACACTTTCTAAACAAATGCCTCAAAACTGGAAAGTCGCTACCATCTACTTAACCTGTAGGGTGTTATGAGAAGAGGGTCAGAACTAAAGTTTTGGTGAAGGAACAAATTATGTACTTCTATGCTTAGTTCTACATATACCATTTTATTTTGCTATTATATTAGGTTCATTAGGTTTATAATATTCTCGCCTCTATGCGTGAATCGTACCCATCTACTCCTTAGTAGATTAAAACCTAATAACCGATATATATATATATGTATATATATATATGTATGTATGTATGTTGTTATATGCCAATGACCAAATTAATCCTACGTATTAACCATGGTACCTTCCATATCCTCCTCGCAAAGGACTCCATCATCTTGTTTCCATGGCATTCTATGACTATACCTATAAATGACTGCCCTGTAAGGCCTACAATATAGACGTTCCGTCGTTTACTAAGAAAATGTAAAGCCATGTCCGCACTAGTCTATACTAATGCTTGTACATCCACAATGTACCACCCAGTGCGTGCATTGAAGACCATACGTAATCGTTTCATCTACTCTCTAAATCCCGCCAACAAGGTCTACCTTGTACGGAACTCAGTCGGGGATATTCTATATCTGTAAAGGACAACTTCATTAGGCCTACAATACAGATATTCTACTTGGTGCGTCTCTTTTCTCATCATGGCTATGGCCCACACAGCCATCCCTCAACTAAACGAAAGACCTCTAAAGAGTTACGTGGCCGTGCCCTACTGCAAACAATCTAACATCCAATTGGCGGTGCCCCTCATCCAACGTATCGATAGTGAAAGTATCATTGGACTGTTGGTTTAACTCTAATCTTTCTCGAACTCATTCTTGGTTTTGATTCTGGTCGATATCCGCACGACACTATCCTTTTGTGTTCTGCCCACTAAACTTACTTGCAAGTATAGGGACATATGAATATCCTACTGCAAACACCAGCCTCTTTTGACTTCCTACAATGGTCCTGCCAGGCAAACAGCAGTCAAGACATGCTCTTTTGATGGAACACCTACAGACCTGCCTTCGGAGGACTGCATCGCTACACTTACACCAAAGGGCCATCATAGAGTATCCTCACGTCCCGTTGAACTCTCGTACTTCCTTCTAGCCCAAAATAACTAAGTTGTTCGTTCTTCTCTATCGCTGAAATCTGTGATGAACTGCTTCGTTAGGCTCTTCATCCTTTGGGCTGCTCCAAATGCAACTCACTCTTTTATTAGACCCTAAGTCTAATCTCCTTAATTTGTGTTTAGTTTACTTTTCTTATTCTATTGGCTATTCATTTACCCTAGTTAGAATAATCTTGTCCAATCCTCACCTAACTATTGTGGGACTATCAGTTTCTGACCGAAGAGAATGCTGTTGGTATGGGCCACTTCTATTATCTTGCTTCTTAACTAAATTTAAGTCTTGATTTTATTAAAATAAGCTTATTCTATTATTTCTGTATAAGTCTTAAGCTTATTAACTTCGTATAGGTTTTTTTAAATAAGCCTCTACTATTATCTTTACTATATTTGCTTATTAACTTATTCTAAGTCTTAAAATGAGCCTTTATGTTCCTTCTACTTAATTATAACATATGTTATAATTTTACTTGTAATTGTCACTTTTTATCTTCTTTTGTAATCTGCATATTATATAACTACAAGCGTCACTTTTCTACTCTAGTCCGTCTTCTTTTATTTTGATATTGAATTTAATTTTATTGTCTTATACAATTTACTTATCATAAAAACTATTTTACTTAATTTTATTGTCTGCATAGTAAATGCAGATCTAGATTCATTATCGTTTACAGCTTCAGATTTTTATCCGATAATTAACTTGATTCCTTCAATTCTTTGCTTTGTATTCTTCTATTCTAGGAAGTAGTCCTATTCTATTTGGTTGGCTATGAAAACCGTACTAAAAATCCATTTCCATATTTAATACAAAATAATGCTATAAACAATAATTCATAACTGCAAGATATTTCTTTTATTATTTTTGGGTAGTGTAAAATACAGTGGTTTCTCTATTTTATACTAATTCCTCTTTTCTTTCTTTTATTCTTGAAATTACATTTATCTTTATCTTTTAAATTTAAACTATAGAAATGTATCCAATTTTCTAAACCAACCAATTAGTTTTATCACTTACTTCCAAATCAAGTTATTAGAATTTTCTCTAATTTATTGCTCCCGTTTTAGCATGATTTATTGCAGAATTCTTAATTTTCTTTATTTCTTTCATCTTTTCTTATCATATAACAAATTTCCTAAAATCTAGTATTTTCTTATTTTAATCCATAATTACGAATTCTCTTCTTTAACTATTATTCGTATAAAAAGGGAATAAAAAGAAGCTAGCATTTAGGCTAAATTATAACTTTAAAATAGATGTAAATAATTGTAAATTTCTTATAGTTCAGCATAACTAATTAACGGGATTAATTATTGAAATACTGAATTAAATTATTTAATGAGAATCTAACGACAGTATACCATAAACGTAAAAGATATATAATTAAATCCACTCACCTCTTGTCCTTAGCTTTGCTTGTGCTTAGCTTGGCTCCATGGTCCTTTTGGATCCCCTTCTTAGGTGCATAATATTCTAATTTAGAATTATCCCTTTGCTAAAAATATTTTCTTCTTAGGGTCCAGCCTTAGGCAATGAATCCATAGAAATATTTTCTATTTAGGATCCTGCCTTAGGCAATGAAACCTTTGGGAGAAATTCTGATTGTGAGAAAAGAGATAGACCTAGGTTTCTATTTACTGGGGAGTTTGGGGATCTCAGACAGTTGGATTCGTGGATTGAATCTGGAGCCACTACGTCACAGAGTCGTTTGGAGCCGTCAGATTAATCAACATAGGGCTCGGATTGCATGAAAATTAATTTTTTTACATCACTCGGCGCGTACCTGGATGAAACATCATTCGGATAGCAAGGTTGGTTGACTGTGGTGTCGACCGCCCTACTCCTTAGGTCGACCGGGTAGTCGACCTTGGAGCTTTGTGGGGTCAACCTAGCGGTCAACCTATATACGTAATTTTTTTGCATTTTCATTTCCTTTTATTTCCCATTTTCATTTATCCCGTAAATTCTTTATATAGACTCGGATTTTGACAAGTTATATATGGACACTGATTGGAAAATCGCCACGGACGTAATGGTACAAATTTCGAGGCCATATTCCGACAATTTCAAAAATGTTTATTTCCATTATTGTTATTTGCTTCATTTTAATTATATAAAAATGCGAGGTGTCACATTCTCCCACCCTTAGAAAATTTCATCCTCGAAATTCGAAAAGGGAAAAAATGTAATTCCTCGCAATAATCACAACCATTTTGGGTACATCCAATTTTGCAATCATCCGTGTTTTTTGCAAAAAATGTCACTCAATACAAATATATGCATGTGCATGAATTTCTAAGCGGTACCTCCTACATGAATGCTTTTCTTTCTAAAAATCTTGTTTTCAAAACATGATGCACTTAACCTAAAAATACTTGCAATTTCTATATGAATGCAATTTTTCTTAAAAACTCAAAATATTTTTCATCTAATTTTTCCGATGCTCCTATTGAAGAGGGGTGTAGTTCAACAAATTTTTCATCCAAACCCTAACACACAACTTTTAATATTGGAATTTCATATAAAATCTAATTTTGTGAATTCAATTTCTTATGTTAGAAAGAAGATAAAAAATGGAAAAACTTCATATTTCTTCAATTTTCTTTTACTTGCCTCTTTCTCCATATTTGGAATTATGGGTTACTATTCTAAAAAATCCCTTTTTCATTTTCCCAAGCACGGTTTACATAAGAAAATATCTTTTTTTTTAAATTTCCTATTGACATTTCCGTTGCTTTCTTTAAATTTATTATTCTTCTTTCTGTTATTCTTTTATTTGCTATTACATTTTATAATAATCTCTTATGTCCTTATTCTCTATTTGTGAACATCACAAAAACACAAAGTAAAAGCATTAATACCGATTTACTACAATAGGAATTAAATGATTACATAAGAGTACAATTTTATAAAAAGAGAAAACAACCCTACTACAAGGTGATACTAGATAGGTAACACTAGTAGGTTAACACAACTATCATCTAGGGCTAGGAAGCCTAGGACCCTGTCCGTCCTGGCACAAGAAGGCCCTAATAAATGGATCTAAATAGCTAAGGCACTCCTCCTACCGTTTGGTGCTTGTCGGAATCTTGTGTTGTGCCTTAGCTAACTCCTACATCCTAACTAACTCTCGATGTCCTCGCAGAAGCTCTGTATGGTCCCTGGCGAGCAGCTCTTGCCCCTTGGCAATGCTTCTAATCTGCTCATCGTAGCTCATCGGCGGAGGGGGTTTGGAGGGTCCTGCTTCCTCTCCCTAAGATACGTATCCCCAAGTACTCTACGTCGTGGGCTCTGGTGGCCAAGCGGGCCAATGCGACTTTGTCTATCCAATGCTGCCTCTAAACGGTGGCAAAGGAAAGCTCTGTTGCTTGTGGAAATACTTTGGTGCCTGGTAAAGTGGCGAGGGCTATGGCTCGGGCTCCTGCTCCTCCCCTGGAGCCTGTATCTGGGCCAAATCTATATTCATCCTCCTTAGAGTGGATGAATCAACCACAGGGTGGGTCTGCTCACTATAAGTCCCTCTATCCATCTCAACCCCGGCCCGCCTAAAGACCTATGCCCAAAGATGACGATGGATCATATAAGATTGGTGAAGTCCTGCTGCTGTCACATATTAGGTCATGATCATTTTAGCCCAGTTCACCTGTAAGCCTCCGAATATGGCATAGGCATCTTGCCTTACTGTGGGATAAATCTGATCATAAGTCCCCATCTTGGGGAAAAGGTTATACTGCAGAATGCATATAACTAACCTAGCTAACGGGCGCAACTATGCAATGTGCCAATCGGGTGCTGGGGTCTACTAAAATCTGATTAAGACGGCCTGGTCCGTCATCTCAATCTGTGCTACATCTAAGCCATGCCCTCTAATATCCAAAATACTGGCAATCTGAGTCTCCGTTAATGCTATCACTACTCCCTTGACCTTCGACTGGACTGCCTCTCATCATCCCCATCACTAGCATGTAAATTAGCATTAAAAAGACGTACTAACCTGAGGTACGCCCGCCGCTCGAATGTCTCGTGTCTCAGAATCTGCTGTAGCCCAGTATCCAAAAAGAGTTGCTCTAAAGGCATGCCATGAAATTCAGAAAACTTCACCGCTCTTCCTTGCAAAAAAATTGGTACGAAGCTGTATCAAAGTAAGCCTGCACTATCCTCCTATCGCTCTGGCACCAGGCTATCACCTGGGGTGTAAGGTAGGGAAAATGGTGAACCAAGGATGGTCTTGGAGGCATGGTGAAAAACTTCTAGATCTATGGAAAAGAATTGTGGATCCAGGTAGATCTCATGGTACGCTTCAATTTGGTACCAATCGTGAGCTGATTAATGGAGTTTTTGAGGTGTTAGGGGTGGTTGGAATCGACGAAATTGGGTTCAGCTGCTGTATTTTGAGGGAGGAGGCTAGAATGATGAAGATGAGGGGGCATTTATGCGTGTATACGCTTAAATTTGGACCAAGGCGGTCGACCTGCCTTTTTCCTCGGTCGACCACATGGTCGACCTGCCTATCGACCCGCCTTGTTCCTCGGTCGACCTGATCGACCTAATTTTTTTTGGTAATTGTCGTGCTTGCCTCTCCCGTCTCCTCCTTAACTAATTAAAGACCAATCCAATTCTATCCATTTTTGGATCATCTGAGTCGCGGTTACAACTTTAGCTAAATATTCCTGACTGCTCCCACTCTCCAAGTGGAGTGTTAACGTCTTCTATAATTCTACTAAATCTTTATTAATATCCATAAACTTGCTCCAACCACTTTAATTGTCTAACCCTAAAATTTTCTCTTGCAAAACTTTTTTAATGTTTTTACAGATAGGAAATATTTTAATGTATTTAAAAACCACTTTATACTTGGATAACATTTTAAAAATATGTTTCCACTTGAGCTAAGACAATTATTGCATAAAACACCGTCACTACAACCAAAAGTACTAGTTTTTAGATTTAATCCAAGTGAAATATATATATATATATATATTCATATCTCCAAAATTCTCCTTTCCAAAATTATTTCCCCCCAATTTTCCATGTTTAAACTTGTACAAATATAAAGCCATAAACTTTTAAGATTAAAACTTGAAAACGTTCTAATTTTTTTTGAATTCTCTAAAGTTTGCTTAGTGGGCAAGACTCAAAGTGGCCTTTTAAATTCGTTACCCTTTCCCAATTACCCATGCGAAGATATTCTCCTCAATCCCATTATATATTTTCCCAATCAATTCCTTCTTATGCTTGTCTTTCATTCTAAGGTTATACCGCCAAACCCGCTTTTTTGAAATAATTTCAAATTGGGAATTGTTTCGGTGAGACTATTCTTTATTAGTCTATTATATAGTTAAAATTTGTCCTTCTTAGTCTTTTGTCTCTTAGGATTCCTATAATCCAAAATTTGATATACAGAATTGTTTTCCAAATTTTTCTCCAAAAGTGGATTTCTCTTTGGGTCTAGGGGTATGCATGTATGTATGTATATATATATTAAAAATACAAATACGTTCACTCACTATCTATATAGGAATCATAAACCTCGCTCTGATACCCAACGTAACAACCCGGATTCCAGTGGGTCTGGATTTTTTGCAAAAATGATAAAACCTAAGCCTACTGAAGCACGAGTTAGGTATCCGTTATCCTACAAATGGGCAAAGACAATTCAGAGACCAATTAAACATCTCACAGTGGAACTGACTAAAATATAATAGTAAGTGAATACTCACCAATATAATAACACTTTCTAAACAAGTGCCTAAAAACTGGAAAGTCTCTGCCATCTACCACACCTGTAGGGTGTTATGAGGAGGAGTCAGAACTAAGTTCTGGTGAATGAACAAATTATATACTTCTAAACTTAGTTCTACACATATCGTTTTATTTCCATTTACTGTTATATTAGGTTCATTAGGTTTATAATACTCTCGCCTCTGTGCGTGATTCGTACCCATCTTCTCCTTAGTAGATTAAAACCTAATAACTGATATATATATATATAGTTATATGCCCAATGACCAAATTGGTCCTAGGTACTAACCGTGGTACCTTCCATATGCTCCTCGTAAAGGACTCCATCGTCTTGCTTCCAGGGCGTTCTATGTCTATATCTATAAAAGACCGCCTGTTAAGGCCTACAATATAGATGTTCCATCATTTACTATGATAACGTAGAACCGTGTCCGCACTAGTCTATACTAATGCTCGGACATCAACAATGTACCACCCAGTGCGTATATTGAGGACTATACGTAATCGTTCCGTCTACTATTTGAATCCCGCAAACAAGGTCTACCCTGTATGGAACTAAGTCAGGGATTTTCTATATTTGTAAAGAATAGCTTCTTAGGCGTACAATACAAATATTCTACTTAATCTGTCTCTTTTTCAATTGTGGCTATAGCCCCACGCCGCCACCCTTCAATTAATTGAAAGACCTCTAAAGAGTTAATTGGTCGTGCCTTACTGCAAACAATCTAACATCCAATTGGCGGTGCCCCTCATTCAATGTCTCGATAGTGAAAGTATCATTGGACTGTTGGTTTAACACTAGTCTTTTCGGAAATCGTTCTTGGTTTTGATGCTAGCCGATATCCGCATGCGACTATACTTTTGGGTTCTACCCACTAAACTTACTTGCAAATATTGGGACATACGAATATCCTACTCTAAACACAAACCCCTTCTGACTACCTATAATGGCCTGCCATGCAAACAACAATCAAGGCATACTCTTTTGATGGAACACCTATAGACGTGCCTCAAGACGACTGCATCACTACATCTACACCAGAGGGCCATCCTAGAGTATCCTCACATCCTGTTGAAGTCTCGTACTTCCTTCTAGCCCAAAATAAATAAGTTGGACATGCTTCTCCATTGTTGAAATCTATGATGCACTGCTTCGTTAGGTTCTTCATCCATTGGGCTGCTCCAAATGCATCTCAACATTTTATCAGACCCTAATTCTAATCTCTTTAATTTGCGTTTAGTTTACTTTTCTTATTCTATTAGCTACTTATTGCGCTAATTAACATAATCTTGTCCCAGCTTCAACTAACTATTGTGGCACCAGTAGTTTTTGACTGAAGGGAATGCTGTTGTTATGGGCCACTTCTTTTATCTTGCTTACTAATTTAGTTTAAGTCTTAAGTTTATTAAAATAAGCCACTTCTATTATTTTATTCTATTGTTTATTAATTTAGTATAAGTCTTTTTAAATAAGCCTCTATTATTATACTTACTACGTTTTCTTATTAACTTATTCTATGTCTTAAAATAGGCCTTTACGTTCTTTCTACTTATTATAACCTATGTTATAATTTTACTTGTAACTGTCACTTTTTATCTTCTTTTATAATCTGCATATAATATAATTAAAAGCGTCTCTTTTCTACTCTAGTTCGTCTTCTTTTATTATGATATTGAATTTAATTTTCTTGTCTTATACACTTTACTTATCATAATAACTATTTTACTTAATTTTATTGTCTCCGCAGTAAATGCAGATCTAGATTCATTATCGTTTACAGCTTCAGATTTTTATCTATTGATTAACTTGATTCCTTCAATTCTTTGCTTTATATTCTTCTATTCTAGGAAGTAGTATGATTCTATTTAGTTGGTTATGAAAACCGTACTAAAAATCCATTTCCATATTTTAATACTAAATAATACTATAAACAATAATTCGTAACTGCAAGATATTTCTTTTATAATTTTTGGACAGTGTAAAATACAGTGGTTTCTCTGTTTTATACTAATTCCTTTTTTCTATCTTTTATTCTTGCAATTACGTTTATCGCTATCTTTTAAATATTAAACTATGGGAAAGTACCCTATTTTCTAAATCATCTAATTAGTTTTATCACTTACTTCCAAATTAAGTTATTAGATTTTTCTCTAGTTTATTGCTCCCGTTTAGCATGATATATTTTAGAATTCTTAATTTTCTTGCTTTATTTCATCTTTTCTTATCATGCATCTAATTTCCTAAAATCTAGTATTTTCTTATTTTAATCCATAATTGCGAACTCTCTTTTTTAACTATATTATTCGCATAAAAAGGGAGTAAAAAGATGCTAGCATTAAGGTTAAATTATAACTTTAAAATAGATGTAAATAACTGTAAATTTCTTACAGTTCAGTAAAACTAATTTACAAGTTTAATTAGTGAAATACTGAATAAAATTATTTAACGGGGATCTAATGATAATATATCATAAACGTAAAAGATATATAATTAAATCCACTCACCTGCTGTCCTTAGCTTTGCTTGTACTCAGCTTGGCTCCATGGTCCTTTTGGATCCCCTTCTTAGGTGCAAAATATTTTAATTTAGAAGATCCCTTCCCTCGAAATATTTTTTTAGGGTCTAGCCTTAGGCAATATAACAACCCAAAATCTAACCCGTAATAATTAATCAATTCACTAATTAATTAAATAATAAAACAAAAATTTGAAATTGTCAGAATTGAGCCACGGTAGTTACACCAATGTGTCCGTGGTAATTAACTCGTCAATTTTCATATATAGAACGTTAGAATCCGATCTAAAATGAATGAGATATGAATTAAACAAGACAACGAGAAGAAAAGTTTATGGCCAGGTCGACCAACCGGTCGACCTGGGCAAGAGGCGGTCGACCGCCCAGTCGACCCAACTGCCCTTTCTCGGGTGAAGGAATGAACATTCGTTCGAATATTTAGATGACTTTACACGTATTTTGCATTGTTTAAACTGATATACTCCTTCCGTTCATGCATCCGATGGCCTCTATTCAGCCTATAACGTAGTTGTACCCTATTCAACACCTAAATCCAACCGTCTGGCATCCACTTCTACCCCTATAAATAGAACCCTAGGCCCAACACTTTTCCTCATTATAATAATTTCTCCAATCGGGTTCACCTATTTCGGAAGGACCCTAAGCAGAATAATTTTCCAAGGAGGAAATCATTTTAAATAAAAATATTTAACAACTCCAAGTGGATCCGTGAAGGCCTAAAAGGAAGAGCTAAGGATCGAAGGTGAGTGATCATAATTATTTGAAATTTCTTTAAGTAATTTAAAATAATGGGGTTTCCAATAGTTGTAGTTATGCTACGGTTTTTGGAGTAACATTTTTAGTAATTTATTTACAGTTTTTAGAATTATTTGCAGTTAATTTTAGTTTATTTCTAGCTCTTCAATTTATTTACAGTTTATTTACAGTATTTTAGTTTATTTACTGTTATTTATGCATTATTTATATCTTCTACTTATGCCTTGGATTTCCTTCTATTTTCAGTTTTCTTCTATTCCTTCTTCTTCTTCTTCTTCATATATGGATTAGAATAGAATTAATGCGAAATTGGATTAAATTATTAGAAACTTGAAATAATGGAATATAAGATGTAAATTATAAAGACGTTAATATAAATGGAATTGGGCCGAAATTATGCCTAATTATGATATTAATTGGACTAAATTAAAGAGATTGTCCTAGTTATAACTTAGAATTATAACTAAAAAGAATAAAAGAAGAAAAGAAGCTTATTTTCGCACTTAGACCTTGGGTTTAGTAATAAGCATAATTATAACGTAGGTTATAAAAGAAATAGAATAGAATAAGGCTTATTTTAAGACTTAGGATAAATTAATAAGCATAGATAGTAAGAACAAGAGTAAAGGCATTTTTAAATAATTTATCTAAGTTAATAAGCAAAGAATTAATGTAGGTCCTGTACCAAATAGCATTCCCCTATTATTTTCTATGGGTACGGTGTCTCACATTAACCTGAAGTGAGACGAGGGGCACGCTTATGCTAGTAATGGTAGTAATTGGTCAATATAAAGATGTTCAAATCACGGGGAATTTGGACAAGGGCATTATTAGATATTGTTTGGATGACGGGGGATTTGGACAACGACGCTATTCGATATTGTTTGGATGACGGGCCAGTACCGGCAGCATTCCCCTATATTTTCTATGGACACGGTATTCCACATAATCCTAAAGTGAGACGAGGGGTATGCTTATGCTGAGTCGAGGTAATAATATGGTCCAATAGGTGGAGCAACAGATAGCATGAGCACGGTGGCAGTTGCGCGTGCGACTTCCATTTCGGTGCTCAGTAATCGTAATGAGTTCCAAGCACTTAGTATGTGTGTCTTTCGTATACACCATTGCCTTCTATGTAGGGAGCTATGTATCATTTAGTCCATAGTGGGTGCTTTGTGTATCTTTCATAGTTACCATTGGCTGTTGTGCAGGGAGTTATTCGCGTCTAGTCTGCAGTAAGGTCTATGGAGTAGCAGGCCAATCAAAGGGTTAAATTAGGATTTCAGCCTAATTATAGGATTAGAAATTCAGCCTAACCAAGCAACTATCAAAGACAAGTGCAAACAATCAAAATTGACCTATCTTATCAATTATAATAATTTAATCATGTTTTCCAGTTTATCTCTTTCTTATTTCTTTTGTTTTCTTTTGTATATACTAGAACTATTGAAGAGTTTATCATCTTTACTTTGCTTAAAGATTCTAGTAGTTACCATCACTCACCGGACTTTTAGTCTAACCCACTCCTCTATTTTCCCCTTTTCCCCCACATAGGCAATCAAGGGAGAGGGCAGTAGATTGTAATTGCTCGAAGGTTTCTTGGAGAAGATTCTGCTATGTATTTCCCTACTTTTATTTCCTTTTCTCTTTGTACTGGCACTCGAGAGGGATATCCATACTCTGATTTTTGTTGAGACTACGAGTTTTTATTTCATGATACAAATTGGGTTTTGAGACATGTATGTTATATTTAGTATTTAACTTATTTGGTTTATAAAGAAATTATGAAGTTTTTGTTTTAAATAAGTTATTATTTTAGTTTCCGCTGTTTTTACCTACTTTTGTCTTGCGATTCTTAATCTCTATTAGTTTCACTTAGAGCTACAATGCACCATGCCTTTTAATGTGTCCTTTTTGGGTATATTAAGGGATGTGGGGCATTTCAGGCAATGAACCTAAAGAAATATTTTCTATTTAGGGTCCAGCCTAAGGAGTGAACACATTGGTAAAAAATCTGATTGTGGGAAAAGATCTTGGCCTACGATTTTATTTATAGGGGAGTTTGGCGATCTCAAACCGTTAGATTCTTGATTGAATCTAGAGCCACCATGTCATAGGGTCGTTTGGAGCCATCAGATTAATCAACGCAGGGCTCGGATCACACAAAAATCAATTTTTACATCACTCGTCTTATATGTGGACGAAACATCGTCCAAGTAGCAAGATGGGTCAACCATGGTGTCGACCGCTCTACTCCTTAAGTCGATCAAGCGGTCAAACTTGGAGCTTGTGAGGTCGACCCAGCGGTCGACCCATATATGTATTTTTTTCCATTTTCTTTTCCTTTTGTTTCTCTTTTTATTTCTCCCGCAACTTCTTCAAATTTTGACAAGTTATACATGGAAACTAATCAAAAAATCGCCTCGGATGTAATGGTACAAATTTCAAGGCTATATTATGATAATTTCAAAAACGTTTATTTTCATTATTTATCATTATTTGCTTTATTTTAATTACATAAAAATGCTGGGTGTTACAGGACCCTTGCCTTAGTGATTTTTATTTACATATATCATTAGTTATGTAATTATTTGTGTATATGGAAAGTGAATGTTGCATAGTTATTGTTAACTTACTTATTGTTGGTTTTATTGCGACATTGAAATTCCATGCTCGCTTTTAAGTGATTTACCACTTGTTTTCTTAAAATGTTTTCTGAACACGACTTTTTCTTAACCTTTTTGCAAAGATATGGAGTGGTTTAATTTGAGAAAGAAATGTGGTTTAAAAGTTAGTTGATTAGCAAAAAAGTTTGAAAGTTGCAATCCATATAGCGATACTCCATATGGATGCAATTTAGAAATTAATGATTTTCAAAAAGTAAAAAGAGTCGTTTATTTTAGATATTTTGAAAAATCTTTTAAAATGTGTTTACAAGTACTTAAAAGGGTTTTGAAGATCTAAATATATTTTACGAATTTATTTAGTTATTTAAAACTAAGAGTTTAAAATGTATAGAGTAAACTGCTTTGTTTAAAAATCAGGTTTTGTTTGAAAGCAACCATTTTTAAAGGGATGTTCTAAAATTATTTCAAAGATTTTCTATAGTATTATTTTTTTTAGAGAAAGAAAGCATGGAAACTATTGTAATAAATGTTTCTGAGAAAAGGAAAGAGATTATGAACTATAATATTTTTGTTATAGTAAACATTTTTGGGAAATTAAAAAGGAAATTTGGTTTATACACTTTGTTGTTATTAAATAAGGTGTTTACTTTTATAAAGGGAAGATATTTCCTTTTAAATCAAACTTTGTTTTGAATAAGTGATTTTGGAAAATATTTTAATAACAAGTATATTGGAACTCTCAAATCCTATTTTAATTTATAGACTTCGAGGTATGAATCTTGTTTCTATATTGAGGTTAGAAGTGAATATCGAGTTAAGGGTTGAGAGGTAATAATACATCAGCTTGAATGGTTTCATTCTAACATACAAAAAGTATAGTTTGAAATCAAAGAATAAAATAATAAGTTTATGGAACTTGCTTTTAGATTGTTTCAAAAAAAGTCCTTGTTTTATCAAGGGATTTCTTTGTCAGTTCCATTAAGTAATATAAAAAAAATATGACAAACAGTGCTAAATTGTTGACATGTTTCTGTAAAATAAATCATATATATATATATAGCACTAGGAGCCACTGAGTCGGCTTACCTCGACCTGTAAGATCCTGAACAAAAGTGCTTCAAATAAGGCAAGGTAGGGTGCATCCAATGCACTGACCTACCTGACATCGACTTTGCGTGAGAATAGAGTAGTTGAAATGTTGGAAACGTGATAAGTATAAGAGTGTTAATTTCTATATATAAGTCATGAATAATTACTATATGGAAGATACTTTTTTTTATACTTGACACTAAATTTCGAGGTATGGAAGTCCGATTCTATCCATGAGAGTTTAAAAATGTACGTTGATGCAATGGTAGTATTCTAACTTGTCCGAGTTCATTGTTAATCGAGGGATAGCACGCTGTTAAATCGAAAAGTTATAAGAAGTATATGATGTCCAATCTTTGTTATGCAAACTACTTACTTACACCAGATAGTAACTTGTCCACTATCGATAAGTTGACCTATTATGACCTTGTAAGTATATAAAAGCTTTGCGATTTCATATGGTTTGACATCCTCTTAGGAGAACTCGTTCTAGTGAAACATCCCCTTCTTTAAGTGGTATATTAAAGATCCCCTTAGGACTCTTATAATGTCCGCTTACTTCTGAAAGAAGCGGGATTGAGTCACCGGAAACTATCGATTATCGGTTTGGAAAGGCTAGGAATGGATAAGCATGAATTATCCAAAAACACTTCAAACCAGCATGCACATTCGAATTTAAGACAACATGATGACGATGGAATCGAAGACGGAGTTCTTTGAAGTGCAACGGCTACTTGCTACTAATCCCGAGGATGTCGTAGAAGTAGTGCCTTTGCTTTGTTCATGTCTTGAACAACTTGTACAGATGAATGGTGGCATTGCATTTTTGTTTGGAAGGCAGTGTTATCATACAAAGTAGGATTTTCTAAAAAGGTCAAATGTAGCCTCACATCTCACACCCAGTAATAACTAAAACAAAGGATATGCTTTAAGGTTATGTGGTTCGCTACCATTGGGGTATGGTCATTACCCGATCTAGATCGATATTTATGGATTTATGTATGCTTGGGGCTCGGTACAGTGTTGGCCACAACTGGGGTGATGAAATATTCGATACTATCTAAGAAGGGGTACATCGATCTTGATTCACAAGGGGTCCACGTGAGGCCCATGGTACATTTTTCTAGTAGTGTATTATGGCAGGCGGTACCCCAATAGCCTTGTCATTGTTGAAATGCCAATATGTGCTATACTGGCTTAGTTGTATGCCAAGTATGTTGGAATGTAATTAATGTGTCCATTTAGGCTATGTTTAATATTTATTTTAAACCCTACACATTATTATAATATTACTGGATTTCTTTATAAAATGATTTGGTTATCGTAATATTAAAACTCATCTATGTTTATGTGCGGCGTGTTTTACAAGATACTTTTATTTTTGAAAGGTTTTATAGCATTAAAATTCATATGGTTTTTGTTTCTCATGTAGATTTCTAGGCTAATCAGGGTGTAGTTTTCTTATAATACACGGGTTAGACTCGAGACTTCTTATGGTGTTTGCTTTGGACTCTTTAAGAGATTCAACAAATGAGTTGGATGCCTTCAAGACATGTTCTCGTACTTTTATTTCCACTGTTTTTCTTGTTTCTATTTATCAACATTTGTAGAAACAGACCGTTATAACTTTCTGGGCTGATGATAGGTTGGATTTTGATTGTTGTATGAATATTAAAGTTTTTTGATAAAGATCATTTGGATATTATATATTTCTCATCGTGATGTGAGATTCTATATGGGTTTTCTTATTTTTAACCCTAATAATCTATCCTTCCGGCACTTGGATACTCGTCACTTGAATACCGTGAATATATTAGTGTCGAGTTTTGAGGGTCCAAAAGGCAGGACGCCGCACTTGGAATCAGAGCTGAAGGTTAAGCGAGAACCCAGGCTGGGGTAAACTCATTAGAGATAAAGTAAGTTACACCCTAGAATGAGTTGAGTGTATAGAGAGCATGTATATGTTAGTGCTACAAAAATGTTTTCATATTTCTTTGAAATTGGTAAATCAAATAATTTTATCTAGATTTTATATTTCATATATAAAGGAATTGTAACGATCCAGATTTTTGATTGGCTTATAATAAAATACTGGAATTATTTAAATAATTGAATCTTGGATTTAATGTGAATAAATATGATTTCGAAAGCTTATTTAATTTTTGTTTAATTAAAAATGCAAAGCTTTTATAGTTCAGAATTAAAATGATTTAATTATTTTAAAAATCATACGTTCTAATCAATCTGTGAAATTATAATTCAAGGGAATTGTCTTGGATTTTGACAAAACTGGTGTCATTGGATCTAGAATATTGAATTGTCGTACAAAGATGAGTTTCGTGATGATCAGACGTACTGTGTGATCGTGCATGCTCAAAATGCATAGCGTTGAAATTAAAAGAATAAAATATTATTATAATTCTCGTATAAATAACCATCGACCTTATAACCTAATTCTCACTCCTTCCCTCTTTTCTCGGCTTAAATTTTGAGCTACTACCATCAAATTCATTCAATCAATTAAATCAACTTAATTAGTTAACAGATCGCATAATTTTGGATCTGCTGAACTCGCATTGAAACACCCCACACCCCTTAGTATTCCAAAAAGGGCACACCAGGGATGCGGTGCATTATAGGTATAGCTAAAGCATTATAGAAACTAAGATTCATAAGAGAAGTAAGTAAAAGCAGCGGAAAAAAATTAAGTAATAACTTATCATTTAGAATTTAACTTCATCTCAAAATAAGTTCTCAAAAACTCAAAATCTCTCATGTCTCATGAAAATACATGTAACGATCCACCTTTTTAGACGGTTCAAATCGACAGTAAACCACACATGTCAGACTCAAACCATTCAAAAGGGAGGATTGTTAATGGGGTAAAGAAGAAAAAAAAAGAAAAAAAGGAAAGAAAAAAATACACCGAATCTCGCAGCGGAATGAAAAATATAATAATCAAATAAATAGTTCATGAAGCTGTTTTACAAGTAACATTTGATTACACTTTTACAAATTAAAACCAGAGTTATACATACATCATAAATAAACAAACAATGCAGCAGAACACAGAATGTAGTGGAATAATAAATAGCAATAATATATTGAATCTTCATCTTCGTCCACCAGAAAATAGTCTTCAACACTAAAAAACTCAGGCTGACCCTAGCATAATGAAAAAAATACACTCGAGTTAGAACTAAAAATTCCTTTGTAAGTCAAATCAACCTCAAATAAAAATATGAGTGCAATGGCTTCAGAGATGTTACAGGATTTTCCATCTCCTATCAAGTGTACAACGTGAGTGCAATAACTTACGAGATCTCAAATATTCGAAATACCAATTTTAACCACTTTACTTAAAATAAATCCGAAGTTTAAATTAAAAACTTAAACTTTTTGAAAATTCAGTTTCAATAAATAATCCAAATTCAAGAAATTGTATGGGTATATATGATTTCAACCCATAATTTAAATATTTTAATTATCCAATTCTAAAATGATTCAGAGGACCATTTAAATGATGTCAATAATATACAAGGTGATAACAGGGACATATTAAAATAAATAAACAACCATACATCCAACATAACAATCAATAAGCATCCATTGCAACAACATCCAAATCAACCAATATATTTCAACATATAATAGTTATCAATATCGGGGTTTAACTATCAATTAAATTCCAATATAGAATTAAATGTCAATTCAGATTCAATATCAATTCAAATGTCAACTTAAATCAACAAACAACAACAAAAAAATTTATATATCACATCATACATTTTATTTAACTTGCAATGGAATTTTTAGTATTGCGTGAGTGGGTTTAATCACTCGCCTTTGATTTATAGCCAATTGAAAATCCAATAAAAGCCCAAAATTTCAACGGTCTCTATTCAACCGTACTAGTTTCGTGTTCGAAATTTTCATACGAACCCAAAAGAAGAAACCGCGCATTTATCGGAGTTCATATGTGGAAGATATTCAAGTTATAAGAATATGATGGAAATGAAATAGAAAATCATGAAATCACAATTTAATAATAAAATAAAACAAGTTAGTTACTCACATTAAGAATTCAAGCCAGCCGATGTTTCTAAATTCTGGAGACTTAACGAAAAAAATGACACGATGGCTCACACATGGAGGAAGGAGGCTTTAGGAAATTTATTTGTAAACAAATGAAAAAAATTGGATTCATGAAAATAAGTTGATCACATTTGTTTGTTTTTTTAGAAGAGAAAGAGAACTTTAGGCAAAAGAAATAATGGAAGCACGTTTTGGAAATGGAAAGTTAGGGGAAGAGATTTATGAAATAGGAAACGAATAAGGGTAACACACATTTTGAAACTGGAATATGAAAGGGAAGGATACAAGAAGATGTAAATTTGCAAAATAAAAAGAGCCTAACATGAAGATAATTAACAAAAGATGAAAGACACACGTTGGAATTTGATAAAACATGTTTACATGGCAAGCAAATATTTTGGTATAAAATTTTAAAACATGTGCTACCTCAATTAATATCATGAACGCACTTGAAACATTTCAAGGAAAGGCTCGCGTGTAAATAAATAAAACTTACTGGAAAACCAAAAAAGGCAAGAATTTAATAAAAGAAAGTAATAATAAAATAAAATAAATGAAAGCGACGATTTAAATTTGAGAACGTAGACCGTACATAGAAATCACAGATCTAATATACTAAAAAAACATTTGATTTTAACATATTTTATTAACCCTTATACGCTCAAATTTACACACATATATGTATTTTTATTTAGTACATAGTAAATAAAATTAAATATTACAATTAACATAACGAGGACCACCACCCCACACATTAAAAGATGAACCGAGACTCCAAAGTTAAATTTGAAACGGAATAAATTTCCTATGTAAATATACTAACTATTCCAAATCAAAATTTTAATCAAACCTTCAAGTTGTTTTTTGACCATTTTATTATTTTTTTATAAATTAAATTCAAATCAAGTTGAAAATTTAAATAAATCAAATATTCCAACTAGGAACATACAACAAAATTCAGTTCTTTGTTTTAATGAAATTAAATTTACATTCACCATTGAAATATTCACTTTATTTGATAAAAATATTCCTTTCAAGAAACCAATCCTTTTCTTTTCTTTTTATTGAAACATATTTCTTTTTGTTACACATTAATTTACAATTAACACCTCCCCTTTAAAACCAACTTATATTTAAAGATTATCCCATTAAAGAATCACCCAAAAATATCGTACAACCACGTTATTTCTTTATAAATTGGTTTCCTATTGTCATGAAGTTTGTAACAAATTTAAGTACTCGGATTTTGAACGTAATATTTCTCATTGAAATTTTCATTATATTTTTAACACAAAACGTAAGTTGCACATATCATTAGTTAATTACCGTTTACTTCTATTTCTTATTAATGGCAAGATATAATTACTATTAATTACAATAATTAAGTCTCAAAACATACCCTAATACGGGGAAGATAATTAATCCAATTGTTTCCTTTGAAATTCAATTTTCCATGTTAAACCCAATATCTGTATACTAAATTAATTTCAACATTTAATTACAATTGTAATAAAACCCATTTATTATATATTTAAATTCCAAACAAATCCTTTTATTTTGATTTACATTCTTATTATCAAATCAACTATTCCCTTATGAAATTGATTAACATATGTTTTCATTTTATTATACTCATCACTCAACAGTTAACGTTTCTTCTTATATCAATTGTAATATTTCAATTACATTAATTCTCCATTAATTACCTAATAAATTTATAATGGATTTAATAATAAGATAATAAATAAAAAAATGGTTATACATCAATAATCCATATTTATTAACTTATTTTTTACAAATAAAGGTTAATAAATTTATGTACAAGATAATTGATTTCATACTCCATATTAAAACCAATTGCAATTAATAACATATGATTACATCAATTTATACATCATTTATTCTATTCCTTATTTACCTTTATTATTTAAGTTGACTGAAATTACGTTAACATAGTATAGTAGTCAATTACAATTAATCAATATTAGCAAATATATGTTAAAACGTGTTACCATCTTTTATCTCATTAAAATTAGTTGTTTAAGATTTATCTTAAGATCAAAATTTGTAATCTAATAAGATTCAATTTAATAAATCATATAATTTCTGACAATATTAAAGTCCAAAACCTTATTAAATTTAATATTTTTAATTATCAAAAATACGAGTTGTTACAGTCTCCCCCACTTAAAACTTTTCGTCCTCGAAAAGGAACAAGAAGGAATCAAGGAATTTGAAATATTTTATTAAAAACAATCAATTTATAAACAATTTAACTTACATATTTAACTTTAATATAAATTTGGAAATAACTCAACTTCCACGAAAAATTTCGACAGCATTTCTTTTAAGCGGTTGGGTCCGAAAAAATAATAATATTAATAGTAAACGTATATATATCATATCTCAAAAATAATTATCCAAAACCATGGGATAACAATAAAATATCGCTATAAAACCATAAACCGAAAACGTACCTATTTGTTGGAAAAACAACTTTATTTATGAAACCAAAAGTAGTAACTTTTGCTCCCATAAACCTATATTTCACTTATATAATCCAAAATATTGAAAATTATGTATTAGAGAGATATTTAAGTTGTTTCAATTTGAAACAAAAGCAAATCAATATAAAACATAATCAAACAAACAATACAACCATTTATGCAACCAAAGAATCCATCATATATCCATAGCAACCAAAATCAATAGTTTGTTTAGTTCAGAAACTTTCAATCATGCAATGTGATAAATAAACTATCAAGTGTACCATATGCATAACAGCCTTAGATAATTACATAGTAGATTAGCCATACAACCTAAACAACTAGAAGTATTCTTTCCTAAATTTCCCATCAGCCAAACAATAAGAATTTTAAATTTATTTAAGTTTATTCGATTGGTTTTTTTCTCATCATTTACCTTTCATTCATTTATTTATATAAGGATCAATCACTTACATAATTTGGTTTCCATTAAAGATTTAAGTCATTAATGAATCATTTCAAAAATATATTACTTAAGCATTTACTGTCGGACTTAAGTTTATAACTTAATTCGGTTACTGAATAAAAATTTAAATTTTTGGTATTCTCCCTTGAAGAGAAAAGGAATATTTCAATATATCTAAAAATTCAATTAAAACATTTAACCTCATTCGCTTAGTAAAAGTATAAGATATATTTAAAACATCCTCATAGCATTATGAAAAGATTTTTCAAAAGTCTAAACAATGTTAGAAATTTATATCAAAACATTATAACAAGCTTTAAAATAAAGTTCCTTAAATCCGATAATTTATCAGACTCATCATTTTTAAAATAAGTATAAACTCAAGATTATTAAACTGAAACTAATAGTATACTCAAATCTTACATTAAATCTCTAAATCAAAATATAAAAATTCATATCTTCATAATTAATTTTACACACTTGTTTTAAAATGAATATTCAAATCATGGAAAAACATTTATTATGGTTTAATACAAAAATTCAAACAGTAAATAAACCAATAAATTTACTATTAGTACTTTGAAATCAAGTAAACATTCCAAACTATACTTCCAAAATAGAGATTCAGATTTATTTGTCAAGTATATTACTATAAATAAACTTCGCAAATCAATTTTTTTCCATTTATATAATATCTTTAAATTATACATTCAAAGAAACTTATATAAATTTTACTTGAAATATTCATTTGAAAGCTTCATTTCAAAATAAATCATCTTTAATACTTTCCAAAATTTCATTTGTAAAATTTCTTGCTTCATTTATAAATATCATAAATATTTTAAATAACATCTTTATAAATATATGTGTAAACTATTTGAAAATAATTATTTAAATCATTACTTATATTTACAAAGAAGCTATTGAAAACCTTAAATCCATTATCTATAAATTTATTAGTTTATCTCAAGATACTTTTCAAACATTATTAATAAATCAATAATCATTTACTTTATATATGTTTTATTGAATGAATAATTTCTCACAATATTGACAACAGTAATAGACCATGATGTACATAAATAGAAAATATTTAAACATTTTAAAGTATTTGGAAAATAAAAAATAACCAAAATATTCTTTACATAATACTTTATCAAAATACTTTGATAACTCGATGTCTTAACAAGTTTATCCTCATTCTTGTAGACTCTGGTCATATGTTGATCAGGTGTAAGACTAGAAATCTCCAAGTACTTAGTAGACCTGTTTCAACACCTAGTGAAAAATACTTAAAAATAGGTATGAGAAGTACCGCCCAAAATGTAATATCAAACGTTGATTTTACGATAGCAGTGGCCCGCTGCTGATCCAGTATTTACGCAGTGGACACAAAACTTTCTAGAAGATCCTTCCACTTTCCGGATTCTAGAAAAATATTGTAGCCATTTTGTAAACAAGAGACCATCGTCCCCTGCTGCAGTGGTAACTGCTGATTCAATGATTTACGCAATGGATGCACTTTCTTCCTGGAAGATCCATAAACAACAGATCCTAGGATCGAAAGCGCCTCCATTGGGTAAACTAAAGAACCATCTACCCTGCAAATAAAATCGAGGAACTCATGAGTTTAAGTCCGGACAACTATATCGGTTCGAATCCATTCCTGAATTCACCCAAGTATATTAGGGTTTATCGGTCGAATCCATTCCTGGATTCCCCAAGTCCAACTGGGTCGAAGCATATCATAATATATTTCTTCGTGGAGGGTACTTCCTCATACCTCTTACTTCAAAATATAACATACCATATACAGTACCCTTTCAAAATCATAGCTTCAAATATCGCACAAATATAAATTCCATTATATATAAGATTTCATTTGTAGACAAAGTACTTTCCAAAATCAATAATCTCGAATATATCGAATCATTCTTACATAAATTCCGTTATATATAAGATTTATCTCTTCAGATCGAATAAATTCCAAAATCATAGTTTTGAAAATCACCTTATACTTATATAAAGATCGTCATATACAAGAATCAAAAATTTTAAAAAATCAATTTCGCTGTATGAAAAGCCATATTAGATCCAATATCTTTGCTTTATAAAAGGTTTTGAATTTTGAATAGTTTTGTATATAAAATCGTTTTGTGAAATAGTTTTGTATATAAAATAGTTTTGTATAATAGTTTGTAAAATAGTTTTATAAATAAAATAGTTTGTAAAACAGTTTTGTAAATAAAATAGTTTGTAAATAAAATAGTTTTGTAAATAAAATAGAATTAGATAGTTTGCATAAAAAAATAAAGAAAATTGTTTTGTAACATGGTTTCAAATTAATAGTAGTTTTGCATACAAGAAAATTTCCAATTTAAATCACAAAGATATCCAACCTAACAACTTTCAATTTCAGCTTCAAAGCATATCAATAATATTAGAACAAAAGATGTATATATGTCACCATTTTGCAAAATCACATTTGATCGCTCGCTCGGTTACACCAGTTCATTTCAAACTAGTATTTTTCATTCGACTTCCCTAATGCGGACTTGTGCACTCGAGCTCGGATCAAATTAATTTTGCAAATAAAACAATATACATAATATTTACATAATTATTCCAATTTTTTTCATCACAATCACATTTTGATCAAATTAATTATTAATCTCATTGATTAATACAAGTATCACTTCATACTTTAATATTTGTTTCATAGATTTTCTTTGTTCAATACAAAATATTAGCATATTCATTCTCACAACATTGCTTATATTTCTCTTCATTTTAAATTACATTCATTTTCACATGTAATATTTCTCATTTAATGCCACATTCATTTGAGAATCATTTCATGAGAAATTTCCTTCAGTTTATAACCAATTTATAAAGGCTTTATTCCTTTTATAGGACATTATTCGAGTTTAAAGTTATCACAACTTTATTTATAACCGTTTATTACAACATCCATTTATTTCATAATAATTTACAAGTCATGGATTTATTTATAATCATTTCACTCTAAATTTATATTTTCTTATCCTATTTAGTTTCACCTTTACCTTTCAATTTATTTATGACACATTTCATTAATGTTAATTAAGTTTACAAACGTATTTTTTCCAATTTAATCTCATTTACAACATTTCCTTAATCACAGTTTTAATTTAAACATACCAAGGCTTAAAGTTCACACTTATATATTATTACATTACATACCAAGAATGTATACAAAATTTTTATTCATTTACTAGACATAGATATAACAAATTAAACCTTGTTTCACTTGCTTTCAAATTAAGGTTATCAAATTCCACTGCATAATTCAACACAATTTCTAAGTTTCAACTCATATATTAATTCAGAAGGTTTCGATTATCCAAAAATATCCAGATATTCCATT
The DNA here is from genome assembly GCA_030765085.1 of Allium cepa. Classification (NCBI taxonomy): domain Eukaryota; kingdom Viridiplantae; phylum Streptophyta; class Magnoliopsida; order Asparagales; family Amaryllidaceae; genus Allium; species Allium cepa. The sequence goes on along the minus strand of CM060928.1, from coordinate 406,624,390 downwards.
TTTTTAATAGTTGAAACTACCAGTCAATGAACAATAGAATCCACAATAACATTTCAATTTCTTATTGAATATCCTAATTATCCACTTCATTCTTTTTAATTCACCATTATTAAACTAGTATTTAGTCAATATATTCAATCAACAATAATAGCCAATGTTTATAAACAACAAGTCAACAATAAATGATAATAATTAGATATTACCATTTCATAAAACAAACACATTACAAATAAGTATATTAGTTATAAAAAATTTCTTTTATATATAACATATAATACTGGGAAAATTATTTCATTTCAAAACTTATATAAAACTTTTTTGTAACTCTAAAAAGTACGCGCTCTCGTATAGATATACACTTAGATAAACTCATTCTAGGATGTTTCTAACCCATCTCAAATGAGTTAATCCAATAGGCTAAGGTATGTCTAAACTAATGCTCTGATACCAACTGTAACGACCCACCTTTTTGGACGGTTTAAATCAACAATAAACCACACATGTCAGACTCAAACCATTCAAACAGGAGGGTTGTTAATGGGTAAAGAAGAAAAAAAAGAAAAAAGGAAAGAAAAAACAAAATACCGAACCTCGCAGCGGAACGGCAAAATATAATAATCAAATAATTAGTTCATGAAGTTATTTTACAAATAACATTTGATTACACTTTTACAAATTCAAACCAGAGTTATACATACATCATAAATAAACAAACAATGCAGCAGAACACAGAATGTAGTGGAATAATAAACAGCAATAGTATACTGAATCTTCATCTTCGTCCACCAGAAAATAGTCTGTAGGATCGATTTCACCCTAGAGGGGGGGGGGTGAATAGGGTGATACTATTAATTATAAAAATTTAATGCGTAAGTTTATAAAATATTTTCAACACAGATCTCAGCAGAATAATAGCAGCACAGATAATAACAGAATAGTAAATGCAGAAAATAGAACAATACAGAATTTACCCAGCTTCGGCAAAATCCTACCTACGTGCTGCCCCAAAGGTTTCTACTAGAAATTAAGTAGTCGGACGCTTACACACGTAAATTCGCGACACCCTCTATCGACTAAATTAACTCTACGCTCAAAACCCTGCCACAACTCAGCCGTTGAGTTACAAATTCTCGAACTACACCACTGTAGTTCGTCCCCTAGTCAAATAACTAGAAAATACAATTTTTAAAGGAAAAATAAAAATTTAAAAACAATTTAAAACTCAAAACTCTAATTTTTAAATATTAATCCCAATAGAATTTAGAATAAACCAGCCCAAAAGACTAAGAGTTATATCCCTTTTGTTTTCTTTCTATTTTTTTCAGCCCGCTTTGCTTGTTTGTCAATGGATGGTCTCTTTTATTTACTTCGACTGCTTCGAATTTGATCGAGTTCGAAAAGGCTTGGGTATGTTATTTTTGCTTTATTGATTTTCTAGTTGAATTCTTGAACTCGATCTTGATTCTAGTTGAATGAAAATTATTCTCTGTTTAGCTCGAACTCGAATATTTTTTTTACGGTCGATGATGATTGTAATATATAGGATTTGAATTCCTATATTTGCGTTCGTACTGAATCATTTGAATTTTTCAATTGCTATGCTTTGTCTATTCGATTTTGTATAGATAATAGTGATTTTTTCTGACTTGTTCATAATCGTATTTTTCTTGTTTCCTTGATTCGCACAGCTTTGAATCGCTTTCGTGGCCACCACGGCTTGATTTTCAGTTAACTTCGTATTCTCTGTTCATTCCTGTGTCATACTTGACTTATTCGATTTTTACTTGCCGTTCCATGACTTCGGCATTTAACTTGACCGCTGTACCATGATTTTTGAAATTGTTCAAACTTGCTTTGGTTAATGATTTTACCTCTATGTTGCTTGAACTTGAATCTGGTTTGCATTGATGATGCTATGCACGTGTAACTGTTAACTTGCTTCTGGTCTTGTATATGGTCCTGTTGACATGTCTGCGTTGCACTGTCCGCTATTATATATGTTTGCAGCCTGCACACATATATTTGTATATGTTCACGTATGTATATATTCAGTTATATGTTGCAGACTTGAGTTTGTTGCACGTCATTGCATAATTCAAAGTCTGGTCTGGTATACATTTTAGTCTATTGATCATAGTCTCTTGAATTTGCATGCTGTCTATACATGTTGTTTCACACATGCATATATGTATGATTTCTTTCTTTCGTATGGTAGCTGGACTTGCTCGATTTGCTTGATTACATATTTCATTGTTTGCGTCCATGCCTTCACTAGGTCACTGGTCTGTTTCAATTAAAGTTGTACATGTGTGTTTACATATGATACTCCATATTATCACTGTGCTTCTTTTGTTGGTTGTTGTTCTTTGAATGCATCTGTGCATGTCACTGGTATCACTTTTTTGCTCTGTTCACTTTGAGTATGCTTGATGGAGTTTTTTTTGCAATTGAACTTCATGTTGAGGCCTGGTGATTGCATACAATTTTTTCATGGTCATACACTTGAATGTGCAGTCTGGTCGATGTCTGTATTTTGTTTTATATGACATTTGAGATGTTGTAAGTGCATTTGTATTTAAGTGGCAGCCTATGGTTTTCTTGAGTCTGATTTTAAGACTGGTTTCATGTGTACATCACTGAACTTTTTGGTCGAGGCTTGTTTTAGTTGTTTTGACCATTTCCTGGAACTTGCACTTGTGTTGAATCTAGCATAAAGCTTGGGTTTGACCTTGTGCTCATGTCGTGATTTTATTTGTATTTCACTTGAGTTGAATCCTGCTTTTAATTTGGGTTTGACCTTGTGCTCACCTATCCCTGTAGATTTATCAAGTGTATATTGGTGTGCATGGTCTTATGGCATGTACAGTGATACACTGTGCATGTCACACGCTGTTCGTGTATGATGAATTCAAATTTAAATGATGACGAACAACCCAAATAAAACCAAGGCAATATTATTTTCAAAATCCACATTTTATTTTATACTGCAAAATATTTTCTTTTCAATTTTACTGCATTAGTGTTTATTTTGCAGATTACTCAAATGTTGGATTCAATCTTGTAACGACCCTGACTCGACCTTCGAAAATCGACACCGAATACGACACTTGTATTCAAATGTCGCAGATCCAAACGTCGAACCTGGTTCCCCGAAGCTTATAACACAATTAAGTATAACAACACAGCGGAAGAAAAGAAATTAATATCATTGATATACAATATGAGTGAATATCAGAGATACAAGATAACAATGCTATAGCGGAATAAAAAATGAACTAGCAGTGGTAAACAAAACTCTGAAACAGCAACATCAACTCTAACTCCAAAGCACCAATCCAGAAATAGTTCGAACTACCATCAATTGCACCAAGTTAAGCAAGTCTCGCCCATGAATCCAAAGACTCCAATATCCAAAATCTCCAAAGAATACCAAAGAGAAAACTGAAAGCTACCGAATCGATATCTACTATCTACAACCTGAAAAAAAACCCAACTCTAGACTGCCCGTGTGGAATATAGTGGGCACCCAGAGTTTAGGAAAGGAACAATAAACTCCGGGTCAGTCGTGGGACTGGTGTGAGCAACGAAAACAGTTTATCTTTAAAACAAACAAAAAAAATTAAATTTGAAATCCGCAATGCTTTTTGGAAAATGAAACTACCATAAGGCCTCCCGCCACACACACAATGCAAACGCAGACTTGGAGGAGATTTCTCCTTATGATAGTCAAATATGCTTGATACACGAAATTCATTTTATATTATTATTAGTGCACAGTGCAGAAATCCTTTCGAAAGTATAATATTAATCTTGGCCAACATAGGTACCATTATATTATGCCTGCTATAGCTACCATTTTAAACGGCATGTTCTACAACTAAAACCGTACAAGGCGCGTATTGTTTCATTTGGATTTCCAACAAATGGTCAGGCCAAGGAACTTCCCATTGCCACATGGGTACGCCTCTGGAGGGACGCCCCAAGAACCTACCCGGATCTCTTCCAACACAAGGCCGGGTTACCTCTGTAACTAGGTAACTACTACACGAGTATGCCATCCCCCGGTCGTAACCAACCTTTATCCCGGGATTCACCAACAACCACAAAGTAATAATTTGCAGCTACCGCATAGGTTAAGTATCTGGGCTCCATACCATGATACCACCTCTATCCAGAAGGAAATGAACATACCCTCAGGGGGCGCTACCTCCAAATAACCTTGCCGCATTCTTCCTGTTTCGACCATTCCGGGTTGCGAAGTTCGACGAAGTGTCGTCCACAAAGCTACGCTTTTCACAAAAGCCATGCTTTGATCAACAAATGATCAGCAGCACTTCGTATGCCACATTACCAAATTGGAAATGTATCACTGGTAACCATCAACTACATAACCTCTGAGCTCGTACGTCTCCGAGAAGAGTGTTAAGCTAAGAGAATAAATCTCCGCCACCAAACAGAAATGTATTTGATAGAAAACGGTTTTACATCTCAAGGTGTAATGTCAGACACATAATCCATACAAGTCTGTTGCGGGATCGAACAGAACCGAAGGCACTTCAAAAGAAGTCCTTGCAAATCCGAATAATTCCTAGTCACGTCCGGACTTCCCATCACAATAGGTGCTCGAATCTCTATACCGGGGATTAGCCGATGCAGAGACATTCGACAAGAAACCCTTTCGTTTTCGAAAGTATCCGGTCTTCACCACCGGTCTTCAAATGTTATCCATAACGTCATGTCACTATTCGGAATGGGTTATATGACACAAAGGTTCTCTCCCGGCTAATCCGAATAGTGAGCGCAATATTTAAAAACATATGGGTATGGGATCCCAGTTAAGTCACAACTTATTACCCAAAACTTTTCTTTCAAATGGTTAAACAAATTACCATTTACAAATCTTTTAAACTAAAAGATTCATTTCAAAACCCTTCAATGGTTAAATAATTTCCACACTTTAAATCTTTTAAACAAAAGATTCACTTTTAAGACCCCTTTTAATTTAAAACAAGGTTCACCAATCTTTTAAACAAAGATTTATTCATAGCTTTTCAAAACAATTCCATTTTCAAGTTGGATTAACTCATCCGGTCTTTAAATTAAAGACTCATTTCATAACTTTCAAAACAGTTCCCGATTCAATCTTTTATATATAAAAGATACACCATTTAAAATCTTCTTCAATTTCAAATTAGGGTTCAACTATCTTTTACAAAAATTCAATTATAGCTTTCAAAGCCATTCCATTTCAAATTTGAAAACTTTTCATCATAATTTGGAAAATTCTTTGCTTATATAAAAGCTATTATTATTTAAAACCACTTGCTTTCGTTTCGGAAAAATCCGATTTCATTAGCACGAGTTATATCTCTTTAAGTATAACATTTGGTTAAATTCAAATTTCCCAAAACGATACTTTTTTTAAAAATGGTTCAAAACCCATATAAACACGTTATCACTTGAATAACATTTTTAAACCAAAATTTTAAAACATAGAATTCAATTCTAAATCTTGAATTCAAATTAAATTATTTGAATTTCAATACTTAATCAAGTTATTCAAAAATAATTTTTATCCTTGAAAACTCCCAATTCATTTCGAAAACCATTTGGATTTAAAATTCAAATTTAAAACTATTCCAAAAAATCTATGACTTAACCGATTTCCACGTGAAATCCATATTTGTGTGTGTATAGTGTAGTCCAGGGGTTTAACACGATAGTGTAACATCATCAGTCATTACAGGTATAATCACAACAATATCGATAAGCGGTATATCCTATAACGCTTATATATACACACACAGAATCACAGATAGATAATATAAATGCATGATAGATAAATAAATTACATTTATCACACCTTGAATTAAAACAATTCAAATCACAAAGCATCACACAGTAGAGAATATCAAACAATTCACACCATTCAATAGAATACAGTATCCATAAGTAAAGCCAATTAAGATATCTGATTCATCTAAACTAGAACATTTGCCTATGGATAATTCCTAGTCAAGGTTAATTAATAATTAATTAATAACAAACATTTAATTAATTATTCTTTAATTCATCATTAATTACCCTTTAATTAATAATTAATCCTTAATTAATTATTCTTAAGTAATTACAATAATTAATTTCTCCTAAACTAATAATTATTTCTTAAGCGCTTTAATTAATTAACCTTTAATTAATTACTATTAATTTGATTACCTTAATTAATTAACCACATTAATTAATTATTCTTTAAAGTAATTAACCCTTAATTACTTGGTAAATAAATCATTAATTCCCCATTCTTAATTACTTCCATTTAAGTAATTATTTCTAATTAATCAATCATTAATTACTTGATTAATTAACCTGAATTATCAATTAATTCCATATTAATTACTTCCGTTAAGTAATTTACTTCAAGTAATTAATTTCTTTAATAGATAAAATTTAGCTTAACCTTGAAAAGTTAGTTAACAATTTTAAACATCTTTTATATTAATCAACTAACCTTTAATTAATTAATTACTTCTTGAATTAATTACCTTAATTGTATTAATTATAATTAATTATCCTTAATTAATTAATCTTTAAATACTTTACTTTGGGAACTTATACATTTACAACTTGATTTTTTAAATTTTAACCTGTAACTGTTCCAACCCGAAATGACTCGAGTTAACCACCAATATCCCCGAGCCAGCCTCGAGACCTTTTGCAACATTCAACTGCTTCGAGTCAAGCATCATACTTTTTAAGTTCGACTCCGGGCATTCTCCTTCGTCTTCGTTCCCAATCGAAACCCACCAGGTACAGTGATACGCGCGTGCACGTACACGATCGCGTCAATCATCTCCGGTCACCATAGCGATACTCGGCAAGTCGACGATCATCACTTCGACGCACACAACCACTCAGATTCGTCAATCTCGATGTAAATTAAAATTGAGCATTCCAGTACCATCTGTAACCAAACGCAGCTCCATAAAACCCACTTGCCACCGTGACTCCAACCTCCGATCAACTCGCCCCTGCGATCCAAGCTTCGCCATACAACGACGATCACATCCCCTCATGTGCGATCAATTGAATCGTGTTGATGACGACGCAAATACCTCACGATTTCAACCAATAAAACGCAGTGCTTAACCCTAATTCGATTCCAATCTTCATTAATGATGAATTTAAAAAATTATCTGGCGTTTTTCTCGAATTCAACCATCGTTCCCGCACCTATTGACGCGGTCCTAAAGTCCAACACTTGATTGATCACCAGAAACTCACTAAAACCCATTTTTCGTTCAGCTCATGATTACATAGCGAATATCTTCTTAAAAAATATGATTCCACCTTCAAAAATCATTATTTTCGAAGAGGTTTTGGATAGTATAGTTGAAAACAGAAATCATGATTCTCGAATTTTTCTTCTTCTTTTGCTATATTCTAAGTTCCTTGGTATTTTTTCTTACTCTCCAGAAATATTTGAAATTATGCTTAGAAGTTATTTTTAAAATCTGAAACATGATTACGCAAACATGTTCCAGTTAAATTATAAGGCCTACAGAAGATTGGAGAGGGAATATTTGAATTTTTGCAGGTTTTGAAACTTGGAACAGAGCAGATTTTTGAATATACAGACATGCATAAGCAAACATAACTAATATATACACAGATTTTTTTTCATGCACACTCATTCAAACAACTTCAAACATCTAAAGGTTTAAGTGTTTGCTCACCTTGGGTTTTGACAGAGCAGAGAAGAACAGAGAGGAATTTCCTTTTGAGCCTGAGTTTTTTTTTCTTCTTCTTTAAATCTTGAAGTTAAACCTTGGATTATCTCCAGAAATTTCTGCAATGTCTCTGGTTCGAACTATAGCTATGTTTATCTTCAGTTTTGAATTTTTTTTTAAATTTGCTGAATGCTTCAGATTCCTGATTTGCACCTTGCAGGGTTGATCTGTGTAATTTGATTTAGTTGCACGCTAGCACTTCTGATCTGTATTTGATTGAACTTGCTTTTGTTTGTTTGATTTATACCGATTCTCGGGTTTGAACTCTCATTTGATTTCAAGCTTTGAATTTTTGAAGATGAATAAAGAAATGAGAAAAGGAGGAGATGTTATGTTTTTTTTTAAAATCTTGTTTCTTTACATAAATTTTTTTCTTTCATTTATTTCAATTTTAAGGTGATAATGCTATTTTTTTATACAACTAACACATGTCTAAAACATGGACACTTGTTTAATTATGTTTATGTCCTTAAGTTCAATAAGTTTTAAAATTTAGTTTTAAACCCTTACTTTAAATTAATTCATGCATTTGTATTTAAACCTTGTCTTGAATTGATTTAAACTTTTGTTTTTTTAAACCATGTTTTATCTTTATTTTATACAACTTTTTGGATAGCTTTGTAAATTTGTTTATATAAAATTTAACACTTGTTAGTTTACCATTTTTTTTAAATTTACACTTGTTGATTGTTTAAGTTAATATTTTTACAAATGTCATTTGTTACTTAAATTAAGTTCAAACCTTATTTTATTTTAAATTTATGAAACAAATTTACCTATTTTGTTTTCTTTACATTCGTATATTCTTATATATATATACATATATACAAATCTAATTTTACATCTTAAATTCAAATGCAAAATTTGATATAAAAATCAATTTATACTTATAAATGAATAAATAATCAAATACCTTTTTATAAATATATTTTTGTGTTCCATTTATCATCTATTTCTTTTAAAGTTCAAATTAAATTATTATTTATAACAAATGATTTGAAAAGTTATTCATTACAAATAAATATTTATATGTCAGCTAATATAATTTTTATTGAATTCAAATTCAAATCTCAATTTATAATATATTTATAAAATATTCACTTTCGAATTCCAAATCGTTAATCTTTATTTATTTTAAAGATAAAAACATTTATTTACAATCTTTATATATATATATATTAAAGAATCAAGTTATCAATCTTTATATATATATATATATATATATTCAAATCACCAAATAAATTCACAATTCAATTTGTAACTAAAATATTATTTCAAAATATTTATTTCAGAATTTCCAATTTAAAATTTTATTTAAAAATCATATTAACATTCATTTATACGAACAAACAAATAAACATCTATTTATTTGGAAAACATCCAATTTATTCGTCATTTAACCAAAATTTAAAATTAATTACCAATAATTTCATAATTAAATTCCAAAAATTAAATTAACTACCAATTTAAATATAGCTTAAAAATCAGGAATGTTACAGATTCCCCCCTTAAGAAAAATTTCGTCCTCGAAATTTGAAAGGGAGACAACTAAAAACAGATGAAAGATAGAGAAATATCCTTCCGATAAAATTCAATATCTATTCTGCATTTGGCTTACCAAATCAGAATATCAATAATAGATATAAGAATGAATCAAGATACTCGGGTCACCAGATCTACGAATATACAGAGATATCGATTAGTTCAAAAGATAACTAACCACTCGTAGAATATACCGGAACCCGACAGAATAAATAGATAGATGGATGCAATCCAAAAAAATTAGTTTAAACAACCAAAATATACTTATCAACCATAGCAACCAAAGCAAACAATTGTGACCCAACTGGAGTTTATGTCCCATGCAAATTTATCAAACTTCTTCCTGGAGCTAGCAGGAATCATCAAAGAATTGAAAAGACGAATCAAAGGAGATTGATGGAGAAAGTTGTTTCCGCTATTGCAGGGTATCGACCATTTGTAGTCGTATTCCCCTGTCCCCTATCTCGTCCTCTTCTTGCACTCATACTTACTATCAGTGGATAGTAAGAGAATATACTGAGGCATTTAGACGGATATCTTAGGGATATACTCATTCTAGGGTATACTTCATCCTATCTCTAATGAGTTACTTAACGTGTTATACTCCTAAGCTAAAGTTCAACCTTCATCTCTGATACCTATTTGTAACGACCCTGACTCGACCTTCGAAAATTGGCACCGAATACGACACTTGTATTCAAATGCCGCAGATCCAAACGTCGAACCTGGTTCCCCGGAGCTTATAACACAATTAAGTATAACAACACAGCGGAAGAAAAGAAATGAATATCATTGATATACAATATGAGTAAATATCAGAGATACAAGATAACAATGCTATAGCGGAATAAAAAATGAACAAGCAACGGGAAACAAAAACTCTGAAACAGCAACATCAGCTCTAACTCCAAAGCACCAATCTAGAAATAGTTCGAACTACCATCAATTGCACCAAGTTAAGCAAGTCTCGCCATGAATCCAAAGACTCCAATATCCAAAATCTCCAAAGAATACCAAAGAGAAAACTGAAAGCTACCGAATCGATATCTACTATCTACAATCTGAAAAAAAAACCCAACTCTAGACTGCCCGTGTGGAAAATAGTGGGCACCCAGAGTTTAGGAAAGGAACAATAAACTCCGAGTCAGTCGTGGGAATGGTGTGAGCAATGAAAACAGTTTATCTTTAAAACAAACAAAAGAATTTAAATTTCAAATCCGCAATGCTTTTTGGAAAATGAAACTATCATATAGCCTCCCGCAACACACACAATGCAAACGCAGACTTGGAGGAGATTTCTCCTTATGATAGTCAAATATGCTTGATACGCGAAATCCATTTTATATTATTATTAGTGCATAGTGCAGAAATCCTTTCGAAAGTATAATATTAATCTTAGCCAGCATAGGTACCAATATATTATGCCTGCTATAGCTACCATTTTAAATGGCAGGTTCTACGACTAAAACCGTACAAAGCGCGTATTGTTTTGTTTGGATTTCCAACAAATGGTCAGGCCATGGAACTTCCCATTGCCACATGGGTACGCCTTTGGAGGGACGCCCCGAGAACCTAACCGGATCTCTTCCAACACAAGGCCGGGTTACCTCTGTAACTAGGTAACTACTACACGAGTATGCCATCCCCCGGTCGTAACCAACCTTTATCCTCGGATTCACCAACAACCACAAAGTAATAAATTTGCAGCTACCACATAGGTTAAGTATCTGGGCTCCATACCATGATACCACCTCTATCCAGAAGGAAATGAACATACCCTCAGGGGGCGCTACCCCCAAATAACCTTGCCGCATTCTTCCTGTTTCGACCATTCCGGGTTGTGAAGTTCGACGAAGTCTCGTCCACAAAGCTACGCTTTTCACAAAATCCATGCTTTGATCAACAAATGATCAGCAGCACTTCGTATGCCACATTACCAAATTGGAAATGTATCACTGGTAACCATCAACTACATAACCTCTGAGCTAGTACATCTCCGAGAAGGGTGTTAAGCTAAGAGAATAAATCTCCGCCACCAAACAGAAATGTATTTGATAGAAACCGGTTTTACATCTCAAGGTGTAACGTGAGACACACAATCCATACAAGTCTGCTCCGGGATCGAACAGAACCGAAGGCACTTCGAAAGAAGTCCTTGCAAATTCAGATAATTCCTAATCATGTCCGGACTTCTCATCACAATGGGTGCTCGAATCTCTATAACGGGGATCAGCCGATGCAGAGACATTCGACAAGAAACCCTTTCGTTTTCGAAAGTATCCGGTCTTCACCACTGGTCTTCAAATGCTATCCATAATGTCGTATCACTATTCGGAATGGGTTATATGACACAAAGGTCCTCTCCCGGCTAATCCGAATAGTGAGCGCCATATTTTTAAAAACATATGGGTATGGGATCTCAGTTAAGTCACAACTTATTACCCAAAACTTTTCTTTCAAATGGTTAAACAAATTACCATTTACAAATCTTTTAAACAAAAAGATTCATTTCAAAACCCTTCAATGGTTTAAACAATTTCCACACTTTAAATCTTTTAAATAAAAGATTCACTTTTAAGACCCCTTTTAATTTAAAACAAGGTTGACCCATCTTTTAAACAAAGATTCATTCATGGCTTTTCAAAACAATTCCATTTTCAAGTTGGATTAACTCATCCGGTCTTTAAATTAAAGACTCAGTTCATAACTTTCAAATCAGTTCCCGATTCAATCTTTTATATATAAAAGATACACCATTTAAAATATTCTTCAATTTCAAATTAGGGTTCAACTATCTTTTACAAAAATTCAGTTATAGCTTTCAAAGCCATACCATTTCAAATTTGACAACTTTTTAACATAATTTGGAAAATTCTTTCCTTATATAAAAGCTATTATTATTTAAAACCACTTGCTTACGTTTCGGAAAAATCGGATTTCATTTGCACGAGTTATATCTCTTTAAGTATAACATTTGGTTAAATTCAAATTTCCCAAAACGATACATTTTTAAAAATGGTTCAAAACCCATATAAACACGTTATCACTTGAATAACATTTTTAAACCAAAATTTTAAAACATAGAATTCAATTCTAAATCTTGAATTCAAATTAAATTATTTGAGTTTCAAGACTTAATCAAGTTATTCAAAAATAACTTTTATCCTTGAAAACTCCCAATTCATTTCGAAAACAATTTGGTTTTAAAATTCAAATTTAAAACTATTCTAAAAAAATCTGTGGCTTAACCGATTTCCACGTGCAATCCATATTTGTGTGTGTATAGTGTAATCCATGGGTTTAACACGATAGTGTAACATCATCAGTCATTACAGGTATAATCACAACAATATTGATAGGCGGTATATCCTATAACGCTTATCTATATACATAAAATCACAGATAGATAATATAAATGCATGATAGATAAATAAATTACATTTATCACACCTTGAATTAAAATAATTCAAATCACAAAGCATCACACAGTAGAGAATATCAAACAATTCACACCATTCAATAGAATACAGTATCCATAAGTAAAGCCAATTAAGTTATCTGATTTATCTAAACTAGAACATTTGCCTATGGATAATTCCTAGTCAAGGTTAATTAATAATTAATTAATAGCAAACATTTATTTAATTATTCTTTAATTCATCATTAATTACCCTTTAATTAATAATTAATCCTTAATTAATTATTCTTAATTAATTACAATAATTAATTTCTCCTAAACTAATAATTATTTCTTAAGCACTTTAATTAATTAACCTTTAATTAATTACTATTAATTTAGTTATCTTAATTAATTAACCACATTAATTAATTATTCTTTAAAGTAATTAACCCTTAATTACTTGGTAAATAAATTTTTAATCATTAATTCCCCATTCTTAATTACTTCCATTTAAGTAATTATTTCTAATTAATCAATCATTAATTACTTGATTAATTAACCTGAATTATCAATTAATTCCATATTAATTACTTCCATTAAGTAATTTACTTCAAGTAATTAATTTCTTTAACAGATAAAATTTAGCTTAACCTTGAAAAGTTAGTTAACAATTTTAAACATCTTTTATATTCATCAACTAACCTTTAATTAATTAATTACTTCTTGAATTAATTACCTTAACTGTATTAATTATAATTAATTATCCTTAATTAATTAATCTTTAAATACTTTGATTAAATCAATCTTTAATCTTAATTATCAATCCTTAATTACCTTCATTAAGTAATTATTTTTAAATTGATTAACCATATTAATTAATTATCCTTTAACAAATCATTTAAGTAATCAACTTTAATGAATTATCCTTAATTACTTAAATCAAATACTTAATCTTTTAAACACTTAAGATTTTAATCAAATCAAAAGATAATCCCTTTATCTCAAATTGATTGCTTTAAATATCAAAGGTTATTTTATTTTATTATTTTCTTTTTAATTACATTAAAAACACTTTTTACAATTAATAAATTTTAAAATAATTTATATTTAAATAAACCTTTAATTAATACAAAGGTAACACATATTGTATAAAAGAAGTTGTTAACAAAGTTTGTTTAAACTTGATTAAACTTCATAACACTTGTTTAGAATTTAAAACTTTAGAAAATGGTTTTAAATACTTTACTTTGGGAACTTATACATTTACAACTTGATTTGTTTAAAATTTAACCTGTAACTGTTCCAACCCGAAATGACTCGAGTTAACCACCAATATCCCCGAGCCAGCCTCGAGACCTTTTGCAACATTCAACTGCTTCGAGACAAGCATCATACTTTTCGAGTTCGACTCCGGGCATTCTCCTTCGTCTTCGTTCCCAATCGAAACCCACCAGGTACAGTGATACACGTGAGCACGTACACGATCGCGTCAATCATCTCCGGTCACCATAGCGATACTCGACAAGTCGATGATCACCACTTTGACGCACACAACCACTCAGATTCGTCAATCGCGATGTAAATTAAAATTGAGCATTCCAGTACCATCTGTAACAAAACCGAGCTCCTTAAAACCCACTTGCCACCGTGACTCCGACCTCCGATCAACTCGCCCCTGCGATCCAAGCTTCGCCATACAACGACGGTCACATTCCCTCAGGTGCGATCAATTGAATCGTGCTGATGACGACGCAAATACCTCGCGATTTCAACCAATAAAACGCAGTGCTTAACCCTAATTCGATTCCAATCTTCATCAATGATGAATTTAAAAAATTATCTAGCATTTTTCTCGAATTCAACCATCGTTCCCGCACCTATTGACGCGATCCTGAAGTCCAACACTTGATTGATCACCAGAAACTCACTAAAACCCATTTTTCATTCAGCTCATGATTACACAGTGAATATCTTCTTAAAAATATGATTCCACCTTCAAAAATCATTATTTTTGAAGAGGTTTTGGATAGTATAGTTGAAAACAGAAATCATGATTCTCGATTTTTTTTTCTTTTACTATATTCAAGTTCCCTGGTATTTTTTCTTACTTTTCAGAAATATTTGAAATTATGCTTAAAAGTTTTTTTTAAAATCTGAAACATGATTATACAAACATGTTCCAGTTAAATTCTAAGGCCTACAGAAGATTGGAGAGGGAGTATTTGAATTTTTGCAGGTTTTGAAACCTGGAACAGAGCATATTTTTGAATATATAGACATGCATAAGCAAACATAACTAATATATACACAGATTTTTTTTGCATGCACACTCATTCAAACAACTTCAAACATCTAAAGGTTTAAGTGTTTGCTCACCTTGGGTTTTGACAGAGCAGAGAAGAACAGAGAGGAATTTCCTTTTGAGCTTGAGTTTTTTTTCTCTCTTTAAATCTTGAAGTTAAACCTTGGATTATCTCCAGAAATTTCTGCAATGTCTCTGGTTCGAACTACAACTATGTTTATCTGCAGTTTTGAATTTTTTTTAAATTTGCTGAATGCTTCAGATTCCTGATTTGCACCTTGCTGGGTTGATCTGTGTAATTTGATTTAGTTGCATGCTAGCACTTCTGATCTGTATTTGATTGAACTTTGTTTTGTTTGTTTGATTTATACTGTCTCGGGTTTGAACTCTCGTTTGATTTCAGGCTTTGAATTTTTGAAGATGAAGAAAGAAATGAGAAAAGGAGGAGATGTTATGGTTTTTTTTAAATCTTGTTTCTTTACATAAATTTTTTTCTTTCATTTATTTCAATTTTAAGGTGATAATGCCATTTTTTTATACAACTAACACATGTCTTAAGCATGGACACTTGTTTAATTATGTATTTTTATGTTTATATCCTTAAGTTCAATAAATTTTAAAATTTAGTTTTAAACCCTTACTTTAGATTAATTCATGCATTTGTATTTAAACCTTGTCTTGTATTAATTTAAACTTTTGTTTTTTTAAACCTTGTTTTATCTTTATTTTATTCAACTTTTTGAATAGCTTTGTAAATTTGTTTATATAAAATTTAACACTTGTTAGTTTACCATTTTCTTAAATTTAGACTTCTTGATTGTTTAAGTTAATATTTTTACAAATGTCATTTCTTACTTAAATTATGTTTAAACCTTATTTTATTTTAAATTTATGAAACATATTTACCTATTTTGTTTTCTTTACATTCATATATTCTTATATATATATATATACATATATACAAATCTAATTTTACATCTTAAATTCAAATGCAAAATTTGATATAAAAATCAAGTTATACTTATAAATGAATAAATAATCAAATAACTTTTTATAAATATATTTTTATGTTCCATTTATCATCTATTTCTTTTAAAGTTCAAATTAAATTCTTATTTATCACAAATGATTTGAAAAGTTATTCATTACAAATAAATATTTATATGTTAGTTAATATAATTTTTATTGAATTCAAATTCAAATCTCAATTTATAATCTATTTATAAAATATTCACTTTCGAATTCCAAATCATTAATCTTTATTTATTTTAAAGATAAAAACATTTATTTACAATCTTTATATATATATTAATGAATCAAGTTATCAATCTTTTTATATATATTTATTCAATTCACCAAATAAATTGACAATTAAATTTGTAACTAAAATATTATTTCAAAATATTTATTTCAGAATTTCCAATTTAAAATTTTATTTAAAAATCATATTCACATTCATTTGTACTAACAAACAAATAAACATCTATTTATTTGGAAAACACCCAATTTATTCCTCATTTAACCAAATTTTAAAATTAATTATCAATAATTTCATAATTAAATTCCAAAAATTAAATTAGCTACCAATTTAAATATAGCTTAAAAATCAGGAACGTTACAAATCTGGAATTGAAGAATAATACGAGTGAATGAGTGATATGTAGTGAGGTGCAATTGTAAAAGAGAAAATTATGATGTAGTCAAATTTGTATTGTAATCGAAATTGTGTGTATATATATATAGTGAGAGCACAAATTTGTACTATTCAAAATTGTAATAAATATTTGTTTGAATAAAATATTTGTTTGAATTTAAATTCTGTGTTATTTATTTTATTCAGCCAATATTTATTTAATTATGTGAAAAATAAAAAGTACATTAGCAAATACATTAAATGAATATATATATATATATGTTTATTATCATCAAACAAAAATCATATACTCGCATATTCATCATTCTTCCCCTTTTGATGATAACGAACATATATTTAAGATTTGGAATTTATTAAATGTATTTGATTATTCAATTTGCTTCCCCTATTTGAATGCTCCCTTTCTACACAAAGCTCCCCTTTCATATATGCATGTAAATAAATAAAAATATTCAAATAAGCCTTGATGCAAATAGAAAAATATTTTATCATTATTTTCCAAAATATTAACTTTTCACTCCCCCTTTTATTATCAGCAAAAGAGTAATAATGTTAGCAAAATAGTGGTAAAGTGATAGACGTTAATTATTATTACTCAATTGACTATAAATATTAAATTTTAATAAAAAATCAAAGAAAAATCGTAAATACTCTATTTGATGATATTATCCCTATCATTCTAAAGTGAAATATGTGTCAAAACAGAGTATTTATGATTTTTGTTTGATTTTTTTATAGAAATTTAATATTTATACTCGATTGAGTAATAACGTTGGATTAATGTCTATCACTTTATCTATATTTTGCTAACATTATTACTCTTTTGCTGATAACAATAGGGGAGAGAAAAGTTAAGATTTTGGTAAAAGGCCAAATATTTTTCTATTTGAATCAAGGCTCATTTGAATATTTTTATTTATTTACATGGATATATGAATGGGGAGCTTTGTGCAGAAAGGGAGCATTCAAATAGGGGGAGAAAATTGAATAATCAAATACATTTAATAAATTCAAAATCTTAAATATATGTTTGTTATCATCAAAAGGGGGAGATTGTTGAATATGCGAGTATATGATTTTTATTTGATGATAACAAACATATATTTAAGATTTTGAATTTATTAATTGTATTTGATTATTCAATTTGCTTCCCTTATTTGAATGCTCCCTTTCTACACGAAGCTCACCCTTCATATATACATGTAAATAAATAAAAATATTCAAATGAGCCTCGATGCAAATAGAAAAATATTTGACCTTTATTTGCCAAAATCTTAACATTTCTCCCTCCTTTTGTTATCAGCAAAAGGGTAATAGTGTTAGCAAAATAGAGATAAAGTGAGACATTAATTCAACATTATTAGTCAATCGAGTATAAATATTAAATTTCAATTAAAAATCAAACAAAGATTATAAATACTCTGTTTGACGCATATTCCACTTTAGAATGATAGGGATAATGTCATCAAATAAAACCATATAGTTGTATCTATTTGTGGTATATTTATCTCAGGAATTTGAATATCTACTAACCATGCATAACCGTTAGGACTTTTAAATGAGATTTGTAGTATTCCAATTTTTTTAAAATGAATTAAAGTATCTTCTAACCACGCAACCATGAGGACTTTTAAATGGGATTAGAATCAACTTTTCTATTTAATCAATCAATTTTGATATGCATTCCATACGTGCATAACCGTGAGGACATTTAAATGAGCATGGAAGCACATAATCAAAAATTCCAAGTAATTCAACCATGCATAATCGTGAGGAATTTTAAATGAGAGTGAATACTTTGGATCCTTTTTAAAAAATATGTAAAATGAAAAATGAATGATTTTCTATTTAAAATACCACATATTGACAAAATATATTGAATTTTGATTGGGTGATAGTCGTTAGAAATATGATAAAAATAGAGATGGTCATGGAATTTTTACCAACAATTTTTTTATAGCTCTTGTTCAAATTTCTAAAGAAATTTACTAAACATATCGTCTCAAGCTATAATATATGATTAACATCAACACTCATCACTTTTTCAATCACTATTTATCTTTTTGATAATTAGTAGGGAGTTAGATTAGTCAATGTAATCATTTAAGATCAAATCCAAAAATAATTATAAAATAAAATTTTATAAGATGCTAATCTTAAATAAGGTCAACAAAATGATTTTTTGGAAGGGGTTTTTAGAAAAAAAATGTCTGCTATTTGAAAATTATTTGAAGTGAAAAATATGCAAATGTTTTCTTTGAAAAACGATACAGTTATTTGAAGTGTAATCGGCATCTGAATTTCTTTTGACTCAAAAATTATTATTAGTTGAATGTTATAGACCAGACTGTGAAGTTGCAACAAATTTCCTTATTATAGACCAGACTGTGAAGTTGCAACAAATTTCCTTAAAATTATTTTTACAACATTTAAAATGAAATTGAATTGAAGTCGTGCAAGTTTATATATAGTGACCATAGTGTAACCAACATATCTACGTGTATTAAGAGTAATCATCAATCGTTAAAACATCATCAATAGTCCATACAAATAGTTCAAAGATGATTGGTTAACATTTTTGCTCAAATCAAAAAAAATACGAAAAAGTCAAATAAGAATAAGTCAGAATCAAAATCATCATTTATTTTATTGGCTGATTCAAATAGAATTTTGTGCAGATTATCACATTAATATATCATTCAAGATAAATATTCATTACCTTTCTTACCTTTACGATAATTTTTCATTGTTGCCCATTGTGATTCTGTTACCTTCTTACTAGGATAAGGAACTTTGATTTGTTACCCATTGTGTGCCTGGAATAGCCAGAATCCAGGGAACACTGTTGTTGTTCCTTAGCCTGCCACCACACCTACACGATAGAAGATTTTTGTAACCTATTTGTTTTTATAGGTTCATGGTTTTTAGTGGTAACATGTTTTAAAAAAATAATTTTATAGAGAGCCAAAGCTATTTATATATGTTCCTTCCGGCCCCCAAATTTGTTTAACTTCAAGGGATTTTATTCTTGTGCCTTTTGGAACCCAAATTGGTATGGTTTTCACATTTTTGGGTCTATACCAACAAATATTTTGATTGTGTCCAATTTTTCTACAAATAGTGCACTCGGATTGAACTAGATTAATTTTTCTTCTAACATATTCAAAGTGAGTACAAGTCCTTGTCTATCAGTATTAATAGTTTGTTTTCATTTAGCATATTCAACGATCTTTCACTTTTGGAAAATTTTCCTAAAGTTATTGATAGTTGTTGGCCTTGTGTTTTGAGGGATACATTTCCATTCAATAACTGTGTGCGCTTTTTAATAGAATTTTCTCTTTGAGTATTTTCGCTTTCTTTCAAAATCAGAATTTCATTTTCAAGTGATTTAATTTTAATTTCTGATTTTTTAATTTCTTCTTTAAATGTCCGTTATCACACTAAGGGGTCCTACTTTGATAGTTTTCAACTAATTGATCAAATTGTTTATTTAAATATGTCAAAGTATCTTTTTGTATTCAAGTTTGGCATACTTCTCCCTATGTCGTTCAAAACAGCCATTTACTTCGTGGAAATATATAAGTAATTTTGAGCGAGTGAGTTTTGATACCTCGCTTGGCTCGTCATCGTCGCTATTAGTTACATCACCTCGAAGACACATATCTGCTTTCTCACTCTCACTGCTAGTATTTTTATTATCTTCATCACTTGTATTCCACGTGGCTACAAAATTTCTCCCTTTTGATTTCTTTTCTAGGCTGTGTCGACTCTGAGGACAATTGGGCTTGATGTGTCCAGTTTTGTTGCACTTGTGACAGATGATCTCTCGTTCTTCTAGGTTGTCTAGTGCTTTGGCTATTCTACTTTTCAATTTCTGATTTAGAGCTGGATTTCCGTATTTGTGATTCCACTTTTTGAATTTCTTCATTAATAATGCCATCTTAGCTGCATCACCATCATCATCACTTTCCATTGTTCCTTTAAGTGATGTTGATTTCTTTCGAGTATTACCTCCTTCTTGTGCTTCCTTGAATTTGATTTCTAGCTCGTTAGTGGTTAGATTTCCGATGAGCTCTTCAACTTTGATTTGTTTCAAATCATTTGATTCTTGAACAGCTGTAACTTTTGCTTCAAAATTCCGTGGAATGACTCTAAGGATTTTTTCTCACTATTTCCAACTCCGTGTATGATTTTTCGAGAGTTGTTGATTTGTATATGAGATTGGAAAGTCGTGCATACATCTCTTTAACATTCTCATCTTTGGCCATTGTGAAGTTCTCGTATTCGCTATTAAGCGTTGCAAGGTGAGATTCCTTGACTTGAGATGTTCCTTCGTGAGTCACTTCAAGTGTGTGCCAGATTTCCTACGCTATGAGACATGATTAAATTCAATATGATCCAAAAATAATAGAATTCATAGCTTTAGCATTAACATTCTGTAATTTATTTTCTAGATATGTCCATTGATCAAATGGTTTTTCAGTTTCCTGATTATCTACTACTATAGTTGGTGTCCTATATCCTGTCTCAACAATATTCCAAGCATCAATGGTTTTCAGAAAAATTTTCATTCTATTTTTCCAGTAAGCATATTCACCATTGAACATTGGTGGTCTAACTATGGACTGACCCTCATCAAAAGCATTATTAAAAGAAGCCATTTTAAAAATTCAACTTTTTAAAACAAAATTTGATTTTTGAAAAATCAAAATTTTAAAACAAAAGCTGACTTCTATTCCTAGCTCTGATACCGCTTGTAGGATCGATTTCACCCTAGAAGGGGGTGAATAGGGTGATACTATTAATTACAAAGATTCAAAGCGGAAGTTTATAAAATGTTTTCAACACAGATCTCAACAGAATTATAGCAGCACAGATAATAGTAGAGTAGTAAATGCAAAAAATAGAACAACACAGAATTTATCCAGCTTCGGCAAAACCCTGCCTACGTGCTGCTCCCAAGGTTTCTACTAGAAATTAAGTAGTTCGACGCTTACACACGTAAGCTAGCGACACCCACTATCGACTAACGTTAACTCTACGCTCAAACCCTACCACAACTCAGCCACTGAGTTGCGAATTCTCGAACTACATCACCGTAGTTCGTCCCCTAGTCACACGACTAGAAAATACAATCATTTAAAGGAAAAATACAAATTAAAAACAATTAAAAACTCAAAACCCTAATTTTTAAATATTAATCCCAATAGAATTTAGAATAAGCCGGCCCAAAAGACTAAGTGTTATATCCCTTTTGTTTTCTTTCTATTTTTCTTCGGCCCGTTTTGCTTCTGTAAAAATGGTTCCTTGTTCTCGTTCATTTCCTTTTTGAATAAATTAGGTTTTCTATGAAATTCGAAGACGCCGACTTTAAATGCTCGACTGAATAGATGATTCAATGTTCCTTGTTTGTCAATCGATGCTCTCTTTTATTTACTTCGACTGCTTCGAATATGATCGAGTTCGAAAAGGCTTTGGTAGTAATTTTTTCTCTTTTGCTTTTCTGGTTGAATGCTTGAACTCGATCTTGATACGAGTTGAATGATTATTCTTCTCTGTTTAGCTCGAACTTGAATACTTTTTTATGGCCGATGATGATTGGGATTTATAGGATTTGAATTCATAAGTTTGCGTTCGTATTGAATCGACGATAAACCACACACGTCAGACTCAAACCATACAAAAGAGCAGATTGTTATTGGGGTGAATAAGAAAAGAAGAGAAAGAAATAAAACAAAGCAGAATCTCACAGCGGATTGACAGAATATATTAATCAAATAACAGTTCATGAAGCTGTTTTACAAAAACATTTGATTATACTTATACAACAAAGATCAGAGTTACACATACTAGAGAATAATAAATAATAATGCAGCGGAACAATGTGAAGCAATAAAACAATATAGTAAATAATAGTAACAAAATCTTCGTCTTCGTCCTCTAGAAATAAAGTCTTCAAATCCTTAAATGCTCAGGCTGACCCGAGCGAATTGAAAAGACAGAACACTCGAGTCAGAACTAAAAGATCATATGTAAGTTAGATCAACGTTAAATAATATGAGTGGAACGGCGTCAGAGATATTTAACGTGAGTGCAGTAACTCAAGATATGCTTGGGATTCACATCTCCTAAGGATCCGTTAAACTATTTACTATGTAGTAATATTTCACTATTATAATAGTGTCTAATAGTAAAATAAACTTACTTTTAAATAGCATTAAGGGGTTACCCATATAGCCCTTAACACGTAATAGTGCCAATAGTCTATACAGTACCGTAATACCTCCTGATCGGGAGGCTACCAGAGGATACTCCATAAGTACGACACAAATCAAACTTGTACAAGGTGCGCTATGGTAGGTGACAAGACATACAAGGCAATGTCAGGGTAGATATACCAATTACGCACACGGGCTAGCGGTAACACGTAGCAGCTACTACTGCCCACCTTGAGCCACACCCCCAAATCAAAAATCAAAAGTGGCCACCAAATAATCCTCAAAGTTAGAATATAATATCAAAGGAGTGTGTCCAATAAGAGGGGCTACCTACTTGGCCCGAGATCGCTCCTGTTTTAGCTACCTTATGCCAACTCACGGGAGTCGGGTCCACGTATATACCTTAATAGAACGTCGCCACCATCCTACTTTATTCTGGAATCTCCACCGCGTACACAATTGTTAAAGTGGTTTTCGGAGTTGGCAGTGAGTATGACAACTTCCGATCCCGGTCACATTAATAACCAAATGTTATTATAACATCGCGGTCATTATTAAAATAATTATACTTCAAAACTAGAATATAATATCTATTTCAAAACCATATAAATACGATATCATTTTCGTTTCAAAACCCAACTCAATATAATATCATTTTTATAAAAAGCCAAATCAATATAATATCATTTTTATTTCAAAATATATTCTTTTCCAAAATCATAGCGCTTTCAAAGTTATAACGCTTTGAAGTCAAAACACTTGAAATTTAACACGTTCAAATCATAATACTTTGAAACTCATAACTTTGAAACATAACTTCCACCACTTAAATTGTTTAAATATTAAATTACTTTATACAATAAAATAGCTTCCTCAATTTCACAAATCAATTCCAAACAACTCGAAATACTACATTTTATAGTTAACCAAATCCAAAATCATAAACTTCAATTCAATTCATTTTCCAAATAAACTATCTCAGACTATATCGATTTCAAAACAGATTTGATCCACAGAATAATCTATTTCAAATTCAATATATTTCAAACTTTAAGTAGTCAACAATTTCAAAACTAAGTTTGGTAATTACGATTTAACAATTCAATTTTCTATTATTTAGTTTTGAAATATTTCACATAATAAATCCATTATCATTTAAATAAAACTCAAATTACAAATAACTAAATATTTCCTTTAATTTATTTGTACTTGAAATATTCATTTAATTCACCTTAACCCAAAATCAAGTTATAAAAATCATATCTTTTAAGATTTCAAATTTAATAAATTTCAAATCAAACTTATTTGAGTTTAAATCTTAAATAAATTCACTTTCAAATAAATCTCATATTTATCTTCCCACCTTAATTTATTTAAGTCATTATAAACTCTATATTAAAATATAATTTAAATACTTAACCACATTATCTTTAGTAAAAAATCAAACTTATTATTAAGCTTATTCTATATTAAAACAAATTATACATAGCTTAAAATCAAGGATAAAATAACATTTATGTACTATCTAAAATCTATATTTATAAAAACCTTATATTTCATTACAAAACCATAGAAATCATTTCAAAAATAATTTTATATACATATAGACCACGGTGTCTGTATATAGTTTTCGATCCTATGGTCAAGTGATACAGATATTTATCATTTCAATCCATAATTTAAAATATAAATACGGTTATATATCATTTCAAACCGCAATCTCGAATGAAATAAAAATCCACAACAACTTGCAGTTTATAACAATATAAAATACAACATCCATTCATCCAATATCAATCATTAGACATTTATCACAATCATCATCCAATTCAATCAATAACATCCATATAGAACAGATAATAAATAACGAGTATTTACTGGCTTTTATATTCAATAATAAATTAAATAATAATTTAACTGGTAGTTTATATGCAATAATAAATTAAATAACAATTTAATTCAAAATAAATCCAATTTAGCCGAGATGATGATTAAAAGTATGCCAAACGGTCATAAATAAATTTCTAATCACGTCATAAATCAATTTAACAAACATAAGAAATTTTAGAAGTTGTGAGTGGGTTAAAGCACTCACCTTTGAATTTAAATTGAATTTAAACCCAAAATTTGAACAGGCTCAGAATCTGTCCAAACTAGAGTTAAGAGGTCCAGAATTTCAATACGATCCTAGTAGAGAAAACCGTGTGTGAAACGGACCTTGTATGCGAGAGTTATAGATTTTAGAACATAAATGATTTAAATAAGAATTTATAAAATATAAATAATCGATAACACGTCACCTTCGATTTCTTTGCGTCCACGTGAACAACCCTAGCATTATTCCAAGCAACTACTCAACCAAACCCTAATGCAGCCGCCACACTTTGATCAGAAAGCGCCGCTACCATATCGACTTTCCACCTGATCGACCATCTACATCGCACTCCCCTCCTTCAGCCGCACCCACGTCCACGAACGCGGCTACCCAGCCGATTAGAGACAACCCGCTACCATACGACATCCACGGCCAAAGCCGGTGAATCTTGACCACCTTAAGGCGAATGAAAACCATATATCAAAAACCCATGCCTTCCTCTACGCTCTAGCACCCACCGATCGTACTGTTGTCGACGATCCGCCGTTGGATCGAAGCTCTAACGAACGAGCGGCCGAAAATTAATCACTGATTTCTGGACAAACGGCGATTCAAATCCAAAAATGAATTGTTGCAGTGGGTTACACTCATCGAGGGCGTCAAATCGATATATAATTCGATATACTTTGAGGAGATTAAATTTTTGTTGTTGGATTTGAATTGGAATTGAATTGGAATATTTAGGGTCTTCAACCATTGAGGAAGAGGAGCAACAAAAACTTCTGTACGTACAAAAATGAGAAATAGAAAGGCTGCTAGGGTGTATAACGACATATATATAGGCAGGACACAATAGAAACAAATGGGCTTGATTTGTAACGACCCGTGAATTTCGTTAATTTAATTTGTCATACTAATAAGATTTTGGAATTTAATTTATAAGAAATATAAATTGTTATAATTTGTAATGCAGTAAATGTTAAGAATGTAATTTAGAAATGGTTATAAAAATTTAATTTTGACAATTGAAGGGAAATCCCATTTCTGAACAGTGTAAGTTGTTACATTTGGTTATAAAATATAAAATGAGAAAATAAAAGTAACTGTTGGATTAACCAATGCAATAATTTATTTATTTAAAGTAACTGCATGTAAATTTAGGAAAGTCAAAGCTGAATTTGTATAAATTGAATTTTGTATAAATTGCAATAACAATAAATAAAAGTTTACGTTAATGTTAATTAAGGGATATTTGAAAATAATGTTAACGGTATTCATAATAGAACAAGTTGTTGAATTAAAGAAATGGAAGAAAAGATTTATTAATGTAAACTTAATAAAAGAATAAATGGAAAGGGAAAGTCTGGGGAGTTATTCAAATTTGTTAGTGAAAAAAATAATAATATACTTAATGGTAATTAGATGAAAGCAGAAGTATATAGGAATTGTAACATTTTTTTGATAATAGGAAATTCATAGCTGTAATTAAACTCATGGTAACACACATTATAAGTTACCCATTTATTTGGTTAATAATTAAAATGTAAATCAATTGGAATTAAATGAGCCTTAATGTTATATTGATAAGAATTAACGCATTAACTAAATTATTGCACACCCTATTAATTGAAACAGATGGTAAAGTTAGGATTGATTGAAATTATTAAATTGGGAAAGGAATTCAAAATTATGTTAACTGATGAAGAATACGTAATTAATTGTAAATATATACAATCAATGTCCGTTAAGTAGTTATAATATTTATAGTTGATAATAAACGTTACTTAGTGATTATTAATATAGTGGAGGTGTGAATGAAAATTTAATTGAAATATTGGTTATTTTGTAAAGTAATTAATAGAATGTAAAATTTAATGTTGTAATTTTAATAGAATGAATAGTATTTAAAACCCTTAATTAATGTGCTTAATTGATATAAGTACATATTTAAAAACGTAATATCTATTCAAATTTAAATGTAAATAGGCGTATATTAATGCAATGAAATAAAATCAGCATTATATATTGAATTATAATCCGGATTGGAGTAACGAACTTATAAATGCAATTAAAAGCACATAGGTTGCAAATTTATATAGGTTGCTTGTTTATTTAATGAGTTAAATTAAAATTTGGTAATCGATTACAAATAAATCTTAATTTTACGTTGGTTAACGTAAATTAAAGTAACAGTTGATGTAAAAAAGGATGGAAGCGAGGAAAATTAGTTAAGTGGATTTAAAATCTTAATTTATGGGTGAAATTGACAAATTTCAATATGTTGAATTTGGTAGTTATTACACAATTAGTGGAAATAAAATATTAATACGAATAAAGGTGAAACGGAAGTATCAATGTAATGAAACATAACCAAATGTAAATATGTTTATAGGATAATGATTTGTTTGAATAATAAGAAAGGGAATCAAGATTTGTTTATTTATTTGAATAAAATAGGGTAATTGGGTTTATTTCAATTAATTGAAATTAAATGTTTAAATATTACGTTAACGGAGTTTAAGATGAAAATTGAGAATAAAAATGTAATAAACCATGAACCAATTTAATTTATCTACTTGGAGATAATGGAGTGATTAACAGGGTTTAAAAACCAAATAAATGAATTCCTTGGGAAATTAAGTTAATTTCTGGATAAATTGAAAATTTAAACTTAATATTGTAAATTGTGAGTTTTCAATGATAAATTGATGTAGAATTTTTTTTAAAAAGGATCTAAATTTACCAAGTAATCCAAACTGATAAAAATTGTAAATAATTAAAGTAAGTTGTAAAATTTTATTTAATTAACTTATTTTTAATTTATTTAATTAGTATAAAAATAGCCATTTTGGCCTCTGACTCGGATTTCGACGAAACTAGTTTCATCGGATCCATATCGGTGAATTATTGTAGGATTTCAAGTTTCGTATCGATCGGACTTGTCCTTTGATCATATGGGCTTGAAACGCCTTGAAATCAATTTAACTAAAATCAATTGAAATCAATTTGAAAATATTGATTTTAGCATAACTTCTTCATACGATGGAATTTGGACGTGAAACCTTTTCAATTGCATTTAAAATATTTTAAAACACCTTTTTGATATATGGGTTTACCCAATTTCGTTACGGGGTCAGAACGGGCTTTTTGGGCCACTTTGGCGTTAGCGCGTATATCTGTTTTATCCATCTATTCTATTTCAACTTTTTCTATAAATATCCTCCTACAAACCCTAGCCTCCCTAATTCTCATTTGTCTGTACATAAATTCATTCTATTCCTCCTCTTCCTCAATGGCAGACAAAATTATATATTTCCAAATCCAATTGCAAATCAAATCCAAAGCATAAATTTCAAATTCCTCAGAAAAATCTCGCAAAAATATATATCGAAGCTTTGGTAATACGCATCTCAAAACTGAAATTCGTTTTCCGATTCGATGCATCGTTTGTCCATAATTTCTGAATCAATTCTCGGTCGTTCATCGCGCGTTGATGAACGTTGTCGGATCGACGAACCATTTCTGGGTTTTGTAGAATGGACGATGGGGAGTGCATCGGTGAAATTCGTTTGTCGAATCAATGGCTGGATCGAGCAAATTAATTCGATCTAGGGTAAAAACTCTAAGCGGCGGCTGCAGCTCCAGGGCATCGATCAACGATTGCGCTGGATGACGGGGAGGTTGGGGAGCCTTAGGATGGTGCGCGACGTCAAGGGAGGGGGGCGCGTGGCCTAGCGGCAGCGACGTTCATCAGTGTGTGGCGGCTGTTGTTTCGTGCTTGCTTCAGTAGGGTTTCAATCTGGGAAGAACGCGCATGCACACGATGACGTGTCCAGGTGATTAATGTGTTCACTTATTATTATTTTTTAAATTAAAATTCAATCACAATAATCGTTATAACTTCCACATACGATATCTGTTTTACGCGCGATTTTTTCGTTAGGATCGTATTGAAATACCGAACTTGATGATATTGGTTTGGACGAATTCTGAGACGGTCAAAATTTTGGGTTTAAATTCAATTTAAATCCAAAAGGTGAGTGTTTAACCCACTCACAACTTCTAAAATTTCTTATGTTTGTTAAATTTATATATGATGTGATTTAAAATTTATTTACGCTTGTTTGGCATATTTTTAATCATCGTCTCAGTTAATTTCATTTATTTAAATTAAATTGCTATTTAATTTATTCATTGCATTTAAACTGCCAGTTAAATTATTAATTAATTATTCATTGCATATTAGTTGCCAGTTAAACAGTTATTTAATTTATTATTGAATATAAACTGCTATTTAATACCTGTTGTTTATTATCTGTTTTATATTGATGCTATTGTTGAATTTGATAGTGATTGTGATAAATGGTTGATGGGTGATATTGGAT
The DNA here is from genome assembly GCA_030765085.1 of Allium cepa. NCBI lineage: Eukaryota > Viridiplantae > Streptophyta > Magnoliopsida > Asparagales > Amaryllidaceae > Allium > Allium cepa. The sequence goes on along the minus strand of CM060928.1, from coordinate 406,595,007 downwards.
GAATGGATGCTATATTTTATATTGTTATAAACTACAAGTTGTTTTGCATTTTCATCTCATTCGGGATTGCGGTTTGAAATGATATAAAATCGCATTTTTATTTTTAAATTGCGGATTGAAACGATAAATATCCGTATCACTTGACCATAGGATATAAAATTTTATACAGGCACCGCGGTATATATATATATATATATATATAATTATTTTTGAAGTAATTTTTCTATGATTTTCTAAAGAAATATATATATGGTTTTTTTGAGATACTGATTTCGGATATTTGATAAAGGTTATTTTATATATAGTTAAATTCTTGGTTTAAGCTATGCATAAAATTGTTTAAAGTATGAAGTAAGTTTAATAATAAAGTTGATAGAGTTTATATTGATTTGATAAATCAAAGTTTAGAAGATAGATTTGAAATTGATTGAAATTTTATTTAATTAAGATCTTATTGGAATTTAGATTTAAATAAATAAGGTGTTATAACTATATTCGGGTTTAAGATGATTTAAGTGAATAATCTAGTCTAAATAAATTAAGGAATATTCAATTATTGAATTTGAAAGTTTTATATAAAGGATACTGAATTTATTAAGTAAGCATTTAAAAACTAAATAATAGTAAAGTAAATTGGCATATATATATATATATATATATATATATGTGTGTGAATTAAAAATTTAGTTTGAAATGGTGGAATATTTAAAACTTTGAAATATATGAAAATTTAAATGGTTTATTTGGGAATTTAAATCTGTATTTGGAATTGATTTGAGAAATTAGAAAGATAATTTACTTTATAAAGTAATTTATTATTAAACCAATTATGTATTGAAATTTTGTTTCGAAGCTATGGGTTTAAGGTATATATATTTGAAAGTACTATAATTTTTGAAAAAGATATATTTGAAATAAAAATGATATTATATTGGCTTGGGTTTTAAAATAGAAATGATATCGTATTTATATGGTTTTGAAATGGATATTTTATTCTGGTCTTAAAGGTACAAACTTTTTTGAAAGACCACGGTGTTATTGTAACGATTGGTTGTTAAAGAGACCGGGATCGGAAGTTGTCATACTCTCAGCCAACCCCGAAAACCACTTTAACAACCATGTACGTGGTGGAGAGTCTAGAAGAGGATGGTGGCGGCGTTTCCTTTAAGGTAAATAGGTGGACCCGACTCCCGTGAGTTGGCATATGGTGGCTAAAACAGGAGCTATTCTCAGGCTAAGGAGGTAGCCCCTCTTATCGGACACATCCCTTCGATGTTATACTCTGACTTTTGGATTTATTCGGTGGCCACTTTTGATTTTTTGATTTTGGGGGTGTTGTTCGAGGTGGGTGGTATTAGCTGCTATGCGCTACCATCAGTCCGGATAGCAATTGGTATATCAACCCTGGCATTGCCTAGTTGTGCCGTGTCACCTACCCTAGCGCGCCTTATACGATTTTGGTTTTGTACCATACCTATGGAGCGCCCTCTGACGACGCCCATACGGGGGAGATTACGGTATTGTATAGACTATGGGAATATATAAATGTGTTTAGGTGGAAAACGTAAAGCCTTAACGCTATTTAAAAGTAAGTTTATTTTACAGTTAGACACTATTACAATAGCAAAATATACTACATAGTAAATAGTTTAACGGATCCTTAAGGGATGCAAATCCCGAGCATCTCTTAAGTTACTGCACTCATATTTACTTCTGTTGATTTAACTTACATAAGATTTTTTAGTTCTGACTCGAGTGTTTTGTCTTTTCAATTCGCTCGGGTCAGTCCGAGCGTTTCAGGATTTGAAGATTTTATTCTAGAGGACGAAGACGAAGATTTGTAATACTATCATCTACTATATTATTCCACTACACTATTGTATTCCGCTGCATCGATTACTATTCGTTGGTATTTGCAACTCTGATATGTATTGTATAAATATAGTTAAATATTTTGTAAACAGCTTCGTGAACTGTATATTTGATTATTATATTTTATCCTTCCGCTGTGAAATTCTATTTTGTTTTTTTCCTCTACTTTTCTTATTTACCCCATAATAATCCGCCCTTCTGTATGGTTTGAATTGGCACGTGTGTTGATTTAAAGCATGCGAAAAGGCGGGACGTTACATGATTGGTTTGGAAAAATTGAATGATAACGACCCCAAAAGCCCGTTTTGACTCTGGGACGAAAATGGGTCAACCCATATATCGAAATAGATGTTTTCAAATATTTTAAAATCAATGGAACAGGTTTCAGGTCCAAATTCCATCATATGAAGAAGTTATGTTAAAATCAAGTTATTTCTAATTGATTTCAATTAAATTGATTTCTATGCGTTTCGAGTCCGTACGATCAAACGACAAGTCAGATCGCTACGCAACTTGAAATCCCACAATAATTCACTGTTACAGATCCGATGAAACTGGTTTCGTCGAAATCCGAGTTCGTGGCCATATTGCTATATTTCAGTTAATCAATAAATTAATATTAAAATAATTAAGTTAAATTTTCAATTCCAATTCTATAATTAGAAATCTTTATCATCTTTGATTTCTTGAACAATTTCAATAATTTAAACAAATTTAGATGTCACTTTTAAAAGTTGATAAATCTATCAATTTCAGTGTTAAATTTCAATTTCATCAAATTCAGAAATTATAAATTAAATATTCCAAAATCCATTTATTAAATTTTAAACCTTGTTATTCCAGTCTTTTATCACAATAAGGGTATAACCAACATTGGTTTATCTCTTAGCATCTTAATGTTTCCCAATTTCATCTTAATTTTCCATTATCATAATATTTAAATATTTAATTTCGTTTATTTACAATAAATCCAATTACTATCCTTTAAATTCAAATAAATTAATAAATCTCGGTTTCCATTCTTTTTATTTAACCAATTGTCATACTATGCATAAAATTAACATTACTTCCAAATATTAACTTAATTTACATTAACATAATATTTAATTGCATTTATTGAAATTTATTTCCAGTTTAAATTAACAGGTTAAATAGAGGGGTAATATACAATAATTGTTACCGTTAGCTTTTAATTACACTTATGAGTTGTTATTAACAAACAAATGTTACAATTGCTCACATAACATTTTTTTATCCAATTATCAATAATTATATACTAATCCACCAATTGATTCAATATTTATACTTGTTTTCTTATATTCACTTCATAACCAAGTTGTAACCTTTTTAAATGATGTTGTTTAATTGGAATTTCACTCAAGTTCATTAATTATTAATTTTAATTAACCTTGTTATGTTTCGTCTTAGTTATTATTTCATTATTATCTTACAACATTTATTTCTTCCAATATTAAATAACAAGATTCACTAAATTAACAAATTAAATTATCGAAAATTTATGGGTTGTTACACTCTCGCCCACTCAAAACTTTTCACCCCCCGAAAAGGAAAAAGAAGGGAAAAGAAAGAATTAAGTAGTCAATACATCTTATTCAAATATATTAATTTTATAAACAAATAAATTTACAAAATTTAATAATTTAATAAAATATATCAATTTATAACTATTAAATATTTTTATACTCAAATTAATAAAGTTTGGAAAACATTTTTCAAAATTTTTCTAAGTCAAAAAATTACGGAAAATTTCGGCAAAGTCTCTTTTGAACGGGAAGGCTCGAAAGAAAATATAATATCAAATACAATAATATATATCACAATATCTCAAAATAGTATGTCCCAACAATGGGAAAAAATATAATAACGCTATAAAACCGTAATCCGAAAACATACCTATTTGTCGACCAATTAAAGCTTAATTATGAAACCAAAAGTAGTAGTGATTGCTTCCATAACCTGTATTTCACTTATATAATCCCAAAAAGGTTAAAAATTATGTAAAATGAAATATTTAAAGTTGTTTCAGCCACTAACAAACAAATCAATAATAATCACTTGCAGTCACGACATACAACCATCATATGAAGCCAATAAAATCAACCATCCATACATCCATAGAAAACAAACAAAAAGTTGTTCCGGTTTAAAACTTTAAATTGTACATAATGATAAATAAACTACTAAGTGCACCATTTTCTCAATAGTCTTAGTTGAAACTAAATAGATTATTCATTCATCCCAACAATTTTAAAGTATCCTTGCCCAAACACCCATAAACCAAACAAACAACAATTTCAGACATTAGACCAAGTTCATTCTTATTAATTTCATTTCATAACATTCGTTGTTTGATTTCCTCTTCATTCATGTAATGATTTATCTTTTCAATTTACATTTCTTTCTTGCAAATTTTCACTTATTTGCCCTTATACTTACATAAATTCAATTTTTATATATTCATATCATATAATGTTCTTTTTTATTGCATTACATCCATTCGTTTCTCAATTTCATTTGTCCATAGTATTCATGTTCAATTCAGTTACTTGGCATACCAATTTCATTTACTTAAGTTTAAAATCATCTACTTACAACATTTACCTTCTATCTTATGTTATTATAGTAACATTTCAATTGTAACTTAAGTTTGTAACTCTATAACATCAATACTTATTTATTAAAAAGTTTCATTGAATACTTCCATTATTTCAAGTTTTAATTGTATAGTATCCTATTACATTTTCTTATTAAACATTTCAACTTTTAATCTTTTGGAAAGTTATATATATGCTTTTTAAGAGTGCAATTGAAAATTATATAAGTTTATCTTATTTCTCTTAATAAATTAAACATTCAATAATCATATCTTTTGTTTTTTTATAGGCTATATATTTTAATTTTCTACAAATTTTATGTATAACCTAGCATTTCATCTCTTATTTTAATTAAAGGTTCCAATTATTAATTGGTTACATTCCATTTCACTAAAATAATTGAAATTATTAATTAACGAAAACTTAAGAACTAAATACCGGGCTAAATTTCAAATTGTTTTAAAATAATAGATAGATGTGTACACTTACAATTTATATATCCAATTATATTTAAAACAATTTTACATTTATATTTGTTTATTAAAATAAATCTGCAGTAAAACTTCTACAGTGGCCTTGCCCCTTTGAAATTCGAAAATGGACGACAATGATGCATGCACTCATCACCGAAATTATTTTCCAACGACATATAGGGGAGTACAGAACGTATTTCTTTCCAAAATTTCTTTAAAACAATTCCTTCAATTTATATTGAAATATTTATATCAGAAATTACTTATAAACAGTATTATTATATTCCAAAATCCTTTGAAAGAAATTTTCCCGGAACTTAAGTTCTAAAATTTCCAATTTTCATTTATTTTATTTTCTTCAAATCTTGTTTCTAATCTCTATTTATAAATTTCACTACCTAAAAACTAATATATTACAACCAAATATAACCTTTATCAAATTTTTATTTTATATATAGAAAATATAATAGGAAAAAATTATTTCATTCACCTATATTCAAAACAAATATTGTGTCGATTTGCCCTATTAAGTGTTTAGAAATCTCTATCGATATCATAGCGTCCTATGCACCAACCAGAATTTATAAATACAAAATGGAACAAATTAATACAATATCAAAAACCTTTTTATAACACTAACAAATACGCTCTCTCATATATATACACTCAGCGACTCATCATAGGGTATTACTACCCTATAAATAAAGAGTCAGACCCCACAAAACTAAGGTTTATCGCTAAACCTCGCTCCGATACCAAATGTAGCATCCCGCCTTTTTGTACACTTTAAATTGACGATAAACCACTCACGTCAGACTCAAACCATACAAAAAAGCGGATTGTTATTGGGATGAATAAGAAAAGCAGAGAAAAAAATAAAAAAAAATAGAATCTCACGGCGGAATGACAAAATATAATAATCAAATAAGAGTTCATGAAGCTGTTTTACAAAAATATTTGATTATACTTATACATCATAGATCAGAGTTGCACATGCCGGAGAATAATAAATAATAATGCAGCGGAACAATGCGAAGCAGTGGAACAATATAGTAAATAATAGTAACAAAATCTTTATCTACATCCTCCAAAAATAAAGTCTTCAAATCCTGAAATGCTCAGGCTGACCTGTGTGAAATGAAAAGACAAAACACTCGAGTTAGAACTAAAAAACCTTATGTAAGTTAGATCAACGGTAAATAATATGAGTGGAACAGCGTCAGAGATGTTTACGAGATTTGACATTTCCTATCCAATGTCTAACGTGAGTGCAGTAACTCAAAAGATGCTCGAGATTCACATCTCCTAAGGATCCGTTAAACTATTTACTATGTAGTAATATTTCGCTATTATAATAGTGTATACTAGTAAAATAAACTTACTTTTAAATAGCGTTAGGGGGTTACTCATATAGCCCTTAACACGTAATAGTGCCAATAGTCTATACAGTACCGTAATACCTTCTGATCGGGAGGCTATCAGAGGATACTCCATAGGTACGACACAAATCAAACTCGTACAAGGCGCGCTAGGGTAGGTGACATAGCACACAAGGCAATGCCAGGGCAGTTATACCAATTACGCACACGGGCTGGTGGTAACGCGTAGCAGCTATTACGCCCACCTCGAGCCACACCCTCAAATCAAAAATCAAAAGTGGCCACCAAATAATCCTCAAAGTCAGAATATGATATTGAAGGAGTGTGTCCGATAAGAGCGGCTACCTCCTTGGCCAGAGATCACTCCTGTTTTAGCCACCTTATGCCAACTCACGGAAGTCGGGTCCATATATATACCTTAATAGAACGTCGCCACCATCCTACTTCATTCTGGAATCTTCACCGCGTACACAATTGTTAAAGTGGTTTTTAGAGTTGGCAGAGAGTATGACAACTTTCGATCCTGATCTCTTTAACAACCAAACGTTATTATAACACCGCAGTCATTTCAAAATAAATATACTTCAAAACCAGAATATAAAACCCTTTTCAAAACCATATAAATATGATATCATTTCCGTTTCAATACCCAACTCAATATGATATCATTTTTATAAAAAACCAAACCAATATAATATCATTTTTATTTCAAATATATCCTTTTTCAAAATCATAGCACTTTCAAAGTTATATAACGCTTTGAAGTCAAAACACTTGAAATATAACACGTTCAAATCATAATACTTTGAAACTCATAACTTTGATACATAACTTCCACTACTTAAATGGTTTAAATATTAAATTACTTTATATAATATAATAGCTTCCTCAATTTCACAAATCAATTCCAAACAACTTGAATTCATACATTTTATAGTTAACCAAATCCCAAATCATAAACTTCAATTCAATTTAGTTTCCAAATAAACTATCTCAGATTATATGGATTTCAAACAGATTTGATCCATAGAATAATCTATTTCAAATTCAATATATTTCAAACTTTAAGTAGTCAACAATTTCAAAACTAAGTTTGGTAATTATGATTTAACAATTCAATTTTCTGTTATTTAATTTTGAAATATTTAACATAATAAATCCATTATCATTTAAATAAAACTCAAATTACAAATAACTAAATATTTCCTTTAATTTATTTGTACTTGAAATATTCATTTAATTCACCTTAACCCAAAATCAAGTTATAAAAATCATATCTTTTAAGATTTCAAATTTAATAAATTTCAAATCAAACTTATTTGAGTTTAATTCTTAAATAAATTCACTATCAAATAAATCTTAGATTATCTTCCCACCTTATTTAAGTCATTGTAAACTCTATATTAAAATATAATTTAAATACTTAACCATATTATATTCAATAAAAATCAAACTTATTATTAAGCTTATTCTATATTAAAAAAATTATACATAGCTAAAAATCAAGTGATAAAATGACATTTATATACTATCTAAAACCAATATTTATAAAAACCATATATTTCGTTACAAAACCATAGAAAGCATTTCAAAAATAATTATATATATAGACCACAGTGTTTGTATATTTTTTTATCCTATGGTCAAGTGATATGGATATTTATCATTTCAATCTGTAATTTAAAATATAAATACGGTTATATATCATTTCAAACCGCAATTTCGAATGAAATAAAAATCCATAACAACTTGTAGTTTATAACAATATAAAATACAACATCCATTCATCCAATATCAACCATCAAACATTTATCACAATCATCATCCAATTCAATCAATAACATCCATATAGAACAAATAATAAATAACAGGTATTTGCTGGCAGTTTATATTCAATAATAAATTAAATAACAATTTAATTGGCAGTTTATATGCTATAATAAATTAAATAACAATTTAATTCAAATGAATCCAATTTAACCAAGATGATGATTAAAAATATGCCAAACGGTCATAAATAAATTTCTAATCATGTCATTAATCAATTTAACAAACATAAGAAATTTTAGAAGTTGTGAGTGGGTTAAAACACTCACCTTTGAATTTAAATTAAATATAAATCCAATTTAAACCTAAAATTTGAACAGTCTCAGAATCCATCCAAACAAGCGTCAAGTTGTCTGAAATTTGAATACGATCCTTGCGGAGAAAACTACGTGTGAAACGGACCTTGTATGCGAGAGTTAGTGACATTAGAACATAAATGATTTAAATAAGAATTTGTAAAATATAAATAATCGATAACACGTCATCTTCGATTTCTATGCGTCCACGTGAACAACCCTAGCATTGTTCCAAGCAACTACTTATCCAAACCCTAATGCAGCCGCTACACTTTGATCAGAAAGCGCCACCACCACATCGACTTTCCACCTGATCGACCACCTGCGCCGTACTCCTCTCCTTCAGACGCACCCACGTCCACGATCGCGGCCCCCACAGTCGACTAGAGACAACCCGCCACCGTGCGACATCCACGGCCAAAGCTGGTGAGTCTCAACCACCTTAAGGCAAATGAAAACCTTGGATCGAAAGTCCATGCCTTCCTCTCTACGCTCTAGCACCCACCGATCGTTCTGTACTCGACGATTCGCCGTTGGATCGAAGCTCTAACGAACGAGCGGCCGAAAATTGATCACTGATTTCTGGACAAATGGCGATTCAAATCCAAAAATGAATTGTTGCATTGGGTTACGCTCGTCGAGGGCTTCAAATCAATATATAATTCGATATAGTTTGAGGAGATTAAATTTTTGTTGTTCGATTTGAATTGGAATTGAATTGAAATATTTAGGGTCTTTAGCCATTGAGGAAGAGGAGCAACAGAAATTTCTTTACGTACAGAAATGAGAAACAGAAAGGCTACTAGAGTTTATAACGACATATATATAGGTAGGACACAATAGAAACAAATGGGGTTGATTGGTTTGGAAAAATTGAACGATAACGACCCTAAAAGCCCGTTTCGACTCCGTAACGAAAATGGGTCATCCCATATATCGAAATAAATGTTTTCAAATATTTTAAAATCAATGGAACAGGTTTCAGGTCCAAATTCCATCATATGAAGAAGTTATGCTAAAATCAAGTTATTTCAAATTGATTTCAATTAAATTAATTTCTAGACGTTTCGAATACGTACTATCAAACGACAAGTCAGATCGCTAAGCAACCTGAAATCTAGAATAAATCACTGTTACGGATCCGATAAAACTATTTTCCTCGAAATAAGTGTTCGTGGCCAAAATGGGTATATTTCAATTAATCAGTAAATTAATATTAAATTAAATTTTCAATTCCAATTCTATAATTAGCAATCTTTATCATCTTTGATTTCTTGAACAAATTCAATAATTTAAAAAGATTTAGATATCACTTTTAAAAGTTGATAAATCTATCAATTTCAGTGTTAAGTTTCAATTTCATCAAATTCAGAAATTATAAATTAAGAATTCCAAAATCCATTTATTAAATTTTAAACCTTGTTATTCAAGTTCTTTATCACAATAAGGGTATAACTAACATTGGTTTATGTCTTAGCATCTTAATGTTTCCCAATTTCATCTTAGTTTCTCATTATTATAATATGTAAATATTTAATTTCACTTATTTGCAATAAATCCAATTACTATCCTTTAAATTCAAATAAATTAATAAATCTCGGTTTCCATTCTTTTTATTTAACCAATTGTCATACTATGCATAAAATTAACATTACTTCCAAATATTAACTTAATTTACATTAACATAATATTTAATTACATTTATTGAAATTTATTTCCAGTTTAAATTAACAGGTTAAATAGAAGGGTAATATACAATAGTTGTTACCATTAGCTTTTAATTACACTTATGAGTTGTTATTAACAAACAAATGTTACAGTTGCTCACATAACATTGTTTTTATCTCATAATTATATACTAATCCACCAATTGAGTCAATATTTCCACTTGTTTTCTTATATTCACTTCATAACCATGTTGTAACCTTTTTAAATTATTTTTTAGTTGGAATTTCACTAAAGTTCATTAATTATTTACTTTAATTAACCTAGTTACGTTGCGTCCTAGTTATTATTTCATTATTACCTTACAACTTTTTATTTCTTTCAATATTAAATAACAAATTAAATTATCGAAAATTTACGGGTTGTTACATATTTAAATTCCAAACAAATCATTTTATTTTGATTTACATTCTTATTATAAAATCAACTATTCCCTTTTGAAATTGATTAACATTAGTTTTCATTTTATTACACTCATCACTCAACAGTTAACTTTTCTTCTTATATCAATTGTAATATTTCAATTACATTAATTCTCCATTAATTGCCAAATAAATTTCTAACGGATCTAATAATAAGATAATAAATAAAACAATGGTTATACATTAATAATCCGTACCTATTAACTTATTGTATACAAATAAAGGTTAATAAATTTACATACAAAATGATTGATTTCATACTCCATATTAAAACCAATTGTAATTAATAACATATGACTGCATCAATTTGTACATTATTTATTCTATTCCTTATTTACCTTTATAATTTAAATTGATTTAAATTACGTTAACATAGTATAGTAGTCAATTACATTCAATCAATATTAGCAAATTATATGTTAATACGTGTTACCATCTTTTATCTCATTAAAATTAGTTGTTTTATGATTTATCTTTAGGTCAACATTTCTAATCTAATAAGATTCAATTTAATAAATCATAAATTTTAATTTCTGATAATATTAAAGTCCGAAACCTTATTAAGTTTAATATTTTTAATTATCAAAAATACGGGTTGTTACAATACATCTCAGCCTCACATAATTAGAGCACAAAAATTATAGAATATACTAGTGTATGATTTTTGTTTGATGATAATTACCATATATATATATGTAATGGCATGTTTTCCGTACCCTTTGAATCGACAAAAAACCACACATGTCCAAATCAAATTGTACGAATAAGCGGATCATTAAGGGTAGAAAGAAAAATAAAGATAGAATAGAATCTCACACGAATGGAAAAACATATATTAAGTCAATAATAATCTTTACAGCGAAAAAATTTAAATACAATATTAGAGTCTAACTGTCACGACCCGAACTCGATGTCCGATAACAACATCAAATTCGTATCGCGGGAGCTTGCAACACCCATTAGATGATAAATAACACAGCGGAAAATAAAAGATGATATCACTGATATAACATAAATACAATATCTGATACATCAATTTTATACAATGATAATCATCAACATCAGAGAATATACAACATAGAATACAGCGGAATACAATACGAAATGAGATAAGTCTTCATAGATCCAATACTGCAACTCTGATCCAAAAGCTCCAAAAACAGAGCTCCAAAACTCCTAGCTCGATCCACCATCAAGATTGCACCAAGACAAGCAAGTACGGTGTGATCCAGAGACTGAACCAGCTCTACATAATCTACTGAACCTAACTATCTAAAAAATAAACTCTAGACTGCCCGTGTGGAAAAATTGTGGGCACCCAGAGTTTAGGAAAGGAACAATAAACTCCGGGTCAGTCATGGAACTGGTATGAGCAAACAAAAACAGTTTGTCTTTAAAAACAATCAAAAGATTTTAAATTTGAAAATCGCAATGCTTTTTGAAAATGAAACTACCCTCCCGCCACACACACAATGCAAACGCAGAATCGGAGGAGATTTCTCCTTATGATAGTCAAATATGCTTGATACGTGAATTTCTTTGATATTATTATTATAAGTGCACAGTGCAGAAAATATTTCGAAAGTAGAATATAAATCTTAGCCAGCATAGATATTTCGAACTATGCCTACTATAGCTACCATGTTTAATAGCAGGTTACCACCACATTCCGTGGCAGGTTATACAACTAAAATCGTACAAGGCGCGTATTGTTTCTTTGGATTTTTCCAACAAATGGTCAGGCTAAGGAACTTCCTATTGCCACATGGGAACGCCTCTTGCGGGATGCCCCGAGAACCAAAGCGTTCCCTGCCAAACAAGGCCGGGAACCCCTTTTCCCAAGGGATATTACAAACCCTCAGATATGCCACCCCCGGTCCTTTGGGACCTTTAAACGAGGATCCTCTAAACCAACATCACACATAAATAAATATAGTGTGTCCACATGAGTAAGTATCTGAGCTCCATACCATGATACTACCCTTTTTCAAAAGGAATGGTCATACCCTAGGGGAGCTACCCCTGAAACCTTGCCGCACAATTCCTGTTTTGACCATTACCGATTTGTGAGGCTCGAAGAAGTTTCGTCCACAAAGCTACGCTTTTCACAAAGCCATGCTTTGATCAACAAAGGATCAGCAGCACTCAGTATGCCACATTACCAAATTTGGAATATATTGCTGATAACCTTCAACTACATAACCTCTGAGCTCGTACATCTCAGAGAAGGGTGTTAAGCTAAAAGAATAAATTCTCCGCCACCAACAGAAATGTATTTGAAAGGAATCTGCTTTATATCTCAAAGTGTAATGTCGGACACACAATCCATACAAGTCTGTTCCGGGTTCGAACAGAACCGAAAGCACCTCCAAAGAAGCCCTTGCAATCCGAATATACATTAATTACGATCGGATTTCCCATCACATATGGAGTCTCTATACCGGGGCCATTCGATGCAAAGACATTCGACGAGTTGTCCTTTCGTTTTCGAAAATATCCGGTCTTCACCACCGGTCTTCAAATGCTATTCATAACGACGTATCATTATTCGGAATGGGATATATGACACAAAGGTCCTCTCCCGGCTAAACCGAATAATGAGCGCAATATTTCAAAAACATATGGATATTGAGATTTCAATTAAGTCACAACTTATTACCCAAAAACTCTTTCAAATGGTTTTAAAACAAATTACCATTTTTTAATCTTTTAAACAAAAGGATTTATCTCTCAAAGTTCACCCGTTTCATAAAGATCCATTCATAGATCTCAAAACAATTTTCATTTCAATTGGATTAACTCGTTAAATCTTTAAATTAAAGATTCAACTTATAACTTTCAAACCGTTTCTATAACTTGGAAGTTTTCTTCATTTCAAACAGAAATCATTTTAACCAATTTCCATTCAAATTGATTTACTCATTTAAATCATTAAGTCAAGATTTTAGTTTTTAGCTTTTGAAACTCGTTTCCAAAGATTTATCCCTAACTTGAAAAATCAATTTCAATTCAAACTTGAAATCCCTTTAATATAAATTGGAATTCATTTCTCATATGAAAGCCTTTTATCATTTGAAAACAAATAGTTTTCGTTTCGGAAAAATCTGATTTCATTTATATTATAAATACTGAATATAGAATTCAATTTCAAATATTGAATTCCAATTTAAATCAAATTATTCAAATTACAAATCTCTATTAGTTATTCAAAATAACTTTTATTCTTAAAACACTTTTTCAAAAGCGTTTCATATTAAAACTTAATTTGTTTCCAAAACTATTTGAATTTAAAATTCAAATTCAAAACTATTTAAAAGTCTATGACTTAACCGATTTTCACGTGAAATCCATATTTGTGTGTGTATAGTGTGGCCCAGGGGTTTTACACAATAGTGCAACAACATTAATAATCACAGATTTAATCAATAACGATAAGCGGTAAAATTCATAACGCTTATCTTCATTCACAGATTCATAAATATCAATCACAGAGATTCGTCATTAAAATTCGATGTGGGTTTCGGATAACCAACTGAAATCCGAATCCCTGTCGTATCGAAATTTAAATACCATTTTACAGGCAAAGGGGTTTCACATATATATGCAGAAACAATCACAGTTCACAGTATAGCAACAGGCAAATTCACATAGCATCATAATCAAAACAAGTAACTAATTAATAATTAATAAAACTTAATTACTCATTTAATTATCACTAATTATTTAATTAATCATTAATTACCAATTAATAAATCATTAATCCTTAATTCATCACTTAATTGGTTAACTACAAATTATTTAATTATTTAACTTTAGGTAGTTAATTAAATTTCTAATTTCAAATTGACTAAACACAAGATTATCAATCTTTAATTTCAAATTTGTTTAATCCTAAATTACTTATTTGATTACAAGTATAGATTAATTTACATTCCTAATTACTTACACTTTAAATTAATTAATCATCTTTCATTAGCAAACCTTTCTTAATAGATTTTAAATCAAATCTTAGTTTAAGACTTGTCAACAATGTTTACTTAATAAATACTAGACTTTGTTTAACAAATGACTTAAAAATTTATTAAGTTAATCCACTACAAAATGAAACTTTCACTGTGTGTTACTCGAGTAAACTCAAGTTCCTCTCTTTCCTTTCCCAGTCCCCCCTCTTTTCTTCTCCTCCTACTTTTCTTTTTATTTGCTTAAGATAAAAACACAACTGCAGTGACACGCAAAATGACCCACGCCACCGTGCACGTGCACGGTGGTTCGCCTCCCCTCCGGCAACCCACGATGCCTCCAACAAGTCACAAATCACCCTCCAACTCGAAAACAATCTCCAGTTTGATGCGAAATTCACAAAATCGAAAAAAAGGCCTGTTGCTCGAACCCTATAGCTTAGCACATTCGACACTTCCAACTCGCCACCGTCCCTCACGCCACCGAAGTCGTCCAGATCCCGTCCATGCTTCGCCAAACCCCCTCACGTCTCATTGCCAAAGATTCGCGCAGCTCGGTCAGACAGAGGTGAAGTAATCACCTCGTTCCAGAACCAAACAAACCCATGCTTTAAACCCTAAATTTGATTCGACCCATCAATCTACGCATTGAAATTTTTTTTATGACAATTTTCTCGAAACCCATGATGTTCATACTTGCTTTAAACCAAACTTCAACGTTTAAAATTGATTCGATTGTTAGAAAATGAGAAAAATACAAATGTTGTTCAAAAATGAACTGCTCTTTGTATACCCAACCAAAAATCCTTGTTTTTTTTTTAAAAATCATACTTTGGTATGTAGATTCAAGATATGTAATCAAATCATCAAATTAAGATATTCGAGTTTATCATAAAATCTCTTTTTACTATAAAATGAAGTTAACAGGTTCAACTCTTTCCATTTGCAAGCTAAAATAATTTTGAACAATGTTTTAAGCTTAAACAACTTGTTTTGTTTAATTTCATGGTTCAATGACGATTGAACGAGGAGATGTTGGATTTATTACTTATTTTCTACCCTGGAAACCAAAAAGAACAGAGAGCTGAAGTACACAGATATTCACAACCCAATAGTCTCACATATTCTTAACTACATTTCAATCTATAACTAAATAGATCATACTTCAAAGATTGCTAAGATAAAGGAGGTTTTAAAAGAAAGTTTTGCTCACCTTTTATTGAAGAAAACAAAGGCTGGAATGGAGACAGAGACGCAAGCCTGGAAGTTGATAAATTTTTGAAAAATGGAATTTGATCTTTGCTTGCTTATTTGCTTCCAGGTTTCAGATTACATGATTGTATTTGTTTGTTTCCCAGGCTTTTGAACTTGAATGAAGATGTTTGGGTTTGTAGAAATAATGATGCCTCTCTTTTTCTTTTGCTTTTACAGTTTTTTTTCCTGGGCTTGCTAAATTTGGTTTTGAACCAAATGAAGATGAGGTATATTAGTTGTACAGGGTGTTCCTCTTTGTACAAGTTGATGTTTATTTGTATAACATAAATCAGAGATATTTTCTTTCGTTTGTACAATAGGCAGATAATTTTTCTTATGTTGGTGGCTGAAGTGATATTTTTTTTCTTTATGCAATTCGAATTGACTAATGTTGCTAACATTAAATATATGAGTACTTTATGTCTCTTGTTTTGCTTTGTCTTATTTTTAACTTCGGCTGAGATTATATAAATTGGTGCTGGCAACTATCATACTTATCTTATTATTCTTGTATATGAATACACATATCTTTCCTTTGCATTACTTTAACTCGGCTGTACATGTTTTTTGAGATAGTGGTGTTATATATATTTATACTAGAAATTATTTATTGCCTTTGATCAAAGATTTTCTAAGTTTTGTAGGCTATGGTACTCTTGCTTTTGTATGCTAGAAGTACTAGCATTTATTATCATTTGTCTTGTTTATTGATATGAATGTATTTGTTTACTTCAGCCATTTATTTTATTTCTTGTTTCACTTTGTTCTTGCATAACCACTTACAGGCTACCTTCATATTTTATTCACATTGCATTTATATTGCACTCTATTTATTTTGTAAGTGTATGTTACAAACTTGTGCTTATGTACTGAGATATTTCTAGTATTGTTTTTAAGTGTACATATTTGTTTTATTAACATGTTACTTGATCTTTTATGTTACCTTGTCTTATTGCTTTACAATATGAATGAATTCAATGTTGTTATTTTTATCTATCTAAACTTTAAAATTTTCAAACATTAAATGTATAACGTATATTTTATTTTATTTATATTTTACACTTATCACTTATATTCAATATTGATACGTATTTTTATTTTATTTTAAACACTTTATTTATAATTCAACTCAACTGAAAATATTCATTTTTGAGTTTCAAGTCAAATCCAAAAACAAATAAATATAAATTTCTTATTAAATTTGAAAAATTCAACCAAATCCATAATTAAATCTAAAATTCTATTAAATTATAAATTTAAATTCGTCTAGAAAACTGGGATCGTTACAGACTTCCCCCCTTAAAAGGAATTTCGTCCTCGAAATTCGCTAAAGAAAGATAACAAAGATAGATGAAAGATAGAGAAATATCTTTCCAGACCAAACTGGATATCAATTCTGCATTTGGCTTACCAAATCAGAATTATCAACAATAGATATAAGAACAACTCAGTTAACTACGAAACAATTGGGTTATCTGATCTACGAAGTATACAGGGGTATTGGTTAGTTCGAAGGAATAACTAACCGTTCGTAGAATATATCGAAACCCAATAAAATAGATAGAAATAGATTCGATTATGATTTCAGATTCAAGATTCAATTCATTTACGAATTGTTGAGAAATACGACAAAGGATAGTTCTCATGTCGAACAAATTTCGAACAATTTAATCGTAAACGAGAAGGTTACCTTATAAAATTCATTTCCTTTGAAAATCTTCTCACACGATCGAATCCAGGCTTGTGCTTCGATAATAGTTTCTTTGCCAGTGAACGGCTTTCCACCAAGTCTAGATAACTTCTATATAAATGAAACATATTTGATTGAGATTGAATGGGAATATCTGTTGTTGCAGGGTTTTGACCAGCTGAAGTGGTACTTTCCTGTCTCCTATTTCATCCTCTTCTTCCACTCATTCTTACCATCTGTGAATAGTAAGAAACCGATTTAGGCATTCGGACGAAATATCTTAGAGAATATCAACAGATAAAAAGAATAGATTAAGAAATTTGGACTTTAATTCCACTGGTTGCACTCATTCTAGGGTATACTTCACCCTATCTCTAATGATCCATCTAAGGTGTTACACTCCGTAGCTAAAGTTCTTACTCAACCTTTAGCTCTGATACCAATCTGTCACGACCTGAACTCGATGTCCGATAACAACATCAAATTCGTATCGCGGGAGCTTGCAACACCCATTAGATGATAAATAACACAGCGGAAAATAAAAGATGATATCACTGATATAACATAAATACAATATCTGATACATTAATTTTATACAATGATAATCATCAACATCAGAGAATATACAACATAGAATACAGCGGAATACAATACGAAATGAGATAAGTCTTCACAGATCCAATACTTCAACTCTGATCCAAAAGCTACAAAAACAGAGCTCCAAAACTCCTAGCTCGATCCACCATCAAGATTGCACCAAAACAAGCAAGTACGGTGTGATCCAGAGACTGAACCAACTCTAGATAATCTACTGAACCTAACTATCTGAAAAATAAACTCTAGACTGTCCGTGTGGAAAAATTGTGGGTACCCAGAGTTTAGGAAAGGAACAATAAACTCCGGGTCATTCATGGGACTGGTATGAACAAACAAAAACAGTTTGTCTTTAAAAACAATCAAAAGATTTTAAATTTGAAAATCGTAATGCTTTTTGAAAATGAAACTACCATAAGGCCTCCCGCCACACACACAATGCAAACGTAGAATCGGTGGAGATTTCTCCTTATGATAGTCAAATATGCTTGATACGTGAATTTCTTTGATATTATTATTATAAGTGCACAGTGCAGAAAACATTTCGAAAGTAGAATATAAATCTTAGCCAGCATAGACATTTCGAACTATGCCAACTATAGCTACCATGTTCAATAGCAGGTTACCACCACATTCCATGGCAGGTTGTACAACTAAAACCGTACAAGGCACGTATTGTTTCTTTGGATTTTTCCAACAAATGGTCAGGCTAAGGAACTTCCTATTGCCACATGGGAATGCCTCTGGCGGGACGCCCCGAGAACCAAACCATTCTCTGCCAAACAAGGCCGGGAACCCCTTTTCCCAAGGGATATTACAAACCCTCAGATATGCCACCCCCAGTCCTTTGGGACCTTTAAATGAGGATCCTCTAAACCAACATCACACATAAATAAATATAGTTTGTCCACATGAGTAAGTGTCTGGGCTCCATACCATGATACTACCCTTTTCCAGAAGGAATGGTCATACCCTAGGGGAGCTACCCCTGAAACCTTGCCGCACAATTCCTGTTTCGACCATTACCGATTTGTGAGGCTCGAAGAAGTTTCGTCCACAAAGCTACGCTTTTCACAAAGCCATGCTTTGATCAACAAATGATCAGCAGCACTCAGTATGCCACATTACCAAATTTGGAATATATTGCTGATAACCTTCAACTGCATAACCTCTGAGCTCGTACATCTCAGAGAAGGGTGTTAAGCTAAAAGAATAAATTCTCCGCCACCAACAGAAATGTATTTGAAAGGAATCTGCTTTATATCTCAAAGTGTAATGTCGGACACACAATCCATACAAGTCTGTTCCGGGTTCGAACAGAACCGAAGGCACCTCCAAAGAAGCCCTTTCAATCCGAATATTCATTAATTACGATCGGACTTCCCATCACATATGGAGTCTCTATACTGGGGCCATTCGATGCAAAGACATTCGACGAGTTGTCCTTTCGTTTTTGAAAATATCCGGTCTTCACCACCGGTCTTCAAATGCTATTCATAACGACGTATCATTATTCGGAATGGGATATATGACACAAAGGTCCTCTCCCGGCTAAACCGAATAATGAGCGCAATATTTCAAAAACATATGGATATTGGGATTTCAATTAAGTCACAACTTATTACCCAAAAACTCTTTCAAATGGTTTTAAAACAAATTACCATTTTTTAATCTTTTAAACAAAAGGATTTATCTCTCAAAGTTCACCCGTTTCATAAAGATCCATTCATAGATCTCAAAACAATTTTCATTTCAATTGGATTAACTCGTTAAATCTTTAAATTAAAGATTCAACTTATAACTTTTAAACCGTTTCTATAACTTGGAAGTTTTCTTCATTTCAAACTAGAAATCATTTTAACCAATTTCCATTCAAATTGATTTACTCATTTAAATCATTAAGTCAAGATTTTAGTTTTTAGCCTTTGAAACTCGTTTCCAAAGATTTATCCCTAACTTGAAAAATCAATTTCAATTCAAACTTGAAATCCCTTTAATATAAATTGGAATTCATTTCTCATATGAAAGCCTTTTAT
Source organism: Allium cepa (assembly GCA_030765085.1). Lineage (NCBI taxonomy): Eukaryota > Viridiplantae > Streptophyta > Magnoliopsida > Asparagales > Amaryllidaceae > Allium > Allium cepa. The sequence continues at coordinate 406,574,865 of CM060928.1, read as the reverse complement.
CATTTGAAAACAAATAGTTTTCGTTTCGGAAAAATCTGATTTCATTTATATTATAAATACTGAATATAGAATTCAATTTCAAATATTGAATTCCAATTTAAATCAAATTATTCAAATTACAAATCTCTATTAGTTATTCAAAATAACTTTTATTCTTAAAACACTTTTTCAAAAGCTTTTCATATTAAAACTTAATTTGTTTCCAAAACTATTTGAATTTAAAATTCAAATTCAAAACGATTTAAAAATCCGTGACTTAACCGATTTTCATGTGAAATCCATATTTGTGTGTGTATAGTGTGGCCTAGGGGTTTTACACAATAGTGCAACAACATTAATAATCACAGATTTAATCAATAACGATAAGCGGTAAAATTCATAACGCTTATCTTCATTCACAGATTCATAAATATCAATCACAGAGATTCGTCATTAAAATTCGATGTGGGTTTCGAATAACCAACTGAAATCCGAATCCCTGTCGTATCGAAATTTAAATATCATTTTATAGGCAAAGGGGTTTCACATATATATGCAGAAACAATCACAGTTCACAGTATAGCAACAGGCAAATTCACATAGCATCATAATCAAAACAAGCAACTGATTAATAATTAATAAAACTTAATTACTCATTTAATTATCACTAATTATTTAATTAATCATTAATTACCAATTAATAAATCATTAATCCTTAATTCATCACTTAATTGGTTAACTACAAATTATTTAATTATTTAACTTTAGGTAGTTAATTAAATTTCTAATTTCAAATTGACTAAACACAAGATTATCAATCTTTAATTTCAAATTTGTTTAATCCTAGATTACTTATTTGATTACAAGTATAGATTAATTTACATTCCTAATTACTTACACTTTAAATTAATTAATCATCTTTCATTAGCAAACCTTTCTTAATAGATTTTAAATCAAATCTTAGTTTAAGACTTGTCAACAATGTTTACTTAATAAATACTAGACTTTGTTTAACAAATGACTTAAAAATTTATTAAGTTAATCCACTACAAAATGAAACTTTCACTGTGTGTTACTCGAGTAAACTCGAGTTCCTCTCTTTCCTTTCCCAGTCCCCCCTCTTTTCTTCTCCTCCTACTTTTCTTTTTATTTGCTTAAGATAAAAACATAACTGCAGTGACACGCAAAATGACCCACGCCACCGTGCACGTGCACGGTGGTTCGCCTCCGCTCCGGCAACCCACGATGCCTCCAACAAGTCACAAATCACCCTCCAACTCGAAAACAATCTCCAGTTCGACGCGAAATTCACAAAATCGAAAAAAAGGCCTGTTGCTCGAACCCTGTAGCTTACCACATTCGACACTTCCAACTCGCCACCGTCCCTCACGCCACCGAAGTCGTCCAGATCCCGTCCACGCCTCACCAACCCCCTCACGTCTCATTGCCAAAGATTCGCGGAGCTCGGTCAGACAGAGGTGAAGTAATCACCTCGTTCCAGAACCAAACAAACCCATGCCTTAAACCCTAAATTTGATTCGACCCATCAATCTACGCATTGAAATTTTTTTATGATAATTTTATCGAAACCCATGATGTTTATACTTGCTTTAAACCAAACTTCAACGTTTAAAATTGATTTGATTGTTAGAAAATGAGAAAAATACAAATGTTGTTCAAAAATGAACTGCTCTTTGTATACCCAACCAAAAATCCTTGTTTTTGTTTTAAAAATCATACTTTGGTATGTAGATTCAAGATATGTAATCAAATCATCAAATTAAGATATTCGAGTTTATCATAAAATCTCTTTTTACTGTAAAATGAAGTTATAGGTTCAACTCTTTCCATTTGCAAGCTAAAATAATTCTGAACAATGGTTTAAGCTTAAACAACTTGTTTTGTTTAATTTCAAGGTTCAATGACGATTGAACGAGGAGATGTTAGATTTCTTACTTATTTTCTACCCTGGAAACCAAAAAGAACAGAGAGCTGAAGTACACAGATATTCACAACCCAATAGTCTCACATATTCTTAACTGCATTTCAATCTATAACTAAATAGATCATACTTCAAAGATTGCTAAGATAAAGGAGGTTTTAAAAGAAAGTTTTGCTCACCTTTTATTGAAGAAAACAGAGGCTGGAATGGAGACAGAGACGCAAGCCTGGAAGTTGATAAATTTTTGAAAAATGGAATTTGAATTTGATCTTTGCTTGCTTATTTGCTTCCAGGTTTCAGATTACATGATTGTATTTGTTTGTTTCCCAGGCTTTTGAACTTGAATGAAGATGTTTGGGTTTGTAGAAATAATGATGCCTCTCCTTTTCTTTTGCTTTTACAGTTTTTTTTCCTAGGCTTGCTAAATTTGGTTTTGAACCAAATGAAGATGAGGTATATTAGTTGTATAGGGTGTTCCTCTTTGTACAAGTTGATGTTTATTTGTATAACATAAATCAGAGATATTTTCTTTCGTTTGTACAATAGGCAAATAATTTTTCTTATGTTGGTGGCTGAAGTGATATTTTTTTTCTTTATACAATTCGAATTGACTAATGTTGCTAACATTAAATATATGAGTACTTTATGTCTCTTGTTTTGCTTTGTCTTATTTTTAACTTCGGCTGAGATTATATAAATTGGTGCTGGCAACTATCATACTTATCTTATTATTCTTGTATATGAATACACATATCTTTCCTTTGCATTACTTTAACTCGGCTGTACATGTTTTTTGAGATAGTGGTGTTATATATATTTATACTAGAAATTATTTATTGCCTTTGATCAAAGATTTTCTATGTTTTGTAGGCTATGGTACTCTTGCTTTTGTATGCTTGAAGTACTAGCATTTATTATCATTTGTCTTGTTTATAGATATGAATGTATTTGTTTACTTCAGCCATTTATTTTATTTCTTGTTTCACTTTGTTCTTGCATAACCACTTACAGGCTACCTTCATATTTTATTCACATTGCATTTATATTGCACTCTATTTATTTTGTAAGTATATGTTACAAACTTGTGCTTATGTACTGATATATTTCTAGTATTGTTTTTAAGTGTACATATTTGTTTTATTAACATGTTACTTGATCTTTTATGTTACCTTGTCTTATTGCTTTACAATATGAATGAATTCAATGTTGTTATTTTTATCTATCTAAACTTTAAATTTTTCAAACATTAAATGTATAACGTATATTTTATTTTATTTATATTTTACACTTATCACTTATATTCAATATTGATACGTATTTTTATTTTATTTTAAACACTTTATTTATAATTCAACTCAACTGAAAATATTCATTTTTGAGTTTCAAGTCAAATCCAAAAACAAATAAATATAAATTTCTTATTAAATTTGAAAAATTCAACCAAATCCATAATTAAATCTAAAATTCTATTAAATTATAAGTTTAAATTCGTCTACAAAACTGGGATCGTTACACTAACCTAGATTCAGCTTGGACAACTATAACACCTCCCCTTACAAATGCTGACAAACAACAAAACAAATGCACTAGAGGAAGTGGATAATAGAATACGTCCATAAGATGATGAAGATCTCCAGCTCTCCTCTGGAAACTCCAATCGTCTTTAACTCAACCTGAAAATACTTGGATCTGACCCGAGTATTGAAAATACCCGGATCAGGCTTGATAAACCAGCATGAGATACTCGAAATTTAAAATGACGTTGTCATAAAAATCTTGAAAAGAAGGGTATCTCATAAGACCACGCCCAACACATAAACACGGACGGGTTTTTACCTTGTGATAACGAAAACACTTTTACATCAAAACCTTTGATATTATTTCTAATGACATCTCTTTGAAAACATTTGCAAATAAACTTATTCAAATAAGGTATCAATATTTGGACTAAGTCTAAGGCAATATATCCGGACTGGGTCAACGGAATATGCTGAATGGAATATATGATACCAGAAAGGAGGTAGCTGAAATGTTTGCAAGTCATTACAGCTATTTTGGGAATACAATCAAAACTGTAAATCTCGTATTGGGATTGGATTTCCAACATGATAGGGAACTAGTGACCTTTTATCCGATCCACGAATAACAAACATAGTTCCTACGGTGCCTTAATCGCTTTTCTCAAACTAGTCACTTGGAACTATACTTGCTACACTACCACTGATAACCGGTAGTTCCTTGATTTTCTCAAGTTAACCACTTTATCAAAATAGGGAAATAAATGCCTTGAGGGACGTATCCCCTAAAGGGCCAAACGTATTTAACACCACCATACACACTCACTTATTCCCAATTTGCGTTTGTTAGACCACATAGTATCCCATCATAACCGGGGTGTGAAGCTCGCGAAGCTACGATCAATTTCTTCAAAGCCACGCTTTTCATACAAACCATGCTTTGATCATAACAAGTTCCACTTTGAATGCCACGTTGTCATTGCACGTCACATGACTGACTTCTAGAAAAGTATAACTTTCTGAGCTCATATGTCTTGAGAAAGGGTGTTAAGCTAAAAGAAGTTGCCTTCTCCACCACCAACTATTATACATGTATAGAAACCACTCAAATGTGATTTAGAGTACAATGTCAGACAAACATCCATACAAGTTCGTTCTGGGACTGAACTAAACCGAAGGCACTCTCCTACTACCACTAGTAGCGAGTAGTCCTTACAATCCGAAAAATCCTCACAACAAGGAGACCACTGCTATAAATAACTCTATAATGGGAGCGACCCAGAGCATGTTCAACAAGCAGTCCTCACGCTATGAAGATCCACGGTCTTCAATAATCATATCTTCAACATGTCTTCACTTTCGAACGTATATATTGGTTCGAAGTGGTTTTCGGATAGGAATTTCCCAAATCCGAATCCGGATCCTTCGAAGCCAATCATTGCTTAAAAAGATGTTAAGTTCATACATGGATATCAATCATCAATCAATTACTTCATCTTTTATCTAATCAAATATCTTTCTTTGATATATTCTTTTCAATTTATTCCATTTTCTTGTCAAGAGTATATGGAATCATTAAGCCTCATTTATCAAATCGTTTGATTTATTAAATATTTCTTAAATCCTGCAATAATTCCAAATCATTTTCTCTTTTACTTAGTAAAATCATTCCAAATCATTCACTAAATCTTAATCAAATATTTTTCTTCTTAACTTTTAACTTAGGGAAAATATTCCCCTTTTATAATATCACTTTCCAAAACATTCATTTAATTTAAAGGAATATTCACTGTCCAAAACCGCGAATATAATTCCTTTAATAAACTTTCTCATTTAACTTATCAAATAAAATTGATTTCAGATTTACAAAACAGTGTTTATAAATTCTATTTATATTTTATAAACTTCCATATATAAAATTTCTTTACTAACAAATTCCATTTATATCTCACTTATAAGTCAAAATCCAATTATAATTTAATTACTTATAAAACTCTTATTTACAAATTCATTCCTTTCAAATCTTATTATTTATAAAATCGATTATAAATTCTTTTCTAAATTTCAATTGCAAACCCATATATAAATTTGATTACAATCCCATTTAATATTTATAAAACACTTTTATAATTCCATACCTTTTGTTTATAAAATATCAATTCTATAAATCTTATATATAGACCATTTATAATAGATTCAAAGAATTTATTTCTTTTATCTTAGAAAAACATAATTATGATCTTTTAGAGCATTCGGGCTTTCCTTTCGATATATTCTACCCCTCGCCTAAGAAGAGAAAATATAGGCCAGGTAAGTTCAAGGCACTGGTTGCTCCATTCCTAGCCTTAGTTAAACACCTTGTTTTATCTTCCTAGATCTCACAGATGGGACAAATATATTAGTCATTTCTGCATACTCAATTTGTTATTATATTCAATCTTCTTCACTTTTTGTTTAAGTGGTATAAACAGTTTCTCTTAACCATTTATTCAAACTCTTATTAAAACTTCCAAATCATCTTTGAATAACTTAATTATTCTTTTAAAATCATTCACAAAATATATAGGAAAGAATTGTTAAGTTTAAAAATGCATTTCACAAGTTATTTCAAACTGCCGCGAAAAGCCTTATGAAAAGTGTCGCAAATAGCGTTTTAAAATCTATATTCTTCAAAATGACTTTTATAGCATTTAGAAATCCATATTTTCAATTTAAATCTCTTTTAATACATTTTAAAAGATTTTTAGGATTTATTTCATATTTTCAAAACATTTAAAATATCAATTTTGAACTTTGGTCACTTTACTACAAAAGCGCGATTTTTCTGGAAAATTATTTTGGACATATTTAAAATATACAAGATAAAATCTTGATTATTCCTTTATTTCATTCAACATATTTAAATGTTTACAAAACATTTCTAACTCATTTTAAAACTATTTCCAAAAGGTTTAAGCATTCCATATACACCATTTCATTTTCAAAAGGAAAGTAATTTCCTTTATGCTTATCGACATGTATTAACGTGACTTGGTAAAACAATTTAACAATCACATCAAACAATCAATACTTGATGATCAAAATATGTATAAACATTCATAGAAATCATAACACGTCATCAAATATGTATATATATAAATAGAGATGCTAAATAGAGTTTCTCACCATAAACCAAAGCAATTAACTTACTACCAACATTCTAATCAACCAACACTTCACTAATTAATTCCTACTCCATTAAAAACTAGCAAACAACACCCTCTCCCTTCCAATATCTTGGCCTAGGCTTAAGATGGAGGTTGGACGAAAATATAGAGAAGAAGCAATAGAGCTTTGAACTTGAATTCCCAAGATTTAGATCAAAAAATGGGTCATCTTCTCTCTCGTTTTTGACTCTCTTACTCACAACATTTGAAAAACTTATTGACTGAAAAGTTATTGCAAATTCTTTTCTACTAAATTTGATAAAAATAATCATTTGAATCTAAGTCGTTTTGAGGGAGATATGATAGAATGAAGAAGAGGTATTGTCGGATTGACAAATATGAAGCCCGAAAATACACTTCAAAGAATTGAGTTTCAGGTATAGCAAACGTCAAAACAAGAAAAATAGCATAAAAGTTGTAACCAATGGAATTTTATATGGTTTCAAAAAAAGAATTTCTTAATTTGGATCTGTTATGATCAAGTTATGATCAAAACAAAATGACCTATTCTTTGGCTTAAAAACTGGGTCAGAAAATGCACTGGAAAGAAATGTATTTTTGACATAGTTAACTTTAGAATGAAATAAAGTGATTAACTTGAAAGTTGTAGCCATTGGAAAAATAAATGATTTAAAAAAAAAGAATTTTTCATTTTGATTCGGTTTTTATGAAGTTATGGCCGAGAGAAGAAGAGGTAAAATATGAAGGAAAGAGGGGTTTGATTTGAAGAGGATTAACATTGATTCTTTTGAATATTTTGAAAATATTTTGACATTATATCTTTCTAATTTTTTTTTATGGCTTGGAAGCCATTAAAGAGAAGACGATAAAGATGAAGAAGCTTGAGAAAAGAAGAAGAAAAACGTGAATGAAAGTGAAGAAGGAGGTGGGTATTTATAGAAAAAGAAAGAAGTGGTAAATTTACCAAAATAACCTTTTACCAAATTACCAAAATAACCTAACTTCAACCTAAAGCAATCTACACTTTTTCAATACCTAACATCATCCTTTCACTTCTTACTTTATGTCTTAATCCCTTAAGAACTAAGCTAAGTAAAATAATAATTATGTTGGTTTTGATTGTATGTGATTTGATGTTTACTTTTCTCACTTTTGTAAATTCTTACATACTTTTACTAATGACTTCTATAAGTTTTCTAATCTTATTTAGTAAAAGTAAACATGTTTGGAAAATTAATTAATACTTACATTATTTGAATATATGTTTCTATATAAGAAAATAATGGTGCGAAGACGTTGCGACAACTTTTAATCGACAAAACGTCGTTTTTTCGACGAAATGTTTTACGGTCACATTTTGATGTTTTAGTTAAACTATTTATTTATGTAAAACAAATTTAAAAATAAATTTGTATAATGCTATTTAAAAATATAAACACTCATAAATAAATTAAAATAATTTGTTTAACCATTGAAACATACTTTTCTGAAATCAGCATTTTGTCACTTTTGTCGTTATAGGCAAATGCTACTATTTTTGTGTATACTTCTCTTTTAAAATCCTATCTAATATTGTTTAAATAATAAAACCTTAGCTATTTTATATTTAAAATCACTTTAAATACTATATTTTAAAGTGCTCAAATTCCGGGTCGTTACAATATATATATTCATTTAAATGTATTTGTTATTGTACTATTTTATTTTTCCACACAATTGAATAAATATTTGTTGAATAAAATAAATATCTCGAAATTCTTACATAAATAAATATTTTGTTCAAACAAATATTTTATTACAAATTCAAATAGTACAAATTTAAGCTCTCGCTATATTTATACAATTCCATATACAAGTTTTAATTACAACACAATTTTCACGTTATAGTTTTACATGCATATTTCACCTAACTATGTATTCACTTATCACTCGTATTTGATCTTCAACTCTACTCAAGCCCGTATTCAGCATATGAACTATATAAAAAATAAACACTGATAGTAAAATTGAAAAGAAATATTTTGTAGTGCATAATGAAGTATGTGTTTTGAAAATATTGTTTGACTCGGTTATTTCAGTTGTTCATCATAATTTTTTTAATTCATCTTACGCAAACAACTTGTGACATGCACAGTGTATCACTGTACATGCCACGAGGTCATGCACACCAATATGGATTTGCTTGTTAAAATAGCAGGGACATGTGAGCACAAGGTCAAACCCAAGCCAAGACTGGATTCAACTCAAGTGCAAATGTAAAAACAAAACAACAAAGCAATCGTACTCATAAATGCAGACCCATGAAGATTCAACCAAATGTACAAAGCAACATGTAACGCGACTAGAACAAAACAATAACAAAGACATATACAAAGGATAAAGCAGGAACCACACAAGCAAAGCCTGCATATACACGTACCAACAGACTCAACATATCAACAAAGCAAACTGTGCACAAGAGTTTTAAAGGAAGCAAGTTTAATTACAAGGGTATAAACATCAATGGCAATGCATATGGTTAGGGATACAAGAGCATAGACATGTATATAAATATGAACAAGTTGTATATGCAAGTTTACACAAGAATGAAGTGAACACGGTGGAGCATAAAAACGAAATACATGGCAGAAATCAGAATTGAGGCATGATAACAATAAACAAAGGCAAGGACAAACCAACTCATACGTAACCAGACTAAAATAACAAAGGCATAAGGAAAGCGGTGTTCAGCTTCAACATGAATATCAAAGGCACAAGGAAATAACAAGAATAACAATATGTTTAGTTTCAACATGTATATGAAGTTCTGTTTCAAATGCAATCAGACTTCAAATGCAACTAGACTTCAAATGGCACAAGGAAATCACTTGAATATGTTCAATCAAGTTCAGTTTCAATAGTTCAGAGAATACAAGTGCACAAGGACAGTTGAGCACATGAAAACAACTTGCAACCAGGGTTCATATGGAATTAGACTACAATAGTAAAGGCACCAACATATATATACACACACACATGTCTGTACACATCTGTACACACACCCCCCATACATATGTATATAGTGACAACCAGAATTGATGCTGGAGAATACAAGTTCACCAGACATAGCAAGACTAATAAGCACATGAAAACAAGTCTAACACCTAGAATTGATGGCAAGCAATCATGCACATAGATACATACATATATATATGTATGCATATACATGGAGACCATAATTTAATTCGAAGCAAATCACAATGCAACAATTAGACTGACCATAACAGGTCTGCTTGTTCCTATTATGAACATGTTTTCAAATACCCAATAACATTACTTAAATGGTTTGAGAGCATGGAATAATCTACACATTAACAGAATTTACAGAGGAGCATTGTATTTTATTCATTGACATTCACTGATTAGTTAGGTAAACAATCTTCAAAATCCGAAACAAAGTAGTTTGAACAAGTCAAGGAAATTCAATCAGAGGCCGTAAAGAAACAAATTTCATAAAATGGAAGAGAGGGTAACATAATGAACAAGTCAGACTTCAAGAAGTCAATATTAATCGAAAATATATCTCAAATTAAAATACCAAGCGGTCATCAAAGAAAGATCAAGTCATAGAGGAACAATTCATTCTCCAGAGATCGTTCGATCAAAAATCAACGCAAGTACTAAAATCATGAAGGGATTCAAACCAAAATATACGAAACGAAAATTTAGGGATTTTATCCCTATTTAAACCCAATTCATCATTAGCAGAAATCATCGAAGTCGAGAACTAGCAAGTTAATTAAAATAGCAAATTTAAAATAATACCAAAGCCATAACCAAAAAAGTGCACAACATAATTGAATCGAGCGAGTGCAATCAAAGCTAGGGATTGATTGAGGAAGCAAACCAAAGTGAAATCATCACTTAAATCGATCAAATCCAAGCGGTGGCATCGAATTAGAACAGAACCCTAATTTCAGAAGAAAGGTTAAAAAAATAATCGGCCACATTAAAAAGAAGGAGAATTATCTTATTTTTAACCGCACTATTGTTTTTGGGCCGGTTTTTATTTTTTAATTTTATTGGGCTTCAATTATAGGTTTTTGTTTTTTACTTTTATTTTTATTTGCAACTTTCTTTTCTAAAATATTGTAAATTTCTAGTTGTGTAACTAGATACATATTACGAGGCGTAGTTTAGGAATTCGCAACTTAGTGGCTGAGTTGTGGTAGGGTTTTGAGCTTAGAGTTAGGTTAATCAAATTAGCGGGTATCGTGAGTTTACGTGTGATGTAAGCGTCTGATTACTTAATTTCTAGTGGAAACCTTAGGGGTAACACGTAGGCAGTTTTTTGCCGAAGCTGGGTAAAACTTTGTGTGATCTTTTTCGCATTGCTTCCTGTTTTTGTTTTTGTTTCCATATTAATTATTAGTAGACCCTATTCACCACCCCCTCTAGTGTGAAAATGATCCTATAAGTGCATCAAAGCTAGGAACAAAAACCATTTTATGTTAAAAATTTGATTTTTTTCTTTTAATAATGCTTTTGTTGAAGGTCAGTCCATAACTAGACCATCCATATTCAATGGTGAATTTGCATATTGGAAAACTAGAATAGTTTTTTTTCTAAAAACCATAGATGCATGGAGTATTATTGAAACAAGATATAGCACCAACAATAATGGTAGAAAATCAAGATGTTCGAAAACCTATGGACCAACGGATAGATCTTGAAAATATACCGCAAACTCCTAATGCTAAAGCTATGAATTCAATTATTTTCTCATTAGATCAAATTGAATTTAACCGTGTCTCACATTGTCTAACTATGTAGGAAATCTGGCACATACTTGAAGTGACTCATGAAGGAACCTCCTAGCTTAAAGACTCTCACGTTGCCATGCTCAGTAGCGAGCACGAGAACTTCATAATTGCAAAGGATGAAAGTGTCAAAGAAATGTATGGATGACTTTCTAGTCTTGTATATAAACCAAAATCCCTAAGAAGACCATACATAGAACTCGAAATAGTCTAAAAGATCCTCATAATTCTTCCACCAAATTTTGTTTAACGACCCTGACACGACCTTTGAAAATTGGCACCGAATACATCACCTATATTCAAATGCCACATATTCAAACGTCGAATCTAGTTCGTCGAAGCTTATAACACATTAAGTATAACAACACAGCAGAAGAAAAGATAATATCATATATCATTGGTACACAATTGATACAACATCAGATACCACTGAATATCAAATACAAATGACTATTAATATATCAAAGACAGATCAAAGACAATAGCAGCGGAAAGACAATGCTTCAATGCGGAACTCCAAAAAAACTCCATCTCCAATCCAAAGCTAGCTCGGAACCCCCATCAAGTTGAACTTGTAGCAAATGTGATCCCAAAAATCCAAAGAGTCCAACGATTTCCAAAAGCTATCAAACAGAAGGCTGAAGACTATCGAATCTACACCTACTATTTGATTATCTGAAAAACCCAACTCTAGATTGACCGTGTGGAAAATTATGGGCACCCAGAGTTTAGGAAGGGAACAACAAACACCGAGTCAGTCTAGGACTGGTATGAGGAAACAAAAACAGTTTTATCTTTAAAACAAACAACAAAAGATTTTAAAACATTGAAATCCGTAATGCTTTTTGGAAAATGAAACTACCATAAGGCCTCCCGCCATACAAACCATGCAAACGCAGAATTGGAGGAGATTTCTCCTTATGATAGTCAAAAAAGCTTGGTACACGAAAACCATTTTGATATTATTATTAGTGTATAGTGGAAAACATTTCGAAAGTATAATGTCAATCTTAGCCAGCATACAACCATTATTGTATGCCTACTATGACTACCATGTTCAATAGCAGGTTACCGCCACATTCCATGGCAGGTTATGCAACTAAAACCGTACAGGGCGCGTATTATTTCTTTGGATTTTCCAATAAATGGTCAGGCCAAGGAACTTCCGATTGCCACATGGGTATGCCTCTAGAGGGAGGACCCGAGAACTTACCCAACTCTCTGCAAACACAAGGCCGGTTTCCTCCCTTCTCGGGAGTAATACCTAAAGATATGCCACCCCCGGTCGTTTGCGACCTTTATTGGAGGATCCTAGACCACAAAACAACATCACACAGTAATAAATATACAGTGTCCACATGAGTAAGTATCTCGGCTCCATACCATGATACCACCCTTTTCCAGAAGGAATGGACATACCCTAGGGGTGCGACCCATGCAACCTCGCCGCATCTTTCCTATTTCGACCATTACTGGGTTGTGAGGTCCTGATGCAGTCTCGTCCACAAAGCTACGCTTTTTCACAAAGCCATGCTTTGATCAACAAATGATCAGCAGCACTTCGTATGCCACATTACCAAATTGGGAATGTATCACTAGTAACCATAAACTACATAACCTCTAAGCTCGTATGTCTCAGAGAAGGGTGTTCAGCTAAGAGAATAAATCTCCGCCACCAAATAGAAATGTATTTGATAGAAACCGGTTTTACATCTCAAAGTGTAGTGTCAGACACACATCCATACAAGTCTGTTCTGGGTTCGAATAGAACCAGAGGCACTTCCAAAGAAGCCCTTGCAATCCGGGTATTCACAATCCCAATCGGACTCCCCATCACATGTGGAGATCTCTATACCGTAACTACTCGGTGCAGAGTCATTCGATAGGTTATCCTATCATTCTCGCAAATACCCGGTCTTCACCACCGGCCTTTAAATGTTATCCGTAACGTCGTATCATTATTTGAAATGGGTTATATCACACAAGGTCCTCTCCTAGCTAAACCGAATAATGAGCGCAATATTTAGGAACATATGGATATGGGATTTCAGTTAAGTCACAACTTAAAACCCAAAACTTTCTTTCAAATGGTTTAAACAAATTACCATTTCAAATCTTTAAACAAAAAGATTCATTTCACAAAGTTCACCCAATTTCGCAAAGATTCATTCGCAGATCTCAACACAATTTCCATTTCAATTGGATTAACTCATTCAATCTTTAAATCAAAGATTTAACTTATAGCTTTCAAAACTCGTTTCCAAAGATTCATTCATAATTTTGAAAACCATTACAACTTGAAATCACAAATTGGAAATTCTTTTCTTTATACGAAAGCTTTTATCATTTGAACACAAATAGTTTTCATTTTTGAAAAATCCGATTTCATTTATACAAGTTAAAATCTTTGGGTAAAATTCAAATTCCCAAAACTACACTTTAAAAATGGTTTAAAAACCCATAGAAACTTGTATAACCCTTTTAAATCATAAATTCTCAACATAGAATTCAATTTCAAATTTTGAATTCAAATTTAAATCAAATTTCAAAACTAAATAAAGTTATTCAAAAACAACTTTTATCTTTGAAATCCCTTTTCAACAGCTTTTCACTTTAAACCCAATCCATTTCCAAAACCATTTGGATTCAAAAATTCAATTTTAAAACTATTTTAAAAATCCGCGACTTAACCAATTTCCACGTGCAATCCATATTTGTGTGTGTATAGTGTAGTCCAGGGGTTTTACACACAATAGTGCAACATCATCAATCATTACAGATATAATCACAGCAATATCGATAAGCGTAATAATCCTATAATGCTTACCTATATACACAAAATCACAGATGCATTATAGATAAATAAATTACATTCATCACAGCTTGAACTAAAACAATTCAAATCACAAAGCATTACACAGCAGAGATGAAAAAACAATTCACAGCATTCAGTAGAATACAGTCATCCATAATAAGGTTAATTGATCATTTGATTAATTGAAACCAGGTAAATCACTAATTCTGGTTGATTAACATTAATTAATTACAGTTTATGTTCATTAATTATCCTTTGTTAGTTTATTAATTAATTAACCTTAATTAATGAATTAATCAACCTTTAATTATTAAAGAATTAATCTTAATTAGTTAATTACCCTTAATTAATTAATCAATTTATTAACCTTTAATTAGTTATCATTTAATTAATTGATTCTAATTAATTTAAAACAAGTAATTACCCTTAATTACTTAATTAACTTTTACCATTAATTAATTACTTTTATTAATTAACTAATCCTTAATTAATTAATCTCTTCTTAAATTAATTACTTTAATTAATTATCCTTAATTAATTAACCTTTAAACACTTGATTAATCAATCTTTAAATCATTAATTTGCCTTAATTATTTTCATTAAGAGGCTATCTTTAAGTAATTAATTTTCTTTAAAAAATAAATTAACTTAGACTTTAAAAGTTAATTAACAATTAAAACATTTGCAATATTATTAAGTTTATTTAAAATAAACTTTAGAAATAAAGGTCATGTAAATTTTAAAACATTTAAAAACTTGGTTAATTAGAACAATTTTATTTAAAAACTTTCTTAACCAATTTAAAACTGGGTTAACATTTATTATTTACAAAAATCTGTTTAACAAAATTTTGTTTCAAATTAATACTAAATTTTCCTTTCAAAATTTGAAATTGTTTTGCCCAAAATCAAATAACCTGAGAAAAATCTTGTTTCACCCGAGCTAAACTTCGGGCCACATGAAATCTACATCAGCTTCGAGCCGTTTCGCCATTCTCTTCGCGTTTGAACCCGAGACATTCTTGTCTTCCCAAGCTACCACAATCCAGCACCCAAATGTGCACCGTGCACATGCACGGTCATCACAACGATCATTGATCGATGCTACAACCTCTGACGAATCGACGACAACCACCTTCAACTACCCAAGCACCCAGAAACTCGAAATATTGACGAAATCAAAATTTAGCTTAAAAACCCAACTGACCTTAAACTCGATCACCTGAAAATGGCTCGTGTCGCCACCTCTGGCCATCGTAGACCCTGCAACCACGACCACAAATTCGCCAGAACCCCTTGTGCTTGTTCCCCCAGGTCCGATGGCCTAGAGTCCACCATTGACGCTGCAGCAATCACCTAAATTCAACCAACCTAAAACGTGAATCAAACCCTAGTTCGACGTCCACTCGCCACCATGACGAATTATAAAATCATCAAGTATTTTTCTAACGATCTCCATCGAGCTACAACTTCGATCCCGGGACCCAAAATTATTCCGGTCATCAGAATTTGCCAATAAACCCAAATTTGTTCATCCTCGCATTTCTCAACGAATTCTTATTTAAAAATCTTGATATTGTCAACAAAATTCATAGAATTCAAGTCCGAATCCAAACATATATCTGCAATTTAAAATCTTGATATTTGGATTTCTGGAAAAAAAATGTTTATCACTGTAATTTTCAAATTTCAGATGAATTTCTTTATAATTCTACTTGTTTTTATTTTTAAAATTTTTATTACATTGTTATGATAATTTTCCATTCAAAGATGAGTACTTAATTCTTTTTATGATATGTGATATGATTTTTTTCTTGATCCTTGACAAGATATTACCAAAACAGAGACAGATTCTTTTTTCTTCTCATATATAGGCATGCTCAGATACACACATGCATACATATATTCATACATGCAGAACAACATATACTATTTTACTTCAGAGATCAATCACAACATCAAGACATAAGAATAGATTTAGGTCAAGTTTGCTCACCTGATCCACTTAAAAGCAGAAAAGAACAGAGGCTTGAATACTAGGAAGTTTTGAATTGCTGTGATCCTATTTTGCTTGCTGAATTAATTTGATCTTACTTCTGTTTGACTCCAGAAATTGATCTTGTATTTGGATACAAGCTAAATTTCCTGTTGCTTTGCCTTGATACTTCAGATCTGAATTTGATGGTTTCCTAGTTTGATTTATCTTTAGTTCTCTGATTTCTATTGTTTTGTTTCAGGCTTAAAGTACTTCAAATTGCTTCTCAGGTTTTAAACTTCCAGGCTTTGAAGACAGAGACTTGATTTCTAGATTTTAAACATTGATTTGCTGATTTGATTTGGCTTTGAGGCGGGTTTATAGATTTGTTTTTGTTCTTTTTTTCTTTCCTTTTTTTCTGATTTCAGTTTTCTTTGATATTGGAAAATATGAGAAAAAATGAATATAGTTTATAAAATTTAATTTATTTCAAGAAGAGATTAATGCCACTTGTTTAACTTAGGCTAACACTTGTCAATTACTCTATAAAAATGCTTACACTTGTTATATATAATTGAAATTGTGTTTAGATCCTTCATCTTAGTTAATTTATAAATTGTATTTTAACCCTTAAGAACTCATTTTTAACATTTGTATTATATTTTGTTTTTCACGTGTTAAACAAATGTTTTTATATATACAATTTCTATTATTTAATAAATAAATGCATTTTCTTTTATAAAACCTTAAGAAAAATTAAATTTTAAAACAAATTATACTTTAATAAATAACACATACATATATATTATAAAATTTAATTTTTAAACAACTTTCAAACTTTAACTATATTTTATATACTACAAATAATATTTTAAAGATAAATTTATATCATATTTCTTATTTAAATAAATACATTTTCTTTATTAATTATCTTTAAAAAAATTTAAAGCAAAATGGTTTTACAATTTTGATTACACATGAATAAAAAAAATTATTCTTAATTAGCCTTTTAAAAATTTATAATCAAATTCAAACATCATTTTAAAATTATAATGCATTTTTAAATAATTAGAAACAAATTCCTGTTACTTAAAAATAAGATTTTAAATCTAATTTAATTTCAATATATTTATTTTTAAATCCAACTTATATTTATAAAATACTTATCTTTAACTTTCAAACCAAAATTCTATTTATAATCTAAAAATTTTATTTATTCTGGAAATTTTCTAATTAATTCACAAATAATTTCACAATTTAATTTTAAAATTAAATTAAATTTATCAAATTAAACTTGGTTGAAATTTGGGAATGTTACAAATTTCCCCTTAAGAAAATTTCATCCCCGAAATTTGCCAGAGAGATAACAAAGGACAGATAAAAGATCGAGAAATATCTTTTTAGATCAAATTGGATATCTATTATGCATTTTTTACCAAATCAGAATATCAACAATAGATATGAGAACAAACTCGATCAATATTTCACGAAGATACTCGGGTTATCCAGATCTACGAAATACACACGGGTATTGGTTAGTTCGAAGGGATAACTAACCATTCATCGAATATATCAAAACCCAATGAAACAGACAAAAATAGGTTCAACTACGATCTCAGATTCAAGATTTAACTCATTTATGATTTGCTGAGAAATAAAACTATGTGTAGTTCCTATGTCGAGCAAAATTCGAACAATTTTATCGTAAACGAGAAGGTTACCTTTTAAAATCTCTTTTCCTTTATCAGCCTTTGAGGTTGAAGAATCTTCTTTGATTGGATCTACACTCACTTTTTGAGCTTGCTTCGGTGCTGGGCAATCCATGATCCTATGTCCCGGCTTGTGGCAGTAATAGCATTCCCTAGATTCTTGATCTGACTTCATAAATTTCTCCCTCCTTCCTTGCTTCCTAGGATTCTTATAATTGTTCAAGTAATGGCCTTTCTCCAAGCAATTGAAACAAGTAACATCTTTCACCTTTTTCTTCTGTATATTCTTTTTACCTTTGCCTCTCCATGGTTTCTTTTCACCGAACTTCCTTTTCCTCCAATTTAGATTGCCTGTATTTCCATCCTCCTCTGGAACTTCCTACTTATCCAGAGTATCGTACCTATAGCACATATCGATCAATTAAGAAAAAGATTCCTTTACATGTGTAGTCATCCTCTCCTGAAACTTCTTATTCATTCCCCGAATAAACTTTTCATTCTTCTTTAACGGTGTATTCACTAATTCTGGACCAAAATGAGATAATTCATTAAATTTGTTCAAGTATTCCTCAAATGATAAGCTTTCCTGCTTCAAATCATGAACTCCTGGTGCATTCTAAAGATACCAGCAGACGGCATATATCACTGCTCGAACACTTCCTTGAAACGACTCCAAGTAAACTCATCCATCGGCTCATCCACAGTAACTGTCTCCCACCAAAGCTAAAGCCTCTTCCTGGAGTTGCCAGGAAGCTATCAATCGCATCTGATCATCTTCCAATTTTAGTCCTTTGGAAATCCTTTCGCATGATCGAATCCAGGCTTGTGCTTCGATAATAGATTCCTTGCCTATGAATGGATTTCCACCAAGTTTAGAAAAGTTTCGACATAAATCAGCCAGATTTGGTTGAGATTTAGTGGGAACATCTGTTGTTGCAGAAACTTGACCAGTTGAAGTGGTACTTCCCTGTCCCCTACCTCGTCCTCTTCTTCTACTCATTCTTACTATCTATAATTAGTAAGAAAACCGATTTAGGCATTCGGACACGATATCTTTGGGAATAACAACAGTTAAAGAAAATAGACTAGGTAATTTAGGTTTTTGGTTTCACGGTTTGTACTCATTCTAGGGTATACTTCACCCTATCTCTAATGAGCCATCTAATGTATTACACTCCGTAGCTAAAGTTCTTACTCAACCTTTAGCTCTGATACCAACTGTGATGACCCGAGCTCGATGTCTGACAAACAACATCGCATCCGTATCACCGGAGCTTGCAACGACATTAGATGATAAATAACACAGCGGAAACAAAAGATAATATATTGATATACAATATAGATACAATGTGATATACATCATGATAAAACAACCCAACACCATCAGAGGATAAACAATGCAACACCACAGCGGAAAAACATCTCAACAAGAGTAAAGTCTTCGAGAGAATCCAATATCAAGCAACTCCAAATCAAAATTCAAAAGCTAGAGCTCCAAAACTTCAAGCTCGAACCACCATCAACTGAACTTGTAGCTAATACGATCCCGAAAATCCAAATACTCCAACGATTTCCAAAAGCTATCAAACAGAAGGCTGATGACTATTAAATCTACACCTGCTATTTGATTATCTGAAAAACCCAACTCTAGACTACCCACGTGGAAAATTGTGGGCACGCAGAGTTTAGAAAGGGAACAATAAATTCCGGGTCAGTCATGGGACTGGTATGAGCAAACAAAAATATTTTTATCTTTAAAACAAACAACAAAAGATTTTAAAAATTGAAATCCGCAATGCTTTTTGGAAAATGAAACCACCATATCGCCTCCCGCCACACACCATGCAAATGCAGAATTGGAGAAGATTTTTCCTTATGATAGTCAAAAATGCTTGATACGTGAAAACCATTTTGATACTATTACTAGTGCATAGTGGAAAACATTTCGAAAGCATAATATTAATCTTAGCCAGCATACAATCATTATTGTATGCCTACGATAGCTACCATGTTCAATAGCAGGTTATCGCCACATTCCATGGCAGGTTATACAACTAAAACCATACAGGGCGCGTATTGTTTCTTTTAATTTTCCAACAAATGGTCAGGCCAAGGAACTTCCCATTGCCACATAGGTACGCCTCTGGAGGGGCGCCCCGAGAACTTACCCAGCTCTATGCTGATACAAGGTCGGTTTCCACCCTGCCCGGGAGTAATACCTAACCATATGCCACCACCGGTCGTTTGCGACCTTTATCCAAGGATCCTCAACCACAAAGCAACATCACACGGTAATAAATATACACTGTCCACATGAGTAAGTATCTGGGCTCCATACCATAATACCATCCTTTTCCAGAAGGAATGGACATAACCTAGGGGTGCGACCCTTGCAACCTTGCCATATCTTTCCTGTTTCGACCATTACTGGGTTGTGAGGTCCTGATGCAATCTCATCCACAAAGCTACGCTTTTTCAAAAAGCCATGCTTTTATCAACAAATGATCAGCAGCACTTTGCATGCCACATTACCAAATTAGGAATGTATCACTAGTAGCCATCAACTACATAACCTCTGAGCTCGTACGTCTCAGTGAAGGGCGTTAAGCTAAGAGAATAAATCTCCGCCACCAAACAGAAATGTATTTGATAGAAACTGGTTTTACATCTCAAAGTGTAATGTCAGACACACATCCATACAAGTCTGTTCCGGGTTCGAACAGAGCCGAAGACACTTCCAAAGAAGCCCTTGCAATCCGGGTATTCACAATCCCAATCGGACTCCCCATCACATTTGGAGATCTCTATACCGTAGCTACTCAGTGCCGAGTCATTCGATAGGTTATCCTATCGTTCTCGAAAATACCCGGTCTTCACCACCGGTCTTCAAATGCTATCCATAACGTCGTATCATTATCTGGAATGGGTTATATGACACATGGTCCTCTCCCAGCTAAACAGAATAATGAGCGCAATATTTAAAAACATATGGATATGGAATTTCAGTTAAGTGACAACTTAAAACCCAAAACATTCTTTCAAATGGTTTAAACAAATTACCATTTCAAATCTTTAAACAAAAAGATTCATTTCACAAAGTTCACCCAGTTTCACAAAGATTCATTCACAGATTTCAAAACAATGTCTATTTCAATTTGATTAACTCATTCATTCTTCAAATCAAAGATTTAACTTATAGCTTTCAGAACCCGTTTCCAAAGATTCATTCATAACGTGGAAAACCATTACAACTTGAAATCACAAATTGGAAATTCTTTTCCTTATATGAAAGCTTTGATCATTGAACACAAATAGTTTTCATTTCGGAAAAAGCCGATTTCATTTATACGGTTAAATTCAAATTCCCAAAACAACACTTTAAAAATGGTTTAAAAACCTATAGAAACTTGTATAACCTTTTTAAATCATAAATTCTCAACAAAGAATTCAATTTCAAATTTTGAATTCAAATTTAAATCAAATTTCAAAACTAAATAAAGTTATTCAAAAATAACTTTTGTCTTTGAAATTCCTTTTCAAAAGCTTTTCACTTTAAACCCAATCCATTTCCGAAACCATTTGGATTCAAAAATTCAATTTTATCTGTGACTTAACCAATTTCCACATGCAATCCATATTTGTGTGTGTATAGTGTAGTCCAGGGGTTTTGCACGCAATAGTGCAACATCATCAATCATTAAAGATACAATCACAACAATATCGATAAGCGGTATAATCCTATAACGCTTATCTATATACACAGCATAATAGATGCATTATAGATAAATAAATTACATTCATCACAGCTTGAATTAAAAAATTCTAATCACAAAGCATCACACAACAGAGATGACAAAACAATTCACAACATTCAATTGAATACAATCATCCGTAATAAGGTTAATTGATCATTTGATTAATTGAAACCAGATTAATCACTAATTCTTGTTGATTAACACCAAATAATTACAGTTTATGTTAATTAATTATCCTTTAATTATTTATTAATTAATTAACCTTAATTAATGAATTAATCAACCTTTAATTGTTAAAGAATTTATCTTAATTAACTAATTACCCTTAACTAATTATCCTTAATTAATTAATCAATTTATTAACCTTTAATTAATTATCATTTAATTAATTAATCCTAATTAATTTAAAATAAGTAATTACCCTTAAGTACTTAATTAACTTTTGTCATTAATTAATTACTTTTATTAATTAACTAATCCTTAATTAATTAATCACTTCTTAAACTAATTACTTTAATAATATTAATTAATTATCCTAATTAATTAACCTTTAAACACATGATTAATCAACCTTTAAATCATTAATTTGCCTTGATTATTTTCATTAAGAGGCTAATTAAAGTAATTAATTTTCTTTAACAAATAAATTAACTTAGACTTTAAAAGTTAATTAACCATTAAAACATTTGTAATATTATTAAGTTTATTTAAAATAAACTTTAGAAATAAAGGTCATGTAAATTTTAAAACCTTTAAAAACTTGGCTAATTTAAAAAAAATTATTTAAAAACTTTCTTAACCAATTTAAAACTGGGTTAACATTTATTATTTACAAAAATCTATTTAACAAAATTTTGTTTCAAAGTAAAACTAAATTTTCTTTTTAAAATTTGAAACTGTTTTGCCCCAAATCAAATAACCCTAGAAAAAACTTGTTTCACCCGAGCTAAACTTCGGGCCACACGAAATCTACATCAGCTTCGAGCCATTTCGCCATTCTCTTCACGTTTGAACCCGAGACTTTCTTTCCTTCCCAAACTACCACAATCCAACACCCAAATGTGCACCGTGCACATGCACGGTCATCGCGACGATCATTGATCGATGGTGTCACGACCCGAAGTTCATCGTTCAAAAGTCGACATCAAATACCTCACTTGTGTTCGACTGCCGGAGATTCGAACGTCGAATTCCAGTTCGGATGGAGCTTATAAAAACATTAAATGAATATAAACAGCGGAAAACAAAAGAAACTGCCAAACATCAATATCCCAGATACAACATCACAATACCATTACAACAGCAACACCAACATCAGAGTATTTTTATACATATACAACACAACTTCAAAATAGACCATCACGATATAACCACAAGTGATTGCATTCCAAGAAAGTCTTCACATGAAATGAAATGATAGCGGACATCCAACTAAGAACCTTTAGATCCAAAAGTTTTCAAAATATCTCCAAGTTAAAAACCTTCAAAAACCAGTAGCCTCCGAACCAAAAGCTTCAAAATCCAGCTAGCACCAAAACACGGAAGACCTGCCACTAGGCTGCCCGTGTGGAAATTTATGGGCACCCAGAGTTTAGAAAGGGAACAATAAACTCCAAGTCAGTCATGGGATTGGTATGAGTAAACAAAACAGTAGATTGAAATAAAACAGTTTATTTTAAATCA
This sequence comes from Allium cepa, assembly GCA_030765085.1. NCBI lineage: Eukaryota > Viridiplantae > Streptophyta > Magnoliopsida > Asparagales > Amaryllidaceae > Allium > Allium cepa. Next base: position 406,551,525 of record CM060928.1, on the reverse strand, counting down.
AAATCAAACAAAAAAAATTGAAGGAAATTCGCAATGTTTTTTGAAAATAAAACTGCCATAAGGCCTCCCGCCACACACACAATGCAAACACAGACTTGGAGGAGATTTCTCCTTATGACAGTCAAAAATGCTTAATACGAGAAAACGCTTTAAATATTATTATTAGTGCATATTGTGAAAACATTTTTGAAAGTATAATATTAATCTTAGCCAGCATACGTACCATTATAGTATGCCTACTATAGCTACCATGTTAAATGGCAAGTTCTACAACTAAAACCATATTGGGTTCGTATTGGTAATTGGATTTCCAACAAATGGTCAGGCTAAGGAACATCCTGGGACACATGGGTACGCCTCTGGAGGGACGTCCCGAGAACCTAACCGGATCTCTACCAACACAAGGCTGGGTTACCTCTATAACTAGGTAACTACTACACGAGTATGCCATCCCCCGGTTGTAACCAACCTTTATCTGGGGCCCCAACAACAACAATCACAAAGTAGTGTATATATATATATATATTTGCGATATCCACATAAGTTAAGTATCTGGGCTCCATACCATGATACCACTTCTATCCAGAAGGAAATGCACATACCCTAAGGGGCGCTACCCCCAATGACCTTGCTGCATCTTTCCTGTTTCGAACATTACCGGGTTGTGAGGTTCGACGAAGTCTCATCCACAAATCTACGCTTTTCACAAAAGCCATGCTTTGATCATCTAATGATCAATAAATGATCATCAATTCACAACAGCATTTAGCGTGCCACACTACCAAAGTGGGAGTATATCGCTGATAACCTTCAACTACATAACCTCTGAGCTCGTACGTCTCAGAGAAGGGTGTTAAGCTAAGAGAATAAATCCTCCGCCACCAACAGATATGTATTTGAAAGAAATCGGCTTTATATCTCGAAGTGTAGTGTCAGACACACGACCATACAAGTCTGTTCTGGGTTCGAACAGAACCGAAAGCACTTCGTCCATTAAAGGAAGAAGCCCTTGATAATCCGAGCGTCCACAATCCCGATCGGACTTCCCATCACTTAGGGAATCCCTATACCGAAGCAACTCGGTGCAGAGACAATCGATAGGTTATCCTATCGTTTTCGAAGACGTCCGGTCTTCACCACCCTCTTCAATTGCTATCCATTTCGTCGTATCACATATTTGGAACGGGTTATATGACGCAAAGGTCCTCTCCCGGCCAATCCGAATAGTGAGCGTAAAACTTTAAAACATGTGAATATGCATTTACAAAGATTCACAGGTTCGATGTGGGTTTCAGATAACCAACTGGAATCTGACTCCCTTTCGCATCGGAACTCAAGTGCCATTTTACGGGCTAAAGGGGTTTCATATTCACACTGAAGTATATTCATCACAGATAACATAGCTTGGCATAAAGCAATTCAATCACAAAACATCACAATAAAATCAAAGATGTTAATCAATACACATCATATAATAGTTATCAATCATGTCCAACTAAGATGAATCAATTGCATGATTTAAACTAATTAATCACATAATTTTTTTTCATTAATTATCTTTAATTAATGATTAGTTATCCTTAATTAAATTAATTAAATCTTTAATTATCCTCATAATTTAATCATCCCTTAATTAATTACCCTAGTTAATTCGTTCTTAACTGTTCATTAATTAAGTCTTAGTTACTCTTATTAATTTATTATTTCCTTAATTAATTATCTTAATAAATTAATCCTTAATTAATCATTAAATATTAAGTAATTAATTTAAATAGTTTATTTTAAGTAAATCATTTATTACATATAAAATTCAAAAGATAACCTTCTTATTTTTGTTAACCATTTTGATTTTTCTTGTAAAACTAATTTAAATTCATCATACGAATTGTCATGAGAGATCAAAAATTATCTTGTAAAACATTTCATCTTGAACATCATTTTTAATTACATTTTATGACTGATTTTTTATAAGTAATGTGATAAGAATTAAATTAAATTAAATTACTTAAAAAAATGTCTTACTTAACTTTAATTTGTTTTAAATCTAAATCAAAACCATCTTTTAAAATATGAGTTTTAAAATTTTAAAAGTTTTGAAATATATTGTTTTTCATTTGGGAAAACCTCCTTATATGCTGACTTCCCCGAGCTCCTTCAAGTCTTCCCCGAGAATTAGTCCCGCTTGCTTCGAGTTTTGCCTCATTTTAACCCGAGCGACATTTTTCTCAACATTTTGTTAAGTATTAAAATCCAAACCCGATACAATGCAAATTTAACCCAAGCATGCCTTTGAGTTTCCACCCATTTCCCCCGTGGTACTACTTCGAGCTACCCTCTATCTTCCCCCACCCAAATCAACCTGACACATAAACCCAACGCGTGCACCTGCGCCGATCAATGTCAACCTTTCGGCCTCGAAGACCACACCGACAAACCAACTTCGACCCCCTTTTTCTTCCCCAACACAAGAAAATCCAGGTAGAATTCGAAAACAAAATCGAGTTGCCTCAATCAAAATAACCAGGCATCCATCATCAGAATAATCCCTCGAACACCCCATGCCGACCACCGGAAAGTCCAATACTCCGGCTACACCTAGCTATCCCTTTCCCCTACTATTTCCCAGAACCCCAAACGACTCGATCAATCGGAGGCACGGCAGTGGCCACAAATTTGATCGCAACCCATTTTAGGGCTTAAACCATTCATCGATCAACCCTCAACGCTACGTTGATTGGAAAAATCACCTGATATTTTTCCTGGCCTCGACAACTCCCCTACCACCTTCAAGCAAAATTTCGACCCCCAAATCGCCTCAATCGCCAGAAAAACCCAAATGTACATCTCCAATTCAATGTCAAAATGCTCCCTCCATATGTAACTTAAAATCATGATTTTAGTCTTAAAATTCAACAATTTCAAAGATGATTTAGTTTATATGATCAAATTTAATAATCAAAGAATTCAAATTTTAAGTTATAAATTGAGTTTCACAGTGATTTCTTGTTCCAGACTCTATATCTTGAGTATTATTCTTTTAAATGTTTTTAAATCTCAATCTTAAATGAATTTAAACACTCTTTGTTCTGATACTTAAATCTAACACACTGAAATCAAGGAACTTGAGGTTTCTAACGGGTTTTCATAAAAAAAAAATGAAACCTGTAGTTAGAATAGAATTATCAACATGCACAGGCAAATGTATCTCTTTCACAGATTTTTGTTGCATAAAAACCATATTCAACTTGCATATATCAAGTATTCAATCAATCAGATAAAAATCAAATTTCTTGAAAGATTTACTCACCAATTTGGGACTGAAAACAGAAGTGGAACAGAGGGAAGCTCTGGAATTTTTTTGAACTGTAGTTTTTTTTAAATTTCTACTTGATACTGAATTTTCAATTTACCTGCAACTAATTAGTTAAAGTTGCTTAGTTTGTGATGTAATTACCTGATTAGCTCTTTAACATAATTATATTCTAAATTCCAAAGAAGGATTTTACTTACAGTAAATTTTCAGTTTGAACAGAGGGGAGAAAACTTTGGCCTGCACCTTTAAACTTTTGTATTTGCCAGTTTTTTTCTTTTTCTTTTTAAGTTGACCCCTGAATCTCTTTAAATCTTTGAAGTTCTTGCTTGATTCGTAGTGTTTGTTAAAGATTGGAATTATCCTTGCATTCTTCTTCTAGCTTGAGAAACTGAAAAGGAATTTGTTACAGATTTTTTTTTGGAATATGTTTCTTGATTTCAATTTGTTGAGGCAAAGTAGGTTTGTTTTTTATGATGATATTTTTTTCTGAAATAAAAGATTGCACAGATTTTTCTTTGAAATGAATAGGAGGAGAAGATAAATGATATTTACAATTTTATTTCTTTTCTATAAATTTCTTAAGAAAAAGAAAGTGATACAAATGACACTTGTAACTTTTTCCCCTCTCATGATCTGCACTTGTCACCCTAGTTATTATTAATTTAACACTTGTAATAAAAAGATTTTTATTTATTAACATAATAATTTACATTATAAAATTTATTTTTTAACTTATATTTCCCATTAATAAATATTAGCTTTATATTAATGCATATTATCAAAAGAAAGTGTTTTGAATTTTTAAATACACATTATATAAATTGCATAGATATACATTTATAAATCATATTATTTTACCAAACATTTATTTTAACATTTAAATTCAAATTAAAATCAAATTCAATATATGAATTTCAAATTTACCCATATATGCACTAATACATATATATTCACATATATGAATCAAAATTTAGATTCAAAAATAAATTTTTAAAAACTTTCAATATTTCCAATTTTTTAAACTCATAAGAAATTTGAAATTTTTTTTCTATTTATTTAATTTTATCGCTTATTATTAATTTTGTAATTTTTTAAATTATATTATAAAAGTTCAACAATAACCAAATTTAAATTGATAAAATTTTGGTATGTTACAGATTTCCCCCCTTAAGAAAATTTCGTCCTCATAATTTGAAAGAGAGAGAAAAGTAAATAAAGAATATACGAATTCAGAAAAGAATAGAGAAATGGCTTACCAATTTAAGCCGAGATATCCACCCTGCATTTAGGATAGGACTTTTGCATACTGTCTTTTGCCTTCCAAGTACAGTCCTTTGGATCACCGCTCCATTGCACTTTAACCAGTTTCACAATTTCGTTCCTTAATTGCTTTTCGTCTCGATCCACAATCTTAATTGGTTCTCTTTTCACTGTTAGATTTGGTGTGATCTCTAGATCCTGCTGAGCTGCCTCTTCGATAATACTGTCTAGATCGGGCACGCACTTTCGAAGATGTGAAATGTGAAATACATCGTGTACACCGGATAACCAGTTAGGTAGCAGCACTCGATATGCTAGAGGACCAATCCTTTCCAAAATAGGAAAAGGACCAATGTATCGTGGTGCCAACTTACCAGTCTTCCCAAATCTTAACACACCTCGCATTGGAGATACTTTCAAGAAAACAGAATCTCCAACTCGAAATTCCAAAGCTCTTCTTCTGCGATCGTAATAATTCTTCTGGCGACTCTGAGCAGTTATTAACTTCTTTCAAATAAAATCAACCTTTTTAGTGGCCTCCTTAATCATGTCTGGTCCAAGAACCAGTCTATCACCGGATTCAATCCAGCATGCCGGTGATCGACACGGTCGACCATATAAAGCTTCAAAAGGAGCCATTTCGATACTGCTTGATAGCTATTATTATATGAAAATTCGACCAAATGTAAATAGTCTTCCCAAGAACCACCAAAGTCGAGAATACAAGCTCGTAAAAGATCCTCTAATATTCGATTTATCCTTTCAGTCTGCCCATCAGACTGTGGGTGATAAGCAGTGCTGAAGTTTAGCTTTGTTCCCAACGTGGCCTGAAACGCTTCCCAAAATCTACTAGTGAAGATCGGGTCACGATCACTCACTATACTGCTCGGTATACAATGGAGACGGACAATCTCTTTGATATATAGCTCAGCTAAACTTGCTGCTGTCCGAGTGGATTTCACTGGAATGAAATGGGCAGTTTTGGTTAGACGGTCCACTATAACCTAAATTTCTTCGTTTCCCTTATTGGTTCGTGGCAATCCATCGATAAAATCCATTGATACCTGATCCCACTTCCATTTTGGTAACTCCAAAGGCTGGAGTAAACCCTCCATCTTCTTCTGGTTGCTTTTAATTTGCTGACAGGTAGCACATCGACTCACATATATAGATATATCTCTTTTCATTGTCTTCCACCAGAAGGTTCTTTTAATATCTCTATACGTTTTATTAACTCCTGGATGGATACTGAGTTTTTACTTATGACATTCATCTAAAACTTCACACTTTATTTCAGGGAAGTTTAGAACACATATCCTGCCTTTCAGCCTAATAACTCCACTATTATCGATCCTAAAACTGGAATCTTCACCTCGACGAATCCTCCCATAGATTCCCTGAAGAAATTTCCCTTCATTCTTGCTGGCGATTTTCTCAAAGAGAGTAGGAGTGACAACAAGATGAGCAAGAGTAGCATGCTTTCTACTTAAAGCATCAGCAACTACATTGGCTTTACCGGGTGTATACAGAATATCTAGGTCATATGACACTAGAAATTCTAACCATCATTGTTGCTATAGATTTAAATCTTTTTGGGTGAAGAGATACTTTAAAGATTTGTGATCTGTAAATAATTCAAATTTTTCATCTAAAACAGAGAGAGTTCATTAAGTATATTTATTTAGTTAAGTTAAATTTTCTTATATCGTTAAGAAAGCTGAAAAAGTTCTTACCCAGAAGATAGTGTCGCCAGATTTTCAAAGCGAAAATAACAGCTAAAAGCTCCAAATCGTGTGTTGGGTAATTCCTCTCATGCGGCCGTAATTGTCTACTCGCGTAGGCAATTACTTTTCCATTTTGCATTAGTACCGCACCCAAACCGTCTCCACAAGCATCAGTATCGACAGATAAACCTTGGTCCCATTAATGATAGCGAGAACGGGAGCAGTAGTTAATCTTCTTTTTAATTCCTGAAAAGCTTCATCACACCTTGGAGTCCAATCGAATTTAGCATTCTTCATTGTTAGCTTAGTCAGTGGACTGGCCAACTTGGAAAAATCCTGGACAAACTTTCTATAATATCCCTCTAAACCCAGAAAACTTCGAACTTCTCCAAAGTAGTGGGTCGCTTCCAGTCCAGAATTGCAGAAATCTTGCTTGGATCAACAGAAATCCCATCTTCGTTAACAATATGACTAAGAAATCTGACTTCTTTGACCCAAAAGTGACATTTAGAGAATTTAGCGAATATGATATTCCTCCTCAATATCTCCAAAACAATTCTGAGATATTCAGCATGCTCCTCTTCCGTTTTGGAGTAAATCAAGATATCATCAATAAATACAAGGACAAATTTGCTCAATACTTCTCGAAACACTCGGGTCATTAAATCTACGAAATACGCGGGAGCGTTGGTTAGTCCGAAGGGCATGACTAACCATTTGTAGAACATGTTAGGACCCTTAAAGGCAGTTAAATGAACACAATCCTTGGCTATTCGCAGTTGATGGAATCCTTGAGCTAAATCCATCTTAGGAAAGAATCGAGCGCCATGAAGTTGATCGAATAGATCGTCGATTCTAGGTAAAGGGAATTTGTTCTTGAGAGTTTGTTTATTGAGATCACGGTAATCTACACACAATCTCAAAGATTCGTCTGATTTAGCCATAAACACGACAGTTGAACCCCATTTGGAAACACTAGGGTGAATCAATCTTTTTTCTAGCAAATCTCGAGTTTGATTGACTAATTCAATTCTTTCCCTAGGTGCCATCCTGTGACTTGCGTGGACGACAGGACGGGCATTGGGTACTAAGTCAATTCGAAATTCTATTTCTCTGTGTGGAGGTAAGGATTTCACTTCTTCAAATACATCGGAAAATTCCCGAACAACAGGTATAGACTCTATACTGGGTTCAGGATATCCCAAAGTATACATCAATTTATCTCTCTTTGGACTCGGATCCTCGCAAGAGATTTCAATAAAATTTCCAAGGTTTATTTTTATCGAGATCGTTCGATTATTACAATCTAATTTGGCTTCGTATTTTGTTAGCCAATCCATTCCGAGTCAAATTTCGAATTCACTAAAATCAAGAACAAATAGACTGATAGGGAATCGATAACAAGAATATGAGATAGGGATGTCTCTACATCGTAGACAAAGGTTTGCAGGACCACCTACTGGGTTTTTCACACAAATGGGCTCGATGACAAAATTAGGTTTAAGTTTTAATTTATTTACGGTTTGTTGGGAGATAAAACTATGTGAAGCTCCCATGTCAAATAAAACTCTAACAACTTTATCATAAATAGTAAGGTTACCTTCCAGAACACTTTTTCCATTATTTGCTTTCGAAGTTGAAGGGTCGTCCTTTATCGCATAAACATTTGCCACCTATGCTTGTTTCATCACCCGGAAATTCTTAACAACATGTCCAGGTTTGTGACAATTATAGCATTCCCTAACTCCTTGATCATTCTTCGCAGGTTATTCCTTCTTAACTTGCTTCTTTGGGTTTTTACAGTTGTTTGAATAATGCCCCTTCTCTTGGTAATTGTAACAAGTCACATTTCTAGCCGAATTTCCTTGACTGCTCCACTTATCCTTGCCTTGATGTGGCTTCTTACCCCAAAACTTTCTTTTCTTCCAATTCTGATTACTTGAATTCCCGCTTTCCCTTGGAATCTCCTGCATATCCAGGGCGGCATACCGATATTCCATATTAATAAGGTCAGAAAAAGATTCTTTGATATGTGCTGTCATCCTTTCGTGATACTTCTTGTTCATCCAACGAATGAATTTTTCATTTTTCTTTAGAGGCGTATTCACCATCTCCGGACCGAAACGGGATAATTCGTTGAACTTGTTTAAGTACTCCTCAAAAGACAAACCTCCTTGCTTTAATTCCATAAATTCTTGATACATTCGTGAAATTCCTGCCGACGGCAAATAGTGCTTTTCAAACACCTCCTTAAATCGACTCCAAGTAAATTCTTCTTCAGGTTCATCTATTGTGACTATTTCCCACCAGGCTGAGGCTTCATCTTGCAGTTGCCAAGAAGCAATGAGACGCATTTGATCATCTTGCAACTTAAGCCCTTTAAAAATATTTTCACATGATCTAATCCAAGCTTGGGCCTCAATAATTGACTCTTTGGAGTAAACGGCCTACCACCCAGCCTTGTGAAACTCTTATACAGATCAGCCAGATTCGGCTGATACTGAGTAGGCGTAACTGCTTTTGCTGGAGGGGAAACTTGACTAGCTGTTGTAGCAATCCCTTGACACCTAGCTCTACCTCTTCGCCCGCTCATTCTTACTATCTTTAATTAGTAAGAAACTTGATTTAGAGATTCGAACGAGATATCTTAAGGAATATCAGCAGTTAAAGGAAATAGACTAAGAAAATTTGAGGTTTTAGTCTCGGTTTATACTCATTCTAGGGTATACTTCACCCTATCTCCAATGAGCCATCTAATGTGTTATACTCCGTAGCTAAAGTTCTTACTCAACCGTTAGCTCTGATACCACGTTGTCACGACCCGAAGTTCAGCGTTCAAAAGTCGACATCAAATACCTCACTTGTATTCGACTGTCGGAGATTCGAACGTCGAATTCCAGTTCGGATGGAGCTTATAATAACATTAAATGAATATAAACAGCGGAAAACAAAATAAACTGCCAAACATCAATATCCCAGATACAACATCACAATACCATTACAACAACAACACCAACATCAGAGTATTTTTATACATATACAACACAACTTCAAAATAGACCATCACGATATAACCACAAGTGATTGCATTCCAAGAAAGTCTTCACATGAAATGAAATGATAGCGGACATCCAACTAAGAACCTTGAGATCCAAAAGTTTTTCAAAATATCTCCAAGTTAAAAACCTTCAAAAACCAGTAGCCTCCAAACCAAAAGACTTCAAAATCCAGCTAGCACCAAAACACGGAAGACTTGCCACTAGGCTGCCCGTATGGAAATTTATGGGCACCCAGAGTTTAGAAAGGAAACAACAAACTCAGGGTCAGTCATGGGACTGGTATGAGTAAACAAAACAGTAGTTTGAAATAAAAGCAGTTTATTTTAAATCAAAAGAAAACAAAAGAATTTGATGGAAATTCGCAATGCTTTTTGAAAATGAAACTGCCATAAGGCCTCCTGCCACACACACAATGCAAATGCAGACTTGGAGGAGATTTTCCCTTGTGACAGTCAAAAATGCTTAATACGAGAAAACACTTTAAATATTATTATTAGTGAATAGTGTGAAAACATTTTTGAAAGCATAATATTAATCTTAGCCAGCATACGTACCATTATAGTATGCCTACTATAGCTACCATGTTAAATGGCAGGTTCTACAACTAAAACCGTACTGGGTTCGTATTGGTAATTAGATTTCCAACAAATGGTCAGGCTAAGGAACTTCCTGGGCCACATGGGTACGCCTCTGGAGGGACGTCCCGAGAACTTAACCGGATCTCTGCCAACACAACGTCGGGTTACCTCTATAACTAGATAACTACAATACGAGTATGCCATCCCCCGGTTGTAACCAACCTTTATCCGGGGCCCTAACAACAACAATCACAAAGTCGTATACATATATATATATATATATATATATATATATATATATATATATATATATATTTGCGATATCCACATAAGTTAAGTATCTGGGCTCCATACCATGATACCACTTCTATCCAGAAGGAAATGCACATACCCTAAGGGGCGCTACCCCCAATAATCTTGCTGTATCTTTCCTGTTTCGACCATTACCGGGTTGTGAGGTTCGACGAAGTCTCGTTCACAAAGCTACGCTTTTCACAAAAGCCATGCTTTGACCATCTAATGATCAACAAATGATCATCAATTCACAGCAGCATTTAGCGTGCCACACTACCAAATTGGGAGTATATCGCTGATAACCTTCAACTACATAACCTCTCAACTCGTACGTCTCAGAGAAGGGTGTTAAGCCAAGAAAATAAATCCTCCGCCACCAACAGATATGTATTTGAAAGAAATCGGCTGTATATCTCAAAGTGTAGTGTCAGACACATGACCATACAAGTCTGTTCCAGGTTCGAACAGAACCGAAAGCACTTCGTCCATTAAAGGAAGAAGCCCTTCCAAATCCGGGCATCCGCAATCCCGATCGGACTTCCCATCACTTAGGGAATCCCTATACCGAAGCAACTCGGTGCAGAGACAATCGATAGGTTATCCTATCGTTTTCGAAGACGTCCGGTCTTCACCACCGTCTTCAATCGCTATCCATTTCATCGTATCACATATTCGAAACGGGTTATATGACACAAAGTTCCTCTCCCGGCTAATCCGAATAGTGAGAGTAAAACTTTAAAACATGTCGATATGACATTTACAAAGATTCACAGGTTCGATGTGGGTTTCGGATAACCAACTAGAATCCGGCTCCCTGTCGCATCAGAACTCAAGTGCCGTTTTACGGGCTAAAAAGGTTTCATATTCACATAGAAGTATATTCATCACAGATAACATAGCTTGGCATAAAGCAATTCAATCACAAAATATCACAATAAAATCAGAGATGTCAATCAATGCACATCATACAATAGTTATCAATCATGTCCAACTAAGATGAATCAATTGTGTGATTTAAACTAATTAATCACATTTTTTTTATTAATTATCTTTAATTAATGATTAGTTATCCTTAATTAAATTAATTAGATCTTTAATTATCCTCACAATTTAATCATCCCTTAATTAATTACCCTAATTAATTCATTCTTAATTGTTCATTAATTAAGTCTTAATTGCCCTTATTAATTTATTATTTCCTTAATTAATTATCTTAATAAATTAATCCTTAATTAATCATTAAGTAATTAATTTAAATAGTTTATTTTAAGTAAATCATTTATTACATATAAAATTCAAAAGATAACCTTCTTATTTTTGTTAACCATTTTGATTTTTCTTGTAAAACTAATTTAAATTCATCATATGAATTGTCTTGAGAGATCAAAAATTATCTTGTAAAACATTTCATCTTTAACATCATTTTTAATTACATTTTATAACTGATTTTTATATAAGTAATGTGACAAGAATTAAATAACTTAAAAAATTGTCTTCCTTAACTTTAATTTGTTTTAAATCTAAATCAAAACCATCTTTTAAAACATGAGTTTTAAAATTTTAAGAGTTTTGAAATTTATTGTTTTTCATTTGGGCAAACCTCCCTGTATGCTGACTTCCCCGAGCTCCTTCGAGTCTTCCTCGAGAATTAGTCCCGCTTGCTTCGAGTTTTGCCCCATTTTGACCCTAGCGACATTTTTCTCAACATTTTGTTAAGTATTAAAATCCAAACCCGATACAATGCAAATTTAACCCAAGCATGCCTTCGAGTTTCCACCCATTTCCCCTATGGTACTACTTCGAGCTACCCTCTATCTTCCCCCACCCAAATCAACCTGACACATAAACCCAACGCGTGCACCTGCACCGATCAACGTCAACCTTCCAGCCTCGAAGACCACACCGACAAACCAACTTCGACCCCCTCTTGCTTCCCCAACACAAGAAAATCCAGGTAGAATTCGAAAACAAAATCGAGTTGCCTCGATCAAAATAACCAGGCAGCCATCATCAGAATAACCCCTCGAACACCCCACGCCGACCACCGGAAAGTCCAATTCTCCGGCCACACCTAGCTATCCCTTTCCCCTACTATTTCCCAGGACCTCAAACGACTCGATCAATCGGAGGCACGGCAGTGGCTACGAATTTGATCGCAACCCATTTTAGGGCTTAAACCATTCATCGATCAACCCTCAACGCCACGGTGACTGGAAAAATCACCTGATATTTTTCCTGGCCTCGACAACTCCTCTACCACCTTCAAGCAAAATTTCGACCCCCCAAATCGCCTCAGTCGCCAGAAAAACCCAAATGTGCATCTCCTGTTCAATGTCAAAATGCCCCCTACATATGTAACTTAAAATCATGATTTTAGTCTTGAAATACAACAATTTCAAAGATGGTTTAGTTTATATGATCAAATTTAATAATCAAAGATTTCAAATTTTAAGTTATAAATTGAGTTTCACTGTGATTTCTTGTTCCAGACTCTATATCTTGAGTATTATTCTTTTAAATGTTTTTAAATCTCAATCTTAAATGAATTTAAACACTCTTTATTCTGATACTTAAATCTAACACACTGGAATCAAGGAACTTGAGGTTTCTGACAGGTTTTCATGAAAATAAAATAATGAAACCTGTAGTTAGAACAGAATTATCAACATGCACAGGCAAATGTATATCTCTTTCACAGATTTTTGTTGCATGCAAACCATATTCAACTTGCATATATCAAGTATTCAATCAATCGGATAAAAATAAAATTTCTTGAAAGATTTACTCACCAATTTGGGACTGAAAACAGAAGTGGAACAGAGGGAAGCTCTGGAATTTTTTTGAACTGCGGTTTTTTTTTTAATTTCTACATGAACTGAATTTTCAATTTACCTGCAAATAATTAGTTAAAGTTGCTTAGTTTGTGATGTAATTACCTGATTAGTTCTTTAACGTAATTATATTTTGAATTCCAAAGAAGGATTTTACTTACAGTAAATTTTCAGTTTGAACAGGGTGAAGAAAACTCTGGCCTGCACCTTTAAACTTTTGTATTTGCCAGTTTTTTTCTTTTTCTTTTTAAGTTGACCCCTGAATCTCTTTAAATCTTTGAAGTTCTTGCTTGATTCGTAGTGTTTGTTAAAGATTGGAATTATCCTTGCATTCTTCTTCTAGCTTGAGAAACTGAAAAGGAATTTGTTATAGATTTTTCTTCTTCTGGAATATGTTTTGAGGCAAAGTAGGTTTGTTTTTGATGATGATATTTTTTTCTGAAATAAAAGATTGCACAGATTTTTCTTTGAAACGAATAGGAGGAGAAGATAAATGATTTGTACAATTTATTTCTTTTCTATAAATTTCTTAAGAAAAAGAAAATGATACAAATGACACTTGTAACTTTTTTCCCTCTCATGATCTACACTTGTCACCCTAGTTATTATTAATTTAACACTTGTAATAAAAAGATTTTTCTTTATTAACATAATAATTTACATTATAAAATTTATTTTTAAACTTATATTTCCCATTAATAAATATTAGCTTTATATTAATGCATATTATCAAAAGAAAGTGTTTTGAATTTTTAAATACATATTATATAAATTGCATAGATATACATTTATAAATCAAATTATTTTACCAAACATTTATTTTAAAATTTAAATTCAAATTAAAATCAAATTCAATATATGAATTTCAAATTTACCCATATATGCACTAATACATATATATTCACATATATGAATCAAAATTTAGATTCAAAAATAAATTTTTAAAAACTTTCGATATTTCCAAATTTTTAAACTCATCAGAAATTTGAATTTTTTTCTATTTATTTAATTTTATGACTTCTTATTTATTTTGTAATTTTTTTAAATTATATTATAAAAGTTCAACAATAACCAAATTTAAATTGATAAAATTTTGGTATGTTACAGATGCTGCAACCTCTGACGAATCGACGACAACCACCTTCGACTACCCAAGCACCCAGAAACTCGAAATAATGACGAAATCAAAATTTAGCTTAATAATCCAACTGACCTTAAACTCGTCACCTGAAAATGGCTCGTGCCACCGCCTCTGGCCATCGTAGACCCTGTGACCATGACCACAAATTCGCCAGAACCCCCTCTCCTTGTTCCCCGAGGTCTGATGGCCTAGATTCCATCATCGACTCTGCAACAATCACCTAAATTCAACTAACCTAAAATGTGAATCAAACCCTAGTTCGACGTCCACTCGCCACCACGAAGAATTATAAAATCATCAAGTATTTTTCTAATGATCTATAATCCTTCACTGAGCTGCAACTTCGATCCCAAGACCCAAAATTATTCCGGTCATCAGAATTTGCCAATAAACCCAAATTTGAACATCCTCGCATTTCTTAGTGAATTCTTATTTAAAAATCATGATACTGTCAACAAAATTCATAAAATTCAACTGTGAATCCAAACATATATCTGCAATTTAAAATCTTGATATTTGGATTTCTGGAAAAAAAAATGTTTATCACTGTAATCTTCAAATTTCAGATGAATTTCTTTATAATTCTACTTGTTTTTATTTTTAAATTTTTTATTACATTGTTATGATAATTTTCCATTCAAAGATCAGTACTTAATTCTTTTTATAATCTGATATATGATTTATTTTTCTTGATCCTTGACAAGCTGTTACTAAAACAGAGACAGATTCTTTTTTCTTTTCATATACAGGCTTGCTCAGATACACACATGCATACATATATTCATACATGCAGAACAACATCTACTATTTTACTTCATAGATCAATCATAACATCAAGACATAAGAATAGATTCAGGTCAAATTCGCTCACCTGATCCACCTGAATGCAGAAAAGAACAGAGGCTTGAATACTGGGAAGTTATGAATTGCTGTGATCCTATTTTGCGTACTGATTTAATTTGATCTTACTTTTGTTTCACTCCAGAACTTGATCATGTATTTGGTTACAGGCTAAATTTCCTGTTGCTTTGCCTTGATACTTCAGATCTGAATTTGATGGTTTCTCGGTTTGATTTATCTTTAGTTCACTAGTTTCTGTTGTTTTGTTTTAGGCTTAAAGAACTTTAAATTACTTCTCAGGTTTTAAACTTCCAGGCTTTGAAGACTGAGACTTGATTTCTAGATTTTAAACTTTGATTTGCTGATTTGATTTTGGTTTTGAGGAGGGTTTACAGATTTTTTTGTTCTGATTTCATTTTTCTTTGATATTGGAAAATATGAGAAAAAATGAATATAGTTTATAAAATTTTAATTTATTTCAAAAAGAGATTAATGCCAGTTGTTTAACTAAGGCTAACACTTGTCAATTACTCTATAAAATCGCTTACACTTGTTATACATAATTGAAATTGTGTTTAAATCCTTCATCTTAATTAATTTATAAGTTGTATTTTAAGCCTTAAGTACTCATTTTTAACATATGTATTATATTTTGCTTTTCATTTGTTAAAATAAACGTTTTTACTTATACAATTTCTATTATTTAATAAATAAATGCATTTTCTTTTATAAAACCTTAAGAAAAAATAATGTTTAAAACAAATTATACTTTAATAAATAACACACATATATATATATTATAAAATTTAATTTTTAAACAACTTTCAAGCTTTAACTATATTTTAAATACTACAAATAATATTTTAAAGATAACTTTATGTCATATTTCTTATTTAAATAAATACATTTTCTTTATTAATCATCTTTAAATCTTTTAAAGAAAAATGGTTTTACAATATTAATTAAACATGAACAAAAAAATTATTCTTATTTGGCCTTTTAAATTTTTTTAATCAAATTCAAACATCATTTTAAAATTATAATGCATTTTTAAATAATTAGGAACAAATACCTATTACTTAAAAATAAGATTTTAAATCCAGTTTAATTTCAATATAATAAGTTTTAAATCCAATTTATATTTATAAAATACTTATCTTTAACTTTCAAACCAAAATTCTATTTATAATCTAAAATTTTTATTTATTCTGGAAATTTTCTAATTAATTCACAAATAATTTCATAATTTAATTTCAAAATTAAATTTGTCAAATTAAACTTGGTTAAAATTTCGGAATTTATATTTTGAAGCAAAGTTGACTGCCATTCAAAAATCAAAGGATCCAAAACACGTTAAGTTGAAGAACTCATCGAAAAACTCCCCACTTATGAGCTAGAAATCAAATTCAAGGATGAACGTGGAGGAGGAGATACGTGTAAGAAATCAATAGCTCTAACAGGAACAATGGAAAGTGAAGATGATGATGGTGATGATGAAGGAGCAGCTGAACTGGCTGTGATAGTAAAGAGATTCAGAAGATGGAACGACAAATACGTAAATCCAACCCTAAATCAATAGTTAAAGAGAAGAATCATCAAAGTTCTAGAAAACTCAGAAAAGCAGGAGCTCGCTTGTCACAAGTGCAATAAACTTGGTCATATCTAGCCAAATTGTCCTTAAAATCGATTCAACATAGGAAAGAAACAGAAAGAAGAAGTTTTGCATCAATTTGGGATGAAAGTATGAAGATAATGATGAAAGCACTGGCAGTGAGAATGAAAAAGCAAATCTGTGTTCTTTAGGAGAAACAAGTCACAACAATGATGACGAACTAAGCAAGGTATCAAAACTTACTCACTCACAATTACTTCTAAATTTTCAAGAAGTAAATGGCTATTTTGAAAGACTTAGGGAGAAGCATGCTAAAATTTAATAACAAAAAGAGAGTTTGATAGGACTAAATTTACAGCTTAATCAAATGGTTCAAAACTATAGAAATAAGAGCTCTAAGTGTGATGAGTGTCCATCAATAGAAGAGGAAATTAAAAAAATCAGGAACAAAAATTAAATCGCTTGAAAATGAAGTTTTGATTTTGAAAGAAAGTGAAAATATTAGGAGAGAAAATTCTATTAGAAAGTGCACTTTATTATTGAATGAAAATGAATCTCTCAAGTCACAAGTCCAATAATTATCTACAACTTTAGGAAAATTCTCCATAGGAGAAAGATCACTAAATAAGCAATTAGAGATACAAACTGTAAATACTATTAGACAAGGGCTTGGGTATACTTAATCTGAAAAAGGTAAAAGTGAATCTAATCATGTCAACTCCAAGTGCACGATTTGTGGAAAAATTGGAAAGATCACAACAATTGCTGGTATAGACCGAAACACACGAAAACCATACCAATTTGGTTTCCTAAAGGCACAAATGTAAAATCCCTTAGAGTCAAACAAATCTGCGTGCCAAAAGGAACAAACATAAACTGTCTTGGTTCTACGCAAACTTTTTTTACAAAAATTTTTGTCACTAACAATCATGGACCTATAAAAAAAACAGGTCACTAAACTCTTTTTGTTCGTGTAGGTGTTTTGGCAAGCTAAGGAACAATAAGAGTGGTACTTGGATTCTGGCTGTTCCAGGCACATAACGGACAACAAATCAAAGTTCCTTAGCCTAGAGAAGTACAAAGGTGGCAGAGTCACAATGGGAAACAATGATAAATGTAAAATTATCGGTAAAGATAAAGTAGGTAATGGCACATTTACCTTAAACGATGTATTATATGTTGAAAATTTGCACCATAATCTGATTTCAATCGGCCAGTTATGTACTAAGGGAATAAATGTTTTTTTGATTCTGATTTGTGCAAAACTGTTGACCAATCATTAAAAGAAACAGTATTTTCAGGTAAGAGGAAAGGTAATATATACTCTCTATCTTTTGATGATCTCACTCTTTCAAAATATTTGACAGCTAAGGATGTAGAAGTAAACTTATGGCATAGACAACTAGGACAAGCAAGCATGAATCTATTATAAAAATTAAAAAGAAAAGATTTGGTAAGAGGTTTACCATCTCATGATTTCAAAACAAAAACTCGATGTAAAGTATATACTATGGGAAAACTTGAAAAATCATATTTTCATGCCAAGAACACTATAAGTACTTCTAGAGTCCTTGAACTATTTCATATGGATCTATTTGGACCTAATGATATTGCAAATTTAGGTGGTATGAAATATTGTTTTGTATTGATTGATGATTATTTTAGATACACGTAGGCATACTTCTAGCTAAAAAAATCAGAAACTTTCTCATACTTCACTAACTTCACAAAATTATTTTAAAACGAAAAAGAAGTTTCTATTATTTCCTTAAGAAGTGGTTATGGTGGAGAATTTGAAAATTATGAATTTGAAAATTTTTGTGATGAAAATGGATTTAAACATGAATTCTCTGCCCCACGTACTCCACAACAAAATTGAGTAGTTGAGAGAAGAATCGAACCTTACAAGAGTTTGCTAGATCTATGAAAAATGACTATGAACTACCTTTCTTCTTTTGGGAAGAGGTAGTAAATACGGCTTGTTATGTAATGAATAGGGTCATGATTAGGCCGATTCTTAAGAATACACCATATGAAAGATGGTTCAACAAAAAGCCAAACACTACATATTTCAAAAAAATTGGCTGTCCATGTTTTATTCTCAATAGAGGCGATCAACTGGGAAAATTAGAGTCAAAAGCTGATGAAGGCATGTTCATGGGATACTCTTCTAGAAGCAAAGCTTATAGAGTATACAACAAAAGGACGAGAACAACTGTGGAATCAATAAATATGAAATTTGATGTAGGCATTGATAATCAAAGCAAAGAAACAATAAAAAGCAATGTCGAAGATGAGAACGAGAAAGGTGAAAGTGAAAATCCAAAAGAAACCACAACCGCGGAAGCTGGAACCAGAGAAATTGAAATTCAAAGCAGATCATCCTCCAGAATTAGTAATAAGTAATCCAACCGCAGGTATTCAAACTCGTTTCTCCTTTAGAAATTTATGTGATTTGTGTCTATACAATGGATTTATTTCAGAAATTGAACCCAAAGACATAGATATAGCTCTCATTGATGAGATTTGGTTTATGGCTATGCAAGAAGAGCTAAATCAATTTGAACGAAATGATGTTTGGACGCTAGCACCTAGACCTAATGATTATCCAGTTGTAGGAACCAAATGGATTTTTGAAAATAAATTTTGATGAATCTGGAAATGTGATTAGGTATAAATCTAGGTAATTGCAAAAGGTTATAATCAAATCGTAGGAACTGATATTGATGAAACTTTTGCACCAGTAGCAAGACTAGAATCCATTAGAATCTTGTTAGCTTTTGCTTTTTATAAAAGATTTAAATTAATACAAGTGGATATTAAAAGTGCTTTTCTTAATGGAATTTTAAAAAAGGATGTATTTGTTGAACAACCTGAAGGTTTCGAAAGCTAAGAATACCCTAACCATGTATATAAACTTAAGAAAGCACTATATGGATTAAAAAAAGCCCTTAGGGCTTGGTATGAATGTCTTAGCACCTATCTCATTGAAAATGGGTTCAAAAAGGGCTGTATAGACACCACATTACTTCTACTGCACGAAAACGATGACCTATTGATTTTTCCAATATATGTTGACGACATTATTTATGGTGCCACAAACAATCTTTTGTATGAGAATTTGAAAAATTCATGCAGGAAAAGTTGAAAAGAGCTTGGTAGGAGAGTCGAAATTCTTTTTAGGATTTCAAATCAAACAAAGCGAAAAAAGTACGTTCATCTCTCAAACAAAATATATCAGAGAGCTTGTCAACAAATTTAGATTGAAAGATGCTAAACCTACAAAAACTCCATGAGCACAACAATTAAACTTGACAATGATGAAAAAGGTAAAGTAGCTGATCAAAAGAAATATCGAGGTATGATTGGATCACTTCTTTATCTAACTACTTCTAGACCAGACAATATATTCTTTCCTTGTTTATATGCATGGTTTCAATCAAATCAAATAGAATCTCATTTAAAAGTTGTAAAAAGGATTATAAGGTACTTGTTGCACACCACACAGTTCAGTCTATGCTAATGATAAATTTGAGTTAAAAGGGTATTCAGATGCAGATTATGCTGGGATGCAGATTATCTTGGTAGTCTGGTTGATAGAAAAAGTACTGGTGGAACGTGTTTTATGTTGGGACATTCGTTAGTTGCATGGCCATGTCGAATTTTTTTTATTGCATTATCTAATACCGAGGAAAACTATATTGCTCTAAAAGATTGCTCTGCTAAAATCTTATGGGTGATACAAACCTTGCATGACTATGGTCTAAATTTTAAATGAGTCCCACTTATGTGTGATAGCAAAAGTGCAATTGATCTCACAAATAACCCTGTACATCATTCTCGCACCAACCATATAGATGTTAGACATCATTTCATTAGAGATCACATTTCCAAAGAAAATATCTGCATAAACTTCATCCCAACAGATTCTCAATTGGCAGACATTTTTACAAAACCCTTTCAGAGAATAGTTTTTGTCGACTTCATCTCAGGCATTTTAGAAATGTGATTTTATATTTGTTTTGGATATGATCTTAAATGCCTACGTTAGCTAATCTGCCTCCCTATTGATTATTAAAAGGATAAATGGCGACTAAAAAAAATGTCGAGTGTTGACCTTGATCATACATTATGTCTTGAGAAAGTATATTTAGAAAATTTATTTAAAAATTTGAAACAAATTTGTAATAACTTTGGTTGGTAAAAATTCCATGACCATCTCTATTTCTATCATATTTCTACGATAATCACTCATCAAAATCCAATATAGTATGTCAAAACGTGGTATTTAAACAAGAAATTATTCACTTTTTAAATTAATTGGCAATAAAATCATCCAAAAGTAATTACTATCATTCAAAAGTCCTCACGGTTATGCATGTATGGAACACATATCAAAATTGAATGAAGTAGGCAAGTTTATTCTAATCCCATTTAGAAGTCCTTACGGTTATGCATAGTTAGAAGATGCTTGGAATTCATTTAAAAAAGATAGAGAGTACAATCATCTCATTTAAAAGTCCTAACGGTTATGCATGGTTAGTAAGTATTTATGTAATGAATATACCACAAATAGACATGACTATATGGTTTTCTATGCCGACATCACCCTTATCACTCTGTGAAATAATACATTTTAATCAGCCTTTGAAATTATAATTTATAGGAATTTTCTTGGATTTTGACGAAACCAGTGCCACTGGATCTAGAATATTGAATTATTGTACAGAGACGAGTTTCGTATAAACCAGTGCTACGTAATCGTGCATGCTCAAAATGCACAGCGTTGAAAAAGAATAAAATACTATTATAATTTTCGTATAAATAATCATAGACCTTATAACCTGATTCTCACTCCTTTCCTCTTTTCTTGGTTTAAATTTTGAGTTGCCACCATCAAATTCATTTAATCAATTAAATCGAGTTAATTAGTTAACAAAATCGCATAATTTTGGCTCTGTTGAACTCGTGTTGAAACACCCCACACCCATTACTATTTCCAAAAGGGGCACACCAAAGAATGTGGCACGTTATAGGTATAGCTAAAGTATCATAGAGACTAAGATTCACAAGACAAATAAGTAAAAGCAGCGGAAAAAAATTTAAATAATAACTTATCATTTAGAATTAAACCTCACCTCAAAATAAGTCATAAAAACATAACATGTCTCAAAAAACTCAAAATCTCTCATGTCTCATGAAAATACATCTCAGTCTCACGTAATCAGAGCACAAAAATTGTAGAATATACTAGTGTATGATTTTTGTTTGATGATAATTAACATATATATATATATATATATATTCATTTAAATTATTTTCTATTGTACTATTTTATTTTTCCACGTAATTAAATAAATATTTGTTGAATAAAATAAATAATTCGGAATTCTTATTTAAACAAATATTTTATTCAAATAAATATTTTATTACAAATTCAAATAGTACAAATTTAAGCTCTCGTTATATTTATACAATTCCAAATACAAGTCCCAATCACAACACAATTTTCACGTTACTGTTTTACATACAAATTTCACCTCGCTACCTATTCACTCATCACTCATATTTAATCTATAACTCTGTTCCAGCCCATATCCAACATCTGAACTATCTGCTAAATAAACACCGACGTAGTAAAACTGAAAAATAAATATTTTCAGTGAAGAATGAAGTGTGTGTTTTAAAAATATTATTTGCCTCAGTATCTGGGTTGTTTTTCATCATTTTTTTAATTCATATTATGCAAATAACTTGTGACATGCATAGTGTATCACTGTACATGCCACGAGGTCGTGCACACCTGTAATATCTCAGAATTTCCAGGAATTTAAAATGTTGATGATCTCTTATTTAAATTATTTGAAACTGAGAAAATTTGTTATTTTCAAAGATAATAAACCAAGTAATAATAATATAATTTTTTAATTATGGCCGTAAATTGGTTTTATAATAAGATTGATTATTTTATTGTATAAATAAATTCTAAATAGACTTATTGTGTTCAAAATTGATAAGTGTGTTTAAAAATATTTATTTCTGTGTATTTTAAATTGATTTTTAAAATAGGATAAATTATTTGTAAATAATAATGAGCTTATTTAAAAATTGATATTATATTTATTTAAATTAATTTTAGAGTTGGATTATTTTTAAATTTGACTTTGAATTGAATATAAATTTGAATTCAAGAAGATATACATACATCTTAAAATAGAATAATAATATAGTTTGGTTTTAAATATATAGATAATGTTTTTAATTAAAAATAAGTTTTGTATTATTTTTTTATAGAAATTTATCTTAGAAATTTGGATTTGTTTATTTAATAAGAATAAATACAAGGATTTTTGAAATAGCATTTTTAAAATGAGTTTGCAATATTGTATATAATTTTATTTAAATTTTATTTGGTTTCATTCTTTTTAAAGATTTGTATTTTATATAAATTTAGCAAACATTTATAAATGTATAAATGTATTCGTTTATTAGAAAATTTAATTAGAAAAGTTTTTTAAAAGAAAAACGTATTAGTAATTAGGAAACTAATTTAAAAAGGCTTTTAAATTCTTTTAGGATTAAAATAAACTCAATTTGACAAGTGTTAAGTTGGGAATCATTTAAACAACAAGTGTTAAACATTTAAATTAAGCTTAAGACAAGTGTCCATTATTTTCTAATTTCTTTTTAATTTAATAAATCTGAAAACCTACCTATATAATCACCATCTTCCTCCATTTTCTTTTTCTTTAAAATTTTGTGTTCATGCCTAAAAGAAACTTGAATATCCATGCAACTTTTACTCATTCCAAAATCAGAAAACACTCAACAACCAAATTCTAAAATCCTCAAACAAATGCTCAAAATAAAATCTGAAATTTCCTCAACATCAAGTCTGCAAGAATTTGTTTTCCCTATAAACATTCTTTTCAGTTTTGTTTCAAACTTAAATCTTAAGCTCCTCAATTCAAACAACCCTCAAACAAAACCTGAAACATTTCTGTGATAAAAAATTCAAATCTCTCAAACCAAATCAAAATTTCAAAACACTGTAAACATTTCCCAGTTCAAAATTCATACCATGCAAACATTTTGAAATCTGAGACCAAAATCCTGTAGCTTCCTTATACAAAAACCTGTAACCCTTTTCAAGTGCAAATCAAAACTGCATGCCTGCAGTTGTTCTCAAAACAAAATCAATCTCTGTTTATACAAAAACCTATAACCCAATACCCTGATCTGGAATCATGTAAAGATTCGAAACAACTTTCAACCCAGTTCTGCATTTTGAATGTCTGCATCATCTTCTAGTGCATGCAAGTGTATAATATGGGTCAAGGTATTACCTGAAGCAAATTTGTTGAAGCAAACCTGAAGCTTTTCTGTTTTAAAAAGGATTCATCTTCAAATTCAAAGCATTTTGCAGTTCCAGTTTTATCATCAAACCCCTGCATTTCTTTTATAAAGGTGAGTAAACAATTTATTAAAATTTAAGTGGTAATTTTCTATTGCATGATTTTGAAATGGTGTTTGTTTTATATGCATAGAGGTTTGCCTCTGTAGATATAATTATGCAATGGGTTTTGTTTAGTTGAAACTGTGCATGTTGGTTTTCATTTTTCCTCTCTGTACTTTACTGTAGAATCTGTAAAAAAAAAATCAAATCTTCAAACTATTCTATTCAAACAATTGTTAAGTCATAGATTTAAAACAAACAAGTTATTTTAAGTAGAAACTAAGAAGAAAAAAATTGAACAAAGTCTCTGTTTTTTGAAATTCTTCTGGGAACAAATAATGCCGTAACAAATTAATATCAATGTTTGAAATCAAGTGTTGAATTTGGTTAAAATAATTATATAAACTAAAGTATCATTGGGAAGTATGAAATTTGGAAAGAAATTCACAATTTTTAAAATTGTATTGAGAGTGGAATTGAGGGTTTCCTGAAATTCGGGTTTTGGTCTAAAACTGATGATCCTTGCATCTGGATTGCTCGGGGTTCTTGGTGGAGGTTGAGGAAGGATCAGGAAGTGCGGGAAAAATTGTTGAAGAAGTTGTAATCCACTGTGAAGATTGGTATTGCTCGGATTTGATTTTTAACCTAATATTTGGATCTTGCTGCAAATTAAATACTGCATCTTCTTCTTTGCATCGAGCTTGAAGGAATTTTAGGTGAATGGTGCATGGTGGGTTGGCGATCCATGGCCGGAGTTGTGGCGTTTATCATCGATCGGAGGTGTAGGATTTTGGGATTTGCTGATGATGGTATTTGGGTTCTGTTCGACCATGGGTACTCGATTTTGAATCGAGGTAGGTGATGATGTTCTGTTGGTCGTGGATGCTTATAGGATGGAAGAGTGATGTGTCGGTGGATTCGACGATGACCGGAGGTGGTTCCGGTACTGGCGCAGGTGCACGAGTTGGTTGATGTCAGTGGAGTGTGCTTCGATTGGGTTTGCTTGTTTTTCTCGAGTAGGACTCGAGATATAAGGAAGATGGCTCGGGGAGGAGCTCGTGTATTTTTGGTTGTGACTCGCGTGGTTTCTGGGGTCTTTTGTGTGTAGGGATTAAATTGTTAAGTTTAACAGTTTTCAAAATTTTAATTAAAACAGTTTTCTTAAATTTAAGTTAAATTTGTTTTAAAAAAAAGGAAGATGATGTACTTGTTTCTTAGAATCATATACACATGGATTGAACTCAAAATTGAAATGCTTAAACTGATTTCATAATTTAAAATAAAGTAAGTTTTTAAACTTTAAATAATTAAGTTAAATTAAATTCTTGTAATCCTTTTCTTTGAATTGAATTGTTTTTATAAATGAATTTGTATGAATATTTAAAATGTTTTTAAGTTAAAAACCTTAATGTTATTTTCAAAACTTACTTTGGAAATATAAAAAGGAAATTTGTAAATGTTTTTATTAATTAACAATTAAGGGTTTAAGTAATTTTTGAACTTGAAACTAATGATTGTTAATTAATAATTAAAGATAGGTAATTAATGTGTTCTTTATATTTTAATTTAATTAATGAATTATGTTAAGTAAAGGTTTCAAGGTTAATTTAAGATAATGTTTTATCTTAAATAATAATTAAGTGTTAATGAATAATAATTAATTAGTTAATTAAGAAATTTTAAGTTTAATTAATTAATTTAATTATTATTTTAAAGGATTAAATAATTAATTAATTAAGTATAATTATTTATTTAATTAACTATAAATTAAGATGATGATTTAATTAATGACTAGTGATTAATTAAATTGTAATTTCTTATTAATTAAGTAATTAGGGGTTAATTAAATTAGTAATTAATTAATACTTAATTGAGGTTTTATTAAGTAATAATTAGGTTTTCTTAATTAATAATTAAAAGGGTTATTAATCTATAATGCAAGTTAATTAGAAATTAATTAAATATTATTTAAGGTTAATTAATTATAATTAAGGATTGATTAGTTTTAATTAATTTGTAATTAAGATTATTAATTAATAATTAAGTTTTATTAATTAATGATTAAGAGATAATTAATTGGTTAATTAAGGTTAATTAATTAATTTTAAAAGTAATTAGTGATTAATTACTTTGTGTTAATGAATTGATTAATAATTAAGGTTTATTAATCTATAGTTGAAGGATAATTAATCTGTTAATTGAAGATTAATTTGGTTAAAGAGTAATTAATGGATGAATTACTCGATTTTGATTTATGAGATGAGTGTGATCAAATGAGTTAATTAATTTGTTAACTAATTAATGATAGTCACTTGACAAATGATTAAGTATGATTACTTAATAAGTTTTGATAAGGCAAATTACTTAAGTAATTGACAAATTACAGAGGTAGCTGAGATAAGTAAAATTATATATTGGGAAGTAATTTTAAATGGATTGGTAAAGTAATTAAGGGTTTATTACTTGGTGTAATAAATCAAAGAATTTATAATAGTAATTAAAAGTAATTAAGAAGTAATTAAGAATAACTAATTATTGTATTAAAGTTGATTAATTGAAAACAATTAATTTAAGCATGATTAATTTATGTAATTAATTAAGAGATATTGTAATTAATTATAGGTAATTAATTAATGGAAGTAATTAATTAAGGTTCATTAATTAATATGATTAATGAGAATAATTAAGAATTAATTACTTGATTAAGAGTTAATCTATCAAGGTTGATTAATTAAGATAATGATTAATTAATTGGTTTAATTAATGTTTATGTAAGTAAGATTTATTGTGATGAAGGTAATTAATTTATTAATTTTAAATTAATTAAGAGATGAAGTAATTAATTTAATTCACTTTAGAGATAGAGATAGTTAATTTAATTCATTTTAAATTAATTATGTTGTGATTAAGTAAATCATTGCTTATGTATGGATGGATGACATTGATTGTCTTGAATGGATGTAATATCAGAAATGAGACAAGTAATGTTGTGTGGTATGAATGCTTGGTTGCATTATGATGGTAATATAGATTATCTATTGTGATGATGATATGGATTACCTATTTTTTTATGGATCATATGTTTATTTGATAATGTGATTATTAATTGTGACTTGTGAATTATCTATTCTGTGTGCATATAGATAGTTGAATTTAATTGTTTAACCTTAAACAACTTGGACCTAAAAGATACGTTTTGGATTTCGATGAGACCGGGATTGGGTTTCCATATTTGGATATCCGAAAACCACATCGATCCAAATTAACGATAGGTCGTGAATCTCTTGTGAAGAGTGAAGACTCGAGGTGTAAGAACTATTCGTCAGAATAACTCTAAGGGTGATTCCGTGATGAGTTTGACGGAAATGGTACTTTTAGATTCGAGATGGAGGTTTAGAGTGCAAGGGTTATTGTCGTTAACTCTGATGGTGATTCCAAAATGAGTGTAACGAGATAATGCCTTCGGTTTCGTTCAAACCCGGAACGAACTTGTATGGATTGAATGCTTTCAGAACATCGTCAGGTGGACGATGAGCATTCTAAGCGATGTGTTCATTAAAGGTAATCGTAGCCTCAAACCTCATCAACCGGGAATGGCTAAAACAGGGGAAGTGCAGCAAGGCTTCGTGGGTAGCCCCCACTTGAGAGTAAGATTTACCCCTGTCTATAGGTCCCTTTTATTTCGGCTGTGTGGGCGGTTGAATAGCTACATCCGCCGGGATTGTCTTATTTGGAACTATCCAGTAAGGAATGGTTCCGGCTTTGTGTTGCAGGGGAGCGGGCGTACTCCTTGGTACGGTGATGTAGGCCACGTACTATGACGGGGGTACCCCAGTAGCCCTGCCATTGTATGGAATCCAAAATCAAATAAGTGCCATCGGATTTGATTGTATTACCCACTTTTGTGGCTAGTAGCTGGAATATAATGAATGTAACAATTTCGGCTATTTCATATTTATTTGAAAACCCTAGACCTATTATAATATCATCGGATTTCCTATCAAATGTTTGGTTAGCATAAGGTAAAAACTTTTCCATGTTTATGTTTGGGAAGTCTTACGTGATACCTTTTGTTTCAAATGGTTTTTAAAGTTAAGCAACTTTAACCGTTTACTCATACCAGACCCATGTCTGACCCAGAGTTTATTCTGTTTTTCTTAAACTATTGGGTACTCAAATTTTTATGAGTAGCCAGGGGATTTTAGGTTGGCTTGACAAAATTTTGGAGAAGCAATGGAGCAGGAGGCTTCTGCGTATAGCTATATAGTATTCCGCTGTGTGTGTTCTCTGAGTCGTTTGTCTTTGTGTTATATTGAGTTGTATAACTAGGCAGGTGTTTATAACTGTCTAGTATGTGTTTGTATATCTGTATAACTTTGATAATTGTTGTAAACTATGTAATGTTTATGTTATTAATATAATTTGTTCGTTCGGATGTTTAGATTCTGATGTTGTTTCTTTCTTCTTCTCTGTCTTTTCTCTTTTCTATCCCTTTCTTTCTTAAAAATGATGCGATTTTATGTGGTGAGAAAGTCGGGTCGTTTCAGCACCAATAACACTTGCTTGTTAAAATCGCAGGCATAAGTGAGCATAAGGTCAAACCCAAGCCAAGACTGGATTCAACTCAAGTGCAAAATGTAAAAACAAAATAGCAATGTAAAAACAAAATAGCAAAGCAATCGAACTCATCAATGCAGACCCATGAAGGTTCAACCAAATGTACAAAGCAACATGAAACATGACTCGAGCAAAACAATAACAAAGACATTACAAAGGATAAAACAGGAACCACACAAGCAAAGCTTGCATACACATGTACCAACAGACTCGACCTATCAACCAAGCAAACAGCGCACAGGTGTTTAAAGGAAGAAGGTTCAAGTACAAGGGTATAACATCAATGGCAATGCATATGGTTAGGGATACAAGAGCACAAACATGTATATAAATACGAACAAGTTGTATATGCAAGTTAACACAAGAGTGAAGTGAACACAGTGGAGTATGAAAACAAAAATACAGGGCAGAAATCAGAATTGAGGAATGATAACAATAAACAAAGGCAAGAACAGACCAGCTCATATGTAACCAGACTAAAATAACAAAGGCACAAGGAAAGTAATGTTTAGCTTAAATATGAACAACAAAGGCACAAAGAAATAACAAGAATAACAATATGTTCAATTTCAACATGTGTATGAAGTTCAGTTTCAAATGCAATCAGACTTCAAATGCAACCAAACTTCAAAAGACACAAGGAAATCACTTGAATATGTTCAATCAAATTCAGTTTCAACGGTTCAGAGAATAAAAGTGCACAAGGACATGTGAGCACATGAAAACAACATGTAACAAGGATTTATATGGAACTAGACTTCAATAGTAAAAGCACCAGCATACATTTATACATGTCAGTACACATCTGTACACACACACAAACATATATATATATATATATATATATATATATATATATATATATATATATATATATATAGTGACAACCAGAATTGATGCCAGAGAATACAAGTTCACCAGACGCAACAAGACAAACAAGCGCATGAAAACAAGTCTAACAACAAGAATTGATGCCAAGCAATCACACACACACACACATATATGTATGTATGTAGGTAGGTAGGTATATACATGGAGAGCACAATTTAACTTGAAGCGAATCACAATGCAACAATTGGACTGGCCATAACAAGTCCGCCTATTCCTATTATGAACATGTTTATAAATACCCAAGAATGTTACTTAAATGGTTTAAGAGCATGGAATAATATGCACATTAAAGGAATTTACACAGGAGCTTTGTATTTTATTCATTGACATTCACTGATTAGTTAGGAAATAATCTTCAAAATCCTAAACAAAGCAGTTTGAACAAGTCTAGAGGTCGTAAAGAAACAAATTTTAGAAAATGGAACAGAGGATATCACGATGAATAAGTCAGACTTTAGGAAGTCAAAATTAACTGAAAATATATCTCAACTTCAAACTCCAAGTGGTCATCAAAGGAAGATCAAGTCAGAGAGGAACAAGTCGTTCTTCAGAGATCGTTCGATCAATAATCAACGCAAGTACTAAAACCATGAAGAATTTAAACCAAAATATACGAAATGAAAATTAGGGATTGTGTCCCTATGTAAACCTATTTCATCATTGGTAGAAATCATTGAAGTCGAGTTACTAGCAGATTAAATAAAACAGCAAATTTAAAATCATACCAAAGTCATAACCAAAGAAGTGCTCGACATAATCGAAGTGACTAAGTGCAATCAAAGCTAGGGATCGATTGACGAAGCAAACCAAATTGAAATCATCACTTCAATCGATCGAATTCCAAGCAGCGGCATCCAATTAGAATGGAACCCTAAATTTTAGAAGAAGGAATAAAAATAATAATTGGCCGTATTGAAAAGAAGGAGAATTATCTTATTTTTGACCGCACTATATTTTTTGGGCTTTTTTCTTTTTTATTTGTATTGGGCTTCAATTATAGGGTTTTGTTTTTTAGTTTTATTTTTATTTGTAACTTTCTCTTTTAAAATGTTATAAATTTCTAGTTATGTAACTAGGTACAAACTATGGGACATAGTTTGAGAATTCGCAACTCAGTGGCTGAGTTGTGGAAGGATTTTGAGCCTAGAGTTAGGTTAATCAAGTTAGCGAGTATCGCGAGCTTACGTGTTTTTGTAAGCGTCTGATTACTTAATTTCTAGCAGAAACCTTGGAGGCAACACGTAGGAAGTTTTTGCCAAAGCGGGGTAAAACTGTGTGTGGTCTTTTCCACATTGCTTTTTGGTTTTGTTTTTATTCCGCATTAATTTTCAGTAGATCCTATTCACCCTCCCTTTAGGGTGAAAATGATCCTACAAAAATAACAATAATAATCCCTCTCACAAGTGCCAATCCATCATAAGCCAAATGGAAAAATGAAACGCAGAAGAATGTATCTGAAATAAGAAAACTTCGACAATGAATCTTCAAGCAACCTGAATCAACTATCCTCAACTCTGCTGGCCTATTGGGGGAAGGAAAATAGAGGAGTGGGTCGGACAATAAGTCTGGTGAGTGGAAGTAATTACTAGAATTTCTAAGCAACATAAAGATAATAGACTAGGCAATAGTTCTAGCATAAAAGGAAGACACGGTAAAGATAAAACTCACATGAAATAATGTTTCAAATTCTATTTGACAGTTTGCTTTGGTTGTTTGCACTTGTCTTAAACTGTTGTGATTAGGCTGAAACCCGATCCTATTCAACTGCTAACTTGATTAGTCTGAAATCCTAGTCCTACCCATTGATCTACCTTTCCTATCTCTATTGTGCCACCGTGAGCCAGTCCTAACAAACAAATCTTATAACTTTGTGCCCCTTGCCCTAAATCCCCAAATTTGAGCCTCTATCTATTAGCCACTGAAAGCATGCCCAACCTCACTTACATGTGGGACCATCAGTCCTAGACCTGAAAGAGAATGCTATCAGTACAGACCACTACTTCTATATTTTCTTATTAACTTAATCCAAGATCAAAGTACTACTGCTATATTTGCTTATTAACTTAATCCAAGATCTAAGTTTTAAAATAAGCTACTTCTGTTATTTTTTTCTTTCTCATTATAACCTATGTGTTATAATTTTTCTTGCAGCTGTTACTCTTCTATTTTCTCTTTTTAGTTATAACCGCTTGTTATAATTATGTTTGCCAATATCTCAAGTTTACATAGTCTATCTCTAATTTATTTCAGTTTTTTCTCACTTTATATCCAATTTTCGTAAATTTAGTGTTTTTCTATTTCAATCCATATTTATGAGCTCTTCTCTTTTTAAAATTTTATTCATGTAAAAAGGATTAAATTTCTATAAAGGAAACTAACATTTACAGGCTAAATTTCAACTTAAAACAGATGTAAATAACTGTAACTAACTGTAAATAACTGAATAAAATAGCTGAATAAAAATAAACCGAAAAGAACTTCTGAAATTTACATAAAAATTGATTGTAAATAATCTTATATAAAAACTGTCTCAAAATTGTAGAAAAACTGCAACTATTCAGAACCCTATTATTTTAAATTGCTTGCAAATCTAAAATAATTACAAAACACTCACCTATGGTTCTTAGATCTACTCCTTGGCCTTCCTGGATCCACTTATAGGGAGTAGAATATTTTTATTAAAAATATTTCCTCCTCAGAAATTTTTTCTTTTTAGGGTTCGGCTTAATGCAATGAACCCAAATCTGATTGAGAAAAATAGCTAGGTCTATGATTTTATTCATAGTGTGGCTTAGGGATCCCAAGCCGTCAGATTTGCATATTTAACCTGGTGCTACCATTCCATAGGCTCCTTAAGAACTGTTGGATGCAGGTACGAACACATAGAATTTCACAAAAATAAAAAATAGAGTGTTTGGCTCGCATCTAGATGAAAAATCATCCAGGAGGAAATGCGTTCGACCAGTGACGCCCCACTTCGAGATCCACATTAACAAAGAGAATTATGGAGTAATATTGTCTGTTTATGTAGAGAATAGGACTGGTTAGGAGCGACCATCCATAATACTTGTCTTAAAAAAGTATTGAATACGTTTATTGGGTGCTCTAATTTTTTCGATTTCCTTTATCAAGTGGATCGACATACTCAATAAATATTTAATACAAAACTACGGTGGCTAATGAATGTATAAGAACATAATATAATGACAACAAATACAATAGATCAGAGAATAGCAGCCACACACATATATGTGTGTGTGTGTACACACACACACACAAATACATTATAGTAAACTACATAATGATGCACTAGTGGTGAAATATAGACCACCATATATATACATCGAGTCAAAAAGAAAATGTACATATTAGTATGCAAAACAACTACAAGGTTACACAAAAGATGACTAGCATTCAAAAGAAATCAAGAAAATCCATAGCAGAAGTAGCATAGAGGTAATCTATGGCAGGTGATTAACCTAAAATAACTCAGTCTGACTCGAGTATGCAAAATACACGGGTCAGTCTAGCTTAAATAAACTGATTAGCACAAGATAGATGAAGTATAGAGAAAAATGATAATATTTCTTCTTGAAATAGAAGAAGCAACACCAAATATATATATCAACTACCAAAATATCATACGAGGGTCTCTCGAAAGAGGAAAGATCAACTACAACATCAATTAGTCACAAATAATCGGTTTATATGATCGGCATCAACAACAATCAATATAATGGCTTCCATCAACTCCTAAATAGGATGTCACAAATCTCAAAAAGGCCAAAGGGTGGCAACCACAAGTCACAATATGTAGAACTCGGTTAATAGTTCAATACTCCAAAATGTAATCACCATATAATAAATCCTCAAATGGCTCAAAGGCCCAATAGTAACGAAATGGCAAAAACATTTGGAAATCACAAATAAATGAAGAAATATCATAAAGATGTATCCATATCACAAATGGCGAGTCTAAGCTACGCCAGCAAGTGCTCAAAAAAAATTGGTCGAAGCCCTCCAAGTACTGTATCACAAATATAGTGCCAAATATAAATGAACTGAAGAACAAATGACCCGAAGGCCAAACGACCCAAAGGTCAAACAACCCGAAGGTCCAATGGCTAGAAAGCCCAAATGACCCAAAGGTCCAGTATTGGCAAACAACCTAAAGGTCCATTAAATGTCTATAGCTTCAATAAAACGAATCTAGAATTAACCGATATAGCAACCCTACATTTCCTATACCATGTGGTTTTTCATATCGTTTAAATCACTTCTTCATTCTCTCGAAGAATGCAAAAAAATGTGTATTTTATATAGAAAAAAGCTTGCTTTGAGATGTTTTTAAAATGATATTTGAAATCGTTTGGAAATTATGGCTTTGAAATTCTCTTTATTATAGAGAATATGTATTTTTAAATAACTTCAAAAAATTATAAATTTTGTAAAATATTTATTTCGAAAGCTATTTTATTATAAAAATCATTCCAAAATCGGTTTAGAAAATACGTGATTGAAAACAACAAAAATCACCGAAAACGCCACAAAATCAGCATATGAAATCTACTCAAAAACACGTCAATCAGAAGTACGGATCAACAATAAATGTTGGCTTACCTATTGATAGGTTTTAGACCCCTTGAAAACACTTCAAAATATTGCAGGAATTGGTCAAAAAATCACTAGAATAAAAAAATAACCAAAACAGTGCACATGAACACAAAAAACTGACCTGGACTAATTTAAAAAGTAAAGGTCGACCCATATATAGCTTAGGTCCATCCTAGGGTCGACCCCATAGTGCTTGCCCGGAAATCGTGAATGCTATAGGCATTTTTGTCTGTTCCGTTTCTAACTTCGAGCACTGATTTCAAGCACTTCCAGATGGAATCAAGCTAGGAAATTTGACTTGCAACTACTACTAAACAAGGTCTATGATCTGGAAAAGGTTTCACTAAATTCTGGCATGAATCCAAAAAGATATAGGGTCACAAAGCTGAACCTAGGCAAGATCTTTACTGTAAACTAGAAATTTCAAATTTACAGTATATCAAAACCAACAGAAACTGAAACAAATTTTTACAGACAGATTGGTTTGGTTAGAAGAAATTTACAGTATGTCAAAACGAACAGAAACTGAAACAAATTTTTACAGGCAGATTGGTTTGGTTAGAAGAGTGAGTTACTACTCACCTTATTAAGATTTTTAGCAATTTGAATTACAAGCAGTGATCTTTTGTCCTTGGAAAAACTTCAGATACCTGTAAAAGATGGAAAAGATGACATGCAAGCATAAAACAAAAGTTATAGCAAACCAAGATTTCTCAAACTAGGAATTGATGAAATAATCTTATGGATTGAATGGATTACCTGTTAACTCTCTTGAGTTCACAAATTTTCCCTTTAATTTTGTTTAATTTGGAGCTAGATTTGAATTTTTTGGAGAAGGTAGCCATTTTCTTTGTTTTTGGTTTTTTTTCTAGGAAGAAGATGAAGAAGGAGTATTATATGTACTCTCCTCTTGCAACCAGAAAGGTCTAATAGGTTATTGTGTTTGAGTTAGTAAGGTTAGTACCCAATAGGCTATGCTTAATTAATTTAGGCTATTATGTTTTGATTAACACCATTTAATACTTAATTATCACTCAATTAAACCGTTTTAACACCTATTGTTCCTATTTTGACATGTTTCACTTTATAAAATTAATACAACATATATAATATTATTTAAACCACTTTTAAACATTATCTTTAACACAAACATTTTAAATTTTACATACTTAACTAAAATAGTTAATTTTCCACTTAATTGTTTAAAACTTACATTTTTTACATATAAATTTGTACTATCATATTATTTTAAACAAAATGAATGTACTAATCTTATTAAAAATATTTTTACACACTAATGTTGATTTTTATTCAATATTACACATTTTATATTCTCATTTGCAACTCCATTAATTTCCAAACAACCAAAATTTGCCATTATCAATAAATTATCCAGTGCTTATTTTTATCACCAATTCTCATAACAAATTTTCTAAAACTTTATTTCCAACATTATTTATTTTACAATAAATGATATTGAATTAAATTCTTTTACTTTACTTATTTAATTATTTTACTACCAAAACGTCATACTTCTATTAATCTCAATTTATTACCAACCAAACCAACCCAATACCATTTTATTTTACCAAAATCCATTGTTTATTTAAAATAAAAAAATTAATAAATTTTAATCTCCAATTTATTTTATCCTCCATTATTTAATTACATCCACCAATATAATTTAATTTCATAGGTAATCACAAAACCAGGGTTGTTACAAATCTCCCCCCTTATAAAAATTTTGTCCTCGCAATTTCCTAGAGAAGAGCTACATACAACACAATTATTTAATCTAGCAAAGGAAAATAGATAAGCTTGACTTTAAAATTCTCACCCTCAACACAAGAAGATAGAAAACCATGATAAGATCACTCAATAAATTCTCTAGTTTCCTATGTACAGTCATTGGGATTAGCGGACCATTGAATCTTAGTGGTACATCCTTATTTCAAAAGTGTTTCACCTCTGAAGCAAGAACACAGACAAGATGTTGACTACGGATAAATCAGGTGAGATCTCAAGCTCTTGCAAAGTAGGAGGTCAATAATAGAATCTGAATCATGACGGCACTTCCGAAGCTGAGAGACGTGAAACACGTCATGAGTACCAGAAAAACCTGGCTGGAAGTGTATAAGCTACTGGGCCAATACGCTCAGTAGTAGGAAATGGTCCTATGAATCGAGGAGTCAATTTTCCGGTCCTACTGAAATGCATTACCCCCTTCAAGGGAGATATACGAATATAAACAAGATCACCAATAGAGAACTCACAAGGCTTCGTACTATTGTCCGCATAGGATTTCTAATGACTCTATGCCTCTTTCATTCTCTGATGAATAAGATCGATCTTCTCTGAAGCTTCATGAATAAAATCAGGGACTAAAATCAACTTCTCCCCAGATTCCAACCAATAAGAGGGTGATAGACATGGCCTTCCATATAGGGCTTCAAAAGGAGCCGTACCGATACTGGACTGAAAACTGTTGTTATAAGAGAACTCAACCTACTATCACAATCAAGAATGCATGCACGAAGTAGATCCTCAAGAATACGATTTACCCATTCAGTCTGTCCATCAGACTGTGGATGATAAGCTGTGTTGAAGTTAAGCTTTGTACCCAAAGCTTTCTGAAGACTCTGCCAGAAATTATTAGTGAAAAGTGGATCTCTATCACAAACGATTGATCTAGGAACACCATGAAGTCTCAAGATCTCCTTAATATATAGCTTAGGTAGAAGAGAAGTTGTCCTATTAGATTGAATATGAATAAAATGAGAGGATTTTGTGAGAAATGCGAATTACGGATCTTAAGGCTAAGGTTAACACTAGAGGGAGGGTGAATAGTGTTAACAAAGAATTACTAAATCTTTTTAATTTATGTTAATTTAGACACAAAAGTATGCAATATACAGACACAGATATGATCACAAAAACAATCACAGATGCAGAAATAAAATAAAAGCAGTAAAGGAAAGAACACACCGGATTTTATACTGGTTCGGAGTTACCCTACATCCAGTCCCGCAACACAAGTACGGATTTCCTTTCAAAAGAAATTGTACAATTACACCCTCGGTTTCAAGGCTACGAGGTACACCCTCCAGAATTTCGATCCTCTGGGTAGAGATACTTGATTTCCGGGCCACAAGTTTACCCAATAGATTTACCAAGACTACATTCACATCTTTTCCCTTTTGATTGATTTCCAAGGCTACAATTACACCTTTTCTCGCTTAATAGATTACAAAGAAGTCTATAACTCTGAATAGCACTGAGAATCTTGTAGAGATAGTGATAGTGATAGAGAATCAAACTAGAAGCAATCGAGTATGATTCAATGTTGATTTCGGTAGAGTAATGATAAGAATATGTATTAAGAAATAAGGAAGAAGAAGAGGAGTGAAAACTAGAAAATTATGATTGAAAATTCGTTGAAACTGACCCCTATTTACAGAAGAACAACAGCCATGACCATTCATGAAGAGTTATGGCGAATAGACACTCCTTTTGAAATTTGAATTTTTGAATCAAACTGTCACCATGTCGACATGGTCATGCTAGGCATGTCGACATCCCAAAGGATTTTTTGGTGTTTTTGATTTTCTTTGAAAATAAACTTTATTTTATATAAAAACTATTTTAAACTTTATAAATATACTTGACAATAGTTAAAATTCATAAGTAAATATAAAGAATAATATATATAGATTTTAACTATAATTTTATATTTAAATCTAAGTATAAATGTTTAAAAGTTAAATATATTATTTAAAAAGATAGTTTAAAATCAGGAGTAATTTGACTTTGAAAATAAAGATGTTTTTGAGGCTAAAATTATTTAAAATCAGGATCGAGGGTTTTGAATCTTTTAAAAGGAAAGTTTTGAAAACATTTTGAAAACAGGATATAATTTTGAAAAATCATTTTGAATAAAAGTTAGCGGATACAAAACAATGTTCCACTAGATTTTTCGTAGGTTCCATCCTACTTAGGGTTCCATCCCTTTAACGGGCTCGAAGTGGATTCCATTCCACGAATAAATTGGATTTTAAGATGCCCGTGCTTTTCTACAAGTTTTAACAAAAATTCCTAATAATAATAAAAAATACTTAACCTTGAAATCTTGAACTCTTGATAGTCTCGATACTCATGAGTCTTCTATATTGATATTTTATCTTGATATCTTGAATCTCTATACTGTACAATCTTCATTCTTAGTACCTGCGTGGTTAAATCCTGCATATACATATATATATATATATATATATATATATATATATATATATATATATATCTAAACTTATAATGTTAGTATTTATATTTTATAATCTATTCTAAGGTTGTTGTCATCAAAACCATCATCTCACGGACTAACAGATTTAGTCATGCGATCCACAATAACCCTAACACTATTATGGCCCCTCTAAAGTCCACAGTAAGTTGATCCCATTTCCACAATGGGACCTCAAGAGGCTGAAGAAGACCACTAGGATGTTGATGTTCGGCTTTAATGAGTTGGCAAGTTCACACAATTACTTACATAACTTGCAACATCATGCTTCATGCCTTCCTAATAATATAAGCGTCTCAAATTGGCATACATCTTACAACTGCCAGGATGAATAATATAGTTAGAATGGTGACAATCATCAAGAATGTCCTGCCTAAGATCAGAAACACAAGGCATGAACGACTCTTCTTACGAAGGCAACCATGAATATCATTGTTGAAATCCCTTAACTCATCATCGCAAGATTCAGACTTACGAAGCTAAATAAGACACACAAGATCTAGGCCTTGCCGCTAAACATCGGCAATACGATCCGATGATCTAGGGAAATCTTCCAAACTAAATAACAAGATAGGAGAATCTAAAGCTGGAGCAGATCACGAATACCATATAGAGAAAAGGTCTCCAACACATCCCACTCGCCTAACATCATAGAAACAACAGCTGAGTACTTACGACTTAGCGCATCTCTAACTCGTTTCACCTTTCCAAGAGTGTACTGGATATCAAAATCATAAAAGGCTTGGAACTCGAGCTAACGTTGTTGCTACATATTAAGCTCTTTTTAGGTGAACATATATTTCAACGATTTATGATCGATATAAAGAATGAAGCGCTTACCTAATAAATAATAGCGCCAAATCTTTAAGGCAAAGACTATGAAAGCTTACTCTAAGTTGTGGGTGCCATAGCGAACCTCATTCAGACGCAATTGCCTAAAAGGATAGGCAACTACCCGATCTCTCTGCATAAGCATGACACCGAGACCACATCTACTAGCATCAGTGTAGACAACAAGATCTTGATTCCCTTCGGGAACCACAAGGATAGGAGCATTAGTGAGAAGTTCTTTCATTTTTTGAAAGAAACTTCACACTTATCAGACCAAATAAATCGAACACCTTTTATAGTAAGTCTAGTGAGAGGAAGAACAATGTGGGAAAAATCCTTGATGAACCTACCGTAATAACCCGCCAATCCAAGTAATCTACGAATCTCAGAAACGTTCTCTGGCCTTTTCCAATTCCGAATGGCTTCTATTTTCGATGGATCGATGGAAATGCGATCAGAAGATACAACATGGTCAAGGAACATCACCTTATTCTTCCAAAAGTGGCACTTGGAGAATTTGGCTTTAAGTTGATGTTGACGAAGAGTATTCAAAACAATCCTTAAATGATGAGCATGATCGGCTAGACAAGGATGTCATCAATGAATACAAGGATAAACTTGTAGAGATATTCTCGGAATACTCAATTCATAAGATCGAAAAAATAAGCTGGGGCGTTCGTCAAACTGAATGGCATAATGAGCCACTCATAAGAACTATAACGAGTGCAAAATGCGGTAAGAGGAATGCGCGATCCTCCGCAACTCGTGCTGGTGAAAATTGGTGGTAAGGTCAAGCAGAGAAAAGACCTTGACACCTCAATTGATCGAACTTTCCATCGATCCTAGGCAATATGTACTTATTCTTAATGGTTAACTCGTTAAGCTTGCGAAAATGATGCAAAACCTTAGAGTACCATCATATTTCTTAACAAAGACGATCGTGGCACCCCACGGTGAAGAACTAGACTGAATGAATTGTTTGGCTTCAAGCTCTAACAATTGCTTTTTGAGTTCCTTGTTTTCCTTAGTGGACATCCATGTGGGAGGATGACTAATAGGCAGAACACCAGGAATGAGGTCAATACGGAACTCAATTTCCCACTTGGTCAGCAAAATCACAAACGACTGGAACTCAAGATACATCGTCACCATCATGAGACTCAAGAGCAAATAAAGATGCTTCGAAATCACCATCAAATTCCGAAGAACAAGAGATAACTGATTAGCCGAATTAGGATGCCTAAGATATAGGATCCCTTCAGAACATAGGATTCAGGCTTGATAACAAGCAAGCCAATCCATCCCCAAAATCATATCAAATCCAAGATAGTGAATAACATGAAGATTAGCATGGAAAGAAAAACAACAAAGAATAAATTCAACATTCTCACACAACATGTTGTGTTGCGGATCCCCCAATAGGATACACAATTCTCAAAGAAGTGTCAAGAAACATCCAAAGGTATAATATCAACAAGCTCCTTCGATATGAATAAGTGTGAAGCACCCGCGTCAAAGAGAACTCGAATAGAACAATCATGAAATAATATAAAACCTTTGAGAATAGAAGCAGAAGTACCTCTGGGCTAAGAAGAACCACCAGAAGCATCCACCACATTAAGCTTGCTCGACTTATCATTACTAGAAGCAATGGGACAAGATGAAACCTGATGTTCCTCTTTCTTGCAATAATGACATACATAAAGCTTGGGGCAATCTCGAACCAAATCATCAGAAGAGCCACAATTGAAACAACCCTTTTGAGTAAGAGGTGCTCCACTGGGCTGAGAGCTAGAACCAACGGACTTCTTCTATTTCTTATGAGGAAAAGACTTAGACTTCTGAAAAGGAACTTCTTCTTGTTGGGTTCTTAAGAACCTTAGTCTCATCACTACTATCTATCTCCATCTCGACTGCTTCAAGGTGAAGCATCGAGTCAACCAGCTCCTCAAATGAGAGCTTAAGCTGAAGCATCAACGATTTTTTCAAATACTTATTGAGGCCAGAAAAAAAACTCGAGATTCTTCTTATAAGAAGTGCAAATATAATCGAGACTGTACTTGGACAAGGTCTCAAATGAAAGAACATGCTTGGAAACTGAAGATTTCCCTTGCTTCAACTCAAGAAAGCGACGGGCTAAGAGGGATTTCTCGGACTCGAGAACGAACTTAAGTTCGAACCGCTCCCTAAACTAGGTACAAGTAAGAGTAGACTCATCAAGCTCAACAATAAGAAGATCCTATCAATCAAGTGCACACTC
This sequence comes from Allium cepa, assembly GCA_030765085.1. Classification (NCBI taxonomy): domain Eukaryota; kingdom Viridiplantae; phylum Streptophyta; class Magnoliopsida; order Asparagales; family Amaryllidaceae; genus Allium; species Allium cepa. The sequence goes on along the minus strand of CM060928.1, from coordinate 406,509,910 downwards.
TTGCAACATACTTGATGCTACAAGAACTCGGTATGGTCAAAAAGATCCACGTAAGTAAAGATACGCTCGCATGCACGAAGCCATGTCTGGACCTTAAAACATACTCTGAACCTTTGAAAGGCTTACCTCCAAGATGAGAGAAATCACTGCACATACGCACAAAAGCAGACTTGCGCGGAAGGAATGGAGTAGAGCTGGAGGCTGAGTGCTCCCGAATAACTCCATGAATTGATCGGAAGACATGTAAACACCATATGGATATGAGCCATTGGATGGCCCAACATCAGAACGATGACCTCTACCTCTTCCAGCCATATGCCGAAAGTATAAGATAAGATAAGGATTATCATAGGGTAAGATATCATTAATTCAGCTATGGAATACTTGAATTAAAATGCATTCCTAGACGTATTCCCAACTTATATCTACCCCTAAGGACACGGAAAGATTAAGGGCACGATGATTAGGGAATACGCGACACTTATACTGTACTCTGATGTACTGTAATATATGTTCTGCTCTGTGTTTATCATATTTTGTTATGAACTCTGCTCTAATACCAAGTTGTGATGCCCTACCCCGAGACCAACATTAACAAAGAACATTACGGAGTAATACTATCTATTAATGCAGAGAATATGTCTAGTTAGGAGCGACCATCCGTAAAATTTATCTTAAACAAGTATTGAATGCGTCGATTGGGTGCTCCAATTTTTTCCTTTTACCTTTCTAAAGTGGATCGACACATTTATCACAAAACTACGGTGGCTTATGGATCTATCAGAACTAAATATAACAACAGCAAATACAGCGGATCACAGAACAACAGCCGCACATATATATGTACATATACATACATACATATATATAAGATACATTGTAGTACACTACATGGTGATGCACCAGTGGTGATACATAGACATAAAATATATACATCCAGTCAAAGAGAATACGTACATATAAGAGTAAGAAAAATAACTACAAGGCTATGCAAAAGATGACTAGCATCCAAAAGAAAGCAAGAAAATACATAGTGGAAGCAGCATAGCGGTAATCTACAATAGGTGACTATCTTGATATAACTCGGTCTGACCTAAGTATATAAAATACATGGGTTAGTCTAGCTTAAATAAATTGATTAGCACAAGATAGATGAAGTATAGGGATAAATGATAATATTTATTCTCGAAATAGAAGAAGCAACACCAAATATATATATATCAACTACCAAAATATCATATGAGGGTCTCTCGAAAGAGGCAAGATCAGCTACAACATCAATTAGTCGAAAATAATCGGCATATATTATCGGCATCAACAACAATCAATATAATGGCTCCCATCAACCCCATAACTCCTAAATAGGAAGTCATAAATCCCAAAAAGGCCAAATGGTGGCAACCACAAATCATAATATGTAGAACTCGGAGAGTTCAAAACTCCAAAATGTAATCACCATATAGTAAATCCTCAAACGGCTTAAAGGCCCAATAATCACGAAATGGAAAAAACATTTGGAAATCACAAATAAATCAAGAAATATCACAAAGGATGGATCCATATCACAAATGGTGAGTCTAAGCTATGCCTGCACATGCTCAACAAAATTGGTCGAATCCCGCCAAGTACTGTATCATAAATATGGTGCCTAATATAAACGACTCAAAGACCAAACGACCCAAAGGCCAAAAGACCCGAAGGCCAAACAACCCGAAGGTCCAATGGTTAGAAAGCCCAAATGACTCAAAGGTATAGTACTGGCAAACAACTTGAAGGTGCATTAAATGTGTATAGCTTCAATAGAACGAATCCATAATTAATCTATATAACAACCCTACTTGTCTCATACCACGTGGTTTTTCATATTGTTTAAATCACTTCCTCGTTCTCTCAAAGAGTGCAAAAAATGTGTATTTTATATAGAAAATACCTTGCTTCGAGAAAACTAGTTTTAAAATAATTTTTGAAATCATTTGGAAATTATGGCTTTGAAATTCTCTTTATTATAGAGAATACATATTTTAAATAACTTCAAAAAAAATTATAAATTTTGTAAATATTTATTTCGAAAGCTATTTTATTATAAAAATTATTTTAGAAAACATGTGCTTGAAAACAAAAAAAATCACCGAAAACGCCATAAAATCGACATATGAAATCTTCTCAAAAACACATCAATCCAGATTACGGATCAACAATAAATGTTGGCTTCCTTATTGATAGGTTTAAGCCCTTTAAAACACTTCAAAATGTTGCAGGAATTGGTCACAAAAATCACTGGAATAAGCAAAATAACCAAAACAATGCACATGAACGCAAAAAAATGACCTGGACAAGTTTAAAAAGCAAGGGTCAACCCATATATGGCTCAAGTCCACCCTAGGGTCGACCCTCAGAGTGCCTGTTTCGACTTGGAAATAGCGAATGCTACAGGCATTTTTGTTTGTTCCGTTTCAAACTTCGAGCGTTGATTTCAGGCACTTTCAAATTGAATCAAGCTAGGAAATTTGACTTGAAACTATTACTAAATATTGTCTATGATCCAAAAAAGGTTTCACTCAATTCTGGTATGAACCCAAAGAGATATAGGGTCACAAAGCTGAAACTAGGCAAGATTTTTACTGTAAACTAGAAATTTCAAATTTATAGTTTATAGCATATCAGAAACAACCAAAACTGAAGAAAATTTTTTACAAACAAATTGGTTTGGCTAGAAGAGTGAGTTACTACTCATCTTGTTAAGATTTTTAGCGATTTGAATTACAAGCAGTGGTCTTTTGTCCATGGAAAAACTTTATATACCTCTAAAAGATGGAAAAGTGGACATGCAGGCATAAAACAAAAGTTACAGTAAATCAAGATTTCTAAAACAAGGAATTGATGAAATAACCTCATGGATTGAATGGATCACCTGTTAACTTTCTTGGATTCACAAATTTTCCCTTTAATTTTGTTTAATTAGGATCTAGATTTGAATTTTTAGGAGAAGGTAGCCATTTTCTTTATTTCTGGCTTCTTTTTTTCCAAGAAGAAGATGAAGAATCAGTATTCTACATACTCTCATCTTACAACCAGAAAGGTCTAACAGGTTATTGGGTTTAGTAAGATGAGGACTCAATAGCTATGGTTAATTAATTTAGGCTATTATGGTTTGATTAGCACCATTTAACACTTAATTATCACTTAAACAAACCATTTTAGCACCTATTATTCCTATTTTAACATGTTTCACTTTATAAAATTAATACAACATATGTAAGTTTATTTAAACAACTTTTAAACATTAACTTTAACACAAACATTTTAAATTTTTCATATTCAATAAAATAGGTAATTTTCCCCTTAATTGTTTAAAACTTACATTTTTAACAACTAAATTTGCACTAACGGGTTATTTTAACCATAATGAATGTACAAATCTTATTAAAAATATTTCTACACGCTAATATTGATTTTTAATCAATAATACACATTTTATATTCTCATTTGCAACTTGATTAATTTCCAAAACAAACAAAATATACCAGTATCAATAAATTATCCAATGCTTATTTTTATCACTAATTCTCATAACAAATTTCTAAAACTTTATTTCCAACATTATTTATTTATTTACAACAGATGATATTGAATTAAATTCTTTTACTTCCCTTATTTAATTAATTTACTATCAAAACATTATATTTCCATTAACCTCAATTTATTACAAACCAAACCAACCCAATGCCATTTTATTTTTTCAAAATCCATTGTTTATTTAAAATAAACAATTTTAACAAATTTTATATCTTAATTTATTTTATTCCTTCATTATTAAATTAAAACCACCATTATAATTTAATTTCACCAGTAATCACAGGGTTGTTACATGACCCCCACATCTTTTTTTCATTTATATTTTTTTTTCTCTTCTGATATCTTGTTTCACTTGTAACTTCTTCATATTAGCTCGGATTTTGAAAAGTTATATATGAAAATTGCTTAGAAAATTACCACGGACCCAATGGTATAACCCCCATAGCTCAATTCTAAAATTTTTTCAACCCTATTTTATTATTCAATTAATTTGTTAATTAATTATTATTACTCTAATTTTTCGGGTTGTTACATTCTCCACTCCTTAAGGATTTCACCCTCGAAATTTCCAAGGACAGTAGAATGGAATAAATATTTTCATCCAAAATCCACAACCACGTATTCAACCATCATCCATTACATCCATTGTCCTTAAGATTTTTAATGCAATTTATGATATATGTAATGGTGTAGTGTCAATATCCCTAACTAATGCAAAAGATTAGGCGGTCTACTAATTCAGTCGACCTGCTTTTTATGCGATCATGTCTGTGCCATGTATCCAAATGAATGCAAATTCCATAACAACAATTGATATTTTATATGCATGCTACAACATCTTCCAGATGCAACAATCATATGATAATCACCCATCGTAGCAACCATGAAATAAAAATGCAAGTGCATACACATCCATATGCATATGCTTTATATATCTATTTAGGTCGATCTCTAAGAGATAATAGTGCCTAGTGTTTGTATATCCGTCCATTAGCATCCACTAGCAAACACTTGCAACCACTTGCGTCTAACATACATAACATGTTCTAGTAACATGTTTACATTCAGCCCTACCATCCATAGGTTAAATCCTAAGATCTACCCTTGAAACATCCCACACCGCTTAGTACACCCAAAAAGGGCACACCAAAGGATGTGACCTTTTTTTGGTATAACTAAAGCCTTACAGAGACTAAGATTCACAAGAAAAATAAATAAAACAGCGGAAACATTTAAATAGTAATTCATTATTCAGAATCGAATTTTATAAAATAAGTCATAAAACAGAATATGTCTCAAAACCAAATACACAAGTTTCGTGGAAAATACCATCTCAGTCGCATCATCAAAGTACATAAACAATAAAATCATCCCTCTCATAAAGTACCAGTACATTGAAAGAAAAATGAAAAGAAGAAGAATACATGAAAAGATGGGGAAAATATACAAATGGATCTCCAAGAAGTCTGAACCTACTGTCCTTGCTTCTGCCGGTCTATTAGGGGAAAAGGGAGAAATAAAGGAGTGGGTCAGACTTTAAGTCTGGTAAATGAAAGTAATTACTAGCATTTTTGAGCAAGATAAAGATAGTAGACTAAGCAACAGTTCTAGTTTAGAAGGAAATAAAGGAAAGATAAAACTAGTATTAAATACTACTTGACTGTTTGCTTTGATTATTTGTTTGGATTGTTTACTCCGATTGTTTGCACCTGTCTAAAACTTTCTTGATTTGGTTGAAATCCTAATTCTACCCGTTGATCAGTCTTCTATCTCTTTGTGCCAATGTGAGCCAATCCTATTGGTTCCATAACAAAAGACACCTCTTAGTGCTTAGAACGTAGTAACTTATTATTTAACCTAATCGATGTCGCACGTTCGGTCACCGCCGATACGCGCTAATTGTCGCCCCCTGTTGTGACCTCTTATTTACCCTAATCCGCATAAGCATGCCCAACCTCACCTAACTATTGTAAGACCATCAGACCTAGACCTGAAAGAGAATGCTGCCCAGCCTCACCTAACTGTTGTAAGACCATTAGACCTAGTCCTAAAAGGGAATGCTGCCATTGATGGTCCTAACAAACAATTTCTTATTTGCGTCACTCGTACAAATCCGCAGATTTGAATTTCTATCAATTGGCCTCTTATTTACCCTAATCAGTGTAAGCATGTCCCAGCCTCATCTGCTATTGTGAGACCATCAATCTAAACCTGAAAGGGAATGCCGCCGGTACTGGCCACTGCTTCTATGTTTGTTTATTAACTTAATTTAAGTTTTAAAATAAGTCTCTTCTATTATTTCTTTCTTTTCTAATTATAACCTATGTGGTACAATTTGCTTATTAACTTAATCCAAGATTTAAGTTCTTAAATAAGTCTCTTCTGTTTTCTCTTTTAGTTATAACCACTTGTTATAATTATGCTTTGCAAATGTCTCAAATTTTCCAATTTCAGTTTATGTCCATTTTATTTCAGTTTTTCTTATTTTACATCTATTTTTTTTGTAAATTTGGTGTTTTTTTGTTTTAGTCCATATTTGTGAATTCTTATCTTTAACTATTTTATTTGCTTAAAAGGAATAAAAAGAAACGAACATTTACAGGCTAAATTCCAACTAAAAAATAGATGTAATTGGGAATAACTGTAAATAACTGTAAATAGCTGAATAAAGTAGCTAAATAAAAATAGGCTAAAAAGAAAGTATAAAATTTACATAAAAATACATTGTAAATAAAATTGCATAAAAATTGTTCCAAAATTGTAAAGAAACTACAACTATTGAGAAACCTATCATTTTAAATTACTTAAAAATCTAAAATAATTACTAAACACTCACTTGTGGTCCTTAGCTCTAATTGTTGGTCTTCCTTGATCCACTTCTAGAGCATAGAATATTTTAATCAAAAGGATTTTCCCCATAGAAAATTTTTCTATTTAGGGTCTAGCCTCTGGCAATGAACACAAATATAGGAAAATATGAATGAGAAAAATATCTAGGTCTATGGCCTTATTTATAGTGTACTTTAGGGATCTCAAAAATCTTGTGCAACCATGTCATAGACTCACTAGGAGCTGTCGGATGGAAGCACTAATGTAGAGGATTTGAGAAAATTGCATAACAATTCATTCGGCACGCACCTGGATGCTTCTACGACCCTAAACGAAGGCGGGTTGACCTAGCTTCTTTAAGGGTCGACCCCTACTTCGACCTTACTAAGCATGGGTCGACCTAGGCCTTCGAATTATTATTTTTTTCTTTTTAGTTCCTTTTTCTTATTTCTTTTGTAACTTCTTCATTCTGGCTCGGATTTTGACAAATTTTATATGGAAATTGACCAAAAAATTATCGCGGACACAATGGTGCAACTCCCGTGGCTCAATTCTAACAAGTAATTTATTTTATTATTTATTAATTCATTAATTAATTATTATAGCTTAAATTACGGGTTGTTACATTCTTCCCTCCTTAAAGAATTTCATCCTCGAAATCTCCATGGATAGAAGAATGAAATAAATGTTTTCTTCCAAATTCTACAACCAAATATTCAACCATCATCCATTACATCCATTGTCCTTAAGCTTGCTAATGCAATTTATGATATATGCAAATAGGGTAGTGTCAATGTCCCAAACTAATTCCAAAGATTAGGCGGTCCACTGATTCAGTCGACCTATTTTTTGTGGGTTCATGTTCATGTCATGTATCTAAATGAATGCAAATTTCTTAATGATAACTGATAGATCTATATGCGTGCTACAACCATCATCCAAATGCAACAATCATATGATAATCATCCAATTATAGAAAACATGAAATAAAAAAATGTAAATGCACACACATCCATATACATATGTTTTAGTGACATAGTTAGGTCGATCCCTAAGAGATAATAGTGCCTAATGTGTGTATATGCATCGATTAGCATCCACTAGCAAACACTTGCAACCAATAGCGTCCATCATACATAACATGTTCTAGTAATATGTTTACATTCAGGCCTACCATCCATAGGTTAAATCCTAAGATCTACCCTCCTAAAGGGGGAACTAAAGGAAAGAACCTATTCAAAACTAAAGATGGAAATAGCAAATTCAAGAATGTACCTTCGAAGAGATATGGATAAGAGATACATATTTTCTCCTCATCCTTCCACATAGCATCTTCAACATCATCTCCCCATCGCACCTTAACTAAAGGGACTTCTCTATTCCTAAGCTTCTTGATATCGCATTCAACGATCTTGGTAGGAATGCGATGAACCGATGCTTCTCTCTACTTCAACTTCCTCAAGTGGACTAGGTTCCACTACCTCTGTTGAATCATGTAAGCACTTTCTCAAGTGCAAAACATCAAAAGCATCATGAACTCCTACGAGCCTCTCCAGTAGCTTTATCCAATATGCCATCTTCCCTACTCTTTCTACAACGAGGAACGATCCTACAGATCCGGGGGCAAGTTTCCCACTTGATCCAAATCTCACTACCTCTCTTAGTGGAGACACTTTAATGAAAACTAAATCTCCTACCTCGAACTCAATATCACTTCTCCGCTTATCTGCATAAGATTTACGCCTATCTTGGGCCATCTTAATTCTCCTAATCAAATCAATCTTTTCTAAAGTTTCTCTAACCATGTCGGGACCAAGTAGCATTCTATCTGTAGACTCTAACCAACACGAAGGTGACCTGCAAGGTCTTCCAAAAAGAGCTTCAAAAGGAGCCATTCAATTGCTAGCCTGAAAACTATTGTTATAATCGAAATCCATTAAAGGAAAATGCTCCTCCCAAGTTCCTCCAAAATCTAGATAGCACATCCTCAACATGTCCTCTAGAACTCTATTAACTCTTTTCGTTTAGCCATCCGTCTGAGGATGATAGGCCATACTCAATCTAAGCCGCATACCTAATGCCTCTTGCAAGCTCCTCCAAAATTCGCTATTAAAGATAGGGTCTTTATCGCCCACTATGCTAGAGGGAACTCCATGAAGTCGGACTATCTTACGAACGTATAAGGATGCCAAATAAGGTGATGTCCTCTTACTCTTGACCAAAATGAAGTGGGCACTCTTAGTCAAACGATCTACAATCACCCAAATACTGGTATTCCCCTTCCTAAATCGAGGTAAACCATCTATGAAGTCCATCAAAACACTCTCTCACTTCCATTCGGGTACATCTAGTGGCTGAAGTAATCCGTCGGGCCTCTGCTACTCCAACTTAACCCTTTGGCACACAAGATACTTGGCTACAAATTCTGCAACATCCTTCTTCATTCCACTCCAATAAAATACTCTCTTCATGTCCCTATATATTTTATCATCACCCGGATGAATAGTCATTCGATAATGGTGTGTTTTTGCTAGAATCACTCTCGTCAAATCACCAATGCGGCGAAAACAATGTCTTACATCTCTCATTAGCCATCCTTCACTATCAGTGGAATAGCGTTGGAGATGTCTAGAGACCTCTCCTCTGCCAATCCTCCCTAGAATATCCATAAGCCCTGAATTCTCTTGCTGCCCTGAGCCAATCTGATTGATGAGGTAGGCTTAACCTCAAGTGCTGCCAATAATCCAAGCGTAATGTCCGTAGAGGGCTTAAAATAAAAGGTGGAAATAATTTCTAGGCTTTTCCACTCCATGAACATCAGGTTTAGAATTGCTCTCTTCCTACTAAATGAATCTGCAACCATGTTTCCTTTCCCAGGGGTGTAAGCTATCTCAAAGTCTTACGATGCCAAAACCTCCATCCAATGCTACTGCCTCAAGTTTAAATCCTTTTGTAAGAATAAGTACTTCAATGATTTATGGTCAATGAAAAGCTCAAAACTCTCTCTTAGCAATTTATGTCTCCAAGACTTGAGTGCGAAAACAATAGCAGCTAGCTCTAAATCATGGGTGGGTTAGTTCTTCTCATGAGTTCTCAACTGTCTACTTCCATATCATACAACCCTCCCCTCTTGCATCAATAGCGCTCCAAGACCAGTCTTACATGCATCAATGTATACTGTAAAAGGTTTAGCTCCGTCGGGTAGAGCTAAAACTGGTGCACTAGTAAGGGCCCTTTTTAGTATCGTAAAGGAATCCTCACAATTCAATTCCCATACGAATGCCGCATTCTTTTTAGTGAGGCGAATAAGTGCTGCTGTAATCTTAGCGAAATCTTTGATAAACTTCCTATAATAACCAGCCTAATCTAGGAAGCTTCTAACTTCGGTAGCATTCTAGGGGCCTTCCAATCTTGTACGGCTACTACCTTAGCGGGATCAAATGCTATACCCTCTCTTGAGACTACATGCCCTAAGAAATGCACTTCCTTACACCAAAAGTGACATTTTGAGAATTTTGCCTTCAACTAATGAACACGAAATGTACGAAGAACCTCCTTTAGATGAACATCATGCTCTTCTATACTCTTGGAAAACACCAAAATGTCGTCCATGAATATTACAACGAACTTATTTAGGACATTTCGAAATTCACGGTTCATCAAATCTACAAAATAGGCTAGGGCATTGGTCAGCCCAAACGGCATAACCAACCACTGAAAGAATTCATCGGGTGTCCTAAATGATGTCCTATCAATGCTACCATCAGCGACCCTAAGCTGATGAAATCCTGTTGCTAAGTCAAGCTGAGAAAATATTGAAGAGCCAACCAACTGATCGAAAAGATCGTTTATCCTAGGAAGTGGGTAACGTTTCTTCTTCGTGAGCATATTCAACTCTCTATAGTCTACGCAAAGTCGAAGGGAACCATTTGCCTTTGTGGTGAAGACGACTGGCGCTTCCCACTCAGATATGCTCCGTCTTATGAAGCCTTTCTCCAATAGGTCACCAATCTGCTTACTTAACTCCTTCCTCTCCCTAGGAGCCATATGTCTCACCAGCAATGCCAGTGGCCTAGCATTGTCATTCAGATAGATCCTAAAGTCGATCTTTCTCTTAGGGGGTAGCCCCCTAACCTCCTCAAAAATGTTTGGGAAATCTCTAACGACTGGAACTGAATCTAACTCTCCTAGTGATGAATCAAGGGAATAAAGGAAGCTCAACATGACTGACCTCAGTGGGTCGCAAGAAATCTCAAGAGTCCGCCTGCCACATGTCTCTAGCCTAACGACTTTCCTCTCGCACTCCAATATCACACTATAAATTGATAACCAGTCCATCCACAAAATCATCTCATACCTCAAAAATCCCAGTACATAGGCATCACAATCAAACTCTAGGCCTAGTATAAAAAATTTCAAACCCCTATAAATCATGGATAAATGTGTCGATCCTTCTATGGAGTTTGAAATAACAATGGGGTCTACAACTAGAGAAATATCTAAGTACAAACAGTCAATCAATCAAGGAACTAGAATTAAAAGAATGTGATGCTCTAGAATCGAAAAGAGTCCTAATAGGAAAATCTAAAATAGAGATCAAACCTTCTACAGAGTCTTTCCTATTCGATCCGATCCACTACTTGATGGTGCTGCATCCAAAGCCTGTACTTGCGCTGTAGGTGCGCCTGCTCTATGCCCTATCCATTGAGGACAAGTTCTAATAAGGTGTCTAGGCTGTCCATAACTATAACACCTTCCCTTCATTATGTCCTTCTTAGAGTCCTTTGTGAAATGATCGAGCAAACCACAATTATAACACTTCTCGCCCTTCTTGATTTGTCCTTTATGAGATCCTCCTCCTTTCTTCTTGTCCTTCTCCTTCTCGCCTTTCCACCACTACATCTTAGAGTTTTCTGATTTAGGAACCTTCTTGACCTCTACTTCCTTAGCAACATCTAACATGAGAGCCATTTCCATAAGTGACTCATACGTCGCTCCTATAGGTACATGTGTCAATGCTAACCCTTGGAGGGGCTGGTTCAAACCCTTTGCAAACCTGATGGTCTTCTTGTGCGGTTTATTAACAAGCTCCATCCTGAACCTCGACAACTCATTAAACTAATTTATATACTCCTTCACCGAAAGACACCCTTGCTTTAAACTGGTGAACTTCTCCAACTGCATGCTTTCTTAGTCTTGCAACAAGAAATTTCTCTCAAACCTTTCTCGAAATCCAACCCAACAAATTTATCTACCTTCCATCTCTATAATCTCCCACCAGTAAGAAGCCTCTCCCTTGAGCTGTCAAGATGCAAGCTGAACTCTCCGCTGATCCTCCAATCCTTACAACCCAAATATCCGCTCCATATTTCTCAACCAAGCTTGTGCTTCCACGAAATCCTCCGTACCAGAAAACATCTTGCCTCCTAGATTAGCGAAGTCTTTCCATATCTTAGAAAAATTGGCTACTGTAGTTGGATTAATGGGAACTCCACCAGCAGGTGTTGCATTGGGCGCTTGCCCTTCTACCTCTGGTGTCGTAGCTTGCAGGTATCTACAAAACCTGCTAGGGACCTGGATACCCTCAATAACATTAGAGGAATCCTCCATTCCATGCAAAGAAAAGAAAATTTAGGCTCGAAAGAATCGAAAGAAGGTTGAACTGGACTTTGAGGGGATTTTTATAAAAACTCTCTTATTACTGAAAAAAATTCTATAATAAGGGTTTCTTCTGAAAAATACTTTTAAAGATGAGTTACTTTTGAAAAATACTTTACTCTAAAAACAAATTTTTAGGAATCTTGTAACCTTAGGCTCCGATACCAAGTGAAACACCCCCACACCCCTTAGTATACTTGAAAAGGCACACTAAAGGGCATGGTGCGTTATATGTATAACTAAAGCTTTATAAAGACTAAGATTCAAAAGACAAATAAATAAAACAATGGAAACATTTAAATGGTAATTCATTATTCAGAATTGACTTTATAAAATAAGTCATAAAACAAAATATGTCTCAAAACCAAATACACAAGTATTGTGAAAAATACCATCTCAGTCGCATCATCAAAGTACATAAGCAATAAAATCATCCATCTCATAAAGTACTAGTACATTTAAAGAAAATGAAAAGAAGAAGAATACATGAAAAGATGGAAAAACTCTACAAATGGATCTCTAAGAAGTCTGAATCTACTGCCCTTGCCTCTGCTTGCCTATGGGGGAAAAAGGGAAACAGAGGAGTAGGTTAGATGATAAGTCTGGTGAATGAAAGGAATTATAAGAACTTTTAAGCAAGATAAAGAAAATAAACTAAGAAACAATTCAAGTTTAAAAGGAAATAAAGGAAAGATAAAACTAGCATAAAATACTGCTTGACTGTTTGCTTCGGTCGACTTGATTGTTTGGATTGTTTACGCTAATTGTTTGCACTGATTAAATCATAATCCTAGGTTAATTAGGCTGAAATCCTAATTCTACCCGTTGATCGGCCTTCTATCTCTGTTGTGCCACTGTGAGCCAGTCCTGCTGGTCCCACAGTGAAAGACACCTCTTAGCGCTTGGAACATAGTAACGAATTATTTACCCTAATCGATGACGCATGCTCGATCATCGTCGGTACATGCTAACTGTCACCCCCCTGTTGTGACCTCTTATTTACCCTAATCAGCATAAGCGTGCCTAGCCTCACCTAACTGTTGTGAGACCATCAGACCTAGACCTGAAAGGGAACGCTGTCCAGCCGCACCTAACTGTTGTGAGACTATCAGGCCTAGTACTGAAAGGGAATGCTGTCGGTACTGGTCCTAACAAACAATTTCTAATTTACGCCCCTTTCCCAAATCCCTAGATTTGGGCATTTATTTATTTGCCTCTTATTTAACCTAATCAGCATAAGCATGTCCCAGCCTCACTTGCTATTGTGAGACCATCAGTCTAAACCTGAAAGGGGATGCTGCCAGTACTGACCACTGCTTTTATGTTTGCTTATTAACAGAAGTTTTAAAATAGGCCTCTTTTGTTATTTCTTTCTTTTCTAATTATAACCTATGTGGTATAATTTTCTTATTAACTTAATCCAAGATCTAAGTTCTTTAATAAGCCGCTTCTCTTTTCTCTTTTTAATTATAACCACTTATTATAATTATGCTTTGCAAATGTCATAAATTTGCCTATTTTAGTATATGTTCATTTTATTTCAGTTTTAGTTATTTTCCATCTAATTTCTGTAGTTTTTCTGTTTTAGTCCATATTTGTGAATTCTTCTCTTTAGCTATTTTATTCGGGCAAAAGGAATAAAAAGAAACTAACATTTACAGACTAAATTACAACTTAAAAATAAGTGTAAATAACAGCAAATAACTGGGAATAACTGTAAATAGCCAAATAAAATTGCTTAATTGAAATAGACTGAAAAGAAATTCTAAAATTTACTTAAAAATAGATTATAAATAAACTTGCATAAAAATTGTCCTAAAATTGTAGAGAAACTACAACTATTGAGAATCCTATTATTTTAAATTACTTAAAAATGTAAAATAATTACTAAACACTCACATGTGGTCCTTAGCTCTAGTCCTTGGTCTTCCTTGATCCACTATTATAGCGTGGAATATTATAATATAAAAGATTTCCTCCTTAGAAAAAATTTCTATGTAGGGTTCAGCCTCTGGCAATGAACCCAAATTGGAGAAAATATAAACGAAAAATAGCTAGGTCTAGGGTTCTATTTATAGTGTAGCTTAAGGATCTCAAACCGTTGGTTTTGCAGATTGAATCTGGTGCAACCATGTCATAGGCTCACTAGGAACAGTGGGATGGAAGCACGAACACACAGAATTTGAGAAAAGTTGCAAAACAATTCGTTCGGCACGCACCTGGACGCTTCTACGTCCCTAAACAAAGGCGGGTCAACCTAACTTCTTAGCAGGTCGCCCCTAGATCGATCTTACCCAACGTGGTTTGACCCAAAGTATGGGTTGACCTAGGCCTTTGAATTATATTTTATTCTTTTTAATTCTATTTTCTTATTTCTTTTGTAACTTCTTCACACTAGCTCGGATTTTGACAAATTATATATGGAAATTAACTAGTAAACTACCACGGACACAATGGTGCAAGTCCCATGGCTCAATTCTGACAAGTTCAAAAACTTACTTTATTATTTAATTAATTCGTTAATTAATTATTATAGCTTAATTTTCAGATTCGCAAAGGATACTTAAAGAACCTATTCAAAACTAAAGACGAAAATAGGAAATTCAATACTTAATGTCAATGCGGATAAGAGACACGTGTTTTATCCTCATCCTCCCACGTAGCGTCCTCGATACTATCTCCCTACTGCAGCTAAACCAAAGGGACTTCCTTATTCCTAAGCTTTTTGATATCATGTCCAACGATCTTGGTAGGAATGCGATGAATCGATGCTTCTCTCTCCACTTCAACTTCCTCAAATTGGCTAGGTTCCACTACCTCTGCTGAATCATGTAAGCACTTTCTCAAGTGCGAAACATGAAAAACACCTTGAACTCTCGCAAGCCTCTCCGGTAGCTTTATCTGATATGCCATCTTCCCTACCCTTTCCGTAATGGGGAACGATCCTACAAATCTAGGACAAAGTTCCCACTTGATCCAAATCTCACAACCTTTCTTATTTGAGACACCTTAATGAAAACCAAATCTCCTACCGTGAACTCAATATCCCTTCTATGCTTATCTGCATAGGATTTTTGTCTATCTTGATCCACTTCCATTCTTCTTCTAATCAAATCAATCTTTTTCGAAGCCTCTCTAATCATGTCGGGGCCAAGTAGTAATCTTTCTGTAGACTCCAATCAACACGAAGGCGACTTGCAAGGTCTTCCATAAAGGGCTTCAAAAGGAGCCATCTCAATGCTAGTTTGAAAACTATTCACTACACCAAAAAGGTATATTTGTAACGAATATAGTCGTTACAAATGAAATTTATAACAGATATAGTCGTGAGCGGTACAGGCGTGAGGAATGTCGTTACAAATATTTATAACGGCCTCTACCCGTTATTAGATATATCACTTACCAACGGACTTTGTCGTTAGAAATCCAAATTTTTGTAACGAAAAAGTTTGTTATTAGTTGCGTCGGTTTGTAACGGGTATTTTCCGTTACTTAGTTTCCCCTTTCATGGTAGAAGAAGGGGTTGTCATTCTAAATTATCACGACCTTGTCCGTTACAAATTTCATCATTAGTAACGCACTTGTTCGTTACAAATTTCATCAATAGTAATGACTATGCTCGTTATAAATTTCGTCTTTAGTAACGAATATGTTCGTTACAGCTACCAAACCATGTAGAGCTGCATTTTTGCTACCATTTACACTATAGAATTGTCTATTATAATACAATAGGTACATACATATCAAAAATTACAGAATATCGATAACAATAAGCAATTACACATCCAAACATACAACTTAAATTGCACAAATATTTGACAACAAATTAAAGGAAGATCCGAAATTTCACAAGTTCATTATACATAACTAAAGAGCATGAAATCAAAATATTACAAGTTCTAACATTACTTCAAAATAATCGATACAACATTCCACACCTTTTGAACACCATATAGCCTTCATCACAGTGCATACAACTGCTACAACCTCCTGCCACTCTCCAAACTTCACTGCATTCATACCATATCAACACAATCAATCAACAACCTTAACATAACACTGCAACTACCCATCCATACTGACCATCTACAAACATACTCCCCTCTGCCCCGCAACATACATACATATTCAACCTTCTCTCTGCCATAATAAATCTACCACATCCAACTGCATATTAAAAAACCGTGCCACAAACCCATACAAACTAGAACTCACCTGAATCTCAACAGCAATCACCAAACTCCTCAGCCAATCGCCTAAACCACCGATCACCATCCATACAACCACATACCCCTCTAACTTCATCTCCTCCACTGACATCCCATTGCCACAACCTTAACACAGCAAGCTACATAATTGAATAATTCGGCTATTCACTTCCACTTTCTTAACACAGCAAGAAAAGACTGTCACTGCTCTGTCACACTCCACCATCACTACAGACCTCATCACTTCCCAACCACTTCATATCACCACCTCTGTCGAACCATCAGTAACTATCAAACATTCATTCACCTTCTACAAACCTGTCACAAACATAACTGCCATACTCATTCTCCACACTACCCATACTTCACCTGACATCATTGTTTGGCTAACCACCACAAAACAGTCAACCAGTCTTCATCACCTCTGATCGCTACAGCCCACAACAGTTTAACCATCACCACTACAAACTGATCACCTCTGACCATCTATAACACACCTGCCTTGCCTCGACAACAGGCACATGACAGCAACCATTCACGCGTACCAATCACAACATTCTATGCTTACCTGAACTTCACCAATCAGTACTCACGACAACGAGCTGCTACCTTCCCACTTCAACACAACAAAAACCGCAACCTACCACCTCCTGCAACCACGCTTACACACGTAACCCAGTCTCAACCGCCACTTCAAAGAGAGAGAAAAAATGTTTTCTGCAGCCTAACCAAATCCCAAAATCCAAACCTACTGCTCAAAACTCTTTCCACTTCATCAATTTCCCTCCTCCATATCATCATTTCTAACATCCCCCTACTACACATATCTGTACATACTTCTGCATATCATCAACATTTCTGTTCAACCAACTTCATCCACCTTAACATATCACCCACATCCACCTTAACACTAGAACCACTGCCAATACATACTCACTGCCACAAATAGTTGCAATACCATTCAAACAACCTCATCAGCATCCTGAATTCCACCCATAACCCCGGCCATCATACAACTTCATCTCCCCTACAAACTGCTGCCTGTACAAAAGTCTGACCCACTTCCCCTCTTGTCTGCACTGAAAGTCTTCATCTCGAACCCTCCTCTGTCCAACCTTGCCATCAGCCCACCAAAAACCAAAAACCACTGTCATACTCCAGATCCACTGCATTGCCTTGCTTCTCCACTTCATGTTTTGGTGTAGTGAATCTTATACTGATAAAAAATATAGTTATCATTCAATAGAGTTTGTTAAGGGAAAATGAAGTTCTTTCACTAATTAATTAATAACATTTTCCACTCAAAAGTAATTTAACTGGCCAAATTTGAATTACTCAATTGCTATGAAACCAAAGATATGTAACACTATAGGAAAGAATTTGAAATAACAATAGTTTCAAATATTGCATAATTACCTGCAAATTCTTTTGCATGCTTCAGCAACTAATGACACGTTAGCTAAAGCAATTTTACTAAATTTGGTTGACACGAAAAGCAAAGGTGAAGAGTTATTTTTTTCAACTTGCAAATGAAATGTTAGAAAAAAAGTCATAACAAATCTGAAATGATGACTTACAACTAACATGAACACAATATAGTGAACATAATAATAAATAACTACATTATGTAAAAAAAAAAGATAAGTATGCATAGAAAAATCATTTCGAAGCAACAGTTTCGAAAAATTACATGATATGTCAAGTAGAAATCAAGCTATTCATACAAAAGGAAATTTTTTTGAAGGGTGAGTTTTGCTGCATCAACCTCTCCAATATGAAAAAAATCAAGCTACAAGGTCCTTGACCTATGCAGCATTTTAGAAAGACATGCAAGACATTTCGATTGACTATCTAAAACTGTAAGGGAACTAGCGTGGTTCCTACGTATATAAATTATATTCGGCAAGTATGCTTCATAGGTTGGATACAGGTTACATAAGTGTAATGATAGCAATGTCATCACTATTTAGCTTAAGTTGTTGTCTAATTTAGGGTCATATTTCTATCCTTACGAAGTCACTTCATTTACATCTACCCCATATTTGTATGCTTTGAGATATGCAACTTTGGAAAGCTACTGAACTCTACTAACACAAAAAACATGATTACAACCTATTAGTAATGATTGTCAGATCAACTCACAAAGTAAAATTTCCAAGGTTAAAGTAGCAATTTATAGTGATACCTATATGAAGTAGCGCTTGTTGGGAACGCCCTTATAGTTATGTAAATGGCATAAATATCATTCAAACCAATGTACTCTTAAATTATAATATAATATATAGTTATTTGCAATGAATGTACAAAATAAGAGCATCCCAATGGTTACCTTGAGAGCCATCCAACACGGGAGTACCAACAATTGAATGGGTATTAAGGTCTGCTTCATTTAACCTAGTAGCAAAGCTCTTCACCACCTATCTTCATTTCAAAAGAATAAGACCTCATCAGTTGACCAAGCTCTTCACTATTGACACCACAATCTAAAGTTCCAAAAGAAAAACACAATAAAAAATAGAAAACATAGCAGCAAATAAACATTGATTACCACTAGTCAAAAACATAACACCAAATACAAGTTATTCGTTTAGTATTTATTAAACATTTTCAGTCCATTGTTCTAATACTTATTAAACATTGATTGCCATTAGTCAAAAACACAATAGAAAATAAAAAAACATAGCAGCAAATGAAAAGTTACTAAAAGGCTTATGATCCTAAAAACATGGAAGAAAATTAATTACTGGCTTAACATCAATAAAAAACATAACTGCTAACCAACAGCACAACCTATGAAAATTTGAAAATTAAAATAACAGATGCTACTAAAAAAATTAGTAGATCTAAAGTTTCGTCATAAACAATATGGGTTTACAATAAGCTAGCAACTGAAGCACTATAAATTCAAAAAATTAGAAATATTATATGAGTTAAGTGAGAAGAAATTAAGGGCTGTATGCTAAATGTACTTTGATGCATTTTTGGAAAAGACATTTAGCAGTGCAACTTTACATTAATTTTGACAATCCTTGACATTTCTAATTTTCAACTAAAAGATAATTGGTTTAGAACCTGATAAGTAAAAATATACCATGAAAAATCCATGCAACAGCCTGTATGAATATGACATAAGTTACTTTAATGCAACAACTACCAATAATTTTTAGTTAATAGAATTATTACATTCCCATTTACATGTACAATAGGAAAGAATCAAAATGCAGGCAAAAACATTCAGCCGAAGAATCCAACAAACATGAAGAATGCTATAAGCATTAAGATAAAGAAACAATAGATAATAACCGTACACATAAATGGGGCGTTAAAACAAAATACTATGACATGTCAATATGTGATTATAAACAGTACTAAAGATAAAGGATGAAAGTAAGAAGAGGTAAATTGAAGTAAAGAAGACTTTACTCGTAAACATAAACTGTGCACAAATGAATACAAAGCTGCTGTATATAGTCATGGCCAAAAATTAAAGTACTTGAAGCATTTGTACAAAAACCTTAATAATTGTCGATATAAACTGAAGGTATTGTTAAAATCGCCCCTAATACTATAACCGGTAAATCAAGCCTCAAAGTATGACCAAGTAGTTTATAGATTAAAATGAGTCACATGAGTCAAAATGTTCGATGGCATACATGCATTAATACCTTTCACTTGCTGTAAATCTAAATTTCAGTTCAATTTAGACTTCCAAGATTTTAATAATTTGGTTCTCCAGTAATAATATGGATAATAAATTGGCTTTATTCGTATTATCAAATATGGATAATTTAACCAGAGAGTAAGTGAGACTGTACAAATTGTCAACTAAGCCCTATAGGACCTACAATATATATTTTCATGTGAAGTAAATACTAGAGACATGCCTAAATTAACACAAATAGTGATTATAAAAACTACATTTATAATTTAAATGAGCAACTAGTCATTAACGCCAGTGAGGAAAAGCCTTTGTGTGGTTTTGTCAAATGGAAAAATTAGAATACAGTACTCTTACGCATAATACGTAAATTTACTTACCTATTTATGGGTTCTTTGAGAGGTCCTTGTTAAGTAATAAGCATCATCACACGTATATGAAGCCATTCTAATTTGATATCTCCAAAACCAACATAATGTCCAAAATAAAAGCTGATGTACAAGTACAACCTTAACAGCGGAGTAGAACCTGAATATACACCAAGGAATTTAGCTATACAATCAAATATTTGAATAGAGATTAATCATAGTTTGAAGGACAAATGAATATTGATTGATTAATTGAGTGATTGCACAACATAGAAAATGAACATAATATTACAATTTAGAGATCAAACATTGCACAACATAGAAAATGACATCAAACCAAGCAACACAGCCACTGCAAACTTGATATCAGTAGCCGGAACCACACGAAATCCAAGAAACCAGCAAACCAACGCCACATCCAATACCTTGACCATGAAGCTTGACAAACCCAACAATAAAAAAACTACTTGTTGCAAAAGCAATCCCAAAAGATATGTATTGAAGGGGATGGAAAAATAAGGCAGTGGACCTAGTTTCCAAAAGCTTAGAGGATAAATGGTACTGGAAAAATAATAGAGACTCCATACTTCAGACCAGAGACATGCAACACCCCCGGACACCAAGATCCAGAAGTGCTACAAGAAGTGAAGGGCCAACAAGTGAACAACCAGAGCTCGAATTAAAACACAAGAATCCAAATCAAACAACGCCACTTCCATTGTAAACAATCTCCAAGAGCTAGTGGACAAAATGAAAAAGAAGGACGGATGGAACAAAAGCACGAACCAGGACTCTTACAACCAGTCATAGGGTAGAAGGCAGATCTGGAATGCTAGATCTGGAAGCGAAGTGTAGATCCACAAGTCGCGATAGTGAACAGGGTTTGTGAAGGGTATGTGGTTTTGCAATAGTGGGGAAAGCTAGGTAAGAGGATAGAAGAATGAAGGTAGTCGAAGATGGAAGTGAAATGGACGGAAAGTGAAGAAAGGGATAACCTAGTTAGAAACGGAGGCGTGATAAGCTAGTTAGGAAGAGGAAAAAATGATCGATGAATTGTTGTCCGTGAGAAATAGAATAAGGAAATAAAATTACAATCCTAACCATCTTACTTTTAATTATTTACAAAATTATCAGATTTTATAACGACAATAACCGTGACAAACGTTTGCAATGGTTATATCTGTTAGAAATTTATAACAGCTATTACCGTTACAAATTGAAAGCGGAAAAGTGTCACAAAATAGGTTGTTTGGTGTAGTGATTGTTATATATGAATTTCACTTATGGAAGGTACGCCTCCCAAGACCCTCCAAAATCAAGAATGCACTTCCTCAACAAATCTTTAAGAACTCTATTAACTCTCTCTATTTGGCCATCTGTTTGAAGGTAATAGGCCATTCTCAATCTAAGCTATGTCCCTAATGCCTCTTGCATGATCCTTTAAAACTCACTAGTAAATATAGGGCCTCTGTCGCTCACTATGTTAGAGGAAACTCCATGAAGTCGGATTATCTCACGAACGTACATGGATGACAAATATGGTGCTGTCCTCTTGCTCTTGACCGGAATGAAGTGGACGCTCTTAGTTAAACGATCTACAATCACTCAAATACTGGTATTACCCATCCTAGATCTGGGTAAACTATTTATGAAGTCCATGAAACAGTATGCCACTTCCATTCAGCCACATCCAATGGTTGAAGCAATCCGATAGGCCTTTGTTGCTCCGCCTTAACCCTTTTGCACACATGACACTTAGCTACAAACTCTGCTACATCCTTCTCCATTTCACTCCAACAAATTACTTTCTTCATGTCCCTATACATCTTATCACCACCCGGACGAATAGTCATTCGAGAATGGTGTGCTTATGCTAGAACCACACTCATCAAATCACCGGTGAGGGGACACAAAGTCTTCCATCTCTCCTTAGCCACCCTTTACTATCGATGGGATAGCGTTGGAGATGTCTAGATACCTCTACTTTGTTAATCCTATCAAAAATATCCACAAGCTCTGAATCCTCTTGCTACCTTGAGCCAATCTTATCTATGAGGGTAGGCTTAACCTGAAGTGCTGCTAATGATCGAGGAGTAATATCCGTAGAGGGCTTAAAGTAAAAGGTGGAAATAAATTCTAGGCTTTTCCATTCCACGATCATTAGGCTAAAGGTTGCTCTCTTCCTACGCAACACATCCACAACCATGTTCCCCTTGCCAGGGGTGTGACCTATCTCAAAATCTTCTTACTTAACTCTTTCCTCTCCCTAGGAGCATATGTCTTAATGGCATTGCCACTAGCTTAGCATTATCATTTAGATAAATCCTAAAGTCGATCTCTCTCTAAGAGGGTAGCCTCCTAACTTCCTCAAAACCGTCTGGGAAATCTCTAACAACTGGAACTAAATCTAACTCTCCTAGTGATAAATCAAGAGAATAAAGGAAGCTGAACATGACTGACCTCTGTAGGTCGCAAGAAACCTTGAGAGCCTATCTGCTACATGTCCCTAGCCTAACGACTCTCCTCTCGCAGTCAATCATCGCCCCATAAGTGGATAACTAGTCCATCCCCAAAATCATCCTATATCTCGATAATCGCAGTACATAAGCGTCACAATCAAACTCTATGCCTAGTATAAAAATTATCAAACCCTTACAAATCATGGATAAATTTTCCTATCCTCCTATGGGGTTTGAAACAACTATAGGGTCTACAACTAGAGAAATATCTAAGTGCAAACAATCAACCAAGAAACTAGAAATGAAAGAATGCGATGCTCTAGAGTCCAAAAGATTCCTAATAGGAAAATCCGAAATAGAGATCAAACCTTCTACAGAGACTTTCCTACCTCGATCCAGGCCACCATTAGAAGGTGATGCATCTAAAGCCTGTATTTGCGCTGTAGATGCGCCTGCCCTCTGCCCTGTCCTTTGAGGACAAGCTCTACTAAGTTGTCCAGGCTGACCACAGCGGTAACACCTCCCCTTCATTGTGTCCTTCTTACGGTCCTTTGAGTAATGCCCAGCCAATCCCCAATTATGACATTCTCGCCCTTCTTGGTAGGTCCCTTTTGAGATCCTTCTCCTTTCTTTTTGTCCTTATCCTTCTTATTCTTCCACCACTGCTTCTTAGAGTTTTCTAATTTAAGAAACCCCTTAAACTCTTCTTCCTTAGCAACATCTGATATGAGAGCCATTTCCACAAGTGACTCATACGTCGCTCCAATATGTACATGTGTCAATGCTAACCCTTGGAGGGGCAAGTTCAAACCCTTAGCAACTTGGTGGCCTTCTTACGTGGTGTATTAACAACCTCTATCTCGAACCTTGATAACTCAATAAACTAATTCATCAACTCTTTCATCGAAAGACTCTTCTACTTTAGACTAATGAACTTGTCCAACTGCATGCTTTCCTCAACTTGTGATAAGAAATTTCTCTCAAACCTTTCCCAAAATCCAACCCAACAAATGTCTCTACCCTCCATCTCTAGAACCTCCCACCTCTCCCTTCAGTTTCTAAGATGCAAGATAAACTCTCTACTGGTCCTCCAATCCTAACAACCCAAATATATGTTTCTTATTCCTCAATCAAATTCGTGCCTCTACAAAATCCTCCATGCCAGAAAACATCTTGCCTTTTAGATTAGTGAAGTCCTTGCATAGCTTAGAAAAATTGGCTGCTGCAGGTGGATTAACAGGACCTCCACCCGTCGGTTCTACATGGGGTGCTTGCCCTTGCACCTCTGGTACCGTTGCTTGGAGGTATCTACAGAACCAGTCAGGGACTTGGACATCCTGTGGTGGATTTGGGGCACCCATCATTCTATGTAAAGAAAAGAAAATTTAGGCTCAAAAGAATTGAAAGAAGGTTGATATGGACTTTGAGGGGATTTTTTTATAAAAACTCTCTTATACTTGAAAACTATTTCTATAATAAGAGTTTCTTTTTGAGAAATATTTTTAGTTTGAAGATATGTTACCTTTGACAAATATTTTATTTTTAAAATAAGTTTTAAGGAGTCCTATAACCTAGCCCTGATACAAAATGAAGCACCCCACTTTCCTTACTATTCCCAAAAACGGCACACCAAAGGATGTGGTTCGTTATTGGTATAGGTAAAGCATCACAAAGACTAAGATTCACAAGACAAAAAAGTAAAAGTAGCAGAAAACATTTAAATAATAACCTATGATTTAGAATAAACTTCGTCTCAAAATAAGTCATGAAAACATAACATGTCTCAAAAACTCAAAATCTCTCATGAAAATACAACTCAGTCTCACATAATCAGAGTAAAAATAATAATAATAATTCCTCTCACAAGTGCCAATCCATCATAAGCCAAATGAAAAAGTTGAAAAGCAGAAGAATACATATGAAATGTGAAAAAACCCTGGTAATGAATCTCCAAGCCAGCTGAATCAGCTATCCTCAACTCTGCTGGCCTATTGGAGGGGAAGGAAAGATAAAGGAGTGGGTCAGACAATAAGTCTGGTGAGTGAAAGTAATCATTAGCATTTCTAAGCAAGATAAAGATGATAGACTAAGCAATAGGTCTTGCATGAAAGGAAGACACAGGAAAGATAAACTCGCATAAAATACTTTTTCTGATTCTGTTTGACTGTTTGCTTTGATTGTTTACACTTATCTTAAACTGCTGTGATTAGGCTGAAACCCTAATCCTGTCTCAACTGCTAACTCGATTAGGCTAATATCCTAATCCTACCCATTGATCAGTCTTTCCTATTTCAGTTGTGTAACTACGAGCCAAATATGTCGGTTCCATAGCAAAAGACACCTCTTAGTGCTTAGAACGCAGTAGCTAATTATTTACCCTAATCAATGTCGCGTGCTCGTTCATCATCGGTACATAGTAACTGTCACCCCCTATTTGACCCTTTATTTACCCTAATCAGCATAAGCGTACCCAGACTCACCCACGTTTGAGACCATTATTCCTCGACCTAAAAGGGAAAGATGCCGATACGGTCCTAACAAACAAAGCTTCTAACTTTGCGCCCCTTGCCCAAATCTCCAAATTTGAGCCTCTATCTATTGGCCACTTATTTACCCTAATCAGCATAAGCGTGCCCAGCCTCACCAATGTGTTTGATCATCAATCCTAGACCTTAAAGGGAATGCTGTTGTTACGGGCCACTACATCTATATTTGCTTATTAACTTAATCTAGGATCTAAGTTTTAAAATAATCCCCTTCTGTTATTTACTACTGCTATATTTGCTTATTAACTTAATCCAAGATCTAAGTTTTAAAACAAGCCCCTTTTGTTATTTCTTTCTTTCTATTTATAACCTATATATTATAATTGTTCTTGTAACTATTACTCTTCTATTTTCTCTTTTTAGTTATAACCATTTGTTATAATTATGTTTTCCAATATCTCAAGTTTTCCTATATCGGTCTATCTCCATTTTATTTCAGTTTTTCTCATTTTACGTCCGATTTCTGTAAATTTACTGTTTTTCTATTTTAATCCATATTTGCAAACTCTTCTCTTTTTAATATTTTATTCGCGTAAAAACGTATTAAATTTCTACAAAAAGAAATTAATATTTACTGGCTAAATTTTTACTTAAAACAGATGTAAATTACTGTAATTAATTGTAATAATTGTAAATAACAGAATAAAATAGCTGAATAAAAATAGACCAAAAAAAACTTCTGAAATTTATTTAGACACCAACTGTAAATAAACGTACATAAAAACTATCTCAAAATTGTAGAAAAACTACTACTATTGAGAAACCTATATTTTAAATTGCTTACAAATCTAAAATAATTACAAAACACTCACCTGTGTTCCTTAGATCTACTCCTTGGCCTTCCTGGACCCACTTCTAGGGCGTAAAATATTTTTATTAACAAGATTTTCTCCGAAATTTTTTCCTTTTAGGATTCAGCCTTAGGCAATGAACCCAATTATGAGAAAATCTGGATGAGAAAAATAACTAGGTCTTGGGTTCTATTTTTAGTGTGACTTAGGGATCTCAGGCTGTCGAATTTCAGATTTAATCTGGTGCAACCATGTCATAGGCTCACTAGGGACTGTCAGATGTAGGTACGAATGCGTAGGATTTCACAAAAATAAAAAATATAGTGCTCGGCTCACACCTGGACGAAAAATCATCCAGGAGGAAATGCGGGTCGACCTGTGTTCATTGGGGGTCGACCTATGGGTTGACCTAACCTTAACAAGGGTCGACCCCTGCGTCTCTGTTTTTCCATTTATACATACATACATACGTATGTGTGTATATATATATGTATATTTCTGTTTCTGATATCTTATTTCTCTCGTAACTTCTTCATACTAGCTCGGATTTCGGCAAATTATATATGAAAATTGCTTAGAAAATTACCATAGAGCCAACGATGTAACTCTCGTGGCTCAGTTCTAACAATTTCTCAAACTTATTTTATTATTCAATTTATTTATTGATTAATTATTATTACTCTAATTTTTTGGGTTGTTACAGGCGTGGATGAGTGCTTCAATTTCATGCAAACATGAGTGCAGTGGAACTTGGTCATGGCCGAAGTAGTGGAATCGTAGCTAGGGTATGGGTTGTTCGTCAATAGGAGAAAATTTAGGCAAATCAAAGGCCGTGGTTGAATTGAACTTATTGAGGAGCACCTTCAAGCTGCAAAGAGATAAGCTCTGACTATCTTAGAGGCAGTGTGACATTTGTGCTATAGTGAGTGGCTACAGATATCACAATTTGATTCAGAGGTTGTAGGTAATTTCAAGTGTGTGGTTAGACTCGAGGCGTGATGGAGATGTTGATGGTAACGATAAGAAGATTGATTGGCGGCTGAGGTGATGTGCGACATTTTGGCTGTGAGTTCCTGTATGTGGGCGGAAATGCTTGAGTGGTTAAGCAGGAGATGTTCAGGTTGGGAAGGCAGAGGTCGCGTAGTGGAGTTCTCTGGTGATCGTAGTTCTTCGTTCGGTGGTCAAAATGCCATGTAAGTTACAAAGAGATGCACGTATTTGGGTGCGTGTATATAGTGGGGGGAATCAAGTGTTTTAAATAGGGAAGAAAAGGAAGAGGAGGTAATTATCAATGTTAATTATTTGATTAGTTTAATTAATTATATTTTCTAATCTACAAACTTATAAAATCTATACCTTTTACGTACGAGGTCCAATCAAGGCACTGTCTTCATCGTTACGTTGATATCGAGATTCTCTATGACTTAATTTGATTTAGTTATTTTTGGAGCTAGTGGGAACTTTAGCCAAAATTAAATGGCGTTTGATTTTGGACTATTAGAAAATGCAAAAGCATTAATTAGAACTTGGGTGAATTTTTACTCACCAATTTATTATATATTGTTGTATCTATAATTGTTGTTGTATTTATAATATAATAAGTATAACAAAGAATGCAAGTTATTACTTTTGGACCCCAGCTTGTTTTGTAAAACAGGTGGTAACAATATTATTGAGAATAATCTCTGTTTCGATCATCTATAACATGTATCGTGGCCCAAACAGCTTGTTTATATGTTTGATATTGCTCTATGAAAAGTGATAATACATTATAAATGTTTGAGCAATTTGTCAATTAAAGTGCTTTGAAATCCCTAATATTTGACATATGTTATTTTAGATAAATTTTGATATATCATAGATATATATATTGGATTGTTCTAAACATGACATCGCATGTTTGACATAAACGGTTTGGTTTGGACATTTGTGCAAATTGAAAATGGAAAATATTGAAACGAAAATGTCGTGATGGATGCACTTTGAAATCAGCGTATTTGACGATTTTAAAATTAATTTTGGAAGACATCTAAGGCTTCTTCATATTGTTAATAAGTACTTTTAACGTACTTATTATTGGGTAAGGTTTAAATATATTTCTAAAAATTGTTTATGGATTTTGTAAAGAGATGCTTTTAAATACTAAAGCGGGTTTTAAAGTGATGTTTTAAACAAAGGTTTTGAAATGTACTATAAGTATTTTGTAAAGTATATTTTTGGCATATATAGTTTTAGAAATGGTTAAATATTTTATAAAATAATACAAATGGTTTATTGTATTTCACTAAATACATTAGTTTTACAAATAAACTAGTATATGTATTTATATATCTTTGTAAAGGTATATTAGCATATTTAAGAAGTTTAAATGGAGCTAATATTCAGTAAAGGGATAAAAAGAAGTTTTAAATTATAACACTTATATTATGATGGATTGTTTTATAAATTGATTAAAAAGTATATTTCCTTGTTTAATAAAATGGAGAAGTACTTAGAACTTTAAATGGATATTTTAAAATAAATGGAAAGTATAAAAGTGATTTCGGGTTTATAGTAATGATGTTTGTGCAACATTCATTTTAACATAGTTAACTATACTTTTGAAAAGTAAATAGGTCTTCGAAATGGAGTTTAAAAGGTAACATGATAGAAAAATGTTTTGTGATTTGTCGTGAATAATGTTTTATTAACATTTTTTTGAAAACCCTTGGATGTTATTTAAACTGCTAAAATATTGATAAATGAGTTTGGAAAATACTTTGTTCTTTATTAAAGGAATTTTAAAGTGAATAACAAGTATGAATTGGTTTTGTATTTGTTGTGGCAATGCATTAGTAACATTTGCCTTTAACCCATTTTAATTATACTTCTAAATGTAAATAGATCTTCAAATTGGAGTTTTAAAGAAAATCTTAAATGAAATGGCTTTGGATTTGTAGTGATAACGTTTGAGTAAAAAATTTCTTGAACTTTGCAAAACCGATTTGTGAATATACTTAAACAATTGAGATAAATATATGAATATTTTTAGGAAGTGTTGAAACATGTTGAAATGAATAGTAATGTTTTTAATTAAATAGTGAATTTTAATTAATAAATCGAGTTTCATTTATAAAGGAATTAATTGTGAGCAAAAAGTTTTACTAATAAAAGAGATTTTCAGTTGATAAAGGAAAATTAATCAAAGAAGGGAATTGAAGTCATTTATATGACCATGCTTGCTTATTCGATCGTGCTTTGTGTGTTACTTACTATCGGACTTAGTTTCCCATAAGTGATTATTCTCATTGTATTAGATTGTTTGCTTTTTTGATAGTTAAGTAACCAACTATCAAATCTTAGCTAAAATATACTTTATAAGTATTTAGAAGAAACATAGGGATTATATTGTACAGTTATCTTCAAAGATGCTATATTGTATGTATAAATTCATTTTTCTCTTATTGGACAAATGGTAAGAAATTCCATTTGCTTAAATGAGGTGATCTCTAATCTTATGTATTGTCCATTTATTTCCTACAGTACGGGGTTTAGATTCCAGGAAATTCGATCGATTAGTTTTGGAGCACCTAAGCGGGTTAGTATACTTGTATGATTTGAATCCATAATCACTCCAAAACCATATATGTATTCTATACTTTGAAAGAGGTTCGTGATTGCTTCGTGATTAGTTCATGATGCTGGAATCTATGTGGAGATTCAAGATCTATTTAGGAACTCGAACACATGTAGTTGTTCGTGATCTATTCAAGATATGGGAATCCATATGTGATTCCGAGACCTGGTATGGGAATCCACGCGTGATTTCAAGGTTCGCTAGGGAATCCACGTGTGACACCGAGATCCGTTGAGATATGAAAATACATGTGTGGTTCTAAGATCCGTCGGAGTGGTGACACATGTGCTAGAATACCGGACATAGCATCACCAGCGGATGCAACTAAAGCCAGATGTACGACCCAAATTTTATGGTTTCGATTTGTCAATATTTAATTTAATTTAAATATTCAATAATGATTTTATTATTAATATAACCTAATTTTAATTTTATAATTAATACTTTACTTTTAAACTTGGTTTACATTAATAAATAGTTCGATGAAAAACTGAAAATGTGACCGAAACATAATTTTGGATTTTTGATTTTTATTGAGTAACAAGTTATTAAAAGTGTAATATTTTGATTTTTGCTTTAAATAGAAATTTTAAATGTCAAAACACTTTATATTTTGAATGAAATATTATTAACATGCATTTTAAAATGTAAAATATTATTTAAAATTCAAATAAAAAGAATGATGTGACATTACATGAACCTTATGTGTAAAAATGGGTTTAGTACATGGGATTAGCCTAATATCCTCCATTTTTTCAAAAAGCAACCTTATTACCCATTATAGACTTACATGTATGTACTATGATTGTTACGAGGATATGATGTTTGAGTTGAAAAGGATATTTTATTTTTATTTTAAAAGAAAAAGAAATAATACCCTTTTGTCCAGTAGTCATGGGTTTAACACTCTATTATCAATTGTATCTTAGCATGCTTGTCCTTTTTGAGGTTTTGAGATGATTTTTGAGTTGAATGGAATATTTTTAATTATATTTTATTTCCTCAAATCTTCCTATATACACCTCACCTTTTCATTTCATTTTCAATATTTCATTCTCTTTATCTTCTTCCTACATTTTTTAATTTCTTTTTAAAGTTAAAAATCCTAACTTTTTTAAAGTTCAAATATCATAATTTTAGTTCAAGATTTAAAAATCTTAAAGATTTAGATTCCATATTTCAAAGCATGGAAATTTTTAGAAAAGTGAGATTTCTACATTTTATTTTAAATACTTGAATGTTGCATAAGTGATAAAATTTTATAGATTATGGCTTGATTTCATATTTATGCTTATGAAATAGTTAACAAAAAATCAAATTTTGAATTTGAAATGTGGAAATAGGAGTACAGGCAGTTATTGTAAAAAAAATTGCGCTCTGTTAGTTTCTAAACCATAAACACTTCTTGGATTCAAAAATAAATATCTCTCAAATCGTTATGAATTTGGATATGTTGTCGAAATCTAACTCGTGTGTTTTTACCCATAGATTATTTAAGTATAGTTTGGGAATATTTAGGTGAATATATATAGAGAAATGTATTATACAATAAGAAGTTAGATTTTGAACATTTTCGTCCATCACAAATCAATGAACGTAGTATATAATCATGTTGTTATAGAAAATGATGATTTTTAGAGTGGGTTTCACGATTTTTAGTGTTGGTGGTTTTGTCAAATTTGATAAATGTTCGTTTTGGGGTTACGAATAGTAATTATGATGAATCAGTGATCGAAGGGATAGGCGGAGGGTAGCGGGTTGAAACTTGGGTAATAACGGACCTTTTACGTTTTGGAGGTGGAAACTAGAACTGTTTGGTTTGTCGGCTAGGGGGTGAACTAAGGTTTATGCTACTTTAGTTGGATATACTTAAATTTATGGTCGTAAGTGGAGATCCAGAGCATCGAGTTTCATACTCACGAATATAGAAGCATGGGGGTCGTTAGGGAAGGTGGAGGCATCAGTTTCATGGCAGCTGGTGGTCGGCTTGACCGATGGTGGAGTAATGTAGCAATGAAAATTGCTTTTGCCTGAGGATGTGGATTCGGCCATTGGGTCGAAATGGATTGTAGTAGTCCCAAGGAGGTGCTGGTCAGTCTAGGGTGACATGCAGGTGATGACAGGAATGATGGCAGCGTCGGTTGGGTGGCGTAGTGAGGGAACTCGCATGCACGTACATGCATGCACGTATAGTGCATCTTCGGGTTGCCCAGTTTTACCACCAAGAACTAAAAAAGAGAAAGGTAGGAGCAGTTTTTGGAGGGAGAAGGGAATTTTGGCTATGTGTACTTAGGTAGTGAATAGTTGGGCCTTAGAATCTGATCTGTACTAAAAAAAGATTTAAAAACTCTTAAATTTTGAGATTCAATAACTCCTTTGTACGGAATCCAATTTGCACGTGATTTCCGATGTTAGAGTCACACCAACTTATAGAACACAGTAACGTAACATTTGACCCATATGTGATAGTGTAATTTAATAGTAATTTGATACCGACTGTATCTAATTATGTCGTTTCATAATTAATTTTATTTTTGATATCCTGTTAGTAGAATAAAACACAATTCTGCTATTTTTAAGTTAAATAGATTACATTGGGCATCTATCTAGCAGAATAAATCATTGTTCTACTATTACGTTAATCTGGACATTTATTTACATGCCAATTGATTTATATTGATTTGTTATCCATTGATCGATGGCATGGATCCAATTTACATATCTATTGTATATGTAAATACTTGTGTTGTGACTTAAATGTCGATTTGAGTAAAATAATAGGTTGTTTTAAGTATCGTTGAGATTTCTAAGCCTCTTTCCAAATTGGACAAGTTTGAATTAAATTCAATTTTAATTTTTAAAAATTTAAGCAGATTGTTAGATTAATTAATAATGTTTAAATTGTTAATGTTAGTAATGATGTTAAAATTTGATTTAGAGTAATAAAGGCTTAAATTTAATATTAAATTATAAAATGCGAAGTTAATTAATATTTAATCAATATTGTGTGAAAGTAAATTATTACAAGGGTTTAAGTTAATTATTTATTTAATTAAAGAGTATAAGTTAATTGTTATCCGTCATTTGGAATCAGCTATATCCGAACTGAGGGGACAAGTTAGACTCGACTGTCATCAAGGCTAGTAGCCTAGAGCGATTGTGAGGTTCAACAATCAAGTGCAGGCACCACTATGTAGCGAAGATCAACCAATATTAGAAGATATACTCTTCAGAATACTCTAAGTATGGATTAGTACCTCCCCGACAAGGGATCGGTGCTTATCCCTTCCTTAGGGGATCGGTACATATCCTCAATTTTTGTTTCAAATTGGGTGAGATCGATATAGAATGACAAGAAGGCCCCACACGGCTATATTTTAAATCTCAAGTCATTTGGAGTTTGCATGCTCATGTTATGGGCAAATTACTTTACTTACGAATAGGATTTGTATAAAAGGGATCGAATAAAAGTGGTCGTAAAGATGGGGTCAACATATTTTAGCCAAACAAGTGTAACTCAATCGAAAAAATCAATATGTCAAAATGCACAAGTCTAATGCATATGAAATTTTGTGAGAAGGATTTAAGGACCCTCGGGATCACACCTCAAAAGGATGAAGTAAGAGGAATCGAACCTATTCTCTCAATAAGGATCAGGTAGAATCAGGAAACAACTCATTTTACAAAAACATTAATCAATAAATCAAGTTCTACAAATGCTATTGGCAGGAAATTTGGAGGTTAAGCATAATACGAAAAGGAGAGCTCCATAGGGATCGCACCACCAAATTCCTCCAAAATAGGGATCAACCCCGATCCCTATTTCTTAGGATTTGGGCCCCACGGTCCCTCCTATGGGTCCATATGGTTTTAGAGATCTTTTTGTCGAATTCTCAAGGAGATTTTCATCATCTTCCTCTATAAATATAGGCTTGGTTGTTCATTTTCGGGACCTTTAAACTGCTTGTTGGTTTGCACACTATTGTAACTAAGGATTTTCATCTGATCACTATTATACTTAGTTTACAAAGTGATCAATAAAGCTATCTCTTCAAAGTGGACGTAGGGAAATAATGCTGAACCACTATAAATCGATGTGTTCTTGTTATTGCTTTGGTTTTCTGTTATTTGACTACTTATTTCCTTTATTTTCATATTTATATTCTTCATTTAGTTCTCTACAAAATCTCTATTGGATGTTTATGCCAATATTTGGTGCGAATATTAATTATTTATTTAATTATAGAGTTTAAGTTAATTATTTATTTAATTAAAGAGTTTGAGTAAATTATTTATTTAAACTAAATGATTTATGTTAATTATAAATGGTTAAAATTAATTAGTATTTTCATAAATGTTTTAAGGATAATTATATTTAAAATTATGTTTTAAGTTAATAATTATTTTAATTGATAATAATTCAGCTTATTATCCTTTTTAATTAATGCTTTGTCTTAATTTAATTATTTGAATAAAGTATTTAAAGTTAATTAATAATTTTATTTAACAAGGTTTACCTGAATTAGTTACTTTGTTAAATGTTAGTTTAAACTTGATTAATTATTTAATAATGAGGTTTAAATTGAATTACCCATTAATTAATGGGTGTTTTAAGTTGGTCAATTAACCTAAAAATTGTGTTTTGAGTTAATTAGTTATTAATTTATCAAGGTACTTAAGTTAATTTAATTGACTTAAGAGTATGCTTTTAAATAATAACTTTGCTCTATAAAAGCGGTTTTAAGCAAATAAGTTTGTTTCTAAAGAGTTATATTTTTGAAAGAGAACATAGGTTTTAAATTAATATTTTGGTTTGTAAAGCCTTGATTTGGATCATTTATTTTAATCAAGTTATGGATCAAATGAATAAGTAGTCCTTGTTAATCTTGGTGGTGGGGAAGCAATTTCCTACTTAACACTGATGGACTAGTTGTTTGGAAATTGATAATAAACTATGTTTTCAAAGACTAATGTTTTGGTCCATTTAAAATGAATTGGTAATAAGAAATCTTTCTCAATTGGTTGTAAATAAACTTATACTAGCAAGATAAGTATATAAATTACTTTGGGTAAATAATTAAAGAGATTTAATTAACAAGAGATAAATTAAATGTGATTTAATTAATGAAAGATTAATTAAATGAGGCTTAGTGGTTTCTACGGGAAATTAAATATATGTTTGGATTGTGTGTTTGTTTGATAGTTAGATAACTGACTATCAAATCTTGGTCCAAAAATATAACTCTGGAAATATATAGGACAGCCATGTATGTTATATGACACAGTCATATTCGATGAGGTTGTACAGTGTGTATAAACTTTGTTTTGTTCTTCTAAGGCAAATGATAAGGAGTTTCGTCTACTTAAATAGTGAGGGGATGATCCCAGCTCCTATCTATTGTCTATTTATTTCCAAAAGAAACGGGGTTGAGTTTACCGAAAATCGTCAAATGTTGTTACAAAGAGATCGAGGTCAGATAAGTATAAATTATTTGAAAACTACTTCAGATCTAACTCAAGTGTATCTAAGAGAAGATATCTTAAAGAATATGGAAACGAAGATAGAGCTTTTGAAATCCAATGGTACTTGCTACTAACCCTAAGGGTGATTTCAAAATGGATGTAATAGAAGTAGTTCCTTCATTTTGTTCAGACCTAGAACAACTTGTATGAATGAATGCTGACACTGCATTGCTACCTGGAGGGCAGTGTTAGATCCCAAGTGGGTATGCTATCTAAAGGTGAACAATAGCCTCAAGCATCATCAACCGAGATTGGCTAAAATAGGATAGAGGTAGTAGGGCTATGTGGGTCGTTTCCATTAGGGTGTGGTCATCCCTAATATGCTTTTGTATGCTTTAGGAACAGTGTGTCTGTTGATCACTACCGTGAGATGATCATATCCGATACTATCCAATAAAGGGTAAGTCGGTCCTTTGTTGGCGAGGTTCAAGATGTTCTTGCTAGACTCCAGGTGCATTTTATCTAGAGATGTACCATTTGAAGGGTAGTCTTTTACCTTATCATTGTATGAAATCCACTCTTTAATAAGTGTCTATGGACTTTGTTGTAAACTTATTATGCTATAATTTAATTAATGTAATAATTTCGATTATGATTAATATGTATTTGTATCCTAGACACTATTATAACATCACTGGATTTTCTATATAAAATGTTTTGCTTCTTGTAAGGTAAAAACCAGTCAATGTTTATACACAGCGTAGTCTTGCGGAATACCTTTGATTTTAAAAGGTTTTACAAGTTATAATAATATAAAGTTCCTCCTGATTTGTGTTCTCATGTTATCTTTATCAAACTGATCTAGGCGTTGTTTTCTTATAATGCTCGGGTTAGACCTGACTATATTTCAAATTTAGATTTGGATGCTCTAGAGCTCGGGAGACAAGCTTAAGGCCCAAGATGTATATCCTATATATTTCTTTTATCTCTGCTGCATTGTTTGATGTATTTTTTAGCATTATAATGATAGGTCGTTATAACTGTCCAGGTTGATGATATGTTAAACTCTAATGATGCATGTATATTAAAATTTAAAATCTTGTTTTGTAACGATCTGTTTATATTATTTATTATTCGATGCATTGTAAGATTCTGTTCTTCTTTCTCTCTTTTTTTCCTCAATAATTTATCTAACACATGAATACCATTGATATATTAGTGTTCATCTCTGAGGATCGGAAAGGTCACTATTCCAAAGATAGAAGACATAGCCAGTAGGGTTGAAAAACCCATAGGGTGCATGCAACTCCATTTCTAGAGGTACTTATTAGGATATGCATGCGGTAGCAATGCATTGGGTCTTATCAAGACCAGCTATGGTTCTCCTATAGTACATTCACTAGAGTTATATGACATCGCAGAAGGACATCTTTGATCCTTGTGCAGTAGATTGGAGTCGGCTTTGATCTAAGGAGATCTACATGGAAATCCTATAAAATTAGCGAGCGCGCCTTATCGGTTGTGACTGTATACCTATTATTGCTGTGATGTACACTACATTCATTGCAACTATGTTATTATCGTACGTAACATCTTAGATGTTATTATTTATCACTGGATTTTATAATAGAAATTGTTTGGTTATCGTAAGGTGAAAACCCATCCGTGTTTATTGGCTGCGTGGTCTTATGAGATACCCTTGTTTTGAAGGGTTTTAAGATATAATAAGTATATATGATTTGAGTTTCTTAGAATGGTTTACCATACTGATCCGGGTGTTATTTTCTTAATGCTCAGATCAGCTCAAGTATGTTTCTATATTTAGTTGTGGTTCATTGGAGCTTTTGGAGAGGAGATGGATGATTTTTTACCGTACTTTATTTCTATTGCATTACTTGATTGTATCCAACATCATTTATGAGGACAGCTACTGATATGTTAGTTTTTTAAAGTTTTTCTTTTTGGTAAAGCCTTTTTGAGATATTATATTTTTTTCATTCTGCAAGTGAGGTTCTGATATTGTGTTCTCTTCTTTCTTGTTCTATTCCTTTTTCCTTTCATTTTACCTTAACTTTTCATCTTTCCAGCACTTGGGTGCTTGCACATGAATACCATAGATGGATTAGTGTCGACATTCGGTGGTCGAAAAGATGGGATGTTAATTTGGTATTAGAGCTGAAGGTTAAGCTAGAACCTTGGCTTTGGTAGGTATAAATCATTGAGGAAAGGGTAATGGAATGCCTTATTATGATTAAAGTGTATATATACAAGAGTGCATATTTGTTATTGTTATAAAAATGGTTTGTATTGTGTCGATTGGTCTGTCGAGAGGTTTATGGATTCCGATCAATGCATGTTGCTAATGTTATTGACATGGATCTCTAAACACTTTAACAGGGCGAACCAATGCGGTATTGTTTTCAAAATTGGAAATGAAATAATTTCACCTAGGATTATATTTTATATATAAAAGTATGATTTTATAAATTGATATAGTTATTTATGATGTGATTGTTTGTTAGGAAGTGGTAATACTCTAGCATTATCATTTATTTTTTGATTATTTGTGCTCAACTAGTTTATGAGCAGTTTTACCTTTTCGCTGCATAGCTTGGGTATGGAGTAAGTTATGAGAGCATTAAAATGAACACTTTGTGAATTAAGTTTATCAGTTTGACTATAAGGTGTTCGATGATAATGTTGGGTTAAAATTTAAATTTAAAAAGAGTTGTTTATCATAATCTAAAGAAGGATATCTTATGTGAATAGTTTTATATAAGAAAGTGACTTATATAAATATAATTTATAAAGTTTATAAATATGAAATGGATTTAAAGTCAGAATTTGAGAACTTAAGTCCAGGAGTTTTAGAAATTGGTTTTTAAGGTTTTAGAAAATGACACTAGTACTATTTGGAAGTAAATATTTAGGAATTGGTTTACGAAATTGATATCATGGTACTAAGTAGTATTTACGAATATTTGATATCATTTTGAAAATGATTTTGGTTAAGTCCGAAAGACATGGTTTAGATGTACTGAACACACTTCTGTCGCTGAAAAATGATTCTAATGATGACTACCTCATCATCCATGTTTATTTTCAAGTCTCAAAGTGGGGGATGCTATAGTAGCAATTTACGACGGAATTGTTTTGGTAAAAAAGATTTGGTTTAAATATGGAAGTATGATTTAGTATACAAAAGCTATAAGTATATATATTTCAAAATGATTTGAAATGATAAATCAAGTTAATTATCAAGCTTTTGGTTAAATTATATTATGGACACATATAGCCTATGTGTTATGATTGAATGGTCCGTGAATCATAATTGATGTGTTTGGATGATAGTTTTCATTTGTTAGAATGAAATGGTATTTTCGATGATTTTGGATTGTCGAGTCTTAGGAATTGGTAAGAAATTAAAGCTAAGTGTTTACAAAAGTTAAGTTTTATATAACGTTTGATTTGAAAAGATACTAAAATTTAAAAAAGTTTTTAATTGATTGAATATTCATGTGGAGTAAAATAAATTGGATAATTTTGTTTATACTCTGAAGATGTAGTGGAATATTATTAGAATGTGAAATTAAGTTATAAAATGTTTAATAACTTGAAGTAAATTTTATGAAATGATTCATAAGTTATTTTAGTATTAAATGAGGAATACTATAAGTGATAAATGAATGTGAATTAAAAATGTAAAGAAATCAGTGTAGTTAAGAAAACAGTCGATAGAGTACGTAAGTTGTACGTAGATCATTTTAATTGCTTAGCAATCCTTGATCTAGGATTCAAATACATGGATTTCGAGGTGATTCACAACGGTCGGAGATAGGAATTTTCGCTCGATTCTTGATGGTGAACATTTGATACAGATTTTTATTTAATCCTGGATTTTGAAATTAAAGTATATGGCTATGAGAGGAGAATAAAGGTTTCAAATCAAAGAACCGGATCATAGTTTGCACTATAGGGGTCAGCTAATGTATAATAGTTTGAAAGTGAAATTTATGCGATCAAGCTAGCAATTAGAGTTGATATTGCGTATGGATATCATATGTATATCGCACGAGCTTCAAAAATGTTTATATGCTATGTATGTTGGCTTGTGGAGAGTTTGTTGAATGACTCTTTAAATCGTTTGGGGTAGTATGAATGATCGAAAGAATAATACTTGAGGCTGTTGAGCGTATGGTAATGCTTAGTGGATTGTTTGTCATTTTGTACTATGAGACGGTTTCTAAACCTGGGTGAACCATGAGTTTTGTTTTCTACTGATAGTAGTGTATAGTATTATTATGTGACTGTTTCTATGTTTGCCAGTGGTTGCAATACCGTTAAGTATTAATGGGTGATTGTTGTTTTTGTTGCTTATGTTAGAATTTCGGGGGTGAACTTCTTTAAAGGGGAAGAATGTAACGACCGAGATTTTTGAATGGTTTATAATTAGATATTGGAATTATTTAAATAATCGAATCTTGGGTTTAATGTGAATAAAATTGACCTTGAAAATTTATTTAAATTTTATTTAAATAATAATGAAAATGGAAAGCTTTTAATTTAGAATTAAAAGTGATTAAGTTGTTTTAAAAAATTCATTTTAATCAATGTGTGAAGTTATTGTTCGGGGGAACTATCTTGGAATTTAAGGAAACCAATGCCATTGGATTAGAATTTTGAATTGTTATACGTTGATGATTTTTACGATGATGTGACGTGCTTTGTGGTTGCGCATGCCCAAAATTCGCAACATTAAATTAAAAGAATAAAACATCTCTAGTTCTATTATTAATAAAAAGAATTCAATGTACAGAATTAGAAAACCACCTTTTTGAAATTTTAAATATAACCTCCCATCCATCAGTGGAATCCCATCAATGATTTGGAAAATGGAAGGCCATGGTTGCATTACACTTCTTGAGAAGCACCTTCCAGCTCCAAAAAGATAAGCTCCAACCATCTCAAGGGCAGTGCGACATTTATCCAACAGTGAACAACTATAGATGTGGCATTTGATTTTGTAGGCCGAAGGTGATTTCGAGTGTGAGTTTAGACTCAGGGCGTGATGAAGATGTCGATGGTAATGATCGGAGAGCGACTACCATTCGAGGTGATGTGCAATATTTTGGGCATGACTTCCTGTAGATGGACAAAATTAATTGAGTGGGTCAAGCTGGAGATGGTTAGGTCGAGAAGGTAGAGGTCGCGTAGCGTAGTTCTCTAGTGATCGCAGTTTGTCATCTAGTAGTTGGAAATGCCATGTCAACGGCACAAAGATGCATGGGTTTCGGATGTGTATGTAGTGGATGGAAGCAAATGTTATAAATGGGGAAGAAAAAGAATGAGGAGGCAACCATCAATGTTAATTATTTGATTAGTTTAACTAATCATATATTATAATCCACAAACTTATAAAATCTATAAATTTTGCGTACGAGGTCCATTCGAGGTGTTGTCTTCTCCATTGCATTACTATGGAGGTTCATTATGACTTGGGTTGATTTCATCGGATTTGGAGCTAGTACGAATTTGACTCTTCGAAAATGCAAAAGCATTCACAACAACTTGAGTAAGTGTATTCACGATTAATGATATATTATCGTATATATTATTATTGTTGTAAGAAAAATTTATATTTTATAATAAACAACGAAAATAATTACTTTTGGAACCCGCATTATTTTGTAAAACGAGTAATAAAAGTATTATTGAGAATAATATTTGTTTTGATCATCTATAATATGTATCATGGCCCAGACTACTTGTTTATATGTTTGATATTACTCTGTGAAAAGTGATAGTACGTTATAAATGTTTGAGCGATATAGTCATGTTAAACGTGTTTTGAAATCTTTGATATTTGACATGTTTAAAATAGATAAATCATGATGTATTGCAGAAATATATATTGGATTTGTTCTACAGACGACTTGGAGTGTTTTACATAAACGGATTGGTCTGGAAACTTATGGAAATTGGAAACGGAAAAATGTTGAAGCAAAAAGGTCACAATGGATGCATTTTAAAATCACTATGTTCGGCGATTTTAAAGTTAACTTTTGAAGACATCCTAGGGCTTCTTCATAATAAGTATCGTAAGCAAACTTACTATCGAGAAATAATAAGGTTTAAATATATTTCTAAAAATTGTATATGAATTTGTAAAAAGATGGTTTTAAATGTTAAAGCAGGTTTTAAAGTGGTGTTTTATGCAAACGTTTTAAAATGTGTTATAATACTTTTAAAACTATATTTTTAGTATATATAGTTTTAGAAATGGTTAAAGATTATATTAAATAAATAAAAGATTTTTATATTAATGTTTTGCGAATGGTTTATTTTATTTTATTAAATATGTTAGGCTTATAAATAAATAAGTATGTACACACACACACACACTTTTTTAAAGTATTTTAGTCTATTTAGAAGTTTAAAAGGAAGTTAATACTTTATAAAGGGATTTAAAAGGAGTTTTAAAATTATTACATTTATGTTATAATGGATTGTTCTATAAATTGATTAAAAGGGTACATTACCTTGTTTAATAAAATGGAGAAGTACTTAGAACTTTAAATGGATATTTTAATGTAAATGAAAGTATAAAAGGGATTTTGGCTTTATAGTAATGATGTTTGTGCATCATTTATTTTAACCCAGTTAACCATACTTTGAAAAGTAAATAGATCTTTAAAATGGAGTTTAAAAGATAATGGAATAGTAAAGTGTTTTGGGGTTTGTCGTAAACAATGTTTAGCAACATTTGTTTTTAAACCCTTGATAATATTTTAAAGTATTAAAATATTGATAAATGAGTTTAGAAAATACTTTGATTTTTATTCACAGAATTTTAAAGAAAATAACAAATATGAATTAGTTTGGGTCTGTTGTGGCAATGTGTTAGTTACATTTACCTTTAACTTGTTTTGAATATACTTATGAATGTAAATAAAACTTTAAATTGGAGTTTTAAAGATAATCTTAAGTGGAATGGCTTTGGGTTTCTAGTGACATGTTTGAGTAACATTAATCTTAAACCTTATGAAATCGATCTGTAAATCTACTTATATGGTTGAGACAAATATATGAATACTTTTGGGAAGTTTTAAAATGTGTTGAAATGAATAATGATCTTTTTAATTAAATAGTGAAATTTAATTAATAAATGGTGTTAACACCAGAATTGGTCACTAATACCCTTGAGAAAGATTATATAAAGAGATTAATGAAGAAAGTAAATTAAAACAGAGGAATGTATGATAAATTAACTGAAAAAACAAGAACACCGGATTTATAGCGGTTCAGCGTAACTGCCTACGTCCACTTTAAGTTTTGATCTTTATTGCTTTCATAAATGATTGAATACAGATACAATCCGTACAATAATGGCTTGAATGCAAGTTCTAAGTGAAAAAGAATGAGTCTTGAATGCAGTAGAGTCTCCCCAGTGTTCTCGAAAAAAGGTCCATTTCACTGTGCCTCTGCCCTTCTATTTATAGATGAAGACGGGTTGGACTTCCCTCACGGGCCTAGGAACAAGGTATCTTGGCCCGTGGTTAGTCGTTTTGCACACCGATCTAGGGATGCCATATGATAATTGCCGAGTGAGGTTGATCGAACCAGAGTATGCCGAGCGAGGTTACCACGCTGAACGACACTCGTATGCAGAGCCACATATCCAAGTCGAACGATATTCGTATGCCAGGCGAGGAATGTGTGCCAAACGACACTCATATGCCGATTGCGGCATTGTGCCGAACAAGGTACTTGAGCCGAGCAAGGATCTTATGCCGAACAAGGCCTATGCCGAGCGAGGGATGATGCCGAACGAGGCCTTGTGCCGAGCGAGGCTTCATGCCGATCGAGGGGAGATGCCGAGCGAGGCTTCATGCCGATCGAGGGAAGATGCCGAGCGAGGCTTCATGCCGATCGAGGGGCGATGCCGAGTGTGGCCTGAATGCCGAATGGGGCCTGTATGTCGAACGAGGCTTGAATGCCGAACGACTCGTTACCGGGTCAAAAAACCGGGTGACACTTGCCCCCCAAATTTTATTGTGTCACTTGCCCCCCCAAATTTTATTGTGTGGCCAACATGATGCACTTTGAACCATAAGCAATCCACGTTTTCCTTTAATCCCTTGCTCTGACTTCTCAATAGTGATTTCTTACGATCTCCTGAATGTCGAGCTAGGCCTGAATGCCGAGCGAGCGAGATATCTTGACCGGTTCCACTGGTTATGCCTGTTCGCCTCCTTTCTTCCCTATATAAGCCAATATTTCTCTCCTCCTTCTTTTTACTTTTACTTCAGCTTCATAAGATTTTCTGACTTCCCTTTACCCAAACTCTTGCTACCTCCCCAATCTTCCTCTTCTTTCCTGAATGCAATGCATTCGCCCTATAATTTTTTTATAACAAATCGAGTGGATTTCAATTCCAAGTCGAGCACTTCGCTAAACTTCAACCCATTCTTCTAGTTATGAACCTCTCACTTGTTCAATTTTCCCTCGTTAGGGGTTTCGTACGAGATTTGAATTCACGATTTTCCTTTAACTCATGAATGATGGAAGTCGTACAAATAAGGAAGATGGATCTGAGGTTTATTCGTGCCTTTGAATTAGATGGAAAGGAGGAAGGAAAAAGATTCCTGAGGTAGCTGAGATGTAGGTTTCTATTGGGTCGCTGAGTGAGGGAGGAGGAAGTTGTGATTGGCCTAGTAGGGATTGGTGAGGTTAGGGAGTGTTGGTCGAGTGTGGTGTGCGGGTTGGAGTGATGTTCAACCATCCATTTAGGGTGGTGTTTAGGTTACTCGAATCGTATGTCGAATGGTGGAGAGGGAGTGCAGGAGAGAAGTAAGAGCTGGATTTAACGTGCCGAGCGATGCGGCTCGGTATGATCACGGCTCGGCATGACTCCTGTATGTCGAACGATGAAGAGAGGGAACATGAGAGAAGTGCAATGGGTATCTATGTCGGGCGAATGCGGCTTGACATTAAGTCTCTAGAGTGTGAGAGAGTTTATGAGGTTGTTTAGTCGAGTCTTTACAGTGTCGCTCGGTATTGAGTCTGGAAGTAGTCTACAACAGTCAGAACCATCCCAACTCGAACATAGTGCATGCCGACTTGACTTACTTTCTATGCCTCAACATATGACAACACACAAAAACAAGGACTTAAGCAGACAAGCATATCGAACTAATCTGGACTGATAATTCTCCTGTCTTGACAACTATAAACCTAAATTTAACTCGATTAAAACAAATAATAATCTTCCACATACGGTGTCGATGCCGAGCTTGAAACTGAAACCATCATACGACAAGCTTTCGGAGACGGTGAGCGATGACGGTCTTCAAAGATGATAGTTCAAAGCCTAATTTTATTTCATCAGCTTTGTGACTTTTAATTCTTTGGAACTTATACTCGAATGACTGCACTAGTTCACACACCACACAGAGGGAGTATTTTTTT
This sequence comes from Allium cepa, assembly GCA_030765085.1. Lineage (NCBI taxonomy): Eukaryota > Viridiplantae > Streptophyta > Magnoliopsida > Asparagales > Amaryllidaceae > Allium > Allium cepa. The sequence goes on along the minus strand of CM060928.1, from coordinate 406,465,270 downwards.
TGTTATGTCTAATGTTGATTGTTCTTCAAGTATAGTTTAAACAGGTGTTCCATCAGATCCAACATTCATTAGAGATGTCTACAAAATCCAACTCTGCCACAGTCTCAGATAGACCCGAGCTAACTTCTCAACAAGAAGTAGCTGGAACATTGAATCCATCGACTACTCCTGTACAAGACATTTCGAGTGCCACAATTGCATCTGCTGACCTGGCTCCCGATGCCCTTGATGCAGCAATCTTCCTAGATAATCCAGTAGATTCTCAAGCTTCGAGAATTAATGAAAGCGCCCTCCGTCGCATATGCTCAGTACGTGGAATTCCTTTTGACGATGTATTGGTTCCCACGGGACATGAACGTCCTCATCTGCCCCCAGCCAGATATACGGCCTGCAATAAGTTCATGTGCTGGGTTGGCAGCGTGCCATCATTCAACTCCTTCCTCCGTGACCTGTTACAATATATTGAGATTGCTCCATCACAGTTAAATCCCAACAGTCATGCGTTCGTATACGGCACGTGCATTCTCTTCATGAATATTCTATTAAGGCTCCCCACTCCTGGCGACATCCGCTATATATACCGTTTCAAGAGACGGTCCGACATCCAACCTTTTGTATTCCTTGAGCCGCATAACAAGTGTCAAATCCTGACTGGGGCGTGGAGCAAATTCGCTCAGTGTAAGCATGAATGGTTCGACGTGCGCTGTCCCCCTGGCTTTGCAAGGAGATGAGTGGAAGGAAGTAAGTTTTCCTGGATCAATATTTGCATTCGACGAAAATTGCACCTTTTCTAACTCTCTCTCTACTTCTATAGGTTTCAGCCTACGTCCCGAGGGCTCCGGGCATTCTAAGGCCGTTCAAGCTATCTGGGTTGTCCCCGCGAGAGATGGGAACATTAGGTCTATTATTTCCAACGAATCGCTCTCTAGATTCGGGCTGCTGGGTGAAGGTTGCCGAACAAGTCTTCCTCACGGCATCACTATAACCAGGTCTACCTTGGACAAAGGCAAAAGGCAAGCGGGACCTTCAACACGTGATACCCCCGCACATCCGAGGAGGGCGAGATTAGAGAAGCTAAATAGCCTAAAGTATCAGGTGATAATGTTAGTCCCGCTAGAGAGCTGGTGATTGAGGTACATGATATCGAAGTAACGCGTCCCCTTTCAAAGGGAAAAAAGAAATTGACTTACAAGTTGAGGAAGAAGACAACGGGTGGAACCTCTAAGGTCACAATCACCCTTGTAGTGAGAGAGCCTTCCCCTCAGCACTTAGAGTTTTCTTTGAAAGGCTTGTTGGACCTCACTATTCCCGATGATTTGCCTGATTATGGCTTTAATGATCTGGAAGCCCTTAAACTTCATTCGCTTGCAAGAGGCAATGAAGGCGCTCAAGTCTATAACAAGGGAGAAAAAAATCCTATAAGTAGAGATAAAGAAACTAGTCCATCGAGGTAAACGCTATGACACACACAGACACATGCACTTCACTTTGCACTTAAATTTTAGCCATCACTCTACTCTTTGTTAACTTGCCGTTATTCGAATTCTGCGCAGGTGATATGGGACATACTCACGGACTCGATCATCTTCGTGGATCATCTATTTTTCATCATTCTGGCTAGGATTCGGGCTCCGGCAAATGCCGAGACAGAGATGACACTGGCAATTGAGACTGCCACCCTAGAGAATCATATTATCGAAGAAAAACATATAGTCAATCCTCCTACTCTCACGATCCTCCTTCTTAATCAGAGCAAGGCAAGGAGAAGTCTGCGCATAAGCCCAGCCTGAGGCCCACCGAGATCAACATTCTGGTTCATCCAGCACCAGGCAATCCCAGAAACCCCACAAAACATCTGTAGTCTCCAGGAAAAATCCTCCCGCTCCTATACATGATCCATCGGTAGCAGAAAGAGTTACTGAGCTCAAGGCCACGTACCCGAAAATATGCTTCTATGGTTTGAAATTTCTCTCGACAATTCATCACATTCCAGGACACGTCAAACAAAGTGCCATTGCTTGTAACAACGACGTTTACGTTCAACAGGACGTGTTTCTCCACTTAGCTAAAAAAGTCTCGGAAGTCTCTATTGAGCGTCAACACGAAATTGATCACCTAAAGCTCGAAGCTATTCACGGCAAAGACATCATTAAAGCTCAGAATGATGAGCTCTCTTCATACAAGTCTCATCTTGAAGCTGCCCAAAAAAGTGCTAAAGACACAGCGGAGGCCGTTAATTGTCTGGAGGTGACACACAAGAAAGAAATTGACGAAGCAGTTTAACGCTGCGGGGCCTTAGCCTTAGAGAAAGATTCCATCAGAAGGAGAGGGACGCATTCACCCAGCGAGTTAAAGAATTGGAAGAGCTACTCCTCAAAGACAAAGAGGAAAAAACTACTGCTCAGGAAGAGTCGCAACGATTTTCTGATGAGATTGTTGCTACGCTACTCATGAAGACAAAGCTCAATGATGAACTCTCTAAAGTTGAGATGCTGAAGGATGAAGCCCGTGAGCAGGGCAAAAGAATAGCATCCACGGAGATTGATTCTCACCTTGAGGCGGCTATGGAGGCTGGCAGGGAGGAGATCAAGTGCTTGTTCGAACCGCTTATAGCAAAATATAATGCCCATGTCCTCATTCATCAGGACTTAACTTTTCTTGGTAGGGTTACCTCGAATATCTAGCTGAGGCATGAGAAACTTTGATAAAGATCAGAAAGGTTGAGTTTGGCACCAAGGAGGTTGATGAGGAGGCTTTGGTAAAGGAATTTCTCAGGGGAATAAGCCTTTAGACTAGTCTACAGCGAAGGCTCTCTATAGAAAAGGTTCCTCCTCGTCAAAAGGGAAGAATGACATTACCGGTCCATCTGTAGCCGAGTCTCCAGCTCCTCCTCGACTCAATCGACTAGTCAGTCAGCACTTGATCCGTTCGAGCAGCACGTCGGTTACGACCCGAAAGACCATGGCCTTGACATTCATGTTCTATCTCCCATTTCAGAGGGTGAAACTTCTCGGATGGTGGAGAGTCAGTAAGAAACCGATATATAACCTTTCTACTTAAAGTCCATAGAGCCGTCGTTTTCGGCGAGAGGTTATTATATTCTAACGTTTATCTCTTGTGTTTTTGCATAGGTCGCTCTAATCCTGAGCCAACTCCGAGGAGCGATGACGCCAAGAAGGAGAAGGAGAAGGCGAGTGAGGCTATTCAAGCAGGGGAGTTTTCCGGTCCTGATGCTCAATTGATTGAGGCGCTTGACGAGGACAAATCTGAGACTTCGTCACCCGTCGACGAAAGTTATGAAGTTGAGATTACAGGTGCATCCGGACACACTTTGAAAGTGAGCATGAAGGAGCAACTTGCGGAAGAGAAAAAGAAGAAAGTTGTGATCAAGGTCGAGCCTCAGGTTGTGGAACTAGACGATCCGTTGAACAGGCCTTTGAAAGTCAATCTCCCTGGTGGGTCCAGGCCAATGTAAGTTCCTCTTCCCTCTTCGGATGTTACTTCCCCAGTGAGCAAAGCGTCCAAACGAAAACGCGTAGGGGAGGAGTCATCCAAGAAAACAATGAAGAAAAAGGAAAGAAGTAGTTGTTACTCACGTTCAACGAGAGTTAGCTTATTATGTAATTATTTTTATTTATTTTCATAGTCAATGTAGATAAACTTTTGACTCCGCGTTTTGGAGGAGTTATAGTAGGACCTCATTTTGAATCGTTAAATAAAATTCAGTTTCTTTATCTCTCAAATGACTTTTATTGTTCAGCTTATTATCTAACTTGTTACTATGACTTGACATTCGGCGAGTTACCCGAACTCCAATTCACCTCCATGTGTCTCGGAATTTTTTTTTGAGAATGTAAATCCTCTATTTCATGCTTTGGATACTTAGAATATTCTATAGTCCGCACTCTAGGAACTTAGAGTACCCCAGTCTGCAGTATGGGGACTTGGTGATTTTAAGTCGTTTATACCCTAGTCTGCACTCTGGGGACTTAAAGTACTCCAGTCCGCACTACGGGGACTTGGAGATTTTAAGTCTTTTATACTCTAGTCCACACTCTGGGGACTTAGAGTACTCCAGTTCGCAGTCTGGGGACTTGGAGATTTTAAGTCGTTTATAATCCAGTCCACACTCTGGGGGATTAGAGTACTCCAGTTCGCACTCCGGGGACTTGGAGATTTTAAGTCGTTTATACTCTTCACACTCTGGGGACTCAGTGTACTCCGGTCCGCACTCCGGGGACTTGGAGATTTTAAGTCGTTTATACTTTAGTCCGCACTCAGGGGACTCAGTGTACTCTAGTCTGCACACCGGAAACTTGGAGATTTTTAAGTCGTTTATATTCTAGTCCGTACTCTGGTGACTCAGAGTACTCCAATCCGCACTCCGGGGACTTGGAGATTTTAAGTCGTTTATATTCTAGTCCACACTCTGGGGACTAACACTACTCCAGCCCGCACTCCGGAGACTTGGAGATTTTAAGTCATTTATACTCTAGTCCACACTCTAGGGACTCAGAGTACTCTAGTCCGCACTCTGGGGATTTGGAGATTTTAAGTGTTCGTGCACGTCCATACGTCAGACAGAATAACATAACTCTAGTTTTTTGCCAACGAATTATCATACATAGAAACATCAATAATTCATGGAAAATACGGCTTCAATCCTTTATTAATAAAAACAAACTAATTATCTTATTACATGCCGAAAACTAAGAATCAATGAAATAAAAACATATTGGAAATATTTGCAACAAAGATACAAAGGAATAGACTAAGTATAATAATGTCGTAGATGCTCGCTATTCCATGCTCGGGGGAGTGTCATGCCATCAACGGTCGCTAGCTTGAAAGTTCCCTCTCCAAGCCTCCGTTCAATGGTGTATGGACCTTCCCATGTGGGATTCATATGCGATGGGACTACGAAAACTCGTTTCAAAACGAGATCGCCCGCATCAAAGGTTCTCGGTCGAACCTTTTCATTATAATATCGAGCGACTTGGTGCCTATATACAACCGCCCTCAAATCAGCTTTTTCACATTTTTCGTCAACGAAGTCCAATGATTCCAGTAAAAGATCTCGATTCGTCTTAGGGTCGTAATAAGTTACCCGATGTGATGGAACTTCAAGTTCCACTGGTATAATAGCTTCTGTGTCATATGCTAATGCGAATGGAGTGTGGCCAGTCGCCAACTTTTGGGTGGTTCTGTAAGCCCAAAGTGCTGTTGCAAGTTCATCCACCCACTTGCCTCTAGCCTTTTCTAAATATTTTTTCAATATGGACTTGATTATTTTGTTCACGGCTTCTACTTGTCCATTGGCTTTTGAATGAGCAACTGTTGCAAACCTTTTCTCAATGTCATACTTTTGACAAAATACTTTAAACTCCCTACTTTCGAATGAGTTCCATTGCCGGTAATGATAGTCTGTAGGAGGCCAAAATGGCATATAATGTTTCGTACAACGAAATTAATGACCTTCTTGGTGGTGATCGTGGTTAAAGGCTCTGCTTCTACCTACTTGGTAAAGTAATCGACCGCAACTATTGCGTATTTCGCACCACCTTTGGATATGAGTAAAGAACCGATTATATCGATTCCTCACATTGCAAACGGCCAGGGACTAACAATTTGTGTGAGTTCTGGCAGTGGAGCTCTCGGAAATTTTGCATACTTTTGGCATTTTTCACATCTCCTTATGTAGTTTGCAGGATCCCGATTTACAGTTGGCCAATAGAATCCATAGCGGAGGATTTTCTTTGCTAATGTCTGCCCCCCAGTATGGTCACCACATTCTCCTTCATGGACTTCTTTCAGGACTCGTTTTATTTCAATATGGGCAATGCACTAGAGTAAGGGGGCCAGAATCCCCTTCAATACATTATCCTATTCTGCATCACATATCACGAAGCTTTACGAATGACTTATCGTCTTTCGCTCTTACTTTTGGGCAAGACCTGTGTAGCAAGTATTGCTTGAATGGGGTCACCCATGATTCCTTTTTGATTTCTATTTCTAACATGAAATCTATCTCCATCACATTTATACTTGGAGCATATAAGGTTTTGATGGGAACCAATCCCATTTGATGTGCATCGCAAGTACTTGCAATTTTGGCCAATGAATCGGCTTCTCTATTTTGTTTACGCAGGATATGCGACATATCATAATATTCTTGATCTTCTAACAACTCTAGAACCCGTGCAAGGTATGAGGCGAGTCTCTGTCCCTTTGCTTGATAGTCCCCCCGCACCTGGTACACCACTAATTGTGAGTCACAAAAGATTTCGACCAATTTTACTCCCTGTTCTCTGATAAGTTTCAAGCTAGCAATCAATGCTTCATACTCGGCTTCATTATTTATTGCTGGGAAATCGAGCTTCAAAGCGTAACCGATTGATCAGTTTTTGGGAGTCACAAGAACTATAGCAGCCCCAGAGCATGGTCATTAGATGCCCCATCAGTGTACACTTTCCAACGAATTGGGGGAACACCATGGCTGTTTGGTTCATCTGACGTGGTGAATTCAGCGATGAAGTCTTCTCGCGCTTGCCTTTGTATGGCCCTTCTTGGCAGTTAGGTATCAAACTGACTCAACTCGATGTTCCATTTTAACATCCTTCTATAAATTTTTGGTCGTTGGAGTACCTAACGCAAGGGTTGATCAGTAAAACATTGATCGAGTGTGCCTGAAAGTATGGACGAAGCTTGCGTGGTGCAATCACCAAGCAGTAGGCCGGTTTCTCGATCTTAGGATAATTTCTTTCTGCCCCCGCTAAATGTTTACTTACATAGTAAACTGGTTTTCGAACTCGGTCCTCCTCACGAACCAAAGCCGTACCGATAGCATGCTGGGATACAACTAAGTACACATACAATAGTTCATGGTCTATAGGCTTCGACGACACTAGGGGACTTTCCAAATGTCTCACCACAGCTCGGAATGCGTCCTCACAGTCGGACGTCCATTTAAAATTTCTCTTTCCTTTCTTTTTGACATCGAAGAAGGGAACACATTTATCTGTGGCTCTGGAAATGAATCGGCTCAGTGCGGCTACATTTCCGTTCAGGCTTTGTACCTCCTTTATTGTTTTAGGAACTTGTATGTCCTGAATAGCTTGAATCTTTTTCGGGTTAGCTTCAATTCCCCGTGCATTAACAATGAAACCCACAAACTTCCCTAACGCAATGCCAAAGGAACACTTTAAAGGATTGATTTTCATTCCATAATATCTGAGTATATCAAACATCTCCGCTAAGTCTCGAATGTGGTCATTTGACTGTCGTAACTTCACTAGCATGTCATCCACATAAACTTCCATTGTTTTACCTATGTGGTCTTTAAACATTCGATTCACCAGACGCTGATAAGTTGCTCCTGCATTTTTTAATCCGAAAAGCATCACTACATAGCAATATAGCCCGACATCTGTGACAAAACTGGTGTGTTTTTGGTCTGGAATGTGCATCAGGATTTGATTATATCCCAAGTACGCATCCATAAATGACAGTAACTCGCGTCCCGCTGTTGAGTGAACCAGCTGGTCAATCCTAGGTAAAGGAAAACTATCATTGGGGCATGCTTTATTCAGATCGGAGTAATCTACACAAGTTCTCCATTTCCCATTTGCTTTTCTCACTAGTAGGGTTAGACCCCCATTCAAGGTAGAGGGCATCGCGGACGAACACATTGGCTTTGAGTTTGTCGACTTCCTCTCTAAGAGCAGCGGACCTCTTCGGGTCCATGCCTCTCCTTTTTTGCTTTACTGGTACGTACCTCGGGTCTATGTTCAATATATGACTCGTAATAGCGGGAGAAATTCGCACATATCAAAATGTATCCAAGCGAAAACATCCAGATTCGATCAAAGGAAATCAGGAAGATCCTCGACCCTCAAGGGGTCTAGTTGTGATCCAATCTTAAGTACTCGCGATGGATCATCTCGGCTGACTGGAATGTCAATCATCAGTTCAGCCGGTGCCGCTTTTGCTTCCATGGGTTCCTCATCATCATCTCTCGGATCTATGTCTCTATAGATCCGAGAATGTTGCTCGAGCCAAGGCTCGGGCACTACTTGTTAATGGTTTGTATTCCGGATGCGGACGGAGCTGTCCGCAACCTTTCCTTTCTCTCTCAGCTCAACCACATAACATGCACGATCGGTCGCCTGATCGCCATGCACCACACCAACTCCTTTGTCTGTTGGAAATCTCAAAGTTAAACACCATGGGCTAAAGCTGCCTTAAACTCCGCCAGGGCCGGTAGACCCAGAAACACATTGTATAGAGAATCAACATCCAAAACTTTGAAAGGTAGGATTCGCACCCACATACGTTCACTTTGTCCCAGTTCAACTAGCAATTCAACATACGCTACTGCATCGGTCGCTGCACCATTAAAGCCATGGATACGGGCTTTAGATGGTTTTAAATCTTTAATTTCCATCTTCATTTGGTCATATACCTTTTTGAAGATGATGTTAACAAAATTTTCGCAATCAATTAAAATTCTCTTCACAAATGCTGGCCCAGTTGTCGTGGATATGACCATCGGGTCAACAGTAGGAGCCTCCACCTGGTCAGCATCTCGGCTTCTGAATACTATATCGTCCGTCATCATGCGTCGTTGTTTAGCATGGGTCCCATCCTCCACATTCGAACAACATTCATAATCTGCTTGCCTTAAGGAGTTAACATGCCGCTCCATTTCCTGCCAGTTCTTGTATGCAAGTTGAGGTCCACCGACTATAGTGTTATGACCAGTCTATCTACAGTTTGGGTAGGTTCCTCTAGTTGACAAGGAGCCGGTGCGCGTCCGAGATCTGACGTTCCTTGCCTACCTTCCTGCAGGTTCTTGACAAACTCTGGCAACTTTTTCCTATCTAATCAGCTTTTCTATGGCATCGTGGAGGTGTCTACACTCCTTTATATTGTTCCGTAAGTCAAATGGAAGCTGGAGTACTTCCCAGTTGTTTTTTGTTCCTCTATTGACTCCTTTGGGTATGGCTTTCTGTGTTGAAAAGTATTACAAGTTGACAGGTAAATATTCTCCAGAGATGCATTCAGAGGAGTATATTCGTTGTAAGTTGGAATCTTTGACTTTCATTTTTCTGCTTCCATTTTCTTTCCGGGATTTCCTCCTCCGGACCGTTTAGATTGCCCAGGCTTGTTCTGAACATTGGCATGAACCTTCCACAAATTATTACCAAAATATTTTACAGCATTGTTGCTTTTCACGGACTCCTGAATAGGCCCTGGTGCCTTATCTCGCCTTGTCCACTCGGCTTCCTCTCTTCTTATGAACTGATGAGCCTTTGAATAAAAATGCTCTAGCATAGTCGAAGGTTTTCCTGCCAACCAATCACCAAATTTTGAATCCGGATCCACTCCTCGCATTACAGCTATCAGAATTGCATGGTCATTAGGGTTGCTAACTTCAGTAGCCGCAACATGAAATCTCTGTAAGTACTCCTTCAACGACTCGCTTGGAGCCTAGATTACACTAGATAGGGACATCACGTCCTTGGGACGAGTGGCATGTATCCTGAACTGTTCTATAAATTTCGTCGCCAATTCGTCAAAGCTGGATATAGACCACGGGGGAAGTCGAGTGAACCACATGGTGGTAATTCTGGATAAATTGATTGGGAAGCATCTACACTGGGTTGCATCATTTGCTCTAGCCGAATCCATCATCCATTAATACCTCATCACATGCTGTATGGGATCAGTTTTCCCTCCGTAGGCTGGGATAGTTGGCATGCTAAACTTCCTGGGGTACTCGGCCTGTAGAATAGTATCTTTGAATGGGGTATGACTCTTGGATATCCTCCAATCTTCATTGGTCAAGCCTTGATTTTCTCTCATCAGTTGTATGACCATAGCCGATAGGTCCGGGGTTCGTATGGAAGATGGAAGGTTGGAATATGTTCTACGGGACCGTTCGGGTAGATGTCTCCTCTTTTGGCGATCTGCCAAACGTGTATCCAGGGGATCAGCTTCATTAGGGCCTTGGTGAGCAGGCCGCCCAGCCTCCACATGTGCTTCGTATCCTAAGTTTCATGTTCCAGCTTGGGTGTGGCCTCCAAGGTATAAGTGATCCCTAGTTGATCGATCAGCAGCACCTGCCTATGTAGTTTCAGTTTTGCGGCGTCTACACCTGGAAGGTTCATTGGATGAAGACGAGCTATCAGATGAAGAATAAGGAACGGGGCTACCTCCAGCATTATGATGCTGTTATTGAACGAGTTGAGTCATAAGGTTGGCGTTAGCTTGAATTTGTTCGCTAAGTTGTCTCTTGCTTTCCATGAGTTCTCTCGTTAGGTCGTTGAACTCCATCCTAGTGACAACTTCCATCTGGCTATGGACGCGGACAGTCCCTATGCCAGGATTAACTTGCTAATTAGTAGGCCTTATTTGTTGTGTGCTAGCAGTCTCGTTGACATCCGCGTTACCCAAGGTTTATCTGTATTCAATAGACGTCATATGAATGACTTGGACTTCGGGGGATTTATTCAATCCAGTAGTTACAAAGCAGATCCTAGCGGCCTGAGAATTTGATTCGCAATGAAAGCACCAAAATGTTAGCATCAGAATTGGTCACTAACACCCATGAGAAATATTTTGTAGAGAGTTTAATGAAGAAAGTAAATTAAAACAGAGGACTGTATGCTAAATTAACTGCAAAAACAAGAACACCATATTTATAGTGGTTCAGCATAACTACCTACGTCCACTTTAAGTTTTGATCTTTATTGCTTTCACAAATGATTGAATACAGGTACAGTCCGTACAATATTGGTTTGAATACAAGTGCTAAGTGAAAAATAATGAGTCTTGAATGTAGTAGAGTCTCCTCAATGTTCTCGAAAAAAGTTCCATTTTACTGTGCCCCTGCGCTTCTATTTATAGACGAAGATGGGTTGGACTTCCCTCATGGGCCTAGGAACAAGGTATCTTGGCCCGTGGTTAGTAGCTTCTGCACACCGAGCCAGGGATGCCAAACGGCAATTGCCGAGTGAGGTTGGTCGAACTAGAGTATGACGAGCAAGGTTTCCATACTGAATGGCACTCGTATGTCGAGACACATATCCAGGTCGAACGACGTTCGTATGCCGAGTGAGGAATGCGTACCGAACGGCACTCGTATGCCGAACGAGGCATTGTGTCGAATGAGGTACTAGAGCCGAGCAAGGCTCTTGTGCCGAACGAGGCCTTATGCCGAGCGAGGGTTGATGCCGAACGAGGCATTGTGCCGAGCGAGGTTTCATGCCGATCGAGGGGAGATGCCGAGCGAGGCTTCATGACGATCGAGGGTAGCTGCTAAGGGAGGCTTCATGCCGATCGAGGGGAGATGCCGAGTGTGGCCTGAATGCCAAACGGGGCATATATTCCAAACGAGGCTTGAATGCTGAACGACTCGTTACCGAGTCAAACAACCGGGTAACAAATGGAGTTTTATTTATAAAGAAGTTCATTGAGAGGAAACAAGTTTTACTAATAAAAGAGGTTTTTAATTAATAAAGGAAGATTAATTAAAAAGGGGATTAGAGGTCGTTTATATGACTTGATCATGCTTGTTTGTTCGATCGTGGTTTGTGTGTCATTTATTTTTGGACAGTATATAGGACTTAGTTTCTCGTTCGTGATTATTCTCACTATAAGGGATTGCTTGTTTATTTTATAATTAAATAATCGGTTATCAAATCTTGACCAAAATATACTATAGAAATATCTAGAAGAAACATGGGGATTATATGTTACAGTTACCTTTAGGGATGTCATATTAAATGTATAAATTCATTTTGTTCTTTTGGGAAAAATGATAAGGAAATCCATCTGCTTAAACGGTTAGGAGGTGATCTGCGATCTTATGTGTTGTTTTTTATTTCCTATAGATTCGAGGTTGAGATTCTTGAGAAATCGATCGATGGGTTTTGGAGCTCTTGGTAAGTGGGGGAGTATACTTATGTGATATGAGTTGAAACCATAACTACTCCAAACCATATACGTGTTTTACGCTTTGGAAGAGGTCTATGATTGGTACATGATGCTAAAATTTATATGGAGATTGGTCATCTATTTGGGATGCTCAAACACATGTAGTTGTTCGTGATATATTCGAGATGTGGGAATCCATGTGTTATTCCTAGACTTATTGAGGTATGGGAATCCATGTGTGATTTCGAGATACATTGGGGAATCCATATGTGATTCCGAGATCTATTGAGATATGAGAATCCATGTGTGGTTTGGAGATCCGTTTATGTGGTGACTCGTGTGCTGGAATGCCGGATGTAGCCTTACTAGCGGATATGACTAAAACCAGAGATATGAGACATAGCCAGTTGTTTGGCAAACCCATGGTGTAACGACCCAATGCGATACATATATAATTAAAAAACATTATATATAACGTCATCCTATGATGGAGAATACGGCATGTTAAGCGTGACTAAATGTGAATATGACTTTAAACCAACATTGACGTCATACTTATCTTTCACTGAATCTTTGAAATAAAATTTGACGTGTACAATCTCAATTCAAAGGGATAAACACATCGGTTTCTCAACATCAAAATAGTATATCATAAAAAGTAGTAACCATAGACATAAGGTACATGGTACTATAAATATTCGATAAGGTGAGAACAAGATATGACATAAGGTACATGGTACTATAAATATAAACTAGTTACCAGAATAGTGTAACTCGAAATATATCCTAAAATTCAAGAACATTTAAATCACGAAACATTAGAGAATCCTTATAAAACAGTCCATATCGATCACCTAGATCGTTCATACCGATAATAACGGTTGTCCACGCCGTGGAAACAAACTAGTATCACTCATGCTGATCTGGTACTAAAGATCGTCCATACCGTAAAGTAACCCTAGCCAATCTCCAAAGGTTGTCCATACTGATCCAAATGATCATAGAGTAGATAACACTACATAAAATAATTTAAAGAAATCCATAAATATATGTTTTGAGGATATATCGGCCCTTGGTCGAACCCTAAAAGAAAATATACTCCAGAATGTCAGATACTATCATTTTTAGTAACCAGTAGAACTTAACCAAAACACCCAATACTGTCTGGTGAAATTTAAGTATTTGCTAGAAGCCAGTGAATCTCGCTTGTTCCGAATACCACTGGAAAACCTAAATTATATTCTCTTAAGGATCTAACTGCCTCATGTTGCATGCCAAAAGAGAATATAACTCTAAAGTATTTGTATACTTCCTAACAGCAAACACACGAATTTAACCATAGCATCCTGTACTATCTGGTGAAATTTAAACGCTCACTAAAGGGCTAGTACATACCACTCAAACATTCTATTCGATTAATTGTACAATATTCGATGAAGTGTTACTCAAGGCATTTAAACCAATCGGAAACACTAAGTCGAATATTAGTATTCCCTGAACTATACAATTTAGGTTCTTAAAACAATTTTATTTAAAAGACAAAAGTCACACAGGAATGCCAGATGATAGAAAATATTATAAGAGTTTAAGGTTTCAAAGTAATTAAATAAAATTTCAATTTGTATATAAATTGGTTTTCTAAAGTTACTTTATATAAATTATTACATTCAAGACCCTTTATTTAAAATCCATAATTTAAATGTTATTCAACTTTATATAGTATTCACTATCTGTTAAATATTACATAAATCCGAATTATTCCAAGACGGCACTTATATATGTATATTTATGTAAAAATTCAATATAGAATATAACTATGTTTCGAAAACATATATAGGTCGTTGTATTTTATAAATTACATATTTACTTCTACCCAAAACCATATAAATATTTAAATCTATAATTAAAAATAACTTTATTTACATTTTAAAATCATTCATATTACATAAATAATAAATTAGTATATTCATTTAGACTTTCAAATATCATTTATAAATAACATTAACTTTCTTCTTACAAGATTAAGTAGAAATGGTTCAACTTGAAAACCCATTCTCTTTGAAAATCCTTGCTGAAAACATGCGATGGAGATTTGATGTTGTGCTATGGACTCTATAGCATAACCATTCCAAAACAAATTCCTAATTCAAAAACTAGACATAACAGTGAAATCATTACAAAACAGCATGAAATAGGACATCAAAAACAATAAAATATCAACAAGGAAACAACGAGCGAATAGACGGATGGATGAGTGCGAACGAGAGGCCATACGGCATGACCTAGGGATCAACCCAGTTCGTGACTGATGCACTGGTCTGGTTGGACCAGTCTACCAGTTGCAGCACCTAGGTTGAACCCCAAGCAAAGCAGGTGGCTCTTCGTTGATTTGTTTGAGTTCGTTCCTCCATCGTCGATTGCCTAAAGGTTTGGAGTATTGATTTAGCACTCATGCAAGCATGTAAACATATACGACTAGATACAATTGATGATCATATGAAGTGGGGTCTAACCCAATGAAAATTTCATGGCAAAAGATGCAAATTATACCATAGATTTAAATGGGTTCAACATCTGATTCATCCAAACAAACACATGCATTCTATATAATTGTAGAGATAGATTGTCTGAGTTATCAACTCACCCTTAAAACTTGAATTGTTGTTTAAAACTCAGATTCACCAAGCCTAATTACTTTCAACTACAACCTAAAGCAAATTTAAGAATTGAAAGAGAAAAGATCACAACCCTAGACCAATACCAGAATTAGTCAATGAATTAAACTCATTAAGAGATAGAGACAATTACCCGAGCTTAATTACAATACTTCGTGAACAAAAGCCCTTTGATTTTAAGTTTTGACTTGATGATTTAGAAGCTAGGGTTCATGTTAGAGGAGGTTTTCTAATTAACAGTTTATAGTATAAGAAAATGAACGTGTACTATGGAATGGGAAAAGGATTTTCACTTATTTAAATGGCTTGGCTAATAAACTAACCCAATAAGCAAAAGTGTTAATAATTTAATTTCCTAAGAGAATTGTTACAAATTTTATTTTTATATTGTCACTTATTAAAACATCAATTTTTACACTACACAATGTTTTAAAAATAAACATTGATTTCTCTAATTTTTCCAAAACCAACAATATGATAAAAATTCTCATTTCTTTAACATTAAGATAATCTATAAAAATTAATATTAACTTTTAAAAATGAAAATAAATTTTATTATCATTATTTCGAAAAAATCAAATTATTGATCATAAAATCTCATTTTAATAAATAAAAATCAATATTAATATTTTTCAAAATTATTCTTATATTATCAAATATAAGAATCAAGTTTCGAAAAAAGATTTCCATTAAATTTTTGATTTATCAAATTCCAAATCTATTTTAATTCTGAAATTATAATGAATAAAATTCCCAATGTAATCTTAAAATTAATTACGATAATCAAATCATAGTTTTAAATTTAATTATCGGTAATCTCAACCATGGTTGTTGTGGACCCCCATAAAGAAATTGTGTCCTCGCAATTTGATTTAGCGAAAGTCTATAATAGAAATAATAAATATTCAAAAACTCATTCTTTATTTTAACCAATACTATAAAATAAAACATTATTTTAAATTACACTTTAATTTATGAAATAAATATTTATATCCACCTTCCTTGTTTTTTAATTAGAAAATAAGTTCACATAATATTTACATTTTTCCAGTTTCTTTTTAGCTATTAACATTTACCTCAAATTCCAAAATTTTAATTACTACTCCAAATAACTCTTTTCAAAATTCACAATTTTTTTCTAAGAAGATAATCTAAATTATCAAATTATAAAATTCCAACTTTAATTAAATTACAAAGATTTAGCATCTATCTAAATCATAAAAATGATGCACACAATAAATCAAAATCATCACACACCATTCATTATAGTGTGTGTGCGCATATATATATATATACATACATACATATATATATATAAATTAAAATAAACATTCATAATTTAAAATTATCAAATAATAAAATAATGTTGCCTTACCATCAATTTATTACAAATTGCTTTATTAAGCAGCTACGATGTTGACCACAAAATCAACATTGTCTCGTCACTAATCTCGGCTATCATTGATGCTCAATGATAGCATACGTCACTTTATTATTTTTCATTCGAAATTTTCTAAGCCGCAAAATTTCAAATATATTTATATTGTTGATAAAATTTCGATTTAAATTTATTTCCCAAAATATTTTACTTTCACAAAAAATAATATCAAGTTCTAAATCATTTACTTAATACCATTTTCAAACTGTAGTTGATATTTTCTTTCCAAATAATTATATCACTCAAAATAATTCCTTTCCAATATATTACTTACATTCAAAATGCATACTTTTAATGTTTATCCCATTCGTATATACACACACATAGTTTTTCACAAAATATCTCTTCATTTCAAGACTTTATTACATATACATGAAAATAAAATTTCCCAAATATTTATCTCCTTTTAAAATAACACTTTAAATATTATAACTCAAAATTCTAAACCATTCTATTTTCAACATATTCCAATTAACTTCCGACTTATTTTTATATAAACTAATTCCAAAATTAAAAAAATTCCTTAATCTTATTTCACTATATAAAATATTAATAAGCCTCGAAATTTTAGTGATCCATTGGTTGCCAAGTAGATTACACATAATGTCAACATTGCCTAGCCATGCTCTCCACTTCTCATAATTTATTCGATGAGTAAAATATTAGTATAAATTATTTCTAATCTCAAATATTTTCCATATTTCCAAATTAATTAATTTTTTATGTCAAAATATCTCATTCGATGTTTAAGAACTCTATCAATGACATGTCATCCCACATATCGATCAAAATCCTCAAACACTTTCTAAACAAGTCAGCACAATAAATAATCATAAGTTCTCCTTAGTTATGTTTATTTTATTATCACTAGCATCCATGAATCCACTTTAATTATATAGAATCAAGCAATCAATTCCTAAGAACCAATCAACCAAAACTAAATAATCACTTACAGTGGAATGGTTATATTCTTAAAGTTCGGCGGTGCAACACTAATTATTTTTGGATTATTTAAATCTTAATCTTATTTACTCAAGTTTTTATTTTTCATTAAAATAAAATTACCCACTTTAAATTAACTCACTCCAATTTCTCTCTTCAAAGTTTATTTCTCAATAATCAAAAATATTCTAAACTCTAAAATATTTTAACGCATTATTTTCCAAAAGTTTAATATCACAATTTCTAACTTAGCTGATTAAAATTTTAAATCAAAATACATCCAATTGACTATACTAATAATTAATGAAACTATCTACCATATGCCCCAAGGGACAGGACTCTAAGTCCCCCCAGGTCTCGGTTCTGTTATACTATATTTAGAATGTACGGACTCGGCTCTGATACCAAACTGTAGTGACCCAGCCGTGATATCTATATTATTAAAGAACATTATAAATAAAGTCGTCTAATACTACTACGGAGAATACAACTTGTTAAGGGCGACCAAATGTGAATATGACTTTAAACTAACACTGACACGTCATGTTTACCTTTTCACTAAATCTTTGAAATAAAATTTGACGTGCACAGTCTAAATTCAACGTGATAAACACATTGGTTTCTCAAAATCAGAATAGTATATCAAAAAATAGTAGTCACGGATCATAGTAGAATAATAAATCTCATATACCATACATATTGCGAGTCTACAAATTAAAACACTTAACTCATACAATATACAACTGGTACAAATCTCTAACTCAGATATACATTTCATTTAAATACATAAAAATATTATAAGAGATATACTAAAAGTGAAAGTGGTTTACCTCCCTGCAAGCCCAACCATCCGTAAGTCTACTTGTCTTGTAACCTTAAAGTCTCGGCCTGACCCGAGCATTTAAATAACATCCGGGTTAGACTATCTCTAAATAACCAATAAGGTGAGAACAAAATATAACACAAGGTATATAGTACTACTAATGTAAACTAGTTACAAAAATAGTTTAACGCGAAACATATTACAAAACTCAAGAAATTTAAATCTCAAAATAGTAGAAATTCTTGAAAAATAAAATAATCCATATTGATTACCTAGATTGTTCATATCGACCAAATCGATCGTCCATACCATGGAAACAAACTAGTATCACTCATGTCGATCTGATACTAAGGATCGTCCATACAATAAAGCAATCCTAGCCAATCAGCAAATGTTGTCCATACCGATCCAAATTATCATATTGCAACACAAAAGAATTTAAAGAAATCACTAAAAAACATTATATATAACGTCGTCCTATGATGGAGAATATGGCATGTTAAGCGCGACTAAATGTGAATATGACTTTAAACCAACATTGACGTCATACTTATCTTTCACTGAATCTTTGAAATAAAATTTGACGTGTACAATCTCAATTCAAAGGGATAAACACATCGGTTTCTCAACATCAAAATAGTATATCATAAAAAGTAGTAACCATAGATCACAGCAGAATAATAGATCTCATATACAATACATACTGTGAGTCTACAAAATAAAACACTAAACTTACATAATATGCAACTGGTATAAATCTCTAAATCAGATATACATTTTATTTAAATATACGAAAATCTTACTGGTGATAAACTAAAAGTTCAAAGTGGTTTATCTCCCTACTAGTCCAACCATCCATAAGTCTTCATGTCTTGTGGCCTTAAAAGTCTTGGCCTGACTTGAGCGTTTAAATAACACCCAAGTCAGACTATCTCTAAATATCCAATAAGGTGAGAACAAGATATGACATAAGGTACATGGTACTATGAATGTAAACTAGTTAACAGAATAGTGTAACTCGAAATATATCCCAAAATTCAAGAACATTTAAATCACGAAACATTAGAGAATCCTTAAAAAGCAGTCCATACCGATCACCTAGATCGTTCGTACCGATAATAACGATTGTCCACGAAGTGGAAACAAACTAGTATCACTTATGCTGATCTGGTACTAAAGATCGTCCATACCGTAAAGTAACACTACCCAATCTCCAAAGGTTGTCCATACTGATCCAAATGATCATAGAGTAGATAACACTACATAAAATAATTTAAAGAAATCCATAAATATATGTTTTGAGGATATATCGGCCCTTGGTCGAACCCAAACAGAAAATATACTCCAGAATGTCAGATACTATCATTTTTAGTAATCAGTAGAACTTAACCAAAACACCCAATACTGTCTGGTGAAATTTAAGTATTTGCTAGAAGCCAGTGAATCTCGCTTGTTCCGAATACCACTGGAAAACCTAAATTATATTCTCTTAATGATCTAACTGCCTCATGTTGCATACCAAAAGAGAATACAACTCCAAAGTATTTGTATACTTCCTAACAGCAATCACATGAATTTAACCATAGCATCCTGTACTATCCGGTAAAATTTAAATGCTCACTAAAGGACTAGTACATACCACTCAAACATTCTATTCGATTAATTGTGCAATATTCGATGAAGTGTTACTCAAGGCATTTAAACCAATCGGAAACACTAAGTCGAATATTAGTATTCCCTGAACTATACAATTTAGGTTCTTAAAACAATTTTATTTAAAAGACAAAAGTCACACAGGAATGCCAGATGATAGAAAATATTATAAGAGTTTAAGGTTTGAAAGTAATTAAATAAAATTTCAATACGTATATTAATTGTTTTCTAAAGTTACTTTATATAAAATATTACATTCAAGCCCATTTATTTAAAATCCATAATTTAAATGTTATTCAACTTTATATAGTATTCACTATTTGTTAAATATTACGTAAATCCCAATTATTCCAAGATGGCACTTATATATGTATATTTATGTAAAAATTCAATATAGAATATAACTATGTTTCGAAAACATATATAGGTCGTTGTATTTTATAAATTATATATTTACTTCTACCCAAAACCATATTAATATTTAAATCTATAATTAAAAATAACTTTATTTACATTTTAAAATCATTCATATTACATAAATAATAAATTAGTATATTCATTTAGACTTTCAAATATCATTTATAAATAACATTAAGTTTCTTCTTACAAGATTAAGTAGAAATGGTTCAACTTGAAAACCCATTCTCTTTGAAAATCCTTGTTGAGAACATACGATGGACATTTGATGTTGTGCTATGGGCTCTATGGCATAAACATTCCAAAACAAATTCTTAATTCAAAATCTAGACATAACAGTGAAATCATTACAAAACAGCATGAAATAGGACATCAAAAACAATAAAATATCAACAAGGAAACAACGAGCGAATGGACGGATGGATGAGTGTGAACGAGAGGCCACACCGCATGACCTAGGGATCAGCCCAGGTCATGACTGATGCACTGGTCTGGTTGGACCAGTCTACTAGTTGCAGCACCTAGGTTGAACCCCAAGCGACGCAGGTGGCTCTTCGTTGATTTGTTTGAGTTCGTTCCTCCATCGTCGATTGCCTAAAGGTTTGGAGTATTGATTTAGCACTCATGCAAGCATACAAACATATATGATTGGATACAATTGATGATCATATGAAGTGGGGTCTAACCCAATGAAAATTTCATGGCAAAAGATGCAAACTATACCGTAGATTTAAATGGGTTCAACATTTGATTCATCCAAACAAACACATGCATTCTATATAATTGTAGAGATAGATTGTCTGAGTTATCAACTCAACCTTAAAACTTGAATTGTTGTTTAAAACTCAGATTCACCAAGCCTAATTACTTTCAACTACAACCTAAAGAAAATTTAAGAATTGAAAGAGAAAAGATCACAACCCTAGACCAATACCAGAATTAGTTAATGAATTAAACTCATTAAGAGATAGAGACAATTACCCGAGCTTGATTTCAATACTTCCTGAACAAAAGACCTTTGATTTTAAGTTTTGAGTTGATGATTTAGAAGCTAGGGTTCATGATAGAGGAGGTTTTCTAATTAACAGTTTATAGTATAAGAAAATGAACGTGTACTATGGAATGGGAAAAGGATTTTCTCTTATTTAAATGGCTTGGCTAATAAACTAACCCAATAAGCAAAAGTGTTAATAATTTAATTTCCTAAGAGAATTGTTACAAATTTTATTTTTATATTGTCGCTTATTAAAACACCAATTTTTACACTACACAATGTTTTAAAAACAAACATTGATTTCCCTAATTTTTCCAAAACCAACAATATGATAAAAATTCTCATTTCTTTAACATTAAGATAATCTATAAAAATTAATATTAACTTTTAAAAATGAAAATAAATTTTATTGTCATTATTTTGAAAAAATCAAATTATTGATCATAAAATCTCATTTTAATAAATAAAATTCAATATTAATATTTTTCAAAGTTATTCTTGTACTATCAAATATAAGAATCAAGTTTTGCAAAAAGATATCCATTAAATTTTTGATTTATCAAATTCCAAATCTATTTCAATTCTGAAATTATAATGAATAAAATTCCTAATGTAATCTTAAAATTAATTACGATAATCAAATCATAGTTTTAAATTTAATTATCGGTAATCTCAACCAGGGTTGTTGTGGACCCCCTATAAAGAAATTGCGTCCTCGCAATTTGATTTAGCGAAAGTCTATAATAGAAATAATAAATACTCAAAAACTCATTCTTTATTTTAACCAATACTATAAAATAAAACATTATTTTAAATTACACTTTAATTTATGAAATAAATATTTATATCCACCTTCCTTGTTTTTTAATTAGAAAATAAGTTCACATAATATTTACATTTTTCCAGTTTCTTTTTAGCTATTAACATTTACCTCAAATTCCAAAATTTTAATTATTACTCCAAATAACTCTTTCCAAAATTCACAATTTTTTTCTAAGCAGATAATCTAAATTATCAAATTATAAAATCCAACTCTAATTAATTTACAAAATTTTGGCATCTATCTAAATCATATAAATGATGCACACAATAAATCAAAATCATCACACACCATTCATCATAGTGTGTATATATATAAATTAAAATAAACATTCATAACTTAAAATTATCAAATAATAAAATAATGTTGCCTTACCATTAATTTATAACAAATCGCTTTATTAAGCAGCTACATGTTGACCACAAAATCAACATTGTCTCGTCACTAATCTCGGCTATCATTGATGCTCAATGATAGCATACGTCACTTTATTATTTTTCATTCGAAATTTTCTAAGCCACAAAATTTCAAATATATTTATATTGTTGACAAAATTTCCTTTTAAATTTATTTCCCAAAATATTTTACTTTCACAAAAAATAATATCAAGTTCTAAATCATTTACTTAATACCATTTTCAAACTGTAGTTGATATTTTCTTTCCAAATAATTATATAACTCAAAATAATTCCTTTCCAAAATATTATTTACATTCAAAATGCATACTTTTAATGTTTATCCCATTCGTATATACACACACATACTTTTTCACAAAATATCTCTTCATTTCAAGACTTTATTACATATACATGAAAATAAAATTTCCAAAATATTTATCTCCTTTTAAAATAATACTTTAAATATTATAACTCAAAATTCTAAACCATTCTCTTTCCAACATTTTCCAACTAACTTTCGACTTATTTTTATATAAACTAATTCCAAAATTAAAAAAATTTCCTTAATCTTATTTCACTATATAAAATATTAATAAGCCTCGAAATTTTAGCGCGCCAAGTAGATTACACATAATGTCAACATTGCCTAGCCATGCTCTCCACTTCTCATAATTTATTTGATGAGTAAAATATTAGTTTAAATTATTTCTAATCTCAAATATTTTCCATATTTCCAAATTAATTTTTTATGTCAAAATGTCTCATTCGATGTTTAAGAACTCTATCAATGACATGTCATCCCACATATCGATCAAAATCCTCAAACACTTTCTAAACAAGTCAACACAATAAATAATCAAAAGTTCTCCTTAGTTATTTTTATTTTATTATCACTAGCATCCATGAATCCACTTTAATTATATAGAATCAAGCAATCAATTCCTAAGAACCAATCAACCAAAACTAAATAATCACTTACAGTGGAAAGATTATATTCTTAAAGTTCGGCGGTGCAACACTAATTATTTTTGGATTATTTAAATCTTAATCTTATTTACTCAAGTTTCTATTTTTCATTAAAATAAAATTACCCACTTTAAATTAACTCACTCCAATTTCTCTCTTCAAAGTTTATTTCTCAATAATCAAAAATATTCTAAGCTCTAAAAGATTTTAACGCATTATTTTCCAAAAGTTTAATATCACAATTTCTAACTTAGCTGATTAAAATTTTAAATCAAAATACGTCCAATTGACTATACTAATAATTAATGAAACTATCTACCATACGCCCCAAGGGACAGGACTCTAAGTCCCTCCAGGTCTCGGTTCTGTTATACTATATTTATAATGTTCGGACTCGGCTTTGATACCAAACTGTAGTGACCCCACCGTGATATCTATATTATTAAAGAACATTATAAATAAAGTCGTCTAATACTACTACGGAGAATACAACTTGTTAAGGGTGACCAAATGTGAATATGACTTTAAACTAACACTGACACGTCATGTTTACCTTTTCACTAAATCTTTGAAATAAAATTTGACGTGTACAGTCTAAATTCAACGTGATAAACACATTGGTTTCTCAGAATCAGAATAGTATATCAAAAAATAGTAGTCACGGATCATACTAGAATAATAAATCTCATATACCATACATATTGCGAGTCTACAAATTAAAACACTTAACTCATATATTATACAACTGGTACAAATCTCTACCTCAGATATACATTTCATTTAAATACATAAAAATATTATAAGAGATATACTAAAAGTGAATGTGGTTTACCTCCCTGCAAGCCCAACCACCCATAAGTCTACTTGTCTTGTAACCTTAAAGTCTCGGCCTGACCCGAGCATTTAAATAACATCCGGGTTAGACTACCTCTAAATAACCAATAAGGTGAGAACAAAATATAACACAAGGTATATAGTACTACTAATGTAAACTAGTTACAAAAATAGTTTAACGCGAAACATATTACAAAACTCAAGAAATTTAAATCTCAAAATAGTAGAGATTCTTGAAAAATAAAATAATCCATATTGATTACCTTTATTGTTCATATCGATCAGATCGATCGTCCATACCATGGAAACAAACTAGTATCACTCATGTCGGTCTGATACTAAGGATCGTCCATACAATAAAGCAATCCTAGCCAATCAGCAAAGGTTGTCGATACCGATCCAAACGATCATATTGCAACACAAAAGAATTTAAAGAAATCAATAAGTATATCTTTTATGGATTTATCGACCCTTCACTAAACCCTAAAACTAAATGTACTCTAAAGTGTCAAATATTATCGCGTTCAGTAATCACTAGAACTTAACAAAAACATCCCAAACCTCCTAGTGAAATTTAAGTATTTACTAGAAGCTAGTAGATCTCACTCATTCTGGATACTACTAGAAAACCTTAGTTATACTCACTTAAGGATCTAGCAACCCCATTCCACACACCAAAAGAGAACACAAATCTAAAGTGTAAAATGCTTCCTAATGGAAATCGCACGAATTTAACCACGACATCCCATCCTACCTGGTGAAATTCAAATATTCATAGTAGGGCCAGTAAGTACCATTCAAACATTACATTCAACGAGTTGTATAAAATCAACGAAGTGCTACTCAAGAGCATTTGAATGAATCGGTAACACAAAGTCAAGTATTAGTATTCCCCAAATTATAGAAGTAAGATTCTTAAAATAGTTTTATTTAAAAGACAAAAGTCGCATGGGATTAATGATGACAAAAAATATTATAAGAGTTTAAGGTTTGAAAGTAATTAAATAAAATTTTAATATGTATATAAAATGGTTTTCTAAAATTACTTTATATAAAATATTACCTTCAAGTTCCTTTATTTACGTCCACAATTTAATTGTTATTCAACTTTATAAATATTCACAATTTGTTGAAATATTACATATGATTTATTCCAAAATACACTTGTATATGTACATTTATCTCAAAATTCTATATAGAATATTTATTTAATAAACCATGTTTCGAAAATATATACAAGTCCTTGTATTTTATAAATTCCATATTTACTCTTATCCAAAGCCATATAAATATTTAAACCTCTAATTAAAAATAACTTTATTTACATTCCAAAATCATTCTTATTATATAAATAATAAATAAGTATATTTATTTACACTTTTAGATATCCTTTATAAATAACATAATTTTCTTCTTAAAAGATTAAGCAGAAATGGTTCGACTTGGAAACCCAATTTCTTTGAAAATCCCTATTGAAAACAAGCAATGGAGATTTGATGTTGTGCTATGGACTCTATGACATAGCCATTCTAAAAATATTCACAATTCAAAATCCGAAAATAACATTGAAATCATTACAAAGTGGCACGAAATAGGACATCAAATACAAGCAAATATAACCAAGGAAATAAACGGGTAAACAGACGGACGAACGAACTAATGCGAACACGAGGCCACACAGCATGACCTAGGGTTTAGCTGTAATGACCCAAAAATTTTAATTGTTTTAATAAGGTGTTTAACTGAATCTTTGTGAAATTTTAAACAATAAAAATTTGGAATAAAAATTTGATATTTGGAATACGTCTATTTTAACAGAGCAACTAGGGACCAAAGAATATTGAAGTTTATTTTCTTGTATAATTCTATTTCATTTTAAATCATTTAATATTTGATGATAATAAAATGTTTTTCTAAACTTGAATATTTTTGCATAATAAATTTGTAAATCATCTTCTGAGTAAGACGTCATATTTCGTTTCTTCAAATTTGGACTGTTTTTGCTCCATTTATCTTATTTCTGGGAAATTTGCAGCAATTTCGGTACCGATTATCGACTTTTGACAGGATGATCATATCACAGATATCTGTGTACTATTTTGATCATGTCGTCATGCTAACTCCGTGGTAATCCGGTACACAACAGAATCTATAAAACGTCGGTAACCGTATCGGTACTTATTCCGTGCCTTTTTGGTTCTTGTTAACTTTCACTATTCCACTGTTCTAGTCATTAGTTTTTAATCATTGCCTTGAATTCAAACACATTGAATTTTTATATTCTCAAGGTTTCAAAATATATGGTTTCATTTTTTTCCATTCTTTCATTTTTTATTTATTTTTTGAAAAAAAAGGAAACAAATGGCTATTCTCGTTTTCCCATTTCGCCTGTAGCCTCCTCCCACAGCAACTCCTTCTACCTCCTTTCTCTATCCCACGCATCCCCTCACCTAACAACCATGCTCGGCTCCAAGCATTGGACTTCCTCCTTCCCTGATGCGATAACCACCGGCCTTCAACCCATCCCGACCTCACCTGCTTCTTCTCACCATCAGGTGACCCGTCCTTTCCTCTTTTCCAACCGTGCGACCCTACACAGCTTCGCTCCTTCCTTCTCCTTGCCTCCCTCTTTAGAAAGCAATTGCCTCAGCTCCATATAGCAGCCACCTGTCACGTCAACCTCGCTCTAACACACTCGACTTGCCCCTCTCTTCTCATGCTGAGCTATCCTTAGGAGTGTGGTATGTAAAGTTTATATTTGTACGTGAATATCTATATATATGATAACAATGTTTCGATCTTTATATATACATATATATATATATATATATATCTGAGGGATTTATTTGCATAATCAGTCATTCTTATATTCTACGGTTTTATATATATATAGGTCGACTGTAAGTTTTTTAATTAGGTAATATATGTGTGTATTGACTGTATATATGTGTTGATTAATGATTTTTATATGTATCTGTATATATATATATATATATATATATATATATATATATAAGTGTACATTTTATTATTTGTCCGCTTATATATGTATAGTACAATTATATTTTGTTATGATTATATGAATGTATATTTCGGTGTTATATACAAGTCATGTTGGTATTATCTATATACAAGATTTTTTATAGTATATTATATAGTTTGAATTGGTATGCTGTTAGTTTATAAAGTTTATATAAGTTACTATAACTCGTGTTGCAACATATATACAATAGTATGACAAAGGTATTTTTTATATATGTGATTTCAACATTTTTTTTAGTATAGTGTATATATATTTTATGTCATATATATAGTTATATGTCTTATATATGTTAGTTATAGTAAGTCATTATCTATCAGCTTATGTTTGCTATATATGATACAGTTTATAAGTTATGAAAGGTATGATATATTATATTATAAAGATTGTTTATATAGTCATATTTATTTACAGTTGTGTTTACGGTTTATATGTTATAAGGTATATAAAGTATATAATATATACATATTGTTTAAGTATAAATTACTATTTTAACTTTTAACTTAAGTATACAATATTTACAGTATTATATATATTATATAGTAGCTCTTGTAAGCGGCATCCATAAATATGTATATATAAAGTTTATGTTGTGTTACCATATAGATTGTTTATTTCATTTTTAATATATGTTTAATGTATATATGAGGTGTTTAAACTGGATGTATATAATTTGTTTTATAAGAGTTTATATAGGGATTGTCAGGTTGCGTTCATATTATTTGAACTACTACATTTTATAGATTTTATATAAATGTTGTTTACAACCTTCTTTATTTTAGATTGTTTTAAAGTGTATATATATAGGTTATGTTATGAGTTTGCATCAGTATATATTATAGTGTTCTGTTGTATAAGGATATATTAGTCTGGAATGTATATGTTATATATATATAGTGAATTTGGGATTTCTGTTGCTTCATATATATATATAGAAGTGTGTAAGTTGTAAAATATATTTTCCAGAGATTTGTATCTTGCCGGCATATGTTATATAATATAGTAATCTGGATTTTTAAAAGTAACAATGTTGTATGTTATAGGTTCGATTTTCATATTTGCTTTACAAATATTGTTTAAGTGTTGTTGAAATTTTAAAAAAAATTTGACTTTATGTTACATGTGTTTTAACTTTATTTTTGAATTTTAAATATATGTACTTTAGGTATAATGATTTCTATTTTCTTCGATTAAAAATATTAATCTTAATAAGATAACAAATATTTTCTGTACATATATCAAACTGATTCTGATCCAGTTCATCAATCCTTGATCATCAGCTTTGTTCGTCCAATTCGTGTTCAATCTCACTTTGCTTAGGGATTCGTAGCTTGCTCTATTGTCAAACTCTCTAGCCTCGAAAGGTGAACAATCACTCATGATTAATGTTCTTATATTTATTAAATCTGATTTCAATTGAAATGAAAATTGAAATATGCTGCTGTTAGTCATTCACATTGTTATATATATTTCATATTATCTGTATCTGTTCACCTGTGACATCTGATACCATTATCTGTTATTTATATTGATGATATATATCTGTTATATTTTTTATCATATCTGTTATCATTCTGCAAGTTCCCTGTTAGTATTGAATCGCTATGGGTTGAAATGACACATACGCGAACGATCTGTAGAATAGGAGAAAATCGTTATGGTTGAAATGATAAACCCAAGTGATTTTCATTTGAATTGAATTTGGGATTGCAGATTGATATGATATATACCTGTAACAACCAGATATTTTCAGCCATTCGTATCCATTGTAAGTGCATAGGTAGACACACACGCCGGATTTGAATTGCTCAAAATACCGCATTGTAAATAAATTTGGAGCAAATGAAATACAATCACAGAATCACAGACACAGAAATATCAGAATAACTCGCAGCGGAATATAAAATACATAGTAGTTCATGAAGATACTACGGTAGAGTCTCAAACCAAATACATAATACAGTTTGAAAACAACATAATAGAAATCCCAAATACATAGAAGTTCACTATTACATGAGATAAACTAGAACAGCTAAAACAGAAAATAGATATAAATGTAGATAAGCAGAAACCCAGCAAAGACCAGCTCCAGAAAGAGAATCCAAAGTTGTGAATACTCAGGCTGACCCGAGCGTAAAGTAAAACACAAAACACTCGAGTCAGGACAATATATACTTATATAATGTAAACCAACTCAAGTGAACTGTAGTAGAAATGCACAATAACTTAAACGATGCTTGGGATCGCCCATCCTTTAAGAATCAGTTAAACTATAAATTAAATACATCCCGTGGTTAAAATTTCAAAATGGTATTTTACACTTCAAAATCAAATATCATTTCAAAATTCAATATCATTCAAAATCCATTTCAAAATATCATATCTTCCAAACCACATTCATTTTTATTTAATTTAAATACCATTACAAAACAATCAAAATAGTTTATATTTCAAAACAAATTACTTCATTTTAAATCATAAAATGAAGTTATTATATTTAATAATTAAATTGTTAAATTTCCAAAATTTTAATCTTTCAAAATTCATTTATTCACTTAATTCATTAAAACAGATGAAAATTCAACTTCCACAGCATTTAGAAATTGCTACAGAAAGTTATATTCAAAACAGTTCAATTTAACAAAAGATAGCATTCAAAAATGCTGTAATAGGGTTATATTGTTTCAAATAAAACTTAGTTAAATTCAACAATTATAACATTTACAAAAATTCTATAATAGCCTTTAATTAAACTTAGCCATTTGGTGCGTTATTATCAACTACAGCATTTACAAATGTTGTATTATCATTTACATCAGAATTAATAGCATTTCAGAAATGCAGTTAATTAACTTCAAATATTCAGTATAATTTCACAAACAATTATATTTTTATTTAAATCATTTTTAACTTATAAAATCATATAATTTCACTTTTAAAACAATCATTCAAATACCCTTATATTCATGATTTTATAAAGTTAAATCTCCATTCAAAACTCAAAATTTAATAATAATTCACTTATTAAATTCCAACATTAAATTTTAAATTCATTAAATTAAATTTAACTTAACACTTAAGTTTAAAATTTTCAAATATAACTTAATTTCATTTTTATTTACTTAACTTAAAATTCACTTTTACGCCAAATTTCCAATTTTAGTTATATTTCAAAATTTCAAATTAAATATTCATTCATTTCACATTTTAACTTTATTCAGAAATCATTAATATATTATAAAATCATTTTAAATTTATTTAATTCAAAATATCATAAATTTATCATATTTTCATATTTAATTTAAATTCCATTTATCACCAAATTATAATTTCCAAAATAACTTACATTTCAGATTTTCTAACTTTACCATTTATTTATTTCACTTATAAATTTTCAAAAAATCAATAATGCTTTACAAAAATCATTTTTAATCAAATTTAAATTAAAATATTTACATTTCTAAAATATTTTAAAAAATTTAGAAAAACATATTTTAACAACGGGTCTGTATTTCATTTTCTAGCCTAGGTAAAGTGATACGAGTAATATATCATTTCAACCCGTAACTTACAACGAAACCCGGGTTTGATCATTTCAAACCCGCAATCCCAAGTATATGAAAATAATTGAAAATCATTCAGGCCTATCATTTCAGCCCATATGATTTTCTCCTATTATAAAGTCCGTTCGGGTATGTATCATTTCAACTCATAGTGATTCTAATCTAAGGGAACTTGCAGTGTGATAAACTGATAAAAATAACAGAACATCATAATATAATAGTAACAGATGTTATAACAGGTGTTTAAGCATGGGTGAACATCATATAATCATAACATAGCAGGTGTAACATTATAATGCATTTTACAGATTCAAAAGGGGTCAATTTACTAGTTATATATGTACATATTGTTTGGTGAGAATAACTCACTTGTCAAAAGCTGGAGATAGCCACTAAAGCGCAAACACTGAAACTACGAAGGCACAATAACACGGAAACGACTTGAGAGTGGAGAGCCAAAGCTAATTGCCATGATAACATTTAAACAAAACAATACAATATATATAAGTTTCAAAATCGAATAAACACTAAACAATGCTGGAAATCAATGCCCAAAACCAAATCAAATGCATTACACTTGTTCTCTACTTTACATGCATCGGCAAGGGATGGATTTAGCACGGCCATGGCATGCACTAAGGGTTAGGTTTGGTTCAAACAGGGTCGGCCTACTTGGTTTGAATGGTGATGAAGTATATGTGTGCAACAATTTACATAACAAGGCAAATATCAACATTTTTATGCTATAACTTGGTTCTGCCAGAGGCTATATGATCAGGTCCAGATGTCCTGGTGGTGGTGGTCAGGTCTGAGGTGGTGGTGGTGGAGGAAGTGGCGGCAAAAGGTGGTTGAAGGTGGTGGTACTAAGTTTGGCTCGGTTTATATATGTAGTGATGGTTTATGTGGATTTTGGTGGTGGATCATCAATAAGGAGGCACGGCTTGTGGTTTGGCCAGAGAAGAGGTGGTGATGGTGGTGTTATCAGGTGGTGGTGGAGGCAGCAGGGCATGGAGAGGAGTATGGCTGAACCTATGATGAAGAAGAACAAGTGCAAAGCTCAAATCAAAGGAGAATAAAAGTAAAAACAAATGAAAAGAAAAGGAGTTTAACATAAATTTCTCAAAGGCAATGGCCGAAATTTTTTCTTCAGGAATGAGAAACAATAATGTACGTGAATGGAAATGGAGGTGGTTGGCTGAAAGGGTGAGTAGTAAAGGACAATTGAATGAAAAGTTAGGTTAAATGTGAAAAGGTGGAAAATAAAAAGGCTTAGGATAATCATAAGTCATAACCTTTTCAAATTTCTTTTAATTTCTTTATATAAGTTTAAATAACTGAAAGTAATTATAATTTCAGTTTAATTTTCGAAAATATAACAAAATATAAAATATAAATAAGTAATTAATAATTATATACGATAAAAATAAGAAAATAGCACAAAAATGAAAACTAGTCTAGAAAATTTGAAAATAAACAGAATAAATTTTGGAAAACTTATATGAACTTGGAAAATACTTATAAATAAAGATAATAACATAAAATAAAATGCATTCACAAAATAAATAAATAAAATTTAATTAAATAAAATTTAAATGAAGAAAATAGCAGAAAAATGGAAACTAGCCTTTAAAAATAGGAAAATAAATGCAGTAAATTTTGAAAAAATTATAACATAACTTTAAAATGTTTTAAAATAAAATATATATCTAACATTTCATATACACATATTAGAACATGATTTGACAAATAAAAATATTATTTATGTAAATTAAAATAGATAATTTTATTAAATAAATCAATTTGCACATAATATTATAAAAAGCATAACTTTCACAATATAAATCGGATTTCAACGATTCGAAAAGCAGTATTCTCAAAATTTGATATATTTTCATAATAAAAGATAAAATTAAAAAAATTAAATATTCAAAATTTAAATTAAAAAGTCAAAGTGCGACCAGATTGACCAAAAATCCACTTTTTTGGAAATATCCTATATATTCAGGTTTGAAATTATAATTCACACAAAAATCAAAATATACTCTTAAAATAACAAAATTTATTCATTTTAATAAATATATAAAAAATTTAAACCATGAGTTTCAAATTCAAAAAATTAAAATAAACAATTAAAAAATCACAAAATACTGGGTTGTTACACTCTCCCCCACTCAAATCTTTTCGTCCTCGAAAAGAACGAACAAGGAAAAATAAGGAAAAGCACGATAGACAACAAATTGTACCTGGAAACAAACAATTTCGGATTCGAAGCATGAATGCTCTCCTTCTTCTCCCAGGTACAATCCTAATCACTTCACAGTACTTTGATCAGACCAACAGAATTCCTTTTTAGCTGCTTCGTGCCTCTGTCGAAAATACGAAGTGGTTTACTCTCGACTGTCAGATAAGGCTAAACATTCAAACTATCAAAATTAGAAGGCTGAACAATAAAAGGTGAGTCAAGAAGATACTAAAGGAGATGTGAGACATTGAATACATCATGCACACCGAAAAGTTTCTCGGGCAAATCCAAACGATAAGCCAAAGAACCAACTCTTTCCACAAATGCGAAAAGGATCTTCGAAGAGGAAAAAGGTAGAAATAGCTAGAAGGGAGAATAGGTTGAAAGATAAGGATGAACCCTATTTTAAAACCATATACATTTCAAAAATTTATAACATTTTAAACATTTTATAATATGATGAATAGTCATTTGATTCAAATTTAATAGTTCGAAATAAACAATATTTAAAACAATTTAAATCGTGATTAAAATATCCTTTATATATTACTTTACCAAAATACTTTTATAACTCGATGTCTTAACAAGTTTATTTTTGTTCCTGTAGACTCTGGCTATGCGTTGATCAGGCGCAAAGCTAGAATTCTTCAGGTACTTAATAAACTTGTTTCAACACCAAGTAAAAATACTGGAAAACTCTTTTTTTTAAAACATATGTGGAAAGTACAATCCAAACAAATCAACCAAACCAAAATAGTTGTCTAACCATGGATCGCAGATACACAATGGTTACGCCTGGATCCCCCAGGAAACAATCCGTATCCGTAAGCTTTCTCAGCCCTGCGAGTTACGCCATGATGACTAGTAGAGTGCAGGATACACAATGGTTACGCCTGGATCCCCCAGGAAACAATTCGTACCCCTAGGCCGTCTCAGCCAGGCAGTTTCGCTACTAATGCAACCTACATAGAGTGGAGGATACACAATGGTTACGCCAGGATGCCCCAGGAAACAATCTGTACCCTTAGGCCAGCTCAGCCAAGCAGTTGCGCTATGCAGTCGCGATCATAAGACCACGTAGATCGCCGTGGAATTCGATGGACACTCGAGTATCATATCCGGAAAACCCAAATCAAAGAGAGAGAATAATATCGACAGAATGAATCCACAGTGTGGCCACAAAGCGGATATCAAGCAGAAGGCACTTTCCATATCTTTACTTCAAAAATATGTATCATATAGTACCTTTCAAAATCACTTTCAAATATCATACATATATAAAGTCCATTATATATAATATTTCATTTCAAATCGAATACTTTCCAAAATCAAAAGTATATCAAATCACACTTTTATAGACTTCGATTATATAAGATCTCAATTTACAAATTTAGTACCTTTACAGATCAATAGTTTTCAAATCACTTTATACTTATACAAATCACTTTTATATAAGTTCGATAACTCCTAAATCAAAGTATTTAAATAAACAAGTTTCTCAATTTCAAACCATTTCAATATCAATTTAGTTTCAAATATGTATATGATTTCACCAAATCATTTCTTCCTAACTATATATATTCAGTTTCAAAGTTTCTTAAAACAATAGATTTAGAAAATAATCCAAATTTCCAGATCAACAAAATTTAGGTCAAACAAATTCATTTCCATTTCAAGCATATCTTCACTTTCAAAAATCATAATACTTTCAAAGTCATAAATTTTTCGAACTCAAAATACTTGAAATCATCACACTTCGAAAAATCATAACATTTCGAAATCATACATTTGAAATCATAAAACATTCCTTTAGTTCTTTACATTTCACCAATTTATTCAATTAAATCCAAATCTAAAATTTTCAAGTTTAATTCAATTCAAACCATCAGTTTCAATTTAACTTAGTTTCCAACAAAACCATTTCAATATTATCAAATTTCAAATAAAGATTTGATCCAAAATAAACTATTCAATCTTTAATATATTTCAAAGCTTAAATATACCATATTTCAAAACTAAATTTTATAATTTCATATATCTCAAATTTTACTTCATTATTACTTAGTGTTGAAATATTTATTTCATAAATCCATTATTTTTAAATACACTCAAATTACAGGTAAACCAAATATCCTTTCATACTAATATAAACTTCAAATATTCATTTATCAAAATCAATTTTCATTTCAAATTCACATTCTTTATCAAAATAAATATTAAATCATTTTCAAACCATTTCAATCATCAAAATATCTAAAATGGTTACTAAGTTTAAAACCATCCATTTTTAAAACCCTCAAACTATTTATTTCTATATGAAAAATCCAATATACCATTAGAAAGATCATTATTCCATATATATATATATATATATATATATATATATATATACGGAATTTAAAACATTTCAAATCTATATTTCATACCAGTATAATTCAAAATGGTCTTGTTTATTTTTCTCAACAAACAGTTTCAAACTTATATAAATCATATTACTTTATACTTTAATCATACCAAACTAAATCTATATTCTTTATCAAATACCCTATACCATTCAAAATTTCTTAGCTTTGAAAAGTTAACCTTGATTTGGAAGTGCTCAAACCTTCAAAATAGTCGAAGAAATCATATTTTCAATCCAAGAGTTGGAAATCACCAACAAATCAGTAAACCAATTTCAAAAGATAGGGTTATACCAAAAAAAATCTGAATCTCGAGGATTGAACATGGGCTTACTTTAAATCATTTCAAATATACATATATCTTTCGAATATCAAACCACACTTCAAAATCTGAAATCAAAATTTGGTTTCACAAAATCACTCGCATAGAAAAGCTACTAGAGTTGCCTCTTCCCCACTCAAAAACTTGAAAATCAATGTCGATGATGCATGCATTCATCATCGAAATTATTTTCCAGCGACATAAGTGGGTTCAGGACATTATTTTCTTGAAACTTATTTGAAATTACTTCGTAATCATTGAAATTCATTCGAATACAGTTGAAACATTTTTATTCGGAGAAATATCTTTAAATCATATTATTATTATTATATATTTTTCAAATCTTAAAACCGGTTTCAAAACACCGAAGTTCGATCCCTCGAAATTCAAAATTCAAAACCCTTCAGTTATAAATCATTTTATATAAGTCAAATTCTTATAAATTTTCAATATTTCAAATCCTTTCGAATTTTCAAATTTTCATTTAAAAGATATATAATCTTTATCGAAAACATTTTACTTTTATATATAAAACTGGGCCATCCTTATTAAAATAATAATTTCAATATATGCACAATTCCAAAATACAACCAAACACAAATTTTCAAGGGATTCAAGGATGAATTTCCAACAAATAGATATTCAATTTAAAGGAACTCTAATTAAATAGAGTTCTGGTTCGAAGATAAGCTCGAACAAAGATGAGATAATTTTATTACCAAATAGAAGATGGATAATCATATATAAATCGCGGGCGACCTCCACCGGTCAACCGTGACTTCAGGAATATAATTAATTCGGAGATCTAAGGCAAATCGACATTCGATCACCAGAGATAGAATCCGGGTAGAGCAGGAGAAAGATAGCATTGAAATCCGAGGATATAGAAATCTCCGATGAATCAATGCCAATTGTAAAAGGGTTTCAACACTTTACAAATCATTCAAAGATTGGCAGAGTCACCAATCTTTAGAGAGGTCATCCCAAAGTGGAGTTATGGAATGCTTCCAAATCAAAATGGATAAAATAGGGAAGACAAGACTGGATTTCAGAACAAGTGGAAGCGTTCCAAAGTTCAAGGAATCCAAACCGATAAGAATCCTAACCAAAAGATTTCTAACAAGGTGGATATAGAAGGAATGAAGTTTACAAAATCTTGGTTTCAAAAATAAGAAAAAAATTATACCAAAATAATCTTTGAAAATCTTTAAAAAAAATCATTTGGAAATTATTTTATATTTTGAAAATACGTTCTCTCACAAAGAAAGGATTCTGAGATTGATTTCACTCATTCTAGAGTATTTCTACCCTATCTCTAATGAGTTTTTGCTCCGCAGGCTATGGTTTGCCTAAAAACCAAAGCTCTGATACCAACTGTAACAACCGAATATTTTCAACCATTTGTATCCATTGTAAGTGCATAGGTAGACACACACACCGGACTTGAATTGCTCAAAATACCGCATTGTAAATAAATTTGGAGCAAACGAAATACAATTACAGAATCACAGACACAGAAATATCAGAATAACTCGCAGCGGAATATAAAATACATAGTAGTTCATGAAGCTACTACGGCAGAGTCTCAAACCAAATACGTAATACAGTCTGAAAACAACATAATAGAAATCCCAAATACATAGAAGTTCACTAATACATGAGATAAACTAGAACAGCTGAAATAGAAAGTAGATATAAATGTAGATAAGCAGAAACTCCAGCAAAGACCTGCTCCAGAAAGAGAATCCAAAGCTGTGAATACTCAGGCTGACCCGAGCGTAAAGTAACACACAAAACACTCGAGTCAGGACAATATACTTATATAATGTAAACCAACTCAAGTGAACTGTAGTAGAAATGCACAATAACTTAAAGGATGCTTGGGATCGCCCATCCTTTAAGAATCGGTTAAACTATAAATTAAATACATCCCGTGGTTAAAATTTCAAAATGGTATTTTATACTTCAAAATCAAATATCATTTCAAAATTCAATATCATTCAAAATCCATTTCAAAATATCAAAATATCATATCTTCCAAACCACATTCATTTTTATTTAATTTAAATACCATTACAAAACACATTTCAAAATAGTTTATATTTCGAAACAAATTACTTCATTTTAAATCATAAAATGAAGTTATTATATTTAATAATTAAATTATTAAATTTCCAAAATTTTAATCTTACAAAATTCATTTATTCACTTAATTCATTAAAACAAATGAAAATTCAACTTTCGCAGCATTTAGAAATTGCTACAGAAAGTTAAATTCAAAACAGTTCAATTTAACAAAAGATAGCATTTAAAAATGCTGTAGTAGGTTACATTAGTTTCAAATAAAACTTAGTTAAATTCAAAAATTATAACATTTACGAAAATGCTATAATAGTTAAACTTAGCCATTTGGTTCATTATTATCAACTACAGCATTTACAAATGTTGTATTATCATTTACATTAGAATTAATAGCATTTTAGAAATGTAGTTAATTAACTTTAAATATTCAGTATAATTTCACAAACAATTATATTTTTATTTAAATCATCTTTAACTTATAAAATCATATAATTTCACTTTTAAAACAATCATTCAAATACCCTTATATTCATGATTTTATAAAGTTAAATCTCCATTCAAAAATCAAAATTTAATAATAATTCACTTATTAAATTCCAACATTAAATTTTAAATTCATTAAATTAAATTTAACTTAACACTTAAGTTTAAAATTTTCAAATATAACTTAATTTCATTTTTATTTACTTAACTTAAATTCACTTAACTTAAAATTCACTTAACTTAAAATTCACTTTTAAGCCAAATTCACAAATTTCCAATTTTAGTTATATTTCAAAATTTCAACTTAAATATTCATTCATTTCACATTTTAACTTTATTCAAAAATCATTAATATATTATAAAATCATTTTAAATTCATTTAATTCAAAATATTATAAATTTATCATATTTTCATATTTAATTTAAATTCTATTTATCACCAAATTATAATTTCCAAAATAACTTACATTTCAGATTTTCTAACTTTACCATTTATTTATTTCACTTATAAATTTTCAGAAAATCAATAATGCTTTACAAAAATCATTTTTAATCAGATTTAAATCAAAATATTATAATATTTACATTTCTAAAATATTTTAAAATTTTTAGAAAAACATATTTTAACAACGGGTCTGTATTTCATTTTCTAGCCTAGGTAAAGTGACACGGGTAATACATTATTTCAACCCGTAATTTACAAAGAAACCGGGTTTGATCATTTTAAACCCGCAATCCCAAGTATATGAAAATAATTGAAAATCATTCAGGCCTATCATTTCAGCCCATAATGATTTTCTCCTATTCTAAAGTCCGTTCGGGTATGTAACCCATAGTGATTCTAATCTAAAGGAAACTTGCAGTGTGATAAACTGATAAAAATAACAGAACAACATAATATAACAGTAACAGATGTTATAATAGGTGTTTACGCATGGGTGAACATCGTATATTCATAATATAGTAGGTGTAACATGATAATGCATTTTACAGATTCAAAAGGGGTCAATTTAATAGTTATATATGTATATATTGTCTGGTGAGAATAACTCACTTGTTAAAAGCTGGAGATAGCCACTAAAGCGCACACACTAAAACTACGAAGGCACAATAAGACGAAAACGACTTGAGAGTGGAGAGCCAAAGCTAATTTCCTTGATAGCATTTAAACAAAACAATACAATATATATAAGTTTCAAAACCGAATAAACACTAAACAATGCTAGAAATCAATGCCGAAAACCAAATCAAATGCATTGCACTTGTTCTCAACTTCACATGGATCGGCAAGGGATGGATTTAGCACGGCCATGGCATGCACTAAGGGCTGGGTTTGGTTCAAAAAGGGTTGGCCTACTTGGTTTGAATGGTGATGAAGTATATGTGTGCAACAATTTACATAACAAGGAAAATATCAACATTTCTATGCTATAACTTGGTTCGGCCAGAGGCTATATGGTCAGGTCCAGATGTCCAGGTGGTGGTGGATGATGTGGCAGATGGTGGTAGTCAGGTCTGAGGTGGTGGTGGTGGAGGAAGTGGCGGCAAAAGGTGGTTGAAGGTGGTGGTACCCAGTTTGGCTCGGTTTATATATGTAGTGATAGTCTTTGTGGATTTTGGTGGTTTATATATGTAGTGATAGTCATAACCTTTTCAAATTTCTTTTAATTTCTTTATATAAGTTTAAATAACTGAAAATAAGTATAATTTCAGTTTAAATTTCGAAAATATAACAAAATATAAAATATAAATAAGCAATTAATAATTATATACGATGAAAATAAGAAAATAGCACGAAAATGAAAACTAGTCTAGAAAATTTGAAAATAAACAGAATAAATTTTGGAAAACTTATATGAACTTGGAAAATATTTATAAATAAAGATAATAACATAATATAAAATGCATTCACAAAATAATTAAATAAAATTTAATTAAATAAAATTTAAATGAAGAAAATAACAGAAAAATAGAAACTAGCCTTTAAAAATAGGAAATAAATGCAGTAAATTTTGAAAAAATTATAAGATCACTTTAAAATGTTTTAAAATAAAATATATGTCTAACATGTCACATAACACATATTATAACATGATTTTACAAATAAAAATGTTGTTTATATAAATTAAAATAGATAATTTTATTAGATAAATCAATTTACACTTAATATTGTAAAAAACATAACTTTCACAATATAAATTGGATTTCAACGAAACAAAAAGCAGTATTCTCAAAATTTGATATATTTTCATAATAAATGATAAAATTCAAAAATTGAAATATTTAAATTTTAAATTAAAAAGTCAAAGTGTGACCAGATTGACCAAAAATCCACTTTTTCTAGAAATATCCTATTTATTCAGGTTTGAAATTATAATTCACACCAAAATCAAAATATACTCTTAAAATAACAAAATTAATTCATTTTAATAAATATATAAAGTTTTTAAATCAGGAGTTTCAAATTCAAAAAATTAAAATAAACAATTAAAAAATCATAAAATATTGGGTTGTTACACTACCCGTATAAATTTAAATTACGGATTGAAATGATAAATATCTGTATCACTTGACCATAGGATATAAAATTATATACAGACACCGTTGGTCTATATATATAAACATTTTGAAATTTATTTCTATGGTTTTGGAAAGAAATATATGGTTTTATATAATAATTGATTTTTGATATTATATAAATTTTATTTTATATATCGTTAAATTCATGATTTGAGCTATGTATTAATTTGTTTTGTTATAATATAAGTTTAGTATTAAAGTTTGATTTTATTAAAATATAATATGGTTAAGTATTTATTTAAATTATATTTTAATATAGAGTTTATAATGATCTAATAAATTAAGGTTGAGAAGAGAGATTTGAAATTGATTTGAAATTGTATTTAATTAAGAATGATATTTAACTAAATCGATCTGAAACTTACTGAAATTGAGATTTTTGAAAGGATATGATTTTATAACTTGATTTTGAATAAAGGTAATTTAAATGGATATTTCAAATTTACATAAATTGAAAATGGTATATTTAGTTTTATTTAAATTTGAAGTTTTATTTAAATAATATTTGAATGATTAAGTAGATATTTCAAAATAAACAATGGTAAAGTGAATTTGACATATATATGGGATTATCAAATCTAGTGTTGGAATTGTGGAATATATAAAGCTTTGGAAATTTATTGAAATTGAAATGGGTTATTTAGGGTCAAATCTGTATTTGAAATCGATATAAAAAAAATTCAATGGTTTATTGATAACTGAATTGATTTGAAATTTATGAATCGAGAATTTTGGGATTTAAGTTGATTTGGACCAATTCGTGAAGTTTGAGGAAATTATTTTATCATATAAAGTAATTTTAAATTATATTTAAAACTATTTTATATTTTCTTTATAAATAATTTTAATGTACTGACTATTTTAATATAAACTATTTTAACTTATAACTCTTTTATATAAACTATTTTACTTTATAAACTATTTTATTTAATATACTATTTTAATATTTCAACTGTTAAATGGTGGAAGTTATGTTTTCAAAGTGCATGATTTTAAAGGTGTTATGATTTCCAAAGTGTTACAATTTCAAGCGTTTTGGTTTCGAAGTGTTATAACTTTGAACTGCTATGATTTCGAAGGATATGTTTGAATGGAAATTATATCGTATTTAGTTTTGAAATGGAAATGATATCGTATTGATATGTTTTGAAAAGGCAATGATATTTTGGTTTTAAAGTATAAATTATATTGAAATGACCACGGTGTTATAATAACGTTTGGTTGTTAAAGAGACCGAGATCGAAAGTTGTCATACTCTCTGCCAACTTCGAAAACCACTTTAACAACTGTGTATGTGGTGAGATTCTAGAATGAAGTAGGATGGTGGCGACGTCCTATTGAGGTATATACGTGGACCCGACTCCCATGAGTTGGCATAAGGTGGCTAAAACAAGAGCAATCGACGGGCTAATGAGGTAGCTCCTCTGATCCGACACACTCCTTCGATATCATTCTATTACTTTGTGATTGATTGGATGCATCTTTGATTTTTTATTGGGAGCGTGGCTCGAGGCGTGTGGTAGCTACAGTTATGCGTTACCACTAGTCCGAAAGTGCAATTGGTATATCTATAACATTCCTGAAAATTCACCAAGTTTAATTTGGCAATTAAATTAATTTTTGAAAATAAATTGTGAATTTATTAGAGATTTCTAGAATAAACAAATAATTTTTGATTATAAATAGAAATTTAATTTGAAATTTAAGCATAAGTATCTTACAAATAAATATTGGATTTAGGAAAAATAAGTGTATTAGGAATAAATAGAAATTTAAAAGCTTTGAGATTAATGAAAAGTTAATGATAGTTGTTTTCTAAATTTTTAATTATATTAATATTTGGAAGATGTAATAAATTTCAAAAGATTTATTTTTAAGATTTAATTCTCTTATATAAATAAATATGACTATTTGTTAATATGAAATCAAAAATTTTAAATCCTTCTTTTCTTTTAAAAGTTGTACAAAAAAAAAATAATAAAATGTATGAATGTAAGTTGTATAAATATATAAGTGTATAAATATGTTGAACTAAATTAAAGATTGAATGTGAAAAAGAAAAAAAAACAATGAAGATAAAATTTTATTTGTATAAACATAACTATAAAAGAAAACATAACACATACATAAATAAAAGAAAAATGTATTTATTTAAATGGGAAACATAATATAAAGTAATATTTAATTGTTATTAACATGAAAATGTAAAATGCAAACTTATGTACATGAAAGATTAAGTGAATATGGTATAAATTTATTTAAAAATTCTTTTATCTTTGAAAATTGCAAATGATAAATGTACACTAGGGGATGGAGTATAGGAATTAACATGCATTGAGATTTCATAATCATTTGTTTTTACACATGGCATTCGATATAATTAATTGAATAAATAATAGAATTAAAAATTATAGGAAACTTTCCATCTCCCCATATTCAAATCCTATAAC
Organism: Allium cepa; assembly: GCA_030765085.1. Classification (NCBI taxonomy): domain Eukaryota; kingdom Viridiplantae; phylum Streptophyta; class Magnoliopsida; order Asparagales; family Amaryllidaceae; genus Allium; species Allium cepa. The sequence continues at coordinate 406,422,209 of CM060928.1, read as the reverse complement.
TTCTCACCAAATCTGAAACAACAATAACAAGAGATTGAGCCTTTCAAACTCCAACACCAAGAAAAGATAGAAAGAAAAAAAAAGATCAGAAAAAGAAAAAACCGTCAATTTTTCTTCAATTCAAAGTGAAGAGTAAAAAAAATCTGGAAGCTTCAAACAAATTCAAACTGCAACCTGAAGATCAATTCAATTGCAAATAAACTAGAAGATTTATCAAAAAAATCAAAAGATAGAACGTAAAAGTTTTCAACCTGGAAGCAGATCAAGCTCAAGATCAAAGCAGAAGTGAGAACAAACTAAGAAGAAATTAAATCTGGAAGTTTCAATACTAAAGCAAGGTTTCAGATAAAAATCATAGGCAAAAGCTGGAAACAACTCAACATATTTAACAATCAAAATCATCAAACAAATTTCAGTTTTGAAATTCAAGCTTGCTGGTTCTCTGTTCAAATTCATCATTAGGTGAGCAACTTTAATTTTTTAAAACCAGTTCTTTGAATCTAATGCTTGTGAATCTGTGAGCAAACCCTTGAATCTGTTTATGATGTTTGGATTATTTTCTTAAGTATGTTATAATGATTGTTTGCATGGCTGTTAGAATACAGGCATGTGTCCTTATTCATTGTTACGGGTTTGTGGAACCTGTTATAAAATTCAAAATCATCCTATCTATTCAGGACTCAATTTCTAAATGAAAAATATTTATCACCATGAAATGGTAATTTTAAAAATAATTTCAGAAAAAAATATTAAGTAAATACTGTGAAAATGTTTATTTACAGTGAAACCATCATAAATAAAAAAATTCAAGTATCTCAGTTTCAAGTTCTACTTACATATCCTGATTCGTGCCAGAAAGCAATGAATTTTAAGTTAAGATTATAATTTTTAGGTTAGGGAATGTCGCGAATTTTAAAGTTGAACGAAATTCTTAATTTCGTCAAATCCTGGTGATCGGAGTAATGATTAATCTTGAGACCGGAGTTGGAGCACGGTTGGAGGTCAGAGACCAAGGGAAAAATACTGGCATATTTTTTCGTTGATTGTGGCAATAGCGAGATGATGTTTTAGGGTTTTAAAGCTAGTTTACTCGTATGGGTTTAGAGAGCAACTGCGCCAATCTCGAGGCATTTGGGCCGATCACACGAATGGGGAGCGGTGCGTTGGAGTTTGTCGTAGCTCCGACCAAAATTTCATGGTCTTTGGTGTACTAGATCGATGGGACGAGGAGTTTTTCGATGATGGTGATGTGATTCCAGTGGTCTCGAGCAGTTCGATTTTGATACTCCGGTGATCTCGACAATCTAAGAGTTCAGGGAGGTTAGGTGGGTCGAAGATGATGTGTCGGTGGTCGCAAAGTTGGTCGACGACGTTGGGTTCGGACGTACATGTGCACGCCTCCATGTTATTTTCGGTCGTTCAAGTTGTAGAGAAGAACAGGGGGACGACTCGAAGTTGAGCTTGAGAAAATGGACGATGGGCTCGAGTTGATTCGAGTGTGTTCGAGTAGGCAAGTGATTACCAGGTTCTAAAACTTTTAAATCAAAAACAAGTTTAAAAATATAGAAGGGGGAAGAACTCGGGTATGGAAGAGATTGGCTCGGGTATTTTTCTGATTTGGCTCGGGTTAATTTTTTATAAAAACTTGTACAGTTTTTTTACATAGAATACAGGTTTCAAAAAAATTAAGTAAAACATGTTTTTTTTTTGGGAAGTATTATAGTTTCCGGATTTTAGTACAAAGCTTCAAGAAGTTTAAAAGTAAATCTTTAATAAGTTTCAAAATTGAATTTAAAATTCAAAAAAAAAAATTTGATATGGTTTCGAAATAAATTTTAAATTAGATTTCTGATAGTTTTTTTTGTAATTTATTGATATGGTTAAATGGAAGATCAAGTAATGATTTGGTTTTAAATCTTGCGTGATTAAAGATTGTTTGATTTCTTAATAATAAAGGGTTAATTGATTGATTAAAGGTAATTATAAAATAAGTAAATTTCTAAATGTTTTTCAAAGGCGACTCAATGATTAGTTACTTAATGTATTGAGGAATGATTAATTAAATGAATAATTTGTCAAGGTGGTTAATTTAATTATATGATTAATTAAATAATAATTGTTTAATGAAGTAATTAAAAGATTATTTAATAAGTATTAATTAATTAATCATTGTAATTAACTGAAGGCGATTAATTATTAATATAGGGTTAATTAATTTAAAATTATGGGTTAATTAATTTATGTAATAAATTAATGAAAATTAATTAATGAAAGCAATTAAAGGTAATAAATTGCTTAAAGATAATTACTTAACTAAAAGTAATTAATTAGAGATAAAAAGGGGATTAATCAAGTAATTAACATTGGTTTAATATTAGGGATAATCCCTCATCGTAATTAACTAAGGATGGTTAATTTAATGGTAATTAATAAATCATGGGTTAATTAATAAATTAAAGATAATTAATGAAAAGGTTAATTATTTAATAATTAAAAGTTGATGAATTGGAATTAAAGGTTAATTAATTATTAATGGTTAATTAACAAATGATTAAAGAATAATTAATCAAAATGATTTGTGATTTATTAATATTAATTAAGCAGGATTAGTAAGTCATAAGTAATTAAATCTGACTTGAATTAATCAGACAATTAACTGATTTTACTTATGGATGTTTGGATTCTATTGGATAATTGAATTGTTTGATACCCGATATGTTCTGTTTTGATTTGATCTGTGGTTGATGTAATTTATTATTTGTGGTATATATCTGTGATCTGTGAATAAGCGATAAGCATTATAGTTTATACCGCTTATCAAATATAAGCGTTATAGTTTATACCGCTTATCAAAACATATTGCTGTATTTGAATCTGTGATGATTGATGATGTAGCACTTTTATTGTGTAAAACCCCTGGACCACACCTATACACACACAAATATGGATTGCACGTAGAAATAGGTTAAGTCACAGATTTTGAAATAGTTTTAAAGATTGAATTTTTGAATCCAAAATAGTTTTGGAATTAGAATTGAAGACTTTTCAAAATGAATTTCAAAAACAAAAAGTTAATTTTAATAACTTGATTGAGTTTTGAAATTTGATTAATTTGATTTAAATTTGAATTCAATATTTGAAATTGAATTCTATGATTTGGAAACCTGGGTTTAAAAAGGTTATTCAACTTATAAATGTGTTTATATGGGTTTTTAAACCATTTTAAAAGTGTTGTTTTGGGAATTTAAATTTAACCCAAGATTTTAACTTGTATAAATGAAATCGGATTTTTCCGAAAAGAAAACTATTTGTTTTCAAATAATATAAGCTTTCATATAAGAAATGAATTTCCAATTTGTGTTAAGGGATTTCAAATTTGAAATATAATGGTTTTCCAAGTTATGAATGAATCTTTGGAAACAATTTGAAAGCTATAAGTTAAATCTTTAATTTAAAGACTTAATTGAGTTGATCCAAATTAAGGTGGAAACTGTTTTGAATCTATGAATAGATCTTAGTGAAACTAGGTGAACTTTGTGAAACGAATCTTTTATTAAAAGATTTGAAATGGTAATTTGTTTATACCATTTGAAGAAAATCTTTGGATTTTTAAAAGTTGTGACTTAACTGAAATCCCATATCCATATGTTTTTAAAATATTGCGCTCACTATTCGGTTTAGACGGAAGAGGACCTTGTGTCATATAACCCATTCCGAATAGTGATACGACGTTATGGATTGCATTTGAAGACCGGTGTTGAAGATCGGGTGTCTTCGAGAACGATAGGATAGCCTGTCGATTAACTCTGCACTGAATTGCTCCGGTATAGAGTTCTCCACATGTGATGGGAGGTCCGATCGGGATTGTGGATACCCAGATTGCGAGGGCTTCTTCGAAAGTGCCTTCGGTTCTGTTTGAACTCGGGACAGACTTGTATGGTTGTATGTCTGACACTACACTTTGAGATATTAAACTGATCTCTATCAAATACATTTTTGTTTGGTGGCGGAGAATTTATTCTCTTAGCTTAACACCCTTCTCTGAGACGTACGAGCTCAGAGGTTATGTAGTTGATATTTATCAGTGATATACTCCCAAATTTGGTAGTGTGGCATGTTGAGTGATGTTGTGTATCATTTGTTGATCAAAGCATGGATTTTGTATAAAACGTAGCTTTGTGGACGAGACTGCATCAGGACCTCACACCCGGGAAATGGTCGAAACAGGAAAGATGCAGCAAGGTTATGAGGGTCGCGCCCTTTAGGGTGTGTCATTCCCTTCTGAAAAGGGTAGTGTCATGGTATGGAGCCCAGATACTTCACTCATGTGGTCACTGCAAATCTGTTACTTTGTGATTGCTTTGTGGTTGTTGGATTAGAGGTACCTCGGATAAAGGTCCCAAAGGACCGGGGGATGGCACGCTCGTGTAGTGGTTACCTAGTTACAGAGGTAACCCGACCTTCTGTTGGCAGAGAGCTGGTTAAGCTCTCGGGACGTCCCGCCAGAGGCGTATCTATGGACAGTAGGAAGTTCCTTAGCCTGACCATTTGTTGGAAATCCAAACAAAACAATACGCTCCCTGTACGGTTTTAGTTGTATAACCTGCCATGGAATGTGGTGGTAACCTGCTATTGAACATGGTAACTATAGTAGGCATACGATACTGGTCGTATGCTGGCTAGGATTAATATTATACTTTCGAATGGTTTTTTTTCTACACTATGCACTAGTAATAATATCAAAGAAATTTTCTCGTATCAAGCATATTTGACTATCATAAGGAGAAATCTCCTCCAATTCTGCATTTGCATTGTGTGTGTGGCGGGAGGCCTTATGGTAGTTTCATTTTCCAAAAAGCATTACGGATTTATTTTAAATACCTTTGTTGTTTGTTTTAATGATAAAACTGCTTTTGTTTGCTCATACCAGTCCCACGACTGGCCTGGAGTTTATTGTTCCCTTCCTAAACTCTGGGTTCCCACAATTTTTCCCACACGGCCAGTCTAGAGTTGAATTTTCAGATAGTCAGGTTTAGTAGATTTTCTGGAGCTAGTTCAATCTTTGGATCAGATCGGACTTTCTTATCTTTGTGAAACATCGTTATTGGGAGTTCGAGCTATTTCTGGATTGGTGCTTTGGAGATGGAGTTACAGTCTTGGATTCTACCTCTCTTTCTTTCTGGAAGACCATATTGGAGATATTGTTCCGCTGCTGGTGTTATCTTTTCTTTCTGCTGCTATTGCCTTGCATCATATCTCTGATGTATATTGATAATCATTGTATCATTATGCTGTATCTGTTATTGTATCCAATATTGTATGTTGATATATTATTTTTCTTCCGCTGTGTTGTACCTAATGTGTTATAAGATCCGGCGAACCAGATTCGACGTTTGGATCTGCGGCATTTAAATACGAGTGTCGTATTCGGTGCCGATTTCCGAAGGCCGAGTCAGGATCGTTAGAATATCTACCCTGGCATTGCCTAGTTGTGTCGTGTCACTTACTCTAGCGTGCTTTACTACGAGTTTGATTTGTGTCGTGCCTATGGAGTATCCTCTGGTGGCCTTCCGATCAGGAGGACTACGGTACTGTATAGACTATTGGCACTATGAAATGTGTTAAGGGGGATATGGGTAACGCCTTAACGCTATTTTTAAATATATTATACTTTACTTTAGACATTATTATAATAGCGTATATTATTACATAATAGATAGTTTAACAGATCCTTGGAGGATGGTTATCCCAAACATCCTTTGAGTTACTTGTATTTCAGTTGTTATTTCAGTTGAGTTGGATTTATTGATAAAAGAATGTTAATCCTGACTCGAGTGTTTTGTGTTTTGCTTTACGCTCGGGTCAAACTGAGTGATACAGCTTTTGAGACTCACCTTTGGAGTTGGAGCTTCGTTTGGAGATCCATCTACATCTTTTCAGCTTGCAGTTATTCAGTTGATTCCAGTGATGTATTCTGATCTTGTATTTGACTATTGTATTTGAAATTTCTATTGTATCTGATTTAACTCCGATATATTAGTAGCTTCATGAACTACCATTCTTCTATTTCCGCTGCATATTGTTTGATTACTCTGTGTCTGTGATTCTGTGATTATTTATTTACTGTACATGCTGAGTTTTGCCAAATATAAATTAACAATCTGGTATTTTGAGCAATTCAAATCAGACATGTGTGGATGCGAATGGTTGAAAATATCAGGATGTTACACTAGCCTATGTCACAACCGGCGCACCAGTCTAGTGGAGTCGACCCACCAGCTGCCACACTCGGGTTGAACCCTAAGCCACACCGGTGGCTCTTCATTGATTTTTCTTTAGTTCGATCTTCCATCATGGATTATCTAGAGGTCCATAGTACTGATTTAGCACTCATGTAAGCATATAAACATGTACAATTCGATACAATTTACGATCATATGTAGTGAGATTTCAACAAACAAAAATTTTATGGAATAAGATGCAAACAGTACCACAAATTTAAATGTGTTCAGTATCCAGTTCATCCAAACAAACACATGCATTCTATATAATTTTAGAGACAGATTGTTTGAGTTATTAATTCACCCTTGAAACTTGAATTGATGTTTAAAACTCGGATTCAGCTAAGCTGATTACTTTCAACTACAACCTAAAGCAAATTTCAGAAACTGAAAGTGAAAGATCATAACCCTAGACCAATACCAAAATTAGCCAATGAATTAAACTCATTAGGAGACAGAGACAATTACCTGAGCTTGATTTCTATCCTTAATGAGCAAAAGCCCCTTGATTTTCAATTTTGATTTGACGATTTAGGAGCTGTGGTTTATGTTAGAGGTGGTTTTCTTATTTTCAGTTTAAATAATAAGAAAATGAACGTACTATGTAATGAGAAAATGATTTTCTCTTATTTAAATGGGCTTTACTAATAACTAACCCAATAACCAAAAGTGCTACTAATTTAATTTCCTATGAGAAGTGTTACAAATTTTATTTTTATTTTACCACTTATTAAAACACCAATTTTTACACTACACAATGTTTTAAAAATTGACATTGATTTAATATTTTTCCAAAACCAACAATAATATAAAAATTCTCATTTCTATTAAGATCGAGATATTTTATAAAAATTAAATTTAACTTTTGAAAATGAAACTAAAAGTTATTCTCATTATTTTGACAAAAACAAATTATTGATTATAAAATCTCTTATTTTAATCAATAAATCTTAACATTAACACTTTCCAAAATTATTCTTGTATTATAAATATAAGAATCAAGTTTTGCCCATCTTTCTTTGTTTAGTTAAATGTAGTTGTTATTTTGATGTTTTTTCTTTTATTTCTTTTTGATGGGTATGCCCATCTTTCTTTGTATGTCTCTATTTTTGAATAAATAGTAGAGGTGCATTCAACCCTGCTGGCGTTGCCAAAAAAATAATATAAGAATCAGGTTTCACAAAAAGATATTCATTAAATTTTCGTTCTATCAAATCCCAAATCCTTTTTAATTTGGAAGTCATAGATAATAAAATTACCAATTTTATCTTGAAATTATTTAAGATAATCAATTCATTTTTTTAAGTTTAGTTACAGGTAATCTCAACCAAGGTTGTTATAGAATCCCCGTAAAGAAATTACATTCTTGCATTGCCGATTCATTGAAAAGTCTATAATAGAAACAGTAAATGTTTCAAAAGTTCGTTCTTTAAATTTAACCAAAACTACAAAGTAAAACATTATTTTAACTAACATTTTAATTTATAAATAAATATTTATATCCTCCTTCCTACTTTTCCAATTTCTTTTTAATTATTAACATTTATCTCAAATTCCAAAATTTTAATTATTACTCCAAATAACTCTTTCCAAAATTTACAATTTTTTAATTAAGCAGATAATCTAAATTATCAAATTATAAAATTCCAATTCTAACTAAACTACAAAATTATAACTTCTACCTAAATTATTAAAATGACGCACAAAATAAATCAAAATATCATACATTATTCATCATAGTTTGTGTGTATATATTAAAATAAACATATATATATTAAAATAAACATATCTAATTTAAAATTATTAAATAATAATATAACATTGCATTGCCATTAATTTATAATAAATCGCTTTATTAAATTGTTACGATGTTGACTGTGAAGTCAATATTGCCTCGTCAATAATCTCGGCTATTGTTAATGCTCGATGGCTGCATACGTCACTTTATTATTTTTCATTAAAAATTTCTTTAACGACTTGTAAATTTTAATGTTTTAATAACGTAATTAACTGAATTTTTGTAAAATTTTAAATAATTAAATTTGGAAATAAAAATTGATATTTCGAATACGTTTATTTAAATATAGTAAATGGTAAATTTTCATCAGAAATTATGGAAGTAAATTAGTTAATATTTGATGGTAATAGAATATTTATAAAAACCTAAATATTTTTATATGATAAAATTTTAAATCATTTTCTAAGTGAGAGTCATAGTCCGTTTCGCCAAGTTTGGACTTCTCTACCCCCGTTTATCTTATTTTCGGCGAATATGCAGCATTTTTGGTAGCAAAAAAAATCATCTTCTAATAGGGTGGTCGTATCACCAATATCTGTGTACCATTCTAATCATCTCATTGTGTTGATCTCTATAGTATATTCATTTGTGTATTTTGGAGTCCGGTACAATGCGATATCCATGAAATAGTTTGCGGTACCATTTCCGTAATTGGTCTTTTGGGTTTCCTATTCCTCTTCATCTATCTGTCATCTCAATCAATAGCCGTTTGTCTTTATTTAGTTTCAGAATTTAAGGCATGACTTTTGGTTATACCCACTACTTTATATTTATGTCGGTATGTTCATTTACTGACTTTCCCTTTACTTCATTTCTGAGAAAAACTGTTCATCTCCTATTGCTCGTCCTTTCATTTCCAAAAAAAATGATATATATATATATATATATATATAACATTATATATACTTGCCTTCGTATTTATAAAACTGTCCAGTTCATTTGATGGGAATAATATATAAAATAAATCGTATTTATGTATTGTTGCTTACTTTTCTCTGTCATTTCATTTTGCCTACTTGCCTTTTCCTTGATCTGCTCTTTCTCTCCCGCCTTAATTCTTTTCCCACGCCAGCACGTCACTTGTTTCTTGTAGAAAATCTTCCCTTCTCTTTTTTTGCCATTCACCAAAACCCACATAGTTCGCTTGCTTCACCTAGCTCCACCCATTCCGCTACACACTCCCGGCCTAATCCACTCGCCACCTGAATCCCCTGCAAAACCCGCAGCGACTGGATCCCGAAACCCAGTTCTCCCCGACCTCATCCCCTCACCTTTCTGAATAATCACGTCGAGCGGTCCTTCTACCCACTGTAGCCCTCACCGAGCCTTCACCATCGAGGATCCATCATTCGTCTCCTCCCTCCACGCACCAACTGACGTGTCCAAAACCCATCAGCCATCGCTTGTTTTCCCTCCTTGCTGCCCCATATGGTCGTGGTCACCATCCCTCTCCATCACTCAGGCCGACCCTCGCCTTGACTTGCAGTTTCTTTTATGGAAATAATAATACATATATATATATATGGGTATTTTATATATTATATGAGCTCTATCCTTTTATATATATATATATATATATATATATCCGTAGACAATATGTTTAAAACGTGTCTCTTATCTTGCTTGGATGTCGCTTTGTTATGCTCGTATCCTCTATTATGCTGTTTTTTTGTATTGAATTTTTTAAAGGAATATTATATATAATATTCTACTCATATTCTGTTTATAGTGAAATATTATATGATTAAAGGTTTGCATCTGTAGCCTGACTACAGCAGCACTTCTCTATAAAAAAATATTAAAAAAAAGGTGTATATTATATTATAATCCTATTCTTTGTTTTGTTTATATACATTTTATTGTATATCTATATATTATAGTCTGCATAGTAGCCTGCATACATATTTTTATTATATATCTATATATTAGACTCTGCATACACTCGTTGTATATACCTATAGCTTACATATATGTTGAGCGGCGTGCATGTATTTGTTCATAGAGATATAGTCTGCAAATATATTAATTTTTTAATATATGTTTTTGATTTTAGAGTAAAATATAATATATATATATATATGCTATTTTAAATGTGTGTTTTAAATCAAGTAATGATTTTGTAATATTATATATATATATATATATGGATTTTATTTTTATATGAGTTTTGAGTTAAATATTGATTTTAGAATACATATATAAAGAATTTATTTTGATTTGTGTTCAAATTGAATATTGATTTAAATATATATATACATTATAAAGACTTTTATGAGTAAATAATAGATTTTTTTAAGTTTATATATATATATATATATATATATTTCATTTTCACCGACTTTCGAATACCTACCCAACTTTGCTTCAATCGTCAAATCCGTGCTCAACTTGCCTTGCTTTGAGATTTTATTGTTTCGATTGGCCAATCGACGGGTTCATGACTCAATTCGTAGCTTTTCGTGTTATCAAATTTCTCTAGCCTCAAAAGGTGAGCAATCACTCATGATTAACATTCTTATATTTACTAAATTTGATTTCGGTTGAAACGACGATTGAAATATGCTGCTAGATTGACCTTTTATTTATATAACTGCTATATAAGATATGCTATTATCTTTAATTGTTCACATATGACATATGACACCATAACCTATTATTTATATTATGGTTTAATTTGTTATTGATGATATATGTCTATTGTTGATTTATTTGATTATTATCATAATTGTTCTCACTCTGCAAGTTCCCTGATAGTTTAGAACTCCCTATGGATTGAAATGATACATACCCGAACGATCTTATAGAATAGGAGAAAATCATTATGGGTTGAAATGATAAACCCAAGCGATTTTCATTTAACTAAAATTGTTGGGATTGCGGGATAAAATGATAGATACCCGTAGGTATTTAAATTGCAGATTGAAATGATAAATATCCACATCACTTGACCATAGGATAGAAAATTATATACGGACAGCGTTGGTCTATTGTAACGGGCCGTGCAGTAGGATAACGCCTACCATAGCATACATTGGTACGTGTGTTCTGCCTTTACGGCCAGCCTCTCGACTGCACCACCAACACCCGTGGGGACATGTAGGAGTAAGAGTCAACCGTTCGCTACCAAACCAGGAAGCGAGAACCCCCTATCATGATGCACCATCCAAGTGCAATGGCAGACATCAAATGCCGACCTTCGAATCCCGACAAAATCGGTATGTTACATTTATATTTTGAAATGATTTCCAAAATTTGAAAGGAAATGTAACGACCCGGAATTTTTGACGATATATTTTAATAAATATTTAATCTAATTTAAATTAAATATAAGCTTGTCAATGTTTAAATTGATGAGATCTTGAATATTTAACAGTTATGTATGTTTGTAAAAGAAAATTTAAAATTAAATGCTTCAAAACCATTTAAAACAAAATCCGTCTTATTCAATAAAATCAAATTAAAGATTCAATATTTTATTATTTGATAATTTATATGAATACAATTTTAGTTTTTTAAAATGATAAGTTTTAAAATAAACAAACATGGAAATATTAAACATAAACATGGAAGTGCAAAACAATATAGGTATAAACATTCAAAACTAGTATAAAACACAATCATAAATTATAAGATGTAATCAAAGTAACATAAATATACAAATATAAATTATAATTCGAAATATATAAATACAAGTATGTGTAAATCAAATGTTTAAAATTTAATTAACAAATAAAATATAACTATCAATATAAATAAACATATATGTTAACAATAACTTTGAATAGGTGCTGTATACAGTTTTATTGCCTCAGAAAAACAAAGTCCACTTCAATATAAAACAAGTTTTCAACTCAAAGATAATAAAATTAAATTTTGTATCTTGTAAAACTTGCTAGCCGAAATAATGATAAATACCTTGTACAACACAAAGTAAGTAACAATAAATATCTTTGTACAAAATTTGCAACAGACAGTAAACATTTATTACTTGCTATCATAATTAAAAACATAAGCATTAATTAGCCTAACTTCTTGTTTAAACAAGTACATGCAGCCGAGATCAATATCATTTCATATTTGCAGTAATTTAATACTAAGATTCTTGTTGGTCAAAAATGGTGGCTGTCCACTTATCACCTGTTTGTGTTCAAGCATCTATATATATCACCTACAAACTTTCAGTTTATTTATTAACACTGAACAAAACTTAAAAAGGAAAACCTGAGAAATATCTATTGGCTTTGCAAACAAAACTTAAACTAAAAGAAGAACTGAAAAACAAACAAAGGAAAAAAAAGAAACAAAGAAGGGTTTCAGGAAAGCTTCATCTGCAGTGTCTTCTTCAATATAACTTCTGTTCAAATATTTTATGTGAGTAAACAAACTAATTTCAACTTTAGCTTGTATATTTGCTTATTAATGATATGTGTTGATGTAGTTTAAACATACTGTTCTGTGTATGTTTGTTTGCACTGGAAGTTTACATAGTTGCTCTTGATCAGTATTTCAAGTTTTATACAAAGTTAAGCCAAGAAATCTATATAACTTATTCATATAACCATTTAAACTTTGTATTGTGTAAATTCGAGCTTGTTTAGTTTAAAACAAGGCCTGCAAACATGTTTCAAGTATAAACAGCAGTGTTCAATACTGCATTTCCAAAACTACAGGTAAAAAGAAATCAAAGTTGAAATTTCAAGTGTTTAAATTTGTAAATTCAATAGTATATTTAGTTTTCATAAACATAATTATGATTTTTAACATAAAAATATTGATTTGAAAGAAAAGATTTCCAAAACAGTTTTAAAAAGAAGTTTTACTGATTTTTTGTCAAATTTGGAAGATTGAGTAAATTTTAATTCCTGGAATTTGGCATGAAGCAAGGTTGAAGTTATATTAACACTAGAAAATATGAAATTATTTTTCGAATTCATAAATTTTGAGTTTGAATCAAAAGTATGGTTTATTGCCTATTTTTTTCAATGCTCTGTAAAATAATGATTTCGGCATCATCACGAAACCAAGTGGGTTGCGATTTTTGGTGGAGTTAGAGGAGGTTATGAGCGATGTACTGGCGGAGTTTCATCGCCTACGGTGATGGGTGGTGGCCGCACGAAGGGTTTTGACAGTGGGGGTTTGTTGTCAGGTTTGAGCATTCAGGGAAATTTTTTGTTCCGGCCTGTAAATTGAAAACTGGGATTCGATTGTGATACTAGGGATGTTTTGTGGTTTGTGGGGACGGTAGCGAGTCGCCGCAGGGGAGGCGAAGAGGTACCTGGCATGGTTATCTGGGCGGTCGCATGCGAGTACTCGAGAAATTCGAGTGTTGCTTTGATCGAATCTTCGGGTCGTTCTCGTGTGAATGCTTCAGCTGTTTTATAACTTAAATTTAAAAAAAAATGAAATGAGAATATAAACTGGGGAGAAGAAGAAAGGGGGAGGGAGAAGGAGACACGGGAAAGGTAGGGGAAAACACGAGACTGTCACGAGAAATAGGGAAGATGTCTGGGGTCCTTTATCAAGTGAACGTTCAACATAATTTTGGTTTAACATTTTATAACTAAGTTAGAAATTAATTAGTTAGATTGATATTAATCTATAGGTTTATTAAAGTAAGTATGTAAGACAGGTGATTTATAATAAGTAATTAAGATGTTAATCAATTTATACTTGAAAAATTAAATTGATAACTTTAAATTTGTTAATTAAAATAAATCATATGTTAAAGTAATTTAAAGCTTAATAACGTTAGCTAATTTCTGGAAGTTAATTAATGAAAATTAACTTAAGCGATTAATCAGGAATTATACTATTAAATTGATAATTAAAGTAATTTGTAATAACTAAATAATTAATTCAATTTAACAAGTAAGTTATTAATTAATAATTAATAATTAAGAATCAATCAACTAATTAATTGAGTAATTGAATAATAGTTAATGAATAGAAGTTAATTAATTTAAATAATTAATTAAAGATTAGATAATTAATAAATTCAAAATTAATGATTAAATGAGTAAATAATTGTTCATTAATAAGTTAATCAATCAGTAATTGATTAAGCAGAATAAAATAATTTATTCGTAAGCAAATAATTTAGTAAAGTAATCCAAACTGTTTGGTATGCATTGATAATTATGTTTGATTGACTTTGATATTTGTGATGATTTTTCTGTGATATGTTGTTATATATTATGAATATCTGTAATAACTGTATATGATTTATCTGATATATCTATTGTAACAACCCGCATAATTAATGATTTTATATTTAAATGTTTTATTTAAATATAGCGTCGTTAGTCAGATTTAGGTCCGAAATGTTACTTTTTGCAAATGGCCGAATTAGGACTCGAAACCACTTTCATTGAGTTCAAAATGGCGTTTGCGATCTTTTTGAGTGTATGCTTCAATATGTTTGGAGTAAGTGAAATTTTGGCTAGTTTTTCTACTTGGGCTTGAGTTTGGGTTCAGCCCAATCTCCACTTAACCCTCTAGCTTAGCCCCTTCTCTTCATTCATCTCCATTTCATTTCATTTCTCAAGCAAAAACTGAAATGGTGGAAGGGAAGAGGAAATAGAAATTGCAAGCCCTAATTCCATTTGCAAACTCCAAATTCTTGCTCCAAGTTCATAGAGAAGCTATTGGTAAGCCTCTTCTTCATCTTCTCTATCTCTTTCTCTCTTCAATCTCAGAAATTCCTAAACCTAAATTTAGGAAATACTTGTTTGATCTTAGATTGAAGCTAGTAGAGTTGAAGTAGAGATTGGTTTGTCTTCTCCTTGTGATTAAGCTCCTTCTTCTTTATTTTTGGGTTAAAGGTGAGTTTTGAACTCACATCTACTTCTCTTGGTTTCATTAATGTTGGGTATGGATTCCTAACACTTGTTCATATGCTTTTGCTTTCGATTTGGATTGTTTTGGTGTAATTGCCAAATTATGATTTTTGAATCCAAATCTATGTAAAACCTTATATGGTTGATGTTTATGTTGTTTGAAGTGTTTTGGGGTGTTGTTAAGGTTGGGTAGTCGTTTGACGTAAGCCCATAATCAACACGCATCCGATCGCTTTCGATTTGTTTGGCCATAGTTGGCCTAGGTTCAGTAAATGCCTGGCCATCTGGTTTCAGACGTCTGAAATGCCCATTTCAGACGTCTGAATATTGTTCTTGGGAGGAAATTTATTCCCAGATTCAGTCGTCTGAATTTATATTCCAGACGTATGAATTGGCTAAATTTCGACCAGAAAGGAAATAGGCAAAATATTGCCCATTTCAGACGTCTGGATGTTAGGATTCAGACGTCTGAATTCTGTTTTGGGAAACAAATTGATTTCCAGATTCAGACGTCTGAATCCCTTCTTTCAGACGTCTGAATATGCTGTTTTTGGCCAATTTGCTTGTTCGTTTAATTTTCCAAATTTGATCGATGCATATTGATTCCAATCAGTTGTTTATGCATATTTGACCTTGATAATTTCTTTTTGAATTCATTCACGGGTTTTTATAAATGATTTCTTCAAATCGTATTAAAAGTTCGCTTCTCCGATTTATAAATTCTATTTAAACCACGCGTACAATTTCGCACTTCGAGCGAAGTGGAAGGGTGATTAAATGGTTGGGCAAAACACGGACCATGAATCTGTGCGTTTATCTTTCCGATTAATCCCCGACCTATTCAATTGATCGTTTTAACCTTTGGGTTTGGTTTACCGATGATATGAGGTAAACTTTGTACTGCTTTGAGTGTGAAAGTGACTAATGAATAGTAAACCGTTTAGTGCGAACGAGTGGTTATGGGACATACGTTAACACTTTTCGGATTCCTTTTCGAGAGTTGTGACACATTCCGCCAGTTAGTGGTGTCCAGTACTGGGTCTTCGACCTTCACCACTACGGCTTGTCGCCCTATAGTATCGCTTCCGATGTTGGTCTTTATGAGCCGCATGGGTGATATTGAGTTTGTGCCTTCGGGTTTGTCACCCTATAGTATCGCTTTCTATGTTGGTCGTTATGAGCCGCATGGGTGATATTGGGTATGGAGTCTTCGGGCTCACGGATCCTTGTTTATACAGTACTGAGCTCGAGCAATTTTCTGATGTTTCATTGATATGTATATTCCCTTGGTATCGCCCTTCGGTGTTGGTCTTTTTGAACCGCATGATGTGTAGCGATTACCTTGTGGAACTTGTATACCTTATGGGTAATTGTTATTTGCCTTTTTGGCTTGATTTGGGATATTTGTATCCTTTGTTTCTAGATGTTGCCGATGATATGAGGCTTGTTATCATATGATTCATCTTTTGTTAGATGATTGTGTTATCTCCTTTGGAGATATCTATTATGTTTTGTAACCTTGCAGGTTTATTGTTGTTCAGTTTATCTAACCGATTTGTTTAGCTAGACTGACCCGTGTATTTTATACTCGGGTCAGACCGAGATGTTTCAGGTTAGGTGCCTTTGGACTTAGCCTATTTTGCTTCCGCATGGACTACTCCGCTAGCTTCTTTTTGTCATAGCTTTTTGTGTAGTCCTATTTTGTTGTAACTCTGATATGTATTCTTGTGAACTCGTCTGTATATTATGGTTTGCTATACCACTTGACATGTATTATTTTGTAAAATCTGTTATGTATCAGTATATGTGTATATGATGATTTACTGTTCTGTGATGTATATTACATTTGAGTTATTATATTCTGTTCTGATAGATCCAACCACCTATGGTTTTGTTTTAATTATTCATTGGGTATGTCGACCTGGTTGGTATGTTTATTGTCGATGTATTCAATAGATAGTTAGAGCAAGGCTGTAGATGGTCGCTCCTAACCAGCCTTATTCTCCGTGTTGGTTGACGGCATTACCTTGTAGCGTCCTTGGCTAGCATGGGTATAGAGGTGGGGCGTCACAGCGTGGTATCAGAGCTGAGGTTCAGAACAAAATATGATAAACACAGAATAGATGCACATATTACGGTACATCAAAGTGTATAAGTGATACAAATCTTTGAATCATCGTGTCTTTCTTTTCCTCCTATCATCAAAGGTTAGATAGAATATGGGGAATACGTCTAGGAATGCATTTTATTCCGTAGTATTCCATCTTGAATTATCTACCTTGTGATTAATCTTGTTCTTATCTTAACTTTCAGCTTATGGCTGGAAGAGACGGAGGACGACGCTCGGTTGCTGGGTAATCCAGTAGCTCGCATCCGAACGACGTTTATATGTCTGTCGATCAGTTTTTGGTGTGGTTTAGGAGCACACAACCTCCGGCTCCTACTCGAACATCTCCTCCATGCAAGTCCACCTTCGCACGTTTGTGCAGTGATTTTTCTCATCTTAGAGGAAAGCCATTTAAAGGCTCCGAGATTGTTCTTGAGGTCCAAGCTTGGGTTCGCTTGTACGAGCATGTTCTCTCTCGTATGGATCCTTCTGACCATGATAGAGTTCTGGTAACTTCTAGCTTATTGCAAAAGCATGCCCTTGATTGGTACGAGCTTCTTTTAGCTGAATTTGATGAGTCTGCTCTTTCTTGGACTCAGTTTCGGGAACGATTCGAACTCAGGTTCGTTCCTGAATCTGAGAAAGCTTTGTTGTCCCGGCGCTTTCTTGAATTGAAGCAATGGGAGTCTTCCGTTTCTGAATATGTTGCATCTTTCGAGGCCTTATCAAAATATGGTCTTGAATTCATTAGTACCTCGTATAGGAAGAATTTGAAGTTTGTTTCTGGTCTTAAGAAATGTCTTAAGAAGTCTTTAATGCTCCAGCTTAAGCTTTCTTTTGAGGAGTTGGTTGATTCGGCACTTCATCTCGAAGCCTTCGAGAAGGAGTGTGATTGTGGGAATGATGTTGAGGTTCGCAAGAACGCCAACAAGAGGCAGTTTCCATT
The DNA here is from genome assembly GCA_030765085.1 of Allium cepa. NCBI lineage: Eukaryota > Viridiplantae > Streptophyta > Magnoliopsida > Asparagales > Amaryllidaceae > Allium > Allium cepa. Next base: position 406,404,241 of record CM060928.1, on the reverse strand, counting down.
CGATAAGCATAAATTTTTCCCTTCTAAGAAGAAAAAGCCCGTCGAATCTAATTCTCAGTCTCAGTCTGCTGGAACACCTTCCACTCGGAAGTGTTTCAATTGTGGTTCCCCTGATCATATGATTCGAGCTTGCCCTATGCCTCTCTTCTGCCACTATTGCAAGAAGGAAGACCATCGTATTTTCACTTGTCCTATTGTTCCGAATAATCCTCTATCTGGCAAGCTAAAGATAACAGATGCTTCTAGAGGTTCTTCTCGGAGAAAAGGTACATCTCCATCTGTTTAGGAATGTTCTATTTTATTTCTTGACTATTGTATTCGAGTTCTCTTCGATACGGGGCTTCGCATTTTTCCATATCGAAGAAGCTCTTCGATGATTTATCTTTGGATGTTTCTTCTTTGGTTACTTCTTTGAAAATTGCGAATCCGAATTGGTGGATCCGCAACACTCAATTTGCTTGTATTAATGTCGAGATTATTTTATGTGATTTTTCTTTTCGAGCCAATTTGCATGTTATGTGTTACTTAGGCTTCGGAATTGATATTTTTGAAAGGATTATCCCGAGTGGACTATTCATCCTCAACATTTTCAATCTGTTAAACAGATTTCTATTTTCTTTGTGATTTCGATTCCATTTGATCTCATCATTTTATTCTTTAAGTCCTCATGATGAGGAAAGTGTTGTTTCTCTCATTCTTGTAGTTTGGGAATTTTCTGGTATTTCTAGTTTTGTCTTAGGATTATCACCTAAGCAATCTTTTGTTGTAGTGTTAAGGTGTTTTTAGCTCGACCTTACCACCGGTTTTCATTTGACTACGAGTTGCGGAAGTTAGCATTCCACTTACCGCTCTCCGCACTCGTTGTAATTCTTATGAATGATTTGTTGTGTCATTCAGTTTTTCCAGCTCATTTCATCCATTTTATGAATCGAGTATTCTACGAATATCTCGATGATTCCATTTTTGTATTTGTTGATTTTGGATGAAATTAGTAATTTAAAATTTTGCAAATCTTTTTCATAAGATATTTATAAGTAGGATTTTTGTTCTTGAAACGAATAAAGAGTATTCATAAAGTTTTTAAGAGCCATTTTCATTATATAGAAGATGATTTTGTGATTGTATTGCCCATTGAGTGCTTTAAGAATTCTGGTCGATGCGCTTGATCAACATTATCGATAGGAATCTCCTAAACGCTTTGATGAGACAATTTGACATAATAAATTGACTTATAAATGGTAAATTTTTAAAATATTTATTTTCTCACAAGGTACTTAATTTGTGTCAACAACGTTGGCTCAAATTTCTTGCATCTTATAATTTTAATATCCAGTATACCCTTGGAAAGGGTAATCGTGTTGCTGACGCGCTTAGTCGCAAACATTCGGCTGTTATTTCTATGATGCTTGCCGAATGGGATATTCTTGAGACTTTATCTTTTAGTGAAATTCGTGATCGAGCTTCATCTACTGATACTCCTATTCTATTATTTTGTTCGGGAGCTCGACCAGTTTTATTGGAAGGTATTGCCGATGCCCAGCGGCGTGATCCTGATTTGTTGCATCTTATTCAGCTTTGTGAGTCTGGATCCTGTGATGAGGTGTTGCGGGATTTCAGCATTGATTCTCATGGGTGTCTTCGTAAGAAGAACCGTCTTTTTGTGCCTTCTGATTTTGCACTTAGGCATGACATTCTTGATGATTGTCACCGTTCTAAGTATACCATTCATCCTGGTAGTAGTAAGATGTATGCCGATATGCGCCGCCTTTATTATTGGGAGGGCATGAAACGCGATGTGGCGAGTTATGTGAGTAATTGCATAACTTGTCATCGTTTTAAGGCCGAACATCAGCGTCCTTCTGGTCTTCTTCAGCCTCTGGAGATTCCATTGTGGAAATGGGATCAGATTTCTATGGATTTCATTGACGGCCTACCTCGTTCGAGATTGGGCCATTCTAGCATTTGGGTTATTGTTGATCGCCTCACTAAGTCTGCTCCTTTTGTCCCTATTAAGTCTAATAGGACTGCTTCGCATTTGGCTAAGTTGTATGTCAAGGAAATCGTGAGACTTCACGGTGTTCCTAGTTCTATTGTGAGTGACCGTGATTCTTTATTCACGAGTCATTTTTGGCAGAGTCTTCAGCAAGCTTTGGGAACAAAGCTTAATTTTTTTGTACAGCTTATCATCCGCAGTCTGACAGACAGACTGAACGGGTGAATCGTATCTTGGAAGATCTTCTCCATATTTGTAATTTTGATTTTGATGGTTGTTAGGAGGATCACCTACCTCTTGTAGAGTCCTCCTACAATAATAGTTTTCAGTCTAGTGTCGGTATGGTTCCTTTCGAAGCTTTATACGGAAGACCATGTCGATCACCTTCTTGTTGGTTGGAATCTAGAGAGAAGCTTATTCTTGGCTCGGATTTTGTTCGTGATTCTTCCGAGAAGATTAATCTTATCCAGTTGAGAATGAAAGAGGAACAGAGTCGCCAGAAATCCTACGCTGACAACCGTAGGAAGCCTCTCGAGTTCTCGATTGGTGATCTTGTTTTTATTCGTGTTTCTCCTTTGAAAGGGGTTATGCGTTTCAGTACGACTAGGAAATTGGCTCCTCGCTTTATAGGACCGTTTTCTATTACTGAACGTATTGGCCCTGTGGCTTATAGAGTTTCATTTCCAGCTCATTTATCTGGCATTCATGACGTGTTTCATGTCTCGCAACTTCGGAAGTGTCTTCGGGAATCGGATTCTGTTATTGATTCTCCTGATTTGCTTGAGCTTGAGGTCTCACCGGACTTATCTATTGTACAGCAACCTATTCGCGTACTTGACACGGAGGTGCGACACCTTCGGAACAAGGACGTGCCGCTCGTTAAAGTTCAATGGTCCGCTAATCCCAATGACTATACTTGGGAAACCAGAGAGTATATCGAGCGATCTTATCCGGGTTTTCTATCTTTGCTTGTCGATGGTGAGATTATCTTTTCGTTTCTAACTTGTTTCCTTCTTTTTTTGAATGTTGTATGTATGTAGTTGTTACAAGTACCGTCTCTAGGAATTGCGGGGACGCAATTTTGTAAGGAGGGGAGATCTGTAACAACCCGCATAATTAACGATTTTATATTTAAATTTTTTATTTAAATATAGCGTCGTTAGTCGGATTTAGGTCCGAAATGTTACTTTTTGCAAATGGCCGAATTAGGACTCGAAACCACTTTCATTGAGTTCAAAATGGCGTTTGCGATCTTTTTGAGTGTAAGCTTCAATATGTTTGGAGTAAGTGAAATTTTGGCTAGTTTTTCTACTTGGGCTTGAGTTTGGGTTCAGCCCAATCTCCACTTAACCCTCTAGCTTAGCCCCTTCTCTTCATTCATCTCCATTTCATTTCATTTCTCAAGCAAAAACTGAAATGGTGGAAGGGAAGAGGAAATAGAAATTGCAAGCCCTAATTCCATTTGCAAACTCCAAATTCTTGCTCCAAGTTCATAGAGAAGCTATTGGTAAGCCTCTTCTTCATCTTCTCTATCTCTTTCTCTCTTCAATCTCAGAAATTTCTAAACCTAAATTTAGGAAATACTTGTTTGATCTTATATTGAAGCTAGTAAAGTTGAAGTAGAGATTGGTTTGTCTTCTCCTTGTGATTAAGCTCCTTCTTCTTTATTTTTGGGTTAAAGGTGAGTTTTGAACTCACATCTACTTCTCTTGGTTTCATTAATGTTGGGTATGGATTCCTAACACTTGTTCATATGCTTTTGCTTTCGATTTGGATTGTTTTGGTGTAATTGCCAAATTATGATTTTTGAATCCAAATCTATGTAAAATCTTATATGGTTGATGTTTATGTTGTTCGGAGTGTTTTGGGGTGTTGTTAAGGTTGGGTAGTCGTTTGACGTACGCCCATAATCAACACGCTTCCGATCGCTTTCGATTTGTTTGGCCATAGTTGGCCTAGGTTCAGTAAATGCCTGGCCATCTGGTTTCAGACGTCTGAAATGCCCATTTCAGACGTCTGAATATTGTTCTTGGAAAGAAATTTATTCCCAGATTCAGACGTCTGAATTTATATTCCAGACGTCTGAATTGGCTAAATTTCGACCAGAAAGGAAATAGGCAAAATATTGCCCATTTCAGACGTATGGATGTTAGGATTCAGACGTGTGAATTCTGTTTTGGGAAACAAATTGATTTCCAGATTCAGACGTCTGAATCCCTTCTTTCAGACGTCTGAATATGCTGTTTTTGGCCAATTTGCCTTGTTCGTTTAATTTTCCAAATTTGATCGATGCATATTGATTCCAATTAGTTGTTTATGCATATTTGACCTTGATAATTTCTTTTTGAATTCATTCACGGGTTTTTATAAATGATTTCTTCAAATCGTATTAAAAGTTCGCTTCTCCGATTTATAAATTCTATTTAAACCACACGTACAATTTCGCATTTCGAGCGAAGTGGAAGGGTAATTAAATGGTTGGGCAAAACACGAACCATGAATCTGTGCGTTTATCTTTCCGATTAATCCCCGACCTATTCAATTGATCGTTTTAACCTTTGGGTTTGGTTTACCGATGATATGACGTAAACTTTGTACTGCTTTGAGTGTGAAAGTGACTGACGGATAGTAAACCGTTTAGTGCGAACGAGTGGTTATGAGACATACGTTAACACTTTTCGGATTCCTTTTCGAGAGTTGTGACACATTCCGCCAGTTAGTGGTGTCCAGTACTGGGTCTTCGAACTTCACCACTACGGCTTGTCGCCCTATAGTATCGCTTCCGATGTTGGTCTTTATGAGCCGCATGGGTGATATTGGGTTTGTGCCTTCGGGTTTGTCACCCTATAGTATCGCTTTCTATGTTGGTCGTTATGAGCCGCATGGGTGATATTGGGTATGGAGTCTTCGGGCTCACGGATCCTTGTTTATACAGTACTGAGCTCGAGCAATTTTCTGATGTTTCATTGATATGTATATTCCCTTGGTATCTCCCTTCGGTGTTGGTCTTTTTGAGCCACATGATGTGTAGCGATTACCTTGTGGAACTTGTATACCTTATGGGTAATTGTTATTTGCCTTTTTGGCTTGATTTGGGATATTTGTATCCTTTGTTTCTAGATGTTGCCGATGATATGAGGCTTGTTATCATATGATTCATCTTTTGTTAGATGATTGTGTTATCTCCTTTGGAGATATCTATTATGCTTTGTAACCTTGCAGGTTTATTGTTGTTCAGTTTATCTAACTGATTTGTTTAGCTAGACTGACCCGTGTATTTTATACTTGGGTCAGACCGAGATGTTTCAGGTTAGGTGCCTTTGGACTTAGCCTATTTTGCTTCCGCATGGACTAATCCGCTAGCTTCTTTTTGTCATAGCTTTTTGTGTAGTCCTATTTTGTTGTAACTCTGATATGTATTCTTGTGAATTCGTCTGTATATTATGGTTTGCTATACCACTTGACATGTATTATTTTGTAAACTCTGTTATGTATCAGTATATGTGTATATGATGATTTACTGTTCTGTGATGTATATTACATTTGAGTTATTATATTCTGTTCTGATAGATCCAACCACCTATGGTTTTGTTTTAAGTATTCATTGGGTATGTCGACCTGGTTGGTATGTTTATTGTCGATGTATTCAACAGATAGTTAGAGCAAGACTATAGATGGTCGCTCCTAACCAGCCTTATTCTCCGTGTTAGTTGACGGCATTACCTTGTAGCGTCCTTGGCTAGCATGGGTATAGAGGTGGGGCGTTACATCTGTTATGTTACTTCTGATATATAATTGAACTGTTAAGTTAAATAGACAACTTGGACTTTAAAATGGCGTTTGGATCCGATGAGACCGGGATCGGAAGAATCAATCTTGATTCTCCGAAAACCACATCGATCCAAATTAAACGATAGGTAGTAACTTATCAGATGGAGATTGAGATGGTGCTCCAGAATGCAAGGGTTATCGTCGTTAACTCTGAGGGTGATTCCAAAATGAGTGTAACGAGATAATGCCTTCGGTTTCGTTCGAACCCGAAACGAACTTGTATGGATTGAATGCTTTCAACACATCGTCAGGCGGACGATGAGCATTCTAAGAATAATGTTCAATAAAGGTAATCGTAACCTCAAGCCTCATCAACCGGGAATGGCTAAAACAGGGGAGATGCAGTAAGGTTAGGTGGGTCATGCCCAAGCAGGACAAGATTTTCCCCTGTCTAGATGTCCCTTTTTATTTCGGCTTTGTGAGCAGTTGTTGGCCACAACTGCGGGGTTATCTTGTTCGGGACTGTTCAGTAAGGAATGGTTCCGGCCTTGTGTTGCAGGGGATGAAGGGAGTAATCCTCGGTACGGTGATCTAGGCCCCGTACTGTGACGGGCGGTACCCCAGTAGCCCTGCCATTGTTGGAAATCCATTTTCCCTACGAGACCCTACGGTTTTGATTTGTATTACCCACTTTCATGGCTAGTAGCTGGAATTTAATGAATGTAACAATTTCGGCTATTTTCTATTTACTTGAAAACCCTAGACACTATTATAATATCACAGAATTTCCTATAAAAATATTTTGGTTAGCGTAAGGTAAAAACTTACCCGTATTTATTTGTGGGGAGTCTTACGTGATACCTTTATTTTCAAATGATTTTCAAAGTTAAGCAACTTTAACCTGTTTACTCATACCAGACCCATGTCTGACCCGGAGGTTATATTTTGTGTTTTCATAAACTCTTGGGTACTCAAATTTTTATGAGTAGCCAAGTGATAAGTATTGGGAGTGTTGATTTCTGGAGAAGCTATTTTGGGAGAAGACCGGACGTATGTATCTATATATGTAGTTCCGCTGTGTAGTTAGTCTATGCTGTATTTTGGATGTATGTATGGACATATATGTATATGACAGTCCTGTTATATGATATTGTATGACTCTGATGTATGTATAACTATGTAATAGATATGTGATGTATTATATTTTGTTCCATTCCGCTGTGAGATTCTGATGTTGTTATTCTTTCTTTCTATTCTTTTCTATTTCTATCCCTTTCTTTCTTAATGATGAAACGTCTTTCTGGGGTTGAGAAAGGCGGGTCGTTACAGGAAATATATGGTTTTAATAAATAATTGATTTTTAAAATTATAATATGTATAAATGTTATTTTATATATGTCTAGATTTTAGAATTTTTTCTAAATTATATGTTTTGGAAATTTTAAATTTATAAGTTGGTTTTGAAAATATAATTTTTAAGATTTTACATATAATTTTACTATTTCAAAATATATAACATAGATTTAATATAAAATAAATTTAACAATAAGATTTAATTTTAAAAATAATAATAATTTAATTAGTATATAATATGTTTGAGTATTTACTTGAATTTATATTAATATTTTAAAAATAGATTTTTATAACTTTAATAATAAAGGTTGGGAAGTTAAATTAATGTAGACTTGGAATTTAATTAGTAAATAATTGAATTTAAATAAGAATTTATTTGAACTTATTGATTTTGATATTTTGAAAATTATGATATATAATTTGATTTGATAAAAAGGTGATTAAATGAATATTCTCAATTTTAAATGAAATTAAGATTAAATTTTTAATATTGATTTAAATTTATAAATTTAGATTTTAAGCAATTGTTATTAAAAAGATTAAGTGAATACTTTCCAATTGAATAAAATTAAGGTTAAATGTTGAAATATGAATGAAATTTATATTGTAAATGTTGAATATTTAAAGTTTAATCTTATTGGAATTGAAGTGATAGTTCAAAAACCTGGATTTGAAATCGATAAAAATTGAAATAGTTCACTGAGAATTTGAATTGAATCTTTGACCTTTAAATTGAAATGGTTAAACTGGAATTGATTTAGGTTGAAATTTTGGAATTTAAGATGATTTGAATTGACTTGCGAAACTGGAGGAAAATAATTTTATTATATAAAGAATTTTTAATATATATATAAACTATTTTAATTTACTGTAGTTTTAATGTATATACTATTTTCAATATCTAAACAGTTTAAGTTGGAAATGTTATGATTTCGAAAGTGCTATGATATTTAAAGTGCAATGATTTTTGGAAATGAATATGATTTAAAGTGAACAATAATATTGAATTGATATGATTTTGAAATGAATATGATATTTTGATATGAAGTATGAACTATTTAATTTGAAACGACAATGGTGTGAAACAAGTGTTTGGTTGTTAAAGAGACCGGGATCGGATATTGTCATACTCTCTACCAATACGGACAACCATTTTAACAACTGTGCACGTGGTGGAGATTTCAGAATGAAGTGGGATGGTTTGGTGACGGTTCTACATGGTATTTACGTAGCCCTGACTCCCGTCTGTCAGCTTGATGCGGCTAAAACATGATCCACACCGGGTCAAGTGAGGTCATTCCTCCGATCGGGCACATTTCTTCGATACCATTCTATTGCTTTTGTGATTTGATTAGGTGCACCATTGATTTGGGGAGTGTGTCACGAGGTGGGCGATAGTAGCTGTTATGTGTTACCACCAGCCCGGATATGCAAACGGTATATCTACCCTGGCATTGCCCCAAGTGCCTTGTGCAAGCCCTATCGCGCCTTCTACCAGTTTGTTTTGTACCGTACCTATGTGATGTCCTTTAGGTAAACCTCCAGTTTACGAAGGAGCGTATGACATTGCATAGACTATGGGAATATATAAAATGTGTTAATGGGGATATAGGTAACACCTTAACGCTATTTTAATAGTTTATTTACTATAGACATATTATAATAGCGTATATTACTACATAGTAGGGAGTTCCACGGATCCTTAGAGGATGGCTATCCCAAACATCCTTTAAGTTACTTGTTTTCAGTTGACATTTCACTTGAGTTGAATTTATTAATATAAGAATGTTAATCCTGACTTGAGTGTTTTGTGTTTTTCTTTACGCTCGAGTTAGACTGAGTGTCACAGCATTTGAGACTCACCTTGGAGAATGGAGCTTTGGTTGAAGATCCATCTATATCTATTCATCTTTTCGGCAATCCAATGTTTTGTTCAGACTTGTCATTTGTTTGTATTGAGACTTCTATGTATTCGAGATTTCTGTTGTATTTTGTTTTAACTCTAATGTTTATATAGCAGCTTCATGAACTACTGTTTATCTTTTTCGCTGCTTATTGTTATATTACTCTGTATCTGTGATTTTATGATTGATTTATTTACCGTACATGCTGAGTCTTGCCAAATATAAATTAACAATCTGTTGTTTTGAGCACTTCAAGTCCGACATATGCAGATGCGAAGGATGCTAAATACCGTGTCGTTACAGGTGGTATCAGAGCTCTGGTTTAGGCAAAACTTAGCATATAGAGTAAATTTAATCATGGAGTCATATTCGTTCGAGCTTGAATTTTTTTGCTAAGATTCTCATTTGTTTAGGATTTTTTTCGGATTTTGGAACTCACCCTTTGTTCTGAAATTCATTCGTGTCTCACCCAATTCGTGTTCTTCTTGGTACTGGAGCATCCCATAACTCCATTTCTATCCTGCCAACCACCGTATGATTTGTAAAGGGGTGAAACTCCTTTACAACAGGCGTTGATTCACCGGAGACTTCTATATCCTTGGTTTCGATGCTGTTATTTCTTGCAAAGCATGAATCGTTTCTTAGTGGACAACCTTGGTAATTCTCTTCTTATTGAATGTCGATTGCTCTAAGATTTTGCAGGAAGTTTATCATTTCGCTAGGTTCTCAGCCTAGTGATCTTGACTACACATAGATAGTCAGGGAATATCCTGTTGTTTTGGGTGAAGTCACATCTCTCCCATTTAAGCGGGAAATTAAATTTCCACATCGATCTTATCCCTGGAATTTCGGTTGACTCGGTTAAGGTCACACGTGATTTATACAAGTCTATCCATCTTTCCTCTTTGTAATTTAATTATCCACCTTCCTTTCGAGCCTATCTATCTTAGCTAGAATTCTATTTGATTTAGGTCAGTCTAAATTTAAATCTATATCCTTGTTTTGAAATCCATCCTTGAATTATCGTGTGAGGGAGTGTATCCATAATTAAAATAAAAATGTTTTATATTGTGTTGTTTGAGTTGTTAAGTTTGAATTTTTGGGGTTTCGTTCGATTCGTTTGGCTAATGCAATCGATAGAAATTCCAAAACACTTGAGCAGAGCAAACTGACACAATATTTTTTTCAAATTTTGTAATGAAATAATTTTATGTATTATTTTTATATATATGTATGTGATTTTATAAAATTAAATAGCTAAATGAATTGGTTGTTAGAAATGATAATATTTTATTATCATTTATTGTTTTGTAAACCATTGACTATTGCAACATGATATAAATAAATGAAATTATAAAATATGGGTTATAAATTGATTTGGAATTGAAATGAATTTAAATTAAGAATTTGAGAATTCAATTTTCGGTATTTCAAAATTTTGGTTTTAAAGTTTTGAAGTATATTATTTGAAAGTATCTTCGAATGGAAATCAGTTCAAAAGAATAATTTAAAGGAATTAAGTCTATATTCTTTTCGTTTGTCATTGGAAAATAATTTTGGTGATGACTGCAGCGGTATAGACATTCATTTTCGAGTCTCAAAGCGGAAGACTACTCAGTAGCTTTACTACACATTTATTTTAGAAACTGGATTTGGTTTAAATTTATTGAGTATGATTTGGTTATAAAATATATAGGCATATGTATATATTTATTTCAAAATGGTAAGTGAAATCGAAAATTTAATTCTTAAATTCTATGTTAAGTTAGGATTTTCAATTTATTGAATAAATCAAAAATGTTGAAATATTTGAAGTGTTTAAAAAAATCAAATTGGAATTTAAAATAACTTGAAATAGTTGAACTAGGATAAAATTTATTTCAAATGCATTCTAATATGCATGTATAACTTACCAAAGTTATTTAAAAGGTTAAAACGTTAAGGTATAATAAAGGATTGTACAAGAAGAAAACTTAAATAATAAATTGTTCAAACTAAATTCTGGCTTAATATAAATGTTGTAAATAAAAGAAAATTTGTGTGATGTTTAATCACACCTTGAAACATTAATGTAACTTACCTATGAAGTTTAAATGAAACTGAATGTAATTGAATAATATGTAAAATATATGAAATAAATTGCCCGAAATGGAATCATGTTAAGGTAATTTATATATAAAAATTTGATTGCTATAATGATTTTTATACATTCAATTGATGTTATAAGTAATGCGAGTGAAGTAAATTAGATAATAAAAGAAAATACTATTTAAGTAAATAAATACGGATTGAAGAATAGTTGAAATTGAAGTTTAGTGGAATTAACTCAACTGAAGATAAATAGATTTAATAAATGAGTTAAATCAAATAAATTTTGTTTCGAAGAAATTTTTGTAACAAATATTAGTAAATTAAAACAAATCAAATTGAATGGAAATTGCCTGAATTGAAATCAACAAAATATCAATAAAAATGAACATTATTGATTTAATAAAATGGATTGAGACCAATTAGTTGGATTTAAAACAAATTAGTTGGATTTAAATCAATTTAAATGGTTTCAGCTTAATTGTTGTACTATGTATTTCAATTTATCTTTATTTCTGGTTGTTTCTATTCTCCTACCTCGTTCCTTTTCGAGGACGAAAAATTTTGAGTGGGGGAGAATGTAACGACTCGTAAATTTTAACGGTTTTAATAATGTAATAAACTTATTTTTTAGGAAATTTTAAATTATTAAATTTGGGAATAAAAATTTGATATTTGGAATACGTCTATATAACCATAGTAAATGGTAAATTTTCATCAAAAATTATAGAAGTTAGTTTGGTTGTGTAATTTCAATTTAAATTTAAATTAGTTAATATTTGATGATAATATAATATTTTTCAAACTTGAATATTTTTGTACGATAAAATTTTAAATCATTTCCTGAGTGAGGCGTCATAGTCCATTTCGCTAAATTTGAACTTCTCTAACCTCATTTATCTTATTTTCGGAGAATATGCAGCATTTTTGGCAGCAAAAAAATCGACTTTTGATAGGATGGTCGTATTATCGATATCTATGTACCATTCTGATCGTCTCGTCGTGCTGATCTCTGCAGTATATTCATTTGTGTATTTCCTAGTCAGGTACGTGGCGATATCCATGAAACGATTTGCTGTACCGGTTCCGTAATTGGTCTTTTGGGTTTCTTATGTCTTTTCATCTATCTGTCATCTCAATCAATAGCCGTTTGTCTTTATTTAATTTCAGAATTGAAGGCATGACTTTTGGTTATGCCCGCTACTTTATATTTATGTCAAAGTACGTTCATTTACTGACTTTCCCTTTACTTCATTTCTGAGCCAAACTGTTCATCTCCTATTGCTCGTCCCTTCATTTCCAAAAAAAAAAATGATATATATAATGTTATATTAACTAGCTTTCTTATTTACAAAGCCGTCCAGTTCATTTGATAGGAATAATATATAAAATAAAACATATTTATATATTGTTGCTTACTTTTTCTCTGTCATTTCATTTTGCCTACTTGCCTTTTCTTTGATATGCTCTTTCTCTCCCACCTTAATTCTTTTCCGAAGCCAGCACGTCACTTGTTTCCTGTAGCAAATCTCCCCTTCTCTTTTTTTGACATTCACCAAAATCCACACAGTCCGCTTGCTTCACCCAGCCCCACCCATTCCGCCACCCACTCCCCGACCTAATCCACTCGCCAAATGAATCCCCTGTAAAACCCGAAGCGACCCTATCCTGAAGCCCAGTTCTCCCCGGCCTCATCCCCTCACCTTGGTGAACAACCATGCACAACAATCACGTCGGCCAGTCCTTCTCCCCACTACAGCCCTCACTGAGCCTTCACCACTAAGGCTCCACCATTCGTCTCCTCCCTTCACGCGCCGGCTGCCGCGTCCAAAACCCATCAGCCATCGCCTATTTTCCCTCCTTGCTACCCCATATGGCCACGGTCACCATCCCTCTCCATCGCTCAGGCCGACCCCTCGCCTTGACGTGCAGTTTTTTTTACGGAAATAATAATATATATATATATAGGGGTATTTTATATATTATATAAGCTCTATCCTTTATATATATATAGACAATATGTTTAAAACATAACTTTATCTTGCTTGGATGTCGCTTTGTTACGCTCGTATCTTGTATTATGCTGTTTTGTTTTTTGGATTGAAATTTTTTTAAAGGAGTATTATATATATTATTCTACTCATATTGTGTTTATAGAGCAATATATACATACATACATACATATATATATATATATATATATATATATATATATATATATATATACATACTTAAAGGTTGCATTTGTGGCCTGACTACAGTAGCACTTCTCTAAAAAATGAGAAAAGTAGAAAAAGGTGTATATTATATTATAATCCTATTCTTTATTCTGTTTATATACATTTTATTGTATATCTATATATTATAGTATGCATAGTAGCTTGCATACATATTTTTATTATATATCTATATATTAGACTCTGCAATACACTCTTTGTATATACCTATAGCTTACATATATGTTGAGCAGCATGCATGTATTTGTTCATAGAGATATAATCTGCAAATATATTTCTATTTCAATATATGTTTTGATTTTAGAGTAAAATATAATGTGACGACCCGGAATTTTGAGCAATATAAATTTAATAATCTTTCTTAATAATTAAATTGATTTGATAATTTTATATCATAAATTGAAAAGTTCATTCTTTTAAAAGCTAATAATATTTAATTTGATAATATCTATTAACATTTTTCTTAACAACATAAAATTGGCAAGTTTAATTCTTTTGAAAATTTATAATATTTATTTTAGCAATTTAAAATTGATAATATTTATTTTTCAAAGGCTAATCAAAATATATTCTATTTATAATATATATATTGATATATATTATATATAGGAAGTCTTTAATTTAATAAAAGCTATATATTCAAATTGTAAAATATATGAATATATATATTGTGGTTTGGAATTGTGTTTTAAAATTTAATATAGTGATTATCAAAACTAATGTAAAAAATGTTTTCCATTTGAAATGTGTGTGTGTGTGTGTGTGTATTTGTATATATTAGGAATGGGAAAAAAAATTGTTTTGAATTAAACAAAGTGTTTTCAAACTTTAATATATATATATATATATATATATATATATATATAATTTGTAAATTTGACTTAATACTTTTAAAAGTGATATTTGAGATTTAAATTTTAATAACAAGGTTAATTTCTTATTTAATATAGATATATATATTTTGAATTTGAGTTTTAAATAAGAATTAAATTATAAGTTCATTTTTCTTTTGTTTTCGATATTCTTTCAATTTTAAAAATCTAACATAAGATAAGCTTGTTTTGAAATTTTATATAAATAGTTAAATTAAAATAAATTTCTACAGTTTATAAATATATGTTATATAAATTGAATCAAAAGCATAAGTTATTTGTTAATAAATATTTACATGAATTCACTTTTGAATATTTATTAAAATCTAAAAGCTTATTTATATAAGATAAAAACATTTTATAATCAAATAAATATTACATAATTACATACATATACATATTACATGCAAGGCTTAAATAAATTATAATAAAAAAATAACACTTGTAAGTGTATTTGGCTTATTAAAAGACATGTGTAAGTTAATTAAATCATGAAAGGGGACAAATGTCATCCTCTTGATATTTTAATTTAAAAATTAAAATTGTAAAATAAGAAGAAGAGTTTGTTTTCAGCTAAAAATCTTTTCTTCATTTTCAACCCAAACATAATACAAATCAAAGAAAAAAAAGAAAGAGTAAAAAAATAGTAAAATCTGAAAACAAAAAGAAGATGATCTGGAAAATTCAAATCTTCAAATATGCTGGATATTCAAAATCAATGGAAGATCTTCAAATGCAATCAAGAAATTCAGTAATCAACTGCAGGAAGATTTATTTCAACATGCAAAACTGGAAATCATCAGCAGTAGGATTTTGTTCAACATGCAGTAAGAAATTCAAGAGCCTGCAAACAGTTTCTGTCTTCTGCTTTTATAAGGTGAGTAAATGAAATTTTAAAAACAGTTTTAATCCTGGATTTTTATCTTGTTCTTGTGATGAAATCATGATGATGTGTATGGATTCTTGGATTTAATTGATGCATGTTGGTGTATGAGTGATTGATGATGTTGAGATGCCTGTAATCATAAAATATATGCTCTGTGTATTTATAACAGTTTCAATTGTCATAATAAATTCAATAACTAATTGTTGAATTAGAATTGGCTTATGATTTGTAAACAAAAGTTGTTGGATATCATGTAATCTTTGACCTAAAAATAATTATAGGTTTTTAAAATGGGTAATTAGCTCAAATTTTGAATTTATAGTAAAAAAAGAAATTTGGGTCAAAAATTAATCAAAACAATTTTGAGTTTGAATTATATAATTGAATTCGTGATGCTAAATCATGATTTTTGAGGATTGTATCATGATTTTTAGATTAGTTGTTGAAGAGAATTTTCGAATTGAATGTTTTGAACAATTCGACCAATTGGTGGCGAGCGACGTCGAGGTTGAGCATGATGGTCGAGGGAGTGTCGTTGATCGTCGGAAGAATACTTTGGGGATTTTTAATTAATTGAGCTGACCGAAAATTGATGAAGCAGGGTTTAATACTCTATGAATGACGACGTTGTTCATTGTGTTTTCATGACGACGAGAAGCTACCGGAGTCGAGCGCGAGGGGTTTTGGAGGTGCTGGAGGTCGCGACGTGGCTTCGGGGAGGATGGCGCGGCGTCTCGTGTGATGGGTCGTCGACGGCGTTTGATTTCATTGATGTATGGTTCAGGCAATTGGGTCTTGAGATCGAATTTTTGGTGTTCGATCGAATTGTGTTTTCTGGGTTTCGATTGTTAGTGTCATGGTCGAATGTGACGTATTGGACGCCGGAGTGGAGTTCAACGTTGGCCAGGGTGGTGGTGCACGTTGACGTGCACGGTTTTGTGCATCAGTATTTGGGTTTTGGGAAGAAGGGTTGGAGCTCGAGTTTTCCTTTGGTAATGTGATGTTTTGGCTCGAAGCAGGTGAAGGGTTTGAGGTAACTCGGGATTTCAATCGAGTATTTATGAGTTTTGCTCGAGTATGCTGGGTTATGTGGTTTTGGTGTTGTTTAAGTTTTAAGGCTTTAAAATTTAACCACAAAAGTTTAACAAGCTTTGAACGAAGAAAATATGATTTTGTTGATAATTCAAGTTTTAAAACCAAAGGTAAAACAAGTTTTCACTTATAAAACTAATTCGTTTCAAGATTAAGTTTTTAAACAAGTGTTATATATAATAAATATGAAAGTTTTAAAAATAAAATAAGTGGATTTTTGAAATGATGTTTGTATTAAATTTATTTAATAACTTTGGAAAGTTCAAAGATTTAAAAGTTTAAATTGAATGTTTAAATTATTTTAATTATAATTGATTTCTAAAATATTATATTTTGAATAAAGGTAATAAAGATCTAGAGATCAATTAAAATGAAGATTTATCTTAAGAAATTAAGAATTTTGATTAATTTTAAAATAAAAAAAATGTATGAAAATAATTTAGATAATTCAATTATTATTAATAATCAAAGTGTTCTTGGTTAATATTAATAATTTAATTAAGATAATGATATTCTTAATTAAGGATCTTTTTAAATATAATAAGTCAAAGAATTATTTAATTAAACTTAAATGATTAATTAAATAATTGATTAAGTAATTAAATTGGTAAGTGATTAGGGATAATCACTTACGATTTAATTAAATTACTTGGTGAAGTAATTTAGTAATTAATTACTGGAGGTAATTAAATAAAGAGAAATTATTTAACAAAGTAATTAGAGGTTAATTACTTTATGAAAGTAATTAGGTGGAAGTGATTAAGGTTAATCACTTGTGTTATTAATTAAAGAATTTATTAATATAATTAATTAGAGGTTTAAATTATTTAATTAATGGTTAATTAATAAAAGGATTAAGGGAATTTAAAAATGTGATTAATTACTTGTTAAAGTAATTAATTAAGAAGAAATTTAATTAATGGAAGTAATCATTAATTAATGGCAATAAATAATTAGTTGTTAATTAATAATTAAAGGATAATTAATTTATAATTAAGTTTTGATTACTCAATGTAATTAAAAGTAATTAATCAAATGTGATTAATTAAAAGTGATTAATCAAGTGTGATTAATTAAAAAGTGATTAATCGGGTATGATTAATTGAATGGATAAAGAATAATTATCTGGGTAATTAAATAATAATTAATCAAGTGTGATTAATTTAAAGGGTAATTAAGAGATAATTACTTGGGATAATTAAGAAGTAATTAATTTAGATGATTAATTAATATTGCAATTAAGGAATAATTACTTAAAGTAATTAAGAGATAATTAATCAAGGGAGATTAATTAAAGGGGATAATTAAGTGATGTTTAGTTAATTAATCAGTAATTAATTAATTAATAAGTAAGTGGGATTGATGATAATCCAAGTAATTAAGTAAGGGATCAATTTAATTAAGGATTAATTAAATTAATTAAGCTTGGATCAAACTTTGTTTATGGATGGTTAATGATTGGATGATAAATATCATTGAATGAGTTAATGATATTGGATGATATTGTATGTCATGTAATGATATGAATGTGATATATCTGAGATGTGATATGTGTGGATGAATTTGATAATAGTGAATTATCTATCTGTGTGTTATGAATCATCCATTTATATTCTTAATATCTACTGTTTAAACCCTTAAGTTCAACTTGGACGTTAAAATGACGTTTTGGATTCGATGAGACCGGGATCGGGTTTTATATCCGAAAACCACATCGATCCAAATTAACGTTAGGTCGTAAATCCAAGTGAAGTGAAGTGAAGTGAAGACTCGAAGTGTAAGAACTATATATCATTATAACTCCGAGGGTGATTCCAGAATGAGTTTAATGAAGGTAGTACTTTCAGATTCGAGATGAAGATTTAGAGTGCAAGGGCTATTGTCGTTAACTCCGAGGGTGATTCCAAATTGAATGTAACGAGATAGTGCCTTCGGTTCCGTTCGAACCCGTAACGGACTTGTATGGATTGAATGCTTTCAGAACATCGTCGGGAGGATGATAAGCATTCTAAGATAAATGTGTCCTATAAAGGTAATCGCAGCCTCAAGCCTCATCAACCGGGAATGGCTAAAACAGGGGAGGTGCAACAAGGTTAAGTGGGTCATGCCCAAATAGGACGAGATTTACCCCTGTCTAGATGTCCCTTTTTATTTCGGCTGTGTGGGCAGTTGGATCTGCAGCCAACTGCGGGGATGTCTTGTTCGAGACTGTTCAGTAAGGAATGGTTCCGGCCTTGTGTTGCAGGGGATCGGGAGTGGTCCTCGGTGTGGTGATCTAGGCCACGTACTGTGACAGGAGATACCCCAGTAGCCCTACCATTGATGGAAACCTATTCTTCCTACGAGACCCTACAGTTTTGTTTGTATTACCCACTTTTGTGGCTAGTAGCTGGAATTTAATAGATGTAACAATTTCGGCTATTTCTTATTTATTTGAAAACCCTAGACACTATTATAATATCACTGGATTTCCTATCAAATGTTTTGGTTAGCGTAAGGTAAATTTTTTTCCATGTTTATGTGTGGGAAGTCTTACGTGATACCTTTCTTTTCAAAGGATTTTCTAAAGTTAAGCAACTTTAAACCGTTTACTCACACCAGACCCATGTCTGACCCGAGTGTTTATTTTCTGTTTTATTAAACTCTTGGGTACTCATATTATGTATGAGTAGTCAAGTGATTCAGGTTATCCTTGACGAATTCTGGAGGAGCATTGGAGCATGAGGCTTCAACCTGTAGATATATAGATAGAGTTTCCGCTGTGATGTTATTCTGTATAATGTTCTTGTATTGTACATTAGACAGAAATGTTATAACTGTCTAAATTGAGATGCATAGTTGTGTACTCTGATGTATATGATATTGTATATATGTTATAAATTATATTTCATTCGTTCCGCTGTGAGATTCTGATGTGTTGTTGTTCTTTCTTCTCTTTCTTTTCTTCTTCTATCCCTTTCTTTCTTAATTAGTGATGCGTCTTTCTGGTGATAGAAAGTCGGGTCACTACAGCTGGTATCAGAGCGCTAGGTTGGGTGAATACCTAGGCTTTGGGAGTGACTTCTTTCTTGAGAGAGCGTACTTGTAATTTTTATTTATAGATTTATTTATATATCTACCTAATCTGTTGGGTTATCTGTTCGGGTTTTCCAACATAGGTTATGGAGGAGATAAGGTAGAAGTGTGTGTAACATGACTACCACTAATGGAAGAGGCTCATATGTTGTGGTTGGAGGTGTATCTGTCGAGATTGTAGACCTAATACCGTCTCGAATAAGCTTTGTAGATTGGTGAAAGGATTTCATTGATCCCAGAGAAAGTCTTTTCAAGGATTGGAGTATATTCTTGAAGTGTGAAGTTGATTTGCTCTCAAGTGAGCGGGATTTCCAAGAGTTGAATCTGTCAGCTGAGAAGAAGCAGGTGATGGTATCTTGGCGACTTCAGGAAGGAATAGCTGTGTGATGGGATGCAGTATCGATAGATGGTTCTGAAGATGTTTCTTTTGTAACCAGATTTAGATGGTATTGAAGGATCAGTGATGCCTACTGCAAGGAAGATTCGGATGTTTAGGGATATTTTGGATCTCAAGTAAGGGTGTCTTATCTATATTGAAGTATGAGACTAAGGTCAATGAGTTACCTTATTTCAGACATGGTCTCATTGTTTTCCCTTAAGAAGAACAAGTGGTTGGTGTTTGGATTGGAGCCAAGTTTATTGAGAAGATGTCTACCCGTCTCAATGATTTTTTTGCGGAATTGGGTGATAGTTTTAAGTTTCAAGAAGCTTTTGGTTAAGGAAGATCTTCTGGCTTAGCAGTATCATGAAGCGAAGTTTGGAAGCAGCAGCATGGACCTGTTTCTTCGATGATTCATAAGACTTTGGGATTTTGCTATCGGCAGACCACGCATATAGTGAAGGCTTATCCATTTTTTCGAAGGCTCAGCAGAGCAGGATATTTGTTGGAAGTAATCTATCAGTTTTTCTGATAAGTAAACCATTCTGGGAAGATTGACCTTAATTCGGAAAGCTATTCCAGTTGGTGAAGAGAGAACAGTTTCTTTGGAATCTGAACTGAGTGGGATCGAAAAGTGACTTGCGATTAGTTTGGAAATTTTTTGAGTATTCTTTGGTTTGTGAATTGAGGCATCTCAAGTAGAGGTAAAAGCTATTTAAAGTAGTCAGAGATTATCCAGAGGTTTTAGAGGAATCAGAAGTCTACCCGAATCGGAGATTGAGTTTTCTTATCGACTTGGATTCCAGGAGAAATACCGATGGTTTAACCATGTAGAGGGATGACTCTTAGAGCGAGAAGAGTTTGGTGAAGCAGCTCAGGATTCTTTGGAGAGGGATTGATCATCTAGTTCCTAGTTAAGTTTCTGCTGGATGTTTTGACCAAGTAGAGCGGGTCACTAAGATTTTATGAGTCGGATGAACAGTATATAGAGGAAGTTTGTGCTCGAGTTCTTCAATAGCATTCTCATCTACTCCAGATCAGAGTTGTGCAGCGGAAGCAATATAGCAGTTATTCTAGGATGGGAGCAACCGGAAGTTGTAGTAAGGGATTTCTACAGGAAATTCAAGTATGAAGAAATTTTCAGGATTTGAAGGCAAGATTGTCAAATGCAACTAATTGGCTATTCCAGATAAGGGAAGAAGGTTTGGAGTCCACTAATGCTTGTGGAATAGAGTTGTGTTTTGGATTTCAGCAAATTTTTGAGAGAACCATTTTGTTGAGTAGGATCTGGAGATTGGTTTGATTTTGGTCCAGTTTGTTTCATGAAGCAATCAGTAAGGGTTAAGCTGATCAGGAAAGATGGAGGTGACTCGGGAACATCAGAAGAGTTATGCAGTTAAGAATTGAGGAGATTTGGAATGTGAAGTTGGAATTTGGATATTGTTTTAGTTTTATCCGATCAAAGGAGATATAAGATTTGGTAAAACTGAAGAGCTAGCTCTGGAAGTATTTTGAGTTTTTCCCTGTGTTCTTTGGAGATTATATTTTGATTTACAGGATTAAATTGCCAGTTCGGATAGCTAGAATTCATTGTATTTCACATGTCTCTGAGGAATATGTGTATGATTCATCACGAGTGATAGAATCAGCAGTTCAAAGGGATCTAGCAGTTGAGCTGGTCTTGAGTTTAGTCTGTTATCTTGTTCAGATTTGCAGGTTCAGATGAGAGGAGTTCTGGGTTATAGTAGTGTAGTTACTTAAGGTTCTGTAGAGCGAGTATTCCAATATAGATACTTGGAAACTCTAGATGATATTAGGAAGTTCTAACCAGAATTTTGTCTGGATAATTAAAATTGTTTGTTTGAATTGATTATTAAGATTGATAGTGTATGATTGATTTGTGTGATTGCTGTTTGAAGTTAAAACTTTTGTTGGGTTATTAAATTATCTTTGCTTTTAAATTTCGGGGACGAAATTCTTTTAAGGGAGGAGGAATGTGACGACCCGAAATTTTGAGCAATATCAATTTAATAATCTTTGTTAATAATTAAATTGATTTGATAATTTTATATCATAAATTTACAAGTTCATTCTTTTAAAAGCTAATAATATTTAATTTGAAAATATCTATTAACATTTTTCTTAACAACATAAAATTGGCAAGTTTAATTCTTTCGAAAATTTATAATATTTATTTTAGCAATTTAAAATTGGTAATATTTATTTTTCAAAGGCTAATCAAAATATATTCTATTTATAATATATATATTGATATATATTATATAAAGGAAGTATTTAATTTATTAAAAGCTATATATTCAAATTGTAAAATATATGAATATATATATATATATATATATATATATATATATATATTGTGGTTTGGAATTGTGTTTTAAAATTTAATATAGTGATTATCAAAACTAGTGTAAAAAATGTTTTCCATTTGAAATGCGTGTATATATATATATATTTATATATTAGGAATGGGAAAAAAAATTTGTTTTGAATTTAATAAAGTGTTTTCAAACTTTAATATATATATAATTTGTAATTTGGAAATTTTAAATTTGACTTAATACTTTTAAAGTGATATTTGAGATTTAAATTTTAATAACAAAGTTAATTTCTTATTTAATATAGATATATATATTTTAAATTTGAGTTTTAAATAAAAATTAAATTATAAGTTCATTTTTCTTTTGTTTTCAATATTCTTTCAATTTTAAAATTTTAACATAAGATAAACTTGTTTTAAAATTTTATATAAAGAGTTAAATTAAAATAAATTTCTTAAGTTTATAAACATATGTTATATAAATTGAATCAAAAGCATAAGTTATTTGTTAATAAATGTTTACATGAATTCACTTTTGAATATTTATTAAAATCTAAAAGTTTATTTATATAAGATAAAAACATTTTATAATCATATAAATATTACATAATTACATACATATACATATTACATGCAAGGCTTAAATAAATTATAAAAAAAATAACACTTGTAAGTGTATTTGGCTTATTAAAAGACATGTGTAAGTTAATTAAATCACAAAAGGGGACAAATGTCATCCTCTTGATATTTTGATTTAAAATTTAAAATTGTAAAATAAGAAGAAGAGTTTATTTTCAGCTAAAAACCTTTTCTCCATTTTCAACCCAAACATAATACAAATCAAAGAAGAAAAAAAGATAAAAAAAACAGTAAAATCTGAAAACAAAAAGAAGATGATCTGGAAAATTTAGATCTTCAAATATGCTGGATATTCAAAATCAATGGAAGATCTTCAAATGCAATCAAGCAATTTAGTAATCAACTGCACGAAGATTTATTTCAACATGCAAAACTGGAAATCATCAGCAGTAGGATTTTATTCAACATGCAGTAAGAAATTCAAGAGCCTGCAAACAGTTTCTGTCTTCTGCTTTTATAAGGTGAGTAAATGAAATTTTAAAAACAGTTTTAATCTTGGATTTTTATCTTGTTCTTGTGATGAAATCATGATGATGTGTCTGGATTCTTGGATTTAATTGATGCATGTTGGTGTATGAGTGACTGATGATATTGAGATGCCTGTAATCATAAAATATATGCTCTGTGTATTTATAACAGTTTCAATTGTCATAATAAATGCAATAACTAATTGTTGAATTACAATTGGCTTATGATTTGTAAACAAAAGTTGTTTGATATCATGTAATCTTTCACCTAAAAATAATTATAGGTTTTTAAAATGGGTAATTAGCTCAAATTTTGAATTTACAGCAAAAAAAGAAATTTGGGTCAAAAATTAATCAAATCAATTTTGAGTTTGAATTATATAATTGAATTCGTGATGCTAAATCATGATTTTTGAGGCTTGAATCATGATTTTTAGATTAGTTGTTGAAGAGAATTTTTGAATTGAATGTTTTGGACAATTCGACCAATTGGTGGCGAACGACAGCGAATTTGACGTCGAGGTTGAGCATGAAGGTCGAGGGTGTATCGTTAATCGTAGGAAAAAATACTTTAGGGATTTTTAATTGATTGAGATGACCGAAAATTGATGAAGTAGGGTTTGATACTCTGTGAATGCCGACGTTGTTCATTGTGTTTTCACGGCGACGAGAAGCTACCGGAGTCGAGCGCGAGGGGTTCTGGAGGTGCTGGATGCCGCGACGTGGCTTCGGGGAGGATGGTGCGGCATCTCGTGTGATGGGTCGTAGGCGGCGTTTGATTTGGTTGATGTATGGTTTAGGCAGTTGGGTCCGGAGATCGAATTTTTGGTGTTCGATCGAATTGTGTTTTCTGGGTTTCGATTGTTGGTGTCGTGGTCGAATGCGACGTATTGGACGCCATAGTGGAGTTCAACGTTGGCCAGGGTGGTGGTGCACATTGACGTGCACTGTTTTGTGCATCAGTATTTTGGTTTTGGGAAGAAGGGTTGGATCTTGAGTTTTCCTTCGGTAATGTGATGTTTTGGCTCGAAGCAGGTGAAGGGTTTGGGGTAACTCGGGATTTCATTCAAGTATGCAGGAATTTTGCTCAAGTATGCTGGGTTGTGTGGTTTTGGTGTTGTTTAAGTTTTAAGGCTTTAAAATTTAACAGCAAAAGTTTAAAAAGCTTTGAACAAAGAAAATATGATTTTTGTTGATAATTCAAGTTTTAAAACCAAAGGTAAAACAAGTTTTCACTTATAAAACTAATTCGTTTCAAGATTAAGTTTTTAAACAAGTTTTATATATAATAAATATGAAAGTTTTAAAAGTAAAATAAGTGGATTTTTTAAATGATGTTTGTATTAAATTTATTTAATAACTTTGGAAAGTTCAAAGATTTAAAAGTTTAATTTGAATGTTTAAATTGTTTTAATTATAATTGATTTCTAAAATATTATATTTTAAATAAAGGTAAATGATAAAGATTTAGAGATCAACTAAAATGAACACTTATCTTAAGAAATTAAAAATTTTGATTAATTTTAAAATAAACAAATGTATGAAAATAATTTAGATAATTCAATTATTATTAATAATCAAAGTGTTATTGGTTAATATTAATAATTTAATTAAGATAACGATATTCTTAATTAAGGATCTTTTTAAATATAATAAGTTAAAGAATTATTTAATTAAACTTAAATGATTAATTAAATAATTGATTAAGTAATTAAATTAGTGAGTGATTAAGGATAATCACTTATGATTTAATTAAATTACTTGGTGAAGTAATTTAGTAATTAATTACTGGAGGTAATTAAATAAAGAGAAATTATTTAACAGAGTAATTAAAGGTTAATTACTTTATGAAAGTAATTAGGTGGAAGTGATTAAAGTTAATCACTTGTGTTATTAATTAAAGAATTTATTAATATAATTAATTAGAGGTTTAAATTATTTAATTAATGGTTAATTAATAAAAGGATTAAGGGAATTTAAAAATGTGATTAATTACTTGTTAAAGTAATTAATTAAGAAGAAATTTAATTAATGGAAGTAATCATTAATTAATGGAAATAAATAATTAATTGTTAATTAATAATTAAAGGATAATTAATTTATAAGTAAGTTTTGATTACTCAATGTAATTAAAAGTAATTAATCAAATGTGATTAATTAAAAGTGATTAATCAAGTATGATTAATTAAAAAGTGATTAATCAGGTATGATTAATTGAATGGATAAAGAATAATTATTAGGGTAATTAAATAATAATTAATCAAGTGTGATTAATTTAAAGGGTAATTAAGGGATAATTACTTGGGATAATTAAGAAGTAATTAATCTAGATGATTAATTAATATTGCAATTAAGGAATAATTACTTAAAGTAATTAGGGGATAATTAATCAAGGGAGATTAGTTAAAGGGGATAATTAAGTGATGTTTAGTTAATTAATTTTTAATTAATTAATGAATAAGTAAGTGGGATTGATGATAATCCAAGTAATTAAGTAAGGGATCAATTTAATTAAAAATTAATTAAATTAATTAATCTTGGATCAAACTTTGTTTATGGATGGTTAATGATTGGATTATAAATATCACTGAATGAGTTAATGATATTGGATGATATTGTATGTCATGTAATGATATGAATGTGATATATCTGAGATGTGATATATATGCTGCTTTGTGATATGTGTGGATGAATTTGATAATAGTGAATTATCTATCTGTGTGTAATGAATCATCCATTTATATTCTTAATATCTACTGTTTAAACCCTTAAGTACAACTTGGACATTAAAATGGCGTTTTGGATTCGGTGAGACCGGGATCGGGTTTTATATCCGAAAACCACATCGATCCAAATTAACGTTAGGTCGTAAATCCAAGTGAAGTGAAGTGAAGACTCGAAGTGTAAGAACTATATATCGTTATAACTCCGAGGGTGAATCCAGAACGAGTTTAACGAAGGTAGTACTTTCAGATTCGAGATGAAGATTCGGAGTGCAAGGGCTATTGTCGTTAACTCTAAGGGTGATTCCAAAATGAGTGTAACGAGATAGTGCCTTCGATTCCGTTCGAACCCGTAACGGACTTGTATGGATTGAATGCTTTCAGAACATCGTCAGGAGGACGATGAGCATTCTAAGATAAATGTGTTCTATAAAGATAATCGCAGCCTCAAGCCTCATCAACCGGGAATGGCTAAAACAGGAGAGGTGCAGCAAGGTTAAGTGGGTCATGCCCAAGTAGGACGAGATTTACCCCTGTCTAGATGTCCCTTTTTATTTCATCTGTTTGGGCAGTTGGATCTGCAGCCAACTGCGGGGTTGTCTTGTTTGGGGCTGTTCAGTAAGGAATGGTTCCGGCCTTGTGTTGTAGGGGATCAGGAGTGGTCCTCGGTACGGTGATCTAGGCCACGTACTGTGACGGGCGGTACCCCAGTAGCCCTACCATTGATGGAAACCCATTCTTCCTACGAGACCCTATGGTTTTGTTTGTATACCCACTTTTATGGCTAGTAGCTGGAATTTAATAGATGTAACAATTTCGGCTATTTCTTATTTATTTGAAAACTCTAGACACTATTATAATATCACTGGATTTCCTACCAAATGTTTTGGTTAGCGTAAGGTAAAAACTTTTCCATGTTTATGTGTGGGAAGTCTTACGTGATACCTTTCTTTTCAAAGGATTTTCTAAAGTTAAGCGACTTTAAACCGTTTACTCACACCAGACCCCTGTCTGACCCGAGTGTTTATTTTCTATTTTATTAAACTGTTGGGTACTCATATTATGTATGAGTAGTCAAGTGATTCAGGTTATCCTTGACGAATTCTGGAGGAGCATTGGAGCATGAGGCTTCAACGTGTAGATATATAGATAGAGTTTCCGCTGTGATGTTATTCTGTATAATGTTCTTGTATTGTACATTAGACAGAAATGTTATAACTGTCTAAATTGAGATGTATAGTTGTGTACTCTGATGTATATGATATTGTATATATGTTATAAATTACATTTCATTCGTTCCGCTGTGAGATTCTGATGTGTTGTTGTTCTTTCTTCTCTTTCTTTTCTTCTTCTATCCCTTTCTTTCTTAATTAGTGATGCGTCTTTCTGGTGATAGAAAGTCGGGTCACTACAGCTAGTATCAGAGCGCTAGGTTGGGTGAATACCTAGGCTTTGGGAGTGACTTCTTTCTTGAGAGAGCGTACTTGTAATTTTTATGTATAGATTTATTTATATATCTACCTAATCTGTTGGTTTATCTGTTCGGGTTTTCCATTCGAACCCGTAACGGACTTGTATGGATTGAATGCTTTCAGAACATCGTCAGGAGGACGATGAGCATTCTAAGATAAATGTGTTCTATAAAGGTAATCGCAGCCTCAAGCCTCATCAACCGGGAATGGCTAAAACAGGGGAGGTGCAACAAGGTTAAGTGGGTCATGCCCAAGTAGGACGAGATTTACCCCTGTCTAGATGTCCCTTTTTATTTCGGCTGTGTGGGCAGTTGGATCTGCAGCCAACTGCGGGGTTGTCTTGTTCGAGACTGTTCAGTAAGGAATGGTTCCGGCCTTGTGTTGCAGGGGATCGGGAGTGGTCCTCGGTGTGGTGATCTAGGCCACGTACTGTGACGGGCGATACCCCAGTAGCCCTACCATTGATGGAAACCTATTCTTCCTACGAGACCCTACAGTTTTGTTTGTATCACCCACTTTTGTGGCTAGTAGCTGGAATTTAATAGATGTAACAATTTCGGCTATTTCTTATTTATTTGAAAACCCTAGACACTATTATAATATCACTGGATTTCCTATCAAATGTTTTGGTTAGCGTAAGGTAAAAAAATTTCCATGTTTATGTGCGGGAAGTCTTACGTGATACCTTTCTTTTCAAAGGATTTTCTAAAGTTAAGCAACTTTAAACCGTTTACTCACACCAGACCCATGTCTGACCCGAGTGTTTATTTTCTGTTTTATTAAACTCTTGGGTACTCATATTATGTATGAGTAGTCAAGTGATTCAGGTTATCCTTGACGAATTCTGGAGGAGCATTGGAGCATGAGGCTTCAACGTGTAGATATATAGATAGAGTTTCCGCTGTGATGTTATTCTGTATAATGTTCTTATATTGTACATTAGACAGAAATGTTATAACTGTCTAAATTGAGATGTATAGTTGTGTACTCTGATGTATATGATATTGTATATATGTTATAAATTATATTTCATTCGTTCCGCTGTGAGATTCTGATGTGTTGTTGTTCTTTCTTCTCTTTCTTTTCTTCTTCTATCCCTTTCTTTCTTAATTAGTGATGCGTCTTTTTGGTGATAGAAAGTAGGGCCGCTACATATAATATATAGATATGCTATTTTAAATATATGTTTTAAATCAACTGATGATTTTGTAATATATTATATATCTGGATTTTGTTTTTATAAGAGTTTTGAGTTAAATATTGATTTTAGAATACATATATAAAGAATTTATTTTGATTTGTGTTCAAACCAAATATTGATTTAAAATATATATATATATACATTATAAAGATTTTTATGAGTAAATAATAGATTTTTTAAGTTTATGTATATATATATATATATATATATATATCTTTTTCATCGATTTTCGAATACCATCCCAGCTATGCTTCATTTTTGGAATCCGTGCTCAACTTGCCTTGCTTTGAGATTTTATTATTTCAAGTAGCTAATTGGCTAGTTCGTGATTCAATTCGTAGCTTGTCGTGTTTTCAAATTTCTCTAGCCTCGAAGGGTAAGCAATCACTCATGATTAACATTCTTATATTTAATAAATTTGATTTCACTTGAAACGACGATTGAAATATGCTACTAGATTGAACTGTTACTTATATAATTGTTATATATGATATATGCCATTATCTGTAATTGTTCACCTATGACATATGACACCATAACCTATCATTTATATTATGGCTTAATTTGTTATTGAGGATATATGCCTGTTGTTGATATATTATATTATTATATAATTGTTCTCACTCTGCAAGTTCCCTGATAGTTAAGAACTCCCTATGGATTGAAATGATACATACCCGAACGATCTTGTAGAATAGGAGAAAATCATTATGGGTTGAAATGATAAAACCAAGAGATTTTCATTTAATTTAAATTGTTGGGATTGAGGGTTGAAATGATAGATACTCATAGATATTTAAATTGCGGATTGAAATGATAAATATCTGTACCACTTGACTATATGATAGAAAATTATATACGAACGTCATTGGTCTATATTTTGAAATGATTTCCAAAGTTGAAAGGAAATATATAGTTTTAATAAATAATTGATTTTTAAAATTATAATATGTATAAATATTATTTTATATATGTCTATATTTTAGATTTTTTTTTTAAATTATATATTTTTGGAAATTTTTAATTTTATAAGTTAGTTTTGAAAATATAATTTTTAAAATTTTACTTATAATTTTACTATTTTAAAATACATAAAATAGATTCAATATAAAATAAATTTAACAATAAGATTTAATTTAAAATATTATTTTAATATTAGTATATAATACGTTTGAGTATTTACTTGAATTTATATTAATATTTTAAAAATAGTTTTTTATAACATTAATAATAAGTTTGGGAAGTTAAATTAATGTTGACTTGGAATTTAAATTGGTAAATAATTAAATTTAAATAAGAATTTATTTGAACTTATTGATTTTGAGATTTTGAAAATTATGATTTATAACTTGATTCGATAAAAAGGCGATTAAATGAATATTCTCAATTTTAAATAAAATTGAGATTGAATATTTAATACTGATTTACATTTATAAATTGGAATTTTAAATAATTGTTATGAAAATAATTAAGTGAATACTTTCCAATTCAAATAAAATTAAAGTTAAATGTTGAAATATAAATGAAATTTATATTGTAAATGTTGAATATTTAAACTTTAATCATATTGGAATTGAAGTGATAGTTCAAAAACTTGGATTTGAAATCGATAAAAATTGAAATAGTTTATTGAGAATTTGAATTGAATCTTTGACCTTTAAATTGAAATGGTTAAACTGGAATTGATTTAAATTGAAATTTTGGAATTTAAATGATTTAAATGGACTTGCAAAATTGGAGGAAAATAATTTTATAATATAAAGAATTTTTATTATATATAAACTATTTTATTTTATAACTATTTTAATGTATATACTATTTTCAATATCTAAACAGTTTAAGTCGGAAATGTTATGATTTCGAAAGTGCTATGATTTTTAAAGTGTAATGATTTTTGAAAATGGATATGATGTAAAGTGAACAATGATATCGAATTGATATGGTTTGAAATGAATATGATATTTTGATATAAAGTATGAACTATTTGAAATGAAATGACCACGGTGGGAAATAAGCATTTGGTTGTTAAAGAGACCGGATAGGATATTGTCAGTCTCTGCCAACACTGAAAACCACTTAAACAACCGTGCATGTGGTGGAGATTCCAGAATGAAGTAGGATGGTTTGGTGACGATTCTGTATGGTATTTACGTAGCCCTGACTCCCATAAGTCAGCTTGATGCGGCTAAAACAGGATCCACGTCGGGACAAGTGAGGTCATTCCTCCGATCGAGCACATTTCTTCGATGTCATTCTATTGCTTTTGTGATTTGATTGGGTGCACCTTTGATTTGGGAAGTGTGTCACGAGGTGGGCGGTAGTAGCTGTTATGCGTTACGATCAGTCCGGATACACAAACGGTTTGTCCACCCTGGCATTGCCTCGAGTGCCTTGTCGCATGCCCTATCGCGCCTTCTATGAGTTTGTTTTGTACCATACCTATGTGATGTCCTTTGGATAAAACTCCATTTTATGGAGGAGTGTACGACATTGTATAGACAACAGGATATATAAAATGTGTTAAGGGGGTTATGGGTAATGCCTTAATGCTATTTTAGTAGTCTACTTTACTATAGACATATTATAATACTGTATATTACTACATAGTAGATAGTTCCACGGATCCTTAGAGGATGGCTATCCTAAACATCCTTTAAGTTACTCGAATTTTAGTTGACATTTCACTTGAGTTGAATTTATTAATATAAGAATGTTAATCTTGACTCAAGTGTTTTGTGTTTTGCTTTACCCTTGGGTAAGACTGAGTGTTACAGTATTTGAGACTCACCTTGGAGATTGGAGCTTTGCTTGAAGATCCATCTATATTTATTCAGCTTTCAGTTATCTAGTGTTTTGTTCAGACTTGTCATCTATTTGTACTGAGACTTCTATGTATTCTAGATTTCTGCCGTATTTTGTTTTGACTCTGATGTTTATATAGTAGCTTCATGAACAACTGTTTATCTTTTTCACTGCTTATTGTTATATTACTCTGTGTTTGTGATTCTGTGATGGATTTATTTACCATACATGCTGAGTTTTGCCAAATATAAATTAACAATCTGTTGTTTTGAGCAATTCAAGTCCGATATGTGCGGATGCAAAGGATTCGAAATACCGGATGGTTACAATTTCTAAGCCACAAAATTTTAAATATATTTATATTTGTAGAAAAATTTCCTTTTAAATTTACTTTCCAAAATATTTTACTTTCACAAATAATAATATCAAGTTCTAAATCATTTCCTAATACCATTTTCAAACTGTAGTTAATATTTTCTTTTCAAGTAATTACATAACTTAAAATAATTCCTTTCCAAAATATTATTTACATTCAAAATGCATGCTTTTATTATTTGGCCCATTTGATATATGCACACGTGCTTTTTTGCTAAATACAACTTTATTTCCAAACTTTATAACATATACATGAAAGTAAATTTTCCAAAATATTTACCTCTTTTTAAAATAATACTTTATTATCATAACGCAAAATTTATAGACCATTCACTTTTCAGCATTTTCCAACTAATTTCTGTTTTATTTGTATATAAACCAATTTCAAAATTTAAAACCTTTTCCCTAATCTTATTTCACTATGCAAAATAATACTAATCCATGAAATTTTAGTGATTCATTTTGTCAGTTGGTTGCAAAGTTTGACTACACAGAATATCAACATTGCCTCGCTATGCTTTACACTTCTCACGATTTATTCGATGAGTAAAATTATTTTTAATTATTTTTAAACTCAAATATTTACCAAATTTCCAAATTAATTATTTCTTATGTCAAAATGAATCGTTCGATGTTTAAGAACCCGTATTAATGACATGGCATCCTACAAATCGATCAGAATCCTTAAATGGACAAGTCAACACAATAAATAATCAAGAGTTTTCCTTAGTTGTATTTATTTTATTACCACTAGCGTCAATATATTCACTTTAGTTAAATAGAAACAAGCAATCAGTTCCTAACAACTAATCAACCAAACCTATATAGCCACCTACAACAGAACAATTATGTTCTTAAAATTCTGCGGTGCAACACTGATTGTTCTTGGATTATTTAAATCTTAAACTTGTTTACTCTAGTTTTCCAATTTTTATATTAAGAGAAAATTATCCACTTTAAATAAATTCATTCCAATTATCTCTTTAAATTTTATTTCCTAATAATCCAAAAAAATTCTAAACTCTAAAAGATTTTAATGCATTATTTTCGAAAAGTTTGATGTCACAATTTCCAACTTGGCTAATTAAAATTTAAATCACAATAGCAATTTATATTACTATTCCTAATTAGATAACTAATGAAACTATCTACCACACGCCCGAAGGGACATGACATTAAGTTTCACTTGGTCTCATATCAGTTATATTACACATTATAATGTTCTGACTCAGCTCTGATACTAAGCTGTAGTGACCCCACCACAATACCCATATTATAAAAGAACATTGTAAATAATGTCGTCTAATAATATGGAGAATATGGCTTGTTAAGGGCAATCAAATGTGAATATGACATTAAACTAACACTGACACGTCATACTTACCTTTAATTGAATCTCTGAAATAAAATTTAACGTGTATAGTCTCAGTTCAAAGCGATAAACACATCGGTTTCTCAAAATCAGAATAGTATATCATGAAAAATAGTAGTCATAGACCACAGCAGAATAATAGATCTCATATACAATAAATATTATAAGCCTTCAAAATAAAACACTAAATGCACATAATATACAATTGGTAAAAAAACTCTAACTCAGATATACATTTCATTTAAATACACGAAAATCATAGAAGAGATAAACTAAAAGTCAAAGCAGTTTATCTCCCAGCTAGCCTAGCCATCCATAAGTCTATCTGTCCTATAACTTGAGAAGTCTTAGACTGACCCAAGCATTTGAATAACTCCCGAGTCAGACTATCTCTAAATATCCAATAATGTGAGAATAAGATATAACACATGGTATATGGTACTATAAATGTAAACTAGTTACAAAAATAGTTTAACTTGGAACGTATCACAAAATTCAATGACATTTAAATCACAAAACATAGAAAATCCTAAAAACCAAAGCAATCCATATTGATCACCTAGATCATTTGTACAGATCATAACAATCATCCATATTGATCACTACTATCGTTCAAACAATGGAAATAAACTAGTATCACTCGTGTTGATCTGATACTAAGGATGGTCCATAACCTAAAGTAACCTAGCCAATCTCCAGAGGTAGTCCATATTGATCCAAACGATGTAGAATACATAGCTTGCCACAAAGAATTTAAAGAAATCCGTAAGTATATGTTTTAAGGATTTATTGGCCCTTGGCCGTACCTTGAGTGGTAATATACTCTAAAGTGTCAAATACTATCATTTTCAGTAATCGATAGAACTAAACAAAACATCCCATACCGTCTAGTGAAATTTAAGTATTTACTAGAAGCCAGTAAATCTCACTCGTTTCGGATACCGTTGGAAAATCTGAATTATATTCACTTAAGGATCTAGCAGCCCTATGCCGCACACCAAAAGAGAATACAACTCTAAAGTGTTTAAATACTTCTGAATCACAATCATAAAATTTAACCAAGACATCCCATACAATTCGATGAAATTTGAATATATGCCAAAGGGCTAGTAAGTAGCACTTAAATATTCTATTAAATGAGTTGTACAATATTCAATGAATTGTTACTCAAGAGCATTTAAACCAATTGGTAGCACTAAGTCGAATATTAATATTCCTAAAATTATAGAATTAATATTCTTTAAATATTTTTATTTAAAAATAGAAAAGTCGCACTCATGCAAGCACCCATGCAAGCATACATGATTGCCTAGAGGTCTGGATTATTAATTTAGCACTCATGCAAGCACACTAACATATACAGCAGGATATAATTCATGATCGTATGTTGTGGGGTTTCAATAAATAGAAATTTCATGGAAAACGATGCAAATAATACCATAGATTTTAATGGTTTCAACATCCAATTCATCCAAACAAACATATGTACACTATAATTTTAGAGATAGATTGTGTAAGGCATCTGCTTACCTTTAAAATTTGAATTGGTGTTTAAAACTCAGATTCTCCTAGGCCGATTACTTTCAGCTACAATGTGACAAACCAGATTTTTAACTCACAAAAATCGACATAAATACGTTCACTGTATAACATGCCGAGAATTTAAGTGTTCGAAATACCGATTGCTAGGGGTAAAGAAGAAAGAGGTAAAAGAAAATAGAAACAGTAACACAAAATCTCACAATCGCAGCGGAACAATATATATGATAGATAATAACATGTCTTTAGACAAAAAGAACTATAAATGTTATTTATACATGCCATCATCAGAGTACAACAAATTAACAACTCAGTACTGGACCGTTATAATAACCTGTCTTGATATACATAACTTACACAGCGGAAATAACCAAGTACGTGATATACGTTTGAACTCCACCAGCTCGTCTCATGAACTCCATGGAATCCTAACCTAAATTTGTAATACTCGGTCTGACCTAAGCATTATAATAAAATAACACTCGAGTCAGTCTGGAAAACCAGCATGAGAAAACACACTCAATTTGAATTATTAACTTTTATCAAAATCCTTTAAATACAAAGGTATCTCGTAAGACCACGTCACACATAAACACGATGAGTTTTTACATTAGAATAACCAAACATTTTTTATCAAAATCATATGATATTATAATAGTGTCTATAGAAAGTAAATAGAAAATAGTTCAAATGCTTGTATCTTACGTTTCAGCATAGTTGGGCACAATCCAAGCCGTACGAGGCTTATTAGAAAATTGATTTCATACAATGACTAGGCATTGGGGTACCACCTATCACAGTACACATTTATAAAAATGTACCGAGGACCTCACCGGGATCCACTACAACACAAGACCAGCCCTATCCCAAACCAAGATAAAACCGAATATGTTATCACCCCTGGTGTTCCTTCCCTTATCGAGAGCTCCTTTCCATGCACCACCATATCCATAATTAACAATATATCCAAGAGTATCTAGAAAGGTGATAACACATTCTAATTGGGTGCAACACACATAGCCTTGCTGCATGTTCCCTGATTTTCAATCATTCCGGTTGATGTGGCTTGAGGCTACGATTACCTTTTTAAGGAATAATTCCACTTAGATTGTTCATCGTCCTCCAATGATGATGTTCTGACATCATTTGTCCATACAAGTTACCCTGGGTCTGGACAAACCGATTCACTATCTTCACTATCTTTACGATATCCTTTCATAATGCTCAAATCGGATCGAAGTGGTTTTTAGATAATTAAATTCGATTTCGGTCTCTCCGAAACGATCAAAGAAATTGGCCAAAATTAATAGTCGGTAATTTAACTATCAATAAAACATCCATAAGCAGAAATCGGGCCTTATTATAAGTTTTCCAAAATTTTATTTTCAAAATATCTTTATAAGATATATATTCGAATCCCTTCCAGTTTCCAACATTTGAACCGATTTTAAATCTCTATTTTTTTTAACGGAATATTCCCAAACCTTCCCATTACTTAGAATATTTTCCAAATTCATTTTTATGTTTAACACTTACGAAGTATTCCATTTTCCTTTTCATGTTTTCTCAAAGTCATTTATAATTTATATTGTAAATTCCTTAACTCGTTTATAACGAATTCTATAAGTCCCAGGTTTCCTTGATTTATCCCCTTTAATATTTTCCAAAGTCAAATACCCTTGTCTATAATTTCAATTTCCCCTTTCTACTTCTTTATGAATTCTATCTTATTTTTTGAAGTTCACTCTTATTTAACTACTTTGGAAAAAAAATTCTTACATTTTCTCAAATTCCATTTTTGAGGATTCTCTTATAAATCCCATCTACTGAAAAAACCTCGTTTCTAACCTCGAGAAGGGTTATAAATAAATTTGAATCGCTACAAAACACTATATATATAATAGGTATTTATAGAATAATAATTTTTTTAAAACATGATCAAATAATTATTTAAAATATCAAAACTCTTTTTATAAACATCAATAACTCATTTTTTAGATAAACGAAACAATTTTCAAAGCTGATTTTAAAAATTAGGACTTATTGAAATAAATATTAAGTATTTGGTAAATTCACTTTTCGATTAATTTTAATCGTAACTAGTATAAAATTACATAGGTCAATAAATAAAATTTTCCTTTTTAAAACAAACTTAACTTCTTAAAATTAATTTTTTAAAAAAATCTCAATAACCAATTCAGGTTATAACTTCCTCACGATTTCCATCACACCGCTTCCATTCCGATTCTACCAACCATTTACACTCTTCAAAAATGGTATCCACTATTTTTTTCTCAACCCTATTTCCGTATTCTAATATAATTTCACCCTTTGAATTTTAAATTCCTAGTTTAGCAACTGCTATCATTTTCCATTATTCATAAACAATGTTTATAAATTTATAACTCCTTTAGGTTTCACCATTTTTTAAAACTAATCTCACTTACAAAATTCCATTTTATATGTCCACTTCTTTACAAATTCCGTTTATTTTTCAAATCTATTTTTAATATCGATTTCAGTGCCTTTCCATATTTTTCAGGCTATCATTTTAAAAATCCATTGTTTATATTCTTTTATATGAATTATTTTAAAATCTCCATTAAAATATATTTTTTCGAATTGTTAAGTACGATCAAATCAATTATTGCTTATCCAAAATATTTTCTTTTAAATAATTCGAATTTCGATATATATACTTTCATATTAAAAATCTCCTTTAATTTCTTAAAAATTCAAAATAATATTATGGTATTTAAAATACCAAAATTGAGGCCAGTGCTACTATAGCATCTAATGATTCACATCACAATAATAATCTATGACGGATTATTCTAACACATCATATGTCATTATATATGAAAAACAATCAATATAGTTTTAAGGAATCCAGTTGGATCCCTCCAACATGTTTTCCTTGCATCCATAGATCTTAATACAACATAAAATATCAATCCCACTTCGAGGGGGTATTGCGGTATATAGGGTCATTCGCTATCATGTGGGATGCATAGGGTCTCATCCGCTAAAATATGCGGGAACAATCAATCCAACTACTAATTGTTAGTCCGTGAGATGATGGTTTTGATGACAACAACCTTAGAATAGATTATAAAATATAGATATTAACATTATAAGTTTAGATATAAATGTATATGCAGGATTTAATCATGCAGGTACCAAGAATGAAGACTGTACAGTATAGAGATTCAAGATATCAAGATTATCAAGAGTTCAAAAATTCAAGTAATTTATTCTTTAATTAGAAAATTTTGTTAAAACTTCTAGAAAAGCACTGGCATCTTAAAATCCAATTTATTCGTGGAATGAAATCCACTTCGAGCCTGTTAAAGGGATGGAACCCTAAGTAGGATGGAACCTACGAAAAATCTAGTAGAACATAGTTTTGTATCCGCTAACCTTTTATTCAAAATGATTTTTCAAAATTATAACTTGTTTTCAAAATGATTTCAAAACCTTGCTTTTAAAAGCATCAAAAACATCTATCCTGATTTTGAATAATTTTAGCCTCAAAATCATCTTTAATTTCAAAGTCAAATTACTCCTGATTTTAAACTATTTTTAATATAATATATTTAACTTTTAAATATTTATACTTAGATTTAAATATAAAATTATAGTTAAATTCTATATATATTATTCTATATATTTACTTATGAATTTTAACTATAGTCAAGTATATTTATAAAGTTTAAAATAGTTTTAATATAAGATAAAGGTTATTTTCAAAGAAAATCAAATCATCAAAAAATGCTTTGGGATGTCGATATACTCATGGTGACCATGTCGACATGGTGTCAGTTGAGTTCAAAATTTCAATTTCAAAAGAAGTGTCTATTCACCATAACTCTTCACGAATGGACATGACTGTTGTTCTACTATAAATAAGGGTCAGTTTCAACGAATTTTACATCAGATTTTATGGTTTTTCACTTCTCTTCTTCTTCCACTTTTCTTAATAAAAATTCTTATCATTACTCTACCGAAATCTACATTGAATTGAACTCGATCATTCGTAGTTTGATCTCTATCACTATCTCAACAAGATCATCAGTGCTATTCCAAGTTATAGGCTTTTTGTAATCAACTTAGCGAGAAAAGGTGTGATTGTAGCCTTGGGAAACAATTGGGTGAACTTGTAGCCCATAAAATCAAGTGGGTGAACTTGTAGCCCGGAAAATCAAGTACCTCTACCCAAAGGATTATGATTCCGGAGGGTGTACCTCGTAGCCTTGAAATCGAGGGTGTAATTGTAAAGATTACTTTTGAAAGGAAATCTGTACTTGTGTTGCGGGACTGGATGTAGGGTAACTCCGAACCAGTATAAAATCTGGTGTGTTCTTTTCTTTACTACCTTTTATTTTATTTATGCATCTGTGTTTGTTTCTGTGATCATATCTGTGTCTGTATATTGCACACATCTGTGTTTAAATTAACATAAACTCAAAAAGATTTAGTAATTCTTTATAAACACTATTCACCCCCCTCTACTGTTAATCCTAGCCTTAAGATCCGTAATCCGCATTTCTCACAATTGGTACCAGAGCGAGGTTTTCAAAGTTTCATAATCTGATTTTTGAAAAAGCTTCTAAAATGGCTATATTTGTTAATGCTAGTTTAGAAATATTCAAATCTTCATTGTTTCATGAGTCTGCATATAATCAATATTCAAATTCAAGTTATCTACCAAAATTGTTTGATGTGCAGTAATCATGCTTTATGGATGTTGAGGAATCAATCCACAATGGACAAGTTGTGCAGATCAGAAAGAACAAATGGATACTTGATAGTGGATGTTCTAGACACATGACTGGAAATCCAGATATACTATATACAAAGACGGAGGACTGGTTAATTTTGGAGACAGTTCAAAAGGATATGTGATTGGCATCGGCAAAGTCGGTAATTCTAAAACTCCTACTATTACTAATGTTTTGCTAGTTAAGAATCTGAAACATAATCTGCTAAGTATAAGTCAACTCTGTGATAAAGGATGTAAAATTAAATTTGAAGAAGATAAATGTCACATTGAAGATAATAATTCAACCATAATATTTGAGGGAGTCAGGAAAAAGAATATTTATATTCTTAGTATGAAAATTTCAAATGATAACCTGTGTGTGTTGGCAAATACAGGTGACCCTTGGATTTGGCATAAGAGATTTGGGCATTTGAATTTCAAACTCTTATCTAGACTGTCAAATCATGATCTAGTAAGAGGTCTCCCTAAAATGAATTTTAAATTAGATAGTTTATGTGATGCATGTCAATTAGGAAAACTTATAAAAAGTTCCTTTAAGTTAAAAGATATGATTTCAACTTCAAAACCTCTTGAATTACTTCATCTTGATTTATTTGGTCCATCTCAAATTTTGTCAATAAATCATAGTAAATATGTTTTTGTAATTGTAGATGATTATTCTAGATTTACATGGACGGTATTTTTGAAACATAAAAGTGATACTTTTGAATGTTTTAAGACCTTTTCAAAAAGAATTCAAAATCATTTTTCTCTAAAACTTATAACTATTCAAAGTGATCACGGTGGTGAATTTGAAAATGAAAAGTTGAGGAATTCTGCAATAAAAAGGGAATAACTCATAATTTTTAATTTCCAAGAACTCCACAACAAAATGGAGTAGTAGAACGTAAAAATAGAACGATTCAAGAGTGTGCGAGAACTATGCTTTTAGATAGTAATTTATCAAAGAATTTTTGGCCAGAAGCAGTTGCTACCGCCTGTTATATTTTAAATAGAATTTTAATTAGACCATTAACTGAGACATCTTATGAACTTCTTTATTCAAAGAAACCTAAGGTATCTTATTTCAGAATTTTTGGAAGTAAATGCTTTATTTAAATACAAAAGATAATTTAGATAAATTTGATCTTAAATCTGACAAAGGAATCTTTATCGGATACTCTAATAGAAGTAAAGCATACAGAGTGTTTAATTTAAAAACTAACACCATCGAAGAAACAATGCATGTTTCATTTGATGAAAATTTCAAAATTTTTGAAGATACAAATGATGAAGAGGATTTAATCACTCAAAATCAAGAATCAGTTGAAACTAACAATGAAATTAATCATCATAATAAAAGGACTAAACTTTTAAAAGATCATCCTATAGAAAATATACTGGGAGATATGCAATCTGTTGTTAAAACTAGAAATCAACTAAGTCAAATGAGTAATTTAGATTTTATATCAACTATTGAACCTAAAAATCCAAAAGAAGCATCAATTGACGATTCATGGATTTTGGCTATGCAAGAAGAATTAAATCAATTTACTAGAAATGGTGTTTGGGAACTTGTTCCTAGACCTGAAAATAAAACTATAATTGGAACTAAATGGGTTTATAAAAATAAAATGAATGAACAAGGAGAGGT
The DNA here is from genome assembly GCA_030765085.1 of Allium cepa. Taxonomy (NCBI): domain Eukaryota; kingdom Viridiplantae; phylum Streptophyta; class Magnoliopsida; order Asparagales; family Amaryllidaceae; genus Allium; species Allium cepa. The sequence continues at coordinate 406,363,247 of CM060928.1, read as the reverse complement.
AGTTAGAAATAAAGTTTGATTAGTCGCTCAAGCTTATTGTCAAGAAGAAGGAATAGATATTGATGAAACCTTTGCTCCCGCAGCAAGATTAGAAGCCATTAGATTCTACTTGCTTTCGCAAATCATAATAATTTCAAATTATTTCAAATGGATGTTAAAAGTGCCTTTTTAAATGGATTTGTAAAAGAAGATATGTTGAACAACCACCACTCTTTGAAAATAATAAATTACCAAATCATGTTTACAAACTTAAGAAAGCTTTACATGGTCTAAAACAAGCTCCTAGAGCCTGGTATGATAGATTAAGATCTTATTTATTACAATCAAAATTTGAAATTGGTAAAGTAGATAATACTCTTTTTATTAAAAGAAATAAAAATGATATTCAACTAGTACAAGTTTACGTAGATGATATCATTTTTGGATCAACTAATTTTGAAATGAATAAAGAATTTTATAAAATAATGACAAAAGAGTTTGAGATGAGTCATATGGGTGAATTAAATTTCTTTTTAGTATTACAAATTCAGTTAGATAATGGTATCTTTATTAGTCAAGAAAAATATGCTAAAGACCTAATTAGTAAATTTGGCTTGACTACTGCAAGTGGAAAACCCACTCCCATGGCAATCAATGTGTACCTTAGTAAAGAAGATCTCTCAAAAGATGTAGATCAAAAATTATGTAGAGGAATGATTGGATCACTACTCTATATTACTGCTAGTAGACCTGATATCATGCATAGTGTTTGTCTCTGTGCCAGATATCAATCCCAACCTAAAGAGACCCACTTAAAAGCCGTAAAACGAATCATAAGATATGTTAAACACACATCCGATTATGGTTTATTTTACCTTAAGAATGATTCTTTTGACTTAATATCATACTGTGATGCTGATTATGCTGGTCATAAATCAGATCGAAAAAGTACAAGTGAGACTTGTCACTTTTTGGGGGCATTCTCTGGTTTCCTGGTTTAGTAAAACGCAAAACACGGTCTCTTTATCAACAACTAAAGCAGAGTATATTTCTGCTGCTTTGGCTTGTTCTCAAGTAATATATATGCAACAAAGTTTAAAAGATTATGGTTTAAATATCTCGAAATCACCAATTTATTGTGATAATACGAGTGCAATAAATTTATTCAAAAATACTACTCAACATGCTCGAACTAAACATATTGATACCAGACATCATTTTCTCAAAGATAATATATGTAAGGAAGTAGTTACTCTCGATTACATCAATTCTAAGAATCAAATTGCTGATATTTTAACAAAACCCTTAAATGAATCGATATTTACTAAATTAAGAAGAGAATTAGGTATTTTTTCAATAACTGAAATATAAAATATAAATATCCATTATAATAAATAATTAATACTAAAATAAATCAAATAGTAGAAATATAAAGGAGCATGTCGACATCCCCTATATACCCATATCGACATACAACGTTTTTATTTTATTTTTTAAATTTCCCACCAAAATTCAAAAAATTGGTTATATATTCTTCTTATTTTCGAATTTTTGATCATTCTCTTTGTTCTCTTTCTATTCTATCTTCTGAAACAAATAAAATCATTGCATCATCTTCCAAATCAAACATAAATTCAACATTTTCGTTCCCCTCTCCTACTTCTGGTCCATTTCAATGTACTACTCTCGCTCGTGTAACAAAAATGGAGGAGTCTTTGAAGGATGCACTTCAGATGATGACTGAAATTCAAGTGATTCAACTCCGTATGGCAAAGGAACAAAAGAGGCAAGGCAAGATTCTAAGGAATTTGTAAAAATTTCTAATGGATAATCAAGCCAACCCTATCTTGATTGATGAATACAATCAAGAACAAGAGGCCAGCAAAGAAGAAGAAGAACCCATGGAAGAAGCACAAGCGGAAGATGACGACAAAGTTGTGTGCGTTGGAGAAGTGTGTTTTGACAAAGATGGGAATCTTGTCGAACAACATGGAAATTTCTATTTCCATTATCCAAACTGTTCGATTCATAAATCTCCTATGTTCAAAAACACACATTAGTTTCTTCTCTTTCTTTACCTTTGTTGTTTATCCCTTCTTATGTTTACAACGAAAATGTAAATATAATTATATGATTAATAAATAAATTATGTTCTTATATGTGTTCTTCCCTATTAATAAATATAACTATATGGTTATCATATACTTAGAATAGTTAGTAGTTTAGGATTAGGATTATCTAAGTGTTGATTATTTATGATAACACTATCATTATAATCACATATCATAGGGTATTAGATTTAGAGGGAGTAATATAGTTTGGAGTTATAAAGTTTAGAGTTTGTTTGTTTTTTATGAAAAAGGGGGAGAAGTATAAAATAAGATAGTTAGGCATAGATTAAGGGGTCGTTATCAAACAATAAACCCTCAGCTCCAACACACACGTGACCTTCGACAACCACGCGAGCTCGATTGTCGCGAATGAGGTCATGCCTCGCATCCATGCGCCTCGCCATTGAGTTTGAGCCCATGCGGCATCGTGATTTATATTTGCACACAATTCCCTTTTTTATTATCTACTACCTTTTTTTATACTGAATCGTTGATTTTGTTCCTCTCGGAAAAAGAAAGGAGAGAGGGCTTGTGATTTTTGAAAGGGAAGAGATGTGTTTAATGTAAAAAGGGGATACAAACTGATTGAAATAAAAGAGGGGAGAGCTTGCGTATAAACTGGGCTTGCTTTAAAAGAAAGGAATGGCTCTGGCTTGATTTGTAAATTTATTTAATTAAATATCTCATTTGCATATCTCGAAATCTCAAACTCTTATTGAGGCATGCCGCCTGGCATTTCTAATGTTGTACCGCTATTCCAAACCCAATAGAATAAGTCCTGAGTCCCAATTTGATCGTATGGAGAAGATAGCTTTTTAAATCGACAATTTAAATTAAATTCAATTAAATTATTCGTAAGCTTTTTTAAATCGTTCGACCAAACGGTAAATCTAAATGCTATGAAAATTGAAATACGATAATAGTACTCTATTATGGATCCAGTGTAACCGATTTCTTCGAATTAGATCGCTATTTTGACGCGTCGACTAAATCGAAGGTTTTCAAAATTTACGAAATCGCCTGAAATTTCAGTTTTAAAACCTTACTAACTTAATTATAATTCCAAATCCAATATTTAAACTATTTTAATATTTAAAAACAAACGATGAAAAATCTGGTTCGTTACATACAACCTAAAGCAAATTTTAGAAATTGAAGGAGAAAAGATCACAACCCTAAACCAAACCGGAATTGATCAATGAATTAAACCCATTAGAAGACAAAGAAAATTACCTTAGATTGATTTTTATACCTATTGAACAAAAAACCTTTGGTTTTCAGTTTTGATTTGAGGATTTAGGAGCTAGGGTTTATTGTTCGATAACGATGAATTCTCTATCGGTTAGAAAACCGCTATTAAAAATATATTTTTATAAACCACAAGCGCATGGCATACAATTGCAGTACGTGGCGAATACGGGGCGTTTCGTAGGGAAATGAATTACTTTCAAAATTACTCAATCAAATTAGCCTAAAAAGTTTGAAATTATTTTAAGCTAAAAAAATGTAAAAATTATCTATTGCAAAAGTGAAATAAACTATGAGCCTAAGAGCAATTTAGAGGCAAATCCACTCCCATACTCTCAGCTAAGTCAACACAAAATCAAATCTATGATCTCTCATTTTAATCTAGTAGTACTAGTGATGTATCTATCATAGTATGATCTATTTGTGTTATAAACTAACATGACTTAAACCATCAAACTTTAATACAACACTAAAACCACTTTGTTAAATGTCATGAAAATGAATATGAAACTAAAACTCAATCTATTTTAAGCACGATCAATTTACTACTTTTGATTAGTAACACAGATCATCAAATTTTGATTCTATTTTAATTCCATGATCAAAACCAATTAGTTAGATGATGATGTAAATTGTGTTTATGTTGAATTAAGCATAGACCATTTGTGATTAGAAACACAACATAAGCTATCAAATTCCCTAATAAACTTACATCATAATCCAACTTTTCATTAAACACTAAAACGAGATCATAAATAATAAAATATAATAAACCTACATAATTTGAGAGAGCTTTATTACCCCTAAATTGAAGGGATTCAGCTTCTCATTTGTATTATCATTTCAATGCATGTCAATTTCAACATAGAACAAAAAAATAAAGCGAAACTAATTAAAATAAAAAGAACTGACTACTTGCATAAAAATAAAACTAAACTAAGTGCATAAATGGAAATCTAATCTACTAATATAAAAGGAAAGAGAACACGTAAATAAAAATGAGCATAAAACAAAATAAAAGCATGGAAAGAAAAAAAAAGAGCTTAGGAAGCCATTTTATTTCTTATAAATTTTGTGGCGACAACTTGCATGAAAGGTAAGAACTTCATACATGAAACATAAGGGGTATTTATACATGACTAAAACCCTAATCCATTTTTAGGGAACTCCTGAAAATGACTTTAAGGCAGTATGGCCTCCAAGTTATCATTAGCATGATATTAATTCTCCATTAAATGTGCATTTTCCTTTAATCCCCACTAACATGTGCAATAGCTTTTAACTGCGGTCCATTAGTTAGTGGACAGGTGGGTCCTCCATGATTTCGTGAATTCTTTTATTTCTTCATTTCTTTGGCTTCTAACTCTTGTATATGCATATTTCCATAAAGCCACTTCCAAGTCGAATCTAAATTCCTACAAAACAAATTAAAATGTGCAAGTAATTTTTTCCAAATTAATTCATGCACAAAAATTACCATTTTGCCACCATGTAGATGCATAGGTGATGGCTTGAAAGAATTTTTGAAATCTAGTTTTAAACATGTAAAATCACCCAATTATGACATTTATTTTTACTAAAATGAGATTAAACGTGTGAGTAAAAGTATACATTTTTACGTGCGCATCAAATACCCCAACAATTATCTTTTTATTCATCCTCGAATAAATAAAGAAAAATTAAGATAAATCCACTTTCGTGGGGAGCAGGATTGCATTGAGCGTATGCAACAAGCCATTAAACTTTTAGGTGTCCTTAGTAGGATGAGTGTTGTCTCATAAAGATTTTCAGCGGATACTACCCACAAAATTGAAATGCAATCTGAAAAATTCCTAAATGTAAGATTTATTTACAAAAATATGAATGTAAGTTTTTGAAAATATTTACAAATGAAGAATTTACTTTTCAATTGATATGAATAAGTTAAATATAAGTTCTGGTCGTTATCAAGAAATTTATCTCCTTTTACTCGTCAAAGCTTCCAACAAAAATTAAGTTATCATTACAATTAGACTCTAGTTTGGCTAGTTATTTCGATTGATAACAAAGTGCAACTATAAAATTGATCCTTAGTTAATTATCAAAGTTTATCAAAGTGGTATTTTTATTTCTTTTGAATAACAAGTCGAATCAACTAAGTGGAAATAGTGCTGGGATTTTAAATGCTTTCTTTCTCTATTTTTGAAAAGTATTAACATTGTTATTATCTACACACCTAACTCAGATAAACTGAGGCCAGATATACCGATAATGCACTGCCTTCCGGACTTACGTGGAAAGAGTACAAAGCGTGGCGAGCGTACACACTTGCATATGAACACATGACTCTGGGTGGTTATTTTTATTAAAAATTTATTTACATACACCTAACTCAGGTAACTGAGGTCAGGTAAACCGATCATGCATTGCCTTGCAGGCATACGTGAGAAGGATGTTGTTAACAAGAATTCCTTTTAACATCCTCGATGCTTTGAACAAGATTATTTTGTATGGGCTCAACTTTACGGTTGAGTGAATTCACATTTTTCGAATGAAAGGACTAAGCCGAAAGGTTTCAAGGTCTAAATTTTGGCCAGTGCTTGGGATGATCAATATCGAAAGGTTTTAAGAGGCTGTTTATCCTTTGTAAAATTGAGTAGGGGATTAATTAACTTTTAACCAGATCGAAGGGTTAAGGTTCCATTCAAACCTTTTGGCTTGACTTGAATTATGGAATTTCTAAACCTTCCGTCCTAGCTGGAGGGTTTGAGGGCTCACCTAGCCCTTTCGGCCAGATTATACTAATTACTTAGCCTCCGACTTTATCACTTCATCATATTCCATCCTCTTCGGAAACTAAAAGTATCCGATCAATGATTAACATCTCCTTTAGATATCACCGGAAGGTAATGAACCCTTTGAGGAGATGTTACTCTATCTGTTGCTCTCTTGATACTTTCAACTTCCTAGGTTGATATTCTTCTTGTGAAAACCTTTCAAAAAGAATGCATCATCCAAACATGTTTAGATAATAATAAGAGCTATCTTATTACGCCATGAGACTTATATTAAGAACTAACCCACAAGCCGCATTCCCCCTTTTGTGGTTGACGCTAAGTAAAGAGAATAAGACTTATGAAAATGTCTAATAATAGTTTCAAGGCACATACTCGAACTAAACAAATAATATAAAAATAAATTATATATGATTAGCCATTAACATTGAATTAATGCCCAACCATGATCATTCCCAAATTTCGAGTCGATCACAAACAATTCTCTTTATTTTCTCTTAATGGAATTTGATACAAAATTCAAGAATTCAATCCCCAATTTGATTTCTAAGTTAGGGTTACAAAGTAGTGAGCGGAAGCAATAGTGGTTGATGAGTAGAAGAATGAGAAGAAAATCAGAACCCGAAACTGACCCCTCAAGTCCTATTTATAGATGCAGGCGCCTTCCTTTCGACTCCATGCCTTCAACAAGGATGGAAGGATTTTTATGCAAGTGTAAACCTTTCGACTTCTTAGAATGATTTTTCCATTGTACACCATCCGGGACCTCTAAATATTGCTGAATGGTCTGCATTTCTTTTATGCTCGTGGATCTTTCTTCTTTTAATAAAGGGTCATCATTTACCACTGTCCTTCTTGTGATTGAATTTCTTCTCTGGGTAGTATAATTCATCCATCCAAATGAATTTGTCAGCTTGAAAGTGAAAGTCTTGTAAATCCCAGCATCCATGGATAAACAACTCCTTCCAGAAAGAAGATTTGAGTATAAGACTCGAGTGAACAGCAATAAGCTTGTCTCTATCATTCATGCCTTTGGATTTCAAAGCTTCAGTGTTGAATCTCTTTAAGTAATCTCCTAATGACTCTCTATGGTTTTGTATGATATTAGTAAGCACGGTATAGTCAATAGAGGGGCCATTGCATATGCAAAACTAAACAGAAAATTCATAGAAGAATTACTTCCAAGAATAGATCGTGTTTTCATGATATTGTCGGTACGATTTAGTCAGCTCCCTTGAGTGTGATCGGGAAAAGCCAACATCTAACAACTTCGGAAGCATTTTATAAATCCATTCGACTGTTGAATTCCATCAAATGGTCATCCGGATCAGTTTTCCCATGATATCTTATGGTAGGGACCTTCACATGAGGTGAGATAGGCGTTGACATGATTTCATCAATGAAAGGGGCAACCCTTTATAGTCATTTACTCTTTCATCCTCGGTTCTCTTACACTTGATGTTCAATAAATCTTTCACAACCTTCTCTGCTACATCTTTGAGGTAGGCCTCACTGTTCAAATAGTTCCTTTTATCTGATTTGTGGCCGTCTGTGGTTGAACTTGCAGAACAATCTTTATCTTCCTTTTAGACTCTTTCTTGAGTTTTCCTTTAGCGGAAGGGAATCCTTCTTTTTAGACGAGGAAATATTAACTTTACTCTTTAAAGTGTCCGTGTTGATTTTCAAATTCCTTCTTGGAGAGACAACCTCCTCTCCTGCGGTAGCAGCTTTCATAGATGATCGATGAGGCAGTACTTCATTCGGGTGATCCTACATCTTTGCCATTTGCCGTTCTAAATATGTGATTTTAGCAATGTGCTCTTATGGCTGAAGATTTTAAGTCGGAGCCAGTTGTGGAAATAGTCGAATCTGAGTGGGAGGTGGAATTGGTTGAACTGGGGCGAAAGACTGCTCCTATTCCCTGTTTGAAGGGTTAAAAGATGGTGAGACGTTTTCCTCCAATGAAGTTATATGTTCATCCCTTTCGCTGACAGAGGAACCTTTTTGATCTCATCTCCCTATAACAAATCAAATTTCCATAATTGGTTGTGCTAATATAGCAGGGGCGGAGGTTTGAGCCCTCCTTCTAGTGCCAAAAATGTCAACAAGATTTCCTATTAACATCCTAGATGCTTTGCACAAGATAGTTCTATATGGGATCAACTTTACGGTTGAGTGAATTCACATTTTTCGGATGAAATAACTAAGCTGAAAGGTTTCAAGATCTTAATTTTGGCCATTTCTTGGGATGATCAATATCGAAAGGTTTTAGGAGACTGTTTATCTTTTGTAAAATTGAGTAGGGATTAGTTAACTTTTAACCAGATCGAATGGTTAAGGTTCCATTCAAACCTTTCGGTTTGACTAGAATTATGGAATTTCTAAACCTTCCATCCTGGCTGGAGGATTTAATGGGTCACCTAAACCTTTCGGCCAGATTATCTAATTACTTAGCCTCAGATGTTGTCACTTCATCGTATACCATCCTCGGAAACTGAAAGGAGTCGATCAATGATTAACATCTCCTTTGGATCTTACCTGAAGCTAATGAACCCTTTGATGTCATCGAAAGGAGATGTTACTCTATTTATTTCTCTCTTGATATTTTTGGCTTCCTAAGCCAATACTGTGAAAAACTTTCGAAATGAATGCATAATCCGAACATGTTTAGATAATAATAAGAGCTGACTTAATATGCCATGAGACTTATAATAAGAACTAATCCATAAGCCGCATTCCCCCGTTTTGAGGTTGATGTTAAGTAAAGGGAATAAGACTTATGAAAACTTCTAATAATAGTTTCAAGGCATACACTCGAAATAAACAAAGAATATAAGAAATAAATCATATATGATTAGCTGTTAATGTTGAATTAACGCCTAATCATGACCATCCCCATATTCCAAGTCGATCATAAGCCAAAATTCTCTTTATTTCCTCATAATGGAATTTGATACAAAATTCAAGAAGTCAACCCCCAATTTGATTTCTAAATTAGGGTTACAAAGTAGTGAGCGGAAGCAATAGTGGTTGATGAGTAGAAGAATGAGAGGAAGATCAGATCCCGCAACTGGAACCCTTGGGCCCTATTTATAGATGCGGGATGCTTTCCTTTTGGCTCCATGCGTTCGACGGGGACGGAAGGTAACTTTTTATGCATGTGTAAACCTTTCGACTTCTTTGAAAGGTTTGTCCATTGTACGCCATCCGAGATCTTTGAATATTGCCGAATGGTTTGCATTTCTTTTATGCTTATGGACATTTCATCTTTTCAAAAAGGTTCTGCATTTTATATGGCATTATGAAACCTTTGGTTGTGCTGGAAGGTTGCTCCATTTCATGACTGTTGAGAATCATTCATCCTTTTTGGAAGGTTCCTCCCCATTTTACGCTATTGAGAGTATCACTTTTCTTGGATGTCGTCGGAAGATTATTTTCTATTCTTTGTTGACATGTGAATACTGACGTTATCATGAACCTTTGGATACTGCTAAAAGGTATTGAATATGTGTTCCAACCGGTCTGCAAGGCTTATTATGCTTCCGGAAAGGTCGTTATAGAGTCTCACTCCCCTGCCTGGTCACCTACATTCTTTTCGAAAGGTAAGAATCCTTTGACTGTCGAGAGATGAATCCCCTTGTCTCCTTCAGAAGGTTTGGGACTGCTACAAACCGTTATCCGCCTTCCTTTGACTTATTTGAAAGGTTTAGCGTGAACTTCTTCCTTCTTTAGTCTTTATTTTAAGCCAAATGTTTACATAACCATTTTCCTATTCCAACCGGGGAAGGGTTTCAGTAGTTCTTTCTTCCATGCATGCGAACGCTTTTTCCTAAAGTTCTCATGTGCTTCTTCTTTACCAGTGTTATATAATCCTTTCGATGTCATCGAAAGGTGATGCCTCTTGATGTTCTTCATTTATGCAAAAGGATTCTGAAATGCTTTCTTTATCCTCATTTATATTTTATGGTTATTAGGTACAGAGCATAGCGAGTGTACACACTTCCGCGTGAACACATGACTCTAGATGTTTCTTATTTCAAAAAAACCATTTTTTTTATGTTTTTTTAACAAAGAGAATTACGCAAAATCACCTTAGCACCACTTAACTTATAAGATCAAAAATATTATCATTTACTTTAAATCAACCACTCTTTTAAAAAAAGATTTCAATTAGAATATACTTCATAATTATCGCCTATGAATCTTCCTATATACTAATAAACCATATTTATTTGTAATCTTTTATTTTTATTTTTTTCTAAACAAATATATTTTAAAAAACTTCAATTTAATAAAAAAAAACATATACTTATCATATAATGTTTCTTTAAAAGTAAATCAATATGTTAAAAAGAAATTTGTTTTGGATTTTTTTTGGTTTGGAAAAAAAATGCAAATAAACTATGAAAAAATAAAAATGAACATAAGACTCCCCCCCACACTTAATTTTGATTGTGTCCTCATAGTCAATGTATAATGAGTGTGACGGGAAAAAAATATGTTTGTACTAATAAAAGAGGTTAACATTTTTTACTAGATATAGATGGCTATGAAGAATCATGAGCTCCTCCTCTTGTTTACTTGGCAATTCCTTGTATGGTTTCAAGCAGTGACCATTGACTTTGAAAATTGTTCCATCTCTGCGATTTTGTATTTCTATGGCACTGTGTGGAAAAACAGTACGTACGATGTATGGTCCTGTCCATCTTGATTTTAGTTTCTCAAGGAATAAGTGAAATCTAAAGTCATACAAAAGAAATTTTAGGTTTGGCGAAAACGTTTTTCTCAGGATAGACTTGTCATGAAATTTTTTTGTTCTTTCTTTGTAATTTTTCTCATTTTCATATGCATCATTCCAAATTTCCTCTAACTTCTTGAGTTGAAATTTTCTGTTTTGCCAGCTTTCTCAAGATCAAAGTTTATGATCTTAATAGCCCCCAATGCTTTATGTGCAATTTCAATGGGCGAATGAAATGTTTACCATATACAAGCCCTAAAGAAAACATCCGAAGATGGGTTTTCTACGTAGTTCTATAAGCCTAAAGAGCATTTGTTAGATTTTGTGACCAATCTTTTCATTTTTTATTTATAGTTTTCTCCCGAATTTGTTTAATTTGGTGTTTATAAACTTCAACTTGACCACAAGTTTGAGGATGATAAGGAATGGATAACTTATGAGTTACTGAGTATTTCTTCATTAGAGTTTTAAATGAACGGTTATAGAAATGGGTTCCATTTTCACTTATTATTGTGCAGGTGTTCCAAACCTTAAAAGATGTTTTCTTTTATGCACTTCACAACAATTTTGTGGTCATTTGTTTTAAAAGGAATGGCCTAATCCTATTTCGAGATGTAACCAACAATAAGAAGAATGTATTGATTTCAGAAAGAATTGGGAAACGATCCCATAAAATCAATACCCCAAACATCAAATATTTCGATCGTAGGAATGGGGTTCAAGGGAATCATATTTCATCAAGAGAATCTTCCTAACATTTGACAGCGATCGCAAGTTGTACAAAACTCAAATGCATCTTTGAAGAGCATAGACCAATAAAAACCACAGTAAAGCATATTTCCATGGTTTTCTTCGAACCAAAGTGACAACCATAAGCTTGGTCGTGACAAAACAAAAGAACACTTTTAATTTCACAATCCGAAATGCAACATCAAATGATTTGGTCAGAACTTTATTTAAACAAGTATGGATCATCCCAATAGAAATAACTTGATTTGGGAAAGAAATTTAAATTTATCTTGTTTCGATCAAAATGAAGAGTTTCCATAGTGACTAGATAGTTCACTATGTATGCATACCATGGAACGAAAGAAACAAAAAAGAGTTGTTCATCAGAAAGTTTTTATTGATCGGTAAAGAAGATGGTGCGTTTGGAAGACACGATAGATGATCAGAAATGACATTGTCAAATCCTTTTTAATCTTTGATCATAAGGTCAAATTCTTGGAATAAAAGGTCCAACGGATCAAACGAGACTGAGCATCCTTTTTAGCAAAAGGTACCTAAGAGCAAAATTGTCAATGTAAACACTAATGTGTGAGCCAATCAAACAAGGTCGGAACTTTTCAAGTGCAAAAACTACCGCTAGAAGCTCTTTTTTGATGGTTGTATAATTGAGTTGAGCATCGTTTAAAGTCACATTAGCATAGTAGATGACATGAAGATTTTTTTTGATGCGTTGTCCAAAGACAGCACCAACTAAAAGTTTGAAGCGTTCGTGGTTTAGGTCAACTTTTTCATTATCAAAATTTTCTTGAATAAAGCTAACATCTCAAGTCTGATCATATGGTTCGTTCAGTTGATCTTCAAGATTGAAAATGTTAAGATCCAAATCATGTTTCCAAAAGAAATTTTTATCGAACCATTTCGACGATTGATTAGAGCATTCGAAGTAGCTATGAAAGGTTGGCCAAAAATCATTGGAATTTGATTCATAGGATTATTCATCGGTTGCATTTCAAGGATAGTGAAATCAATGGGGAAAATGAATCGACCAATTTTGATGAGTATGTCGTTGAATTCTCCCTCGGGTTTCTTTATTGAATGTCCAATGAATCGAAGAGTTACTTTCGTTGGTTTTAATTCACGCAAGCCAAGTTGCTGGAAAATAGAATGAGGAATCAAATTAACACTCAAACCCAAATCTAGTAAGCACTTGTTAATCGTTTTGTCTCTTATCGTGCATGAAATGTCCGACATCCAGGAACTTTGTATTTGACGGGAGTTAATTGGCACAAGTCTTCGCTAAGTCCGGCGGCTAAGAAGAATTTATTTGGTACATAAGCGTGTCGTTTTTGGGTACACAAGTCTTTGAGAAACTTAGCGTAAGTTGGGATTTGCTGAACGATATCAAAAAGCGAGATGTTAACTTTGACTTGTTTGAAAATTTCCAACATCTTTTCCATTTGATCAGTATGTTTCTTGGGTCGAACACGATGTGGAAATGGAACACGATACTCAGTAGGTGGGTCTAGTTAAGTAGAAGAAGAATTTGGAATAGAATTTGATTCGATGGTTGGCTCAACGTTTTGTTCAGATTCGTTGGTTGTTTTAGAAGTGTCGAGAGGAGTTTTCGAAATATCGTTTCGGTTATTAACTTGATTATCGATTTGTTTGTTGAAACGTAAAGTCATGATTGCATTCATTTGGGTTATGTTGTTATCTTGAACAACATGGGCTTGATTCGAATTCGTGTTTGATTTCTGGTATTTGGAAATGGATGACTTGGAAATGTGCCTCGTTCACGTTCACTCACAGATGAGGCTAATTGACTCATTTGCAATTCAAGTTTAGAAATCGATTGACTCGTATTCTGCATGTACAAGGTTAACAAATTTTGCAAATTTCTATTTGATTAGAGTCTTTGATTAGTTGCTTTAGCTAAAGTTTCAAGACCTATCTCAAGTGAACTCAATCATTTATCGTCTTGGGCAACAAAAGAATGTTACGGTCGATTTTGGGATGGAGGCATAAAGTTTTGTTGAAAATGGTTAGGTTGAAAGGTAGGAATCGAAGCATTATTATGAAATGCTTGAAAATGGGGACGAACCAAATTTGTGTTGGAATTATATTGATTCCATGCAAAGTTCGAATGATTTCTCCAAGCAGGATTGTACATTGGAGAGAATGAGTCATTCTTAACCTTATTGAAAGCATTAAGTTGTTTTATCGAATTAGGACACTGATCGGCTACGTGATTCGGATCATTGCGTTTATAGCGCATTGGTTGGGAGGCATGGTTCATTTGGTTGGAGATGAAAACGTCGTCGAATTTAATAATCATTGCATCAGCTTAGTACCAAAGCCAAAGATGATCCTATCGAGTGTGCGCTCGATTGTGAGTAAATGGATTTTTCATTAGAACATTCCCATTGGGATGAATTTCTGGCTAGTTTTAAAAAAAAATGCCAAGCATCGTTGTGATGTTGGGCAAGAAAATTGCCTTGACACATAGATCCAAGCATGGTTCGTAAACTATTCTCAGGTTCATCCTATAAGATTTGGCAAAAAGTTGATTTTTTGAAGTTGTGGTGTGGATATTTATTTCTTCTTTAAATCTTTCAAAATATTTTCTGAATGGTTCTCCCCTTAGTTGATGAAAATTCATAATTTCTTTTCTGATTTTAGTTGTTTTTTCTAAGGGGTAGAACTTTTTTAAGAGAACTTGAACGAATTCTTCCCGAGATTTGGTCGAGTTCGATGGTAGTTATACAACCATTTTTCAGCACAATCAGTAAGGGCAGATGGAATTAATTGAAGTTTGATTCCATCATAACAAAGTTGTGGAAGTTTAATGGTTGCATATACTTGTTCGAATTTTGTTAGGAAAATGTATGGGTCATCATGTTCAAAGTTGTCAAATTTTGGTAGCATGGAAATGTGATTGAAATCAATTTCGAGATGGTTACCCATTAAGGTGGGTATCATGATGCAAGAAGAAATAGAAACTCTACCGGAAAAGATTCTATCCATGAGAGTTCGAGGGGTATTTCGTTCGCCATAGTTTCCGGTGTCATTTGTTCGAGTTAAACGATTTGTTATTGCATCATGAGTCTAAATACTCATGCACAAGAAAAAGTCAAGAAGAGAAAGAAGTGGGAATCAAATTAAAGAGGATGAAATAAGGTTCGAAAAATGAAGTCAGGTGAACAATTTTTTTTAATATTTTCTAGAAAAGAAAAATATTTACCAAAAAGGATTTATTTTTCAAAAGAGATATTTGATTCTTGTTTTGTTCATTAGAATCTTGATTTTCAAATTTTTCTTTTTTTGTATATTTTTTCTTTTTTTAGTTTCTGTTTTTTTGAAACGGTTATTTCTTTTAGATTTTTGATTTTGTTTGAAATGTTTTTCGTTTTTTAAGGAAAAGATTAAAAAAGACTTTTTTGGATTTTATTTTTATTTCAAAGGAAAAGATTTAAAAAGAATCTTTTTGGATTAAAAAAAATAAGTTAAGTAAAATGGACAATTTTTTACTTTTGTATTTTGGTTTTTGTTTAAGTATGCATGAACTAATGCAACTAAATGAATGCAAAGACTTAATTAAAAATTTTCTGTCCTTAGTAGCCAAAATTGTATAACCACACTTTGTCTTAATCCAACAAAATAGTTCTTAGTCGGTCAATGGACATGAGTTATCGGTGCACCACGAATCACCGTAACAATGCAGCCAGAAGTTTAAGTACCTTCCGAGAAACAATCACTATAATATTTAGGAATCGCCGTAATACTCATACATGATAATTATTCTACCATAGCGTAGACACCAAGATTTAAATTTTCAAAAGAAAGCAACTTGTCAAAGTACAATTAAGCCGTAGTTGAGCTTGTGACTCTCTTAAGTCCAAAGTCTAACTGTTATTATTAGTCAAATTCTATAATGATATGCAATTTGGGGACCAAGGAAGGGGTGATGAAATCTCACACCTTATGTCGATTTGGGTGCTGCCGGAACAAAATAAAAGAAGATGACATGAATGCAAAACAAAAATTAAATGTGAATCAACGATGCAACTATAGATGAAATTTTATTTTGTTTTTGTTTTTGAAAATTTTAAAATGCAAGCAACCAATAATGCAAGGAAACTAAAAATAAGAGATAATGACACGATATCATAGTGTGCAGAATTAGCAGCAATTTATTTTATGCAGCGAAATATTATTTTTTTAGCAAGCGATTTATTCTTGCAAGCAAACGAAGAAGGCAATTCATCTTCTTTTGAATTTGTGCTAATTGCAACCTTAAAAGGTCAAGCAAAAACGAATATTTTATAAGGATAAAATGAAAGCAAAAGTAAATATATTTTTTATATATTTTTTATTAGAGACGAATGAAGTTGCACCGAAAAAATCAAAATAAAATAACAGCGTAACTCAGCTTCAGCCGAAAATAAAACTCAACCAAAGCAATGTGATAATTTAACAAGAAAGAAAAAAAGTTCAAAATAAAATAAACAACTGACTCTAAACAAGCCCCGGAAAATTATCTAATGCCTATTTTTTTTATATGCATTCCTTACCAAAACAAACATAGTCAAAATTTTGAAAACTGTTTCCCCCAAATAAACATAAAGCCAAATATGCTCTCAAATAAATCGAATTTCGCAACTCGAAAGCTTTTTTTCTTTTGGCTGTTCTGATCTCGAGCATTCATGGATTGAAGTGGTGCGATTTGGATAAGAGGAGTGAGGCTGTTGTCTTGCGGTTTTGTGGGTACGCGGTGAGATCGTGGTTTGAGGGGGAGTTGGTGATGCAGTAGCAGATGCGTATGTGATGGAGGTTGTTTGGGAAGATGAAGGTTGATTTGCAATTTATGCTGGAGCAAAGGTGTTTTGGTGTGGTGTTCAATGTTCTTTGGTTGTTTGTGGAGTGTTTTCTGGTTGATGGCTGATGGATGCTGGTGGAGGCGAAGTATGCACAAGGTCTGTCGACGTATTGGTTTCGTGATACAGAAAGAGGATGATGGTGAATTTTTATGGTCAGAGGAGTTGATGATGTTTGTTGAATTGGTAAGGACAGGAGGTTGAAATATGTGTTATGGAAGGAAGTATGTAAGGTGTTGATTTTTGAAGTATGTGTTGTGATGTTCTTCAAAGGGGAGAAGGAGAAGGCAATATATGAAGGCAGTGCGGTATTGGTTGACGACAGCAATCAATCATTCAGTTTTAGTATGGTTGGTGATTGGTGGACTAGTTGTTTGGAGAGGTGAAGTAAGGTTTATGCTTTAGGGAGTTGATGTTGACGGTGGTTGATAGTGGCAAGGCAGTGCGAAGAGATGGTGGAGGCAATGAGGAGGTTGTGCAGCAGTTCGTTTTGATGAATGAAGGAGTGTTAGCCTTAGTGTTTGTTGCAGAGAGGAGTTTGGGTGTTAAGCAGGTGGCTTGCTGGTTGGTCAAGGAGGAGTTGTTGAAGTTCAGTGGGATGGCAGAGAGGTGTATGGGTGAATGTGAAGTTTTGATGGAGTCGCAGTGCAGAGGAGGATGTAAAATGTAGGAGTTGAAATGCATAGAGATGCACAGTTTATGTGCACAGTTTGCATAGGGAAGGGTGGTTGATGAAGTTTGCTAAAGGCGGCATTTTGGATGCAGTTTGAAGGCGGGTTCAGTAGATGGTGATTGATGTTGTTGAGCAAGGGTGATGAAGGCAGTATATGAGTGGGGTGATGGTTGCGGTAAGATGGAAGTGGATGTTTTTGATGATATTGTAAGCAATGGGCAGTGACAGTTTTGATGTTGCAATGTGCAGTGGGAGTGAAGAATTTGTAGTGGCGAGGTAGTGGTAGGGGATGGTTGTAGGGGATGCAAGTAGTTGTATGTGTTTATAGAGTTGGTTTGTTGTAGTTGAATGGAATCAAAGAATGAAATGAAGTGTGGTGGATGTGCAATGAAAGGAGCAGTGTGCAGTGGTGGCAGGGGAAGTTGTTGCTGTTGGCTGCTATAGTAGAGGTTGTTGTGTGTTATTATATGTGGAAGTGGAGGCACAGCAGGTTGGGTTAGAGGCAGAGTTGTGTGGAGGAGAGGGTGCTGACAATATTGAGAAGATGGAACATAAGTGAATGGTTCTATGTCGAATTTTAATTAGCGAATGGTTAGTAAAGTGAATGATAGGTGAAGTGAATGGTCAGTGAAGTAAAGGCAGGGATGTTTGTGACTATGGAGCAGGGTGCAGCAGTGACAGTGTATGGAGCGGAAGTAGAAAATTGAACTTGATGATGTAGCTTTTGTAAAACAATTTTGTAATAGAGAACAATTTTGTAACAGAGATATTGTAGCAGCAGTTTATGTAACACAAAACATTTGTAAAACAATTTTGTTATCATTGCCACTTTTGTTTGTAAATTTTTATGGCAAGTAACAATGTACAGTACTAGAAATGCACAAAAGAAACTTCTTTTTTAAAAAAATATGAAAAATAACAAAAAACAAGACAGAACAGATAATTCGAAGAATAGAATTAAAATTCAATTGCAAATCTCCGACAGCGACGCTAAAAACTTGTTGATAACGGCGAATCCTTTATCGGTTAGAAAACCGCCTTAAAAAAATATATCATTATAAACCGCAAGATTCACGACGTACAATTGTAGTACGTGACGAGTACGGGTCGATCCGTAGAAAAATGAATTAATTTCAAAATTACTCAATCAAATCAGCCTAAAGAGTTTGAAATTGTTTTAAGCTAAAAACAATTATAAAAGTTAGCTAATGCAAAAGAGAAATAAACTATGAGACTAAGGAGCAATTTAGAGGCAAATCCACTTTCATACTCTGACATAAATCAACACAAAATCAAATCTATGATCTCCCATTTTAATATAATAGTATTTGTGTTATTAATTAACACAACTTAAACCATCAAACTTGTATACACTAAACCACTTTGTTAAATGTCATGAAAATGAATATGAAACTAAAACAAAATCAATTTTAAGCATGATCTATTTACTATTTTTGATTAGTAACATAGATCATCAAGTTTTGATTCTATTTTAATTCCATGATCAAAATCACTTAGTTAGATGATGATATAAATTGTATTTATATTGGATTAATTTGTGATTAGAAACACAACACAGACTATCAAATTTCCTAATAAACTTACATCATAATCCAACTTTTCATTTAGCACTAAAAAGAGATCATAAATAATAAAATATGTTGAATCTACATAATTTGAGGGAGCTTCATTGCCACTAAATTAAAGGGATTTAGCTTTTTTTTTATCATTTCAACACATGTAAATTTCAATATAGAACAAAAAGGAAAGTGCGAGCTAATTAAAATATAAAGAACTAGCTACTTGCATAAAAATAAACTAAACTAAGTGCATAAATGGAAATATAATCCACTAACATAAAATCAAAGAGAGCATGTAAATAAAAATGAGCATAAAATAAAATAAAAGCATGTAAAGAACAATGAAGAAGAGATTAGGAAGCCATTTTATATCACGTTAATTGTGTGGCTACAACTTGCATGAAAGATAAGAAATTCATTACATGAAACATGATGAGTATTCATATCTGACTAAAACCCTAATCCTTTTTTAGGGAACTCTCTAAAATTCCCTTGAGGTAATGTGACCTCAAAGTTATTATTAGCTTGAAATTAATCCCCCATTAAATGTGCATGTGCCTTTAATCTCCACTAACATATGCATTAGCTTTTAAATGTGGTCCATTAGTTAGCGGGTTGGTGAGGTTCTCTATGATTACATGAATTCTTTTATTTCTTTATTTCTTTTACTTCTAAATCTTGGGTATGCATATTTCCATGAAGCCACTTTCAAGTTGAATCCAAATTCCTACAATACAAATTAAAATGTGCAAGTAACTTTTTTTCAAATTAATACACACAAAAATTATCGTTTCGCCCCATGTAGATACATGAATGACGACTTAAAGCATCGTTGAAATTTGGCTTTAAACATGTAAGTACATCCAATTATGGCATTTACTTTACTAAAATGAGATTAAATGTGTGAGTAAAAATATTTTTTTTTTATGCGCACATCATTTATGTTAGAGGAGGTTTTCTAATTTTCAGTTTGCAGCATAAGAAAATGAACGTACTATGAAATGAGAAAGAATTTTCTCTTAGTTAAATAGGCTTGGCTAATAAATTAACCCAATAAGCAGAAGTATTACTAATTTAATTTCCAAAGAAAAGTGTTACAAAATTTATTTTTATCTTATCACTTATTGAAACATCAATTTTTGCACTACACGATGTTTTAAAATTAAACATTGATTTCTCTCATTTTTCCTAAAACCAACAATATGATAAAAATTCTCATTTTTATTAAGGTTTGGATATTTATAAAAATTAAATTTAACTTCTGAAAATGAAAATGAAAGCTATTCTCATCATTTTGACGAAAAGAAATTATTGATCATAAAGTCTCGTTTGAATCAATAAATCTCAAAGTTAACAATTTCAAAAATTATTTTTATATTATCAAATATAAGAATCAAGTTTCACAAAAAGATATCCACTAAATTTCAATTTATCAAATCCCAAATCTATTTTAATTTGGAAATCACAATTAATAAAATTCCCAATTTTTTCTTAAAATTAATTAAGATAATCAAATCACATTTCTAAGTTTAATTACAGGTAATTTCGACTACGGTTGTTACACATAGGGAGCATGTGACTCCATGTCTAGAGATAATTATTGGAATATGCATGAAGGAGAATGCATCAAGTTTTAGCAAGACTAGCTATGGTTTTGCTATGGTACAATCACTAGAGATGTACGATGGTTTGGATCGATATCTCTGATCCTTGTGCGATAGATCAGAGTCAGCTATGATCCATGGAGATCTGTTGAAATCCTACACAATTAGCCAACGTGCCTTAGCGGTTATGGTTGTATACTTGCTATTGTGATGTTCACTAACATACATCATAGTTATGTGATTCTTTATATTTCACACCTTAGACATTATTATATTGTCACTAGATTTTAAAATAGAAATGGTTTGGTTATCGTAAGGAAAAAACCCGTTTGTGTTTTTTGGCGGCCTGGTCTCCATTATTTTGAAGGGTTTTAAGATATAATAAATCTAAACGATTTGAGTTTCTCATGCTGGTTTACCAAACTGGTCTGAGTGTTATTTTCTTAATACTCGGGTCAGCTTGAGTATGTTTCAAAATTTAGTTGTGGTTCATTAGAGCCTTGGTGAGGAGCTGGATGATTTCGTATCGTAATTAAATTCGGTTGCATTACGTGATTGTATCTATCAGCATTTGTGAGGACGGGAAGTTATAACTGTCCAGGCTGATGATTGATTAGTTTTCTCTGATTAATATATGTATAGTAAAGGTTTCCTTTTCGGTAAAGACCTTTTGAGATATTATATATTATCACTCCATATATGAGATTCTGATATTATGTTCACTTCTTTCTTGTTCTATTCCCTTTTCTTTTTATTTTACCTTAACTTTTCGTCTTTCCAACACTTGGTGCTCGACGTAAGAATACCGTGGATGTATCAATGTCGACACTCGAGGGTCGAAAAGGCGGGACCTTACAGGAATAACTTTCAAAATTGATATAGTTATTTATGACGTGTTTGTTTATTAGAAAATGATAATATTCAATTATTATCACTTATTGTTTGACAAGTCATGATCATCCAGTTTAGAGCATTGACCATTGTTTGTTGGTTGATTATCAGCTAGTTTATAAGCATTTAATATTTAGTTTAATTTGAATTAAAGACGAACATCTTATGAATTTATTTCATGATTTGACTACAAGTTGAATGTAAATAATGTAGGTGTAACAAGTTTACTTTGTTAAAAGAAAGTTATTCAAGATAAAATGATTTGTAAATTGGGTTATAAAATGAGTTTTGTAAGTAAAGAGGATTTTTGAGAATGTAAATCCCGTTTTCTTTTGAAAAGGATTTTAAATGATTTTTAAGAAAAGGAATAATAATAGTATTACTTGAAAGTATCTATGAGTATAAATATTTCGAAAGATTTTAAGTAAGGTACATTTCATTTGGTATAGTTCAGGGAGCAAGTTGTAAATTTGTTTTGTGGTAATCTAAATAATCTTCTAAGTGACAATCAAATTTTCTTAGACGAATGTAGTAGTGCACTTAGTAAATTCTATTTGATATAGTGCGATTAAAATTATGTAGCTAAAACCCTACAAAATCTTTGCTATAGCACATAACGCTCTTTGACCACTAGGCTATTTTAATTTAGCACCATTAAATAGTAGATCTGCTTTAAACCTTGCTATTTTCTACTACACTTGCTAAATCAAGGCTTTTTAGCACCCGCTTTAGCAACATTAATATGTAAAGATTGATTTGACTAGTTTTTTTAAATTAAATTAATAATGTTAGGTAAGGATTTGATTTTAAAGCATAAGTGCTCAATTTAAGTTACAAATATATTTTAGTCACCAAATCTAGTCCACATAAATCATAATATTCTTTCCTTTTGTTGTATAAGATTAAACAATATTTCTTTTTCCTTCACAAATGATGTAAGAGTGAGAATAAATTAATTTTAAATATTTGGTTTTATACCTAATGAAGCTTGTTGCACCTTAGTTATTTTCCACTATATCTCCACTATAACATTTTGCACCTCTACCACTATAGAATCGCTAAGCGCTTTAACTACACATGATCAAAATGAGTTCGAATCCGAATGGACCTAAAACATGTTTTAGTAAATAAAGTGCTAAAGCTATTATATTTTTATATATATGAGAAATTATTATTTCAAAATGGTATTCGAAAAAGAAGAAGTAGTTTATGTTAACTAGTTCGAGTGGCTTGAAAATGACTAAAATGGGAAGAAGGTGCGTTCGAATGATAAACACTCCTCTTAAGAATTACCCTTCGTGATAAGGTGGTGTATGATACCATTTGGTAGTATCTAGTTCCTTGGTATCATTTTAGTGTTACTTGGTCTATATGTATATTTTCCGTGGATTGAAATATATAGCGTCATTTCAAAAAGGTTTGAAGTAAAAACTGAGTAGTTATTTCTTAAGTACTTTAAAGAAATGGATTCAAAATAAAAAGGTATTTTGATATAAGAGCATGTTGAGATGGATTCAACATTAATATTCAAAATAAAATAGAAATATATAAAATCACTCTTCTTTAGAGAAGAAACAATTTAACATAAGTTTTTAATTGGTTAGATTTAATAAGAAGATTTTAATAAACTTTTTATAATTAAATCTTGTCTTTTGTTTTAACATCTAAGTTGTATAGACAATTTGATGTCATCAGGCCGGTTAATAAACACTTTACTTTAGGGGTGTGTAAGGAAAAGTAGACACTAGGACTGAGTTTGGATACTGACATTTTATTCTTCTTAACTACTTATCAGACTAGACGGTTAAAGAGGTCGAAGAAGCGACTCGGTTTAAAGACCCAGATTTATTTTGGTCCTACATCCGAGTTTTAGGAAAAGATAAAAGATTAAATCAAATAGTTGTATATACTCTTAAAAGGTAGTAGAGTATTATATAAGTTTAAAATTTTAAATTATTAATATGTTTTTATAAATAAATTTTGGAAGTAAAAAGAATTCAAGTAGTATAATTGTTAAATTGTCCTAAAGGGATAAAACTATAAGTTGGAATTGGATCATTTTATCCACATGATAATTTTTGATCCAGAGGTTGGGCAGATGATTTTTGGGTATTATACATTGGTCTAAACTAGGCATTTTCACTTGATTCTTATATGCTGGTACTTGAGATAGATTCTTGGGATGATATGAATGTTTTATATTATAGTTTAGAACTATGTAAGGAATATAAGTATCAGATCAAGAAACCAGATCGGGGTTCCACAATGAAAAAGTTAAGTGATATATACTACTTTAGATAAGTGATTTATGTATTCGAGAAAGTGATCGGGTTGGATATCACGTACGAATGATTCATGCACATCATACGGGCTTAAGTATATTTTCTTTCAATTTTTTTTGGTTTATGAGGAGTTAAAAAGATACTCTTTGATTTGTCATAAGGTAGTGTAGATATCAATTCAAAAATAACCTATGGCTATTGAGCATGAGGCATGTTCAGTAGATGTTTATCATCCTTATGCGTTGAGAAGGTTGTAAACCTCGACAAACTCTAAGTTGTTTTGTTAGTCATTTAACACTTTGAGAAATGTGAAGACTTGGTATGGCTTGTTTCTGAGTTGTTTGTTTGAGATGAAATTTCGGCGTTAAAATTCTTTTAAGTAATGAAAAATGTAACGATCCAAAATTTTACCGCTTTGATTTAAGAATATTTGATAAATTTTAAATATTCAATTATAACAAAATAACCCTTTTTAATTGAAAATAATAATGGTAAACTTATTCTTAAAGTTTGTTTACATAAGTTGGTAGTTTGATGAAAAATTGAAAATATGAACGAAAATCGTTTTTCGGATTTTCGACTTTTTATCGATTGGAAGTTGTGGCAACATTGTTGCACACATATGTACACTTTTGTAACATACACATACAAATAATAAGTGATTTAATAAAGCAAAAATAATTAGTAAAAGTAAGTATAGTTAAAGAAGTAATTAATTAAGAAATGTGACTTGATAAAGAAGAGTGGACTTTTCCTTCTTATTTTGTGTGCATTTGTTCTACTGCCATCATGAAGCCATGTGCATGCATTGGAAAGGAGGATAGATGTATGGAAAAAGTAGGGTGTAGCGTGAATTAAGGACAGTAATTTGGTCTTTTAGCTAAGGAGCAGTGGTTCTAATTTTCCACTTTTTTTTCTATAAAAGAAGGACCTTCCATTCAGTTTTGCATTTTTCAACTTTGCTACCATTTTCTTTTGCTATCTTCTTCCCATCCTTCTTCTAAAATTCCTTAGAAAATCTAATTCAAAACTCCTCCTTTTGAGCCAACTCCTTCACTTACCTTGTAACAACATTTATAACATCACCAACTTCTCAAAAAGCAAGTTTATTGCAAAACCCCTCAATTTTGGCGGGCCATGAGCATGAGGGAGACTACGGGGCCTTGGTCCAATAGAAAATAAGAGTTAAGGGGGGTGTGAATGAGCATTTGGGGGTAAGGGGAGTTGTGTTTGTTGTTTAGGTAGTGGCAAGGAGAGGTGGGAAGTGATAGTGAGTAAAAGTGGTATATCTCACTTTAATTTAGTTTTAAAACTAGACATGTTATGATAATTTAGTGCTTGCTTATATGGTTTATGTCTGTGTTGCGATGTGCTTATGTTATTGTTTGATTCTGATTCTCGGTTGAAAGCAGATGGCATAAATAATCCTTTATTTTGCAGGGGCCAAAAGCAAAGAAAAGAAAGTCGAAGTGTCTTCATAACAAATAGGTCATCATGGAAGAACTTCGAATAATGGAAATGTAGAAGGATCCTAAAGGATTTCTCACCTTGATGATTTTTATTTACATATATTATTGGTTATGTAAATATTTAAGTATATGGAAAGTAAATGTTGCATAGTTATAGTTAACCTACATGTTGGTTTTATTGCGACATTGAAATCCCTTGCCCGCTTTTAAGCGATTTACCATTTGTTTTCTTAAAACGTTTTGAAATGTTATTCAAACTCAACTTTTTTAGAACCATTTTGCAAAGGTACAAAGTGGTTTAATTTTAGAAAGAGACATGGTTTAAAAGTTACTTGATTTACAAAAATGAAGTTTAAAAGTTATGGTCCATATAGCAATAATTGTTATGGATGTAGTTTGGAAATGGTTTTTGTAAAGTAAAAAGAGTTGTATATTTTAGATATTTTAAAAAGTCTTTTCAAATGTGTTTATAAGTATTTAAGGAGTTTGAAGATCAAAATATATTTTAAGAATTATTTAGTTATTTGAAACTAGGGTTTAAAATATATAGAGGAAATTTATTTGCTTAAAAGTGACCATTTTTAAAGGGATGTTTAAATACATGTTTCAATCTTGTTCTAAAGTGTTTTTATTTTTTTAGAGAAATAAAGCATTGGTTACAACACTATTGTTTTAATAAATGTTTTCGAGAAAAAGAAAGATATCATGGACTATAATATTTTTATTATAGTAAATGGTTTTAGGAAATTAGAAACGTAAGTCTAGTTTATAATACTTCGTTGTTATTGAATAAGTTGTTGACTTTTATAAAGAGAAGATGTTGCCTTTTAAAACAAACATTGGTCTAAATAAATGATTTTGGAATTTTTTTGAATAATAAGTTTACTAGAACTCTCGGATCCTATTTTAATTTCTAAAGTTCGATGTATGGAAACTTGTTTCTATTTAAAGTTAGAATTGAATGTCGAGTCAAGGGTTGAGAGGTAATAATACCTCAACTAGAATGGTTTGATTTCTAACCAATGAAAAGTACTAGTTTGAAATCAAAGGCCAAAAAAATAAGTTTATGGAATTGGTTTTCAGATTATTATAAAAAATAATTTGTTTTATGCAAAGGATTTCTTTCTCAGTGCCATTAATTAATATAAAACAAATATGATAAATGGTGCTAAAATGTTGACATATTTATGGAAAATAAGTCGTCTTATATTTAGCATCAAAAGTCGATGAATAGACTTTCCTAAATTTGTGAAATTCAAAATCAGAATGTTTTAACTAAGTCACGGTAGGGTGCGACTAGTGCCCTAACTTACCTGACTTCGATTTTGGGCGAGGGATGGATAATTCGAAAAGTCGAAAATTTGATAAGTATACGGGAGCTAATTTCTATAAATAGATTATGGTTAATTAAATATATAGAAGATACTTCATCTTATACTTGACACTAAATTTTGAGCTTTGGAACACCGTTTCTATATGTGAGAGTTTAAGAGTGTGCGTCGAGGCAAGAGTAGTACGCTAGCTTGTTCCACTTCATTATTAATCGAGGGATGTAACCGGGTTAAAATTGAACCGTGGTGATAAGTATATGATGTTAGATTTTCCTTATGCAAACTAATTACTTACAGTAGATAATGGCTTGTCCACTATCAATAACTTGACCGGTTTTGACTTAGGAAGTATATAAAAGCTTTGCGATTTCATACGATTTGAGATTATAACAACCCATACCTTAATGGGCCTAAATTTTGACGGAAATTGAAACCCAAATCCATCAAAGCATAGGTCATCGGATTTGGTACCTGCAAATAAGCATGAGCATTATTAGATATTGATAGAAATCTAAACTCACAATAGAAACAAAATAGGATAAGAATATTGCCCGTGACTACTACCTTGGATTTAATGGTATTCCTTAGATAGCAGATTGTCACATCAGCATTGGGTATGAGAGAAAAGAAGAATTCTTCAGTAACTAAACACATTTTAGCTCTAGTGACATGTTCCTCTAAATCTGTCCTGTGGGTTGTAATGAGGAGGGGTCAGAACAACGTTCTGAGGATTGGAAAATATATAAACTGTCCATAATACAAAATATATACCGATTGGTTCGCATTTAATTCTTATGTTTATTAAGGTTAGAAATTATAATCTAACCTTGCATTGCACACTTTATTACTTACCTACCCCTTTCCAAGGTAGAAAATCCGATGATGCCTTATCAACCACCAAATACTTCCAAACCCATTTGCCACTTAATACTTCTAACTGTGAAGCAGGTTTCTATAATCACCACAAAATACTTTAAAGAGAAATATATAGACTTTGCCATTTATGACCTCAATCAAGGTAGACCTTGTCATTTAAGACCTATTCCCAATATGGTTTTCTAACAATGTTGTCAATGGTTAGTGGGTCCTAGATACAATGACCTCTAATCACTATTAAATGCTTTTGACATTTAATGTCCAACTATTACCTCATCCATCACTAATACAGTACCCAATCTACTTAATACCTTTAAAAGGACCAGGCAAACTTCTAACCATTTGATGCCTATATTATGGGCGGTCCTCCATCACTTATACCTATCCCCTAAGCGGACTCCTTATTGGTACTATTATTATTACGGCCTTAGCAATATGAGAGACTGTACCCAAACCACTCAATACCTCATTAACAAAAACAAGGTAGACCCCAAACCATTTAACATCTATTTATAGGTAGGCCTTTCTCATTTAATATCTAATCCCAAGGAGAACTCCTCACTGGTATATCACTTAGAATCTCACTAGGTTACTTAATACTTCATTTTAGGAGAGAGGCGAACCATTGATCAGTCACTTAATACCTTAAACTCAAAGGTAACCCTTCACAAGTTATCCACTATTATTCTTAATTATATATGTGGAAACTCATAAGGTTACTTCTTTTGATAGGGGCAGGTCCTAAAATAGTCACTTAATACCTAAATACTGAAGTGAACCCTTTTAGAGATCCATAATTATTTGAAATCTCACTAAGTTACTTAATACTTTCTTTTAGGAGAGAGGCGGACCGTACAGCCATTTAATACCTCAAATCAGAAGCGAACCCTGTGGAGATATCCCTCACCACTCCTAATTTCAATTTTGGACCATTTAATACTTTTCATTTAAGAAAGCAAGCCTAGTCTCTCATGTGGTCATGTATCATAGGATTAATTATATCTCACATCAGTAATAAGTGCACCCGACTACTGGTAGCCTCAAAGTGAAGGGTAGTCTTCCATCGAGTGACTCTACTGACCTCGCATCACTAACCTACCGACTCCAATTAACCATCCTAAGTCTTTACTTATATTATCTTAGGTAGACAGACATTGGACTTAGCTTACAATTTCCTTTTTTATTTAAGGCAATAAGATTTACCTTAAATGCTTACGTACCCATAAATGCCCTTTTAATGCTCATAAATGTTAATTTATTCATAAAATCCTAACAGACATTTCCTAAGGCATTTATGTTTGAACACTGATTTCAAATTAGTAATCTTTTTAACTATTCCATAGTTATTAATTCAACTTCTTTATTTATCAGCCCCATTAATCCGTTTACCATATCAAATTATTGCAATTCCCATACTTATTACCATTTAATTTCCATTTATAGGATTTACATCCTTTTAAATTTCTTCCTCATTAATTAGTTATCTTAAACGTGAGTATTATGTACAAGCATCTTATTAGCTAAGTTTTATTTTAATTATTATAAACATAGTAAATTACGTACAAACATCTACTTTTATCAAATCATTCTACTTATTTATCTTCACTAGAATATTCTTTTCCATGTTCATTCAATTGTTGAAATCATGTCTAAAAGTATTGTCCACTGTAATTTTCATAAATTGGTCCAAAACAAAAGATTTAACTTTAAATTATTAAAGATTACATCATTTGAATTTACAAGGAATAGTTGTTTCTTTTTATTACCAAAATAGACAGTGTAAACTACAATGAAATCATACTTTACACATTGTTTTCTCTTTTTATTTGCATATATTCCTTGTAAGATCAAACATTATATTTTGCTAAAAGGGAAATAAATCAAAATAATTTACAAATATTAAACGGATTTAAATTCCAACAATAGAAACATAGAAAAGCTTACGTTCCAACAAGATTAGGGTAATAATCCAAATTCATAACATTATCATACAAATTATTTTCAAATTTGGAATAAATTTCATTCAAATCAATATTCTAAATTCAATTTTTTGGGATTGATTTCCAGATCAGGTTGTAAACAAATCTAAATTAATTCATAAACAAGAATATTAGGAGAAATTTATTACATTCATATTATATTCAATTTGTTGCCTACAAGTCATATACAATTATCCAGGTAGGCATAAGTTAAATAAACACCAACAAGATAATTTTGATATTATAACAATCTATAAAAGTTTCCACTCACCTTTTGAAAGCGATCCAAATCTCCAGATCTAAAGTAGAACCTTTGGTTCATCTCCAAATCCTTTTTAATCCAAGAAATATGTATAAAATAGGTATATACATACATTAGAATGATAGATCTCAAAAGAGAGTTGGGATTGGGAGAGAAAATACATAAATTACCTCAAATATGTGTATAGTTCATTCTCTTCTCTTCTCCTATTTATTAGATTTCTATTCTTCTCCAGTTTAATATAGATATAAATATCTTATTTTTATAATTTAGGAAGAATAAAGAGAATAAGAAATGGCAAAGCTTCGCTACTGCTTCCAAAAAATATGAGAAGAGAAGGAAGGGTTAGGCATGAATTTATAGGCGCTAGAGTCAACCAGAGCCGTCAGATCGAAATATATTAAATCCGAGCAATTGGGCCAAGGCTAACCCTAGCCACTATACAAGGAATGGTCAACCATCCCCTATGTAAGGTCAACCGCCCATGATGGTGGGTTGACCTGTGGGCTCGGCTTAATTTAGTTAATCTTTCCTATTTATTTATTTATTTCCATTTCGAATTTTTTTCGTCACTTCTTCATTTGGACTCTGATCGTAGAACTCCAAATTTGAAAGTGACTTAGAATTTCACCATCAACACAATGGTGCAAGATTCATGGTCAAATTCCAGTGTTTACACAAATTTCATTTTTGGAGCCTATTTAATTAACTAACTAATTAAATAACCAACGCCAAATTATGGAGTGTTATAGAGATCCCCTTGGTAGAACTCATTCTGGTGAAACATCTCTCGCTTTAAGCATTATATTAGAGATCCCCTTAGGACTCTTATACAGTCCGCTTGCTTCTAAAGAACCCGAATTTAGTCAATTAGAAATATACAATAGTTTTTTTTGGAGATATTGGGACCAGAAGCATGAGTTATCCAAAAATGACTATGAACCAGCATATGCATTCGAAATCAACGGCTTCATAAATATCATGGAATCAAAGATAGAGTTCTTTGAACTACAAGGCCTACTTACTACAAATTCTAAGGATGTAGCAGAAGTAGTGCCTTCGGTTTTCTCATCTTTTGAATAACTTGTATGGATGAATACTGGCATTGTATTATTGCTTGGAAGGCAATGTTAGCATTTCATGTAGAATTTGCTAAAAGGATAAAACGTAGCCTCAAGCCTCACATTCAGTAATATCTAAAACATGGTATATGCTTTAGGGCTATGTGGTTTCATTAAGGTATGGTCATCACTCGATCTAGATCTATATTTATTGAATTAGTATGCTTGGGACTTGGTACGTTTGTTCGCTATAATCGGGATGATGACATATTTGATACTATCCATGAAGGTGTAGGCCAGTCTTGATTTGTATGGGGTCCATTTAAGACCTTTGGTATAATTTTTCTAGAGGTATACTA
This sequence comes from Allium cepa, assembly GCA_030765085.1. NCBI lineage: Eukaryota > Viridiplantae > Streptophyta > Magnoliopsida > Asparagales > Amaryllidaceae > Allium > Allium cepa. The sequence goes on along the minus strand of CM060928.1, from coordinate 406,332,427 downwards.
TGACAGACGGTACCTAGTAGCCTTGTCATTGTTGGAATCTATTTTCCACTGTGTGCTTTTTGGACTTAATTGTATACTAAATATGCTGGAGTGTAATTAATGTGACTATTTCGGCTATGTAAATTTTTTTATTTTATACCCTAGATATATTATAATATCATCGGATTTCCTTATAAAATATTTTGACTATTGTAAGATAAAATATCATTTATGTTTATGTGTGATGTGGTCTTAAGAGATACCTTTATTTTTGGAAGGTTTTTGTAACATTATAATCCATATGATATGTCATTGTCATGCTTGTTTACTAGACCGATCCACTGTTACTTTCTTATAATACTTAGCTCAGACCCAAGTATTCTTCTAGAGTTAGCTTTGGATGCTTTAGAGCTTCAGGAGAAAAGCTAGATGCCTCTAGGAGGTATTCCCTTACTTTTATTTCTATTGTATTTCTTGTCTTGTATCTATTAGCATTTGTAGGGATAGACTGTTATAACTGTCCAGGCTGATGATAGATTAGACTCTGACTGCTATATGAATATTAAAGACTTATTTTGTAAAAATCATTTTGATATTATATATTACTCATCAGGATGTGTTCTATTTTGGCTTTTTTTTTGTACTCTAAAAATATGTCTTTTCGGCACTTGGATGCTCGGCAAGTGAATATCATGGATATATTAGTGTCGACTTTTCAAGGTCAAAAAGGTGGATCGTCACATGTATCATATTCATATGCATTTATTTTTTGAAAGATGTATCTCAATTTTGATTTTGCTTTGTTTTGTTTGCATTGATACTTGTGAACATTAAGAGAATATCCTTTGGGAGAGGCATTAATCAATTAATGTTAGGAAGTAAACATTGATTGACCAACGTTGAACTATTTCAATCACCCAAGAATTGAAGAAAAATGTCAATTTGGTGAACTGTCCCTCCACTTCATTTGGAAGGAGATGCTTTAGTCGTGTTATGGGCATCTTCCCAAACATATTTCTATATAAGTAAAGCAGTGAGGTAGATGTCATACCGTCACCTCCGTGATGATAGGTTGCCTGGGCAAGGGTCTTAGTATAACAATTAACATTATTCTTGTGAGGCACCTCATTTGAACTTGTGGGAGTTTGGATCACCCAAGCCCATGTTGGGGGAAGCTTGCTCTTAAGTCTTCTTTACCCCTTATCCTTTGCTGAAGTAGTTTAATAACTTAGTTGCACTTAATGTCATAGATGGATAAAGGTAAAAAGAATGTTCATGTTGCCTCATACAATAGACATCCATTCATGGTCGACCAATCTAAGGTTAGAGTGGAAAAGGATATATTGTCTAAAGCATTGTCCTAGCATGTAGCATTGGGATTAAGCTACTCTAATCCTTAGTCACATACCGACTAACCAACTACTCCACGTGGTCTATGTCGTACATACGATGTGGGCTCCCAATCCATCCATACTTTATTCAATTCTAATAGCGCCTGCAAAACTTTCCCATAATAGTTATAATCTTCTTTCAAGGATATACATTATTTACTATGATATGCATCTATCCTAACCCACTCCACTCTTCATACAACATGCGTTTAAGCTCTCGTAACAGGCTAACACCCCAGATGGCTGGTATTATTGCCTTTATTACTGAGACTTTCTACCTCTTTTCCTTGGCCTTCCAAATAAGGTATTTGGATACAACGGTATTTATATGTTTGAACGACCATCAACCCCAACCTCTAAGTGCGGGGGTTCGAGGTTATAAGTATGTTACTTTTTTCTACTTTCATCTTGAGTCTTAGTTATTTATAACTGCTTCTAACTTATTCTTTCTAGTGTAGTATCTCTGAAAGTAACTAAGGAAAGCCTGATCCCCATATAGCTATTTGGAATGGACATGAAGGTTGAATGTGAACCAAAGAAACATGAATTAAATCCATACAAATGAGAACACGTGTCATGTCGGTTTGTTATGCATTGACTACTCATGGCTAAAGAAGAGGGTCGTGATACCCCTAGTTGAAGAAGAGAAAGCTAGCAGCAAAGATTGCGAAGTGGTGATCAGGAGAGATCCCCCATTGGCATGGGAAGAGGTAGGCACTGAGACATGACCCTGGGCTGGCATCTATCATGATCAACGTGAAGATAAGTGTGAGTGGAAAGTATATGACCTACGCTTGTTTGAATACGTAGAGAGGGAAATACAAAGGACCATCATCGGTCAGTAAGACTCATGGGTAAGAGAAATGGACCTAGAAAATAAAGTATTACGGTCCTCTAACTAAAGGAGCATACCCCAGACACTAAAAGCAAAGTAGATGGGTAGTTGGGAAAGAGCTTAGATATAATAGAGAGCACAGGCTCCTTCACTGAAGTCACTGTCCCCTTTAGGTCCTCTCATTAACTTTGCATAGTCATGCCCCCAACACACAAATATCAAAATGAGCATGAACTGACGATGGTGACGTTGAGTCCTCCTCCCTACCTTTGATAGGAAGAGATGACGATGAAAACAAAGGCTAAACCCATTAGCTATCTTGTAGTCATTGGCTTATTTGTTTATGTTGTCTAACTCTTCTTATCATTTTTATTATAGCGTCTATGTAGAATCCAAAAACTTTGATGCCATACCAACGTAGGACCACCTTGATCCTGACTTCACCTCCATAGGGGCTATCAAAATTCAACAATAGTCGTCTACGCTTGTCCATCCTTCTAGTGACTCAGAATTTTCGACCTTCAAAAGTCGACATCAATGCATTCACTACATAGCATGTTGAATATTCCAATGCGGGAAATACCAATTGCTAGGGGTAAAGAAGAAAGAGATAGAAGAAAATAGAAACAACACATAGAATCTTATAAATCGCAGTGGAACAATATATAACATATAATAGTAGATTTTTATACAAAAGAATCTATAGCTATTGATATACACATAATCATCAGAGTACAACAAAATCTACAATCAATCTAGACAGTTATAATAACTTGTCCTCACAAATACATAATATACAGCATGACTCACGCTGCGGATATAACCAAGTACGTATAATACACCTGAGAATCCTCTAGCTCATCTCCTGAACTCCATAACATCCTAACCTGACTCAGTAATACTCGGTCTGACCTGGGCATTATAATAAATAACACATGAGTCAGTCTGGAAAACCAGCATGAGAAAACACACTGAATTTGAATTAGTACTATTACCAAAGTCCTTTTAAAAACAAAGGTATCTCGCAAGACCACGCCACACATAAATACGACGGGTTTTTACCTTACGATAACCAAAACATTTTATATCAAAATCATTTGATATTATAATAGTATCTATAGAAAATAAACTATAAAATAGCTAAAATGCTTGCATCTCACGTTTCAGCATATTTGGTATACAACTAAAATCATATAGCCTCGTAGTGGATATTGGATTCCATACAATGATAGAGATACTAGGGTACCGTCGCCACAGTACACATCTTGAAAAATGTACCGAGATCGAACCTATCGATCCCTGCCAACACAAGATCGGCCTACCCCTTAGTGGATAGTACCAAATATGATCACCATCAATGGGCCCCGAAACACAATGAAAATTAGATAGTGATGATGATAAATGTCAGTCTAGACGAGTGATGATCATACCCTAATGGAAGAGACCTACACAGCCTTGCTGCATCTCCCCTATTTTAGTCATTCTTAGTGGACGAGGCTTGAGACTATGTATTACCTTAAGAATAACATTCATGCTTGGTCTGCTAACACTGCCTTCCATGCAATAATGCAATGATAGCATTCATCCATACAAGTTGTTCTGGGTCTGAACAAATCGAATCTCCAAGATCATCATCTTCACAATATCACAATTCGCAACACACAAATCAGATCGAAGTGGTTTTCAGTTAATTAAATCTGATCTTGGTCTCTTTAAAACGATTAATGAATTTGGCTAGATTTTGATAACCGATTATTTAACAATCAAAATACACACATAAACACTCACTAGGCCCATATTTTATCAAATCTTTTCAATCATTCATTTCAAATATCTTTACACGGATATATATTCAAATCCCTTTTAGTATTCCAAGGTTTGAAAACAATTTCAAATCTTTATATCCTTAATGGGATATTTTCAAATCATATCCTACTTCAACACTTAGTGAAATATTTCCAAATTCGATTTATAATCCATTACTTAGAGAAATATCTCTATATGAATCCTTTCATCGCCAAAATATTTTCCATAACTTTCATTTCAACCCTTAGGAAGATATTATAAATTTATTTTTTGAAATCATTTCTAATATCAATACTTAGAAAATATTTCATAACTTACCTCCTAAATTCCTGGAATTATTAATAAATTCATTTACAATTTCCAAAACCTATTATACTTATTCAAAATTTCACTAACAATTTATAACTTCTTTTATGAATTCAGATTCTTTGATATCCCAGAAATTTGGCAATATAAATTTAATAATCTGTGTTAAAAATTAATTTGATTTGATAATTTTTGATAATAATTTTTGATTTTATTTAATAATCTTCTTTTAATAAATATTTAAATTTGTAGATTTTATCTTTTTAAAAGCTTTGTTTTATATTCTTTTTAAATATTGCTTGAAATTATGTATAAGAATGTAAATTACAAATTACATATGATCTTAATATATTGAGTAATAGAAGTAAATTATAATCTCTTTTATAAATTATTTAATATTTTTTAATTTGTTATTTTCAAATAATAATGATAATACTTAGTTCTTATGAACATGAATAAATTTTATAAAAATGGGATTTGTTATTTTTAAATTTAATGGTAGTTATATATGTGTATATATATAGTTTGATTTTTAAATTGGATTTTATAATTTAATTTAAATTTGAATTCATTGTTTTGAAATTTAAAAGAATAAATACTTAAAATATTAGAATAAGCTTATATTTATAATTTGTTTGTTTCATTTGTCTTTAAATTAAAAAGAGATAAATTTATTTATATGTGCATAAAAAGTAATAAATTTAGATTTAAAAGCTTTTATAAACAATTTAAATTAAAATAAAAATACTTAAATTACAAGTGTAAGTTTCTTAAGACACTTATATGACATGTGTTAAGCATAAAATAATCAAAGTGACAAATGTTAAAACTAAGAAACAAGTGTCCTATTTAATTTTTCTTTTTCTTTTATTTAAATTAAATCAAAGTCTACTTATATAAACACATTGCTCCTCATCTTATCTTCTTTTCTATTCTTCTTTTTCAAAACTTAAGTAATCTTCAGCCAACATTTAAAACAAAATATGAAATCAATCTTCTTCAAATCAAAAGCCAAGAATTTAAATTCTATGATCATCTTCTTCAAAAACCTGTTTTATTCTCAAAACAAATTCCTGCAAATCCCCTCAAAAACCAAATCAAACCAAAACCATCTAAAACCATCTTCAAAACTGAAATGCAAATCAAGTATAAACCAGTAGCCTCTTCAAAACAGTAACCTGAAGTTCATTTTGCAACTCTATAAGCCTGCAGTCTCCTCGTTTCTGTTTGAAGCAACATTCAAAGACCTGCATGGAACAACAATTTCATTCAGGCCTGCAATTCATTTTCAAACTTGAAGTTTTTAAAAGCATGCATGCAATTGTAAATCAGGAAGCATGCATTAGGGAGCAGAGCATTTCAGTGAATCAGGATTTAAAGTTTACAAAAATAAAAGAAGCAACTCAAGTTCAAAGCACATTCCTGTCTCAAGCTTTTCAAAAATAAGTTTGCTCTGTTCATCATCCTAATTGGTGAGTAACTTCAATTTTTTTTAAAAAAAATTAAGTATAAATTTAGTTGCTTGTTTTTATTCTGGAGATAAGTGTGTTTGTATGTTATTTTCAAGTTCATTACTGGTATATTATGTATCTACGTAGTTGTGCATGTTGCTGTGAATTTACTTTTCTATAATTAAGTTCCAGGTTTAAGAATTGCTTAAAAATATCCACTTCATTTGATTTAATATGTGTTTAGATTTCACATTCAATCAAAATATGGCTGTGAACATAAGTTAAAGTTTGAAGTTTTATTTAATATGAAAAATTTCTGCAGTGTCTCTAGAAACAATACATAACAGAACAAACTTTATGGAAGTAGTATTTTAATTTTCCAGATTCATTGATTAAAGCTTATAAACTGATTACACAAACAAAAACATGAATTTTAAAACAAAAATCTGATTTTTTTAGTTTGAAATTGGATGAGCATTTCTGGTTTAATCAGAAATGGTATTTTGGGGTGATTCTGTCAATCTAAGTGGTCGGGGTGGCTAGTGTTTTCTCTGGTGATGGAGTAGTGATCGAAGAATCAAGGAAAAATAGATGGAGGTGGATCTGTGCATTGAGGCGATGGTGATTTGGGATTGAAATTTACGACCCTAGTTTTTTCTGTGATCAGAAAATTGATTGTCGTGGCTTATATAGGTGACCGAGTTGTCCCAGATCCAGGAGGATGATTGATGGGGTGTGGAAGAAGTAGTGGCCGGAGGTGAAGCCACTCTGGTGATCGGAGGCGAGAGAGTTTTGGTGATTTCCATTTTGACATTGCTTCCTGTTTTGAGCTCGAATGCTCGTTTTTGATTTTGAGCTTCTGCAATTTGTTTGATGGTCGGAATTAGTGTGACGCCCCACCTTTATACCCACTCTTGCTAAGGACACTACGGTGTAATACCGTCAACTAGCGTGGAGAATAAGGCTGTTGAGGAACGACCATCCGTGTAATTGCTTTGTGCGAGCACCGATATGTCAGATAGTACAATATGCCTTTGGTTTCAGGAGGAAATCCGACATACCGATACAAACTCAAAGCTACTACACAATGGCTATATATGTTCTTCGGAAACAAATATAGAAATAAACATAACACAAATCAGTCACAGACATCCATATCACAAAGGCGGAAATAGATATGAATATAACACATGAAAGTGTACATCAGAATAGTGATCAAACAAGATCCACAATATCATAAACGAATAGCTACAAGTGCTAGATAAAAGAATATGGATACATCAACGAGTCTATATCTCAAATGTATACAACAAAAACTACTAATCTAAGTAGTTAGCCAAAAGTCAGGGTGATAATCCCAGATGTGAAGTCAAGCAGAAGCACCTGTAACATCTCGGTCTGACCCGATTATTATTTAATAAGAAAATAATAAACGGATCAGTCTGGCTATAAATATTAGATGAAACGATATAGAATAAGAGATATGACAAAAACGTATGTTAACCATAAAACCATACTGTGATAAGTATGTAATTGAAAATCAACAAGAGATTAATCAATATCACAAGAATCTTCTCAAAGATAAAAAAGAATGTCGTACTCTTTATTTTTATTCACTAAAACCATAAGTATTGATCATTATATCAATGCCAATCACAAACGTTAATGACGCACAAATTCACCAATGCACAAATATTGATAAAACTTATCAATGTAAATCACGAAAATTGGTGAAACACAAATTCTAGAAAACAATCAATAGAAATCCAGAAATCACAGAAAGGGGGAGGCCTATCACAAAACGGGAGCATGAAAACTCACCAACACGTGTATCATAAAATGGAACGCTATTCCATGGTTGCTAACCATTAATTTTGAGCCGAAGCTCCACAAAATGGCCCAAAGACCATGGGTCGCTACTCCCACCAAATTGAGCCGAAGCTCCACAGAAACGGGGTTTAGTCTCCCTCGTAGACAAAGAGACATCACACATTCGCTAGTCTAAATCAAAAAAATGATCATCATCGATCATCAAGAAGTGTCAATTACAGTAAGCTAGTAAATATATAAGCTTAACTTCATGTCCCATAACCACTAGCTTAACTTAAATATTTATGAACAAATTGTAGATCTCCACTCAAAAATTGTCACAAGAGATTCAATCGAACAAGTCCAAGAATTAACCAGCAAAGTAAAAGCAAGCGTTTCATACCGCTTGTTTTACTAAGCCGTTTAAGTAGATTTCTCATTCGAGTGAGGTAAAGGTTTATATATATTAGTAGATTGGAAAACGGTTTAAGAAACAAGCTTGAAATCGTTTTGATGAAGGAGTTTTGATATTTGCTACTAATATTGAAACCTTTATGTTTTTAAAGTGACAAACCAAAAAAATGATTGTAGAAACAATAAATCATAAAAATTCACATTCGAAGACGTGAATAAAATCCAAAGAATTCAATTCCAAATCCATCAAAGTGGAAATACCCTTGCGACTTAACAGCCACGACTTACGACTTAACACAATACAACACAAGAAATCAGCGGCTCAACTCATGCGACTCCACGACATACGACATAAGGGATCAACGACATAGCATGCGGCCTAAGAAATGGGCGACATAAGATGCAAGCGACCTAAGGAGCAAGCAGCTTAAGGGGTAGCATGCGGCCTAAGTGGTGTGACCTAAGGGGTGAGAGTAGGCCGAGAGACTTAAGGGATGCAAGCAAGCCGAGCGACCTAACATGGCCGGCCTATATGCATGGCGTGACTTAAAGCATGGGGCGACCTAAGAGGTTGCGACCTAACTTGGCGCGACCTAAGTGGTTATGAGATATAGCAGGTGCGACTTAACATGGCCGAGCGACCAAACTAGTAGAAGAGCAAACCGAACGACCTAACATGGCCGACCTATATGCATGGCGTGACTTAAAGCATAGAGCGACCTAAGAGGTTGCGACCTAACTTGGCGCGACCTAAGTTGGTTGCGACTTAAAGCAAGCCGAGCTTCTTAAGGAGAGGAGGCCTAACAGGCCGACTCGTTAGCGTGCGCGACCTAATGCATGTTGCGACCTATGTTGGTGCGACCTAAATGCAGGTGCGACCTATGTTGGCCGAGAGACATATATGTGCAGGCCGAACGACCTAAGGAACTGAAATGCACAAACTCTCTCAATTTGCAACCGGTCGAGCACGGACGCTAGGGGATTACGCCCATCGGCTACCCGGTCCTATTGGCTCCTCGATGCATCACCAAAAACGCGTTCATACATCAAAGTTAAGATTTTTAAGAATTTGAACCCAAAACACTAAAAATTGGGATTTTCACCAATTCAATCCTAACCAAAAGCAAATGCATATGAATAAGTGTTAGGAATTCATACCCAATAATCAAAGATAGTTATAGACAGAGATGTGAGATAAAAATCTCACCTTTTCACAAAATCAAGGAAGGAGAAGCTTAAAAGCAAAGGAAGGATCAACCACACTTCAATCTCAACACAAGAAGCTTGAATCAATGGCTTCTCTTTGGATTTGGAGTTAGATGTTGGATTTGCAAATGAACTAGGGCTTGGAGTTTTTAATTTCCCATTCCTCTCTTCATTTTTGATGAAGCTTGAGTGTTAGGAAATGAAAGTGAAGTAATGATGAGAAGAGGAGGTTGAGCTAGAGTTAATAGTTTAGGCTAATGGGCTAAACCAAACCCAAAGCCCAAAGTGAAAAAGTGGCAAAATTCCACTAACTCCAAACATACCAAAGTTAATGCTCAAAAAGATCGCAAACGGCGTTTTGGACCCAACGAAAGCGGTCCCGAGTCCTAATTCGACCGTATGAAAAAAAGTAATTTTTCGGACTAAAATCCGACTAACGATAAAATATTTAATTATTCAATCGTAAAATATGCGGGTTGTTACAGACTCCCCTCCTTAAAGAGATTGCGTCCACGCAATATTTAAGGAGAAAATATAAGGTAACAACCATGAAAGCATATCAACACAAAAGAAATTTGAAATAAGAAATTCACCTCAAAGAGCATGGGAAAGTAAGTCCGGATGTGTTCGCTCAATGAACTCTCTAGACTCCCAAGAGCAATCCTTAGGATTTGAGGACCATTGAACTTTAACAAGCATAACATCTTTATTTCGAAGGCGTTTGACCTCCGAAGCAATAATACGAATGGGAAGTTGCTCATAAGTTAAATTAGGCGAAACTTCAATTTCTTCCACAACTCCGGGCTCAAGAATAGAATCGGAATCTCGAAGGCATTTCTGTAATTGAGAAACGTGAAACACGTCATGAATGGCAGAAAACTGAGACGGTTATAAGAGGCGTTAAGCCACGGGACCAATACGTTCGGTGATAGGAAATGGCCCAGTATATCGAGGCGCTAATTTTACCGATCGACTGAAACGTACAACACCCTTCATAGGTGAAACACGAATAAACACAAGATCTCCCACAGAAAGTTCTCATTTCCTTCTCCGGTTATCTTCATAGGATTTTTGTCTACTCTGGGCTTCTTTCATCCTATGACGAATAAGGTTAATCTTCTCTGTGGAATCACGAATAAAATCTGGGCCTAAAACCAGCTTCTCACCGGCCTCAAGCCAACAAGACGGAGATCGGCATGGCCTTTCATAGAGTGCCTCAAAAGATTCCATACCAATACTAGATTGGAAGCTATTATTATAGGAAAAATCAACAAAAGAAATATGATCTTCCCAACTTCCATCAAAATCAAGAACACATGCACGAAGAAGATCTTCAAGAGTTTGATTCACAGGCTCAGTCTGTCCATCAGACTGGGGATGATAAGCGGTGCTAAAATTAAGCTTCGTTCCCAAAGCTTTTTGAAGACTCTTCCAAAATCCACTAGTAAACAAGGATCACGATCACTAACAATAGAAGTAGGGACTCCATGCAATTTAACAATTTCTTTAATAAAAAGTTTGGCCAAAAGAGGTACGGTTCGATTAGACCGAACGGGAATGAAATGGGTGGATTTAGTAAGTCTATCAACTATCACCCATAAGCTATCATGACCCGAACGAAAACGGGGAAGGCCGTCTATAAAATCCATGGAAATTTGGTCCCACTTCCAAATTGGAATTTCTAAAGGTTGCAATAACCCACCGGGCCTTTGATGTTCGGCCTTGACAAGTTGGCAAGTCATGCAACACTTAACAAAGTTAGCAATATCAGATTTCATTCCCTCCCAATAATAAAGTCGCTTCATATCCGCATACATTTTACTACTACCGGGATGAATGGTAAATTTAGAACGATGAGAATCTTCTAAAATGTCTTTACGAAGATTACTAATATTTGGCACGATAAGTCTACCAAATTTTCGAATACCGCCACGAGAATCAATATCAAAGTCTTTCGAACCTTTAATATCAATTTTATCCCTAAAATTTTGGACAAGAAGAGCCAATTCGGGATCTAACTTTTGAGCTTCAAGAATTCGGTCTAAAAGAGAAGGATGAGCCTCAAGGCTACATAAAACAAGAGATGAGCATAAATCGGAAACACGATCTCGAATCTCACAAGTGGATAAAACCTCGAGATCATTCCATTCGGATATCATCATGGAAACAACCGCTTGTTGCTTGCGACTAAGTACACCGGCAACACGATTTCCCTTTCCGAGAGTATAAAGAATATCAAGATCATAAGGTGCAAGGAACTCGAGCCAACGTTGTTGACGCAGATTAAGTTCCTTTTGGAAAAACAGATACTTCAAAGATTTATGATCGGTATAGAGAACAAATTTCTCTCCCAAAAGATAATGACGCCAAATACGAAGGGCGAAAACAATAGCCGCGAGCTCTAAATCATGAGTAGCATATCTAGTCTCAGCTGGCTTCAATTGCCTAGAAGCATAAGCAATAACGTGTTCTCTTTGCATAAGAACGGCACCCAAACCAATGCGACTAGCATCGGTATAAATAATAAAATCTTGGTTCCCCTTGGGAATAACAAGAATAGGAGCATCAGAAAGGAGTTCTTTTAATTTCTGAAAAGAAGCTTCACATTTGTCCGAACAAATGTATTTAACACCTTTCTTTGTTAAGCTAGTAAGAGGCACGACAATTTTAGAAAAGTCTTTAATAAAACGATGGTAATAGTCTGCCAATCCAAGAAAGCTACGGATTTCCGTCACACTCTCCGGTCTCTTCCGATTTTGAATCGCTTAAATCTTTGAAGGATCCACTGATATTCCGGATTTGGAAATAATATGACCAAGAAACTTCACACGAGATTGCCAAAAGTGGCATTTAGAAAATTTTGCTTTTAATTGATTACTCCTAAGAGTTTCCAACACAATCCGAAGATGCTTTTCATGCTCCTCCTCGGTTTTTGAATACACAAGAATATCATCAATGAAGATGAGAACAAATCGATCGAGGAAATATTTGAAAACTCGATTCATAAGGTCAACGAAATAAGCCGGAGCATTCTTTAAACCAAATGGCATAATAAGCCATTCATAAGATCCATAACGAGTACAGAACGATGTCAAAGGAATGCTATCCTCTACAATACGAAGCTGATGAAAACCGGTAGCTAAGTCTAATTGTGAAAAGACTCTAGCACCACTAAGCTGATCGAATAGATCATCAATCCGAGGTAAAGGATATTTATTTTTGATAGTAAGATCATTAAGCTTGCGGTAGTCAACGCAAAGCCTAAGTGTACCATCGGATTTCTTTACGAAAATAGCCGAAGCTCCCCAAGGCGAGGAACTAGAGCGAATATATTGCTTCGTCTCCAATTCGGATAATTGTTTGCGCATCTCCTCATTTTCCTTATTGGACATGCGATAAGGAGGACGAGTGATAGGTTGAGCTCCAGGGATGAGATTAATTTTGAACTCAATTGCTCGCTTAGGTGGCAATCCTAAAACGGGCTCAAATATGTCAGAAAATTCACGAACAACGTGAATAAGAGAAATAATATCTTCCTCATCATCATTATCGTCATCATGAGGATTTAAAGAATATAAAGACGCAACCAAGCTGGAATCCGACTCTTTAAGATCAATAGAAATCTGCTTAACAGATTAAGGATGTCGAAGATGAATAGTCCGCTTAGGACATAGTATTTGAGCTTCATAGCAGTTAAGCCAGTCCATTCTCAAAATCATTCCAAAGCCTAAGTAGCGCATAACATGCAAATCGGCTTGGAAAGAAAAATCACACAAAATAATCTCGACATCCTTACAAAGCAAACTAAGTGTTGCGGATCCACCAACCGGATTCATAATTCTCAAAGAAGTCGTTAAACACAAAACATCCAAAGAAAACGTATCAACAAGTTCTTTTGAAATAAAAGAGTGGGACGCACCCGTATAAAAAAGAACTCGAATAGGGTGATCACGAAATAAAATAATGCCATCAAGGATAGAATGAGAAATACCTTGACCACGAGATGTGTTGCCAGGGGCTTGAGCAACATTAAGCTTTCTCTCTTTCTTACCTTGAAGTTTAGGACAAGAAGATAATAATGATCCGGGCTTTTGCAATAGCGACAAGCACGGGGCTTTGAACACTTGTTCGCATAATGGTCCTTAGAACCACAATTGTAGCATTGCCCACGACTAGAGGTAGAAGTCTTTGCCACCAAAGTTGCTTGCTTCCCTTTCTTATTGGGATAAGGACCTCTGAACTTATTAGGCCTTTTCTTGTTGTTGAAGTTTGGTTTGGCACTCATAACTTCAACATCACTCCCCTTATCTGCCTCTTCAAGACGAAGAGCGATATCAATGAGTTGATCAAAAGAAACTTCTAACTTTAGAAGTAATGGCTTCTTGAGATTTTTGTTCAAGCCATAGACAAATCTTTGGTTCTTCTTCAATGGGGTGTTTATGTACTCGACCCCGTATTTAGAAAGTGACTCGAATGATGCGACGTAGTCTGCCATGGAAGATTCACCTTGAACAAGGTCTATGAAATGACGAGCCAGTGTTACTTTCTCAGCTTCTGTTACAAATTTTAATTCGAACCGTTCTCGAAATTTCTCCCAAGTAAGATCCGCTTCATTTATTTCAGAAATCAGAAGCTCATACAAATCTAATGCTCTTTCTTGGAGCATACTAGAGGCCACATGTACACGGTGAAGATCAATAAGATTCATGCGAGAAAAGATTCGATCGCACGTTCTCAGCCAAGCCTGGACTTCAATAATTGTTTTAGATCCTTTGAATGGCTTTCCACCCAAATTGGTATAATCGTTGCACAAACGTGCAAATCCAGACTTAGGGTGAGTAGACTTCGGATTTGAACCGGCTACCTGAGCATTCTTTACGAGATCAAGAAGCTGCTGGGCAGACATAAATACTCCATCTTGGGGAGTAGCCCTAGATTGACTGGCGCTGGGACGGCCAGGTCTAACCATTTCTCTTCCTTTAGAAAAAAAGAAAGAAGAAGGAAAAAGGTTATTCACCAATTGAATATCAAACGTTAATGATTGTTAAAACAAGGAATCACAAAAGAAAATAGGATAGAACGGTTCGAACACCAGAATAAAATCCTAAGGCACGACTCTTAAGATGGACTTAGGATGATGATCCTTGTTAAATTATTCTACATTGTTCCGAAGTTTGGCTCTGATACTAAGCTGTGACGCCCCACCTCTATACCCACCCTAGCCAAGGACACTACGGTGTAATGCCGTCAACTAGCGTGGAGAATAAGGCTGTTGAGGAGCGACCATCCGCGTAATTGCTTTTTGCGAGCACCGATATGTCAGATAGTACAACATGCATTTTGTTTCAGGAGGAAATCCGACATACCGATACAAACTCAAAGCGACTACACAGTGGTCATATATGTTCTTCGGAAACAAATATGGAAATAAACATAACACAAATCAGTCACAGACATCCATATCACAAAGGCGGAAATATATATGAATATAACACATGAAAGTGTACATCAGAGTAGTGGTCAAACAAGATCCACAATATCATAAAAGAATAGCTACAAGTGCTAGACAAAAGAATATGGATACATCAATGAGTCTATATCTCAAATGTATACAAAAAAACTACTAATCTAAGTAGTTAGCCTAAAGTCAGGGTGATAATCCCAGATGTAAAGTCAAGCAGAAGCACCTGTAACATCTCAGTCTGACCCGAGTATTATTTAATAAGAAAATAATAAACAGACCAGTCTAGCTATAAATATCAGATGAAATGATATAGAATAAGAGATATGCCAAAAACATATGTTAACCATAAAACCATACTGTGATAAGTATGTAATTGAAAATCAACAAGAGATTAATCAATATCATAAGAATCTTCTCAAAGATAAAAAAGAATGTCGTACTCTTTATTTTTATTCACTAAAACCATAAGTATTGATCAATTATATCAATGCTAATCACAAAAGTTAATGACGCACAAATTCACCAATGCACAAATATCGATAAAACTTATCAATGTAAATCACGAAAATTGGTGAAACAAAAATTCTAGAAATCAATCAATAGAAATCCAAAAATCACAGAAAGGGGGAGTCCTATCACAAAACGGGAGCACGAAAACTCACCAACACGTGTATCACAAAATGGAACGCTATTCCATGGTTGCTAACCATTAATTTTGAGCCGAAGCTCCACAAAACGGCCCGAAGACCAAGGCTCGCTACCCCACCAAATTGAGCCGAAGCTCCACAGAAATGGGGTTTAGTTTCCCTCGTAGACAAAGAGATATCGCACATTTGCTAGTCTAAATCACAAAAATGATCATCATCGATCATCAAGAAGTGTCAATTACAGTAAGCTAGTAAATATATAAGCTTAGCTTCATGTCCCATAACCACTAGCTTAACTTAAATATTTACAAACAAATTGTAGATCTCCACTCGAAAGTTATCACAAGAGATTCAATCGAACAAGTCCAAGAATTAACCAGCGAAGTAAACGCAAGCATTTCATACCGCTTGTTTTACTAAGCCGTTTAATTAGATTTCTCGTTCGAGTGAGGTAAAGGTTTATATATATTAGTAGATTGGAAAACGGTTTAAGAAACAAGCTTGAAATCGTTTTGATGAAGGAGTTTTGATATTTACTAGTAGTATTGAAACCCTTATATTTTTAAAATGAAAAATCACAAAAATGATTGTAGAAACAATAAATCACAAAAATTCACATTCGAAGACGTGAATAAAATCCAAAGAATTCGATTCCAAATCCATCAAAGTGGAAATACCCTTGCGACTTAACAGCCACGACTTATGACTTAACACAATACAACACAAGAAATCAGCGGCTCAACTCATGCGACTCCATGACATATGACATAAGGAATCGGCGACATAGCATGCGGCCTAACAGAGCGACCTAAGAAATGGGCGACATAAGATGCAAGCGGCCTAAGGAGCAAGTGGCTTAAGGGGTAGCATGCGGCCTAAGTGGTGCAACCTAAACGGTGAGAGTAGGCCGAGCGACTTAAGGGATGCAAGCAGGCCGAGCGACCTAAGGGATGCAAGCAAGCCGAGCGACCTAACATGGCCGGCCTGTATGCATGGCGTGACATAAAGCATGGGGCGACCTAAGAGGTTGCGACCTAACTTGGCGCGACCTAAGTGGTTGCGAGATATAGCAGTTGCGACTTAACATGGCCGAGCGACCTAACTGGTAGAAGAGCAAACCGATCGACCTAACATGGCCGACATATATGCATGGCGTGACTTAAAGCATGGGGCGACCTAAGAGGTTGCGACCTAACTTGGCGCGACCTAAGTTGGTTGCGACTTAAAGCAAGCCGAGCGTCTTAAGGAGGTGAGGCCTAACAAGTCGACTCGTTAGCGTGTGCGACCTAAGGCATGTCGCGACCTATGTTAGTGCGACCTAAATGCAGGTGCGACCTATGTTGGCCGAGAGACATATATGTGCAGGCCGAACGACCTAAGGAACTGAAATGCAAAAACTCTCTCAATTTGCAACCGGTCGAGCATGGACGCTAGGGGATTACGCTCATCGGCTACCCGGTCCTATTAGGAAATGAAAGTGAAGTAATGAAGAGAAAAGGAGGTTGAGCTAGAGTTAATAGTTTAGGCTAATGGGCTAAACCAAACCCAAAGCCCAAAGTGAAAAAGTGGCAAAATTCCACTAACTCCAAACATATCAAAGTTTATACTCAAAAAGATCGCAAACGGTGTTTTGGACCCAACGGAAGTGGTCCCGAGTCCTAATTCGACCGTATGAAAAAAGTAACTTTTCGGACTAAAATCCGACTAACGATAAAATATTTAAATAAAATATCTAAATATTCAATCGTAAAATATGCGGTTTGTTACAATTAGGTTGAAGGATGGTCGCCGACTTACAAGTGTCGTTGCGAGAGGTCGGAATTGGTTGCAGTTGTGGTGCAGGTGCACGAATTTTCATGGTGTGTATGCTGTGTTTTTGGGGGAAGAAGGTACTCGAGTGATGTTCGAGTAGAATCGTGTTTTGCTTGAAGTTTTGGGGCGTTGGACTCGAAGACATGGTTGAGTGGGCTCAAGTGTGTTGATGTTTCAGGTTTTTGTGTACTGTCAGTATTTTAGTTTAAATGTTTTCAAATGAAATGTTACTCGAGATATTTTTTGTTTTTGCTCTGGTTAGGCTAGGGTAGGCTCGAGTGGTTTCTTTGTGAATCGAGTTAGTTTTGTTCAGGTTAGATATCCTGTTACGATTTCTAAATTTAAACTGAATTTAAAATATTAAGCATGGATTTAAATTAAGTTTTAAATCTGATTTTAAATAATGAATTCAAGTTTAATTTGAATCTTAAGCTGGAAATGAATGAAGTTTTTAAATTCAAATTTGTTTAAATACTTTAAAGGGGTTTATTGTTTAAAAATGTTTTTAAAGAAATTCGAATTTAAATTGGAAATTGAAATGGAATGTTTTGAACAAAGTTTAAACTGATTCAAATCTAAATTTGAATCTTTGTTTTAAAATAAATTTAAATTTTATAAATTTAAGTGTTTTAACAATTTTGAATGATAGAGTAAAATTTAAATGTTTGAATTTAAAAAGGAATTTGTTTTAAACTCTTGTAAAATTTCTTTTATAAGAGAAAGTATTATTTATCATGTAATTTTAAAGGTTTTAACTTAATTTTAAAACTTATTGAAGATAATTTGAATTTCATTTTAAAACTTAAATTTGAATTTAAATTTGGAAATGAATGTTTTCAAATATATTTGTGATAATTTAACCATAGATAAGAAAAAGGTTTTATCTTAAAGTTAAAATAGAATTTAATGATTTGTTATTCATTTAATTATTAGGGTAATTAAATGGATAATCAATTTATTTAATAAATGGATAATTACTTAAAGTAATTAAGGGTTTTAAACTTAAAAGGTTTAAGATTAATTATTCTTAGAATAATTAACTTGTAATTTTAAGAAACATTAATTAAATAAGATTAGTTTTTAATTAATGGTTAGCAATTAATTAATCAAATAATAAAGGATTAATTAAGTTACAGTTAACACTTAATTAATTAAATAATTAGGGGTTAATTAATGGATTATTAATGATTAATTAATTTTTAATTAATAATGATTAAAATAAGTTATTACTTTAGAAAAATAATTAATGAACTATTAATAGTTAACGAGGTTTTTAACTAAGGATTATTTAATAATTAATTGATATGATTAATTTTTAATAATTAATTAGATTTATTAATTTAAAGATAATCATTTGTGTAAATTGTTAAGTATAATTACTTATGGAAGTAATTAAGGAATTAA
Source organism: Allium cepa (assembly GCA_030765085.1). NCBI lineage: Eukaryota > Viridiplantae > Streptophyta > Magnoliopsida > Asparagales > Amaryllidaceae > Allium > Allium cepa. The sequence continues at coordinate 406,313,903 of CM060928.1, read as the reverse complement.
TTACTAATTGTAATTAATTGAGTTTAATTTGATTAGATAAGTTAATTAATTCAGTTTAATTAATTTAGAATAATCATTTGATGATTTGTGGACTATAATTACTTAATGTAATTTAATGAAGAGAAATTACTTAAGGAAAGTAATTAATGGGTAATTACCGGATGTAATTAATTGAAGGTGATTTGATGATGGAAGTAATTTGAGTATAATTACTTTGTAAAATTAATCAAGGGATTAATTTGAGATAATTAATTAAGGCGTAATTAATTTATTTGGTGAAGTAATTAAGGAAAGTTAATTACTGAATGGAGTTAATCAAGAGCGATTAACAATTATGGTTTAATTAAAGATTTATTACTTAATGTAATTAATTTAAATAGAAAATGTAACTAGAAATCATTAATTATTATAATTGATGATGTAATTAAAAATAGATTTATTTGGAAATAATTAATAAATGAAGGAATTAATTAATGTAATTAATTAAGAAGTAATGTAATTAATTAATAGTTAATTAATTAAGAAAGTAATTAAAGATTAATTACTGTATTTGGTTAAGTATAAATAATCTGTAAAATTAATTAAAGAATAATTACTTGAATGTAATTAAGGAATAATTAATCAAGGATGATTAATTAAGGTGATTGATTAGAGATTAATTAATTAATTGATGGATAATTAATTAATGGGGATGTAAGCAAGTTTGGTAATGATGAACTAATTAATTTAATTCACTTTAAATTAATTAGAAATGATGTAATTAATTTAATTCATTTTAAATTAATTATATTTGGTGTGATTATTAATCATTGCTTATATGGATGGATGATGTTGTTTGCCTTAAATGGTTTGAATCTCAGATATGAGATAAGTAATATTGAGTGATATGGATGCATTGGTTGCATTCTGATGATGATTTGGATTATCTTTTGATAATGATAATATGGATTATCTGTTGTGATGATAATGTTGATTATCTATTGTGAATCTGTGAATTATCTATCTGTGTGTATATAGATAATTGAATTGTTATAAACTTTAAAACAACTTGGCCTTAAAAGATATGCTCTGGATTTCAATGAGACCAGGATCGGGTTTCCAGATTTGGATATCCGAAAACCACGTCGATCCAAATTAACGATAGGTCGTGAATCTCATGTGAAGAGTGAAGACTCGAGATGTAAGAACTATTCGTCAGTATAACTCTGAGGGTGATTCCGAGATGAGTTTGACGGAGTAGTACTTTCATATTCGAGATGAAGATTCAGAGTGCAAGGGTTATCGTCGTTAACTCTGAGGGTGATTCCAAAATGAGTGTAACGAGATAATGCCTTCGGTTTCATTCAAACCCGGAACGAACTTGTATGGATTGAATGCTTTCAGAACATCGTCAGGTGGACGATGAGCATTCTAAGAGATGTGTTCTCTAAAGGTAATCGTAGCCTCAAACCTCATCAACTGGGAATGGCTAAAACAGGGGAGGTGCAGCAAGGCTAAGTGGGTCATGCCCAAGTAGGACGAGATTTTACCTTGTCTAGAAGTCCCTTTTTATTCGGTTGTATGGGCGGTTGGAACGTACGTCAACTGCGGGGTTGTCTTGTTCGGGACTGTTCAGTAAGGAATGGTTCCGGTCTTGTGTTGCAGGGGATTGGGAGTGATCCTCGGTACGTTGATCTAGGCCACGTACTGTGACGGGCGATACCCCGGTAGCCCTGCCATTGTATGGAATCGAAAATCCAATAAGTGCCAACGGTTTTGATGGTATTACCCACTTTTGTGGCTAGTAGCTGGAATTTAATGAATGTAACAATTTCGGCTTTTTCTTATTTACTTAAAAACCCTAGACCTATTATAATATCATCGGATTTCCTATCAAATGTTTTGGTTAGCGTAAGGCAAAAACTTTTTCATGTTTATGTGTGGGAAGTCTTACGTGATATCTTTCTTTTCAAAGGTTTTTCAAAGTTAAGCAACTTTAACCAGTTACTCACACCAGACCCATGTCTGACCCAGAGTTTATCTTCTGTTTTCTTAAACTCTTGGGTACTCAAATTTTTACGAGTAGCCGAGGGATTCAGGTTAGCTTTGACGAATTATGGAGGAGCAATGGAGCGGAAGGCTTCAGCGTTAGATATATAGTTTCCGCTGTGTGTTCTCTGTATTGGTATTTCTTTGTTGAGCTGTATTGAGTTGTAATAACTAGACAAGTGTTTATAACTGTCTAGTATGTGATGTGTAACTATGTAACTTCGATTATTGTTGTATACTATGTAATACTTATGTTATTAATATAATTTATGTGTTTCGCTGTTGAGATTCTGATGTTGTTTCTTCTTTCTTCTCTTTCTTTTCTCTTTTCTATCCCTTTCTTTCTTCAAGATGATGCGATTTTCTGTGGTAAGAAAGTCGGGTCGTCACAGATTCATTTTCGAAGTTCTCGTATCTAAACATTTTGGAAAGTTTCTCAAGTTTCCAAAATTCTGTTGTAATATTTTCTCTTACAAAGTCACATCCATTAAATAAAACTCGATTTACAAATCTTGAAAGTTACAAAAAACTCCAATCATTTTCCAAAACTCTATGTTATAAAATAAGTATTTTAAAAGAATAGTAATAAATTTTCAAACCCTTTAAGTAATTAATAAAACATCAAACCCTTTTTAAATAACAACAATAAGTAATTTCTAACTCATTGTAAATAATACAAATCAATTTACAAAGCTTATTATACAAAAAAATAGATTCACTTCAACTAATATTAGATATTTGAATGATCACTATTCGAAAATACTTTGATATTAGTAATAGTTTTTAAACTCCATAGCTTAGTAAATAAAATCTCTTTTTAAGACAAACCTTAACCTCTCGACACAAATTTATTTATTTATTTTTAAAATTCAACATAACCAGTTTTATATCTATAAATCTCTCTCAGTTTATCACAAATTAATTTCCAATTTCAATTTCATAATCATTTCCAAATTCCAAAATAAAATCCACTATTTCTTTCTAAACCATTTCCGTATATCATTATAGATTCTCACTGTGAATTTATATTTCTAATTTACCAAGTGATAATCATTTCACTTTATTCATAAACATCGTTTATAAATTTATAAACTCATTTCCAGTTTTTCTCTGTTATAAATTTATAAACCCATTTCTAGTTTTTCTCGTTTATAAATCTATTCCTTACCAAGTACCAACAATAATCCAAATTCATTCAAAATCTTGATTATGACTTTCTTTTCCTATGTTATAAAATCTCATTTAAAATCCATTATTTAAAAATTATCAAATTAAAATTATCCATTGGAAACCATTTTATGAAATAACTAAATTAATATCTATTTATTTTATCCAACCTAATTCCTTTTTAAATAATCCTAAAATTTAATATAAATATTTTCATTTCCAAAATCGCTTTTGAATTCCACTTTTGAAATTAAAAATATTATTTATGGCATTTATAATATCAAAATTAGGGTCAGCCCTACAATAACATCCAATATATCAAATCACACCATAACAAATTATTCAGTCACATCATATATCACTATATGTGAAATAATCACTATATTTTAAGGAATCCAGTTGGATCCCTCCAATCTATTTCCCTGCATCCACAGATGTTATATAACATAAAACACCAATCCCGCCTCGAGGCGAGATATCGCAGTAATATATGAACATCCGCTATTATGCGGGACGGATAGTGTCCCATCCGCTCCAACGACAGGAATATGCCCAACTAATAATATATATACTACTATATATAACATATCACCCAACTGATAATAAGTTATAAATTCGTCCAATCAACCAATAAATAATTTTAATTACTATAGTTAAAACCTATTAACCAAATCGAGTGAGATTTACTTACTCTTATTTTTTTGAAATGGTTAATCATCCAATTTTAAATTAAATTGAACTGATAATCAATTTAATTTAAAATTGCAGCTATCCCTAATTGACTCCAAATAAATTCCAGGCGTCGTATTCATCGATACGGTCCCATCGCGTCTTGTTTTGTTCAATTTTGATCCAACGAACAAGATTTCCAATTTATAATATTACGATTCTTAAACAATAGTTAAATGTAAATTAATTAAAATTTCAAATTAACCTTACCTTGATAATCCATCTTCCTCTTCTCAGACCAATATGCTACAGCTACAGGGTGAAACGCACGCGATCCTTTTTTTTCCGCTCGTATGCAAAACATCACGCCTCCTATGAGGAACCACCACCGGCAACGCCTAGCTTCAAACCCTCCCCTCCTCGGCCATGCTATCCAACCCTGGCCCACACGTGCAAGTGATTTGAGATCGCCCAAACCCTAACTCGACCACGACCGCCCATGTGTTACCTCGAGCGACGCACCTACCTCCGCGTTCCCACCTAATTCTGGCCTCGTGCCCAACCCCGCCTTGTATCGCTAGATTTCCACCCATAAATTGATCGCATTCAGGCTCCTACATAAAACTGTCAAACTTCCCCAATGATCGATCGCACCCAACACAATATAAGCTCTAAGATTAGAGCGTTTTCATTTTTATTCGATTTCGTTTTGAATTAGATTTCGAATCCTCCTTTTTTAATAAACGAACTGATTTCGAATTTTATAAAAAGGGACAAAGTGTCAAATTAAAAATGATGATGGGAGGGTAAGGTGTCTAGAATAAAGAATATAGTGGGCTGAATAGATAAAAAAATTGCTGATGTGAATGAAAATTATATATATATATATATATATATATATATATATATATATATATATAATTCTAAAATATCTCGTTTAGTAACTTAAAATCTCGAACCCCTATCGAGGTGTGCTGCCTGGTGTTCCTAGTGTTATGCCCTTGTTCCAAACGTAATGGAACTAGTTTCGAGTCCTAATTCGATCATATGGAAAAGATTGCTTTTTGAAACCAATTATAATATTAAATTTTCGATATTACATTTAGCGTGTTTCTATTCCTACGAACAAATGGTAAATCCAAATGTTATGAAATTTGAAATCTAATAATAATACACTATGACAGATCCAATCCAACTGGTTTCGTTGAGTTTCGAGACTATGTCCCGGATCGCTATTTTAATGCGTCGATTAAATCAACGATTTCAAAAATTGGCGAAATCACATGAAATTCAAGTTTATAAAACTTCAATTCTAATTCAAATAGAATTTATATCAATATTATAAATTGTTTCGATTCATATTCAACTCAAATTCAATTATCACTATTTCCGTATTATGATAAATCGCTATATTTGAAAATTAAAATCATTCTAAAATTTCAACCAAAATCTTCATATTCAAAATCAACTTATATTCCAAATCCAATATTTAGGACCATTCAAATATTCAAAATGAAAAGACTGAAAATCCAGGTCGTTACATTCCTTACCACTTGAAAGAATTTCATTCCCGAAATTGCCAAGATAGAAGATCACTTGAAAGAATTTCGCCCGCGACTGAAAGAATTTCGTTACATTCCTTACCATTCAAATTTCACTTTTCTAAATCAACCAAAAAAATTAGCATTCATTTCTAATTCGAAACCCTTTATTTCAAATACAATTAGAAAATCAACCATTTTTAGTTAACAAAAAATTTTCCAAAATTTTGTAACACCTTAGATTCCCTAAAAATTATAGCAGTCTCCTTTGTTCGGAGAGCCTTTTGCAATATGATGAATATGATAAAAAGATATACATCGGCTCTCATGGCTGAAAAATGCAATATATATATATAATTATTTTTATTTTTTGCGCTAAATCCGTAAGCGTGCCTTATTTTAGCATTATTAAGCGAGCTTGTGCAATTTATATGCAACCGTGTAACCATAATATAGCCAAACAGTTTTCTTGTGCCTTTACATACTCAATTAAGACACATAAGTTTCAAAAACATGAAATGTAACAACATTTCATTTATTTAATTAGTTAAACACATACTTTGCATAACGAAACATGTTAAACATGTATTTATAAGCAATCACAAGGTTCCAATACTAATTTAGTTACTTTCAATCGACTCATATACCATTTCATTCAATTCAAAGGATTCACAACCAAATTTACTTGCATCCAATTCATATTTACACATAATATATTCATATCCATTCCTAATTGATTCTAAATCAATTTAACACTTTCCATTAATTCATGAGAAATTGTTTTCTTTCGTTTATGTCGAATGAAGGTTCAATCCATGGTATTTGGTGATATTCATTTAATAAAAATACCCATTCCAGTTTATAGCCCTTTTTAAATTTATTCCAAATCAAGTTATCAACTTTTCATTAATCCATATTCAATTTATCCATAAAATCTTGTTTACTCAATTTTATATTCAACAACAAAACAATCCATGCCTGTGTGTGTGTGTGTGTGTATATATATATCATAAATTAGTTACTTAAGTTGAATTCCATTCTTATCAAAAATATTCCCACCCATATTCAGCTTAAATTAAATTCGTTTATAATCCACGTCATCATTGTTTCAATCCTTTTCTACTTTACTCGAGAATATTTCAAAATATATTTAATTTGCTTACATATAAGTCGAATTCTATTTATAACACAAGTTTCATTTCCAATATTCAATTTTCTAACAAATTCTCTAATTATTTTGCTTCTAATTTACTTAACTAAGTTGTAACAACCCGAACCCCAGTTGGCCCGCATTTTTCGCAAAAATGCTAAAACCCAAATCCACTGAAGCCCGAGTTGGGTGTCTAGTATCCTGCAAATAGGCAAAGATAAATACATCCGAGCTCAACAAATATCTCGCAGTGGAACTAAGTAAAATATAGTAAAAAGTAAATACTCACAAAGGTAATAACACTTTCTAAACAAGTGTCTCAAAGCTGGAAAAATCTCTTCCATCTATCTAACCTGTAGGATGATATGAGGAGGGGGTTAGAACTAAAGTTCTGATGAATCGACAAATTATACACATATAAGCATAATTCTACATATACCGTTCTACTTCCATTTTCTATTATATTAGGTTTATAATACTCTTACCTCTGTGTGTGAATCGTACTCATCTACTACTTAGTAGATTAAGACCTAATAACCAATACACACACACGCACACATATAGCTACATACCCAAAGACCGCATCGGTCCTAGGTACTACCCATAGTACCTTCCATATCCTCCTCGAAAAGGACTCCATCGTCTTGCTATTAGATCGTATTGTAACTGCATCTATAAAGGACTGCTTCATAAGGCTACACTACAGATGTTCCATCGTCTACTATGAAAACGTGAAACAACATCTGCACGAGCTTATACTAGTGCTCGGACATCCTCAATGTACCACCTAGTGCGTACCTTGAGGACTACACGTAATCGTTATGTCTACTCCCTCAATTAAAACCAATAAGGTCTACCTTTTATGGAACACAGTCGGAGATTTTCTATATTTGTAAAGGTCCGCTTCTTTAGGCCTACAATACAGATATTCTACTTGGTCTGTCTCTTTTCTCATCGTGGCTAAGGGCTCACGCAGCCCCCCGTCAACTAATCGAAAGACTTTTCAAGAGCTAAGTGGCTGTGCCCTGCTGCAAATAATCTAAACATCCAACTGGTTGTACCCCTCATCCAATGTCTTGATAGTGAAAGAATCATTGGCCTGATGGTTTAGCTCTAGTCTTTCCCACACTCGCTTTGACTGATGATGGCTAATACTCGCATGCGACTATCCTTATAATTCCTGCCCACTATAACCTACTTGCAAACTAGAGTATGGTGTCATATAAATATCTTACTCCATCGTCAACCTTTTAACTGCCTATAAAGGTCCGGTTCGTTAGGCTTGCAATGCAAAAGCAGTCAAGGCATACTCTCTTGATGGAACACCTATAGATCTGCCTCTGGAGGTGCAACTTCATTAGGCCTACCCCAGAGGGCCATCCTAGAGTATCCTCACATCCCGTTGAAGTCTCGTACTTTCTTCTAGTCCAAAATAACTAAGTTGGGCGTGCTCTTTCTATACTAAAAATCTGCAATGAATTGCTTCGTTAGGCTCTTTATCTAGATTCTCTTTGGACTACTCTAAACGCACCTTACTATATTATTAGACCCTATGTCTAATCTTTTATTATGCATTTAGTTTACTTTCCTTATTCTGTTGGCTATTTATTTACCCTAATCAGCATGCCCAGCCCCATCCACGTGTGAGATCATCAATCCTAGACCTGAAAGGGAATGCTACCGGTACGGGCCACTACTATTATTTTTTCTTATTAACTTAATCCAAGATCTAAGTTTGATAAAATAAGCCTCTTCTATTTCTTTCTTTTTAATTATAACCTACGTGCTACATTATACTTAAAATTGTCACTTCTGTATTCTCTTCTTTCTTTTATAGTCTACATGTTATAAATATAAATGCATGTGTCTCTTTTCTATTCTAGTTTGTCTTTTTTTATTATATACTAAATTCTCTTTAGTTTCCTTATATTATATAATAGTCTTAACTTGGGACTACACCAAACTATTAGTTATCATAATAACTGTTTTACTTTTTACTCTACTATCGGCGTAATAAATGCAGATCTAGTCACATTTTCTATTTATTGTTTCTAAACTTGTCAAACAATTAACTTGATTACTTCTTCTTTAATTTCTTTAATGCTTTGCGTTATTCTCTTTTATTTTGAAGTAGTTTTATTCTATTTGGTTGGTTACAAGCATAGTGCTAAAAATCCATTTCCATATTTTAATATTAAATAATGCTATAAACAATAATTGTAACTGCAAGTTATTTCTTTTATTGTTTCTTTAATTGTTGGGTAATGCAAAATGCAGTAATGTCTACACTAATTCCATTTTTCTTGCTTTTATTCTTGCAATTACGTTTATTGTTATTCTTACAATATTAAACTATGGAAATGTATTCCTTTTTCTAAACCAACCAACCGATCTATCACCAGCTTCCAAATCAATTTATTAGATTATCCCCTTTATAATTCATTTCTCCCATTTTAACATGATTTACTATAAATTTTTTACTTTTAGGCTTATCCCTTTCTCTACAACTTTTCAGCCTAATATTATTTTGATTTAATTGGGTTTCCATTTTTTCCATATAAATATCATTTAAATTTAAGTACACTTTTCTTACAAAATACATAGTTTTAACATAACTAGCTAATAGAGCCAATTACTAAAATTAGTCCAAACGTTGAGTTAAATATTTAACGGGAATCTAACGATGCTATATACCAAAAACATAAAAGATATATAATATAAATCCGCTCACTTGGAAAGAAAACACACCAAATTCCAGATTTGATTTTCAGTCCAGTCCCATTATCCATAGCCTTCCCCTTTGCAACCCTATTTGGATCCACATGTCGGAATTTGTTTGGATTTATAAATCTAGATCTAATTGAAGAAAAATAAATAGATAAACTAGAAAACCAGATATGAAAACTCACCTTATACGGACGGCTTAATTTGGACATCTCTTCTCTAGATCTACAGTTTCTACCTCCAAATTGCAAATCAGAAAACCTAAATCTAATATATTTGATTTCTGAAGAACTGGAGGAGAAAGAAAAGCGATAGGGCTTCCGTGCCCTTTCAAACAAATATGACTTTGAAGGCTAACCATGCACGTTTATTTATAGAGAGCCAAAGCAACGTCGTCCGTTCGTTTAAAGCGATTGAAATCTAGCCATTAAAAACAAGCAAAATGCTTTAGGTTTGACGTGTCTAGCCTTTTTGTTTTATATGTAATAATTTATTTCCTCTATTTTTAGATGTTATAAATTATTAAACGTTAACTTTTAACCGTGTCTATTCATTCTAATTAATTTCCATCAATGGCAAATTTAATTCTTTTTATAACACATTTTATTTGAAATTCAAACGTTGCTAATTAATGTAGATTAATTTCCTTTAATTGCTGATATGATTATGCCTACTAATGTTAATTGGTTATCTATAATTGCTGATATCAATTAATTTCCTTTATCACGCACGTTTATTTTGAAATTCAAGCGCGCTTATTTCTCGAATTTATATGCGTATATATTTGTAAATAAGTATATTTACGCACATTTACACGTATAATTATTTTTCGATACTGAACATATAATATATATAAATTAATTAGAAAATCGCCACGAACACAATGGTATAATTTTCGAGGCCATATTCTGACAATTCCAAAAATGCTCATTTTCATTATTTATAATTATTTGATTATTTACTTATCTAAAAGTGCGGGGTATTACATTCTCCCACTTTTTAGGAAATTTCATCCCCGAAATTTGACAAGTGTAAAAATATGCAATTCCTCGAATCAAACACATCCATCTTGTGTACATCCAATTCTTGCAATCGTCTGTGTTCTTATGCAAAGTGTTATTCAACATAAAATATATGCATGTACATGAATTCTAAGCGGTACCTCATATATGAACGCTTTTCTTCTTTAAAAACTCCTTTTTAAAATATGATGCACATATCCTAAATATACTTGCGATTTTTATAAGAATGCAATCTTTTGAAAACTCAAAACATTTTTCGTCCAATTTTTCCCACATCGCTATTGAATAGGGACCTAGTTCAATAATTTTTTTTCTTCCAAACCCTACCACACAACTTTTAATATTCAAATTTTAGAATATTCTGATTTTCCGAACTTGATTTCTTATATCAGAAAGAAGGTAGAAAATGGAAAACCTCACATTTCTCCATTTTACTTTTGCGCACCTCTTTCCCGTACTTAGAACTTTTGCCACTATTCTATAAAAAACACTATTTTCTTTCCCAAGCACAGTTCACATAAGAAAATTTTTCTGTTGACATTTCTTTCACTTTCTTTAAATTTGTTGTTTTCCTTTTAATTACTCTTTTTGGCTTTTACTTTTCTTTTATTACTTACATCCTATGTTTTTATTCTCTTCTTGTGAACATCACGGAAAAAGAGCATCATACTAATCAATACTAACTTGCAATAGTAAAGACAAATTGCTTACATAGGAGTACGATCTCATAACTAAAAGAGAAAACTATTTCAACTACAAAGCGGTACTAGAAAATAAATATAGCAGCTAAACACAACTATCATCTAGGGTTAGGAGGCCTAGGACCATGTCCATCCTGACAAGGAAAGGTCCTACTCTATGAATCCAAGCAACTCATGTGCTCCTTTTTCCGCCTATTACTCGTTACTAATTAAGTTCTGTTACTCACGATGAATAAGATCTGTGCATCTCTTCCATTCCATACTCAAAATGGAACAAGCAAGTCTCATTTACTACAAGGAATAAGGATTTCAATCTATGAAGTCTCTATCTACAACTAAGCTTGGGGAAATTTTCTCTTTACATTTACCTTTCATTTTTCTCCAACTAAGGTCTACTTATCCCAACCACGTGTGTCATACTATCTTACTATTATCACCTCACCATTCTTCTATAGTCTATAGACATGAAGAAACATTCCAAAGTTCTCACTATTGTCATATACACTTTACAAGAACTTTTATTATTACTACTAAAACTAATCGTTGTTATCTCCTACATACCTTACTCTTTCCCATCACACCTAGGAAATGATTCCTGTATACTCCATATTTAAAATTTTGGTTTGGTATTTATCATTTCATTTCAAAAATTAAAGCTTCTAAATTTTTGAAACATCAAATCCAAAAATTCTTGCATTTAAAAGTGTTACTTTGAAGTTTTTTATTAAATTCAAAGGTACTTGGTTACTTAACATTTTATCTTTATAGACTTGCATCTTTAGAGCTCTTAGAATTTAAATTATTCCCCAAACCTAGAGGGAAACTTACAAATTCTAAATTCAAAACTTATTCCTCTTTTCCTTTTAAAGACCTTTACAGCTTTCCATGAAAAAAATTGGGATTTTTAAATTTAACAGCTTACTAAGTTTTCACTTCCAAAAACTAATTTACTTTTTCACTAAACCATTTTTCCTTAAAACATGCCTTGCTTGTCCTTAAAACATTTTTTCTTGACATCCAAAATGTCCTCATATGTTTTCAAAACATCTTTTTTCATAGATTTTCAAATTTACAAAAAATGGAGTAGATAAGAACAACTATTATATCAAAAATCCCTTAACTTTCCCACTCTTTCAATTACCTAACCTTGGAAGAGTTTCTAACTTACTACAAATTGGGACTTTCTACAAAGGCAAGCAACCAATGCGCATAATCAATGGAAAAACATGAAATTTCCATTTCTTAGCTTTCTTAGGCTCTCCTTAATATTCCTCCTATGTAACACTATCTCTAATTAATACATTTCTTATTACACCTAATGGTTTTATACCTTAATGTATTGGAACTGTTTTCACTTATAGGAAACCATTAACGCTAAAACCTTCCATGAATCCTTAAAAGAGGATTTCATGTTTATGTGAAATTACAAGAAACTTATTATATTTTATCAAAATAGGGTGTACAAAATATGTGCTTTCCATATCTTTCACGTATTCCTTATAACTTGCACGAAAAATCTTTATTTGAGATTTGGTTCAATAGAAAATTATGTCATTATTCATTTCATTCCAATAGATTAAAGTATGTTTATTCTATATTCACTTAAAATAGTTATTTCCAACGAAATTTATTAATTTCTTAATAATTAACTTACATCTTCTTCTTTTTTTAGAAGAACTCATTTTCAAAACTGTTTTAATATTTTCATAACTAGAAAATATTTCCATACACTTATTTAAATAATAAGTGTACTTACAAACCACTTTATTTCTATACTTAAAAATTATCTTCAAAACATCCTTTTATTTGGGACATAATAGATGTTGCGTAAAACGCCATTACTACAACCCAAAAATACTAGTATATGGATCCAATTAAAATAAATATTAATAAATCCCATATGCTATGTAAAAACATTTCCTTTGGGAGTCGCCTACTATAATAATAGTGTCATAGTCTATGCTTCCTTTTATTTTTTACGAAAACATATATTACAACAATAAATGTTGTAACCAACATTTACGATACTTAACCCACTCTAGGATCTAATATTTAAAATCTTTATTTACCTACAAAAAAACTAGCGAGCTATACATGCTCTATAATTCTTCAAAAAGGATTTCACTTTTAACAAAATTTACATCATATAAAAACCAATTTAAATTTCATATCACTTTTTTTTCATGAACCCAATATTTACTTTCTAAACATATTAATTATATTTTTCAACTATTCAATTCTAAAAGTTTCACTTTATGGGCTAGACATAAAGTGGATTTTCTTCTTACTACCAAAGGAATACCCTTCCTAAACTTTGGAAATCTCATTTCCTTACTAAAATCTCTTATTGCTTCCAAAATAAAAATACTCTCCCTTCTATCCCTAGGGAACTTTCCCACTTCCTATAACATATGGGTACCAATCTTCTCTCACAACATTGCTTATTGTACAGTATAAATCAGCAATAACGTAGTGTTCAACATCCTTGGGTCATCCCAAACCCAATTAGCAAGCTATGCACAAATATACTTGTAATATGTTAAAATCTATAATTGGCGACTATTTGAATTTTCATACATAATATATTTATATATTATTCAAAAATACAAGAAAGTTCAGTTGTATTTCCTAATTTACTAAGCATCTACTAACCTAAGATCTGATACCAAATGTAAAAACAAGAACCCCAGTTGGCTCAGATTTTTCACAAAAATGCTAAAACTCAAATCCACTAAAACCCGAGTTGGGTGTCTAGTATCCTGCAAATAGGTAAAGATAAATATACCAGAGCTCAAATAAATATCTCATAGCCGAACTGAGTAAAATATAGTAATATGTAAATAATCACCATGGTAATTACACTTTCTAAACAAGTGTCTCAAAGCTGGAAAAATATCTACCATCTATTGACCCGTGGGATAATATGAGGAAGGGGTCAGAACTAAAGTTGTGGTGAATGGACAAATTATAATCTTCTAAACATAATTCTACATACACCTTTCTGTTTGCATTTTCTGATATATTAAGATTATTGGGTTTATAATACTCTCGCCTCTGTGCATGAATCCTACCTATCTACTCCGTAGTAGATTAAGACCTAATAACTAATATATATATGCAGCTACATGCCTAAAGATCACATTAGTCCTAGATACTACCCACAGTATCTTCCGTATCCCCCTCGAAAAGGGCTCCATCGTCTCGCTACTAGAGCTTAGTATAGCTACATCAGTAAAGGACAGCTTCATGAGGCCTATAATACAGATGTTCCATCGTCTACTATAAAGACGTGAAACTGCATCCGTACTAGCTTATATTAGTTCTTGGACATCCAAAATGTACCACCTAGTGCGTAACTTGAGGACTACACGTAATCATTCTGTCTACTCCTTGAATTCCGCCAACAAGGTCTACCTTGTACGGAACTCAGTTGAGGATTTTCTATATCTGTAAAGGTCCACTTCGTTAGGCCTACAATACAGATATTCTACTTGGTATGTACCTTTTATCATCGTGGCTATGGCCCCAAGCAACGCCCCTCAACTAATCGAAAGTCTTTTCAAGAGCTAAATGGTTGTGCCCAACTGCAAACAATCTAACCATCCAATTGGCTGTACCCCTCATCCAATGTCTCGATAGTGAAAGATTGGCATATTGGTTTAGTACTAGTCTTTCCAGAATTCGCTCTGACTAATGATGGCTAATATACGCATGCGACAGTCCTTATGGGTCCTACCCACCTAGAGGGCCATCTTGGAGTATCCTCACGTCCCGTTGAAGTCTGTACTTCCTTATAGCCCAAAATAACTAAGTTGGACGTGCTCTTTCTGTACTAAAAATCTATGATGAATTTCTTCGTTAGGCACTTTATCCAGATTCTCTTTGGACTACTCCAAACGCACCTTACCATTTTATTAGACCCTATGTTTAATCTTTTATTATGCATTTAGTTCACGTTTCTTATTCCGTTGGCTACTTATTTACCCTAATCAACATGCCCGGCCCCACCCACATGTGAGACCATCAGTCTTAGACCTAAAAGGGAATACTGCCGGTATGGGTTGCTGCTGTTATTTTTGCTTATTAACTTAATCCAAGATCTAAGTTTGATAAAAAAAGCCTCTTCTATTTCTTTCTTTTTAATTATAACCTACGTGTTACAGTTATACTTGCAATTGTCAATTTTATATTCTTTTCTTTCTTTTATAACCTACTTGTTTAAATGTAACTGCAATTGTCTCTTTTATTCTAGTTAGTCTTCTTTTATTATGATACTAAATTTTCTTTAGTTCTCATATATTATATAACAGTCTTAACTTGGGACTACGTCCAACTGCCATAAGTTACTTATCGTAATAACTACTTTGCTTTTTTACTCTACTATCTGCGCAATAAATGCAGATCTAATCATATTTTCCATTTATTGTTTCTAGTCTTGTCAAATAATTAACTTGATTATTTCTTCTTCTTTAATTTCTTTTACGCTTCGTGTTATTCTCTTTTATTACGGGAACTAGTTCTATTCTATTTGGTTGGTTACAAATGCTGTGCTAAAAATCTATTTCCATATTTTAATACTAATTAATGCTTTAAACAATAACTCATAACTACAAGAAATTTCTTTCATTGTTTCTTTAATTATTGGGTAATGCTAAATGCAGTAATGTCTCTATTTTGCACAAATTCCAAATTTTTCTTACTTTTATTCTTGCAATTATGTTTATCGTTATTCCTACAATATTAAACTACAAAAATATATTCTCTTTTATAAACCAACTAACTAATCTTCCACTAACTTCCAAATCCAGTTATTTGACTTTCCCCTTTTTAATTCATTTCTCCCGGTTTAACATAATTTGCTATAAATTTGTCACTTTTAGGCTTATGCATTTCTCTTCAACTTTTAAGCCTAATATTACTTATATTTAATTGGGCTTCTTTTTTTCCATATAAATAACATTTAAATATAAGTACACTTTTCTTACAAATTTATAGTTTTAAAATAACTAGCTAGTAGAACCAAAAACTGAAATTAGTCCAAATGCTTAATTAAATATTTAACGGGAATCTGACAATATTATACATCATAAACATAAAAGATATATAATTTAAATTCACTCACTTGAAAAGAACACACTCCAAATTCCAGATCTAATTTTTAGTCTATTATGTGTATCCTTTCCTTTGCAACTCTATTTGGATCCACAAATCGGAATTTGTATGGGTTTATAAATCTAGATTTAATTGAAGAAAAAATAAATAGATAAACTAGAAAACCCGATTTGAAAACTCACCTCATACAAACAGATCAACAGATTCTACCTCCAAATTGCAAATCAGAAAACCTAAGTCTAATATATTTGATTTGTGAAGAATTTGTGGAGAAAGAAAAGTGACAGTGCTTACGCGCCCATTTTGAAAAATATGGGGCTGAAGGCTAGCCCTGCATGTTTATTTATAGAGAGTCAAGGCAACGTCTCCGTTCGTTTAAAGCGATTGAAATCTAGCTGTTAAAAACAAGCAAAACGCATCGGTTTTGACGTGTCTACCCTTTTTGTTTTATATGTATTAATTTATTTCCTAAATTTTTAAACGTTACAAATTGTTAAACGTTTACTTTTAAGCGTTGCCTATTCATTCTAATTAATTTTCAACAATTGCAAATTTAATTCCCTTGATAACACATGTTTGTTTTGAAATTCAAACATTACAAATTAATGTAAATTAATTTCCATTAATTGTTGATTTGATTAACATTGCCCCACTGATGTTAATTAATTATCTCTAATTGCTGATGTCAATCAATTTCCTTTAAGATGCGCATCTATTTTGAAATTCAAACGCGCGTTATTTCTGGAATTTATACGTGCATATATTTATAAACAAATGTATGTATGCACATTCACACGTATAATTATTTTTTAATACGGAACTTTGAACGTCAATAACTTTTTCATACAAAGTCCATTCGAGGCATATCATATATGTAAATTAATCATAAAATCGCCACGAACGTAATGATATAAGTTTCGAGGCCATATTCTAACAATTTCAAAAATGCTCATTTTCACTATCTATATTTATTTGATCATTTAATTATCTAAAAATGCGAGGTGTTACATAAGTTAGTTTCATTTTCGAAAATCCCTTTATTTATCTTGACTTGAATTCAACTTCATTTAACGGCCTGTCCCATGAATTTACTTGAGTCAAGTTTCCATTCACATATTTATATTAAATCAAGTTAATTTGTTGTTATACAAACATGTTGATTATATACTTAAGTTCATTTTTATTGCAATCAAATTCAATTCCATTTAATTTTACTTAAGTCCAATTCTTTTCACTTTATCACAAATCAAATCCGATTCCGTTATATGATTCAAATTCGGATTTCCACCCCAGAAAACCCTAAGTTTAACTCATCTTGAGTTGATTCCATTACAATTTATAACTCATAGTTAAAAAATCATTTTACAACTCAATTTTTTTATTTACTTCAATTTGATATCGTTTCAAATCTAAATTGATTTTTAGTTAACCTATCTTAAGTTAAATCTCCATTCATGCTATTCACTTTAACTTACTTAAGTTAAAACTCAAATTCAAATTCAAATTTCACATCCAACTTATCTTCATCAATTTTCAAATTATAAGTTCAAAAAAAATTCCTGATGATCTTTCCACATTTAGATTAGAATTCTAGAATTTAAATATTCGATTTTATTTTAAGCAATATAAATATAGCTCTTCTATTTTAACAAATCATTCCTTTAGAATTTTCAAACCAACTTGGTTTTATCCAAAACAAATTCCCTTCGGAATTTAAAAAAAGACTATTTTTCAAACAAAAATCTCTGTACCAAATTACTACTGTAACAATCCATCATTTAGAAACTCAAAAATGAGCACCGATGATGTCGCGGTCATTATCGGAATTTATTTTCTAGCGATTAAGGTGAGTTGAATGCATTATCACTTCCAAAATCCATTTAATACGATTTTAATTCCAAAAATATAATGCTATTTTTATTTTAACAACACTTTAGAAAATATTTTCCAAACCTTCCGGGATTTAAATCTCCAAACCCTAATTTGAAGCCATTTTTGTTTATAACTCATATGCATAAATAATTCTTATACTGATTTAATTTGATTATGTAAACCATTTTAATTTTATAATCTTGTTTTGTTTATAATAATATCAACCAACACTCCAAATATACTATAATAATTTTAGAAAATTTGTCCTTTTATACCCAAATATAATTAAGGTAAAATTATTTCATTTACCCACTTTAAAACAAAACTATGTCGATTTAACTTGTTCAGAGTTTAGAAACCTTATCGATGTAGTTGTTCAGACCGTAACGACCATAATTCATAAACACTCAACCGATAAGTCAGCACAACATTAAGCAATTTACATTCACAAACAAATACACGCTTATATCTATAATGTACTTAGACTCATTCTAAGGCACTACTGATCCTATCTCTAATGAGTAATCCTCACTAAAGCCAAGGTTCTCGCTTAACCTTGTACTCTAATACCAAGTGTAGCGATCTAGGATTTTTGACCCTCGAAAATCAACATCAAAACATTCACTATACAACAGCCTAATATTCCAATTTTGGAAATATCGATTGCTAGGGGTAAAGAATAAAGAGATAGAAGAAAACTGAAACAACACATATAATCTCAAAAATCGCAGCAGAAAAATATATAATAGATAGTAGCAGATTTTTATACAAAAGAATCTACAGTAGTTAATATTAACACAATCATCATAGTACAAAAAATCAACAATCAATCTGGATAGTTATAATTACTTGTCCTCACAAATACTGAATATATAACATGACTCACACAGCGGAAATAACCAAGTAAGTATAGTACGCTCGATAATCCTCCAGCTCGTCTCCTGACCTCCAAGCATCCTAACTTGAATCTGTAATACACGACCTGACCCGAGCATTATAATAAAATAACACCTAAGTCAGTCTGTAAAATCAACGTGAGAAAACTCACTCAATTTCAATTATTACCGCAAATGTATCGGGTAAGACCATGGCACACATAAATACGACGGGTCTTTACCTTACGATAACCAAAACATTTTATGTCAAAATCATTTGATATTATAATAGTGTCTATAGAAAATAAACTGTAAAATAGCTGAAATACTTACATTCATGTTTTAGCATATATGGTATACAACTAAAACCGTAAAAACTCATAGTGGATATTAGATTCCATACAATAACAGGGCTACTGGGGTACCGCCCGCCACAGTACACCTCTAGAAAATTGTACCTAGATCGAACCTATTGATCCCTATCAACACAAGACTAGCCTACCCTTACCAGATAGTAACGAATATGATCACCACCAATAGGCCCCAAAACACAACGAACAATAGATAGTGATGATGATAAATGTCCACTCTAGATGAGTGATGATCATACCCTAATAAAAGCGACCCACATAGCCTTAATGCATATCCCAACTTTTAGTCATTCCTGATTGAATAGGCATGGGGCTACGTATTACCTTAAGAACAACATTCATACTTGAAATGCTAACACTGCCTTCCAGGCAATGATGCAATGATAGCATTCATCTATACAAGTTATTCTGGGTCTGAACAAACCGAGTCTCCAAGATCATTGTCTTCATTGTCTTCAAGATATCAAAATTCGCAACGCACAAATCGGATCGAAGTAGTTTTTGGATAATTAAATCTGATCCTGGTCTCTTCGAAATGATTAACCAATTTGGCTAGATTTTGATAGTCAGTTCTGTAACTATCAAAATGCACACATAAATAGTCACTAGGCCCATATTTTATTAAATCCTTTCTAAACATTTGTTTAAAACATTTTTTACACAGATATATGTTTAATCCCTTTCAGTATTCCAACGTTTGAAAATAATTTCAAATCCTTATATCCTTAATGGGATATTTTCAAATCATATCCTACTTTAATAATTAGTGAAATATTTCCAAATTTCATTTATAATCCATTACTTAGAAAAATATTTCTATATAAATCATTTCGTCGCTAAAATATTTCCAAAACCTTTCATTTTCAACACTTAGGAAAATATTATAGGGCTATTTTTTGAAATCATTTCTAATTTCAATATTTAGGAAATATTTCATAACTTGTCTCTTAAATTTCTAGAATTATTAATAAATTCCTTTTACTATTTCCAAAACCGATTATACTTATTTATAATTCCCACTAACAATTTATAACTTCTTTTATGAATTCGGATTCATTTTCGAAATTTTGTATTTAAACATTTTTGAAATTTTGTCAAGTTTCCAAAATTCCGTTATAAAATTTTCTCCTATAAAATCACATCAATTAAATAAAACCCGATTTACAAATCTCGACAGTATTTACAAATAACTCCAATCAATTTTCAAAACTCTATGTTATAAAATAAGTTTTTTTAAAAGAATAGCAATAAATTTTCAAACCATTTAAGTAGTTATTAAAATATCAAAACCCTTTTAAATAACAACAATAAGAAATTTCCAATTCATTTGTAAATAATACTAATCAATTTACAAAGCTTATTATCAAAAAATAATAATTAAGATTCACTTCAACTTATATTAAGTACTTTAATGATCACTTTCCAAAAATACTTTGATTTTAATAATAGTTTTTAAACTCCACGGCATAATAAATGAAATCTCTTTAAAAGACAAACGTTAACCTCTCGATAGAATTTTTTTTTTAAATTCAACATAACAATTTTTATACCTATAAATCTCTCTCGTTTTTATCACAAATCGATCTTCATTTCCAATTCCATAACCATTTCCAAATTCCAAAATAAAATCCACTATTTCTTTCTAAATCGATTTTCATATCTCATTATAAATTCTCACTGCGAATTGAAATTTCTAATTTACCAAGTGATAATCATTCACTTAATTCATAAACATCGTTTAAGTTTATAAACTCATTTCCATTTTTTCTCTGTTATCAACATATTTATATTAAACAAACTTCATTTATAAATCGATTTCCATTTAAAATTCCATTTGGAAATCTATTCCTTAACAAGTTCCAATAATAATCCAAATTCATTCAAAATCTCAATTACGACTTCCTTTTCCTATTTAAAGAAATTTCGTTTAACATCCATTGTTTAAAAATTCTCAATTTTAAATTCTCAATTTGAAACCATTTAATAAAATAACTAAATAATATCCAAAATCAAAAATATTATTTATGGTATTTATAATACCAAAATTAGGGCCAGTGGTACTATAGCATTCAATATATCAAATCACACAACAATCCATAACAGATTATTCAATCACATCATATATCACTATATATGAAACAATCAATATATTTTTGGGTAATCTACTTGGATCCCTCCAACCTTTTTCCCTACATCCACAGATGTTATGTAACATAAAATACCGCTCCCACCTAAGCGGGATATTATGGTAATATAGGGTCATCCGCTATAATGCTTGGAGCATAGTGTCTCATCCGCTCCAACGGCGGGAATATAGCTAACTACTAATATATATACTACTATATACATACACACATACACACATACATACATACATACATACATACATACATACATACATACATATACATACATACATACATACATACATACATACATACATACATATATAATATAACACCCAACTGATAATAAATTATAAATTCATCCAATTAACCAATGAATAATTTTAACTAACATAATTAAAACCATTTAACCAAATTGCATGAGATTTACTCATCTTGAATTTTTTTGAAATGGTTAATCATCTTGTTTGCGCCACAATTGGTCACAAACCCCAAATATCGTGAAAGCACTAGTGTACGAACACAGATCAGTAATAAATGATCACAAATCACAGGTCTAAGTATTGTAGAGGATAAAAAATGAAGAATAATAAACTTTAAACGGAAAAAAATAGACAGAGACACAAGATTTATAGTGGTTCGTCTATCTCCGGCATACGTGCACTTCAAAAGTTAATCTTTTATTGGCTTTCCTTGCTGGTTACAACTGATTACAGCAGCTTACAGTGATGAAATTCGAGTACAGCAGCAGCCTTGTAGTGCAAAGATGTTTTTGGCAGAGTCTGGACGTTTGATAGCTGAAAGATCCATTTTCTGTAGGATCTGAGGTGCTATTTATAGGCGTAGGCTGCAAATATCTCGCTCAGATCTTGGGAGACTTCTTCTGGCACGTGGGCGGGCTAACACCATTGATCCCATGCAATCTGCACTCGGCCTGTGATCGATATGAACCAATTTCGTATCGATCCAGATTTAGCCCAATCGAGCAGAAAGGTGGTATGAACGTTCCTTAGGCCGTACGTAAGCTCCTATGAAAATTTCATAGCATTTGGACTCGTGGTTGCAAGTTATGATCGATGCAAGTTCGTGTTCATCGATTGGCTATCGCGTTCATATCCATCACTTCTCTCTTCGAATCGACCAAATTCGCATCGACGATGTGTCTCGAAGATCCAGGAAAGATCCGCCTTTTCATGCTGTGTTGATTGACTCCTTCGTATCGATTGATACGAACACGATCGATACGAACGTGGCTTCTGAATCCTTCGTATCCATATGCTATCATCCACCGGTCAATGCCTTCGATCTTTTTCATATCCATCAACTATACCTCTGTTCGTATCCATCGACCGACCCTTCTTCGTGTCGATTCAAAGTATCCAATGTTGATCGACACGAACAGTATCGATTCGAAGCAGTCATGTTGATTGATACGAACAATATCAATTCAAAGTATACTGCTATGTTCCATCCTGATTGACATGGAATCATCGAGTCGAAAAAAATCATCATGTGCCTATATATTCAATCCAAGTCCACAGCCGTCGAGTCAAAACCCATTTAATCCCTCTCCCTTATCGATATGAATGTCTTGTTCGTATCCATGGGGATCGATACGAACGTCTTGTTCGTATCCATGGGTATCGGTACGAACGAGATTCCCTCGAGCACGCATCCATCAATATCTCGAACAAACGAACTCCGTTTGACTTGAAATTTGAAACATAGCTTTTCCTAGCCTTGCTCTTCACTTTCTAGAAATTTTACCCCGATCGGAGCTCGGCCAAAATTTGATGACATCGACCACAACCTTGTTTCCAATCGATCTCCGATCCTGATATCCATCCTTTTCGGCTAATTTTTTGATATTCCGGCCTTGACCAAGAGGTGGAATAACATTTGCCCCCCAAAACATGCCTTGTGGTAAGAAGTTGTGTTTTGAATAGTTCCAAATCCAACATCCAAAGTCCATATTCCATCTATAGCCATACCATCCGATTCATAATCCAATCCATTACCAAGCCATCCCATCCGAGTGCATTATTCTTGACTGCTCCGAGTCGATGTCCGATTCCAAATCCAGTAACCAAAGCGTTAGCCAATTCCATATCCATCTGAATGCAATAACCGAGTCCTAATCCATCCATATCCAATAACCGAATCTAGGACCTCTCCGGGTCGATATCCAAATCCTTTGCCGTTCATAACCAATATTCGTATCCATAACCTCGCCAGGTTCTTGCCAAGCGTAATCCACACTCAACGACCTATGCCAAACAATGCCTTGGTATCCGTGGTCCATTGTTCTTGAACATTGAGTAATGCCATGACTTTAGTTCTAAGCCGAATTCTAGTCACTCCGGACCCTTATCGTGCATAGTCCATACTCGACGATCTGAAGTAGCAATCGATAATATAGGGCCTAAGTCCTAGGCCGAATTCTGGTCTCTCCGGGCCCTTGCCGAGCATAGTCCATACTCGACGACCTGAATGAGTCAATTCGCCACGTTCGGACGAAGATACTTACCCCTTGCCAGGCATAGTCCATACATGACAACCATTTACCAAAAACCAGATAAAAATCCAATCAAAAACCAATCCGAAATCCAGATCAAATCAGAAAACCGAAAATCCACATCAGAAATCCAAACCAATATCCAAACATGAAAACAATCATCCAAACAAAAATCCAAAACAGAAAACAAACAAAATCAGGAGTTCAAACCAAACTCCAAAACCAAACCAGAAAAAGTGAGTGTCCAAACTAAAAAGAAAAAAACAGATTTCACAAATCATAGCGTCATGGTTTATCATCACTTCAGAGCATGCCTAGGGGCCATCTCCGTCCCCGTACATGAGTAAGTGACTTGGCCATTTGCCTAGAGTTTGCTACTTATTCCATATCATCCCTATCAGTTGATAACCAATCGACCATCATTCCTTGGCCTCGCGCCATCGTTGTTTAAGGTAGACGGTGACTGCTCCTGTTCCACCGTCGCATTCTGAATTCTAACATATTTTCGCAACTGACCATTCCTTACATGCTCCTCAATTATATCCTTCAGATGCCTGCAGTTTTTGGTATCATGTCCTCCAAACCGTGAAAGAGACAGTGCCTTTCTGATGCTCTTTCAGTTATGAGGGTTCTCTCCATGCAGGCCTTCCATAGGGAAGGCGATCTCGAGTCTCCATGAATATCTGCTCTAACGTCTCGTTCAATCCTATGTAAGTGGAAAATTTTGGCTCTCTCCACCACTTCCTAGATTTTCCTAATTCATCATCCAACTTCCTCTTTCCTTTATCTTTATTTTTATCTGAGCTTCTGTTGTATGGACCTTCATCCTCAGCCGCGTTTACCTACTTTAGTTTCATATTTGAATTTGCATCCTCCTGCCAAAGGAGTCTCTTAGCTTCGTGAAAGAATTCTCTGAGATCCATTGGTGGATCCCGTATCAATGACACTTTGAAATCCAAATTCTCTCTGACTCCTGACACTACTGCCATTAAAACCATCGATGGATCTGGCCGAACCACCGAAACAACCGTTGCGTTGAACCGAGTTAAGAAAGCTCTAAGCGATTCATCTGTCCATTGTTTTACCGACGTTAGCGTCATTATGTTTTTCGGCCTTTTGATATAAACTCGAAACAGCTTCAGAAACCTGTCCACCAATTTTTTCCATGTCGTGATAAATCCCTCTTCCAACTGTTTGAACCACATAGCAGCTATGTTTGTCAAGTACAGAGGGAAACATCAGGCCATCACTTCCTCTGATGCCCCCAGCAAATTCCATATGTCTTGTGTACCTCATCAAGTGAACCGTGGGATTAGCATTGCCATTGCATACCTCCAGAGTAGGTAGCTTGAACTATGGTGGGTTCCAGGCCATTCTGATTTCATGGGTAAACGGACTTCTGTTTACTCCTTCCAAATCTCTGTTTGTTAAACCTCCGCGTATATTTCTCTCGATAATCTCAGCCAATTCAGCAATGTCCATCAAAGGTTACCTCCCGAGTCCCTGAAAGAATTCTGGCACATACTCTTCCTCACGTACTCTTGTACTCCTGCCAGCATCCTGTTGTGTAGTATTTCCTGGAGCCCCTCCATAGATCGATCCATCGTTGCCAGGTGGTGTACCCCTGAGCCTAGATCCATCCTGATTAATAGTCGTATGCTAATTAGGGGCTGTGCCCTATCGAGCTATTCCGTCTGATTGTCTATTGAGTCCTTCTGCTCCAGCTCCGTGGATCTGAACTCCTAGAGCTCCAGCTGTTCCCCCTTTCCAAACCATCTAAGAAGCTTCTACATCATTTCTTCCTGTCTTTTCAAAAACTCCTCATGCATGGCTCCCATTATCATCTCAATCTCTTCTCTGGTGATGAAAGTTGAAGTCTGTTTAGCCCCTAATGATGCCTCCTAGTCTCCTTCATGTTGAATTTTCTCTGCTCTTTGTCTTCTACTTGATTGCCTTGTCATGGCTCTTCAGATCTGAATCCTTAAGCCTTCAAATTTAATATCCAAGCGGTAAAATCCCTAAGTTCAATTCTAAGTGAAAGCACCAAAGTGTTGCGCAAAATTGTTTACAAACCCCAAATATCGTGAAAGCACTAGTGTATGAACACAGATCGAAAATAAATGATCGCAAATCACAAATCTAAGTAATGTAGAGGATAAAAAATAAAGAATAATAAACTTAAAATGGAAACAAATAGACATAGACACAAGATTTATAGTGGTTCAGCTATCTCTGGCCTACGTCAACTTTAAAAGTTAATCTTTTATTGGTTTTCCTTGCTGGTTACAACTGATTACAGCAGATTACAGTGATGAAATTCGAGTACAACAACAGCCTTGTAGTGCAAAGATGTTTTCGAAAAAGTCTGGACGTCTATTAGCCAAAAGATCCCTTTTTGTAGGCTCCGAGGTGCTATTTATAGGCGTAGGCTGCAAATACCTCGCTCAGATCTTAGGAGAGTTCTTTTGGCATGTGGGCAGGCCCACGCGATCGATCCTATCCAATTTGCACTCAGTCCGTGATCGATACAGACCAATTTCATATCGATCAAGATTTGGCCCAATCGAGCCGAAACTTGGAGTGAATGTTCCTTAGGTCGTACGTAAGCTCCTGTGAAAATTTTATAGCATTTGGACTTGTGGGTTGCAAGTTATGATCGATGCAAGTTCGTGTTCATCCGTTGGATGTCGCATTCATGTCCATCACTTCTCTCTTTGAATCGATCAAGTTTGCATCGATGACATGTCTTAAAGATCCAGGAAAGATCCGCCTTTCATGCCATGTTGACTGATTCCTTCGTATCGATTGATACGAACACAATCGATATGAATGTGACTTTTGAATCCCTCGTATCCATATATTATCATCCACTTGTCAACGCCTTTAGTTTTTTTCGTATCCATCAACTATGCCTCTGTTCGTATCCATCGACTAATACTCCTTCGCATCGACTCGAAGTTTCAAATGTTGATCGACACGATCAATATCGATTCGAAGTATACTGCTACGCTCCATCCTGATCGACATGGAATCATCGAGTCGAACAAATTGCCAAGTGCCTATCTTTTTAATCCAAGTCCATAGACATCGTGTCGAAACCCATTTAATCCCTCTCCCTGATCGATATGAACATCTTGTTCGTATCCATGGGGTTCGATACGAACTTCTTGTTCGTATCCATTGGTATTGATACGAACGAGA
Organism: Allium cepa; assembly: GCA_030765085.1. NCBI lineage: Eukaryota > Viridiplantae > Streptophyta > Magnoliopsida > Asparagales > Amaryllidaceae > Allium > Allium cepa. Next base: position 406,286,829 of record CM060928.1, on the reverse strand, counting down.
TTCCCTCGAGCATGCATCCATCAATATCTCGAACAAAAGAAATCCGTTCGACTTGAAATTTGAAACATAGCATTTTCTCACCTTGCTCTTCACTTTCTAGTAATTTCACCTCGATCGGAGCTTGGCCAAATTTTGACGACATCGATCACAGCCTTGTTTCCAATCGATCTCCAATCCTGAAATTCATCCTTTCTACCTAATTTGTTGATATTTCTACCTTGACTAAAAGGTGGGATTACACATCTAATTTTAAATTAAATTGAAGTGACAGTCAATTTAATTAAAATTGCAAATATACCCGATTGACTCCAAATAAATTCCAGATATCATATTCATCGATACTATTGAAAAAGATTTCCAAGTTATAATATTACGATTCTTAAAAAAAAGTTAAATATAAATCAATTAAAATTCCAAATTAACCTCACCTCGCTAATCCATCTTCCTCTTCGCAGACCAGGACACTATAGCTACAGGGTGAAACACATGCGAACCTCTTTTTTTTTCTTCTGCTCATATGTAAAACATTGCGCCTCCCACGAGGACCAACTGCCGGCGACGCAAAGCTTCGAACCATCCCCTCCTCAGCTACGCCAGCCTGCTCTGGGCCATACGTGCATCACCCAAACCCTAACTCAACCACGACAGCCCACGCTCCTACCGCTAGCCATGCGTCGACCTTCAAGTTCCCACCTGCTTCTGGCCTTGTGCCTAACGCTGCTATCTTGCTGAAATTCTACCCGTAAAATGATCGCCTTCGAGCTCCTCCATAAAAATGTCGAACCTCTTCAATGATCGATCGCACCCAGCACAACATAAGCTCAAAGATTAAAGCATTTCATTTTATTCGATTTCATTTTGAATTGGATTAAGAATCCTCCTTTTTTTACTAGAAGAACTGATTTCAAATTTTATAAAAAGGGATAAAGTGATTAAATCGAAGAAGGATGATGACAGGATAGGGCAGTCAGAATAAAGTATAGGGTGTGCTGAATAGATAGAAAAACGGCTGATTATATATATATATATAAATAAAATTCTAAAATATCTCATTTAGTAACATAAAATCCCAAACCCCTATCGAGGCGTGTCGCCTAGCATTCCTACTGTTATACCCCTATTCCAGATGCAATGGAACTACTCTCGAGTCTTAATTTGATCGAATGGAGAAGATAGCTTTTTGAACCCAATTATAATACTAAATTTTTGATATTTTATTCAGCGCGTTTCTATTCCGTACAACCAAACGGTAAATTCAAAAGCTACAAAAATTAAATCCAATAATAATACACTATTACGGACCCAATGAAACTAGTTTCGTCGAATTCCAAGACTATACCCTGGATCGCTATTTTGACTCGTAGATTGAATGCACGATTTCAAAAATTTGCGAAATCATTTGAAATTATAGTTTTGAAAACTTACTAACTCAATTCTAATTCAAATAGAATTTATATCAACATTAGAAATCTTTTCCGTCATATTTAACTCAAATTTCAATTATTCACCATGTCGTATTATAATAAATTGCTGTATTTGAAAACTAAATTCATTCTAAAATTTCAACAAAAATCTTCATATTCAAATCAACTTATATTCCAAATCCAATAACTAAAACCATCTAAATATTCAGAATTAAACGATTGAAAATCTGGGTCGTTACAGGCCTGAGGGCACCACTCTAGGAGGAACCCTTATCATCCCCAATCCTTATCTTCTACAGTGATGTTAAGTGCATGACTACTCCTTCTATAACCTAGGATTTGTAGACAGGCAGAACTTGATCCATTTTGGAAGCGGTTGACGACCAAAGAGGAGCTGGAGGGTTGAAGTAAGGGACCATCCCTTTTCTTTTCCCACGAAAGCGGAGCTTGTGTGGGCATCCAATAAGATATGATAGTGACCATAATTATTTCTACTATTCAACAAATGAATGAAGTTAGTTAGTGCCTACCACTTTTGACTTTAGCTAGGATGGTTGTCGAGATTCTACGCAAGTGAATCGACCTAAATTTGGATGGATAGATGTAGCATCGAGTTGGCCCTATTTGCCAATATCAAGCTAGGCTTCTTAGTAATATGTTTTACTTAAGCATTTTCCTATCCATTTGCTTTTTCCCTTATAATTGATTTCCTTTTGTAGGTTAGGTTTTATGCTTATAGGATTTGCAAAAAGGTGGTGGCAATGAAGAAGGGCATAGTGAATGAGGCCAATGCGAGGATCCTAGTAGCAGAGAAGTTATTGGAGGCTGAGGAGTGCATTTGGAAAGTCATGAAGGACGCTGTGGCGATGACTAAGGATATGGAAGAGAGGAAGCATGGTATGGAGTTGGCTCACTGAGAGGGGATAGAGGCAGTTGTGGGTCGGCTAATGACCTAGTTGTAGGCAAGGGAGAAAGAGGTTGAGGACTTGAGAGGATCGCTCCTCCAAAATCAATAGTGCATAACCCTGTGGTTTAGAAGCTAGTAAGCCCAAGATTGAGGAAACTTGGAACATTCTTTGACAAGGATGTTGAGATCATCTTCTCGGTTAATTTCGACTGACCTTCGGTAATCAACTTCCTAAAGTCCCACAAATTGATAGAGTTAGGAGTATGCATTAGAAGAAATTATATAATTTGTGGCATATATCTAACTCAACAACCAATCTTGTTCAAAATAAAAGGTGTTTTCTTTATATTACATACTTGATATAATGAGTTATATTAATTAATTAATTATTAAATTAAAAGTATATTCAATAGGAAATTCATAAATGGTATGTTTTGTGATTGCAGCTACAAATTGTTGTGACCGTGAGTAATTTATCACAGTGGAAATAAGTATGCCATTTTAAATGTTCCTAGTCAGGATGCATCGTGATTGGATGTAAATTTATTTGTTGAGACTAGAGTATATAACACTTTCCAAATGTTGAGATGTGCATTACTCATGACTGCTATGGCACATTGGGGTTAAGAACTATATTTATCGGATAACTATGGAACGACTTATTCGATAGTTTTTTTGTTGGTTAATATAACTAATTTCAAACAAAAAATATTGATGTGATTGATTTACAAGGTTCTCCCAACTTGAGAATTTCGTGGATCTTCAATACGAAAGCTCTATTTTGTTATAGTCAAATTATGGCACAACATCCATCGAATGTCTATAGTTGGGTTGAGTGGAAGTATTGGAAGTGAAGCGCTATTCAAGAAGCGATTCGTCTCCTTCATTATATGGGGTTAATGATATGGTCAACTCAAGTCAACTCAAAGTAAAAGTCTCTGGCAAGGGCATTTCGATTAATAATAATTGTTGTTATTAAACCAAGGACTTTGTGTTTAGACTATGGAGTTGAATATGGACGTTATTAGAATTTTGACCATTATTAAATTCCATAAGTCCAATGTAATATAGTTTTGACAAAGAGAATTGGTGATGATAAATTTAGCCAAAATGCCACACCACCTATTATGTGACATGTGGACGATAATAGTCAAATCGTTCGATGTTAATCGCTGATCAACTTTACACCTAACAAATCACACAATCAAAATGATAAAATCTCTTTGAGTGGATGAATTAATTATTTAATAATTGTTATAAATTAATTAAATTAATTAATATTTGTGAGATATTAATTATAAAAATTTGATTATGATTTAAGGAATAAATGTTAATAAGTATATTCATAATAGTTATAAATATATCAATTGATATACGATATCAATAAGTGATTAAATTGGATTTAATTAAATAATATTTTCTTTGGGCTTGAATGGGATTTTGGCCCATTATGGTGAATGAGATTTCGGTCTGTAACATAGGTATATAGGTGGCCCAAAATGGTGTAGAGGTATTCGATTTTGGATAGCTCAGACCAAGGGAGAAGTACTAGGAGATGGGATCCACTATTTTCTTTCTTTCATCCACTATTTAAACATCACTAACCCTAATTGCATTGAATCATTGTTTCCTTTCTATCCTTCCATTGCTTGTCGAAAACACACCATATGTGCACTATCATACAAAGTTCAAATCTTCTCAAAATCGATCACTATCCGATAGTAAAAGGAAACGGTTCAAGGACTAGCAATTTACCGAATCCAAAAAGTGTCAAAGGTGAGAGTTCATTCTTACGGTTTGCTTCAAGAATTTGGTGCTTAGGAATGACTTATGTCATATTATAGCTTAAAATTTTCTGAATAATATTTTATTATGTATACATATTATTAAATGTTAGTTAGGTGACGATTCTAATATGTACTAACATTGTCAAAAGTTAGTTTGGTTATATATATGTATATACACATTTATTAATAAAAATTCAATTTTTTATGTACATATCAAATCTTTATGGCTGCCTAATTCATATATATTAATTAATATGTCGTTAAATGATATATATATATATATATATGTATGTGTGTGTATTATTTAATTATATATAATTTATATTTAATTACAATATTACACTATGGTGAGAATTGATCACATATACATACACACACACACACATATATAGAGATATAATTTTTGATAGAAACAAATTAATTATTATAATTATTTATTAATACCTAATATTACTTAAATTAATATGTTATGTAAATAAATCATAGAAAATAAAATATGTTATGGAAATTATTTTTAAAATATTATAAAATTGTTTTATCATAAGATTAGCTCTTAGGTAGAATATAAAAATAAAAGAAAATTAGTTTTTTGATTTTTAAATTTTTTTAATATAATCGACCAAAAATTAATAAATTAATAAAAAAATTGGCCGAATAATACATGGAAAATTTTCCAAACTTCAAGGCATCACATATAGTTTATTGGAAATTTAAATTTTGAAAAATGATTAGAAAATAATTTTTAATAAATATTTTATGTAAGTTTGAATGAAAATTCAATTAAAATTTATTTTTAAATGATAAAAATTATGATAAATTGTTTGGTGCTGTACATAAGATCTTAAGTTTATGTTAAAAATTATTTTGTTATATGTATTTCTGTAGTATAAATATATATATATATATATTTTATTTTAAATAAAATATTATTTTAAAATTATATATAGATATTGGTGCGTATATTATTCACTGTTTTATAAAAAAGTTAATATGTATATAATTTTAATATTTAAATAAGTTATTTAAATTTAAATAGATACACTATAATGATGCGCGCACATATGTACAAATATATATATATTATTTGTAAATTATGTATATATTTAAATACATTTCATTTACATATATTTATTTATAAAAATTAACATGTTATATATATTTAAAATATTTATATGTATGTTATATGTTTTTATACATATATTTATTTAGATGACATACACTACATGTCAGATGAACCAACATGTCCATTGTGATATAAATCCTAACATTTAGAGTCAGGCATGTTATACCTTACGTGGGTTGACATGTTACACACGTACACATGTATACTCGTATATATGTATATGTATGTGTATATATAAGACTATTATATAAGTAATATGAAATGTAAAAGTTATATAGTAGCAAACTTGCATAATGTCAATGTGTAAACTAAATATGGAACATTAAAGAACCCAAAAAAGACGTAAGGAATATAATATATGTAAACTTGCGCATACTGTGATTTCAAATGTCCCTGACACTTAAATCATGATGATATTTCATAAGAAATACATTATTCCATATATCGGTGCAATTTAATATAATATACTGAAGATTATGAATCTCAATATAATGTTGTCCTCTATCATATATGTATATATATATATATATATATCACTTGCATACTTTTTAGATTTTTAGCTTTCCTCAAGCTAGAGATGTTATGTATAATACTAATAATATATTTAATAGACGAGGTAAGATAGGTGCACATATTCATTGAGCTTTCCTCTAGGTATGTGCACTATACTTAGACCGTTGTGAAATGATAGTTTCGAGTAAATAGTCCCACTTTACTTGTTGGGATTTCCTCAAGGTAAAGGCATGATTAGGACAAGGAACCATAGATTAGGAGTTGTGTGTGTTATAAATGATATGGAGTTATCCATAGTATGCAAGGCTACGATTTGTTGAGCTATCCTTAAGGTTAGAATCCTAAGGAATACAAGTCCTAACACTCTCTAGTGAAGTCAAAAGACTTCCATGTTTCGCTTAGGGTTAGGTGAAACATAAAAGACTAATGGGATCTTATTATAAAAGTGAAATGATAAATTTTAACTTTTCTAATATTATAAGAACATATGCTATATAATATTACAATATTATACACTAATATATTTATGCCTTTAATGATTGGTGATTTTTTTTATTAATTAGGATAAAAAAATGAATTGAATTAAAGGTTGATAAATAAAAATATAACATATACTTACTAATAAATGCTTATGGAATGTTATCTTTTCAATACCCATGCAAGCTCCTGATTTTACAACTACTAATACATTCGTGATTTGGTCGTTTATATGTCTACTTGGTCAAGACTGTGCATTGCATTCTATGTGTTTCGAACTTAAAAGCGATACATGCTATGGATTTGATCATATACTATCACATATAAGTAAAGTATGGTGAACAGTCAAAGTTTGTAATGTACGATACTTAAACCAATAATCCATACCATGAGATCAAATATTCAATTTGATTAATTACAATGAAGATTATGTTATGTTAAATGTAATACTATACCAAAAATACAAGACAGATCTAAGAACATGATCATTAAAATGTCGGTTTGATCAGTTTACTTAATGTGCAACATATTTGTTGTCCTTAAATGTTAAGGATAATGGAATGCATTTTCGTAAAGAGTTCATTATGATGTTGTAGTAAGGGCATTCTTTTGAATAGTTCGACTATTTAAAAAGAAGACAACCGTATAAGATTAGATATTATTTAAGGTATAGTTGTGATGAAGAAGTGAGTAGTCACTTCTGTTTCATAGGGAAACATTAAAAATGAGAATTGTAACAAAATCATTAATACTAAATATCAAAATAAGAAATATGATTTCTATTCTGAAATGTATTTTCATATAAAATATCTTTTTCTATGATGTTATTTCTTTGAGTTCAAGATATTTAATCAAAAGAACTCTTCGTTATAAACTAGTTGCAATAGATCAAAAGAACTCTTTGTATATGCTTTTATTATAATGGAGGAAATAGTGGGAATATGTCATATAGAACTTATTGATTATATCAGATTAATAAAAAAACATAAAACGTACCAAACATTATTTGAGAAATAATGACTATTTTTCGGTATCGACACAAAAATAGACATGGTTTTATTTTAATGTGAATATTATGAATATTCATTATGAAATGACAACAAAAGAGATGCATTGGAAAATATAGGAATAAGTTTTAACTAAAACTTATTTACAATTATTTAGAAATTTGTTAACCCGCCTTTTTGGCAAGACCATGGATATGCGGATTTAACTTAATTGACTACGCGTGCGTCGAGGCTGATGTACGATGGATTCAGTCGACTGGATGGATGGATGACGCAACGTGCTTGGAAGATGGAAATATGATCGGATAAAAATGAACCGACTATAATTTGGGTCTAGGAAACATGGTTCGGCATTAAACATGGTTCAACATGGTGGAGGTTCGACATAAATCTCGTTCGACATTGGATGGGTCATTCAACATACCTCCATACCTCGGTAGACCCATACCTTGGTAGATCCATACCTCCATACCTCGGTAGATCCATACCTCAGTAGATCCATACCTCGACACCTCGGTAGCTCCATACCTCGACACCTCGGTACCCTTGGTGGGCCCAAACTACTCAGGAGGCCCAACAACCTGGTTTTGCCTATACATACAGCATGTGGGTCTCCAGATGGGGGGAGGACCGCTTCTTCTTCTTTTTGCTCTCTTACTTTTTACTTTCTAAGACTAAGACAAGTCTACCACATTGTAACTGTAATGGATTATTACATCAATAAAAAGAAAACTTCTGGAGTGGACGTAGGCCGGAGTTAGCCGAACCACTATAAAATCTGTTGTTCTTTACTGCTTTCATTTTAATTTTAACCGTTCTTCATATTATTACTCTCTACATATATCCTATCTGTGAGCTTTGATTGGGATTTGGTGCTTTCATATGGATTTGGGTGTTAGTGACCAATTTTGGCACTAACATTTTGGTGCTTTCACTGAGAATTGAACTCAGGAATTTAGGCGTTAGAAACTTGGATTTGAAGGAGCAATGGCTAGACCATCAGCAAGGAAGCAAGTGATAGAGAGGAGCAATCAGAAGGGAAGTCAAGAGGCTTCCTCTGGAAATGGAGCAGGTGGAGCATCCATTTACATCACCAGAAAGGAAATGGAAGCCATGGTGAAAAGACAAGTGGTGATGATGCAGGATCTTCTCAGACAATTTGCACGAGCAAGAAAGGCAGGGGCTCAGATCCATGGAGCTGGATCTAAAACGCTCAACCAGCAAGCAGAGGGAATGGCCCAGTAGGGGGCACCCCCCAATCAGCAGACGACTATCAATCCGGATGGATCTAGACTCGGGGGCATACCACAAGGAAATGCTGGACCAATCCATAGAAAGACCACCACCTACCTTGAACGGAGATGGCACTGGATCCGGGCAACGACAGCTCATTATCAACTAAATAGGTTAATGGTTTTGAATAAGTAATAGAACTCAAAGTAATGCGGCTAGGTCACTTACACTCGTACGGGATCGAGGACGGTCCCTAGGCGTGCTCTGAGATGACAAAAAACCGTGCTACTTGAGTCTATGAAATCCTACTTTCTTTCTATTTTTCTGCAAACTTTGGTTCCCTCTTTCGTAATTCTGACGTTTACTTTTCTTTGGTATGGTTCTGGAGTTTGGATTGAACTCCCGGTTTGGTTGGTTTCCTGGTTTGCCATTTTAGCTTGGACATTTGCATTTTTTGATTCTGTTTTGGAGTTTGGATCGAACTCCTGGTTCTGTTTGTTTCCTGATTTGGATTCCTGTTTTTCTGGTTTGATTTTGGAGTTTGGTTCGAACTCCTGATTTTGCTTGTTTCCTGGTTTGAATTTTGGTTTGGATATTGGTTTGGATTTTCGATATGGATTTTTTTTTCTAATTTGATCTAGATTTTGGATTGGCTTTTGATTGGATTTTTATCTGGTTTTTGGTAAACGGTAGTAGGGTATGGATTGTGCTCGACAAGGGGTAAGTCTTTTCGCCCAAATGCGGTGAATTGACTTATTCAGGTCGCCGAGTATGGACTATGCTCGGCAAGGGTCCGGAGAGACCAGGATCCGGCTTAGGACTTAGGCCCCATATCATTGGTTACTACTTCAGGTCGTCGAGTATGGACTATGCTCGGCAAGGGTCCGAAGAGACCAGGATTCGGCCTAGGACTTAGGCCCCATATTATCGGTTACTATTTCAGGTCGTCGAGTATGGACAATGCTCGGCAAGGGTCCGGAGCGACCAGGATTCGACTTAGGACTTAAGCCACGACAATACTCAACATCCAGGGACACATGATCACGGTCGTCAGGTGTGGATTGCACTTGACAAGAACCCGGAGAGGTTACGGATATGGATATCGGCTATGAACGGCAGAGGATTTGGATATTGACCCGGAGAGGTCCTAAAGTCGGTTATTGTTTATTGGATATGGATGAAACATGGACTTCGGATATTGGATTTGAGGCTATTCAAAACACACCTTCCAACAACAAGGTATGTTTTGGGGGGCAAGTGTTAACCCGCCTTTTTGGCAAGGCCATGGATATGCGGATTTAACTTAATTGACTACGCGTGCGTCGAGGCTGATGTATGATGGATTCAGTCGACTGGATGGATGGATGACGTAGCGTGCTTGGAAAATGGAAATATGATCGGATAAAAATGAACCGACTTTAATTTGGGTCTAGGAATCATGTTTCGGCATTAAACATGGTTCAGCATGGTGGAGGTTCGGCATAAATCTCGTTCGGCATTGGATGGGTCATTCAGCATACCTCCATACCTCGGTAGACCCATACCTCGGTAGATCCATACCTCGGTAGATCCATGCCTCGGTAGATCCATACCTTGACACCTCGGTAGCTCCATACCTGGACACCTCGATACCTTGGTACCCTTGGTGGGCCCAAACTACTCAGGAGGCCCAACAACCTGGTTTCGCCTATAAATACAGCATGTGGGTCTCCAGATGGGGGGAGGACTGCATCTTCTTCTTTCTGCTCTCTTACTTTTTACTTTCTAAAACTAAGACAAGTCTACCACATTGTAACTGTAATGGATTATTACATCAATAAAAAGAAAACTTCTGGAGTGGACGTAGGCCGGAGTTAGCCGAACCACTATAAAATCTGTTGTTCTTTACTGCTTTCATTTTAATTTTAACTGTTCTTCATATTATTACTCTCTACGTACATCATATCTGTGAGCTGTGATTGGGATTTGGTGCTTTCATCTGGATTTGGGTGTTAGTGACCAATTTTGGCGCTAACAAAATTATAGACTAAGAACTAGTTTTGAGAAATAATTTTATTATATGGTTATAAGTGATATGATATTGATTAATTATATCTCAAACCATTAAGGGCTAAGCACCCATCCAATGGGAGGATCATAAGAGTTGATGAACTCTTTGGATATATATATATATATATATATATATATATATGGATGTATGCAATCGTAAATCAATTAATACCAAAACGGTTCCATGTACTTCGTTATATTCATTGATGAGTTTTCACCGGCATGCACATACGTATTTAGTACACATATAGTATGCTTATGATAGACTCGTAGAATATAAAATCGAAGTAAACAAAATAATATGCAATAGAAAATAAAATTGATATTATTTTACCAAAAGATGAGTAGATTTAAAAATGTTCTAAACATACCTAAAAAAAGAATAAAGATTCAATTTCAAAAGTCACTCCTCACTGTAATATGTAATGATGTATCGATAAGGAGTAATCGAACTTTGTTGAAAAAGTGCAATTAATTATGAGTGAAGTTGAGTTAATTTATTCTATAAGGTCATGTACTGAAATTGCACAGGATCTTGTATAATATAGTTTAGAGGTCTATTCAAATGTATAATCAAAACTAAGCAATACTAACTAATAGAGTATAGTAAAGCAAAGTAAATAAAAAGATTACACTGGATTTTTTATACTGGTACGGACCACCCATCCTACATCTAGTCCTAAGCTCCCCTTCGGAATTTCCACTAACCAAAATACCCTTATTTCATTCGAAGCAAAAGGAAATACAACAAAGTTTCTGAATTGACACCTTGTGTTCCTTCAATATATATTTTGATGGATGGTACAAGATTTCTTATAGTATCCTTGATGATTCAAGATGCGAGCTCCTTGATTATTGAAAGTGTATTGAGTGATTCTTTATTAAAGAATATAGATTGAATACAAGAGAGTTCAAAAGTGCTCAAGAGATAATATAGATCAAGGAAGTAAGTTGTGAAAGTTAGAATGATTCTTGAATGTTGATCTCTATTTATAGGTATCAAAGTGTTGCATCGGTGAGTTGCAATCATTCAGGACAGTCATTACTATTTGCAGATATACTCATGAATGATTGCATCCATTCCAAGTTGCTTCTCAAAAAATGGCCATTACAGAGCAATCATTCGACTGGGAATATAAATGTAGTCTACTAAATATAAATATTAAATTACACGACAAATTTAGAAATAAGACTGTACAATAAAATATGCATGTTCAATCGACTAGAATATTTTCAGTCGACTGTCCTCAGTCAACCAAAAATATTTTTAGCCGACTAAACTGTATAAAATTGGTGTTTTTACATAGATAGCCTAATTTAATTGTTTAACTCTTTTATTTTGGCAATCTTCGTATACATGTAATGACCAACCTTAATCATCTAATTAAATTGGTTTCCCGAAGTTTTTCTCAGCTCTTTTTTTTCCTTCATCTTTTTAATCCTAGCTCCAGATAGACCTTTGTCATCCGTAGCATTAATTTCAACATTATCAATTTCATCTTCCACTTGATGCAAATATCTCTTAGCTCCATATTAGAATTTGGTGAGATCCATAGGTGGATCCCTTTTTAGTGCAACTTTGAAATCTGTCTTTCTTGCGACTCTGGATACTGCTGCCGTCAAGATTACTGATGTATCTAGCCTGTCAACTACAACTGCTGCAGCATTGAATCTTGTCAAGATTACTGATGGACCCATTGTAAAGCTTTCCTAACCACATTGCTAAGAAGTCTATCAAGTATAATAAGAAGAACCGCCTCATTACCTCCTTAGAAGCACGCAGTACCTCAATATGTCAGATGTATCTAATCAGATAAATTGTCGGATCTGTCTTTCTCTCATACATTTCAAGTATCAAAAGTTTAAAATTGGGATGATTTTTTTGATTCTACATATTAGAAGTGAATGGAATTTTTTTCCCACATCTTCCAAGCCATACTTCTGGCCTCCACCCATAAATATTCTTCTAATCAACTCAACAATTTAGTTTTCACCGTCCAACGAAGGACTTTGTCCAAAAGTAATATTATACAACCTGCTCCTATAAGGGAATTCTGGCACTTACTCTGGCGCACACTCTACTAGCTGCACATTAGCATTCTGTCCCACTCTGGTTACATCTTATCCTCCGATCCTATGAGGTAGCTCTGGCACATATTCCTCTGGTTGTTGTGCACTTGCATCCTGATTTGTGTTTCTCACTCCAGCATTATTTGTTCCAGGCATTCCAACAAGTCATGTGCTTATACCGGCGTTGCTCCCTGAGTATGGTTCTTTCGGTACTGAATTGATTTAGGTCAGAACCGAATTGTTCTGTTTGTGGGAGCATTATACCAATTTTCTCCACTAGCTTTAGATGTTCCTACATTAGTTCCTCGGTATTGGTTCTGAATTCTAGCAACTCTAGCCATCCCTCATTGTCCTATCCTTTAGAAGAATCCCTAAAGCATATCATGTTGTCTAGTTATCATTCCATCTTGCGTCTCCTTTATCATTCTCTCCATCTTTTCTCCGGTTGTGGGGAATTCTAGCACATATTCTGGCGCATACTCCACTAGCAGCACATTAGCTTTATGTCCCACTCTGGTTACATCTTATCCTCCCTTCCAATGAGGTAGTTCTGGCACATATTACTCTAGTTGTTGTGCACTTGCATCTTGATATCCGTTTCTCACTCCAGCATTATTTGTTCCTCGCATTCCAGTACGTCTTATGCATATATCAGCGTTGCCCCCCGAGTATAGTTCTTTCGGTATCGAGTTGATTTAGGTCGGAACCGAATTGTTCTGTTTGTGGGGGGATTATACCAATTTGCTCCACTCCAGCTCTAGATGTTCTCACATTAGTTCCTTAGCAATGGTTCTGAATTCTAGCAACTCTAGCTATCCCTTGTTATCCCATCCTTTGGAAGAATCCCTAAAGCATATCGTGTTGTCTAGTTATCGTTCCTTCTTGCATCTCCTTTTTCATTCTCTACATCTCTTCTCTGGTCACATAGATGGAATGATAACAATTTGAGAACACATCTTAGCTTCTCCTAGGCTGTGGTTGACTTGCTCCAGTTTAAGATCTAGTCTTAGGTCACTTCATCTTCTCCAAATATCATATTCAAGCTTCAAGTTTTTAGATCTAGTTTTGGTTCTCATTGAAATGCCAAATGTTCACCCAAAAAATTGATCAATACCCAGATAAAAAATGAGAGCATCAGTTTAGATAAAGTAAAAGAAAGCACAGAAAATATAAAAGAACACATGGAATTTTTTATAGTCGTTCAATAATCTCCGGACAACATCCACTTTAATCTCTTTTGTTAGTTGTTCTCTCTCTGGATTACAACTAATTATCTCTGATTTGACCATGATCTAATGGACCTCAGATTTACAATGGAATTAAGAATGTTATTTGAGGAGAATAGGAATGAAGAAAGTATAATGGAAGCTCCAAGTCTAAGTTAGTTAAAGCGTATCTAGCAAAAAGAATATCCTTTTTTGGTAGCAGGTAGGTTGGTATTTATAGGGGAATTAGGCAGCTTAAAGGTAGAGGCCCAATAGCAATGAAATCCAAGAGATTGAGTAAAGTCACACCAGAAGTTCTAAGCTAACTCGAATCAAATCCTTAACTCGGTGCCGAGTTAAGGATTTTGATGCCTTATTCAATTCTTCACTTACTCTACTTTCCTACTTTCTTCTTAAGTCATTTGAATCTATTTTCCATCATCCTTAAGTTAAGTCTTATGATTTCTTAGATATCCACTTTCCTTTACTTATCTTTGCCAATCCTTAGAGTAACTAAATAAATCCTTAGAGAATCACTTGATCATGAATCAATGAAGAAGTATGATTAGTGTATAGAGTCAAATAAGTGAATCCGTAGGTCGTACCCTACCTATGGCGTTACTCATGGCTGAGTTAGGTCTTGGCCCTATCATGATGAAATTTCCCCAAGTCCTTCTTTTGCCTTTTCCAAGTGCTCTTAACAAGTTTTTAGTCATCTTGATTCTTTATCAATCTTCTAAGTCTAGTTAAAGCCGTTTTGGTGATAACTGTGTACCAACCTATGGTGATAACTCGGTATCAAGCCATGGATATGGTATAAATTGGGATGGAATTTTCCCGGGATTTTTTCTTAGTCCATTTGAACGCACTTTCTCGATTTTAAGTCATTTCATCCTTGTTTGAATCTTCTGAGTCCAATTGGAATTGCTTTGTACAATAATTGATATGAATCTAACTGAAGTCAGGGACTATATCTTCATTTTATCAAAATAGCTTATCAAATCTTCATGTATATGGTAGATGAGATGGTGAATCATTTGTAGATATAGACTATTCCAATTTTTCCAAGAAGAAATCAACATACGCCTATATTCCAATCACCTTCATTTTCGCATGTATATATACATACACTTGCATTTATATGTGTTGACCCAAAAAAAAGACAAACACCTTGGCTTGGATTTGAAAGCACCAGCCCTGTCTTCATAGAGCAATATAACAGATCATGGGTATAGAAGAGTCCCAGTAAAAAAAATAGATAGAGGATTTTTATAGTGGTTTGGCTGTTAACGAAGCCTACGTCCACTTTATAGTTTTATTATAAGCTGACTACTATTACAATGGTTGTTTGATTACAAAGCTTTGGCTAATTCCAATCTGAATTGGATCTCTAGAGTAAGAATTCACCATAGAATCATGGCGTTGCTCCTTCTAAGACCGTTGTGAGGGAGTTTAGAAGTGAAGAGTAATCCCAGCAGAGTTTTAGCAATCAGTTTCCAAAAGACCTCTATTATGTTGCACGTGACATGTTATTTATAGAGGTTGAAGGGCTCTTGGCTAGGCCTATCACTATAAGGTCTTAGATGTGGCACAGGTGACCTAGAGAATCCCATGGACAAAAATAGATAAACTCCACGTGTCGTTAGTGACGCACGGTGTTTGGGTTGCTAGCAACCAATGATCCGTGGGTTAAATGCGACCATTGGCCATAGGTCTTCGGCAACCCATGGACTTAGCTTGCTCCACCAACTGAATTCTGCCTCCTTTATTTGTATTCCATGACTTATTTGTTCGTGGTTCTGAAGGAGTATGTGGGTTGTTGTCGATCCGCCAATAGAGGTCTATCCTAGATTCCAAAATTGAGATGTCTTCTCGGGCATTTATTGTTGTAGTCACAGCTGATGGAAAGTTGCTGGTTGCTTATACTCAAACACTTGTTGGTCTACAGGGATGCTGGTCTCTTAGCTTGGTCGAATCTTATCATCACCTTAACAATGTAGCTTGGTCCTTGTCAAACTCTAGTCGTAACATCTCCGATTAGATTTTGAACCATCCTACTGCTTAAGGTTGCCTCGCTTTCTATTAGTATCCGTTGGGTTAAAAACTTGGATAACATTTGCTTCCCAGAGTATGTCTTCACTGCAAACAAGGCGTGCTATGGAAGTTATCATTTTCCATATCCATCTGCTAACTTTTAAGTGGTTGCATCAGAGCTCCACGCATAGGGTTGCCCAACGTCACTAGTCATTTTCCCATGGTTCTATCCACTGTTGCTTGCCTCAACCTATCAGGTTTTCGCTTGTAGTTTCCCGACATGTCTAGGAGTGACGAATAGTCGCGATTGACCGAATTTGAAGTGGCTGGACGGCGCTTTCTTTTTCAAGCATACAAATGTAAAATGTTTGCAAATTTCTGTTGTACATATTTATATACATATTATACATACATACATACATACATATACATACATGCATACATACATATACATATACATATACATATACATATACATATACATATACATATACATATACATATACATATATATATATTATGGGTCGCTAGCGACCCATGTGTGATGGGTCTCTTATGACCTATCTCATAGAATTTTTTTGGTTTGATGCTAGGTCGAGTCGCCTGCGAACCATGATGGGTCGGGTCGCATGCGACCTGAAAACTTAGGAAATTTTTGTCTCTTTTTCTCTACCCATTTATACCTTCTAATGGACCTATCGCGGTTCATTCAACCCGAGTATTTGTTTTGCTTCCAGGTGATCATCCCCCTTGGCGTTTCAAGCTGTTCCACATTGATTTGGCCTATCACCTGATCTTCTTGCCATCATCTTACCCGAGCATCTTCTTGAGCTGCAGCTGATCCATGAAGCCAAGCCCTAGCCAATCCATCACCATCTTCGAATCCTAGCCGATCAATCCTTTGGTTGTACCCGAGCCTCTCCAGCACCAGCTTGCTTATGACCCAATTCGTAGATCACCAAGTTCAATTTGTGACTCCTTTTGTTCCAATAAGATGATTTTGGAATGAGTTCACTTGGTTGAGTTGTTGATTGCAAAATTAGTATGATGTTTTAATGCCAGGCTTTAGCTTGCAACATTTGATTGCGAGAAGTATGAATTAATTGCGGTTATATGGAGGAAGATAGTAAATCGAGTTTTGTGTCGTCCCTTGGAACAACGTTTGGAGTTTGGCCCAATGCTTAACACTTCTTACTATCCTCATCCATTATACCAAAATGGACTTATGTCGAGTTTCACAAACAACACTGTACGACATATCAACGGCCAATTCAAAGAATCTGGATGTATCCTGCTTGATTATTCCACAGTCAGTATTCCTATAACAAAAAGAATTCTCCGTGTCGCTTTGGACAATGGATTTGTTACCGATCATTGATCGATAAACGATTAAGTGTAGAAGGAGTAAAAAAAAAATTAAAAATGAACTGGCACAGGAAGTTCTTCTCTTTTTCCACCATGAGCGAACTATCTGATCGGGATAGAGCGTTTGCGGTGCATTGTGCACCATGTTCATCCCATATAGATAGCACACTCCATTTTCTCAATTCGTACTTGAAGTTCGACATGTCGATTACAAGTTAAAGTTCCCTCGGAATTCAATTATGATAGGGAAACTTATGAAATTAGGATAGATTTACCTGACCATTTTCGGATGCGAGTTCTATTATATAGAATGAAGCAGCTATCCACACGCCACAAGTCGAGTGGACAAATTCTAGCACTTTCTGAAGCTGAGTCGTCATCTACCTCGCAAGATGAGTTTGGTCAACTAGTGGTTGAGCTGATCGTGGATTGCACGCCTCCAAACTTTGGAGTTATTTACTCAACCCACTTGAAAAAGCCTCGTCGGTGATCTCTGCCAAGGTTCTCCATTACATATGTTTCTAGTATGGGATTATCGAAGAGGATGTGCGCCTTTCAGAGAAAGATGAATTTGTTCACATGCGTCACTCGGGTTCACAACTTGTCATCGGTTCATGTGTTTGAACGAAGCCATGCCCCCTTCAATGATTTTCTTCATGAAACGCTATCGAACTTGGAGATTGCCTCATTCTAGCTTCACCCGAATGGTTATTCCATCCTCACTTACTTCACATCCTCTTTATGCAGATGTTCCATTGTGCTTCGAGTTTCGATGAGTTTTGGTACTTCTTAGCCTTCAAGAGGAGGGACGATTGTGCCTCCAGATCATAATCAAACAGAATCGAAAGATCATTTTCCGTCTGAAAAGTAACTTATCGTAATTTAAGATGCAGTACTTCTTTGTTAGGTGCCCAGAGGGATTTAATCGTCAATGGACTACAGGGGGTAAGTTCCCTTATTCTTCATCTACTGAGCTTTAAAGTAGTTTGATACAACTTCTAATTGGCTGTTTTCTCTTTGCAATTATCCCAAGGCCAAACAGAGAGACGGCTCTTTGTTAAACTTGCCAAACTCTTAAAGCTATTGATGTTAAGGAACAGAGAGCTAGAGTTTTGCCTACTGACGAGAACTTGCATCAATTCAGACTATTGGTTCTAGGCAGATCCATTTCTTAGGTTAAAGTTCCCTCTCTCAGCTGGGCTAGAGCTCATGGGAGGCCTTCTTCTTCTTCTTATTACTCTAACAAGGGTCATGAAATAGGCGACCCCTTAGAAAGTCAGCCCGACAAAACTCATGAGGAGGATACCACTGCTGGGTTAAGCGGTTCCACTAGAATGTCCCCGATCTAGGAGGAACCAGAAGTCGAATCCACGTAGAGGTAAGGGAAGGCCGTGACGAACTCGGAGAAGGAGGATGGGGAGTTTGAGAGTAGCAGTGGTGAAACATGGCCAGTGATTATTTGTTAGGATCCGAAGGTAAAGGTTTAGAGTCATGTGACGAGACGCCGGGCATGAGTCCCGTTCTTTTGGATTCACCCCCTTCTGATACTGACGATAAAGACAAGGCTCCAGAAGGTGATGTACATCAAGATTCTCATGGTGCGGCTGTTGGGGTAGACCTTAGAGACATTGGTGATGTATTCATCGACCTTGATGTCCTCATGAAGGATGACTTCAAATTTTATGTGACGCCATCATGTTCTGGTGATACCACACCGTCTATCAGCCCGACTCTGCTTGTGATAATCGAAGCCAGTCCTATTCCTCTTCCTACATTTGTTCGCTCCGTTTTATGATGATGCCTTAGGCCCATATTAGGAACGCACGACACGACACACTAGGATTGCATTATACTTATTTTCCATCTCCACATGTTTCCTTAATTTCTTATGTGTTTCTGATGTTTTTCATTTATGCTTTGTTCCAGATATTCGCAAGAGGTCATGGCCTTTATGACGACTTAGAGGATTACACCAACTCGCAACGGTACCCGAAGCGTTCCTTTAGCCGTCATCAAGTTTGAGAGACAGAGGACGAATATAGGAGGAGGAAAGCACTTGAGGTCGACCCTTGCTGCCAGAAAGACAGAGATAAGTATAGCTCGCATAGGGGTGGTTATGAGAAATGACGGTCACACGATGAAAGGGGAGAATCATCAAAGAAATCGAAGTTTGATCACCACTCCTATCCTTCCAAGCCTGTTTCGAAGTATACTTCGATAGGACAAGAGATTACAATTTCTTCTGCCCTTATTTCGCCTCCAACATTGTCTAATCTTCTTCTGTCATTGCTACTGCTCCTATCCCCTTTCATCCTCGTCAGGGACCGGTCTATATTCTTCCTATGGGCTGTCTAAGCTTGAGGCGGCTCTTCTAGGGTGGTTCCTAAAAGGCATTAAGTTTGATATGGATATTCGTCCCATTCATAGGGACTCTTATATGCCACGCCTTCAAGGTGTCCAGGCTGATTTAGAGAAGGGCAAGAAATGGGAGAAGCTTTGTAAACAACTAGTAAACAATAATAGGAATAACTATTAGGAGATCCTCACCTTTGAGGCCGAGAAAGATGAATTTGAGAAGGTGTTGACCGATATGGATGTTAAAATTAAACAATTAAAGGAGGAGAGAGAGGCTGCACTTTGGAACAATAAGAGGATAGCCAGCTTAATGCAGGAAATGAAAAATATGCATGAGAGAGCTGAAATTGCATGGAGAGCCGAAATCAAGAAGACTCATCCAGAAGAAGCCAAGTGAAAGGAAGATGTGGCCACCTGCAGCACCATTATTGAAGCCCAAAAGAAGACAACTGCTGACCACAATCTGATCGTCGAAGGGCATAATAAAACAATTTCCGATGAAGCTAGCACAGTCGAAAAGTTGAAGGGGACAATTGCATAATTATTAACTCGAGTTGCACAACTTGGTGCTGACAAAATAGCAGTCGAGACGGAGAAGGCTGCAGTGACAGCAAATTATTTGGAGCTCCAGCATACTTCTGACCAGAAGATGGAAAAACTAGACTCAACAATCCTGAATTTCTATGTCAACTCTATACTACATCAGGGGAGTCTATGTTACCCTCGCCCAATGTTCTCATGCACTTTGCTATCGTTTGGGAGGAAATCTTGTCTCGCTTTGTCTAGAATGGCGACGTATATACCGATCAAGACTTGCGGGATGCATGTCATAATGATAAATCCAAGAAGGCGTTGCTTTAAGGCCAAGAAATTCTTCAGGTTGAAGAGGAGGTGGAAATTACCGAAGCGGCTTTGATGGTTTCCACTAATATGCCTACCAAGTCTTTAATTTCTATTGCTGGTGAACCTTTAGGGTAGCTCCATAATTAATCGATGAGCTTGGGGCTTGATGATTGTTCCTCATGTAGTGGTGCCCTCCAAAGAAGACGAAGGAAATGAATTCAAGGTTGTCATCCATGAACCTTCTTCTGTTGCAGGTAACGCTCATGCTTTCCCCGTATTCGGGCATCTTACGTTGCATGAGCAAGAGGAGTTTAATTCCTTTATTTTTGATCTTATAGGTCCATATACTCTCCCTGTTGATGCGCTAGTTACTTCGGCGCTTGTGCATGTTGCTATCTTTTCATCTTCTGAAATTGTATCTTTCATGATCCTGCCCCGACATCTATGCCTAGCTCACAACTAGGATAGGAGGCTGGGAAGATTGAGGCGCTTCATGGCCTGGATGATCCTATGGCATCCTTTGAAAGTGATATGACTGCTGCTGAGGCTAAGGAGGAGGAGACACCAATGGAGCAACCATCAATGACTCCACACGACTTGGTAGCTATTAAAAAAGAGAAAATGTTGTCGGTCAAGGCATCAAAGAGCTACCATAAGTGAAGAAAGCGCAAGGGGTCGGAAAGCTCTTCTAGAGGGCGTTTGGAGAAGGAGGAGAAAGCCACAGAAATACAGGTTGACATCACTGGTAGCGTCACTTCTTCAGAAAAGAAGCAAAAGTTGCCCACCAGGGGTGGGAAAGGAAATGGTGGAAAAAGGCGTTAATTGGCCTGTTCGAGGAGGACTATGTTTCGTCATATGTGTCTTTTTGAGTCCTTACGCCCAAATGTTAAGTCCATACTTTGGGCCATGGTCGCGTTGTCTGTACTTTATCTTTGTTGGTCGCTGCTGTGTGGGTACATCCCCACATATTGATTCCGTCTTCATAAGATTACAAATAATGCAATGGTATACTGGCTTTATTTTTGTCTGTCTTTTCATATATACTCTATGCGCTTGCATATGTCTCATTTCATACTTTGCTAGCAGCACTTAGAGGACTTTTGTTCAGAAGTTCGTAAAAACCTTCGAAACTACTTAATTTTTTTTGAAAATCCATAAAACTTCAACAATGTTGTGTCATGAGTTTTGTTTGGATTCTTGTTAACTTTTGAGATAGAACTCATGTACTTTGTTGTCGTTTGGAGCGATAGGGCTCAGGACTCTTAGCATTCAAGTGATTCTGTCTTTATACAGGTATATGTCCCCAGTTCACAGGGTTATTCACTCCAAACAAACTTCAACTATTCGATGTCTCCAAGCACCGCATGAAGCTTTAACTCGAGTATGCCACGATGGCGCCATGGCTCCTGGGGTTCCATAGCACTGCCTATTTTCGGGCAATGCGAGAAGCTTGAATCTAGAGTTCCTCGACGTTGCCTATCTCTGAGCAATGCGAGAAACTTGAGTCTAGAGTTTCTTGGTGTTGCCAATCTCCAGGCAACGCGAGAAACATGCATCTTGAGTTCCTCGCCATCGCTTATCTCCAAGAAATGCGAGAAACTTGAATCTTGGGCTTCTTAGCATTGCCTAACTCCAGGTAATGCAAGAAACTTGCATCTTGGGTTCCTCGGCGTCTCCCATCTCATGGCGATGCGAGAAACTTGATTGTGGGGCTTCTTGGCATTGTCTATCTTCGAGTAACGTGAGAAACTTGCATCTTGAGTTCCTCAGCGTCACCTGTCTCCGGGCAACGTGAAAAACTTGATTTGTGTCTTCTCGGCATTACTTATCTCCGAGCAATTCATGAAACTTGCATCTTAAGTTCCTCGATGCCGCCTATCTCTGGGCAATGCGAAAACTTACATCTTCAGTTCCTCGGGGTCGCCTATCTCCGGGCGACCCAAGAAACTTGATTCTGGGGCTTCTCGACGTTGCCTATCTTTGGGCAACTCGAGAAACTTGCGGCTTGAGTTCTTTGATGTTGCATATCGCCAGGAAATGCGAGAAAATTGATTCTAGGGCTTCTTGGTGTTGCTTATCTCCGGGCAATGTGCGAAACTTGCATCTTGAGTTCATCGGCATCGCCTATCTTTGGGCGATTTAAGAAACTTAATTCTGGGGGTTCTCAGCTTCGCCTATCTACTAGCAACACGAGAAACTTTAGTTCATAGCCCTCTTGATGTAGCCGGGGCGGCATCATTTTTCAGAGATCTAGGATCGGGTTTTCATCGATCCGATGATTTGAATCGGTTTACTTTCGCCATGATCGGGTAATTATCATGCACATGGTTGAATGATTCAAAAAGCAAACTTTATTAAGAAGAGCATGGTAGATTCTTTGCCTATTTGCAATGCCACCGACATTCCCGTATTGGCTTATTTGCTAAAAATTGGAAAATGCATAAAGTTCCTTTAAAATGAAGTATCAGCGGAGGGATTCGCTGTCCTAAGCTTTGGAATTGTGGTTCCATCGATGGTCGCTGGCTTGAATGTCCCATTGCCAAGCTTATGATAAATGACGAATGGTCCTTCCCAATTCGGTCCGAAGGCTCTCAGGACCGAGCAAACTCGCTTGAGCATGAGGTCGCCGACTTCAAAGGTTTGACTGTGATTCTCAATTTTCCTTCCTCTCTCTTTTCATCGACCATGTCTAATGATTCGACTAGGAGTTGCTTATTTTGTTTCTTATTTAAATTCAGCCTTCGATAAGAGGGGACTTTTAGTTCGACGGGAATCATCGCCTCTATACCATACGCCAATGCGAACGGGGTGTGGCCGGTTGTAGCTATGTGCGTTGTTCTATAAGCCCATAGTGCGAGTGGAAGCTCATCAACCCAATTTCCCTTTTTCTTTTTTTAATCGTTTTTGATCATGGATTTGATGATCTTGCTTACTGCCTCCACTTGCCTGTTTGCCTATGGATGAGTCACTACAGAGAAGCCCTTTTCAATCGGAAAGCGCTTGTAGTTGTCTTTGAACTCTACGCTTTCGAACTGCGTTCCATTATCAGTGATGAATTTTTACGGCACGTCGAACCTGCAAATGATATTTTTAGTAACGAAGTTAATAACTTTCATTTTTGTTATGGTGGCTAGTGGTTCTACTTCGACCTAGTTTGTGAAATAATCTACGGCCCTTATAACATATTTGGATCCTCCTTTTGCCTCTGGAAGGACAACAATCAAATCGATCCGCCATATCGCAAATGGCGATAGGCTGACCATTTATGTCAGTTCCATTGATGGCATTCTCTTGATCTTGCCGTATCTCGGACAACGATCACATCTCCTGGCATGATCTGTGGCATCGTGCTTTACCGTTGACTAGAATGAGCTGTACCAAAGAATTTTCTTTGCCAATGTCTTGCCTTCAGTGTGGTTTCTGCACTTGCCTTCGTGCACTTCTTCCAGGATTCGACGTGCTTCATTATCGGTCACGCACCTGAGAAGAGGGGTCGAGAATCCTCTTTGATAGAATATTCTATTCTGTATCATGAACTACGGTGCCTTTCCAAGTAACTTCTTTCGTTGATTTTGATCTATTGGAAGATTTGCTACCAGAAGATAATCTTTTATTGGTGTCATCTACGTGTCCGGTTCCTCATCGGTCTCAAGAACCCATTCTTCATCCAATTCGTTAATTCTTGGATTGGATAGATTTTCGATTGGGACCACCCCCAGCGACTGGGCTTCTCTGGAGCTCGCCAATTTGACCAAAAAGTCCTCCTTGGTGTTTTTCATTCATGGTATGTGGGTTATGGTGTAGTGTTCGATGTCGCTCAATAGCTCTTACACTTTGGAGAGATATGATGCCAGATTTTCATCGTGTGCCTGATACTATCCTTTTACTTGACATACAATCAGCTGAGAGTCGCTATATATATGAATAGACTTTATTTTGAGTTCCTTCATGAATTTCAGCCCTGCAATCAGTGCTTTGCATTTCACCTCTTTATTCATAGCTGAGAATTCCGAACATAGGGCATAGCTAATAGTTCGCCCCTCGAAGGTTTCAAGCACTACTTCTGCGCTCGAATAGGAGTTGTTCGATGCTTCATCGAGAAAAAGCTTCCATTGTGTGTCTACTTGCGACTAACCTTCCTCTTCATCATCCCTTATTGTGAACTCAACAATGAAATCGGCCACCGCTTTCCCTTTAATTGCCTTACTTGAGTGGAAAGTTATATCATATTGACTCAACTTTATGTTCCACTTAAGTAATCGTTCAAATGTCTCTGTTCGGTATAAAACTTGTTTTAATGGCTATCGGTCAATACTTTAATTGGATGAGCCTAAAAACATGTCCGGAATTTTTGAGATGTGATCAAAAGGCAATACACTAGCTTCTCTAATCTTGGCTCTGGTGAATCACTTTTTAATGTAGTACACAGGTCGTTGGATTCTCACTTCTTCCCGTATGAGAGCTACGCTTAATGCGTGTGGGGAAATTGCTAAGTAAATGAATAAGTCTTCTCCATCAACTAGTTTCAATAAGACCAAAGGAGTTTCCATGTGTTGCAGCAGTTCCTTGAAGGTTGTTTGACAAGCTTTTCTCTATTCAAAGTTTTTCTTTCCCATCTTTAATGCATCGAAGAATGGTATACACTTGTCTGTAGCTTTTGAGATAAAACTGCTTAATGCTGCGACTTTTCCATTCAAACTTTGAAGTTCTCTCTTATTCTTAGGGGCTTGGACTTCACGTATATTTGCTTGGGATTTGATTTGATATCCCAGGCACTCACTATGAATCCCAATAAATTCCTGAAAGCCACCTCGAAATGACACTTAAGTGGGTTGAGCTTCATTGCGTACCTTTGTAGTATCTCGAACATCTCAGCAAGATTATATAGGTGGTTAGAAGCCACTTAGGCTTGGATCAAAATGTTGTCCACATAAACTTCCATAGTTTTCTTGATCTGGTGCTTGAACATAATATTCACTAGTCTTTGTTACGTGGACCCTGCGTTCTTCAGACCAAATGTCATTACTCTATAGCAGTATAATCCTAAACCAGTGATGAAGCTGGTATTCTCTTGATCTGGTTCATGCAATAGGATCTGGTTATAGCCCGAGTATGCATCCATAGATGATAGAATTCATGTCCTGCTGTTCCATCCACCAGTTGATCAATTCTGCGGAGCAGGAAGCTCTCTTTGGATAGGCTTTTTCTGAAAAATCAATATAGGTTCGCCATTTTCCATTAGGCTTCTTGACTACTGCCAAATTTGATACCAATTCGATATAGGTCGCATCCCGGATGAAGCCATCATCCATTAGTTTATCCACTTCTTCTCTCAATGCCTTGGACTGTTCAGGGCCTAAGCTGTGCCTTTTTTGTTTGACTGGAGTGAATTTGGGGTCAATGTTAAGGGCGTGATAGGCAATTTCGGGCGATACGCCGCGCATATCGGCATGCATTCATGTAAATACATCCAAGTTGGTACAGAGGAATTTGGTCAATTTTGACCACATCTTGTTTCCAAGCTGCAACCCGATTCTCAAGACCCAGTTGGGTCATCCATACTAGCTAGGACAGACACCATCAGTTCAGTTGGTGCCGCCCGATCCTCACCTGAGCTCTTTTTCCTAGGGTCCAAAGCCTTGTCAAATCAGCTATGGTCCCCAAGCTAGGGGCGGTTCTGTAGTTTCTATTTCGATGGTTCACGGATGTGGAGATCTTTCTCCACATCCTTTCCTTTCACCTTTCTCTTAGCTTCACACAATTCCATGATGTAACATTCTCGAGTAACGTTTTGGTCTCCTTTCACAATCATGACTCTGTGCTCGGTAGGGAATTTCATTATGAGGCACCATTAAGCTGGGACTATTTTGAAGTCGGCTAACGCGAGCCTTTCCAGAAACGCATTATATGGCGACATCTCGTCCACAATCATAAAAGTCTGAGTGAGGGCGACTCGGCGTTCCTCTTCCTGGAGTTCTACAGGTAGATCAATGGTTCCTACCAGCTTCTTAGGTTCTCTGGTGAATCCTGGGATCTTTGTTTGGCATGTATATGCAATTTTCCTACCTATCTTCATCTGATCGAAAGTGTGCTTGAAAAGTATATTAACCAAGCTTCCACTTTCAACTAATACTCGTCGAACAACTGTGGTCTCAAATCCTAACGTTATCACCATTGGGTCAAGAGTTGGTGCCTCAAATCCTTCAGTGTTACGGTCGTGAAATCCTATGTCATTGCTTAGCACCTTCTGTTGCTTGACTGGTGTTTCACCGTTTATTTTTAAACACGACCGCTTTAGGGCATGCTTCAGTGAGCTTGCGTACCTCTCCATTTCCCCCCAACTCCTTTGAGCGGGATGTGATTCCCCGGATATTGTTCCAAGGATGGGCCTTTGGTTAGTTCGATTTGACTTTTGGTCACTAGTTCCAGCCTGATTTCCTTGCTCCCTAGGTAGTTAAAGGACTATAGCCTGGTTGGGTTATTGCGGTCCTTTTACGTATTGCTGAAGCTTGTTGTCATGGATGAATACTTCAATGAGGCCCTTGAGGTGGTGACACTCATTTGTGTTATGGCCGTATTTCTCATGGAAGCAGCAGAATTTACCTAAGTGCTTATGCTGTTCTATTGCTCCTTTTTGAGTGGCTTCCTATATTCTTCAGTTTTTTGTGTTGCAAGATAAATATTTTCTGGTGTATCATTCAGGGGGGTATAATCACCTGGTCCAAAATGTCTAAACCTTTTGTTGCGGCCACTACCATTTTTCTTGTCAAAGTTCTGATTTCCTCTCTTCTGGTTTCCATTCTTCCCTGTGGCCCCTTGGCTATCCCAGGGTTGCACATATTTTGATTAGAAGTCATGCCATTTTATTTGGTGTTCACCTGTTGTGTTCCAGCAGCCTTACTTTCCAGCTCCTACGCCTCCTCCAACCTCAAGTATTGGCTTGCTTTGTGAGTGAAACCTTTCCCGTTGGTGGGCTGCTTCATCTTGATCCATTTCCAAAATTTTGTCTTTGGATGAATAACGCGGACCAGGGCCATAAAAACCATGTCTTCATTAGGATTACTCACTTCTGTTACCACTGTGTTGAATCTTCTCATAAACGATCTCAGTGACTCATTACTCCCTTGAACCAGTTCTGATAGAGATATCACATCCTTCGGTTGGGTGGTATGAAGTCTTAACTGGTCAAGGAACTTTGTGGCAAGTTGATCAAAAGTAGAGATAGATCATGGGGGAAGTCTGGTAAACCACATGGATGCAATGACTTTTAGAAAGATGGGAAAACATCTGCAGCATATGGCTTCCTGAGCGTTGGCTCCATCCATATACCAACTATATTTGTATAAATAGAGTTTTCGATCCTTAGTCCCATCATAGGAGGGGATAGTTGGCATGGTAAACTTGTCTGGGTATCTCTCATTCAAGATCTCATCGGTGAAAGGGGTCCAACTTGGAGCAGATCCCCACTCATCGTCTTTCTGACTCTTATGACTTTCTATCAACCATTTGACCATGTTTTCTATGTATGCTTCTGATGTGCAGTGTCCTAGAGGCGGCGATCAGTCACTATGCCAAGTATTTGGCTTAGCAAATGATCTTGGTGCATGGGTTAATGCCAAGGCTCTCCTGTCTTCAGGAGAGCTGTTCCCATGGGACACCGTTGGATTGAATTTGGCCTAATAGGGGCAGTTTGGATGTTTCTAATGTTATCAAATCATTGGCATCTTCCTCTACCTGATCACCTCGTTCTCCGCCTTCTGAATCGAAGAGGCTTACATCCATGTCCTCTAGTGGGGTTTTAGCACCATGATTTAAATTTAGATGTCTTGCGTCAGGTGTCAGGTGGGGTATTCTCATTCTCCTCTAAGTTATTCCCCATTGTTACCCATCTCAATGGCTACTTTTCGTTTTTCTTATGCAAGCCAGAAACAAAGGAGTTTTCTTGTTCCATGGCAGTAGTTGGTTTAGGGATGGTTCTTTGAGTGGGGTTTGATTGAAGAGTTATTGAAGCATTGAGCTTCTCCATTAGAGCCCTTTGACTATCTACCATTCATTGGTTGATTTTCTTAGCCATCTTATTTAATTCATCCATGTAACTATTAGGAAATCAATTCTATGGTTTCGATGATAACAACTATACAATGGAAATCAAGTATGCATATATATCTATATTTACAGGTAATTTTTAAAGTAAACATCACCAAAGAGACAAGAACAAGACTCAAAAGAAGTATCGAGAGGCTACAAGTCGATAGAATCCGAAGAGGAATGACACAGCCACAAGAAAAGCAGCATGCACAAATCCAGACGTCTGAGTGCACTAGCCAGACGTCTGGTTGATTCCTCTAGTTCGCAAATCAGATAGAATCAGACGTCTGGTTAATATACTCAGACGTCTGAAAAGCAACCATATACAAAAAATATCTGAGAGCCGGACGTCTGAAACATTTTCCAGACGTCTGATTTTGAACTCGGCTATGTATATTCAAAGTACAACTATCACAATTGAAAAGACACGTTCGCTCCTCTTCGCTGCAACTCTTCATCACCATTAGAAGCGACTTTAGAGCACTTACTAACAGATGCAACTACACAAAGGATCTCTCTACCACTATAAATAGCATCAAGAATTCAAGAGAAGATCTTACCTTACTCACTTATACTCTTTACTCTTGTACTCTGATTGATACTTGATCTCTAGCAATCTTATACCTGTATTTTAGTCTTCCATATACTCAAAACTCTTCAATCAATATTATATATATAGATTGGAAGCATTTGTATTCAACAGTCAATATTCATGTTATAGAACACACACTTGACAAGAACAAGCTTTTGTAACCAAGCCTATTCCTCCGGATGAAGGAGGGTGTTTGATAGTTAAATTCCAAAGAGGAGCTTCGAGACTGGACGTAGGACGGGAGGTCTGAACAAGTACAAAATCCTGGTGTGATTATTTCCATTTACTTTGCTATTATCATCTATCAAGTTTATATTAGATACATTATATAGTTAGCTCACCTATACTTGCATACACACACACACACACACACACACACACACACGCGCGCGCGCGCGCGCGCGATCCACTCATATAGATTTACAATTGGTGTCGGAGCCAAGTTTGATCAAAGAACAGTAACACGTTTTAGAATCACTTTAATATGGCAAGTATTTTTCAAGAAGGACAATCCACAGCACAACTCCCACTATTTAATGGATCTAACTATGCATATTGGTCAACACGTATGAGAATTTTTATGGAAGCAAATGGTCTAGAAATTTGGTCAGCCACACAAGATAAATACGAAGCACCTACAACTGTTATGAACACATGGACCGATGCACAAAAGACCTTAGTGAGACAACCCGTCTCCCTATCTCAAGGAAGACGCGTCACCAATTAAGAAAGAAAGGGATAGAAGAAGAAAAGAAAGAGAAAGAAGAAACACAACAGCATCAGATAACTCACAGCGGAACGAATAAAATATAATATTACATAAAATATTACATAGTATCATATTACATCAGAGTACACAACTTATACAACAGATATTAGACAGTTATAAACATCTGTCTAACTATACAACTCAAGTACACAAGATACAGATACAATACAAACACAGCTGGAATGCTTACATCTCACGTTCCAACATAGTTGGGCACAATCAAAACCGTACAGGCACTTATTGTATTTTGGATTCCATCAATCTACCGGGGTACCGCCCGTCACAGTACGTGGCCTAGATCAACGTACCGAGGAGTACGCCCGCTCCCCTACAACACAAGGCCGGAACCATCCCTTACTGGACAGTCCCGAATAAGACCACCCCGTGGTTCGCGCGACCAACCACATACTAAGCCGAAATAGAAAGGGACCTCTAGACAGGGGTAAATATCGTCCTACTTAGGCATGACACACTTAACCTTGCTGCACGTCCCCTGTTTTAGCCATTCCCGGTTGATGAGGCTTGAGGCTGCGATTACCTTTATAGAACACATCTATCTTAGAAAGCTCATCGTCCGCCTGATGATGTTTTGAAAGCATTCAATCCGTACAAGTTCATTTCGGGTTCGAACGAAACCGAAGGCACTATCTCGTTGCACTCATTTTGGAATCACCTCAGAGTCAACGACCATAGCCCTTGCACTCTAAATCACCATCTCGAATCTATAGTACTCTTTTTGTCAAACTCATCACGGAATCACCCCCAGAGTTATACTAACGTATAGTTCTCAAACCTCATGTCTTCACTTTCTCCACTTGGATTCACGACCTAACGTTTAATTGGAATCGATGTGGTTTTCGGATATCCAAATATGGAAACCCGATCCCGGTCTCACCGAAACCAAACGCCATTTCAATGTCCAAATTGTTTAAGGGTTTTAAACAATTAACTTATATTCTGGATGATATAAACAGATAGATGAATCACATTATCACAATAGAGAATTCAAATCAAACATTCATCCCACAAAGCAGCATAACACATACCAGAGATATCCAAATCATCCAATATCAACCAATCACCCAATATCAATCATCCAACATAAATTGATCATCCAATATCAATCACCAAATATCAATCAATCATTCATAAGCAGAATTGCTTAACTCTTAACCATTTGGATTACTTAAATCCTTCTTCATTAATTTATTCTAAATAAATAAATAAATCATCTCTTAGCGGTCTTCTTTAATTAATCTTCCTTGATCAATTATCTTTAATTACATTCAAGTAATTACTCTTAACCATATTCAGTAATTAACCTTTAATTACTATCATTAATTACAATAATTAATGAACCTTCATTTGCTTCCATTTATTAATTAACTATGATTAATTACATTAAACCTCAATTAATTACAATTAATTAATCACACTTAAATTGATTACCTTTATTAATCAACCTTGATTAATTAATTAATTAGCTAATGATCCTTATTAATTAATAATTAACTTGTAATTAATCATCTTACTAATTAGTCTTAATTAATCGTAAACAGTAATTAACAATTTGTAATTACTTAACTTAATTAATTAACTTCTTAACTAATTACATTAATCCTTGATTAATTAATTCAATTAATTAATCTTTAATTGCCTCATTAAGTAATTATTAATCAATCAAGTTAATAAATATTCCTTAATTAATGACTTTATTAATTAATTACAATTTTAGTTAATCACCCTTAATAATTAATCTTAAAATTAATCTCCTTCATTAATTAACTAATCACATTAATTAATTAACTAAATTAATTAAGTAATTAACCCTTAATTACATAACAAGTAATTACCTTCTAATTACTTCATTAATAAATCTTTATTACTCTCTTAATTAATTACTTAACAGGTAATTAATTCCATCATTAAATAATTCTTAATTCATTAATTAATTAATTACTCCATAATTAATTAACCTCAACAATTATATTAATCAATTCCTAGATTAATAACATCTAGTGATTAACCATTAATCACTTCCATCAATTACTCCCATGAGTAATTTCCATTAATTACATCCATAAATAATTACTTCCATTCTAAATTACATTCAATAATTAATCATTAAGTACTTCATTAAGTAATTACACTTAATTAATCCATAATTAAGTGATTATTAAAAATTAAATAAACAATTAACTAATTATTTAAAATTAATTAAATAATTAATTAACATCTTATATTTACTAATCCTTAATTAATTAAGAAAACATTAAATCTTAATTAAATCTTTACTTATTAACAAATCATAATTAATTAAGTATTTTTTAAAATCATATCAAAATAATTTAATCTTATTAAACTCCATAAATAAAATTATTTGAAATTAATCAAATTTTAACAACTTAAAAACAAATTATTCTATATGGATTTAAAATTTTTATCAATAGCCTTATTTGAAAATAAGAAATTTAGAAACAAATTTCAAAAATTAAAAGCACTTTAAAATTATCTAATAAAAACTTATTTATTTTCAATATAAATTTGAAAATTTAGTTATTAAACATTTCTTAATAACTTTGATTTAATATTTTAAATGAAAACATTTCATTTAAATCTACATTTTTCAAAGTTTAATTAACTTTACTCACAAAGAATAATATTTAACTTTTATAAATTTGTTTACCTTCATAAACTCGTTTATAGTTTAAAGCCTAATTTTTTTATTCAACTCAAATTCACTTTGCAACATTTTCTTTAATTTTTATAGTACAAAACATTATACAGAACTAACTAAACAAAACAACCCATGATACTCGAGACAAACTCGGCAACATCACGCATGCTACCCCGAGAAACCTCCAGCTCCCCTTCGTCTTCGAGTCGCCACCGAGAAATACACGAGAGCATACCCGAGTAACTCTTTCTTCCCAAAAACATTAAAATACCCAGTACACTCAACCTACGCGGTGCACGTGCACCACCAATCCAAACAGCTCCGACCATCAAACTATTCGCCGACCAACCCCAAGTGACTACAACGACCATCTCCTCAACCCAGATCCAAAAGACACACCTCGAATCAAAATACGACCATAAAGCATGGAAACTGCAGAAACACTCGACACAAAAACCCCTCCCAACGCTGACCATCGACGTTGATGAACCTCGCCGTCTCCCACAACAACTCGTCACGTCACAAACTTCGTCCTCCCCAGAAGCGATCACCTCCGGCCCATCCTACACATCACAATTTCTTCGACTGTAAAGCCAAACCAAAACCAAAATAAAGCCCTAGTTTAGTCGAATTCAAAACAATTCAATTTTTGGAAAAAATTAAATTGCATTTTTCCCATTTTCCATGATTCATAAGCAAGCTTCGACCAAAGTATCAAATCAAATTATTGAGTATATCATCAGCAGTTCACAAAAATCCCCAAAACATTCAAACCCAAAATTCTCATGATTCATCAAACTAAAAATCATGAAATCTGTATTAAAAATCATGATTTCTAACCACTAATTCATTTATGTAATGCAAATCAAAAATGAAGATTGTTGATTTATCATGTATAACAGTATTTTTACTGTTATTCTTATTTTTAAAATTATTTGTAAACTAAAAATTACACAAGCTATTTTTAAAGTTACAATCAAACCATAGCATACATTTTTCATTTACATGCTAAGATCTAATATACTTTAGATGGAAAGATTTTGAATTTTTTTTAAAAAAAAACATTTCTGTAAATAATAAAGATGAAAACAGACTCTTTTCAACAGCCACTTCATACCTTTAATCTACATACGTAACAATATTTCATGTAAACATATATTCATCATCATATCATAATTCAACACACGCAATAACATTCAATCACATATTTAATAAAAACTATTTTTAAAAGAATTTTACTCACCTTATAAATAATATGCAGAGCAGTTTTTAATTTTACTTCCAGGCCTTTGAACAATTAAATCTGAAAAATGCTTTTACTTTGCTGTTGAAAATCCCTTTGCATGCTATTAATTTGATATTGAACTGCAAGTTACTTGCTGTTGATCTTGATTTGAATTGCAGGTTAAACTCGATTTTAAATTTGCTGGTTGATTTGAATTGCAGCTTGAAGTTTTACAGATCTTAATTAAATTCAATTTTTAATGTTGTGAAGAACTTTGCTTTTGATTTAAATTTTCAGGTTTAAAAAGAAATTTCTGGTTTGAGTAAGAAAAGAAGACTAAGGAAATAAAAATGTTTGTGAAACTAGTTTTCTTCTTCAAAATATTTATTTAAAATTAAAATGAAAACATTGCCACATGTTCATTTTGCCAACATTTGTCATAAGCTAGCTTAATCTTCTTACAAGTGTTACTAAAATGTGTTAACATGTTTACACATGTTTATTAGTATTTTATAAATTTTTATTTAATTTAAAATGTAAATATAACTTACTTAATTTAGTTCTCTTAATAAATATAATTTACATATGTATATATAAATTTACTTTTAAAAGGAATTATTCTAAAACTAATTGTAATATAAATAAATCTCTTATACATGGATTTAAAAATCTAAAACATCTATATATATACATTTATAACCATTTTATATTAAGCACTTTAAAGAAAACAAAACAAAATGTTTAAATCTTTTTAAACTATCATATTTAAAATAAATTACAATCTTATATTTTAAAAACAAACAATTATCTTATAATTGAAAACAATTTGATTAATCTAAATTAACTTTTGAAAATATAAATTAAAACAAAGCTTTAAATTACAACTCATACAATATTAATTATTAATAGATTAAATTAAATTTCAAAACAACTTAAATTATAACATATACATACATATGTATTACAATTTGAAAATACAATCTTTATTTTAAAACAAAAGATATTCTATTCACAATATATATCAAATATATATATTATAAATAGAATAAAATTTCATTAGCTTTGAAAAATAAATCTTATTAATAAATGCCAGATTAAAAATTTATTAACCTTTAAAAGATTAAATTTACCAAATTAAATTAAAATTATAAAGAAAAATTATCAAACCAATTTAATTATTAATGCAGATTATTAAATTGATATTGCCTAAAATTCCGGGTCGTTACACTTAACATCAAATAATGCTAAAGCTATGAATATTTTATTTTGCTCTCTAGACAAATATGAATTTTCACGTGTCATGTTATGCACAACTGCATTTGACATTTGGCGTACCTTACAAATTACACACGAAGGTACAACAAAGGTCAAACAAACTAAGATTTCAATTTTGCAAAACCAATTTTCGTCATTCAAAATGAAACAAAATGAAACTATTATTGACATGTATTCTAGATTTCAAACTATCGAACTTGATCTTATGCCATTAGGAGTTAAGTTTACTGATTTTGATTTAGTTTCTCAAATACTCAACTCTTTAACATCAGATTGGGAAAGGAAGGTTTTAGCTATTGAAGAAGCTAATGATCTCTCTACTCTCAAAGTTTAAGAGTTGATAGGAAATTTAATGTCCTATGAAGCTAATTTGCAGGCACGAAAAGAACTGAATTCGGAGAAAAAGAACATAGCATTCCCAGCAACAAAGATTGATGACTCTGACTTAAATGAATAAGAGATAGTCTTTATTGCCAAGAATTATAATAGATTCAAGAAATTTAGAAAGATGACCAAATTCTGAAAAGAAGGGAAATCTAACACAACAAACCTATCTCAAATCAAGTGTTATGAATGCGATTAATATGAACATATGAAGAAGGATGTCCAAAACTCAACAATGATAAAAAGAAGAACAAATTTGAAAAATTCAAAAAGAAGAAAGCTTTCAAAGTAACTTGGGATGACTCAGACTCTTCATCATCTGAAAGTGCTAGCGATAGTGAGGGAGAACAAGCTAATGTGTGTTTTATGGCACAAACTGATGAGGTATGTCCTGAACTTAGCTAAGACGAATTATTAGAACTTAGCATGGAATTAGATGATAAATTTAGACAAATTAAAAAATTGAACAAAGAATATATAGTCAAAATAAATAGACTAGAACTAGAAGTAGGAATGTTAAAAGATGAAAAAATTATCCTAGAAGAAGAACTTGAATTATCTCAAGATAAAATCATAAATAATTTGATAGAAAGTGAGGCTATTACTATTGATTTTGAAAACACTAAATAGTGAAGGATAATTTGTTAAAAGAAAATGTTGACTTAAAAAACAGTATTGAAATATTGAAAATATAGAATTACAAGAAAAATTAGATAAAATTACAAATAATGTGTCAAAATTTAATAAAGGAAAACAAGATTTGGAAAATCTTATCAAAACTTCAAAACCATCAGGAAATAGAAATGGAACAGGATTTAAAAATCCTTCTAAACAAAAAGGAAATGATGCAAAAACTATTAGTTATATAAAAACTAAAAGTTTACCTAAGTCTAAAATGAATACGAAAAATATGAAAATTTGGATTCCTAAGAAAAATAATAATTTGATTAGACAAAAGCATATTAAAAAATTCTTAGAGAATGTAGTCTATAATAAAAATTATATTTATAAAGGTACCAAACCATCTTGGGTATGGTTACCTCCTCCTAACAATTAGGACCCTAACAAAATATATGGGTACCAATTAAAACATCTTTTATTTTGCAGGCACCCAAAATAAAAAAAAAGAGGAGAAATGGATACTAGATAGCGGATACTCCAAGCATATGACCGGAAATTCAAAAATGTTATCAAATATAACACTCATCGATGGTGGAACGGTAACCTTTGGAGATAATTCAAAAGGATATGTCGTAGGCATTGGAGAAGTCATCAACTCTGGTATATCTAACTCCCCTATTATTACAAATGTTTTATTAGTAGAAAATCTAAAACATAACTTACTAAGTATTAGTCAATTATGTGATAAAGGTTTTCAAATAAATTTTGAAAAATATAGATGTAATATTTTTGATAATAACAAACAACTTATTTTTGAAGGTGTTAGAAACAAAAATATTTATGTATTAAACATGAATATAAATAAAAATTCGAATTTATGTTTAACCGTCAAACATGATGATCCATGGCTATGGCAAAAACGATTCTGTCATCTCAATTTTAAAAATGTTAATAAATTGGTAAATATGAACTAGTTAGAGGTTTACCTAAAATAAATTACAAAATAGAAAATTTATGCGAGGATTGTCAAATTGGAAAACTTAAGAAAAGCTCTTTTAAATCTAAAAATAATATTTCTACGAAACAACCATTAGAATTATTACATTTAGATTTATTTGGTCCAACACAAATACGATCTATAAATCATTACAAATATGTCTTTGTAATAGTTGATGATTTTTCAAGATACACATGGACTTTGTTTTTAAAACATAAAAGCAATACTTTTGGTATGTTTAAGATATTTGCTAAAAGAATTAAAACACAAATGATTTAAAACTTAAAAATATTCGAAGTGATCACGGAGGAGAATTCGAAAACGATCTTTTTACTAATTTTTGTAATAAGAAAGGAATAACTCATAATTTCTCTTTTGCTCGCACATCTCAACAGAATGGTGTTGTAGAAAAAAAAAATCGTACACTACAAGACTGTACACGAACATTACTAAATAGTAGTGGTCTACCGAAACACTTTTGGGCTGAAGCTATTGCCACAGCGTGTTATGTATTGAATCGAGTAACAATACATCCTATGACTAAACAAACTTGTTTTGAAATATTTTTTGCTAAAAAACCTAAAGTATCATACTTTAAAACTTCCAGTTCAAAATTCTTTATATTAAATACAAAAGATAACTTAGGTAAATTTGACCCGAAGGCCAATGAAGGTATCTTTGTTGGATATTCAAATCGTAGTAAAGCATATAGAATTTTTAATAAGAGAAATAAGCAAAACCATCAAAATTTAGGCTATTTTTAGCCACATTGCTTATTTCAGACGTCTGACTTTGGCCTTCAGACGTCCGACATAATGATATACGTCTAAAATTTAAGCACTGTGCATATGTCAGACGTCTGATATAACCCCAGACGACTGAAATTTTGCTCTGTCTTCTCCAAATAAAAATCAGTGAATTTCAATCGTCTGAAATAAGATCCAGACGTCTGCCTTAGCTCTCTGCCACGAAGTTTTTCAAAAATAAACCAAACCAGACGTCTGGTTTTTATACCCAGACGTCTGATAAAACTCTCTGCCTCTC
Organism: Allium cepa; assembly: GCA_030765085.1. NCBI lineage: Eukaryota > Viridiplantae > Streptophyta > Magnoliopsida > Asparagales > Amaryllidaceae > Allium > Allium cepa. Next base: position 406,248,765 of record CM060928.1, on the reverse strand, counting down.
CAATTTTACAAATTCGATCAAAGCAGACGTCTAAATTTATTTGTTGTACTCAATTTAGGGCAAACCAGATGTCTGATTTCCAATCCATACGTCTAATTCCCAATCGACCATTAAATTCGCCCATATAACGTCATTTTTTTTCTTTTATCTCAAAATTGTTAAAAATTACCATTTTCTCAGACACGATTTTCTTTCCAAAACATCATCTTTAAGCAAATCAAATCATAATGCCTCCTCGCACTAAGAATCCCAAGATGTCAAAACGAAAACAAGACCAACCGACCTCATCTTCAAATCCTCAGGTGTGCTCCGATGAACAGATCGAAAGGTGGATGAATAAAGCGCCGCATTCCATCAAATGGTTTGAAGACATCCAAAAGAAAAAACTTCACATAGTTCCATTCTACAATCTCCTTAAATTTCCTATGTATGATTTGGATGAACTATGTGAAAATGCCGGGTTGGAAACCCTAATTTCTTTCACTTCTAATGATATCCAAATAGACCAATTTGCCATATTTCTATTCTATGCGAATTTAGGGAGTACTTCAGTGTGGAACACTGAAAATGAGGATAAATGGCTCTGGTCTAGCGTGTACGGAAACACGATTAGATTAACTTCGGGCATAATAGTCGAACCCTAGGATGCTCTAACACAGGGGAAGAATTATACATTCCCGATATGCGCTTCAAGCCACGAAATAGTATTACTCATCAAATTTGGGAGGACGAAATGCCAAAATTTGCCTCCAAATATCTGCGTCCAAAAGCTCGACTCCTAACTCGAATGATAATTAGTGCAATTGTTCCATGAATGGGAAGTCACGAGCAAATCACCGAATTAGAGCACAAAGCCTTATATGCTCTATTTTGTGGAACAAGGGTAAATTGGGCCAAATTCATCTTGAACGAGCTCAAGCATTTTGGGAATCGATCGCGGCCTTCAATTATTTACCCAACTTATATTATGAGACTTCTTCGTGCACATAACATTCCATCCTACCTATCAACCTTCGAAGAAATCTCGCCTAAATATGCTACCACCAAATTCTTCTCTCTGATGCACTTACCTGAAATTCCCTCAGAATTCATGTCCTTTGAAGATTGGTCGCACAATCGTCAATCTAGACGAGTTGAGCCTTCTCCTCAACCACATATTGAACCATCCCAAGAGGAGGAACAACATCGAGAAGAAACTCTACCTCCTCCCGCACCATTGGATTATCTAAGACAAGATGAAATTATGGAGACTCGAACGGATACAAATCCAAATGAAAGTGTTCGAGATCTCACCCTTCGAAACCAACATATTCTTTCCCAAAATCAAGAACTTTTGGCTAAGAGAATTACCCCGAAACATCATTTGCTACACGCCTAGCCACAGTTGAAGAATATCTTTCGACTGTCTTGTCGGTTCTTAAAGAAGTACTACAACGGGTTCACGGTCCAACACCACCTTCTGAAGATTGGCCAACCCTAGTACCTTCTCCTCCCATAAAACATTCCAAACTCTCTGAGGATGAACCTCTCAAGCAAGCTTTGACATCTCCTACAATGGCTAGCACTTTTGCGAAAGAAGAACCAAAGGAAGATGATCAAAATAAAGCTTCTCCAAAGGAACCATAGATTTTGGGAATCATAGATTTTATGTTTTGGGAATATCAATTTTCGTACAAATCTATGTCTGTAATCAAACTTCAAGTTATTAATGGAATTTTCTTTTTGTTTGATGATTGGTTTCAATTTTATAATTCTTTTTGATAATGCCAAAGGGGGAGAAATATAAATATAATCATAAAACATTAAAAATAAGCACATATTCAGAGGGAGATTTATAATCCATATATAACTACATTGAATAGTTGTCATCATCAAAAATGGGGAGATTGTTAGGAAATCAATTCTATGGTTTCGATGATAACAACTATACAATGGAAATCAAGTATGCATATATATATATATATATATATATATATATATATTTACAGGTAATTGTTAAAGTAAACATCACCAAAAAGACAAGAACAAGACTCAAAAGAAGTATCGAGAGGCTACAAGTCGATAGAATCGGAAGAGGAATGACACAGGCATAGGAAAAGCAATATGCACAAATCCAGACGTCTGAGTGCACTAGCCAGACATCTGATTGATTCCTCTGGTTCACAAATCAGACAAAATCAGACGTCTGGTTAATACTCAAACGTCTGAAAAGCAACCATATACAGAAAATATATGAGAGCCAGATGTCTGAATCATTTTCCAGACGTTTGAATTTGAAATCGGCTATGAATATTCAAAGTACAACTGTCACAATTGAAAAGACACATTCGCTCCTCTTCGCTGCAGCTCTTCATCACCATTAGAAGTGACCTTAGAGCACTTACTAACAGATGCAACTACACAAAGGGTCTCTCTACCACTATAAATAGCATCAGGAATTCAAGAGAAGATCTTACCTTACTCACTTATACTCTGTACTCTTATACTCTGATTAATACTTGATCTCTAGCAATCTAATACCTGTATTTTAGTCTTCCATATACTCAAAACTCTTCAATCAATATTATATATATAGATTGGAAGCATTTGTATTCAACAGTCAATATTCGTGTTATAGAACACACACTTGACAAGAACAAGCTTTTGTAACCAAGCCTATTCCTCCAGGCGAAGTGAGGGTGTTTGATAGTTAAATTCCAAAGAGGAGCTTCGGGACTGGACGTAGGACGGAAGGTCCGAACCAGTATAAAATCCTGGTGTGATTATTTCCATTTACTTTGCTATTATCATCTATCAAGTTTATATTAGATACATTGTATAGTTAGTTCACCTATACTTGCATATATAAACACTACACGATCCACTCATATAGATTTACAATAACCACTTCATGCTGAATGGAGGACCCTGGTGCTTGATTCCCTAAGCCCGCAGCATTTGCTTTAGCCTGTTAGACACTAACACCCTCCGCAGTTGTCGCTGCCCCTATGGACCTTCCAAAGGCAATACTTTTTTTCCGGGAGCCATTGACTTTCTAAAACAAAAGGATCTTTAGGCAAAGATTGGAGACCTAACTCCTGGATCTGTGCAATTCAAAGTAGATAGCTAGATCTGGATTCTGGGTTGAAAGTGGCGATCTAACTTCTAGATCTATGTAATCCAAAGTAGATAGCTAAATCTGGATCCTGAGTTCAGTTCTTAGTGAAAGAACCAAAATGTTGACCTAAAAAATGGACCAACCCCCAGGTTTGGATTTGAAAGCACCAGCCCTGTCTTCACAAAGCAATATACCAAATCACAGGTACAAGAGTTTTGCATTAAAGAAAATAGAAAATATTTTTATAGTGGTTTGGTTGTTAGCGAAGCCTACATCCACTTTATTGTTTTATTATAAGCCGATTGTTATTACAAAGGTTGTTTGATTACAAAGCCTTGACTAATTCTAACTGAATTTGATCACTAGATTTGGAATTCACCAGAGAATCACGGTGTATTCCTTCTAAGATCGTTGTGAGGGTGGTTAGATGTGAATATTAATACCAGCAGAGCTTCAGCAATCAGTTTTCAAAAGACCCCATTTATGTTGGCATGTGGCATGCTATTTATAGAGGTTAAAGGGCTCTTGGGCCAGGCCCATCACTATCAGGTCTCGGATGTGGCACAGGTGACCAAGGGGATCCGGTCGACAAAAATAGGTAAACTCCATGGGTTTCTGTCAGTCCGGCCACAGAGGTCTATCCTGGATTCCGAAATTGGAGATGCCTTCTCAGGCATTCATTATTGTAGTCACATGCTGATGGCAAGTCGCTGGCTGCTTATAATCAAACACTTGTTGGTCCGTAGGGATGCTGGTCTCTTACCTTCGTCGACTCCTATCGTCACCTTAACTGTGTAGCTTGGTCCTTGTCGTACTCTAGTCATAACATCTCCTATTAGCTTTTGAATCATCCTGCCGCTTAAGGTTGCCTCGCTTTCTATTTGTAACGACCCGAAATTTTCACACCAGAAATTTTTAGATAGTTATGAAAAGAAGAAAAAGATAGAAGAAGAAGAACAGAAACACCAAACATCTCACATTCGCAGCGGATAAAATATAATAAATAATAACAGTTTACAAAAGAATACTATATCTATCGATTACATTCAATATACATCAGAGTTTCACATATATATACAGTCACTGAATATTTACAATTATCAAGTCTCAGATTAACAATAATGTAAATACAACGGAAATACTCTGTACGATACTGCCATCCAGCTCGCCTCCTGAGCTCCAGAACGTCCTAACCTGAAATCTGTAATACTCGGTCTGACCCGAGTATTACACCAAAGTAACACCCGGGTCAGGCTGGAAACCAGCGTGAGTAAACCCAACTAACATGGAATACCAAAGCAAACAACTTATATGAACCCGGGGTAACATATATCAATTTATCCCATTCACAATTTTCTATAGACAACCCTTATTTTAACATATCAATTTCTAAGTACCAAAACTTAGATAAAATAATCCAATTCACTTAAATCTTTTCATTCCTGCCTATTGATTTCACAAATCAATTTATAAAAATTCGAAGTGGTTTCGGGTATTTCCCAATACCCGATCCCAGTTTCTTCGACTCTCATATCAACCTATCTCAAGTTATCCAAATGAAATACACAACATATCATATCAGAGTTATCAACTCATTCAAAACATCCAATTCCAATCAATCATTTATAAGAAAATTTTATCATTTCCAAATTAATTCAATTTATTCTAATTATATTTCTAACCTCCAATCACTTAGATCCTTTACTTGTCAATTACTTAATTCACATCAAATAACTCAATCATCCCTCCAATATTCCTCTTAATTAATCAACCCGAATCAATTATCCTTTAATTTCATTCGAGCATCTATCTTTAATTAACTTCACAATATTAATTATACTTAACCAAAAATCGTTAAGTAATCTCAATTTCTTCATGAATTAATTTACCATATTAATTGCATAAATTCTTAAGCACTTATATTAATTAATTCTGTTACATCACTTGTTATGGATTAATCAATTCCAATTTATCAATCTTTAATTACAACATACATTATATAAGCTTATTATTTCCAATTATATTTCGATTATCCTTAGGTAAATTAATTATATCAAATAATTAATCATTAATTAAATCGCAAACATTTATCCTTCTTGATTTAACTCAACCAGTAATTTACTATCTTTATATTTTCTTCATAAAATAATTACTCTTTTATTTAACTATTTTAATTAATCTCTTTATTAATTCCACAAAGTAATTATATATGTATATTTTTATCACATTTGGAAATTACCTATTAAATCCACCCAATGATTATTCCAATTTAATATAAACTTAATTAATTAACCTAAATCATTAATTAATTTAATTTAATTCATAAATTTTCCATTAAATTGTCATACTTATTTAATGAATCACCGATCCTTAAACCTTATTTGATTTTAATCAGAACCATTTACTTATTCATGATTCAAGTTCAAAACCATTTAAAATTCAAACACCTCGAGTCAAACCACAATTAACTCGAGAAACATCCAAATCTAAAATCACTAGATCATCAGTACACATCCAAACATTTCAATCATTCACTTACTATTTAAATTCAACCAGTTGAATTTAAATAAAACCCAGAGCATGAGATTACTCACCTTTGATTTTTTCTCTGGTTGCAATCCATTCCAATTCGATTTTGTCTTCACAGTTTTGACCTTGTATAGATATCATATAAATTAATTAACACTTGAATCTTAAATCAACAATTTATTATCATTTACTTATTTAATTTAACTTATAAATTGACTTAAATTCTTAAACTAAGAACTACCTTAAACATATATTTTTAGTCCAAAAATTAATTAAGTTAATTGAAACAGTTTAATCCATAACATCCATCATTTTCAATTTAAATCCTTATATCTTCAAAATCTATAGTAACTTCTGTTTCTTAAATATGAAAATACATTATATACATTCATATAAATTCTATAGCATTAAAATCTTATGTTTTTTAAAAAAAAATATGTATTGCTTTTTCTTCTTCTTATTTCCGTAAGAACATAAGGATCTTGGAACTTATTCCCATAGTTAAACCTTTCAATTCTCCAATCCAAGAAGAAATAAGAAACAAGAAAAATACTCACCCAAAACTGTCAACATCGAAGACGCCGCAAGTCCCACTGTTGATGTAACGAATGCGGGTTTTGCCCGCTCGAAAATCGACATCCATACTTCAAATCGTATTCGAATGCCGTAGATTCGACCGTTCAAAACCGATTCGCCGGAGCTTATAACAACATTAAGTAAATAACACAGCGGAATAAAAGAATAATACATTGATATACAACACTGATACAACAGAGTGATACAATGAATATCAATATACATCAGAGATACAATAAAATAGCAGCGGAAAGAAAATAGATAACAACAGCAGCGGATAATCTCCATCTCCAAAGCTCCAATCCAGCAATAGCTCGAACTCCCATAGATAAGCAAGTGCAGTCCATATCCAAAGACTGAACTAGCTCCAGATAAAATCTACTGAACCTAAGTATCTGAAAAACCCAACTCTAGACTGCTCGTGTAGAAAATAATGAGCATCCAGAGTTTAGGAAAGGAACAATAAACTCCAGATCAGTCATGGGACTGGTGTGAGTAACAAAAACAGTTTATCTTTAAAAATAATCAACAAGAGAATTTTAAAGTAAATTCGCAATGCTTTTTGAAAATGAAACTACCATAAGACCTCCCACCACACACACAATGCAAACGCAGACTTGGAGGAGATTTCTTCTTATGATAGTCAAACATGCTTAATACGCAGAAAATTTCTTTGATATTATTATTATAAGTGCACGGTGCAGAAAAGCATTTCGAAAGTAGAATATTAATCTTAGCCAGCATAGGTACCATTATATTATGCCTGCTATAGCTGCCTCCTGAGGAGACAGGTTCTACAACTAAAACCGTACAAGGCTCGTATTGTTTCTTTGGATTTCCAACAAATGGTCAGGCGAAGGAACTTTCCATTGCCACATGAGAACGCCTCTGGAAGGATGTCCCCGAGAACCTAACCGGATCTCTGCCAACACAAGGCCGGGTTACCCCTAACTGGGTAACAACTGACACGAGTATGCCATCCCCCGGTCCTTTAGGACTTTTAACCGAGCGCTCGATAACCAACATCACACTATAGTAAATAGAGTGTTTTCCACATGAGTAAGTATCTGGGCTCCATACCATGATACCACCCTTTTCCAGAAGGAAATGAACATACCCTAAAGGGGCGCTACCCCCTAATAACATTGCCGCATCTTTCCTGTTTTGACCATTCCGGGGTGTGAGGTTCGACGAAGTCTCGTCCACAAAGCCACGCTTTGGTACAAAGCCATGCTTTGGGTCAACAAATGATCAAAGTAATGATTACAAAGATAAATGATCAAACAAATGATCATATCACAAATGATCAAACAATGATCATTTCACAGCAACACTTAGCATGTCACATTACCAAATTGGGAATATATCGCTGATGACCTTCAACTACATAACCTCTGAGCTCGTACGTCTCAAGGAAGGGTGTTAAGCTAAAAGAATAAATTCTCCACCACCAACAAAAATGTATTTGAAAGAAATCGCTTTATCTCTCAATTTGTAATGTCAGACACACAATCCATACAAGTCTGTTCCGGGTTCGAACAGAACCGAAGGCACTTCCAAAGAAGCCCTTGCAATCCGGATAATCCCTAATCACGTCCGGATTTCCCATCACATATGTAGATCTCTATACCGGGGATCAGCCAGTGCAGAGACAATCGACAAGAAACCCTTTCGTTTTCGAAAATATCCGGTCTTCACCACCGGTCTTCAATTGCTATCCATAACGACGTATCACATATTCGGAATGGGATATATGACACAAAGGTCCTCTCCCGGCTAAACCGAATAGTGAGCGCAATATTTTAAAAACATATGGATATTGGGATTTCAATTAAGTCACAACTTAATAATTCAAAACTTCCTTTCAATGGTTAAACAATTTACCATTTCAAATCTTTAGACAAAAAGATTTATTTCACAAAGATCAATTCATAGATTTCCAAAACAATTTCATTTCTATTGTATTAACTCGTTAAATCTTTAAATCAAAGATTTAACTTATAGCTTTCAAACTGTTTCTATAACTTGGAAGTCATTTTCATTTTCAAACTTGAAATTCTTTTTTAACACAAATTGGACGTTCATTTCTTATGTGAAAGCCTTTATTATGTGAAAACAAACAGTTTTCGTTTTAGAAAAATCCAATTAATTTACACGAGTTAAAGTTCTCAATTTATGTTCATATTTCCAAATTACTACATTTTAAAATGATTTAACCCATATATAACTGGTATAACATCTTTAACCCCTAGTTTCAAATTATAGAATTCAGTTTCACATTTTGAATTTAAATTTAAATCAAATTATTTAAATTTCAAACTTTATCAAGTTATTCAAAAATAAATTTCATCTTTGAAATTTCATTTCAAAAGCTTTTCACATTTAACCCGATTCCATTTCAAACTATTTGAATTTAAAAATTCAAATTCAAAACTATTTTCAAAAATCTGCGACTTAATCGATTTCCTTGTGAAATCCATATTTGTGTGTGTATGGTGTGGTCCAGGGGTTTAACACAATAGTGCAACATCATTCAATCATCCCAGATTAAAAACACAGAAATATAGTTGATAAGCGATATAAACTATAACGCTCATCGCCCATTCACAGATTCATAGATGATATACAGATGCAAATAAATATACACAGCTCAATCTACAGAACAAAATATCACAAATCAGATGGGATAATCAATTCAAGGCATCACATATAATACGATCATTCATAAGTAATTCAAGCATACAATAATCATTTATAAACAGGATTTATTTATCGTTTAATCCTATGTAATTCAATTTATCTCCAATTAAATTAATTACTTATGAATTTATTATCCAATTCTGATTAGATTATTTTCATTAAGTAATTACATTTAAATCATTTATAATTGATTATATAATTTATTTAATCCAATAAATCATTAATATTAATCACTTTAAATCAATTACTTAATAATCCTTAGTTAATATCCTTATAAACTAATAATATTTCTTAATCACTTTCTTAAGAAATTATCTTAGATTAATTCATTATTAATCATTTCTAATTATAATTAATCTAAATTATTTATTTGTAAATTAAATTTATTAATCTTTAATCACCTTATTAAATGTAATGAATTATATAAATCATTAAATTGATATTACCTTTAAGATAAAATTTTATTCTTATTAATGATTACATTACCATTGTATAAGTATTTAAAACAATTTACTTAAATTTACCTTCAAAATTCCATTTTAAATTTAAGATTTGCACTGAATACAAATTTATCTTATATAAAGTTTAAAACTAATTTTAAACTTTTAAATGATACAAAACTTAATTTCATTTCAAAATCCAAGATTCGAATTAAGATTTAAGGTCCAGGTTTCAAATTCAAATTTAACTTGTTTAAATTCTTACTTTACAAATTCGAACTCTAATTTAAATTCGATTTCTTTAGTTTCGCTTAATTACTTTGCCATAAATAAACTTAATTTTATAATTAAACAAAAGCTGCTATAACTTTAAAATTTTCAAGTTTAACAAAAACTATACCCGAGCAAAAACTTTGGTAACTCGAGTTAAAACCCGAGTGATTTACCTATTTTCCCGAGACTCCCTGTACGCAACCCATCTCCTTCTTCTTCTTCCCAAACGCTACAGCCCCTCCAAACTTCAACGTGCACCATGCACGTGTACACCACATCGGAGCGACTCCGATCATCGCAAAGACCGTCAACAAGCCACTGGTGACCCTCTCGACCACACCGATCAACTAACACCCTCAAGTTCGCCGTGTTTCGAAATCGAGATGTTCGAACTAAAACTGGAACCAATCTGATCAATATGAAACGCCTCGTGTCGCCGCCTGCGACCACCAGGCACCTCGCCACCGTTCCCGAAGCTACGTCGCACCTTCTAGCAACCACGGCACCAATCACGATCGACCTCGATTGCATCACGACGTCGTGAAACCCATTTGAAAACTCGGCGATAAAACAGGCTGTTAAACCCTAAATCCCCTCGCGCGCATAATCAAGGACCAACACAAGAATTCCGCCATGGTCATCATCTTCCCCAAGTCCACCAGCATCTCACAGATCTGGCCACGCCACCCCACGGCGATGAGATCGCCGGAATTTAATTTTTGAATGAAAATTGTTCACTTTTCGATTTCTCGTGATATAGATCACCAAAAATTCCAATTTTACTTCTAAAATTCAATTTTCAACACAAGAAATCTGATCATATGCTCGAATCCTCGAATTGAAGACATTAAATTTTCACAAAAATGTGATTGCTTACTGTAAAATAGATTCCTATCGAGCTACAAAGCATAATAACTCACCAGACTATTTTTACCATAAACTATATTCATAATTTAACACTTTTCTAGTTTATAGCATCATCAAATACAAACTAGATAAAGAGAAATAGATTTTTGAAGTGGAGATGGACACTATTATCACCGTCAAAAGAGCAGCGTTTCATTCATTTTCAAATTTAAAATAAAAGTTTCTCACCTTGTTCATTTGTTCCAGATGCTTTCTAAAGCTTGAAGTCTTTAAATTTCTGATGCTTTAAAATCTTCAATTTGAATTTGCTGAACTTACTTTTAGTTTTTCTGGTTTGAAATAAAACAGAGATGCTTCCAGTTTGGATTTTGATATAAAATTTACTCTGTGAACCAGAATTTGGATGTACTGTGTTTTCATAGTTGCCAGAAAACAAATTTCAAATCTTGTTTGATTTATTACTGAAGCGTAGTGCAAGTTAAACCACACTTTAACTTGCTTTGCGATTCAATTTTCTTTCAAAAAATAAAAATAAATAAATAAATAAAGAAAGAAAAATGGGAGGGAGGAATTTCGAGTTTACCTGTAACTAAAATGTTACAAGAATAGAGAGCAGGAAACAACGTTTCTAAGAAAATCAAAACATAAGCACAACCATTCATCCCTATGCAAAGGCTATCCACATTCATACAAGCATTCAACACAAAAGGGATTGAGTGAAGTATAAGTTTACTCACAGTGTTTTAGCAAAGTGGCAGAGCTTTTTATAGAAACAGGCTTTGATCATAAAAACTGAGAATGTTTGCTTTGATCTTCCTCCAAATCAGCTTTTTGTTGCAAACGTTATTTAAGTTTGTAAAGATGGAAGTGTTTCTTATTTACCTTCAGATTTTCTATGCCTTGAACGAATGAAAACAAAGAGATGATATAAAAGAGCTTGTACAGGGAGTGATGCCTGGATTTCACTGTTTTCAGGTACAAATATATGTTTTTTTTTTCTTTGATCAGAGAATGGTTCCATTTGGGGCTGAAGTATATATTTTAGTCATAGGTTGCATTGCTAGAGATAAAATATTATGTACTAAGGTACCTTGCATTAAATGTTTGCTTGACTTCGACTGAGATGAAGGCATTACATGCTTGTTTTACTGCAGATTCTTATTTCCATTTTGCAGGCTTTGTTTGCCTTGGTTTTAAGTGTACATACTGAATATAATTTTGTAAGTTGTTTGTTTCTTTTGCAAGCTATCCACATAAAATATTTTTCTTTGTTTTCTTTTACTTTGTTAACTTCGGCTGAGAGATGATATGTTGCTCATGTACACTTTTTTTTTATAGCCTTTCTTTTCTTATATGTACTTTCTTCCCATTGTTTATTTACAAAGAGGCAGATTTGTTTTTTTTCTTTTTTTCTTTTTGAATTTGGAGGCTGAAATAAGAGACAAAAGTGGCTAGCATTAAATGTTTGCCTAGATTTACACATTCATATTTATCAAATATTGTTTGTACACTATTAGTATATTTTAATTCCCCTTTAAAACTTTCAGCCTGCACACTTTGGTTTTGTTAGCCATGCTATTCGAACTTGAATACTAAGTTGCTTGCCTATGTGTGTTAGTTTACAACTTGTATATTATTTTACTTTACAATATTTTTAAATCCCGATTCAAATAAAATTTAAATGCATTTTTCAAAAATTCATAATTTAACTGATATTTTATATAATCACCAATTAATTTCACAATTTTAAAGCAAAAATAAATTTAATTATCAATTTAAAATAAATTGAAATTCGAGATCGTTACAGTTGATCAATGAGAGTACACCGCCACAAATTGCCAAAACCCTAGCCAAACTCCCCTCACCACCAATCGTCGGCCACTGCCCCAAATTGCTCGCCATCACTTCCAAAAATCCTCCACGCTTCTTCCTATCACAGCCACCACCAGGCACCGCGAGCACGCTTCATCCAGTCGCCCACATCCTCGTCCCCAGACCCCACTACAACTCGAACCACCAAGTCGCCTGACCGTAACCCTATCGCGGCCCTGACCTTACTTTCCCTCGCAAGCCTCAACCCTAGCGACTACGGCAAGTTTCTCGAGCTCGAGTTCACCATCGCGAGATCAACCCCCCTCCTGTTTCCATCGATTTTCGCAGCCGTGGATACCCACTCGGTCGCCATTTTTCTATCTCTTTTTTTATGCGGTTTGATTTTGATTTGTGTAACGCCCCGCCTCTATACCCACGCCAGTCAAGGACATTACAGGGTAATGCCGTCAACTAACACGGAGAATAAGGCTGGTTGGGAGCGACCATCTATAGCCTTGCTCTAATTATCTATTGAATACATCGACAAGAGTCATACCAAGCAGGTCGACATACCCAATGAATATTTAAAACAAAACCATAGGTGGTTGGATCTATCAGAACAGAATATAACAACTCAAATGTAATATACATCACAGAACAGCAGATCATCATGTACACATATACCGATACACAACAGAGTTTACAAAATAATACATGTCAAGTGGTATAGCAAACCACAATATACAGACGAGTTCACAAGAATACATATCAGAGTTACAACATAATAGGACTACACAAAAGCTATGACAAAAGAAACTAGCGGAGTAGTCCATGCGGAAGCAAAATAGGCTAAGTCCAAATGTACCTAACCTGAAACATCTCGGTCTGACCCGAGTATAAAATACACGGGTCAGTCTAGCTAAACAAATCAGTTAGATAAACTGAACAACGATAAACCTGCAAGGTTTCAAAGCATAACAAATATCTCTAAAGGAGATAACACAATCATCTAACAAAAGATGAATCATATAGAACAAGCCTCATATCATCGGCAACATAAAGAAACAAAGGATACAAATATCCCAAATCAATCCATAAAGGCAGTAACAAATACCAATAAGGTATACAAGTTCCACAAGGTATACGCTACGCATCATGCGGCTCAAAAAGACCAACACCGAAGGGCCATACCTAGGGAATATACATATCAATAAAACATCTTAAAATTTGCTCGAGCTCAGTACTGTACAAACAAGGATCCATGAGCCCGAAGATTCCAAACCCAATATCACCATGCGGCTCATAACGACCAACATCGGAAGCGATGCTAAAGGGCAACCCAATATCACCCATGCGGCTCATAACGACCAATATCGGAAGCGATACTAAAGGGCAACAAACCCAAAGGCACAAACCCGAAGGTACAAACCCGAAGGCAACATACCCGAAGGCAACATACCCGAAGGCAGCAAACCGTAGTGGTAAAGGTCAGAGACCCAGTACTGGACACCACTAACTGGAGGAATGTGTCATAACTCTCAAAAAGGAATCCGAAAAGTGGTAACGCGAGTCCCATAACCACTCGTTCGCACTAAACGGTTTACTATCCATTAGTTAATTTCACACTCAAAGCAGTACAAAGTTCACCTCATCTCATCGATAAACCAGACACAAAGGTCAAAACAATTAATCGAATAGGTCGGGGACTAATCAGAAAGATAAACGCAGGGATTCATGGTCCGTGTTTTACCTAACCATTTAATCTTCCTTCCACTTCGCTCGAAGTGCGAAATTGTGTGTTTTAAATAGAATTTATAAATTGGAGAAACGAACTTTTAAATGTGATTTTAGAAGATTATTTTATAAAAACCCGTGGATGAAGTAAAAAAGGAATCATCATGGTCAAATATGCATAAACAACTAATTGGAATCAATTTAAATCGATAAAAGTGGGAATTACAAACAAATAGGCACATTAGGCAAAATGAGGTAGGTCAGTTGACTGGTTCACTGCAGTCAGTCGACTGATCCAGAGACATAAAAATCCCATTTCCTGCATTCAGTCGACTGACTAAAATGGCCAGTCGACTGGTTGCAGGGAACAGAGACTTCTTGTCTCTGTTTACGGCCTTGATACGCCAATTGGCTACAGCCAGTCGACTGACTGCAGAAGGTCAGTCGACTGACTGAGCCTTAAGGCTGTATCTCAGCCTTTGTAATGAAGGAAACACTCCTTCAAAATGCAATCGACGAGCAACGATGCTAGGGAATTATGCCCAACGACAACCCAGCGCTATTGGCTCTCTTACCCAACTCCAAACACACGATCAAACCTCAAACTATGATTCTAGAGTTTTATACTTCCAAAACACCAAAATTTGCAATTTTCATAAAACCAATCCGAATCATAAGCAATTGCACATGAATAATTGTTGGGATTTCATACCTAACAACCCAACATAGTTGTAAACATAGATGTGAGATAAAAATCTCACCTTCTAACTCAAAAACAAAGAAGAAGGAGTTCAATTTGCAAGGAGAAGACCAACAAATCTCCACTTCAACTCTACTAGCTTCAATCTAAGAATAATAAAGTATTTTCCTAAATTAGGTTTAGGAAATTTCTGAGACTGAAGAGAGAAAGAGATAGAGAAGATGAAGAGGAGCTTACCAATGGCTTCTCTATGATTTTGGAGCAAGAATTTGGGTTTGCAAGAGGATCTAGGGCTAGGAGTTTCTAATTTCCATTCTCTTCCCCCATTTCAGTTTTAGCCTAAGCTTTTATGAAATGAATAAGTTAATGGAAGGAGATAAGGGCTGAGTTGGTTTATAGAACAGTTTGGGTGAAACCCAAACCCAAAGCCCACTTAGCAAATAGAAAAATTCGACTTACTCCAAACATATCAAAGCTTACACTCAAAAAGATCGCAAACGCCATTTTGGAATCAATGGAAATGGTTTCGAGTCCCAATTCGGCCGTTTGCAAAAAGTAACATTTCAGACCCAAAATCCGACCAACGATGCTATATTTAAATTAAACATTTAAATATAAAATCGTTAAATATGCGGGTTGTTACAATTTGGGAGGAAAGAGAACAACAACAACAATTTGAATTGAAGGAGGGGAGAAGTAGAATCAAAGGTTTGGCCTCGATTTGTAAATGAATGAGCGATCATTTTTTTTAGATGAAGACAATATTGGATCTGAAGAAAGTTAGAAGGAGCGGTGATAAATAGTGATTCCGGTTTAGCTTCTTGAATACGAGTATTAATTAAATAATTAATTTTTTTCATTAACTTATATAAAACTTCAAAATGCTTTATCGATTGCTACTAAAATTTTCGAACTCCTCTTAAGGAATGCCGCGAGGCGATTATAAGGTTTTACCCGCATTCCGAACACAATGGAACGTTTTTCGGAAGCTAATTTGAACGTATGTGCGAGTTACTGAATTAAACGATCGGTTTTGAATTAAATCGATTAAAATAGTTTTTAAGCGTTTCGAGCTGTCTGGGTCAAACGACAACTACGATTGCTACGAAAATTGAAATTCGATAATAACTAACTATTACGGATCCAATGGAACTGGTTTCGTCAAATTCCGAGATTGTGCCTCGGAAGGCTATTTTTAAAGTCCAATTTAAACGATATATTATTAAAATTGAACAAATTACCTTTAAATTTAAATTTCAACTATTCTATTATCTTCAGTATCATCATTATAGATTTTATAAGCCTTCAAATTATTTTAAACAGGCTTAGAATCTCAGATTCAACAATTTACCCAATTTCTATTATTAAAATTCAATATTTAAACTATACAATTCAATGATTTAATTATCAAGTAAATATTGATATTTCGAATTCAAGCCCAAAATTAACTTTTAAATATCAAAAATCAATTAATTATTCTATTTAAAAATTATTAAAAATTCCGGGTCGCCACATTCCTCCCCCCTTAAAAGAATTTCGTCCTCGAAATTACTAGTGAGGGAGAATGGACCAATACCCGTTTACCTCTATCCAAAACTCACTATTCAACATCCTACCGATTATCCTTCATTAAAGACCCACTATCACCTTAACCAACTTCCCAAAACCTTCTATAGTTTCAAACAATACACTTTTTCTCAATCATCTAAATTTCATTTTAAAACAAATTTTGAATTATCAAAATTTTCTCAAAAATTTTCTAACTCTCTAAATTTCCAAAGAATTTTGCCAGCGTCTCCTTTGCGCGGCTAGCTCGGTACAACTACAAAAGGCCTCTACGGGCTCCCAAATTCCAAAAAGAAAACAGAAAGCCAAGTGGCTAGATCAAAAACCCAATCCAATTCATACATAAATTAAAATACATACCTTTTTGTCGGTCAATTCACATTTATCTTTTGGAATCAAATCCAATTTTCTTTTCCCCTTTTTAATACCTGCATATCTTGTTTAGCAACAATATCCAATCGTAACTTTACAAATCATTTTATACATTCTCTTATATAGGTTTTCATATTTACATCTATTCAAATTCGTTTTTCCCGTTTTAATATGAATTCAACTTATTTCAATTTTGAATATTAAATTTTATTTTCCATATATAACTGAGTCTTATTAGTTCCATCTACTAGTCCATTTCAGTTTCATATTTAAAATCGTTGAATTGCTTAACAAAAATTTTTCTTAAAAATTTTCTAACTCCCAAAAATTTCCGAAAATTTTTGGCAGAGTCTCCTTTGTACGGAGGAGCTTTTGCATTTTGATAAGAGATATAAATATATATACATCGACCCACCCGGTCGGAAAAAGCAATAACAATTCATATTTCCTATTTGTATTGCGTAGGCGTACCTTATTTAGCATTTTAAGCATGCGACTTATTTATTTTAGCAATTAGTGCAATCCAAATCCAGCCAAACGGCCTTCAGGTACCTGTACTTTCTCAATTTAAATATGTAAGTGCCATATATAGAAAATTTATTAGCATTTCACTTACTTTTAATGGCTAAACACAAGCATTTCAAAAGCAAAAAACACCAAATGCTTCCCATAAGCGATTTATATAACTTTAAAGCTAATTCAATTGCTTTCAATCAATTCATCAGCCATTTCATTCAATTTTAATGGTTTGCAACCCGATTGCTTACATTCAACTCATTTTTAAGCGAAACAATCTCATATTCGCTTCAATTGCTCTTATAATCAATTTATTTGCTTTCACTCGCTTTTCTTATCCTTGCATTCAATTTAAGTAATGAACAACTCACTTACTTACCTTCAATTCATTTATAATTCCAAACAAACTCATATTCATATCAATCGATTCAAAAATCAATTATATTTGCTTCCACTAATTCATAGAATTTAATTAAATCTCGTTTACGTTAAACGACAATCATTTCTACGAAATTTGGTGATACCCATGTGAATAAATAATTACTTTAAGTTTATACCCAATTAAAATTGATTTCAACTCAATTTTATTTAATTCAATTCCATTTTAATTTGTTCACAACCATTTTATTTAACTCGACATATTCCATTCTAGTATACTACTAACCATTCCCAAATTAATTCATTCCAAGCTTTTATTTAATGGGCTTTTATCCTTATTCAAAGCCAAGCTTCCATAAATTTTAAACTTATGTTAATTTACTTTAATTTATTCCAACATCAAACTTAAGTTTACTTCGATTTGATTCTCATTTAATCAAATCCCATTAAATTTAGTTAGCCCATCCACTTTAATTTTAATTCACCTTCTCAATTTATCAAAATAATATCCAAGCACATACTTAACTCATTTATACTTCAAATTAATATACCACCAAATTTAAGTCCAGTCTGATAATCCAATTCAAATTACAACTTTGATTTAGTTTTTTATTCAATCAGACTTCATCCATTTACTATTTAACTCAATCAACCTATTTTAAAATTTTTAATTTACTTACTTAATTCGTTATCGAATTTATTTTATTAATATAAGGCCATTCTCAATTTATTTCCGTTCACTTGGGTTTTATTTTGCAACTCAAACCATTTCTATTATAATCACTTCTCTTATATCCAATTTACTTGCAAATTTCATTAAATATTATTCAAATCACCCTTGAATTTTATTTAAAATTCAAACCATCACATTTTTCAATCCAACTCTATTTTATTTTTATTTTATAACATCTCCTCTTATTTAATTCATTATCAATTCTAAGTCGAATTCCATTTAAAAACAACATTTTTCTCTGCAATTGTTCTTTTATTGAAGTGAAGAAGACTTCGATTCAAATGTGTATAAAAACACTAAAAAATACCCAGTGCAATATTTATTTATAAACAATAAAGAAATATATTAGCATAAAAATAAACTCTTTTATGTGCTAACCAAATATCCCCATACTTATATTTTACTCATTCTCAAGGGAACAAATAAGGAAAAATAAACTATTCATGTCACTTTTCGTAGGAAATATAGTTCATAGAGCATATGTAACAAGCTGTTATACTCTAGGTGTCCCTAATAGGACGAGCGGTCACTCATGAAAGTTTTTAGTGGTTACTAGCCATAAAATCCAAATGTTGATATTATGTACTAACACAACCATATGAATGCATTGACAAATAAAATTTATGTCCATAGTTTCTTTAGTTGACAAGGGTTCATTTTATTACGATTGTTGCTTGTTAAGATCGATTGTTTTCAACCTACTTTTGATGCAAGAATGAAAAAAATTTTATAGCTACAATATAATTCTCATTAACAGTAATAATTGAAAGTTAGGCATTTGGTGTCAATTACATTTCCATAATTAAGAATATGTACCCAATCTTTTTTCTTTACTTTTTTATAAAACCACACAAATGTGTGACATGTGATTGGAAAAATGAGTTTATGCATGAGGTATACGAAAAATTTCAAGTTCTAAACATTTTTAAGAGAGGGCAAGTGTAAATATGAAATATTTGAAAATTAAGAAATAAAATACTAAGGCATTATTATAATTGTCGTTTTCCTTTCATTTTCCTCTTTATGAGACAACATTTCATGGTAAATGGTCAATGGAATGATATCACAAACAAAACATGATTATTTTTCTCCTTTGATTTGACTTTTTCTTTATTATTTCTATTTTGCATCAATTTTACCATCATTTTCAATATATTTTTGCATCAATTTTTCGTGCATTTTCAATTTTTCTCAGCAAATGTAAAGTGGAATGAGAACAGAATGGTGTTTGTGATGATGGTGGTATGTGGACTCTCTTCTCCTTGATGAGTCCTATCAAAACATCATGAAAGGAATTCTCTATCTGTGCCTTAATACTTTTACTCTTATAATTTCATTATCCAACCTTTCAGAGTCTAAGATTGCATAATTAAATGCTAAATGGAAAGATAAGCAATGTTTAGTAAAATAAATAACTCATAAGATAAAAAATTTTATATGGTAATTTATTTTAAAGCCAAATACGAAATGAGTAATTAATATTAGTATTTTTCATTAAGTGCAGAGCCTTAAAAATCACCTGATAACTAATTATATGGTACATATAAGATTTTCTTAATTGAAACATGATCGAAATCGATTTCATTTTGATTAGATTAGCAGGTAAGTTGAAGATGAAAGCTACTTGAGTCATTTCTCCTTTTAGAACAAGTGGATTTAGAACAGGATGTTGCCATAGGATAAAAATATGCATACTAGTAACTTATTAGATTAATTCCATTATGTGCATGTGCATTCAATTTTTTTCTTCTACTTTTTTTCTTTTTGACTATTTTTACTTACACATCAATTTTTTTTATAACATGGTCGACACTTAGCTCCTAGTATCAATCTTCTCAAAATACAATTAGCTTTCTCGCCAGTATTTAGATAGGATCTTCAAAGACACAATATACCTCAAAGGACAATTTAAATTCATTCTCATCACCTAAAATTATATATATATATATATATATATATATATATATATATAGTCGAATGAATTAACTTGTAATACATGATTTTCAACTTATCCTTATATTGATAATTGACTATGGCACAAATGGAATGATTTTTTTAAAATGCATGTTACTTTGATCTAAAATGCATGAGGTTCTGATTTAAAGTGCATGTAAAATGAAAGAAAAAGCATATGAAAAAAAAATAGAATACAATGCATGCTCCTCCTACAATAGGTTTAGAAAGTGTCTGTACTGTAAAAACAATTTCTAAACGTAAACGAAAGTACTCAAAGTTGAATGAAATGGAATATGATTTGTAAAATATGATGCAATTTAACAACAATATGCGAATGTGGATCATATGCAAAATGAGATTTATGTAGACGACCAATGAATTGTAAAGAATGATACTTCCTTTCCCTCCATACTTATTATAATCCATGTATTTTATAAGGGTAGCAAGTAATGGAATCAATGCCGAGACTAAGAATTTTGGTTCTACTTCATGGCTTCGAATGCCAAGGAAAATAAATAATTGATATCGAAGGATAACAACTAATAATGATACCGAAATAGTTTTATGCCACTCTGTTTCAATGTCGTCTCTCCTTTATATCACCTCGTTTCAATTGCCACATCTCAAGTGATGCCGCTCTACTACCATGCCATACATCATCCATGCCACATAGATTACATGATGTGCTCTACCGGTGTCGCATTCCATAAATATGGTGAAGGAAAATGACATACTTAATCAATACCGCATAGATTTCATGTCTCACATCGTTGAAGCCACTTATTATCAATGTCGCATGCCGCACTACGTCAATCTCGCCCTTCATTGATGCTGCATTTCATATGTACTGCATTTCGTCCATATCGCGTATTATTGACGTTGTCCAACATCAATGCCATGAGAATATCAAAGGCCATACAAAAAAGGGATTAAAATCATTCACAAGAGAAAATTCAAGAGGGCCTAGTGTATTTCTTTTTATAAAGCTTCAAAAGCATTCATGTTGAAGCCATCACAAAGATAACAATCAAAGTCCCACATCACCAGATTGGAGCAAGCCTGCCTCCTTCCAACTACTATAAATAGAGATGTACCCTTTTATAGAAAGTGCCTCTTAACTTCTTTCTCACTCTTATTACTTTTTCAAATTAAGATGTTCTCAAAGTTCTCTTTATTGAAAGAGAGCTCGAGGATAGACTAGTGGTATAAAGGATGACGAGCAAGATGATTTTATATTGGTAAACAAGGGCCTATGCAATTACAAAATTGCATATTTACACCATTTTGTAACATATTCATAATTGAATAAAGGGACATGACCTGAGCATTTGCCTATTTTCTTATTAACTGTTAGACTTGCCTATTTACCTATTGACTCATGGATTATCCTAGTATACTTTTTGAACTTATGGATCATATTTTGAACTTTCCATGAATAACGATAAAACCAAGGGTTATCATCAGAATTTCTTCAAACATGTCATCTTGTGCATACATCTTGAATGTTGAACCAAATTTCGGTTCAATATTTTGGCACCAGATGAAGGGCTTGAACTTCCACATATTCAAAAAATGACCAAAATACCTTTAAATTTGAATTTTATATTTCAATCCTTACTTAACATCTTAATCTGGAAGCTTACCACTTTAAATATTTAAATACGCAGTTAGCAGCATGGTTTGCAGTTGAAATATTTAATGGAGTTGGAGACGGACAAGAAAAATTGTTGATCTCACTGTATCTATTTCTACATATATGTCATGATTAGTCATAAAATTAATTTCCAATATCCTGTCATAAAAATATAAATAATTACACTACCACATCCTCATAGAAACAACCTTGTTCACTTTTTATCACTCACATCTCCCTCCTCTACCCTTTTCGTTACTATAAAAAAATCATCATCTCGCTTCCCTTTTTATCTTGAATATATGCGACATTCATTCATTGCACATATCTCGCTTCCCTTTTTATCTCCCACACGTTCGGCATTCATTCATTCCACATTTTATGGTTCCTTTAATGTGCGTCATTAATTTATACTGCATCTCGTGAGTCCATATTACATCACATATAAGTGACATCATTTATATCGCACTTGGCAATTTTCCTTTTCTTATCTCGCATGTATAAGGCTTCATTCATTCTTCATCTCACGATTCTCCTCCATATCTCGTACATATACGACATCGGCTTAGTTTGTGTGACATCCCGCATTTTTAGATAATTAAATAATCAAATAATGATGAACGGTGAAAATAAACATTTTTGGAATTGTCAAAATATGACTTCGAAACTTATGCTTATGGCGATTTTCTGATCAATTTCCATATATAACTTGTCAAAATCTATGTTAATACAAAGAATTATAAGAGGAAATAGAAATGAGAAATATATATATATATACACACACACACACACACATATATATATATTCAATTAAATGAAAGAAAGGAGAAAAAATAAGCGAGTGGACCCATAGGTCGACCCAAAGGTCGACCCATATAAAACAAAGGTCGTCCTATGGGTCGACCCGCGTTTTCCTGGATGTTAATATGTCCAGGTACATGCCGAGCCAATTTGATTTGATTTTTGTGCAATCTCAACCGTTGCTTTTTAAATCCAATGGGTCGTAGCAAGCTTACGACGTGGTTGCACCAGATTCAATCCTAAAATCTGATGATCCAAGATCCCTGAACTCCCCTATAATTAGAACCCTAGGCCTAGCTATTTTCTCACAACCAGATTTTCTCCCGATTGGGTTCAGTACCCGAGGTTGAACCCTAAATAGAAAATATTTCAAGGGAGAAGATCTTCTTAATGAAAATATTAGACACCTTAGAAGGGGATCTAGCAAGACCATGGAGCAAACCTAAGCATGACAGGTGAGCGGATTTAAATTATATCTTTTACGTTTATGACATATTATCGTTGGATTCCCGTTAAATATTTTAATTTAGCATTTATTGTAATATTAGTTTTGTTAGTTTGTTATGTTGAAAATGTAAATTTTATATGAAAACTTATATTTAATTATTATTTATTTTGAAATGAAAGAAAGAAATCCAATTAAATATTAACAATATTAGGCTTAACTATTATAGAGAAAGCCTAAAAGCAAGAAATTTACAGTAAATTATGCTAAAATGGGAGAAATAAATTAAAAGGGGGAAAATATGATAATTTGAGTTGGAACTTAGTGATAGAATAGTTGGTTGGTTTAGAAAAGAGAATACTTTTCCATAGTTTAATATTGAAAAAATAATGATAAACGTAATTGCAGGAATAAAAGAAAGATAAGGGGAATTAGTGTAAAATAGAGACATTTCTGTATTTTGCATTACCCAATATTTAAAGAAACAATAAAAAAATATCTTGCAATTTTGTTCTATTCTTTATAGCATTATTTAATATTAAAATATGGAAATGGATTTTCAACATATTTTTTATAACAAACCAAATAAAATAGAACTACTTCCTAGAATAAAAGAAAATAAAGTGAAGATTTAAAGAAAATAAAGAAGAAATCAAGTTAATTATTAGACTAGACTAGAAATAATAAATAAAAATGTGCCTAGATCTGCATTTACTACGTAGATAGTATAATAAAAGTAAAGCAATTATTATGATAAGTAATTTGTCATAATTGGACATAGTCCCAAGCTAAGATGTTATGTAATACAAGAGAACTAAAAAAGAATTTAATATCATAATAAAAGAAGACAGACTAGAAAAGAAGAGAGGCACTTGTAATTACACTTACAACATGTAAGTTATAAAAGAATATAGAAGTAACAATTGCAAGTATAATTATAATATAGGTTATAAATAGAGATAACAAAAAATGCTAATTTTAAAGCTTGCAATAAGTTAATAAGCAAACATAGATGTAGGGCCCGTACCAATAGCATTCCCTTTCAGTTAGGAACAGATGGTCTCATAATAGTTAGATGAGGTTCCTCACGCGCTTATGTTGATTAGGGTAAAGATGTAGCCAACAGAATAACAAAAGTAAACTAAACGCATAATAAAAGATTAGACATATGGTCTAATAAAATGGTAAGATGCGTTTGGAGAAGCCCAAAGGATGAATAGCCTAACGAAATAATTTATTAAAGATTTTTAGCACAGAAGAAGCACGTCCAACTTAGTTATTTTGGGCTAGAGGAAGTACGAGACTTCAACGAGACGTGAGGGTACTCTAGAATTTCCCTCTGGGGTAGGCCTACTGAAACTGTACCCTTGGAGGCATGTCTGTAGGTGTTCCATCAAGAGAGTATGCCTTGACTGCTTTTGCATTGTAGGCCTAACGAATTGAACCTTTGTAGAAATTCAAAAGATTGATGAATGGAGTAGGATATTCATATGACTTGCGAGTAGGTTTTAGTGGGCAGGACCCAAATGGATAGTCATATGCGGAGATCAAGCCATCATCAATTAAGAGCGAGTTCAGGAAAGACTAGAGTTAAACCAACATGCCAATGATTCTTTCACTATCGACACATTAGATGAGGGGCGTAGCCAATTGGATGTTTAGATTTTTTGCAGTAAGGCACAACCACTTAGCTATTTAGAGGTATTTCGACTAGTTGAGGGGTGGCTGCGTGGAGCCATAGCCACGATGAGAAAGGAGACAAACCAAGTAGAATATCTGTATTGTAGGCCTAACGAAGCTGTCCTTTACAGATATAGAAAATCCCCGACTGAGTTCCGTGACCTTATTGGTGGGATTCAGAGGTTAGAAAGAACGATTACGTTTAGTCCTCAAGGTAGGAACTAGGTAGTACATTGTGGATATCTGAATCACCACATACCCTATAATATACCCAAAAGGACAAATCAAAAGCCGTATGCGTTGTACGTATAACTAAAGCTAATAGAGACTAAGATTCATAAGACAAATATAGATAAAAATAGTGGAAACTTAAAATAATAACTTAATTAAAAAAACTTCATAATTGCTTCATAAATAAGTTAAATACCAAATACCACATACATGTCTGAAAATCTAACATGTCTCATGAAACAAAAACTCATAGTCTCAAAAATCAAAGTAAATAATATCCCTCATAATAAGCTAGTACATAGAAAGAACAAAAGATGAAAATAAAATAAGTATATAGTAGAAATCTTTTTAAGAAAAATCCAAGCAGCAGCAATCTACCGACTTCTTCCTTAATTTCCTATTGAGAGGGAAAAGGGGGAAAATAGAGGGTTGGGTCAGACTAAAAGTCTGGTGAATGATAGTAATTACCCGAGTCCTTAAGTAAGATAAAAGTAATATACTCTACAACAGTTCTAGCATAAAAAAGGAAAACAGAGGAAGTAGGAAAGAAATAAACTAGAAATAAGCACGATTAAATAATTGTCAATTTATAAGATAGATTAACTTTAATTGCTTGCACTTGTCCTTGAGTTCTGCATTGATTAGGCTGAATTCCTTATCCTGTAAGGATGTAACCCTAAGTCTACCCTTTTGATTGGCCTGCTACTCCATAAATCTTACTACGAACCAGACACTATATAACTCCCTATACAACAACCAATGGTATCTACTAAAGGGCAACCAATGTGGATCGGATAACATATATAGCTCCCTACACATAAGGCAATGCTTTCTACGAAAGACACCCATACTAAGCGCTTGGAACTCATAGCTATTACTGAGCACCTAAATGGAAGTCGCACACGTAACTGCCACCATGCCCATGCTACCTTTTGTTCCATCTATTGGGTCTTCTTATTACCTCAAACTCCAGCATAAGCGTGCGCCTCATCCCACTTCAGGCTAACGTGAGATCTCCATGTGTCCACAAAATCTATAGGGGAAATGCTTTTGGTACTGGCCCATCATCTAAATAATATTTAGTCGCGCCCCTTATCGAAATCCCCTTTGATTTGGACTTTTATTTGACCAATTACTACCACTGTTGGCATAAGCGTGCCCTCATCTCACTTCAGGCTAATGTGAGACCACCGTTTTGTCTAATAGAGAATGACATTTGGTATAGGTCCTACTTTCATCTTTGCTTAGTAACTTAGGTAAATTATTTAAATAAGGCTTTACATTTTTCTCTACTATCTGTGCTTATTAGTTTCTCCTAAGTCTTAACATAAGCCATATTCTGTTCTTTTTCTTTTTATAACCTACGTTATAATCATGCTTATGACTTAACCCAAGGTCTAAGTGTGAAAATAAGCTTCTTTCATCTTTACTCCTTTTAGTTATAATTCTAAGTTATAACTAGGCCAATATTTTTAATTCTGTCTAATTAACGTCATAATTTGGCGTAATTTCAGTCCAATTCCATTTATATTGCAGTTTTTGAAATTTACATCGTATATTCCATATTTCAGTTTTCTTGCAATCTAATCCGTATTCACGTTAATCCTATTCTAACACATATGTGAAGAAAAAGGAGGAATAAAAGAAAACTAAAAATAGAAGAAAATCCAAAGCGCAGAAGATGTAAATAACGTATAAATAACAGTAAATAAACTAAAATGTTGTAAATAAACTGTAAATAAATGGAAAAGCTATAATTAACAAAAATAAACTAAAATTACTAAAAAGAATATCTAAAAGGAAATAGACTGAAAATAATTCTAAAAACTGTAAATCACCTACTGAAGAGGCTATTCCAAAAATCGTAGTAAAACTACAACTATAGGAAACCTTATTATTTTAAACTACTTAAAAAAATCTTAAAATAATTACAATCACTCACCTCCGGTCCTAAACTCTTCCTTTGGACTTCTTAATTCCACTTGGTGTTGTAAAATAATTTAATTTATAACAATTTTCACCTTTGGAAAAATTATTCCATTTAGGGTCCTTCCTAGAAAGGTGAACCCAATTGGAGAAAACCAAGAATCAGAAAAAGTGTTCGGTCTAGAGGTCTATTTATAGGGGTAGAAGTGGATCTCGAACCTTTGGATTTAGGGATTGATTAGGATGCAACCGCATCATAGGCTGAATAGGAGCCATCAGATGGGAGAATGGAGGGACCGGATTAGAATAAAGAATACAAAACATGTCAGTCGGTTAAAGAAAATCACACCATCATTCGAACGAATGAACATTCGTTCATTCGCCCCCAAATCAACAGGTGGGTCGACCGGGCGGTTGACCGCCTGGTGCCCAAGTCGACCTGCCTATATATATATATCCTGCTTATTTTGTTCATTTTATAACTTGGTCATATTAGCTCAGTTTCTGACGTTCTATATATGGAAATTGACTAGAAAATTACCACAGAAACAATGTTGCAGCTTCCGTGGCTTAATTCTGATAATTTCACAAAGTTATTTTATTATCTAGTTAATGAATTAATTATTATGGGTTAAATTTAGGGTTGTTACGTTCACCCCTCCTTAAGGGATTATCCCTAAAATCTCTAAGGATAAATGAATGTACTAAATGTTTTCATCTAATTCTACAACCAACTATTCAATCATCAACCATTCATCCATTATCCTTAATTTTTCCTAATGTAATTTATAATACATATACAATTAGTGTAGTGTAAATGTCCCTAGCTAATGCAAAAAATTATGCAGTCCACTAATTCGGTTGACCTCCTTTTATGCAATCATATCTGTGCCATGTATCCAAATGAATGCAAAAATTTCCTCATGATACCGATAATTCTATATGCGTGCTACAAACATCATCCAAATGCAACAATTATGTGACAAACATCCATTTGTAGCAACCATGAAAATAAAATAAAATTGTGCATATCCATATGCATATGCTCTAGTATCCTAGTTAGGCCGATCCTTAAAGAATAATAGTGCTTAGTATACCTATATGCATCTATTAGCATCCACTAGAAAACACTTGCAATCACTAGCATACATCATTCATAACATATTCTATTAAGATGTTTACATCAAATCCTACCATCCATAGGTTAAATCCTAAGTTCTACCCTCCCAAAGGATAATAAAGGAAAGAACCAATTCAAATCTAAAGATGGAAAAAGGAGTTCTAAAACTTGCTATCAAAAAGATATGGATAGGATGTACGAATCTTCTCTTCGGCTTCCCAAGTGGTGTCTGCAACATCATCTCCCCATTGCACCTTCACCAATGGAACCCCCTTATTTTTTAGTCGCTTGGTGACTCTTCCAACAATCTTCATGGGGATACGCTGAACATAAGCTTCCCTTTCTACCCCCACCTCCTCCAACTGACTAAGATCTACAACCTCCATCGAGTCATGTAAGCACTTTCGTAAGTGCGAAACATGGAAAACGTCACGCATTCCTAAAAGCCTATCAGGTAGCCTTACTCGGTAAGCCATCTTCCCTACTCTATGATATAAAATGGTCCAACAAATCTAGGTGCTAACTTTCCATTTGATCTGAATCTTACCGGCTTCTTAAGCAGGGATACTTTGATAAAAACTAAGTCTCCAACTTCAAACCCTAAATCTCTCCTCCGCTTGTCCGCATACGACTTCTATCTTTCTTAAGTCGTCTTCATCCTTCGTCGAATCAAATCCACCCTCTCAGAGGTCTCCCTAACATATTGGGTCCATGTAGTAACTTCTTCGTAGACTCTACCCAACATAATGGGGACTTGCAAGGTCTCCCATATAAAGCCTCAAATGGTGCCATTCCTATACTTGTTTGGTAACTATTATTGTATGCAAGCTCAACAAATGGAAGATGCTCCTCCCAAGTTCCTCTAAAGTCCAAAATGCACATATGTGATAAATCATAAAGCACCATATTTACCCTCTCCGTTTGGCCATATGTCTAAGGGTGATAGGCCGTACTCAACCTAAGTTGCATCCTTAGCGCCTCCTATAAGCTTCTCCAAAAATCACTAGTGAAAATGGGATCTCTATCACTAACTACGCTAGAAGAAAATTTGTGTCGACAGACTATCTCTCGAATATACAAGGATGCCAAATATGAAGCCGTACGCTTACTCTTAACTAAGATGAACTGGGCGCTCTTGGTCAATCTATCAACAATCACCCAAATGCTAGTGTTCCCTTCCCTAGAATGAGGTAAACTAACAATGAAGTCCACAGAAATACTATCCTACTTCCAATCCGGCACATCTAATGGCTGAAGTAATCCATCGGGCTTCTGCTGCTTTGCTTTCACCCATTAGCATATGAGACATTTAGCTATAAAATCTGCCATATCCTTCTTCATACCACCCCAAAAGAACATCCTCTTCATATCCCGATACATTTTGTCACCACCCGGATGAATAGTCATACGAGAATGGTGCGTCTCCTCCAAAACAGCTCTCAACAAGTCACTGGCGCGTGGAACACAAAGCCTCCCATCTCTCGTGAGCCAACATTGCTGTCTATGGAATAGCGTTGGAGATGTCTCGAGACCTCTCCTTAGCTAATCCTATTCATAATGTCCATGAGCTCCGAATCTTCCAGCCGCCTCAAGCTCATCTGATCCATAAGGGTAGGCCTCACCTCTAATGTTGCCAACAATCCTGGAGTAATGTCCATGGAGGGCTTAAAATCAAAGGTAGAAATAATCTCCATGCTTCTCCACTTTATGAACAAAGGATTAAGGGTTTCTTTCTTTCTACTCAATGCATCCACAACCACATTACCCTTGCCATGTATATCAGCTATCTCAAAATCATACAAGGCTAAAATCTCCATCCACCTTTGTTGTCTCAAGTTCAAGTCCTTCTTCGAGAATAGGGACTTTAATGACTTGTGGTTGGTAAAAACCTCATACCTCTCTCCAAGAAAGTAGTGCCTCCAAGCCTTAAGTGCAAAAACAATGGAAGCCAATTCCAAATTGTGGGTAGGGTAGTTCTTCTCATGCGTCCTCAACTGCCTACTACCACAACACACTACCCTCCCTTCTTACATCAACACAGCTCCTAGACCCGTTCTGCATGCATCAGTATATACAGTGAAAGGCTTAGCTCCGTCGGGTAAAACTAACACCGTTGCACTAGTAAGGGCTCTCTTAAGCTTCATGAAGGAATCCTCACATTCCACATCCCACATTCCACATCCCACATCCCACATGAAAGTTTTATTCTTCTTAGTAAAGCGTGTGAGTGGTGCCGAAATATTGGCAAAGTCCCCAGTGAACTTCCTATAGTAGCCAGCCAATCCTAGGAAGCTCCTAACCTTAGTAACATCTTAGTAACATTCATGGAGGCCTTCCAATCTTGCACTGCAATGATCTTAGCGGGGTCAACAAAAAAACCTTTCTTCGAGACTACGTGCCCCGGAAACAAGCTTCCTCTCTTCAAAAATGACACTTTGAAAACTTAGCTCTCAAATTATGACTACACAATGTGCGAAGAACTTCTTCCAAATGAATAGCATGCTCCTCCATACTCATGGAAAGTACCAAGATGTCATCCACGAATACCACCACAAACTTATTTAAGACATCCTTAAAGACGCGGCTCATCTAATTAACAAAATAAGCTGGAGCATTGGTTACCCAAAAGGCATAACCAACCACTCGAAGAATCCGTCCGGTGTCCTAAAGGAAGTCTTATCTATACTATCATCAGTGACTCTAAGCTGATGGAATCCCATGGCTAAATCAAGCTTAGAGAAAACTGAAGAACCTACCAATTGGTCAAAAAGATCATCAATCATAGAGAGGGGATATCGGTTCTTCTTAGTGAGCTTATTTGATTTCCTATAGTCCACGCAAAGTTGGAGAGAACCATTTGCCTTAGTGGCGAAGATGACTGGCGCTCCCCACTCCGATATGGTCTTTTTAATTAATCCCTCCTCCAAAAGGTCACAAATCTGCTTGCTCAATTCTTTCCTCTCCCTAGGTGCCATGTGCCGCACAAGTAATGCTACTGGCTTGGCATTTTTGATCAAACATATTCTGATGTCAATCTCTCTCTTAGGAGGCAGTCCCCTAACCTCCTCAAAGACATCTGCAAAATCTCTGATGACAGGAACCAAATGCAACTCTGATGACAATGAATCGAGGGAATAGAGAAAACTCAACATGATTGACCCTTGCGGGTCGCAAGATACCTCTAGAGTCCTACCACTGCAAGTCTCAAGTTTAACGACTCTCCTCTCGCAGTCTAATATAGCTTCGTATGTGGATAGCCAATTCATCCCTAAGATCATCCCATAACCAGAGAATCCCAAAACATAGGCATCGCAGTCAAATTCTACGCCTAGGATAAAGATTTTCAAACCCCTACAAACCATATATAAGTGTGCCGATCCTCATATGGGGTTTGAAACATTAATGGGTTCTACTACTAATGATACGTCCAAGTAAAAACAATCTACTAGAGAACTAGAGATAAAAGAATGTGATGCTCTAGAATCAAATAAAGCCCAAATGAGAAAATCAAATATAGAAATCAAACCTTCAACTGTGACTTTCCTACCTCTAATTGGAATGTCAATGGAAGTTGATGTGTCTAACGCCTGAATCTGCGCAACTGGTGCACTCGCTCCCTGGGGATAACTCCTACTTATATGACCGGGCTGGCTGCCAGTATAGCACTTACCCTTAATCTTCTCCTTCCAACAATCCGTGGCCATATGTCCAACCTTCCTACAACTCTGGCACTTTATTGCTTTTTTAATCTGCTCCTGAGAACCATCACCTTTCTTCTTCTTATTCTTTTTCCACCACTTCTTCTTTGAACCTTCTGATTTAACCTCCTCTTTAGACTCTCCCTTCTTGACTATATCCGACATAAGCGCCACCTCGACTAATGACTCATAAGTAGCTTCCATCGGTACATGAGTGAGCAATAATCCTTGAAGGGTAATTCAATCCCTTCGCAAACTTCATAGCTTTCTTGTGCGGCGTGTTCACCAAATCCATACCAAACCTCGACAACTCATTGAATTGATTGATGTATTCATTAACAGACAAACTCCCTTGCTTCAAATTAATAAACCTCTCTAGATGAACACTCTCTTCCACCTGAGATAGAAAATTCCTATCGAATCGCTCCAGGAATCCATCCCAAGTAACATTTCTGCCCTCCAACTCGATTACCTCCCACCAATAAGATGCCTCCTCCTTTAGCTACCATGCGGCTAGTTGAACTCGTTGCTGACCATCCAATCCCAAAAGACTAAACATCCTCTCATTGTCCCTAAGCCAAACTCTAGCCTCTACAAAGTCTCCTTGCCAGAAAAAGTCTTCCTGCCCAAACTCGCAGAATCTTTACCAAGCTTAGAGAAATTGATGGAGGCAGGTTGGTTGATCGGATTCCCACCTGCTGTTGCAAGATTAGGTGCATGCACGTGCACCTTTGGAGTCATGGCTTGTAAGTACCTACGAAACCAGGCTGAGACTGGAATTTCCCTTGGGAAGGTTCGGGTCATCGGCCATTCTACAAAAAGAAAATGATAGTTTAGGAAAGAGTCAAAGGATGATTGAACTGGACTTATGAAGGGATTTTTATTTAAAAAATCTATACATAAAAATCATTCCTAAAAGTTCTTTTCTGAAAAATACTTTTAAAACAAGTTATTTTGAAAAATAATATTTTTTTTGGAATCCTTTAACCTTAGATTCTGATACCAAGTGAAACATCCCACACCCCTTAGTATACGTAAAAGGACACATTGAAAGTCGTGGTGCATTGTATGTATAACTAATGATAACAAAGACTAAGATTCATAAGACAAATATAGATAAAAATAGCTAAAAATTAAAACAATAACTTAATTGAAATAAAACTTCATAATTTCTTTATAAATAAGTCAAATACCAAATACCACCTACATGTCTGAAAATCCAATATGTCTCATTAAATAAAAAATCATAGTCTCAAAAATCAGAGTACATAATATCCTTCATAATAAGCCAGTACAAGACTGAACAGAAGCTAAAAATAAAAGAAATGCATAGTAGAAATCTCTTCGAAGAAAACTCCAAGCAGCAGCAATCTACTGACATCTCCCTTGATTGCTTATGGAGGGAAGGGGAAAATAGAGAAGTGGGTCGGAATGAAAGTCTGATGAATGATAGTAATTACTAGAGTCCTTAAGCAAGATAAAAGTATTAGACTCTACAACAGTTCTAGCATAAATAAGGATAACAAAGGAAGTAGGAAAGAAATAAACTAGAAATATGAATGATTAAATATTGCTCAATTTATAAGATAGGTTAACTTTAATTGTTTGCACTTTTCCTTGAGTTCTGCTTTGATTAGGCTGAATTCCTAATCCTGTAATTAGAATGTAACCCTAATTTAACCATTTTTCATTGGCCTGCTACTCCATAGACTTACTACGGACCAGACGCTATATGACACCCTACAAGGCAGCCAATGGTATCTAAGAAAGATGCACAAAGTAACCATTGTGGATTCGGATGACATAAATAGCTCCATATACAGAAGACAATGGTGTCTACGAAAGACACCCATACTAAGCGCTTGGAACTCATAGCTATTATCGAGCACCCATATGGAAGTCACATGCTCAACTGCCACCATGCCAATGCTAACTTTTTCTCTCTATTGGGTCTGAGATCACCGTATGTCCATAGAATCTATAGTGGAAATGTTGTTTGGTACTGGCCCATCATCTAAACAATATCTAGTCGCGCACCTTATCCAAATTCCCTATGATTTGGAATTTTATTTGAACAATTACTACGATTCTTAGCATAAGCGTGCCCTTGTGTCACTTCAAGCTAATGTTGGACCACGTTTTTGTCTAATAGGGAATGCTATTTGGTACAAGTCTTACTTTCATCATTTCTTATTAACTTAGGTAAATTATTTAAATCAACCTTTAATTTTTCTCTATTATTTGTGCTTATTAATTTCTCCTATGTTTTAAAATAAGCTATATTCCTTTTCTTATTATAACCTATGTTATAATCATGCTTATGACTTAACCCAATGTCTAAGTGTGATAATAAGCTTCTTTCATCTTTTACTCTTTTTAGTTATAATTCTAAGTTATAACTTGGCCATTATTTTTAAATCAGTCCAATTAACGTCATAATTAGGCGTAATTTCAGTCCACTTCCAATTATATTACAGTCTTTGAAATTTACATCTTATATTCCATTATTTCAGTTTTCTTACTATTTAATCCGTATTCGCGTTAATCCTATTCTAACCTATATGCGAAAAAGAAGGAGGAATAAATGAAAACTAAAAATAGAAGAAAATCCAAAGTGTAGAAGATGTAAATAACGTATGTATAACAGTAAATAAACTAAAATACTGAATAAATTGTAAATAAACAGAAAAACTATAATGAAAAAAAATAAACTAAAATTACTAAAAAAGGATAGTTGAAAGGAAATAGAATGAAAATAATTCTAAAAACCGTAAATAAACTACTAAAAAGGCTATTCCCAGAATCGTAATAAAACTACAACTATTGAGAAACCTTACTATTTTAAATTACTCAAAGAAATCTTAAAATAATTATAATCACTCACCTCCGGTCCTAAGCTCTTCCTTTGGTCTTCTCGGATCCACTTGGTGTTGTAAAATAATTTACTTTATGAAGATTTTCTCCCTTGGAAAAATTATTCCGTTTAGGGTCCTTCCTAGAAAGATGAACCCAATTGGAGAAAACCTAGAATGAGGAAATGTATTAGGTCTAGAGGTCTATTACTAGGGGCAGAATTGAATCTCGAACCATTAGATTTAGGGATTAAGATGCAACCGCGTCATAGGCTGAATAGGAGCCATCAGATGCAAAAAAGGAGGGAATGGATTAAAACAAAGAATGCAAAACATGTCAGTCGGTTAAAGAAAATCACACCATCATTCGAACGAATGAACAATCATTCGTTCACCTTTAAAAAAGCTAGTGGGTCGACCAAGCAGTCAATCTTTATATATAAATATTCCTTCTTATTTGTTTATTTTATAACTTGGTCATATTAGCTCGGTTTCTGACGTTCTGTGTATGAAAATTAACTAGAAAATTACCACGACCACAATAGTGCAACTTCCATGGCTTAATTCTAATAATTTCACCAAGTTATTTTATTATCTAATTAATTAATGAATTATTATTATGAGTTAAATTTTGGGTTGTTACAATGTCTGAGCGTTAGCATAAGCTAGTGCGGACGCAGTTTTACGTTTTCATAGAAGACAACGAAACATCTGTATTGTAGGCCTTACGAAGCTTTCCTTTACAGATGTAGTTACCATACGCTCTGGAAGCGAGACGATGTAGTCCCTTTCCAAGGAGGATATGGAAGGTACTAAGGGTAATGCCTAGGACCGATGCATTCGTTAGGCATATAGCTACATAAATATTAGTTAGTAGGTTTTAATTTACTAGGGAGTAGATGGGTACGATTCACGCATAGAGGCAAGAGTATTATAAACACAGGAAACCTTATAACGGATAATGGAACTTAAACGGTACATGTATAATTAAGCTTAGAAGTGTATAATTTGTCCACTCACCAGAACTTTAGTTCTGAACCCCTTCTTATAACATCCTACAGGTTTGGTAGATGGCAGAGACTTTCCAGCTTTAAGACACTTGTTTAGAAAGTGTTATTATTTTGGTGAGTATTTACTTACCATTATATTTTTTAGTCAATTCCTCCATGAGATATTTATTTAAGCTATGGTATATTTATCTTTTCCTATATAGCAAGATACCAGACATCGAACTCGGTGTTCAATGGCCTTGGATTTAAGCATTTTTGTGAAAATTCAGGACCCATTGGAATTCTAGTTGTTACACTTGGTATCAGAGCCTAGGTTTAGGATTCCTAGGTAGATAGTGAGTAAACGTATTTGTATTTTTAATTATATAAATATATTATATACATACCTATAAACCCAAAGAGAAATCCATTCTTTAGAGAGAATCAACACATGGAAAGAGTTTGGGAAATAGCTTTGTACATCGAAGTTCGGATTATAGAAATCCAAACAGTTGTAGGCCCGAGAGTGACAAAGATTTGGGATGTGCAATAGATTCATTATAAAAATGGAGGCCCGTGCATAAATAATTTTAAGATGAAAAATTGTTTCAGAAAAGTGGATTTGGCAGTAGTGCCTTGGAATAAATATAAGCATAAAAAAGGAAAAAGGGATTAGGAAATTAAAATCACGCTTTAAGTCTAGCTCCATAATTTGATTTTTGAAAAGAAAAGTTATGGTTTTCAAATAATAGGTATATAGAGAGTTTGCAGTTTAAAAATGTATAATATTTATTAAATCCATAAACTAGTATTTTTGGGTTGTAATAATGGTGTTTTACCAACATCGATTTTTGTATAAATAAAAATGCATTTTGAAGATAATTTATAAGCATAGAAATAAATTAGTTTGAAGGTACACTTATTATTCAAATAATTATCTGGAAATGATTTCTAGCTATGAAAATATTAAAACAGTTTTGAGAAAGAAAATTTGGAGGTTATATGGTACAAGTGGCTAGAGAAAGGTTATGCATATAAATAAAGATTTAGTTGAAGTATAAAAGGTGTCAAGAGGGTGGAAAGCAGTCGCGAATTTTAGTCAAAGTCGTAACAGCGACTTAGACAACTCGGAATTCGATGGGGCCAGACTGGGCTTAAATTAGTTAGGCAGGGGAACGACACAGCCGTTGTTAACCCGCCTTTTGGCAAGGCCATAGATAGGTGGATTTAACTAAATCGATTTCTCGGTTGTCAAGGCTAGGATATGGTGGATATGGTTCATCATTAATCGTCCGGCCTCAAAGGTTTAACGTGTGTGCTCGAGCATATGTGGATCGGTTTGGATGGATGGTTTGATGTGGGTCGCTCGACTAAGGTGGCTCGGTCATACATGGCTCGGTCGAGGAGAGGAGATCGTGCATGGTTCAGTTATGATGTGGAAGTTTAAGCAGGTCAGTCGGGCATGGTTCGGCATTGGTGGTTTGGCACAAGTGGCTCGGCCTGAGTGGTTCGGCGTATGTGGCTCGATGGTGATATGGATCGGTATTTCTGGAGCAGTCGAGTAGAGCAGATAGGCATAGAGGAAAATATATTGGATCGACATCCCTAGTTTGGCAAAAATGGAAGGCAAAGTGGTTCAATCGAGCAGGTTTCGAAACTAGTGGGTCGGTATGGATTTGGTTCGGCCCAAGTCGTTCGGCATAAGTGGATCGGTCGTGTTAGAGTGGATCGGCAGGAAGGATAGTGATTGGCTAGAGTGGATCGGCATCGAGGTGGTTGACAGAAGGATTAAACTAAATCGATTGCTCGGTTATCAAGACTAGGATACGGTGGGTATGGTTCGTCATTAATCATTCGGCCACAATGGTTCAACATGTGTCGCTCAAGCATGTGTGGATCGATCTGGATGGATGTTCGGTGTGGGTCGCTCGAACAAAGTGGCTCGGTCATACATAGCTCGGTCGAGGAGAAGAGATCATGAATGGTTCGGTCATGGTGTGGAAGTTTAGGCAGGTCGGTCGGGTATGGTTCAACATTGGTGATTTGGCACGAGTGGCTCGGCCTGGGTGGGTCGGCGGATGTGGCTCGGTGGTGATATGGGTCGGCGTTTCTAGAGAGGTCGAGTTAGAGCCGATCGGCATGGAGGAAATGGATCGGGTCAGCGTCCTTGGTTCGGAAAATATGGTCAAGGAAAAGTGGTTCGGTCGAGGAGGTTTCGGAACTAGTGGGTCGGTATGGATTTGGTTCGGCCGTAGTTGTTTGGCATAAGTGGGTCAGTCAAGTTAGAGTCGATCGGTAGGAAGGATAGTGATTGGGTGGAGTGGATCGGCATCGAGGTGGTTCGATCAAAGTGGGTCAGCGTAGGTCGATCGGCATGTATGGGTCGGCATAGGCCAGTCGGCATAAGTGATTGGGATCGGCTTGTGGAGAGCTTGGGATCAGTCGGGATGAAGAGTCTGGATCGGCTGGGATATTGATGGGCCTGGACCACTCAAGAAGCCCAGTAACTCTAGATTTTCCAATAAATACAGCATGCGAGGCTTCAAAAAAGGGAGCTCCCCTCGGTCTCCCTTTATCTTCTATACTAAGCTGCTCTGCCATTGTTGTTCTAAAAACTCTGGATTGTAACTATAGTTGATTCTAATATCAATAAAAAGGAAATTTTTGGAGTGGACATAGGCCGGAGTCAGCCGAACCACTATAAATCCTCTGTTTTTATTTCTTTCTTTTTAATTTTAACTGTTCTTTATATTTATACTCCCTACATACATTCTATCTGCGATTTATGATTATTGGTTGGTGCTTTCATTTGGATTTGGGTGTTAGTGACCAATTTTGACGCTAACTGATGTCGCCGGAAAATGGTGGAAAAAAATTTCTCACCAGGCCGACCCAGTTCGACCTGAGAGAAGGCAGGTCGACCGCCTTTTTTCCAATTACCGTGTATAAACGCAGTGACGAGGCCAGGCCTCTTCACTTTCATTTTCTCCCCTAAAATAGCCGAAGCCAAACCCATTTTCACCATTTCAAAAAACCCCCACCACCTCAAAACTCCTCCAATTGACTCGCGGTTAGGGTCAAATCAAAGGGCATCGGGAGATTTACCCATATCCATAATCCTTTCCCACAGATCTGATGATTTTTCGCCAAGCCTCCGTGACCATTTTTCTTAACCTTTTTCCCCATCCGACACCCCAAGAGATAACCTGGTGCCAAGGCTATAGGAGGATAGTCCACACCTACTCCGATACATCTTCATATTAGTTTCTACAAGGAAGGACAGTGATATTTTCAGATTTTCATGGCATGCCTCTAGAGTAGCTTTTCTTGGATACCGGATTGCGTCAAATTTTGAGTCATGAGACATTTGAGTGGAGAGCGTACCCTTGGTTATTACACCTATTTGACACTAATTTATGTACCAATTTTAGGGTCGATGAGATGGCCTTCCAGATGGAAGTCAAGGGAGTTGCAGTAGCATTTACCGCGACATACTTTGCTACTATTTTAGAGATTAGAAGGCAGGGTCTAGATATAGGCCATATTGAGATGACAGACCATGCCATCTTACAATAGATTTTTATAGACCCCCAACATCCCGATTGGCGCGTAGAATAGTTGCACCCACTAGCTAGGTTGGTTATACATATTCTATAGTATAACCTCTTCCCCAAGATGGGGAGCTACGACCGAATTTATCCCATGGTGAGACAGGCCACCAATGACATATTTGGAGGTTTACAGGTGAACTAGGCAAAGGCGATCATGGCCCAGTATGCAATAGCAGCGAGGGGTCATCGATCTTCTATTACCTTTAGTCATCTTTGGTCATTGGTTTTTAGGTGAGCTGGGGTAGAGATAGATAGAGAGGTTTGTTTTGAGAAGACCTACCCCATGATGGATTCTTCCACCCTAAGGAAGATGGGTATAGAGTTAGCCCACCTACAGGCCCCACAGGAGGAGCACGAGCCACAGTCTTTGCCACACCATCAGGCACCGTAGTATTTCCAATGGCAACAGACCTTTCCTTTGCCATCATTTGAAGGCGGCATTGGACATACAGAGTCATAGTAGCCCTCTAGATCACCGGAGCCAGCGACGCGTAGTACTTGGGGGCAAGGATCTTGGGGAGAGGAAGCAGGACCCTCCTAAACCCCTCCACCGATAGGTTACAACTAGCAGATGAGGATCATTGCCAAGAGGCAAGTGCAGCTAGCCAAAGGGCATGCAGAGCTTCTCCATGGACAGCAGGAGATAGTTAAGTCACAGCATGAGATAGTAGCGAGCACCAAATAACATGAGGAGCACCTCAATTGCCTAGATTCTTTGATTAGTACCTTTTTATTTAGGGCGGACATGGTCCTAGGCCTCCTAGCCCTAGTTGATAGCTATGTTTAGCTGCTATAGTTACCTATTTAGTATCGCTTTGTAGTAGGACTAGTTTTCTCTTTTAGTTATGAGATTGTACTCTTATGTAAGCATTTAATTTCTATTGTAGTAAATCACTAATGACTAAAATGATGCTTTTTCTCTATGTTTTTATGATATTCTGAAAAAGAGAATAAGGATATAAGAAATAAATATTAAAAGAAAAGTAAAAGAAGACAAGAGAATAACTAAAAAGAAAAGCAACAAATTTAAGGAAAGCGACCGAAACGTCTACTAAAATAAATTTTTCCAAAAATTAAGCTTGGAAAAAATTTGAATAGAAAATTTTCTTATGTAAACTATGTTTAGGAAAAGAAAATATAGATTTTTATACAATAGAAGCATAAATTACAAGTACGAAGAAAGAGGTGCGCAAAAGTAAAATTGAGAAATGTGAAGTTTTTCCGTTTTCTACCTTTCTTCTAACATAAAAAATCAAGTTCGAAAAATTAGATTTTTTTAAATTCGAATATTAAAAGTTTGAAAGTGCTAGTGCGGATCATGCTATATGGAATTATAATATACTAGTGCGAAAATAAAACAAAGTTACTGTAGCAGAGTAAATAAGAAAAAATAAAACAAGCACACCAGGAATTTTTATACTGGTTCGAACTTCCCGTTCTACGTCCAGTCCCAGACTCCTTCTGGAATTTGACTAACAACAATCCTCACTTAACCCGGAGGAACAGGCTTACAACAACCCTTGAACAGCCGAACAAGGGACCTGAGCAGCAGAAAAGGATTTCGCCTCAACAGCCGAAGAGGACTTCACTTGCCTGAATGGCAGAACAGGACTTCAACTTATACAGAAAGTATATGACACAGTGTGTTCTCAATAACAC
The DNA here is from genome assembly GCA_030765085.1 of Allium cepa. Classification (NCBI taxonomy): domain Eukaryota; kingdom Viridiplantae; phylum Streptophyta; class Magnoliopsida; order Asparagales; family Amaryllidaceae; genus Allium; species Allium cepa. The sequence goes on along the minus strand of CM060928.1, from coordinate 406,207,871 downwards.
GAATTTGTCTCTTGATAGTACAATCTTCCTATAATCTTCTCCTTTTGGTATATATGTGTGTATGTGAAAAATATGGAAGTAAATGAATGATTATGTAGAAATTTGAATGCTCAAAATGTTAGAATCAGTGTAGTACATAAATAGAAAGCTTTTGATCAATTCGGTGAATTAAACAAATGATTCTAATATGTTTATATAGAGTATAAAGAATTGTAATCATTCGTGAAAAGTTATCATGAAAGAGTATGGATGTATCTCTTAATAAAAGGTTGTAACTCTTCATGAAAATGAAATGTCTTTTCAAAAATATAGCAGTTGAAGAAGTTCAGCCGTTTGAAAATAAATTTCAGACTTCTGAAATTTGAAACGTGCAAACCAGAAAAGAAATAGGCTATTTTTGCCTAGATTCAGACGTCTGAAATTACGAATTCAGACATCTAAATATTGTTAAAAAAATTAAATTTAACTTCAGATTTAGACATCTGAATAGATCATTTCAAACGTCTGAATTTGACCTGAATTTTGAGTTTAAGCCTTGTGCAAAAAATGTTTGAGTAGGTGCATATATATATCGGCAGGAGAGATTTTCACAATAATTTAAATCTAAACATTAACTCAGTACAGCATATATTCAGCATGAAGATGTAGACCTGCAAAAGTATGTTAGTATTGAAAAAAATAACATATATAGTTGTCGTAGTCAAAATATATATGAAACATCGTAAACTAGGTTTCAACATTCTCCCCCTTTTTGAGGATTACAACTATATACTATGAGAAGTATATATATATATTATATATATATATATACTCCTTCTTTTTAATAAACTCCCCCTGTCAAAAAGCATCAATACCTTCTCCCCTTTTGTCATTGCAAAAAGGTAATCAAACAAAGTAGACATGAATTTAAAAAAGACTACAATTCAGAAGATAATAATAGGTTCATCACAGCATAAAAGTTCAGAAATAAACAAAAAAACAAAAGAAATCTGAATCTAGGACTTGAGTCACTTCCAACATCATCATCACCATTTTTATTCCCCAAGCTTGATGACCATTGAATGGAGAGGGGTTGAAAACTTCGGTAGATGACGAGGTGGAACAACCAATACGTTCCCAAATTTTGTTTAGAAAGCCGCGAATGGAATTAAAATGTTTTTCAGATTTCCGTTCAAGTTTTACCATTCGGTTTTGAAGCTTTGCTTAACTTTGGGAAAGTGTAACTAAGGCATTCCTTGAGCTTGAGTCGGGAGAAAGAATCACAATATCATCATCTTCTTCTTCCGATGGAGGAACACTTGGTTGAGCACGAGGAGCGTGATGACGAGGTTGTGGTCGGTTTTGATCACGGTTGGCAACCCATTCTTGAAGAGTGATATATGCCAAACTTCTTGGTTGTTTTGGCAACCCCATAAGACCCAATGTTTTAGATCCAAGTTCTTTGATTGAAGAAAATTCGGACTCAGGAATTGGAATGTTGAAATTTTGAAGAATTTTCATAATGTAAGCACCATAGTGGAAAGTCTTATATCGTCTCCGACGATTCACATCCATGAATTATTCCAAAATTATTTGAGCCCAATTTATAAGTTGACCGGAATATATAGCATATAGGGCTTGGAAATTTCTTTTATTAATAATCTCATAACTTCCTGTCCATGGAATAACGGATCGAATTAATGCCCTATGTAGAATGCGAGCTTGAGGACGAAGTTGAATGGAAGTGAGTCGAGTAATGTCATCATTCAAGAATTAATGTGAGACTTCATCTCTATCATCCAAGTTTAAAGACACATCAATCTCATCTAAATCGTTCTCGGTTGATGAACATTGTAGTATTTCACCAAGTCTTGCAACTGGTAGGTATATTTTAACTCCACGTACCAAAGTCCAAATACAATCATTGCGATTGTGAGGAGTATGATGGTCTAGGTTCATATTTGCATAAAATAATTTTACTAAAAGATGATTAATCTTGATATTGTTGGCAACAAAAGAAACTAGAGACTCTAACCCATTAGCTCTTACAATTTGATGAATACGATAAGCGCTAAATTCCTCAAATTTGATGAAAGCTCCAGGAATTTTTTTAGATCTACTCATTTGAGCAAATCGTTGCCTAGCTTGTTCATTCCACAGCCACTGATCAATGTTTGGTGTAGATGAAGAAGATGATGGTCTCGATCTCTTTGATTTTGGCGCCATTTGATTGTATGAGAAGAAAGATATAAATTTTAATGGAGAAAGAAAAAACTGAAATGAGAAGATGAAGTATGAGAATAAAGCAAAGGACAGGTTGAATAAAGGGGTAGGTGTCTTGAAATTCGTCCAAAAGAAATTCAAATTTTGAAAATTCACCAGATTTCAGACGTCTGAATAAAGATTTTAGACGTTTGAATAGAAAAAAATTGAAACAGAAAGAAATTAGTGTTATTTTGCCTATTTTCAGACGTCTAAAATCGTTGTTTCAGATGTCTGAAACTGAAGAAAAAAATATTCTTCTACAATATTGAGACATCTGAAACAACTAGTACAGACGTCTGAATTATGAATTTCAGACATATGTAAAAAAACAATGAAAGAAAAAGAAAAAAATTATATTATTGTTTGAGATAATTACAAAATATAAATATGATTAATTCAACAAATATTAAAATAAGAGAAAATTATTTGTCCAAATCGCTTGGAGTTTTGCACTCTTCCGGTTCGATCTTGGTTATCTCCGTACATGGTCGCAAAGGAGACCAATATGGTTGACGTTCCCAAGAGTTTGGAGAAACCGGAGGACATTGTGGACTCGGCTCCCATGGATTCCATCCAGATGAAGTTATTTGATGAGATGTTGAGGGTTGAACTACATCTTTCTTTGGAGATGTACCACAGAATTTTAATGCTACTTGTTCAATGAAACTAAGTCGTTTAGCATTAACTTTCTGTTCGCAATACATCTCTCGTTGCAAATCCAACTGTTCTCTTTGGTAATGATGAATCTCGGATATTTTTTCTTTGGTTGATGGAGAACCAAAGAAAAGAAACCGTCGAGATTTCTTCTTTTCAAGAGTATAACCAGAACGTTCACGTGAAGGACGAGGTCTATCCTTTTCATGAGGTGTTGGAGTTGCCAAAATTTCAATGGACGATGTAGAATAAGATGATGGAGAATTGTCAGAGTTAGATGCCATGGAGAGAAGTAAGATGATCAAGTTGAATTCCATTGTAAAATAATTTCTTTTGGTAAAAACAGAAATTATTTGGTAGGAGAAAAAAATTAAGTTTTGTACGTATTAATAGAAGATAGAAAGATTAATAGGAGAAAAAAATTTGTTTTAAAGGAATGGCTGAAAATCTTTAGTTAGTTTTGTCCATTTTTTAAAAAGGAAAGAAACTAATGGTAAAGAATAAAGTTAAATAATTTTAGCCAAATGAAATTTTCAAATGAAAGTTAACTGTTGAAAAAAATATGTAGCAGAAAACTCATAGATTTTAAAGAGAGACAATACCAAGCTCTCATCTTAGTTTAATAAAAACATTTTCTAAAAGTGGTTTTGTAAAAATATCAGCTAACTGATTTTTAGAAGAAACAAAGTCCAAATTTATTGTTCCTTTTTCAACATTGTCACGAAGAAAATGATGACGGATGTCAATATGTTTTGTTCGTGAATGATTGATAGGATTTTTAGACAAGTTAATAGCACTTGAGTTGTCACAATATATAGTTGTGTTTGATAAATTTATATTGAAATCTTTAAGTGTTTGTTGCATATAAATTACTTGAGTACACGCCAAAGCAACAGAAATATATTCTGCTTCACATGTAGAAAGAGAAACACGGTTTTGTTTCTTACTAAACCAAGATACAAGTGATTTTCCAATAAAATGGCACGTACTTGTACTTTTTCGATCTATTCGAGAACCACCAAAGTCAGCATCACTATATGAAACTAATTCGAATGGACATTCTTTAGGATAGAACATACCAAAATCCTTTATGTTTGTAAGATAACGTAATATCCGTTTTACTGCTCTTAAATGTAATTCTTTTGGATTGGCTTGGAATCTAGCACACAAACGAACGCTCATCATTATATCAGGACGACTTGCAGTTAAATATAGTAATGATCCAATCATTCTTCGGTATAGTTTTTGGTCAACACTTTTGCCATTGTCATCCTTTTCAAGATGTGTTATTGTACTCATTGGAGTTGGTTTGGCAGAAGTATTTTCCATTCCGAATCGTTTGATTAAATTATTACAATATTTTTCTTGATTAATGAAAATACCATTTTGAAGTTGTTTAGTTTGTAAACCAAGAAAATATGTTAGTTCTCCCATATGAGACATTTCAAATTCTTTGGTCATTATTTCGGAGAAGTCCTGACACAATTTGTCATTAGTAGAACCAAAAATGATATCATCAACATAAATTTGAACTATTAAAATATGCTTTTTCGAATGTTTAATAAAAAGTGTTTGATCAACTTTCCCAAGTAGAAATCTCGAAGAAATTAGATAAGTCTTTATTCGATCATACCAAGCACGTGGTGCTTGTTTTAAACCGTAAAGAGCTTTCTTAAGTTTATAAACGTGATTAGGAAATTTCTCGTGAATAAATAAGGGAGGTTGTTCAATATATACTTTTTCTTTTATATAACCATTCAAAAAGGCACTTTTAACGTCCATTTGATAAAGTTTGAAATTGTGAAAACATGCATAGGCCAATAAGATTCGTATTGTTTCTAGTCTTGCAACTGGAGCAAACGTTTCGTCGTAGTCAATTTCTTCTTCTTGATTGTATCCTTGTGCGACTAGCCTTGCTTTATTTCTAGTGATGTTACCTTGTTCATCTGCTTTGTTCTTATAGACCCTTTTTGTTCCAATAACAGTTTGATCACTTGGTCGAGGAACAAGTTCCCAAACTTCATTGCGTTCAAACTGATTTAGTTCTTCTTGCATAGCAATTATCCAATAATCATCTGTGGAAGCTTCTTTGGGATTCTTGGGTTCAATATTAGAAAGGAATGCTACGTGGCCCATTTGGTTTAGTTGACTTCTAGTTCGAACGTTTGAATTAATTTCTCCAATAATATTTCAACAGGATGATCCCGTAATATTTTTGGTGGAGATCTTAACTCAACATTACTATTATCAACAATGTTTTCATTGTTTTCAAGATTTGTAGTTTCCGTATTTGTAATGTTATCTGGAAAATCGTCATCATCTTCTATACTTGGTTTTTGTAGAAAATTTTCATGAAAGATCTTCAACAGTATTTGATCTTTTATTAAATGCACAATAAGCTTTGCTACGATCTGAATATCCTAGAAAGATTCCTTCGTCGGATTTTGCATCGAATTTTCTAAGCTGATCTTTTGTATTTAATACAAAACATTTTGATCCAAACACTTTAAAATAAGAAATCATTGGTTTTCTTCCAGTAAAAAGTTCATAAGAAGTGTTTTTCGTTATAGGTCGAATAGAGACACGACTCAAAACATAATAAGCAGTTGCAACGGCTTCTGCCCAGAAATGTTTTGGGAGAGTGCTTCCATTTAACAAAGTTCGTGCATATTCTTATAGAGTTCTGTTTTTACGTTCTACAACCCTATTTTTTGTGGAGTTCTAGGAAATGAAAAATTATGAAAAATTACTTTCTTTTTACAAAAATGGTCAAAAACTTCGTTTTCAAATTCTCCTCCATGATAAATTCTTATATTCTTTATTTTCAAACCTTTTAAATTTTGAATTCATTTGACAAAAGGTTTATAATGCTCAAACATATCACTTCTTTTTTCCATAAAAATGGTCCAAGTATATTTAGAAAAATCATCTACTATTACAAAACATATTTATTATGGTTTAAGGATTGAACTTGTGTTGGCCCAAATAGATCCATGTGTAGTAATTCAAGTGGTTGTAAAGTAGAAATAACTTTCTTAGATTTGAAAGATGATTTAGTTAATTTTCCTAATTGACATGCATCACAAATATTATTGACTTTGAAGTTCATTTTTGGTAATCCTCTGACTAAGTCATTTTTAGAAAGTTTGTTTATAGTTTTGAAGTTGATATGACATAATCTTTTGTGCCATAGCCAAGGATCATTTTCATTAGCTAATAAACACATATCTGAATTGTGATTGATTTCATATTCAGAATATAGATATTTCTTTCTCTATTTCCTTCAAATATAAGATTTTGATTTTTATCAAAGATGCTACACTTATCTTCGAAAAAAGATATTTTGAAACCTTTGTCACATAACTGGCTGATACTTAAATGATTGTGTTTTAAATTTTTGACTAATAAAACATTAGAAATAAGAGGTAAATTAGATGTACCGACATTGCTAACGTCGCCTTTTCCAATGGTATATCCTTTGGAATTGTCTCCAAAAGTGACAGAGCCTCCATTTGAGTAAGTAATGTTTGATAGCATATTTTTGTCTCCACTCATATGTTTTGAGCAAACGCTGTCGAGTATCCATTTTCCTCTCTTTATAAGTGGGTTCTGCAAAAAATAGTAATAACATTGGTACCCACTTTGTGATAGGGTCCTAAGAGTTAGGTCTTAGGAAACCAAACCCAAGTAGGTTCAGTATCCCCCTTAAAAATATAATTTTGATTTTTATGAACAGTTTCCAAAAAGGTATTTATATATTTATTCCTAATCCAACTATTGTTTGTTTTAGGAACCAATATTTTTATGGTTTTAGAATTAGTTTTCCTTTTTGGATAGGTATTAGTATAAGAAATATTTCTCCTAATTTCCTTTTTATGTCGAGAATTTAATTTCTTAGAGTATCCTAGTTCCTTCTTATTGGAAGTGGATTGAGAATTTTCAATAATATTGGATAGATTTTCTCTACCTTTATTAAAGTTAGAAACATTTCTAGTAATATTATCTAACTTGGTTTTGAGGCAAGTATTATCTAATTCTATCATTTTGATCCTAGTTTTTAGCTCATGATTTTCAGAGACAAGAGAGTCATTCTTTTCTTTTTGAGTTTCAATTTCTTGACTCAATAAAGTAAGTTGAGAGTTATCATTAGCGAAGCTATCTTGAAGTTTTCCAAGTTCTTCTTCTAATATTTTCTTTTTATCATTAAGCATATCTCTCTCGAATTCTGCTTTCCTTTGATTTTCTAGAGCTTCTTTATATTTTCTTTTGATGTTTTTTAAATTATCAAGAATTTCTGAATTAATTTCAATCATATCATCAAAAGTAAGATCATTTACCTCATTTCCTGTAGCCATAAAACAAACATTTGCTTGTTCTTTCTCACTATCACTGCTGCTTTCTGAAGAAGAGATTCATCACACGTTACTGAAAATGCTTTTCTTTTAAACTTGTCCTTTCGATTCTTGTTGTGATATGTTTTCTTTTGTTCTGGATAGTCTTTTTGCATGTGCCCCTTCTTGTGGCAGTTAAAGCATTCTAGTATAGATGACGATTGCTTATTTGTATTGTTATTGAGATTTCTTTTCTTATTGTTCTGATTTCCTTTTCTATACTTCAATTTTTTTTTAAAAGTTTTTAGCAATGAATGCCAAGTCTTCTTCATCAGAGTCAGATTCTTCTTTTTCAGCATGAAATGCCATATTCTTTTTGTCTTGTGCTTGCACTCTTTTAGCCTGCAAATTCACTTCATAGGACATTAGATTTCCTATTAACTCTTCTGGTTTCATGGTAGAAAGATCATTAGCTTCTTCAATTGCTTAGACCTTTCTTTCCCGTTCATCAGTTAAAGAGTTAAGGATTTTCAAAACAATATCAAAGTCAGAATACTTTTCTCCAAGTCTTAGTAATGAATGATATATATCTTGAACTCTAGAGTACATATCGTTTATAGATTCATCCTGCATCATTCTAAAATTTTGAAATTAACTTTTGAGCATGGATATTTTGCTTTGTTTAACCTGGTTAGTTCCTTCGTGAGTAACTTTAAGTGTTCTCCATATTTCATAAGCAGTTGTACACATGCTAACACGGTTAAACTCATTTCTATCTAAAGCACAAAATAACATATTCATAGCTTTGGCATTAGCAGTCACATCTAGTTTTTGTGTGTTTGACCATGTAGAATATTCTGTTGTAGGAATGTTATATTCAGTTTGAGTAATATTCCATGAGTCAAAACCACTCGCTTGCACATAAATACGCATTCGAGTTGCCCAATAATTATAATTCATACCATTAAATAGTAAAGGTCGTGCAGTAGATTGACCTTCAATAAAACTAGTGTTAGTGACAGTGTTAATAGTGCTGGTGTTGTTTCCATCTTAGCAAAATATCAGATAACTGTGTAACGGTTATAAGAAACCTAGCTCTGATACCAAATGAAAGTGCTGGTGCGGATCGTGCTATATGGAATTATAATATACTAGTGCGGAAATAAAACAAAGTTACTATAGCAGAGTAAATAAGAAAAAATAAAACAAGCACTACAGGAATTTTTATACTGGTTCGAACTTCCCGTTCTACGTCCAGTCCCAGACTCCTTCTGGAATTTCACTAACAACAATCCTCACTTAACCCGGAGGGACAGGTTTATAACAACCCTTGAACAGCCGAACAAGGGACCTGAGCAGCAGAATATGATTTCGCCTCAAAAGCCGAAGAAGACTTCACTTGCCTGAATGGCAGAACAGGACTTCAACTTATACAGAATGTATATGACACAGTGTGTTCTCAATAACACGAATTTGTCTCTTGATAGTACAATCTTCCTATAATCTTCTCCTTTTGATATATATATGTGTATGCGAAGAATATGGAAGTAAATGAATGATTATATAGAAATTTGAATGCTCAAAATGTTAGAATCAGTGTAGTATATAAATAGAAAGCTTTTGATCAATTCGGTGAATTAAACAAATGATTCTAATATGTTTATATAGAGTATAAAGAGTTGTAATCATTCGTGAAAAGTTATCATGAAAGAGTATGGATGTATCTCTTAGTAAAAGGTTGTATCTTCATGAAAATGAAATGTCTTTTCAAAAATATAGCAGTTGAAGAAGTTCAGCCGTCTGAAAATAAATTTCAGACTTTTGAAATTTGAAACGTGCAAACCAGAAAAGAAATAGGCTATTTTTGCCTAGATTCAGACGTCTGAAATTACGAATTCAGACGTCTGAATATTGTTAAAAAATTTAAATTTAACTTCAGTTTCAGATGTCTGAATAGGTAATTTCAGACATCTGAATTTGACCTGAATTTTGAGTTTAAGCCTTGTGCAAAAAATGTTTGAGTAGGTGCATATATATATCGACAAGAGAGATTTTCACAATAATTTAAATCTAAACATTGACTCCATACAGCATATATTCAGCATGAAGATGTAGCCCTGCAAAAGTATGTTAGTATTGAAAAAAATAACGTATATAGTTGCCGTAGTCAAAATATATATGAAACATCGTAAACGAGGTTTCAACAAAGTTGTGTGGTAGGATTTGGATGTAAAATTTGTTGAATTACTCCCCTATTCAGTAGGAGTGTTGGAAAAATTAAGTGAAAAACATTTTTGAGTTTTTAAAAAATTGCATTCATATAGAAATTGCAAGTATATTTAGGATGTTCGCATCATGTTTTAAAATAAATTTTTAAAGAAGAAAAGCATTCATATAGGAGGTACTGCTTAAAAGTTCATATACGTGCATATATTTTATGTTGAATGACACTTTACATAAGATGGTTGCAAAATTGGATGTACACAAAATGGATATGATTGATGCAAGAAATTACATAATTTCACCCTTGTCGAATTTTAGGGACAGAATTTCCTAAAGGGTGGGAGAATGCAACACCCCGCATTTTGGGATAATTAAATAATCTAATAACGATAAACAGTGAAAATAAACATTTTTGGAATTGTCATAATGTGGCCTCGAAATTTATACCAGTGTTTGCGGTGATTTTTTATATAATTTCCATACATAACTTAACAACATTCGAGTTAATACGAAGAAGTATAAGAATTAATAGAAATGAGAAATATATATTTAATTAAACAAAAAAAAGAAAAAAAAATAAGTGACTGGACCCCATGGGTCGACCACTATGTCGACCCACAAGGCATCAGTGTCGACCCTAAGGTCGATCCATGAAAACACAAGTCGACCTATGGCTCGACCCGCATTTTCCTAGACATTAATACATCCAGGTACGTGCCGAGCAAATTTGTTTTGATTTTTGTGCAATCTAAACCGTTACTTTCTAAATCTGACATGTCACAGCAAGCCTGTGACATGGTTGCACTAGATTCAATCCTAAAATCCAACGGTATTAGATCCCCAAACTCCCCTATAAATAGAACCCTAGGCCTAGCTATTTTTTCACAATCAGATTTTCTCCCAATTGGGTTCAGGCTGAACCCTAAATAGAAAATATTTCTAGGGAGAAGAACTTCTTAATAAAAATATTAGACGCCTTAGAAGGGGATCTAGGAAGACCAGGGAGCAAAGATAAGGACGACACATGAGTGGATTTAAATTATATATCTTTTACATTTATGATGTATTATCGTTAGATTCCCGTTAAATATTTTAGTTTGCATTTATTTCAATTAGTTATGTTAATTTGTTATGTTGAAAATGTAAATTTTATTTGAGAACTTATATTTAATTATTATTTATATGGAAAAAAAAGAAAGAAATCCAATTAAATATGAATAATATTAGGCTTAACAGTTATAAAGAAAGCCTAAAAGCATGAAATTAACAGTAAATTATGCTAAAAGGGAAGAATCAAATTAAAAAGGGAGAAAATCTAATAACTTTATTTGGAAAAGATAATACATTTCCATAGTTTAATATTGCAAAAATAACGATAAACGTAATTGCAAAAAACAAAAGAAAGAAAAAGCTAATTAGTGTAAAATAGAGACATTTCTGTATTTTGCATTACCCAATAGTTAAAGAAACAATAAAATAAATATCTTGCAATTATGATTTATTATTTATAACATTATTTAGTATTAATATATGAAAATTGTAACGATCCCGTTTTTGAATCGAATTTAAATTGATAATTTAAATAAATTTGGACTAGATTGTGAATTAATTTGAATTTTTTCCAAATTTAAATGGATATTTTGTTAGTATAAATGGATATAAACATGATTTTTAAATTGAATTTCTAATTGGAAATTATGAAATAAATATTTTGAATAATATTTTTTACAAATTTAATTGTGGATTAATTTGAAGATTTGGATAGATATATGTCAAAAGATTGTAAATAAAATTCATTAATTTGAAATCCAATAGATTATGAATAGAAATTTTGATTTGTGAATTCCAAAATAAAAACCTTTGAAAATAAATTTTAGTTTGAAAAACTCTATAATATAAAATTAATAAAAATCCATTTGGAATTGTAATACATGTGTGTATCTATATTTTGAAAGTTATTTGAAAGTAAAACTCTATATTTTAATAATAGAAAGAATTTATTTTGTGATTATAATAATGATGATTTGAAAGTTATATTTTGAAATTGATATAAATAAATTACAAAAGCTATTTAAAAAGTTAAAAATCAAACATATACATATTATATACTTATTTATTAGACTTGATAACACATTTTCTTTTGAAATAACTAGACAATAGTTTGTATATTCATGAATTTAAATTGTAAAACATTTACATATATATAAATGTAATTAATTAAAGGATTTAAAGTATAAATTTCAAATTTAATGAAATAAGGGTTTAAAAAAAATTTATAAATAAAATAAAGAAAAGGTTTTGGACATAAATTTACTTATTTTAACAAGTGTAAGATTTTTAAAATCTTATTGTGACAAATGTTTGATAAGGAACATCATTAAATTACAAGTGTTAAATTAATATAGACAAGTGTCATGTTCTTCAAATTTTATTTTCATTTTGGAAAAAATAAAATAATAGATAATGAAAAGAGAAAAACTTTTCTCTTCTCATTTTTGTTTCAAGGATTGAAAACTAAAACCTGCAACATTTTCAAGTTTCAAATTCAAACCCTGAGATGAATCAAGCCTGTACATTTTCAAAATCAACTAAGCCTGTAACATCACATCTGAAATCAAAATAAAAAGGCCTACAAACCACAAGCCTACATTTCTTCAATTCTACTTTGAAAAGCAAACTCAAATCAAAGCAGATCCATCTGTGTTCAAATGGTTGTCATTAGTGCAAGTCTCTGTAATAAGCATTACAGTCTCAATAGCAAATTTTCTTCAGCATTCAAGTCTAAAGTTTGCAAAAGAAATGGCGATGCAAGTTTCCAGTTTTAAAAACAATTCAAAAGTTTTCAAAACAATGTAATAAATCAAAGTGAAATGCGAAGATTTCAAAGAAAAAAACTGAACCTTGGAAATCTGGGAAATCAAAACAACAATTCAAAGTTAAAAGCTTGGACACCAAGATTCAAAAGCATTTCAAATCTGGAAATAAAAGCATGCAGTGAATTCAAGAAGCAAATTCAAGTTCCAGGCCTCAAATCTGCCTCTGTTCTTCCCAAACATCAAGGCGAGCAAACTTGCCTTAAAAACTGTTATTTATGAATGCCTGAATTGATTTTTCTTCTCTGATATATGTTATTATGGTTTGCATGTATAAATTTGTGTGCTGCATGTATATATATGTATACATAGAAAAATTGGAGCATGAAAAGGAAAAAAAGGGAAAACCTGTCTTTGTTTAATAGCAGGATGACAAAGATCAAGAAAAAAAATCATATCTCAAATTTAAAAAAAAATTAGGTGCTCATCTTTGAATACAAATTTTAAAAATAAAAACAAGTGAAATTGTCAAGTAATTTATCTGGAACAAGGACTTACAGTAAATATTCAAGAATTGTTAAGATTTCGATTTCCTTAATTTACCGTTTCATTTACATAATCTGATACGTTTTTGAAAACTATGTATTTTAGAAGCAAACTATTATTTTTAAGGTTTTAAATCAAGAGAACTCAGAAGTTGAACGGAAATTAGAAACGTGGTAAATTCTGGTGATACCGAGTGGTATAATCTCGAGTTTGATGCAGAGGTAGCTTGAGGACTGATGATCATTAGAAAAATGGTAAATAAATTTTCAGATACTCGATGAAGTTAGTTGATGTGAATTTAGGGTTTTTTGTGGTTTTTGGTCATCATTGAATCTCGAATTCGTATTTCGCCCATGGTGGATCGGAATGAATGAGACCGGTGGCGATCGAAGCCTTAGAGACCGGCGGTGCTTTGAATGAAGTATCAACGTCGTTGGTGGCCTGAGGTGATCTTACGATGGGATTCGCTCAAGCGGTTTGGTTCCAGGAAGTTGATCGAATAGCATATTTTTGTTTACTGACGAAGTTGAACGATTTGGGTGGTCTGGTGGGTCAAAGAAGTTGTCGATAGTGTGTTGATGACCACGGCGTCGGTCAGAAGTCGATTTGGTGATCGTGCACGTGCACGAATATTGTGTGTATCTGTTGATTGAGGAAGATGAAGGTGGCTCAGGTGCAAACTCGAAGAAACATGTGAAACAACTCGAAGCAATGGATAGGAGAAGATTACCCGAAGACGAGCTCGGGTAAACGAGTGTTGTGCTCGGGTCAGTAGGGTTTTAGAATTATACGAAAATATTTAACAAAGTTTAAACTATATATAAAAGTTTAAATCAAGATTTAACAAATGTAGAAGGGTGAAGAAAGTTTAAAAAGGTAATGATGAATTTAATCAAGTTTTCTTCAAATTTATTAATCATGATTTAGAAGTTAAAATGAAAATTTAATAAGTTTTTAACAAAGTTTCAAAATTAAAATTTTTTAGTTGAATATCTAAAATTAATTTATTTCTAAAATAATATATTATGTATTTTATTTTTAAACACTTTCAAATGGAATTTTATAATTAGTTATTAAGCTAAGTAATTAATTTATCAATATGATTAATTAAAGGATTATTTGTTTTAAATCAAGGTGATTGATTTAATTTTGTTAATCAATCAAGAATTAAGCTAAAATAATTACATGATTAAGGTTAATTAAATAATGATTTAAAGATAAATTAATTAATTAATGAAAGTATTTAAGGAATGATTTATTAATAAAGGTAATTAATTATTAATTAAGTAATTAAGGGTAATTAATTGCTTAGAGGTAATTACTTAATTAAAAGTAATTAATTTATCATTAAAGGTTGATTAACCAAGTGATCAAAGAATAATTAATTTAAGGATAATTAATTAATATGATTAAATTAATTTATGAGATTAATTAAAAATAATTAATTAAAGGTTAATTAATTAATAAAGGTGATTAAGAAAAGATAATTAATTAAATTAATTAAAGGAAGATTAATTAATGATTTAAGGTAGATTAATTTGTAATTACTTAAATGTAATTAATTAAGGGATAACTGATTATGTAATTAACTTGAAGGTTAATTTAATTATTGTAATCAATAAAGAATAATTAATTAAGGGATAATTAATTAAGTAAAGGTAATTAATTTAGATAAATAATTAAGGTTGATTAATTTCATTAATTCATACCAGATGATTTGTAAATAAATTAATCATGATTTGATAATTAATTCATAAGTAATTAATTTAATTGGAAATTAAATTGAATTAATTAGGATTTGAACAATTAATAAATCCTATTTATAAATGATTATTGAATGCTTGGATTGCTTATGAATGTTTGTATTGTATGAAATGCCCTGAATTGATTGTTATCTCTGGATTATAATATTCTATTCTGTGAATTGAGCTGTGTGTAATTTATTTATTATTCATTTTATGTGTGATACATTTATCTGTGAATCTGTGAATAAAGGTAAGTGTTATATATTATACCACTTATCAATATTGATGTGCTTTAATCTGTGATGTGATGATCGATGTTGTTGCACTATTGTGTAAAACCCCTGGACTACAACATAAACACACAAATATGGATTGCACGAGGAAATTGGTTACGTCACGGATTTTTAATGATTTTAAAGATTTAATTTTTGAATCCAAGATAGTTTTGGAAATGGATTTGAAAGCTTTTGAAAAGGAGTTTCAAAAAGAAAAGTAATTTTGAATAACTTGATTAAGTTTTGAAATTTAAATAATTTTATTTAAATTTGAATTCAAAATTTGAAATTGAATTCTATGTTTGGAGACTATGGTTTAAAGATGTTATACAAGTTATATATGGGTTAAACCATTTTAAAGGTATTGATTTGGGAATGTGAATTTAACTCAAGGGTTGTAACTCGTGCAAATATAATTGGATTTCTCCAAAATGAAAACTATTTGTTTCCAAATAATAATAGCTTTCATAAAAAGAAAGGATTTCCAATTTGTATCGAAAGATTTCAAGTTTGAAATGTAATTGTAAATAGTTTTGAAAAACTATGAATTAACCTTTGTGAAAGATTATTAAACTTTGTTTTGAAATCGAAGCGGATTTTAAATGGTGTATCTTTTATATAAAAGATTTGAATTGGAAATGGTTTGAAAGCTATGAATTAAATCTTTGATTTAAAGATTGGATGAGTAAATCCAATTTGAAATGGAAATTGTTTTGAAAACTGTGAATAAATCTTTGTGAAAGAATTGTAAACCTTGTTTCCAAATTGAAGAGAATCTTGAGGGTGTATCTTTATATAAAAAGATAAGGAATTGTAAATAGTTTGGAAAAACTATGAATTAACCTTTGTGGAAGATTGGCGAACTTTGTGGAATAAATATTTTTGTTTAAAGATTTGAAAATGTTAATTTGTTTAAACCATTTGGAAAGAAAGTTTTGTGTTTTAAGTTATGACTCAACTGAAATCCCATATCCATATGTTTTTTAAATATTGCGCTCATTATTCGATTTAGCCGGGAGAGGACCTTGTGTCATATAACCCATTCCGAATAATGATACGACATTATGGATAGCATTTGAAGATCGGTGGTGAAGACCGGGTATTCTCGAGAACGAAAGGATAACCCGTCGATTGTCTCTACACTGAGTCGCGCCGGTATAGAGATTCCCTAAGTGATGGGAAGTCCGATCGGGATTGTGAATACCCAGATTGCAAGGGCTTCTTTGGAAGTGCGTTCGGTTCTATTCGAACCTGGAACAAACTTGTGTGGATGTGTGTCTGATATTACACTTTGAGATGTAAAACCGGTTCCTATCAAATACATTTCTGTTTGGTGGCGGAGATTTATTCCCTTAGCTTAACACCCTTCTCTGAGACGTACGAGCTCAGAGGTTATGTAATTGATGGTTACTAGTGATACATTCCCAATTTGGTAATGTGGCACACGAAGTGCTGCTGATCATTTGTTGATCAAAGCATGACTTTGTGAAAAAGTGTAGCTTTATGGATGAGACCTCATCGAGCCTCACAACCCGGTAATGGTCGAAACAAGAAAGATGCGGCAAGCCTTCAGGGGTCGCACCCCTGGGGTATGTCCATTCCTTCTGGCAAGGGTGGTATCATGGTATGGAGCCCAGATACTTAACTCATATGGACACTGTATATTTATTACCGTGTGATGGTTGTGGTTGAGATCTCTTGGATAAAGGTCGCAAACGACCGGGGGTGGCATATCTTAGGTTTTACCCCCGGGAAGGGGGTAAGCCGGCCTTGTGTTAATAGAGAGCCGGGTAAGTTCTCAGGGCGTCCCTCTAGAGGCGTACCCATATGGCAATGGTAAGTTCCTTAGCCTGACCATTTGTTGGAAAATCCAAAAAAACAATGCGCGCCCTGTACGGTTTTAGTTGTATAACCTGCCATGGAATGTGGTGGTAACCTGCTATTGAACATGGTAGCTATAGTAGGCAAACAATAATGTTTGTATGTTGGCTAAGATTAATATTATTCTTTCGAAAGGTTTTCTACACTATGCACTAATAATAATATTAAAATGGTTTTCGCGTATCAAGCATTTTTTACTATCATAAGGAGAAATCTCCTCCAATTCTGCGTTTTCATGGTGTGTGTGGCGGGAGGCCTTGTGGTAGTTTCATTTTCTAAAAAGCATTGCGGTTTTCAATGTTTTAAACTCCTTTGTTGATTGTTTAAAGATAAAACTGTTTTTATTTGCTCATACCAGTCCCATGACTGACCCAGAGTTTATTTTTCCCTTCCTAAACTCTGGGTGCCCACAATTTTCCACACGGGCAGTCTAGAGTTGGGTTTTTCAAATAGTAGATATCGATTCAGTAGCTTTCAGCTTTCTCTTTGGAATTCTTTGGAGACTTTGGATATTGAAGTCTTTGGTTAGCACGACTGACCTTGCTTCGCTTGGTACAACTTGGTGGTGGTTCGAGCTATCTATGGAGATTGCTGATATTGGTGTTTCTTCTGGAGTTTCAAGTTCTAGTTGTTTCCGCTGCTAGTTCACTGTTGTTTCCACTGTAGCATTTCAGTGTATCTCTGATATTGATCATTGTTGTGTACTTGGATATTGTATCATTGGAGTTTTATATGATATTCATTCTTTTTTTCAGCTGTGTTGTTATACTTAATGTGTTATAAGCTCCGGCGAACCGGATTCGACGTTTGGATCTGCGGCATTCGAATATGAGTGACGTATTCAATGCCGATTTTCGAAGGTCGAGTCAGGGTCGTTACAAAAATGGATTTTTAGCACAGTTTTTGTAACCAACCAAATAGAATAGAACTACTTCCTAGAATAAAAGAAGATATAGTGAAGAATTAAAGAAATTAAAGAAGAAATCAAGTTAATTGTTTGACAAGACTAAAAATAATAAACAGAAATGTGCCTAGATCTGCATTTACCACGTAGATAATAGAATAGAAGTAAAACCGTTATTATGATAAGTATTTTGTGAGAATTGAACGTAGTCCTATGCTTAGATGTCATATAATGTAAGAGAACTAAAAAAAGAATTTAATAAAGAAGACAGACTAGAATAGAGGAGAGGCACTTGTAATTACACTTACAACATGTAGGTTATAAATGAATATAGAAGTAACAATTGCAAGTATAATTATAACATAGGTTATAATTAGAGAAAACAGAAAAATCTTATTTTAAAACTTACACTAAGTTAATAACTAAACATAGAAGTAGGACCCATACCAACAATACTCTCTTTCAGTCAAGAACTGATGGGCTCACAATAGTTAGGTGAGGTTGGGACATGCTAATGATAATTAGGGTAAAGAAGTAGCCAACAGAATAAGAAAAGTAAACTAAATGCATCATAAAAGACTATACGTAAGGTCTAGTAAATTGTAAGATTCATTTGGAGCAGCCCAAAGGATGAAGAGCCTAACGAAGCAGTTCATCATAGATTTTTAGCACAGAAGAAGCACATCCAACTTTGTTAATTTGGGCTAGAGGAAGTACGAGACTTCAACGGGATGTGAGGGTACTCTAGGATGGCCCTCTAGGGTAGGCCTAATGAAGCTGCACCTCCATAGGTAGGTATGTAGGTGTTCCATCAAGAGAGTATGCCTTGAATGCTTTTGCATTGCAGGCCTAATGAAGCGGACTTTTATAACCAGTCAAAAGATTGATGAATGGAATAGAATATTCGTATGACACCGTACTCTGATTTACGAGTAGGTTCTAGTGGGTGGGACCCAAAAGGGTAGTCGCATGTTGAGATCAAGGCATCATCAATCAAGAGTGAGTTAGGGAAAGACTAGAGTTAAACCAGCAGGCCAATAATTCTTTCACTATCGAGACATTGGATGAGGGGCGCAACCAATTAGATGTTTAGAATGTTTGCAGTAGGGCAAAACCACTTATCTCTTCAGATGTCCTTCAATTAGTTAAGGGGTGGCTGCATGGGGTTATAGCCATGATGAGAAAAGAGACAGACCAAGTAGAATATCTGTATTGTAGGCTTAACGAAGCTGTCCTTTACATATATAGAAAATTGTTGACCGAGTTCCGTACAAGGCAGACCTTGTTAGCGGGATTCAGGGAGTAGACATAACGATTACATATAGTCCTCAAGGTACACACTGGATGGTACATTGTGGATGTCTGAGCATTAGCATAAGCTAGTCCATACGCAGTTTTATGTTTTCATAGTAGATGATGGAACATCTGTATTGTAGGCCTCACGAAGCTGTCCTTTACAGATGTAGTTACAGTAGCTCTGGTAGTAAGATGATGGAGTCCTTTTTAAGGAGGATACGGAAGGTACTAAGGGTAGTACCTAGGACCGATGCAGTCATTGGGCATATTGCTACATATATATTAGTTATTAGGTTTTAATCTACTAGGGAGTAGATGGGTATGATTCACGCATAAAGACGAGAGTATTATAAACCCAGTAAACCTAATATAATAGATAATGGAAATAAAGTGGTATATGTAGAATTAAAATTAGAAGTGTATAATTTTTCTATTCACCAGAACTTTAGTTCTGACCTCCTCCTCATAATATCCTACAAGTTAGGTAGATGGTCGAGACTTTACAGCTTTAAGACACTTGTTTAGAAAAATTTATTATCTTGGTGAGTATTTACTTACTATTATATTTTATTCAGTTCCACTGTGAGATATTTATTTGAGCTCTAATATATTTATCTTTGCCTATATTACAAGATATCAGATACCCAACTCGGGCTTCAGTAGGCTTGGACTTTAGCATTTTTGCGAAAAATTTGGACCCACTGGAATTAGGGTTGTTACAGTCTGCACACAACAGATCTCGAGCTCAAGCTTGCTTGAATGTGTGATCTTTAAAAAAATTGTCTTTTGAAAACATGATTTCAAAAAGCTTATAATTTCAAAAGGTATAAGAACTTAAATGCATATTAGATTTCTTAACTATAAAGTTTAGAACATATATCCAGTTGTAAAAGAATAAAGATTCAAATATTACAAGGTGTGGGATAAATAAACAATTTCTAGTATACATATTAAGCTCTATATACATTAGGTCTCAAAATTATATGATATGCCTTGATTATGGAAATAGTATATTACGATATACTTGGGTTTTGTATAAGTATTAACTTTATGTATCAGTTTTATATATAAGTTTTCAAATATACATTATTTCAGATGTGGTGGTTTCAAATGTAAATAATTTCTAATGCATGTGTACATAAAATTTCAAGTTGAGAAGATTATCATATATGAGAGTTCTGTATATATTTCAGACCTCAAAAATAAAGTTCTTATAGATATGAATCATCAAAAATATAACGAGTTTTGGAAGTATATGTCATTAGCCACGGAATATATATTATTTCAATTACAAATATGCAAATTTCCAAAAATTATGAAGTTTCATATATGACTTCGGAAAGCATCAAACTTCTTCTGTATATAGTTTAAACGTATTAGTTTTATACGTATATTTAATTTCGAATATACATCTTTTATGCATTTGATTTCAAGGGTACAAGGCTTTTTATATATGTAAGGTTAAGGTTTGAAATATATTTACAGTGTTGATATATAAGCTCTTGGACATATATAGCCATGGATATATATAAATTTTGAAAATTATAAGGCAGTAGGTTTTCAAAAGTTAAAGATTTCAAAAATTTATGCCTTTAATTATAAACAACAAAGCTTTGAATTTGTGAAAAGATGTATTACTCCCAAGAATATTTACATGGTTTTGCACAAATTAGCTTTAAAAATATGCACAGGCAAAAATATATAAGTTCTGGATATATATGAACATATGTGGTTTTAGTGCCCCAAATATGTTTGGTCTCAAGTATATACATAAAGGTATACAAATGTATATGATTTTTGCATATATGTCCAATATATATGTTTTAGGTTTTGAAAGGATCAGGCTCTGTATATGTGTGATTTCAAGCTCTAGGTACATGTACTTATTGTCAAGATATAATAATTCGAGTAACGTTTTGCGTTGCATCACCGAATTTCGAAGGCTATGAAGTCTTAGTATATAGTGGGTCTTGAAAAGTTGCAAGGTTTTGGAAACAAGAATCTCAAATGTAGTGGATTTCAAAAAATATATGTGTTTTTTTGAATGTATAATATTTCATACATATATGGAAAATAAATAATAATAATATGTCTAATGTTCATCTGTACGGTTTTGTAAAAATGGCAGTATATATATATATATATATATATATATATATATATATATATCTGTGTGTGTATCATTTCATAAAATAAGATTTGCACGAAAGGTTTGTGTATATTTGAATTTCAAAAGTACGAGACTATGAATATATATGACAAGTTTAGCAAGTATTAAGTTTAAAGTATAAGCATATTCTTAATTGAAGGTATCAAGAGATTTTAATTTTATCATGGGCGATTTTATCAAGTATGTATATGGACCACATGGGACAACAACACAAAGTAAAGTGTGTACAATATAACATTGAACCCGCATGCTCATAGTCACATATGAAAATTGTACTACATATTGTACCTTGTAGTACATCATTACATGCCTATTGTTATCCACATGGACAACCAATGATAGATGTAATTATTAAAGTAAGATGGCATGAACTATGAGGCATCAATATTTTAAGAGCGGTGGTGGATCAAAGTAGAAAACTTCTCTCAATGACATGGGACATTGTGGATAAAACAAAGATTTTATCATCAGGTTGTAATGGGATTCAAAAATCTATTAGAAGGTTTCTATAGATTTTCTTACATTAAAAGAAGAATAACTTGATTTCTTGTAACAGAGAATTTTTTGCTTTTCTAGCTAGTGTTCTTACATATTAAATGAATTTCAGGATTTCTAAACTAGAAGATGCTTCTCGGATTCTTCATCCATTGGGATATGAATTATACTATTAAAGCGTATTTCTGATTATCTATAAATTAGTGAACTACCACTGCTGAAGCAAATTCTTAAGGCTAAATCAGATGGTGTTGAATGAATGGATTGATTTTGTAAGTGACAGTTGATTTTAACCTTATCCTTTAGCATCAAGGAATGTCGGCCATATCACTTGATTTATATGTATTAAGCAGTTCCATATATCTAGATATTCTCATATACAGTTTTATATAACATGATTTTAAATATTTAAATATTTATTTTGTTTCAAATTGAAAATTTCAGGCCTTCTTATACTAGTAAGTTTCATATGATTTATAAAATTATGATTCTCCATTTCAAAACCTAGATTTGTATACGATAATTTTTTTTCATATTCTCGTTTATAAAGTCTATTAGTTCATGAATCATGACTTTTCAGAGTTACAAACAAGATATTTATTTTCGCTAAGTAAAACCTAAAGTAATGCAATTTTATACCTTATAAAAGTAGAAAAATATACACCTACATTTATTCAAAGGATTTTATCAAACACTTCTTTAGGAAGATATTTTTGGAATCTATTTCAAAAGAAATTTATAAAGTCTTTAAAGTGTTTACTATTAAAAACTATGTTTCCTAGAGAAGTTTTCAAAACTATCATGACCTATTTGTGCTATTAAAACTCTAATTGGTAGATTTTTCTCTCAGTCAAAGAACTATTGGTCATGAATCATGACCGCTTAGTCCCTTATTCGAGATTATATTATGAGAATATAAGTTTTATAAAATCTTTCTTTGAATTTCAAACACTAAGAAAATAATCTTCTATCCATACCATCCGAATGCACCATGTAACTTTTGAAACTAAGGAATGAAAAAGCACCATTAAAGTATGATCATGAGCATCCATAAGGGACGAATTAATCAAACTGATATTCAATCCAAAAAGGGAGAAAAAATCTTTAAAGGGTTTACCCTTATTTCAAACATGGAAAGATTTAAGAAAAGATTTTTATAAGGATTATCTTTTCCATGTGGAGAAAAATAAAAGATAATGAATCCTTAGCAAGACGATCCCAACATTGAGACGAAGCAAGGGAGAAATTAAAGAACTTGGAAGCGGAATCATTATCCAATATTGTAATTTTCAAGCTACACGGTTAAAACTAGATCTACAAAGATTACCCAAAAAAGGTAATAAGATCATAATGAAGTAAAAGATATATCAAATTATGGCTTGTTTCGAGTTTCAAAGCATGTGCGATTCTTAATCACAACTTGCTTCGAACTGCAAAACACCCATAATCTCGATTTCTACTTGGACAAATTGTCCTACATAGATTGAATTTGGAATTGTGCGGCTGCAACATAACTACGCTTATAATTTCTATCAAAGTCTAAAAGCATTCATGATTCCTATCTTAATAGGGACTCAGCATGCAAAGCATCCTGAATAGTATGTGATTTTAATCAACAAGATCAAGAGTATCAACCATAAAAAGTTAGTCCCTTATTACCAATAAAACCACAAAGTGCATTTGAACATAAAGTATATCGAAAAGGAAAATTACCCTGAAAAGCATTGATTCGTTGAAGAGTTACAGATACAAACCCCAGCTCTTACTATATACTTTATGAAAAGCAGATTGGATGAAATAACTACCTCTCATCCTTTACATATATCAACATGGCATGATGAATCTTATGTGCATGAGAAATAATGCTTCCAATCGAAGCTGAGAACAAATCCCATTAAAGGGTTAAGAGATAAAATAAAATCTCTGAATTTGATCACTGAGCTAAGGAACAAGACAGCCAAATATGTGCCCGAATAGGATATCAAGCTAAAATGACCGCAAATTCAGAAAAAACATTCCAAAAGAAGATTGGGTATTCTAAAAGCTAATGCTTGGAATAATTCCATTGAAGATTCACCAACTGCGCCAATATGATGGCAATGTGATAATAAAAATGAGACATCGAATGTTTGAGGCCATATTTCCCAATAATGGATGAACAAAGGAAGATATTCAAACGGAATAAGTGCATCTATATGGTTGAGGAGTTAGACTCCCCTAAAATAGAAGGGAATTCCTAAACCGCTACCTATGATGGTAGTAGGGGGTAAAAGCCTTGTCCTTCGCCAAGATGGCCTAGACAATGAACATCCCAGAGGGAGGTCAGAGTAAGCCTTTGGTCCTGTCTTAAAAGCCTGACCAAAGCATTTACTAATCTTTAGCCCTTGCCTACGTGGCCTGCCTATAGCACTCCTTGGAGAAAGGATAGAGTAAGCCTTTAGTTCCCTCTAAGATGCTTGACCAAAGCACTGGATCAGCCTTCAGTATCGTTATTAAGGCGTTAATAAAGTGCTTCCTAGAGGGACGTTGGATAAATCTTTGGTTCTGGATAAAGATAGCTGACCAAACGCACCGACAACAGACCTATATCATTATCTAAGATGGTGATAGGGATTAGATCCAAGTTAAGATCATCACCCAAAGAGTGGTGCAAAGAAAAGGAACTCAGATGTCTAGAGCCCAAAGAGAGGCATAAATAAAAAAGGACTCAGATATGCAAAGCCCAAAGAGAGGCACAAAGAAAAAGGGCTCCGACGTCTAAAGCCCAAAGAGAAGTGAAAAGAAAAGGGAGTAAAAAGTCCAAAACCTGAAAAGAGGCAAAATGAGCAATTTGCATTTCAAAAAAAAAAGTACTCTTCCAGAGGAAGAGCAGTCAGAAATGAGCCATTTGGGCTCCAAAGCAAAAGTAATCTTCAAGAGGAAGTGTAGTCAGAAATGAACCCTCTGTGCTTCAATTACTAGATGGATTTTTTTGGTTTTCTATATTATTTCCAAATGGATTATCTGGTCTTCAAATTATTACCAAATGGATTTTCTAGTCTTCTATTATTATTCCCAGAGGGATTTTCTAGTCTTTTATTATTACCGGATGAATTTTTTTGTCTTCTATTATTATTATTGCCAGTGGGATTTTTTGGTCTCGTATATTATTTCCAGATGGATTTACTGCCCTTCTTGTATTATTGCCAGACGGATTTTCTCATCTTCTATTATTACCAGATATAATTCTGGTCTTCTTTACCATAAGGATTTTCTGGTCTTCTTCTATTATTATCAGATGGATTTTTTTGGTTTTCTTTCATTATTTCCATATAGATTTTCTATGTATGATTGTTACCAAATGGTCTTTTGGTATTCTCTTATTATTGTCAGAAAGGTTTCCCAATCTTCAATTTATTGCCAAATGATTTTTTGATCTTCTATGTAGAAATCATTATCACCAGATGATTTTCTAGGCATTCATTCAAGAGATAAATATTGCCAAATGGATTTCCAATAACCTAATTAATAAATCATACTATCAGATAGATTTTTGATCTTTATTCATGATATTAACAGAGGAGTTTATGGTCTTCCCTCCTATGATATTTTCAGATCGTTTTCTTATATTCTATTTAGTAAACTATAAATTATAAATAAGTTTCTAGTTTTCTATTCATAAAATCATTATTCCTAGATAGTTTTCTAATCCTGATCCTAAGCGATTTTATTTAAGTAAAATTACTGCCAAATTGATTTTTGGTTTTTCATGTAAATATATGGATTTCAAAAGTGATATTGAATTGCAAACAAAGATCCTTTATGATCTTATCAAAATCCTAAAAGATTTGCCCAAAATAAAAAATAAGAAGTCAATAAAGGAAACTACGATTTGCTTTGCAGGAAAAATGGGTTAGAAAGAAAATCTTGTAGAAGAATGAGAAAAGATGGAGAAATTCTTTATTTTACACTAAAGCATAAAAAGCTTCTTTTATACAAGGAGGGGGAAAATGTTTTCCATATATTTTCTAAGGGAAGCAAGCAAAGGAATCAATGCCGAGACTAAGGATTTATGTAGAAGTTCAAGGCTCTGGATGTCAAGGCAAGGAAACAATTGATATCGAAGGCCTACAGCTAATAATGATGCCATAATAGATTTATGCCGCTCCCTTTCAATGTCCCTCTTCTTCATGCCATCATGTTTCAATGTTGTATCTCAAGTGATGCCCCTTTACTTCCATTCCATATAATATCTATGCTACATTCAATCAATGTCGCATAAATTCCATTTAGCACTCTATCAATGCTCCATTCCATCAATGAGGTGAAGGAGAATGCCACTTAACCAATACCACATAAATTACATCATGCACGTCATCAAAACCACATGTTATCAATGTCCCGTGTCACAACTCATCGATTCTGCCCTTCATCAATGCCATATTTCAACAATGCCTCATTCCTTCCATATTGCATATTATTGATGTTGCACAACATCGATGTCATGGGAATATCAAAGGCCATATAAAGGAATGGGATTAAAATCATTTGCAAGAGCAAATTCTAGAGGATCAATTGTATTTCTCTTTATAAAATTCTAGAGGATCTAGTGTATTTCTCTTTAAGATTCAAAAGCATTCATGTTGAAGCCATCAAAATGATAGCAATCAAAGCTCCACATTGCCAATTGGCGTAAGCCTACCTCCTTCCAACCACCATAAATAGAGATGTACCTCTTCATGGAAAGGGGCTCTTGACTTCTTTCTTTCTCTTAATATCTTTTTTAGTTAGGATCTTCTCCGGGTTCTCTTTATTGAAAGAACTCGAGGACATACTAATGGCATAAAGGATAATGTGAGAGAAGATTTTATGTTGGTAAACAAAGGCCTATGAAATTTGAAAATTGCATATTTGCACCATTTTGTAACATGTTCATAATTGAAAGGACATGACTTGATCATTTTGCCTATTTACTGCTGGACTTGCCTATTTGGCTATTGACTCATGGATTTTCTTATTTTCCCTTTTGAACTTTTGGATTATATTTAAATATATTCCATGAACAATGATAAAAGTAAGGGTATTCTTTGAATTTCTTCGAACATGCCACGTTGTACACACACCTTGAATGTTGAACCAAATTTTAGTTTGACACTTATTTCCAACAAAAATGATGCATGATGAGTTCTTATCTTTAGATTTGTGAGGTATAAATGTAACATTCCTAATTTTATATGACATTATTTAGGAGATTTAGTTAGATAAATTAAATTAAATAATGTAAATATTAGAGAGATAAAGAGATTGAAATTTGAAATTAATTGAAGGTCGAGCTTAACTATAAACTAAAAGAATGGGTTTATGTAAATGGTTCTAATAAGAGGGTAAGACTAAGGGAATTATAGGGATTAGCCGTTGACCACATCCCTTAACCCCTAAACCTTAGTCCTATTCTCATT
Organism: Allium cepa; assembly: GCA_030765085.1. Classification (NCBI taxonomy): domain Eukaryota; kingdom Viridiplantae; phylum Streptophyta; class Magnoliopsida; order Asparagales; family Amaryllidaceae; genus Allium; species Allium cepa. Next base: position 406,180,856 of record CM060928.1, on the reverse strand, counting down.
TTTATATGTTCAAAATTATAAAACCTAAGCAAAGCGAAGCTCAAGCTAACAATTAAATAGAAGAAGAAAAATTCGAGTAAAAGCTAGAGAATCAAGCTTGAAGAATTAATCGAGTTCAAGTAGCAAGTCTTTATCCAAATCAAGGTGAATAATAATCTAAACCATCTCATTTTTGTGTTCAATGAACAAATGTTTTTGGGTTTTAAGATTAAAATATTTATGAGGATTTTGATGATAATATGCTTGGATTACAGGATATGTTATATTCGAGATTGTTTGTTAATGTTCATATACGGGTTAAGGCTAAAATCATTTATAAAGGGTTTCGAAGCCCATGAGGATTAAATATTTCACGTAAAACATTATTTTGGAGATGGGTTTAAATTTGGTAATTATCCAAGCCATGGATAATTTATTATGAATAATAATTGGATTTAAATATTTATTTCGGCTATTATAGAGAAGATTTGGGTCTAGAATTTATATATGTTAGTTAACATATTAAAAGTGAATTTCTATGATTTTTGAGGATTTTTCTAAGTAATTTACAATGAAAAATAAATTATTTAAGGAGGACTTACATGTCTTAATTGTTTTGTTAAAGTGAAGGGCTATTTTCGTAATTATCTATAATTAATTTTTGCAAATTTCGACAGACTTTTAGAAAAAGAATTTTTATAAAGTTTATGACAGCCAATATTATTTTTACAAATAGGAAAGTTGAAAAGCATTTACCTAAAATGGAAATAAAATAGATTTTGTATAAGTTCATGGTTTCGCCGCTTTCATTAATTGCCTTTCGACCCTATCCTACCACCTTTGACTAAGTCGAAATCAATACATATGATATCAAGCTTTGGTATGTAGTGGACTGGAGAAAGGCGGTAGGTATAAATTCAAAACATAGCTTTCGAAGGGGTCGAAGCCTTGGTTTGTCTTCAAAAGAATTGACGATTGCCTTACTTCGAAAGAATGCTTTTGAAAGGGTTTAATTCGACGAGGTTGTTGCATTTTTGGTTTCAAATAGGTAGCTCTCAAAGGAGTTGCCTTGTTTTTAAATTAAATTTTCAAAAGAGTAGTTTGAACCCAATCGAAACCTTGCTGCTACATTTATACCTTTCAAAAGGATTGAATTCATCAACGAGATTGAAGGGTAGCCTTTGTTTTATAAAATACCAAGCTATTTCCCAATGCTTTCGAAAGGGCCCTAGTGGCCAACTATACTAAGGTTTTCGAAGGCAATGGTGTCGGAATGAGTTTCATTGCCATCCTTTTATTTCTTTTTGGCAAAGTCATGCGGCTTTAGAGCGGGTCATGCCATTATGAATATAAATAAAGGATAGGTGTTATGTACATGCACAAAATAGCTAAAATTTATTTTTATAGTGGCCAGACCACTTAGTACAAGAAAAAAGAGAAAACATAGGAGCTATACAAATAGACTAGACTACTTGGAAGGGCACATGCCCCCTGTTATTATTGATATCAACATCAGTACCAGGACCTATAACATGCTGAACAGTAGAAAAATACGAAGCCAGATTCGGACCATAAAACCTCGACAGGTGTGAGTAGAGATAAATCCAATACCATGTAGGATCTAAGAATTTCCACCAATTCCTAGCACCAACAATCCCAGTGGCTTCAGAGAGAGACCATCACCCTCAACATGATACACTAACCTCCTAGTCTCATTAGGATCACCTAAGAACATGTGATAACTATGCATCTGCGGCTCATACCTCATTTCCGACACATCATAAATCCAAGAACACTCTTCAGGTTCCCATATTACAAACTCATCATCAGAATCGCTAACTACATGTGAATCAATTTCTGTCTCCATAGTGGGAAAAGTAGAAACAATAGGATCAGAGGGTGGCGGAGCAATTACCTTAGGAACGCATCTCATTTCCATCTTAGGGAGGGGGATTTTTTGTAACGACCCGGAGATTTCGTGAGTTTAATTGGGTTAAATTTATAAGTTTTGCAATTAAATTTAGTAGTGAGAAAAAACTTATAATTAATATTGAAATGAAGGCTAAAATAACATATATGAATGGTAATTTAAGTCTTTGTTTGTAATATGAATAAATTTTTCAATAAATAAAATGGTGTAAGAATTGTACCTGAATATAATGTGAAGATAGAAAATATAGGGTAGGCATTAAATTTGTTAAGTGTAAATTTATGGGTACGATAACAAATTCGTATGCATTATCTAAATAAATTGGTCAATTAATTTGTTATAAATCAAAACCTTTTTAATTGGTAAATAATTTGATGTGTATTGATATAGACGTTACTTTAATGATTATTATAAAGTAACGGAAGTGTAAATGGAATAAATGAAGTTATGCAGTAATGAATGAATAAATAAAAATATATTAATAAAATAGGAAACTAACATAACATTTATAAATGATAACGAACATTGGTAAGGAATAAATGAGAACAATTGAAATAAAACTAAAAAGTAATTTAAAAGTTGAACAGTTACCATTGTAAGATGCCTATTTGGGTAGTTAGTGTAGTTTTGATTTGTCAATTGTAGTTTCTAAATTCTACAAGATGCAATCAATGTTAACTTTATTTTTTTTATGACGTTTGGGTGATTTAAGAAGTGAAAAGCCAAGAAATTGAAATAAATTATATAATGGATGAAATTAAGTTAATTTGAATTGAGATGGGAATTAAGATTTGTTTATTTAATTTGATTTAAAATTTGGGAAATTTGGTCGTTGCAATTGATTGAGATTTAATGTTAAATATTACGTAAATTTAAGGTTAGGGAAAACCTTGAGAATGTGGAGGTAATAAACTTTGAACCCAATGTTAATCTCATCCATTCGACCATGATAAATTGAATAAAAAGAATGAATGGTGATTTTAGTGTAATTATTGAAAGTATAATTTTTAATTTGATGTATACAATAAAAATTAAATTTACGCTGAAACATATGATTGAATCAACATTTATTTGACATCTAACTTTGTGTAAAATCATTGTAAGTGTTTGAGTAATATAAAGATGATAAATTGTAAATTTTAGAATTTAAAATATAAAATTTGATTTAATCAATTTATTTAATTAATATAAAAATAGCCATTTCGGTCACGGACTCGGATTCCGACGAAACTAGTTTCATCGGATCCGTATCGATGAATTATTGTAGGGTTTCAAGTTTCATAGTGATCGGACTTGTCGTTTGATCGTACGAACGCGAAACACCTTGAAGTCGATTTAATTGAAATCAATTTGAAATCAATTTGAAAATATTGTTTTCATCATAACTTCTTCATACGATCGAATTTGGACGTGAAACTTTTTCCATCGCGTTCAGAATATTTCAAAATACCTATTTGGATATATGGGTTTAAAAAATTTCGTTCCGGGGTCAGAACGGGCTTTTTGGGCCAACTACCGTGTAGCGCGTTTATAATTCGTGCCCACCTATTCTATTTCAGTTTGTCTATAAATAGGCTGTAATAAACCCTAGCCTCCATTCTATCTCTTTTGATGTACGTTCATTTCTTCACCTCTTTCTCTTCCTCAATGGTTGCAGAAAACCTAGATCTGTTTTCATTTCAAAATCAAAGCTAAAAATTAAAAGTTCTCAGAAAATTCTGGAAAAATTATATGTTGAAGCCCTCAGTGAACAAAATCTTCTGGTGCTGGTGGTTTTTCCATTCGATGCACCGTTTGCCCAGAAAAAATTGAAACAGTATCGGCCGTTCATCACGGCGTCACAAAAATTCGCCGGATCGGCAAATGGTTTCTGGGTTTGGTGGAGATCGACGCGTGCTTTGCATCCAAGGAGTTCATCTGGAGAGTTAACGGTTGGATCGTGTGATTTTATTGGATTAGGGTTTGAAGGGCGCGGCGGCGGTGGTGGCCGATGGCGTGCGCAGGGGGTCAGGGGGAGGCGGCTCGGCAGGGGCTATCCACTGGTGTTGGTCGGCGATCATATGGTGGGCAGTGGAGGGAGTATTTCGCGGTCAAAGTGGGAGTCAACGGCTAGCGTATGGGTTCGAACGGCGTGTTTTACTAGAGGTCGCGTGAGAAGAAAGAGAAGAGAGGGTACTGCAGATGTTGACGTGGATTATGAATTAGGTGAGGATTGTGTTCCATTTTTATTTTTATTTTATGATTTCATTCGCAATTTTCGACATAACTTTCTCATACGTTATCCGTTTCACGCGAGATTTTTTTTGTTAGGATCATAATAAAATTCCGGATCTTTTGACACTTGTTTGGACAGATTTGGAGACCGTCGAATTTTTGGGTTTAAATCGGATTTAAATTCGCTTTAAATTCAAAAGGTGAGTGTTTCACCCACTCACAACTTTTAAAATTTCTTATGTTTGTTAAATTGAATTCATAAAGTGATTAGAAATTTATCGATTGTTGTTTGGTGTGCTAAATTGTCATTCTGATTCAATTTGACATTTATTGCATTTAATTATCATTTAATTTAATATTGAATTTTAAATTGTCAATTTAATGCATGTATTGATTATCAGTTATATATTGTGTTGTTGATTGAATTGGATGATGTTTGTGATGAATGCTCAATTGGTGAATTTGGTGAATGAATGTTTATTTTATATATAAATATAAACTGCAAGTTCGTTATGGATTATTTTTATAAATTCGGGATTGCGGTTTGAAATGATATATAACCGTAAATATTTAAATTGCAGATTGAAAAGATAAATATCCGTACCACTTGGCCCTAGGGTAGAAAATTATATACGGACACCGGATTTGTTAAATTAAATGGTTTTTTTTAAAGCTTAAATTTTTGAATCAGGATTTAAATGATAATTTGAGAAATATATGATTTCTATGGATTGAATTATTATCGGAATTTGAGTTTATGATAAAATTTGTATTGGTTTTAAGGTATTGTTAAAAAGAATTTATATGTAATTTCAAAGTTGAATTTTTGAATAAAAGTGAAATTGGTCAAAATTGAGAAATTTGAGTTGTTAAAATATAACTTTGAAGTGTATTAAAAATGGAAATAATGTAATTTAATATTTCAAACATGAATTGAAATCGATGTAAACGTAATGTTTTATTTATAGAATGTGAATAGAATTTTGAAAGTGGATTTTGTTGGAAAAAAAATTGAAATGGTTTTTATGTGGAAATGAAATGAATAGTAAATTGATAGTATTTTAAAATTCATATTTTAATATAAACTATTTTAAAATATATTACCATAAAGACTGTAATTATTAAGATTTTTAAACTATTAAACTATTTTACCTATCTCAACTATATATCAAATCATTTTAACCTATATTTTAAAACCATTTAATTTATATTAAAATAGTTAACCCTTTTTAAGTTATTTTAAAACTAATTAATCTATTTTAAAGCTAATAAATCTAATTTTATTATGTTTAATCCACTATAAATTTACTTAACCGTCTTAGATCAATTAAACGATATTTTAATCTATAGTTAAACTATTCTAGAGTAATTTAACAATTTATAACTACTATACTTATTTAAAATATTTCTAAATTTCCAATCTAAGTAAAGAGGAAATGTTAATTAAATGCTTGGTTTTAAAAGAGAATAAATTGAATTGATGATTTGAAGTAAGAATGTAACCTGTTTGGAAATATGAAATTGGGAAGAAATTATGGTTTTGGAAACTGGAAATGATTTCAAAGTGAATAGGGTTTGAAAGCGAACATGATTTGAAAATGACTATGATTTGAAAGTGATATGTTTTGAAATCGAATATGATATTTTAATATAAATTGTAAATCGACCTTTGGAATATAAAAGAACCATCCGGTGTGTAATAAACGATTGGTTGTTAAAGAGACCGGGATCGGATATTGTCTTATAGCCGGCCAATACCGAAAACCACTTTAACAACTATGTACGCGGTGGCGATTTCAGAATGAAGTAGGATGGTGGCGACGTTCTCGAGGTATATTACGTGGACCCAACTCCCGTGAGTTGGCAAAAATGACTAAAACAGGAGCTATACCGGGCTACACAAAGGGTCGCACCCTTTCATCGAGAATGCTCCATCGGAAACCATTCTATTACTTTTGTGATTCGATATGTGGCGCCACTTTGATTCGGGGGTATTGTTCGAGGTGGGCGGAAGCTGCTGGCTTGCCGTCACTACCGGTCCGGTAGTGCAAACGGTGTATCCACCCTGGCATTGCCTCGCGTGCCGTGTCATCTCCTTATATCGAGCCCACTATGATTTTGGTTTAAAGATCCGACCGCGTTAAGGTTCACCATCCCCTTAACGCTATTTCCTATATGATTATACTTTACTGATTAGACACTACTGTATATAGCGCAATATACTACATAGCAAATAGTTTAACGGATCCTTAAGAGATGTGAATCCTGAGCATCTTTTGAGTTACTGCACTCATATTTGTTTCTGTTGATTTAACTTATATAAGATCCTTTAGTTCTGACTCGAGTGTTTTGTCTTTTCAATTCGCTCGGGTCAGTCCGAGCATTTCAGGATCGAAGACTTTAGCTCTGGAGGACGAAGACGGAGATTTCTATTAATATTATTAATTATATTCCACTACACTCATATTTTTCCGCTGCATTGTTATATGGTATGTGTACTCTGATATGTATTGTATAGATAAAATCAAAGGTTTTGTAAAATAGCTTCATGAACTGTATATTTGATTATTATATTTTATCCTTCCGCTGTGAGATTCTGTTTTCTTTTATTTCTTTCTTGTTTTTTTATTTACCCCATAACAATCCGCCCTTCCGTATGGTTTGAATCGACATGTGTGTCGATTTAAAGCGTGCGAAAAGGCGGGATGTTACATCTGGTATCAGAGCTTTGGTTTGGCGATAAACCTTAGCTTTGTGGGGTTTGACTCTTTACTAATAGTGCAGTAATACCCTATGGGAGTCGCGGAGTGTATATATATGAGAGAGCGTATTTGTTAGTGTTATAAAAAGGTTTTTATATTGTGTTAATCTGTTCCGTTTTGTATTTATAAATTCCGTTTGGTGCATGGGACGCTGTGACATCAATAGGGATTTCTAAACACTTAATAGGAAAGACCGTTTGGTGCATGGGACATCAATAGGGATTTATGACATGAACTGTTTGGTGCATGGGACGTTGTTACATTTTTCAACAGGAGATAGGGGAGAATTCCTAGAACATTTCTCCATAGAATGTCCAAACGAATGACATATAGTACATATGTCAGGCTTCCAACTGTAGATAACTTTTATTTCCACCTCATGACCTTCCATGATTCTTACTTTCAATATTGATGGTAATGGGATCTTTGGGGTAATTTCAATCAATGCTCTAACATATAATAGGTTCTTGCATGCAACAATGTTTGCATCAAAGCATTTAAAAACCCTAATAAGGCTCGCAAGCCTATTCAGACCAATAAGAAGTTAAAGGACAGAATGTATATTGGAGAACGTGGCCTAAACCGGAATAGAAAGAATCTGCTCTCTAACACTGTCTATACCAATGCTCCAGGGAGTCATAATAAAGGGTTTCCCCTCCATAATGAGAGGGCTAGTATCAAGCTCTATAAGTCTGTCTTTCTTAGAACCAAATTTAAAGAAGAAAAGGAGTTTATGAATTGGAAATGAAGCGAACCTTTCAGTTTCCATGCTCGCCTATAGTGCTCAGGAACAACCAAGTAAGATGATGTAGCATCTAGGAAAAAGACAACTAAGTGGTCAGACCAGTAGCTCTCCGCCTCTCGAAGAACAGATGGTGGAATCACATTAATACCATCAATGATTTGAGTTCTGGATTTCTACGGGGAGTATGAACCGACGTTACATGGCAATGCCTTGAACAATGATGACCAAACAAGTTTCGCAACAATATTAGCAGCGTATCACATCAACCATTAGAAAACTCACTACTAACACTTTTAATGCTATCCTTCTATTGTTTTAACTTAAGGACTAACTCTTTCAAAAGGATAGTGTCGAAGCCATCTGTTTTTCTCTAACCACTTTTTAAAGGTTTCGAAAGGGGTACTTTCGCTTGTATTCACTTACACTAGAAACATATGTTTAAAATGAAACCTAATGATTTCGAAATGGGTTCTTTCAATGATTTTGAAAAGAGGTACGTTCAATGGTTTCAAAAGTGGCACTTTCAATGGTTTCGAAGCTATGCTTCTATAATTGATGGTAATGCATTAATGCATTCGACAGGTTTTGAAAGAAAGTTTTAAAATGTTTTGAAAGGAAGATGCCTTGTGTATTGAAAAAGAAGAACTGAATGCTTTCGAAAGAGGCTATCCAATTGTTTCGAAAGTAAAGGCTTAAGGTTTCAAAAGCCTTAGTTTTCATAACAAAGAACCAAATCTAAATTTTTAAAGGTAAAAACCCATGGCTTTATAAAAGAGCTTTTAAATGTTTTTTGATTTTTGGAGAAACTTTCTTTGATATAAATAATGGGTTAAAGGAATTAACCAAATTTTATGGAGAAAATGATTTCAAAGATATTAAACCAAAGATGTTGGTATTATTTTTGTATATACTTCTTTTACAAATATATTCACTATTTAACAGACCTGTAATTGTATTTTGGGGAGTAAGGGCAATATAACCGGGTAGGTTGACCTAGTAGTGAATATAAATTAAGTAACTACTGAATGAATAGAGTTTCATTTAGGAGGTCAAGTAGATTAGAATAGGATGTCCTAAGACTAATTAAGAAGTTGTCAGTTAAGAAAGGTTCATGATGATCGCATGAAAACTATGTTAAATTAGAGTTATTGGCAGGGGCCAACAGGTTTGTAGTGAATCCATGAAAACTATATCCAGATTAAGTTATTGACAAAGTCAATAAGATCATAGTCAACCCATGGAAACTATGAAAAGGAGATTTATTGGAGTCACCAATAGGTTTAAGGAGAACCCGTGAAATAATTGAATTATGTTATTGGCAAGAGCCAATAGGTTCTTAGTGCTCCCATGAAAACTAAGAGATAGGACATGTAGTCCATAAACTATCAACAGGTTATTAATCATCCCATGAAAATTAAAGGTTAATGGGAACCCTAGAAACTATAATTATGATAGGTAGTCAAAAAAACAGGGGATGGCAAATCCAGAATGTTTTACTTATTTTCATATCATCATAATTTTATAAATTGCTATGTTTTTAACTATTATGGATGAAGGAGCACAGTATATGGTTATATAAGTTTCTGATAGGATACTAGTAAGGGGAAAACCGGTTCCGCTAAGCGGCATGGTCTCACCAGATATCTAAGTGGTTCGAGATGATAGACTATTATTCATACTAGGCTTTATGTTTGACTCGAAGTTTATGCTTTCCCCTTAAACTCTTGGATGCTCAAAAATAATTTGAGTAGGCCGAAGATAAGGGTTTTTCAGGTTCTCCTCGGATGAATAAGCTTCCAAAGGCAGCAGGAGGCCATCTAGCTAAATAGGAATTCTTTTTTTTATTCCACTATGTTTGATGTAAAGGAAAATTTGTTTAATTGCTTATCCATACACACTCTGATCATTCAAGTGGGCATCTTAATATGTCGCTCTTGGCATATGTTGTAATAATTATATATTTTTTGAACGTGGTTCTCGTATTTTGGATTATGTAATGAATCTGAAATGATTTTAAAATGGATGAGAATTTTTTTTAAATGATTTTAAAATTTATTCATATCCATGTGTTTTTGTTCTATCAATGCATCTAACACTATAGTATTTGTTTGTCGAGAATTAATAACTATGGATGAATGCAACGTCCACAACTATTAGTTTTGGGCCTTTAAGTTGTGGATGTTACACAAAAGACATGTCAGTGAATTCTGAAAATAAAATCCTCCCCATAAATAATTTATCGCAACAACAATTTATATTGTTTAGATAATGATCGCAATAATCACATAAATTTTTGTGTCTAACCATAATTTCTTTTGATAATATGTAATTAAGATTATCTTCTAGACACTCCCCAGATTCGTTCTCACTATTTAGAAAATTAAGATGATCTTCAAATAGTTCTTCAAAAGATATAGTAGATAAGTCTATTGAAGCAAATGAAGTTTTCTAAATCAATAAATCCAATATATCATATATAATTGTTTCTATCATGTCGATTTCTTCTATTTCAGAATCTCTTGGTTGATTTTTAAGGTCAAAAATATTTAATTCAATCGTTAGGTGCCCAAAAGATAGTCAAAGTTGACCACTCCTATAATTTATGATAGCATTTGAGGTTGCTATGGCGAGATGATCCAATATCAAGGGAACCTATCCATTTGGATTTGAAATGGGTTTAGTCTCTGGGAAGACTATGAATCGACGGGGAAATAAAATCGTTCATTTGGTATTAAAATATCTTCAACTAAGCATAATGGTTTATTAACAGATCAATCAGCTAGTTGAATTGTGATGTTAATTGGTTTTAGTTTCCTTAGTCCTAGTTGATTACAAACAGTGTAAGACAGTAGATTGACACTTGCACTAAGATCAACTAAGACATGACTAATGCGGTTGTTACCTATTTTAGAAACCTATTGTATAGAAACTGGGGTCCTTATAGTTGATTAGCGTAGGATTTGAAAGAATAGAGCAAGTATTTGAAGTCAAAAATGCAGTATCATAATATTAGTGGCATGTATTTGAGTACATAGCTCTTTGATAAATTTGGCATATTGAGGAATCTGTTCAACTACGTGCAAAAGTGGAATATTAAGATGAATTTGTTTGGAAATATCAAGAAAATTTTCAAAATTTTCATCTTTCTTCTTATTGTTAAGCATATGATGAAATGAAGCTACTAGTCCATAGACACTCTCATTAATTTTATTATTCGAAGAAAGGGAAGGTGTCACTATAAGGAGTGAAGGGGGGTAAATGTGTGGAAGGTGAGATATTTCCATTGCCAACATTTGTCGTCGAAGATTTATCGGGGTTGTTGATTTCATATGAAGAAATTTTAGGGTTGCTGACATTTAAATAATGTAATGATTTGGAAGAAACGACATTAGTAATCGTCAAAAAAGCATTGAAATTTGTTCGAGTGCATTAATGGAACAGCATTCCCCTATTTAAGGAGTTTAAGTTTCTAAGGGAAGATGATTTGGACCTATGACATGCACCCCCTAGTAGAAGCACAAATGGAGGCACAAATTGATTCCCATTGCATGCCTTTTTCAGAATATGTAATGACCTTAACTTTAGTTAACATTATATAGATATTTAATTAGATAAATTAAATTAAATAATGTAGAAGGTTAAGTGGTTGAGATTGGATATTTAAACTTAAGCCATGCCTTATGAATGAACTAATATAAGCACTTAAAACTTAAGATAAGGAGAAGGAAAATTAAAAGGGCAAAATAGAAAGAGCCTTATTTTTATATCCTAAAGCCCTCTCCAATTCATTCATTCATTTGCATCTATAAACTAAACTAAAATCTAAGGAGTGTGGCCAGCCATTAAAGAGAAGGGAAACCAAAGCTTAAAGACAGGAGATTCAATATGAAGAGCTAAGGAAATCAACCTTAATCCAAATCTCAGCATTCTTAATCAAACCAAGGTGAATAATTAGTTTACATCTCACTTTTGATTATGATTTTGGTTTCAAGTTAGATACAAACTACTTTTGTAAGTAATATGCCATGTTTTGATAGGTTAATGAATATATATATATATATATATATATATATGCCTATTGATGATTTATATATAATTTAATATGAAGTTTATGATATGTTTAGATTGGAAAACTTATTATATGACATCAATATGTGTTACGTTTTTTATATATGGTCAAAAATATTGTTTTAAAAGTGGGATCAAGTTTCATAATTTTATAAGTAATTATGGATTTATTATATATTTTCTATGAGAGAAAATAGTTAATTTCGAGTTTAAATTATTTACGGTAATTAAATAAAGTTTTCAGGTCTGAAATTTATATATCTTAGAAACCATAGGATTTTTCCTAATTTTTTAACTATCGTTAATAAGTTATTTAAATTAGAGGACTTAAATGTTTATTAAGGAGAATGGCTTTAAGAGTTAAGCTGTTTCAAATCAAAATTTGATTTGGCCAGAAAATTCTGAAAAAATGAATTGATAAAGTTTTCTAAACCAATAAGATTTTGACAAATATTGGTGGTAGGTAAAAAGGAATTACTTAAAAAGTCAAAATCGCTATTTGTATAAAAATTACGTCTTCGCCTCCACCTATGCTAGCGTTGGACTTCATATAACAAAATCCCTTTTGTACTTACTCAGTACTAATACACATGACATGGTAGCAAGCTATTGATACAAAGTGCATTAGAGTTATGCGGAAGGTAGTGATGGTGTCGAAATTATACATGCGTAAGGGGTGAAGTTGTATTTCCAGGTTTCTAATCTATAAATTTGTCTTTGATTGAAATCGTCAAAAGGGTTGCCGCTTTTGAATCCCTTTTATATCTTAGTTGTAGCATTAAAACCATTCGCCTTAGTAAGAGGCCGCTTTTATAACTCTTTAAATCAATGACTTCAGAGGGTAAGGTTTTGATCGATACCCTTCCGCAATCATTGAGGCTGCTTTTCTTTTAAATTATGCACGTGAAAGAGTAGATTCCACTCCTATACCTTTTGACATGGTTGAAGCTGCTTATTTAAACCAAAGTATACATGCCGAAGCCTGTTGTTGTCACTCTAGGTCTTTCGAAAGGATAGCTTTCGAATATGTCTCCTTTTATACTTTGTAGTTTGTTTTATTTCCAAACTATGGTTTCAAAAGAAACACTTTTACTTGGTTTTCAAGCTATGCCTCCATAACATTTTTACTTAAACTCAATGCTTTCAAAAATTATGTTTTTATGTGTTTTGAAAGGAATGTTTACAAGTGTTTTAAAAGTTTTGGGCCTCGAGATAGGGGATGTTACAACTTAGGTTTATGAAAACTTAAAAGAAATTTTAAACTTAAAATGATTTTTGAAAACATAATCCTAAGGAATTAAGGAAAAAATTAGGGTGTGGGATAACATTATAGTAACGTACTTGTATTTGTTATATTTAAGTATATGCTTTATCTCTACTCTCACATCTCTCTCAGGCTATTCTTTTGTATCTTACAATGACTCGAATATAGATTTTAAGGAAGTAAGATATGTATGCTAGGAATAGAAGAGTTAACCTTGGTGGAGGAAGCACCACAACTAGTGGAAATGCCAAACAAAACACTAGAAAGAATACAAGTTGGGCACAAACTGCTAATGTGGGCGTTGAAGCACCACAAGTTGATATGGGAGCGGTGTATCAGTTCTTCATCAACATGATGCAATTTGGAGCTTATAGTGTGTTAATTGGAGGAAATGCTGGAGAAGGAAATCAGGAAGCTCCGGTGGTCAATAACTATGTAGTATTGAGCAGAGACTATGCTCGGATTAGAAGGAAGTGATTTATCGGGACTAAGGATGTAATTGAAGTGGAAAATTGGTTGCTTCATTGTGAAAGATTTTTGCTGATTTAGGACTCAATGATAGAAGAATAGGAGATTGGCATCCAGAAGGTTGCAAGGAGCAGCACTGTACTTGTGAAATAGTATTACTGTAGGAGTGGTTGAAGAGGCTATGACTTGGGTAGAATTCAGATGGAAGTTTGAGGAAAAATTCACGTCGGAGATCGCCAAGTCAACTCTGCTCAGAAAGTTTGCTAAGTTGGTGCAGGGGGACATGATAGTGCTTGAGTATGCTACCTGGTTTGAGGAACTATCTAGATACGAATATGCTATAGATGACATAATTATTATGAGAAATGAGAAGTTTATCCGTGGACAAAGACCAGAACTTGCAAGGGCAACTTTACTGCACATCAGAGATCCATATGATGTGGTGGTGGTAATGGTTTTGATGAATGAGGAGATGCTTGTTTTATTTAATGGTAACAAAGTAGTGGAAACTCAAGGTGGGCAGAACCAGAAGAGAAAACTTTTCCACAAGAAGGGAGCTCAGAAGAGTGGAGCTTCCAAGAAAGGGAAGACAGAAGTTATCTGCTACAAGTGTGATAAAAAAGGGCATTTTGCTAATAAATGTTGTTTAGGGGATGGAAAGAAAGTGATTGGGTAGAAGAATATCAAATTCTTCAATTGTGATCATATTGGACATTATAAGAACCAGCGAAAGGAAACAGCCAAGGATGGAATGGGTCAACTGTTTGCATTGGAACCAGCTGCCTCAAGGCCAACTACAAGGGAGAAAGGAAAAGATGTGTTGGGAGACACGCTTTTGATTCATAATATGTCAATCGTATTTCTATTTGATACTGGTCTATTGCATCTTTTATATCTCATTGTTTAGTAGACAAGCTTAATTTAGAATCCCCGTAACTGTAGTTACATCCTTCAGGGTTTGGAATTCAACTGGAGGGTATGCGACACTTGGGATGAGATGTGGAAAGTTATAACTTAAGTTGTTAGGTCTTATATTTTCTTGCGGTTTCCATGTATCTGATTTTATAGGTTTCGAAGTTATTTTAGGTATGGATTGGTTAAGTAAGTATGATACTAGGATATTTTGCCATGATAGGAAAATATCTCTAAGACGTTATAGTTGTAATGATCAGATTGTATACTCCATAGAAAACCCTAGTTTTGAGGTTCATGCTTTGTTGGGTGTTATGTATGAAGAAGATGAGTTGATTTGATTTTCCGTTATTAGAGAATTCTCATATGTCTTTAAGCTCGTGATAGGACTACCTTCGAAATGAGCCTTTGAGTTTCGAATAGATTTAGTAGTAGGATCTGAACCTATTAGTAGACTACTAAGTAGAATGACACCTACTGAGATAAAGGAGCTAAAGGTGCAACTGGTGGACTTAGAAGGTAAGAATTTCATTTGATCAAGAAAATCGTCTTGGGGAGTAGCCATAGTATTTGTTAAGAAACCGGACGGTTTAGGTTATGTATCGATTATCGTAAGCAAAATGAGAAGATGATAGAGAAACGATATCCGTTATTATGATTAATGATTTGTTCGACCAGTTGAGTGGAGCCAAATTATTTTCACAGTTGGATTTTGTAAAAGGGTTCCATCAACTTAGAATGGTAGAGAATAGTATTCCTTTGATGGTATTAGGACCAGATATGGATCGTATAAATGGTTAGTGATGACGTTCAGACTAACTAATACACCATCAATCTTTGTGGACTTAATGAAAAAAAATCTTCCTAGAGCATTTGGACAGATTTATAGTATTTATAGACAACATATTGATATATTCCAAGAATGAAAGAGATCATGAAGTTCATCTTAGGACAGTTCTTGAGACACTAAGGCATCATCAGTTGAAGGTAAAGTTTTCATAGCGTTATTTTTTGAAAGAAGGAAGTGGAGTTTCTTGGTAAGGTAGTCTCAAAGAAAGGGTTATCTTTAGATCTGGCGAAGATCGAGGAAGTGAATAAATGGAAGAGACCCGAGACAGTGACTGAGATAAAGAGTTTTCTTGGATTAGCAGGGTATGATTGGAGATTCATTAATGATTCTCACAGACGACAGCACCAATGACTAAGCTAACTACGAAAGATGTGAAGTTTGGTTGGACTGATAAGTATGAGGAAGCATTCCAGAAGTTGAAACATTTATTGACTAACGCACCTATGTTAGTTGCCCCAAAGGGGGGATCCAGACTTAGTTGTTTTTATGGATGCATGCGGAACATGATTAGGAACTATGTTAATGCAGAAGGGTAAAATGATTGACTATGCTTCTCGATAGCTCAAACCGCATGAAGTTAGATACCCAACTCATTATTTGCAATTAGTTGTAGTAATTTTTCGCATTGAAGATGTGGAGACATTATCTTTTGGGAGAAAGACTCAAGCTGTTTATGGATCATAGGTCACTAAGATATTTATTCTCTCAGAAGGAGTTGAATATGAGACAACAAAGATGGTTAGAGTTCCTAGCGGCATATGACTTTGATATTGAGTGCACACCGAGAAAAGGAAATAAGTGGCAGACGCACTTAGCACAAAACACCAGAATGCAGTATTGGCTATGATAGCTGAGTGGAAAGATTTAGAAGCATTGAAAACATATGGAGTACAATGGAGATCTAATAGTAGTTCTAGTCAAGGAACTACTATGTTGTCGTAGTTAGAAGTTAGACCAATGATAATCGAAAGGATTGCTTCTAAGCAGGTAGAAGAACCATTATAACTGAACGGAACAAAAAGTTAAGGAATGAAATTGAGAGTGGTGACATAAAGGATTTTAGTCTCGACCGGAATGGGTGGTTGAGGAATAAAGGGCGACTATATGTTTCAATTGTGGAAAACATTAGGAAGGAAATTCTTATAGAATGCCATTAAGGAAGAAGAATGTATCATGTACGAAGAGAAGTTTCTTTTGGAAAGGGATGAACACAGATGTAATCTTATGGGAAGGGACGAAGAGAATTTCAAACTATCAACAGGTAAACGCTGAACATTAGAAAGCGAGTGGGTTACTTCAGCCTTTGGATGTTCTTGTCTAGAAATGAGATTCTATCTCAATGGATTTCATGATGGGTTGCCAAGATCGAATAGAGGAAATGAAAGTATATGGGTCGTAGTGGACAAACTGACTAAGAGTGCACATTTTATAGCCGTTAATTCGACCATATCAGCACCAGATTTAGCTAAGTTATTCATGAAGAATATAGTCAAACTACATAGAATTCCAAGTAGTATAGAAGCGACAGAGATTCCTTATTTATTAGTGATTTCTGAAAGAGTTTATAGGAGTGTTTAGGTACAAAGCCCAAGATGAGTAATGCTTATGATCCACAAATAGATGGACAAACGGAGATAGTTAATGAAGTCTTGGAGGATTTGTTAAGAGCTTGTGTGCTAGATTTCAAAGGAGCATGGGAAGACCATCTATGCTTAGTCAAGTTCTCATATAACAATGGTTATCAGAGTAGTATAAGGATGGCACTTTTTGAAGCTTTGTATGGAATGTCGTGCGAATCTCCTGCTTGTTGGCTAGAGATTAGGGATAGATTTGTTCTCGATCTGGATTTGGTTATAGAACTTGCAGAAAAGATTGAGTTAATTCGGGCTAGAATGAAGGAGGCTCAATCGAGGAAGAAGAGTTATGTAGATAAAAGACGGAAAGACTTAGAGTTCTCAGTTGGAGGTTATGTTTTCGTAAAAGTGCCACCGATGAAAGGTATGATTAGATTTGGAAAGTCGGGAAAATTGGAACCAAGGTTCATTCAACCATTTCCTATTATAGAAAGGATCACGAAACTTACATATAGGGTCGAGTTACCGAATAGATTGGCAAGAGTCCACATTGTTTTCCATATTTCTCATTTTAGGAAGTGTATTCGAGATCCAAAGACTATTATCACACCGACCATGCTATAAGATCTAGTAGTGGAATAAGATATGACTATAGTTAGAAAAAAGTGTGTAAAGTTGTGAGGGATGAGAAGAGACTAAGTAAAAAAACAGTTAGATTAGTGTATGTTCAATAGAGTGAAGATGAGAGAGACTGTACTTGGGAAAGCGATAGCAAGTTTAGGGACACTTATTCTAACTTGTTTGATGGTATGTTTTACCTTTATATTTGATTGTAGAGGTACCTTATTGTAATTTCAAGGAAGAAATTTTTCTATGGAGGGTAGTCTATAATGAACATAATTTTAGTTAACATTATTTAGACATTTAATTAGATAGATTAAATTAAATAATGTAGAAGATTAAGAGGTTGATGATTGATTGTTAAACTTGAGCCCGCCTTATGAATGAACTAATATAAGTAATTAAAACTTAAGATTAGGAGGAGGAAATTTAGAAGGACGAAATAAGAAGAGCCTTATTTTTATATCCTAAAACCCTCTCATTCTCCATATTCATTTGCATCTATAAACTAAACTAAAACTTAAGAAGTGTGGCCGGCCATTAAAGAGAAGGGAAACCAAAGCTTAAAGATAGGAGATTCAAGATCAGGAGCTTAGGAAACCAACCTTAATCCAAATCTCATCATTCTTAATCAAACCATGGTAAATAGTTAGTTTACATCTCACCTTTGATAATGATTTCAATTTTAAGTTAGATCCAAACTATTTTTGCAAGTATTATGCCACGTTTGATGGTTTAATGGATACATATGCTTGTTGATGATTTATATAATTTAATATGAATTTTACGATATGTTTAGATTAGAAAACTTATCATATGACATCCAAATATGTTTCCTTTTTGATATATGGTCAAAAATATTATTGTAGAAGTGGGTTTCAAGTTTTATAATTTTCAAAGTAATTATGGATTTATTATAAAAAAATTATGAGAGAAAATTGTTAATTTTGGATTTAAATTTTTTAAGATAATTAAATAATGTTTTCGGGCTTGAAATTTGTGTATGTTAGAAAACATAATATGAACTATGGTGATTTTGTTTTTTCCTAAGCGTTTTACTATGCTTAATAAATTATATAAATTAGAGGAATTAAATGTTTTAAACTTTTTATTAAGGAGATGGGTTTAAGAATTAGTTGTTTCAAACCCAAAGTTGTTTTCGGCTGCAAATTCTGAAAAAGTGATTTGATATAGTTTTCTAAACCAATAAGATATTGATGAATATTGGTGGCAGGTAAAAAGGAATTACTTTAAAAGTTTAAAATGCAGTTTTTATAAAAATTACATCTTCTCTTTACCTTTGATAGCTTTCGACTTCATATAACAAAACCCCTTTCGTACTCATTTGGTGCCAATATACATAGCATCAAGCTATTGTTACGAAATGTATTGGACTTATGCGAAAGATAGTTATTGTGTTGAAAGTATACATGCGTAAGGGGTGAAGTTGTATTTCTAGAATTTGAATCTATAAACTCGCCTTTGATTGAATATCTTTGAAAAGGTTGACGCTTTTGAACCCCTTTGATATCCTAGTTGCCGCATTAAAACCTTTCACCTTAGTAAGAGGTCGCTTTTATGACTCTTTAAATCAATGAGTTCATAGGGCAGGGTTGCTAATCGATACCCTCCGTAATCATTGAGGCTGCTTTTCTTTTAACTTATACATGTGAAAGCATGGGTGCCGCTCCCATACCTTTTGACATGGTTGAAGCCGCTTATTTAAACCCAAATATACATGTAGAAGTATGTGCTGTCACTCTATATCTTTTGAAAGGATATCCTTTGACTGCGTCTCTTTTTGTACTTTATAATTTTTTTTTTCAAACTACAGTTTCAAAAGGAACACTATTAATGGATTTCCAAGCTATGCTTCCGTAACTTTTTTACTTACACTCAATGCTCTCGAAAGATATGTTTTTATGTGTTTCGAAAAGAATTCTTCCAAGTGTTCAAAAGATATGTTTAATGGTTTCGATAGAGGACTTCTAAGATTTTAAGTAATGATTTTGAAAGGTTTATTTCCAATGCATTCGAAAGGAAGATTATGGCCTTTCATCTTAACATTTTCAAGGTTAAAGTATTTAACTTGTTTCAAAAGGGATGCTTTTAATGATTTTAAAAGGCATTGTTTAAGGTTTCAAAAAAAGGTTTTGAAGGTATTTTATTGGTCTTATAGCCTAATATTTTATATGTGAAAAAGGGCTTTAACTTAATTTAAAGGGATAGATAACTCTATCAACTTTAGCTTTTCATATACATTGTTTTGTAAAGCATATATCATGACATAAGTATTTTGAATTAAATAAATTGGATAGGGGTTGATCATATTTTAGACACAATCTCAGGTATAATCTCATCTCATATATGCCTATCTATCACACATAAACCAAAACTAAATAGAAGACTTATGGCTCAATGCCCGCTTCAACAATGCTAGGTCAACTAGCTATATGCTGCATACTTAGGTCTGTTCTTGCAACTTTAGTTCACTCAAACCGAAAAGAGATGGGAGACTGATGACCATATGTCCACTCCAAGAGCCCAATGTCTACTATGTCGTATTGTATGCAGCCGAATATGTTCCTACAAGCTTAGCTACCTCGATGGAAACAGTGACTCGTATCGACTAATGGCTCTTCACACTCGGTAATAACCCTGCTTTATCCCTACAGGTAACAGACTGTTGGCTTAAGTGATAGAAGGGGCCGTAGGGGACCTAAACTATGGGTCACCTAACCCAAACCTCGTGATGCGATTTTGATATAATATATAGCAATAGTGTCGCGGATCTAGAGTGCGACCTTACGATCAGGCCACCAAAGTGAATATTGATCAATCTGCTTTACACTCGAGCCATAAAGGGATCTGGATAATGTTGATAGACATGTAGAATATATAAAATGGCCACCATGTGCTTTATATGTAAGTTACCATACAACATACCCCGTATTAATTGTCAATCATGAGCAGAAAATAACCGAATAAAAAACATAATGACGTCTCTTACCATCACGTGTTACTAGTCTATTTAAACAGTGCTCACACATCACATTTGCCCTTCTTTATTCTGTATAACGAGTCTGAAGAATAACCGAAGAAGAGCTACTGAAAGTCCCACATCTAACGGCACCACTAGTCCGTTATTCAGATTTCTTGTCATACAGAATAAAATCAGTAAATCAAATAGAAATATGTCATCACCGTATCATCTTACAAATATAACTCAAATAAATATCAATGGTGAGTCATCCATGGTATTGAAATCAATATAGGAAAATGAAAATTCAGAATTATAGAAATCATCCATAGAAATCTAAATTTTGTTTAGAAAATAAAATAATACTAAAGATAATCAAAATCTATCCTTAATTATTTAAACTAAATAGTCATATATGTATATATATATATATATATAAGAAATTCAAAATAAATTACGTTAATTTCATATCATAAAATATAATCCAATATTCTCACTTTATACTAAACTAACTGAAATTAAACAATTTCTTTTAAATCAGTCCATATTTGAAAATCTCATCTTGTAGAGAAGAGATTTTTATTTATTAGAAACATATCCAAAAACATTTAATTATTATTTCATAAAAAGATTCTATATTTTTCCAAAGTATACAAACTCTTTCAATAATATTTAAATAACCTTAATATTAAAAATCTCTTTAAAATAAAATTATCATTTGTGCGATATACTTTACAAAATAGCATTATATTCTATTTTATCTTTGTAATAGTTTCAAACTTATAATATTATTATATTAATTTAAATAAAAGAATTTTATGGCCAAAAAAATACTATGTTTATATATTTATAATCAAAAATATATTTATAAAAATGAAAATATCTAATTTAAATAAAATTCGGTAAAATATTTGTAACACACTTTTAATAAGATTTTAAAACCCTTAAATAACATTTCTAAGCTTTAAAAACATTCTTTTAAATAAGAAATAAACAAATTTCTATATATGGAGATAAATTACTCCACAAACATATCAACAAACACCACTACAAATATAATGTGATCCGAGTCGAGTTCTATCAAACTCTGCTCATTCATAAATTTCACATATCGATATATAATTAAATATTTGGTTTAATTCATAAATGACAAATATCCGTTTATAAATTGACATTTTCAACAAACACAACATCCACACATTCTAATACATATATACCCAACAATTTAAACAACAAACAATCCCAAACAATTAACCAAACCAATCGATTTAACCAAACAATTCAAACTATATATATGGGGTGTGATACATATCTAATATTAATAATTATAGTAATATAGTTGTAGGTGTAGAAGATTCGCTGAATTGATGGTTTAAATCTAATTTGGTAATTGCTTAGTTATCGCCTTTTCCTGCAATTCGATATTAGGTCCGCCCCTTCAATCTCGCTGTAACGAACCACAAATCTGTACCCTTTGAATCGACAATAAACCACACCTCTCCGACCCAAAAAGCATAGACTAACGAAAAGTCAGGAGAAAGAAAAGAAGAGAGAAGAAGAGAAGAGAAGAAAGAGAGAAGATAGAACCAAACAGAACAATACAGAATCTCACATCACAGCGGAAAACATATAATATCATATCAATGATCTTTACAAAACATGAACTGTATATATACATACATCAATCAGAGTTCAACAATCAATTACTAGTTATCAGCTTGGACAGTTATAATAATATGTCCTCACAAATACTGGTAATATACAACAACTATGCGGTGGATAATCAAAATAGATATATATATATATATATATATATATATATATATATATATATATACAAAATGAAGATCTCCAGCTCTCTCGCTGAAGCTCCAAAAGCACCAAATTTGAACCTATAAATATACTCGGTCTGACCCGAGCATTGAAAGGGAAGAACGCCCGGATCAGTCAGGGAAACTAGGATGAGAAACACACTCAAATGAATTTATTAAATTACCAAACTTTTCCTTTATCAAAACAAAAGTATCTCGTAAGACACACCTACCCATGAACACGGACATGTTTTTACCTTACGATAACTAAAACTTTTCATATCAAATCCATGTTATATTATACTAGTGTCTAGTATACAAATAATACTAATCATAGCCGAAAATGTTACGTTGATTAAATTCCAACATATATCCCAAAATGGGTAATACAGTCAAAATGGCAGGTATGTAGTGGAGTTTGGACTTTCACACAAATGACCTGGTAAAGGGACTACCTTCCAATGGTTGCACCTCTAGATGGATGTCCCGAGGCACAGAATAACTCTACCACCACAAGACCAGCCCATCTCTATAGCTAGATGGTACCGAATATGTCATCCTCCGAACGTTACCGACCTTTACCGAGGGCCCTCTAAGCATACAAACCACAATAGTCAGATACACGACGTCATAGCGTGTAAAGATATATCTAGAAGAGGATGATCATATCCTACTTGGGTAGCGACACACTTAGCCCTACAGCATCTAACCCAGTTTTGGTCATTTCCGGTTGATGAGGCTCGAGGTAACGATTACCTTTCACAAATCACATATCACATCACTTAGAATGCCATATGGCCATTTCCATTGACTACTAATTACCTTCCACAAAAAGACAACCCTTAAGCTCATACGTCTCAAGGAGGGTGTTAAGCTAAGAGCATTTGCCTTCTCCGCCACCACTGATGTAAATTTGTAAAAACCAATGTACGTAATCTGTAGAAATACAATGTCAGATAAACATCCATACAAGTTGTCCAGGAACAGGACAAACCGAAGGCACTTTCCTACCACATCCTATCGATAAATCCCTAGGATTAATAGCGAATAGACCTTGCATTGGATATTTCATAATGAAAAGACCACTGCTACTGGATTTATATTGGGATTTTAGCCACAAACAATCAACAAGCATTCCCACACTATGAAAATCCAAAATATCAATACCATCAATAACTAGCCTGCACAATCGTCATATAAATGTTGGTCCAAACTGGTTTTCAGATAAACCGATTCCGGTCTCTTCGCACCAACAACGCAAAAGCGTTTCTCAACCTCATATAGAAACTAAGTCTTATAGTCTTATCATGTCTCCAACTTTCAACTTGTTATCCATCGGACCAAGAAGGAAGCTCGATAGATTGGAGTAATACTCCGCACTATACGAATTAACATCCTCAACACAAACGATAATCAAGCCTACACAGAAGGCTACGTACTAAGTGTATGACCAAATAGTTCCCACATCAAGTCGAGGAACAAAAATGGCCAAATTTGATAGCCAGTTATTTAACTATCCAAGCAAACAAACAAATATTTAGCACCATAAGCAATCGCTAGGCCTTTAATTAATCTTTTATTAATTAAATCACTTGCCAAATATTCACTTTAAATTATCTTTTAAAAAGATATAATCTCTAACCATTTCAATATTGGAAAACATTTCTGTATACTTATTTAACAATAAGTAATTCACAAATCAATTTATTTTGAACACTTAGAAAATATTACATATACTTAAATCAGGATTAAGCATATATTTTATTTTCTAAGGAAAACATTCTCTTTAAACACATTTATTTGGGTCAAAACCAATATTGCGTAAAACATGGTTATGACAACCCAAACATCACTAGTATAGGGATTCGAAAATTAGATAGATATATAAAATCCTAAATAATATACAAAAGATTTCCTTTCGAAAATCATTTACTATAACAACAGTGTTATAGTCCACCATTTCCTTATTTCTCGAAAACGTCTATTTCAACAATGAATATTGAAATCTATGGTTTCGATACTTAACACATTTTAAAACATCTTCAAACCATTTAATTCTATTTAAAATATCACTTTCCAAAACATTTCTTTAATTTAAAAAGACTATTCACTATCAAAGATCGTGAATATAGTTCGTTTACCAAATCCAATATTTCTACACGTTTATTTTAAGGATTATCCACTGTCCAAAATCATTGATAATATTCCTCTACCAAAAATCCATATCTAGTATATCAATTAAAATTGATTTCACATTTATAAGAAAATGTATATAAATTCACATTTTTATTTTATAAAAGCTTCAATTTACAAATTCCTTTATTTACCAAATTCTACTTATATCTCATTTACATGCCAAAAATCCAAATTATAAGTTTATTACTTATGATTCATTTATTTACTAATTTCGTTCTTTTTATAACATCATAAATTCATAAATCTATAAATCTTATTTACTTATAAGATTCATTTGTAACACCATTTCAACATTTACCAAACTCCTTTATAATTCCAATATTTTGTTTTATAAAATATCAATTTTATAAATCTTATATATAAAACATTTACAGCAATTTCAAAAATACCAGTTTAAACTATTTTACAAAATAAATAACTCTATATATCAAAAATCACATTTTGATATATTCACAAAAACTGTAATTTTTATAACATAAAAATTATAACATTTATTTATTTGAAATAAATACATTTACTTAATAATTCAAAATTTAATAAAACGTATACTTCCCAAAATCCCTTGAAAATCCTTTTTAATTTGAAATCATCACTTTAACATTTTTAAATTCCCAAAAATAGGCCCAATGCTGCAACAACACCAAATACATCAATCACGGCATCGAAAACATCATATATCACATGATAATAGCATATATAACAATGTCTGTGAATAAAACCAATACTGGTAAGGAATCCAGTTGGATCCCTTCAACTTGTCACCTACAACAAATATACATATTAGAATATGTGTACAATGTCTGCTTCGAGGTAGACGCGTGTACAAAGGGTCATCCGCTCATACATGGGAACGTATAGGATATCATCTGCTCCAATAGGCAGGAATATATCCAAATAACAATCAATATATATATATATATACACATAATCATATATCATCCAAACCATCATCAACCAGCATAAAATAAATTTATTATCATTTATATAAATATATTAGTGAGACAGAAAGAGTGAGTTGTACTCACATTGGTTTCCATAGCAGTTGTAGTGTTTTATTCCGAATAAAATCAAACAGGCGTTTAATTTTACCCAAAATTTACACTAGCTTTAATCAACTCCAAACAAGCTCTAAAATATTGTGCTCATCAATACGGACCCAACGCAACTTGTTTCGTCAAAAACGGACCTTGTACGAAGAAGTTATGATGTTTTAAAGTTTATACGAATTTTAAATAATATAATTTACAAATTTATTTTTATTTTAATACCCTACATTAATAACAACCATTCATTTTGATCCAAGAAAATCTAGGCCATGCGCCTTTTCTTCTCCATCATTTTCATTTCATCCAGGTCGTGAACTCATAGGCCACCAATATTGCTCGAATTTTCGTACCTACTACACCGTACTTGAAGATGATCGGAGACCCCCACGTCGAAGCCGCCATCGTCTAGCACCACCCTCCAGAAATCGGCCCTACTCGACTGCCCTAATGCATTGATTTTCGTGCTTGAGCTCGTGACTTTTGCACTCGAATATCCGTTGATCCTTAGCTTGAAATCCAATCTTGACCGTTGATCTAGAAGATCTCGATGCCCTCTTCGATGTTGTGGTTGAACATTTTTCGTAATTGTTTACGGATTTAAAGATTTTGAAGGAAGAAGAATCAAAAGTTTATGGCCATTAAAATAGGAAGTGGCGGCTAGAAACCCTAGTTAGGTTTTAACAAAAATTACAAAATAACGAGGCCTTTTATAGAAAATTTCACGACCCTATTAATCCGAAAACATTTCAAACTCCAAAGGAAGCGTGCCGCCTGACATTTATAATGTTTTACCCCAATTCCGAACACAATGGAATACATATTGACAGCCAATTTGATCGTATTTGGAAGATAGGTTTTCGAATCAACTATTTAAATTTAAAATTCACTTAAACAGATTTCTATGCGTTTTTACTTGCCCCGGACAAACCGTAAATCAGATTTACATGAAATTTGATGTAACGTTTCAAGATTTTCGACTTTCGAAAATCGACATTAATATGTCCACTGTATAACCTGTCGAGCAATTGAAGGCCGGAAAACCGAATTATTAGGGTTAAAGAAGAAGAGGTAGAAGAAGAAAGAAAGAAGAAGTAACATAAACAATATCAGAATCTCACAATCGCAGCGGAACAACATATAATAGATAAAAGAATAATCTTTAAATCAAAAGAACTGTACATTTTATACATTAGATCATCAGAGTCAATGTACAACACAACACAATAATGGACAGTTATATAAACCTGTCCTTACAAGTGGATACACAGCGGAAAAGATAATATCATATACAAGTGATACGTTTCGCCATCCAGCTTGCTCCTGATCTCCACAGCAACTCCTGAATTCTAGAATATCCTGATAACCTGACTCTAGGCTGCCCGTGTGGAAAATGATGGGCACCCAAAGTTTAGGAAGGGAACAATAAACTCCAGGTCAGTCATGGGACTGGTGTGCGAACTTTAAAACGGCTATTTTTAACCATAAGGAAACAAAGGAATTTAAAAGACATCCGCAATGACTTTTAGAAAAAGAAACTACCATATGGCCTCTCGTCACACACACAATGCAAACGCAGAACTGGAGGAGATTTCTCCTTATGATAGTCAAACATGCTTGATTCACAAATTTCTTTGATATTATTACTATAAGTGCAAAGTGCAGGAAAACATTTCGAAAGTATAATATAAATCTTAGCCAGCATAGTCATTTCGCACTTATGCCTACTATAGCTACCATGTTCAATAGCAGGTTACCGCCACATTCTATGGCAGGTTATACAACTAAAACCGTACACGGCTCGTATTGTTTCCTTGGATTTTCCAACAAATGGTCGGGGAAAGGAACTTCCCGAATAAAATGGAATGCCTCTGGAGGGACGTCCCCGGATCGTAATCGGATCTCTGCTAGACAAGGTCGGGTTACCTC
Source organism: Allium cepa (assembly GCA_030765085.1). Classification (NCBI taxonomy): domain Eukaryota; kingdom Viridiplantae; phylum Streptophyta; class Magnoliopsida; order Asparagales; family Amaryllidaceae; genus Allium; species Allium cepa. The sequence goes on along the minus strand of CM060928.1, from coordinate 406,153,510 downwards.
CGTAATAGGTAACTACTAACATGAGTATGCCATCCCCCAGTTGTAAACAACCTTTATCCGAGGATCCTCTCAACCAACAACCACAAAGTAATAAGTTTGCAGCAACCACAAAGTAAGTATCTAGGCTCCATACCATGATACCACTCATAATCCAAAAGGAAGTGACATACCCTCAGATAGCGCTACCCTCAAATAACCTTGCTGCTACGATTCTTGTTTCGACCATAACCGGGTTGTGAGGTTCAACGAAGTCTCGTCCACAAAGCTACGCTTTTCACAAAGCCATGCTTTGATCAACAAATGATCAGAAGCACTCAGCATGCCATATTACCAAATTGGGAGTATATCACTGATAACCATCAACTACATAATCTCTGAGCTCGTACGTCTCAGAGAAGGGTGTTAAGCTAAGAGATAAATTTTCCGCCACCAACAGAAATGTATTTCAAAGAAATCTGCTTTATATCTCAAAATGTAATGTCAGACATACAATCCATACAAGTCTGTTCTGGGTTCGAACAGAATCGAAGGCACTTTCGAAGAAGCCCTTGCAATCCGGATATTCACAATCCCGATAGAACTTCCCATCACAAAGGAAATCTCCATACTGTAGCTATCGGTGCAGAGACAATCGATAGGTCATCCTATCATTCTTGCAAATACCCGGTCTTCACCACCGGTCTTCAAATGCAATCCCATTTCGTCGTATCATTATTCGAAGTGGGATTTATGACACAAAGGTCCTCTCCCGGCTAAACCGAATAACGAGCGCTTATTTTTAAAATAAGTGTTCATTCAATTCAAGCAAATCACAACAAATACACATTTAAAGGTAAATATTGATAGTCGGTTATTTAACTATCAAAGCAAACAACCAAATATTCAGCACCATAACAATCACTAGGCCCTTTTATTAATCTTCCATAAAGTAAATAACTTGCCAAATATTCACTTCAATTTATCTTTAAAAATATATATTCTCTAAACCATTTCAATTTCTACATTGGAAAAAATTTCCAAATACTTATTTAACAATAAGTAATTCACAAATCTATTTATTTCCAATACTTAGATAATATTCAATATACTTAAAACACGATTAAGTGTATATTTTATTCTTTAAGGAAAACGTTCTCTTTAAACACATTTATGTGGGTCAAAACGAATGTTGCGTAAAACATCGTCACGACAACCCAAAATCAATAGCATAGGGATTCGAAAATACGATAGATATATAAATCCCAATACTATATAAAAACATTTCCTTTCAAAAATCATTTACTATAACAACAGTGTTATAGTCCATTTTTCCTTATTTCTCGAAAATGTCTATTTCAACAATGAATGTTGAAATCTATAGTTTCGGTCCTTAACACATTTTAAAAACAACTTCAAATCATTTTAATTCTATTTAAAAGATCACTTCCTAAAACATTTCTTTAATATATCATTCACTGTCCAAAATCGTGAATATAAATCGTTTACGAAATTCAACACTTCTACATATTCTAATTTAAAGGATTATCCACTGTCCAAAATCGTGGATATATATCTCCTTTAATAAGCTTTCATATTTACTTATCAAATTCAATTGGTTTCGGATTTATAAAACAACGTTTATTAATTCACACACACACACACACACACACACACACACACACACACATATATTATAAAAACTTCAGCTTATAATATCCCTTAATTAACAAATTCTATTTACATCTCATTTAAATGCCAAAATCCAATTTATAAGTCAATTGCTTATAAATCTTTTATTTTACAAAATCTATTCATTTTATAACTTCACAATTTATAAATCTATAAAATTTCATTCACCTATGAAATCCATTTATACTTCATTTTAACACTTATAAAAACTCGTTTTATAATTCCAATATTTTAATTTATAAATATCATTTTTTATAAATCTTTTATATAAACCGTTTATAATAATTCAAAAATCCCAATTTAAACCATTTTACAAATTAATCAAATACTTATTTCAAAAATCACATTTCAGTTATTTTCACAAAAATCATAATTTTTATAACATAAAATTATAACGTTTATTTATTTAAAATGAATCAATTCCAAAATTCAATAAAATGTATTCTTTCAAAAATCACTTGAAAATCCTTTTAAATTTGAAATCGTTACTTTAACATTTTTAAAACTCCAAAAATAGGCCCAATGCTGCAACAACACCAATACATCAATCATGGCATCCAAACATCATATATCAATATGATAACAGAATATATCGCAAATATCTGTAAATAAATCAATACTGTTGAGAAATCCAGTTGGATCCCTCCAACCTGTTTCCCTGCATCCGCAGATGTTAGCACAATACCAATCCCGTTTCAAGACGGAATATTCCGGTACATGGGTTTATATAAAATATCATCCGCTATTATGCGGCGCAGTAGGGTCTCGTCCGCTATATAATGCGGGAAATCAACTCCAAGTACATATATAATACCAGTTCACTTCACGGTGGAATATCGCGGTATATGTGTTTAATATAATAACCTCCGCTTAATATGCGGCGTGTAGGGTCTATTTCAATACAACAGACATCAATTTTTCAATCAATCACACAATCGAGCAATTTTAAATCTAACTATTTAAAATTTAAATCGAAACAAATTCGATTGAGTGAGAAGTTCTCACCTTGCTTCCAATAACTGTTGCAGTGTCCTATTTCGAATAAAATTAAACGTGCGTTTAATTTTACCCAAAATTCTCACTAGCTCCAATCAGCTCCAATCTAGCTCCATCTCGTAGTGCTCGTCAATACGATTCCAACGGAATTCGTTTCGTGCGAAACGGACCTCGTGTGACAAATTTGTACACTTTTAAACATTACACGAATTTAAATAATATAATTTCTATTTGTTTTCTTTTTAAAACCTTTATCGATCTGGGCCGCACGTTTTTGTCACAGCAGATCACGGCCTCACCTATATGCTTCTTCTTCCCAGTTAACAAACGCAAACGAACAACCCATTGCCGCCCCAAACCCTAGAATAACGCGGCCAATCCAAGGATCGAATCGATGATCAGAGAATTCAAAACGAAAGCCCATCTTGTGCTCCACCACTGGCCAGCGACCGGCCAAGCTCGGCCTCCATCTTGCATTGAAAACCGTGTGAGAACATCAGCCGTTCGAGCTCGATTTTCCATTAATTCTTTGCTCCAAATTTGATCGTAGCCGTTGAAGTTGGAGATTTCGTTGTGCTTAACATTTCCCTAGTTGGAGGATTTTCGTGATTGTCGACAGATTGGAAGAAAATTGAAGAGGAAGTATCGAGCATTTCTGGCCATTGGAAATGAAAATGGCGGCTTGCCCTAGCTGGTTAGGGTTTGTGTAAAATGAAATGATAGAGGTGCTTTTATAGAAAATATCGAAACACTACTCGAAATTTTCCGAACTCCAAGCGAAGCGTGCCGCCTGGCGTTCATAATGTTTTACCCCTATTCCGAACGCAATGGAATATTTATCAGGAGCCAATTCGATCAATTTTGGAAGATAGGTTTATGAATCGACTTTTTTAAATTTATAATTCACTTAAACCGATTTCAGTGCGTTTTAGCTTGCCCCGGACAGACCGTAAATATGATTGACACGAAATTTGAAATCTTACAATAATATAACATTACGGATCTAATGAAACTGGTTTCGTCGAAATCCGAGACTGTTTGAAAAATGACTATTTTTACTCGTCAATTAAATATTAAAATATTCGATTTCCACAAATTAACTTTTAATTCAATTTTAAAAGTTCTATAACATCATTCTAACTCCAGTATGACATAATACAACTTTACAAATCAATTTTAATCACATTAAACCCAATTTCCAATTATTTCTGTAATTTCAAATATTAAATTATCGTTTAATTATCCAATTAAACCTAGACATTCGAAATAAAATTTATTCGACTTACAAATTTTACATGTTGATATTTAAAATCAATTAAATATACGAATTTCAAATGACAGGAATTCTGGGTCGTTACAAACTTCCCCCCTTAAAAGAATTATCCGCTGTCCAAAATCTGGATGTATATCTCCTTTGATAAGCTTTCATATTTACTTATCAAATTCAATTGGTTTCGGATTTATAAAACAACGTTTATAAATTCACATTTATATATATTTTATAAAAACTTCAGCTTATAAAATCCCTTAATTAACAAATTCTATTTATATCTCATTTAAATGCCAAAATCCAATTTATATGTTAATTACTTATAAATCTTTTATTTTACAAAATCTATTCATTTTATAACTTCACAATTTATAAATCTATGAAATTTCATTCACTTATGAAATCCATTTATACTTCATTTTAACACTTATAAAAACTCGTTTTATAATTCCAATATTTCAATTTATAAATATAAATTATTTATAAATCTTTTATACAAACCGTTTATAATAATTCAAAAATCCCATTCAAACCATTTTACAAATTAATCAACTACTTATTTCAAAAATACATTTCGGTAGTATTTCACAAAAATCATAATTTTTATAACATAAAAATTATAACGTTTATTTATTTAAAATGAATCAATTCCAAAATTCAATAAAATGTATTCTTTCCAAAATCACTTGAAAATCTTTTTAAATTCGAAATCGTTACTTTAACATTTTTAAAACTCCAAAAATAGGCCCAATGCTGCAACAACACCAATAAATCAATCACGGCATCCAAACATCATATATCAATATGATAACAGAATATATCGCAAATATCTGTAAATAAATCAATACTGTTGAGGAATCCAGTTGGATCGCTCCAACCTGTTTCCCTGCATCCACAGATGTTAGCACAATACCAATCCCGTTTCAAGACGGAATATCGCGGTACATGGGTTTATACAAAATATCATCCGCTAATAGGTGGCGCAATAGGGTCTCATCCGCTATATAATGCGGGAAATCAACTCCAAGTACATATATAATACCAATTCCACTTCACGGTGGAATATCGCGGTATATGTGCTTAATATAATAACCTCCGCTTAATAGGCGGCGTATATGGTCTATTTTAATACAACAGATAGCAATTTTTCATTCAATCACACAATCAAGAAATTTTAAATCTAACTATTTAAAATTTAAATCGAAACAAATTCGATTGAGTGAGAAGTTCTCACCTTGCTTCCAATAACAGTTGCAGTGTTCTATTTCGAATAAAATTAAACGTGCGTTTAATTTTACTCAAAATTCTCATTAGCACCAATCAACTCCAATCCAGCTCCATCACGTAGTGCTCGTCAATACGATTTCAAAACAATTTGTTTCGTGCGAAACGGACCTCGTATGACAAAGTTATACACTTTTAAACATTACACAAATTTAAATAATATAATTACTATTTTTTTTTCCTTTTTAAAACCATTATCGATCTTGGCCGCACGTTTTTGTCACAGCAGATCACGGCCGCACCTATATGCTTCTTCTTCCCAGTTAACAAACGCGAACGAATAACCCATTGCCGCCCTAAACCCTAGATTAACGCGGCCAGTCCAACGATTGAATCGATGATCATAGAATTCCAAATGAAAGCCCATCTCGTGCTCTACCACTGGCCAGTGACCAGCCAAGCTCGGCCTCCAACTTGCGTTGAAAACCGTGCACGAACATCAGCCGTTCGAGCTCGATTTGCCATTGATTCGTTGTTCTAAATTTGATCGTAGCCGTTGAAGTTGGAAATCTCGTTGTGCTTAACATTTCCCTAGTTGGAGGATTTCGTGATTGTCGACAGATTGAAAGAAAATTGAAGAGGAAGTATCGAGCATTTCTGGCCATTGGAAATGAAAATGGCGGCTTGCCCTAGCCTGGTTAAGGTTTGTGTAAAATGAAATGATAGAGGTGCTTTTATAGAAAATATCGAAACACTATTCATCCCGAAATTTTCCGAACTCCAAACGAAGCGTGCCGGGCCACCTGGCGTTTATAATGTTTAACCCCTATTTCGAACGCAATGGAATATATATCTGGAGCCAATTCGATCAATTTTGGAAGATAGATTTCCGAATCGACTTATTTAAATTTAAAATTCACTTAAATCGATTTCAGTGCGTTTTAGCTTGCCTCGGACAAACCGTAAATTCGATTGACACGAATTTGAAATCTTACAATAATATAGCATTACGGATCCAATGAAACTAGTTTCGTCGAAATTCGAGATTGTTTGAAAAATGACTATTTTTACTCGTCAATTAAATATTAAAATATTCGATTTCCACAAATTAACTTTTAATTCAATTTTAAAAGTTCTATAAGATCATTCTAACTCCAATATGATTTAATACAACTTTACAAATCAATTTTAATCACATTAAACCCAATTTTCAATTATTTCTGCAATTTCAAATATTAAATTATCGATTTAATTATCCAATTAAACCTAGATATTCGAAATAAAATTTATTCGACTTACAAATTTTACTTGTTAATATTTAAAATCAATTAAATATATGAATTTCAAATGACATGAATTCTAGGTCGTTACATTTGAAATCCTACAATAATATAACATTACAAATCCAATGTAACTGATTTCATCAAAATCCAAGACTATCTGAAAAATGGCTATTTTCACACATTAATTGAATATTAATATATTCAGTTTCTACAAATTAACTTTTAATTCAATTTTAAAAGTTCTCTAACATCATTCAAATTCAAATAGAATTTAATTCAACTTTATAAATCATTTTAATTCACATTAAATGCAAATTCCAATTATTTCAGCAATTTCAAATATTAAATTAGCAATTTAATTATCCAATTAAATCCAGATATTCGAAATATACTTTATTCAACATATAAAATTTACTTGTGAATATTTAAAATCAATTAAATATACCAATTTCAAATGACTAAAATTCTTGGTCGTTACATTCTCCCCTACTTAAAAGAATTTCGTCCTCAAAATTACCAAGTAAGAAAAAGTCACAAAATCCATTAACTTTTCACACAATTCATTCAAATTAGATATCAACATCACTTAAACATGTTAACTTTACCAAAATCCATTAGTTAAACTTCTTATAAAACTTTTTTAAGTTTTCAAATCCATTCATAATTATCTTTTCAAAACCAACTAATATCATTTACCTTTTATCCCGAAAATCCAAATTCTTTTTCAAATTTTCTCAAAAAATTTCTATTGCCTTAAATTTTCAAAAAAAAATCACCATAGTCTCATTTGCGTGGTTTGATCTTAATAGGATCACAAGATATATATATATCATAAATATACATCTTATCTTCAAGGATGAGGCATCCCATAGGGAAAAAATATAAAAGTACGATATGTAATCCGAGATATGTACCTTATATATTATTAGCAAGCATATACGCGTAATATAGCATGAAAGCGAGCTCCATATGCAAAGAAAATGCCATCCTCACCAACTAAATACTCAACAAACAAATGAGAAACATGTATATAGAAAGTAATATCAATATATAACATATATCAATGTAACAACTATATATGCCAATATAGCAAATGCAATCAAAAGCAACAAATCCAACCATTACACAACTATCATCCAACAAACATCCAATAAATCAATATATATCAAGTGAATCCATAACCAAAACAATATGCATTCACATCTTGTTAATATTCATTGAATATGTTTTCAATTCATATCACATTTGATTCATTAGCATTGGATTTTAAATTCAAATTTGTTTATCACACAAAAACTTAAATTTTCAATTTACTATTTGTAGAAAATCCATCACATAGAAACCCGAAAATTATACTGATGATGCTGCAGTCACCACCCTTATATTTCCCAATAACAATAGTGAATTCAGTGCTTTTTATTCTATTTTTCTTAAATTCCTTCTTATTTATGAATCACATTTATAAATCTTCTTACTTATACAATTTCACTATTTTACTTTACTTATAAAAGATTCATTCCAAATTCATTTATCTTACTTAGATTATAACAATATAATTCTTTAAATTTTTGAAAAGTAAGTTCTAAATCAATGGGATTCAAATTTTCAAATTCTTAATTTAAATCCATTTTTATTTATAACTCGTATTTATAAATATATTCATATAGTTTCATTTCTTATATATAAGATTATTTCATAACTGTATATCATTTTAATTACAATTTCATACTTTATAATTCATTTTCTTATATAATTTATTCTTTTACAATGGTTATTTTTTTATTTAGATTATTGAAACGGCTTTTTATTAACTTATATATATAGATATATTCATTTTCAAACAACCAAATAATTCATTTATAAACACTTTACTATTTTTGAAAAATTGTTTCCTTTATATATAAGATATAATAGAGGTAAAATTATTTCATTTACCCAGTTTAAAATAATACTATGTCGACTTGCCTCGTTTAAGTGTTTTGAAATCCCTATCGATAATATGGCATCCCACATACCGACCAGAATTCACAAACAGCTCAATGGATAAGTAAACACAATATAAAACATTTTATGATAAATAACAAATACGCATTCATATATATATATATATACACATATATACATATATATATGTGTGTGTGTGTGTGTGTATTTGTGTGTATATATATATATATCTGTGCTAATTATATATCAAATCCTAGGAATATACCAAATCTAAGCTCTGATACTAAATATGACAAACTGCAAATCCATACCCTTTGAATCTACAATAAACCACACCTGTCTGACCCAAAAAGCACAGACTGATGGAAAGTCGGGAGAAAGAAAAGAAGAGAGAAGAAGAGAAGAGAAGCAAGAGAGAAGAAGAGAAGAGAAGCAAGAGAGAAGATAGAAACAAACAAAACAATACAGAATCTCACATCGTAGCAGAAAACATATAATATCATATCAGTGATCTTTATAAAACAGAAACTGTATATACATACATCAATCAAAGTTCAACAATCAATCACTAGTTATCAGCCTGGACAGTTATAATAATCTTTCCTTACAAATACTGATAATATACAACAACTAAGAAGCGGATAATCAAAACAGATGTGTGTACACGAAATGAAGATCTTCAGCTCTCTTGCTGAAGCTCCAAAAGCACCAAATCTGAACCTATAAATATACTTGGTCTGACCAGAGCATTGAAAGGGAAGATTGTCCAGATTAGTTTGGTAAACCAGCGTGAGAAACACGCTCAACTGAAATTGTTAAATTACCAAACTTTTCCTTTATCAAAACAAAAGTATCTCGTAAGACACACCAACCCATAAACACAGACTTGTTTTTACCTTACGATAACTAAAACTTTTCATATCAAATCCATGTTATATTATACTATAGTATAGTATACAAATAATATTAATCGTAGCCGAAATTTTTACATTGATTAAATTCCAACACATAGCCCAAAATGGTAATACAATCGAAATGGCAGGTACGTACTGGATTTTGGATTACCATACAAATGACCAATGAGGGGACTACCATCTAATGGATACATGTCTAGATGGATGTCCCGAAGCACAGAACATCGGCCCTCTACCCACACAAGACCGACCTACCTCTATAACTCGATGGCACCGAATATGTCATCCTCCGATCATTACCGATCTTTACCGAGGGCCCTCTAAGCATACAAACCAAAATAATCAGATACACGATGTCATAGCATGTAAAGATATATCTAGAAGAGGATGAACATATCCTACTTGGGAGCGACCTACTTAGCCCTGCAGCATCTAACCCTGTTTTGGTCATTTCCAGTTGATGAGGCTCGAGGTAACGATTACCTTTCACAAATCACGTATCGCATCACTTAGAATGTCACACGGTCATTTCCATAGACTACTAATTGCCTTCCATAAAAATACAACCCTTAAGCTCATACGTCTTAAGGAGGGTGTTAATCTAAGAGAAGTTGCTTTCTCTGCCACCATTGATGTACATTTCTAAAAAACAATGTACGTAATCTGTAGAAATGCAATGTCAGACAAACAACTATACAAGTTGTCCAGGAACATGACAAACCGAATGTGCTTTACGACCACATCCTGTCCGAAAGTCCCTAGGATTAGTAGCGAATAGTCCTTGCATTGGAAATTTCATAATGAAAAGACCACTGCTATTGGAAGTATATTGGGATTTTAACCCCAAACGATCAACATGCAGTCCCCTGTTATGAAAATCTGAAATATCAATATCATCAATAACCAACCTGTACAATCTTCGCAAAAATGTTGGTCCGAAGTGGATTTTAGATAAACCGATCCTGGTCTCTTCGCACCAACAACGCAAAAGCATTTCTCAACCTCATATAGAAACTAAGTCTCATGGACTTATCACGTCTCCAACTTTCAACTTGCTATCCTTCGGACCAAGAAGGAAGCTCGATAGAGTGGAGTAATACTCCGCACTATATGAATTAACATCCTCAACACAAATGATAATCAAGCCTACACAGAGGGCTACGTACTAAGTGTACGACTAAATAGTTCCCACATCATGTCGAGGAACTAAAATGGCCAAATTTGATAGTCGGTTATTTAACTATCCAAGCAGACAAACAAATATTTAGCACTATAAGCAATCACTAGGCCCTTTAATTAATCTTCTATTAATTAAATCACTTGCTAAATATTTAGTTTAATTTATCTTTCAAAAAGATATAATCTCAAACCATTTCAATATTTCACTATTGGAAAATATTTCTATATACATATTTAACAATAAGTAATTCACAAATCAATTTATTTTCAAAACTTAGAAAATATTACATATACTTAAATCAGGATTAAGTACATATTTTTTTGTAAGAAAAACTTTCTCTTTAAAGACATTTATTTGAGTCAAAACGAATGTTGCGTAAAACATGGTTATGACAACCCAAACTCACTAGTATATGGTTTCGAAAATTAGATAGATATATAAATCTCAAATACTATATAAAACATTTTCTTTCAAAAATCATTTACTATAACAATAGTGTTATAGTCCATCATTTTCTTATTTCTCGAAAACGTCTATTTCAATAGTGAATGTTGAAATATGTTTTCTATACTTATCACATTTTAAAACATCTTTAAACGATTTAATTCCATTTAAAAGATCACTTTTCAAAACATTTCTTTAATTTAAAAAGATTATTCACTGTCCAAAATTGTGAATGTAGTTCGTTTGCCAAATCCTATATTTCCACACATTTATTTTAAGGATTATCCACTGTCCAAAATCATGGATAATATTCGTCTAATAAAAATCCATATCTAGTTTATCAATTTAAATTGATTTCACATTTGTAAAAAATGTTTATAAATTCACATTTCTATTCTATAAAAGCTTCAATTTACAAATTCGTTATTTACCAAATTCTACTTATATCTCATTTACATGCCAAAAATCCAAAATTTAAGTTTACTACTTATAATTCATTTATTTACAAAATTCGTTCTTTTTATAACATCATCAATTCATAAATCTATAATTATTATTTAATTATAAGATTCATGTGTAACTCCATTTCAACATTTACCAAATTCCTTAATAATTCCAATATTTTGTTTTATAAAATATCAGTTTTCTAAATCTTATATACAAACATTTACAATAATTTCAAAAATACCACTTTAAACTATTTTACAAAATAAATAACTCCATTTTTCAAAATCACATTTTGATATATTTCATAAAAACCATAATTTATATAACATAAAAATTATAACATTTATTTATTTAAAAGAAATACATTTACTTAATAATTAAAAGTTCAATAAAATGTATATTTCCCAAATCTATTGAAAATCCTTTTTAACTTGAAATCGTCACTTTAATATTTTTAAATTCCCAAAAATAGGCCCAATGCTGGAATAGAACCAAAACATCAATCACAACATCCAAAACATCATATATCACATGATAACAGCATATATCACAATATCTGTAAATAAACCAATACTGGTGAGGAATCCAGTTGGACCCCTCCAACAGGTCACCTGTAACAAATATACATATTAGAATATGTGTAAAATATCCTCTTCGAGACAGGCACGTGTACAAAGGGATATTCGCTCATAAATAGGAACGTATATGGTCTCATCTGCTCCAATAGACAAGAATATATCCAAATACCAATCAATAGATAGATAATATATCATATATCATCCAAATAAACATCAATTATCATTAATAAAATTTATTCTCACTTATATAAAAATATCAGTGAGTAAGAAAGAGTGAGTTATACTCAAATTGCTTCCAATAGCAGTTGTAGTGTTTTATTCCGAATAAAATTAAATGAGCATTTAATTTTATCTAAATTTACACTAGCTCCAATCAACTCCAAACTAGCTCTAAATTGTAGTGCTCGTCAATACGAACCCAACACAATTTTTTTTGTCGAAAATGGACCTCGTATGACAAAGTTATGTAATTTATAATTTTATATGAATTTATATATGATTTATTTTCAGTTTTCATTTTATTTTTAAAACTTTTAATATCGTGGCCCATGATTTCATCTTCCCCCCTTACATTCAAAACCCAGGCTTCTTCATGCATGAAAAATCCATGCTCCATTTGATTACTTCGCTGTCGCTCCTCCATCCTTCGTCGAGAAGATGATCAGAGGCTATAGATGTGTGCGCCCATGCGATAGCCACCCGTGCCTACAACGCTAAAGAGCTCGGTCGCTTCCTGGCCTCGAAAATGTGAACAAATGTCGAACGTTCAAGCTCGATTTGCCGTCAATCCATTGCTTTGTTTCTGATCATCACCGTTGGATCGATAGATCATGAAGTGCTTGACATTTTTCTGGTTGAAGGTTTCGGCTAAATATTTACAGACTGGAAGTGATCGAAGGGAGAAGTTCATCAATTTCTAGCAGTGCAAAAGTTAGTGGCGGCTAGGGCTTAAATTTCTAGGGTTTGTGAAAAAAGGAAATAATGGAGGGCTTATAGAAAATTTTACGACACTATTCACCCGAAATTTTCCCGAACTCCAATCGAAGCGTGCCGCATGGCATTTATAATATTTTACCCCTATTCCGAACACAATGGAATATATATCGGGAGCCAATTCGATCTTATTTGGAAGATAGGTTTTTGAATCGACATATTTAAATTTAAAATTCACTTAAACGAATTTCTACACGTTTTAGCTTGCCCCGGACAAACCGTAAATCCGATTGATACAAAATTTGAAATCCTAAAATAATACAACATTACAGATCCAATGAAACTAGTTTCGTCAAAATCTAAGGTTGTATAAAAAATAATTATTTTTACACGCTAATTAAATATTAAAATATACAATTTCTATAAATTAACTTTTAATTCAATTTTAGAAGTTCTCTAGCATCATTCTATTTAAATAGAATTTAATTCAAATTTATAAATCATTTTCATTCACATTAAATTCAAATTTCAATTATATCCGTAATTCAAATATTAAATTAATAATTTTATTATCCAATTAGATCAATATATTCGAAATATAAGTTATTCAAATTATAAAACTAACTTGTGAATATTTAAAATTAATAAAATATACGAATTTCAAATGATAGAAATTCTGGATCATTACATTCTCCCCTACATAAAAGAATTTCGTCCTCGAAATTACCGACTAAGAAAAAGTCACAAAATCCATTAACTTTTCAAAAACAATTCGTTCAAATTAGATTACCAAATCTCTTAAGTCTTTAACTTTTCCAAAATCATTTAGTTAACTTCTTATAAAACTTTTATAACTTTACAAATCATACTTAGTTATCTTTTCAAAACCATCTAACATCCATTTCAACTTTATAACTCAAAAATCAAAATTTTAGTTGTAAGAATTTTCAAATTTTTCTCAAATTTTTTCTAACGCCTTAAATTTCAAAACATTTCGCCAGCGTCTCCTTTGCGTTGTGCGATTGTAGTAGGATCTCAACATATATATATATATATATATATATATATATATATGTATATATCGTAAATATACATCCCATCTTCAAGGATGAGGCATCCCGTAGGGAAAAATGTGTAAAAGTACGATATGTAATCCGAGATATGTATCTTATATATTATAGCGAGCATATACGGCTAATATAGCGCAAAAGCAAGCTCGAAATGCGAAGCATACGCTATACGCACCTACTAAATACTCAGCAAACAATGAGAAACATGTATATATGAAAGTAAATCAATATACAACACTTACCAATACTACAACTATATATTCCAATATAGCAAATGCAATCAAACTTAGCCATCAAACAACTATCGTCCCACTAATATTCAACAAACCAATCTCTATCCAATCAATCCATAACCAAATCAATATACATTCATTTTTCATTAATATTCATTGAATTGGTTTTTAATTAAATCATATTTGATTCATTAACATTTGATTTTTCTTACATTCATTTATTCAATAATATTCAATTAGTTTACATTCACTAGTTACATTCAAATTTGTTCACTTTCAAATCAAATCAAATTCAATTCTATTTAAATTCACTTAACTTCCTATTTGAATTCAATTATTTATGGCTTTTAGTTTCATTAATTCAATTTCATATGAATTTCTATACAATCAACTAACATTCATCTAACAATCAATGCATAACCAACATAACCAAATTCATTTACTTTGCTTACATTCAATTTAGTTAACACATTTCAATTCAATTAGTTTAATATTCAATTCTTAACAACAACATTTTCTAATCCATGTTTATTCACTAGTTCACTTTTACAACTAAAGTTTATTTGTATTTTATAACTCAAGTTCATACTCATTTAATTACTTCATTTCATTAATTCACATTATTAATTTACTTCGACACCAAAATCAACTTCATTCAACGTTACTTAAGTTATGTTACATTTCAATTCATTCCCACTTGCATTTACTTCCACCATACAACTTAGGTCCACTACTAATTTAATTGAAATTCTATCTTATTTAACTTTTTACTTAAGTCAAATTTCCTATCACTATTAAAATTCAGATTTTTGTTTTGCTAAACAAAATTATTTAAACCTTTTAATATTTTGTTTTACTTACCTTTTCTCACTTTATAAGTTATACAACTTTTTTTAATTTAAACTTCTAAATTCATATTATACTATCACTTATCTCGTAAGTATAATTTTTTTATTTCAACTTTACTAAAGTTAAAATTTTATTTCATATTATCAGTCCAAATTCATTTCACTTATATTTATCAGTTTCAACTTGGATTTCAAATTCAAATTTGTTTATCATAACAAAACTTCAATTTTCAATTTACTATTGGTAGCAAATCTATCACATAGAAACTCGAAAATGATACTGATGATGCTACAGTCATCACCCTTATTATTTCCCAGCTATAGTAGTGAATTCAGTGCTTTTATATTCTTTCTAAAACTATTTTATATTTATAGATCACATTTATAAAATCTTTTACTTATATAATTTCACTATTTTACTTCACTTATATAAGATTCATTTTAAATTTATTCATCATATCTAGATTTATAACAATATAATCTCTTTAACTTTGAACATTATCTTTCAAAATAAATAGGATTCAAATTTTCTCAAATTCTTAGTTTAAATTCATTTTTATTTATAATTAATATTTATAAATATACTCATTAGTTTCACTTACTGGGACGACCCGCAAATCCGTACCCTTTGAATCGACAATAAACTACACATGACCGACCCAAAAAGCAAAGACCGACGGAAAGTAATGAGAAAGAAAAGAAGAGAGAAGAAGAGAAGAGAAGAAAGAGAGAAGAGAACAAACAGAACTATACAAAATCTCACATTTATTTGGGTCAAAATGAATTTTGCGTAAAACATCGTTATGATAACACAAAATCACTATTATAGGGATTTGAGAATTAGATAGATATATAAATCACATATACTATACAAAACATCTTCTTTCAAAAATCATTTACTATAATAACAATGTTATAGTCCATCATTTCCTTATTTCTCAAAAATGTCTATTTCAACAATAAATGTTGAAATCTATGGTTTCGATACTTAACACAATTTAAAACATATTCAAACCATTTAACTTTATTATATAATATCACTTTCCAAAACTTGTCTTTAAATTTAAAGATCACTTTCCAAAACATACCTATTTTATTTAATATATTATTCATATCCAAAATCCTGAACATAGTTCATTTACCAAATCCAATATTTCTACACATTTATTAAAGGATAATCCACTGCCCAAAATCATGGATATACTCCCTTTACCAAATTCATTACTATTGAATATTTAATTAAAAGATTATCCACTGTCCAAAATCATGGATGAAATTCCTTTAATAAACTTCTATATTTAACTTATCAAATTCAATTGATTTCGGATTTATAAAATAATGTTTATGAATTCCATTTATATTCTATGAAAAACTACAAGTTGTAAAATCCCTTTATCAACCAATTCCATATATATCTCATCACTTTGAATGCCACACGGCCATTTCCGTTGACTACTAATTGCCTTCCACAAAATACAACCCTTAAGCTTATATGTCTCAAGGATGCTGTTAAGCTAAGAGAAGTTTCCTTCTCCGCCTCCACTGATGTACGATCGTAAAAACAAATGTATGTAATCTGTAAAAATGCAATGTCAGACAAACATCAATACAAGTTGTCCAGGAACCGGACAAACCAAAGGTACTTTCCTACCACATCCTGTCGAGAACTCTCTAGGATTAGTAGCGAATAGTCCTTGCATTGGATAATTCATAACGAAGAGACTACTACAACCGATATACTTAGAATGAGTTTGAGCGTATTATACATGAGTGCGCATTTGTTAGCGACTAATAAATTGTTTTAGTCGATTTACTGGTTAAGTGTTTTATAAATTCTGGTCAATATTGGAAGTACAAGTGCATCGATAGGTATTTCTAAACTCTTAACAAGGCATATCGACACACTGATTTTGAAAAAATTGGTAAATCAAATAATTTTGCCTAGGATTATATTTTGAATATAAAGTATATATTTCGAAAATTTATATAATTAGAAATTAGGATTAGTGAAATTTAAATATGAATATCTTGTGATTAGAATTTCACAATTTGACTATAAGATGTTTCATGAAGATAATCGATAAGTAAGAAATCTGATAAGGTAATTAAGATCTTTATACCAAAATAATAAATTAAGAAATGATAATGTTAAGTTACTATCATAAATTGAATAGTTGTTTGATTTCGAAGTACAAATACCTTGTGAATTAAGCTTCACGATTTGACAATAAGGTGTTTGATAATAATATTTATTTAAGGAATGAACATATAAGATAAAAATGTAATAGAAAATAATAATGTAATATATGTGTATATATATATAAGGAATGAGAATTTAAATTCGAGTAAATGAATTGTTGAAATTTAAATGAAGTTAATTAATATAAGATAAATTTATAAAAAGAATTTATAAGATATGTTTTATAAACAAAAGTAATCTCTAGAGGATTTTGAAAGTGGTATTATTTCAAATAAAAAGAGGTATTTTAGGATAACTAATTCGATTGGCTCAAAAATAAACTAAAAATGGACAAGAGGCGTCTTCGGATGGTAAGCACTTCACTTAAGTATCACTCTTCTTGTTAAGAGGATATGTGATACTATTGGTAGTACCCAGTTCCTTGGATTATTTAAGAGTTACTCGATCTATATAATTTTCTTAAGTAAAAGAAATAATGCGAATCATTGATTAGTAATCTTTATAAAAGTGTTTAAACTAAAGACAAATTTGGATCGCTAATTACTAAAATAAAGTAGAATTTTCGACGATTTGGGACAGTCGAAAATTTTCGGATCAAACATAACCCAGAGCTAAGAAATTTATGAAAACTTTTGGTAAAAGATTGTGAAATATTTTAAGAAAATGAAATAAGATAAGTAAAATTTACAAATATGACTTATAAAAAAATTAAGAGTTAAGATGTTAAGGATTTAAATATGGGTGGCTTTAAAAAAAATTCTTCAAAGCTAGAAAATTAATAATAGTATTAAATAAGAAATAATTTTTATAACCTATGAATTTGAGATAATAGTGAATTACAACAAATTTTAAATTTGTTAGACAGATGGATTTAAGTAAAACTAATTTGAAATTTAGGATGTATATACTCTTAGGATGTAAAGGTTGTAGGATCGATTTCACCCTAAAGGGGGGTGAATAGGGTGATGCTATTGATTATAAAAATTATTGCGGAAGCTTATAAAATTATTTCAACACAAATATATCAAAATAATAGCAGCACAAATAATAGCAGAATAATAAAAGCAGAAATAGAACGACGCAGAATTTACCCAGCTTCGGCAAAACCCTGCCTACGTGCTGCCTCCAAGGTTTCTACTAGAAATTAAGTAGTCACATGCTTACATACGTAAACTCGTGACTCCCGCTACTGATTAACCTAATTCTATGCTCAAAACCCTGCCACAACTCAGCCACTGAGTTGCGAATTCTCAAACTACGCCATGTAATTTGTCTTCTAGTCACATGACTAGTGATTACAACGGTTTAAAAAGAGAAATACAAATTTAAAACAATTAAAATTAAAAAAACCCTAATTTTTAAACTAAAACCCTTATATAATTATAAACACGATAGAAATGGCCGGCCCCTTTTTCCTTTTATATTATTTGGCCCGTTCCTTTTATATTATTTGGCCCGTTCCTTTGTGTTTGAAATAATTGCAGCGTTCGTTTCTCGTTCGTTCCTCTTCCTTCGAAAATTAGGGATTTGGGGAAATTTGTGGTTGCCGACTTCAATTAGATCGATTGATTTCGATTTCCTTGCTCTGTTGGTTGATCGTCTCTTGAGATGCTTTCGGCTGCTTGATTGAGTTCGGCTTTACTTCGGGTATGTAATTTATGGTTTTTCTCTCTGGTTTGAATACTTGAACTCAATTGATGATTCGAGTTATTGGTTTATTGTTGTCAGTTATTCTTGAACTCGAATGCCTATTGCCAATGATGATTGTGGGTTTTTATATGAGTTCGATCTCCTTTATTTGCGTTCGTGTATATTTGTTTGAATTTGTCAATCGATTTGTTCGGCCGTTCGATGTTGCTTGGATGTTGATGATTTCTCTGACTTTATCAAATTTGTATAATTTGATACTTGGCACTCACGGTATTGATTTTTGACTTGGTTTGATTTCTTGTTTTCTTGGTTATCACCGCACCGTTTGATTTCGTGGCCACCACGGCTTGATTTGCATTTGCGGTCACTTGATTTTGTGTATGCGATTCCATGACTCTGTATCATCTTCGGCCATCACCATTGCACTGAATATTGTTTATGGTCATTTTAATTTGAACTGCAGGTGACTTCGGCATTACTTTGAACTGCAGTTTGTTTACTTGTTAATTACGGCTTTGATTTGATGCTAAACTTTGGCATGATTGTTCTTTATCGTCACTGCATACATGGTCATTATGTAGTTCACTATATTGGTTCGTATCTGCAGTTTGTAGTTGCTGTGCACAGAGCATTGCTTTGAGTCAGTTGCAATATGTATGCACACATGTATATAGATATGCGATAGCTTTGGGTTTCATGTACATTTGGTGGCTGATCATCTTGTAGCATATCTCTATTTCATTTCTGTTTTTGTTCATTCATGATATCTTGTCCAGTTCTTTATTACTTGTTTAACTTAATTTGGTTCCATTTGCTTCTGCACCGTGCCTTGGTCTTTGTAGTCTGTTTCACATGTGCACTGCCTATATATGTGTTCATGTATGTTTGCATCGACTTGTACTTTGAGTCATGTTGAACTCTGTTTGTCTCCATTGCAGTTGAGTTTGAGTTGCTTGTATAACTTGAACTTGGTTCACATGTATGCTATGCATTTGTAGTTGACTAGCCATCTTGGAATTTCAGACCTGTAGCCTTTGTGCATTTATTTTTGCTGGTTTGGGTTTTTGCTGCCTTCATGTACATGCTGAATCTCGTTGACATCGTCCGATATGCATTTGGATTTGTTTTTCGAATTACACTTGAGTTGAATCCAGCTTATAGCTCGGATTTGACCTTGTGCTGAAAGTTGAGACATTATTTTATTGCACTTGAGTTGAATCCGGTATTTTGGGTTTGACCTGTACTCACCTGTCCCTGTAATTTTATCAAGTGTATATATTGATGTGCACGGCCTTATGGCATATACAATGATACACTGTGTATGTCACAAGCTGTTCGTGCATGATGAATTGAAAATTAACTGATGACGAACAACCCAAATAATTGAGGAAAATATTATTTTCAAAATCCACATTTTGTTTTATACTGCAAAAGTATTTCCTTTTCAATTTTACCGCATCAATACTTATTTTTGTAGATTACTCAGATGCTGGATTCAATTTGGAGTGAAGTTGAAGATAAAATACGAGTTGAGTGAATGAGTGATATGTAGTGAGGTCAAATGTAAATGTGAATCGTGATGTAATCAAAATTATACTGTAATTGAAATTGTATACATATAGTGAGAGCTTGAACTTTGAACTATTCAAATATTGTAATAAATATTTGTTTGAATAAAATTTCTGTTTGAATTCAAATTCTGTGTTATTTATTTTTATTGAGCAAATATTTATTTAATCTATGAAAAATAAAATAGTACATTAACAAATACATTTCCATGAATATATATATATATATGTTTATTATCATCAAACGAAAATCATATAATCGCATGTTCAACAAAGGTATATCATACAAATATATATATTTAAGTCATGAACTGTTAAGTAAAATAATGACTCCTTAAAAAGGTAATTATAACTTGGAAAATGTTCTTTTAATGAAATCCAGCATTAATTAAGGATTTGGACGTAAGTCTTTAAAAATGATTGATTTTCATAAGTTACAAGATGAAATAAACTTAAATAATAGTTTTACGAATGATTTATAAATAACAATAGTGTTAAAGAAAATATACTGAGTAAAAAGATTGTGGGAAAACTTTTTTATACAGATAAATTATCTTTTGAGTGAAAATGGTTTCTTTAGAATATTTTCCTTTAAATATAAATATTTGAAAATAAATAATTAAAGGAATTATATAAAGAATCATCTTTATAAAATGTTTGAGCTTAAGATAAAGTTTTTATGAAAGTGTTGGGAGTTAATAAATACTTATGTTATATATTGTTTTGTTTCGTCACGCAAATGATGATCTAATATTCGAGTATGGAACTTTGAGGTGTTTACACTAGTCCAAAAAGGATTTATCACTCGGTTCTTGACGATGAAAATTGATTAGGGTTTATGGCTGGTACTTAATTTTTCTATCATAGTTAAGCACTATGTAAGAAAAGCAAAGGTTTTTGGACAAAGAGCCTAATCAGAGTCCGCACTAAAGGATTGGGGGATCGATACTAGTTAGGAAATAAAGTTGTATATTCGAACTGGAAATCGAATAAGATAATTCATATGAATGACATGTGTATATTATATGGAATTAATTTGAATAAAAATGTTTAGGGAAAACTTTTGTTTGTATAATTTCGAGCACGAAATTCATTTAAGTAGGGGAGAATGCAACGATCCGTAATTTCTCTACTTCGAAAATGAGAGATTTCGTTTTTTAAAATTTAAAAAGGTGTAAAATTTAAATAAATAAGTTATATATAATAGATAATAATACAGAAATTATTTATTCTTATAGTTGATAATTTAAAAGGTATAAATTTGGATTTTAGAACAAATCAACAAAAGTTAAGTTTTGTTAAAAATAAATAAATGCTTAGATAAATAGGTTTAAATATTTATTTAAAAATGATAAATCTTATTGACAACATTTAATAAAGAAAATAAAAGTATATTAAAATATTAAAAGTATGTTAATAATCATTTTATAGAAATAACCAAATTTTATCGCGTTTTGTCAACTTTTACATACATTGTAAAATTAGATATTTTGATATTATTTAAATATGATATTAAAATATAAGAGACATTTTTTAATTTATTTATAGAAGTAAAAAATTCATTTTTAAATTTGGTTTACATAAATAAATAGTTTAACTAAAACGTCAAAATATGACCGTAAAACATTTTGTCGAAAATCAACATTTTGTCGATTAAAAGTTGTCGCAACATCGTTGCACCTTTATTTTCTTATATAGAAACATATATTCAAATAGTATAAGTATTAATTAATTCACTAATCAAGTTTACTTTTACTAAACATACTTAGAAAATTCTAGAATATAATTAACAAAAAGTAAGCATAAAAAGACAAAAAAGTACAAAAGTCAAAAAGTAAAACATCAAATTAATAAAAACATAATTATTACTTCCTTTACTCAATATCTAAGTAAAAATGACATAAAGTAATGATTTGAGATGCGATGCTAAGTGATGAAAAAAATAAGACTACTTTATAAGAAATAAGAGTTTTTTGGCCTTTTTCCAAAATATTATTTTAATCCAAAACATTTCTATAAATAAGAACACCGTTTTTCCACATTTTCTTACACATTTTTACATCTTATTGTTCCTTTCTCAAACTTTCTATAAGCTTCTCAACTGGCTTCTTCTCTTCGATTTACTTACTAACTTTTTCAAAACCATGTCAAATAAAGTCAAAACACCACCAACCTTTGCCAAAGACCTTAGAATACCATTATAACATGGTTTAGCATCTAAGAAGTGAAGAAACGATGGAGAAAAAGGAAGAATATGAGGAGGCCAAACCAATGGAGGAGGGAGGAGCATGTCATGAAGCTTTGGAGCAAGAAAAAGAGAAGGAAGTGCTACCGGGGTCAAAAGGAAAGTCTACGGAAAAGATTTGGTAAAGATAAAAGGATTTAATGAAATGTTGGATGATATAAATGTTGGTAGGAAGTATAATAATTGAAAAGTTTAAATATGTTAAATGATTAAATGTTTGATAACTTGATTGCAAAATTGGTTGATTATATGATGTTTATGTGGTGGATAACTTGTTTGATGAATGATAAGAGAAATGATTAGGAATTAACCATAGTTAAGAAATTAAATCCATATAAATGCGTGTATGGAAGTTTTTTAGCCTCTTAATGATTTCAAAATATCTAAAAAATTGAAAATGGTATTATAATAATATAATGTTATAATATGAATTGAAAAAAAGTTTGAAATGATAAAAATATTCTTGTAAATAAGTGAAAATAATTTAAATATGGTTTAAAACAAATTTGAAGTGTTTTGGAAAAGTTCCAAAGCAATTCACAAAATTGGTCAAAATCGAGCTCGTCGCGTAGCGGTAGTTTGTAAATTTCGAGCCGTAACTTCAAATTAATACAAAGAATGATTTATAAGTCGGATTTCTTCGAAATAAAAATTATTTGGTCCACAATGATAATTATTTTCCAACTAAGAAAGAAAATCCAGATTTCATCAAGTAGATTTTGACATATATCCAAAACAATTTTCTAAAAACATCGCGGTTTTGCACTTCGGAATCCAGAAAAGAATTTCTATTAAAAATGATATTTTTAAATGACTAATAATATGAAATAAATTTGATAAATCTACTAAGATGGTTTAAAAAATAATTGGAATGGAAAATATGAATTTTGAAGTATTAAAAAGTTGTATAAATCAAATAAGCTTATATAGCACTTTCCGCGGCACTTTTATGCGGTGAATTCTATAACCTTTTGAATATGAGTTTAAACTTAACAATTATTTCCTAAATCTTTTGTGAATAATTTTAAAAAGAATAATTAAGTAATATAAAGATGATTTGGATGTTTTAATAAGAGTTTGAATAAACGTTTAACAGAAATTGTTTGTGACACTTAACCAAAAAGTGAAGAATATTGAATGTAACAACAAACTGAGTATGCGGAAATGACTAGTAAATTTGTCCCACGTGTGAAATCTATAAAGATAAAATAAAGTGTTTAACTAAGGTTAGGGATGGAGCAACCAGTGCCCTGAACTTACCCTATCTGAAGAACCAGGATCGGATTCGGGCGATCCCTATCTGAAAACCCCTTTAAACTAATTTTTGAAATAAAAATACTGAAGACAAAGATCAAAGTCAAAGATATTCATGATGTATGATTACTTGTCATTAGTCCCTGGAGGTGAAATTTACCATATCTAAAGTGGTAGTAGTGCTCTGTTATGAAAATCTTTGATTTGTAAGAATATAATTTGAAGTTAAGAAAGAAATATTTGATTAAGATTTAATAAATATATTTAGGAATATTTTCCCTAAGTTGAAAGTTATAGCTTGAATATAAGAAATCTTTGACTAAGATTTAATGAATGATTTGTAAACGTTTTGCTAAGTACAAGAGAAAATGATTTGGAATTGTTCCAAGATTTAAGAAAGGTTAAAATAAATCAAATAATTAAATAAATGAGGCTTAATGATTCCATATACTCTAAAAAAGAAAATGAAATAAATTAAAGAGAATATATCTAAGAAAGATATTCGATTTAAATAAAAGATGAAGTAATTGATTGATATCCATATATGAACTTAACATCTTTTAAAGCGATGATTGGTTTCGAAGGAACTGGAGTCGGATTTGGGTGATTCCTATCCGAAAACCACTTCGAACCAGTTTACGTGTTCAAAGAATGAAGATATTTGAAGATAGAGATATTGAGACGAATAATAGCGAAGGACTACTTGTCAGGGATAAAATCCCGATTCACTATATTGTAGCATTGGTCTCTTTGTTGTGAAAAACCTCAAAAAAAACCACAAGGGCTTCTCTCCAAGTAATGGCCGAAGAAAGTTCCTTCGTTTTCGTTTAGTCCTAGAATGAACTTGTATGGATGAATATTTTACATTGCATTTCTAAGACACAATGTTTGACTTTTACAAAATGTACATTTTCTTGGTGGTGGAGAAGGCAACTTCTCTTAGCTTAACTCCCTTCTCTGAGACATACGATCTCAGAGGTTGTATGCTTATGGGAGTCAAACAGTAAATAAAGGAATGGCAGTGTGGCATTCAAAGTGAAAGAAGATGTGATATGTGAAAAGGTAATCTTTACCTCGAGCCTCATCAACCGGAAATGACCGAAACAGGGTTGGATACGGAAAGGCTAAGTTGGTCATTCCCAAGTAGGCTATGATCATCCCCTTCTAGATATATTTATTTCCACTATGATGTTTGGGATGTAATTAATGTGGTTTGTATGCTAAAGTGCGCCGGTAACGAACGAGGGATGGCATATTCGGTACTATCTAGTAATAGAGGTAGGCCGGTCTTGTGTTGGTAAAGGGTAGATGTTTTGTGCCTCGGGACATCCATCTAGAGATGTACCCATCGGAAGGTGGCCCCTTCACCTGGTCATTTGTATGGAAATCCATCCTCCAATAAGAACCTATGGTTTTGTTTATAGAGCCTAGTATGCTGGAATTTAATAATTGTAACAATTTCGGCTATGATTAATAAATTTATCTGCAAATTTTTTAAGGGAATATCATTGGAAATAATATAAAAGGTTTTGATATAAAAATGTTTTAGTTATCATAATGTAAAAACCCGTCCCTGTTTATGAGTGGGCGTGTTCTTACGAGATAATCTTTCAAAAGATTTTATTCAAAGGCTGATATATGACACTATCATTTATATTTGAGTTTCTCACACTGGTTTATCAAGCCAGATTCGGATATTTTCAATACTCGGGTCAGATCCCAAGTTTAGTCGAAGACAGTTGGAGTTTCCAAAGGAGAGCTGGAGACCTTCATCATCGTACAAACATATTTTGTTATCCGTTTTGCTTAGTTAGTTTTGTTTGATGTTTTTCAACATTTGTAAGGGCAGCTGTTATGACTGTCCAGGCCGATTCTAGGTGAGACTCTGAAATTGCATTTTAAAAAATTTCGTTGTAAAGATTATTATTGAAATAATATGTGTTATTCCATTCGTTTGAGATTTTGTTCTATCTTTATTTTCTTTCTACCCTTAATGATCCATTTTTTCAAGCAATTTGAGTTGGATATGCGTGGTTTATTGTCGTTTCAAAAGAAACAGAATTGTGGGTCATTACATTTGGGATCAGAGCTTATATTTTGTATACTCTAAGCTTTAATGTGTACTCGGTATAAATAAGGACAGTAGCGCCCTAGATTGAGTTTGAGTGTATTAAAAATATGAGCGCGTATTTGTTAGTGATTTTAAAATGTTTTATAATGTGTTTACTTATCCATTGAGTTATTTGTAAATTCTGGTCGGTATGTGGGATGCCACATTGTCGATAGTGATTTCTAAACACTTAAATGAGGCAAGTCGACACAGTATTATTTTAAATTGGGTAAATGAAATAATTTTACATAAAGGAAACAATTTTTTTAAGGAATTATTAAAGTGTATATAAATTGATTGTTTGGTTGTTTGAGAATGTAAATATATATAAGTTAATGAAAGATGTTTGAATAATATTGATAAAAAACAATTGTAGAAGAATAAATTATATAAGCAAATGAATTATAAAGTATGGAATTATAATTAATATGATTTACAATTATGAGATAATCTTATATATAAGGAATGAAACAACAGGAATATATTTATTAATGTGAGTTATAAATAAAAATGAATTTAAGCTAAGAATTTGAAAATTTAACCCCGTTGATTTTGAAAGATATTTTTCAAAATTTAAAGAGAGTTTGTTATATTATTATAAATCTAAAGAAGATAAATAAATTTGGAATGAATCTTATATAAGTAAAGTAAAATAGTGAGATTATATAAGTAAGAATATTTATAAATGTGATTTGTAAATATAAAAGTAATTTTTTTAAAAGAATATAATGTACTGAATTCACTATTGTTATTGGGAAATAATATAGGTGATGGCTACAGCATCATCGGTATCATTTTCGGGTTTCTATATGATTAATTTGCTAACAATAGTAAATTGAAATAAATTTGAGTTAGTATAATAAAATATATGATTTGAAATTTAACTAATGGAAGGTCAAATAAATTGAACTGGATTTGTATTAGATCAGATAAGTTATTAAAATGGAAGTTAAACTTAGGTGGTGAGTAATTATATAATATGAATTTGAAAGTTTGAATAAATAAGTTGTATAACTTATAGAATGAGAAAATATAAGTAAAACCAATTGTTAAAAATGGTTAAACAATTTTATTAAACAAAACAAAATCTGAATTTGAATAATGATATGAATTTGACTTAAGTAAAAGTTAAATAAAATAGAACTTGAATTGAATTAAAGTGAACTTAAGTTGTATAGTGAAGATAAATGTAAGTGAGAACGAAATGAAACATAACTTAAGTAATGTTGAATGAAGTTGAATCTGATATCAAAATGAATTAATGAAATGAAGTAATTAAAGAATATGTATTTGAGTTATATAATGAAATTCTACTTTATTTGTATAAAAATATGAATATAGTGAATACTAGAATTCAATCTAAATTGAATATCAACTAATTGAAATTAAAAGTGTTAAACCAAATTGTAGGTAAACGAAGTAAATTGAGAAAATTTGGTTATGTTGGTTATGCATTGATTGTTAGATTGATGTTAGTTGATTGTATAGAAATTCATTAAATGTTAATGAAATTGAAAGCTAAATAATTAAATCCAAATTGGAAGTGAAGCAAATTTAAATAGAATTGAATTTGATTTGAATTGAAAGTGAACCAACTTGAATATAAATTAGTGAATGTAAACTAAATGAATTTGAATAAATGAATCTTAGACAAAAAATCCAATATTAATGAATCAATTGTGATTAAATTGAAAATCAATTTAATGAATGTTAATGAGAAATGAATTTATATTGATTTGGTATGGATTGATTGGATAGATATTGGTTTGTTGAATGTTAGTTGGATGATAGTTGTGTGATGGTTGGATTTTTTGCTTTTTATTACATTTTCTATATTGGCATATATAGTTGTTATATTGATATTACTTTGCATATATCCATGTACTTATTCTTTGTTGAGTATATAGTAGGTTGTAACGACCCGCTATTTTGGACTATTTGCATCCGCACATGTCGGACTTGAATAATTCAAAATACCGAATTGTTAATTTAAATTTGGCAAAACTGAGATATACAGTAAATAAATAATCACAGAATCACAGAGTAATAATATGCAGCGGAAGTAAAAGAGATAGTAGTTCATGAAGCTACTATATAAATATGTAAGATACATCAGAGTTTACAGCAGAAGAGTAACACGATACATCAAATACAAATCAAAATACATCACTGGAATCATCGAATACTGGAAGCAGAATAGATGGCTGGATTTTCAAGCAAAGCTCCAACTCCAAAGGTGAGTCTCGAAAGCTGAACCACTCAGTCTGACCCGAGCGTAGAGCAAAACACAAAACACTCGAGTCAGGATTAATATTCTTATATCAATAAATCCAACTCAAGTGAAATAGCAAACGAAATACAAGTAACTCAAAGGATGTTGGAATCACCGTCCTCTAAGGATCCGTTAAACTATCTACTATGTAGTAGTGTACGCTAAATAGATAATGTCTATCAGTAATATAAAGTATCAAAATAGTGTTAAGGCGTTACCATTATCCCCCTTAACACATTTTTATAAGCATCATAGTCTATACAGCACTGCAAACTCCACCGTAAACTGGTGGGATATCAGGGAGTACTCCATAGGTATAACACAAAACAAATTCGTAGTGGTCGCGTATATAAGGATAAAAGTATGACAAGGCACATGAGGCAATACCGAAGGTAGTGAAACTACCGTTCGCCTGATCCGGACTGGTGAGAACGCATCGCCGCAATGATCGCAACACCGCGAAACAACACTCCTGAAATTCCGAGGGTGCACCAATCAATCAAAAGTAATGAGTAGTAGTTACGAAGAAGTGTGTTCGCTCGAGGTGGCTAACCCCATTTGGCCCGGCATGGCTCCTGATTTTAGTCATTTCCAATTTGACACAAGTGTCAAGGCTATCTATTATCGTTCCCCTTCTTCAATCATCACGTACATCATTCCAACCACTTCATTCTGGATCATCGCTCCGCGTATAGTTATTAAAGTGGTTTTCGGTTTAGATAGAGAGTATATCCATAACCGATTCCGGTTTCTTTAATAACTTCCGTAATTATTACACCGATTGGTCGTTTAATAAATTTCAGAAACCAAATCAATTCAATTTCAATTTCAATTCGTAAATCAACATTTCGTTTGTCTTTCTAAATTAATTTCCAAATTTTATGTTTCAAAACTTCCAAATTACCATTTCAAAATCTTATAATTCGATTTCAACTTTTATTTAAACAATTCAATTATTGATTCAAATTCATATATGAATTTTATTTTGAAATCATTTAAATAAATTAATTTAACACTCAAATCAATTTCAAATTCATTTATCGATTTCATTCAATATTCGTTAAGTTACTTTATCATTCAAAACAATTTACTTAATTCCCAATTCATTAAATCAATTACTTACGTTCATCTTCATTATATCAAAATTTCAAATTTAACTAAATTAGATTCGTCAAATCAAATTTTCAAAATTACAAGTCTTACATTAATTTCAATAAATCACATTTTATTTCTTGTTAAAGAAATTCAATTTCATTTATTTACTTACTCGGTTACGCATTTCAAACTCAATTAATCAAGAACTAAATTTCATATATTCAAGAAGTTTAATTTCACTTATCATCTTACTTAAATTTTCCAAAACTTAACTAATAAAGAAACTAAATTTCATTTACTAACGAAGTTCAAATTCACTTATTCAAAAGTTCAATTTCTCTTATCAAAGAATTCAAATTTTATTCGATGATCAAATAATTCAATCTTATTCAATTATTAAATAATTTCAACTTAATTATAAATTCAAACTTAATTATTAAATCATTTCAAACTTAATTCAATGAATAATTCCAAATTTAATTGTTACATAATTAAATTCAAACAACGTTCTTTCATCAGTTATTACATTAATATTTTGTTTCAGATTTCAATATTAACATTTTCCTTTTATCAAAATTTACGTTCCAAATTTTATTTCAAAACCTTATTATTCAAATAAAATCTTTATTTTATTTCAAATCAAATTTTTGACCAATTGGTTTATTTAATTCTCTATCCTAAGTCAAGTTCATTTTGAGTATTTATCATTTCAACCCGATTCCAATTCAATTCACAAATCAAAGCATAGTAAAGGGAACTTGCAGTGTGATAACAGGGGTGGTGTCAAAGTAAATAAACAAGCAATAACACAATCAATAACAATCCAATAATTAATTCAAATAATCCTGAAATAGTCGTATTAATTCGCATTGTTATTTGTGCGAATTAATATAATTATCTCTAGAATCTACACTATCATTTCATGTAGATTAAAGATTAATACATCCATATTTATGCGGTTCTTCAGTTTACATCAATTATTCAATGTCATACTTCAATCAATTAATACAGCATAAATTCTACTGGTTCAAGGGTAATTAACCATTCTACGTGTCGAATAATTAAACATTTAAGGGATCATATTATTCAAATTAACTAATCAAATTCAAAACATATGTCGATTCAATTTTTTACAATCCTACGTCAATTCAATTGCATAACATTTATCACTTAATACATTACACTTTAACACCCAATAAAACAACAATCAATCAATCAATTATCAACCAAACTGTATTATCATCGCATAAATAATTAACAGATAATGGTGTAAGATGTCATAGGTGAACACATACAGGTAATAGTATATAACAGTGTACATAACTAACAGCAGCATATTTCAATTTGTCGTTTCAATTAAAATCAAATTTAATAAATAGAAGAACATTAATCGTGAGTGATTTCTCACCTTTCGAGGCTAGAGAAGTTTTTTTTTTCGACAAATGAAATGAGTTACGGATCCAAGCACGAATTTCAAAGAAAAGGTAGATTGACACGAATTTGGACGATCAAGCTGATAGATAGGCATCGATAAAAAGAATCAGAACCGGATAAATGAAGATAGATGGTATAATTGAACTTATATATATATAACTATATAATACAAAAAAAAATCATATTTTTAAATTTCAAACCCTATTAAATCAAATATATATATGTACTTTATAACCATTGTTTAAACTAAAATTCATAAAATATTCTTTACAGACACAATATACAAATATCACTAAAACGTACTATATAGGAACCATATATTTTACTTTCCCAAAGGAACATACATATACCAATAGTATAGATGTGCTGCTACACATCATATACATAATACTGCTAAACTGTAAGTAAGTAAAAACAAAACAATGAACTATAGTATACATACCTGTGTATATATACAAACTACTATATAAACCAACATATTTTATAACTAATACTTTATAAAACTAACACGTATCTATATACATTCTGAAATGAACATTGTAAATATAACTATCATATAACGTACTATTAATATATATTATATAAAAGATGCAAAATGCTGTACATATTCACTGTTGTTTTATGTAATATAATGAACACTACATGGACATATAAAGAATGCATAAAACTACCATAAATTTTTTTGAAGCAAAAGGATCCGTATAGATTTTTATATAATATAACAACTAATCCAACAATTATAAGTACCTAAAAATATAACATCTACCTACTTTTTTTTTTATATATACTAACTAATACACAAACTCACTCTATAATACAACTAAATGTATTTTAAATTCTTATCGTGTATAAAACATGTAAACTAACGTATATGTAAACACCAACATACTGAATAGTATTGAAATACAAGCTGATTATATATGGGTATATATTACCTATACAACCTATACTACTTATATTTAGTTATCCCTAAGATCCCTAAGATTTGCATATCTTTAAAAATTTAATATTTACGTATATAATAGATAGATTTAAAATGCATCTTTGAAAAAAATATATTAAATAAAACACAGATATTAGGATCAACAAATGTATAATATATATCCAAATTTATGAACAAGACATGCCGATATACTTTAAAACTATTACAGGTTATACAACAAAACTTGCCTTCTTATATATATATTTAAACATAATACTTTCAAATGTCAATACTTAGAAAAAATGTACAGCCAACATGAAATGCTCCTATGAACGAACTGAAGAAAAATGACTAAATAAATATAACAAAAGGGAAAAATAGTTTAAACATACTTCTCAAAATATCTTGCTTCCTTTATAAAGTGTATATATATAAGTAAAAACAGAATGTACAAATCAATACCAAGTTGAGGTTGCACTGGCAAAGCACGACCATGGGGAAGTGGGCTTGTTGCAGAGATGATCGGAAGGCGGAGCACAAGTGGTTGCGCAGCCTGGAAACGGCAGCAAGGCACAGCCGAAGGATAGATGGTTGATGGGTTCAGTCGGCAATGGTGGTGAAATGGCGGACGAGACAGTGGTTACGATGTTAGGCGGCGCGGTCGGCAGCGGAGTTTGGGTCAGGTCGGCACTTGCGGTGGTCGGGAAGCATGAGGTCGAGCGGACAATATGAAGTATAAGGAGGAGATCGTATGAAGAAAAGCATGGGCATAAGCTTCTGGAATGATGGTAAGCAATGGAAAAGAAATGGGTGGAGAGGGAGAATTCCGTTGATCAATATTGACGTGGGATACATGTTTAATAATATAATACCTATACAAATTTAATCCAAGTGGAACAAGGCAATGTGAACCGACGATTCAAATGGGAATGACAAAGGTCCGTATTGATTTCTGGAAAAATATAAATGATAGTGGCCGAATGATTTCAACAGTTGGATAGATGAAAGGTAAAGAATTCAAAAGGTTTTAAAACGGGTTCCGATACCGTTATATGTTTCACAGTTTCCACCGTGTTTCAAACACCAAAGCACAGAAGTAAATATATCGCAAAAATCAACGTAATGAGATGAACAAAATGGTATAAAGATATCGGTGGTACGATTTAAATTTTAAAAATTCAATTTTTTTATATACTAGCGGAAAATGCATAAAAGTCGTAGAAAAATAAGATCGACGGAGCCAAAAATGTCCGAATTTGGAAAGACGACAAACTGATAACTTGCTCAAAGGATGTTTTAGAATTTTTTTATGTAAAAATATTTTGGTTTTGAAAACGTTTTATTTTCATCGCTTTTTAACTGATTAGATTGAAGTAAATTTACGCGCGAAATAAACTTTCGTATTTTCTGACGAAAATTTATCAGTTACTATGTTTAACTAGATGCATTCCAAATATCAAATTTATATTTTAAAATTTTATCGTTTTAATTTCACAAAATTTCAATTAATAACGCTATTAAAACCAGCTAAATTTACGGGTCGTTACATTCTCCCCCACTCAAAACTTTTCGTCCCCGAAAAGGAAGGAAGTAGGAGAATAGACACAACCAAAAGAAATAAACTTAAATTACATTATAAACAATTAATTTAAACCATATGAATTTCAATTTTAAATCATTTATATTCAACAATTTGTTTTTTAAATTCAAGATTTTCATTAAATTGATTCGATTTCACATTTATTAATGTTAGATACAAAAGGTTTCTTTCAAAACGAAATTCAATTAATTCAAGATGCTCTCTTATGTTGATTTAATTTCAATTTACTAATTTTCAAAACAAAATTTTTCTATTATTAGTTAACTTTTGAAAATTTAGGTAAGTTATATATACTACAATTGGGTATTATACAAATAAACTTTTTACAATTCAGTTATTTCAAGTTAAATATTTATTCAAAATCTCCACCTCAATTTAAATTTGAAATCATTTTTAATCAGATTAAGAATTAAATTTTCGAGTAACTTCAAATTTATTTAGAGATAATAAATATATATATATAATATATCAAATCAGATTTAAATCATACCAATATACATTACAAATCGAATTATATTTTAAGAATTTCAAATCAATTTATTTCCAAAACAAACCGTAGCAAAGCTACAGAATAGTCTCTCCACTTCGAAACTCGAAAATGAATGTCGATGATGCGGCCGTCATCACCGAAATTATTTTCCAGCGACGAAATAGGATATCACTGATTTAACCAATTAAAATTCTTTGAAACGGTTCCTATTTGAAAACATTTTTAATACTATACGCTTTTAAAACTTTAAAATCAAAGTTTGAAATCACTTGGAAATTAAATTCTCGAATTCGTGATTTAAATTCATTTAAACTCCAAATCAAATTATAACCAAATTTATAATTTTCATTTATTTATATTCTGAAATGGTCAATGATTTATAAAACAATAAATGAAAATTAAATTTTCACATTTCGGACAACAGATTCATTAACATTTTTATTAATTTCAGAAAAGTTTATCCTTTTATATAACATAATCATTCAATTTTTTTTATTTACTAAATTTGAAAATATTACTGTGTCAGTTTGCTCTGTTCAAGCATTTTGGATATCCTATCGATAGCGTTGATCAGACGAATCGATCGAAAATCCAACCAACATCAACAACTCAAAAACACAATATAAAACATTTTAATATTAATTTACAAATACACTTCCTCGCTCGACGATACAAATATGGATTTCTAAATAAGTATAAGATTCAAATTTTATGGAAAATCAAATCAAAGAGAATTTTGATTCGAATATAAATTCGAAAGAAAAGATAAGATGATTCAATGAACAAAATCGGAAGATGGATAGGCTTATTAAATTTACGGACAACCTTAACCAGGTCGTCCGTGACTTCAAGAATAAGATTGATGCTGAATTCCGAGGTAAATCAACATCAGATCTCAAGGGATAGAATTCAGGTATAACAAACGATATTAGCATCTAAACCGAGGACATAGAAATCTCCGGTGAATCGATGCCTATTATAAAGGAGTTTCATCCATTTGCAAATCATTCGAAGATTGGCGAGACCGCCGATCTATTATAGATAACATTCGAAGTGGAGTTTTGGGATGCTCCAGAATTGAAAGAAAACGAATATTGAGGGACACGAATGAATTTCGGAACCGAGGGAACGTTCCAAAATTCAAAGGAAGTGAGTCAAAAGAAAGAGATTGAAACTCGGATGGAAGTGATTCTGTAAATACATTTACCCTATATGCTAAGTTTTGCCTAGAGCTACCAAAAGCTCTGATACCAACTGTAACGATCCGCTATTTTGGACTATTTGCATCCGCACATGTCGGACTTGAATAATTCAAAATACCGAATTGTTAATTTAAATTTGGCAAAGTTGAGATATACAGTAAATAAATAATCACAGAATCACAGACACAGAGTAATAATATGCAGCGGAAGTAAAAGAGATAGTAGTTCATGAAGCTACTATATAAATATATAAGATACATCAGAGTTTACAGCAGAAGAGTAACACGATACATCAAATACAAATCAAAATACATCACTGGAATCATCGAATACTGGAAGTAGAATAGATGGATGGATCTTCAAGCAAAGCTCCAACTCCAAAGGTGAGTCTCGAAAGCTGAACCACTCAGTCTGATCTGAGCGTAGAGCAAAACACAAAACACTCGAGTCAGGATTAATATTCTTATATCAATAAATCCAACTCAAGTGAAATAGCAAACGAAATACAAGTAACTCAAAGGATGTTGGAATCACCATCCTCTAAGGATCCGTTAAACTATCTACTATGTAGTAGTGTACGCTAAATAGATAATGTCTATCAGTAATATAAAGTATCAAAATAGTGTTAAGGCGTAACCATTATCCCCCTTAACACATTTTTATAAGCATCATAGTCTATACATCACTGTAAACTCCACCGTAAACTGGTGGGATATCAAGGAGTACTCCGTAGGTATAACACAAAACAAATTCGTAGTGGTCGTGTATATAAGGATACAAGTATGACAAGGCACATGAGGCAATACCCAAGATAGTGAAACTACCGTTCGCCAGATCCGGACTGGTGAGAACGCATCGCCGCAACGATCGCAACACCGCGAAACAACACTACTGAAATTCCGAGGGTGCACCGATCAATCACAAGTAATGAGTAGTAGTTACGAAGAAGTGTGTTCGCTCAAGATGGCTAACCCCATTTGGCCTGGCACGGTTCCTGATTTTAGTTATTTCCAATTTGACACGAGTGTCAAGGCTATCCATTATCGTTTCCTTTCTTCAGTCATCACATACATCATTCCAACCACTTCATTCTGGATCATCGCTCTGCGTATAGTTATTAAAGTGGTTTTCGGTTTAGATAGAGAGTATATCCATAACCGATTTCGGTTTCTTTAATAACTTCCGTAATTATTACACCGATTGGTCATTTAATAAATTTCAGAAACCAAATCAATTCAATTTCAATTTCAATTCGTAAATCAACATTTCGTTTGTCTTTCTAAATTAATTTCCAAATTTTACGTTTCAAAACTTCCAAATTACCATTTCAAAATCTTATAATTCGATTTCAACTTTTATTTAAACAATTCAATTATTGATTCAAATTCATATATGAATTTTATTTCGAAATCATTTAAATAAATTAATTTAACACTCAAATCAATTTCAAATTCATTTATCGATTTCATTCAATATTCGTTAAGTTACTTTATCATTCAAAACAATTTTACTTAATTCCCAATTCATTAAATCAATTACTTACGTTCATCTTCATTATATCAAAATTTCAAATTTAACTAAATTAGATTCGTCAAATCAAATTTTCAAAATTACAAGTCTTACATTAGTTTCAATAAATCACATTTTATTTCTTGTTAAAGAAATTCAATTTCATTTATTTACTTACTCGGTTACACATTTCAAACTCAATTAATCAAGAACTAAATTTCATATATTCAAGAAGTTCAATTTCACTTATCATCTTACTTAAATTTTCCAAAACTTAACTAATAAAGAAACCAAATTTCATTTACTAACGAAGTTCAAATTCACTTATTCAAAAGTTCATTTCTCTTATCAAAGAATTCAAATTTTATTCGATGATCAAATAATTCAATCTTATTCAATTATTAAATAATTTCAACTCAATTATAAATTCAAACTTAATTATTAAATCATTTCAAACTTAATTCAATGAATAATTCCAAATTTAATTGTTACATAATTAAATTCAAACAACGTTCTTTCATCAGTTATTACATTAATATTTTGTTTCAGATTTCAATATTAACATTTTCCTTTTATCAAAATTTATGTTCCAAATTTTATTTCAAAACCTTATTATTCAAATAAAATCTTTATTTTATTTAAAATCAAATTTTTGACCAATTGGTTTATTTAATTCTCTATCCTAAGTCAAGTTCATTTTGAGTGTTTATCATTTCAACCCGATTCCAATTCAATTCACAAATCAAAGCATAGTAAAGGGAACTTGCAGTGTGATAACAGGGATGGTGTCAAAGTAGATAAACAAGCAATAACACAATCAATAACAATCCAATAATTAATTCAAATAATCCCGAAAAAGTCGTATTAATTTGCATTGTTATTTGTGCGAATTAATATAATTATCTCTAGAATCTACACTATCATTTCATGTAGATTAAAGATTATTACATCCATATTTATGCAGTTCTTCAGTTTACATCAATTATTCAATGTCATACTTCAATCAATTAATACAACATAAATTCTACTGGTTCAAGGGTAATTAACCATTCTACGTGTCGAATAATTAAACATTTAAGGGATCATATTATTCAAATTAACTAATCAAAGTCAAAACATATGTCGATTCAAATTTTTACAATCCTACGTCAATTCAATTGCATAACATTTATCACTTAATACATTACACTTTAACACCCAATAAAACAACAATCAATCAATCAATTATCAACTAAACTGTATTATCATCGCATAAATAATTAACAGATAATGGTGTCAGATGTCATAGGTGAACAGATACAGGTAATAGTATATAACAGTGTACATAACTAGCAGCAGCATATTTCAATTTGTCGTTTCAATTGAAATCAAATTTAATAAATAGAAGAACATTAATCGTGAGTGATTTCTCACCTTTCGAGGCTAGAGAAGTTTTTTTTTTGACAAATGAAATGAGTTACGGATCCAAGCACGAATTCCAAAGCAAAGCTAGATTGACACGAATTTGGACGATCAAGCTGATAGATAGGCATCGATAAAAAGAATCAGAACCGGATAAATGAAGATAGATGGTATAATTTAACTTATATATACAACTATATAACACTAAAAAAAATCATATTTTTAAATTTCAAACCCTATTAAATCAAATATATATATGTACTTTATAACCATTGTTTAAACTAAAATTCATAAAATATTCTTTACAGACACAATATACAAATAACACTAAAACGTACTATATAGGAACCATATATTTTACTTTCCCTAAGGAACATACATATACCAATAGTATAGATGTGCTGCTACACATCATATACATAAAACTGCTAAACTGTAAGTAAGTAAAAACAAAACAATGAACTATAGTATACATACCTGTGTATATATACAAACTACTATATAAACCAACATATTTTATAACTAATACTTTATAAAACTAACACGTATCTATATACATTCTGAAATGAACATTGTAAATATAACTATCATATAACGTACTATTAATATATATTATATAAAAGATGCAAAATGCTGTACATATTCACTGTTGTTTTATGTAATATAATGAACACTACACGGACATATAAAGAATGCATAAAACTACCATAAATTTTTTTGAAGCAAAAGGATCCGTATAGATTTTTATATAATATAACAACTAATCCAACAATTATAAGTACCTAAAAATATAACATCTACCTACTTTTTTTTTATACACTAACTAATACACAAACTCACTCTTTAATACAACTAAATGTATTTTAAATTCTTATCGTGTATAAAACATGTAAACTAACGTATATGTAAACACCAACATACTGAATAGTATTGAAATACAAGCTGATTATATATGGGTATATATTACCTATACAACCTATACTACTTATATTTAGTTATCCCTAAGATCCCTAAGATCTGCATATCTTTAAAAATTTAATATTTACGTATATAATAGATAGATTTAAAACGCATCTTTGAAAAATTAAATAAAACACAGATATTAGGATCAACAAATGTATAATATATATCCAAATTTATGAACAAGACATGCCGATATACTTTAAAACTATTACAGGTTATAAAACAAAACTTGCCTTCTTATATATATATTTAAACATAATACTTTCAAATGTCAATACTTAGAAAAAATGTACACCCAACATGAAATGCTCCTATGAACGAGCTGAAGAAAAATGACTAAATAAATATAACAAAAGGTAAAAATAGTTTAAACATACTTCTCAAAATATCTTGCTCCCTTTATAAAGTGTATATATATATATAAGTAAAAACAGAATGTACAAATCAATACCAAGTTGAGGTTGCACCGGCAAAGCATGGCCATGGGGAAGTGGGCTTGTTGCAGAGATGATCGAAAGGCGGAGCACAAGTGGTTGCGCAGCCTGGAAACGGCAGCAAGACACAGCCGAAGGAGAGATGGTTGATGGGTTCAGTCGGCAATGGTGGTGAAA
The DNA here is from genome assembly GCA_030765085.1 of Allium cepa. Classification (NCBI taxonomy): domain Eukaryota; kingdom Viridiplantae; phylum Streptophyta; class Magnoliopsida; order Asparagales; family Amaryllidaceae; genus Allium; species Allium cepa. Next base: position 406,113,952 of record CM060928.1, on the reverse strand, counting down.
TGGCGGACGAGACAGTGGTTACGGTGTTAGGCGGCGCGGTCGGCAGCGGAGTTTGGGTCAGGTCGGCACTTGCGGTGGTCGGGAAGCATGAGGTTGAGCGGACAATATGAAGTATAAGGAGGAGATCGTATGAAGAAAAGCATGGGCATAAGCTTCTGGAATGATGGTAAGCAATGGAAAAGAAATGGGTGGAGAGGGAGAATTCTGTTGATCAATATTGGGGATACATGTTTAATAATATAATACCTATACAAATTTAATCCAAGTGGAACAAGACAATGTGAACCGACTATCCAAATGGGAATGACAAAGGTCCGTATTGATTTCTGGAAAAATATAAATGATAGTGGCCGAATGATTTCAACAGTTGGATAGATGAAAGGTAAAGAATTCAAAAGGTTTTAAAACGGGTTCCGATACCGTTATCTGTTTCACAGTTTCCGCCGTGTTTCAAACACCAAAGCACAGAAGTAAATATATCGCAAAAATCTACGTAATGAGACGAACAAAATGGTATAAAGATATCGATGGTACGATTTAAATTTTAAAAATTCAATTTTTTTATATACTAGCGGAAAATGCATAAAAGTCGCAGAAAAATAAGATCGACGGAGCCAAAGATGTCCGAATTTGGAAAGACGACAAACTGATAACTTGCTCAAAAGATGGTTTAGAATTTTTCTATGTAAAAATATTTTGGTTTTGAAAACGTTTTATTTTCATCGCTTTTTAACTGATTAGATTGAAGTAAATTTACGCGCGAAATAAACTTTCGTATTTTGTGACGAAAATTTATCAGTTACTATGTTTAACTAGACGCATTCCAAATATCAAATTTATATTTTAAAATTTTATCGTTTCAATTTCACAAAATTTCAATTAATAACGCTATTAAAACTAGTTAAATTTACGGGTCGTTACATAGGTGTAGATGGCATATGCTTCGTATTTGGAGCTCGCTTTAGCGCTATATTAGTCATACATTCTCGCTAATAATATGTAAGGTACATATCTCGAATTACATATCGTACTTTTACACTTTTTTCCTTACGGGATGCCTCATCCTCGAAGATGAGATATATATTTGTGATATATATATGTTGTAATCCTACTACGATCGAACCGCGCAAAGGAGACTATGCCGAATTTTTTGAAAATTTGAGGCTTTAGAAATTTTTTGAGAAAATTGGAAAAAGAATTTTGGATTTTTGGGTTAAAAATTAAATGATATTAGTTGGTTTTGAAAAGATAATTACGAATGGATTTGTAAACTTAGAAAAGTTTTTATAATAAGTTTCACTAATGGAGTTTCGGAAAAAGTTAAAAGGTCAAATAATGTTGATATCCAGTTTGAATGAATTGTTTTGAAAAGCTAATGGATTTTGTGACTTTTTCTTACTTGGTAATTTCGAGAACGAAATTCTTTTAAGTAGGGGAGAATGTAATGACCTAGAATTTCAGTCATTTTAAATTCGTATATTTAATTGATTTTAAATATTCACAAGTAATTTTTATAAGCTGAATAAAGTATATTTCTAATATCTGGATTTAATAGAATGATTAAATTGTTGACTTAATATTTGAAATTGGTTCTAAAATAATAGGAATTTGATTTTAGTACAAATGAAAATGATTTATAAAGTTGTATTAAATTATATTAGAATTAGAATGTTGTTGATAAACTCTTAAATTGGTTTAAAAGTGAATTTGTAGAAATTGAATATTTTAATATTTAATTAACGTGTAAAAATAGTCACTTTTCACACAATTTCGGATTTCGACGAAATTAGTTTCGTTGGATTCGTATTGTTATATTATTGTAGGATTTCAAATTTCGTGTCAATCGGATTTACGATTTGTCTGGGGAAAACTAAAATGCATGAAAATCTGTTTAAGTGAATTTTAAATTTAAATAGTCGATTCGAAAACCTATCTTCCAAATACGATCGAATTGGCTCCTGATATATATACCATTGTGTTCGGAATAGGGGCGAAAAATTATAAATGTTAGGCGGCATGCTTCGATTGGTGTTCAAAAAATTTCCGCGTGAATAGTGTCGTCAAATTTTCTATAAAAGGATTTCATTTCTTTAATTTTTCACAAATCCTAGTTTTGGAAACCCTATCCTCTATTTACATTTCCATGGCCAGAAATGTCCAACCTTTCTCCCTCGTTTTCTTCAAATCCGTCAACCGATTTGAAAAGTTTTCAACTACAATGTTGAAGAGCATATCGAGATCTATATTCTCAACGGCAACGGTCGTAAATAGCGCAACGGATCAACGGAAATCCTTGTTCAAAGCCCAGCATTTTGTGCACTAATTCCGACGCATGGGTGGCAATCTGGGGGTGCGGTCGGCCGGCGATGGTAGGTGTGGGCAAGGGCTTTGAAATGGTGCATTTTGATCAACGTCTCGATGATTGTGGTTGGAGCGACAATCGTTCAAAAATTTGTGTGAATATGGGTTGCTTGGCCTGGAACGAAACGAAGAAGAAGATGGCCATTCGGCCCTTATCTCGTGATGTAAAATCGAACGGACTTGATTATGCTAAGGTTTGAAATAAATAAAAATTGAAATTTATTATATCACAAAATCGTATAAACTTTAAATTTGCATAACTTCTTCATACAATGTCTATTTTTTGATGAAACAAGTTGTGATGGGTCCATGTTGACGATCATTACATCCTATAGCTGGCTTGGAGTTGATTGGAGCTAGTATGGATTTTAGGTAAAACTAACTGCTAGTTTAATTTTATTCAGAATAAAACACTACAACTGCTATTGGAACCAAAGTGAGTACAACTCACTCTTTCTGACTCACTAATACTTTTATATAAATGAGAATAAATTTTATTTATGCTAATTGATGATTTCCTGGATGATATATGATATATTATCTATATATTGATTGGTATTTGGATATATTTCTGCCTATTGGAGCAGATGAGACCCTATACGTTCCGTGTATGAGCGGATGACCCATTGTATAAGTGTCTGCCTCAAAGTGGACATTGTACACATATTCTAATATGTATATTTGTTGCAGGTGAAAGGTTGGAGGGATCCAACTGGATTCCTCACCAATGTTAATTTTATTTACAGATATTGTGATATATGCTGTTATGATGTGATATATGATGTTTTGGATGCTGTGATTGATGTATTTAGTGTTGTTGCAGCATTAGGCCTATTCTTGGTAATTTTAAAATATTAAAGTGATGATTTCCAAATAAAAAAAGATTTTCAAAGTAATTTTGAATCTTTGAAAATAGATGTTTCATAAATTTTTGAATTTTAAGTAAATAAATTTATTTTAATTAAATAAATAGTTATAATTTTATATTATAAAAATTGTGATTTTTGTGAAATATAATTGAAACATGATTTTTGAAATGTGAAGTTAACTATTTTGTAGAATAGTTTAAATTGGGATTTTTGATTTATTATAAATGGTAATGTGAAGTTAACTATTTTGTACAATAGTTTAAATTGGGATTTTTGATTTATTATAAATGGTTTTCTATACAAGATTTACAAAATCGATATTTTATAAATAAAAATGATAGGATTTTAAAGGATTTTTATAAGTGTTAATAGGAAGTTATAAATGGGTTTTATAAGTAAATAAGATTTACATATTTATGAATTGATGATGTTATAAAATGAATGAATTTGTAAATAAAGAGATTTATAAGTAATTTACTTATAAATTGGAGTTTGGCATATAAATGGGATATAAATAGAATTTGTTAATAAAGTGATTTTATAAGTTGAAGTTTTCATAAAATTGAAATATGAGTTTATAAACATTGTTTTTATAAATCCGAAATCAATTTATTTTGATAAGTTAAATATGAAAGTTTATTAAAGGAATTTCATCCATGATTTTGGACAGTGGATAATCCTTTAGATTAAAGGTGTAAAAGCCATGTATTTGGTTGGAATTATATCCATGATATTGGACAATGGATAATCCTTAAAATAAATGCGTAGAAATATTGGATTTGGTAAATGAATTATATTCACGATTTTGGACAGTGAATAATCTTTTATATTTAATAAATGTTTTGCATAGTATGGGATTTATATATCTATCTTATTTTCGAATTCCTATACTGTTGATTTTGGGTTGTCGTGACGATGTTTTACGCAATATTCATTTTGACCCAAATAAATATGTTTAAAGAGAATGTTTTCCTTAAAGAATAAAATATATACTTAATCATGATTTAAGTATATTAATATTTTCTAAGTGTTGAAAATAAATTGAATTGAGAATTACTTATTATTAAATAAGTATATGGAAATGTTTTCCAATATAGAAGTTGAAATGGTTTTGAGAATATATCTTTACAAAGATAATTTTGAAGCGAATATTTGGAAAATGAATTAATTAATAAAAGATTAATTAAAAGGGCTCAGTGATTACTTATGGTGCTAAATATTTATTTGTTTGCTTTAATAGTTAAATAACCGACTATCAAATTTGGCCATTTTCGTTCCTCGACTTGATGTGGGAACTATTTAGTCATACACTTAGTACGTAACCTTCTGTGCAGGCTTGATTATCCTTTGTGTTGAGGATGTTGATTCGTATAGTGCGGAGTATTACTCCAATCTATCGAGCTTCCTTTTTGGCCCGAAGGATAGCAAGTTGAAAGTTGGAGACGTGATAAATTTACGAGACTTAGTTTCTATGTGAGGTTGAGAAATGCTTTTACGTTATTGGTGCGAAGAGACTGAGATCGGTTTATCCGATAACCATTTCGGCCCAACGTATATGCGTTCGATTGTGCAGGTTATTGATGATATCGATATTCGGGATTTTCATATTGGAAGACTGCTTGTTGATCGTTTGGGGTTAAAATCCCAATATACATCAAGTAGCAGTAGTCTCTTCGTTATGAAATATCCAATGCAATGACTATTCGCTACTAATCCTAGGGATTTTCCAACAGGATGTGGTCGGAAAGTAGCATCGGTTTGTCCTGTTCTTGGACAATTTTTATGGATGTTTGTCTGAAATTGCATTTCTAAAGATTACGTACATTGGTTTTTACAAACGTACATCAGTGGTGGCGGAGAAGGCAACTTCTCTTAGCTTAACACCCTCCTTGAGATATATGAGCTTAAGTGTTGTGTTTTTTTGGAAGCCAATTAGTAGTCAACGAAAATGGCCGTGTGGCATTCAAAATGGTATGATATGTGATTTGTGAAAGGTAACCGTTACCTCAGGCCTCATCAACCAGAAATGAGCAAAATAGGGCTAGCTGCAGCAAGGCTAAGTGGGTCGCTTCCAAGTAGGATATAATCATCCTCTTCTAGATGTATCTTTACAGGGTATGACGTCGTGTATATGATTATTGTGGTTTGTATGCTATGAGGTCCCTCAGAAAAGGTTGGTAACGACCGAAGGACGACATATTCTGTACCATCTAGTTATAGAGGTGGGATGGTCTTGTGTTGGTAGTGGGAAGATGTTCTATGCATCGGGACATCCATCTAGAGGTGCACCCATCAGAAGGTAGTGCCTTCACTGGTCATTTGTATGGAAATCCGTACTCCATTACGTACCTACCATTTTATTTTTGGAGCCTAGCTTGTTGGAATTTAATAATGGTAACAATTTCGGCTAGTTTGATATTATTTTTATACTAGACGCTAGTATAATATAAGAGGAATTGTATGAAATGTTTTAGTTATCGGAAGGTATAAACTTGTCCGTGTTTATGTGTAGGCGTATCTTCCAAGATAGTTTTATTTCGATAAAGGAAAAGTTTGGTAATTTAATAAATTCAGTTGAGTGTGTATCTCACTGGTTTACCAGACTGATCCGGGCGTTCTTCCCTTTCAATGCTCGGGTCAGACCGAGTATATTTACAGATTCAGATTGGTGCTTTTGGATTTTCAGCGGGAGAGCTGGAGATCTTCATTTTCATATACATGTATCTATTTTTATTTTCAACTATGCTTAGTTATTATATATTATTGGTAATTGTGAGCACAGGTTATTATAACTGTCCAGGCTGATAATTAGTGATTGATTGTTGAATTTTGATTGACGTGTATATATATATATACAGTTTCTATTTTGTAAAGATCATTGATATGATATTATATATTTTCTATTGTGATGTGAGATTCTATGTTGTTCTGTTTGGTTCTATCTTCTCTCTTTCTTCTCTTCTCTTCTTCTCTCTTCCTTTTTATCTTGACTTTCCATCAGTCTGTGCTTTTTGTGTCGAACATGTGTGGTTTATTATCGATTCAAAGGGTATAGATTTGTGGGTCATCACATTAAACCACACATGTTCGACCCAAAAAGCACAGACTGGTGGAAAGTCAAGAGAAAGAAAAGAAGAGAGAAGAAGAGAAGAAAAAGAGAAGATAAAACCAAACAGAACGATAGAGAATCTTACATCGCAGCAGAAAACATATAATGTCACATCAATGATCTTTACAAAACAGAAACTATATATATATACATACATTAATCAGAGTTCTACAATCAATCAATAGTTATCAGCCCAAACAGTTATAATAATCTGTCCTCACAACTGCCGATAATATATAACAACTAAGCAGCGGATAATCAAACAGATGCGTGTATACGAAAATGAAGATCTCCAGCTCTCCTGCTGAAGCTCTAAAAGCACCAAATCTAAACCTGTAAATATACTCAGTCTGATCCGAGCATTGAAAGGGAAGAACGTCTGGATCAATCTGGTATACCAGCGTGAGAAATACACTCAACTAAATTTATTAAATTACCAAACTTTTCCTTTATCAAAACAAAAGTATCTCGTAAGACAAGTCCACACATAAACACGGACATGTTTTTACCTTACAATAACTAAAACATTTCATATCATATCCTCTTATATTATACTAGGGCCTAATATACAAATAATATTCAAATAGCCGAAATTGTTACCATTATTAAATTCCAGCAAACTAGGCTCTATAAATAAAATGGCAGGTACGTAGTGGAGTTTGGATTTCCATACAAATGACCAGGCGAATGGACTACCTTCCGACCGGTACACCTCTAGATGGATGTCCCGAGGCACAGAACATCTGCCCTCTACCAACACAAGACCAGTCCACCTCTATAACTAGATGGTGCCGAATATGTCATCCTTCGTTTGTTACCGGACTTTTTCGAGGGCCCTCATACCATATAAACCACAAAAATTAGATACACGACGTCAAAGCGTGTAAAGATATATCTAGAAGAGGATGATCATATCCTACTCAGAAGCAACCCATTTAGCCCTACTGCATCTAACCCTGTTTCGGTCATTTCCGGTTGATGGGGCCTGAGGTAACGATTACCTTTCACATACCACACATCACATCACTTCAAATACCACAAGGGCATTTCCATTGACTACTAATTACTTTCCACAAAAATACAACCCTTAAGCTCATAGTCTCAAGGAGGGTGTTAAGCTAAGAGAAGTTTCCTTCTCCGCCACTACTGATGTACGTTTGTAAAAACCAATGTACGTAATTTTTAGAAATGCAATGTCAGACAAAAGTCCATACAAGTTGTCGAGGAACAGCGCAAACCGAAGGTACTTTCCTACCACATCCTGTTTGGGAATCTCTAGGATTAGTAGCTAATAATTCTTGCATTGGATATTTCATAACGAAGAGACTACTACTGGATGTATATTGGAATTTTAATCCCAAACGATCAGCAAGCAGTCCTCCACTATGAAAATTCTGAATATCAATATCATCGTAACCTACACAATCGAACGCATATACGTTGGTCCGAAGTGGTTTTTGGATAAACTGATCCCGGTCTTTTCGCACCAGCAACGCAAAAGCATTTCTCAACCTCACATAGAAACTAAGTCCCATAGACTTATCACGTCTCCAACTTTCAACTTGCTATCCTTCGGGCCAAGAAGGAAGCTCGATAGATTGGAGTAATACTCCTTAACACAAACGATAGTCAAGCCTATACATAAGGCTACGTACTAAGTGTACGACTAAATACTTCCCACGTCTAGTCGAGGAACTAAAAAAGGCCAAATTTTATAGTTGTTTATTTAACTATCAAAACAAAAAAAACAAATATTTAGCACCATAAGCAATCACTAGGCTCTTTTAATTAATTTTTTATCAATTAAATCACTTGCTTAACATTCACTTCAAATTATCTTTAAAGAAAGATATATTCTCAAAACCATTTCACTATTCTATATTGGAAATCATTTCCATTTCAACACTTAGAAAATATTACGTATACTTAAATTAGGATTAAGTATATATTTCTCATTTAGTAAGGAAAACATTCTCTTTAACATATTTATTCATGTTAAAATGAATGTTGCATAAAACATCTTTACGACAACCCAAAATCACTAGTATAGGGATTCGAAAATTAGATAGATATATAAAACCCATATACTATACAAAAAATTTCCGTTTGAAAATCATTTACTATAACAACAACATTATAGTCATTATTTCCTTACTTCTCGAAAATGTCTACTTCAGCAATGAATGTTGAAATCTATGTATTCGATACTTAACACATTTAAAACATCTTCAAACCATTTTATTCCATTTAGAATATCACCTCTCAAAAATATCCATTTTATTTAATATATTATTCACTGTCCAAAATCGTGAATATAGTCCATTTACCAAATCCAATATTTCTACACATTTATTAAAGGATAATCCACTTTCCAAAATCGTGAATATAATCTTTTACCAAATTCATTACTATTGCACATTAAATTAAAGGACTATCCACTGTCCAAAACCGTGGATGAAATTCCTTTAATAAAATATAATAATTAACTTATTAAATTCAATTGATTTTGGATTTATAAAACAATCACATTTATATTTTATAAAAACTTCTATTTATAAATCTCCTTTATTAACCAATTCCATTTATCTCATTTATATGTCAAAACCAAATTTTAAGTTAATTATTTATGATTCTCTTTATTTCCAAAACTCGTTCTTTTTATAACTTCATCAATTTATAAATCTTATTGACTTATAAAATCTATTTATGACTCCATTTTAACACTTATACAACTTCTATATAATTCCATCACTTTTGATTTATAAAAAATTAATTTTATAAATCTTATATATAGACCATTTATAATAATTCAAAAATCTTAATTTAAATAAATTTATTCTTTTAACAATTTACAAATCGTTATTAAAACTTATACAACTCCAAAAATCATACTTAAGTATATTTCACAAAAATCATAATTTTTATAACATAAAAATTATAACATTTATTTATTTAAAATAAATCCATTTCTTTTAAAAATTCAAAAATAAACAAAACATCTATTTTCAAATTCACTTAAAAATCCTTTTTAATTTGAAATCATCACTTTAATATCTTTAAATTTACCAAAAAATAGGCCTAATGCTGCAACAACACTAAATACATCAATCACATAAATCTTGACATCCAAATCATCATATATCATACGATAACAATATGCATATATCAATATTTGTAAATAAATCAATACTGGTGAGGCCAGTTCGATCCGTCCAACCTGTCACATGTAACAAATATACATATTAGAATATGTGTACAATGTCCGCTTCGAGGCAGACGCGCGTACAAAGGGTGATCCGCTCATACACGGGAACGTATAGGGTCTCATCTGCTCCAGTAGGCAGGAATATATCCAAATACCAATATATATATATATATATATATATATATATATATATATATATATAACATCCAAACAGTCAACAATCATCATAAATAATATTTATTCTCACTTATATAGAAATATCAGTGAGACCGAAATAGTGAGTTGTACTCACATTGATTCCAATAGCAGTTGCCGTGTTTTGTTTCGAATATATCCAAAATTTACACTAGCTCCAATTAACTCTAAACTAGCTCTAAATGTAGCGCTCGTCAATACAAACCCAACGCAATTTGTTTCGTCAAAAACGAAACTCGTATGACAAAGTTATGATGTTACAAAGTTTATACGAATTTATATACATAATTTAATTTCAATTTCCTTTTTTATTTTTTAACCTTTTTAATCTCGATTGTAGATTTTGCATACATCAGATCCTAGCCGCATCTCCCCTTTCTCTTCCCTATTCAATTCGTACGCAACCAAACCCAATGCCGGCATTCGAAATTTGACCACCTCGCCACCCTATCTATGATGAGCCAACGATCAGATAGCGTCGAATGATGTGCCTCACCCTGCTCCTTTACTACTCTGAGTGACTTGGAGCTCGTCATGCCAATGTCTCAAAAAACATGCGTGACTAACGGTCGTTTGAGCTGAAATTGTCGTCAATCGGCTTCATTTTAAACTATCATACCGTTGAGATAGGAGATCTCGATGTGCTTAACATTTTTCTAGTTGGATGTTTTGCTTGATATTGAGTGGATTTGCGAAGATTGAGAGGAGAAGTTCATCAATTTCTGGTCGTGCTTTCCATGGCGACTGCTAGGGTTAGAAAACTAGGGTTTTGGGTGAAAAATGAAAGTATAACGATCTTTTATAGAAAATTTCACGACACCATTCACCCGAAAAAAATTTGAACTCGAAACGAAGCATGCCGTCTGGCATTTATAATGTTTTTCCCCTATTCCAAACATAATGGAATATATATCGGGGGCCAATTCAATCGTATTTGAAAGATAGTTTTTCGAATCGACTATTTTAATTTAAAATTCACTTAACAAATTTCTATGCGTTTTAGCTTGCACGAACAAACCGTAAATCCGATTAACAGGAAATTTGAAATCTTACAATAATATAACATTAAGGATCCAATGAAACTAGTTTTGTAGAAATCCGAGAATGTTTGAAAAATGACCATTTTTACACATTAATTAAATATTTAAACATTCAATATCTGTAAATTAACTTTTAAATTAATTTTAAAAGTTCTCTGACATCATTATAATTTAAATAGAATTTATTTCAACTTTATAAATCATTTTTATTCACATTAAATCCAATTTCCAATTATTACCACTATTTCAAATATTAAATTAAAAATATAATTATCCAACTAAATCTATATATTCAAAATATAAGTTATTCAGCTTATAAAATTTACTTGTGAATATTTAAAATAAACTAAATATACAAATTTCAAATTACTGAAATTCTGGATCGTTAATTACATTCTCCATTACTTAAAAGAATTTCGTCCTCGGGATTACCAAGTAAGAAATGGTCACAAAATCTATTAACTTTTCAAAATGACTCATTCAAATTAGATTTCAAAATTATTTGAACATTTTAACTTTTCCCAAAATCGTTTAGTTAAACTTCTTATAAAAAACTCTTCAAAGTTTTCAAATCATACTTAGTTATTTTTCAAAAACCAACTAATGTCATTTAACTTTTAACTCATAATCAAAATTATTAGTTATCAAAAATTTATTTTCCAATTTCTCAAAATTTTCTAACGCCTTAAATTTTTAAATTTTTTTGCCATAGCCTCCTTTGTGCGGTTCGATCGTTGTAGAATCACAACATATATATCATAAATATACATCTGATCTTCGAGGATGAGGCATCCCGTAGGGAAAAATTATAAAAGTACGATATATAATATGAGATATGTACCTTATATATTATTAGTAAACATATACGGCTAATATAGCACGAAAGAGAGCTCCAGATGCGAAGCATACGCCATACGCATCTACTAAATACTCAAAAAACAAATGAGAAACATGTATCTAGAAAGTAATATCAATATACAACATATATCAATGCAACAACTATATATGACAATATAGCAATGCAATCAAAAACAACAAATCCAACCATCAAACAACTATCATCCAACAAACGTAAATGTATCCTACCAATCCATAATTCAAATCAACATACATTTACTTCACAATAATATTCGTTGAATTGATTTTCAATTAAATCATATTTGATTTATTAACACTGGATTTTAATAATATTCATTTAGTCATTATCAATTAGTTTACAATCACTGGTTCATATTCAAGTTAGTTCCTTTTCTATTCAAATTAAATTCTATTCTATTTAGATTTACTTAACTTCTGATTTGGATGCAATTCCTTTAGCTTTCAATTTCCTTAATTCAATTTCATTAACATTAAACGAATTTAAATTCAATCAACTAACATCCATCTAATGACCAATGTATAACCAACATAACCAAATTTATTTAATTCACTTACATTCAATTTGGTTTAACACATTTACTTTCAATTGGTTTAATATTCAATTCGGATTGAATTATAGAATTCACATTTTTTATCCAACCCTTCTAATATTATTATTAATTCGCAACTTCTTAACTTAAGTTTTATTCAATTCTTAATAACTACATTTCCAATGCTAATTCATTTTACAACTAAAGTTGAATCTCATTACATAACTCAAATTCATATTCATTTGACTACTTCAGTTCGTTAACTTCTTATCATTCAACTTTACTTTGCTTATTCATTACTTTACTTTACTAATTTACTTTGATATTAAAATCAACTTCATTTAACCTTACTTAAGTTAAATTCATATCACCATTCAATTTCAGATTTCGTTTTGCTTAACAAAACTGTTTAACCATTTTAACATTTGGTTTTACTTACACTTTCTCATTTTACAAGCTATACAATTAGTTATCTAAACTTTCAAATTTATTTCAACTTCACCAAATTTAAATTTATTATCTCATACTATAAGTCCAAAACTCATTTTACTTATATTTATCAATTTCAACTTGGATTTCAAATTCAAATTCATTTATCACAACAAAATTTAAATTTTCTATTGGTAGCAAATCCATCACACAGAAACACGAAAATGATACTGATGATGCTGCAGTCATCACCCTTATAATTTACCAGCAACGATAATGAATTCAGTGCCATTTATTCTTTTTAAAATTCCTTTTTACATTTATAAATCTTCTTACTTATATAATTTCAATATTTTACTTTACTTATATAAGATTCATTCCAAATATATCTATCTACTTTAGATTTATAATAATATAATCTCTTTAATCTTTAAAACTTTCAAATCAAGGGAATTCAAAATTTCGAATTCTTAGTTAAAATTCATTTTTATTTACAACTCGTATTTATAAATATATTCATATAGTTTCACTTCTTATATATAAGATTATTTCACAATTGTATATCATATTAATTATAATTTCATACTCTATAATTCATTTACTTATATAATTTATTCTTTTACAATAGTTGTTTTTATTTAGATTATTCAAACAACTTCTATTAACTTATATATGTACACACACATTTTCAAACAACCAAACAATCAATTTATATACACTTTAATAATTCCTGAAAAATTGTTTCCTTTATATATAAAATATAATCGAGGTAAAGTTATTTCATTTACCCAATTTAAAATAATACTATGTCGACTTGCCTCGTTTAAGTGTTTAGAAATCCCTATCGATAGCATGGCGTCCCACATACCGACCAAAATTCACAAACAACTCAACGAATAAGTAAACACAATATAAAACATTTTATATCACTAACAAATATGTGCTCATATGTATAATACACTCAAATTCAATCTAGGGTGCTACTGTCCCTATCCATACTGAGTACACATCAAAGCCTAGAAATATACAAAATTTATGCTCTGATACCACGTGTGCGACTCGCAAATCCATGACCCGTAAATCGACAATAAACCACACATATTCGATCCAAAAAGCACAAACTGACTGAAAGTCAAGAGAAATAAAAGAAGAGAGAAGAAGAGAAGAGAAGAAAAGGAGAAGATATAACCAAACAAAACAATATAGAACTCACATCGCAGCAGAAAACATATAATATCATATCAATGATCTTTACAAAACAGAAACTCTATATGTACATACATCAATCAGAGTTCAACAATCAATCAATAGTTGTCAACCCGAGCAATTTTAATAAACTGCCCTCACAACTGCCGATAATGTACAACAACTTAGCAGCGATAATCAAACAGATGCGTGTATATGAAATTGAAGATCTCTAGCTCTCCTACTGAAGCTCCAAAAGCACCAAATCTGACCTGTAAATATACTCGGTCTGACCCGAGCATTGAAAGAGAAGAACGTCCGGATCAGTCTGGTAAACCAGCGTGAGACACACACTCAACTAAGTTTTAGTCGTTTGAAATTTGTATTTTTAATTGATTTTAAATATTCAAAAGCTAATTATACAAGTTGAATAACTTATATTTCGAATATCGTGATTTAATTGGATAATTAAATTGTTAATTCAATATTTGAAATTGTAGAAACAATTGGAAATTGGATTTAATGTGAATGAAAATGATTTAAAATGTTGAATTGAATTCTATTTGAATTAGAATGATGTTATAGAACTTTTAAAATAGAATTAAAAGTTAATTTGTAGAAATTGTATATTTTAGTATTTAATTAACGTGTAGAAATCGTCATTTTTCATACAGTCTCGGATTTTGAAGAAACCAGTTTCATTGGACCCGTAATTTTGTATTATTGTAGGATTTCAAATTTCGTGTCAATCGGATTTACGGTTTATCCGAAGCAAGCTAAAATGCATAGAAATCTGTTTATGTGAATTTTAAATTTAAACAAGTCGATTCGAAAACCTATCTTCCAAATATGATCGAATTGGCTCATATATCCACGTTCAAAATAGGGGTAAAACATTATAAACGCCTTAAAATGAGTTTGAGCGTATTATATATGAGTGCGTATTTGTTAGTGACTAATAAATTGTTTTGTGTTGATTTATCGGTTGAGTGGCTTATAAATTCTGGTCGATATATCGATGGATATTTTTAAACTCTTAATAAGGATATCGACACATTGATTTTGAAAAAATTGGTGAATGAAATAATTTTACCTAGGATTATATTTTGAATATAAAGTATATATTTTGAAAAATTATACAATTAGAAATCAGCATTAGTGAAATTTAAGTATGAACATCTTGTGACTAGAATTTCACAATTTGACTATAAGATGTTTCATAAAGATAATCGATAAGTAAGAAATCTGATAAGGTAATTAAGATCTTTATTCCAAAATAATAAATTAAGAAATGATAATGTTAAGTTACTATCATAAATTGATGAATTGTTTGCTTTAAAAATTTAAGTACAAATACCTTGTGAATTAAGCTTCATGATTTGACTATAAGGTGTTTGATAGTAAGAATTATTTAAGGAATGAACATATAAGAAAAAAATGTAATAGAAACTAATTATGTAATATATATATATAAGGAATGAGAATTTATATTCAAGAAAAACAATTGTGGAAATTTAAATGAAGTTAATTAATATAAGATAAATTTATAAAAAGAATTTATAAGATAGGTTTTATAAACAAAAGTAATCTCTAAAGGATTTTAAAAATGATATTATTTCAAATAAAAAGAGGTATTTTATGATAACTAATCGAATTGGCTCAAAATTAAACTAAAAATGGGCAAGAGATGTGTTCGGATGGTAAGCACTTCGCTTAAGTATTACTCTTCTTGTTAAGAGGATATATGATACTATTGGTAGTACCCAGTTCCTTGGATTGTTTTGTACTTACTCGATCTATATAATTTTCTTAAGTAGAGAAATAATGTGAATCATTGATTAGTAATCTTTATAAAAGTGTTTAAACTAAAGGTAAATTTGGATCGCTAATTGCTAAAATAAAGCATAATTTCCGACGATTTGGGACAATCGAAAATTTCCAAATCAAACATAACTTAGAGCTAAGATATTTATGAAAACTTTTGGTAAAAGAATGTGAAATAATTTGAGAAAATGAAATAAGATAAGTAAAATTTATAAATATGATTTATAAAAAAAAAAGAGTTAAGAGGTTATAAGTAATTAACTTATAATTTGGATTTTGGCATATAAAAGAGATTAACGATTTGGTTAATAAACGAATTTTGTGTATTGAAATTTTTACAAAATCGTTTGATGACTTGGAAATCCGTACCCTTTGAATCGACAATAAACCACGCATGTTTGACCAAAAAGCACAGACTGACGGAAAGTCGAGAGAAAGAAAAAAAGAGAGAAGAAGAGAAGAGAAGAAAGAGAGAAGATAGAACCAAACAGAACAATACAGAATCTCACATCATAGCGGAAAAATATAATATCATATAAATGATCTTTACAAAACAGAAAATGTATATACATACATCAATCAGAGTTCAACAATCAATCACTGATTATCAGCCTGGACAGTTATGATAACCTGTCCCCACAATGGTCGATAATATACAATGACTAAGCACATCGGATTATCCAAATAGATACATGTATACGAGAATGAAGATCTTCAGCTCTCCTGCCGAAGCTCCAAAAGCACCAATCTGAACCTGTTAACGTACTCGGTCTGACCCGAGCATTGAAAGGGAAAAACGCCCGGATCAGTCTAGTAAACCAGCATGAGAAACACACTCAACTGAATTTATTAAATTACCAAACTTTTCATTTATCAAAACGAAAGTATCTCGTAAGAAACAACCACACATAAACACAGATTTGTTTTTACCTTAAGATAACTAAAACATTTCATATCAGTCATCTTATATTATACTAGTGTCTAGTATACAAATAATTTTAATCATAGTCGAAATGGTTGTCCATAGCATTTCGAGGCTATTCATTACGCCTTAACAAACAAAACTGCAAGCTCGTAGTAGGGTTTGGATTTTCATACAAATGACCAGGTGAAGGGACTACCTATCGGCATAACATCTATGGAGGAATGTACCGAGGACCATCACAAAGGATCCTCAACCAACACAAGACCGGCCTACCTCTATAACTAGATGGTACCGAATACATCATCCTTCAGTCGTTATCGACCTTTACTGAGGGACCTGAAGCATATAAACCATAATAATTAAATACACAACGTCATAGCATGTAAAGATATATCTAGAAAAGGATGATCATATCCTACTTGAGAGCGACTCACCTAGCCTTGCTGCGTCTAACCCTGTTTTGGTCATTTTCGATTGATGAGACCTGAGGTAACTATTACCTTTCACAAATCACATATCACATCATTTTGAATGCCACATGGCCATTTCCGTTAACTACTAATTGCCTTCCGCAAAAATATAACCCTTAAGCTCATACGTTTCTAAGAGGGTGCTAAGCTAAGAGAAATTGCCTTCTCCGCCACCACTGAGGTAATTTTGTAAAAACCAATATACATAATCTTTAGAAATGAAATGTCAGACAAACATCCATACAAGTTGTCCAGCAACAGGACAAACCGAAGGTACTTTCCTACCACATCCTGTCGGGAAATCCCTAGGATTAGTAGCAAATAGTCCTTGCATTAGATATTTCATAAGGAAGAGACTACTGCTACTGGATGTATATTAGGATTTTAACCCCAAATGATCAACAAGCAGTCCTCCACTATGAAAATCTGAAATATCACAATCTGCATAAATTGAACGCATAAATGTTGGTCTGAAATGGTTTTTAGATAAATATGATCCTAATCTCTATGCACCAACAGCGCAAAAGTGTTTCTCAACCTTACACAGAAACTAAGTCTCATAGACTTATCACGTCTCCAACTTTCTATTTGCCATCCTTCGGGCCAAGAAGGAAGCTCGATAGATTGGAGTAATACTCTGCCCAAAATGAATCAACATCCTAAACACAAATGATAATCAAGCCTACATAGAAGGCTACGTACTAAGTGTACGACTAAATTGTTCCTACATCAAGTCAAGGTATTAAAATGGCCATGTTTGATAGTTCATTATTTAACTATCAAAGCAAACAAACAAATACTTAGCACCATATGCAATCACTAGGCCCTTTTAATTAATATTTTATTAATTAAATCACTTGCCAAATATTTATCCCAAATATCTTTAAAAAGATATATTCTCAAAACTATTTCAATATTAGAAAACATTTTCATATACTTATTTAATAATTCACAATCAATTTATTTTCAACAGTTAGAAAATATTACATATACTTAAATCAGGATTAAGCATATATATTTTATTCTTTTAAGGAAAATATTCTCTTTAAACACATTTATTTGGGTCAAAACAAATGCTGTGTAAAACATCGTTACGACAACCCAAAATCATTAGTATAGGGATTCAAAAATTAGATAGATATATAAATCCCATACACTATACAAAACATTTTCTTTCGAAACTATAGATTCAACATTCATTGTTGAAATAAACGTTTTCGAGAAATAGGAAAATGATGGACTATTATACTATTGTTATAGTAATTGATTTTCAAAAGAAGATGTTTTGTCTAGTATATGGGATTTATATATCTATCTAATTTTCAAATCCCTACACTAATGATTTTGGGTTGTCATAACGATGTTTTACGCAACATTCGATTTGACCCAAATAAATATGTTTAAGAGAAGTTAGAGGTTTTAAAGTGGTTTTAAAAGAATGTTTTAGAAAGAAATTATTGTTTAGGGGTTTATAATTTTTTAAAAGTAAATATTTATTAAGTTAATTATATAAGTAAATTATTTTAATGGTTTAACTAGTACTTTGATCTAAAAGATAATTATTTAATATTTATACCTTATAGAACAACTTTTATTTTAAAATTGTTTCGGCTTAAGTTTTACATGAGAAATTATTATGAAATTTCATAACTAGTATTTTAAATAAAGTGTTTTAAATTAATTTTATTTTAAGTGTTTTAAAGTATACATATTTTTGGATAAGTGTTTTAAATTATTTAAAAATCTATTGTATTAAGACTTGGTCATTTTCAGTGGAAATAAAACAATTGATTGGAAATGGTGATTTGAAAACTATTTTCAAAGGGTTGATGTGTCGAAAAATATCCTACGAAGATATTTTGAAATTAATAATTTGGGAAATTATTAAGGCCTGATGGTTATTTGTGGATGTTATTTGATAGTTAAATAACCGACTATCAATATTGGCCAATGCGCTGATCGTTTCGAAGAGACCAGGATCGGGATTAATTTCCGATGATCCAGTTTGAACGTTTTTGTGAGGAAGACAAGAGATTGGAGTCGTAGATGGAGCAGTGAAGTGCAAGGGCTAATCGCTACTAATCCTGAGGGTGATTCCAAAATGGATGTAGTGGGAGTAGTGCCTTCGGTTCCGTTTGGACCGGGAACGGACTTGTATGGATGAATGCTATTAGAACATCGTCATGAGGACGATGAGCATTCTAAGTGAATGTGTGCTAAAAAGGTAACGCATAGCCTCCAGCCTCATCAACCGGGAATGGCTAAAACATGGGAGGTGCAGCAAGGTTAAGTGGCTAGAAACCGATTAGGGTAAGGTCATTCCTGTCTAGATGTCCCTTTTTATTCGGCTGTGCGGGCGGTTGCTGATCCCAACTGTGGGGTGATCTTATTCGCACTATCCAGTAAGGGGTAGCTCGAGTCGTGTGTTTCAGGGGATCAGGATGGATCCTCGGTACTCTGATATAGACTAGGTACTGTGATGGGTGGTACCCCAGTAGTCCTACCATTGTATGGAATCCAATCTCCAATAAGCGCTTGTACGGTTTTGATCGTGCCCAACTATTGCTGGAACGTGAGATGCAAGCATTTCAGCTAGATTTTATTTTACTTTCAATAGACATTATTATAATACCAGACGAATTTGATAAAAATGTTTTGGTTATTGTAAGTAAAAACCTGACATGTTTATTTGTGGTGGGGTCTTAAGAGATACCTTTGATTTTTAAAGGATTTTTAAAGCCTTAATAATCCAATTGAGTGTGATTTCTCGTACTGGTATTCCAAACTGACTCGGGTATTGTTTTATTATAATGATTGGGTTAGACCGAGTATTATACACACAAGGAAAAGATGCCATGGAGCTCAGGAGTCGAGCTGGATGGCGAGACGTATCACACGTATTTGATTAATTATCCACTGTGTATGTTAGCTGCATAATCAGTTTCTATGAGGAAGAGTTATGATAACTATCCAGTTGTGTGCTATGGATTGTGTTGTACTTTGATGATGTAATGTACAAAACAAATATAGTTCTCTTGTGTAAAGATCAGTCATTATCTATTATATATTGTTTCGCTGCGATTGCGAGATTCTGTTGTTTTGTTTTTCTCTTCTTCTACCTCTTTCTTCTTTCCTTTACGGATTGTTTTTCCGGTATTTGATTGTTCGACATTTAATACGGTGGACGTATTGATGTCGATTTTCGGGCGTCGAAAAATCGTGTCGTGACACTACATCAATATGAGCTACCACCATCAGTCATTGTCCTCTACTCCCGTTGCATTGCCAGCTGCCTTCACGTCAATAGCCTTGCGTCGCAACTAGATGCACCATCGCTCCCTTTGCTTGAAATCATGTCATCCATTCCTCACCAGCACACTTACATGAACGTACATGCAATCGACCAGATTGTGATGTTGCTTCAGATCGTGTGGTATGCTGGCATGTTTCCCCTACCACGCTTTCAATCACCGCCCTGTCTCCAATGTCGACAAACCACTCACGATCGAACACGATCTGTTAGTTTTTTCTACTTTGCGATATTATTTCTCAGTTGGATTTTTAGGCATGGGTGAAAGATAAGAGAGTTCAGACTTGAATCAAGAAGCATGGAGGAAATTATGGAGAAAGGAAGAAATAATGGACTAAAACGGGTTTAGGCTTTGTTTATTTGAGTTAGTTTCAATTAGCTAATTCTTTTTCTTTCTTTGTGTTATATTAAACTTGATATAATTTTTTTCTTCTTTTTAAATAATTCTTATATTGTATTTATAAATGAAATTCCAATATAATATAAGTTAATTTACATGTCATTCTAGTAATATAATTTGTTAACTACACAATTTTCCTCATTTCAATATTTATTCATTTCCATTCAGTTGTTCATTAAATAATTTCATTAAAACTTAATATATTGTATGAAAAGAAGTTAATAATTTAATTCGATTTATTAAACACAATCTTATACTAAATAATGTTTAATTAAATAAATATTTATTTTAAAATAATTATCAAATATAGCCTCCAAATAAATATTTATTTACACGACGTAGAAAGCAGGGTTGTATCGACTCCCCTTTAACAAAATCGCGTCCTTGCAATTTCTTATGAGGTTACGTCAGACAACTTATACCCTGACTTTCTTCGTATCCAGCACTCTTCCATTAAACTCAACTACTCAATTCTCTATGTAGGTCTAGTACTTCAAACTATTTTTATCATGTGCCAAGAATTTAAACAGGTTCATTTAATGCCTTCTATTTTTTTCACATAAAATATAGTCATATGAAAATTTCTAACTTTCAAAATTTCTAGAAATTTTTGGTAGAGTCTCCTTTGTTCGAAGAGATTTTTGAATAATTACAATATGATAAATAAGACACACTGACCAAAACATGGTTAAAAATAATATTTATATTAAAATATTGCCATATCGCATATATTTCAAAGCGTATATATAAACATCACTCTTTTAAGTAAAATGTACCTTATATAAGGGAGTTCGCTTAATTTTTATGCAACTGTGCACTGATAGTCTTCACGTACCTTCGCTTATCTCAAACAAATTATATAAGGTCATATGAATGTATATATAGAAGAACATCACATTTATACATCGACAAAATAACATTTCATATTTATCCATTTTAATATATTTAATTAGTTAAAGTCTTTTGTGATCCCATTAGGTGTTTGAGTGCGCTGTTTTTGGTGATAAAACGAACAACTGTTCGATGCAATTTGGTTCTTCCACTGCCAATTCTTCTTCTAGAAATTCGTTATATAGTGATCGGAGAAATCTTTCTATCAATGACTATGGTTTTATGTTTGATCTTAGATGTATTAAATTCAAGAGGATTTTATTAGATCATCTTTGGACTCAAAGAAAAGAGGGTGCAGATTCCTTGGAGGATCTTTCAAGCATTTTGAAGTTATTAATGCGATTAATATTGGAAAGAATTATAGATTGAAATTTGGCAATCCTATAATTTTCTTAGGAAATATACTTCTTCATTTGAAGATGATGACTCGGTTAAGGAATCACTACCTGTTTACAATGAATATTTTGAAGTTTCCACTTAATTATTGAACCTTGTTTAATCTTAATTAATTACTAATTACTAACTAAATTTAATTAGTAATTAATTATTAAAAACTAAATTAACCTTCTAAAATATTTTTATTTAGTTTATAAAACATTTTAAAAACATTTCTAAGCATAAAGACTTAGTTTTCAAAAATTGGACTTTTTAAACAAATGGACCCATAGCGACTATCGCTAAGGATAAATGTAATTTAAAACTGGTTTTTAACTTTCTTTGAAACTGGACACCTTAAAGTTTGCTAATTTTTTCCCAAAACATTAGTAAGTTTTTAAAACCAACAAAGGTAAGAAAGTTCAAAAACAAAATAAAGTTTTAAACATTGAAATCCTTTTAGTAAAAAACTAGTAAACTCCTTTTGATTTTTCCAAAGATCTAATGTCACTTAAACAATTCAAGTTGCTAACTTTTTTATCATATGCATCACAAGTACATACCATAAACTAACATACAAGCTACACTTCAAGCATAACGATTTCTCCAACTTCCAACCACAACACTTATTAATTTACCTTCTCAAATTCATATCACATCAAAATGCATAAACATACACCCAAAACATCATCATTTTCTATCCAATCCAACTATGATTTATCAAATCATCATAAATATACACAATCAAAAAATATATTACACAATAAGAAATAATAATATAGGAAGTTAAATTCTTTCCAAAAGATAAGAAGATTTACTCACCAAAACTTTGACTAAAATAAGTTAAACTCTCGCTAACTTTTGCAATAAGCTTAGAAATTTTGAATGGAAAGACTTGAGATTTTGCTTTGGAAATATGGAAATGAGCTTAGCCTAAGCACTATATTGTTTATCCTTGAGTGTATAGGTGTATGGCCTTATAGTCTTTAAGTGATTATATGCTTGATTCTTGAAAGTGAAGTGTTTAAGTGGATATAGAAATGTTTAACAAGTCATTGGAAGGGATTCAAAGTAGAAGTTATATTTTCATAACTTATAAAAGGTTTAGGAAGACATGAATATTTGTTCAAAGTCTTTGGAAGTTTTAGAAAATGAAGATGAGAAATGAAATAAAAATTATGAAAGATGGTTTTTATAAAATGTTAACAAGGTGAATTACCAAAATGACCTTGTACTTTTCCCTCCATTCCCTTGCTCCACCTCTCCAAGCCTTGTTCCCTCCCTTAAATTAGAAATTATCATATCTCCCCTCCCATTTTCCAATGCTCCAACATCCATTTATTACAAAGTACTTTATGTACTTTAAGTCGCCAAAAATCACATCATGTTCCTTTAAGCATCCTATCTTTAACACTTTATTAAATGTCACCTTAAGCCTAAATAAACCTCCTAAGTAAAAATAAATATGTACATACATTAATACACACACAAATATATATATATATATATATATAAATGTAAACTTATGCTAAGAGTTCACCACGTACCCGATAACTTTTATCCGTCGAAAATTCGAAAAACGAATTTTGGTCACATTTTCGATTTTTCTTCAAACTAATAATTTCTTAAACAAATTTTAAAAACTATTCCACCATTACTATTTATTATTAAAAATACTTTTATTTCCATTATAAAACAATATATTTGAATATTTAAAACTAATTAAATATTCGCAAATCAAAGCAGTTAAATTCCGGGTCGTTACATTCTTCCCCTTCAAAGAATTTCATCCCCAAAATTACACCTCATAACCTATTCAGAAACACCTAACACTCTACATCATTCTATATGATGTACATAGATCATTCTCATGTAAAATTTGACTCAATCATAACTCGAATACATAACTTCCTTCCAAACTAGTATCGCTTACCCGATTCTCTTATGTGGACTCCAATCAGGTTCCTCGATTTAGAACCTCTATTCCCCTTACATAGTTGTAACTACGATAGAAAATTTGGTCCCAAACCAAAAATCCTCATCAAATTCCCGTTGTCAAAAATCAAGTAATAAATCCTTATTCGAAACGGCGTAAAAACCAAAAATCCTCATCAAATTCCCGTTGTCAAAAATCGAGTAATAAATCCTTATTCGAAACGGCGTAAATACCTTAAAGTCGTATACTCGAATCTTAGATCAAAACTATATGAAAAGGAGAATTGATCTACGAACACCGTACACTCTTACCATATTGGTTCTCCCTAATACCAATTCTATTTCACAAAATCATTCATGAAAACATTTCATAACAATTCTTAGTTTCAACTTAAATAATACAACATTATAGCCTAAGAGTATATAGCTTTATTTAATCCCACTATTCCTTTGAATTTATCTCCCTAAGAAAACTCAAGATCTAAATACCTGGCTTCTATTTCAAGAACTTTTTTTAATGATCCGTAATTTTCAACAATTAAAATAGTTAATTTAATAAGATTTTTGTGATTTAATATTGGGAGAACTAAAAAGTTGTGATATACAAATGAAATAATAACTAAAATGAAATGTAATAATGTTAATTTAAGTTAATTATTAACAATTGAAATGAAATTCCAATCAGTTGAAATGATTTAAAGGTTACACTTGGTTATAAAGTGAATATAGGAAAACAAATGTAAATATTGAATTAATTAATGAAATAATGGATAATTAATGGTAATTGAATAAAATCAATTTGGTAAGTAATTATAACATTTGGATGTAAATAATAACTTATTAATGTGACTAAAAGTTAAGGGTGGCAAACTATTATATGTTACCTGTTTATTTAGTCTGTTAAATTTAGCTGGAAATCAAATATAATTAAATTAAATGTTACATTAATGTGAGTTAAGAAAATAACAGCAAATTGTGAATGTAATAAAAGGGTATAGAAATGTTAATTATATTTACAAGGCAGTAATAAATGTAATAAAAATAATAAAACAACGATACATAAATGAATTGGGATTTTCAAACTTTAATTAATGTGAAAAATCGACAAAATTCAATATAATGGAAATATGGTAGTTAATACAAATAAAAGATGGAAATTGTAGCATGTTAGTGAAATAAGGGATGAACAAATGTTAATTTGTTTAGAGTAATAATAGAAGGAATAAAAAGTCTGAAATCAAATTTAAGTAATTTATTGGAATTGAATTTTAATTAACTGGGTTTAATTACAATTAAAATTGAACATTATGATTTGTGAAATATTAAAACACTAAAATTGGTATGTAAATTTGATTTAAGTATCATAAAGTCTAAGTAATAAAAATGAATGGAATTTGTTAGTTTATAAATATTGAATTAAAAAGTGATTAATTAATTTAATATTTATTTATTTAATTAAGCTAAAATAGCCATTTTGGCTACTATCTGGATTTCGACGAAACTAGTTCCATCGGATCCGTAACAGTAAATTATTGTAAGATTTCAAGTTTCATGGCGATCGGACTTGTCGTTTGATCGTAAGGACTCGAAACGCGTAGAAATAATTTAATTAAATTCAATTGAAATCAATTTGAAATAAATTGATTTTAAGCTAACTTCTTCATATGTTGGAATTAGGATTTCAAATTTGTTCCATTGAGCTTAAAAATATCGAAAACATCCATTTTGATATATGGGATGACCTATTTTCGTTTCAAGGTCAGAACGGGCTTTTGGGTCAAGTAGTCGTCTCGATCCAACCCTGCCTATATATAGGCTGTTATAAACCTTAGTTGTTTCTCATATTATTATTTCTATACATACATCTTCTTCGTCCTTCTCAAACCTAATTCCCAAACCTAATTTCAAAAGGAAAATAAAACCGAAAAAAATTGCTTCAAGTTTACTTCTAGTCGGGAAGGGGTTTACTTCGAGTTTCAGAGGAGAAAACCCTGCAATTACTTAGGGTTAGAGAGAGTTCGAGGCCAAACAAGGCGGATCTGGGTGCGCTTCGAGTTCCAAAGGCGAAAACCCTAGAGCGACTTTGGGTCAGGAGCCAAATGACTTAGGTCTTGGGTCATTTTGGCAAAAACTCAGAGCAAGCACCGGGTACTTGAGATGGAGACTCGAAGTTAGACCCAAAGTCGAAATTTTCCAATCTTCTAATGTTAATAACTTTTACATACAAGCTCGGATTAACGCGCGATTTTCTCCTTTGGGATCGTATCGAAATTCTAGACATTATATAGCTAGTTTGATCGAATTCTAAGACTGTTCAATTTGGGCCTTAATTTGAATTTTGAATCGATTTAAAATCGAAGGTGAGTGTTTTGATCCACTCACAATTACTAAACTATCTTATGTTAGTTAAATTATATTTATGACGTGATTAGAAATTTATTGATTGCTGTCTGGTATGTTAAATTGTCACTCTGATTAAATTTGACTTTTATTGCATTTAATCATCGTTTAATGTAATTTTTAATTTTAATTTGTCAATTTAATATCTGATATTAATTATAATTTATCTATTGATGTTTCGGAATTTATTTGGAAGATGATTGTGTTGGATGTCTGATTGTTTATATTGGATAACTGGATGTTGTATTTTATACTGTTACAACACTGCAAGTTCCCTATGGGTTGAAATGATACATACCTGAATGATCTACTAATTAGGGAAAAATCATTATCGGTTGAAATGATTGAATCGAGCGATTTTATGGATTTTATTTGATTTGAGATTGCGGTTTGAAATGATATATACGTAGAAATTTAAATTGCGGATTGAAATGATAAATATCCTATCACTTGACCCTAGGGTAGAAAATTATATATGGACACCGGTTTGGTTAAACTAAATGATTTGTAAATCATTAAAAATTTAATGCATTTCACTGGTATTTTTGAAATAGAAATTGATTTATATAAATTGAATTATTTCGAAAATCTATGCATAAATGTTGAACTGGAATTGATTTAATGAACTATTCAAAGAATTTAAATTGGAATTTCAAATTTGAAGTGTTAAATGAATGAATTTATCGGAATTGAGTTATGAAAAATATTTGGATATAAATTTAAAAATCTACTTAAACTTAAACTATTTTTAACTAAGTTAATTATTTTAATTAATTTAAAACTATTTTAATTTATTTTAATCTATTGTAACCTATTTAATCCAATCTACTTTATCTTTCCAATTTTAAACTAATTAAATTTATTTATTCTATTTTAAATCTATTTAATATAATTTAAATCTATTTCACTAATTTTAAATTTATTTAATCTATATTAAATCTACTTAAATAAAATTTTGAATCCATTTAATCTATTTTAAATATATATAAATCATTTTAAATCTAATTAAACCTAATTTAAAAATCTATATTAAAATATTACTATTCAAACTATTTCAATCTATTTTAACCTATTTTAAAACTATTTTTAACTATCTAAACTATTTCTAAATTTTAGACATGTAAATCTGAAGTATTTATATTCAAATCCTTGACCTTAAAGTGAATATGGTTAAATAATGTAATAACCTAAGTTGAGAATAAAATGACATATTTGAGTGAATAGGATGATTTTGAAATGAGGAATTAACTAACATATCTTATCGATCATTTCAAAGTGAAAATGATTTTTCAAAGTGAATATAGTTTGAAAGTTAATATGATTTCGAAAGAAATAAGATTTGAAATCGAATATGATATTTTTTATATCAATTGTGAATTGACTTTTTAAAATGTAAAAGAACCATCTGGTGTGAAATAAGCGTTTGGTTGTTAAAGAGATCGGGATCGAATATTGTCATACTCTCTTCCAATACCAAAACCACTTTAACAACTATGTACGTGGTGGAGATTCCAGAAATGAAGTTGGATGATTTAGCGAATGATTTCTATATGAGGTATAACGTGACCCTGACTCCCGTGAGTTAGCTTAGATGTGACTAAAATAGGAGCCATACCGAGCCAAGTGAGGTCATTCCTCCTATCGGATACATTTCTTCAAAACCATATCTGTTGCTTTGTGATTGATTTATTGGCCACCCATTGATTTTGATTATGGGAGTGTGTTTCGAGGTGGACGGTTGTAGCTGCTATGCCTTACCACTAGTCTGGATCCGCAATTGGTATGTCTACCCTGGCATTGCCTTAAATGTCGTGTTCACATGCCCTATCGCACCTTCTACAAGTTTGTTTTATACCATACCTATGGAGTTCCCTCTGGGTAAACCTCCAGTTTACGGAGGAGTGTACGGTGTTGTAAATATACTATGAGAATATATAAAATGTGTTAAGGGGGATATGGGTAACGCCTTAACGCTATTTTAATACTTTTACTTTACCGTAGATATATTATAATGTTGTATTGTACTACATAGTAGATAGTTTAATGGATCCTTAGGAGATGGAAATCCTGAACATCTCTTAAGTTATTGCACTCACGTTAGACACTGGATAGGAGATGTCAAACCCCTAAACATCTCTAACGCCGTCACACTCATATTTACCGTTGATTTAACTTACATAGGATCTTTTAGTTCTGACTCGATTGTTTTGTCTTTTCAATTCGCTCGGGTTAGCGTGAGCATTTTAGGGTTGAAGACCTTAATTCTATAGGACGAAGACGAAGATTTATAGTAGTATTATTTATTATATTCCGCCGCATCATGTTGTTCTATTTGCATTTGTTTATTTATTCATGTTTATGTAACTCTAATGTTTGTGTTGTAAAGAATAATCAAGTATATTTTTAAAAACAGCTTCATGAACTGTTGTTTGATTATTATATTTTGTCATTCCACTGTGAGATTCTGTATTTGTTTTATTTTTACTCTTTTTCTTATTTACCCCATAACAATCTGTCCTTTTGAATAGTTTGGTTTTGCTTATGTGTCTGCTTAAAGCATCTAAAAAGGTATATCGTTCTAGTTGGTATCAAAGCTTCGGTTTAGCGATGACCATAGCTTTGTGGGGTGTGACTCTTTAGAAATAGGACATTAATACCCTAGAATGAGTCATTGAGTGTATATATATGAGAGAGTGTATTTGTTAATGTTATAAAATGTTTTTATATTGTGTTAATTTGTTCCATTTTGTATTTATAAATTCTAGTTGGTGCATAGGACGCTACGACATCGATAGGGATTTCTAAACACTTAATAGGATAGAGCGACACAATAATATTTTGAATATAGGTGAATGAAATAATTTTGCCTATTATATATTTTGTATATAAAATAATAAATTCTATAAATGATATAATTGGTTGTAATATCTTTTTTTGTTGGGTACTAAAATTTTATAAATATTAATTTAAGATAAGACTTGCAAATAAAATAAATATAATTGGGAATTTTAGAACTTAAGTTCCGGGATTTTTTAAAATTTCTTTCGAAATATTTTTGCAATATAATATTAGTAGTATTTAGAAGTATTTTTCTGATATGAATATTTTAATATAATTTGGAAGAAATGTTTTAAAGAAATTTTGAATAAGTTTGTACTTCCCTCCTAGTCGATGGAAAATAATTTCGGTGAGTTTCAAAGTGAGAAGGCTGTTGTAGTAGTTTTACTACACTTTTGTCTTGATAACAAATCTAAATTTCCTAAATATGATTGGATATATAAGTTATGAGTATATACACATATATTATTTTAAAAGGGATTAAAATGGAACCAGGTGATTTAGTTCTTAAGTTTCTGTAAATAAGAAATCGAAATTATTGTAACGGACGAAACCTTGACTATATTAATAATTGAAAACTTCTAAAATGAAAATAAGAAATTTGATGTCAAAATGATTAATGAAATAGATAAGAAACTAAAATTTTGAAAATTCTAAATAAAAAGGAAATGAAAATAAGAAATGGTTACTATTGAACATTTTGTTAACTAATTAAATAAGACAAACTTGTATAATATTCAATTGGATTCTAAAAGACATTTATATATACAACTTACAAAAATGTAAAAGTTGCAATGATAACAAGAATATGTAATAGAATATTGTACAAGTAAATTTTAGTAAATGAAAGAGTTCAATGGACTTACTTTTCTAAATAAGAATTCTAATGTTATAAATTGTTATGAACTTAAGTCAATAATTTGAAATGCTACTAACTAATTATAATAGAAGTGAATAATGTAAGAAAAATGATTATAAACTGAAGTTAACATTTAAGCTAATTATAATCAGATTGAATTGTAAAAGATGAATGCTGTAAGTAAATAATTATAAAGTTGAATTAATATTGAAGCCATTTATAACTAAAATAAGTGTTATATAAATTGAGTGATGATAACTTCAGAAACCATTGAAATGATTTAGAAATGGAGTTAATATTCAATAATACTTTATAAGGAAGAATGAATATGAAAAAGAAATAATCTATAAATGGTCAATTTAAATAACTTATTTATGTAATGAATGTAAGGTAATAAAATGAAAGAAAATGGCATAATATGAATAAAGGGTAAATGAACTTTTTTAACTAATAATGAATGTAAATTAATGAAAATAAACACTATATGAAGAAGAAAAGAAAAGTAAATGATGTGGAAAGAAAAAAAATCAAACTAAATTGAAAATGTGAAGTAAACTAAAATAAAATATATACAATACTTCAATAATGAATTCAATTATGAACTAAATAATTGAAATGGATATAACTTATGAAAGAAAAGAAAGTAAATTAATGAAATAAGCCTTACATGAATGAGTGGAAATTACAATTTTTTAAGTAATGAACGTGAATTAAAGAAAATCATTATATGAAAAAATGAACATAGATGATGTGAAAACGATAAATAGAGTAAACTTAAAAATGTGTTGAATTCTTTTTTGTTGGGCTTATGGATTGTTTGGGAAAGGATACCCTATTTTGTATAAAGATGTATAAATAATCTATAAAGTTATCTACGACTGTTGAGTGTATGGTTTACTTCATAGTTTATTTATCAATTTATACGATAAAAAGTTTCTGAACCCAAACAAACCATTTGTTTTGGTTGCTATGGATGGATGATTGCTCTCTTTGTTGAAATGATGTTTGTACGGTTGTTTATTTGCAAATGAAATTGTTGTTATGTGGTGATGTTTTGTTTGTTATTAATTTAAACAACTTAAATATTTCTCTTTATATAATTTTCTAACTTCTTTTAAATTATATAAGTGAAATACAGGTTTATGAAAGCAATTGCTACAGCTTTTGGTTTCATAAAATAAGCATTATTTGCCCGACAAATAGGTACGTTCTCAGATTATGATTTTCTAGCGATATTATCTTGTTCTTCCCATGGTTCGGTACATTTTATTTCGAAAAATATGACATATATATATATATTGTTATTATTGTTATTATTATTTCTTCCAGACCTCTCCGTACAAAGGAGACTCCACCGAAATTTCCATTAAATTTGGACTTAGAAAGTTTTCGTGAAATGATTTTTAAACTCATACAAACTTGAGTTTAAAGGATTTAATTGTTATAAATTGATACATTTTATTCAAAATTATTTAATTATGTAAATTAATTTTTATATATTTAACATTTTGGATAAGTTATATGAATTTTTTAGTTCCTTCTTTCCTTCTTTTTATTTTTTAGTGACGAAAAGTTTTGAGTAGGGGAGAGTGTAATGGTCCATAAATTTTTGATAATTAAAATAGTAAATTTAAAGATTTTTGTGATTTAATATTGGAAGAAATATAATTTGTGATATACTAATGAAATAATAACTAAAATGAAATGTAATAATGTTAATTTAAGTTAATTATCAACAATTTGAATGAAATTCCAATCAATTGAAATGACTTAAAGGTTATACTTAGTTATAAAGTGAATATAGGAAAACAAATGTAAATATTAAATTAATTAATGAAATAATGTATAATTAATGGTAATTGAATAAAATCAATTTAGGTAAGTAATTATAACATTTGGTTGTAAATAATAACTTATTAACGTGATTAAAACTTAATGGTGGCAAACTATAATAGGTTACCAATTTACTTAGTCTGTTAAATTTAATTGGAAATCAAATATAATTAAATGAAACTAATTGTTATATTAATGTGAGTTAAGATAATAACTGCAAATTGTGAATGTAATAAAAGGTATAGAAATGTTAATTATTTTTGCAAGGCAATAATTAATGTAATAAAAAGAAAGAAACCAAGATACATAAACAAATTGGGATTTTCAAACTTTAATTAATATAAAAATCGACAAAATTCAATATAATAGAAATATAGTAGTTAATACAAATAAAAGATGGAAATTGTAGATTGTTAGTGA
This sequence comes from Allium cepa, assembly GCA_030765085.1. Taxonomy (NCBI): domain Eukaryota; kingdom Viridiplantae; phylum Streptophyta; class Magnoliopsida; order Asparagales; family Amaryllidaceae; genus Allium; species Allium cepa. Next base: position 406,081,670 of record CM060928.1, on the reverse strand, counting down.
AATAAGGGATGAACAAATGTTAACTTGGTTATTAGCGTAATAATTGATGGTATAAAAAGTATGAAATCAAATTTAAGCAATTTATTGGAATTTAATTTTAACTGGATTTAATTATAGTTAAAATTGAACAATGTAATTTGAAAAATATTAAAACGCTAAAATTGGTATGTAAATTTGCTTTAAGTATCATAAAGTCAAAGTAATAAAAAAAAATAGAATTTGTTAGTTTACAAATATTGAATTAAAAAGTGATTAATTAATTTAATATTTATTTAATTAACGTGAAAATAGCCATTTTGGCTACTATCTCGGCTTTCGGCGAAACTAGTTTCATCGGATCCGTAATAGTGAATTATTGTAAGGTTTCAAATTTCGTGGCGATCGGACTTGTCCTTTGATCGTACGAACTCGAAACGCGCAGAAATCCATTTAATTAAATTCAGTTGAAATCATTTTGAATAAGCTGATTTTAAGCTAACTTCTTCATACGATGGAATTAGGACTTCTAACCTATTCCATTGAGTTTAAAAAATCAAAAACATCCATTTTGATATATGGGATGACCTATTTTCGTTTCTAGGTCAGAACGGGCTTTTTGGGTCAAGTAGTCGTTTCAGTCCAACCCTGCCTATATATAGGTGTGACGACCCGGAAATTTCGACCATTTAAAATCGAAATATTTAATTGATTTTAAATATTCAATATAATAACTTTAACTTGAATTACGAATATCACAATTTATTTGATAATTAAATTATTGAATTAAATAATATGAAATTGAATAAAATATGAAATCTGAGATTTTAAGCCTATTAAAAATAATTTGAAGGCTTATAAAATTTGTATTGATAATAATAAAGAGAATAGAAGTGTTGAAATCAAATTTAAGGATGGTTTGTTAAGTTTTGAAATTTATTATTGTTTAAATTGAATTTAAAAACAGCTTCCGAGGCGCAGTCTCGGAATTCAACGAAACCAGTTCCATTGAGTCTGTAATATTGAACTATTATTGGATTTCGAATTTTGTAGCATTCGGAATCATCGTGTGAGTGTACGAGATAAAAACGTCTAGAAAATAGTTAATCGTTTAATTTAAATATCTTACATCTATTCACCTATCAAAATCTTTTCCCATCAGCCACCATATATTCCTGAGCAGCCGACTTCTTTTCGTACCAATGTTTCTCCTTTTTACATCATCACGCAACCCTTTTTTCTTTAATAATGGGACCGAATTACCTTTCTTCAAATAAAAAACAAAATCAATGTTCAGAAGAAGAAAAAATGTGTCGGCGAAGCCTTTTCACTAAATTATGGCGACGCTCGAGTTCTTCCTTCTTTTTCTTAATCAATGTTTTCGAGTTCGAGATAATTGACTTTGATTTCGTCGAAACCTAGTGTCGATCGAGGCGATGTGTGGGGGGGTTCGCGAGCAAGGCTAGGCGATGAGGCACGACAGAGGCTGGTTGTGTTCGGCGAAGGGTAGACACGTGATGGAGTCGCGATGGTCGCGATGTACTGTGGGCTGGAGGAAGGCGCGGGAAGATGGGTTACGCGATCAACCACGAGCTCGAGAGGTGACTTGTACGTGACTACCGCGGCTAGGGTTCCTTTTCTCGGCTGTGAGGTATCGTTTTGATTTAATTTACTTTATTTAAATTTCTTTGTTTAGCTTAAATCAGAGAAAAATTATAATAGAAGGAACTATTGTTATATACGTTGAAGAAAAAGGAAAGAAAAAAAATATAGATAGATATATGCTCGTAGGTAACTTATTGTAAAATTTGAAATAATATATAGAGGTGTTTAATTTATTTAGTCAAATTATTTAACAATTTTAAATTTTGTTAAAAAGAAAGTTAGTTTAAAATTAAAACAATTATTTTAAAATAACATCATTGGTAAATTAAATAAACAAATGGTAATTGATTGTCTGATAATTTCGAATATTAATAGAAATTACATAATTATTTATTCAAGGTCAACATCTGAAAGGAAACAAGCCGTTTGGAAGTGGATTGCAAATTAAAAGCAAAGGTGAGTTAATATCACTCAGTTAAACTTAAATTTAAATGATTAAATTTAAATAATTGTTTGAATGGTTGAATTGATTAATGTGCTATAGTATGATATTTTGGAATTGGAATATTGTATTGTGCTAACGTTTGTGATGCAGGGAAAACAGGTTGGAGGGATCCAACTGGATCCCTCGACATTTATTTAAATTATTTAATACCCTCTGTTGTGATTATTTTATATTCTGTGATGAATATTATTGACAATTGGAATATTGGATGTTATGGTTTACCTGAATATGTTCCGGTGCACTAACTTATCAAGATATATAGAATTGGATTTTGGAAATAAAATGAAGAGAATTTGTAAGTGAAATAATTATAGAGAATTTAAATAAATTAGGAATGAATTGGATAAGAATAATAATAGTTTTAAATTCTAATAAATAAATTCCGTATATGAAAGGGAAATTTTGAATAAACAGAAGATTAATGAATTTTTAAACTTCAGTATGATTAAAACATTTATTTAAAATTCAATGTTTAAATTTATTTAAAGGAATAAAGAAGTAAATTGAGAAATCTAAAATTGGTATTTCAATTAAAAGTATTTTGAATCAAAATTAAGGAATAAAATCTGAAAATAATGGATTTTGGAATAAAAAGGAAGTGGATTGGAAATCAATTTGAAAATTGATTCAAGTGTTTGAAATGGGAGATTTTAAGAAGAATGTGGGGAGAAGTATATTTCCCTGGATAACCAAGTACGTTTTTAAAGTAAATTGTTAAATATAAATTAAAGGTTTTTAAGTTGTTTTAAAAAGCAAGTTTTGGATAATTTATTATTTCTAATATTAAAATTCTAAAGTAAGTATTTTCTCAAATCTATTAAAGTAGTAATTACTTAAAAAGTGATTTAGTATTTTGTTTTAAAAGTGAAAATCTAGTTTTATATTTTATTAAGTAACCTTATTGTCAAATATTCATATAGTATTTTCTCTCCTTTTGCATCCCTCATGGCGTCTCTCCTTTTGCATCCCTCTGTGGTTTTTTCGTCCCAGTTTTCTCCTTAGCTCCTTCCCCTCTGTCTCCCTCCGTTTCCTATGACATCCCCTCCTCCCCTTCCCCTCCTCCCCGTAGCTCCTTCCTCTTCGCCCTCCGCTACCAGATCTGGTAAGAATTTTAAGGTCCTTCAACCTTTGACCAACTGTAATTTGCCTCCCGCGCTGACAGCCTCCGAGTTTCCCCCACTGCCTATGGTTAAGACTTCGATCCCTGCAGATGTTGTCCCTAGCTCGCGTCCAGAGTTGACGAAATCAAAGGCTGGTGGAGTTTTGCTTTCGTCTGTGTATTTTGGTACTGCTGTTATAAGTGATACTGGAATTGAATCTGGTGTTTCCTCGGTTGCTACTGATGTTGATATTGGTGTATCGGGTAGAGGGTTGCATCGTGCTGCTGCTTTACCTTCTGGTATTTCACAATGCACGGCTGATGTTCGACTAAATGTTATTGAGAAAGTTGTTACCAATCGCAGTGGCTCTGTTGCTTCCTTTCTTCCGACCTCATCCCCTGCTAGTCCCTTGCGTTCGTCCTCAGTTGGTCTTGAGGAATGTCGACCTGTTGTACCTCCCCATGCTTGTCCCAAACCCTGGACTTCTCTATTTACATCTCTGCCCCGTAATGCGGGTGTTTATGAACCTGTTGAATTCGATATCGTTGAGGATAATGGAGTGATGATCCCTCCTCCAAATGTTATGCAAGCTGGCAAGGATTTTTGGTCCGATTATTTGGTGGGTTTCTTTTTGGACCCTGATCATCGCCTGCATGATGCGACAGCTGTTTGTCGTAAGGCCTGGAAGCTTCGCGGTGGTCTTCGTGTTAAGCTGATTGACTCCATGTACTACCTGTTGTTCTCCTCCACTGAGGATCGCAATCGTGTTCTTGAGGCTGAGCCTTCTTTTTTTGATGGGAAACCATTTATTATTACTCCCTGGTCTCCAACGGTTGCAAGTGCTCGCGAGCAAGTTCTTTCTATCCCCGTTTGGGTTTACTTTTCACAAATTCCTTCTGCTCTACAACCTCTGCTTGGGTTAAATTGGCTGGCTTGCATCATTGGTAAGTTGAAATGCTTTGATTCTAACACGGTTGCACGTGATAAGCTGATGTACGCTAAGGCTCTGATTGAGATTTCACCCCTTAAGCCTCTCCCTTCCACTATTCCTGTTCAGATAGCTGTTGGTCATGTGGTGGAAGTTCGTGTTCGTTACGGTTGGGTTCCAGAAATTTGTTCCTCCTGCCACTCCTTCGGCCACATGGAAGCATCCTGCTCGCGTTCTGGAGTATCCGCTGCTGCACCCAAGATCCCTCTGCCTCGGCCTCCGCTCAGGAAATGGGTTCCCAAAGTCGCTCAGGTTGCTCCTCCTCCAGCAGTTCCTCCATCTTCCATTGATCCGCCGCTTACACGGCCTGCATCCCCTGCTATATCCATTGACCCTGGTACCGTGGTTCCCAATGCTATGTCGGATCCTGCTACGCCTCTGATGGTTGTTTGGGCTGAGTCTGAACAATGTTGGGTTGATAGCCGTTCTGATATGCGGTACAACCCTGTGGATGATACCTACTTCAGATTTGTTTCGGATGATTTATTGGACCTGCGATGCCTTTACTATAGACCATCTGGTGATTCCTTGGTCCTTGATTTGGACGGTTTGAACGGTGAGTACAATTCTGTCATGCTTGCAGATACTGCCTGGGATCGATCTTTTATTTACACTTCTGATGCGGAGATATATGATCCTTCTCTTGCTGTCCTATTTCGGCCTTTCTTTGGTCTTCCTGGGAATGTCTCCTTGGTATCATCCCTGGTGGATGTTGTTGATGGGGATTCTTCCCCGTCGGAGGAGTCCTAGCCTCTATAGTTAATTTAGTAGTTGTGACATGTCTGTCACACTCCTGAGTTGTTTTTATCTTTTCTTTTTTCTAGTAGTTAAGGTGCTTCTACCTTACTCCTGTACTTCAAATTTTATTACGTTCGTAATAAAAAGTGGACGGTCCACTATAAAACCGGCTGGCCTTGCCAAAAAAAAAAAAAAAAAAAAAAAAAAAATATTCATATAGTATGTATTTTTAACAAATTATTAAAGTAATTTTAACTTGAATGTTTTAAAGTATATTTTAAAAATACAGTGTTTTAAATTAATTTAGAAAAATATAGTTTTGTGCTTGGTGATTTCAGTGGAGATAGAAAATATTGGGAAAGCTTATTCTGGAAAAGGAAGATGATTTGAAAACTGTTTTCAAAGGGTTGAAAATAGAAGTATATCTTGTAAAGATATTTTGAGGTTAATAAATAATTTGGGAAATTATTTATTGTTGGATGGTTGTTTGTGAATATTAATTGATAGTTGAATAATCGACTATCAATATTGGCCAAACTGCGTTGATCGTTTTGAAGAGACCGGGATCAAGATTTATTTCTCGAAAACCACTTCGATCCGGTTTGTACGTTTCGTGGAAAACGAGTTTGGATTCGAAGATGGAGCAGTGAAGTGCAAGGGCTAGTCGCCACTAATCCTGAGGATATTTCCAAAATGGATGTAGTAGGAACAGTGCCTTCGGTTCCGTTCGAACCCGGGACGGACTTGTATGGATGAATGCTTGCGAAAGATCGTCAGGTGGACGATGGGCATTCTAAGAGATATGTTCTATAAAGGTAACGCTTAGCCTCAAGCCTCATCAAATGGGAATGACTCAAAATCAGGGGTTATGCAGCAAGGCTAGGTGGGTAGCACCCAAGCAGGGTGAGGTCATCCCTGTCTAGATGTCCCTTTTTATTTCGGCTTAGTGGGCGGTTACGGATCCCAACCGCGGGGTGATCTCACTCGGGATTATCCAGTAAGGGGTAGTCCCGGTCTTGTGTTGCAGGGGAGCGGGCGTACTCCTCGGTACTGTGATCTAGGCCCCGTACTGTGACAGGTGGTACCCTGGTGCCTAGTCATTAGCTGGAAATCCATTCTCCCTACGAGTCTTGTATGAGTTTTGTTTGTATTACCCACTCTGAGGCTAGTAGCTGGAATTTAATAATGTAACAATTTCGGCTATTTTATAAGTATTTGTATATAGATCCTATTATAATATCAGAGGATTTCTGTAAAAGAAAAATTAGCTATCGTAAGGTAAAAACCCGACATGTTTATTTGTGGCGTGGTCTTACGAAATGCTTTTGTTTTTCAAGAATTTTTGAAACTTTAATAATCAATTGAGTGTGATTTTCTCACGCTGGTATTCCAGACTGACTCAGGTGTTATTTAACTATAATGCTCAGGTCAGACCGAGTATTATAGGATACAGGATGATGCTGTGGAGCGCAGGAGACGAGCTGATTGACGATACGTATTTTCGTATTTGTCTTACATATATTCCGCTGTGTTGATTAGTTGTATATCCAGATGTATACTATTGATGTTGAGCTGTGATTGATGTACTCTGATGATGTAATATATAAACTCATTTATTTTCTTTGGTGTAAAGATATATTAATATCTATTATATTTTATTCCGCTGCGATGGTGAGATTCTGATGTTGTTTCCTGTTTTCTCTTCTTCTACCTCTTGTTCTTTAACCCAAATGGTTCGTATTTCTTTACAAATTGAGTTGATTTAGGTAGAATAGTGTTGACTCAAGGGGTACGGATTTGCGGGCTGTTACAGTTGGTATCAAAACTTAGGTTGGTGATAACCTTAGCTCTGGTGGGAACTACTCATTTCAAATAGAGTCCGTAGTACTCTAGAATGAGTTTGAGCGTATTAATAGATATGAGCGCGTATTTGTTAGTGATTATAAATTGTTTTAATATTGTGTTGATTGGTTTATTGAGTGGCATATGAACCTTCGTCGGCACAGTCTGGACAATTGCATCGAAAGGGTTTCTAAACACATGAATAGAACAGTTTCACACGGTATTGTTTTTAAATGTGGGTAAATGAAATAATTTTACCCAAAATATATTTTTGATATAAAGAAAGTTTTTGTAAACTATTTAACTAATATATGGTTGCTTGGATGTTAGAAATGATAATATTAAAGTATTATCATTGTTAAGTGAAAATTTTACTAGAAATTGAAAATATAACCAAAGTTTAAGGGAATAAATTCATTATAAAATGAAATTCATAAATATGAATTATAAATTGAAATATAATCAAATTAGAATTTGTATGAGCATAAGCTGTGCAAATGAATTATAGTTAAAATTGATTTAAGAAGGACTTGGAAATTTAAATCTCGGAGATTTGGAAGTATTTTGAAGATAAATGATAGCATCATTGTTTTGGAGATATTTCTGAATGGGAATATGTTTTAAATGGATTTTGAAAGTGATATAGCATTGAAATCACTTGGATTATTGGGAAATAATTCTGATGATGACGGCCGCATCATCAGTATTCATTTTCGAATTTCTAGGTGAAGGATTGCTGCCAAAAATTGGTTTGTTCAGAAAAAGTTAGTTGTTTTGAAAGACCCAAAAGGAATTTGTTGGGAATAAAACCAGGATCGGTTTAACTTTTGAGAAATGTGATTTTAGATGTTGAAGATCTCAAAATAATTTGAAACAAAAACCGGGAGTTTAAAAATTCTGATGAGATAGGTTGTAAGCTTATAAATTGAGATGAGTTTTAAATCAGGAAGGAAATATAAGCTTTGAATGTTGAAATTTAAGTTAAAGGTGAAAAGTTAAAAAAATGAAATTAACTTAGACTGGGAAATAAAAATTTGACTGGATTGAAATTAATTGAATAGGCCGAAAATAATATCCAGTTGTATTCGAATTAAGTTGAAGTTGAATTGAGTTAAATAAATCAGAATAGCATATAAAAGAATTAAAATGCATGGAATAAAATATGCTTGGGTTATAAATAAGCATAAGGCTTGAGTTAAAAATAAAAGATGAATATATTCAAGCCTATAATGAATGGAATTGTGTAAGTAAAAGTTGTGACTTATAAAATTTGAAAAGTGGGATAGAAAACCCAAAATAAATATATTTTTGATGAATTGAAAAGTAAAATGAAAATCAAAATTTGAATTATTAAGTAAAATGAATTTAAGAAAATTTTATGAAGAGATTTTGAGATTAAAATCAAGTTCTAGATTATAAGTTGGGGAAAGACTATTTAGATAATGAATTAGATAATGAAATATGTAATGGAAACCTGATGTAGTTAAATAGAAGTTGAATTATAAGCTAATAATGAAGATTGGAAATAAAACTCAAGTTATAAATCAAATTCGACTTGAATCGTTAGTGAAGAAATGTAACTGAAAGTGGCCTTATAATTAATTAAATGAATCGAGTATGAAATTGAATTGTAAGTTAATAAATTGGATGGTAAATTAAAAGTGAATAATAGAATCAGAACTTGAGTTATTAATTAAAATTTAACTTGAAGTGTTAACAAATTAAATATAATTGGGAATGTATCGAATAAAAATGAAATTGGATTAAAATAAAAATGGTTTGAATTGCAAATAAAATCCAATTTGAGTATAAATGAATTAAGTATGTGCTTGGATATTGTTTTGATAAAATTGAGAAGGTGAATTAAAATTAAATAGAATTTGATTAAAATGAGAATCAAATAGAAGTGAACTTAAGTTTGAAGTGGAATAAATTGAGTAAATTAACTTAAGTTGAAAATAATTAGAAGCTCGACTACGAGTAAAAAAATGGAAGACCATTAGATTAAAGATTGGTTTAAATTAATCCGGGAATGGTTAGTAATGTGCAAGCTTGGAAGGTGTCGAGCTAAATAAATAGTCATGAATGGATTAAAATAAAAGGGAATTTAATTGGTAATGAAGATGAACCTAAGTTGTTAATAGGTTTTGAATGAATTAGTTTGGTTAGTAAAATGAAAACGAGCATAAGTATAAAATTTGAATAAATTGAAGTGAATTAACTTAAGCTAAATAAATGGAAGAGAGTTGACTTGAATTCAACTTAAACTAAGTTTAATAATATTGGATTGGATTTAAATCAAGTGAAAATAAATTTTAATCGAAATAAAATTCGGTGAGTTACAGGTAATATTTAATGGAATGAAAATTCTTAATAAATAATTGTAAACCATTTAAATTATTAAGGGATTGAAATAACTTGAGACAATAAGAAAAATAGAATGTTTCAAGTTTACTAGAATGGTTTAAGTGAATGTGGATAAACTAATTAAATTGAATAAATAAATGGATAGAATAAATAAGAATCAAATGAAAGATGGAAGTAGAACTTATTTTAAAAAGAAATGGAAATGAACTTAAGTTATTGACTTAAGTAGGTATTGAATAAAATACGAACTCAAAATGAAGTGTGGTTTAAATGAGTTGAGAAATAGTTATTGAATGGAATAGCCTGGATTGTTTTCGAGCTAAATAAAGTAGTTTGGAATAAACAAATATGGAATGAAATGCAAGTGAATGGATTCAAATTTAAAATGCAATGAAAATGCGAATATATGGATTGTGAATAAATTTAAAAATGGAATAGAATTAAGTATAAATTGAGTCGAAATCAATTTAAATTGGTTATAAAACATAAGTACTTATTTATTCACATAAGATCTCGTCAAATTGCATAGAATAAATTATCGTTTGATATGTAAATGGAAGTAATTAAGATGCTATGAATTGATAGGAATAAAATAAATTGATTTTGAGTTCAATTGAAATTAAATATGAGTTCATTTTGCTTAAAAATAAAATAATGTAAGCTTGTGAGTTGTTAACCATTCGGATTAAGTGAAACGATATGTGATTGGTTGTAAGCAATTAAAATTAATGTTGGAATATTTAAATTGCTTATAAAAAATGTTTAATATGCATTTCTTTTAGAATTCATGTGTTTAACTATTGCAAGTAAGTGAAACGTTGTTAAACTTCATATATTTGGCAGTTATACAGGTACTTGGAAGCCGTATGGCTGGATATGGTTGCGCTAACTGCTAAATAAATAAGCTGCTTGCTTAAAAATGCTAAATAAGGTACGCCTATGCAATAAAATAGGAAATATGAACTGTTTTTTGTTTTTCCGACCGTGTGGGTCGATGTATATATATTTATATCTTTTGTCAAATTGCAAAAGCTCCTCCGCACAAAGGGGACTCCGCCAAAAAAATTCAGAAATTTTGAGAGTTAGAAAATTTTTGGAAAATTTTGTTAATGACCAAACAATTTCAAACTGGAAATTGAATTAAATTAGTAAATGAAACTAATTTAAATAATGACATGAATTAGTTATAAATGAAAAATAAAATTTAAATATTCAGAGTTAAAGATAAATTAAATTCATATAGAAATGGAAGAATCCATTTGAATAGAAATAGATATAAACTGAAGTGGTAAGATGGAAATAAATATAAGAAACATATAAAATGCTTATACTAAACTTAAGTAAGGAATGGTGCATACTCAATTGGAAATTGATATTACAAATATAATCTAAAATAATATTTGAATGAATAGATATTGACATTGGTAAGGAAGTCAATAAAATGGTTTGAAAGTTGTGATTGGATATTAGTGCTAAGCAGGATATGCATGTATTATAAAGGGAAAAGAGAAGTGATTTTGATTTCAGAAGATAAATTTGAAATGCTCGACAAAAGGTATGTGTTTAAGTTTCTATATGAAATTTGATTGGGTTTTTGATCGAGCCACTTGGCCCTTTTGTTTTCTTTGGGGATTTGGGAGCCCGTAGAGGCCTTTTGTAGTTGTACCGAGCTAGCCACGCAAAGGAGACGCTGGTGAAATTTTTCGGAAATTTAAAGAGTTAGAAAATTTTTAAGAAAATTTTGATAATTCAAAATTGGTTTTAAAATTAAAACTTGAATGATTGGGCAAATAGGATTGTTTGCAAACTATGGAAGGTTTTAGGAAGTTAGTAAGAATGATAAAGGGTCTATAATAAAAGATATATGGCAAGTTAATTAAACTGTTTGGTTTGGAAAATAGTAACGGATATTGGACCATTCTTCCTAATTAGTAATTTCGGGGACAAAATTCTTTTAAGGGGGGAGGAATGTGACTGTAACAACCCGCATATTTATCGGTCTTATACTTAAATATTTTATTTAAATATTTCATCGTTAGTCGGATTTTTAGTCCGAAAAGCTACTTTTTGCATATGGTCGAATTAGGACTCGGGACCACTCCCATTGAGTTTAAAATGTCGTTTGCGACCTTTTTGAGTATAAGCTTCGATATGTTTGGAGAAAGTTGATTTTTGCTACTTTTTACTTTGGGTTTGGTTTTTAGGCTCAGCCCTATGTTAACTTATACTCCAAAACTGAACCACTCTCCCCATTCTCCCTCACTTCTTTCTCTTTTCAGTTTTCTTAGCTTTAATGGTGGGAGAGATTGGAAATTAAAACTCCAAAACCCTAGTTTCCCTTGCAAATCAAATTCCTAACTCCAAACTCAAGAAGAACCCATTGGTAAGCTTCTCTTCGTCTTCTCCAACTAATTCTCTTACCAATTTCAGAAATTCCTAAACCTAATTTCGGGAATGTTCTTGTTTTGAGCTTAGATTCAAGCTCAATTGGGTTGCGTTGAAGAGAGGTTGATTCTCCATTTTCTTTCAAGCTTCTTCTTGTTTGATTTTGGTAAAAAGGTGAGATTTTTATCTCATATCTATGACTATAATTATCTTTGGTTGTTGGGTATGAATTCCTAACACTTCTTCATGTGCATTTGCTCTTGTTTTGGATTGGTTTTGTGAATACTCCAATTTTTGGGTTTTTAAGTCAAATTTGTGTGAAATCCTTTTATGGATGTTTGATCATGCTTATGGTGATGCATCGAGGAGCATATAGGGCCGGGTTGCCGATTGGCATAAACCCTTAGAGCCAATGTTCGTCCGGTTGCATTTTGGAAGAGTTTGCTCTTCATTTGAATAAGGCTGAAAAACAGCCCAGGCATGATTCAGTCGACTGAAAACTCTGTTCAGTCGACTGAATCTGAAACCCGAGAGTTTCCAGGCATGATTCAGTCGACTGAAAAACTCTGCACAGTCGGCTGAAACTGGAAACAGAAAGTTTCCAGAACCTAGAAAATTTCCAGGCATAGGGTCAGTCGACTGAAAACTCTGTTCAGTCGACAGAACCTGCTGTTTGAGTCCAATTTGCCTTTTTGGATTGAATTTCCAATTTAAATCGATTCGTGATGATCCTATTTATTGTCATCATTCATTATCATCTTTGATGACTTATTTTCTTTGGGAATTTTAGATATATCCACTTCGATGGATCCTTTATCGATTTCATTGGATTTTTATTCACATCTTCGAATGTGATCTTTGTGATTGATTGTTTCTACAATCCCCCTTGTGCTTTGTCACTTTAAAAATATAAAGGTTTTCTATACTAGTAGTAAATATCAAAACTCTTTCCTCAAACGATTTCAATACTATTTTAATACCAAATTCGTTTATAAAACCGTTTTCCAATCTATTAGTATATATAAACCTTTACCTCACTAGTATGAGAAATCTAATTAAACGACTTAGTAAAACAAGTGGTATGAAACGCTTGCGTTCACTTTGTTGGTTAATTCTTGGACTTGTTCGATTGAAACTCTTGTGACAATTTTCTAGTGGAGATCTACAGTTTGTTCGTAAATATTTAAGTTAAGCTTGTGGTTATGGGACATGAAGCTAAACTCATATATTTACTAGCTTAGTGTAATTGACACTTCTCGTTGATCATGACGATCATCTTTATGATTTAGACTAGCAATGTGCGATGTCTCTTTGTCTGCGAGGGAGACTAAACCCCGTTTTGTGGAGTTTCGACTCAAATTGGTGGGGTAGCAACCCATGGTCTTCGGGCCGTTTGTGGAGCTTCGGCTCAATTTATGATGGTTAGCAACCATGGAATTAGCATTCCGTTTGTGATACACGTGTTGGTGAGCTTTATGCTCCCGTTTGTGATAGGCCTCCCCCCCTTTGTGATTTCTGGATTCTTGAGATGATTTCTAGAATTTGCGTTTCACCAATTTTCGTGATTTCTATTGATAAGCCTTATCGATATTTGTGCATTGGTGAATTTGTGTGTCATTGACTTTAGTGATTTCTGGATTTCTTGTGTAGTCTTCTGGAATTTGTGTGTCATTGACTTTTGTGATTGACATTGATATTATCGTCAATATTTATGGTTTGGTGAACGAAATAAGGAGTATGACGTTTCTTTGATTCTTGTGTAAATTTGGTGACAATGATTAATCGGATTGATGATTTTCAACTAATTATATATATCACAGCTTGGCATTGTGATTATTATGTGTTTAGTCATATCTCTTATTCTATATCGTTTCATCTGATATTTATAGTTAGACTGGTCCGTTTATTATTTTCTTATTAAATAATACTCGGGTCAGACCGAGATGTTACAGGTGCTTCTGCTTGACTTCTCTCTTGGGATTGATTTCTCTTGCTTTTGGTTAACTACTTAGATTAGTACTTTTTGTTGTATACATTTGAGATATAGACTCCATAATGTATACTTATTCCTTTGTGTAGTTCATGTAACTATTCTTTTGTGATATTGTGGATCTTTTTAGACCACTACTCTGATGTACACTTCCTAGTGTAATATTCATATCTATTTTCCGCCTTTGTGATATGAATTGTCTATGACTGATTTGTGTTATGCTTATTTCTATATTTGTTTTCCGAAGGATTTATATAGCCACCGTGTAGTAGCTTTAAGTTTGTGTCGGTATGTCGGATTTCCTCTTGAAATAGAATGCATGTTATATTATCTGACATATCGGTGCTCGCGCAAAGAAATTACACGGATGGTCGCTCCTCAACAGCCTTATTCTCCGTGCTAGTCGACAGCATTCACCGTAATGTTCTTGGCTAGCGTGGGTATAGAGGTGGGGCGTCACAGCTTGGTATCAAAGCCAAACTTCGTTAATTCTTGGACTTGTTCGATTGAAACTCTTGTGACTATTTTCTAGTGGAGATCTACAGTTTGTTCGTAAATATTTAAGTTAAGCTAGTGGTTATGGGACATGAAGCTAAACTCATATATTTACTAACTTAGTGTAATTGACACTTCTCGTTGATCATGACGATCATCTTTATGATTTAGACTAGCAATGTGCGATGTCTCTTTGTCTGCAAGGGAGACTAAACCCCGTTTTGTGGAGTTTCGACTCAAATTGGTGGGGTAGCAACCCATGGTCTTCGGGCCGTTTGTGGAGCTTTGGCTCAATTTGTGATGGTTAGCAACCATGGAATTAGCATTCCGTTTGTGATACACGTGTTGGTGAGCTTTATGCTCCCATTTGTGATAGGCCTCCCCCCTTTGTGATTTCTGGATTTCTTGAGTTGATTTCTAGAATTTGTGTTTCACCAATTTTCGTGATTTCTATTGATAAGCCTTATCGATATTTATGCATTGGTGAATTTGTGTGTCATTGACTTTAGTGATTTCTGGATTTCTTGTGTAGTCTTCTGGAATTTGTGTGTCATTGACTTTTGTGATTGACATTGATATTATCGTCAATATTTATGGTTTGGTGAACGAAATAAGGAGTATGACGTTTCTTTGATTCTTGTGTAGATTTGGTGACATTGATTAATCGGATTGATGATTTTCAACTAATTATATATATCACAGCTTGGCATTGTGATTATTATGTGTTTAGTCATATCTCTTATTCTATATCGTTTCATCTGATATTTATAGTTAGACTGGTCCATTTATTATTTTCTTATTAAATAATACTCGGGTCAGACCGAGATTTTATAGGTGCTTCTGCTTGACTTCTCTCTTGGGATTGATTTCTCTTGCTTTTGGTTAACTACTTAGATTAGTAGTTTTTGTTGTATACATTTGAGATATAGACTCCATAATGTATACTTATTCCTTTGTGTAGTTCATGTAACTATTCTTTTGTGATATTGTGGATCTTTTTAGACCACTACTCTGATGTACACTTCCTAGTGTAATATTCATATCTATTTTCCACCTTTGTGATATGAATTGTCTGTGACTGATTTGTGTTATGCTTATTTCTATATTTGTTTTCCGAAGGATTTATATAGCCACCGTGTAGTAGCTTTAAGTTTGTGTCGGTATGTCGGATTTCCTCTTGAAATAGAATGCATGTTATATTATCTGACATATCGGTGCTCGCGCAAAGAAATTACACGGATGGTCGCTCCTCAACAGCCTTATTCTCCGTGCTAGTCGACAGCATTCACCGTAATGTTCTTGGCTAGCGTGGGTATAGAGGTGGGGCGTCACAGCTTGGTATCAAAGCCAAACTTCGGAACAATATGGAATATTATAACAAGGATCATCGTCCTAAGTCTTTCTTAGGAGTCGTGCTTTAGGATTTTATTCGGGTCTACGTACCGTCCTATCCTATTTTCATTTATGATTCCTTGTTTTGTCTATCAAGATTGCTTGATATTTATTTTGAGAATAACTTTTCTCCTTCTTTCTTTTCTAAAGGAAGGGCAATGGTTAGTTCTAGCAGTCCTAGCGCTGGTCAATCCAGTAGACCTTCTCTGGATGACGCATTCATGACTGCCCAACAACTTTTGGATCTTTTAAAGAATCAAGAGTTTATCTATGCTTTGAGTAAGAACCCCGATATGGTTCTACCTTTAAAACTTGAAGTTTCTTTCAATCAGCTTGTGGATGTTATTCTTCTTCATGAAGAGGTTGGTAAAGGAAGTGTTTGTGATATTGGGACTTCCAAGAAGAGGCATATTAAGTTCAAGAGCCATAATCCCAATAAGAGAGTGAAGCAAACTACTTTTGTAGCAGAGACTCCAATCCCTTATCGTGGAGGATGCTACAATTGTAATTCTAAGGACCACTATGCAAAGGAGTGTCCGGAGCCACTCTTTTGTCGCTATTGCAGAAATATAGGTCATCATATTTCTGTCTGCCCCATACTTCAAAACAAGAAGAAGGTGGAACAAGAAACTTCGGTAGCCAAGACTCCTACCCCAAGTCGTAAACAATGCTACAATTGTGGTTCCACGGACCATTATGTAATTAAGTGCCCGAAACCCCTCTATTGCCGCTATTGCAAAGGCTTGGGTCATTACTTATCTACATGTCCCAAACTCCCTAGCAAGAGGGAGGGAAAGTCGAAAGTCGTGCAAGCCCCTTGTGACACTTCTCTTGGTCAAGGTATTTCTTATTCAATCCATGATGACATTTGCTTTGTGATTATCTTGTTCGTGTTCTTTTTGATATGGGTTCCACCTCACTATTTTATATCAAAAGAACTTGTTGATTTTTTCCCTTTAAACAATTTTGGGCTTGATGTCTTCCTTGAGAATTGCGAATCCGGATGGTAGATCCGCAACACTCAATTTGCTTTCTATTGATGTCGAAATTATTTTATGTGATTTTTCTTTCCGAGCCGATATTTTTACTTAGGCTTCGGGATTGATTTGTGTTAAAGGATTGGCTTTTTCATTACGAAGCCATATCCTTTGTCCCTAGTGGACTATTCATCTTCGACATTTTCTATTTGTTAAGCAGATTTCTATTCTTCTTGTGATTCCGATTTCAAATTTTTGAAGGCCTCATTTTATTCTTTAAGCCCGCATGATGAAGAAAGTGTTGTTTCTCTCATTCATGTAGTTTGAGAATTTTCCGGTAATTTTGAGTTTGTCTTAGAATTATCACCTAAGAAATCTTTTGTGTGGTGATAAGGTCTTTCTAGTTCGACCTTGCCACCGATTTTCGTTTGGCTACGAGTTGCGGGAGTTAGCATTCCACTTACCGCATTCCGCACTCGTTACGATTCTTATGAATGACTTATTATGTCATTCGATTCGTCTAGCTTATTTCATCCATTTTATTAATCGAGTATTCTATGAATATTTCGGTGAGACTATTCTTGAATTTATTGATTTTGGATGAAAATAGAAATTTAAAATTTTGAAAATCTTTTTCATAAGATTTATTTATAAGTACAATTTGATTTTTTTGTTCTTAAAACGAACAAAGAACATTCTTAGAAGTTTTTGAGAAACTTACTTATCCTATAGAATATGATTTTGTGATTGTATTGCCCATTTAGTGTTTTAAGAATTCTGGTCGATGCGCTTGATCAACGTTATCGATAGGAATCTCCTAAACGCTTTGATGAGACAGTCAGACACGATATATTGACTTGTAAAAATGTAAATTTTTGTAGAAAGATTATTACATAAAAATAAAAATGTAATTTTGAAAGTTTTAACTTTTCGGGAAAGAGGATTATTTAAAAGAACTCTTCCTTTCGATACTCTTATTCTTGTGATTCCTGAAGGGGAACCAAGACTTTGCTGTTTGTACCGATACTAGTCGTATTGGTTTGGATGTCATTCTCTTGGAAAGAAGAACGTGTTATTGCTTATGCTTCTAGGCAATTAAAGCCTGCTGAGACTAGATATGCCACTCATGATTTAGAGCTCGCGGCTATTGTTTTTGCTCTTCGGATTTGGCGTCATTATCTCTTAGAAGAGAAATTTGTTCTTTACACAGATCATAAGTCTTTGAAATATTTATTCTCTCAAAAGGAACTTAATTTGCGTCAACAGCGTTGGCTCGAATTTCTTTCACCATATGATCTTGATATTCTTTATACTCCCGGTAAGGGTAATCGTGTCGCCGATGCTCTTAGCCGTAAACAACAAGCTGTTGTTTCTATGATGATATCCGAATGGAACGATCTCGAGATCTTATCCACTTGTGAGATTCGAGACCGCGTATCCGAGTTATGCTCATCATTTGTTTTATGTAGCCTTGAGGCTCATCCTTCTCTTTTGGACCGCATTCTTGAAGCTCAAAGGCTAGATCCCGAATTGGCTCTTCTTGGCCAAAATATTAAGGATAAAATTGATATTGAAGGTTTGAAAGACTTTGATATCGGTTCTCGTGGCGGCATTCAGAAATTTGGTAGACTTGTCGTGCCAAATATTGGTGATCTTCGTAGAGATATTTTAGAAGATTCTCATCACTCTAAATTTACCATTCATCCCGGTAGTAGTAAAATGTACGTGGATATGAAGCGACTTTATTATTGGGAAGGAATGAAACTCGATATTGCTAACTTTGTTAAGTGTTGCATGACTTGCCAACTCGTTAAGGCCGAACATCAAAGGCTTGGTGGGTTATTGCAACCTTTAGAAATTCCAATTTGGAAGTGGGACCAAATTTCCATGGATTTTATAGATGGCCTCCCCCGTTCTCGTTCGGGTCATGATAGCTTATGGGTGATTGTTGATAGGCTTACTAAATCTGCCCATTTTATTTCCGTTCGGTCTAATCGAACCGTTCCTCTTTTGGCCAAAATATTTATCAAAGAAATTGTTAAATTGCATGGTGTTCCTACTTCTATTGTTAGTGATTGTGATCCATTGTTTACTAGTGGATTTTGGAAGAGTCTTCAAAAAAGCTTTAGGAACGAGGCTTATTTTTAACACCGCCTATCACCCCCCAGTCCGATGGACAAACTGAGTGTGTGAATCAAACTCTTGAAGATCTTCTTCGTGCTTGTGTTCTTCATTTTGGTGGAAGTTGGGAAGATCATATTTCACTTGTTGAATTTTCCTATAATAATAGCTTCCAATCTAGTATTGGTATGGCACCTTTCGAGGCACTCTACGGAAGGCCATGCCGATCTCCTTCTTGTTGGCTTGAGGCCGGTGAGAAGCTGGTTTTAGGTCCAGATTTTATTCGTGATTCCACAGAGAAAATTGAACTTATTCGTCATAGGATGAAAGAAGCCCAGAGTAGACAAAAATCCTATTCCGATAACCGGAGAAGGAAGTTAGAATTTTCTGTGGGAGATCTTGTGTTCATTCGTGTTTCACCTATGAAAGGTGTTGTACGTTTCAGTCGATCGGGAAAACTAGCGCCTCGATATATTGGGCCATTTCCTATCACCGAACGTATTGGTTCCATGGCTTATCGCCTTTTATTACCGGCTCAGTTTTCTGCTATGCATGACGTGTTTCACGTTTCTCAACTTCGGAAATGTCGTCGAGATTCCGATTCTATTCTTGAGCCCGGTGTTGTGGAAGAGATTGAAGTTTCTCCTAATTTAACTTATGAGCAACATCTTATTCGTATCATTGCTTCGGAAGTCAAACAACTTCGAAATAAAGATGTTCCGCTTGTTAAAGTTCAATGGTCTTCAAATCCTAAGGATTTTTCTTGGGAATCTAGAGAGTACATCGAGCGTACACATCCGGACTTACTTTCTCGTGCTCTTTGAGGTGAACTTCTTATTTCAAACTTCTTTTGTGTCGAATATGCTTTTATGGTTGTTACTATATATCTTCTTCTTAAAATATTGCGAGGACGCAATTTCTTTAAGGAGGGGAGTCTGTAACAACCCGCATATTTATCGGTTTTATATTTAAATATTTTATTTAAATATTTCATCGTTAGTCGGATTTTTAGTCCGAAAAGCTACTTTTTGCATATGGTCGAATTAGGACTCGGGACCACTCCCATTGAGTTTAAAATGCCGTTTGCGACCTTTTTGAGTATAAGCTTCGATATGTTTGGAGAAAGTTGATTTTTGCTACTTTTTACTTTGGGTTTGGTTTTTGGGCTCAGCCCTATGTTAACTTATACTCCAAAACTGAACCACTCTCCCCATTCTCCCTCACTTCTTTCTCTTTTCAGTTTTCTTAGCTTTAATGGTGGGAGAGATTGGAAATTAAAACTCCAAAACCCTAGTTTCCCTTGCAAATCAAATTCCTAGCTCCAAACTCAAGGAGAACACATTGGTAAGCTTCTCTCCTTCTTCTCCAACTTATTCTCTTACCAATTTCAGAAATTCCTAAACCTAATTTCGGTAATGGTCTTGTTTTGAGCTTAGATTCAAGCTCAATTGGGTTGTGTTGAAGAGAGGTTGATTCTCCATTTGCTTTCAAGCTTCTTCTTGTTTGATTTTGGTAAAAAGGTGAGATTTTTATCTCACATCTATGACTATAATTATCTTTGGTTGTTGGGTGTGAATTCCTAACACTTCTTCATGTGCATTTGCTCTTGTTTTGGATTGGTTTTGTGAATACTCCAATTTTTGGGTTTTTAAGTCAAATTTGTGTGAAATCCTTTTATGGATGTTTGATCATGCTTATGGTGATGCATCGAGAAGCGTATAGGGCCGGGTTGCCGATTGGCATAAACCCTTAGAGCCAATGTTCGTCCGGTTGCATTTTAGAAGAGTTTGCTCTTCATTTGAATAAGGCTGAAAAACAGCCCAGGCATGATTCAGTCGACTGAAAACTCTGTTCAGTCGACTGAACCTGAAACCCGAGAGTTTCCAAGCATGATTCAGTCGACTGAAAAACTCTGCACAGTCGACTGAAACTGGAAACAGAAAGTTTCATGAACCTGAAAAATTTCCAGGCACAGGGTCAGTCGACTGAAAACTCTGTTCAGTCGACTGAACCTGCTGTTTGAGTTCAATTTGCCTTTTTGGATTGAATTTCCAATTTAAATCGATTCGTGATGATCCTATTTATTGTCGTCATTTATTATCATCTTTGATGACTTATTTTCTTTGGGAATTTTAGATATATCCACTTCGATGGATCCTTTATCGATTTCATTGGATTTTTATTCACATCTTCGAATGTGATCTTTGTGATTGATTGTTTCTACAACCCCCCTTGTGCTTTGTCACTTTAAAAATATAAAGGTTTTCTATACTAGTAGTAAATATCAAAACTCTTTCCTCAAACGATTTCAATACTATTTTAATACCAAATTCGTTTATAAAACCGTTTTCCAATCTATTAGTATATATAAACCTTTACCTCACTCGTATGAGAAATCTAATTAAACGACTTAGTAAAACAAGTGGTGTGAAACGCTTGCGTTCACTTTGTTGGTTAATTCTTGGACTTGTTCGATTGAAACTCTTGTGACAATTTTCTAGTGGAGATCTACAGTCTGTTCGTAAATATTTAAGTTAAGCTAGTTGTTATGGGACATGAAGCTAAACTCATATATTTACTAGCTTAGTGTAATTGACACTTCTCGTTGATCATGACGATCATCTTTGTGATTTAGACTAGCAATGTGCGATGTCTCTTTGTCTGCGAGGGAGACTAAACCCCGTTTTGTGGAGTTTCGACTCAAATTGGTGGGGTAGCAACCCATGGTCTTCGGGCCGTTTATGGAGCTTCGGCTCAATTTGTGATGGTTAGCAACCATGGAATTAGCATTCCGTTTGTGATACACATGTTGGTGAGCTTTATGCTCCCGTTTGTGATAGGCCTCCCCCCTTTGTGATTTCTGGATTTCTTGAGATGATTTCTAGAATTTGTGTTTCACCAATTTTCGTGATTTCTATTGATAAGCCTTATCGATATTTGTGCATTGGTGAATTTGTGTGTCATTGACTTTAGTGATTTCTAGATTTCTTGTGTAGTCTTCTGGAATTTGTGTGTCATTGACTTTTGTGATTGACATTGATATTATCGTCAATATTTATGGTTTGGTGAACGAAATAAGGAGTATGATGTTTCTTTGATTCTTGTGTAGATTTGGTGACATTGATTAATCGGATTGATGATTTTCAACTAATTATATATATCACAGCTTGGCATTGTGATTATTATGTGTTTAGTCATATCTCTTATTCTATATCGTTTCATCTGATATTTATAGTTAGACTGATCCGTTTATTATTTTCTTATTAAATAATACTCGGGTCAGACCGAGATGTTACAAGTGCTTCTGCTTGACTTCTCTCTTGGGATTGATTTCTCTTGCTTTTGGTTAACTACTTAGATTAGTAGTTTTTGTTGTATACATTTGAGATATAGACTCCATAATGTATACTTATTCCTTTGTGTAGTTCATGTAACTATTCTTTTGTGATACTGTGGATCTTTTTAGACCACTACTCTGATGTACACTTCCTAGTGTAATATTCACATCTATTTTCCGCCTTTGTGATATGAATTGTCTGTGACTGATTTGTGTTATGCTTATTTCTATATTTGTTTTCCGAAGGATTTATATAGCCACCGTGTAGTAGCTTTAAGTTTGTGTCGGTATGTCGGATTTCCTCTTGAAATAGAATGCATGTTATATTATCTGACATATCGGTGCTCGCGCAAAGAAATTACACGGATGGTCGCTCCTCAACAGCCTTATTCTCCGTGCTAGTCGACAGCATTCACCGTAATGTTCTTGGCTAGCGTGGGTATAGAGGTGGGGCGTCACAGTGACGACCCGGAAATTTCGAGCATTTAAAATCGGAATATTTAATTGATTTTAAATATTCAATATAATAATTTTTACTTGAATTACGAATATCACAATTTATTTGATAATTAAATTATTGAATTAAATAATTTGAAATTGAATAAAATATGAAATCTGAGATTTTATGCCTATTAAAAATAATTTGAAGGCTTATAAAATTTGTATTGGTAATACTGAAGAGAATAGAAGTGTTGAAATCAAATTTAAGGATGGTTTGTTAAGTTTTGAAATTTATTATCATTTAAATTGAATTTATAAATAGCTTCCGAGGCGTAGTCTCGGAATTCAACGAAACCAGTTCCATTGAGTCCGTAATATTGAACTATTATCGGATTTCGAATTTTGTAGCATTCGGAATCATCGTGTGAGCGTACGAGATAAAAACGTCCAGAAATTAATTAATCGTTTAATTTAAATATCTTACATCTTTTCACCTATCAAAATCTTTTCCCATCAGCCAGCATATATTCCTGAGCAGCCGACTTCTTTTCGTACCAATGTTTCTCCTTTTTACATCATCACGCAACCCTTTTTTTCTTTAATAATGGGACCGAATTACCTTTCTTCAAATAAAAAACAAAATCAATGTCCAGAAGAAGAAAAAGTGTGTCGGCCGAAGCCTTTTCACTAAATTATGGCGACACTTGAGCTCTTCCTTCTTTTTCTCAATCAACGTTTTCGAGTTCGAGATAATTGACTATGATTTCGCCGAACCCTAGCGTCGATCGAGGCAATGTGTGGGGGAGTTCGCGAGCAAGGCTAGGCGATGAGCCACGACAGGGGATGGTTGTGTTCGGCGAAGGGAAGACATGCGATGGAGTCGCGATGGTCATGAGGTACTGTGGGCTGGAGGAAGGCGCGGGAAGATGGGTTACGCGATCAACCGTGAGCTCTAGAGGTGACTTGTGCATGACTACCACGGCTAGGGTTTCTTTTCTCGGCTGTGAGGTATCGTCTTGATTTAATTTACTTTATTTAAATTTCTTTGTTTAGCTTAAATCAGAGAAAAAATATAAGAGAAGGGACTGTTGTTATATAAGTTAAAGAAAAAGGAAAGAATATATGCTCGTAGGTAACTTATTGTAAAATTTGAAATAATATATAGAGGTTTTTAATTTATTTAGTCAAATTATTTAACAATTTTATATTTTGTTAAAAAGAAAGTTAGTTTAAAATCAAAACAATTAGTTTAAAATAACATCATTGGTAAATTAAATAAACAAATGGTAATTGATTATCTGATAATTTCGAATATTAATAGAAATTATATAATTATTTATTCAAGGTCAACATCTGAAAGGAAACAAGCCGTTTGGAAGTAGATTGCAAATTAAAAGCAAAGGTGAGTTAATCTCACTCAGTTAAACTTAAATTTAAATGATTAAATTTAAATAATTGTTTGAATGGTTGAATTGATTAATGTGCTATAGTATGATATTTTGGAATTGGAATATTGTATTGTGCTAACGTTTGTGATGCAGGGAAAATAGGTTGAAGGGATCCAACTGGATGCCTCAACAATTATTTAAATTATTTAATACCCTCTGTTGTGATTATTTTATATTCTGTGATGAATATTATTGACAATTGGAATATTGGATGTTATGGTTTACCTAAATATGTTTCGGTGCACTAATTTATCATGATATATAGAATTGGATTTTGGAAATAAAATGAAGAGAATTTGTAAGTGAAATAATTATAGAGAATTTAAATAAATTAGGAATGAATTGGATAAGAATAATAATAGTTTTAAATTCTAATACATAAATTCCGTATATGGAAGGGAAATTTTGAATAAACAGAAGATTAATGAATTTTTAAACTTCAATATGATTAAAAATTTATTTAAAATTCAAAGTTTAAATTTATTTAAAGGAATAAAGAAGTAAATTGAGAAATCTAAAATTGGTATTTCAATTAAAAGTATTTTGAATCAAAATTAAGGAATAAAATCTGAAAATAATGGATTTTGGAATAAAAAGGAAGTGGATTGGAAATCAATTTGAAAATTGATTCAAGTGTTTGAAATGGGAGATTTTAAGAATGTGGAGAGAAGTATATTTCCCTGGATAACCAAGTACGTTTTTAAAGTAAATTGTTAAATATAAATTAAAGGTTTTTAAGTTGTTTTAAAAAGCAAGTTTTGGATAATTTATTATTTCTAATATTTAAATTCTAAAGTATGTATTTTCTCAAATCTATTAAAGTAGTAATTACTTAAAAAGTGATTTAGTATTTTGTTTTAAAAGTGAAAATCTAGTTTTATATTTTATTAAGTAACCTTATTTTCAAATATTCATATAGTATGTATTTTAAAAAATTATTAAAGTAATTTTAACTTGAATGTTTTAAAGTATATTTTAAAAGTAAAGTGTTTTAAATTAATTTAGAAAAATCTAGTTTTGTGCTTGGTGATTTCAGCGGAGATAGAAAATATTGGGAAAGCTTATTCTGGAAAATGAAGATGATTTGAAAACTGTTTTCAAAGGGTTGAAAATAGAAGTATATCTTGTAAAGATATTTTGAGGTTAATAAATAATTTGGGAAATTATTTATCGTTGGATGGTTGTTTGTGAATATTAATTGATAGTTAAACAACCGACTATCAATATTGGCCAACTGCGTTTATCGTTTCGAAGAGAACGGGATCAAGATTTATTTCTCGAAAACAACTTCGATCCGGTTTGTATATTTCGTGGAAAACGAGTTTGGATTCGAAGATGGAGCAGTGAAGTGCAAGGGCTAGTCGCCACTAATCCTGAGGATATTTCCAAAATGGATGTAGTAGGAATAGTGCCTTCGGTTTCGTTCGAACCCGGGACGGACTTGTATGGATGAATGCTTGCGAAACATCGTCAGGTGGACGATGGGCATTCTAAGGGATATGTTCTATAAGGGTAACGCTTAGCTTCAAGCCTCATCAAATGGGAATGACTGAAAATCAGGGGTTATGCAGCAAGGCTAGGTGGGTAGCACCCAAGTAGGGTGAGGTCATCCCTGTCTAGATGTCCCTTTTTATTTCGGCTTAGTGGGCGGTTGCTGATCCCAACCGCGGGGTGATCTCACTCGGGATTATCCAGTAAGCGGTAGCCCCGGTCTTGTGTTGCAGGGGAGCGGGCGTACTCCTCGGTACGGTGATCTAGGCCACGTTTTATGACAGGTAGTACCCCAGTGCCTAGTCATTAGTTGGAAATCCATTCTCCCTACGGCCTTGTACGAGTTTTGTTTGTATTACCCACACTGTGGCTAGTAGCTGGAATTTAATAACGTAACAATTTCGGCTATTTTATAAGTATTTGTATATAGACCCTATTATAATATCAAAGGATTTCTATAAAAATTGTTTTGGCTATCGTAAGGTAAAACCCCGACATGTTTATTTGTGGCGTGGTCTTACGAGATGCTTTTGTTTTTCAAGGATTTTTAAACTTTAATAATCAATTGAGTGTGATTTTCTCACGCTCGTATTCTAGACTGACTCGGGTGTTATTTAACTATAATGCTTGGGTCAGACCGAGTATTATAGGATACAGTGTGATGTTGTGGAGCGCAGGAGACGAGCTGGATGACGATACGTATTTTCGTATTTGTCTTATATATATTTCGCTGTGTTGATTAGCTGTATATCCAGATGTATATTATTGATGTTGAGCTGTGATTGATGTACTCTGATGATGTAATATATAAACTCATTTATTTGCTTTGGTGTAAAGATATATTAATATCTATTATATTTTATTCCGCTGCGATGGTTAGATTCTGATGTTGTTTCCTGTTTTCTCTTCTTCTACCTCTTCTTCTTTAACCCAAATGGTTCGTATTTCTGTACAACTTGAGTTGATTTAGGTAGAATAGTGTTGACTCAAGGGGTACGGATTTGCGGGCTGTTACAATAGGGTGTTACAAACCCTAGTTGTTTCTTTTATCATTCTTCTGTACGTACATCTTCTTCCTCATTCTCAAACCTAATTCCTAATTTCCAAATCCTAATTTCAAAAGAAAAATAAAATTTAAAAAAAATTGCTCCAGGTTTACTTCTAGTCGGGAAGTGGTTTACTTCGAGTTTTAGAGGAGAAAACCCTGTTGCGACTTGGATCAGAGAGAGTTCGTGGCCAAACAAGGCGGATCTAGGCGTGCTTCGAATTCTAGAGGCCAAAAACCTGGTGCTCGGGGTCAGGAGCCAAATGACTCGGTCTCGGGTCATTTTGGCAAAAAATCGGAGCAAGCACCAGGTAATTGAGGCGGCGACTTGAAGTAAGACCCAAAGTCAAAATTTTACAATCTTCTAACGTTAATACCTATTACATACGGGCTCGGATTCGCACACGATTTTCTCCATTGGGATCATATCGAAATCTGGACATTGTAGAGCTGGTTTGGTCGAATTCTGAGACTGTTCAATTTTGGGCCTTAATTTGGATTTTCAATCAATTTAAAATCGAAGGTGAGTGTTTTGATCCACTCACAATTACTAAACTATCTTATGTGACGCCCCACCTCTATACCCACACTAGCCAAGAACACTACGGTGTAGTGCTATCAACTAGCATGGAGAATAAGGCTGTTGAGGAGCGACCATCCATGTAATTGCTTATCACACGGTGGCTATAAATAATCTTCGAAAACAAACATAGAAATAATCATAACACAAATCAGTCACAGATATCCATATCACAAAGGCGGAAGAAGATATGAATATATAACTAACACATGAAAGTGTACATCAGAGTAGTGGTCCATAAGATCCACGATAATACAAATGAATAGCAACACGTGCTATACAAAAGAATACAACTATGAGTCTATATCTCAAGTGTATACAACAAAAACTGCTAATCTAAACAGTTAGCCAAAAGTCAGAGTGATGAATCCCTGGGAAGAAGTCAAGCAGAAGCACCTGTAACATCTCGGTCTGACCCGAGTATTATTTAAGAAAATAATATACGGGTCAGTCTAGCTATAAATATCAGATGACATGATATAACATAAAAGATATGGCATAAACATAAAATATCCATAATGACATACCACCATAAGTATGTAAATAATGATCAACAGAAGATCAATCAATAAGAGATAATCAATATCACAAGAATCTTCTCAAAGACTCGGAAAGGGCATCATACCCCAAACTTGTACTCATAACAAGTCAATGACATAAATTCTAGAAATCAATGCAAGAAGTCCAGAAATCATAGAAAAGAGAAAGAGGCCTATCACATGACGGTCCGAAGACCAAGGGGAGCTACCCCACATGTGTGAATGGAATCACACAGATTAAGGTCCAGACTAACCAAAAAGCAAAAAGGTATGTGTGAGTGGAATCACACAAGTGGTGTCTAGTCTAACCTCGCAACAAGAGACATCGCACAGTTGCTAGTCTAAATCATCAAAATGATCGTCATGATCAACGAGAAGTGTCAATTACACTAAGCTAGTAAATATAGAAGTTTAGCTTCATGTCCCCTAACCACTTGCTTAACTTAAATATTTACGAACAAACTGTAAATCTTCACTAATAAAATTGTCACAAGAGGTTCAATCGAACAAGTCCAAGAATTAACCGACGAAGTGAACGCAAGCGTTTCATACCACTTGTTTTACTAAGTCGTTTAATTAGATTTCTCATCCGAGTGAGGTAAAGGTTTGTATATACTAATAGATTGGAAAACGGTTTAAGAAAAGAGCTTTGTTATTAAAAATAGAGTTGAAATTGTTTGTTAAAAGATTTTTGATATTTACTACTAGTATTGAAACCTTTATTATAAAGTGACAAAACACATAAGCAAGTGTAGAAACAATCAGTCACAAAAATCGCATACGGAGATGTGAATAAAATCCAAGGAAATCAGCTCAATGTTTTTCAGATAAGATCCCCTACGGAGGGGGGGTCCAGGGGGGTGGCAACGCCACCGCTTACGGGGTTCGACCTGCCCGGTCAGGTCGCGGGGGTCCAGGGGGCAGCGCCCCGTCCAAAACGGTACGACCTAAGTGAAGACAAGCGGCCTACGACCTAAAGCAAAATGAGGTCTAATGACCCTAAGGGTTCACGCGACCTAACACAATGGCCGAGCGTCCTAACTGGATTTAAGGGAGGCAAGCGACTTAAGGTCCAACGACCTACGACTCAAGCAAGCCGAGCGACCTAGTGTGGAGGGGTCGAGCGACTTAAGGAAGGCGAACGACCTAAGGTCTAACGACCTACGACTTAACAGAGTCGAGCGACCTAAAGTAAATGGTCCAACGACCTAACTCGAACGACTTATCAGGAGCTTAGGTCGGAGACGACCTACGAGATAAACCAGGCCGACTTAGTGGACGAGCGACCTAAGGTAAATGGTCCAACGACCTAACTCGAACAACTTATCAGGAGCTTAGGTCGGAGACGACCTACGAGATAAACCAGGGCGAGCGACTTAACGTTTGCCTAGAGATTATAGGTAGGAAACGACCTAAGACTTAAAGCTTAACTCCCGAGCGACCTACGGCTTAAGGCCTAACTCGTGAGCGACCTACCACTTAAGGCTTAACTCGCGAGCGATCTAATTCCGAAGTGCCAATACTTCCAGAATGACCTAAAGCCCTGCGACCTATGGTACTAACTCGCGAGCGACCTAACGACTTAACTCGTGAGTGACCTAACGACTTAACTCGTGAGCGACCTAATTCCGAAGTGCCAATTCTTCCAGAACGACCTAAAGCCCTGCGACCTACGACCCAGTGACCTTGCGACCTATCATCGAACGAGTCAAGTAGCCAGAACGAGCTAAGTGCAGGAAATTTCCAAAAATGCTAAAAATTGGAGTTTTTCGCCAATCCAATCCAAACCAAAGGCAAATGTGCATGCAAAAGTGATAGGGAATCATCCCCAACAGTCCAATATAGTTATAGACTAGATTTGTGAGATAAGAATCTCACATTTGCACCAAATATCAATGAAAATGAACTTTTAAGCAAGCAAGAATCAATCCTTCTTCTATCTAAGCACAAGAAGCTTGAATCCAATGTCTTCTTCTTGAATTTGGAGTATAAAGATGGATTGCAATTGAATTTGATTTTTGGAATTTTAATTTCCCATTCCCTCTACCATTAATGCCAAAGCTTGATTAGTTAGGAAATTTATGAAGAGTGAGGAGAAGAGGGTTGGAACTTGGGCTTAATAGGCTAAACTAACCCAAAGTCCAAAGCGGGAAAAGTTAGTGAAATTTCACTAACTCCAAACCTATCGGTGTTTATACTTAAAAAAGTTGTAAACGGCATTTCGAACTCAATGGAAGTGGTCTCGAGTCCTAATTTGACCGTTTGCAAAAAGTAGCTTTTCGGACCAAAATCCGATTAGCGAGTTAATATTTAAATAAAATATTTAAATACAAACTCGATAAATATGCGGGTTGTTACAGATGTCAGATAGATTATATTTATGATGTGATTAGAGGTTTATTGATTGTTGTTTGGTATGTTAAATTGTCATTCTAGTTAAATTTGACTTTTATTGAATTTAATCATCGTTTAATTTAATATTTAATTTAAATTGTCAATCTAATACCTAATATTAAATATCAGTTATCTATTGATGTCTAGGAATTGATTTGGATGATGATTGTTTTGGATGCTTGATTTTTGATGTTGGATGACTGGATGTTGTATTTTATACTGTTACAACACTACAAGTTCCCTATGGGTTGAATTGATACATACCCGAACGATCAATAGATTAGGGAAAAATCGTTATGGGTTGAAATGATAGAATCAAACGATTTTATGGATTTTTATTTAATTTGGGATTACGGTTTGAAATGATATATAACGGTAAAAAAATTGCGGATTGAAATGATAACTATCGTATCACTTGACACTAAGGTAGAAAATTATATACGGACGCCGATTTGGTTAAATTAAATGGCTTGTAAATCTTTAAAATTTTAATTCAGTTAACTGGTATTATTGAAATAGAAATTTATTTATATAAACTGAATTATTTTTGAATATCCAAGCGTAAATGTTGAATTGAAATTGATTTAATGGATTGTTCAAAGGGTTTAAATTGGAATTTCAAAGTTGAAGTGTCAAATGAATGAATTTGTCGAAATTGAATTATGAAATTTTTTTGGATATAAATTTAAAAATCTATTTAAACCAATTTAAACTTTTTTTAGCTAAGTTAACTGTTTTAATCAATTTAAAACTATTTTAATTTATTTAATCTATTTTAAGCTATTTAATCCAATCTACACTATTTTACCAATTTTAAACTAATTAAATTTATTTAATCTATTTTAAATCTATTTAATATAATTTAAATCTATTTAATCTATTTTAAATTTATTTATCTATTTTAAATCTATTCAAATAAAATTTAAATCCATTTAATCTACTTTAAATTTATATAAATCACTTTAAATCTAATTAAACCTAATTTAAAAATCTGTATTAAAGTATTTTACTATTCAAACTATTTCAATCTATTTTAAACTATTTTAAAACTATTTTAACTATCTAAACTATTTCTAAATTTCAGACGTGTAAAGTTGAAGTATTTATATTCAAATCCTTGACTTTAAAGCAAATACGATTAAATAATGTAATAACCAAAGTTGAGAATAAAATGACATATTTAAGTGAATAAGATGACTTTGAAATGTGTAATTAATTAACATATCTTATCGATCATTTCAAAGTGAACATGATTTTTCAATGTGAATATAGTTTGAAAGTTAAATTTCGAAATAAATAAGATTTGAAATCGAATATGATATTTTTATATCAATTGTGAATTGACTTTTTAAAATATAAAAGAACCATGCGGTGTGAAATAAGCGTTTGGTTATTAAAGAGACCGTGATCAAATATTGTCATACTCTCTGCCAATACCGAAAACCACTTTAACAACTGTGTACATGGTGGAGATTCCAGAAATGAAGTATGATGGTTTGGCGAACGATTTGTACAACTTGACCCTGACTCCCATGAGTCAGCTTAGATGTGACTAAAACAGAAGCCATGCCGAGCCAACTGAGGTCATTCCTCCTATCAAAAACATTTCTTTGATACCATATCTGTTGCTTTGTGATTAATTTGGTAGCCACCCTTTGATTCTGATTATAGGAGTGTGTTCTGAGGTAGGCGGTGGTAGCTGTTATGTGTTACCACTATTTCGGATCCGCAATTGGTATATCTATCCTGGCATGCCTCAAGTGCCGTGTTCATATTCCCTATCGTGCCTTCTACGAGTTTGTTTTGTACCATACCTATGGAGTGCCCTCTAGGTAAACCTGCAGTTTACGGAGGAGTATACGGTACTGTACAGATTATGGGAATATATATAATGTGTTAAGGGGGATATGGGTAACGCCTTAACGCTATTTTAATACTTTTACTTTATTGTAGACATATTATAATAGTGTATTGTAGTACATAGCAGATAGTTTAACGAATCCTTAGGAGATGAAAATCCCAAACATCTCTTAAGTTATTGCACGACGTTAGACACTGGATAGGAGATGTCAAACCCCGTAAACGTCTTTGACGCCGTCACACTCATATTTACCGTTGATTTAACTTACATAAGATCTTTAGTTCTGACTTGGGTGTTTTATATTTTCAATTCGCTCGGATCAGCCTGAGCATTTCAGGGTTGAAGACATTATTTCTAAAGGACGAAGATGAAGATTTGTACTAGTATTATTTATTATTCCGCTGCCTCATGTTGTTCCACTGTATTTATTTATTTATTCCTATTTATGTAACTCTGATGTTTGTGTTGTAAATAATAATCAAGTGTATATTTAAAACAGCTTCATGAACTTTTATTTGATCATTATATTTTGTCATTCCGCTGCGAGATTCTGTGTTTGTTTTTATTTCTTTCTCTTTTTCTTATTTACCTCATAACAAACTTCCCTTTTGAATGGTTTGAGTTTGACATGTGTGTCTTCTTAAAACGTCCAAAAAGGCATATCGTTACACTTTTTGAAATGATACTCTATATTTTAAATTATACAAATATATAAATATAACCCGAGTAATTCCAAAAGAATACTGTGGAACTGGGTACTACCAAACAGTATCATCCATTCCCTTAGCCAGAAGGGTAATGCTCAAGAGAAGGGTTTACCAATCGAACACATTTCTTTCCTAAATTTTAAGTTATTTTAGAGCCACTCGAACTAGTTCACTTAAAAAAATGTTTCTTTTATTTTAAAATCCCATTTTTGAAACAATACTTTACATTTTCCAACAAAACATTTATCATCAACTTACTTTGGATTCGTTCGAGTTGAATCCGTTTTGATTGTAAAATGATTAAGAGAATAATTTACTATGTGATAACCCAAATTTGGGTCATTTGATAATTGGATAATTATCTGATTTTATTTGGATAAGTAAAAGGTATTCGGATAATAAAAGATATCTGGATATGTAAATAAATTTGGAAATAGATTAAAGGATATCTGTTGTATTCCAAAAAGTTTTCAAGCAAATTCAAGTATGATAATCTCTTATATATAAATTGTTTAATATGGGTATAATTGTCATTTTTTTCAAAACAAATAATATAATGGTTTATATATATATATATATATATTTTAAATAGAAAAGGTATTATTTTGAAACAAATTAAATTTGTGTTTGAATATATGTATAAATATTTGAGTTGATTTTAAAATTTAATTTGAATTTGGGTTTGAAATTCAAATAAATATATTGAAAATATAACTTGTAATAAATAGTTGTATATTTAAAGAACACCATTTAATAAAAACATAACCGATAAATATATATATAAACATTTAAAAAAAACTTAATACATAATTTATAAAATATAATACATATGCTAATTTAAGAAAGCTTTCGACTCCTTGCATTGGGACTCAATTGTCAGAATCATGGGATTAATGAATTTCCCCAAACACTTTGTTGCTTGGATTTATAGTTGCATCTCAACTCCAAGGTATTCTCTGATGGTCAACAAAAGTAATGTTGGTTTTTTCCAAGGGAAACAGGGCATTCGACAGGGAGACCCGATGTCTGCCTACCTATTTATTCTTGTAATGGAAATTCTCACCCAAATTCTTATCCAACTTGTTGTTGATGGTAGTTTCTTGACTCACCCAAAATGTAAGAATCCGCTTGTCACTTCTTTGATGTTTGCTGATGACTTGGTTATATTCTTCAAGACTAATATGATGACTGTTAAATCTATCATGGATGGTCTTGATAGATTTTACAAATTAACTGGGTTAGCCTTTAACTTGTCCAAATCTGATTTAATGATTGCTGGTGTGGTCCCTGAATTAATCGCTCATATCACTTCCTTCACTTCAATCTCGGATAGAACTGAGACATCCATGTATCTTGGCATTCCATTAGCAACATCGAGAATTTCTTTAGCTCAGTGCATACCTTTATATGACAGAATTACTGCCAGGCTCTCTATCTGGACTAATAGATTGCTTAGTCAAGCAAGCAGGCTCACCCTAATTAATTCCATTATTTTCTCCATGTCTGTGTATTGGTCTCGGTCCTTCATTCTTCCATCCAAGCTTCTCAAAATGATAAGGTCTGCTATATCCAACTTCTTCTGGCATGGATCTATTAATGCCAGGAAGTTCACCCCATGTGCCTTTTCCAAACTTGAAAGACCTAAATCGTGTGGTGGTCTGGATATTAAAAACTTACTTCTATGGAATCGTGCTGCTATGGTGAAGCACATTGACAATCTTTTGAACCATAAAAACTGCTTATGGGTGAATTGGTCTTATAAATATATTATACGTAACAAAAATTTCTCGATGATGGATATACCTCAGTCATGTGGTTGGACATGGCGTAGTTTGCTCAAAATCAGATCTCAGATTCTACCGTATGCTAGAAGTAAAATTGGTATTAATGGTCGACTATCTTTCTGGCATGACCCATGGGTCAAGGAAGGAACTATACTTAGTCACTATCTTTCAGTCAACGAACAAATTCAATCTGGTACTAATTCTGTTGCACTCGCTTCGGTCTGCATATATGATGGAAAAGTTGTTCTCCCATATTCGAGCAACCTGACTGTTAGAAATCTTTGGTACCAGTTAAATGGAATTAAAGTTATTATCTATCCTGATGATGGTATATCATGGTCGTGCTGCAGTGACACTTTTATGATTGGTGCTATGTACAAGAAATTTATTTGCCAATCCAATTCTTCCCTACTGTGTTGGTACAAACGTATATGGTTGAAACACAATTCTGAAAGTCAGAACTTGATGTTATGGAAGATATTTGGAAATGATTAAAAACAATAACTAAGCTGAGGCAGTGTGGACTAATCGTTGATGCAACATATAGTTTATGCAATGCTGAGGTCGAGGACACTCTTCACCTCATCTTCAGCTGCTCTTTTGTTCACAGCTTATGGTGCTGGATCATTTCCATCATCTCTGGAAGGTCAGTTGCGAACTACAGCGAGGAAGAATGGGATATCATATTCAAGGCTACAAGATGGAGAGGTGAATCAATGTACATTCTGCTATTTTCGCTTAAAATATTCCTTGCAACAATTTGGGAGGAGAGAAATGCTGTCATATTCAGTGACAAAAGAAAGACTTACAGGCAAATGAAAGATTGTATCATTGGGAAATTGAAATTCGGGACTGCTGCTTCGAGTCATCGTTTCGAATCTCGCTTCCTGATGGCCCTTTCATCTTGTTAAGTGGTTCTTATATTGTGTTGTGTTTTGTTTTTTCTTTTTTATTTCTGTTGATATGCATGTTCTCCTTGTATTCTAGTTTTTGAGTTATTCCTCGCCTACCTTTTTGGTGGGTATGTTTTTCCTTGTAGTACTTCGTTCTTGGTATATCAATAAATGGTAGGGGTCCATTTCTAACCCCGCTGGCTTTGCCAAAAAAAATTACTTTGTGTAATTAATAAAGAAGGATAATTACTTAGTGAAAGTAATTAAGTATTAATTACTTTGGGTAATTAATTAATGGATTGATTAATTAAAAGTAATTAATTAAGGATTTGTTAATTAAGGAGTGTGATTAATGAAAGGATAATTAATCAATATGAATGATTATAGAATAATTAATCTGAGTGATTAATTAAGGATCAATTTAATTAATATGAATGTGAGGTTAATTAAATTGTGTAATTAATTAACGGTTAATTACTTAATGTAATTAAAGGAAAATTAATCAAGGGTGATTAATTAGGATAAATAATTAAAAGACGATTAATTGATTTGTAATTAATTAATGTTAAGTAAAGGTAATATAAGTGATTAAAGTTAGCAATTAACTTAATTCGAGATAATTAAATTGATTGGGAAGTGATCAAATTTTGCTTGTGAATGATTAAATGATGTTAAATGCCTTGAGTTGGTTGATATCTCTGAGATGAAATGTTTTGTGATATGATTAGGTGGACTGTGATAATGTAGTTATTTATCAATGATAATTTGCTGTGTATAAGTGATATCCTATATTTGAAGTTGAATTGTATTTAAGGGAATAACTTGGGTTGAGATGACATGGATTCGAAGAGATAGGAGTCGGGTATTAGTAAATTCCCGAAACCACTTCGATTCTTTATAAATTGATATGTGAAATCAATAGGCTGGAATGGAATGATTTGAGTGAATTGGACCATTTAATCTAAATTTTGCTACTTAAAAAGTGATGTGTGAAATAAGTGATGTCTTTAACAAATTGTGAGTTTGTAAATTGATAAGAGTTACCCCGGGTTTTATTTAAGCTTTATACTTTTGTATTCCATGTTAGATGGGTTTACTTACGCTGGTTTCCAGCCTGACCCGGGTGTTACTTTGATGTAATGCTCAGATCGGACCAAGTATTACAGATTTTCAAGTAAGGACGTTCTGGAGCTCAGGAGGCGAGCTGGATGGCAGGAACGTATGGAAAGTTTCCGCTGTGATATTTTAGTATCTGTGACATGATTGTATCTGTCCTATGTTTATGTGTAACTCTGATGTATTAAAGTGTAATTTGATAAGTACAGTTTTCCTTTGTATAACTGTTATTATTTGATATTATATTTTGATCCGCTGTGAATGTGAGATTCTGAGTCTTGTTTTTTTTCTTTCTGTTTTCTTCTTCTATCTCTTTCTTCTTTCCTAGCTATCTGGAATTTTCAGGATCGAAAATTCCAGGTCATTACATACTAAGCGCATGACAAAGTTGCCTAGGCAAACATCTGATCGTCACTTAGAGGATTATTCCGATCATCACAAAACAATCATAACTCACTCCCTCCAACAAATCTAAAGAAAACACTTCTTATTTAAAGTTCATTCTCAAAATTTCATATTTTAAACAAAAATGTTTTTGAAATACGATTATTATTTCTCAAAATATTAAAAATCATTTTCCAAAGCATCGGGATTTAGGTTCTCAAGATTTCGACCTAAATTATTTTAATTAAAAAGAAACATTCTTGTTAATCCATTTCCAAATATCCTAACCTCTTTTTTTATATAAACACCTTTTAATCCAATTTTACCCCACATTAGCATCGAACGCATTTTATTCAAATTATGAAACTTAATTCACAAGGTGTTCATTTTAATGTTTTCCCTTTTTCTACTTACCCAACCCAAATCTTAAAATGGGAAAGCTATATATACACAGTAACAATAGCAAATGCTCAAACTAGATGAGCTTGACTAAATAAACCCTACATGATAATAATAAAATACTATTACCTCTTAGCAAAAACACCACAAAAATACCATATTATTTTTGAAAATCATTCTTTTATATGTAAAATATATCTATAGGTAAAATTATTTCACTTACCCAATATCCAAAACAATACCATGTCAATTTTCCTATTTCAAGTGTTTATAAACCTCTATCGATATGGATGTACCTTCTATATCAACCAGAATTCATAAGCCACTTAACCGATAAATCAACTTAACATGAAATTTTTTATATCACTAACAAATACGCACTCTTATGTAATACACTCAGACTCATAATAAGGCATTCCATAACCTTATCTCTTAATGAGTTTCCCTACCAAAACCAAGGTTCTCGATTAACCTTTCGCTCTGATACCACATGTAATAACTTGCCTTTTCGTACCCAAGAAATGGATACTAATACATCCACGGTATTGACGTTTTGAACAACTAAGTGCCGAAAAGATAGACTTTTAGGGGAAAAAGGGATAAAAGATAGAAGAAATTAAACAATCACAGAATCTCACATTGCAACTGAATAATATGTATTAATCAAGATAGTACTTTACAAAGTCATTTACAAAATGATACATCGGAGTCATACTAAAATAGTTTATAACCTAGGCAGTCATAACAGCCTATCCTTACATAACTAATACAAGATACATACGATACAGCGGGAACAACAATAATAATAATTAACTATCGATGAAGCCTCCTACTCTAAGATCCTCGATTCGTGGGCAACCTGAATTACTTGGCTGCTTGTAAAAATTTGAGCACCCAAGAGTTTTAGGGAAAGAAATAAAACTCCGGGTCAGACATGGGTATGGTGTGAGTAAACTCAAATCAACTGAATTATTACTTTTAAAACTCTTTTAAAATCAATGGTTTCTTGTTAAACTATGCCGCACATAAACACGGGCAATTTTTTAACTTACGATAACCAAAACACTTTTATATAAAATTCCAGTGATACTATAATAATGTCCAAGGATTCAAAGTACAATATTAAAATAGGTGGAATGCTTGCATCTCACATTCTAAAATATTTTGTATACAACAAAAACCATACAGCGCTTAGTGGAGAATGAATTCCATATAATGAATATGCATTGCGGTACAACCTATCACAGTACACGTCTAGAAAATGTACCGAAGACCTCGCCCAAACCCCTGCCAATACAAGACCGGTCGTTATCCGATCACAGTCTCTTTAACAACCAAGCGTTTATTTCACACCGTGGTTATTTTATTAAACATTTATAATTATAAATCCAGAAAACAGTTTGTACTTTCATGTCAAGATATCTATATACTTATTCCAAAAGTATAAATATATTCATGAATACTGAGGAAGATTTCTTTTAATCAATTTCTAAAATAATTTATAAATCTCTTCTAAACCATTTATAAATTATTATATGCTTTAAATCTTTTATTAAGCTATTCATAATTTCCAAAACAGTTTACAACTCTTCCATTTCAATAACCCTTATAATTCCTTTATAAAATCATTTGAAAATCCTTTATAAAAATCTTTTATAAAATCCATTTTTATAAAATCCATTATAAAATGGCTTACAAAACTTTTATAAATCCCTTACAAAACCTTTTACAAAAATATTTTATCTACCAAAGCAATTATGAAAGTCTACATTTATTATCTTAAATCAAAAAAATATTTGTTATATTACATTAAAACTATATTTATTATTAAATTAAAACTATATTTATTATATTAAATTAAAACCATATTTATTATATTAAATTAAACTATATTTATTATATAAATTAAATTTAAATTATATTTTTAAAACTATATTAAATATTTTCATTAAATTAAAATTTTAAACTATTTAAAATATATTTTAAATCTATAAACATTTGAAATCATTAAATTTTTAAACATATGAAATGGATTATTTTCCAAGAATAAATTTTAAATAAAATCATTGAATAAAATTTTAAAAACAAAATTTATAAATGAAATATATTTTAATATAGTTTTTTACCCTGTGGTCAAGTGATGTGGATATACATCATTTTAACCCGCAATGAATTTAAATATTCAAATATATATCATTTCAACCCATATCCATAATACAATCGTCCAAATCCATAAAAATTGCTCAAGTTTATCATTTCAACCTATAATGATTTTTCCTAATCTACAATATCGTTCAGGTATTTATCATTTCAACCCATAGTGATTTCCTAACAATAACTAAGGGAACTTGTAGTGTGGTAACAACATATAAAATAAAACTAATGTCAAATCATCCAAAATGTCAACAATTAAGCATCCATCACAATCAACATCTTAATCAGACAATAAATCATAAAATTAACTGTTTATCATTATCAAGTATTTAACTAGCAATTCAGTTCCAATATTAATCCAATTGGCAATTAAATTCCATATAAATTAAAATCAAATTCGAATGACAATTAAATATACCAAACAGAAATCAATAAATTTCTAATCACATCATAAATTTAATTTAACTAACATAAAATGGTTTAGTAGTTGTGCGTGGGTTAAAACATTCACATTTGATTTCAGATCGATTTAAAATCCAAATAAAGCCCAAAATTTGAACAGTCTTGGGATTTAGCCAAACTGGTTCCATATTGTCCGAAATTTTAATACGATCGCAACTCTGTAACCACGTCCAAATCCGAGCTCGTATAAAAATGTTATATGCGTTAGAACATTATAAATTTAAATTTTAATAAAAAATAAATTAAGGGCAAAATTATAAATTTCTCACAGTGAAACCCTAGTATATCGCCTCACTCAACCCACGATATTTCCAACCATCACCTACATCCAATTGCTGCCCATCGTACACGCTGCTACCTCTAGATCTAGCAGTTCCAATGCCACGTCTAACCGCTCGAACACCCTCCAACTGATTGCACATGGCGCCATCGCTAGCCTCCAGGCTAGAACAAGATTCGATCGTTCATCATCAATTTATGGCAAAATCGATCAACTCTGACACAAATGAACACTACCTCTGTGACCTGCTTCGCAACCTCTACAAGCCTGCACCTCCCGATTATCGTAAAATCGACGATCCACCGTTCAATCGAAAACCCTAATAATGGTGGCTGGGAAAGATCGCTAATTTATGGAAAAACATGATTTGATTGCAAAAATGAATTGCAGTCGTAGATTGCACTAGTCGAGAGCTTTCCAATGATATATAATTTGCTATGGTTTGGGGAGCTTGAATTTCAAAATTTAGTTTTGAAATTGAAATTAGGGTTTGAAATGGGTAAATTAGGTTTCTTCCATTGGAAAGAGGAGATAGGAATAAGCATATGGAAATAATAGTTGTACAAAAATAAGAAAAAGGCCGCTAGGGCTTTAGAAATGAAATCTATTTATATGGACAAAGGTAGATAAGAATGAATGGACAGATCAAATTGGATTGATACGATAACGACGACCCGAATGCCCGTTTCATTTCCGAAAAAAAAGTAGGTCATCCTATATATATCAAAATATATATTTTCATTATTTTTAAACTCAGTGGAACTAGTTTCAAACCTAGTTCCATTGTATACTTGTAACAACCTAAAAATTTGAGCTATAACAATTAATTAATAAATTAATTAAACAATAAAATAAGTTTGAAAAATTGTCAGAATTGAGCCACAGGAGTTGCACCATTGGGACCATAGTAATTTTCTAATTAATTTCCATATATAACTTGTCGAAATCCGAGCTATTATGAATAAGTTACGAAAGAAAGGAGAAATCAAAATTAAAACGGAAAAAGAAATACAAGGGCACGGGTCGACCCATGCTATGGTTAGGTCGACCTATGGGTCGACCCTCAAAAATCATAGGTCGACCCACACTTCTACCTGGACGACATTTCATCCAAGTATGTGCCAATAACCATGTTTAGCATTTTTGTTTAATCTCACGCGTTCTTAGCTACATCTGACGATTCCTAGGGAGCCTATGACGTGGTTGCACCAGATTCAATCTTCAAATCCAATGGTCTGGGAATCCTAAGTCACACTATAAGTAGAAACCTAGGCATAGTTATTTTTCTCATTCAAATTTTCTCCTATATAGAGTTCATTGCCAGAGACTGAACCCTAAATAGAAATTTTTCTATAGAGGAAATCTTTGTAATAAAAATATTCTATGCCCTAGGAGCGGATCTAGGAAGGCCAAGGACTAGAGCTAAGGACCACAGGTGAGTATTTTATGATTTTTTTTTTAAGTAACTTAAAATAATAAGGTTCTCATAGTTATAGTTTTTCTACAATTTTATGACAATTTTTATGTAAGTTTATTTATAGCTTATTTTTAAGTAGATTTCAGAAGTTCTTTTCAGTCTATTTTTATTTAGCTATTTTATTCAGTTATTTGCAATTATTTACAGTTATTTGCAGTTATTTATTATTATTTACATCCCTTTTAAGTTGAAATTTATCATGTAAATGTTAGTTTCTTTTTATGAAATTTAATCCTTTTTTATGCGAATAAAATATTAAAAAGAGAAGAATTCGCGTATATCGATTAAAATAGCAAAAAACATTAAATTTACAGGAAACAGGTGTAAAATAAGAAAAACTAAAATAAGATAGAGATAGACTGAAGTAGGCAAATTTGAGACATTTGCAAGCATAATTATAACAAGTGGTTATAACTAAAGAGAGAAAATAGAAGAGGCTTATTTTAAAACTTAGATCTTGGATTAAGTTAGTAAGCAAAATTATAACATGTAGGTTATAACTAGAAAAGAAGAAATAACAGAAGAGACTTATTTTAAAACTTAGATCTTAGATTAAATTAATAAGAAAATACAGAAGTAGCAGTTCGTACCGGCCTCATTCCCTTTCAGGTCTAGAACTGATGGTTTCACACATAGGTGAGGTTAGGACACACTTATGCTGATTAGGGTAAATAAGTGGCCAATAGATAGAAGGTCAAACACTACACCAAAACATGGATTCCTAACAAAAGTATTTCTTGATTGCTAACATTCAGATGCCGTTATAAAATAATAACACTTAAAATCCGTTATAAGGCTTTTAAAGCCGTTAGTAAAATAGGAGTATATTCTCAAGCGAAAAAAATTCATTTGGTCACGCCATCAAACCGTTACAACCTTTGGTAAAAATGAAAATAAAATAAAAAGAAAATGATAAAGATGGAAAACAACAAACATCTCGTCTCACAACACTTATCACGCTTCCCATTTCCATCGGCCGCTTTCAATTCCAAATAATTTTTCTAGGGCAAAATTTTCCATCGGCTGCTTTCAATTTCCTAGGGCAAATCCTTCTCAGGTAAATCCTTCTTGATTTTCTCTAGCACTCCTTCTTCTGCTTGTGATATTTTACATTGCGATTTTGGTTTCAGATATAAGGGATTTTGGAGGATTGTGGTGTAACTCTACATAGGCTAGCACTTCTCTGTTTTGTAGATCTGAAGGTGATGACTTTGTAAAAGGTATTAGTCTTATCATGCTTAACAATGAAATAATCGTTCATGCCATATTTGATCCTTGCCTTTTGAACTTAATTTGCGATACGTCTTTTTTTCATTTTGATTCTTAATTCAGTTTCTTAGTTAAAAGCGAAAATCACAAATTGATTTTTTACAACTTTTAAGTTAAAGAGAAATGTTTGGCATCACTCTCTCTTCCAGGTATACATGAATATTCCATTTCATTTCTTATTGTAAAAGAGTGTACGTGTTAGCATCCAATGTTTAACTTCATTTGGTTATACTGTCAAAGCATGTTCTAATACTAATTTGACTAATTTTAGAAATAAAGATATAATTTCATAATATGCTATCTTTTATCATTTTAACATACTACAATAACATTCCACACAGTGAGCTTCTTACATGTAGTATTTATATTATTTCAATCGGTGCGTTAAGGAAGTGTGCTAAACAAAATGTAGAACTATCAATTAATTGGCAAAAAAATGTATTGATGTTGAATATATTTGATTGGATTTGATAATTAATTATTTTACGGTTCTTATTAGTTTTTGTAGGAAATGTTACAGACTGATCAAGAAACCAAGAAATGGTAACTGTGTTTCATGCTTTATTAGATCAACTTTTTGGTTTTAGTTTATAATCGGATTAAAATGGTGTTACCTTATTATCAATGGTCAGTTTCTTTTAATGATGAATTTATTGCATATATTCCAATATTGGTTTATGGCTGAATGGAAAATGGGTTGGAAAAAATTTGTTGTTCTGGTGATGAAGGGTTCAGTATATTATTTGGAAGAAGTTGTGATTGATTATGTTATTTTTTTTTATTTAATACATTTGGAATTTTTATTTGTTTAACTGTGGATAAATAATAATAGTATTTCAAATAAGCATGATAGTGTGATCAACCATTATCATGATATGATGAAAATTGCTTTGACGGTACAGGAAAATAAATCACTATATAGAAATTTACTTTTATTCATTACTAAAATTTAACATTTACTAAAATTTAATATTTACTTTACTATAGGAAAATAAATCACTATATAGAAAACCATTTGCATAATCTGATAACTCAAATTATATGCTATAATTTTTTTTTCAAAAGGTAACAAAGTATCTTTTCTACAAAAGATGAACGAGTTTAATTTTTTCTAAAAAAATAATTGAGTATATCTTTCATTAAACAAGATAAAATTAATATATCTTTTGAAAAAAGTTGATTAATTTATCTGTTAAACTTTAATTTATAAAAGTTGTTAACATATTATAAATGAATGGCGTAAAAATTCATTTGCATATTTTATCTTTCTTTACAAGGTCCTATCTAGTCATTTTCTAATATTTCATTAAAAGATTAAGATAACAATCACTGAAATACATCCTGTAGTTGTTCCACTCAATGCTACCTGTGCAAATTTGGTCATTATATATCAAAAAACAGGTACTAATTTAAATTTCTTGTTAATTTCAATATTCTGAATGTGTTTCAAATAATTAGTCCATGTTTGAATTTTCGTAGCTTTGTTGAAAGTCTCAATTTTCATTTCTAGTACTCCATAATTTGATTTGTTTGACTAGATGTTCTATTGTAATACTTTGTTTACTAAAGTGCACTTACTGTATATACTTACTGTTAATGTTCCACATTTTTATTTTTGTTCAAATGAAGTTTAACAACCATCTTGACTTATTAAACTATTTCTTGTAATCTGTTTCTTTAATTATAATGGCATTTATTTATTACTTACTACTCCTACAGCGCAAGCTGTATGTATGAGGAAAGGACACTGGTATGAATATTAGACAATCTTACATTCAAAAATTATCCATCCTATTTTGTTGAGATAATAGTTTATATCATGTGCATTTTATTACAGTGAATGAGAGATATTTCTTCTTCTATCAAGCAATAGCATATGACATTATGTTGTATGTATCTAC
This sequence comes from Allium cepa, assembly GCA_030765085.1. Lineage (NCBI taxonomy): Eukaryota > Viridiplantae > Streptophyta > Magnoliopsida > Asparagales > Amaryllidaceae > Allium > Allium cepa. The sequence goes on along the minus strand of CM060928.1, from coordinate 406,037,227 downwards.
ATGCATATTCACAGCTCAAAAACTACTTTTTATAACCATGTTTTTATATTTTATTTTGTTAAGCATAATTAACAACCAAGTTTATATTGAATTAATATTTGCATCATTAACTATCCGTAATTGTTGAGACGCCTGAGATAACTGCATAACTTTTGCATAAAAAGACTAATGCATTTAGTTTTTGTGTTTTTTTCGAAAAAGGTATGCTCGCCTATAGCTTTTGTTGTATGATAAGGTAAAATATTATTAGCATTGTCTGAAATATGAAAAATGACAATTGCATTTTGTATTTCGAATAGAACAAAATTGCATTCAGTTTTCTGAATAAGACAGAATTATAGTAGCTTTTTTTGATAAAAGGATAACAAAAATGTATTTTGCTAAAAAATTATAATTGCATTTAATTGGATTCATCCCCAAAGGCAATTTGTAGCTTGTGTGTTTTTTTCTATGATCTATTACTAATTAAAATTTTCTGTTGATAACAATGTTAATAGCACAATCTATTCTTTATTCGATTGATTGTAGAATTTTGAAAGGATTGGAATCTTAAAGATCAAGTCTCTGGATGAAAAAAAGCTGCTAAAGAAGAATTATCATGATGTCTTGTGGTTCGAATTAAGCTTCTTGTTTCAGTTTTTTCCCTTTATTTTTTATTTTTCCTTGACTGCAAATGACACACTCATTTTTTCGTTGTAGGGTTTCAGCCCATTAAGAGTTACAAGGTCCAATAGCTACGACTCAACTAATGCAGCGGAAAGCTGCTGGTGGGAATTAAACAAGCCATCTAATGGAATTAACCCCAGGAATGATTTTATTATTGTTAGCCACTTTATACGGTTAACTATTCATTAGTTTCCTAAAGGTAAGCTTTCCACTGTCATAAGACAAAGTATTATTTAAATGTATAGTGTTATAGATAAAAAAAAATTGACCGTGACTTGCATTTTGTTTTATTTCTTCTTATTCACTGGTAACAATGTGTTAATATTTGCCATTTGTGTTCGTTTTTATGTGAGAACTAGTGTGAACCCGTGCTTCGCATACGGTTTGGTCAAAAAATATGCACATATTTAAATCATTGTTATTACAACTGATTATTATTGTGAATACCATTTTGGGCGTAACTTTCTTTCTTTTGTATGTTCAGATCAAATTCATTCAACATTCCACGTTAGCAATTATTCACCTTATTCACCTCTTCTCAATAAAGCTACATAACTCGTGCATATATAAAATGAGCATTGTTCGGTTGAAATTGTGAATACAGATAAACAGAAAATATTTTTTGACAATAGAGTACACACATGGATTGGGCGGTCCACTTTAGATTAATCTTGGTATTCGTGAGCCATAGGATTAAACAATTTAGAGTTCTACGCATTTATAATATTTTGTCCTAAATGAGGAACATTACATAATATGATATAAGAAAACAAAAATATGGAAGTCGTCTAAGATGTGACTTTGCCATGAGCCAATGGTTGGAGAAGTATTGTGATTGAATTTGTATCCTATAGCTTTAAGATGTACTTTGAGAGTATAGCACAATCAGTGGCTACATTGTATCATAAAAATATAGAAATATATATTATAGAATAATTTGTTAAATTGTCAACAATTTCATACAATTTGGAGCTCAGTGCACTACATGCACATATTACTTCTCAGCATTACTTCTCAGCATTATTTCTATATAACATAAAACGAAGAATTTCTTTGTTAGTAGAGCTGGCGGCGGCATGATTAAAAAAATTGACTATTTGTTCATAGTAAGATAAAAAAAATGAAATACAGCTGCTGAATCAATTTGCATTATAACAATTTCATTAGTATATGGTATAAATATGTAGAAGCAGCCGAAAAACCAAATGGATTGTAAATAGACACGTTGATAGGAACCAGTTGGAAGACATAGCATTTGACAGCCACAGATAAGTTAATGTATAATAAAATTTCAATATCACAAATTTCAAAACAACCAAAACAGCAGGGAAAGAAACAGAAAACCTCAAGCAACAACGCAGGAAATGAAACAGAAAACCTCAAGCAACAACAATATAATATGCGTACAGAAAACGATTACATAGGTTTGTTTGATTATTGAAGTACCAAATGTTCTGAAATGATAATATAAATCATTATGATGCAACTGCATAAAATCATCTAAAGCAATAGCTGTTAACTTTATTCCATACAGCTGGGTAATGTTTTCCCAAAACAACAGCAGCAATCTGAAAAGGTAAAATAAACTGTCCGTGAATAATTTTAATGTCATGGTTATATACTTCGGTTAATATAGGCGGGCTGAACATATTTGCATATGAATAGGTTTACCCCCAATATAGTTCCAAAATAAGTGGTGAAAGAATTTAGTGTATACCTTTGTGGTAATAATGGCTGGGTTGAAAGCATGAGCAGAAAAACAAAGTTAAAGGCCTTTCGGAACGTCATGTTTGAGGTAACTACAGAGAGGAAAGGATACAAATAGTGAGAAATAAAATATACTCGAAGAATCGTATGAAAATACGTATCCTGTGCCCATTTTTCAGAACGGTGATTGGTATAAAATGAAGTTAACGTAGGGAATGTAATAACTCATATTCTTAGGTTGTTGTTATTTCAAGTAGACAGTGTGTGCTAATAAATTGAGGGTGCAATTTAATCAAACATGGAAGATACTATATAGATGAAATACTTAATACCATTGTCGTAGCAGATCATAAAAACAAAGCACGTTAAAATGTAATTGATACTGCTTTTACACGTACTGTACAAAAAGTTTATCGGCAAAAAGGGAAAGTAAATTGTAAAGCTGGAAAAATCAATAAATAACTTCTGAAAGCTTCAAATTTTTATCATAACAACCAAAAAGGTAAAAATAAATAAGAGTAAAGCATAACTTCTAATATAATTACTATTAGAAGCATATAACGTCTAAAGTATTTGCAAAAATAAAAGAGTCAAAGTTATCTCGTAAAATAACCATTTAATCAATTTTTCTCTCTTCTTGTTAGCACGTGTGTTCATGCTATGAAAGTAAATGTTATACATGAAGATAAGATTTAAAAAAAGGGATTGAGTGAGTCTCTATTTTATAGGTGAGTGTTAAAGCTGTAGTTGTAAAGCAATAACATTACATGTAACCAATCAAATAGTAGAAGGTGGTAGAGAAATAAATTGTTGTCTAAAAGTAGAAAGTAAGTGGTAAAGTTTTCATCGAGGAAATATGAAAAGTATATTGGCATGAATGATATGTAAAGGAAAGAAAACCGACCTGCTACCTCAAGAGGCGCTACTCCAATCGGTGTTGCTTCAAACAACACTGCAAACACAGTAATGAAGCATGATTAAAATATTTTTAACTGGCACAATATTGAGCAGAGCAACATGACATTAGTGGTTCAACACATATAAAATAATGTTCTACATATGCGTATAAAAAAATGATTTAAGCTCAATGACATTTCAATTAAGCATATATAATTTGTATAGCATGTTCTAACGGAATTCAATCTAAAGAAGCTACGAACCAAGAGTGATGAATTTATAACATAGATAAGAAAAGCTTAAACAAAGCAATCAGTCACAAAGGTGGTCACAATAATATTAAACGGTGTATAAAATTTAAATATTTCATACACAGTATATCCTAAATTAGACCCTTAGCCCAGACACAATTTCTTGAATATGTAGATCCAACAGCCGTCAAGTTAATCATGAACTTCATCTGAAGTGCATTTTTTTTTATTACAAAAAAAATCATAATTGTAATTTGGATTTGAAAATAGTTTAACTTCATACGTAGTAGGATTTCAAAAAGAAAAAAGCAATCCTTAATTTTTAAATTTGGATAGTAAGATATATAATAATGAGTAAAGTTTTGCAAATACTTTACCTAAGAACATACTGTAATGACCAACATAACAGAAAAAAAACATGAAAGTTTGAATATAAATTCCCTACCAACAGTTTTATGGTAAACATAATAAAAGATGACCTTTGTTAAATTATTTTTGAGTGTGCATAATTCCACAGTCAATGGCAATCAACTATTTAATGGTTATTCCCTTGTTAATTAATTTTTCTTAAAATGTTCAACACAACTTAGCACGATGGTGAATTGTGCCATATATAGTTATATTTCCAAAAGTATTTTGAAACACAAAGCTAGTAAATGTTTGTAAATAAATTGGATTTATTTAACTCTATAATACCTTGAAATATTGATTAAAACATCAAATAGCTTAAAGTTTCTTATCAAATGTTTCCTTATTGACATTTTATTTCATTAAAAACTACATTTTGCATTATGTTTAAATTGTTTATCATTGTCTATATCTCAAAATATACCAAAATGTAAAATAAAGAGCGAAACCGAAATAAAAACCGAAACTTTCGAAATTTTCGAAATTGGTCGAAACTAATAAAATTTCAAATGACCGAAACCGAGTTCTCAAACCATGGTTTCAACTCTGTCGTTTCCTAGTTTTTTTCTAATGATTTTAGAGAATTATATTTTTCTTCATTATGGTAAATCAAACATCTATATTAGTTAGTTTGATTAGAAATTGCAACACTGTAGTGACCACCTATGGCGGTTAGAAATCCGTATATTTGTATATTGTGATGACACGGCAAACATAGATGATGGAGGGGTGTGCATGAAGGTTGACGTTTTGAAAAATTAGAAAACATTCTAGAAAAGTAGCAAGATTCATTTACCTCTTTAACTTATACATCCATTTGTTAGCATCATCATCTATGTTATAATTCCCAAGTATATCAGGCTGCTTTGGAATTAGGTTCATTATGCACAAGGTACAGTTAAATCACTAATTTGCACAATTCAATTTTAGCAGCTTTTTTAATTTTTGTTAAGATGGTTATTCATAACTTTGATATTTATAATAACAATCGGTAATAAATAATATATTCACTCTCTGGTGATCTCAACATGATTTCGAAGCATGATATTTTATATCAAAAAGTCCGGATAAAGCTTTCAGGTTGCTCGGCATGCAACATTCAAAGATAAGAAGCAGTTAAAATAGAAATTCATCACAAATAACCTAAGGGCAATCAACACAGATAACTACTGACAATGACAATTACACAAAATCAAGCAACTTTCAGATTAATTTACATCTAACATGTACAGAGATATTAAAAAATAAAAATGAAAACACATTTTAGGTTGAAAACAAATCAAATCTTACTAAAGTTATTTCACTATTATGCTAACATATGTTAAAGTAGCTCCAGAAGTCCTGGCACCATACATTAATCATAAACAAACAAAGCTTCAACTTGAAAGAATGTGTGTACCCAAAGTATGAAAAGATAATTTATTTTGAAAAAGGAGAAGAAAAAACTCATATAGAGGTAAAATTGGCATCAAATCTCACCAAATAGGAACTTACTGTAGTGGCGACCACAAAATCAATTGATGTATAATAACCGGTGAAGGAGGGGTGCAGGAGCTCCAATAGTATTCTAACATGTAAATCAGCTTCAGAGCGAAAACAAAAATGAAAACAACACAGCAAATCCAGAAAAAACCAAGCTTAGCAATCAAGAACAAATTGAATGGTATAAACAAACAAAAGCTTAGATTGTTACCTATAATAGGATATATGAGGGCAAATTGATCTTGGCTCAACGACTAAATCCCAATCCTGTCTTGCATCAGCAGATCTCTATCGAACCTCAAATTCTAGAACGGAGCTCCACCGCGCCGTTGATCGCTGTCATATTTCGATAAGATTCAACCCGTCCTCCACACCTCTATCTTGCATCTTGAAGGAATGATGAAAAAGGAAAATTGATTTTGGGCCTAAATCAGAGGGAAATGAAACTGATATGTCTCAAAATTTCGAACCAATACTTTACTAAAAAAATGTTCAACACCTAAGTGTAAATTCAACAAATAGGTTAACTGCATCCACGATGTATAAAAGAAATGGGGTCCAATACACCTACGGATAGAAATAACACAGAGGATTTATATATCAAGTTAAAAATAACGTCAGAATTGTATTATAAGAAATCTGAACTCTTACCATCTTCAAATGAGATTTTATCGAACACGGTACAGTAGTTGAAATGCAGCACAATTTTCTGTTTAATAGCAAATGAACAAAATTTCTTTGATAACAATTCATAAGCGATGATAAGGGATTGGAGATCTAAAAGCAAGTATTATCAACTTATTTAATAACAAAAAAGGAAAAAAAAACATTGTCATTGCTTTGAAGATAAGGTTCCTCACATTCAAAAATTGATGGAAAAACATAGTATGTTCTCTACGCCAGTCGCTAACCAAATAGACATATGAGGAAAAAATGATAGTTTTATGACTTTTTGCTTTTAAATGCATAGCCTTCAATTGCATTTTAAATTTATCATTTGTTGATGAATGAAAAGACAAAAAACCACATGGAAAACTTTTTTATTAGCTTAATACTCATCAAGTCATGAACAAAATTATAATGTTACATTTTTATATCTTCAACCTAACATTCTAAAACTATATTGAATCAACAGTTTTTAAATTAGAAGTAATAAGAAAACTTTAAATAAAAGAAATATTATTAAATTTTCTAAAACTATTTTGATTACCTCCAAATTTTCAAAGGTTTTTTTTTTGTACAAACTCACAAATGCATCTTCATATTAAGTTAACCAAAGGAATGATAATTCCATGACAGAAACGACTAATGATGAGATAGTTAAAAGAAATATATTTTAAAAAATACCTGATTATGAACGATTTCTTTCAAATTAACAATGCCGATCATTATTGAGCTGCTATAATATTTGAAATCTCTAGGTTGTACACTGGTTTCACCATTATGGTTGTAACAGAATTCGCAAAATGTTCATGATTAGTTAACTTGATTGCTTGTTTAATTTGCAATCAACCTGTGTTTAATTAGCGATTGATATCGTTTTCTTCATTGAGCACTTTTACCATACTAATAAATAAAACTGAAATTAAGACAATTAATATACACATTTGGAGTCAGTGTTTGACTTATTAATAGCTAAATCCTAGCATGGAAAATAGGAAGGTTTGTATAGAAAATTTAACATAAATAAATCTGGCATATTGAAATAAATACATAAATGTGAATAACAAAAATTGAAGCATAGCCTGAGAAAAATTGAAATCGTATTAAATGCAGTTTTTAGATGCAGTCGTTTTAAAATTGTTGTAGTTTCTAAATGCAGTAGTTTTAGCTGCGTCTCGAATTACTGTTTGTCAATGGATGAAAAGACTAAACAAAAATTCATTTATGAATGGTAAACTTATTTATTTAGCTTGGTACTCATTAAGTCATAAATGAAGATATAACTTTTACATTATAAGCTAAAGCAGTGATGCTCAAATCAAAAGTATTGACAGAAAAAAATTCATTAGGAGCAATGTTAATAAAGTTTTTAAACCTGCCAACTCAGTTTAGTTGTGTATAATTCTTCAGAAGTTTATTTGGAAAAAATCATTACTCCATCTTCCTCTAAACTTAAACAAATGAGTAATAATTCCATGGGAAAAACAATTAACAGTTGGATAATAAAACAAAATTATTTGAAAAATACCTATTTGTGAATGATTGATTTTGAATTAACCATATCCTATCATTATTGAGTTGGTCTATGCTCTAAAATCCCCTAAATTTTACCCCGATTTCACTATCATGAGTCTATCTCAATTCAGAAGAGCAATTCTGATTAGTTATGTCGAATGCCTATTTAATTAGTTATTCATATGATATCTTTGTTGGTCAACTTTGCCATTCTAATACGCAAACATGAAATTGGGACAATTACGAAACATATTTGAGGTTAGCTCTTGATTTATTAATCACTAAATCCTAACATGGAAAACAATAAGGTTTATCCATAAAATTAATTGAAATCCAAATAACTGTAAATCATTGAAAGAACACTTATTGCTTATGCAATCTCCCATCATATCAAACAAAAAAATTTTAGACATAGAAATAGACTTCACCAATACTAAATTGATTACCTTCACTCAACTATAAGTAGGTGAGAATAAAGCAATCACCCCAACCCAAAATATAAAATAAAAATAGTGCTAGTGTTTAAGTATACGCCACCTCAAATCTAAATAAATCTGGCTTATTTGAAATAAATATACAAATATACAAATAAAAATAACAGAGATTTAAGCACATCCTTGAACAACTTGGAATCACATTAAATGCAGCCTTTAAATTCAAAAAACAGAAATTTAATCGATATCAGACACAAAATTAGAAAAACAACAATCCCCTACGGCATGTAACAAAAATGGTGAAGAACAGTGATTTTCCTCGATCATACCTTCTTTATTGTTCTTGTGCCAAAACGAAAAGGAAGGTGCGAAAAGATGGACGGTCGAAAACAACGTTGACGTCGAGGTAGGGCAGACGGCGCGGCGGTAAATTTGGGGCAAAGGAACAGCGGGCGGAAGGGTAAAGAACTGGAAGACGATTCAATCGGCAGTGGGCAGCGCGTTAATGGGGAGGAGGGAAAAAGAGGCCGATAGAAGGGAAGGGCTTGTGAAGGAGAAAAAGGGAAAGATGAAATCACGTATAATACTGGAGACGTTTCGGTTGTCCAAAATCAATGGGACTTCTGTGCTCTTGAAATCAACCTCACTAATAATAATATAGTATAGATGATTATTATTTTTACAAGGATAAATTTAGTAATATATACTCTGATAAATTCATTTTGTTTTCACAAAATTACCGTTTCACATTTAGGTGACCATATTATAGACAATTGAAACAATCTTCATTTAATCATCATGTCTTTCAAACGTTGTAACGATACTTTAGAATCCAGCTACATCAAATTTTTCTTCAAATGACTTACATGTACTGTTGCATTCAGCTATAGATTTTACTTTCAGTGTGTTGCACATAGAAATCAACATTAAATAAGCAAAATAAGAAATTGAAAGGTATTCGCATAAGAACTTCTGAGCAAAAGACGAAGAAATTTGTAAATATAGAAGGTTTGCAACATAAGCTAAACCAATGCACTCCCAGCATTTAAGAATACAACAATTTAACATTCAGTACAACAGTAATACTACAAAACATGTTATAGTTTGTGAACAATAACAGGCCTTTCTCGCTTGTATTCAACATTTATCAGCAGAGCTCTCCTTACGATGGACTCATTAATGCCCATTCTTGCTGATATATGACTTCCAATGATGCCCATTTTTCTTTTTATATGTGCCTCACCTTGCTTAATTTCATTTGAAATCTCAGGAGTCAGATTCATATGCTCATTGAGTCCAGATCGAGCAGCATCTAAACTGGAGACATTGACAATCTAAATGCCTCTTCAACATGCTCCTTTGTTGCAGCAGAAATCGGTCTAATTTTTACAAGAGACTCGCTTAGCCTTATGATAGCTTCCTACTGCCTCACTGCCACTGCAGTTGATCTCATAGTTTCATGAGACTGTTGCCTCATTCTCTGTACAAGATAATTCGATTTTAAGATGTGAGTTTTCAATACTTAATATATGTTTTTGTGTGTGTATGTGAATTCAATAATGCTTTTTGACACTTTAATCACTGTTCTTGACTATGAGGAGTTCATCTTAAATTGGTTGCATATCCCTCAAAGCAATTCCATATTTAATCAGAACAATTAGTATGCCAACAGCCAACCATTTTTAAAGCTATTTTATTCAGTGGAGAGCTTACAGGAGAGATTGATGTCACATGGTTTGAAGAAATATAAACAAATGTCAACCTTATATCTCAATAAGCAGTTGTCCATTTAATTGCATTCGAGCTTACAGGAGCTGATTCACTCACTATTTCACTCATTGTTTTATTTTCGAATACTCTATCATATATATTCGCTTATTTGTATATATGAGCTTATATTTCCTTACACTGCAATCGTTGAACTAGTTTGTTGAGTCTGAATATAACTTTTAAGTTTTCAATTTTATGCAACAGTGTTATTAACATGGTTACTTTTATTTTTCAGTGCGTTTCAATTCAAATGATACTCGCATTAAAGGAACACTATACGATTATGTCAGTGCAAGTTTCACTTAAGGCATGATTTCAAGGGCTCTGTTGCGCATGAAACTAAGCTGCACATATTTTTTTACCATATGTGTGATTTTTTAGTTTGCATGCTGCCCTACATTCCAAGTTTACTGTCTTAATATAATGTAGGGCAATATATAAGAAGATATGTGTTAATGTTTGCCTAATGCCCATTTAAGTCCAAGGAATTTGTTTGTGTGTTCATGTCCAACACCAATTTTGTCCAGCACGTGTCACCCATTCTTAAAATGAGTCTGCGAAGTACCATTTGTACGCAATGATTCACTTTGCTCTAGAACTTTTGTCATAGTTTTACAGTATTCATAATTTGATAGGAATTTTTTTTACAGTAGTCACACATCATTTTCTATCAACCAATATGCAAGATATTGATAGTATATTCTTTAGTTTATGCTTTTAATTTATTTAATATGCAAAATATTTTCAAGTTCAACTTTTGTTTATAATTTATTTGGGTATTATGCAGGCATTAGTTGAAGCAGCGGAGGAAAGACATACAATGGGGAAAGAGTTGTATGGGTGGAGAAAGTGTTTGATCCAGAAGCACCTATTAATGAAGCACCACAAAATGGTAATTACAAGCTATTTGATATAATTGATGGAGGTTTTGTTATTTGGCCTGAGTGTCATGTTCGTTGTTTGTAGGATCTAGAATTTATTTTGAAGTAATGTTAGAACTTGTAATATTTTGATTTCTACTCTTTAGTTATGTATGATGAACTTGTGAAATTTCAAATCTTCCTTTAGTTTGTTGTCAAATATTTGTGCAATTTAAGTTGTATGTTTGGATGCGTAATTGCTTATTGTTATCGAAATTCTGTAATTTTTGATATGTATGTATCTACTGTATTATAATAGACAATTCTGTAGTGTAAATGCTAGCAAAAATGCAGCTCTACATGGTTTGGTAGCTGTAACGAACATATTCGTTACTAAAGACGAAATTTATAACGAGCATAGGCGTTACTATTGATGAAATTTGTAACGAACAAGTGCGTTACTAATGATGAAATTTGTAACGGACAAGGTCGTGATAATTTAGAATGACAACCTCTTCTTCCACCATGAAAGGGGAAACTAAGTAACGGAAAATACCCGTTACAAACCGATGCAAATAATAACAACCTATTTCGTTATAAAAATTTAGATTTCTAACGACAAAGTCCGTTGGTAAGTGATATATCTAATAACGGGTAGAGGCCGTTATAAATATTTGTAACGACATTCCTCACTCCTGTACCGCTCACGACTATATCTGTTATAAATTGCATTTGTAACGACAATATTCATTACAAATACACCTTTTTGGTGTAGTGAAATATGGGGATTTGGGTAAGGGGCAAAATTAGAAATTGTTTGTTAGGACCACTACTGGCAGGATTCCCTTTCAAATCGAGGACTGATGGTCTCACAATAGCAGGTGAGGCTGGGCATGCTTATGCTGATTAGGGTAAATAAGAGGTCAACTAGGGGGTGATGGTTAGTGTGTAACGCGATGACCGAACGTGCGACAACGATTAGGGTAAATAATTCGCTACTGCGTCCTAAGCACTAAAGAGGTTTCTTTTGTTGTGGGACCAATAGGATTGGCTCACAGTGGCACAACAAAGATAAAAAGACCGATGAATGGGTAGAATTTGGATTTTAGCCTAATTGAATTAGTAATTGAGATAGGCTTAGTGTTTCAGCCTAATCAAAGAAGTTTAGGACAAATGCAAACAATCCAAGCAAACAGTCAAATAGTATTTTATGCTAGTTTTATCTTTCCTTTATTTCCTTTCATATTAGAATTATTGCTTAGTCTATTATTTTTATCTTGCTTTGAAATGCCAGTTATTACATTAGCTTAGCTGATTTATTGACTGACCTACTCCTCTATTTCCCATTTTCCCCATAGGCCAGCAGATTTGAGGACAGTGGATTCAGATTGCTTGGAGATATACTGCCAGAGTCTTTCTTGTATTCTTCTTCTTTTCATTTTTCTTTTCATTTGGCTTTTGATGTACAGTACTTATGAGAGGAATGATTGTTATTATTTTTGTATTCTAGTTCTGAGACTGAGGTGAATTCTTCATAAGACATGAGTGTTTGGTTTTTGAAACATATTCTGATTTATGACTTATTTTATAAAGTTTAATTTTGAATAAAGAGTTACTACTTGAATGTTTTCCTCTATTTTTATTTATTTGCCTTGTGAATCTTAGTCTCTGCGATGCTTTAGCTATAACTATAACGCACCGCATCCTTTGGTGTGCCCTTTATGGTAATACTAAAGGGTGTGGGGTATTTTACTTGGTATCAGAGCCTAAGTTTATAGGATTCCTAAAAAAATTGTTTTAAAAGTAAAGTATTTTTCAAAAGTAATATATCTTTAAAAGTATTTTTCAGAAAGAAACTCTTATTATAAAATAGTTTTCAAGTATAAGAGAGTTTTTAAAAACCCCTCAAAGTCTACATCAACCTTCTTTAGATTCTTTCGGGCCTAAATATCCTTTTCTTTGCATAGAATGGAGAACGCCCTAAATTTTCAAATGGGTGTTCAAGTCCCTAGCTGGTTGCATAGATACCACCAAGCTACGGTGCCAGAAGTGCAAAGGCAAGCGTCTAATGCAGCACTGGCAGGTGGAGGTCTCGCTAATCCACCTGCAGCAACCAATTTTTCTAAACTATGCAAGGACTTTGCTAATCTAGAAGGCAAGATATTTTCTGGCATGGAGGATTTCGTGGAGGCACGAGCTTGGTTGAGGAATACGGAATGGATATTTGGGCTGTTAGGATTGGAGGACCAGTAGAGAGTTCAGCTTGCATCTTGACGGCTGAAGGGAGAGGCTTCTTACTGCAGAATACAATGGCCTATGATTTTGTTTGATGATAATATGTATATATATATATATATATTTATTTAAATGCATTTGTTATTGTACTATTTTATTTTTCCACATAATTAAATAAATATTTGTTGAATATAATAAATAACTTAGAATTCATATTTACACAAATATTTTATTCAAACAAATATTTTATTACAAATTCAAATAGTACAAATTTGAGCCCTCACTACATTTTACACATTATCAATTACAGATACAAGTTTCAATTACAACACAATTTTCACTTTACAATTACACCTCACTAGATATTCACTCAACACTTGTATTTGATCTTCTACTCTGTTCCAGCCTGTATTAAGCATCTGAACATCTGCAAAATAAATACTGACATAGTAAAATTGAAAATGAAATATTTTTGCAGTGTACAATGAAGTGTGCTTGAAAATATTATTTGCCTCGGTTATTTGGGTTGTTCGTCATCATTTCTTTTGATTCATCTTACACGAACAACTTGTGACATGCACAATATATCACTGTACATGCCATAAGATCATGCACATCGATATACACTTGCTCGTTAAAATTGCAGGGACAGGTGAGCACAAGGTCAACCCAAGCCGAGGCTAGATTCAACACAGGTGCAATCCAAAATACAAAACAAAATTCAGAGCAGGGCAAGCAGAAGTTCAATGCAATGGTCAAGAGTAATAAACACTACTACAAAACAGGCCATTTGCATCGGTTGTTTACCCCCCTTTTGCATCAGTTCAACAACCGATGCATATGCAACCGATGCAACAGGCTTAACACTTTTGCATCAGTTCTGAAACCGATGCAAAATGGTCCTTTTTGCATCGGTTGTTACAAAAAACTGATGCAAAATATCATGGTTGGTAGCTTGGACACAACCCCCATGTTGCATCGGTTGTAATGAAAACCGATGCAACAAAGGAACTTGTTGCATAGGTTATTGTTGAAAACTGATGCAAACTAATCCCTCTATTGCATCGTTTTTTATAACAGCCGATGCAAATTAATCCCTCTATTGCATCTGCTATTTATACCTAATGCAAAAAAACCATTCTCAGAAATCATTATTACAGTACTCAAATAGACTGTACATATATTATTGATTATAACAAACAATTATTGCATGCAATATTACAATCATTCAAAATAAAATTTGATGGCAAATACATAATCAGATTTAATAATTCGACAAAAAATGAAAAACATAAATAAATTTCACAGTTTATAATCAGACAGTCAGTAGTAAAAAATAAATGCAGCGTGCTATATGTGGACGCACAAAAATACATATATAAAGAGAAGAGAATGTATCGTTGACAGTGGATAAATTAAGCAGAAGATGGTCTTCAAATGCACAAACCTTCATCCTATTTTGTACTTGAGCTACTGGAAGTTGAGCTGTGCAATATGCATATGCATATGATCCTGCAGAATACAAACATGTGGTTAGCTTCCTCATGTATTCACCTCCAAACAAAAAATGGTGGAATGATGGAAAATGATGGAAAATGATGCATTGAAGGAATAAGCATCAGCTGTTGTTAAAAGCTTAGACCCCTCTTAGGGTTTTAAATGTAATTTCAGCTGGAATGAGTAGTCAGCGGAATAAGTCAATATAGGCTGAGAGATGCAAATAAATACATACGCCAGTGTATTGTAATGCATTACTATCATCTCTAAAACAATAAAACAGTTTTCATTATCTAATTTCCCATATTTCTAACTCAATAGAATCTCTCCCTTTAATTACTATTCAGCTACCATGAGTAAAAGCATGCATCTTATACCACTAATAACCAATGCTTTCTGATTTTAGTCCCATGTTTAACCTTTTATCTAGATGAAAATTGACTCATGTGCAAATATACATCCTTGTACCTTGCAAGCTTGTTGAAATAAAAATTAATTAATAAATCCTATCTTGGTCATCCTAAAAAGGTGTTGCTGATACCCAATGATGCAACTAATCAACAGCTGCAAACATTTTCTAGCCAAACCAATTACTATCTCAAATGTTGATTAACCAACCAACTAACAAAGTGCGGCAATTACACAGGTTAATGATGCAATCATTTTAAAACATATCAAGAACTTCTACTGTACTAAAACATGAAATTAGTAGTAAACAGTAGGAAACCATTTAACCTAGTTAATTAGAAATTTCACAGTATACTTAATACCTTTTATTCATTGCCATTTTTAAACTCCTAAACTTTAACCTTAATAAATTAATAAGGTGGTATCAAAATCATGGAAAGAGAACGACACAATAGGAGAATAAGGAATCACAAAATCTGCCTCAAATTATTCATAGAATGGAAAATACATTATCAAATTCAGCGAAAGTCGAGTAAACAATAGTTTTGAAGCACTTGACGACACCGATGCAAATGGAAGAAGAGTAAAGTCTAGAAATAGGTAGATTTTCAAATGTATTGCTCCTTTAATATTTTATTCATATATTTTGTGTGCTGTGTACATTAAGTTGAAGGAACTTTTGTTTATTGTTCTTATATAGATACCCATAAATGTAACTTATTGTTGTGACTTCATGCCTGCTTTGTTCCGGTGCAAAATACATTATACTGATTTCTATTTATTTGTAAGGCTTTTTCTTACCAAACTAAACTAGCCCATTTTCCAAGATTTTTACCAAAGTTAGCTTTATTTTAAAATAAATTACAAACAAAATTGCATTGATGCTGTCTGAAATTTTGTCGGTTTAAATTAATTTGCAAAATAATGTTGATTCTGCATCAGAATGGAAAAAACTAGTCCTATTTCAAGGAAATTAAGCTTAAGGAGATGATTTTCTTCAGAAGGACACAAGTTTTAAAATTTGATTTGAAGGATATTGCATGCTTCGTTTATACAACATCAGATAAAACGGAATGTTATATTAAACTAGCATTCGACGAAAGAAATGCTACGTTAAACTAACATATAGGTAAACTAAAAGTAGAATTCATTTCAATATTCATGCTTCCAGGTGGTTTCTGTTTTAAATGCAGTTCATGTTAGGCTTATGTTAACAAATTGGTACAGAAATGGTTTTTCAAACGAAATAAATATTGAACAACTACAATTTTCATTTTTTTGTGCATTTAGTGCTATAAAATGAGACTGGTCAACATCAAATATACTAACCAGATCTTGCTAACGTCTGTCCTCGATATGATGCCCAAAATCGTAGTTCCAATGTATCGGTTGAGCTTTTCAGTAAAGCCTCTACAGTTGACTCACCACGACCAATTCGTTCTAAAAAGTTTGTCCATTCATCTGTGAGAAAAATTAAGTACAATGGAAAAAATGATGATTAAGATGCTAGCAAAATGAAAAGTGATCCCAGATTCAAAAGAAAGAAAACTCTGACAAGCTACAGACGTCAAAAGGGAAATAGGTTTCAGAAGGGAATATGATATCCACAATTTAGTTGAACCTGCTTACCTGAACACCACACACATATTCAAGAAATATGATGATAGTGATCCCAGACATCAACTACTTAACCTGGACAACTAATTTATGATTTACCAATTGACTGATCAAAGCATCCACTAAAATATTGCTCTACCGACATTTGAGGGTTAGCCTACGACAGAAATTATTTCAACTTTTTCTACAAAATTCATACAATTTGCAGTCGAAAACACTTAACATACGGGTTATTGCACTCGTTTTTATTTGTCAATTGCCAGCTAAATTGTCATTTGTCAAATTACATGGTCGATCAACACTTAACACATCTTATTATCAATTGTCGGTATAAGCAATGGATAAACAATATACGCCTCACTTATTGTTTCACATGATAGTCATAGACCACATCAATTGCTTTAGCAATTGAGTTGTCAATTATCGACAATCTGATTGCTTTTTTGATAAATTGCCAAGTATTTCCTGCTAATTGCTCAAGAAATATTCTATGACTACATTAACCATTGCCAATATAATTGGCAATTGCTTTAGCAATTGACTCATTGGTTCAATTGATCTAAAGGCAACCATGAGACCTTTTGGTCAAAAACAGAAACCATCACTTAAAATATAACAGTACAAACTACATGAGTTCTCCACATAAGCAAGCAAACGTGTGTGACAGAAAAATGAAAACAGCAGGAAACTGTAACCATAAAATAGACGATAAATTACCGGGAAAGATTTTCTGAAGATAGAAAAGAGTAGAAATCCCATCTTCATTCTCCTTCTGTAGTTCTGACGAACTATAGAGAACAGTTTCATTGTAGTATGGAGTAAAAATGCTGCAACCAAAAGATTTATTTCAATCAGTCAGTCAAACAAAACAGAAAGAGGGAGAAAAGGAAAGGTTTGATCATCTAAAGCTTGATGGAAAGATCCAAATGTGAATGAGATTAGCAAGCACGTAAAAAAGGCATTATCTCAGAAATAGGTTTTGCAGAAGGCATATCCATGAATAACGAATTTGTAAAGAACTGCAATCTCCTTCTAGCTTCCAAATTTTTTGGAGTATTTTCTGCAGAATCTTTCACTTTTAACAATAGATTCAAACATTTCACCTGCACTTTCTGTAATAAGCACAGTAGTGTCAGTATGTTCTGCATGCATATTCACTGATAAAAAAATATAAGTGAAGGCATACCAATTTTGGATCTCTTGGCCATGCAATTTTAGAAAATAGACGACCTCCATTTCTTGCACGTGCCCAAATGTTCCATGTATCGTATTGCTCCCTACACACGCACATAAAGAAATAAATCACATTTACGTCAAACACATGGAAAATGCTGGATACCATATATGCATAATACACATGAGAGCTTTAAATGACCTTACACTGGGTTCCAGCAAGTCATGGGTCACAGAGTCATAAAGGTCAAATACAGCTTTAGAAGCACCTGCCGCAAGTTCAGGTGTCTCATCTTGTGCTGCAAACCAAAACTAGTTAACCTTAAATATTTGATAAGGTTGAAAAGCAACTCAAACATGATGCTGCAGCAGTGATTAGAACAGATATATGACAACTCAAACATGATGCTGCAGCAGTGATCCATATGATACATCAATTTGTATAGAACATGTATTTAGCTCAAATTACATTGAAAACTTAATGTAGAGATAGATTAAAATTTAGCATACTTAAAACAGATTTAGATGTATCTGATACATGATGCAATCTATCAATTTAAGAATCATATGCACAATATGTAAAGAAACTTCATTAATTTACCAAAAAAAAGTCTCATGTGCCGATTTTAAGAATCATAAGAGCAGTTCCATATGATATATCGATTTGTATAGAATATGTATTTAGCTCAAATTAAGTTGAAAACTTAATGCAGAGATAGATTTAAATTTAAACATACTTAAAACAGATTTAAATGTATCTGATACATGATGCAATCTATCAATTTAAGAGTCATATGCACAACATATTAATTTACCAAAAAAAGTCTAAGTGGAAGAGCTGTTGTACCACCTGTAATGCTATTGGCAAAGGACATTTCTAGTATTGCAACGAATAAGGAAGACTCTATCTTTTTCACACACGATGATAGTCTCATTTTTTCACCTAGCAAAATGCAGAAGACACTTGACATGGGCATATTCTACCTAAAAGACAACCGAATTGTCCCTTCGGATATCATTAACGACCATCCTCAGCAATTCAACCATCCTCCACCATTTTGGTTTACTCCTGTCAATGAATAGAGGGTACAACCAAATGGTCCTTCTCAAGAACACTGTGGTTCAAACAAGTGGTGCTAGGGAATGCTAATTATCCAGTATTCTGAAAAAACAAGAGAAACATGCAAGTTATTTTTCAGCACTGCTGGGTTAAATTATGATTATTTTCTATTTAGTTATTTTTCAGTCACATTAATTTTATCTTTTCAAGCTGCATTTTAGCTTGAACACAATTCATGAATTTCTTATCATATGAGTGTTGTCCTTGCACATGTATTATAGTATCCTCTATGTTCATGCACATATGTTTTGTGTTTGGTTGTGCTTGGGAGTTGCATGTTGTTCCAGCGAAGCAGATTGAATGATGCAAGTGAAACTAATTCTGAGCACAATAAGACCCATCCAGTTTAAGTATATGGGATTGGTGAAATAAAAAGCATTTGATTGAGCGTGCAATAATATACCTATTGTGTTAAAGAAGTTGTAAAAATGTTATTCAAACGACCAAGAAGTTGAATCAGATTCAAAAGTTGCAGAATTTGGTGGCACCTGATGCTAAAAATGAATCTGTTGAATTCTTGACTATTGGCAATTGGTTGAGCAGCTGTTAAAAAGATAAGATTTAGAAGTTGTAAATCTCTTTGATTGTATGGGAATGGAATGAAGTTGCATAATCAGACCATGCATGATTCATATAATATTCTGTTCTATTATTACCTTTATAAGCAAAGTAAATCCCATAACTAGGTACATATATATGCCACCAGGCTCTGGCTTACTTATTTCTCTTATAAAGTAAGAGAAAATGGGACTCTCAACTTGTGTTAGTACTAAATAGCCAGATGGTACTATATACTTTTAGGCCATGTAGCATGCCATTTTAGGATAACATAAAAACTAATGCCACTTCTGAATTCTTGGTTTAGTAAATTTGTAAGTTGTCTTATGTGAAATGGAAATTACAAATTTTTGTGTGAGCAGTGGTTAAGTTGCTAGACATCCTAAATTGAATTACTTGCACTTTCTTTCCGGGATTTTCTTCTTCATGCATATTTTAGAGGAAAAAACTGAGCATATTGTGAATTGTAACGACGTATGTCATAGATAGATATATTTTAGTAGACATATACACTGACTACTTGACCTAATTGAATTCAGTATTGAGAAGAATAAAACATATTTTTCCAGATTTTAAGTTTGATAACACTTTTTTTGTTCTGTTCCACTTACCAGCACTTCTGCCTAAATCTAAGTAATACTTTGTCATTTATACGTCACCCAATCTTGCATTATATATATCGAGCGTTTACCTAGCAGAATGATTATTGTTTCTTTCTGATAGGTCAAAGATACTTCATGTATGTGCTAATCTTCTAACTAAGATTTCTTATTTCAAGTGTTTATTTCTTCTTAACTATACGATCGCTGAAATTTCTTCACATATTCCTTATATATATATATATATAATTTGTACTATTACGTATATGTGGATATTTAAGCATGCAACTCAAATTTTATCCCTACTATGAATTATCAGAAGCCATCACTTAATATATGTAGAGCAACTTAATTGTATTCTAGTTTCTCGGAACTACTTAAGTAGAGCATGGAAAAATAGCTTAAAAAATAAAAATATTAAAATATGTATTTGTTGTTGCTTACAACTTATGATTCATACGCAAATGCGCCCTCCTAACGATTCTGTTATTCGTGATCATGTTGTTGCTTTGACTGCTTCACTCCACTCACAATTAGGTTCACTTATATCAAATCAAAACCAAAACAGTTTTGATGCCCCTATCGAAACTGTAGTAAGCAATAATCGTTATGTAGCAGAGAGTAATGAAACAGGTCCGAGCTCCCAACCATTAGATGCTGAAGAAGGCAACGATCAAGTTCAAGGTGCAACGAATCAAAATCAGTGTGAGTATAATGACGCGAGGTTAGAATCGGATGCCAATTATCCTCTAAAGAAAAAAGCTCTCTTTCTGAATCCTTTCTCTGAAAGAAAAACAACGAAATAAATGACAATGATTCTGAAAATGCAAATGATAATGTGCAACTAACTGAGTAAAACTGGAAAGGGTACCAAAAGCTATTCTAATTCAAACTTCCTTCACAAAATTTATGATACTTGCATTCTTCACTTCTGTGTCCAACTGTATTTATGAAGATACTAAACTGAGCTTAGCTATAGCTGTTGTCTACAGGAACCGTTTTGGTCATTTGAATCTGTAAGAAAAAGGCAGCTGGTTTTCTTTTTTGAAAACAAGATAATAAAATCGATAGAAAATGTCATAGAAACTCTGAGTAGTTGAAGACCCAAGCAATCATATCAATGCTTGAAGTCAGGATCCTTGACGATTGTCACAGGGCATCATGCATTTGACAACACATAATTTGTTACGCTTCCCATTATAATCCTCTGAAGTTGACTGAAGCCTCTACTACCCATGATCGAAGAATCAAGCTTCAAAGCATGCTCAGCTTCACATAGTTTCTCTCTGGCATCTCCCCAGTAAAGCTTTGCCACAATCGTAACTTCTTTCTGCCTTGAAGTAGTATCAAGCAGATCAAGAACTTCAACATCACTCTCCAATCCATAGTGCTTCATTGCTGCTGGATCTCGCTGTTCCGCCAACGGGATCAATGGAGATCCAGACTCGGCCCAAATGGCATGCTTGCTCTCATCAGCTTTTCCATGCATGACATGACGAACGACCAAAGTATCCTTTTTATCTAGAAGGTTGTCGATCGCCCATTTCAGAGCCCTTTTGCTACTCTTCGAGAAATCAATATCCACTCCTCTTTTTCAATCTCCTCCCATCCCTATTTACTTTAGCAAAATTATTCTAGTTCATGAGCCCTAAATCGTCCAAAGGCAGCTGGTTTAGTGTAAAGCAAAATAGACAAATCATTGGTTATTTGCTTCTGCTTAAGTCTGTGGAACGAAAGTTGAATCTTACACTTCGATATTTATAGTTATTCCAACCATTGAGGAACAAAAACTTTATATCTGGAACTAATTACTTAATTATTTCAACTATGCATTCAGCAATGCAAAAATGAACTGCAATTTGCAGTTGGAAAATTTGAATGTTTAGATGACAACAGACGAGAGCAGAAATCACAACCACATACTCTTTATTTTTCTCACACATATATTAATCTACAACTATCAATTTCCAAGCAATTAATAATAACCGAGGAATCAACATCAAATCCAATCAACACTTAGCATTACCAAGCTCACCGTTCTGGCCAACGGAACCCTTAAACAAAATGCCGGTACCGAAAAGAAAAAACCCAATCGCATGCCCTAAAATAGCGACAATCAACACGCCGACGTTGAATGACATCACGGAAAGCATCACCTTGTAAGATAGCAGCTAAACTAAGATTAACCATAATTTGATTACAGTGAACTAAGATTTGGGATTTGGAAGATTGTGAATCTGGAGGTGAAGTATGAGGAGTTGCGTATGTGGATTAGCGATTGGATTTGAAATTTAGGCTTAAGGAAAGATGGGAAGCGGGAAACGAAAATAAGAGGGCGGAAAACAACCATTAGCATCGGCTACAAAAAAAAATTAATGCAAATAAAGGTAGTTGCACCGGTTGTAAATAAAACCGATGCAACTAACACTATTTGCATCGGTCTATTTTCTTTGGTTGTTGACGATAACCGATGCAAATTGTATTTTTGTACTATCTACTACTTTCCACATACCAAATGCATCGGTTGTTAAAACGTAATCGATGAAAATACTTCTATTTGCATCGGTTGTGGTAACAACCGATGCAAATGAGGCGAAGCAACATGCGTTTTTTGTACTAGTGAAAGGCAAGAACCAGACAAGACCCTAACAACCAAGTGTAAGGTTAACACATACAACATAAAAAAGTGGTGACAACAGACCTTGTATGACAATGCATATGGCATAAGGGTAAAGAATAGAGATATGAACAAGGCCAACAGTCAAAGCAACACACTCCAAGTGAACTCAACGAGATCATGGAACAAGGCAGCTGTTCTTCAACTAGAAAAAATCAAAACGCAAGCAGAATGAAGGCGTGAAGGTAACTCAGGCATGAAATGACTCAAAGCAACTGGCAATTTAACTCAAAGCAACTGAAATTTTAACTCGAAGCATGAACACACAACAAACCAGACATGTACAAAGGATAATGCATACATGAGCAAGCAGTTAACACACACACGCACACACATACACACATACAGATATATATATATATATATATATATATATATATATATATATATAGTGAATGCAACCAAAGCAAGTTCAATGCAGACCAGACTCAAGTGGAACCACCAGTACAACTAGACTAGACTTCAAATGGCACAAGGAACAAGACCACTAGACATGTATAAATTGGTTCATACGTATGAGACAGAGGAGACCAGAACCAAGTGCAACATGAACACCATCACATAAAGAACACACACCCGACATGTAATAAGACCAAAATAACAAGACCAGTTTCAAAATCAAGACTCCAAAGAATACAAGTGCATAAGGACTACATGCTCTGATACATGTGCAGGCACACATAAGCAATTAAATGCATGAGTTTGCACAAAAAATGGGCAAACACCTCCAAGTCGTATGATTTAATTGATTATATGTTGTTCTTAGTGATTTGGGCGATTTATGCAAATATGTAAAAAGCAGGGACTAAACTGTAAAAGACACGCAGATTTATAGTGGTTCGGCCAGAACGTGCCTACGTCCACTTTATATGTTATTCTCCTTTACTGTTCAGATTACAATTACAAATCTTTGATTACAAGTGCATGAAAATTGTTTGAAAGTTCTATCCGTGCTTGAGCTCTCAAACTTGTCCGCCATTGTTGTACCCCTGCCCCTCTATTTATAGAGTGAGGCTGGGGGCAGGGGTCTTGGATGTATATAGCTGTTAGTGGGCCTGGGCTGATGCAATCTGGCCTGGCAAAGTTGGTTCGGCATTCCTTGGTCCGGTGATGGTTTTGGTTTGATATGTCTTGGTCCGGTAGTACGTTGGATCGGTAGTATGTTGGTCCGGTGGTATGTTGGTCCGGTGGTACCTGGGAGATGGGTTGGTTCGGTGGCATGTGGAGCGGTTTTGGTTCGGCAGGCATGGGAAGGAGTTGGTTCGGTGAGACTTTGGTTCGGTGGTAGGAGCATGGATGTGGGATCTGGTCCGGTAGTGCAATGGTGAGCGTGGATTGATTCGGTGGGTTGGCTCGGTCGAAACCCACCCAACACTTGCCCCCCAAAGTAGGGCATGTGCATGCATATGGCGTGCTTTGTTTTAGGTCATTCATCCTGGACACTCTCATCCGGTCTCGAATGCCGAACCAATTGGTCCGGTCATTGATATTTGCCTATAAGTATGGGCCTTATGCTTTCGCTATTCCCTACCAAGTGAGATAGCCGAACCGATTTTCCTATCGAACCAATCATATTGCCGAATTACGTTTGACTACCGAATCAGGTGATTGCCGAATGACTTTCATGTCTCGAACTACCGAATGGGTTTGAGTGCCGAATGAATCTCACGTTGGAAATGCCGAATGAGATTTCGGGCTGCATGTACTTGTTTGTTTATGTTTCCATACTCCTTGTTCTAACAGTACGTTTTCTCTTGTTGCAGATAATGTCTCATAAAGTGGAAACTCGATCAGATAAAAAGAAATCCAAGGGCAGAGAAGAGTCCTCCACAGTGCCCCCAGCTCAGTTAGGACCGGGACGTCATGGACCCGTCCCGAGATCACTAGTAGATGGGTACGGCCCTCAGGAGCTCCTGAACTCGCCACCTGACTGTTTTCCTAGCTCCCTTAAAGAGGAACAGCTCGATGTTATATCTCGTTCTTTCGGGATTGACAGAGCACACCTGGTGCTGCCAGGGAATGGAGTTATGCCGTATGACCCTCCTGAAGGATATTTTGCTTATAGCAGGTACCATTGTATGTGTGGGTCCATTCCCCCGATCAACGCTTGGATAGTCAGCTTCATCACCTATTTGAAGATGGCCCATTTCCAGCTTCAGCCCAACTCTTATACTATCTTGGTGAGTCTATTCATCATTTTCCAGAGAAAATACGGGCGTCCCCCTTCCAACCGGGAGATCCGGTATTTGTACAACTTGAGAGGCTATAAGAAGGGGTCTCCATACATCAGCTTGGAATCGGCCGTGTCCTTCAAGGCGGTCCTGGACTTATATTCGAAGTTCAGCATGTTCAAGAAAGAATGGTTTTTCGTCAAGGATGACTCTGTTTGTATCCGTCGCTTCACCTCTGGCTGTAAGTTGAATCTCACTTATAATTTCCGTTCTGACTACAATGCTTCATCTTATGTTTTTTTATTTTTTGCTAGCGACAGGTGGCTTTGCGGTCGTGGAGAACGATCGCCTGGTTCAGATTGCTGCGGAAATAGAAGCCATTTCAGAAAGGGAGATGTCAGGTTCTTACCTGATCAGGAATGCTACTCTCTTGCAGCACAACTTGATTCTACCACGTTAGCCTGTGGTCAAGCAGAGAGACACAGCTGAGGAGAGGTCTGCCAAAGCTAAAGGAGGGGCCACGATGAAGAGCAGCAAGAGGAAACCCTTCTCAATACCTCCAGTCGCCGGGGAGATGAAGCTCAAGAAATCCGATGGACCCTCCTCTAGCACATGTCCAGATGTTCCGGAGGAGGAAAATGTGGAGGAGGAAAGAGGCGAGGATGAAGGAGGTGAGGCGGAGAGTGGAAGTGGTAGAGAAGGTGATGGCGATCGTCACGGCGATGATGGTGGCGAAGGACAGAGCGGTGATGGCACCGGGGCTTTGTCCTCTGGGCAAGCGGGTGAGATCCAAGAGTAGACAGATGATGCTTTCCGCCAGGCTTTTGAGGGGTTGGAGGAAGGATCAGCCTTGGTGGAGAAGGCGAAGAAGGCTGACAAGGCCGGGATTGGTTCCGATCCATCTTCTAAGAGCACCTCAGCTCAGGCAACTCTGGCGATTCAAGGTGAATTTTTTTTTACTCCAGCCGACTCCATTTATGATAAGTATTTAGGAAATTTCATGGCCAGCTCCCGTCCTGGAATGAGATCCAGGACTTATTGCAGTATCCTACTCCTCCTTAGGGTTTGTACAACAAAAGCGTCTTCTTACTCTTTTTAACTTGATATATTTCTTGAATTATAGTTCCATGTATGCTTGTAACACTTGGTTTTTATTCCAGGAACGAGTAAGGTGGTCAAGACATCAGACATTCAGCACCGTCTCAAACAATTCAAACTCCTCAAAGCTTCCACTAAACCAAAGCCTCCGACCAACCGCCCCGGAGACGTAGTCGGCTACCGTCCTCTTCTTGGGGTTATTGAGGAGGGTATTCAGAAGAAGAAGGGGAGTCGCTCCTTGTTTGAACCTTCACCTGGTCCTCAGCCCCCACTTCAGCCTCTTCAGGATATCACGGGGGAGGATACTGAGTTCATACCTTCTCCGCGTCCGTCTGAAAATCCTACCGTTACTCCGATAGATCATCCCGACTTGGCTCGTAATCCATTTGTGGGTCATCCGGATCTGGACCCAGGCTCTCATGACATTTCCTTCGACGAGGCTACTGGTGAGCACCTTCTCCCTCGCAATCCTATGGTACGGGTGCTTGATGAGGCTAAATCCCTAGACCTTGATTTGCTTACCACTCGGATTGTAACTATGGGGGATGAAGCTAAGGCAAACATCGACCGGGTTGCTAAGGAGATCAAGAAACTGATGGGGCATCATGCCCGATTGGCCAAGGCCGGAGAGGAAATCAGGAGTGCCAACATTCGATTGTGGTTAATTGTTTCCGACCAGGCCAAGCAACTTGCCGATCAGGCTATCCAGATCTCTCAGCATGAGGCCGCCTCCAGGCGAGTAAAGAAAACCATGGAGGAGGCTAGCAGAGCAGAGCTACGGAGAATGGAGGCTGCCTGCAAGGAACAGATCGACATGGCTATTGCAACGGTGGATGAGGTTCGAAAAGCGGATCTCGAGCAGGTAGAGGAGTTATCCGAGAAGCTTGAAGCCGCCGAGCTTTCCCAAACCAAGCTAAAGGAGGAGATGGAGGCGATGAAGAAATCCCGTCAGGCTGACCACTCGCGATACCGATCGGAGTGGGATGCTGCCGTTGCAAAGCTGTTGGCTTCTGAGGTCCGAATGAGGGAGTTTGAGGAGAACGAGGGGGTGATGGATGAGATGCTTCAGGATATGTACTTCCGTACTTGGAAATAGGGCAACTTATCCTGGATAGATGATTACCCCCGAGTCATGGCTAGGATTTATCTCAGTGCTCTGGAGGAGGCCAAGGCTGATGCGGATAAGGAGGGTGGTGTGGCCTTCAGAATGGAGATGGTTACGGCCCAGTTTACCGAGGAGGAGAAAGTGGCGGTGAAGGAGGGTATGCGGCTGCTTACCGCTGAGGAGGTAGGTGTGCAGTTGGAGGATGATGATCAAGGAACAGATGCCGGTAAGTCTTCCCTTTTAGTCTTTTCGTAACCTGATTGCTTATTGTTCATGACTATTAATGGATCCTTTTTTGAATTGGACAGGCGGGACCACTGGAGCACCACCTACCTCCGGTCAACATGTTGAGAGTTCCGATCCGGCGGTTAAGTAGATCTTGGAGGGCCAGAAGGATAGAGATGACGTTCTGATGCTGCCGACCCCTTGACCTGACCTGGACATCTTTTGGTCTACTTGACATTCCTGTATATACTAGTCCCAAAACATTAATATACTTTCAGGCTGTAATTTTGTCATTTGTAACGAACGACTTTATTCTTAACATGTAATTTTATAACATAAGATGATTCTGCCATATTTGGATGCTGTCGTCATTTTGATGTGTTGCATAAGAAATATAGCTGTGCATGTGCTAGTGATTCAATTGTGTTTGATGTCAAGTTCTTACTTAAAAAATAATTTCATGTCTCGCAATGTTAATGTGATGCGTGAATAAATTATAGCTACGTGTTTATATACAAGAGAAGGAAGTACCGTCCTTCATGTTTTAGTTGTAGACGGTAGCTTTGAATGTCTTGCGTGATTGAGTATGGAATGCTACTGAGCGATCAGTCATCCAGTTGTGATATTCCCATTAGCGAGTGTCTCCTATTTTGTGTCTTATACTTTAGGGATCGTTATAGAGGATAGGAGGAAAGTTTTTTTAAAAAAAATAAAATGGAAATATAAGAAATAGTAAAACTTCCAATCACGGAAGGCCTTCGACGCGCTTAAGTTCGTGGCAAACGGGCTTTGTAGTCACTTTCCCTAGCTGTGGGTCTTGGAGACATTTGTCACCCATCTTATGCCTCTGCGGGGAGTTTTCTTTTTTACCACAGCCGTACCTAAGACACATCGGAGCCGAGATCGCGCACGGTAACTACCCGGGCCATTATGGCCCGTAATCGTGGGTATTATTCGATTTACCGTTGCCGGCTAACGCGAGTGCCGATCGTCAACTGTGAACTGCCCTTGGCTGGCCACACCTTATGTTGGGGCTTATAATCGGTTCACGGTTGCCGGCAAGCCGAACGCCGTAATGAGCTGCCTAGGCTATGGTTGGCCTTCTCAGCGGCTTATAATCGGCTCATTACAGTTGGCTATAAGGGCCGTCACGAGCAATGAGTTAACCCGCAGCAGAGGGATGCTGGAGCAAAAGTGTCTCATTGGCGAGGACATAGATTCGTATAATACCTTTTAGGATTTGTCCAGGTGAAGTTGTGCTGTGATGCCCTGAATGGAGATGCCGTCTACACAGGATTTTGTTCAACAGAAAAGGATAAAGCTCAGCAAGTAGCCAAGATATAAAGGAACAAGTTAAAAAAGAGACAAGTTTTTAAAGTGGTTTGGCACGAAAATGCCTACGTCCACTGATTCTCTTTGTTAATTCACTTTATATGGGCAGTACAAGTTAAGAAAAGTATCGACGAAAGTGTTGGATGTTCCATGCACTCTGGAACACCTCTCCGTCCACTGTTGACAAAATATAAGCTCCGTTGTGGAGATCTTTATGAATTACATATGGTCCGTCCCAGATTGGATCTAGCGCTCCGGAGGGCGGGAAGATTCGCTTGAGGACAAGATCTCCTTCTTGTAAGCTGCGATGCTTGACTTTGGAGTTGTATTGTGCTGCCACTTTTTGCTTGTAAGTTGCTGCTTTGAGTGCTACATCATTTCTTCTTTCTTCGATTAGATCCAAAGAAATGTGGATGAGTTCTTCATTCTCTTCTGGGTTGTAGTGGATCCTACGGTGGGATGGCACTACAGTTTCAACTAGGAGCATGACCTCCGATCCGCATGCCAAAGAGAAAGGAGTATGCCCTGTTGATGTTCTGAAAGACGTGCGGTAGTCCCAAAGTGCCGTAGGAAGTTCATCCACCCAAGCGCCTTTTGACTTTTCAAGCTTCTTCTTGATTAGAGTTTTAAGAATTTTGTTGACAGCTTCGACTTGTCCATTTGCCTGGGGATAAGCTACAGATGAGAAGCTTTTGTGAATTCCGTGCTCTTGGCACCAGTCGGCTAACTCCTCGCTGTCAAACTGAAGTCCATTGTCCGATATGATTTTGAGTGGAACCCCGTGCATGCATAGAACATTTTTGACCAAGAAGTTAATAACTTTTGCCGAAGATATTTTATTTAGAGGTTCCGCTTCCACCCATTTGGTGAAATAGTCGACTGCCACTATAGCATATTTGGCTCCGCCTCGGCCCATCGGCAGTTCGCCAATCAAGTAAATTCCCCATACTGCAAAGGGCCAAGGGCTGGTCATTTGAGTAATCTCATTTGTTGGTAGTCGAGGAATCTTAGCAAATTTCTGACATCTGTTGCATCTTTTGACGAAGTCTAAGGCGTCTTTGTTTAAAGTGGGCCAGTAATATCCATATCGGAGTGTCTTCTTTGCCAGAGTCTGCCCACCAGTGTGATCTCCGCAGCTCCCTTGATAGATGTTGGATAAGATTTTCTTGGCTTCCTTTCCAGCAACACACCTTAATAAGGGATTAGAGAAGCCGCGCCGATAGAGGATGCCTTCTTGTATTGTGTAGCGGGAAGCTCTCCTCAAGATTTTCCTGACTTCGTTACGCTCGTTGGGTAGTGTGCCACAAGTATTTCCGGAAAGGATCCATCCAGGTTTCTTCTTCGATTGCAGCTATCAGATCCTCTTGTTCGAAACGTGGGGCTAGTTGTTTTGAGATGGCTATTGTTCCGGAAATGGTGTTGTTCTTCATGCTAGCTTGCTTTGCCAGTTCGTCGGCCTCTCGGTTCTCCTCTCGAGGAATGTGTTTGATTAAATAGTGGTCCAACTGATCGAGTAGCAGCTTGGTTTTCTTGAGATATGCTGTGAGTCGTTCTCCTCGAGTCTGAAACTCTCCTAGTACTTGGTTTACGATAAGTTGAGAATCACTATGATGACATAAAGAACTGACTCCAATTTCTAAGGCAAGTTCTAATCCTGCTATTACTGCTTCATATTCTGCATCGTTGTTGGTGGCAGCGAATTCCAACCTTAGGGCATAGTGCAGCTTCCTTCCCCTGGGGGTGATTATCACAATACCTGCCCCCGAGCCTTGTTCGTTTGATGCTCCATCTACAAAGACATTCCACTTGATATCTTCTGCTATTTCAGATTTCTTCTTACCTTCATTGGTAGTGAATTCGACAACGAAATCGGCCATGGCTTGTCCCTTGATGGCGGTGCGAGGATGGTAGGTGATATCATATTGACTCAGTTCAATGCACCATTTAAGTAGTCGCCCAGAAGTATCGGGGCGATGGAGTACCTGCCTTAGCGGTTGATCGGTTAAAACTCTGATGGAATGAGATTGGAAATAATGTCGCGGTTTTCGTGACGTGATTAGCAAACAGTATGATAGCTTCTCAAGTTTAGGGTATCTTGCTTCTGCCCCCGTAAATCTCTTGCTTACAAAGTATACGGGCCGCTGTGCGCGGTTGTCTTCTCTCACCAAAGCGGCGCTTAGATCATGGGACGATACAGCAAGGTATAGGTATAGTTCTTCACCTTCATTTGGAGTTGAGAGTACTGGTGGTCTCTGGAGGTGTTCGATTAGGTTAAGGAAGGCTGTTGAGCATTCGTCAGTCCATTCGAACTTTCCTTTGTCTTTCTTTAGGGCTTCGAAGAAAGGGATGTATTTGTCGGTTGCTTTAGAGATGAATCTGCTTAGGGCGGCCACCTTCCCATTTAGGCTTTGCATCTCTCTTCGAGTGGATGGTATCTTGATATCTTGCAAAGCCCGGACTTCTTCAGGGTTTTCTTCAATCCCCCTGGCATGAACGATGAATCCCAAGAACTTTCCCGACGATACTCCAAAGGAGCACTTTAGAGGATTCAGCTTCATTCCATATTGGCGAAGTACTTGAAACATCTCGTCCAGGTGGCTTACATGATCGTTGGCTTTCCTCGATTTTACCAGCATGTCATCCACATAAACTTCCATAGTTCGTCCTATTAGTTCCGCAAACATCTTGTTAACGAGGCGCTGATAAGTAGCTCCGGCATTTTTAAGTCCAAAAGGCATTACTCTGTAGCAGTGCAATCCCCTGTCAGTGATGAAACTAGTGTGGTCTTGATCGGGGGCGTGCATAGGAATCTGGTTATATCCTGAGTATGCGTCCATAAAAGATAAGAGTTCGTGCCCGGCTGTGTTGTCCACGAGTTGATCGATTCGGGGGAGTGGGAAGCAATCCTTCGGGCAAACGTCATTTAAGTTGGAGAAGTCAATGCATGTTCGCCACTTCCCATTAGCCTTCTTTACCAGTACCGGGTTGGCGATCCATTCTGGGTAGATGGCTTCTCGTATGAAGTTATTGGCAAGTAGGTTCTTTACTTATTCCTCGAGGGCTGCTGATCGCTCTGCCCCCATACTTCTCTTTTTCTGCTTTACTGGCACCTTGGTAGGATCGATGTTTAGTATGTGGCATGCCACGTCTGGGAGATTCCGGTCATGTCAGCGTGCGCCCATGCAAATACATCCAGGTTGTGACGGAGAAAATCAATGAGTTGATCCCTCAATTCTGCTCTTAGCTGAGATCCGATTTTTAGCAATCTACTTGAGTCATATTTGTCTACAGATACAAACTCCATAGCCTCTGCAGGCTCGGCGGTGGCCTCCTCCTCTTTGTCCCTGGGGTCTAATTCATTGAAAGGATCACTGGTATATCGAAGAGGAGGGGCTTTCTTTAGTTGCTATGCTTCCAAGTTTTTCACGCAGAGAGGAGCCTCTGAATTGTTCCCTCTATCCTTCCTGCGATTATTGCGAAGTTCAGTTACATATCAATCTCGAGCGGCGTCTTGATCTCCCTCTACTTCCCCTATTCCGCTGTCTGTTGGAAACTTCATCTTTAGGCACCATGGGGCCAGGACAATTTGGAAGTCGGACAAGGCTGGTCTTCCTAAAAAGGCGTTGTAGGCCGAGTGGTTTTCTATCAGCACAAATGTTTGTTTCCGCACAACGGAGCGGGGATGACTTCCTATTTCGACAAAGAGGTCCAGTTGCCCGAGGGTCATCTTAGCATCCCCCGTGAAACCGTGTAGTGGTTTGTTGCAGGGAGACACATCTTTCATTGACAGCTCCATTTTGTCGAAAGCATGCTTAAATAGGATATTTACTGAGCTTCCAGTGTCTACTAGAATTCAGAAAACTTTAGCTGGACCGAACCAGGTAGAGATGACCATAGGATCCATGTGTGGGTACTTCCTTCCCTCTAGATCACGTCTACTGAATGTGATGTCATCATTCTCTTTCCGTTTCAGGTGGCGTTCTTTTGTAACAGAATTAACGCAGCCTTCATTGTTTCTAAGCGACCTTCCATATCTTTCCATCTCTGCCCAGCTTCTGTCGGCGATGTGTGGTCCTCCTGATATGGTATGGACCACTATCTTCTCTTGATTAGAGCCGCTGGTGTTGTGATTTCCTCCACCTACTTCTGGGAAGGGTAGCCCTGGGTTCTCATTGGCAGGAGTTGGAGTCTTGTTCTGACCTTTTACATAGCGCTCCAGCCTCTTCCTTCTGATGTGTTCTTCAATTAAGTCCCGGAGATGATGGCATTCATTTGTGTCATGCCCATGAGATTCTTGGAAGCGGCAGAACTTTCCAGACTTAACTACGTTATCTGATTCCTTCTTGTGTGGGGGGCGCTTGTATCTAACTTCGTCTTGGATGGCCAGGAAGATGTTTTCGATTGTTTCATTCAAAGGAGTGTAAGAGTCAAATCTCGGTCCTGGCCGATATAAACGCTTTTCTCCCTTCCTGCCCCCAGCATTGTCTCCAGAGTCATTTCTTCGAACATCCTTTGCTGCAACGGGAACCCTGTCTGGAGTTGCCTTAGTCTGTTCCCCTGACTGCCTCTCAGTGGCAACGTCTTCAAGTCTCATATATTTTTCAGCTTCATGGAAGAAATCGGGTAAGGTAGCTGGTTTTTTTTTTGTTAATCTTATAGCAAATTTAGTATCCGGATGTACACCACTACAGAGGGCCATTAAGATAAGTTTCTTATCGGCATCTTGTACCGCGGCTGCTGCGGCATTGAATCGGGTTAGATATTGTTGCACTGTCTCTCCAGGCTTCTGTTTGATATTAGATAAGGAATAAGCGTCCTTGGGTTGCTCCACATGAATGCGGAACTGGCTGATAAACTTTTTTTTCAACATTTTCTCATGAGCTGATGAATCCTTGGGGTAGATGGCAGAACTATGAGGTAGCTAGATCTGCCAAGAATAGTGGAAAGCATTTGCACAATACTCCTTCTGTCGCTCCGCTCATGAGCATATGCTGTGTGTATCTTTGTAAGTGTACAATGGGGTCAGAGGTTCCCCTGTAAGGTTCCATTGTTGGCATTTTCCATTCTCGGGGGGTGATGGCAATTTTGATATTGTGGGCGAAAGGGCTGGTTACCCTAACACCTATCCCTCGATCTCTTTGATCCCGTTGGACGCACTCTCTGAACAATCGTGCCATCCTTTCATCGGAATTTGGGGTGGATAGGAAGGAATTGGTTCTTTTCTGCGGGATTGATTCCGTCCAGATGACCTGTAGGGATGGTATCGTCTATTACTCCTAACATTCTCCAATGGCTGCCTCTGGTCTTCCGGGGGCATGCTGGGGCCAGCCACAGTTGGCCCTTGCCTTGGTCTTCCCCTGCTGGGTTCTGTTCTAAGCACTTCCTCGAGTCCAACTTCGGGCTGGACTCCATCTCGGCCCCGTCCATTGGTGTTTCCATGGTTAGGTAGCATGACAGGCTCAGCTACATCCGACCTCTGCCTGGTACTTCCCCTGTTGGGTTCGGTTCCAAGTGTTTCCTCGGGTTGGAATTCGGGCCGAGTCCGGGCTCGGCTTCTACCATTGCTGTTTCTGTTGTTAGCCTCTTCGAAGAAGAAAGATCTTTGTCTTCTCCCAAATCCTCCAGACTGGGATTCACCCCATGATTCAGTGTTGTGGTTGGATTCTTCAACATCCCTTAAGCGTGACATGAGTTGGTTCACCAAGGCTTCTTGTTGGGATGTGAAGCGATCAGTCACTTCAGCCACAACCCTGTCTAGATCTGCCCTAGTAATTGCTGCCGGTTGTTTCGTGGCAGGGGCTGTCGGATTTACCTGACTTCCATTTTGTACCGTTGTTGGAACAGGACGATTCTCTTGATCAGTGATCACTGGATCTGGAATACTCCTAGTTGCGATGTTCTTCCTTTTGTTAGCATCTTTCTTCTGCCTGGGAGGCATGTTTTCCAAGCAATGAGCGATGCTGATAGGAAAAAGGTTAAGTGGGAGAAGCTGAAGCTTCGAGCTCCGTTCTCAGTGAAAGCATCAAAAATGTTTGCATAAAAAATGGGCAAACACCTCCAGGTCGTATGATTTAGTTGATTATATGTTGTTCTTAGTGATTTGGGTGATTTATGCAAATATGTAAAAAGCAGGGACTAAACTGTAAAAGACACGCAGATTTATAGTGGTTCGGCCAGAACGTGCCTACGTCCACTTTATATGTTACTCTCCTTTACTGTTCAGATTACACGTACAAATCTTTGATTACAAGTGCATGAAAATTGTTTGAAAGTTCTATTCGTGCTTGAGCTCTCAAACTTGTCCGCCATTGTTGTATCCCTGGCCCTCTATTTATAGAGTATGGCTGGGGGCAGGGGTCTTGGATGTATATAGCTGCCGGTGGGCCTAGGCCGATGCAATCTGGCCTGGCAAAGTTGGTTCGGCATTCCTTGGTCCGGTGATGGTTTTGGTTTGATATGCCTTGGTCCGGTAGTACGTTGGTTCGGTAGTATGTTGGTCCGGTGGTATGTTGGTCCGGTGGTACCTGGGAGATGGGTTGGTTCGGTGGCATGTGGAGCGGCTTTGGTTCGGCAAGCATGGGAAGGAGTTGGTTCGGTGAGACTTTGTTTCGGTGGTAGGAGCATGGATGTGGGATCTGGTCCGGTAGTGCAATGGTGAGCGTGGATTGATTCGGTGGGTTGGCCCGGTCGAAACACACCCAACAGCATGAACACAATCATACAAACTCAACATGACAATAACACGTGAACCAGACCATCAGTTGTACAAAATGTTCAAAATGCCTCAGCCAAACTAGACTATCACACCAAGGCGACGAGACTATATCATTTAAATAGAACCAACTACAATAACTCAAACATGCAACAGACCAGTGCAACCAGTTTATATCAAGCTAAAGGCATACAACATAATGCAACTAGACTTCAAATGATTATGGACAAAATTCAAAATATGCAGCAGTTTTGAACTTGTCAAGTTGGAAAATATATTTGAAATATGTATGCAGTCAAAGTAACAAAGGATGCAGCGGTTCGATGAAAGTGAAGGAAAGAGTTGAATATCATAATGAACATGCCATATTTATCTCAAGTCAAAAACTGCCAGCAAATAATGAAACAAAGGTAACGTGATGAACAAGTCATAGGAGCATAGATCGGAACAATTCAAATGGGTTTAAGCAAATACAAATATATCAGAAACACCAATGATAAAATGAATGAGTCATGAATCACACGACCGTTCGATTACAAATCAATACAAAAACTAGAATGTCAAAGAATTCAAATTCAATTATACGAATTGAAAATTTAGGGATTTTATCCCTATTTAAACCCAACATCATTATCAGAAAATAGTATTCGAGTTCAAGAAAAATCAGAGAGCAAGCATTGAAATAAATCATGAACTAATCCAAAACTCGAATCAAGTAGAGCATAATTATAAATCAAAACGGGGAAAACATGTACCAATTCAAAGCACGAATTAAACTCGACATTGCATCCGCAAGCAACTAAATATCACTAATAGAAGAAGCAGCAAAGCTGGAACTAAAGCATCAAAGGATTCAAGATTTTAATTTCCAGGTGGCGTTTCAAATTGAAAATCCTAATACCATATTGAAAAAGTAATAAGGCGCCCAAAGTTACTAAATGAAAAGAAAAGGAAACAGTTCTCTTTTCTTATATTTGGGTCGACCTTTATTTTTATATTGGGCTTTATTTATATAATAATAGTGTTTTGTTTTTAGTTAATTTTTTTTGTAATTTCATTTTAAAATTGTTTAAACTCTAGTTGTGTAAATCGGTATGAACTACGGTTTTGTAATTCGAAAAATCACTACTTAGTGGCTGAGTTATGATAGGGTTTTGAGCTTAGAGTTAGGTTAGTCAAGTTATTGGGTGTCGTAGGTTTACGTGTGTTTGTAAGCGTCTGACTACTTAATTTCTAGTAGAAACCTTGGGGGCAGCATGAAGGCAGGTTTTGCCAAAGCTGGGTAAATTTGTATGTAATCTTTACTGCATTTGTTTCTGTTATTATTTTAATTTCCACATTAATTTTTAGTATCACCCTATTCACCCCCCTCTATGGTGAAAATGATCCTACACTTACTTGTGGGAAATTATAGAGATAGAGGACAGAGACATCTGTTGGGTTGGATTTCGGGAAAGATTTAAGAGAATGTTCTTGTCGTAAGCCGAGGAGAAGCATGCAGTTGAAGAAGTTCATTAGTTTGAAGCAAGAGAGTCTTTCGATGAAGTAGTATATAAATCAGTTTAATGAGTTATCGAGGTTCGGGATGGAGCTCATTAATACACAATATAAGAAGGCCACCAAGTATTCTAAGGGTTTGAACCAGCCCCTCCAAGGATTGGCATTGACCCAGGTACTTATGGGAGCGACATATGAGTCACTTGTGGAAATGGATCTCATGTCTTGTTAAGGAAGTAAAGCCTTAGGAGGTTCCTAAATAAGAAAATTATAAGAAGCAGTGGTGGAATAGCAAGAAGATTAAGGATAAGAAGAAAGAAGGAAGACCTCAAAAGAGACAAATCAAGAAGGGTAGGAAGTGTCATAATTGTGGATTGCTTGGGAATTACACAAAGGACTGGAAGAAGGATGCAATGAAAGGGAGGTGTTACAGTTGTAGGCAGCCCAAACACCTTAGTAGAGATTGTGCCCAAAGGACCAGGCAGAGAGTAGGCGCACTACGGTGCAAGTACAGGCTTTGGATGCAGCGCCTTCTATTAGTGGATCAGATCGAGGAAAGAAAGTCTCTGTAGAAGGTTTGATCTCTATTTCGGATTTTCCTCTTCGGACTCTTTTTGACTCTGGGGCATCGCATTCTTTCATTTATAGTTCCTTGGTTGATTGTTTACACTTAAATATTTCTCTAGTTGTAGATCCTATAGTTGTTTCAAACCCCATAGGAGGATCGACATATTTATCCATGATTTTTCGAGGTTTAAAAATTTTTATACTAGGAATAGAGTTTGATTGTGATGCCTATGCATTGGAATTTTTGGGATATGGGATGATTTTGGGGATGGATTGGTTATCCACTTTTGGTGCAATATTGGACTAAAAGAGGAGACTCATTTAAGCTAGAGATATGTAGTGAATGGACTCTCAAGGTTTCTTGCGACTCACGGGGGTCAGTAATGTTGAGCTTCCTTTATTCCCTTGATTCATCACTAGGAGAGTTAGATTCGGTTACAGCTGTTAGAGATTTTCCAAATGTTTTTAGGAGGTTATGGGACTACCCTCTAAAAGAGAGATCGACTTTAGGATGTATCTAAATGACAATGCTAAGCCAGCGGCATTGCCCATGAGACATAACATGCCTAGGGAGAGGAAGGAGTTATGTAAGCAGATTTGTGAGCTATTAGAGAAAGGCTTCATCAGACGGAGCATATCTGAGAGTGGAGCGTAAGCCATCTTTGCTACAAAATTGGATGGTTCCCTTCGACTTTGCGTAGACATAAA
Organism: Allium cepa; assembly: GCA_030765085.1. Classification (NCBI taxonomy): domain Eukaryota; kingdom Viridiplantae; phylum Streptophyta; class Magnoliopsida; order Asparagales; family Amaryllidaceae; genus Allium; species Allium cepa. The sequence continues at coordinate 405,999,275 of CM060928.1, read as the reverse complement.
GAGTTGAATAAGTTCACGAAGAAGAAACGTTACTGTAACACCCCTTCAAAATGGGAATAATAGTTCCACATCGTGGAAAAACACTATGAAGTGGGTGATTATTTACCAAAGCCTTCGCCTCATAACAACGTCGAGGCCTTCTGAGCAACAAAACCCCACACCTTGGCTTTTCCCATGAGGCAGAGGTGACTAAATCAGGGACAATAACTGCGTTAAGTGAGGTGGGGGCTGTTACAGTTACCCACTTCTAGGATAGATGATCTTTTCGACCAGTTGGTTGGCTCTTCAGTATTTTCTCAACTTGATTTAGCCACTGGATTTTATCAGCTTAGGGTCGCTGACGATAGCATCAATAAGATAGCATTTAGGACACTCTATGGATTCTTTAAGTGGTTTTTTATGGTGTTTGGGCAGAACAGTGCCCCAACCTATTTTGTTGATTTGATAAACTGTGTTTTTTAAGATGTCCTAAATAAGTTCGTTGTAGTATTTGTGGATGACATTTTGGTGTTTTCCAAGAGTATGGAAGAGCGTGCTATTCATCTTGAGCAGGTTCTTCGTATACTTCGTGATCATCAGTTAAAGGCAAAATTCTCGAAGTGTCTCATTTGGCGAAAGGAATTGCGTTCTTGGGGTATGTAGTCTCAAGAAAGGGTCTAGTTGTTGATCCTGAAAAGGTAGTAGTAGTACAGGATTGAAGGCCCCCAAGAACGTTACCGAAGTTAGAAGCTTCCTAGGTTTGGCTGGCTATTAAAGGAAGTTTATCAAGGATTTTGCTAAGATTTCAATACCGCTTACTCTCCTCACTAAGAAGAATGCGGAATTCATGTGGGACGTGGATTGTGAGGATTCCTTCACGATGCTAAATAGGGCCCTTACTGGTGCACCAGTGTTAGCTTTACCCAACGTTGGGTCTTTTTCAGTATACGCTAATGCATATGGGATGGGTCTTGGGGCTGCATTGATGGATTAGGGGTGGGTAGTATGCTATGGAAGTAGACAGTTGAGAACTTATGAGAAGAACCACCCAACCCATAATTTGGAGCTAGCTGCTATTATTTTCGCGCTCAAGTTATGGAGACATTACTTGCTAGGAGAGAGGTTCGAACTTTTCATTAACCATAAATATTAAAGTACATGTTCTCCCAAAAGGATTTAAACTTGAGGCAGCAGTATTGGATGGATTTTTTGGCATCATATGACTTTGAGATAGCTCACACCCCTAGCAAAGGGAACGTGGTTGCGGATGTGTTAAGTAGGAAGAGAGCAACTCTTAGACCAATGTTCGTTGAGTGGAAAAGCCTAAGTTAATTTCCACCTTTGATTTTAAGCCCTCTATGGACATTACGCTTGGATTATTGGCTACCCTCATAGATCAGACTGGCTCAAGGCAGCGAGAGGATTCAGAGCTTATGGATATTCTAGAAAGGATTAGCAGAGGAGAGGTCTCTAGACATATCCAATGCTATTCCATGGATAATAAAGGGTGGCTAAGGAGAGATGGAAGACTTTGTGTTCCCTGCACTGGTGACTTCATGAGAGCAATTCTAGTAGAAGCACATCATTCTCGAATGACTATTCATCCAAGTGGTGATAAGCTGTATAGGGATATGAAGGGGGTGTTTTATTGAAGTGGCATGAAGAAGGAGGTGGTAGAGTTGGTAGCTAAGTGTCCTGTGTGCCAAAGGGTTAAGGCAGAGCAGTAGAGGCACGAAGGATTGCTTCAACCATTGGATGTACCCAATTGGAAGTGGAATCATGTTTCGATGGACTTTATAAATGGTTTACCTCGATCTAAGAAGGGGAATACCAGTATTTGGGTGATTGTAGATTGCTTGACCAAGAGCGCCCACTTCATTCCAGTCAAGAGTAAGAGGACATCGCCTTATTTGGCATCCATATATGTTCGTGAGATAGGCCGACTTCATTGAGTTCCCTCTAGCATAGTGAGCGACAAAGACTCTATATTTACTAGCAAGTTGTGGAGGAGCTTGCAAGAGGCTTTAGGGATGCGGCTTAGATTGAGTACAGCCTATCACCATCAAACGGAGAGAGTTAATAGAGTTCTCAAGGATTTGTTGAGGATGCACATTCTTGATTGTGGAGGAACTTGGGAGTAGTACCTTCCTTTTTAGAGTTCACATATAACAATAGTTTTCAGGCTAGCATTGGAATGGCTCCTTTTGAAGCCCTTTATGGGAGACCTTGCAAGTCGCCTTCGTGTTGGTTGGAGTCTATAGAAAGATTGCTACTTGGTCACCACATGGTTAGAGAGACTTCGAAAAAGATTGATTTGATTAGAAGAAGAATGAAGATGGCCCAAGGTAGACAGAAATGCTATGTAGATAAGCGGAGAAGGGATATTGAGTTCGAGGTAGGAGATTTTTTTGTTAAGGTGTCTTTGCTAAGAAAGGTAGTGAGATTTGGATCTAGTGGGAAACTTGCTCCCAAATTCGTAGGACCGTTCCCCATTGTGGAAAGGGTAGGAAAGATGGCATATCGGATAACACTACTAGAGAGGCTCGTAGGAGTTCATGATGTTTTTCATGTTCCACACTTGAGAAAGTGCTTACATGATTCAGCAGAGGTAGGGAAACCTAGCCAACTTGAGGGAGTTGAAGTGGAGAGAAGCATCGGTTCGTCGCATTCCTACCAAGATCGTTGGGCATGATATCAAGAAGCTTAGGAGTAAGGAAGTCCCTTTGGTTAAGGTATAGTAGGGATATAGTATTGAGGACGCAACGTGGGAAGCTGAGGAGAAAATACGGATCTCTTATCTGTATCTCTTCGATGCTACACCTTGAATTTCCTATTTCCATTTTTAGTTTTTAATTGGTTCTTTCCTTTAGTATCCTTTGGGAGGGTAGATCTTAGGACTTAACATATGGATGGCAGGATTGAATGTAAACATGTTACTAAAACATGTTATGTATGATAGATGCTAGTGGTTGCAAATGTTTGCTAGGGGATGCTAATGGACGCATATACATACACTAGACACTATTATCTCTTAGGGATCGGCCTAACTAGATCACTAAAGCATATTCATATGGATGTATGTGCACTAGCATTTTATTTCAATGAATGGATGATTATTATATGACTTATGCATTTGGATGATGATAGGAGCATGCATATAGAACTATCAGTTATCATTAGGAAAATTGCATTTATTTGGGTACATGGCACAGACATGAACACATAAAAAGGAGGCCGACCGAATCGGTAGACCGTCTAATCTTTTTCATTAGTTAGGAACATTGACACTACACTATTTGCATATATCATAAATTACATTATAAAGCTTAAGGACAATGGACGTAATGGATGATGGTTGAATATGTGGTTGTAGAATTTGGGTGAAAATATTTATTTCATTCTCCTGTTCTTGGAGATTTCGGGGATGAATTCCTTTAAGGAGGGGAGAATGTAACAACCCAAATATTTGAGCTATAATGATTAATTAACGTATTAATTAAAAAACAAAATAAGTTTGTGAAATCGTCATAATTGATCCATTGGAGTTGCACCATTGGGTCCTTGGTAATTTTCTAATCAATTTCCATATATAACTTGTCGAAATCCGAGCTAGTATGAAGAAGTTACGAAAGAACCAAGAAATCAAAATTAAAACGAAAAAAATTACATAAGGGCATGGGTCGACCCATGTTATGGTCAGATCGACCCCAAAAAATCATTGCACGACCCGCACTTCTACCTGGAGGACACTTCATCCAGGTACGAGCCGATAACCTTGTTTTGCAATTTTAGTTTAATCTCATGCGTTCTTAGCTACATCCGATGGTTCTTAGCAATCCTACGATGTGGTTACACCAGATTTAATCTTCAAATCCAACGTCTGAGATCCCTAAGTCACACTATAAATAAAACCCTAGGCCTAGCTATTTTTCTCATTCAGATTTTCTCCTAAATTGGATTCATTGCCAGATGCTGAACCCTAAATAGAAAAAATTTCTTGGGAGGAAATCTTTTGATAAAAATATTCTATGCCCTAGGAGTGGATCCATGAAGGCCAAGGACTAGAGCTAAGGACCACAAGTGAGTGTTTTGTAATTATTTTAGATTTTAAGTAATTTGAAATAATAGTGTTCTCAATAGTTGTATTTTTTCTACAATTTTGAGACAATTTTTATGTAAGTTTATTTACAGTTTATTTTTAAGTAAATTTCAGAAGTTCTTTTCAGTCTATTTTCCATTAAATATTTTCTTCAGTTATTTGCAATTATTTACAGTTATTTTCCGTTATTTATAATTATTTACATCTATTTTAAGTTGAAATTTAGCTGTAAATGTTAGTTTCTTTTTATAGAAATTTAATCCTTTTTACGTGAATAAAAGAGTAGAAAGAAAAGAACTCCCAAATATGGATAAAAATAGAAAAAAACACTAAATTTACAGAAAACAGATGTAAAATAAGAAAGACTGAAATAAGATAGAGATGGACCGAAATAGGCAAATTTGAGATATTTGCAAGCATATTTATAACAAGTGGTTATAACTAAAAACAGAAAATAGAATAGGCTTATTTTAAAACTTAGATCTTGGATTAAGTTAATACGTAAAATTATAATATATAGGTTACAACTATAAAAGAAGAAATAAGAGAAGAGGCTTATTTTAAAAATTAGATCTTGGATTAAGTTAATAAGCAAATATAGTAGTGATCCATATAGGCAGCATTCCCTTTTAGGTCTATGATCGATGGTCTCAGACATAGGTAAGGCTGGGACACGCTTATGCTGATTAGTGTAAATAAGTAGCCAATAAATAGAGGCTCAAATATGGGGATTTGGAAAAGGGGGAAAAATAGAATTTTTTTTGTTAAGACCAATACCGGTAGCATCCCTTTCAGGTCGAGGACTAAGGGTCTCACAACAACAGGTGGGGATGGGCACGCTTATGCTGATTAGGATAAGTAAGAGGTCAATTACGGGGCGACGGTTAGTGTGTACCGGCAATGACCGAGCGTGGGACATGAATTAGAGTAAATAATTCACTACCGTGTCCTAAGTGCTAAAGAGGTGTCTTTTGTTATGGGACCAACATGATTGGCTCACAGTGGCACAACAAAGATAGGAAGGTCGATCAATGGGTAGAAATAGGATTTCAGCCTAATTAAATTAGCAAATGAGATAGGACTAGGGTTTCAGCCTAATCAAAGCAGTTTGAAACAAGTGCAAACAATCGAAACAATCCAAGCAAACAGCCAAACATTATTTTATGCTAGTTTTATCTTTCCTTTATTTCCCTTCATAATAGAACTATTGCTTAGGCTATTATCTTTATCTTGCTTAGAAATGCTGGTAATTACTTTCACTCACCAGATTTATTGTATGACCCACTTCTCTATTTTTCCTTTTCCTCCATAGGCCAACAGAGTCAAGAATAGTAGATTCAGATTGCTTGGAGATTTAGTCCTGGACTTTTTCATGTATTCTTCTTCTTTTCAATTTTTTTCCAATCGGCTTTTGATGTACTAGTACATATGAGAGGGATGATTGTTATTATTTTTGTACTCTGGTTTGAGACTGATATGTATTCTTCATAAGACATGAGTGTTTGGATTTTGAGACATAATCTGGTTTTTATGACTTATTTTATGAAGTTTAATTCTGAATAATGAGTTACTGCTAAAATGTTTTTCGCTGTTTTTATTTATTTGTCTTATGAATCTTGTCTCTGTGATGTTTTAGCTATACCTATAATGCACCAAATCCTTTGGTGTACCCTTTTTGGGAATACTAAGGGGTATGGGGTATTTCAATACAGAAGTTAGGTTTTAAAATCAAATTATATCCATTTAAATCCTTTTAATAGATTTCTACGTGTTTTGAGCCCGCAAGGTCAAACGACAAGTCCAATCGACACGAAACTTGCATCTTGTAATAATTCACTGTCATGGATATGATGAAACTGGTTTCATCGTAATCCAAGATCATGGCCAAAATTGCTAATTTCACATTAATTAAATAAATTATTATTAAATGGATTTAATCACCTTTTAAATTATAAATTAAAATTTAACAATTTTATCAGTCTTGATTATATATAAATTAATAATCCTTTAAAATACAATTTCCATGTTAAATCTAGTATTTCAATATTACATAAATTCCAGAGTTCAATTTCAATCATTATAAAATTTCAGTTAATTATAATTCAAATTCCAATAAATTCTTCTATTTTGATTTACACTCTTTTTATTCAATCATCCAATATCATATGAATTCACTGGACACTAGTTTACATTTTACTTCATTCTTATTCTACAGTTATCATCTTTTACCATTTTAATTATAATATTTCAATTTCACTATTTCCATTAATTACCAATTTAATTCCATATTTATAATTACGACCAAATTAGCTTTACAGTAATTTCAGTTAATTAAAGTTACATTGAAAATAAAATAATTTCAGTAACATCCAAACAACATTATTAAATCATATTCTAATTATTTTTCTCATTAGGAAATCATAAATTTTTAATTTATCCAAATATTAAATTTCAAAATATTATTTCATTTAATTTAATTTTTGTAATTATTAAAAATTATGGGTCGTTACACTCCTCCCCCACTCAAAACTTTTTGTCCTCGAAAAGTAACAAAAAGGAGTTGAGAAACTCATATACTTTATTCAAATAATCAATTTATAACACTTTAAAGTTACATAATTAAGTATTTTAAATAAAATATATCAATTTATAAACAATTAAATCTTTATATTCATGTCAAATAAATGTTTGAAAATATTTTCACTTTCATAAATTTTCCTAAGTTTAAAATTCACGAATTTTTTTGGCAAAGTCTCCATTGCATGGCTAGGTCCGAAAAAATAATAATATCAATAATTTCAATATATATAATATTTCAATAGTAAAACATCCCAATCATTGGAGAAACAATAAAATATCATTACAAAAATCGTAATCCGAAAATGTACCTATTTGTCGAGAAAACAAACTTTATTTATGAAGACAAAAGCAGTGGTTATTGCTTCCATAATCCTGTATTTCACTTATATAACCCAAAATAGTGAGAATTATGTAAAAGAGTAATATTTAGTCGTTTCGATCAGTAATAAAAGAAAATTAACACAAAACATATGCAAAAAAAAATAGTATGACCATCATATGTAGTAAAGGAACCAATCATATATCCATAGCAACCAAAACTAATGGTTTATTCAGTTTCAGAAACTTTTAATCGTAAAGGGTGATAAATAAGCTAATAAGTATACCTTACGCTCAACAACCTTAGATAATTGCTTAATAGATTATTCATACGACCTCAACAATTAGAAGTTCCCTTTCCTAAGCATCCCATAAGCCAAAACAACAAAGAATTTTAATATTATTTAAGTTTATTCTATTGGTTTCCTTTCACATCATTTATAGTTCATTTATTTTCATTCATACAATAGCTATCTTTTATTAATTTACCTTCGTTACTTACACAATTTATTTCCCATTCAATATTTAAAATCATCATTGGGTACATTGTTAAAGTATGACATACATTTCATTTATTTTCAAATTTATTAATATAAGGTTATCTCTTATTAGTTCACATTCATTTATCCACGTAGATTATTTTCCATTCAATTATTTAGAACATCAATAAATCAATTCCTAAATTGTATTATAAGTTTCTTAACTTTGATTCCCATTTAATTTTTTAATATATAGTATCATTTAAATTTAAACTATTTATGGATCATTTCATCATTTTCTTAAGTTTATAATCATTTACTTAAGTGATATTCACTGTTACTATTCAATTTAGTTCTTAAGTATTTTAAGACTTAACTCATTTTTACAACATTACTTGTACATCTTGATTTTTCATTCCTAAATATATATTCATTTTGAAGCACTTTTGTTATTAAGATTTTACTTGTATAAGATTCTATTACATATCAATATTTAACATTTCAACATTTTAAATATTTCAAGTAAGTTTTATATATGTTTATAGAATGTAATTGAAAGTTACACAAGTTTATCTTATTCAATTTAGTCAACAAAATGTTCAGTAGTTCATATCTTCTAAATTTCACTATCTTTTAAGTTTACAAGTTACAAATTCTCCAATTTCTTTATATTTTCATTAATCACTTATCTTCCAATTTATTATTTTTCATTTTAGAAGTTCCATTTATTAAAATAGTTAAGATTTCATTCATTACAATAATTGAAATCCCTAATTTGTAGAAATTTAAGAACTAAACACTGGGTTCCATTTCAAATTATTTTAAAATAATACATACATATAAACGCACACACTCATATCTTTTATATATCCAATTATATTTAGAAATTTAAAATTAAGATTTGTTTATCAAAACAAATGTGCAATAAAGCTACTACAATGGCCTTTCAACTTTGAAACTCGAAAATGAATGTCGATGATGCGGTCATCATCACGGAAATTATTTTCCAGTGACAAAAGAGGGGAGTACAGAACTTATTTCCTTTTAAAATTCCTTTAAAAAATTTCTTTTAAATTACATTGAAAATATTTATACCCTCAAATACTTCCAAATAATAACAATATTATATTCCAAAATCTTTTGAAAACCGATAACAAAATCGCAAAATTTAAGTTCTCAAATTTCCAGTTAAATTCATTTTATTTATAAATCATGTTTATCAACTAATATTTATAAAATTTCACTTCCTAACAAACATATCACATACAATTATATCCATTTATAAAATTATTTATGAATATACAAAATATAATAGTAGGTAGAATTATTTCATTTACCTATATTTCGAAAAGAATATTGTGTCGGTCCGCCCTATTAACTGTTTAGAAATCCCTATCGATGTCATAGTGTCCTATGTACAGAGCAGAATTTATAAATACTAAACAGATGAAATTAACCCAATATAAAAATATTTTATGACACTAACAATTACACTCTCTCATATATATAAACTAAGGTAAACTCGTTCTAGGATATTACGACCGTATTTCTAATGAGCCAAACCCCACAAAGCTAAGGCTATCGCTAAACCAAAGCACTGATACCAACTGCAACCACCCATCTTTTTAGACGGTTTAAATCGACAATAAATCACCGGTGTCAACTCAAACCATTCAATGGGGAGGAATGCTATAAATAATAAAATAAGAGAAAAGAAGGAAAAAACAAAAATAAAGAATCTTACGGCGGAATGACAAAATATAATAATCAAACAAATAGTTCATGAAGCTGTTTTGCAAATACATTTGGTTACACACTTTTACAATACAAATCAGAGTTATACATAATTCAGGAACAAATAAGTAATGTATTGGAACAACATGATATAGTGGAATAATAATAATAATATAATGCTAAACTCCATCTTCATCCTTTAGAAATAAGGTCTTCAACACTGAAATACTCAGGCTGACCCAAGCGTAATGAAAAGACAAAACACTCGAGTCAGAACTTAAAGATCTTATGTAAGTTAAATCAGAATAACTAAATATGGGTGTAATGTCTTCAGAGATGTTTATGACATTTACATCTCCTATCCAGTGTCTAACGTGCGTGCAATAACCTAAGAGATGTTTCGGGATTTCACATCCTCTAAGGATCCGTTAAACCATCTATATGTAGTAGAATATGCTAAATATGTAATGTATATCAGTAAAGTATTAAAATAGCGTTAAGGAGTTACCCATACCCCCCTTAACACATTTTTATATAAATATTGTGGTCCAAACAGATACTGTAAGCTTCACCAAAATGGTGGGATACTCAGGGAGCACTGCATAGGTACGATACAAACCAATAATGGGTTCGATCGGAACAAATATGACAAGGCACGCAAGGCAATTCCTAGGGTAGGATTCTACCATTTCGCACTCCCCGTGCTAGTGGTAACACATAGTAGCTACTATCGCCCACTACGTAACACTCCCATAATCAATCGAGGGGTGGCTACCTAATCAACCATAAAGTATTAAATATGGTATCTAACAAATGTGCCTGATAAGGGGAACGACCCTACTTGGCCCGGTATAGCCCAATGTTTAGTCATTTTAATTATGACCTGAAACTCAAGGCTATCCATCATCATTCTCTTACTTCATTCCAGTAGCGTTCGCAACCATCCTACTTCATTTTGTATTCTCCACCACGTGCATAGTTGTTAAAGTGGTTTTCAGTATTGGTAGAGAGTATGATAATATCCGACCCAGTCTCTTTAAAAACCAAATTCTTATTTCATACTATGGTTATTTTATAAAACATTTATAATAATAAATCTAGAAAAAAAATACTTCATATCAAGATATCCATATACTTATTCCAAAAGTATAAATATATTCATAAACACCGAAGAAGATTTCTTTCAGCCAATTTCGGAAATAATTTGTATATCTCTTCTAAACCATTTATAAATATTACATGTTTTATACTGTTTATAAAGCTATTTATAATTTCCAAGACAGTTTACAACTCTTCTCTTCAAAAACACTTATAATTCCTTTATAAAACCAATTTAAAATCCTTTATAAAAATCTTTTATAAAATCCTTTTTTACAAAATTAATTATAAAATCACTTACAATACTTTTATAAATCTCTTACAAAACCATTTACAAAAATCTTTAATCTATCAAAGTGATTATAAAAGTCTATATTTATTATCTTAAATCAAAATTATATTTACTATATTACATTAAAACTATATTTATTACAGCAGATTAAAACTATAGTTATTATATTAAATTAAAACTATATTTATTATATTAAATTAAAAATCTATTTATTATATTAATTAAATTTAAATTATATTTTTAAATCTGTATTAAATATTTTTATTAAATTAAAATTTTAAACTATTGAAAATATATTTTAAAACTAAATAAATTTTATATGTTAAAAAAATCTTAAAATTACATTTCTAAACCATATATTAACTTATAATTTGAAACTTTAAACATATGAAATGAATTATTATCCAAATATAAATTTTAAATAAAATCATTAAATAAAATTTTAAAAAACAAAAATATAAATCAAATATACTTTACTATTTACAAAATATTTTAAAACCGACCAATGGTGTTTGTATATAATTTTCTACCCTATGGTCAAGTGATACGAATGTATATCATTTCAACCCGCAATAAATTCAAATTTCCGGATATATATCATTTTAGCCTGTATCCCAAATCACAAATTTTCAAATCCATAAAATTGCTCGGATTTTGTCATTTCAACCCATAACTAATTTTCCCTAATCTACAAGATCGTTCGAGTATTTATCATTTCAACCCATAGTGATGTCCTAACAATAACAAAGGGAACTTGCAGTGTGATAACAATATATAAAATAAACATAACATCAAATCATCCAAAATATCAATAATTAAGGATCCATCACAATAAACATCCCAATCAGCTAATAAATCGCAACAATTAACTGGTTATCATTATCAGATATTTAACTAGCAATTCAGTTCCAATATCAATTCAACTAGCAATTAAATTGCTTCTAAATTCAAATTAAATTCGAACGACAATTTAAATATATCAAACAGTAATCAATAAACTTCTAATTACATTATAAATTTAATTTAATCAACAGAAGATGGTTTAGTAGTTGTGAGTGGGTTAAAATACTCACCTTTATTTCAAATCGATTTAAAATCCAAATAAAGTCCGAAATTTGAAAAGTCTCTGAATTTAGCCAAACTAGTTTCATATTGTCCGAAATTTTGATATGATCGTAATGCAAAAAATCACATCCAAAATCCAAGCTCATGTGAAGAAGTTAAGAGTGTTAGAACATTATAAATTTAAGTTTTAATAAAAATTAAGAGCAAAATTGTAAATTACTCACCGTGAAACCCAGGCATATCGCCTCATTCAACCCATGATAGTTCCAGCCACTACCTACATCCAATCATCATTGGTCGCACATGCTGCTACCTCCAGATCAGGCAGTGTCATTGCCACGCCGACGTCCAGCCGCTCGAATACCCTCCAACCGATCACACATGGCGCCACTTCCAGCCTCCAGGTCGAAAATGAGATCCGGTTATTCATCATCAATTCATGGCGAAATTGATCAACCCTGGCACGAACAAACACCGCCTCTGAGACCTGCATTGCGACTTCTACAATCCTACACCTTCCAATCATCGTAAAATCGATGAACCGTTGGATCAAAAACTTTAGTAACGAATGGCTAAGAATGATCGCCAGCGAAACTGTCATTCGATCGCAAAAACAAATTACTACATTAGATTACGCTCATCGAGAGCTTTCCAATGATATATAATTTTCTATTTCTTGAGGAGTTTGAATTTCAAAATTTAATTTTGAAATTGAAATTAGAGTTTGGAATTTGGAAACTAGGTTTCTGTTTGCGCAAAAAATGGGCAAACACCTCCAATCCGTATAATTTAGTTGATTATATGTTATTTTCAAGGTTTTAGGTTACTTATGCAAATATGAAAAAAGCAGGGGCTAAACTGTAAAAGACACACAGATTTATAGTGGTTCGGCCAGAATGTGCCTACGTCCACTTTATATGTTATTCTCCTTTCTTTTTCAGATTACAAGTAAAAAGCTTTAAGTACAAGTATAAGAAAGTTGTTTGAAAGTTCCTTCCTTGCTTGAGCTCTCAAACTTGTCTGCCATTATTGTACCCCTGCCCCTCTATTTATAGAGTGAGGTTGGGGGCAGGGGTCTTGGATATATATAGCTGCTGGTGGGCCTGGGATGAAGCAATCTGGCCTGGCAGCGTTCTAGTTCGGCGAAGTTTGGTTCGGCCATGCTTGGAGTGGTTGATCCGGAGGTTTATTCGGTAGAGGGTGGAAAGATGGTTGGCTCGGCAGGGAAGTGGAAAGATGTTGGTTCGGCATTGGCTTCTGGACCGGTGGTGGTGACGAAGGTTGGTTCGGCGAGGCCTCGTTCGGTGGGGTTTGGTTCAGTCATGGCTTGGTTTGGTGGCGAGTGTTTTTGGTCCGGTGGCGTCTGGTCCGGCTATGGTTGGTTCGGAGAGGGATGGTCCGGTGGTGAGTTGGAAGAGTGTTGGACCGGTAGTAGCTGGTTCAGCCAGGAGCTGGTTAGGTAGGCTGTCTGATCTGGTGGTAGTTGGTCCGGTTAGGGCACGGAGATGAGGTGGTTCTGTGTTACTTCCCTTGTAATGGCTTGGCGAAAACACCCTCAACACTTGCCCCCCAAAGTGGGGCATATGCCTGTATATGTCCCGCTTTGTTTTAGCTTTGGTGTTTTGGTTCGGTCCTATGTGCCGGACCGGCTGGTCCGGCTTTCCGGTGTTTGCCTATAAGTAGGGGTGTTACGCCTTCGTTTTTCCCTATCAGCCAAATCACACTTCTGTCTTTGCTGAATCAAACTCGTTAGCCGAATTAGAATCTTAACTTTGCCGAACCAGGTGAGATCCTTTTGTGCCGAATGTGTCTTTCTTTTGTACTACCGAATGGACTCGGGGGCTTGGCTCACCGAATGAAACTCATGTGTTTCAAGTACCGAATGGCTCTTTCATACTTGAATTGCCGAATGGAACTGTGTGCCCGGACCACCGAATGAGGTTAACTGTGTTAGTGCCGAATGAACTTGTATCTTGGGTTTCCGAATGTTACTCAAATCTTCAATACCGAATGAAACTTGAAAACTTTTATTTCTGCAAATAAGCTTTGAATTGTGAGCATGTCTCCAGGCTGCATGTACCTATTTGTTTACATTTCCATACTCCTTGTTCTAACAACATGTCTTTTGCTTTTGTGTATGCAGATAAATGTCTCACAAAGCGGAAACTCGATCAGATAGTAAGAAGTCCAAGGATAGAGGAGAGTCTTCTTCCGTGCCCCCAGCCCAACCAGAACCGGCGCGACATGGACCTGCCCCGAGGTCGTTAGTGGATGGGTATGGTCCCCAAGAGCTTCTGAACTCTCCTCCCAATTGCTTTCCGAGCTCCCTGAAGGAAGAGCAACTTGATGTTATATCTCGTTCCTTCGGAATACATAGAGCGCGCATGCTATTGCCGGGGGAAGGAGTGATGCCGTATGACCCCCCAAAGGCTACTTTGCTTACAGCAGATATCATTGCATGTGTGGTGCTATCCCGCCTCTCAATGCCTGGATAGTTAGCTTTATCACATATCTGAAGGTGGCTCCATTCCAGCTTCAGCATAACTCCTATGCCATTCTGGTGAGTCTTTTCGTCATCTTTCAGAGGAAATATGGGTGTCCCCCTTCCAACCGGGAGATCCGATATCTGTACAACTTGAGAGGCTACAAGAAGGGGTCTCTATATATCAGTTTGGAAGCGGCCGTGCCCTTTAAGCCTGTTCTGGATTTGTACTCGAAGTTTAGTATGTTCAAGAAGGAATGGTTTTTCATTAGGGATGACCCTGTTTCTTTCCGCCTTTTCACTTCCGGCTGTAAGTTGAACTTCATTTATATTTTCCTTGTCCCGATCACAATGCTTCTTCTTATATGCTTTTATTTCTTACTAGCAACAGGTGGCTTTGCGGTTGTGGAGAATGATTCCTTGGCGCGGATGGCTGCTGAAATAAAGGTCATTTCGGAAAGGGATAGGTCGGCCTCTTACCTGATCAGGAATGCCACTCTCCTGGAGTATAACTTGATTCTGCCAAATCAATCTGTGGTTAAACAGAGAGATACAGCCGAGGAGAGGGCTGCTAAAGCTAAGGATGGGGCTACTGCGAAGAGTAGCAAGAAGAGACCTTTCTCGGTGCCTCCAGCCGTTGGGGGAAAGAAGCTTAAGAAGTCTGATGGACCCTCTCCCAGTACATGTCCAGATATTCCGGAGGAGGAAGGTGGAGAGGAGGAAAGAGACGAAGAGGTGAGCGGAGGAGATGGAGAAGGTGAAGGACAGGGTGGTAGTGGTGCCGGGGCTTTGTCTTCTGAGCAAGCAGGGGAGATCCAGGAGTGGACGGATGATGCCTTCCGCCAGGCTTTTGAAGGGTTGGAGGAAGGATCAGCCTTGGTGAAGATGGCAAAGGAGGTTGACAAGGCTGGGGCTGGCGCCGATCCATTCCCTAAGAGTTCTTCAGCTGAGGTGGCTCCAGCGATTCAAGGTGAACTCTTGACTTCTGCAGATTCCATTTATGATAGGGACTTAGGAATATTTTATGGTTCGCTTCCGTCCTGAACTGAGATTCAGGACTTATTGCAGTATTCTCCTTCTCCGCAGGGTTTGTATAACAGACGTGCCTTCTCATTCTTTTTAAGTTAACATATTTCTTGAATTATGGACCCTTGTATGTTCGTAACACTTGTTCTTTTAAAGGGGCAGGCGAGGTGGCCAAAACTTCAGACGTTCGACACCGCCTCGAACAATTCAAGTTGATGAGAGCTTCTACTAAGCCGAAGCCGCCAACCGGCCGTTCCGGGGATGTAGTTAGATATCGCTCTCTTCTTGGAGTCATTGAGGAAGGTATCCAACAGAGGAAGAGGAGGCGTTCCTTGTTTGATTCACCACCTGGTCCTCAGCCTCCTACTCAGCCTTCACGGGATACCACGGAGAAGACCATGGAGTTTGTCCCCTCTCCGCCTCCTTCCGAGAATCCTACCGTTATTCGCATAAAACGTCCCGATGTGCCTCGTAATCCCTTTGCCGGCCACCCGGATTTGGACCCAAGCTCTCAGGATATATTATTTGACGAGGCCGCGGGCGAGCATCTTCTCCCCCGCAATCCCATGGTTCGGATTCTTGATGAGGCTAAGTCCATAGATTTGAATCTGCTCACTACTCGGATAGCTGCTATGGGGGACGAAGCCAAGGCCAACATTGACCGGGTCGCGGAGGAGGTCAAGAATTTGATGGAGCATCATGCTCGACTGGCTAGGGCTGGGGAGGAAATCGGGAGTGCTAACATCCGGCTGCGGCTACAGGTTTCTGATCAGGCCAAGCAGCTTGCCGATTAGGCTATCCAGATTTCTCAGCACAAGGCAGCCTCCAGGCAGTTGAAGGAGAATCTGGAAAAGGCCAGCAGGGCAGAATTGCGAAAAATGGAGGCTGCTTGCAAGGGGCGGATTGATATGGCCATTGCGACGGTGGATGAGGTTCGGAATGCGTATCTCGAGCGGATTGACGAGTTGTCTGGGAGGCTTGAAGCCGCAGAACTTGCTCAGGCCAAGCTAAAGGAAGAGATGGAGGAAATGAGGAGGTCTCTCCAGGCTGACCGCTTGAGATATCGATCGGAGAGGGATGTTGCCGTCGCTAAGTTGTTGTCCTCCGAGGCCCGGGTGAGGGAGTTTGAGGAGAATGAGGGGATGATGGATGAGATGTTTCAAGATATGTACTTCCGTACCTGGAAGCAGGGTAATCTATCCTGGATGGATGACTATCCCCGGATCATGGCTAGGATATATCTCTGGGCTTTGGAGGAGGCCAAGGCCGATGCGGATAAGGAAGGTGGAGCGGCATTCAAGATGGACGTGGTAACCGCCCAGTTCTCAAAGGAGGAGAAGGTAGCGGTGAAGGAGGGGATGCGGCTGCTTGCTGCGGAGGAAGCCGGTGTGCAGTTGGGGGATGAGGACCAAGAAGCGGGCGTCGGTGAGTTTTCCCTTTTTAGCTTTTCATAACTTGATCGTTCGCTGTTTATCTGATGGATTCTTCTTCTGAATTGGACAGGTGGGACCTCTGGACAACATGCTGGGAGTTCCGATCCAGCAACCAAGTAGATTCGGAGAGCTGGTTCTGAGGTGTAGTGGTTAGCGCTAATACAGCTGGTTACCTTTTGATTTCTTTTTATTGCTGTTCATGTTAGTCCAAAACATTGATGTAACTGTAATAATATTGTTTGTGATGAATAACTTTATGTAATTTCATAACATAAGCTGATTCCTTTATGTTGGAATTTTATCGCTATTTTGTTGTGCCGTGTAAGTGATGTAACTATGCTTGTTACTAGTGACTTGACTGTGCCTGATGCCAAGTTTTTTGCTTAAAGTATGATTTTCTCATTTTGCAACGTAAATGTGATGTGTGAATATGAACTGCAGCTATGCATTAATGTATAAAAGTAGAAGGTACCGCCCTTCATGTTTCGGCCGTGGACGGCAACTTCGTGCGCCCTGTAAGACTAAGCACGAAATGCTGTTGAGTGTCTCGTCATTCGATTGTAAGTTTCTGTTCCCATTAGCGAACGTTCCCTATTTCATGTCCTGTACTTTCAAGCACCGTTACGGAGAATAGGAGAAAAGTTTTAAATGAAATTGAAATATAGGAAAAGTAAAACTTACAGTCACGGAAGGCCGTCGATGTGCTTAAGTTCGTGGCAAATGGGTTTTGTAGTCACTTTCCCTAGCTGTGGGTCTTGGAGACATTTGTCACCCATCTTACGCCTCTACGGGGAGTTTTCTTTTTTACCACAGCCGCACTTAAGACACATCGGAGCCGATCGCGCACAGTAACTACCCGGGCCATTATGGCCCGTAATCGTGGGTATTATTCGATTTACTGTGGCCGGCTAGCGTGGGGGGCGATCGTCAACTGTGAACTGCCCCTGGCTGGCCACACCTTATGTTGGGGCTTATGATCGTTTCACAGTTGCCGGCGAGCCGAATCGCTGTAATGAGCTGCCATCGGCTATAGTCGGCCTTTTTTTGATGACTTATACTCGGCTTATTACAGTCGGCTTTAAGGGCCGAGGCAAACAATGAGTTAACTCGCGGTAGAGGGATACCGGAGCAAAGTGTCTCATTGGCGAGGGCATAGGAGCGTAGCATACCTGTTAGATTTTGTCCAGGTGGAGTTGTGTTGTGAAGTTCTGGATTGAAATATCATCTGCAAAGGATTTTGTTCAACAGCAATGGATAAAGCTTAACAAGTAGCCAAGATATAAAGGAACAAGTTAACAAGAGCCAAGTTTTTTAAAGTGGTTCGGCTTGAAAATGCCTACGTCCACTGATTCTCTTTGTTAATTCACTTCATATGGGCAGTACAAGTTAAGAAAAGTATCGACGGAGGTGTCGGATGTTCCATGCCCTCTGGAACACCCCTCCGTCCACTGTTGAAAAAATATAAGCTCCGTTGTGGAGATCTCTATGAATTACATATGGTCCGTCCCAAATGGAGTCCAGTGCCCCGGGGCGCGGAAAGATTCTCTTGAGGACAAGATCTTATTCTTGTAAGCTGCGATGTTTGACTTTGGAGTTGTATAGTGCTGCCACTTTTTGTCTGTGAGCTGCTGCTTTGAGTGCTGCATCATTTCTTCTCTCCTCAATCAGATCCAAAGACATGAGGAGGAGTTCTTCGTTCTCTTCCGGGCTGTAGTGGATCCTACGGTGAGAGGGCACTATAGTTTCAACTGGGAGCATGGCCTCCGATCCGTATGCCAAAGAGAAAGGAGTATGCCCTGTTGAAGTTCTGTAAGATGTGCGATAGGCCCAAAGTGCCGTAGGAAGTTCGTCCACCCAAGCGCCTTTCAACTTTTCAAGTTTCTTCTTGATTAAGGTTTTGAGGATCTTGTTGACAGCTTCGACTTGTCCGTTTGCTTGAGGATAAGCTATAGATGAGAAACTTTTGTGAATTCCGTGCTCTTGGCACCAATCGGCGAATTCTTCGCTGTCAAATTGGAGTCCGTTATCTGATATGATCTTGAGTGGGACTCCGTACCTGCACAGAATATTTTTGATCAAGAAGTTGATTACTTTTGTCGAGGATATTTTATTTAGAGGTTCTGCCCCCACCCATTTGGTGAAATAGTCAACTGCCACTATAGCATATTTGGCTCCGCCTCGGCCCATTGGCAGTTCACCAATCAAGTCAATTCTCCATACTGCAAAGGGCCAAGGGCTAGTCATTTGAGTGATCTCATTTGTCGGTAGACGAGGAATTTTGGCAAATTTCTGACATTTGTCACATCTTCTGACGAAGTCTAAGGCGTCTTTGTTCAAGGTGGGCCAGAAATACCCATATCGGAGTATCTTTTTTGCTAGGGTCTGCCCTCCGGTGTGGTCTCCACAACTTCCCTGGTGGATATTGGATAGAATTTTCTTGGCTTCTCTTCCAGCAATGCACCTCAATAAGGGGTTAGAGAAGCCGCGCCGATAGAGGATGCCTTCTTGTATTGTGTAGCGGGAAGCCTTCCTTAGAATTTTCTTAATTTCATTTCCCCCGTCGGGTAGGGTGTCATTTTGTAAGTATTCTCGGATAGGGGTCATCTATGTTTCTTCTTCGGTTGCAGCTATCAGGTTTACTTGCTGGAAACTCGGGGTTAGTAGCCTTGAGACAATTATTGTTCCAGAAGTGGTATCATCTCCCATGCTAGCTTGCTTTGCCAGCTCGTCGGCCTCTTGATTTTCTTTTCGAGGAATGTGTTTGATCGAGTAGTGATCCAATTGATTGAGCAGCTGCTTGGTCTTTTTCAGATATGCCGTGAGCCGCTCTCCTCGAGTCTGGAACTCCCCTAGTATTTGATTTACGATGAGTTGCGAATCACTGTGAAGACATAAGGAACTGACTCCGATCTTCAGGGCGAGCTCTAATCGGGCTATTACTGCTTCATATTCGGCATCATTGTTGGTGGCAGCGAATTCCAGCCTTAGTGCATAACGCAGCTTTCTTCCCCTGGGAGTGATGATCACAACGCCTGCCCCCGAGCCTTGTTCGTTCGATGCTCCATCCACAAAGAGACTCCACTTGATGTCTTCTGTTATTTCAGACTGCTCCCTGCCTCCGTTGATAGCGAATTCGGCAATGAAATCGGCTATGGCTTGTCCCTTGATGGCGGTGCGGGGATGGTAGGTGATATCATATTGACTCAATTCGATGCACCATTTAAGTAACCACCCAGAAGTATCGGGACGATGAAGTACTTGCCTTAGTGGTTGATCGGTTAGAACTCGGATGGGATGAGATCGGAAATAGTGTCGTAGCTTCCTTGATGTGATTACTAAGCAGTACGCTAGCTTCTCAAGTTTAGGATATCCGGCTTCTGCCCCCGTAAACCTCTTACTTATGAAGTACACTGGCCGTTGTGTGCGGTTTTCTTCTCTTACCAAAGCGGCGCTTAGAGCGTGGGATGACACAGCAAGATATAGGTATAGTTCTTCGCCTTCATTTGGAGTCGAGAGTACTGGTGGCCGTTGGAGGTGCTCGATTAGGTTAAGGAAGGCTGTTGAGCATTCGTCAGTCCATTCGAACTTTCCTTTGTCTTTTTTTAGAGCTTCAAAGAAAGGGACACACTTGTCAGTTGCTTTGGAGATGAATCTGCTTAGGGCGGCCACCTTCCCGTTTAGGCTTTGCATTTCTTTCCGAGTGGATGGTATTTTGATATCTTGCAAGGCTCGGACTTGTTCGGGGTTTGCATCGATCCCTCTGGCATGGACGATGAATCCCAAGAACTTTCCTGATGACATTTCGAAGGAGCACTTTAGAGGATTCAGCTTCATTCCATATTGGCGGAGTACTTGGAACATCTCGTCCAGGTGGCTTACATGATCGTTGGCTTCTCTTGACTTAACCAGCATGTCATCCACATAGACCTCCATAGTTCGTCCTATCAGTTCTGCAAACATCTTGTTGACGAGGCGCTGATAAGTAGCTCCGGCGTTTTTAAGTCCAAATGGCATTACCTTGTAGCAGTACAATCCTCGGTCAGTGATGAAGCTAGTGTGGTCTTGATCGGGGGTGTGCATAGGGATCTGGTTATATCCTGAGTATGCGTCCATAAAGGATAAGAGTTCGTGTCCAGCAGTGCTGTCCACGAGTTGGTCGATTCGGGGTAGTGGGAAGCGGTCTTTCGGGCAAGCGTCATTTAAGTTGGAGAAATCGATGCATGTTCGCCACTTCCCATTAGCTTTCTTTACCAGTACCGGGTTGGCAATCCATTCCGGGTAGATGGCTTCACGTATGAAGTCATTGGCCAGTAAGTTCTTTACTTCTTCCTCGAGGGCCGCTGATCGTTCTGCCCCCATACTTCTCTTCTTCTGCTTTACCAGCACCTTGGTAGGATCAATGTTCAGTGCGTAGCATGCTATGTCCGGGGAGATTCCAGTCATATTAGCGTGCGTCCATGCAAATACATCCATGTTGTGGCGAAGAAAATCAATGAGTTGCTTCTTTGGTTCTCTTTTTAACTGAGATCCGACTCTCAGCAGTTTACTTGGATCACGTTTGTCTACAGATACGAATTCCATAGCCTCTGCAGGCTCGGCGGTGGCCTCCTCCTCTTTGTCCCTGGGGTCCAGTTCATTGAAAGGATCACTGGTATACCGAAGAGGAGGGGCTTTCTTTAGTTGCTACGCTTCCAAGCTTTTCATGCAGAGAATAGTCTCTGCATTTTTTCCTTTATCTCTCCTGCGATTATTGCGAAGTTCGGTTACATAGCAGTCTCGAGCGGCGTCTTGATCCCCTTCTACTTCTCCCACTCCATTATCCGTTGGGAACTTCATCTTTAGGCACCATGGGGCAAGGACAATTTGGAAGTCGAACAAGGCTGGTCTTCCTAAAAAGGCATTGTAGGCCGAGTGGTTGTCTATTAGCACGAATGTTTGTTTCCGAACGGCGGAGCGGGGATGACTTCCCAATTCAACAAAGAGATCCAATTGTCCGAGGGGCGTCTTTGCTTCTCCAGTGAAACCGTGTAGTGGTTTTTTGCAGGGGGATACATCCTTCATTGACAGCTTCATTTTGTCGAAAGCATGCTTGAATAGGATATTTACTGAACTTCCAGTGTCTATTAAAATTCGGAAAACTTTGGCGGGACCGAACCAGGCAGAGATGACCATAGGGTCCATGTGTGGGTACTGCCTTCCTTCTAGGTCGCGCCCACTAAATGTGATGTCGTTATTTTCCTTCCGCTTAGGGTGGCGTTCTTCCATAACAGAATTGACGCAGTCTTCCTCGCTTCTGAGTGAGTTTCCATATCTTTCCATTTCTGCCCAGCTCTTGTCGGCGATGTGTGGCCCTCCTGATATTGTATGGACCATTATCTTCTCTTGGCTGGAGCCGCTGGTGTTGCGATTTCCTCCGCCTGTCTCTGGGTGGAGCTGCCCTGGGTTTTCCTTAGCGGGAGCTGGTGTCCTGTCCTGGCCCTTCACATAGCATTCCAGCCTCTTTCTCTTGATGTGTTCTTCGATTAGGTCTCGGAGATGGCGGCATTCATTGGTATCGTGCCCATGAGACTCGTGGAAACGGCAGAATTTTCCGGACTGGATTGCGCGATCTGACTCTTTCTTGTACGGGGGGCGCTTGTATGTAAGTTCATCTTGGGTGGCCAGGAAGATGTTCTCGACTGTTTCATTCAGGGGAGTGTAAGCGTCGAATCTCGGTCCTGGTCGGTACAAGCGCTTTTCTCCCTTCTTGCCCCCTGCATTGTCTCTGGAGTCGTTTCTCCGAATGTCCTTTGCTGCGGCGGGGGCGTTTCCATGGGCCGTCTTAGCCTGTGGTCCTTTCTGCCTTTCAGTGGCAGCCTCTTCGAGTCTCATGTACTTCCCAGCTTCATGGAAGAAATCGGGCAAGGTAGCTGGTATTTCTTTAGTTAGTCTTCTAGCAAACTTGGTATCTGGGTGTACACCACTACAGAGGGCCATTAGGGTGAGTTTCTCATCGGCATCTTGGACTGCGGCCGCTGCGGCGTTGAACCGGGTTAGACATTGTTGCAGTGTCTCTCCGGATTTCTGTTTGACATTGGATAGAGAATAAGCATCCTTGGGTTGTTCCACATGAATGCGGAACTGGCTAATGAACTTTTCCTTCAACATTTCCCATGAACTGATGGATCCTTGGGGTAGATGGCAGAACCAGGAGGTAGCTAGATCTGCTAAAAATAGTGGAAAGCATTTGCATAGTACTCCTTCCGTTGCCCCACTCATGAGCATATGTTGTGTGTATCTTTGCAGGTGTACAACGGGGTCGGAAGTTCCCTTGTATGGTTCCATCGTCGGCATTTTCCATTCTCAAGGTGTGATGGCGGTTTCGATGTTGTGGGTGAAAGGGCTGTTTACTCTAGCGCCTATCCCTCGATCTCTTTGCTCCCGTCGGACGCATTCCCTGAATAATCGTGCCATTCTTTCATCAGAATTTGGAGCGGACAAGAATGAGCTTGGTTCTTCCCTACGGGATCGATCTCGTCCAGATGACCTGTAGGGATGGTATAGCCTATCACTTCTGACGTTATCCAGTGGCTGTCTTTGGCTGCTCGGATGCATGCTAGGACCAGCTACAGTTGCCCCCTGCCTTGATCTTCCCCTGTGGGGTTCTGCTTCAAGCATTTCCATGGGGTCAACTTTGGGCTGGGTTCTAGCTCGGCTCCGTTCAGCGGGGTTTCTATGATTAGGCGGCATGACCGGCTCAGCTACATCCGATCCTCGCCTGGTGCCTCCCCCATTGGGTTCGGTTCCAAGCGCTTCCTCGAGTCGGAGTTCGGACTGAGTCCGGGCGCGGCCCCTATCATTGTTGTTCCTGTTGATAGCTTCTTCGAAGAGGGAAGACCTTTGCTGTCTCTGAGATCCTCCAGATTGAGACTCACCCCATGATTCAGTGTTGCGGTTGGATTATTCGGCATCCCTCAAGCGCGACATGAGTTGGTTCACTAAAGCTTCTTGTTGGGATGCGAAGCGGTTAGTCACTTCAACCAAAACTCTGTCTAGGTCTGCCCTAGTGATTGCTGTCGGTTGTTCCGCGGCAGGGGCTGTCGGAATTGCCTGATCTACATTTGGCACTGCTATCGTAGTGGGACGGTTCTCATGATCTGGATCCACTGGATCTGGAGCGCTGCTGGTTGCAACGTTCTTTCCCTTGTTGGCGTCTTTTCTCGGCCTGGAAGTCATGTTTCCTAGGCAATGAAGGGTGCTATTGGGAAAGAAGGTTGAATGAGAGAAGCTGAAGCTTCGAGTTCCAAGTTCTCAGTGAAAGCACCAAAAATGTTTGTGCAAAAAATGGGCAAACACCTCCAATCCGTATAATTTAGTTGATTATATGTTATTTTCAAGGTTTTAGGTTACTTATGCAAATATGAAAAAAGCAGGGGCTAAACTGTAAAAGACACACAGATTTATAGTGGTTCGGCCAGAATGTGCCTACGTCCACTTTATATGTTATTCTCCTTTCTTTTTCAGATTACAAGTACAAAGCTTTAAGTACAAGTATAAGAAAGTTGTTTGAAAGTTCCTTCCTTGCTTGAGCTCTCAAACTTGTCTGCCATTATTGTACCCCTGCCCCTCTATTTATAGAGTGAGGTTGGGGGCAGGGGTCTTGGATGTATATAGCTGATGGTGGGCCTGGGCTGAAGCAATCTGGCCTAGCAGCGTTCTGCTTCGGCGAAGTTTGGTTCGGCCGTGCTTGGAGTGGTTGATCTGGAGGTTTATTCGGTAGAGGGTGGAAAGATGGTTGGCTCGGCAGGGAAGTGGAAAAATGTTGGTTCGGCATTGGCTTCTGGACCAGTGGTGGTGACGAAGGTTGGTTCGGCAAGGCCTCGTTCGGTGGGGTTTGGTTCGGTCATGGCTTGGTTCGGTGGCGAGTGTTTTTGGTCCGGTGGCGTCTGGTCCGGCTATGGTTGGTTCGGAGAGGGATGGTCCGGTGGTGAGTTGGAAGAGTGTTGGACCGGTAGTAGCTGGTTCGGCCAGGAGCTGGTTAGGTAGGCTGTCTGGTCCGGTGGTAGTTGGTCCGGTTAGGGCATGGAGATGAGGTGGTTCTGTGTTACTTCCCTTGTAATGGCTTGGCGAAAACACCCTCAACAGTTTCTGCCATTGGAGAGAGGAGAAAGGAATAAGCAGGTGAAAATAATAGTACGTACAGAAATAAAAAAAAAGCTGCTAGGGTTTCAAAAGGGAAATCTATTTATATGGATAAAGATAGATAAGATGAATGGACATATCGAATTGGGTTGATACGATAATAACGACCTGAAAAGCCCATTTCGTTCTCGAAACGAAAGTAGGTCATCCCATATATCAAAATATATGTTTTCGATATTTTTAAACTAAATGGAACCAGTTTCAAACCCTAATTCCATTGTATACAAAAGTTAGCTTTAAAAATCAGATTATATTCATTTAAATCTTTTTAATTAATTTCTACGCATTTCGATCCCGCATGGCTAAATAAGTTTGATCGCTACGAAACATGAAATCTTGTAATAATTCACGGTCATGGATCCAATGAAATTGTTGTTTTCGAAATCCGAGACAGTGGCCAAAATGTTTAATTTCACGTTAATTAAAAAAATTATTATTGAATGGATTTAATCACCTTTTAAATTCTAAATTAAAAAGTCAATAATTTTATCAGTCTTGGTTAGATAGAAATTGATAATCCTTTCAAATAAAAGTTCCATGTCAAATATAAAATTTAAATATTACATAAATTTCAAAGTTCAATTTCAATCATTATAAAATTCTATAAATATAATTTAAGTTCCAATAAAAAAAATTATTTTGATTTACGCTTTTATTATTTAATCATCCAATACCATATGAATTCATTGGACACTAGTTTACATTTTATTGCATCTTATTCTACAAATATCATCTTTACCATTTTAATTATAATTTTTCAATTTCACCGACTCCATTAATTTCTAATTTAATTCCATATTTACAATCACAACCAACTTAACTTTTCAATAATTTCAATCAATTGAAATTACATTAAAAATAGTTTCAATAACATCCAAACAACATTATTAAATCATATTCCAATTAATTTTCTCATTAATAAATCATAAAGTTTTAATTTCTCCAAATATTAAATTTCAAAATCTTATTAATTTAATTATTTGAATTATCAAAAATTACGGGTCGTTGCAACATCCATTTTGGAATCAATCTCAGGATTAGTAGCAAGCAGCTCATGCATTCAATGCTTCATTTCGATTCCATATTCGTCAAGATGTCTTCAGCTTGAAATGCTTGAGTTGGATCAAGGTGGTTTTCAGATAACATATCTGATCTCAATTTCTTCAAAACAACTTCCGATAGTTCCCGGTAAACTCAACATCGGTTTTTTGAAATATAAACAGACAAAAATTTGAGTGGAGTTCACCTCCTAACCGTTTGTGGACAGAATTCCTTATCATGTATCTTAGAAGAACGAAACGAGTTTATATGTTTAGTATAGCACCACCGATGGTAACTGTACCATATAATTCTCATGTTTCTCCAAGAAATTTCCAAAGTTACGTTTAGGTCCAGATTTGATAGTCGGTTATTTAACTTTCAAATATACAATTATTCAATATTGATTTGATTCCATATAGAATCCACTAAGCCTTTATTGATTAATCGTTAATTAATTAAAACACTTTGCAAAACTTGATCGAAAGGTGTTTTTAAACGCTATTCCCAATACCCTTTACATCCCTTTTATGCTTGGGAATCAATTTTACTTATCTCAAAAATATAAATATTTACCAAAAACATTTAGAAAATTCCCTTTTCTCAAATTCATACCAAATGGCTAAGAAATTCCCTTTTCAAAACATCATTAGCTATAAAATCCATTCACTTTATAAAACCCATTCACTTATCCTTTATAAAAATTCTTTTATAAATTCACTTCATATTTCAAAGCTCCTTATAAATCTTCAAACTAAATTTAAACTTCTTTTAAAATCTTTAAAATGATTTGTTTAATCACTTTGCATGTATAAAACGGTTTATAAAATTTCCTTGATAAAATATCTTTGATATTACAAAATATCATTTACAAATATCATTTACAAAATCTTGTTCCTAAATCGCTTCAAATAAACCCTTTTACTTAGTGAAAACCTTTTTATTAAAACAATTTATTATTTATAAGTACCTTTATAAAATAATTATATAACTTAAAAAAATTATTTACAAACTTTAAAACTCGAGTTGAAAGAATTTAAGTTATCCTTAAACCAAACTATATAAATTCCAAACCATACTTTATAAATTGAAAGGAGGCTTAGCAATCCCAGTGGTACTATTTAGGTTACCATTTCATTTCTACTAAATACTAAGCCGCTTGTTAATTTCCATATAGGACAACATATATTTAAGATAATCCATCATTTGACATACCGATACAACTTAACTAGCATACATATGTCCAATAACATAATAACAGGATGGTGATTTTCCTGCTAAATAGATGTCCAAAACAATTCAATCAATTAATAGAAGAACAAGGATTTATTCTACCAGTCTATGTCCATATTAATCAAATAAATTATACTATAGCAGAACGGGGATTTATTCTGCTATTAGATGTCCAAAAAAATCAAACTAATCTACAATATAACTCACTCACAGTTATATAGTTCCCTAATGGTATCGACACTTGAATTCCTTATGTTCAAACTACCTTTAAAAAAGAAGCACATTAAAAACAATTTGATTCTTGGAAAACAAAGGATTTGAAACTTAAAACTTCTTTTTAAAATAATTAATTACAAGTTAAACCCTTTATTAAACCATAATTAGACATAATTAAATTAATAATTATGAAATAATTAAACTTTATATAAATAATTAAATAATAATTATCTATTAAACAAATAATTAAACCCTAATTATTTATTTATTAGTTATTAAACAATAACTTAAGACTTTATTAATAATTAACTATTAATTAATCTCAATTAATTAATTAAAAAATCTTTATGTAAACCTAAATAATAAATTAAACCGTTAACAAATAATTTCTTAAAATTTAAACCTTATTCAATTTATAATTAAAAATAAATAAATAAATACCCTTATATTAAATTAATAGTTAATTAAAAATAAAACATATGCTTAACACATAATTAATTAAAACTTAAACTAACCTTTAAAAGGTAATTAATCAGTAATTAATCTCCACTTAATTAATGAAGCTTGTTTAATCTTAATTATTTACTAATTACTAACTAAATTAAATTAGTAATTAATTATTAAAAATTAAATTAACCTTCTAAAATATTATTATTTAGTTTATATAACATTTTAAAAACATTTCTAAGCATAAAAACTTAGTTTTCAAAAATCGTACTTTTGAACGAACGGTACCCAAAGCGACTATCGCTCTAAATACCTATAATTTAAAACTTGTTTTTAACTTTCTTTGAAACTTGATATGTAACATCCCACCTTTTTGTATGCTTTAAATCGACAATAAACCACACACGTCAGACTCAAACCATACAGAAAGGTGGATTGTTATTGGGGTAAATAAGAAAACAGAGAAATAAATAAAACAAAACAAAATCTCACAGGGGAATGACAAAATATAATAATCAAATAACAGTTCATGAAGCTGTTTTACAAAATATTTGATTATACTTATACAACACAGAATTAGAGTACACATACCAGAGAATAATAAATAACAATGCAGCGGAACAGTAAAATGTAGTGGAGTAATATAATAAATAATAGTAATACAATCTTCGTCTTCGCCCTCCGGAAATAAGGTCTTCAAATCCTGAAATTCTCAGGCGGACCAGAGCGAATTCAAAAGACAAAACACTCGAGTCAGAACTAAAAGATCTTATGTAAGTTAAGTCAATGGTAAAATATGAGTGGAACAGCATTAGATATTTTTACGAGATTTGACATCTCCTATCCAGTGTCTAACGTGAGTGCAGTAACTTAAGAGATGCTCGAGATTCACATCTCCTAAGGATCCATTAAACTATTTACTATGCAGTAATATTTTGCTATTGTAATAATGTCTATAGTAAAATAAACTTACTTTTAAATAACGTTAAGGCTTTACATTTTCCACCTTAACAAGTAATAGTCCCAGTAGTCCATCCAACATCATGGTCCCTCCTGATCGGGAAACCACCAGAGGATACTCCACGGCTATGGGATAAAATCAAACTCGTATAAGGCGCACTAGGGTGGTGACACGGCACAACGAGGCAATGCCATGGTAGATATACCAATTACGCATCCGGGCTTGTGGTGATGTGTAGCGCGCAGCTACAGCCCACCTCGAGCCACAACCCTAAAAATCAAAAGGCCCAAATCAATCACAAAGTAATAGAATGGTATTGAAGG
This sequence comes from Allium cepa, assembly GCA_030765085.1. Classification (NCBI taxonomy): domain Eukaryota; kingdom Viridiplantae; phylum Streptophyta; class Magnoliopsida; order Asparagales; family Amaryllidaceae; genus Allium; species Allium cepa. Next base: position 405,970,291 of record CM060928.1, on the reverse strand, counting down.
AGTGTGTCCGATAAGAGGGGCTACCTCACTCATCCGAGAATCACTCCTGTTTTAGCCACCTTATGGAACTCATGGGAGTCGGGTCCACGTATATACCTCAAGAGAACGTCGCCACCAACCAACTTCATTCTGGAATCTCCACCGCGTACACAGTTGTTAAAGTGGTTTTCGGAGTTGGCAGAGAGTATGACAACTTTCAATCCCGGTCTCTTTAACAACCAAACGTTATTATAACACCGCTGTCATTTAAAAATAATTTATACTTCAAAACCAGAATATAATATCCATTTCAAAACCATATAAATACTCCATTTCAAAACCTTAATCAATATTATATCATTTTTATTTCAATATATCCTTTTTCCAAAATCATAGCACTTTCAAAGTTATACGCTTCGAAACCAACACTTGATATTATAACATTTCAAATCATAATCTTTCATGGCCACTACGGCTTCGATTTCTAACTTGTTCAATCTTCGATACTGACTTGTTTATGCGACGATATTTTTTGTTTCTTGACTCGCATGGCTTTGAATTGCTTTGCTCACCTCGGCTTGACTTGATTTCACAATGTTGATTTCACTGTGACTTCGGCATTAGCTTGTTCAACTTGGAATTATGTTAACTTCGGCTTGTAACTTGATTTACTTGTGGCCTTGACTTTGTTATACTCTACATATACTCTCCGATGTTGTCACTGCATACATGTATACTTGTTCGATTTTAGCCTTGACATGGTTGTTGACATTTCCTGACTTCGGTCATTTTCTCACTACTGCTCATTGTAGTCTGTCATCTGTTGTAAGCGTATTACCTAAATCTTGTGTTCTTTACTTTGATATTGCAGTATGGTCAGTTGCAATTCTTTGATTTTTTTTTTTTACTTTGGTCATTCGATCATTGTCTTGCATTGCACTGACCACTGGTAGAATTGCATTCATACTGTTGCTCCGTTGTTTTGTTTTTGTTCCTTTGGTTCCACTGTACATATATGTGCTTGCTATCTCATTGATGCATTCATTCATGTGTCTGCTGTGCACTTGGTTTGCATTGTCGGTCTGGTCTCACGGCTATAGCCTGTTGTAGTTTAAACTGTGCAGTCAGGCCTGCATTTGCTTTGGTCTTGTAGTCTGCATTGCACTGGAGATTCATTTGAGACGTGTTGTTGCCTTCATTGTTGAATGTTGCATTGCTCCATGTATTCATGTAGTCTAGTTTTGATTCATGTGCATTTGTGTGCATTGTCAACTGCTCGACTCGAAGTCTGCTTGCATTCTGCTTTCTCCTGCCTTGGCTCTAGTTACATGTTCACCATTTTGCACTGTCTACTGCCTGGTCGACCATTTCAATTCGCTGGTCTTGGACTTTTTTGTTGTGTGTATTTGTATATAGCTTGTTTTTTTGACGAAGTCTTGTTCATGGGTTGATTTCGACTTGTTCATTATGTTGTACCTGTTTTTGCTGGTTTGAGTTTTGCTGCCTTCATGTACATGCTGATCATTGACATCGTCTGATATGCATTTGCTTGATGGTCTGAATGGACTGTCTAGCCTTTCACTTGAGACTGTATGTAGCTTGCATGGCCTTTGTTTCACTCGAGAATTATATGCATTTTGAATTGCACCTGTGTTGAATCCAGCTTTAAAGCTCGGGTTCGACCTTGTGCTTGTGTCATGATTTTATTTGTATTGCACTTGAAATGAACCCAGCTTTTGATTTGGGTTTGACCTTGTGCTCACTTGTCCCTGTAGATTTATCAAGTGTATATCGGTGTGCACGGTCTTGTGGCATGTACAGTGATGCACTGTGCATGTCATAAATTATTCGTGTATAATGAATTTAAATTTAAATGATGACGAACAACCCAAATAACCGAGGCAAATAATATTTTCAAAATCAATTTTATTTTACACTGAAGAATATTTTCTTTGCATTTTTACTGCGTCGGTATTTATTTTTATAGATTGCTCAGATGCTGGATAAAGTTGAAGATAAATACGAGTGAATGAGCGATATGTAGTGAGGTGTATTTGTAAATTATAAATTGTGATGTAATCGAAATTGTATTGTCATTGAATTTGTATATATATAGTGAGAGTTCAAATTTGTACTATTCAAAATCGTAATAAATATTTGTTTGAATAAAATATCTGTTTGAATTTAAACTCTATGTTATTTATTTTATTCAGCAAATATTTATTTAATTATGTGAAAAATAAAATAGTACATTAACAAATACATTTATATATATATGCTTATTAGCATCAAACGAAAATCATATACTCACATATTCAGCATTGGGCTAGGCCTGTTTGCCAACTATTTGCAAATGGTCGCAAAAAGATGCGGTGGTTCTTAGCTCACGACACGAGACATAATCTTGGAGCGCTAGCAATCCATGATCGATGGATCGCTAGCGATCTATAGCATTAGCTCAAATGCGATATAATTACTTACCCTTTTCCTCTGCTTCACTTTCTTTTTTGATTGCACTTATTCTATGATCATGTATGGATCGTGGGCGATCCATACACTTAGCATATTATTGGACTTTGGTTTTTGATCTGTCTTCGTTGTCTTGTGTCGACATTGTTCGTGTATCTCGTTGTACATTGCCTTGCTTTGATGATGGTTTATTTGTTGGTTTTATTTGTCTACTGATTTGACTAGACAGATGCTTGTCCCTTGATTTAACTAACTCAAAATCTCGTCAAACTTAGTCATTGCTTTTATAACATAAGTTGGATCATGATGCAAGAAAATGGGTTGAAATTTGAACTATATACATGGATCACTATCGATCCATGTCCTTAGAGGATTTTCCCATTCATTTTCTTGGCTCTCTTTATCTTGTTGCTTTTGTCCCTTGGTTCGATTACGAGCGATTATGACTCCACCTAATTGTTCCTCTTCACTTGGATTCTGCTGGGATAAAAATCCGGATAAATTTCCGCCCAGAGTATGTCTTCATTAAAAATAAGGCGTGCTCTGGAAATTATCGCTTTTAGTCTTCGCTTGTTGAATTTCAAGTAATCGTGTTAGAGTTTCACGAGTGTGAACTAAGCTATTCTGCTGCTTGGTTAGTTTTGATCTCTATTGCCATTGCTTGTTATAACAGATCGAATTCCTCTCTTTAGCTTCTTGATATACCTTGAAATAATGTAGGGATGTCGCTAGGAGAAATGGAGAAAAATTTCATGCACCAATTGGATCGCTAGCAATCCATGTATGATGGACTGCCAGTGACCTGGCGACTTAGAATTTTTTTGGCATTTTCTTCATTCCCTATTTAAGTCTTTCTTCATTCACTGCACAACCCGATTCTAATTATCCTCTTGGGATCCGAGCTTATCAGTGATATGACCCATGCTTTGCTCGATTCGATCCATTACCTTTGGGAATTCAACCTCGTCTAAGCCCCCACCATGCTTTTTTCTACACTGCTAACTCCAAAGCCTTTCCGCTGCTCTTCTATGTCGCCTTCAATTGAAACCTTAGCTCGCTTGCTACCATGATCATCGTCGATTCGTCCTTAGATGGCCATCGCCCTATCTTAGTTCGCTCATCCTAAAAGCACAACCAAACTAGCCTTCAGATCATTAACCTGATATGGGTTCGTTGATTGTAATATTCGTTTAATGATTTGACGGCAAAGTTGCACTCATGATGTTTGTTGTAGAAATTTGGAGTCGATTGTGATTTATTGGAGGAAGATACTAAATTGAGTTTTGAGTTCTTCATGGGATGACATTTGAGCCTTGCTCTGGTGCTTGAAACGTTTTGTTGTATTCGTCCATATAATCAAAATTGATTTTGCACAGAGTATTATTACAGATATAATATGACATATTGCGAATTGGCCTTGTCTCTTCTGGGGATTATTCTTACTTTCTTTTTCATGCTAGGTGTCCCTATACTAAGAAGAACTTTCTGCATCACTTCGATAATGGATCTGTTATCAATCATTGATCTTTAACGGGTATGTGTAGAGAAGTAACAACAAAAGAAAATGATATGGGATGTCCTTTCCCTTTTCTACTACGAGCGAACTATCTACATAGGATAAAGTGGTTGTAGTGTTCTGGACACCAAGCTCACTACTTATAGACAATACACTGCATTTTCCCCGGTACATACTTGAAATCCGATGTGTCAGTATGAATCAATGTCTCTCCGAAATCCAAGTGTATTAGGGGAATTATTAGTTTAGAATAAAATTACCTAACCATTTTAGATGCGGGTTCTATTGTTTAGAATAAAGTATCTATCTTCTCACCATAAGTCTAGCGGAGGAAATTCAACACTTACAGAAGCCGATTCTTCATCTGTTTCCCTTTCTCCTTCTGCCTTATAGGCTAAATATGGCCAGAAAGTTCCAGTCGGTCCAGTCTTGGATCGAACCCCTCCTAACTTTAGAGTTCTTCTCAATCCATAAGAGAGTGCTTATACTATGATTTCCGCTAAGGTTCTACTCAATATCTACATGCAACATGGCCTACCGGAGGAAGAGGTAAGCCTTCCAGAGAAGAATAAGTTTGCTCACAAACCTCCTTCAGGATATTCTGCTTGTTATCGGTATATGTGCCTGAACGGAGCCGTGCCCTCATTTAACAACTTTTTAGATGAGGCTCTCTCGAACTTAGGCAATACTCCATTCCAGATTCAATCTAATGGATACACTATCCTAACTTATTTGCACGTCCTTTTCATGCGAACATTCAATCGCGCTCCAAGCTTTGATGGGTTGTGGTACTTTATTTCATTTAAGAGAAGAGACAAGTGTCCATCTTTAGTTGTAATCGAAGCTCAGAGGAATCATAAGATTGTATTACAACTGAAGCGCAATCATTCCCATCAAGACCCAGTACTTCTTCATCAAATGCCCTGAAGGGTTTAACCGTCTTTGGACAATGGGGGTAAGCACTCTTTCTTACTATTGGGTTCCGATGTGTTGCTATGGAGTTTCTAACAAGTTGAATACTTCCCACAGTTATCCCAAGGCTAACTAGGGACTTGTTTCTTAATGAAGTTTTTTTCGAACCCTAAAGGCTATCGATGCTGGGGAAAGATTCTTTAAAGTCATTTTTACTGACAAAAACTTGCTTCGATATGGATTATCGCATCCGTGGTGATCAGCTGTTCCAGTGAGGTCCATTCTTCTTCTCGATTCAGGGTACACACGCGATCCACCTCCTTTTCTCATAGTTCCGAAGAAGGCACCTCTCAAGAAAGAGAAGGCTTGTCCAGAGAGTAAGCTGAAGAGACTCGTGAGGGAAAAGATACCACTGTGATTGGAGTTAATTGCCCAGCTAGAATGCCTTTGATTCTGAAAGAAGGAGAAGAGGAGTTCAAACAGAGAGTGGGAAAAGCTACATTAGTAGCTAAAAAGGAGGAGGGTGAGATTGGTGGGAGTAGCGATGGGCCCTCCTCCAGTAATGATTATGACTTTTATGTAGATTCGAAAGGTGGGGACTCTGAATCATGCGATGAGAACCTAAGGATGAGCCCCATCATCCCAATCTCTCCTCCCCCAAAGATAGTCAAAAATGATGATGCTTCTCAGGACAATACTGGGATTCCCCGATCAAAGATGCTAGTGTAGATTATGGACATTTAAGCTGCGTGCACTTCGACTTTGATGAACTTATGGGAGAGGATCCCAAGTTTAGAATGTTGCCTCCTTGTTCGAGCGATATTACGCCAGGATTTAGTCTGATTCCTATGACGGCTCCCCGATCTGGTTCGTGACGTCGCTCTAGGCCTTCCCCTGAAACACATTATACGTTTTACTAGGGTTACACTCACTTTTTACACATACACTTCGCCCTATTATCCGCTACTAAGATCTTTTATATATTCTTCATGTTAGGTATGACGAGAGGATTCAGTCTTTATGATGATCTTGAAGAATTTACATACTCTCAGCGCTGGTCCAAGTATTCTTTCGGCCGTCACCAGTGTCGTGAGATGGGGGAGGAGATTGATGAAGAAAAGGTCTAGACGCTGAAGCTCGTCGTCGAGGAGAGAAGGAATAGAGTCGAATATACAAAAGTGGGTATGAAAAGAGGAAGACTTTCGATGAGAGAGAGGAGCCGTTGAAAAAGTCTAAATTTGATTGCGGTTCCCATTCTTCAGAATTCCCGGCTTTCACTCTGACGCCCTCTTCAACGGGTCAAGAAATATCTATGTCCTTGTTTCGCCTTCAACTCAATTCTCGTCATCTTTTGTTTCTCTTACCCCCAGTGCTTTACGTCCCCACTGAAGATCTGCCTATGTTCTTCCATCTGGTCCCCCCAGGCTTGAGGCAGTGCTCCCCAGATGGTTCTTAAGGAGGGTTAAGTCTGATCATGATCTCCATCTGGCTCGTGGAGATTTATATATTCCACATCTTTAGGCTACTAAGAACGATTTAGAGCATGCTAAGGGTGGCAAAGATTATGCTAGCAGCCGGTGGATACGAACCATAACAATTATCAAAAATATCTCTCCTTTGAATCAGAGAAGGATGATTTCGAGAGAGCATTGGCAGAATGCAACCCCAGTGTCAAATTATTGGAAGATGAAAAGGAAGTGGCGCTTCGAGAAAGAAAAAAGAACGCCAATTTGCTGGAGAAATTATAATATGTGCAAGTGAAAATGGAGATCATCCTTAGAGATGAAGTCAAAATAGCGCATGCCGAAGAAGTTAAATTGAAAGCGGAATTTGAAGCCCATGATGTATTCATTAAATCCCAAAAGAAGACTATCTCTGATCATGACAAGATCATTGAAGATCATAACAGGACGATCACTGAATATAGAGAAGTCGTGAAGTTGCATGATAAAATAATTTCTGACCAAGCTAAGATGATTGCCACGCTCCACGACCGAGTTGTGCAGCGTAGCGCCAAGAAAACTCATGTTGAAGTTGAGAAGGCCGCCGTTATGGCGGATTATATGGATTTCAAGGTATTTTCGAGAAGAAGATGAAGAAGAAAGATGAGACAATCTTGAATTTCTTTGTCTACTCACAACTGCACCAGGGGAGCCTCGCCTATTTAGGATCAAAATTTGCATGCACTCTCGCTGCAGTTTAGGAGGAAATCTTGACCCGCTTTCATGATAGCCGTGATGTTTATATCAATCAAGAGTTGGAGAATTCTACTTCAATGAAGAATCAAAGAAGGCATTGCTTGAGGGCTGGAAAATCTTACGAATCGAGAAAGAGAAAGAAACTATTGATGCCGCCATGATAACAACCGCCGAAGCACTTACGGAGCATTTCATTTCTGGTGTCGGCGAACTACCAGGGCAGATCCGCAACCCATCAATAAGTTGTGGGCTTAAGGATTCCCTTTAGATTGTAAAGCTGTCAAAGAAGGGTAAAGGTGGTGAGTACGGGGTAGACGTTTTGGTCATTCCCCGATGCAGGTAATTTGCTTGTTTCTCCCTAATTCAAGAACTTCCAACTCACATCGCAAGAGTAGGATGAGTTTAACGCTTTCGTTTTTGATCTTATAGTTCTATCATCATTCTCTATCGACCTTCCTATTTCCTTGATGCTTGGACTTGCTGCAATCTCCACCATTTCCATGCTCGTTTATATATATGGTCTGGTCATCGTATCTGTGTCTGGATTGCAGTTGGGGCTGGAGTTCGAGAAGATCGCCACACTTAATGGCTTGGATGACCCTTCCATATCTTTAGAAGGTGACATAACGGTAGCCGAAGTTCAGGACAAGGAAGTTCAAACTGAGCAGGCATGCAAGGTTCAATAAGAACCAGTGGCCATCAAGAAAGAGAAAGTTGAAGCGATCAAGGCTCGAAGAGTTCTCGAAGGTCTCGAAAGCGTAAAACAAAAGGCAGGCCTTTTGAGAAGGTCACGGAGAAGAAGAAAGATGTTAGCACTGAGGAAATAATTAACAATACGGGCAGCGATACCACTCCCGAGGCAAAGCAAAAAACTTCGAAAAAATGTTAGGAAAGGAAGTGGGCAAATGAGGAGCCGAAGTATTTGGACAATAGCTATTCTTCTTTTGGTTCATTTTCAGTCGTTTTGTTCAAGTACAGAGTTTATACTTAGTGTTTTTGTTGTGGTGCCTGTACTTTTCTTTTGTTCGCCGGCATTGTTAGAGTACGGCCCACATGTTTTGACATTGTATAAAATAAAATTATAAGTAATACATTATTGACACTTTGACTATACTTTTACTTATCTATTCATATTTATTTTGTGCACTTATGCTCATTTTGTTTATAGTTATTTGCTTATGTGTATTCTGTGCACTTACGTTTACTCTATATACTTTCACTTCACTTTATCTAATCATGCGGTTACTACCAAAATTCTTTGTTTGGAGTAACAGAACTTGTGAAATTATTACTTTTAAGTATTTTATTTAAGTACCATTGTATTCCCCTCAGTTCACTGGGCTGTTTACTTCAAAAATTGACAAACGACTGGTAATTTATGGTTTAAATAATAAAAATTGAAACATAACTAAGTCACAACTTGATTTTTCTTCTTTTAGAAGTTTTGTAACTTTAACATGTAGTCCATGTTCTATTGCGATATTCTGCTAAGTATACAACATATGAATGTTTGAAATGTGCACACTGTATGAGTTAACTATAGGCAGTTACATATTACTGACATTAAATGTTATAGTTAGTCATTGAGTATCAGTAGTTGAAGTTTCCCGCAGGTTTGTAGCACTTCGATTTTATTGGAGTCGTGCCTATTGCTTCCATTAATGGGAGTGGGTCGATCTTTTTATTCCTATGGCGGATAAATTTCCTGGTACTACCAGGGCAACACTGGTACTTAAAAGTGCATGCAGTTTATAGGATGCATGGTTTTTATAAAGTATGCACGACTTATAGAATGTATGGCTTTTAGGATCGATATGGTCCATCAATCCAGATCCGTTTTGATACTTCTTGGTGTTGCCTATCTTCAAGCAACGTGAGGAGTTTACGTTTTAGGAGCATGATTTCATGACTCTGAGAGTTAATTCACGGCTTATGAAATGCGCAGCTATTCGTACTCCTCAGGGTTGCCTATCTTCGGGAAATATAAGGAGTGTATGTTTTAAAAGTTAGTGCATGGCTTATGGGATGCGTACCTTTTCGTACTCCCCGGTGTCGCCTATCTTTGGGTAACGTGAGAGTATATGTTTTCAAAGTTAGTGCTAAACCTATGGAATGCATGGCTTTTGATATTCCTTGGCATTGCCAATTCGGGCAACATGAGGAGTTTACGTTTTAATAGTTGGTGCGCGACTTAGGTAATGCATGGCTTTTGGTTCTCCTCGGTGTTGCCTATCTTCACGCAGCGTTAGGAGTTTATGTTTGAGCGTTCTCGATGTTGTCGGGGGCAATATCAGTTCTTAGAAGGCGGAGAACGGGTACCGCTGATTCTACGGTTTAAGTTGATTTGCTTCCATCGACCCGGAGGGTAATTATTATAGACACGGTTCTATTGGTTCAAAAAGCGAATCAATTTTTATTAGCAAATGCAAGCAGAATTGCCTATTTCAATGCCCTAGGCATCCCAGGATGACTAATTTTGTTGAAAAGTAGAGACTACATAAGGTAGTTTTCAAACGAAATAACGACGGAGCGATTCGCTACTCCATACCTTGGGAATTTGAATTTCGTCGACGGCTGTTAGCTTATAAGTTTCATCCCTCGCTGTTGATTGATGACATATGGCCCTTCCCTGTTCGTCCGAAGGCCCCAGAAACGGGGTAGACTCGCTTGAGTACGAGATCTTCCACTTCGAATGTTTGATTGTGAATTTTGAAGTTGAAGTATCACGTGATCCTTTTTTGGTAGGCAACGGTTCTCAACTTGTCTTTTTCCCTTCTTTTGTCAATCATATCTAGTGATTGGAGTAGGAGCTGCTTGTTTTGTTTTCGATTAAAATTTTGCCTTCGGTGCGAAGGGACTTCTAATTCAATAGGAGCCATTGCTTCTGAGCCATATGCCAGAGCGAACGGAGTGTGGCCGGTTGCCGTGTGTGGGTAGTTCTATAAGCCCATAGTGCAAGTGGAAGTTCATCAACGTAGTTTCCTTTTGCTTTAGTTAGCTACTTTCTGATGGTGGACCTTATGATCTTGTTTATTGCTTCTACTTGCCCGTTTTCTTGTGGATGAGGTACTACGGAAAAGCTCTTCTCAATTCGGAAGTGTTTGTAGAAGTCTTTGAACTCGGTGCTTTCAAATTGAGTTCCATTGTCAGTGATGATTTTTTCGGCACACCAAACCCACAAATAATGTTTTTAGTAACAAAATTAATGACTTTCTTTGTCGTTATGGTGGCCAGCAGTTCCGTTTCGGCCCATTTTGTGAAATAATCAACGGCAACTATATCATATTTGGCCCATCTTTTTGTTATTGGCAGGATGCCATAAGTATCCATACTGAAGGACTTTTTCCCAAGGGTCTGTCCCTAATGTTGTCTCTGTATTCGCCTTCATGCACCTCCTTTAGGATTCGTCGGGCTTCATCATTCAGAAATATATCTAAGAAGGATGGTTGAGAATTCCCTTCGATAGAGTATTCCATCTTGTATCATGAACCGCGGTGCCTTTCAGAGAAGATTTTTCCGTTGATTCCAGTCAGTTGGAAGGGGCCCTGCAAATAAATAGTCCTTCAACGACGTCATCCACATCTCTGGTTTGATGGTGATCTTGCGGATCCAGTTGACATTCTTTTCGTCTTTGCTCTATGTGGTTAGAGTTTCAACTGGGACCAGCCTTAATGACTGAGCTTCGCTGAAGCTTGCTAATTTAGCCAAATAGTCCGCCTTGATGTTTTACTCCAATAGAATGTGGGTTATGGTGTAATGTTCTATGTCGCTAAGAAACCCTTGCACTTTAGATAGAAACAGGGCAAGTTTTCCCTCTTTGCCTAGTATTCCCCTTTTACTTGGCAAACGACTAGTTGGGAGTCATCGTAGGTGTGAACGGATTATTCTGACCTTTTTCAAAACTTTCAGTCCGGCTATCAATGGCTCATATTTTGCTTCATTATTTGTCATAGGGAATTCCAAGCGTCAAGCGTAGCAAATGATTCAACCTTCGAGGGTTTCAAGCGCTACTCCTACCCTCGAACAGAGGTTGTTAGATGTGCCATCAAAAAAGAGTCTCTATTGCATTTCCGCTTCCAGCGGTGTTTCTTCCTCGTCATACCGTATAGTGAATTCGGTAATGAAATCTATTTGATGGCCTTCCTTGGATTGTATGTGATATCATATTAAATCAGCACTATGTTCCACTTGAGAAATCATTCGAAAGTTTCAGGTCGATACAACACTTGATTTAGGGGCTGATCAATTAATACTTTGATTGGATATGTCTTAAAGTGTGGTCATAACTTCCTAGACGCCATCAAGAGGCGATACGCTAGCTTTTCCAGGTTTGAGTAATTTTTCTTGGCTCTGGTAAACTGCTTGCTAATGTAATACACAGGTCCTTGGATTTTCGCTTCTTTACGCACAAGGGCGGAACTCGATTCATGAGGCGAGATTGCTAAGTAAACGAATAGGTCTTCTCCATCCACAGGCTGTGATAGGATTAGCGGAGCTTCCATGTGCCACAGCAATTCTTAAAATGCAGTTTGACAAGCTTCACTCCATTCGAATTTTTTCTTTCCTTTATTCGGTGCATTAAAGAATGGTATACACTTAGTAGTTTTGGAGATAAATTGAGTTATTGCTTCGACCTTTCCATTTTGGCTTTGCAATTCCTTCTTATTCTTTGGAGCTTGGAATTCTTGTAGTGCCGTTATTTGTTCTGGATTTTCTTCAATGCCTCTTGCGCTTACTATGAACCCTTACAATTTGCAGAAGCTACTCCGAAGAAACATTTGAGTGGGTTGAGTTTCATTCCATACTTTCGGAGTATTTTGAACATTTCAGCGAGTTTTCTAGAAGATTGGCAGCTACTCATGATCTGACCAACATGTCATGCACGTAAGGTTCTATGGTCTTTCCAATTTGACTTTTGAATATGGTATTCACTAATCTTTGTATGTTGCTCTAGCATTCTTTAAACCGAGCGGCATTACCCTATAGTTGTACAGTCCAAGATCGACGATAAAACTAGTGTTGTCTTGGTCAGGCTCATGCATCAGGATCTGGTTGTAGCCCGAGTATGCATCCACGAGTGACAGCAATTCGTATCCCACCGTCCTATCCACAAGCTGATTGATATTGGGCAGAGGGAAGTTATCTTTCAGGAAAGCTTTGTTTAGGTCAGAATAGTTAATGAAAGTTCGCCATTTTCCATTGGACTTTTTAACTAGGACCGGGTTAGATACCAAATCAAGGTAAGTTGCGTCGTGGATGAAATCATTGACCATTAATTCGTCTACATCTTCCCTTAACCCCTGGACCATTCAGGGCCAAAACTACGCCTTTCTTGCTTTACTGGTGTAAATTTGAGGTCAATATTAAGCGCTTGGCAAGCATTCTAGGGATACTCCGCACATACCGAAGTGTGTCCAAGCGACACATCCAAGTTTACGTGAAGAAACTTAGTAAGTTCTAACCACATCTTGTTTCCAAAATGCGGTCTAATTTTCAAGACCCGCGTTGGGTCGTCCATTGTTACTGGGACAGACTCCGTCAATTCTACCGGTGCTTCCCAATCATCCGATGAACTCTTCTTTTTTGGGTCCAAAGCCTTGTCGAATCAGCTATGGTCACCGAGCCAGGGGGTTTGTGTAGTTGCTATTCAGTAGGTTCATGAATGTAGAAAGTTCTCCCCACATCCTTCCCCTTTTCCTTTCTTTTCGACTCACGTAATTCTGCAACGTAGCATTCCTTGACGGCGCACTTATCTTCTTTCACCACTCCGATTCCGTTTGCAGTAGGGAACTTCATGGTTAGGCACCATTGGGCTAGAGTTATTCTGAAGTTTGCTAGTGCGGGCCATCCAAAGAAGGTGTTATAGGTGGACATTTCGTCCACGATTATGAAAGTCTGAATGAGGATGACTCTTTGATCGCCCTCTCTAAGTTCCACTAGCAGGTCGATCGTCCCACAGGTTGCTTAGGTTTGCCAATGAACCCTTGGATCTTTGTTTGAAATTCAGACACGTTTTTCATGCCTATCTTAATTTGATCAAAAGCACGTTTGAAAAGTATATTAACAGAACTGCCACTATCGACCAACACTCGTCGAACCACAGCGGAACTGATCCCCATTATCACCTTCATTGGACCGAGAGTCGGAGCTTCAATCCCTTTGATGTCCTGATTTTGACGCATTATATCGTCACTCAAAAATTTCTATAGCCTGGCCGTAATTTCATCTTCTATTGCGAGACATGATTCCTTTGGAGAATGCTTCAACGAACTTGCATACCACTCCATCCCTCCGCAACTTCCCCCATATATTGCTCCAATAATGAGCCTTTGGTCAGTTCATTTTGACCCCTCTTCACTATTTCTACCTTGATCCCTTTGTTCTCTAGGAGGCTATGGAGTCACAGGTTGATCAGGGTTCTGTGACTTTCTCACGTAATACTAAAGTTTTTTCCAGATCATTTCTTCAATGAGATTCTTTATACGGTGGCATTCGTTTGTATTATGGCCGTGTGTCTCATGGAAGAGGCAGAATTTTCCTGAGTGCTTTTGTTGATTAGTTGCTTCCTTTCTAAGGGTTTCTTTGTATTCCTCAGTCCCCTATCTTGTGAGAAAAATATTTTTCAGGGTGTCGTTTAGGGGAGTGTAGTCTTCAGGCCTAGACTATTTAAGCCTTTTATTGTTGTAGTTACCATTTCTCTTATTGGATTTTTTATTTTTCCTCTTTTTATTTCCATCTTTCCCTGCGATTCCTTCAGTGGTCCCTGAAGCATGCATGTTTTAGTTCATTGCTATGTCACTCTATCTGATGTTCATCGGTTTCACACTAGTAGGTTTCCTATCTAGCTCCTGCGCTTCCTCTAACCTTAAGTATTGACTTGCTTTGCGATTAAAGTCTTTTCTTATGGTAGGTTGCTTCATCTTAATCCACTTTTTAACTTTAGTCTTTGGGTGAATGGCATGGACTAAAGAAATAAAAACCATGTCCTCATTGGGGTCGCTTACTTCCATCATTACGGTATTGAACCGATGTAACGACCCGTAATTTTCGTTAATTAAATTTTTCATTTTAATAAGATATACGTAAATTTAATTTAGAAGAAATAAAGATTTTATAATTAATAATGAAGAAAATGCTGAGAAAGAAATGAAACCAGGGGAATATAAGGCTAAGTATTTACAGTTGAAACAAAATAACGAATAAATTGAAGTGATGTAAATTGTTATACTAGGCTAAGAGTTGCATATAAGAGAACAAAGGTAAGTAGTGAATTTAGTTAATGAATTAATAATATTAAATAGTAAATTGAATTAAATCAATGTTTGGTACAATTTGAAATATTGTTTGGAATGAAAGCTTATAAATTGTAAGCATTTAATTTACAAATGAAGTCGGTATATTAATTTAGTTGTAACTGAATGTAAATTAATGAAATTATGTAATAATTGATAAATGACGGCATTGATGAAAGAAATAAGATTTGTAAGTAATAAAGGAAAAATTGAAATAAACATTTACCAATGAAATAGTATATTGATTTATATAGACTTAATAAAAGAGTTGAATTGAATCAATCTATTTAGTTGAAACTAATTAATTGGTATGCAAATTATAAATGGGTTTATAGGAAGAAATTATACTACCGAGAATTGGAATTAAGATGAAATGAAAAATTCAAGCATGTGATGCAAATATATCATATATAGCAGTGGAATAAAAAAAATTAGTGTTATTATAACTTGGTTGGTAAGTAACAAACTTATAACTGAATTTAAAAGAAAATAGGTGACAATGAGTATAGATTGTTCATTTATTTGATGTGTTAAATAAATTTTGGTATTCAATCACAATAAATATAAATAATTAATTGAAACTGTTGTAAGGTCAAAATTTATTGCATATAATAAATTGGGGGATAGATTTCATTAAAGGTAATTTATTTATTATGTTAATGTAAATTAAAATATTAGAGGTACGTAAATGATGATTAATACAATGTTTGAAAGTTGTAATTTAGAGGATATTAAGAATTAGGAATTGAATTTTGAATTATTTGCAATACAAATAAAGAAAATGTTACGTTATTGCTAACTGAGGGAATCATTAATTAATTGAATGAAAGTTAAATCAGTGGAATTAATGGAGATTAATTTACGTTAGGTATTTAGGGTAGTGACTAAATTTGGTAATGCATTTGCAATTAATGACAATAGTGTTGATATAAGCTAATAAGTTAAATGTCAATGCAATACCAATTAATGGATTGAATGTGATTATGAAATTGGAATTAGATAAATGCAGTAAATAATTCAGGGCAAATAAATTTATGGAACAAATGTTAAGATCTTAACTGATGGTAATTAATAATTGAAGATAATGTAAATTCCATTTATAATATGACTATGTGAGACGACCCGACTTTCTACTCCCAGAAAATCGCATCATCTTAAAGAAAGAAAGGGATAGAAGAAGAAAAGAAAGAGAAAGAAGAACACAAACAACAACAGAGAACTCACAGTGGAATGAATAAAATATAATATATCTCATAAAATATTACATAGTATCTCATTACATCAGAGTACACAACTTAAACAACTGAAAATAGACAGTTATAAACTTCTGTCTAACAATACAACTCAAGTACAACAGAACATATACTAAACAAACACAACGGAATCAATATGTATCTAAACGTCGAAGCCTCCTGCTCCATATCTCCTCCAGAATTCGTCAAGCTAACCTGATCCACTTGACTACTCATACATAATATGAGTACCCAAGAGTTTAATAAAACAGAAAATAAACACTCGGGTCAGACAGGGGTCTGGTGTGAGTAAAAGGGTTTAAATTGCTTAACTTTAGAAAACCTTTGAAAAGAAAAGGTATCACGTAAGACTTCCCACACATAAACATGGAAAAGTTTTTACCTTACGCTAACCAAAACATTTGATAGGAAATCCAGTGATATTATAATAGTGTCTAGGGTTTTCAAGTAAATAAGAAATAGCCAAAATTGTTACATCTATTAAATTCCAACTACTAGCCACAAAAGTGGGTAATACAATCAAAACCGTAGGGTCTCGTAGGAAGAATGGGTTTCCATCAATGGCAGGGCTACTGGGGTACCGTCCGTCACAGTAGGTGGCCTAGATCAACGTACCGAGGAGTACTCCCACTCCCCTGCAACACAAGGCCGGAACCATCCCTTACTGGACAGTCCCGAACAAGACTACCCCGTAGTTGGCGCGACCAACCACACACTAAGCCGAAATAGAAAAGGACCTCTAAACAGGGGTAAATCTCACTCTCAAGTGGGGGCTACCCATGAAGCCTTGCTGCACCTCCCCTGTTTTAGCCATTCCCGGTTGATGAGGCTTGAGGTTACGATTACCTTTATAGAACACATTTATCTTAGAATGCTCATCGTCCACCTGACGATGTTCTGAAAGCATTCAATCCATACAAGTTCGTTCCGGGTTCGAACGAAACCGAAGGCACTATCTCGTTGCACTCATTATTGGAATCACCCTCAGAGTCAACGACCATAGCCCTTGCACTCTGATTCGCCATCTCGAATCTATAAGTACTATTCCGTCAACTCATTACAGAATCACCCACAGAGTTATACTGACGTATAGCCCTTACACCTCGCGTCTTCACTTGCTCCACTTAGATGCACGACCTAACGTTTAATTGGAATCGATGTGGTTTTCAGATTCCAAATATGGAAACCTGATCCCGGTCTCACCGAAACCAAACGCCATTTTAATGTCCAAGTTGTACTTAAGGGTTTAAACAGTTTAACTTATATTTAGGATGATATATAAACAGATAGATGAATCATATTATCACAATAGATAATTCATATCAATATTCATCTTCACAAAGCAGCATATCATATAACAAAGATATCCAATATCAACCAGTATCAACCAATATCAAACATCCAATATTAACCAATCATCCAATATCAATCTCCAAATATTGATCATTCAATATCCATCAATTATCCAATATTAATCAATCAATCCATATTAATCAAACATCCAAAACAGAATTGATTATCTCTTAATCAATTGGATTATCATAATTCTTCTACATTAATTATTCCAATTAAATAAATTGATCATCTCTAATGATCTTCACTAATTAATCTTCCTTGATTAATTATATTATTTACATCAAGTAATTATCCTATCCATATTCAGTAATTAACCCTTTAATTACTATCATTAATTACAATAAGTAATGATTATTCATTAATTAATTAACTATAATTAATTACATTAATTCTTAATTAATTACAATTAATTAATCATATTTTAAATTAATCACTTATATTAATCAACCTTGATTAATATCATTAATTATATTAATTAATGATCCTTATTAATTAATAATAATACTTTAAATAATTATCTTATAATTAATTAATTCATTAATCATAATTAGTAATTAACAATTACTAAATTAATTAACTTCTTATTAATTAACTTCTAATTTAATTATATTAATCCTTGATTAATTAATTCAATTAATTATTATTCAATTTAAATTAACAATTAATCCTTAGTTAATTACTTAATTAATTAATTACATTTTAATTAATTACCCTTGGTAATTAATCTTAAATTAATCACATTCATTAATTAATTAATTACATTAATAAATTAACTAAAATAAATTAAGTAATTAATTCTTAATTACCTACATAAGTAATTACCTCTAATTACTTTCATTAATAAACCTTAATTAATCTCTTAATTAATTATTTAACAAATAATTAATTTCATCATTAAATAATTCTTAATTCTTTAATTAATTACTTCATAATTAATTATCTTTAAAACAATTATATTAATTAATTCTTAATTAATATCATTAAGTGATTAACCAATAATCTCATCAACTAATTACTCCATGTGTAATTACCATTAATTACTTCCATAAGAAATTAATTTTCTTAATTACATTCAACAACTAACCATTTATTACTTTATTAAGTAATTATACTTAATTAATCCATAACTAAGTGATTTTATAAATTAAATAAATAATTAACTAATTAATTAAAATTAATTAAACAATTAATTAAGTAACTTTCTAGATTTAAAAATCCTTAATTAATTAAGAAAACATTATTCTTAATTAATCTTTTACATAATATCAAATTATTAAGTATTCATAAATTTATATCCAAATAATCTAATCTTATTTATTTCCATAAATAGATTATTTGAATTTAATCAAATTCAATAACTCAAATCAATCTATTTGGTTTACAATATTATAACTTAAACTTTATCTGAAAAGAAAGCATTTAGAAATCAATTTGAGGTTTAAAACATTTTAATTATCTAATTTAAACTTACCTTTTCAATATAATTTGTAATCTTGTTTTAAAACATTACTTTTAAATTTATATTTAAAATTTTAGATTTAATGATTAAATTCAAACACTCTTTTTAAACTAAAATTCAAACTTAAATTAAGTAAAATTATTTCAAAGAAATCATCTCAAACTTTTTTTTAAAATTTGAAAGTAAATTCAATTTACATTTTAAAGTTTGATTAATCTTAATTTCAAAACAACAAGTTTTAAACTTTATTTAAAAACAACAAACTTTAACTTATAATTTCTTCTCTTTATAAAAACATGAATTTGTTTTTCATTCAGTCAACATATTTAAATCTGTAAATCCTTACAGTACTGGCAAGAATGCAAACTACCCTAAAAAAAACCCGAGCAAATCACTCCCACCCTACGCGACAGCCCCGAAGAAAAAAAAACAACTCCCTGCTTCGAGTCGACTCAACGAAAACACAAGATGATCACCGAACAAAAACCTGTCTTCTCCAAACCAGAAGAACAGTGCACAAGCGTACACATGTGTACGTCTCCCACCGACTCCGGCCACCGTGGGCAACCACGATCATCGCCAACGTCCACTCGGATGCACGCGAACTCGACCCAAAACCCAGATTGAACCCAAACTACACGAATCACAAAATAACCCTTCAACTCGAGAATTTGCGGCAATAACCGACTACAAAAGCTCCCCCACGGCCATGCTCCTCGACGCCGACCAACCCTGCCGTCCTCACCATCAAAGCGTCGCGACTCAGACTTCATTTTCACCAAAAACGAACCAACTCGAATCATTACCTATGTCGCAAATGACACTACAGTAAAGCCCAGATAAAAGTAAACTTAAACCCTATTTTGTTCGATTACGAACAAATTAAGCATTGGAAAAATTTTCGAATATTTTTCCCTAAATCACTAACTCACACACAAGCTTCTTCCAGAATTACAACTCAAATTATTGCGTGAATCATCTGCAGTTCATAAAAATTTCCAAAATGTTCAAACTCGGAATTCGTTTGATTCCTTAAACTAAAATTCATGAAACTTGCATTAAAATTCATGATTTACAAACACGAATCCATTTATACTATCTAAACTATAAACTGAATTCATTGATTTTAACATGCATTAGAGATTTACTGTGTTTTTTTCCATTTTAAAACTATTTGTAAATTAAAAATTACAGAAACTATATTTTAGAATTACCTTCAGCATTTACACAAAATCTTTCATTCAATAATCAAGTCCAATTACTGTTCTTAAGTGGAAGATTAAGATAAAAATCTATTCAAAGAAACAGAATGCAGAGTTCTGCAAATAGACATACACACACTTGCATTCAATAAAACAGAAATAATTCTTATAATTTCAAGTTATAGAACTTCAATACCAGACAATATCATCACATGCATGAAAGTGAAAACAATTCAAACTGTTTTTTAAAGAAGTTTACTCACCATGTTATGCAGAGCAGAGCAGATTTGAACTTTCCAGGCTTTGTAGTTGAAAATTAAATCCATGCATGCTTTACAATTAATTGTTTTAAACTTGCAGTTGAAACTGATGACTTGTTGAAGATATGATGTTGTAGAAGACTTGGAGTTGCAGGTTTTAAATGCGCTAACAGATCTTCATTTGAATATGCAGATTTTCACTTGCAGATTTTAATATGAAGGTTGCAGATTTCATTTGAGATGCAGATTTTGAAAGTTGAGAAGAACATAATTTGCAGATTTTTAATTTTTGCCTTTGGATTTTTAATTTGCAGATTTTAATTCTCAGGTTTTGAGAAAATTTTCTGTGTTAGCCATTAATGTTTGAAAGGAAGAAAATCAAAGAAAATGAAATATTATGTATATAAAAAAAAGATGAAGACATTTTTTTTTAAAGAATATACACTTGTCTCAAATAATACCTAATTGTCTTACAAATGTCATATAGTTGTGCTAGCATAATTACACATGTTACTTAAGTGTTTCTAATTAATTTTACTTAGTTTTAAATGTGAATATAACTTACTAATTAAATTTACTTTATAAATAAATATAAGTTTGCCTCTTTTAAAAGAAAATATTCTAAACTAATAAAAATGCAAATAATTCCTATATATGTATTTAAAATCCAAAACATTTATACATATGCATTTATAACCATTTAAATCAAACATTTTAAAGAAAACAAAAACAAAACATTGATAAATTTCTTTATAAACTATCATATTTTAAAAATAAACAATCATCCCACATTTTTTTAAAACAAATGAATTAATCTTTGAATTAATTTTTGAAAATATAAATTTATACAAAGCTTTAAATTACAATATTTATTCATATATCAATTACTAATAGATTGAATTAAATTCAAAGCAAAATCAAACTATAACATATACATACGTATATATTACAATTTGAAAATTCAATCTTTAATTTAAAACAGAAGATATACTATCCACAATATATCAAATGTATATATTATAAATAGAATAAAAATTTAATTAACTTTTGAAAAACAATTCTTATCCATATTTAAATTGTCAGAAAGATATTGATTACCATTAACAGATTAAATATTTATTAACCCTTAAAAGATCAAATTCACAAATTCTAAATTAAAATTATAAAGAAAATTATCAAACCATTTATATTATTAACACAGATTATTAAATTTATATTGCCCAAAATTCCGGGTCGTTACACTATGGGTGAATGAAAAGATTGTAAATCAGGATTTGTTTATTTATATGAATATAAAGAATTAAGGTAATTGAGTTTTTGCAATTAAGTAAAAATTAAACATTTATTTTTACGTTAATTGAAAATTTTGTTGAAATTGAAAAATATTTATATATGTTAATTTCATCCATTTGGCTATAATGGATTGAATAATAAGAATGAAGATTTAATTCAATGAAATTTTTAGAAACTTAATTGATAATTTCTAAATTTAATAAAAATGAAAATTTGACACTGAAATGGGAAGTTAATCAACTTTAAATTGTTCAAAACATTGTAATTTGATTGAGACAAATAAAGGTAATAAAATTTGTCAAATTTAAGATTTTAAAAAAAATTGGATTTTATTAATGAATTTTTAATTTATTTAATTAATGTAAAATTATTTGGCCACTTACTCGGATTTCGACGAAACCAGTTTCATCGGATCCGTAACAGTGAATTATAGTAGTGTTTCAAGTTTCATAACGATCGGACTTGTCGTTTGATCGTACCGACTCGAAACGCCTTGAAATTTATGCAATTTAAATCAATCTAAATAAATTTGGAAAAATTGAATTTAGCATAACTTCTTCATACGATAGAATTTGGACGTGAAACTTTTTCCATCGCATTTAAAATATTTTTAAACATATCTTTTGATATATGGGTTGACCCAATTTCGTTCGGGAGTAGAAACGGGCTTTTCGGGCCATTTAGCGTTCAGCGCGTATACCAATCCGATCCATTTATTATTTTTCAGCCTTGTCTATATATAACCCGTCATAAACCCTAGCCACTCCTTATTTTCATTTCTCTATACGTACATCTCCTTCTCAACTCCTCATTCCAATGGCAGAAAAAAAACCTAATTCCCAAATTCCAAAAATTAATTTCAATTTCAAAAAAAAAAAAAAAAATCGGATTTGCATCCACTACGAGTCACGCTTTCAGTTTCAGAGGCAAAAACGCTGTATCTACTTCGGGTCAGGAAGAAAATGACCCGGGTCGCTTCGAATCGTTTTGGAAGAAACTCCAAGCAAGCACTGGGGATTTGAAGCGGCGCACCGAAGTCGAACCCGAAGTTGACAAAGGGCCAGAATTTTCCAATTTTCAAATTTTCATAACTTTTGCGTACGAGCTTGGATTCACGCGCGGTTTATTTTGTTGGGATTGTATCGGAATTCCAGACATTTTGGCGGTGGTTTGGTCGGATTTGGAGACTGTCAAATTTTGGGTTTAAATTGAATTTAGATTCAATTTAAATTCAAAAGGGTAGTATTTTAACTCACTCACAACTTCTAAGTTTTCATATGTTTGTTGAATTGATTTAAGATATGAGTAGAAATTTATTTATGACTGTTTTGCATATTTTATTCATCATCTCAGTTAAATCCCATTTATTTAATTTAACTGTTAATTAATTTTATTATTGCATATAAATTGACAGTTAAAATTTATTTTGCATATAAACTGCTAGTTAAACAGTTATTTATTTATTTATTTTGAATATAAACTGTTCGTTGATACCTGATATGTTTTATATGCTATATTGATGTTTGTTTAAATTGACGATGATTGAAATAAAATTGGTTGATGACTGATATTGGGTGAATTGATGATGTGTTCCATATTATATAAACTGCAAGTTATTATACATTCTTATTTCATTCAAGATTGCGGTTTGAAATGATATACAACCTCATTTTTATTTTTAAATTGCGGATTGAAATGATAAATATCCGTATCACTTGACCAAGGGATAAAAAATTATATACAGGCACCGCGGTATATATATGAAATTATTTTTGAAATGATTTTTATGGTTTGGATAGGATGCGGTTAAATAAATATTAATTTTGATCTTATATAAAATCTTATTTTATATAGACATATATTGTTAAATTATTGAATTTAAGCTACGTATGAATTGGTTAAATGGAAATAAATAAGTTGAAAAATGGAGTTTGATATTTTATATTTATGATTAAGTACAGGTTTAAGATATTATGTATATAGAGAGTTTTATATAGTTCAAATCAATTAAGATTGGAAATTTAATTGGAAATTTATTTGGAATTGGGCTTATTTAAAAATTAAACTCCACAAGTTGGTGTAAACTTATTAATCTTGGAAATTTTGAAGGTATGATATTTATAACTGGATTTTTATTCAAGATAAATTAAATGAATAATTCTAGTATAAATAAATGAAAGAAAATATTTATTGTTAATAAATTGGGTTTTATTTTAAATGGTTATGGATCTATTATGTAAACGTTTCAAAACTAAATAATAGGACAATGAATTGTTGAATAGATATTCCCAACCTTAGTTTTGAAAGTTATTAAATACTCAAAGTTTGAAAATATTGAAATCGAAGTGTTTAATTCAAACTGAAAGTGAATCTAAAGGTTATGGGTTTAGACTGATTATAAAGTAAATAAAATTGTAAAGGCGTGGAAATTATTTACTTTATAAAGAAATTCTAAATTCAACTGTTTTATTTTATATACTGAATATCCAAACAATTTAAGTTTTGAAAGTTATGGTTTTAAAACTATGGATTTCGAAGTATTATGTTGAAAGTTAATTTCAAATATTTGGTTTCGAGGTATTATAAATCTTAAAAGTGGCATGATTTTGGAAAAGAAATACATTTGAAATAAAATGACATCATATTTATTTGGGTTTTAAAACGAAATGATATCGTATTTATGGGTTTTGGAATGGATAATTCTATTCTGGTTTTGAAAGTATAATTATTTTAAATGACCGCGGTGTTATAATAACGTTTGGTTGTTGAAGAGACCAGGATCGGAAGTTGTCATACTCTCTGCCAACTCTGAAAACCACTTTAACAACCATGTACGCGGTGGAGATTACAGAATGAAGTAGGATGGCGGCGGCGTTTCTTTTGAGGTAAATACGTGGACCCGACTCCCGTGAGTTGGCATAAGGTGGCTAAAACAGGAGCGATTCTCGGGCCAATGAGGTCATTCCTCTGATTGGACACTCCTCTTCGATACTATACTTTGACTTTGGATTGATTCGGTGGCCACCTTTATTTTTGATTTTGGGGGAGTTTGTTCAAGGTGGGCGGTAGCTGCGCGCTGCGCGTTTCCACCAGCCCAGATAGCAATTGGTATATCTACCCTGGTATTGCCTAGTTGTGCCGTGTCACCTACCCTATCGCGCCTTGTACGAGTTTGGTTTTCTCCCGTAGCCCGTGTGGTATCCTCTAGTGGTTTCCCGATCAGGAGGGACTATGATATTGGATGGACTATTGGGACTATTACGTGTTAAGGGCTATATGGGTAACCCCTTAATGCTAAGAAAAAAGGTAATTTATTTTATAAATAGACACTATTATAATAGCGAAATATACTACATAGTAAATAGTTTAACGGATCCTTAGGAGATGTAAATCCCGAGCATCTCTTGAGTTACTGCACTCATATTTATTTTTGTTAATTTAACTCACATAAGATCTTTTAGTTCTGACTAGAGTGTTTTTGTCTTTTCAAATTCGCTCGGGTCAGTCCGAGCGTTTCAGGATTTGAAGATTTTATTCTGGAGGACAAGGACGAAGATTTGTAGTATTACTATCTACTATAGTATTCCATTACACTACTTAATTCCGCTGCATTGATATTTATTGGTATGTGAACTCTGATATTTATTGTATAAAGAAGAATCTAATGTTTTGTAAACAGTTTATGAACTGTATATTTATTATTATATGTTATTCTTCCGCTATGAGATTCTGTTTAGTTTTACTATTCTCTGTTTTTTTCTTATTTACCCTATAACAATCCGCCCTTTCGTATGGTTTGAATTGGCACGTGTGTCAATTTAAACCGTGCGAAAAGGTGGGTCGTTACTTCTGGTATCAGCGCTTTGGTTTAGCGATAAACCTTAGCTTTGTAGGGCCTGACTCTTTATCAATAAGGTAGAAACACCCTATGGGAGTCGCTGAGTGTATATATATGAGAGAGCATATTTGTTAGTGTTATAAAAGGGTTTTAATATTGTGTTAATCTGTTCCGTTTTGTATTTATAAATTCCGGTTGATGCATGGGACGCTGTGACATTAATAGGGATTTCTAAACACTTAATAGGATAGACCGACATAATGTTTGTTTTGATGTAGGTGAATGAAATAATTTTGCCCATTATATTTTCTATATATAAAATAAATTTTTTTTATAAATAAGATATATATTTGGTTGCAATATATTGGTTTTTAGGTAATAAAATTTATAAATAATAGATGAAATTAGATGGAAAATAAAATTGAAATTTAGAACTTAAGTTCCAGGGATTTGGAAATTCTTTCAATTGATTTTGGAATATAATAATAATACTATTAGAAGTATTTTCTGATATAAATATTTCAATATAATTTGAAAGAATTGTTTGAAAAGAAATTTTGAAAAGAAATAAGTTATGTACTCCCCTCTTTGTCGCTGGAAAATAATTTCGGTGATGAGTGCACGCATCATCGACTTTCATTTTCGAGTTTCGAAGTGGGAAGGCCACTGTGGTAGTTTTACTACAGATTTATTTTGATAAACAAAAGTGAATTTTTAATTTGTTTAAAATATAATTGGGTTTATAAGTTGTAAGTATATATATTTACCTATTATTTTTAAAATAATTTGAAATTTAACCCGGTATTTAGTTCTTAAGTTTCCACAATAAATAGTTTCAATTATTCTAGTGAAATGGAATCTAAGTAATTAATAATTGAAACCCTAAATGAAATAAGAGGTTTAATGCTAGGTTATTAATGGTATTAAATGAAATTTAAAATTGTAACCTATGAAATAAAGGATTATTATTGAACTGTAAATTTATTAAAGAAATAAGAAAAACTTGTATGATTTTAATTACATTCTTAAAAACATATATATAATGTACCAAATATTTAAAAGTTGAAATGTTTAATAAGAAAATGTAATGGAAATTATACAAGTAAAAGTATGTAATGAAGGTGTTCCATAAATCGCTTTTATTCATAAGAAGTGATGATATCGGGATAAGTTAAGTTATAATTGAAATTTTACTATTAGTAAATATAATAAAAGGTAAGTATTACAAATAGATGATTATAGACTTAAGTAAACAAAATGGAAATGCTAAGAAATTGAATGGGACATGAATACTATTGATAAATGAATGTAAATAAAAGAGGTCATGCTATAATAAATGAATGAATAATTATAACGAAATAAAAGGAACTGGCATGACCTGAGTTAATGGAACTGAATAATTGTAAGTAATAAGTAAAAATAAATGAAGCAAACATTTAATGAGTAAATGTAAATTTAAAAGATAAATCACTGTATAAATAAAAATAAAATCAAACAACAAAGGTATGAAAGGAAATTAGTAATAAGTTAAGTTGATTGTTGTTTGGATTTGTTATTGTTTAGTTGATGGTTGTTTGGGCAAGGATACTTTAAAATTGGATTAGGATAAATGAATAATCTATCTAGTTTTATCTAAGAATGTTGAGTAAATGATGCGCTAGTAGTTTATTCTTCATTCCGTACAATTTAAAAGTTTTGAACCCGAACAACTATTTGTTTGTTTGATTGAATGGTGGCTTTGTATTGGTTGTGTATGCTGTTTGTTGAAATTGATGGTTGTCGTATTGATTTGTTGTTAGTGATTGAAACCACTTAAATATTTCACTTTATATAAATTGTTAACCCTTTGGATTTTATAAGTGAAATGCAGGTTATGGAAGCAATTGCTACTGCTTTTGGTTCCATAAATTAAGCGTAAATTGTCCGACAAATAGGTACATTTCGGATTACGGTTTATAGCGCTATTTTATATATTTTCCCGTGTTGGGATATTATATTTTGGATATTATATGTGATATTTTGATATATTTGATATTATATTTTCTCCCGAGCCTCCCCGTACAAAGGAGACTCTGCCAAAATTTTCCGTAAATTTTGGACTTAGAAAATATTTTGAAAATGTTTTCCAAACTTTATTAGTTTGAGTATAAAAAAAATTTAATGATTATAAATTATTATATTTTATCTAAATTTATTTGTTTATAAATTTAATATTTGATATGATATTGATTTCTTAATTCTTCTTTTTCCTTTTCGGGGACGAAAAGTTTTGAGTTGGGGATAGTGTAACGACCCGTAATTTTCGTTAATTAAATTTGTCATTTTAATAAGATTTACGTAAATTTAATTTAGAAGAAATAAAGATTTTATAATTAATAATAAAGCAAATGCTGAGAATGAAATGAAACTATGGGAATATAAGGCTAAGTATTTACAGTTGAAACAAAATGACGAATAAATTGAAGTGATGTAAATTGTTATACTAGGCTAAGAGTTGCATATAAGAGAACAAAGGTAAGTAGTGAATTTAGTTAATGAATTAATAATATTAAATAGTAAATTGAATTAATTCAATGTCCGGTACAATTTGAAATATTGTTTGGAATGAAAGCTTATAAATTGTAAGCATTTAATTTACAAATGAAGTCAGTGTATTAATTTAGTTGTAACTGAATGTAAATTAATGAAATTATGTAATAATTGATAAATGATGGCATTCATGAATGAAATAAGATTTGTAAGTAATAAAGGAATAATTGAAATAAACATTTACCAATGAAATAGTATATTGATTTATATAGACTTAATAAAAGAGTTGAATTGAATCAATCTATTTAGTTGAAACTAATTAATTGGTATGCAAATTATAAATGGGTTTATAGTAAGAAATTATACTACAGTGAATGGGAATTAAGATGAAATGAAAAATTCAAGTATGTGATGCAAATATATCATATATAGCAGTGGAATAAAAAAATTAGTGTTATTATAACATGGTTGGTAAGTAACAAACTTATAACTGAATTTAAAAGAAAATAGGTGACAATGAATATAGATTGTTCATTTATTTGATGTGTTAAATAAATTTTGGTATTCAATCGCAATAAATATAAATAATTAATTGAAACTTTGTAAGGTCAAAATTTATTGCATATAATAAATTGGGGGATAGATTTCATTAAAGGTAATTTATATATTATGTTAATGTAAATTAAAATAATTAGAGGTACGTAAATGATGACTAATACCATGTTTGGAAGTTGTAATTTAGAGGATATTAAGAATTAGGAATTGAATTTTGAATTATTTGCAATACAAATAAAGAAAATGTTACGTTATTGCTAACTGAGGGAATCATTAATTAATTGAATGAAAGTTAAATCAGTGGAATTAATGGAGATTAATTTACGTTAGGTATTTAGGGTAGTGACTAAATTTGGTAATCCATTTGCAATTAATGACAATAGTGTTGATATAAGCTAATAAGTTAAATGTCAATGCAATACCAATTAATGGAGTGAATGTGATTATGAAATTGGAATTAGATAAATGCAGTAAATAATTCAGGGCAAATAAATTTATGGAGCAAATGTTAAGATCTTAACTGATGGTAATTAATAATTGAAGATAATGTGAATTCCACTTATAATATGACTATCGGTGAATGAAAAGATTGTAAATCAAGATTTGTTTATTTATATGAATATAAAGAATTAAGGTAATTGAGTTTTTGCAATTAAGTAAAAATTAAACATTTATTTTTACGTTAATTGAAAATTTAGTTGAAAATGAAAAATATTTATATATGTTAATTTCATCCATTTGGCTATAATGGATTGAATAATAAGAATGAAGATTTAATTCAATGAAATTTTTGGAAACTTAATTGATAATTTCTAAATTTAATAAAAATGAAAATTTGACACTGAAATGGGAAGTTAATCAACTTTAAATTGTGTAAAACATTGTAATTTGATTGAGACATATAAAGGTAATAAAATTTGTCAAATTTAAGATTTAAAAAAAATTGGATTTTATTAATGAATTTTTAATTTATTTAATTAATATAAAATTAGCCATTTTGGCCACTGACTCGGATTTCGACGAAACCAGTTTCATCGGATCCGTAACAGTGAATTATAATAGTGTTTCAAGTTTCATAACGATCGGACTTGTCGTTTGATCGTACCGACTCGAAACGCCTTGAAATTTATGCAATTTAAATCAATCTAAATAAATTTGGAAAAATTGAATTTAGCATAACTTCTTCATATGATGGAATTTGGACGTGAAACTTTTTCCATCACTTTTAAAATATTTTTAAACATATATTTTGATATATGGGTTGACCCAATTTCATTTCGGAGTAGAAACGTGCTTTTCGGGCCATTTAGCGTTCAGCGCGTATACCAATCCGATCCATCTATTATTTTTCAGCCTTGTCTATATATAACCCGTTATAAATCCTAGCCACTCCTTATTTTCATTTTTCTATACGTACATCTCCTTCTCAACTCCTCATTCCAAAGGCAGAAGAAAAAAACCTAATTCCTAAATTCCAAAAATTAATTTCAATTTCAAAAAAAAAAAATCGGATCTACAGCCACTTCGAGTCACGCTTTGAGTTTAAGAGGGAAAAACGCTGTATCTACTTCGGGTCAGGAAGAAAATGACCTGGGTCCCTCCGGGTCGTTTTGGCAGAAACTCCAAGCAAGCACCGGGGATTTTAGGCGGCGCACCGAAGTCGGACCCGAAGTTGACACAGGGCCAGAATTTTCCAATTTTCAAATTTTCATTACTTTTGCGTACGAGCTCGGATTCATGCGCGGTTTATTTTGCTGGGATTGTATCAGAATTCCAGGCATTTTAGCGTTGGTTTGGACGGATTTGGAGACTGTCAAATTTTTGGGTTTAAATTGAATTTAGATTCAATTTAAATTCAAAAGGTGAGTGTTTTAACCCACTCACAACTTCTAAGTTTTCTTATGTTTGTTAAATTGATTTAAGATATGAGTAGAAATTTATTTATGACTGTTTTGCATATTTTATTCGTCATCTCAGTTAAATCGCATTTATTTAATTTAACTGTTAATTAATTTTATTATTGCATATAAATTGACAGTTAAAATTTATTTATTTTGCATATAAACTGCTAGTTAAAAAGTTATTTATTTATTTATTTTGAATATAAACTGTTCGTTGATACCTGATATGTTTTATATGCTCTATTGATGTTTGTTTAAATTGACGATGATTGAAATAAAATTGGTTGATGATTGATATTGGGTGAATGGATGATGTGTTCCATGTTATAAAAACTGCAAGTTATTATACATTCTCATTTCATTCGGGATTGCGGTTTGAAATGATATACAACCGCATTTTTATTTCTAAATTGCGGATTGAAATGATAAATATCCGTATCACTTGACCATAGGATAGAAAATTATATACAGGCACCGCGGTATATATATGAAATTATTTTTGAAATGATTTTTATGGTTGGGATAGGATGCGGTTAAATAAATATTAATTTTGATCTTATATAAAATCTTATTTTATATATACATATATTGTTAAATTATTGAATTTAAGCTATGTATGAATTGGTTAAATGGAAATAAATAAGTTGAAAAATGGAGTTTGATATTTTATATTTATGATTAAGTACAGGTTTAAGATATTGTGTATATATAGAGTTTTAAATAGTTCAAATCAATTAAGATTGGAAATTTAATTGAAAATTTATTTGGAATTGGGCTTATTTAAAAATTAAACTCCACAAGTTGGTGTAAACTTATTAATCTTGGAAATTTTAAAGGTATGATATTTATAACTGGATTTTTATTCAAGATAAATTAAATGAATAATTCTAGTATAAATAAATGGAAGAAAATATTTAGTGTTCATAAATTGGGTTTTATTTTAAATGGTTATGGATCTATTATGTAAACGTTTCAAAACTAAATAATAGGACAATGAATTGTTGAATAGAAATTCCCAACCTTAGTTTTAAAGTTATTAAATACTCAAAGTTTGAAATTATTGAAATCGAAGTGTTTTATTCAAACTGAAAGTGAATCTAAAGGTTATGGGTTTAGACTGAATATAAAGTAAATAAAATTGTAAAGGCATGGAAATTATTTACTTTATAAAGAAATTCTAAATTCAATTGTTTAATTTTATATATACTGTTGAATATCCAAACCATTTAAGTTTTGAAAGTTATGGTTTTAAAACTATGGATTTCGAAGTATTATGTTGAAAGTTAATTTCAAATATTTGGTTTCTAGGTATTATAAATCTTAAAAGTGGCATGATTTTGGAAAATAAATATATTTGAAATAAAATGATATCATATTTATTTGGGTTTTAAAAGGAAATGATATCGTATTTATGGGTTTTGGAATGGATAATTATATTCTGGTTTTGAAAGTACAATTATTTTAACTGACTGCGGTGTTATAATAACGTTTGGTAGTTGAAGAGACCGGGATCGGAAGTTGTCATACTCTCTGCCAACTCCGAAAACCACTTTAACAACCGTGTGCGCGGTGGAGATTCCAGAATGAAGTAGGATGGCGGCGGCGTTTCCTTTGAGGTAAATACGTGGACCCGACTCCCGTGAGTTGGCATAAGGTGGCTAAAACAGGAGCTATTCTCGAGCCAATGAGGTCATTCCTCTGATTGGACACTCCTCTTCGATACTATACTTTGACTTTGGATTGATTCGGTGGCCACCTTTATTTTTGATTTTGGGGGAGTTTGTTCGAGGTGGGCGGTAGCTGCGCGTTGCGCGATTCCACCAGCCCGGATAGCAATTGGTATATCTACCCTGGCATTGCCTAGTTGTGCCGTGTTACCTACCCTATCGCGCCTTGTACGAGTTTGGTTTTCTCCCGTAGCCCGTGTGGTATCCTCTGGTGGCTTCCCGATCAGGAGGGACTATGATATTGGATGGACTACTGGGACTATTACGTGTTAAGGGCTATATGGGTAACCCATTAATGCTAAGAAAAAAAGTAAGTTTATTTTATAAATAGACACTATTATAATAGCGAAATATACTACATAGTAAATAGTTTAACGGATCCTTAGGAGATGTAAATCCCGAGCATCACTTGAGTTACTGCACTCATATTTATTTCTGTTAATTTAACTCACATAAGATATTTTAGTTCTGACTCGAGTGTTTTTGTCTTCTCAAATTCGCCCCGGTCAGTCCGAGCGTTTCAGGATTTGAAGATTTTATTCTGGAGGACGAGGACGAAGATTTGTAGTATTACTATCTACTATAGTATTCCACTACACATTTAATTCCACTTCATTGATATTTATTGGTATGTGAACTCTGATATTTATTGTATAAAGAAGAATCTAATGTTTTGTAAATAGTTTATGAACTGTATATTTATTATTATATGTTATCCTTCCGTTGTGAGATTCTATTTAGTTTTTCTCTTCTCTGTTTTTTTTCTTATTTACCCCATAACAATCCGCCCTTCCGTATGGTTTGAATTGGCACGTGTGTCGATTTAAACCGTGCGAAAAGGCGGGCCCTTACAACCGATCAATGAAAGATCTTAGCAATTCGCTGCATCCCTGGATATCTTTTGGTCGCGCGGTATGGAGCCTGAATTGATCGAGGAATTTTGTTGCTAATTGGTCAAATGTAGAGATAGATCCTGGCAAAAGCCTAGTGAAATATATGGACACAATTCCTTCCAAAAAGGTGGGAAAACACGTGCACCGAACAACTTCAAAGGCATTAGCTCCATCTATGTATAAACTGTACTTGTATAAATAGGGTTTTGGATCCTTTGTCCCATTGTAAAACGGAATAGTTGGCATTGTGAATTTTTCTGGATACTTCCCATTCAAGATTTCATTAGTAAGGGAGTCCGACTTGGTGCCGATCCCCATTCATCATCTCTTTTATTTTTATTCTCGTCCACTAATCATTTGATCATGTCGGTAATGTATTACTCTGATGTTAGGTAATCCTGGGAGTAGTAGTCACACTACCTCTAGTGTTTGGCTTTGCAAACGGACTTGGTGGGTAGGTTAGTGCCTAGGCTCTCTTGTCTTCGGAAGAGCCACTCCCACAAGGTCCCGTTGGCTTGTGGTTGGCCTAACTAGGGCAATTTGAGCATTCCTAGCATTATCAAATGCGTTGACATTTTCTTCCAACTTGTCGTCTTACTCTCCATCTTCTGAGTTGGAGAGGTCCATAGCTTCATCTTCGTGTAGGGTCTTCGCCCCTTGATTCAGGCTTCGAATTAGTTGCCTTGCGGCGAGCAGGTTATTTGTATTTCCTTCCACGTTGAGTCCTGTTGTCACCCTTTTTTGTGGCTATTTCCCGCTTCTTCTGCTTAGACCAGAAAAGGAAGAATTTTCTTGTTTTCTAACAGTCGCGGGTTCAGGAATAGTTCTTGGAGTAGGATTTGACTGTAAGGTTAAGAGAGCGTTAAGCTTATCCCTTAGAGCCTTCTATCCAATTTCCATATTTTGGTTGATCTGGTCAACTATATTATTCAACCATCCCTAGTAATGACTTCATGCTGACTGAGGGATGCTGACACCTGATTTCCTAAGTTAGTACCATTTACTTTAGTTTTTGATGATTGACACCTTTGCCAGCTATTACTACCCCTATGGATCTTCCAAAGGTAGTTCTCCCTCTTCTAGGGGCCATTGATTTCAAGCGATAGATTTTTCAAGCAAAGATTGAGGATCTAACTTCTGGACATATCTGACCCAAAGTAGATAGCTAGATCTGAACCATGAGTGGGTTCTCAGTGAAAGCACCAAAATGTTAACCTAAAAAATGGATCAATTC
This sequence comes from Allium cepa, assembly GCA_030765085.1. Taxonomy (NCBI): domain Eukaryota; kingdom Viridiplantae; phylum Streptophyta; class Magnoliopsida; order Asparagales; family Amaryllidaceae; genus Allium; species Allium cepa. Next base: position 405,936,425 of record CM060928.1, on the reverse strand, counting down.
CCTGATTCTCAATGAAAGCACCAAAATGTTAACCCAAAAAATGAATCAACACCCTTGTTTGAGTGTGAAAACATTAGCCCTATTCTCATAGAGCAATGATATAGATAATAGATATAGAAAAAAGAAGTAAGAGAATGAAGAAAAAAGGATTTTCATAGTGGTTTGGCTGTTAACGAATCCTACATCCGCTTTATAGTTTTTATTATAGACTAATTAACGAGATGTGTTTGATTAAAAGCTCTTGATTATCCTTAGTTAGATTAAAGCTCCGAGTTAGAATCCACTGAAGAATCATAATGAACTCCTTTGAAGATTATTGCAAGGGAAGGTGGAGAGTGAAGAAAGCTTCCAGCAGAGTTTCAACAACCAGTCCAAAGGAGCCCCCATTTATGTTGCAGATAGCATGGTATTTACAAAGATTGGAGAGCTATTGGGCCAAGCCTATTCGTCAACTGTTTGTAGATGGTCACAAGACGACGTAGTGGAACTTAGCTCGTGACCTGAGCCAAAATCATCCATCATTAGAAATCCATAGCATTAGCTCGAATATGAGCTAATTATTTAGCCTTTTCCTCCGCTTCACTTTCTTTTTGGGTCGCACTTATTCTATGATCATACATGGATCGCGGTGATCCATAGTGTATGGATCGTGGTGGTTCATACACTATGGGTCGCTGGTGATCATACACTTAGCATATTTTTGGACTTTGTTTTTTAATTTTTCTTCGTTGTCTTGTGCTGATATTGTTCATGTAGTCTAGTTGCACATTGCCTTATTTCGATGATGTTTTACTTGCTGGTTGTGTTTGGCTTTTGATTGGACTGGACGGATCCTTGTCCCATGATTCAACAAACTTGGAATCTCGTCAAACTCACTCATACTTTTGTAACATGAATTGTATCATGACACAAGAAAACATGTTGAAACCTTAACTATAGCCATAGATCATTAGCGATCCATAGGCCATGGATCGTTAGCGATCCATGTCCCTAGAGGATTTTGCCATTCTTTTTCTTAGTTATCCTTATCTTGTTTCTTTAGTTCCTTTGGTTGAATTTCCAGCTATTCTGACTCCACCAAGTTATTCCATCTTCTCTTAGATCCTGCTTGGTCAAAAACCTGGATTTCACTGTCTAATTAAATAACTAGCCCCAAATTACGAGATGTTACATTCTTCCCCTGAAAAATGATTTCGTCCCTGAATTTCAGTAACGACTAAGTCATGGTTTTGGCTCCTAATTATACTAAATTACACAATCAACGATTGTACAACCAACTTTGCAACCAAACATGCACAAATGTGTATTGTATTACTGTACCACTATATAGAAAATGTATATGCAGAATGATTCTAAATCGGATCCTCCTATATGAAAGCATTTTTGGAAACATGATGCAAACAAGCTACATATATATTGGTAGTCCTATATGTACGTAGGTTTTTGAAAAATATTTTCAACTAAAACCCTTAGACTCCTGCAAATAGAAGTATGAAGCAACCAATTTTTCATCCACTTCCTACCACCAATTAATCTAATGCATCAAAGTATCACTTCCTAAACTTTACTTCTCTATTGGAAAAAGGAATTTATATGGAAAATTCATCATTTTTACCACTCTAAAATCTTTCTACTCCTGTAGTACAGTAGAAATTTCCTCGCTGCCCCAGATTTAATCTGAATTTTCCATGCACGAAATGCTTTAGGAGACTTATTTTCAAGCTCTAAAATGGAATTAAGTCTAAAAATAGGCTACCATGCATCATCGACAAGGTATGGAAATAGAAATTCCAAGGCTAAACCAGTTTCTCCCTTCTTATCGCTTTCGTTTATCGCATCGTGGATCCTAATGCACCGCTAAATTGGTAAGTTCTAACTTTATTAGACAGTGTTATCCAGGTTTCCCTACCTTGTGTGGGAGGAGAAACGACTTTTCACTTGGGAGGTATCCGGTTCATTTTCGCGCCTCCTGCCCCAAGCCAACCGAAAGGTCTGGCTGCCCGGAATAGTTGGTTGTGGCGGGCATTCCAGCTATTCCCTAGGTTTACTGTTCAGGAATCGCTGGTCCGTAGTGATTGAACAGGTTTCCCTAGTTCCCAAAAAAAAACATATGGCCTTCAACGTCAAAGATTTCACAAAAAAATATCTCATTTTTAAAATTTGTATGTTATTTGAAAAATAAAATACCAAAATATTTGGATGTACATTTTCTAGTGAATTAAAATTTTGAAAAAAAGCTCCAAAAATAATTTAAAAATCAAAAATCACTAAAACAAAAAACTTTTTCTTTTTTAGTGGGAAATTTTCAAATCAAGGGGAAACTTTTCAGAATATTTTCCTTATCAAAAAATTCGATAAACTAAGCCACAATTCGAGCATAGTTGGAAGTCGGTTATGCCCTAAATGCATAAACCAAATTCTAAAATTTTACAAATAACCTTCACCTATAAAACTTGGTATTTTATATAAAGAAAAACTTCAACGCATCTATTATTAAAAAAAGTTAGATTTTAAGGAACATGAGCAATGACTTATGATATCAAAACAAATTTATAATGTCCTTTGCAAAAATTTCCTAAATATTCTAAACTTCTAGTCATATATTGCATTTATTGTTAGTAAGTATTTTTATGAGATTTTCATATTTGTACTACTTCTTTATTATTCATATATAGGACCGGTTCGCATGTCCAGAAACAATAACACAACAAATAAACAAGAACTCGTAATATCGTGTGTGTCTTTTATAGGAGAACTAACAGTTACCACCCAAACAACCTAAAAGAAAAAGAATGGTCGTAGCATGACAGCAATACTATAAATCCTAAAATAATGCCTATAGATTAGGAAATTCCTTGCTCCGTAGCTAGAGCTCAATCCTTGGCTACAACCCTTGAATGGTCGTAACGTGGCAGTAATACAACCAATCTCATGCTGATGGCGTTGCTGGTGTTGCTGATGTCTTCGGGGCCATCTTCCTAAGGAAAAATCTAATGATGGTAGAAGGAATCTTCTATGTTAAATTGCCTCTCCATGGAGGTTCACCCATACTACCTAACAACGAGAGTGAATAGGTGAAAATATCAAAAGTGACTCTATGGTGTGCTCATCCTCGATCAACAAATTGCACCATAAAGGCGTGAGTTCAATTGATGGCGATATCGCCAATACTAGCATAAATGTTTTTCCGCACCAAGGGATAAATCCGGTCGTAACTTCTCATCTTAGGGATGACGTGCAGAATGATGCACATAATCAGACGGGCGGTCGAAAATAAATTATCCATCTTCCAAACCCCGACATCCTGGAAAACGATTTGTTGCAAAATCTTTGAGTTAGTCACTTCAAAATCATCCAAGTCCGCATCCTTCATGGAGGCCTCCGAGATCTCAGTGAGATCATCATTAGTCGCTCAATCAAGACACCCTTCACCTTTAAATGAATCAAATTATTGTGTCCATCAAAAAGGAAGATGCAGCACCAGTAACATTCTTGCTCAAAGGTCTTAAAGCAGAAGATAGATGCAAACTCTACCACGATGAATAGCTCTTCTAGGCCAAAAGCGACGAAGCATTGTGCTCATTCCAGTTCATTCAAGAGGCCTCTCGAGGGTTGAGGCAATAATGGTGCTAGGAAAAACTGGCAACGCAGAAATATGTCTTGGGCTATGAAGTGGTTGGAGGGAGGAAATAGGTTTAGATCTGGAGTAGGGTGGAGCAGGACCTATGTGCCAAACCAGCATGAGGGGAGGCAAGGCCGCTGCACTAGGGAAAAATGGCATCGCCTAGGGGAGGAATGAAAGCAAGAGCGGCTGCTATGTGGAGGAAGAGGAGGAGGATGGAGGTTGAGTTTGGCTGATTGAGAAAAGGAGGAACGAAAGAAGGCAATTGGGGAAATTCTAACATGATTTTTATAGTCTCGTTCTACGTTCGAGTTATGCCAAAACTTGTTAACCGATAAACCACCTTAAGTTTACCGCTAAGTGGTCAACTGCTAGACGGGCTTTGGACGTTAATTAAACCTAGACCCAATTTGGGTCAGATTAAATAATCGTTTCACGCCATTTCCTTCGATTCAACACATTCCAAAAAATTCATGTCCCCATCGTGGTGGTGTCAAAGCCTACAGCCTAGTCCCGAACCATGCTCCAGCAATACATAGCAGTCCGAAAAAATTGTTGTGACCAACAATAATTCCAAAAACCCTAAAATATTCCAGCTGATATTTCTTGCTTTCTTCATATGGAAATATTCTTCCAATAGTTGATGGGTACAACAACACTTCAAACTACATACCCCAATAAAACTGAAGGTCATTTCTATATATATAATATTTTAGGGTTTCCAAAACCTTCTTTTTAAAACACAAATTCCCCAAATTAAAAAACTATTTTCTTGACAAAAATAGGTATCAATCCTTTACTTTATATATATATATATATACAAATACATACATGTTTAAGGATTTCAAAAATTAATCTTTTATAAATAAGGATTTCTTAACACAGCCAACTTAGTGGTATACGTGTTTCTTTGAAAATTAAAATTTCAAAATTTTCCCAAAACAAAATTTCCAAAATAATTCTTTAGGAAGAGAAATCCTTTGAAAAGCCTTTTTCCGAATTCTAAGGCATTTTTAAAATATACTTATAAAAATTCTCTCATAGGTTCTAGACTAAGGATTTGACATTAATTATCCAAATAAAAATCCGATCTGCCATCAAAGAGGGGATTAATGAATGCACCCTAAAAAAGCTTGCTTTCGGACAACTGCGACATACAGACTTTAAATACCCACCCATCTGGAATAAATGTGTATCTCTGACTGGAACTCAAAATCCAAATCACAAAGTATCTAGAATCTCAACCATCAAGTCAAACAGCTCTACTCTTCAAAATTCAGCCATATGCCGTATTTGTGCTCATCATCAACAACGCTCCATGCATCGCCAGCACTCTATGGCATCCTTCAGAGTCGGTGTAAAGAACTTAACTATAAGATGTTTCCAACCTATAGTTGCTTTGCCTATTCCATCGGAGCAGAACTACAATTACTTCTATAGTTGAAACTCTTAGAATCTAACGTTAAAATATAATATTACTACATAGGAAGGTACAAATACGTTCTCTTAATTTATCCTAATTCCTCTGATCTACTAACCTAGGATCCAATACCAAATGTAACAACCTATACCTTAATGGGTTTAAATTACGATAAAAATCAAAACCCAAGTCCATCAAAGCACGGATTGTTTGGATCTGGTGCCTGCAAATAAACATAAGCATTATCAGAAATTGATAGAAACCTAAACTCATAATAGAAAAAATAATAGGATAAGAATACTAATTTTGACTACTACCTTGGAATAAATGGTATTTCTTAGATAACAAAATTTCGCATCAACATAGAGCATGAGGGAAAAGAAGACTTCACCAACAACAAAGCATATCCAGCTCTAGTGATCCGTTCCTCTAAATCTATTATGTGGGTTGCAATAAATAGGGGTCAGAACAACATTTTGACGACTGGAAAACCTATAAATTGTCCATAACATAAATTTTTACTGACCTGGTTTCCATTTAATAGTAATGTCCATTAAGGTTAACAATTCTAGTCTAACCTTGCATTACACAAATAATCACCTGTTTATCCCTTCACACGGTACAAAATACTGATGAAGCCTTATCAACCACCCTATACTTCTAAATCCATTTTCCACTTAATGTTTCTACATATGAAGCAAGCTTATATAATACTTCTAAAAGAGAGATAAGAAGACTCTGCCCGTTAAGACCTCAACCAAGGTAGATCCCATCATTTAAGACCTAAATCAAGATAGACCCCATCATCTAAGACCTATTTCCAAGATAGTATCCTGACAATGTTGTCGGTGGTCGATGGGTCTTGCTATAAAGACCTCTAACTACTATTTAAGGCTTTCAACATTTAATGTCAAACTACTACCACATATATCCCTAACAAAATCATAGTCATGTAAGAGGCAGTACCCAAGCTGCATAATGCCTTTAGAAAGGACTCGACGGACTTCCAACCATTTAGTACTTATATTCTAGGCAGGTCTTTATCACTTAATACCCATCCTCAAGCGCACTCCTCATTGGTAATATCTTTATTACGACCTTAACAATGTGAGAGACTATACCCAAGCCACTTTATACCTCGTTGATAAGGACTAGACAGGCCTTTGAACGTTTAACATGTATATATAGGTAGGCCTTTTCCATTTAATAGCTAACTCCTAGGTGGACTCCTTACTAGTACTATCCAGCTGACATTGTTTGAAAATATCATTGGGCTATTTAATACTTATTTTATAGGAAAGAGGCAAACCTTAAAGTCACTTAATACCCTAAGCTTGAAGTAAACTCTTCCTATGATACCCACTGTCGCTCTTAATTGTAAGTTTCGAATCTCATTAGGTTACTTCTTTCGGTAGAGAGGCGGGCTATATAGCTACTTAATACATCAACACTGAAGTAAACCCTTTTAGGGACATCCTTTTTTATTTGGAATCTCACTAGGTTACTTAATACTTCCATTTAGGAGAGAGACGGACCCTATAGCCACTTAATACCTCAAACCAGAAGTGAACCCCTACGAAGATATCACTCGTCGCTCCTAACTTCAAACTTGGACCATTTAATGCTTTATAATTATGAAAACATACCCAATCTCTTATGTCATCATGGGTCCTAAAATTATTGATATCTTACAGCAGTTTTAAGTGCACTAGACTGCTAGTAGCCTTAAAGTGAAGGGCAATCTTCCATCAAAGGACTCTACTGAGCTGGCATCACTAACCTACTAAGTCCAATTAACCATCATAATTTTTTACTTATATTATCATAGGTAGAGATTGGACTTAGCTTATTGATTCTCATCTTATTTAAGGCATTAATATTTATCTTAAATACTTATCTTCCCATAAATCTACGTTTAATGATCATAAATGTTCATTTGCCCATAAAATCCTAACGGACATTTCCATGAAATTATATATGATTAATAATTTCAAATTAGTAACCTTTTATACCTGTTCCATTTTCATTAGTCTCAGTAACCCACGTTGATAGAGTTAGGGATATGCCCTAGGGGCAATTCTAGAATTTACTGTAAATTGTTAACTCTCGTAATCGGTTCTCGTTCGTAATAAAAGATGTTCTCTCCTTCTATTATATACTTGATATAATGTGTTATATTAATTAATTAATTAGAAGTATATTTAATAGAAAATCCATAAATATTGTATTTTTTTTATAATTGTTATAAGATGTTATAACCATGAGTTATTTATCACACTGGAAAGAAATATACAATTTTAAAAAAGGGTTCCTAGTCAAGATACATTGAGAATAGACATCAATGTATCTGTTGAGACTAGAGTACATAAAGCTCTCTAAATGTTGGGGTGTGTATTACTCATGACTTCTTGGGGCACCAAGGGGTTACATACTGATAGTTATTGGATACTTATGGAATGACTCATTCGATAGTTTTCTGTTGTTTAATATAACCAAGGTCAAATAGAAAATATCGATGTGATTAATATACATAGTTCTTTTGATATGACAATACCATAGATCTTCAAGTGGAAGCTTCGCTTTAATTATAGTCAAATTATGGCACGACGACCATCAAGTGACTATAGTTTGGTCGAGTGGAAGTATTGGAAGTGAAACATTATTAAAGAGATGATTTTTCTCCTCGGTTATATGGAGTTAGTATCACGGTCAACTTAAGTCAACCCAAAGTCAAAATCTCTGGCAAGAGTAGCTTGGTTAATAATAATTACTATTATTGAACTAAGGTCTTTGTGTTTAGACTATAGAGTTGAATATGGATGATATTGGAATTTTGACCATAACCAAATCAATAGGTCCAAAGTGATATGGTTTTGACGAAAAGAGTTGGCTTAAATAATTGTCACAAAAGGGTAACGCTTAATAAAGTGAAGTTGTATTTTAAAAAAGCTTAGTAAGCGATAAATTTTATCATAATTTCGCACCACCTACTAAGTGACATGTGAACGTTGACATTCGAATAGTTCAATGTTGATCGCTGACTGAATTTACACCCAAGAGTCACACAATCGAAATAATTAATTCTCTTTAGAACAAATGATTTAATTGATTTATATTTGTTATAAATTAATTAAGTTAACTAACATTAATGAAATATTAATTACAAAATTTGAATATGATATGAGAAATACATTTATTGCATATATTTATAATAGTTATAAATATATTGGTCGATATAAGATATCGATAAGAAAATGAGTTAAATATGATTGTACATGTTTAATTTGGGTTAAATAGGCTAACAACCCATGAAACTATGGAGTGGTAGGAGCTGGTTATGGCTAGGGTTATAGGTGGCTTAAACAAATGGTTAGGGCTTGGAGATGTGTGATTAAGATCTAGTGGTTTGCACTCTTATCTTACCATATAAATAAACGGTCTCAAAACCATAATTTGTTAGAAAACTTTCTGTTCATTTTTGAGCCGCCACCCTCTTTCCTCTTTCATGGTTGAAACCCTCCTCTAAATCAATCCTGAAATTCTCTTATCAAATTCAAATCAAAACTAAAAGCTATTTGACAGTAATTGGTTGTAGATTCCAAATCAGCAATCTATAGAATCAAAACATTTCAAAAAAAGGGAATTGGTTATTCAAGGTGAACTTTAGGGCATCTAATTTGGGTAATTTGATTTGATTTTACCATATTATTGTGCTTTCATAATTTGTTAATCGCATGAGTATACGTGTATATTTAGATTGTTGTTTTGTTAGTTAGGCGAGATTTTTATATGTATTTATGTTGTCACAAGGGAGATTGGATATGCGTATAGTAATTAAAGATCTATTCCATGATTATGTTTCATATTTGAAATTAAGCATTAAAATTAATTTTAAGTTTGAAATGATTTATGTTTATACATGTTGATCATATGTGTAAATCTTATATGTTAATCTTTTGTGTTAAATCTTTGCATACAATTTGAATCAAGAGATATGTTTTATTATATGTTGTACATATAAATCTAAATATTTACAAATGTTTATTTGTGTGTATTATGAATTATAAGTGCTGAATTATTTTTATATTTATGTATTTTCTTAATTTTAATATTTAACAAATATCTAAATCAATAAATTCATATATAATAATAAACATTTCTTAAATTTAGTTTAATATTTTCTAAAATTCATCCTTCATGTCAGAAACCTTTAAGAAAAATTTATTATTTTTTCAACCTAGAATAATAATTTTAAAAATTAATTTTATTTTGGACCTGAAAACAATTAATTGAATATAAAAATAATTTTTATTTACAAAATTCTGGAAATTTTTCTTAAGACCCATAATATGTTATATAAACCTCCGAAAAAGTTTCAGATTTTTGTAACTTAATTTTACAATTTAAATAATTAATTTGATTCTAGGTCTACAATAAACTATATATTTAAGATATTATTTAAATTGAGAAAATTTTATAAATTTTTCCTGAGGCCAAAAATGTGTTTCTTGATTTTATAAAATTATAAAATTTATAGTTTTATCATATGATTATCTTATAATAATTCATTATTGCTAAATCTATTTTATTCAATATATTGAATATATATGTATATTAAATAATAAAATCTTTGGAATTCCGAATTTAGTATATTTTCTAACTTGTAATTATAGACGAAAGGTTTTTTAAATTTTATATGTATATATATATATTTTTATTTATGGTTCAATATATTTTCATATAAATAAATAAATATTTTCTACAATATTTTAATGGCAAAAGCAAATTTTATTCATACATAAAGTAGATATATATAATTTTTCAAAATAATCACATGAAATTCATAGTTATATATTTGCGCACATATTTAACAACATTCAATACATACTAAATAAGCTAATGTGACTGTTGCAATGCAAATCCCAACATCTATATACGGGCATGCTATATCCTGCATGGATTGCTATGTTACACATGCACACGCAAACACACACACACACACACACATATATATGTATGTATGTATATGATACATTTATACACACTCATAAATATATAAGAGAAACCAAAATTAAACAAATCGCAGACTACTATTTGTAAATTTAAATAAAATACTTGATTTTATTTAAATCGAAATTAGAAAAGTTCTAAATAAATTTATACGTTATAGGCCCTTTGAAGATTCAAAATGGCCAAAAATATTTGAAATCCATCCATTTCTTTCGCTATGGGCTGGCCCAGTTCTGACAATGGTTGCTGGCCTGGCCTGAAAGGTGAAGTGAGCCCAAAGGTTGCCCTTAATAGAAAAGACCCAACTTGAATTGGGCCTTGGGCTAATTTTCAAAATTGTTTGAAAAATGAAAGCTAAAGATTTTAAATTTAAAAGGAAATGTGTTTATTTTAAAAGTTATAATATAACATAATTTCTCAAAATGTTTGAAAATAGGTCATTAATTTCATAATTTTAAATTTATTAATAAGATTAATAAAAATAAATTAACTAAATGAGTTAATTAAGTAATAAACATATACCTATTATATACTTAGGTATATGTTATGTTATTTTAAATTATTTAAAATAACATAAGTATATATGTATATTTATGAATTGAATTTTGAAATTAATACTATTTATGGTTAATTAATTAAATGATATGCGAATGTATATAATACATGTGTTAATTATTATAATTTATAATAGTTAATCGATATAAATGTTATATGAAAAATAAATTGATTAAATAAGGTTTGATTAATGAAATGTTATGCATATGACTATTCTACAGTTAATATGATACATAAAAGTTATATTATCATAAAACTTATATTACATGAATGTATAAATTTAAAGGTGGTATGTTAATAGAACCCTTAATTGGACTTAAGAAGTATATATACACGTTATTATATGTATTTTGTGATTGCTGATGTGTCCAGACCTCAATCACAGGAGTAATCATATAAATTACATTATACCATAAGTCGATATCACTCAACGTAATATATTGAATGTTATGAATATTCAATAAATGGTGTCATCTACCATAAATGTATGTACGTATGTATGTATGTGTTAATAAATTACTTACATACTCCTTGGTTGTTGAGTAAACTCAAGCTTGGGATGTTATGTATAGTATTATTAATATATTTTGAGTGGATGAGGTAAGATAATTATATGTATTTGTTGAGAAAACTCCAGATACATATACTATACTTAGGTCATCGCGATATGGTGGGTACGAATGAATAATTTCTTTCGAGTTGTTGAGCAAACTCAAGGTCAAAATGAGATTAGGGCAAGGTACCAAGGGTTAGGAATTGTATATGATATAACCGATAAGGCGTCATCATCATCTGTGGAGCTATGACTTGTTGAGCAAACTCAAGGTCAAAATTCCAAGGAGATGAGTCCTAACACCCACTAACAAGGTCAAAAGACCATTATATTTCAACTTAGGGTTTGGTGAAACCTAAAATATTAGCGAAAGCTTATTAATCAAATGAAACATTAAGTTTAACCTTACTAATATTATAAGAACATCTACTATGACTTGTCCTAATAATCCACCGTTAAAACTTGCAGAAAATGACTACTCCAAAATTGTTTTCTGAAACCGACAAACTTGGTGGACCAAACTATAACAACTGGCTAACAGCTATCAAGATAACATTAACTTATGAGCGCCTTTGGACCTCTATTACATGTGAACATAAAGAAGAACCCGCTGACGATGCAGACCTCGAATTAAAACTTGCTTATTCAAAATGGCAATCGGACCTAGAAATCGCCCAAATTTTCGTGTTGTCTACATTAGACAAGCCGTTGCAAAGGTAGCATGAAAATATGTTTGTCCATGAGACATTTGATAGCCTTAAAGAACTTTTTGGTGAACAGTCCCATTCCGCAAGGTACGAAGTTTCAAAGAAGCTGTTCAACACCAAAATGACCAAAGGATAGAAAGTGGACGAGTACGTTCTTATGATGAAAGGCTATATTGATAGACTTTCACAATCGGACGTAGAAATAAGCAATAAAATGCAAGTATACTTTATCCTTGGATCTCTTACTCCCCAGTATGAGCCATTCATATTAAAATATAATATGAACCAATGAAATGTGAATCTCATGGAGCTCCTCAATATGTTGAGGTCAGTCGAGTAACAATCCAAGGATCAAGGGCTCGTACATGCTATAAAGGGTGGCGCATCATCTTAAAAAAAACCGATGAAGCGGAAGAGGGTAAATAAGAAAGGTAAAAAAACTGCTGTTGTTGACAAGGGTGAATGTCATCATTGTTACAAGAAAGGTGATTGGAAACGGAACTGTCTGAAGTACTTAAAGATTGTTAAAGAGAAGAAACAGAATAGTTATGCTGCTCCATCAGGTAATTTTTGTTTTTCAATCAATAAATTCTCATGGGTTTTGGATACTGGGTCTGGAACTCAGATCTGTAACTCATTATAGGGGTTTCGAAGCAGACGTCATGTGGAAAAAGGGGAAATGAGGCTTCAAGTTGTTGATGGATCTCTGGTAGATGCAACGCATTTGGGGACTATCATCTACTTTTACCAAATGGATTAGTTTTAATATTAAATAAATGCTATTATGTGAATGACTTTATCTATGGTATTATTTACGTGTCTGGATTATTTAAGACAGGTTATGCATTTCACTGTGTTTATAATGTTATATTGAATGGTAATAAAGTTTGTGATGGTATTTTGGATAATGGCATTTATGTGATTAATACAAATTTTGTCTATGTCATGAGCAACTCTTCTAAAATTAACATAAATGAAACTTATCTTTGGCACTGTAGGTTGGGTCATATCAGTGAGAAATGACTTCACAAATTGAAAACTAAAGGTTTTCTCCCGTCACTTGATTCTGAATCATTTGACACATGTGAGTTGTGTCTCAAAGGTAAAATAACCAAGCACCCCTTCATTGGGAGAAATGAAAGAGTTAGCGAACTCCTAGGGTTAATACATAGTGAGTTACATGGCCCAATGCCAATAATCACCAAGGATAATAGTTTTGTTACCTTCATTGATGATTTCTCAAGACTTGGATATGTGTATCTTATGTAGAACAAATTCGATGTACGTGAGAAATTCACTGAATACAAGAATGTAGTAGAAAATCAAACCGACCATAAGATTAAGATTCTTCAATCGGATCGAGGAGGTGAGTGTAGTGGACAGGATTTCCAATAATACTTCAAATATAATGGGATTAACTCTTAGGTTACTCCTCCCTATACTCCATAACATAACGGTATGTCGGAGCTAATAAATAGAACGCTATTAGATATGGTTCGTTCCATAATGAGTAAAGCTGAGTTACCTCTATCCTATCGAGGATATGCATGGAAACCGTAGCGCATATATTGAATTTATTGCCCACTAAGTCTGTGCCTAAAACACCATATGAGATGTGGTGTGGTAAGAAACCCTACCTTAAATATTTGAAGCATGAGGTTAGCCCGGCATACGTCAAGAATGTTAGTCCAAATAAATTAGAGGCAAGATCGGTATTATGCAAGTTTATAGGATATCCCAAAAACTCGATAGGATGTATATTCTACAACACCGAAGAGCAAAAGGTCTATAACATCCTATATTTTCGTAACATTATTTAGGATATTTAATTAGTTAAATTAAATAAAATAATGTGGAGATTAATGGGTGGAGATTTTTTATAACTAAGGGTAGCTATGCCATGTTAGTATGTTAATTAAAATGAAATAACATAAGCTAATGCGTTAGGGATGAGAAGGGAAATATGGAAAATAGGTGAACCATATACCCAAAACCCTTAGGAGATAGAATGCGCACATTCATTTCATTTTATTCAAACTAAAAATTCTAAGGACGACCACCATTATCATTCTCGAAAGAAGATTAAAGCTAGGATTCAAGAGAAGGGAACAATCAACTAAATCAACATCAAATCTCACTCTCAAATCTAAGGTGAATAATTACTACATCCCAATTTCTTTTAGTTTTCGGTTTTAAGACTAGACCCGAAATGATTTTACAAGTATATGCCATGTTTTGATGATTAAGTTATATATACACACACACACACACGTTGTTGATGGATTATATATGTTCATGTTAGTTTTACGATATGTTTAACATAAAAACCATATTTAATGACATCCAAATGTCTTGAAAATTTAAATACAGGTCAGAAATGATATTTCAAAGATAAGTTTCAATTTTAATAATTTTTTGAATGAATATGAATATTATATTGATTTTCTAGTGAATGAAATTGTTTATTGGGTTATAAAGGATTTTCGGCTAACTTATAATAATTTGGGGTTGAAATTTTCATATGTTAGGCAACATATTAAAATAGATTTTCTAGAATTTCTTCAGTTTTTTTAAGTGTTTTGATGAATATATAATGTTATCTAAGGTATGATACTTAAATATTTTATATATTATTAAGTAGAGGGGAATCATGTAAAATAAAATGATTATTTAATTTTAAAAATAACGGTAGCATATTTCTTAAAAGAATTTGTTAACCAATGAAAATTTGACAAATAAAGGCATGTTAGTTGGAAAGTTTTCTTTTTTAAGTTAAAAACAAAGAACTCACACTTTTTACATGTTTCAGCCTTTATGGCAATAAACATTCCGACCTAGAACTTCCGACAAGGTCGAGAGGTTTAAAGCTTTCGATAAGATCAAATCAATGCATATGATATCAAGCTACTTGGTACGTAATGAATTAGATCGAGTCAAAGGGTTGATGGCCAATGAGGTTGGGGTATGTTTGTTTTATAAATTAAAAGCTTTCACCTGCTTTGCTTTCGAATAAGAGCTTTCGACTCAGTTGCTCTCGACCAGGTCAAATATTTAAAATAAAGGTTCTAAACCTTTCGACATAGTCGAAAAATTAGTGTTGTTTTAACACTATTCTGTTTTGAAACTTTTCGATACGGTCGAAGGGTTACCGTTGGTTTATAGATGTTTTGTTTTGAACCTTTCGATAAAGACAAAAGGTTTACTTGTTTTAAAAACTAGCCGTTTTTCTATGCTTTTGAAACGAAGCTTTCGACTTAGGTGATTTACCCTTGTTTTATAAATTGAAGTGTAACGACCCGGGATTTTGGACATCCCGAGTTGTGAGTATTATTTATAATATTCAATGACATTGTATTTTAATATACAATATTTGTATTAATCAATGATTTATCATTATATAAAATTTATTTTTCTAAAAACAATATAGCTTGAGTTTTCAAAACTACATTAAATTATGAAGTTGATTTAAATAAAATTTCTTAAATATATATTTTTTTCAAAGTAAAATATGTATATATTGTTTAGATTTAATATATGTACTTTGAATAAGAGAAATTATTTATACATAAATATTAATGAAACTTAGTTATTTGAAGTTATATATTTTTATATTATAAAGAGGAGAGTGGCTTGATTTATTTTTAAAATTTAATCTATGGTATAGATTTTTATTTTATCAAAGTTTCATTTGATATAAATTATATGAAAATATAATTGTTATTTTATTTCATTTGGTTTAAAGTAACAATATATTTATTTAAAAGTATAAATCAAAAAGAGAGGTTATTTTAATTGATTTATTCCTCATCTTTATTTTAAAACAAATAAGAATACATGCCTTAAATCTTATTTAATTAAGTTTTTATTTTTGCTTAAAATTTAAAGGTGACAATCATATTTATACTTGGTTTAATCTTAAAAATGGGCTGATTGCAATTTTAAATATAATTGCATGTGTATTAATATGATATGGCATATGTAAACAATATAATAAGGAACCTCCCAAACTTTTTACTGTAAATGTAAGTGTAGATTAACAAAAAGGAGTAAATAAACTAAACTAAACTAATCTAATTTAAACAATGGGTAAAAAGGTAGGAAATTACATCAGTAAAAAAAACTTACACTTGGCATATAAAAATTATGGAATCCAATATAATCATGTAAGTTTCTTTTCAAATATTTTCTTTGTTTTAAAAAGATACTACTTCAGCCTTTAAAGGCTATTTCTGTTCAACATTCATATTGAAAAAAATTACAACTATATAGGTTATATAATCAGTAGCTTAAAGAACATCACAGTTCACATTCTTTTTAAAATATCAAAACATTAAAAAAAGGAATGGCAGCACTTTGGAAAAATTCTGCAAGCAAAGAATGCTCTGTAATCAAAATCTGGATATTTTAAAGGGAGATCTTGAAGCAATTTCTTAAAGAATCTATTTTCCTGCAAGCAAGTTCAAGGATTTCAAGTTTTTAAAATTCAATTTTCAAGTTTTAAAAGAAGAAATAACCATATGTTTAAGGTGAGAAAACTGTAGTTTTCAAGTTAGAATTTCATGCATGCTCTATTACAGTGAATATCATGCTAAATTTTATTTCTAAAATTCCAATATGTTGATCTAGCTTGAATTTGAAGATATTGTGAATTGGAAGTATGTTCATTTACTAGAATAGCTTAAGTTAAAATTTGTTATTTAAATTTTTATGCTGTATAGTTAGTATGGGTTGGGTTTTACAGTAAAACTCAAATTTTTATGAAATTTCAAAATGTTTGAATCAAAGATTCAAGCATGCATGTTAGTTTCACTGATAAAAATAGGATTTTTTGTGGTTGAATCGTGATTTTTAATCACTTAGTTTGTGAGAAATGTGAAGTTGAACTTTTTCTATTCAAAAATTATTTTACGACGAATTCATCGTCGAGGGGTGGTGCGGCCTGGATAGGTGGGTGCTGGGTGACGTGGGTAAGACGATGATCGTGGCGGAATTTGCGATTTCGCTTTTGATTGAGAGCGCATGGGGGTTTTAGGGTTTAAGGGAAGGTTGAAGCTCTGTGTACAACGCCGTGGGTTTGAGAAGCAAGGGGGCGACCGGAGGTTCTGGGATTTGGTTCATAGATCGCTGCATGTGTCAGCTCTCGATGATGGTGGGTGATGTTCAAATTTGGGGTTAGTGTTCGAAGCGGTAGTTGGATTTACGGTGACGTGTGAGTTTCGCTTACTGGAAACTTCAGTCTGTAGCACGATATTGGGATCGCCGATGATGATTGCTTTGACGTGTAGCTTGTTGCACTCGAGCGATGTGGTAGGATTGATTTGGGGCATCGCGACAAGGGGTTGGCCGAGGTTACGGCCGTACATGTGCACGCGTATCAGTGCACGCGTTTTTTTCCTGATGGATTTGGAGTTGGTGCGTGTATTGTTCGGCGATATGTTGGAAGTGGGTGACGATGGGCGACTGACGATCTTGTTTTTCGAATATGTGATTTAAGCATGTTCTCGGTTGTTTTCGGTTCGTATTTTCCTGGAGGTGAAAGTTTGGTTTTCAGCAGAGTGATTGGGGAAGAAGAGACTGGGGAAGGGGTGCGTGCAGTTGAATTTGGTTTGGGCTTCGGCCCAATTGTCGTGTTTGATTTTGATACAGGGCTGTTGATTTTGGAATGGCTTCGGCCCAAGTGAATTCAGTTCTGTTTGTTTTTTTAAGGGTATCGGCTTGATTCTTTTTGGGCTTGTGATTGTGAGCCTGTGTGCTTTGGGCTGATTGTCTTAGGGTTCAGTTGTTTTATATAAGGCTATTATTTTTATAAGTGATATTTAAAAAGTTTTCAAATTATAATGTTTCTCACATCTAACAATCATAATGATTTATGTGAACCTTTAAAACAATATCTTTAATATTAAATATTATATAAGTTTGGATTAGAGACAATGATTTTTAATAATAAATGAATTGTTTATATAAATACTTAATTTAGTTATTAAGTAAAATTGATATTAGTATTTGATTTAATTTAAATAAATAAATTACTTTACTTAAGTTTATTTGAATAGATTAAGTAAAAATGATTTAGAAAATCATTATAATTGAGCTTTGAATCAATCAAGTGCTTAAGTTTTTTTTAATTTTATAATAATTAATGAGGGGATTAAGGGTTATTTAGTTAAGGAATAAGTAATCAATATAAATGGTTAAAAATTAATTAAGGAAATATGTAATTAATTAAGCAATTTAAGGTTAATTGCTGAAATAGTTAAAATAATTAATTTAGATAATTAATTAAAAGTTAATTACTGAATGCAATTAGAAAATAATTAATCAAGGATGATTAATTTAAAAGTGAAATATAATTGAAATAATAAAGGGGAATAATTACTTATACTTGGAAGTGAATTTGAGTTCTTAAGTTATATTTTATTATAAATATTTCATAAATAAAATGTTATGAATTGAATGTTTTGTATCGACGAATGTTATGTCGTCATATGATCCATTGTGAAGTTGACATGTGAATTTGTATAAGCTTGTTTGGATAGAATCTAGTTGTCAATCGGGATGAATGCCATTTAATAATCTTATGGTAACTGTTGAAATGATCCAAACTGATTAGTTGCATTTATTTAGATTGTTTAAAAAAAATGACATTGGGACATCGGGAACTGACACCATTCCGCTGTAAAATGGATATAATTGTTAGGTAGGGTGTAAACCATTGACTGGATTGTGTTGAATGATTATTCTGGTAATGATAATCTCTAATCTTTTGTTATTGCATATATCTGTTATGTGCCTGTTAATTATATTGAGAATACATGGTGAATCGATCTTTGGTAATGGATTGATTTGAATATCTGAGAATGTGAATTATGAACTGTGAATTGATAAGTACCGTTTGGACTGATAAGCCTTGTTTAGTTTGAATTTACTTATGAAATTAGTTTTGTTTTAAAAATAAAGTAATATGATAATATTATTTTTAGAAATGTTTTTTAAGATTGATAAATATTTGGAATATGTAAAGTAGCTATTTATTTCTTCCTTTGAAAATCTTTTTAAGTTATAATTTTCAAATTGTTTCAAGTATTAACTCATTTTGTAAAGATACTTTAAAGAACAATTTTTATTAATATTTAAGTTTATTTTCTTCAAATCAAAATTTCCTTTAATAAAAAGTAGTTTAAATAATTATAATAATTTTTATGAAGAATATTTTATCTATTTAATTTGAAATAATATTTGTAAATTTATAATTATGATTTGGAAGGAAATAGTTTTATATATATTTCAAATGAAATAAGTTTTCTTAAATAAATGATAATTTACTTAGATTTTTAAAGATGGACAAGGTTTAACGGTTAAAATGGGAAAGAACTTTGTGTATTGATTGATTTGCTTTGATAGTTAAATAACCGACTATCAAAATTGGACAAAACCTGACTTTGGAAATATCTAGGGGAGAATCGACAATTATATGGTACGGTTACCGATCGAGGTGCTATACCGTACGTATAAACTCGTTAGTTCTCTAGGACGAATTATAAGGAGAACCATATAGTAACGGCTAGGAGATGAACTCTGATCTTGTATTTCGTCGGAGCATTTCCTAAAGAACCGGAGTTGAGTTTACCGGGAAATAGCGAATGTTGTTTCGAAGAGACTGGAATCGGATTTGAAATTCGAAAACCACTTCGATCCAACAATACGTTTTCGGGATGAAGACAAGAGTTTGGTGTCGAAGACGGAGCGGTGAAGTGCAAGGGCTACTCGCTACTAATCCTGAGGGTGATTCCAAAATGGATGTAGTAGGAATAGTGCCTTCGGTTCCGTTCGAACCCGGAACGGACTTGTATGGACGAATGCTTTCAGAACATCGTCAGGTGGACGATGAGCATTCTAAGGGATATGTTCTAAAAAGGTAACGCTTAACCTCGAGCCTCATCAACCGGGAATGACTGAAAATCAGGGGTTATGCAGCAAGGCTTCGTGGGTAGCCCCCACTTGAGAGTAAGGTCATCCATGTCTAGATGTCCCTTTTTATTTCGGCTTAGTAGTGCGGTTGCTGATCCCAACCGCGGGGTGATCTTATTCGGAACTGTCCAGTAAGGGATGGTTCCGGTCTTGTGTTGCAGGGGAGCAGGCGTACTCCTCGGTACTGTGATCTAGGCCACGTACTGTGGCAGGTGGTACCCCAGTGCCTAGTCATTAGTGGGAAATCCAATTTTCCTACGTGCCTTGTACGAGTTTTGTTTGTATTACCCACTCTGTGGCTAGTAGCTGGAATTTAATAGTGCAACAATTTCGGCTATTTTAATAAATATTTGTATATAGACCCTATTACAATACCAGAGGATTTCATAAAAATGTTTTAGCTATCGTAAGGTAAAAACCCGACATGTTTATTTGTGGCGTGGTCTTACGAGATGCTTTTGTTTCAAAAGGAATTTTCAAAATTTAATAATCAAGTTGATTGTGTTTTCTCACGCTAGTATACCAGACTGACTCGGGCTTTGGTGTTTTCTATATGCTCGGGTCAGACCGGGCATATTCCCAGGTTTAACGGGAAGAGTGGAGGCTTCAGAAGGAAGAGCTGGATCAGGAGACGTATTCTCGTAATTATTTATATGTAATCCTTTGGTCGTGTGGATTTGATTGTAAGGACAGAATTGATAACTGTCCGAGTTGTATGATTGTAACTCTGATGTAAAACCTGTATATGTTATATAAAGGAAACAGATTTGGTTTCATGTAAAGATTTGTTTATATTATAAATTATTCGTTCCGCTGTGAGATTCTGATTGGTTCTCTTTCTTCTATCTTCATTCTATTTCTATCTTCTTTCTTTCATTATCCGTCTTTTTGTACGATTTAACTGACAAGAGTGGTTCAAAGTCGGTTTAAATTGGTATGGAAAAATGGGTTGTGGCATGAAGTATAACTAAAGCTTTCGAAAGAGTTGTATTATTATTGATAACAACATATGACAACATTTGCACGCATATTGCTCTCTTTCTATTATTAGCTTTTTAAACATTGCATATACTTGCACTGCATTATTATATGGTTTTGCAATAAAACGCAATGTTAAGTGGAATATAGACAACGTTCACGTAATTTCCCTTCTTATTCCAATAGATAAAGAGTAATTAACTCTCTTGTAGTTCACATGCAGTTCCAAATTTGTTGTATCCTCGGTACTGTTTATCTTGTAATACATGCACCTTTTATCTAGTTTAGGTGTATTTGTTGCTGCTTATTCAGTATTTGTGGAATTTTAAATTAAATGCTATTTTTCCATTTATCGTGGAAATCATTCTTAGCATTGATACTTATTGCACTGATCTTGATGCTAAAATTGAAATGAAGGAATTCAGGCAAGTATTACCGTGTTCTCTTTTTGTAGATCATTCTGAACAATGAAACTACTGGCATCTAAGGCTGATAATTGTCTTCTTTTTTGCTTTAATTATGTTTATTATTCTCAGGCATATTGCATTAATTTTGGCAACATGAGAAGGGGCAAGGGAGAAGCTGACATGCTGTCTTGAAGGTATTTTAGCTTTTTTCATTTTTTTGTTTGTTCAGTGTTGAGTTTGAAGTGAAATAGGGAACTTATATGTGGCAACAATCAAGTTAGTTAAGTGCACCAATGATGTAACCTAACAAATCTATCTATTACAGAGATAACAGATTTCTCAGAAGAGCACCAGACTACTACTGAAAGCAAGAAAATCAAACACCATAGCCATGGCTGCTTTTACAAATTTCTTATACAATCCTATCTATAATCTTGATCAGATAGATGGGTCTTCTCATTCCTCTCCATCTCACTCTCCTTCTCCTCCACTGAATCCATTGCTGCATGTACCACCACTGTCAGAGAGGGTGCCTGTTACTGATGAAGAAGGATTTCAAGTCGTATAAAGCAGAAAATCTAAATAGTTGAATAAAGAATCTGCTTTGCAGCATGCTGGTAAAGCTTCTTTTCAACCCAACTTGAAACAAGGCAATACGTCTTACTCTAAACAGAATTACAGAAATGCAAATCAAGGATACTTCAATATAAGAAATACTGTATATGGAGGAAATTCTGCAAGAATTATGGCAAGAACCAACCAGCAAGTTTCAAACTCAGAAATTCGGTTCAGAAATTCAAGAATCAATACAAGAATCATTCAAAATAATGGAACTTCATCCCAACCCAGTACTAACCTGATCAAACCCTCTTCATGGGCTGAAATGATCAAGAAAGGTGGCTTAAATTCTTAATTTGACCTAAAATATGTAGCTTCTTTATCCATTAATGAGAAGAAAATAGTGGTGGTGAGCGTAGAGGCTAGTAGAAGGGCTGAGAGTAAATGGAGTTTCTCAGTACTTGCTTATATATTCGACAATAGACCCGCTTATCATCACTTCAAGGCGGTTATTGCTAAATCATGTAATCCCACTAGTAATTTCGATATTTTTACTCGTAATAATGGATTCTTTCTAATCAGATTCTCTAATGCTACTAATTGTGATAATGCAATTAATGGAGGTCCATTCTTTATTAATGGAAAGCTTATCATTATGAAAAAATGGAGCAGTAAAATTAATCTTGATAGAGATTTACTCTCTACTATGCCTATATGGATTAAACTACCTGGATTAAATCTTAGATTATGGGACAGTGAAATTTTAAGTGCTAGTGTGGTTGGTACTCCTTTCAAATTAGATGAACATACTGCAAAAGAATCAAGACTTTCTTTTGCAACAATACTAGTCAGAATTAAAGCAGTTTTAGACCTTCCAAGTGAAGTTACTATTTCTTTGCATGATGGTGAAAACTTAGTTCAAAACATTGAATATGAATGGGTGTCCCCCAGATGTAAAACATGTTCTTGTTTTGGGCATTCAATAGAAAGCTGTGATTCTAATTTGGTTGGGAAAGTAAAACAAAGCAGGCAAGAAAATTCAGAAGTCAATTGCAACACCTTTACTTTGGAAGGAGAAGTTACTACAGGAAAAGCATTAATAGATCTTTACAACAAAAAGAATTCACAATCTTTTAAAGATACTTTGGGGAAAATTTTGAATATTGAAGAAACGTTTATTTCTCAAGAACTTCCCCTTGAAAAGGATACACAAGAAGGTATCAAAGATCTGACAAATAAAGGCGATGAAATTGAAATTATTTCTGAAACATATGAAGGTCTAGAGAAATACACTGAAATATCTCAAGCAAAGGTCATGAATTATCAAGCAAATGAGGTCTCAACTGATATAGAGGTTAGGAATTTGGATGATGGTTCATGCATTAATAATATCTTAAATAAAGAACCATCTGAAAACCCCACTACCACTCACCTTGCTTCTCATCTTTCTCCAATTATCAAAAATTCAAATTCCAATTCAGAATGCAATATTCGAAAGGCTATCAGCTTGATTTCAAATTCTACTTCAATCTCAAGGAAGAACAGAAAATACAGTAAAGATAAGAGAAAATGCAGAATGAAAAGTATTAAAGAGATAGTTGACAATGGAAGCACTGAAATTACAGAAGACGGTGAATTCAAAAAGAAATACATTACCAAAAATTTCAAATGGGATGAACAGTTAAAAGCACTTAGCAAAACCACATATAAAAAGAAAGGGAAAAGGATAGAAACTTTTGAAGAAGAGGGTAGTCACAATACTTAGATGTTGTTGCTTTACGTATCCTTTATGTATACTTCTATTTTAATTTTTAATTATTTTCATTATGTCTATAATTTCTTGGAATGTCATAGGTCCCAATTCTTCTGAAAGCAGATTGGACCTGTCTAATCTTCTTAAGACTGAAAACCCTAGTATGGTTGGATTGCTTGAACATAACTTAGATAATTCTAAGATTAAGGATTATCATATTAAAAGCTTAAATAATTGAAATATTGTTAATAATAATCAGATGGGGGGAATGGTAGAATCATGGTTATTTGGGATCCTAATATTTAGGATATCTCTGAACATTTTGTTAATTTCCAATTTATTCATTGTAAATGTATTAATAAAGGTGGTTTCCAAATAGAAAATACCTTTGTTTATGCATCAAATAGCGAGTATGAAAGGCAAAAACTTTGAAAAACCTTGATCAGATTAATTCTAATATGCATTCCCCACGGATTATTATTGGTGATTTTAATACTATTATGCATGCTCATGAAAAATGAGGTGGGATCCCTTTTCCTTCTTAAAAGTTAGACATTTTAAACAAGTTTTTACTCAAAATTCGATTATATGAACCATTTATTTTTGGAAACAAATATACTTGGAAATCTGGAAAATTCAAAAACATCCACTGTAAACTAGGCAGAATCTTTCTTAATCTTAGGTTTACTAATTGTTTTAAAGATTTCAAATGTTACGTTTTACCTCAAGCCTCTAGTGATCACACCCCAATTCAAATTTTTCTCACTCAAATAATTTTTCAAAGAAATATTTCCCTTTCAGATTTATTAATGGATGGGTTTATGAAAACAATTACAAAGATATCATTAAAAATAGTCTACCTTTTAAGATACAGGGCACATTAAAAATAGTCTACCTTTTAAGATACAGGGCACTGCCCGGTACAAATTTAGTAAATTCCTTCAAAATGCAAAAGGAAACTAGAAAAACTGGAACAAACTCGGAAATAAAACTGATGTCTCTCATTTTAGAGAGGAATGTAAGATAAGGCAGAATATCTTGGATATTGATTGCTCAGATATTGATAATGTCATAAAAAAATTTGAAGCCCAAAATAATTTAATCATGTCCCTTCAAGTGCAGCCTATAAATTTAAGGCAAAAAGTTAAAGCAGATTGGCTTACTCAAGGTGACGAGGCTAGTAAATTTTTTTATGCTAAGATGTCTAGCAAAAAATTTAGAAATGATATTGGTAAATAATTGATGTTAAAGGTAATGTTATTAATGAAGAATCTTGCATTGAAAAGGAAGCTATTAATTATTTTACTAATCTTTACAATACTAATAGCTATTCTAATAGTTTTCCTGTTATCGAATCTAGTTTAAACTGAATACTAATAGTCAAGATATTCTTCTTTCCCCCATTTGCCCTGAGGAAATTAGAAATATTATCTTGCATTCAAATAATGATAAATGCCCTTTCCTTGATGGCTTTGGTGCAAAATTCTACAAAACACATTAGGATGATATAAAGTGTTTTTAATTTGATTCTATTACTGAGTTTTTTAGAACTAGTAAGCTTTTAAGAAAATTTAATCATACTTTTAGAACTGGAATGCTATAACTTCATTTATAAAATCATTTCTAATATTCTATGCAATAGAATAAAAATATTTTTAAAATACTTAATTTTTAAAAACCAAAGCGCTTTCATACCTGACAGACTCATTGTTTAAAACACCCTTCTTGCTCATGAGTTAATTAGAAATTTTAATAATAAAAATAGAAATCTTATGCGTGTCAAGACTGATTTACACAAAGCCTTTAACAAAATTAATAGGCATATTATTATTTATATGATGCAACAAATGGGTTTTGATCAAAAAAATTGTTCTCTTATACAAGAATGTATCAATAGTGTCTCCTACTCAATTTTGGTTAAGGTTTTCCTAAGGGGTTTATTCATAGCAATAGAGGTATTAGACAAGGAGACCCACGCTCTCCCTACTTATTCACTATCGCTAAGGAATATTTCTCTATTCTTATGGAAACTGAGCTTATCAAAGGAAATATTAAACCCATTATTAGAATCAAACCATCTATTACTCATTTGTTATATGCAGATGATCTTCTTTTATTTTTACATGCAGACTCTAACAGTGCTAAAACTATTTCAAATATTTTTATGAAACTGGAAGAACATGTAGGTCTGAAAGTGAATGATTTTAAAAGAAAAATTATTTTAGTAAAGGTCGTATTAAAAAATATGATATTCTTAACATCCTTAAATTTAAAGAGGGCAGTCTACCAGTCAAATATTTGGGTTTGCCTCTGAGTGTTAATCAAATTAATGATTCAGACTACACTAGACTTTTGGACATTATTCAAAATAAATTTGAGGGTTGGATTTGTAAGCTTCTGTCTTTAGCTGGTAGGTTAGAATTAACCCACATTGTCATTATTGCAATAATAATGTATTGGATTCAAGCCCACAATATTCCAGTTGAAGCTATTCATAAATTGGAAAAAGCTTATGCTATTTTCATTTGGAAAGGAAAACAACATAAAATTGCATGGGATATGGTCTGTAAACCAAAAAAATCTGGTGGGCTAGGCCTTAGAAATATAAATGACTTGAGAGAAGTCTATAAACTTAAACTTTTTTGGAAATTTATCAATGGGAATTCATTATGGGCTAGATGGATGAAAGAAAAATATCTTAAAGATAAGAATTTTTGCACTTCAAAAAATGAAAATCATTTTTCTTTCTCCTGGAAAAATGTTTTAAGTTGCAGGGATATTGGTCAAAAAATTTTGGAAAGAAAATTTAAAGATGGTAACCAGACTAGCTTATGGTATGACCCATGGATACATGGTAAATATTTGGTCAGTCTTTTGGGTTGGAATAGTCTATTTCGATTTGGTGGGAGTTTTGATAATGTTAGCACCATTATTCAAAATAATTCTTGGAATACTTTTGGACATCTAGCTACTTCAATTTTTAATGATGTCATAAAGAGGATTTCTATTAACCTAAATCTTCAAAAAGACACTTGGGACTGGAGACTTGCAAAAAAAGGGATTTTGTCTTTTAAAAAAACTTGAAAATTTATTAGGGCTCATGAAAGTGAAGGAGATTGGTATAATGTTATCTGGAATAAATCGAATTTCCCAAAAATATCCTACTATGATTTCTTTGCTGTTATTAACAGGTTACCAACAAGGGACATGTGCTTGAAATGGAATAAAATTGGAGAAACTGTTTGTCTACTTTGCAAACAAGGGGCTAAAAGTATGAATCGTCTATTTTTTTATTATGTCTTTTCAAAGCATATTTGGTATATAGCGAAGTCAAAACTTAAAATAAATCAGCATCATGCTGTGCAAAACATCAAAGAAAGCATCAAATACATATAGGAAAACTTCAAAGAAAAATCGAAGGATTTCAAAAATGCTAGCATTATTCTCACCACAACTATCTTTCACATCTGGAAAGAGAGAAACCAAAGACAACATACTCAAAAGGAAATAGGAAGCATTCAACTATGGAAAACAATAGAATTCAAGAGCATTATTCTCCTCAAAAAATATGAAAATCAATGCAAAAACTGAAAATCTCAATCAAACTTTCTGGAGAGTAGACAACTATGAGGATGAGTTAGAAACTTTCTTACAAAATGAGGAATTCAACTTTTGTTTCCCTATAGGCAAACCCCTTCACCATAGTGGCTATCACCGGATAAAGTAGTCTACTAGCCTCAGGAGTTCCCAATACGAGACTGCATCTACTGGTGGCGGCCACCTCTACTAGCAAATCAGAGATAGACCCTACAACAGAAAGGGAAGTACACTTTATTATAAACATGAGGATAATAATTATACAAATTCAAAAATTGATTTTTCTTCTAATACCTGATAGAGGCAGAGGCTACCGCACCCGTAGGCAAAAGGTGCACTATGATTATCTCCTGCACAAAGATACGATTTTGCAGCTGGATATGAATAATCAAAGAGTTTCGAATGATTTCTACAAAAGTAGCATCAATAATCTTATCTATCACATATCTGTTTGGGACAAGCAGCAAGCAGAATGCTAATGAAGAAATTGCAGCAACAGCAAACAGCAAGTGTTATGCTAATAGCAAGCCTACTACAACCGATACTTGGATTTCTGCTCATCTACTCATCCTATCGATTATCATAAGCAAAAGTCCCTATTTTGGCCTGAGGTCCAAGATTTTTTTAATCGAGACTCCCCAAACACCAGGGATCTTCTTTCATCTTAGTTATCCATCGAGAATACAAAAAACAAAAGGAGCAGTCTTGGAGTAAAATCATGACTCAGCTTAATCCGCATACAATAAATCGAGACTCTCTTGTAATCAATGACGAAGATAGCAAGGGAAAGGATTTCGCATGGAAGCCTCCATGATCTCACTGATTTGTTACAAATTCTTCATGGATCGCATACTTTCACCTATTTTTTTATTTTTATGGTTTATTTTTGCCCTTTTGTTTTTTGTATCTGTGCAATAGTTGTGGCGAGGGTTTTGAAAGTTGTTCTTTCGGGTAGGGTATAACTTCCTACCTGTTAACTCTGGGCTTTGAGCCTATTTTATCTGTTTCAAAAAAAACAAATCTATCTATTACTTAAACATTAAAGCAAAGTCCCAGAACACTTATGTGGCCTCATAGAAAGCCATATTTTTATAGATCTCTGCTATTGTTTAGTTTCCTTCTTCCGTACTAGAAGTTAATTTTAAAAAAAAGTCACCGCATAAATAATAACCATCTTCCCACATGTCATGCGGTTACAAAATTTTCACCTCATTTCAAACCCTACCACAAAATTTGGTAACAAATAACTTCAGTCCTTCTGAGATTTCAATCCTCTACGCTCTGCATGCAGCCACGATCCTAAATTGATTACCTCCTTCTCATATTTCAATCGTCCACTCCGTCTACTTAAAGGACCGATCCCAAATTGATTCTTTAATATTACAACAACATCATTCAAATCCTGAAACACGATTTAATTGAAGTAAATGAAGTAATTGGTAATCTAGTTTATTTCTCCATCTTCAACTTACGGTGGTTGGTCGATTTACCTTGGTTGTAATTGAAGTTTTTGGTAATATTATTTATTCCTCTGTTTTTTCCATACAGTTCTCAATATATTTGGCATGTCTCCAGATGTTTGAGCTTCATTCATATCCATAGTGGTTGGATGTGTAAGTAGGTGTTGGAATAGAAGTTTGTCGGTTCGGATATAATTGCAGCAGATCCGAGGACCTATTGTTGGATAATCTATCGATGATTCAAAAATGATGAAGATGATAACTGTTGTACATCTGACTTCAAGGATCTACTGCGTAAATTCTATTAGACAATAGTTCAACCCAACAGGTACAAATGAGTTATCGAACTATCAACTTCAGGATTCAATGAAGCCTTGAAACAGCATAGTCGGATTCAAAAGTTGTATGATTTTGATCCGACCAAGAACACTCAAGTTTGATCTCTGATGATGCAATTTACTAAAGAATAAAATGAAGAAGAAGAAGAGAATTGATCAGCAATGTTTCTGCATTTGTAACACATTACAAGCGTCTCAAATTGTGGTGAGAAGGCAGTGTTCTGCAACAATTACTGGGCGTCGTAGATCTGGAGGAAGAAGAAGAAAAGACAAGCAAAAGAGATTGATCTCTGAAATGGTTCCTAGGCGACACTATTTATAGTAGAAGAGGAAACGTCCATTTTTCAAGCGTTGCATCCTTTCCAATAGTTCGAAACCGATACAAACGGTCGCTCCTTTTCGCAACGGTTTAAAACTGTTACTAAACAGTCGCGTCTCTTCATTCAAATGACCCGACAAAAATCTGTCCGTTCAAATTTTGGATCCGGTCCGTAACAAAATTAATTCATCATTTTAGTCCCGTACCCGTACCCAAACCCGTCCCGGCCGGACGGGCGGTGGCTTGTGTGTGTGGTGGTGATGCATAACTTTCCTCCTCACATCAAAGCAAAGCTTTGGATGCCCAAAGGGCCCGACCTTCCTTAAAGAATCCTATATTTAACTAAACATAATCTGCTATTTTCCAAGATGTGGGACTACATTCCACCTTACTTCTTCCATTTTCTTCCACTTCTTCCCTCTTAAAAAACAAACCCAAACCCAAAACTATTTTGAAAATTTCCAACAATTTCCCCCCATTTTCAAAATAAGAAAAATGAATAAAATAGATGACTGCATCACTAGAGTAACTACCTACATACCCAAATGGGATCAAGCCAATTTAGTTCCAAGATCAAGTTTTGCATCATCGTGGAAATCAATATATAAATGATAGGTTTCTTTTGGATTTGAACCTTCACTTAGTGTAAAACCATTCAAAGTTCTATCGAGGTCTATGGTGAACGTATTTTGAACCAAGTACCCCTAGTGATAGTACTAGAACAGTCACACGTACTGATTTCTTTATATAGAGTGTTCTGTATGCTCAGCACATTAATGGCCATATGTTTAAATCCTGAGTTCATGAGTCTACTTTGGAAAGTGGTCTTACTTTCTTAGGAAACAGCCAAATTTCCATACTCATATAGGTAAGTCTCTTAAGGTGTTTCTGCGATACACCTTTTTAAGGAAACTACATTTATTAAGGATATATTATCCATCCTTTGTTCTTACATTATCCAACACTAAATATTATGGAATTATTGATTTAGTGTTCCATAATCATTCTCTTAACTTGTTGGTACCCATTGAACTTTGTCTATCCTTTTCAAAACATAAGTTGGGTTTCTGTTAGGGATGATCAACCTTCACTCCCAGACCTTAGTCGCATTTATTTTGATTTTATAGAAACCATTGCCTTTGGAAGACTTTTTGTGAGTGGATCATCCAAGTTTTTCCTTGTTTCTATGTAATCAACAGTCATTACTCCACTTTTGAGTAACTGTCTTATCATTTGATGCCTTAAATTCACATGTTTAGACTTCCCATCATATATCTTATTAGAGACATTGTATATTGTAGCCTAATTATCACAATTAATCAAGACTGCTGGAGATGGCTTCTTCCATAATGGGATTTCTATTAATAAATTCCTAATCCATTCTTCTTCCTTACTAGCATTTGCTAATGCAATCAACTCTGACAATGTTGTTGAGTCAGATATACAGGTCTGTTTCTTGGAAACCCAAGACACAATAGCACCTCCTAATGTAAAGATCCATCCAGTCGTAGACTTGGATTTTGATTCTACATTGTTTCAGGTTGCATCACTATATCCTTCTATTACAGCAGGATATCCTTTATAAGGTAAACCATAGGTAACGGTTCCTTTCAAATAAGCTAAAACTCTAGAAATATCTTTCCAATGCTTGAAACCTGGATTACTCGTAAATTGACATAACATGCTTATAGCATGTGTTATGTCCGGTCTAGTGTAATGCATAGCATAAATAAGACTTCCAATAATACTGGAATACTCAAGTTGAGAAATGGTACATCCAGCATTCTTTTCTAATTTAATACTAGGATCTAAAGGAGTAGGTGTTGTTTTGTCATTATAATGACCATACTTTTGGAGGAACTTCTCAATGTAATGAGATTGTGTTAGTAACTCTTTCATAATAATTTTATTCCGTAGAATTACGTCAGCTTCTCCAAGATCTTTCACATCAAATTTAGAAGATAGAAACTTCTTAGTTTCATTCACACATGATATATTAAAACCAAATATTAGCATGTCATCAACGTATAAACATATTATAACATAATCGTTGTTGTCCGATACGCTATAAATACATTTATTAGCACATTAACAATAAATCCATATGACAATACTATTTTATCAAACTTCTCATGCCATTGCATAGGAGCCTTGTTCAGGCCATAAAAAGACTTTACTAACTTGCAAACTTTCTTTTCTTGACCTGGGGTTTTGAAACCTTCCGGTTGTTCCATATATATCTCTTCTTCTAAATCTCCATTTAGAAACGCAGTCTTTACATCCATTTGATGTATGACCAATTTATGAATTGATGCAAGTGTTATTAAATAGCGTATAGAAGATATGTGAGCAACTGGAGCATATGTATTAAAATAATCTACTCCATGTCTTTGCTTATATCCCTTAGCAACTAATCTGGCTTTAAACTTATCAATGGATCCATTTGTTTTCAACTTTTTTTAAAATATCCATTTACATCCTATAGGTTTAGCACCAGGATATAAGTCAGTTAAAACCCAAGTTTGGTTTAACAATATGGAATTCATTTCATCATTAATAGTTTCTTTCCAGAATATTGAATCTCTGGAAATCATAGCCTCAGAATACGTTTTGGGGTCATCATCGACGTTCATGACATATCTAGTCACATTAAGGACTTCGTCCTTACTGCCTTCTATAAGATACGTAATGAAGTTAGGACTATAGTCCTTCTCTATTCTTGCTCTTTAACTTCTCCTTTGTTCAGTACTATTATCTGGTACTGATACTTCCTTGCTGTTTTGAGCAGGAGCATGGTCATTGCCATTGATAACTTCAATCGTATTAGGTTCTGGACTAGATGATCTCAATGGAATCTCAATAGTTTGGTTTTCAAAGAATTCTACATCTATGGATTCTGTAACTTCTCAGGTGTCAAGAATTAGAAATCTATAAGTTATATTATTAAGTGAATATCCTATGAAAGCACATTTAAATGCCCTATTTCCTAATTTTAGTCGTTTAGGATCTGGTTTTCTAGCATATGCCAAGTAACCCCAAACTTTAAGTTTTGTAAGATTAGGTTTCCTATTAAACCATAACTCATAAGGGGAAACATTATTCTTTTTAAGTGGTACTCTATTTAAGATATAACATGCAGATAACATAGCATCACCCCAGATATTATAAGGTAAGTTTGAACTTATGAGCATGACAATAACCATTTCTACTAAAGTTCTATTTTTCCTTTCAGCAACACCATTTTATTGTGGTGTATATGGGATAGTGCATTGGTGAACTAAACCGTGTTGTTTACAGAATAAGGTGAATTCATTTGAGAAATATTCACCACCTCGATTTGAATGTAATACATTTTAACTTCTAATTGTGTTTTGACCTCTGCTTTGTAAATTTTAAATTTATCAAAGGCCTAATCTTTAGTTTTCATTAGATACACATATGCAAATCTAGTATAATCATCAGTAAATGTTATATAGTATGAGTTCCCACCATAGGTGATATGATTTTTTAAGTCTCCTACATCACTATATACTAAATTAAGCAAGTCAGTTTTCCTTTCTATAGATTTAAAGGATTTTCGATGTATTTTTGCTTGAACGCATATTTCACATTTAGAGATAGTATCGAAATCACAATCAGAAATTAATCCTAGTTTATGCATATTTTTAAGAGAATTATAATTAACATGTCCTAGTCTACCATGTCATAAACTAACAAAATCAACAATATAAATAGAAGATTCATTTATTACATTCAACTTAATCATGCAGTTACAAAAATATCTATGTCCAATGAACTTCCCGTTTTTGGATAACCCTAGTTTGTATGACTCATACACTATCTTGAATCCTCCTTTGTTAAGAAGGTATCCAGAGACCAAATTCTTACAAATATGAGGTATATGATATACATTGACCAAAGCAAGAGTCTTTCCAGAAGATAACGGTAGTTCTATAGTGCCTTTGCCAATCACCTTACTACGAACATTGTTTGCTCTAGTAACTTGATTCTCATCTCCGCTAACATCTTCGTAGTTCTTGTAGAGACTATGGTCCTTTCATGTATGAATGGTTGCTCCAGTATCAAGCCACAAATCATTTCCTACGTTCTCAACAGAATTTGCCTCTTGCACTACTGCAACCAATTTGTCTTCGACCATATTCGCCTTTAATTGTTTCTTTCATAGACGACAGTCACGAGCATAATGGCCGGACTTGTTGCAGAAATAACAAGCACCTTTCTTTTTATCTTTCTTAGAATGATTTTTCTTCTTAAACCGTGTCTCATTCTTAGGTTTTAAACAATTTGATATTTCAACATTATTTGCTTTAGAATGAGACTCAGTTTGTGGATTATCAATTAGTTCTCTTTTACGAGAGTCCTCTTCTATATGAAAATGACGCTGTAAATTCTCTAAATCATAATCTGTCTCTGCATGTTTCAATTTCTTTTTATAATCAGTCCAAGAGTGAGGGAGTCTAGAAATAATAACTCCAAGCGTAAAGGATTCATGGAGTTCAATCTTGGCATCTTTCAGTTGATTGACTATATATATTATATCACTAACTTGTCCAATAATGGACTTATTATCATGCATTTTGAAATCCATAAAATTGCATATCGGGAATTTCTTATTGCTTGCCTCAGATATTCGATATTTGCTCTCTAGGGCAGTCCAAAGTGCTTTGGTTGTTTCCAGACTTCTATGTGCATTAGAAACTGATATTGATAACGTGGTGAGAATGTGCCCTCTACATAGGAAATAATCTTCTTTGTGCTTTTCTCATTTTTCTTTTAATTCGTCGGTATCTTTATCAATTTCCTCTGGCTCCTCCAAGTTATCTTCAAGAATATAGAACAATTTGACTGTGATCAAAAAGAATTTCATCGTCTCTTACCAACGAGTGAAGTTTTCACCATCAAAATGCTCTAATCGCGTCAAATGTTGATTCATAACTTGAAGAGCATTAATATTGCTTGAACTCGAACCATCCATGGTTGAAATATTGTCTAAAATTGTTGGATAATCGTTCGATGAATCGAGAATGATGAAGATGATAACTGCTGTACTTATGACTTCAAAGATCTGCTACGTATATTCTTTTAGACAATAGTTCAACCCAGCAGGTACAAACGGGTTATCGAACTATCGACTTTGGGATTCAATGAAGCCTTGAAACAGTGTAATCGGATTCAAAAGTTGTACGATTTTGATCCGACCAAGAACACTCAAATTTGAACTCCGATGATGCAATTTACTAAAGAATAGAATGAAGAAGAAGAAGAGAATTGATCTGTAACATTTCTGCGTTTGTAACACCGTATAGGCGTCGCAAACTGTGGTGAGAAGGTAGTGTTCTACAACACTTACTGGGCGTCGCAGATTTGGAGGAAGAAGAAGAAGAGACAAGCAAAAGTGATTAATCTTTGAAATGGTTCCTAGGCGGCGTCACTGGTAATAGTAGATGAGGAAGTGTCCATTCGTCAAGCGTTGCATCCTTTCCAACAGTCCGAAACCGTTACAAACGGTCGTGTCTTTTCGCGACAGTTTAAAACTGTTACTAAACGGTCGCGTCTCTTCATTCAATTGACCCGTCAAAAATCTGTCCGTTCAAATTCTGGATCCGGCCCGTTAACAAAATTAATTCGTTGGGGGGCAGTGCACTTGTGTGGTGGTGATGCATAAATTTCCTCTTCACATCAAAGCAAAGCTTTGGGTGCCCGAAGAGCCCAACCTTCCTTAGAGAATCCTATATTTAACTATGTATAATCCCATATTTTCCAAGATGTAGGACTATACATTCCACCTTTCTTCTTCCATTTTCTTCCACTTCTTCCCACTTCAAAAACAAACCCAAACCCAAAACTATTTTGAAAATTTCCAACACCTATGACAGTTGCATCAGCCCATGTCAGCCTGCTTAGTAGTTGTCAACAACCTTTCATCATTTACTTCACAAAATCTGGTCATCGACTGGTTCGTGGTAAGAATATCGGTTTTCTTTCATGAATTTTTCTTTTTCCAATTTGAACTAGGTCAGAATACTTATCCTTAAAACAAGTGTTGGATCCATAATAATTCAGATTGTGTTAATCGACTAACTTAGTATGTTGTTGATTATTGTAAGCAAAAAAGCATATGAGATTCTACTGTGATAATTGTGAATTCATTTATGATATTACTATTGTAAAATTTACCGCTTTGAAAAAAATAGTGAGTATTGTTGTTGTGCTTATGTTAGGATACCAACCACTTTCAATGATGGTAAATGAGTATGAACTCAATGATATTTTACATTTAAACGGTTTAAGAAACAATTTGTTTAACATAAGACATGGTCAATATTTATGGGTTTATTAAACACTAATTTATTTTCAAAATATTTGGTATGTACTTCAAAATATATCGTATGGTATTTAATTTGTTTGTGTAGGGCTTTATGATATGCTTAGGAATATGAAATTTAAAATGAATACACTTCCATTTGTTTCTAAAGTATTCATAGATATCGTATTGCTTAAAAATCCGAATTAAAATCCCAAATATGGACCTGAATATTTTACTACCACTTATATGTTACTTTAATTTGATTTCAATATATTTTTGTTTATTTTGGATGTGAATAATACACATATTATGAGTTAGAGAAGCTTGAATCAAGCACTATCGGTGACTCGGCTTATTTATCTGTTATCAACAACCTTTCACTATTTAATTCATAAAATATGTTTGTTGATTGGCTCAAGTCAGAGTATATCGCTCTACGTTCCTTAATTTTTCTTTTTCCAAATTGAACAAGGTTAGACTGCTTGTCATTGAAACAATTTTGTGCATCCATGGTAAGCCAACTTGTGTTAATTGATTAACTTAGTATGTTGCTGATTTTGTAAGCTAGAGTTTTGACTAATATGGCTGCAAAAAAGCATATTAGATTCT
This sequence comes from Allium cepa, assembly GCA_030765085.1. Taxonomy (NCBI): domain Eukaryota; kingdom Viridiplantae; phylum Streptophyta; class Magnoliopsida; order Asparagales; family Amaryllidaceae; genus Allium; species Allium cepa. The sequence goes on along the minus strand of CM060928.1, from coordinate 405,900,243 downwards.
ACTATGATTATTGTCAATTCATTTCTTTTGTTACTGCTGTAAAATTTACCACTTCTAAAAAGTTAGTGAGTATTACTAATGTGTTTATTTTTCCATACATTGGTGAAATCATAACTTTTATGTGCTATTTGTAATGCATCTTTTTGAAATAAAACTTTTATGAGCTATATGTTCGATCTATATTTTAATTCAGTGTAGACTGTAATAGTTACAACTATTTATTTGCTCCAACATTATCTACCTTGCATTTATACTTTTAATTGATGTATATAGGTTTTTTAAACTGTAGTTATTACTATTTGACGCATGCAATTCTTATTAAGGAAACGTTAAGTTAGTTATCACTCAATAGCATCAATTGTTTGAAAATGCAAGCGATATCTACTATGTGAACGACTACATTGTTTTATTTATTTTTAAAAAAATTATACTCCACGTATATACTAGATATTATCGATAGGTATGAAACCTTCATTCATTATAACTTCTCCGACACATTATAAATCACTAAAACCACATACATACTAGATACCGGCTCAATGGATATCTTAGGTGCATCGATGTCGACAACTGTCACTGCCTTTGAACGAGATGCAGAAGCACTTATAGGGCTAACAATTGATGAGCTAATAAGGATTTCAAATATGGTAAATTAACTACTCCTTCCTCTTACGTGCTACCATATACTTACTCCCATCTACTACAAACAACAATATCATAAGTAATTATATTGTTTATGACCATGATTGAAATGACCAGGAAAATTGAGCAGACAAAGTTCAAAATACTTTTGAAAAAAATGTAAGGGTGGACGCACTATTAGAATACAACCAACTAATTACAAAATGAAATGGGTAACGAATATACTTGACTACTAGAAAAATGGTTAAACGGAATAAAGACCCAATTCTCATTAAAGAAACGTTAAGTTAGTTATCTCTCAATAGCATCTGTTGTTTGAAAATGCAAGCAATATCTATAATGTACGTGAATGGCCACTAGATACTATCGATAGGTATGAAACTTTCAACTATTATAACTTCTCCGACACATTATAAATTACTAAAACCACATACATACTAGATACCAACTCAATGTGGATATCTTAGGTGCATCGATGTCAACAACTATCACCGCCTTTGAACGAGATGCAGAAGCACTTATAGGGCTAACAATTGATGAGCTAATAAGGATTTCAAATATGGTAAATTAACTAATCCTTGCTCTTACATGCTACCATATATTTACTCACATCAACTACAAACAACAATATCATAAGTAAATAAACTGTTTATGACCATGATAGAATCGAGAAGACAAGGTTCAAAATACTTCTGAAAAAAAATGTAAGGGTGGACGCACTATTCGAATTCAAACCAACTACTTACAAAATGAAATGGGTACAAATATACTTACTTGACTACTAGAAAAATCATTAAGCAGAATAAAGACAATGACTGCTGCGATATCCAAACAACCTTCCAAAAATACCAAATGTATCATAGTCTAAAAATTAAATTCAGAATTTTACTTCTGATAAGTCAGTAAGTAAGACAAATGTATCTACGGCTATAGTTAGTTGAAAATAGCCCTAGATTTGATTTTTTTACCTCATTTATTTTTGATGCATATTTCTTGCTATTTATTTTTGAACATGTGTGTAAATGGAATGTGTTATATTTACTTGGTGTACTTCCTGCTCATATCCAGATTAAGTGCGTATCAAGCGCTTCTTGCATGAGTCAAAGTAGTATATGTATGCTCCACTCATTGTCTTGCTGAACAAAAATCGAATTATGATATAGTTTCCTTTTTTCTCTTGCATAGTTTTGTAGCATATGAACCTTCCTTACTTTGACCGCTTTATCCGTGATTTCAAAATTTTGTAGCTGCAGTAAATCAGACAGCACTAAATATTGAGTTTTTGTACGTTTAAGTTAATGGTACATTTATTTGTGACAATACTGGTTACCCTTCTTTGATATGTATACCAACTATGTCAGGTTGTTGCTAACATTTGTTAGGCACTATTTTCAACTACTTGTAATTTAAGGTTGGCATGGTACCAAAGTGCTTCTATGGTTACTGTAACGTTTGGTATATTTCAAACTACAAAAGCTCATCTTACGGAAGTGTAAGTTGAAATTTTTTTCCTATTTTTTTGGATAGAAATACAGAAGTGCATTTTATTTATAATTTCTCTCTCTCTCAAACTAGCTGATATTTCTTTCTCTCTCTCAAACTAATTGGTATGTATCGATCAACTCTACTAAAAATGAAGTTTTGATTACCGTAGCGCTTGTCATTTCTAAAGCCATTTTACCAAACAAATTTGCAATTCGAAATATGTTTTGTCCGCTACCAGATATTGTTATTTCTGCATGTAGTTATAGAAGCATGCATGGGAAAAATGTAGGCTGGTAATGGGAAGGGAAAAACTACAAACATATGCAAGAGATTTGTGTATGGCTATAGTCCTTACTGTTTCACCGATCATCATCTCCTAGATTGACATAATCGGACGTTCTTTGCCCAAAATACATTCAGAATCAAAAAATATGCTCTATGCAAAACAGAAGCAGTCAAGAGGAGGTAAATCTTACATAACACATGCACATTCATGGCAAATCTTTGTACACCGTTGTTTCGTTTTGAAAAAAAGTTAATTTTTTATAGTAGCAAAATCCTTGGAAATTATTCCGAGTATGGGACAAATAGGATTATAAGATAACTCTGTTGACCATGTGAAATTTGTACACCCTAACTAATAAACAAAAAACATGCAATTCACTTGAACGGTTCTAATTATTATAAGTAATAGGTAATTTACTTAGAAAGAATTTGAAAAAGTGATTTATTGATTTCAATGTGATTTGTATTCTCTGATGATATGTTACAATACTCAGAATGAATGAAAAGATACTTTACAAACTTATACGGCAGTGTATTTAAAAGAAAAGATATTGGTTCATGGGCCTAACTTCTGATGGGCTACACCCTCTTCAATATTGTGTTACCGCATCTATACTTTATTCACTGCAGAAGCAAATACTTTTATCTCACCCCCTCAAACCCTATATCATCTAGGGTTTGCAGAGAAGAGAAATAATGGCACCGCTGACTCCATTTTGCTTCAAAAATTCCTCTTGAATATGATAGTGTATCTTCATAGCTTTGAATAGCTTTGAATAATGGATCTCTTCATAGTTTTAAATAGTCATAGATAAGTTGTCGTCTTCTATTCTTTTAAAGATATGAAAGTGTTTCTTCAGAAAACTGCTAATTTTGATGAAATTCATTTTTTTTAAAATTAGATCTTGATGATAATGAAGTTTAGATCTGAGTTGCTTTCAGTTATTGCATCGGATCTAGTAAGACTTTTACTTCATACTTTCAAATAGATTTTGTAAAACTTTTCTTAAGAATAATTACTGACTCCAGATCTTTGAAGCTTGATGTTTCAGATATCGATTTGATGAACTTCAAGCTTTAGCTCAGATGAGGTTGCTTTAAGATCGAAGATCAATGCTAATAGTACTGATCTTGAGCTTCTGCTTGAGCAGCAGGAAGCAGATTTACAAAACTTGATACTCCAGATTTTGATTTGATGAGCTTTGAACTTTGGCTCAGATGAAGTTGCTTCAAAGGTTATGTTCATTGTTAGCGGTACTGACTTTGAGCTTCTGCTTGAATAGAAGGAAGTTCTTTTTAGATAACGGCTTTGTCAATATGTCTGCGATTTGGTAAGATGCAGGTATATGATTTACATTTAGTTTATTGCTGGTAACTTGCTCTCTAACAAAGTAAAGGTCAATCTCCATATGTTTAGTTTTGTGTGGCAGAACTGGGTTTGCACTGAGTAGAACCGTGTTAAGGTTATCACACCAAATTGTAGCTTTATTGTCAGTTTTGACCTTAAGTTCGCTCAAAAGTGAATTTAACCAGATTATTTCCGCAGTAGCATTCGCCACACTTCTATACTCTGCTTTTGTGCTAGATATAGATAGAGATGGTTGTTTTTTTGAACACCATGATATAGAATTTTTGCCTAAGAATATACAGTATCCTGTTGTGGATCTTCTATCATCAGGATCGTAGCCCAATCTGCATCTGCATATCCATTGATATTTATGTTTTTACATGATTCTAAGATCATTCCATGTTTCATTGTGCCTTTTAAGTATCTTAGAATTCTCTATACTGCTTTCTAATGCTCATCCAGTGGGTTTTGCATAAATTGTCTGACTTTAATCACAGTAAAATCAATTTCTCGTCTTGTGATTGTTGCATATTGTAAATGCTCCAACAATGCTTCTGTAATGTTTGCTTTTCTATATTGCTTCACCTTTATTTCTGGATAAGTGTAAGCTGCTTGCCATGGGTGTAGATAATGCATTTGCCTTGTCCATTTTTGCTCTAAAAAGAATTTCTGAAATGTATTTTTCTTGGCTTAGTTGAATCACTATGTTGGACATTCTTTTGACTTCAATTCCCAGAAAGTAATTTAAGCACCATAGATCTTTAATTGAGAACTCTTTATCTAGATGTTCAGTAAGTTTGATGATTTCTGCATCACTAATGCCTGTAATAATAAAATCATCAACATATATTAGTACATATATAACTTCAAGCTTACTGAATTTTGTAAATAAAGAGTTGTTGGATTTAGTTGATGAATAACCAAGGATGATTAGGGTTGACTTCAATTTGTCAAACCAAACTCTGGATGCTTGCTTGAGTCCATAAATTGCTTTGTTTAGCTTGCACACAAGTTTTTCATTGCCTCTTTGTCTGAATCCTTATGGTTGCTCCATGTAAACTTCTTCCAGCAAAGTACCATTTAAAAAGGCATTATTTACATCAAGTTGCTTGATGGCCCAATCTCTACTTAAGGAAATAGTAAGAACTATTCTGATAGTAGAAGGTTTCACAACAGGTGAAAAGTCTCATTGAAATCAAAACCATTTTGTTGTGAATAACCTTTTGCTACAAGTCTTGCCTTGTACTTAGAGATTGAACTATCGGGGTTTTTCTTTATTTTGCATGTCCATTTGCATCCAACAACATTTTTATTGGATGGCAAAGAAACCAAAGTCTAGGTCTTATTTCTTATTAATGCATCATATTCCTCTTTCATTGCTGTTTTCCATTTTTCATTGTGTACAGCTTCAAAATAAGTGCCTGGTTCTTTGGTTTCTATGACAGCATTATAAGTTTTGGCTTGAAAATTCCACTTTTAGCCCTTGTTATCATGTGATGTCCAGTTGTTGCAGGTTGTTGATCACTGCTTCGAACTGTGGTTTCATCATCATTAGATGATTGTGAATCATTTAATGATTGATGACTGCCTGATTGGATATTTGAATCATGCTGTGTATCTTGAATTTGAGTTTCAGATTCTGACTGCTCATGATTTGCTTCATTTTTGATCATTGTGTGTTGTGAGCCATGACCTCCTTCAGTTGAGGTAGTGTGTTAAGCATTCTGCCACACCCTTGTATGAGATTGGATATCAATCTCTGAGTATTCTGGTAACTAAAGTATTGAGAATCTTGGATTGTATATTTTTTTGTGATGTATTTACATATGTCTTTCTAAAAGGAAACACATTTTCATTAAACATAACATGTCTTCATATAAAAAAAATTCCCTTATTATCTAAACACTTATATCCTTTTTTGTTTATGGCATAGCCGAAGAATGTGCATGGTGATGATCTGAAGTTTAATTTATGTTTGTTGTAAGGTCTTAGGTAGGGAAAACATAGACAACCAAACACTTTCAAACTTTGATAATCTGGTTTAATCCCTTGTAATTTTTCTACGGGACTTTTAAAATCTAATACATATGTTGGAAGCCTATTAATTTAGTACACAGTTGTTGAAAAAGCACCAGGCCAAAATTTTAGTGGTAATGATGCTTAAGCAAGTTAAGTAAGACCAGTCTCAACTTTTGTCTATGTTTCCACTCAACAAGACCATTCTATTCAGACGTGTATGGACAAGTTGTTCTGTGAATTATTCCCTTTTTGAGAAAAATTCTTTAAGAGGGCGAAACTCTGTTCCACCATCTGTTTGTATGGTTTTTACATTACAACCTGTTTGATTTGCAACCTGAACTATGAATTGCAGAACTGCCTTATAGGTTTCAAATTTTGATTTCAGAAAATAAATCCATACATATCTAGAATAAGCATCAACAAATGAAACATAATATTTGTATCCATACTAAGTATTGATTGGTGCTGGTCCCCATAAGTCAATGGCAATTAATTCTAGAGGTTTATTATACTAAGTTTGTGAGTCTGGAAATGCAAGTTTATGAATCTTTCCCATTTTACAGTATATGCAAACATATGGTAAAGAAATATTCCCAAAAGAAATTGCATTTTTATTCAACACATGCTTAACAATATTTACATTTGGATGGCCTAGTTTATAATGCCACATATCAAAAGTCTTACAGTCATTTTCATATTTGATTTCAAAAATACTACAGCATTTTCCCTTAAATCCAGAATTTCTTGATTTAGCTACATCGAATTTGTGCAATCCTCTAAATTCTTTCCACTACAACAAAATTTCTTTTGTTAGAATATATTTAACTAGATAATACTTTGGATAAAACTAAAAAAAATGCTATCTTTTGCAAACTGGGATACACTTAGTAAATTTGTCCTTATCAATGGGACTCTTAAGAGATTGTTAAGATAAAGTTTTTTCTTGCAAATAAAACTTGCATTTCCAGTATGTATAGTTCTAATAGATTTACCATCATCCATATGCATAGAATGTGTAGCTTTGTGCTCTTTACTTCCCAGGTTTAGATTGTTAGGGTCGTTTTTCACATGATTTGTAGCTCCTGAATCTGGATACCAGCATTCATCATGAATATCTTCAAGTTTGGCTGTATCACAGTTTGTGTTTTCTAAATGACTTCTTTGATCTTTTTGAGTGTTAACCATGTTAGCATTTGGTTGATAGTTTCTTGCATTGTTTTGTTGTTGTGGCACATAATTGCCATCAAATCTGAAGTAGCATTTGCTTGCAATATGACCATATATCTCACATATCAGATACCTGATTCTATTGTTGTTACTCTGCCATCCACCCCTTCCTCTGGCTCTATTTGTTTGGCCACCTCTTTGACTTTTAAATTGATTTCTGGTATTATAGTTCTTTCCTTGATTCTTGTTCTTGCTATTACTAATGAAATTGGTAGAAAAATCTGAACCAATGGATTTCTTTTGCTTTATTCTACCTTCATGATTAAGAAATGTAGCATGAACATATTGAAAGGTGGGTGTTGTTTCTTTTGAGGAATTACTGCTACAACTGCCTAATATTCCTCATCTAGACCATTTAAAATTGACAGTATTTGTTCATAATCAGAAATTTTATGCCTAGCTGAAGCAATTTTCACACAACATTTTAACTTTAGACAAGTAATCTATCATTGATAGAGTATCCTTTTTTATGTTTTGCAACCGTCTTTTGTAGAACATAACTTTTGCTGCTGATTGTGTATTGAATACTTGTTCAATGGTAGACCAGATTTCATTTGCAGACTTGCATCCAATTAATTGTGGCAAAAGATTAGAACAAATTGTAGAAAGTAACCAAGAACTTACTAAACTATCTTTCCTTTGACGTCATATGAATTCTTGATTACTTATTAGTTTTCCATCTTTATCAGTGATAAATCTAGATGGTGTGATTAATGTTCCATGAACATAATCCTCTAGACCATAGCCTTTGATTGCTATTTCGATTTGAAATTTCCAAAGAAAGAAAATTTGATTCATCCAGTTGTACATTAATAATTTGACTTTGTGGTTTGACCAAGGCCTTAATCAAATCTTGTGTTGCAGATCTTTGGGTGGTTGATTCTATGTTTCTGGCTGTGGATGAGGGTGATGACTCTTCTTCAGCTATTGATGCAGTGACTGGTCTATGATTAAAAGACAAGATCCTGAATCCTTAATGCAGAGATCTTGAAACAAGAAACTGCAAAGATTGATGAAAAATGCAGAACAATAGATATTAACAGGGTGCAGCTAGAAGTTAACTGAATGATGAAGCTACTCTGACAGTTACTTCTTGGCGCGACACAGATAGAAACTTGATATAAAACTGATAAGAACCTTGATACAGGCTCAGGTATGTTCGAACATTTACAATCAAGTGATGAGAATCTTGATTATTTGATGACATTGGATGCACAGCCTAATCTCTATGATGGTATTGAATCTGAAAGATCATTGGCAAGGCGTCAACCTTTGATTGCTATTAAGCATATGGTTTTGGCTCTGATACCAAGAAAGAATTTGAAAAGGTGATTTATTGATTTCAATCTGATTTGTATTCTCTGATAATATTGTTACAATACTCAGAAAGAATGAAAAGATACTTTACAAACCGATACAGTAGTGTATTTAAAAGAAAAGATATTGGTTGATGGGCCTAACTTCTGATGGGTTGCACCCTCTTCAATATTGTGTTACCGCATCTATACTTTATACATTGCATAAGCAAATACTTTTATCTTACTTCAATCCCAAGTAGTGTAACTCCACACACCATATACACATAGAATACGCTTCAATTATCCTACCTCGCTCAATACCCAAAATATTACATCTTTTTATTGTTGTGTACCATGTAGCTGTTGATTTGTAGTGAGTGATAATCCAAGACCAATAATTGAGTTGTAGAAGAAGTGTAATGTACTAGGAAAATCGCCCCATTTTTTGATATAGCTTAGAATAAATAACGAGGTACATTATTCTTTTAATACAAACTCTTTTTTGCATATTGCTCAAGTGATCTTTGTCTTCCTTTAACCATGTATTATCGAAAATAATTTTGGTATTTGTTTTGCATAAATCAATCATTTTATAGGATGCACTGATTAAAGAACATAGAAATGTGGACAATCAAAAATTCAAAGGTAAGAAATTAATAATAATTGCTGATAATATTTATTTGGTCCACTTCTTATTCATGTCATTAGGTATATAGTATACGATGATCGACAATGGATTGTTAAATAACAGGAAAACCAATAAGAGTAGTTATGAATTTTTAAAAGTTTACCAACAGTGGTTTAAAACATTCATCTCTTCCCTTAACTTAGGTCAATAAAATAGTTGTTAGGTTGTGAATGGAAGGTCCAAGTTGATAATTCTGCTGGATTTGCTTGAAGTAATTATTTTTTGGTTGAAATTTCAAAATAAAGAGCAGGTTTAATTGTTTAAATTAATCATATAGTTGGTTCTGTATTGCACAAAAAAAGTAGTTACTGTGCTCTTCAGGCATATTACTGCCCAATAAAGGACAATAACAAAGTAGTCTGCTACAAATATAATGTGTATGATCATATATGCTAACCTATACGAACTCATAAAAAAGTACTATAACTGAAGTAACTTATAACTAATAATTTTCAATTTGATAATAAATTATTGAAATCATCGGCGTTCATACCATGTCTGAGTTATGAAATGTTTCTTGAATATTGACGGCAAATATACAAAAACCACTTTTTCTCAAGTAGGAACAATATATTATATTTTACAAATTCAAACTTCTACCGATAATTTTTAGTAACAAATTCGTGCATGGTAATTCATAATTGTTGACAATTTTTAGTACCAAATTCATGCATGGTAATTCACAATTGTTGACCATTTTCAGTACCAAATTCGTAAATTCATGCATGGTAATTCACAATTGTTGACCATTTTCAGTACCAAATTCGTGCATGGTAATTACCTATATTTTATAATAAAGAACACGCCTCCAAGTGATCAATTTAACAATTCTGAACATGGTTAGAATGTGAGCACTAAAGCCTACTCATCTATTGCAGGTTGGAAATGAAAAAAGTTTATCGATCCAATATTGTATGTTTACTTTTACTTTGGCACTTACACATGAACAATAATAAACAAATCGCAGACTCTGTTGCCAAAAGGTTGACGAGATACAACCTGTAAACATTGACAAAATTTGAAAACCCAATGTACTAACAACTGCCAGAAGGGGTGCCCATTAAGGCATCGTCATTAATGCATGTATCTCCTACCACAAACTTATCGTAAATATAGTTTCAAATTGTCAACCACCGATACTCTATGCTTTTCATCCAGTCCAAATATTCCACCAAGCAAAAAATGATGTAGGAAATTTTCTGAATATTGTGAATTGGTTATCCTTTAAACTGATATGTACATATTGGTAATTGAAATAGAAGTACAAGGTTATTACATGTTAACCTTTTACTACTAACCTACCTTATGTACTCATTACATATTAGCAGTCATCATAAAATAGTCCATTTGAATTACAGTTATATAATCTTATAACTCCTAGGATACTGATAAAGGGGATGCTGATGAAGAAGTACAACTACAAAGCCACCATCATAAAAAATTGAGATAAAATGTTGGAAGAAGATTGGAAAAAATGAATATCAACTTTTTCAAAACCATCCAATCAACTTGCCACATGCTCATTTCATCTGTCATTGCTATGTATACCAAATTTGCACCGAAAACTTCATCTTTCATTAACTATTAATCATTTCTTTTACTATTTATTAGAACCATTCATATACTCATTTAATGCACTTATTATTTGTTTAATTTGTACTTGATTTTCATATGCACTGTTTGTTTTCTGTGAAAAATATAATTACTCTCTGATTTCTACTTCAAATTTGATACACTAAGGAGTGGTTAATCAACATTCCATAAAAACGTGACAAAAAAAGGGTACATTACAAGTCATTCTACTACGTTTAAAAAAGAGAGATTTTTATTTATCTTTCAAGCTGAATTTACCCTACCGACAATGTGCATCGACAATAGATTTCTATGTTGATTTTCATAATTGATTCTAATGGTAAGTGTGATGATGACTTATACTTTAATATAGTTACATGACTGACCTATACCTTACTATCTTTCTTAAATAGGTCCTCACGACTGATGTTACATTATTTACAACTTTGGTTTTCAGAACAAACTACAACCAGTGCATTGAGCATACAAATTTTTCTCAAACAGCTTAATCATAAGTCACAACACAATCGATTCCTTTATTTTGTTGTGAAGTATTAGATGATTATGCACCAGATGCTACTATAGTATAACACGAACACCTTATTCCCAATTTGTAAAAGCACGCAAGTCCAATTCAACCTCTCAAAGCTCAATATTACAAAAGGCAACACATGAAGTAAGCACATAAGCTGCTATAAAACTTATATGCAATACTCGGTAATCATCATGTCATCTCCACCACGTATCTGTGGCGAAGCACGGGTACCAACCTAGTAAGTGAGAAATTGCAATGAAACTTTGTTGTTCACGTATGCTTGCAATAATATAATAAGACATCCAATTCAACAAAACCATGAGATGTGTGACATTTTTCTTCTAATTTCCAGCCTAAATGTTGCCGATATCCATGCATTTTTCCCTGACTTTACATGGTGGTGGCTTTGGAGGAGGTGTAGGTACCGTTTGTGCACTGGAGATGAAGGAGTCATTAGTAGTAGTGGATTTGGCAAGGGAGGACGTAAAGTGTAAACAAAAGATTAATATAATCCTCACAACAAAGATGATACAAACCGTAGAACCATAGGTGGCATAAATGGCAATGACCAATCAAATGCAAGAAAGAATGCAGTAGGAAAGCACATTCCTTTAATCAATTGTTCAGTTGTAGGTATATTTCACTGTTTGCTTGTTTGTTTCCTTCAGCCTTGATGCGGCAGCATACCTGGAATCGAGAACGAACTCGCTAGGTCGCTCCGCCTTGATTCGCGATGAAGTCGCTAGGTCGCGATTTGCTCAACCCTATGCCGCTCCTCCCTAGTTCGCGAACGACCTTGCCTAAGTCGCTTTCCCTCCTCCAGCCTAGGTCGCGAACAAGATGCGAAGCCTGAAGGTCGCGAACGAGTAACTTATTAAGTCATTTCAGAAGATTTTCAGAAGCTTTTTCCTTAAGTCGCAGAAGTTTAGGTCGCGCGCAGTTGCTTTCTTAAGTCGCTGAAGATGCTGTGCTTAGGTCGTTACATTATTAAGTCGCTCGTGCTTTGTTAAGTCATTGAGTCGTATTGATGTGTTGTATTTGTATTTTTTTCTTAAGTCGTATGTCGTTTATATGTTGCATATGTGTTAGGTCGTAATGACCTGTAGTATGTCTTCTGTTAGGTCGTTAACAACCTAAGTTAGGTCGTAGGTCGCGTGAATGTTAGGTCGGTCGGCTGTGTTGAGTTGAGTGAGTTGTAAACTTCTATAAATACCGGTGTCGTGTCACTTGTAGGGTTGTTGATTTTTGAATAAAACTTTTGTTTGAGTGCTTTGTGCCTCTTGAAATTGGAAGTTGAGTGTGAGCTCCTTTCTACATTTTCGGTTATTCGAGTGCGCTCGAATCAACGATTTGGAAGCCGATTCACGGAATCTTGTGCGCAAGATCAACGTCGAAGAATCATAGATCTTTTAACACGGTATCGTGCGCGATCAACGTGTTGGAGATAGCTAGAATTCGGTATCTCTTGAGATCAACGGATTTGGGCATTGGGTATCTACAATCCATCGATTTATATTGTTTCATCTAATCATTTCATCGATTAGTTTGACACGAATTCTTCATTTCATCGTCATCGTCATAATCCGCTGCATCAGTTTGGTATCAAAGCTAGACTTAGCCAATCATAGCTAAGCCGAACCTGTTGGAGCCAAGTTAAAGTGTTGGAGTTAAAGCCGAGCTAAGTAGAGAAGGAGCCGAGCTTGTTAGAGAGATCATGCCTCTGAGACGTGCTAACCGATTTCAAAATATTGGAGATGTGTATAGAAGAGAAGAAGCTGAGCAAACGGAACAACGTATCTATGAAAAATTCGATAAAGGTATTGGGAAGTTGGAGAAATTAATGATAGATATGAATCAAAGTCAAAGGAGAAGGTCGCCAATCTTGAACCATGGAGGAAACAGAGTTTCGCCATCGATTACGGAAGCGAGGAGGGTGTCGCCACAATCTGTTCGAGATAGAAGAGAGTCATCCGTTTCAACAAGGCGAGAACATCATGAGTATAGAGATGAAGAGAGAAAAACTCCACGGGAGTATGAACGTGAGCCATATCGTGATGCTGAAAGACATAGTCGAAGAGATATGCGTGATCATAGAGATATTCATTATCGAGATTGAGACCAAGTACGACGTCAAAATCGGGATGTAGAAGATGATCGTCGATGGGAGTCGGGGATGAAAACTGAAATTCTAGAATTCAAGTGTGGTATGCAAGCTGAAGAATTCCTTGATTAGTTATCTAATGTTGAAGAGATTTTTGACTTCAAAGAAGTCCTGAGTCTCACAGAGTTAAGTTGGTTGCTACTCGGTTGAGAGGAAGAGCTATGGCATGGTGGCAGCAAACAAAACTTACACGGAAGAGAATGGGCAAATCGAAGATTGTCTCATGGGAGAAGATGAAGAAATTGATGAAGGCTACTTTCTTGCCTTATAATTATCAATCTCTTATGTATCAGCGATTGCAGAACTTGAGACAGGGAATGAAGTCGGTGAATGATTATGCGGATGAAATTTATCAACTGATTGCATGGAATGATATCATGGAGACAGAGGAACAATTGACCGCTAGATTTGTTGGAGGGTTGAGAACGCAGATTCAAGATATGGTGAATATGTTTGATCCAAGATCTGTCGCTGAAGCACATCAGAAAGCACTTGCTTGGGAGAAACAAGGGAGACGAGGAGGTGGTGTGTTTACAAATTCCAACAATCAAGTGAAAGGGGCTAGTAGCAATGCTAATATTTCCAAAACAGTCAATAAACCGGTTGTCAATGAAGCTGTTAAGACCAAGGTCAACAACAATTTCAAGTGCTATAACTGTCAGGAATTTGGTCACAAGAGCAATGAATGTCCAAAACCTAAGAAGCGAGCAATGATTGCTGAGGCTGAGGATGAGGATGTAGAAGCAGAATGTTCCAATTCACCGCAAGTTGAGGAGGAAGAAGAATTGTCGGGAGATGAGGGTTGTAATTTAATGATGAGGAGGTCTTGTTTAACACCAAAACAAGAGGATGATTCTAGTTGGTTGAGGAGCAACATTTTTCAGTCAACATGCACTATTCTGGGAAAAGTTTGCAAGTTTGTTATTGATGCTGGAAGTTGTGATAACGTTATCTCTTCAGAAGCTGTAAAGAAGTTGGCATTGAAGACTGAGAAGCATCCTAATCCCTACAAGTTAGCTTGGTTGAGGAAAGGTGGGGAGGTGAAGGTTAGTAGAAGAGCTTGTGTAACTTTTTCGATTGGGAAGAAATACAAAGATGAAATTTGGTGTGATGTGGTTGATATGGATGTATGTCATCTGTTGTTGGGGAGACTGTGACAGTATGATAGAGCTGTACAACATGATGGACGTACCAATAGCTACAGTTTCATGTTTGAAGGTACTAAAATCACTTTAATTCCTAAAAAGCAACAATAGAAGGAAAGCAAGTTGGAGGAGATTGAAGAGCTGAAAACTTTGCTATCTTTGAAAGAGTTTGTTAAAGAAGTCGAAGATGAACCTGAAGTATTTTTGTTGATTGGACGTGAGAGTAATGAAATAGTTGAAATTCCTGAAGAAGTAAAGCCAGTGCTGGAAGAATTTGAAGATGTATTTCCTAAAGAGCTGCCAAAAGTTACCACCGTTGAGGGACATACAACACCAAATAGATCTTGTTCCAGGAGCTGTGTCACCACATAGACCACATTACAGGATGAATCCAAAAGAACACGAGGAGTTGACAAGGCAGGTGGAAGATTTGCTTGAACAAGGGCGTGTACAGGAAAGTTTAAGCCCTTGTGCAGTTCCAGCCTTGTTAGTGCCGAAAAGGGATGGAACGTAGATGATGTGTACCGATAGTCGGGCACTGAACAAGATTACCGTAAGGTATAGATTTCCAATGCCAAGATTGGATGATTTATTAGACCAATTGAATGGAGCTGTTATCTTTTCGAAGATTGATCTTAAGAGTGCTTATCATCAGATCCGAATTAGACCAGGGGACGAGTGGAAGACAACATTCAAGACACGGGAGGGGTTGTATGAATGGCTGGTTATGCCGTTTGGTCTTTCAAATGCACCTAGTACGTTTATGTGGGCGATGAATCAGATCTTTAGACCATTTATTGGGAAGTTCGTGGTGGTGTATTTTGATGATATACTGATATACAGTGGAAGCCTAGAAGAACACTTGCATCATCTGAGAGAAGTGTTGATGATACTGCGACAGGAACAATTTTATGCTGCAACGAAGAAATGCGTGTTCATGACTTATAGTGTTTTATTTTTGGGAGATGTTGTATCAGAAGGAGGAATACAGGTGGATCAGAATAAAGTGGAAGCAATCAGAAATTGGCCACAACCCAGGACGATAACAGAAGTTAGAAGTTTTCATGGTTTAGCATCATTCTACCGAAGATTTATTCCACATTTCAGTAGCGTGATGGCACCAGTTATTGATTGTATGAAGGGGAAGCAATTTTCATGGACAGAGGAAGCAGGAGTTGCTTTTGAGCGAATCAAGGAACTTTTGACGACAGCACCAATTCTAGTTTTGCCAAATTTTCAGTTGCTATTTGAATTACATACTGATGCATCTAAGGTTGGAATTGGAGGGGTGTTAAGTCAGAGGGGCCGTCCTATTGCTTATTTTAGTGAGAAGCTTTCGGGAGCCAAGATGAGATATAATACTTATGATGTAGAATTTTATGCTATTGTACAAGCAGTGAAGCATTGGAGACAGTATTTGTTCCATAAAGAATTTGTTATATATACTGATCATGAAGCATTGAAGCATTTGCAAGGGCAGGAGAAGATTGCAGCTAGGCATGCCTCATGGATTGCATACTTACAACAGTTTATATTTGTTGTGAAACACAAATCGGGAGTTACAAATCGAGTGGCAGATGCATTGAGTAGGAGAAATCATTTATTGACTACGATGAAGGTTAAAGTGACGAGGTTTGATATACTTCCAGAATTGTTTGTTGAAGATCCTTACTTTGCGAAGTTTGTAGACGAAGTCAATAAAGGGAAGACGGATGAGTTTGTGTTAGTGGATGGTTTCCTTTTCAAAGGAAATCGATTATGTATTCCAGATTGTAGTTTGCGAATGAAGATTGTGAAGGAGTTACATGAAGAAGGTCATATGGGTATAGATCGTACTTTGCAGTTGAATTCTCAATCATATTTTTGGCCTTCCATGAGAAAAGAAGTTGAAAGATTTGTGGAGAGATGTCACATATGTCAAGTTTCCAAAGGGACGGCTACGAATGCAGGATTGTATATGCTATTGCCTGTGCCTACCAGACCATGGGTTGATATCAGCATGGATTTCGTTTTGGGTTTGCCAAGAACTCAATGTGGAAATGATTCCATATATGTGGTGGTAGATAGATTTTTGAAAATGGCACATTTCATAGCTTGTAAGAAGACCGCTGATGCAGTCCGTGTTGCTCAGTTATTCTTTAAAGAGATTTATCGATTACATGGGTTACCTGAGACTATTGTTTCTGACAGGGATACGCGGTTTCTAAGCCATTTTTGGATGAGTTTGTGGAAGATGGTTGGAACGAAACTGAATTTTAGTAGCGTTTATCATCCGCAAACAGATGGGCAAACGGAGGCGGTGAATAGATCATTGGGAAACTTGTTGAGATGTCTTGTGAAAGATAATTTGAAGAGCTGGGACACGAAGTTATGTCAGGTGGAATTTGCAGATAATCACGCTGTTAATCGAAGTACTGGATTCAGTCCGTTTCAAGTTGTATATTCAGCAATTCCAAAGGGACCGTCAGATTTGACGACCGTGCCATATCAGAAAGGGGTTGTTAAACGAGCTTGTGATTTCGTGAATGAGTTGTAGGAGTGTCACAGGATTGTTCATGAACGATTACTTGCATCAACTGAGAAGTATAAACAACTGGCAGATAAGAAGCGATGGAGTGTAGGCTTCAAAGAAGGTGATTTGGTTTACGCAGTGTTGACAAAAGATCGTTTTCCAGTTGGAACTTACAACAAGTTCAAAGCTCGAAAATTTGGTCCAGTAGAAATTTTGAAGAAGATCAATGATAGTGCATATCGGTTGAAGTTGCCAAATCATATTCACACTGCAGACGTTTTCAACGTTAAGCATTTGATTCCGTACCATGGGGATGAGCTAGTTGAGGTAGAGAGACGTGCAAATTCGAAGTCGAATTTTTGTCAACAAGGGGAGGATGATGCGACAGCATACCTGGAATCGAGAACGAACTCCCTAGGTCGCTCCGCCTTGAGTCGCGACGAAGTTGCTAGGTCGCGATTTGCTCCAACCCTATGCCGCTCCTCCCTAGGTCGCGAACGACCTTGCCTAAGTCGCTTTCCCTCCTCCAATGTAGGTCGCGAACGAGTAACTTATTAAGTCGTTTCAGAAGATTTTCAGAAGCTTTTTCCTTAAGTCGTAGAAATTTAGGTCACACGTAGTTGCTTTCTTAAGTCGCTGAAGATGTTGTGCTTAGGTCGTTACATTATTAAGTCGCTCGTGCTTTGTTAAGTCGTTGAGTCGTATTGATGTGTTGTATTTGTATTTTTTTCTTAAGTCGTATGTCGTTTATATGTTGCATGTGTGTTAGGTCGCAATGACCTGTAGTATGTCTTTTGTTAGGTCGTTAACGACCTAAGTTAGGTCGTAGGTCACGTGAATGTTAGGTCGGTCGGCTGTGTTGAGTTGAGTGAGTTGTAAACTTCTATAAATACCGGTATCGTGTCACTTGTAGGGTTGTTGATTTTTGAATAAAACTTTTGTTTGAGTGCTTTGTGCCTCTTGAAATTGGAAGTTGAGTGTGAGCTCCTTTCTCCATTTTCGGTTATTCGAGTGCGCTCGAATCAACGATTTTGAAGCCGATTCACGGAATCTTGTGCGCAAGATCAACGTCGAAGAATCGTAGATCTTTTAACACGGTACCATGCGCGATCAACATGTTGGAGATAGCTAGAATCCGGTATCTCTTGAGATCAACGGATTTGGCCATTGGGTATCTACAATCCATCGATTTGTATTGTTTCATCTAATCGTTTCATCGATTAGTTTGACACGAATTCTTCATTTCGTCGTCGTCATCATAATCCACTGCATCAAGCCTAAATGGTGTACCAAGGCCAATATCAAAAGCTGAAGTATTTAGCCGGTTGTAATGGAAGGATGAATACTGAAGAATTCGCAACACACATACCTTGACCATGCCACACATCATTTAAACTACCAATACTACAAAGTTATTAATCATGAGGAAATACTATGCTTATGTTATAGTTCGCAGGTGAAGGTTATACGATACGATATATATTGTGTTTCAACATTTCATAATTCTCAGAATTGAATAATACGGCATATACTCATAATAAATAAATGTAAAATGCATGCATTTGTGTGCGTCCAATAAACAAATATATTTATTTTTTATTTTAAAAGTATATAACGTGGGGAAATTTTTTTATTACAGTAATGTTGATTTTATTACGTGTGTTATAAGTGAGAAACCTTTGGTGATCACATAAGCCTTTATTTCAAGTAGTATTGTTGGTATAGGAGGTTGTATATCGACAGTGATTGTGAGATTCCATTGACAAATGTTCATGAAGGAGATGATGGTACATGCTACAAATCGTCAGTATTTTCCATTTGGGATGTTATTTATAGTATTTTCAGAATTTTAAAAGAACATGAAGTAAATCATATTGATTGAACTTTCATTATTAATAGTAGAGATATAGTTGTTAATGTGAGCTGGGGTATGACTCTTTTTCAATACCTTTTTTAGCATTGAAAATGAACTGTGTAAAAAAAATTCCAGTGCACAATTCAACAATATTCAGGGTTGGAAACGAAATATGGTAAAATAGATACATTTTAAACAAGCAAAGTCGATCAATACACGACGAAATTATATTTAAAGAAATAAACTATAGTCATGTAAAGAAAAGAAAACATCTTTACACGGTGAAATTATATATAAAGAAATAAATTGTAGTCATGTAAAGAAAAGAAAACATCTTTGGTTCATTGTGCACGGTACATATTTAAAAAAATTAACGAAACATTTTGGGTATGAATTTATTTATTCTACAGTAACGATGAAAGTGCAATCTTGCTAGGAACAAAGATAAAACTCAAAGATGAAAGGTAAACTCAAATGTAAGTTATTGTGTATAACAATTCTTTCATGTTTCAGATTGTAGTACTACATCAAGGAATATGCCTAACTCGCTACAATATATTTTTATCTTGAGTCTATTTGTGCCACCATTTACATTCAAAACATCGTATACTAACAAAGTAACATGTGAATCATACATGCAATTACATTTGGAAGCTTTGTAAGTACTTTTGATAAATATTGAGGGTTGTTCATTGAAATCTATTTGTTATTTAGAAAACCTGGACCTTAATGCTTAAATTATATGACTTAAATGTGGGCAGGCAAACCGACTGTAGTGTATGTGCCCTAAAAAAATCCATTTGGGAGCCCACACAATGAATTTCTAAAATAAACTGCACAACTGACAATATTATTATTACTTTGACAATTTGAAAGCGAATTCTTGTTACAATTTGTCAAATGCCTCTTGATTGTAATGTCTATTGTCAAGCTTTATGGAATATGCTTGGATCCTACAATGTGGATTTCCATTTATATAGAGAGTTTAAACCGACGATCAAATGCACATGCCGGTTCCAAACCGTTCAAAAGGGCAGATGGTTATTGGGGTAAATAAGAAAAGAAAAGAAAGATAAATAAAGGAAATGAAACAATACAGAATCTCGCAGCGGAACGATAAAATATAATAGTCAAATAAACAGTTATGAAGCTGTTTACAATACTTTGATCACTATTTATACAACATTTATCAGAGTTATACATATATAACAAACAAATAAAATAATGCAGCAGACAACATGATACAAAGATAATAATAGAATAGTATACCAAATCTTCGACTTCGTCCTCCAGAAAAGATCTTCACTAAGCTGAAAAACTCAGGTCTGACCCGAGCGTAATGAAAAGACAAAACACTCGAGTCAGGGCTAAAATATCCTCATGTAAGTTAAATCAATCGTAAATTAATATGAGTGTAACGGCGTCAGAGATGTTTACGGGGTTTGACATCTCATATTCAGTGTCAATGTGCGTGCAGTAACTTAAGAGATGTTACGAGATTTTCCATCTATCAAGGATCCGTTAAACTATCTACTATGTACTACAATACGCTATTATAATATGACTATAGTAAAGTAAAAGTATTAAAATAGCGTTAAGGTGTTACCATGATTCCCCTTAACACGTTTTTATAATGCCACAGTCTATACAGCACCATAAACCCCACCGTAAACTGATGGTTATTAGAGGGTACCCCATAGGTATAACACAAAATAAAACATAGTGGTCGCAAATAGGATAATCAGTATGACAAGGTACATGAGGCGATACCAACTAGGATACTAGTAGTTGCGTGATCCGGACTGATGTTGAGCATAGCCAGCAGCTACCTCAACACCGCGAAACAACACTCCCAAATTGAGGGGTGCACCCAAATCGAATCACAAAAGTAATAGATATGGTATCGAAGAAGTGTGTCCGCTAGATATGACGAACCTCAATGGCCCGGCGCGGCTCCTGTTTTAGTCATGTCAGGGGTCATCCAATATCGTTCTCTTTCTTCAATCAATGCGTTCACCAAACCATCCACTTCATTCTGGATCAACACTCCGCGTATAATAGTTATTAAAGTGGTTTTCGGTATCGACAGAGAGTATGTCCATATCCGATCCCGGTCTCTTTAATAACTATGTATTATTACACCGGTGGCTCTTTTACATTTCAATCGATTCATAATTGATATCAAAATATCCTATTCATTTCAAAAAATCAAATCCATTTCAAATATCATCATAGCTATTCAAAATGTAAGATTCCGTTTCAAAAATCATTTTTCGCCTCAATATCTCATTTCGATTTCAAGATCATTTCGAATTTCAATTTAGGTTGCAACTTCATTTAACCCAATTCGTATTTAAATTCAAGATTTAAACATAAACATTTCACCTTAGTGACCAGCTTCAAATTTTAGAAAATGGTTTTAAGTAGTTTCAAAGTTGTTTTAAATAATTAAAATAGTTAAAGATACTTAAAATCTTTAAATGGATTTCAAATAGATAAATTAATTTAATATAGTTAAATGGATTTAAGATAGATGAAATATAATTAAAATAAGTTAACATGGTTTAAGATGGGTTAAAAATAATTTAATATAGTTAATATAGGTTAAAATAGTTTAAGTATTTGAAGATGGTTTATATAACAGAGTAGTTTGGAAACAAAATGAAACAGCTTCAAAACCAAACCATTTCAATTATAACTTCCTAATTCAAACAATTTCAATTTCCATTCTACCGATTCAATTTCGATTTCAATTCAAATCAATGTCAACTTTGACTTCAAATTAATTCAATTCTACATTCACCTTCAATTACTTCAATTTTAATTTATATCGATTTGGAGCTTGATTTTTCAAAATATCAATTTATAACACTTAACAAAATTTATCCTTCAATATTCAAATTTAAAACCAAATTTCAAATATGATTCAATTCGAAGCTCAATTCCAAAATATCATTTTTATATCACCTTTACTTAGTAATACTCAAAGCTCGAAATAATGTTCAATCTTTAAAACAAATAAATTTTCGAAATTCGATCATATCCAAATTTTAAATTTCAACGTCTCAACTTAAATTATTTAACAATTTCTTTTAACCAAAATTTATTTCAACATTCCAAACTCAATTTTGCGATAAATTCGATTTCTATAAATTGATTTTTTTTAACTTTTAAATCAAAACATTTAAATAAATTTCAAATCAACGATTTTAAAATTTTATTAATTTAACCAATCCGGTGTCCGTATATAATTTTCTATCCTATGGCCAAGTGATTATTTATTTCAATTAAATGTCAGGGATGAATATATATATCACTTAAACTAAATCATAGTGTCATATGTATGCATAACAGGATATATATAAGCAAACAAACATCCAAATATTTAAATATCAACCAATAGCATCCATCGAAATACATCATCCAATAGACAATACAATTCACTGCAATTTCGTAGTTATCAATATCAGGTAATTTAATCGCAATTCAATTTTAATTTCAATTTGACTGTCAATTTAATTTTCAACGGTGAATTCAAATGACAATCTATATGACAATTAAATTTTATCAAACAACGACAAATAAAATTCATATCACTTCATAATATCAAATTTAACTACCATAAAGATATTCAGTACGTTGTGAGCGTTATAAAACACTCACCTTGGCATCCTGTTGTCACCGAGACGTTCCGGTTTGGAACTAAGCCGGACGACTCTCGATTTTAGCCCAAATTCAACTGTCCCCAAATTCATCCAAATCAATTTCATTTCGAAGCTCTCGTCATTATGATCGCAACGTAAAAAGTTTCGTTCCAATCGGACCTCGTATGTGAGAGTTATGCATTTTTAAGTTATCGACATTTGAATTTATAAAACAATTCATATTATACTTAAATAAATTCATACCCAAAGCAATGAAGCCCAGCCCACCAAACTCCATCTTCTCCAAATGCCTGTACGTGAAAAAATGCACAAACCCATGGCCGCGTGCAACATTTTGAGTGATACGGAGCTCCGATTCTCCGTTTTACATGCCGTCTTCACCACACATCTTCTCTTCGAAGTCTCCATCGCCCGGACCCCACACATCGACGCACGCACCCCGATATCAAAACACGACAACCCATTTTCCCCTCGACCATGATCAGGTCGCACGTTCCAATCCACAACCGCACACCACCAAAACGTGTCCCGAGGAGCTATCTTCGATGACGAGCTCAAATACGCACTCCAATCCGTGAATCGATCGCTAAATCACTCGATTTAGGAAACCCTAGCTCACTAGTTCCCACGTTCAACTTCATAAACCAAAGCCGCATCTCACAAAGAGCATATCAAGTTGTAGAGAATTCAAAAATAGGATTTTAGGAAGAGGTTTGGGATTTTTCCATTGAAAAATTTGCAAGAAATCAATTTTTAAAGTTGGATTTTATGCTTCCATACTGCCTGAAGCTTGCGTGCAAATAAAGAAGAAGGAGAGTATGCGTGTTTGAACAGGAAATAGGAAATAGGGTGTCAGCTGATAAGAAGAAATAGACAGATGTGAAGGGTATGGTCAAATCAAATTTATATATATATTAATTAAATTTTCAAACCGTCTTAATTATGCAACTCAAAATCTTGAAATCCTATCGAGGCGTGCCGTTAGGCGTTTATAATGTTATACCCCTATTCCGAATGCAACGAAAAAGGTTTCAAGTCCTAATTCGATCGTATGTGCGAGTTACGGAAATAAACGATCAATTTTAAATTAAATCGATTAAATTAATTTCTAAGCGTTTGAGCTGCCACGGTCAAACGACAACTCCGATTGCTATGGAAATTGAAACCCAATAATAATAAACTATTACGGATCTAATGGAACTAGTTTCGTCGGATTCCGAGACTGCGCCCCGGAAGGCTATTTAAACTCGTCGATTAAATCGACGACTTTTCAAAATTTACAGAATTGCTAAAAATTCCAATTTTAAAATCTTATTAACTCTATTATAATCCAAATATAACTTACATTCACTTTGGAAACCAATTTGAATCATATTAAATCAAATTTCAGTTATTCACTCTATTTTCATATATTAAATTTCAAAATCAAATTAATCATATCAAATTCGGAATATTATTAAATTTAAACAAATTTGATTATTCTTAAATCACTATCTTTTGAAATATTCAAAACGAACTTATCAAATTAACTTTTGAAACAAATTCAAATAATAGACCAACCATTTTCATTAAAAAGATATTCGATTCCCGTTATTCAATTATTCAATAAATTCCAAATATTAAATTTAAACAATTTAATTGTTCCTTATTTGACGGATTTCAATATTGGATTTTAAATAAATTTTCATTATCAGTCGATTACTTTATTACATCAAATGACTTCCACATTATTATTTAACTTTAGTTAGGGATAATGCACTCAACTAATATATAAAATTGCATTTCAATTGCAGTTGGTTCCCAAATTCAATTCGACTAACTAAATGAATAGGTAACTTAACTAATTATCACCTTTAACTTTTAATTACACTTATAAGTTTATTATTTACAAACAAGTGTCACAATTACCTATACAATACAAATTCATTCCATTACCGTTGACTACATATTATTTCAATTTGATTTGGGATTTCATTCAATTCATAAATTATTAACTTAGATAAAATTTGTTGCAGTTCATTCTAGTTTTTATTGCCATACATAAATTACAAATTTTTAATTCTTCCAACATTAAACCATGAAATCTTATTAAATTAACATTTTTAATTATCGAATTTTTATGGGTCGTTACACTCTCTCCCACTCAAAACTTTTCGTCGTTGAAAAGGAAAAAGAAGGGAAAAGAAACTAAGTAAAGAATTCAACATTTGATATATTTTATTCAAAATTATCAACTTATAAAACAATGAAATTCCATTTATAAAGTCAAAACTACGCTTCCACTAAGTTACTCCGAACGGCTTTCTAACTTTAAAAGTTAGTTATCAAACAAGTTATAAAATTTTAAAACTTGAAAATTTTCTAACAGCCGAATTTACGAAAAAATTCGGCAAAGTCTCCTTTGCGCGGCTCGATCCGAAAAAAAATGACAGTATATATATCACAAATATACATCTCATCAAGTGATGAGGCATCCCGTAGGGAAAAAAGTGTAAAAGTACGGTATGTAATCCGAGATATGTACCTTATATATTATTAGCGAGCATATACGACTAATATAGCGTGAAAGCGAGCTCCAAATGCGAAGCAAGCGCAATCTGCACCTACTAAACACTCAACAAACCATGAGAAACATGCATATATGAAAATAATATCAATATACACCATATAGCAACATAACAACTACATGTACCAACATAGCAAATGCAACAAAACAACAAATGCATCCACCAAATCAATTATCATCCAACAAATCCATAACCAATCAATATAAATTCACTTCTCATTACTATTTATTGACTTGGGTTTCAATTTTAATCACAGTTGATTCATTAACGTTGGATTTTACTAACATTCATTCTCAATTCAATTAGTTAACATTTACTAATTTATATTTACATTAGTTCATTTCCAATTTGAATCAAATTAAATTCTATTTAAATTCGTTTAACTTCCAGTTTGATTTCAATGATTTATAGCTTTCAATTTCATTAACACTTAATGAATTATATACAATCAACTAACAATCATATAACAACCAAATCATACCCAACATAACCAAATTATTAATTTTACATTCAATTTGGTTTACCTCTTTCAATTCCTATTGATTCGTAGCCATACCAAATTCTTTTGTTTACATTTACTTCATATTCAGTTTCAGTTGATAACCAATTTATTTGCGGAACATTTTATTAATCGTCACTTTAATTTATAGTCATTCCATAAAAGTCTAACCTCTTATATATGACTTTTCTTAGTTTATAGTTATCTCAAAAGTTACAAATTTATCTTCACATATTTTTCTTTTTGTTGCAAATTTATATTTAATTCTACAACTAGTTTACAAAGACATTGCTTAACTCAGTGGCCTTTTCTTAAGTTCACTTACTTGTTCCATTTATCCATTCATCATTTCATGCTATATTTAAGTATATAACATTTTTATCACAACCAAATTTTCCATTTATATACATTTTAATTCCTTTTCAGTTTTCCTTACTTGTATACTTCAATTATTTTTAGGTTCTGTTTAGTTGTACAATATCTCATTACATATCCAAACATCATTTCAACTTCTTAATATTTGTTAAGTCATATTATATATTATTAGAATGCAAATTTGGTATTATACAAATTTATAGAATTTCATTTTTCATAATTAGAATGTTCACAAATTTGATTTATTTAAATCCTCTTTACCTTTGAACTTTAAAGGTACACTACAACTCTAAAGTTTTCCCAAACATAAGCTTAGATATCTTAATCCTCTTATTTTATAAATTTTGGTTATTCACATTTCATTCAAATAATTTAAAAATTACTAATTAACATAACTTAGAAATTTAAATGCCCGGTTCTTTTCAAATCGTTTGAAATAAACATATACACTTATATCTTTAATATATCAAATCATACCTTTGGAGTTTAAACCAAAGCCCATTTACCCAAAATAATTTAGAAGAAAAGCAAAGCTTAGTCTCCCCCACTTTGAGACTCGAAAATGAACGTCGATGATGCTGCGCGGTCATCACCGAAATTATTTTCCAGCGACAGAAGAGAGGAGTACTGAATTCATTCCTTCTTAAAATCCTTTCAAAATATTTCCCATAAATATTTTCCAACTAATATCACAATATATTTTCTTCAAAGCTTTGAGAACCATTGTCAAAACCTCCGGGTCTTAAATTCGATATTTTCCAATTTAAATCTATTTTAATTTATAAGTCACC
This sequence comes from Allium cepa, assembly GCA_030765085.1. Taxonomy (NCBI): domain Eukaryota; kingdom Viridiplantae; phylum Streptophyta; class Magnoliopsida; order Asparagales; family Amaryllidaceae; genus Allium; species Allium cepa. Next base: position 405,873,574 of record CM060928.1, on the reverse strand, counting down.
TTTATAAAACATTCTTATAGGATTTTCTTTCTTAAAACATTCCACAAGTATTTTATCATTGTTCATTTTGTAATTCACATTATTTATTAAATTACAATATCCAATTAATGATAATAACCAATATTATCATTCCTAACAGCCAGGTAAGCTAGATAGATCACAATAATTTCTGAAAATAAATTCTTTATATACAAAATATAATTAGGACAAATTATTTCATTTACCCAATTTCAAACAATACTATGTCAAATTGTTCTGTTCGAGTGTTTAGAGATCCCTATCAATGACGTTAATTACTCGTATTGACAAGAATCCATAAGCCACTCAACAAATAAACCAACACAATATAAAACATTCTATATCACTAACAAATACGCTCTCTCATATATATACACTCAACGACTCATCATAGGGTATAACTACCCTATTTATAAAGAGTAAAACCCCACAAAGCTAAGGTTATCGCTAAACCTCACTCTGATACCAACTGTAACGACCCACCTTTTTGGACAGTTTAAACCGACGATCAAATACACATGCCGGTTCCAAACCGTTCAAAAGGGAAGATGGTTATTGGGGTAAATAAGAAAAGAAAAGAAAGAGAAATAAAGGAAATGAAACAACACAGAATCTCGCAGCGGAACGATAAAATATAATAGTCAAATAAACAGTTCATGAAGCTATTTACAATACTTTGATCATTATTTATACAACATTTATCAAAGTTATACATATATAACAAACAAATAAAATAATGCAGCAGACAACATGATGCAAAGATAATAATAGAATAGTATACCAAATCTTCGACTTCGTCCTCCAGAAAAGATCTTCAATAAGCTGAAAAACTCAGGTCTGACCCAAGCGTAATGAAAAGACAAAACATTCGAGTCAGGACTAAAATATCCTCATGTAAGTTAAATCAATCGTAAATAAATATGAGTGTAACGGCGTCAGAGATGTTTACGGGGTTTGACATCTCATATCCAGTGTCAACGTGCATGCAGTAACTTAAGAGATATTACGGGATTTTCCATCTCTCAAGGATCCGTTATACTATCTACTATGTACTACGATACGCTATTATAATATGGCTACAGTAATGTAAAAGTATTAAAATAGCGTTAAGGCGTTACCATAGTTCCCCTTAACACATTTTTATAATGCCATTGAAACGACCCGCAAATCCGTACCCCTTGAGTCAACACTATTCTACACCAATCAGCTCAAGTTGTACAGAAATACGAACCATTTGGGTTAAAGAAGAAGAGGTAGAAGAAGAGAATAGAAAAAAAACAGAATCTAACCATCGCAGCGGCATAAAATATAATAGATAATAAACGATCTTTACCCAAATCAAATATCTCTGTTTATATATTACATCATCAGAGTACAACAAACATAGCTCAACATCAATATCATACACATGGATACACAACAACTCAACACAGCGTAATATATATATATATATATATATATATATATATATAAACAAGTACGAAAGTACGTGTCGTCGTCCAGCTCGTCTCCTGAGCTCCATAGCATTATATCTTGTATTCTATAATACTCGGTCTGACCCGAGCATTACAGTTAAATAACACCCGAGTCAGTCTGGATTACCAGCGTGAGAAAATCACACCCAATTGATTCTTAAAGTTTCAAAAATCCTTTTGAAAACAAAAGCATCTCGTAAGACCATGCCACAAATAAACATGCCAGGTTTTTACCTTACGATAGCTAAAATATTTTTATTAAAGTCCTCTGATATTATAATAGTGTCTATTGAAAGTAAAATAGAATCTAGCTGAAATGCTTGCATCTCACGTTTCAGCAATAGTTGGGCACAATCAAAACCGTACGGGCGCGTAGGGAAAATGGATTCCAACTAATGGCTAGGCACTGGGGTACCACCTGTCACAGTACCTGGTCTAGATCAGCGTACCGAGAAGCCACCCTAACTCCCCTGCAACACAAGACTAGATTTTAAAATAATTTAAAACACTTTACTTTGAAATATACTTTAAAACATTTATTTTAAAACTACTTCAATGATTTGAAAAAAATACATAATATATGAATATTTGAAAATAAGGTTACTTATAAAATTAAATTTTCGCTTTTTTTAAAAATAAAATACTAACTTACTCTTCAAATAATTATTGCTGTAATAGATTAAAAGGAAATACTTACTTTAGAATTTAAATATTTAGAAATAGTAAAATTTTCAAAACATACTTCTTAAAACAACTTTAAACTTTTAATTTATATTTAAAAATTTACCTTGAAAACGTACTTGGTTATTCAGAGAGAAATTTCCAATCTCAATCACTTGAATCAATTTCCCAAATTGGTTCCCAATTTTCTCCATTTGAAATAAATTTCTTTACTTATCGGTTCATTTCAAAATTCATTAATTATGGACTCTATTATTATTTTCAGTTTGATTTTTTTAATCCTTTAGCTGAAATATACAAATTTCAGGTTATTCCCAATTTCTTCTTTATTCTTCTTCAATAATTGAAATCCTAAATTTAAAATAAATGTTTTGTTCTTTTAAACAATAACATTGAAGTTTAAGTTTCGTTAACTTTCTGTTTATTTAAATTTTCCTTCCCATTCTCAAGATTTATTTATTAAAATTTTAAAGTCGCTTTATTTCCTTTCCAGTTCATTCATAAATTTATTCAACTTTTCTATAATTATTTTACTTACAACTTCACTTCTTTTATTTTCATTTCCAAACTCAAATTATATATTTGGTAGTTCACTATTGCCCGATTATAACAATCAAGCCATAGCATTCAATATTTCCACATAATTCATTACAGAATATCAAATATTCCGAACAGAGAATATTAAATAATTAAATAAAGTTGAGAGGTCCAGTTGGATCCCTCCAACCTGTTTTCCCTGCGTCCACAGATGTTAGCACAATATAAAATGCAAATTCCAAATATATACCACACTACAGCACATAAATTAATTCAACCATTTCAAACAATTATTTAAATTTAATCATTTAAATTTAAATTTAATCATTTAAATTTAAATTTAAACTGAGTGAGATTAACTCACCTCTTTATTGTTGTTTTCAACCCACCTCACTCCGACTTGATTTCTTTCAGAATTTAACCTTGTATAACATTTTATACAGTTTATTAATACTTGAATCGATCCAACAATTAATTATCACCTAGTTAACTAACAATTTAATTTAATTTTAACAAATAATTTGGTTTTAAACTAATTTCCTTTTTATAATAAATTTGGTAACTAAAATAAACTAAATTAGTTAATTTTACAATTAAATCATCAAATCCACTATTCAAAATAAACTAGTACTTTTAAAACATGCCCTTGATCTTTATTATTTTCTTCCCTAAATAAAAATATATTTTTGGTGTCTAAATAATTTTAAACTACTTAAACAAATTTTATCTTCATTATTCAAAGTTTAACTTAAAGGGCGAAAATACGTATATATTGTTTTAGAACAAAATTTCTTTTAAATAAATTTTTTTTAAGCATCTAAAATAACTTAAAACTAATCTACTGTCATTATTGTAAAATTTGTACGTGTATTTATATAAAATTTTATCATCAACACATTTTTTTCCCTCAAATTGCAAAAAAAAACAATCGATAAATAACCTCACCTTGATCGCGACCCCTGTCTTGTGCTGCAACTCTAGAACTCATGCGACAAGCATACCCAAACCCACGGTACCCCCGCTGCTTGAACCACCACTTCCACACGAAGCACCGCCCCACCCCACTCGAGAACCAGTCGAGTCATTAATCGACGAAGGCTGGCCTCGTGATGAATCAAGTGGGCCAGCTCCTCCTATCGTGCGCACACCCATGTGCCGCTGCTACTCGTCCCCTTCGTGCCGTCGCACCACCCAACGCTGCGATTTCGAATCGCTTTTCCTCGAAAACAAAATCGAGCGAGGTGCTATTGTCGCGATTCCGAACGAGGCTCGGCCTTGATTCCCCCCTCCTCTTCTTCTCTTTGATTCAATCGTATTTTTTTTCTCATCACTGAGTGGTTTTAGGGTTTAAAAAAAGAGAGGGGGTTCGGCCCCTATTGTGTTGCTTTTTCTTTTATTTTATTCTTTTATACGCGGCTTACAGCTTCCACCTGAAGCCTCTTTCTTTATTTATCTATTTATTATGTTGTTATTTTATTTTTATTTTTAGTTTAGTTCAAGCATTCTGATTGTTGATTGAACAGCTTAAAACTGAAAAAGTATGTGATTAAATGACAAGAAGATGGCGTATACCAGAAGCTTGATTAACTAAATTAAATTTCATCAAATTATTACCAATTAAATTTTCGGCGTGTTTATATATCGTACGCTCACATGACAACTCCAAACACAACGAAAATTAAAATCCGGTAATAATACCAATATTACGAATCCAATGGAACTGATTTCGTTGCATTCCGAGACTGTGCCTCGGAAGGCTATTTTAAATTCAATTTAAACGATACTAAATTTCAAAACTTAACAAACCATCCTTAAATTTGATTTCAACACTTCTATTCTCTTCAGTATTATCAATATAACTTTTATAAGCCTTCAAATTATTTTTTAACAGGCTTAAAATTCCAGATCCAACAATTCACCCAACTTCACTTATTTAATTTCTACTATTTAATTCAAATTTTAATTATCAATTAATTTGTGATATTCGTGATTCAAGTTAAAATTACTCTATTGAATATTTTAAAATCATCTAAATATTCCAATTTTTAAATGCCCGAAAATTCCGGGTCGTCACATTCCTCCCCCCTTAAAAGAATTTCGTCCCTGAAATTACTAATTAGGAAGAATGGTCCAATACCCGTTACTATTTTTTTTCTTCCAAAAACCAAATAGTTTCATCAACTTACCATAACATGTCTTTCATTATAGACCCACTATCATTCTTATTAACTTCTCAACTCTCCCATAGTTTCAAACTATACTATTCGTTTCACCATTCAAGTTTCAATTTAAAACCAAATCTTGAATTATCAAAATTTTCTCAAAAATTTTCTAACTCCCTAAATTCCTGAAAGTTTTTTGCCAGCGTCTCCTTTGCGCGGCTAGCTCGGTACTACTACAAAATGGCTCTGTGGCCTCCCAAATCCAAAAAGAAAACAAAACGCCAAGTGGCACAATCCAAAATCCCAATCAAATTTCACATCAAATTTAAATACATACCTTTTTGTCGAGCATTTTTAAATTTTATTCTTTGAAATCAAATCCAACTTTCTTTCCCTTTATAATACCTGCATATCCTGCTTAGCACTAATATCCAATCACAATATTCCAAAAACATTTTATCGACTTTTTCAAAAAATGCCAATATCTATTCATCCAAATATTAACTTGGAATATATTTATAATATCAATTTCCAGTTAAGAAATTCACCATTCCTTACTTAAGTTAACATAAGCATTTTATATGTTTCTTACATTTATTTCACTTTACTACTTTAATTTATATCCATTTCTATTCAAATCGATTCTTGCATTTCCATATGAATTCAATTTATCTTTAACTCTGAATACTTAAATTTTATTTTTCATTAATAACTAATTCATATCATTACTTCAAATTGGTTTCCTTTACTAATTCATTTTAGTTTCCAATTTGAATTCGATAGTCGTTACCACAATTTTCCAAAAATTTTAAAAATTTTCTAATTTCTAAATTTTTTTGGCATAGTCCCCTTTGTACGGAGGAGCTTTTGCAATTTGACAAAAGAGATAAATATATATACATCGACCCACACGGTCGGAAAAACCAAAAACAATTCATATTTCCTATTTTTATTGCGTAGGCGTAACTTATTTAGCATTTTAAGCAAGCGGCTTGTTAATTTTAGCAAATAGCACAACCAAATCCAGCCACACGGCTCCCAGGTACCTGTACTTACTCAGTTTAAACATGTAAGTGGCAAATATATGCAGTTTAACTATATTTCACTTAGTTGCAATAGTTAAACATATGAATTTTAATAGAAATTCACACCAACAATTTTCCGTAAGCAATTTATATAGTTTTCATACTAATTCAACTGTTTCAATTAATTTACAAACCATCTTCATTCAATTTGAATGGTTTAAAACTCAATCGCTTACATTTAATTTATTCTTAAGCAAACTGAACTCATATTTAATTCAATTGTTTTCAAAATCAATTTATTTTACCCTTATCAACACATAGAATTTTAATTACTTCTATTTACGTCCAATGACAATTTATTCCATGCAATTCGACGAGATTTATGTGAATAAATAAGTATTTATGTTTTATAACCAATTTAAATTGATTTCAACTCAATTTATACTTAATGCTGTTCCATTTTTAAATTTACCCACAATCCATAGATTCTCATTTTCATTGCATTTTAGATTTGAATCCATTCACTTGCATTTCATTTTATTAACCAAACTAATTCATACAAAATCCATTAACAACTTAGGTTCATCTTTATTACCAATTTAAATTTTCCTTTTTATTTTAATTCATTCACGACCATTTATTTAGCTCGACCAATTCCAAGCTTGCACATTACTATCCATTCTCGAATTAATTCAAACCAAGCTTTAATTTAATGGTCTTCCAATTTTACTCGTAGTCAAGCTTCTAATTATTCTAAACTTAAGTTAATTTACTCAATTTATTCCACTTCAAACTTAAGTTCACTTCCATTTGATTCTTATCTATTCCATCCATTTATTTATTCAATATAATTAGTTTACCCACTCAATCCATTATGAATATCATTTCCTTCCATATTATTTAAAACTCACCAAATTCTATTTCGATTCAAATTTATTTTCACTTGATTTCAATCAAACCCAATATCATTATACTTAGTTTAAGTTGAATTAAATTCAACTCTCTTCCATCTATTCAGCTTAAGTCAATTCACTTTAATTTATTCAAACCCCTCCTTTTTTATATATACTTAAGCTCATTTCATTTTGCAAATACGTTTCTCTTTTCAATTTAACTTGATTCTATTTTAATCCAATCCCATTTCAAACTACAAATTTATTTGATCAATTATTATACATTTTAACCTTTTAGATTCAGCTCATTCAATTTATTACAAGGCCATTTCCAATTTATTTCCACTTATTTGGATTTTATTTGCAATTCAAATCATTACTATTTCAATCCAATTTCATTTTTATTCGATACATTTCCAATTATATTTAATTCGTTAACACTTCACGTTAAATTTTAATTAAAAAATTGAAGTTCTGAATCCACTATCCATTTTCAATTTACCACCCAATTTCATGATCTCACAATTCAATTTCATTAACTTCACTAACAATCCAGGTCGAATTTTGATTTATAACTTGAGTTTTATTTTCCAGTTTCATCATAAACTCATAATTCAGCTTTATTTAACTATAATAGGTTCCATTTACACATTTTATTAACTAATTTATTAACAAATTAGTTCTTCCCCATTTATAGTTCAATACTTCATTTTTAATTCCAAATACCACTTCATTTTATTTTCTTAGTTCAATTTTATTTAATAGTTCAAATTTGGATTTTCTTTTTATTTTTCAATTCATCAAACAATATTTATTTTTATTTTTTTAACTCAAGCCTTCTATTTATTTATAGCCCGTGTATATTTTATTTCTATGGATTTTTAATTCTCTTATAAGTTATTCTGATTTATTTATTTCAATTCCAATCCTTATCCCATTTATTTTCTAATTGTTCAGGTAAGAATTTAAATCCATTCATTAATTCAATTGAATTCTCATCCCAATTCAATTTTACTTTAACTCAAATTTATTTAACTCAATTCGATTCCAACTTGATTTGAATACAACTGGATATCATTTTCAGCTTATTCGATTTATTTCAATCCAGTTAAATTTTATTCTCCCATCCAAGTTAATTTCATTTTTAACTTTTCTCTTTAAAAAATTTAAATTCCAACATTCAAAGCTTATATTCCCTTCCTGATTTAAAAATCATCTCAATTTATAAGCTTACAACTATCTCATCAGGATTTTTAAACACCCGGGTTTGGCTTCGGATTATTTTGAAATCTCCAACATCTCAAAAATCAAAATTCTCAAAAATTAAACCAACCGTGGTTTTATTCCCAACAAATTTCCTTTGAAATTTAAAAAACAAACAGGTTTTTTCTGAACAAATCAATTTGGCAGCAATTCGTCACTTAGAAACTCGAAAATGAATACTGATGATGCTGCGCAGTCATCACCAGGATTATTTTCCAGTGACTGAAGTGAATTTAATGCTATTTCCCTTCCCACAATTTATTTGAAACAATTTTCTTCCAGAAATACTTTTAAAACAATAATGTTATTATTGTCTTCAAAACACTTCGAAAAACATTTCCAAAATCTCTGGGGTTTTTTATTTTCCAATTTAATTTGAATTCAATTTTAATTATAACCCAATTATATAATTTATGCTCATATAATTTATTTCCATTTGATCATACAAGTAATTCCAATTTTTATAATTTTATTTGTTTAAAATATGATCATCCAAACATCCAAGTTATATAATAATTTAAGAAAATATTTTCTTTATATCAAAATATATTTTGGGTAAAATTATTTCATTCACCCACATTTAAAACAATACTGTGTCAATTGTTCTATTCAAGTGTTTAGAAACCCCTTCGATACAGTTGTCCAGACTGTGCCGACGAAGGTTCATATGCCACTCAATAAACCAATCAACACAATATAAAACCATCTTTATATTCACTAACAAATACGCGCTCATATCTATTAATACGCTCAAACTCATTTTAGAGTACTACGGACTCTAATTGAGTAATTTCCCACCAGAGCCAAGGTTATCACCAACCTATGCTCTTGTGACGACCCGACTTTCTACTCCTAGAAAATCGCATCATCAATTAAGAAAGAAAGGGATAGAAGAAGAAAAGAAAGAAGAGAAAGAAGAAACGACACTAGAATCTCAACAGCGGAACGAATAAAATATATTAATAACATAAAATATTACATAGTTTACAACCACTATCAGAGTACACTGATATACAACACATACTAGACAGTTATAAACACCTGTCTAGTATTTACAACATAATACAACTCAGAGACAATCACAGTTCACACAGCGGAATACTATATATCTAACGCAGAAGCCTCATGCTCCATTACTCCTCCAATATTCGTCAAAAGCTAACCTGAATCCCTTGGCTACTCGTAAAAATTTGAGTACCCAAGAGTTTATGAAAAACATAAATAAACTCCAGGTTAGACATGGGTCTGGTGTGAGTAACAGGTTAAAGTTACTTAATTTTAAAAATCCTTTTGAAAAAAGGGTATCACGTAAGACTTCCCACACATAAACATGGAAAAGTTTTTACCTTACGCTAACCAAAACATTTGATAGGAAATCCAGTGATATTATAATAGTGTCTACGGTTTTCAAGTAAAATATAGAAATAACTGGAATGCTTACATCTCACGTTCCAACATAGTTGGGCACAACTAATACGTATGACACTTATTGGATTTTGGATTCCATCAATGGCAGGGCTACTGGGGTACCGCTCGTCACAGTAGGTGGCCTAGATCACCGTACCGAGGAGCCATCCTAACTCCCCTGCAACACAAAGCCAGACCCATTCCTTACTGAACAGTTCCGAACAAGACAACCCCGCAGTTGGTGTACATCCAACTACCCACACAGCCGAAATAAAAAGGGACCTCTAGACAGGGATCAATCTTGCTCTCCAGTGGGAGCTACCCACGAAGCCTTGCTGTACCTCCCCTGTTTTAGCCATTCCCGGTTGATGAGGCTTGAGGCTACGATTACCTTTAGAGGACACATCTCTTAGAATGCTCATCGTCCACCTGACGATGTTCTGAAAGCATTCAATCCATACAAGTTCGTTCCGCGTTCGAATGAAACCGAAGGCATTATCTCGTTACACTCATTTTGGAATCACCCTCAGAGTTAACGACGATAACCCTTGCACTCTAAATCACCATCTCGAATCTATAAGCACTATTCCGTCAACTCATTACGGAATCACCCACAGAGTTATACCGACGTATAGCCCTTACACCTCGAGTCTTCACTCGCTCCACTTGGATTAACGACCTAACGTTTAATTTGGATCGATGTGGTTTTCGGATATCCAAATATGGAAACCCGATCCCGGTCTCATCGAAATCCAAAGCGTGTCTTTTAAGGCCAAGTTGTTTTAAAGGTTTAAAACAATTCAATTATCTATATACACCAATAGATAAATCATAGATTCACACAGACAATCAACATTATCATCATATCAGATAAACCATATTATCATTATCCAAAAAGATAATCTATATCAGCATCACAATGCAACCAATGCATCCAAATCATTCAACATAATCTATCTCATATCTGAGATTCAAATCATCCAAAGCAAACAACACTATCCAACCATATAAGCAATGATTAACCATACCAAATATAATTAATTTAAAATGAATTAAATTAATTACATCATTCCATTAATTTAAAGTAAATTAAATTAATTACTTTACCAATATCAACTTGCTCATATCACTATTGATAATTTATCAATCACTTAATTAATCATCATCCAATGATTCATTTTAATTAATCATCCCTGATTAATTAACCCTTAATTACATTCAAGTAATTATTTACTAATTAATTTCTCAAATTAATTATATTTAACCAAATACAGTAATTAACCTTTAATTGCTCCATTAATTAATTAATTATAATTTAATTACATTACTTCTTAATTAATTACTTTAATTAATTACCTTTAATCATTTATTATTGATTAATTAATCAATCTTAATTACATCATTAATTATATTAATTAATGATCCCTAATTATATTTTAATTAATTACCTTATTTAAATTAATTACATTAAGAAATTAATCATAATTTAAAACATAATTGTTAATCACCCTTGATTAACTCCATTCCGTAATTATCTACCCTTAATTACTTTACCAAATAAATTAATTACTTCATTAATTAATTATCTCTAATTAATCCTTTGATTAATTTACAAAGTAATTATACTCAAATTACTTTTATCAACAAATCACCTTCAATTAATTACATATAGTAATTACTCATTAATTACTTTCCTAAGTAATTATTCTTCAATAAATTACATTAAGTAATTATCTTTCACAACCATCAAATGATTAATTTTAAATTAATTAAACTGAATTAATTAACTTAAACTAATCTAATTAACTCAATTAATTACAATAAGTAATTAATTCCTTAATTACTTCCATAAGTAATTATACTTAATAACTTACACAAATGATTATCATTAAATTAATTAATCTAATTAATAATTTAAACTAATCACATTAATTAATTATTAAATAATCTTTAGTTAATGTCCTTCATTACTATTAACAACTCATTAATTATTTTCTAAAATAATTAACTTATTTTAAATCATTATTAATTTCAATTTAATTAATCATTAATAACCCATTAATTAACCCCTAATAAATTAAATAATTAAGTGTTAATTAAAAATTAATTAAATCCATTATTACTTGATTAATTAATTATTAATCATTAATTAAAAACTAATTTTTATTCAATTAATTATTCTTAATTACAAGTTAATTATTCAGAGAATAATTAATCCTAAACCCTTAAGATTAACCCTTAATTACTTTAAGTAATTATTTATTCCATTAATTTATTAAATAAATTAATTATTCATTTAACTACTCTAATAATTAAATGAAATACAAAACATTAATTTATTATTAACTTTAACAAGCTTAAAATCAATCTAAAACCCTTAATTAACAATAATACTTTAATTGTAAAGGAAATTTTATAAAAGTTAAAACAAATTTCTTCTTAAATTAAAACCATTTAGATTTTACATTATTATTCAAAAAAATTTTAAGCACTTAAATTTATAAACTTAAATTCATTTTGAAACAAAGATTCAAATCCAAATTTGAATCAAATTTTACATTTTGTTTAAACATTACTTTATAATTCAATTTCAAATTTAAATTCAAATTACTTTAAAAACATTTTAAACAATAAACTCTTTAAAAATTATTTTTAAAGCAAATTTGAATTTAAATACCTAATCATTTCCAACTTTAAGATTCAATTCAACTTGAATCCATAATTTAAATTAGATTTAAAACTTAATTTAAATCTTTGCTTTATATTTTAAATTCCAATTTAAAATTTGAAACATAACAATTACCAAACCTTAATAACTAACTCGAGCTGACTCAAGCAACTCGAGTAACAATTTTCTTCAAATTCATCTTAAAATCAATTAAAAATCAGGTTTATTTAAAATCCCTGTAATTTACAGGTTTACACACCCTGTAACAAAATTTAAACACCCGAGCCTTCATCTCTATTACTTCGAGTCCCAATCCCCATTTCTTCGAGCAAAAATATTTAACAACCCGAGACAACACTGGAAAACCCATCTTCCCCAAAACACTGATACGCCATTAACCACCGTACACCTGCTCACCCACTGTTATCACTTCTAATCACTCACGACCCGTTGAGTAAGTCGGCGACCATCTACAAATGCCATTCCAACCCTCGAATCAATTTCAGAAACCCCAAATCGATTTTAAGCATTCAAGCTCGAAATCTGTAAAAATGTCGCAATCTGGAAATTTGCCTCAAATTCAAACTTCGTTCACCTGAGAGACTTCGCCTTCGGCCATCACCTCTTCCATACCCCATCTACCTTCTCCTCGAATTAGAAAGGACTCGGTTACTTAATTTGATCACAGTGATCAATTCTCTTGAACACAGTAAAACTAGGGTTATATACATTAATCCCTAATCACTACTTCCCCACTGCATTGATTCCTCAATTTCCATTTTTCCTCAATTCACCTATCACCATTCTATCACAAGGATCCTCACTGGCCACCCAATATTCTTAAATCGACAGAATCAACCCAATTTATGATTTCTGGTTAAACCAGAATTTCTTAATCAAAAACAAACTAAAAGTTCTAATTTGAATTTTAAAATTCGAGTTTTTGATCAGGTAACATATTGATAATCTTAAATCAAAGAATTTAAAGGATTAAATTCTTGTTAATAACAGAATTACTCTGTTGCATTGTGTTTTCAGAAACAATACAGTTTCGTTCATTATTTATTTATTTTTTTAAAATTTAATAAAATTAATTCTTAAACTGATGATTCATATCATCTTTTGTATAAATCATAAACATAACAAAGGTTTGAATATGAAATTATGGAATTTGATCAGGAATAAACTAGCAATTCTAGAGACAGGCAGTAACATATACTCTACAGCATATATACTCAGCAATCATACACAGAAACTTTTATCATATGCTCTCATATAATTATGACTATATCAGTAACTAAATTCAAGCAACAAAATTTACTTAAATTAGTTGAATAAAAATGTTACTCACTTGGTATTAGGGGCAGAGCATATGAGCATCAGATTTCATTTTAAAAACTGCAGATGCTTTAAAAACATCCATATTGCTTTTGCTTATTGAAGACTTGAACTTCAGATTGCTTTTAAACTTGAAATGATGGTAGTACTTTGTTTTCTAGATTTAAATTTGCATGATTGTTTCCATGTTTCATTTGCATGCTTCCCAGAATAAAATACAGGCTTTGGTTCTACTTCCAGATTTATAGTTTCATGCAGTCCTTTTTTTTTAGAGTTGCAAATTGATTTTTAAATGCATGCAGATTGATTTAGCTTTAATGAATGAATCTCAGGTATATGAATTTGCAGAATTGACTTTTGAAGTTGCAGTTTGGTTTTGAACAGAATTCTATTTTGTGGAAGAGGATCAAAGAGTTTAAAATTAAGTATTAGTGTTGATTTCAGATTTTAGATCTGAAGATTTTCTTAAGTTTGAAGAAGAATAGGAAAAAGAAAGATAAGGCAAAGAAGAAATGTTTATATAAACAAAAAATTTTGATTTAATTAAAAATGAAAGAAAAATAGAAATTTAAATGAGACACTTGTCTCTATTCTTAACGTTTGTCGCATGGTTTATTTTATGGCTCAACATGTGTCATTTGAGTGTGTTAAGAGGCTAACACATGTATTAAGAAACTTACACATGTATATTAGAAGTGTTTTAAATTTTTATTTAAAATTGTTTATAAGCTTTTACATCTATTTTATTTCTTAAGTAATATACAAATAAGTTTTATCTCTTTTCAAATTAAAAAGAAATAAAAACAACTAACTAAAAATTAGCATATTCAAAAATATTGAAGTATTTATGTTATTAATTTCAAAACATCAAATTCAAATTTAAAATTAATTTATCAAATCAAATTTTAATAATCAAGTTATATATGTATAGATGCATACATAACTCTATTAAAATTAAAAACAACAATTTTATTCCTTACAAAATCTATTTATGTTTTATGAAAAACTAAGTATTATAATTTTTATTCAAAAATAACAAATTAAACAATATTAAAAATGATTTTATGAAAGAGTTTGTAACTTAAATTAAGACCATTTTGAAATTTGTATCTTAACTCATGTATATGAATTTCAAGTAGTATAAAATAAAACTTAGCTTCTATATTTATCTATTTTAAATTCATATATATATATATATATATATATATATATTATGCTAAATAAAATTTTAAAACAAATAAGATTAATCATAGTATAAACTATAACATTATTTATTACATTGCTTTGAAAAGCCAATTCTTAAATCAAAATTTTAATTTACTAAAATTAAACTAGAATTAGAAAATCAATTCATTTACTAAATTAAAAATCAAAATTTATCAATTTACAATATATACAAATATATATATTATAAACAAAAAACAATTTATTTATTCAAAAAGATAAAATCTTTCAACTTAAATATTTATTAAAACATGATTATTAAATCAAATTCCAAATTTGATATTAAAATTATTAAATAAAATAAAATTTATGACACGGATTATTAAATTTATATTGCCTAAATTTCCGGGATATCACATTCCTTCCCCCTTAAAAGAATTTCGTCCACGAAATTTAAAAGCAAAGGTAATTTAATAATCTATCTTAAGATTTTTATTTTAAAACACAAGCATATATTATCAAACATATGCTAACAACCATAGCAACCAATTCAAACAAAACAAATCTAATTATCCAGAAAAACCTGGATAAAATTTTCACGAGTTTCTCCGGTATAAATATCGGGATACTCGCTCTATAGAATCTAAACAATCAATATTATTAAGCTATAGAACTCCTATCCAACTAGATCTACCAACAAAACAATATGTCAGACTACAGACGAGTCTGAATCAACAATCACATCCTCCTGAACTGCTGGTTCCATAACCAGAGATAAACCATACACGTACTCCCTCAGAGATACGTGAAACACATCGAATCCCAGTTATCCAAACTGGCAATTCAACCCTGAAAACCAAACACCAATCCTCACAAAACGCAGAAAAGGTCCAAAACATCTCGGAGCTGACTTACCCAGTCTTACTCAATCTTATAGCTCTTTAGATCGGAGAAAACTTACCCAAAATCAAATCTCTGACTCCGAAATCCAAACTCCATCGTCTCTTAACCACAAAATACTTCTGACGATCCTGGGCTGCCTCAACTCTCCTGATCATCTCAACCTTTGCTGATATCTCAAGAAACAAATTGGACCAAAACAATCTAACAAAATGATCTCCTCAAGATCAATACCAAACCAAGAACACCAACTCTACTCCACAAATATCAGAAGATTAACTTTCTTCTCCTACCCGGAAAAGATAAAACAAAAGCACTTCCAATCTACTTCCGCTGCACAACTCTGATCTGAAGCAGAAGAAAAACTCGAGCACAAACTGGATAACACATCACAGAAATATGGTTCAACAGATCCATAAAAGAAAACTCAGATGCACCATCTGATCCAAAGCTGCTTCGCCAAACCTCCGGTATCACTCCTAAAATCCAGTCGATAAGAAAACTCAACCTCCAAATATGGACAAACTTCCCATAGCTCAAGAGAATACTCAAACTATCGCAAGTCACTTTTGCGATCAACCCAGTCCAATATCCAAAGAAAACTGTTCTCTCTTTACAAATCAGAACAGCTTACGCTTAACTAGCCAATCCATCGAAGAAATGGATCCACTCTCCTACTTCTGAACTCCTTTAGAAAAACTGCTAACCAGAAGACTTTCTTGCCAGCACCCAGAATACCCCGAACTGCACTGCTGACACCGACGCCAAAGACTTCCTAAACCAAAGCTCTTCGAGAAACTCGGACTTCAAACCGGACAGAAACATCCTGCTAAATCCAACCACAACACTGAAGCAGACTCACCTCCTAAACTTGTTCCAAAGAAAACATCTTCGAGAACATCCATAGTCACTGCATCTCATCACGCAGCTACTACTCCCTGAGATATCAAGATACCATCATTCTCTTCTGCCCAACCGGCAGATCAAAACTCTACTCATCCAATTCAAAGATAGACTCCGAACCTTAACAGGTTACCTTCAAAGATCTACTAAATCCTATACTCTGCACAACTCACTCGAGACGGTATTAGGTCTACAGTCTCGACAAATACACTTCCAACCTCAACACTCAAACTCCAACCATTGGTATTAGTCGGGTTACACACCCACTACCTTTATAACCTATATTGGAAAACCCGGACAGGTAACCCAACAAATAGGTAGAAGTAATTATATAAATATATATATAATAAATCTACAAATACGCTATCTCAAGATAGACACCACTCCAGAGCCTAGGTATTCACTCAACCTAATGCTATGATACCAGCTGTGACGACCCGACTTTCTACTCCTAGAAAATCGCATCATCAATTAAGAAAGAAAGGGATATAAGAAGAAAAGAAAGAAGAGAAAGAAGAAACAATACTGGAATCTCAACAGCGGAACGAATAAATTATATTAATAACATAAAATATTACATAGTTTACAACCACTATCAGAGTACACAGATATACAACACATACTAGACAGTTATAAACACCTGTCTAGTATTTACAACATAATACAACTCAGAGACAATCACAGATCACACAGCGGAATACTATATATCTAACGCAGAAGCCACCTGCTCCATTACTCCTCCAATATTCGTCAAAAGCAAACCTGAATCCCTTGGCTACTCGTAAAAATTTGAGTACCCAAGAGTTTATGAAAAACATAAATAAACTCCGGGTCAGACATGGGTCTGGTGTGAGTAACAGGTTAAAGTTGCTTAATTTTAAAAATCCTTTTGAAAAAAGGGTATCACGTAAGACTTCCCACACATAAACTTGGAAAAGTTTTTACCTTACGCTAACCAAAACATTTGATAGGAAATCCAGTGATATTATAATAGTGTCTACGGTTTTCAAGTAAAATATAGAAATAGCTGGAATGCTTACATCTCACGTTCCAACATAGTTGGGCACAACTAATACGTACGGCACTTATTGGATTTTGGATTACATCAATGGCAGGGCTACTGGGGTACTGCCCGTCATAGTACGTGGCCTAGATCACCGTACCGAGGAGCCACCCTAACTCCCCTGCAACACAAAGCCGGACCCATTCCTCACTGAACAGTTCCGAACAAGACAACCCCACAGTTGGTGTACATCCAACTGCCCACACAGCCGAAATAAAAAGGGACCTCTAGACATGGATCAATCTTGCTCTCCAGTGGGAGCTACCCACGAAGCCTTGCTGCACCTCCCCTGTTTTAGCCATTCCCGGTTGATGAGGCTTGAGGCTACGATTACCTTTAGAGGACACATCTATTAGAATGCTCATCGTCCACCTGACGATGTTCTGAAAGCATTCAATCCATACAAGTTCGTTCCGCGTTCGAACGAAACCGAAGGCATTATCTCGTTACACTCATTTTGGAATCACCTTCAGAGTTAACGACGATAACCCTTGCACTCTAAATCACCATCTCGAATCTATAAGCACTATTCCGTCAACTCATTGCGGAATCACCCACAGAGTTATACTGACGTATAGCCCTTACACCTCGAGTCTTCACTCGCTCCACTTGGATTAATGACCTAATGTTTAATTTGGATCGATGTGGTTTTCGGATACACAAATATGGAAACCCGATCCCGGTCTCATCGAAATCCAAAGCGTGTCTTTTAAGGCCAAGTTGTTTTAAAGGTTTAAAACAATTCAATTATCTATATACACCAATAGATAAATCATAGATTCACACAGACAATCAACATTATCATCATATCAGATAAACCATATTATCATTATCCAAAAAGATAATCTATATCAGCATCACAATGCAACCAATGCATCCAAATCATTCAACATAATCTATCTCATATCTGAGATTCAAATCATCCAAAGCAAACAACACTATCCAACCATATAAGCAATGATTAACCACACCAAATATAATTAATTTAAAATGAATTAAATTAATTACATCATTCCATTAATTTAAAGTAAATTAAATTAATTACTTTACCAATATCAACTTGCTCATATCACTATTGATAATTTATCAATCACTTAATTAATCATCATCCAATGATTCATTTTAATTAATCATCCCTGATTAATTAACCCTTAATTACATTCAAGTAATTATTTACTAATTAATTTCTCAAATTAATTATATTTAACCAAATACAGTAATTAACCTTTAATTGCTCCATTAATTAATTAATTATAATTTAATTACATTACTTCTTAATTAATTACATTAATTAATTACCTTTAATCATTTATTATTGATTAACTAATCAATCTTAATTACATCATTAATTATATTAATTAATGATCCCTAATTATATTTTAATTAATTACCTTATTTAAATTAATTACATTAAGAAATTAATCATAATTTAAAACATAATTGTTAATCACCCTTGATTAACTCCATTCAGTAATTATCTACCCTTAATTACTTTACCAAATAAATTAATTACTTCATTAATTAATTATCTCTAATTAATCCTTTGATTAATTTACAAAGTAATTATACTCAAATTACTTTTATCAACAAATCACCTTCAATTAATTACATATAGTAATTACTCATTAATTACTTTCCTAAGTAATTATTCTTCAATAAATTACATTAAGTAATTATCTTTCATAACCATCAAATGATTAATTTTAAATTAATTAAACTGAATTAATTAACTTAAACTAATCAAATTAACTCAATTAATTACAATAAGTAATTAATTCCTTAATTACTTCCATAAGTAATTATACTTAATAACTTACACAAATGATTATCATTAAATTAATTAATCTAATTAATAATTTAAATTAATCACATTAATTAATTATTAAATAATCCTTAGTTAATGTCCTTCATTACTATTAACAACTCATTAATTATTTTCTAAAATAATTAACTTATTTTAAATCATTATTAATTTCAATTTAATTAATCATTAATAACCCATTAATTAACCCCTAATAAATTAAATAATTAAGTGTTAATTAAAAATTAATTAAATCCATTATTACTTGATTAATTAATTATTAATCATTAATTAAAAACTAATTTTTATTCAATTAATTATTCTTAATTACAAGTTAATTATTCAGAGAATAATTAATCCTAAACCCTTAAGATTAACCCTTAATTACTTTAAGTAATTATTTATTCCATTAATTTATTAAATAAATTAATTATTCATTTAATTACTCTAATAATTAAATGAAATACAAAACATTAATTTATTATTAACTTTAACAAGCTTAAAATCAATCTAAAACCCTTAATTAACAATAATACTTTAATTGTAAAGGAAATTTTATAAAAGTTAAAACAAATTTCTTCTTAAATTAAAACCATTTAGATTTTACATTATTATTCAAATTTGTTTTAAGCACTTAAATTTATAAACTTAAATTCATTTTGAAACAAAGATTCAAATCCAAATTTGAATCAAATTTTACATTTTGTTTAAACATTACTTTATAATTCAATTTCAAATTTAAATTCAAATTCCTTTAAAAACATTTTAAACAATAAACTCTTTAAAAATTATTTTTAAAGCAAATTTCAATTTAAATACCTAATCATTTCCAACTTTAAGATTCAATTCAACTTGAATCCATAATTTAAATTAGATTTAAAAATTAATTTAAATCTTTGCTTTATATTTTAAATTCCAATTTAAAATTTGAAACATAACAATTACCAAACCTCAATAACTAGCACGAGCTGACTCAAGCAACTCGAGTAACAATTTTCTTCAAATTCATCTTAAAATCAATTAAAAATCAGGTTTATTTCAAATCCCTGTAATTTACAGGTTTACCCACCCTGTAACAAAATTTAAACACCCGAGCCCTCATCTCTATTACTTCGAGTCCCAATCCCCATTTCTTCGAGCAAAAATATGTGACAACCCGAGACAACACTGGAAAACCCATCTTCCCCAAAACACTGATACGCCATTAACCACCGTACATCTGCACACCCACTGCTATCACTTCCAATCACTCGCGACCCCTTGAGGAAGTTGGTGACCATCTACAAATTCCATTCCAACCCTCGAATTCAGAAACCCCAAATCGATTTTAAGCATTCAAGATCGAAAATCTGTAGAAATATCGCAATCTGGAAATTTGCCTCAAATTCAAACTCCGATCACCTGAGAGACTTCGCCTCCGGCCATCACCTCTTCCATACCCCATCTACCTTTTCCCCCAATTAGAAAGGACTCGGTTACTTAATTTGATCACAGTGATCAATTCTCTTGAACACAGTAAAACTAGGGTTATATACATTAATCCCTAATCACTACTTCCCCACTGCATTGATTCCTCAATTTCCATTTTTCCTCAATTCACCTATCACCATTCTACCACCAGGATCATCACTGGCCACCCAATATTCATAAATCGACAGAATCAACCCAATTTATGATTTCTGGTTAAACCAGAATTTCTTAATCAAAAACAAACTAAAAGTTCTAATTTGAATTTTAAAATTCGAGTTTTTGATCAGGTAACATATTGATAATCTTAAATCAAAGAATTTAAAGGATTAAATTCTTGTTAATAACAGAATTACTCTGTTGCATTGTGTTTTAAGAAACAATACAGTTTCATTCATTATTTATTTTTTTAAAATTTAATAAAATTAATTTTTAAACTTATGATTCATATCATCTTTTGTATAAATCATAAACATAACAAAGGTTTGAATATGAAATTATGGAATTTGATCAGGAATAAACTAGTAATTCTAGAGACAAGCAGTAACATATACTCTACAGCATATATACTCAGCAATCATACATAGAAACTTTTATCATATGCTCTCATATAATTATGACTATATCAGTAACTAAATTCAAGCAACAAAATTTACTTAAATTAGTTGAATAAAAATGTTACTCACTTGGTTTTAGGGGCAGAGCATATGAGCTTCAGATTTCATTTTAAAAACTGCAGATGCTTTAAAAACATCCATCTTGCTTTTGCTTATTGAAGACTTGAACTTCAGATTGCTTTTAAACTTGAAATGATGGTAGTAATTTGTTTTCCAGATTTACATTTGCATGATTGTTTCCATGTTTCATTTGCATGCTTCCCAGAATAAAATGCAGGCTTTGGTTCTACTTCCAGATTTATAGTTGCATGTAGTCTTTTTTTTTAGAGTTGCAAATTGATTTTTAAATGCATGCAGATTGATTTAGCTTTGATGAATGAATCTCAGGTATATGAATTTGCAGAATTGACTTTTGAAGTTGCAGTTTTGGTTTTGAACAGAATTTTGTTTTGTGGAAGAGGATCAAAGAGTTTAAACTTAAGTATTAGTGTTGATTTCAGATTTTAGATCTGAAGATTTTCTTAAGTTTGAAGAAGAATAGGAAAAAGAAAGATAAGGCAAAGAAGAAATGTTTATATAAACAAAAAAATTTGATTTAATTAAAAATGAAAGGAAAAAAGAAATTTAAATGAGGCACTTGTCTCTATTCTTAACGTTTGTCACATGGTTTATTTTATGGCTCAACATGTGTCATTTGAGTGTGTTAAGAGACTAACACATGTATTAATAAACTTACACATGTATATTAAAAGTGTTTTAAATTTTAATTTAAAATTATTTATAAGCTTTTACATCTATTTTATTTCTTAAGTAATATACAAATAAGTTTTATCTCTTTTCAAATTAAAAAGAAATAAAAACAACTAATTAACAATTAGTATATTCAAAAATATTGAAGTATTTATGCTATTAATTTCAAAACATCAAATTCAAATTTAAAATTAATTTATAAAATCAAATTTTAATAATCAAGTTATATGTGTATAGATGCATACATAACTTTATTAAAATTAAAAACAACAATTTTATTCCTTACAAAATCTATTTATGTTTTATGAAAAACTAAGTATTATAATTTTTATTCAAAAATAACAAATTAAACAATATTAAAAATGATTTTATGAAAGAGATTGTAACTTAAATTAAGACCATTTTGAGATTTGTATCTTAACTCATGTATATGAATTTCTAGTATAAAATAAAACTTAGCTTCTATATTTATCTATTTTGAATTCATATATATATATATATATATGTATGTATGTATGTATGTATGTATGTATGTATGTATGTATGTATATATTTTAAAGCTAAATAAAATTTTAAAACAAATAAGATTAATCATAGTATAAGCTATAACATTATTTATTACATTGCTTTGAAAAGCCAATTCTTAAATCAAAATTTTAATTTACTAAAAATAAACTAGAATTAGAAAATCAATTCATTTACTAAATTAAAAATCAAAATTTATCAATTTACAATATATACAAATATATATATTATAAACAGAAAACAATTTATTTATTCAAAAAGATAAAATCTTTCAACTTAAATATTTATCAAAACATGATTATTAAATCAAATTCCAAATTTGATATTAAAATTATTAAATCAAATAAAATTTATGACACAGATTATTAAATTTATATTGCCTAAATTTCAGGGATATCACAGCTCTGATACCAAGTGAAACGACCCGCAAATCCATACCCCTTGAGTCAACACTATTCTACACCAATCAGCTCAAGTTGTACGGAAATACGAACCATTTGGGTTAAAGAAGAAGAGGTAGAAGAAGAGAATAGAAAACAAAAACAGAATCTAACCATCGTGGCGGCATAAAATATAATAGATAATAAATGATCTTTACCCAAATCAAATATCTCTGTTTATATATTACATCATCAGAGTACAACAAACACAGCTCAACATCAATATCATACACATGGATACACAACAACTCAACACAGCGGAATATATATATATATATATATAAACAAGTACGAGAGTATGTGTCGTCATCCAGCTCGTCTCCTGAGTTCCATAACATTATATCCTGTATTCTATAATACTCGGTCTGACCCGAGCATTACAATTAAATAACACCCGAGTCAGTCTGGATTACCAGCGTGAGAAAATCACACCCAATTGATTCTTAAAGTTTCAAAAATCCTTTTGAAAACAAAAGCATCTCGTAAGACCACGCCACAAATAAACATGCCGGGTTTTTACCTTACGATAGCTAAAACATTTTTATTAAAGTCCTCTGATATTATAATAGTGTCTATTGAAAGTAAAATAGAATCTAGCTGAAATGCTTGCATCTCACGTTTCAGCAATAGTTGGGCACAATCAAAACCGTACGGGCGCGTAGGGAAAATGGATTCCAACTAATGGCTAGGCACTGGGGTACCACCTGTCACAGTACCTGGTCTAGATCAGCGTACCGAGAAGCCACCCTAACTCCCCTACAACACAAGACCGGAATCATCCCTTACTGGACAGTCCCGAGCAAGATCACCCCGCGGTTGGGATTAGCAACCGCCCACTAAGCCGAAATAAAATGGACATCTAGACAGAGATGACTTCACCCTCTAGTGGGGGCTACCCACGAAGCCTTGCTGCATATCCCCTGATTTTCAGCCATTCCCATTTGATGAGGCTTGAGGCTAAGCGTTACCTTTATAGAATATATCCCTTAGAATGCCCATCGTCCACCTGACGATGTTTCGCAAGCATTCATCCATACAAGTCCGTCCCGGGTTCGAACGGAACCGAAGGCACTATTCCTCCTACATCCATTTTGGAAATATCCTCAAGATTAGTAGCGACTAGCCCTTGCACTTCCCTGCTCCATCTTCGAATCCAAAATCTTTTACACGAAACGTACAAACCGGATCGAAGTGGTTTTCGAGAAATAAATCTCGATCCCAGTCTCTTCGAAATGATCATCGCATTTGTCCAATATTGATGGTCGGTGATTTAACTATCAATTAATATTCACAAACATCCATCCAACAATAAATAATTTTCCAAATTATTTAACCTCAAAATATCTTCACAAGATATATTTCTATTTTCAATCCCTTTGAAAACAGTTTCAAAACATATTTCTCTTTCCAGAATAAGCTTTCCCAATTATTTTCTATCTCCACTGAAATCACCAAGCACAAAACTAGATTTTAAAATAATTTAAAACACTTTACTTTGAAATATACTTTAAATCATTTATTTTAAAACTACTTCAATGATTTGAAAAAAATACATAATATATGAATATTTGAAAATAAGGTTACTTATAAAATTAAATTTTCACTTTTTAAAAAAAATAAAATACTAACTTACTCTTCAAATAATTATTGCTATAATAGATTAAAAGGAAATACTTACTTTAGAATTTAAATATTTAGAAAGAGTAAATTTTTCAAAACATACTTCTTAAAACAACTTTAAACTTTTAATTTATATTTAAAAATTTACTTTGAAAACGTACTTGGTTATTCAAAGAGAAATTTCCATTCTCAATCACTTGAAACAATTTCCCAAATTGGTGCCCAATTTACTCCATTTGAAATAAATTTCTTTACTTATCAGTTCATTTCAAAATTCATTAATTATGGACTCTATTATTATTTTCAGTTTGATTTTTTTTAATCCTTTAGCTGAAATATACAAATTTCAGGTTATTACCAATTTCTTCTTTATTCTTCTTCAATAATTTAAATCCTAAATTTAAAATAAATGTTTTGTTCTTTTAAACAATAACATTGAAGTTTAAGTTTCGTTAACTTTCTGTTTATTTAAATTTTCCTTCCCATTCTCAAGATTTATTTATTAAAATTTTAAAGTCGCTTTATTTCCTTTCCAGTTCATTCATAAATTTATTCAACTTTTCTACAATTATTTTACTTATAGCTTCACTTCTTTTATTTTCATTTCCAAACTCAAATTATATATTTGGTACTTCACTATTGCCCGATTATAACAATCAAGCCATAGCATTCAATATTTTCACATAATTCATTACAGAATATCAAATATTCCGAACAGAGAATATTAAATAATTAAATAAAGTTGAGGGGTCCGGTTGGATCCCTCCAACCTGTTTTTCCTGCATCCACAGATGTTAGCACAATATAAAATGCAAATTCCAAACATATACCATGCTACAGCACATAAATCAATTCAACCATTTCAAACAATTATTTAAATTTAATCATTTAAATTTAAATTCAAACTGAGTGAGATTAACTCACCTCTTTATTGCTGTTTTCAACCCACCTCACTCCGACTTGATTTCTTTCAGAATTTAACCTTGTATAACATTTTATACAGTTTATTAATACTTCAATCGATCCAACAATTAATTATCACCTAGTTAACTAACAATTTAATTTAATTTTAACAAATAATTTGGTTTTAAACTAATTTACTTTTTATAATAAATTTGGTAACTAAAATAAACTAAATTAGTTAATTTTACAATTAAATCATCAAATCCACTATTCAAAATAAACTAGTACTTTTAAAACGTGCCCTTGATCTTTATTATTTTCTTCCCTAAATAAAAATATATTTTTGGTGTCTAAATAATTTTAAACTACTTAAACAAATTTTATCTTCATTATTCAAAGTTTAACTTAAAGGGCGAAAATACGTATATATTGTTTTAGAACAAAATTTCTTTTAAATAATTTTTTTTAAGCATCTAAAATAACTTAAAACTAATCTACTGTCATTGTTGTAAAATTTGTACGTGTATTTATATAAAATTTTATCATCAACACATTTTTTTTCTCTCAAATTGCAAAAAAAACAATCGATAAATAACCTCACCTTGATCGCGACCCCTGTCTTGTGCTGCAACTCTAGAACTCACGCGACAAGCATACCCAAACCCACGGTACCCCCGCTGCTTGAACCACCACTTCCACACGAAGCACCGCCCCACCCCACTCGAGAACCAGTCGAGTCATTAATCGACGAAGGCTGGCCTTGCGATGAATCAAGTGGGTCAGCTCCTCCTATCGTGCGCACACCCATGTGCCGCTGCTACTCGTCCCCTTCGTGCCATCGCACCACCCAACGCTGCGATTTCGAATCGCTTTTCCTTGAAAACAAAATCGAGCGAGGTGATGTTGTCGCGATTCCGAACGAGGCTCAGCCTCGATTCCCCCTCCTCTTCTTCGATTTGATTCAATCGTATTTTTTTCATCACTGATTGGTTTTAGGGTTTAAAAAAAGAGTGGGGGTTCGGCCCCTATTGTGTCGCTTTTTATTTTATTTTATTTTTTTATACGCGGCTTACAGCTTCCACCTGAAGCCTCTTTCTTTATTTATCTATTTATTATGTTATTATTTTATTTTTATTTTTAGTTTAGTTCAAGCATTCTGATTGTTGATTGAACAGCTTAAAATTGGAAAAGTATGTGATTAAATGACAAGAAGATGGCGTATACCAGAAGCTAGATTAACTAAATTAAATTTCATCAAATTATTACCAATTAAATTTTCAGCGTGTTTATATAGTATGCTCACATGACAACTCCAAATACAACGAAAATTAAAATCCGGTAACAATACAATATTACGGATCCAATGGAACTGATTTCGTTGCATTCTGAGACTGTGCCTCGGAAGGCTATTTCAAATTCAATTTAAACGATACTAAATTTCAAAACTTAACAAACCTTCCTTAAATTTGATTTCAGCACTTCTATTCTCTTCAGTATTATCAATATAACTTTTATAAGCCTTCAAATTATTTTTTAACAGGCTTAAAATTCCAGATCCAATAATTTACCCAACTTCACTTATTTAATTTCTATTATTTAATTCAAATTTTAATTATCAATTAATTTGTGGTATTCGTGATTCAAGTTAAAATTACTCTATTGAATATTTTAAAATCATCTAAATATTCCAATTTTTAAATGCCCGAAAATTCCGGGTCGTCACAGCCATAGTCTATACAGCACCGTAAACCCCACCGTAAACTGGTGGTTTTCAGAGGGTACCCCATAGGTATAACACAAAACAAAACGTAGTGGTCACGAATAGGATAATCAGTATGACAAGGTACATGAGGCGATACCAACTAGGATACTAGTAGTTGCGTGATCCGGACTGATGTTGAGCATAGCCAGCAGCTACCTCAACACCGCGAAACAACACTCCCAAATCGAGGGGTGCACCCAAATTGAATCACAAAAGTAATAGATATGGTATCGAAGAAGTGTGTCCGCTAAAGATGGCGAACCTCAATGGCCTGACGCGGCTCTTGTTTTAGTCATGTCAGGGGTCATCCAATATCGTTCTCTTTCTTCAATCAACGCCTTCACCAAACCATCCACTTCATTCTGGATCAACACTCCGCGTATAATAGTTATTAAAGTGGTTTTCGGTATCGACAGAGAGTAAGTCCATATCCGCCCGGCCTCTTTAATAACTACGTATTATTACACTGGTGGCTCTTTTACATTTCAATCGATTCATAATTGATATCAAAATATCCTATTCGTTTCAAAAAATCAAATCAATTTCAAATATCATCATAGCTATTCAAAATGTAAGATTCCGTTTCAAAAATCATTTTTCGCCTCAATATCTCATTTCGATTTCAAGATCATTTCGAATTTCAATTTAGGTTGCAACTTCATTTAACCCAGTTCGTATTTAAATTCAAGATTTAAACATAAACATTTCACCTTAGTGACCAGCTTCAAATTTTAGAAAATGGTTTTAAGTAGTTTCAAAGTAGTTTTAAATAATTAAAATAGTTAAAGATACTTAAAATCTTTAAATGGATTTCAAATAGATAAATTAATTTAATATAGTTAAATGGATTTAAGATAGATGAAATATAATTAAAATAAGTTAACATGGTTTAAGATGGGTTAAAAATAATTTAATATAGTTAATATAGGTTAAAATAGTTTAAGTATTTGAAGATGGTTTATATAACAGAGTAGTTTGGAAACAAAATGAAACAGCTTCAAAACCAAACCATTTCAATTATAACTTCCTAATTCAAACAATTTCAATTTCCATTCTACCGATTCAATTTCGATTTCAATTCAAATCAATGTCAACTTTGACTTCAAATTAATTCAATTCTACATTCACCTTCAATTACTTCAATTTTAATTTATATCGATTTGGAGCTTGATTTTTCAAAATATCAATTTATAACACTTAACAAAATTTATCCTTCAATATTCAAATTTAAAACCAAATTTCAAATATGATTCAATTCTAAGCTCAATTCCAAAATATCATTTTTATATCACCTTTACTTAGTAATACTCAAAGCTCGAAATAATGTTCAATCTTTAAAACAAATAAATTTTCGAAATTCGATCATATCCAAATTTTAAATTTCAACGTCTCAACTTAAATTATTTAACAATTTCTTTTAACCAAAATTTATTTCAACATTCCAAACTCAATTTTGCGATAAATTCGATTTCTATAAATTGATTTTTTTTAACTTTTAAATCAAAACATTTAAATAAATTTCAAATCAACGATTTTAAAAATTTATTAATTTAACCAATCCGGTGTCCGTATATAATTTTCTATCCTATGGCCAAGTGATTATTTATTTCAATTAAATGTCAGGGATGAATATCTATATATCACTTAAACTAAATCACAGTGTCATATGTATGCATAACAGGATATATATAAGCAAATAAACATCCAAACATTTAAATATCAACCAATAGCATCCATCGAAATACATCATCCAATAGACAATATAATTCACTGCAATTTCGTAGTTATCAATATCAGGTAATTTAATCGCAATTCAATTTTAATTTCAATTTGACTATAAATTTAATTTTCAATGGTGAATTCAAATGACAATCTATATGAAAATTAAATTTTATCAAACAACGACAAATAAAATTCATATCACTTCATAATATCAAATTTAACTACCATAAAGATATTCAGTACGTTGTGAGCGTTATAAAACACTCACCTCGATATCCTGTTGTCACCGAGACGTTCTGGTTTGGAACTAAGCCGGACGACTCTTGATTTTAGCCCAAATTCAACTGTCTCCAAATTAATCCAAACCAATTTCATTTCGAAGCTCTCATCATTACGATCGCAATGCAAAATGTTTCGTTCCAATCGGACCTCGTATGTGAGAGTTATGCATTTTTAAGTTATCGACATTTGAATTTATAAAACAATTCATATTATACTTAAATAAATTCATACCCAAAGCAATGAAGCCCAGCCCACCAAACTCAATCTTCTCTAAATGCCTGTATGTGAAAAAATGCACAAATCCATGGCCGCGTGCAACATTTTTAGTGATACGGAGCTCCGATTCTCCGTTTTACATGCCGTCTTCGCCAAACCTCTTCTCTTCGAAGTCTCCATCGCCCGGACCCCACACATCGACGCACGCACCCCGATATCAAAACGCGACAACCCATTTTCCTCTCGACCATGATCAGGTCGCACGTTCCAACCCACAACCGCACACCACTAAAACGTGTCCCGAGGTGCTATCTTCGATGACGAGCTCAAATACGCACTCCAATCCGCGAATCGATCGCCAAATCACTCGATTTAGGAAACCCTAGCTCACTAGTTCCCACGTTCAACTTCATAAACCAAAGCCGCATCTCACAAAGAGCATATCAGGTTGTAGAGAATTCAAAAATAGGATTTTAGGAAGAGGTTTGGGATTTTTCCATTGAAAAATTTGCAAGAAATCAATTTTTAAAGTTGGATTTTTTGCTTCCATACTGCCTGAAGCTTGCGTGCAAATAAAGAAGGAGAGTATGCGTGTTTGAACAGGAAATAGGAAATAGGGTGTCAGCTGATAAGAAGAAATAGACAGATGTGAAGGGTATGGTCAAATCAAATTCATATATATTAATTAAATTTTCAAACCGTCTTAATTACGCAACTCAAAATCTTGAAATCCTTTCGAGGCGTGCTGTTAGGCGTTTATAATGTTATACCCCTATTCCGGACGTAATGGAAAAGGTTTCAAGTCTTAATTCGATCGTATGTGCGAGTTACGGAAATAAACGACCAATTTTAAATTAAATCGATTAAATTAATTTCTAACCTTTGAGCTGCCACGGTCAAACGACAACTCCGATTGCTATGGAAATTGAAACCCGATAATAATAAACTATTACGGATCTAATGGAACTAGTTTCGTCGAATTCCGAGACTGCGTCCCGGAAGGCTATTTAAACTCGTCGATTAAATCGACGACTTTTCAAAATTTACAGAATTGCTAAAAATTCCAATTTTAAAATCTTATTAACTCTATTATAATCCAAATATAACTTACATTCACTTTGGAAACCAATTTGAATCATATTAAATCAAATTTCAGTTATTCATTCTATTTTCATATATTAAATTTCAATATCAAATTAATCATATCAAATTCAGAATAATATTAAATTTAAACAAATTTGATTATTCTTAAATCACTATCTTTTGAAATATTCAAAACGAACTTATCAAATTAACTTTTGAAACAAATTCAAATTATAGACCAACCATTTTCATTAAACAGTTATTCGATTCCCGTTATTCAATTATTCATTAAATTCCAAATATTAAATTTAAACAATTTAATTGTTCCATATTTGAAGGATTTCAATATTGGATTTTAAATAAATTTTAATTATCAGTCGATTACTTTATTACATCAAATGACTTCCACATTATTATTTAACTTCAGTTAGGGATAATGCACTCAACTAATATGTAAAATTGCATTTCAATTGCAATTGGTTCCCAAATTCAATTCGACTAACTAAATGAATAGGTAACTTAACTAATTATCACCGTTAACTTTTAATTACACTTATAAGTTTATTATTTACAAACAAGTGTCACAATTACCTATACAATACAAATTCATTCCATTACCGTTGACTACACATTATTTCAATTTGATTTGGGATTTCATTCAATTCATAAATAATTAACTTAGATAAAATTTGTTGCAATTCATTCTAGTTATTATTGCCATACATAAATTACAAATTTCTAATTCTTCCACATTAAACCATGAAATCTTATTAAATTAACATTTTTAATTATCGAATTTTTACGGGTCGTTACATATATAATTATCTAACAGTTGACTTCTTGTTTAAAAGCTGCATCATTAGCCCTTGATAAATTATGTATCCAACTGGCACTGTTTAGATATTGTGCATTGCTTAAGCTATAAAATAAAGCGTCAAATTTCTATGTCATATGCCAGAATATTTATACAAGATTGTGAGGTTTTACATGGCATTTAACAACATCTGCCTGTATATGAGATATGGCATGATTCAGTTGTTGTGGCTTGAGTAGATGGAGAATGTGCTAAAGGGTTGTTGAAATATTAAACTTGATTTGTTAATTTCTAGAAGTTTTTTATTACTAAAGTTTCTAGAGTATTCTTGTATTTGATAGAATTTGGTGAGAGCTCTAGAATTTTATATTAGTTGCTAGAAATAAGAATAGTTACTTTTTTAGAGTTGCCTAAAAAGTCATTCTAGAGTTGTCAAATGAGTCATGTTTCTAGAGTATTCTATATCTAGAATGTTCTATTGAGTCATATAAATAGAGGAGCTCTCCCCTCATTTTGTATTAATTAAGCAAGAAATAAATCATCAATAAAGAAAAGTTTTCTACAATAAAATAAAATAAAATAAAACTCCTCTTTCTTATATTCTCTCCCTCTTTCTCCAAAAATTTTCAACAAAGTTGTATCAAAGCGAGGTTTAAGAAAAAGATACAGATGGCGAATAATGGCATTCCTCTACAAGTTCCAATGCTCACCAAGAACAAATTATGATAATTGGAGTTTAAGGATGATGGCTCTCCTTGGAGCACACGACGTGTGGGAGATAGTTGAAAATGGCTATACTAAACATGAGAATGAAGATGGTTTATCTCAAATTCAAAGGGATGGTTTGAGAAAATTAAGGACAAGGGACAAGAGAGCTCTTTGTCTAATTTATCAAGCATTAGATGATGATACCTTTGAAAAAAAATTGGATCAAAGTCGGCCAAAGAAGCATGGGAGAAGCTTCGAACGTCTTACAAAGGAGCTGATCAAGTCAAAAAGGTATGTCTTCAAACTTTAAGAGGAGAGTTTGAAACTTTGCATATGAAAGAAAGTGAACTTGTTTCTTATTACTTCTCAAGAGTTCTAGTGGTTAGTAATAATCTTAAAAGAAATGGTAATAAGTTAGACGATGTAAGAATTATGAAGAATATTCTTAGATGATTAGATCCAAAGTTCGAACATATTGTTTCCATCATTGAAGAAACAAAAAACTTGGAGACCATGTCAATAGAGGAACTTCTAGGCTCATTGCTGTAACGACCCAGTATTTTCAACCCTTCGCATCCGCACATGTCGGAATTGAATTGTTCAAAATACTGCGTTGTAGAATAAATTTGGCAAAACTCAGAATATACAGTAAAATTATCACAGAATCACATACACAGATATCAGAATCCCGCAGCGGAAATTAAAAACTTAGTGGTTCATGAAGCCACTTATACATCTTTAACAAACAGGAATTACATTGCTTATAATCCTAAATAAAATTTTAAACATAAATAGAGATAGAGTCTTCAAAGTCTGGGATTCCAGAAAAGATAAAGACTGAAACAAACCTCCAGCAGCACGACTGGTCTACGGAATGTCCTAGCTCCGGAGAGGAACTGAAACTGCAACTCAGGCTGACCCGAGCGTAAAATAAAACAAAACACTCGAGTTAGGACATACATACTTATATAATGTAAGCTAATTCAAGTGTACTGTAATATATAGCAAGTAACTTAAAGGATGCTTGGGATCGCCCATCCTCTAAGGATCCGTCAAACTATTTACTATGTAGTATATTGCGCTATTATAATAGTGTCTATTTATAAAATAAACATACTTTTTTCTTAGCATTAAGGGGTTACCCATATAGCCCTTAACACGTAATAGTCCCAGTCGTCCATCCAATATCATAGCTCCTCCTGATCGGGAAGCAACTAGAGGATACCACACGGGCTACGGGAGAAAACCAAACTCGTACAAGGCTCGATATGGTAGGTGACCCGGCACAACTAGGCAATGCCAGGGTAGATATACCAATTGCTATCCGGACCGGTGGTAACGCGAAGCCGCAGCAACCGCCCACCTCGAACAACACTCCCAAATCAAAGGGTGCACCCAAACAATCACAAGAGTAATAGAAAGGTATACGAAGAAGTGCGT
This sequence comes from Allium cepa, assembly GCA_030765085.1. Classification (NCBI taxonomy): domain Eukaryota; kingdom Viridiplantae; phylum Streptophyta; class Magnoliopsida; order Asparagales; family Amaryllidaceae; genus Allium; species Allium cepa. The sequence continues at coordinate 405,839,927 of CM060928.1, read as the reverse complement.
TCGATCAGAGGAGCTACCTCATTAATCCGAGAATCGCTCCTGTTTTAGTCACCTTATGCCAACTCACGGGAGTCGGGTCCACGTATATACCTTTCAAGAAACCGTCGCCCCCAACCTACTTCATTCTGGAATCTCCACCGCGTACACGGTTGGTCAAAGTGGTTTTTGGTATCGACAGAGAGTATGTCCATATCCGATCCCGGTCTCTTTGCCAACCCATCTTATTATAACCCGTGGTCATTTAAAAACAATTTATACCTTAAAACCAGTATAACTTTTCCATTTCAAAACTATAAATACGATATCATTTTAAAACCCAAAACAATATGATATCGTTATATCCAAATATAATTCTTTTCCAAAAACCATACTGCTTAAAAATTTTAAATATCTGGAAACCAAATATTTGAATTATATCTTCGAAACATAATATTTTGGAAATTTACTTTAAAACCATAACTCCCAAACACAATGGTTTGGATATTCAACGGTATATATAATAAATGGGTTAACTTTATGGTTACTTTGTAAAGAAGAGAATTTACATAGCTTTGCAAATAAATTTCTCTATTTAAAATTTTAAACCATAAATTAAATACCATTTTATGTTCCCAAACATTACAATTCCCATATATATATTAAATTGGAGTATTTACTATTCAAAACTAAGTTTGGGTTTTATTCTTTCACAAATCAATGTTTTATTATTTAGTCTTGAATATTCCCATAATTTCCATAAATAAAACTCCCAAATTTTTAGCCATTAAATTTTTCCAAAATTTACTTAATACCAGAATATTCATCTTTAATTTATTAAGAAAAATTCAGTTATAAATATTATGTCTTAAACTTTTCCAAAACTTAAGATAAAATAAAATTTATCAAATTCCATAAATTTTAAAGCAATCAAATTCTAGATTCCGTAGCACTTAGGAAATGCTACCTAAAGTTATGGGTAAAACTAGTCCAATTTCAAAAGACAGCTTTTAAATGCTGTAGTAGATTGTTTAACTTAATAAATATTTCCAAATATAACTCATTTATTTATATATTTTTCTTAACTGAAATCTTATTCTTTCAAAAATCCTGAATTACCAAAATAAGTTATATTCCATAAATTTTTTTCAAATATTTATTTATTTATTAACATTTTTAACTCATTCAAAATCAATATAAAATCCTTTTAAGATATTAAATCAAATATTTATCTCCCAGAATAATTTTTAAATATTTCAGAAAATATTATAAGGACCACGGGCCTGTATATAGTTTTCTAGCCTAGGTCAAGTGATACGGATGTATATCATTTCAACCAGTAATTTACAAAACCCCGGGTTCTATCATTTCAAACCCGCAATCCCAAGTTATCAGTTAAGCAGTTAACAGAATAGTTTAACAATAATCATCATTTAGGCCTATCATTTCAGCCCATAACAATCTACATATACTAGGGAACTTGCAGTGTGATTTAAGCAGTAAATAAACAATGACATAATATAACTGCAGATATAATACAACAGATGAATACTGATGAGGTGTCAATGGGGTTCATCATTCTATTACACTACAGACAGATAATAGTGAAATACAATTTTACACATACACTTGCAATAATTTACTAAAAATATAAATACGTATGTCTGGTGAGAAATACTCACTTGGAAGTTGCAGAAAAATTTGAATTCGAAACGACGATTCACCGGTAAAGACCGACAGAGGGTACCGATCAAAATTCTCGGATGTCGCCTAGATTCAAATCTAGAACAAAAATTCAAAATATTGAATCGCGACTTTAGAATTTATGGTCAAAGAAAAATAGAACGAAAATTGGTTAGCTTTGCTCGACCACTTCACCGTGTAACGTGACCAAAACATACTCAAAAAGAGAACCGTGCTAACCTAAAAATGCACGACAAAGTTTCCTAAAGACAAACGACTAAGGCAAAAGGTGGAATTTTCTTATCATGTCGGGATATATGCGCATGTGCACCCTTACACGCGTACACGTATTAAACCAGCACTTCCTCATAATTATACCTCTGCCGCTACTCCAATTTTTCTCTTCTTCTCTATCTGGATCCAACCTATGTTCACCAGTCCCAGTGCGTGCCTTACCAACCCAAAGTGTACACATTGACCCACCTGTACACGTGCACACGATTCTTCACTTCCACCTGATACTCATGCCTACCATTTCTACTCCCTGCCTTCCCACTACTATGTCTATCTTCCCAGTTTCCATCTCTTTTCTCAGTTCTCTCTTTTCTTACTTCTTTTCAAAGCTTTGCACTCTATTTCGTCTACAACTGCAAACAAAGTTTCCGAGACAATTTCCCTGCATTTCTCTGTAGCTGCTACTCAACCAAACTCAAAGGCTTGAACTAAAACTACCTACCTACCCCTAACCTTGACATCAAACACCCCAAATCTTCAACTTAAACAACTACAGGACCTGTCATCCTTCCAGAGTCGGTTTAGATGGAGATGAACGTGCACAGGTGCACGCTGTGACATGCACACCGAAACCCACCACCCTTTCCAGACTAAACAACTCCACTGCACCATCCATATCACCTAGTTGCAACTACCATATGCATGCTCCCTGTCAGTTTCCAACATGTGCAGCCTACAACATTCAATATATATGCAGACTACTCTTGTTATAGTCTTATTTTTTTTTTTTTCCTAAATCCACTTCCCAGTTCTAAAACTGCAACAGGCAGAAGAAAACCCAACTACCCGAGTCACCTACAAAATTACTTCGAGAAAAATATGCTAAAGCTTCGGGAAAATAATATAGTTGCTTCGAGTCAGTCCCTATGTACTTCCTTCCCTTTGTTCCAAGTCTGAAACCACCTACCCATCACTCCTCTGGACCTGACCCAACCACCTCCTCTCTACTTCTCTCTTTATCATTTAGTACCCCACTTCCACTTAATACTTCACTAGACTTGACCCATCCACTGCTTCCCTCCAGCATCTACAAACTCTGGTATGGCCAAGCCTGTGCACCATTTACTGGGAATATGTCACCAGCTTTTCATGCAAACTGATACTTGAATGAGACACTACTCCTACTTCTTTCTCCCATTCCAGTCATGAATCTTTCCCATGTCAGTTTGAACATGTTCTCAGAGACACCAATATGTACAGCCTGCTACCAAATTTATATATATATGCAGACTTTCCTAAGATATCTATATGCACTAAATTTTCAAGCCAAAAGATATGCAGACCACCTTTTCAAATGCACATCATAATTATACACCTAATTCTCTTCAATATATGTACACTTTCCATTTAACTTAGATTTACACTATTGCTTCACAGTTATTTCACATCCTAACTTATAAACTCATCAACACTTAAAACTGAAAATGATACAAAGGCCAAACTTATGACACAATTGCATCCTATGGGTTAAGTCAGACCATCAACCAACTACTCAAACTAATCAAAATACAGATTCAACTCAATCAAATCCCAACCCTGTCAACATTTCTACTGAAGCCTGCCACCATGATATGACTAAATGCGACAGAACTTCCTATGTACTGAGGCCCAACAAAGTATGCTTTTAATGATGGCAAATCATCTACAGATCCTAACATACTCAACTACCATCCTATATTATAGGCAAAAGGTGGGGAGATGGCCGAGCAAAAGCAAAATACAGAGAGGACTTAGAAGAAAAAAAAAAGATGGAATAAAATTACCTGATGGATCTCGAGTGAGACGAGGAGGTGAAGGCAAAGAAAATAGTGGAAAGGTAAAAGAACTGGTGTAAATATAGATGATGTATGTGAAGTTCACAGGGGGTCATAAGTGTGAATAACGCATCAGTTTTTTTTTCATTGTGAATTCCTTCAAGTCTGCGTGATTGAAGGTAAAGAGATGAGGCAGCTTGATTATGGGAAAAATAAATGCTGATGAAACCGAGGGTGAAGCAAGGGAATTTGATGTGCACGTTTCAGGCTTGAAGTGAATGTGTACAAGTGCAAAGGAAAACTGTCAGAGAGAAATATATTCGAACGTTATTTGATGAAATTAAAACATGCATTGATTATGGGCAAAATGATTTGCGTGACTGGGAAAATTGTAGGTGAAAGAACATTAGGTGAGCACGTTTCAGATTATAAGCATGCACTAAATTTCTTTCTCCCCAGATTTCGTCTTGAATGTTGCCTATGTCTGATTAGTTATTCGAAAATTTGAAGAAGGCAGAGAAAAATGGACTTGTGTGATTTACTCGACAGTTTCAAAGGATAAAGGTTTCAGCGTTACACTATGAAAAAGTTGCACACGTGATTTGTTTTTAATTTAGCTGAATTTTGATTTTAGTTTGATGACAATAAATAGAGAGGTGAATATTTATGTAGAGAAAAACGTATACAATGTTATAAAACAATTGGTTCTTTATAACGAAATAACGTTTGTTTTTAAATCACTGACTGATAATTTATATCCAAAAATATTTAAAACCTGATCTTTACACTACGCTAAACAGACGCAGGCTAAAACATCAAAAATTTTCACAAAAATAACATTTTAAAAACACACGTTTTGTTACGTTGCTTATACCCTATAATTGACGCGTCTTTTGAACGCGAAATTTAACCGTTCAAACTTAGCTTAAATTTCTACAATTATTATTAAATTTTATTGACATACAAAATTTTATAAAATATATCTCCCAATTAAATAATTAAACTATATTGTTAAACACCATTTATGTAAAAATATATTTCCAAATTTTAAAATAATTAAAAGAAAATAAATAGCTAAAACTAGGGCTGTTACAATTGCAATCTTATGAAAAAAAGAAAAGGAAGAAGGAAGAGACTATGGAGCAATTCCTTAAGACACGGATTCATTCAAAAAAGGAAGAAAGTAATCGAAGCAAACAATGGTGGGGTGGTGGCCAAGAAAGAGGAAGAGATCGTGCATATGGACATGGATGAGATTGGAGACCCAACTATAAAAACAACAACAACAACAACAACAACAACAACAACAACAACAACAACAACAAAAGAGGAGAAAGCTCAACAAGAGGTCGTGGGAGGGGATATTCAAGGTATGACAAGTCACGTGTTAAATGCAACAATTGTGAGAAATTTGGACATTATGCTTCTGAATGTAGAGCTTCAAAGCATAATAAAGTTGAAGAGAAGACCAATTACGTTGAAGAAAAAAGCCAAGAGGATGGTACATTATTACTGGCTTACAAAGAAAATAGAAAAAGAGAGGAAACCAATGGTACTTAAATAATGGTGCAAGCAACCATATGTGTGGAAGAAAAAATATGTTTGTGGAGCTTGATGAATCAGTAAAAGGCAATGTGGCATTTGGAGATGAATCAAAGATAGCAGTGAAAGGTAAAGGAAAGGTTCTTATCCAATTAAAGAATGGAGAGCACCAATTCATTTCCAATGTTTACTATGTGCCAAACAAGAAGAGCTAAATTTTGAGCTTAGGACAACTCATAGAGAAAGGTTATGATATTCGATTAAAAGATAATAATCTTTCTATAAGAGATGGTGCAAGACACTTCATTGCAAAGGTAACAACATCAAGAAATAGAATGTTTATGCTAAACATTCAAAGTGATGTTCGCACTATGTCTTAACGTGTGCTATAAAGATACTGCTTGGCTTTGGCATCGTCGTTTTGGACATCTTAACTTCGGAGGACTAGAGTTGCTATCCAAGAAAGAAATGGTAAGAGGATTATCATGCATAAGCCATCCAAATTAAGTGTGCGAAGGATGTTTACTTGAAAAGCAATTTAAAATGGGCTTTCCAAAGGAGTCATACTCAAGTGCTAAAAAGCCGTTGGAACTCATACATACGGATGTGTGTGATCCGATCAAGCTAAGTTGACTTGGTAAGAGTAACTATTTTCTTCTTTTCATCAATGATTTTTTAAGAAAAACATGGACGTATTTTTTAAAAGAGAAATCAGAGGATTTTGAGAACTTCAAGAAGTTCAAGCCCCATGTTGAGAAGGAAAGTGGCCTTATGATTAAAGCCATGAGATCTGATCGTGGAGGAGAGTTCACATCAAAAGAATTCCAAAAGTATTGTGAAAATAATGAAATCAAACGACAACTGACGGTGCTTAGATCCCCCTAGCAAAATGGAGTAGCAGAAAGGAAGCATAGGACAATTCTTGAAATGGCAAGGAGCATGCTAAAAAGTAAGAGGTTGCCATAGGAATTTTGGGCGAAAGCTGTGGCATGTGCGGTTTATCTATCAAACCGATCTCCAATAAGAAGTGTATGGAAAAAGACACCACAAGAAGCATGGAGTGAAAGGAAGCCTGGTATTTCCCATCTAAGAGTCTTTGGAAGCATAGCTCATGTCAATGTACCAAACGAGAAGTGAAGCAAATTGGATGACAAAAGTGAGAAGTCTATTTTCATCGGTTATGACACCAACTCTAAAGGATATAAGCTCTACAATCCTGATACGAGGAAGATAATAATTAGTCGAGATGTTGTGTTTGATGAAGAAGGAGAATGGGATTACAGATCACATAATGAAAATTACAACTTCTTTCCATACTTTGAAGAAGATGAAATACCACAACCAAGGATCGAGCAATTAAGGGAGGAGCCTACTTCCCCACTAGTTTCTCCTACCACAAGTTGTCAAGAAGATGAGAGCTCAAGTGAAAGGGCTCCATGCTTTAAAAGCCTTCAAGAAATTTATGAGGTAACAGAAAATCAAGACAATCTTACTCTCTTTTGTTTATTTGCAGATTGTGAGCCTATGAACTTCCAAGAAGCTTTGCAAAGGAAGAATTGAAAAAATGCTATTGATGAAGAAATCAAGGCCATCATGAAGAATGACACATGGGAGTTAGCTTCACTTCCAAAAGGACATGAGGCGATTAGTGTGAAGTGGGTATACAAAGCAAAGAAAAATGCCAAAGGAGAAGTTAACAGATACAAAGCGAGATGGGTGGCTAAAGGCTATAGTCAAAGAGCCATCATTGACCATGATGAGGTATTCGCTCCAGTCGCTCGATTAGAAATTGTTAGACTAATAATCTCTTTAGCAGCTCAAAATAGTTGGAAGATACATCAAATGGATGTGAAATCTGCTTTCTTAAATGGAATTCTTGAAGAAGAAGTTTATATCGAGCAACCACAAGGCCATGAGGTCAAAGGAGAAGAAGACAAGGTTTGAAGCTAAAGAAGGCAATTTATGGGCTGAAACAAGCTCCAAGAGCTTGGAATGCTCGAATTGATAAGTACCTCCAAGAGAGAAACTTCATCAAATGTCCATATGAGCATGCACTCTATATAAAAATCCATAGTGTTGATACATTGATTATATGCTTGTATGTAGATGACTTGATCTTCATAGGTAGCAATCCAAGCATGTTTCAGGAGTATAAGAAAGAGATGATGAAAGAGTTTGAGATGAATGATATTGGGCTCATGTCTGATTACCTCGGCATTGAAGTAAAACAAGAAGATAAAGGCATTCTAATCACTAAACAAGGCTATGCTAAGGAAGTATTGAGGAAGTTCAAGATGGATGACTCTAATCCAGTTTGCACACCAATGAAATGTGGAACCAGGTTGCCAAGGCATGAGGAAGAAGCAAAAACAGACTCAACACCCTACAAAATCTTGGTTGGAAGCTTGCGCTATTTGACGTGTACAAGACCTAACATTCTATATGTGGTATGAGTTGTGAGTCAATACATGGAGAACCGAATAATAACTCATTTGAAGGCAGCAAAGAGGATTATTTGCTATCCTAAAGGCACTACAAACTTTGGATTGTACTACTCTATTTCTGATAATTACGAGCTTTTTGGATATAGTGATAGTGATTGGAGTGGACATATGGATGACCGGAAAAGCACAAGTAGCTTCGTGTTCTACATGGGAGATACAGCCTTCACATGGATGTCAAAAAAACAGTCGATTGTCACTCTTTCCACATGCAAAGCAGAGTACGTAGCTGCTACTTCATGTGTTTGCCATGTAATTTGGTTACGAAATCTATTAAAGGAGTTGAAACTTCCACAAGAGAAGACGACCAATATTTTCGTGGACAACAAATTAGCAATTTCTTTGGCTAAGAATCCAGTTTTCCATGATCGAAGCAAGCATATTGATACACGCTATCACTATATTAGAGAGTGTGTCTCCAAAAAGGATGTGTAACTAGAATCCATGAAGGCACATGATCAAGTAGCTGATATCTTCACCAAGTCTCTCAAGCATGAAGATGTTGTCCAGTTGAGAAATCTGCTTGGAGTCACAAATCAAGTTTAAAAGAGGGTGTTGAAATATTAAACTTGATTTGTTAATTTTTCTAGAGTCTTCTTGTATTTGATAGAATTTGGTGAGAGCTCTAGAATTTTATATTAGTTGCTAGAAATAAGAATAGTTATGTTTCTAGAGTTGCCTAAAGAGTCATTTCTAAAGTTGTCAAATGAGTCATGTTTCTGAGTATCCTGTATCTAGAATGTTCTATTGAGTCATATAAATAGAGGAGCTCTCCCCTCATTTGTTATCAATCAAGCAAGAAATAAATCATCAATAAAGAAAAGTTTTCTACAATAAAATAAAATAAAATAAAATAAAATAAAACTCCTCTTTCTTATATTCTCTCCTTCTTTCTCCAAAAATATTCAACAGAAGGTACTTGAGATTATGTGACCGAGAAGCATGATTAAATTAAGTAGCTGGTGACTAGAGGTTGCTGAACTGATTGAGATGTTAAACAGTGGTGCGCACACATATGCCTGAGCGAATGAAACTGAAGTGCACGCACATGGTAAACAGTGGTGCATGCAGGTCTTGACTAAGGTGCAACAGGTTATAAAAGGTTCCTCAGATTGATAGTGGAAGCATGTAGGTTATTAGAAATTGAATACATAGTAATCAAAACGTTTTGTGTTCGGTGGATGGATGTAAAGCAGATCTTAGCAACTGTAGGGAGTATCATAAGAGGCGTAAAGTTTGTGAAGTTCATTCCAAAACTCTAACGGTATCTATTAATGGTCAAGATCAGAGATTTTTCCAGCAATGCAGCAGATAAATTTCATTTTATTTTTATTTTATCTGCGATTTTCTTAGTTTGATATTTGGCTTTTCCTAATCATGATATTTAATTTAAATTTGAATGACCGATCTGTAGATATATGATCTCCTTTGATGCATTTTGTTGAACATGATGGCTTGGGTTAATTTAAGGTGTTATAGCAATGACTAAGAATGAAGATTAAAAGATAAAGCAAGGACTGAAACCTTTTAACCAGTCTAGGCTTTAATTGCGATTTAGCATCAGTTTAGATTAATACATATTATTTGACATTGTTCACAATTCTTAATGATATGTATTTTTTGAAACATTACCATGAAAGCTGGTAGATTGAGCATGTAAATGATGAGCGTGTTAGGTAATCAAAATGGAATGCTCTACAAAATAAACAATTTAGGACCTAACTGTATTTGCAGATCGACATAGAAACTGTCTTTGAATAAAGTATTTACTACATTGCACTAAGATTTGATATGACCCCAAACAATTAATGTATCATTGTTGAACATGTTTCCTTAATTTACTGTTACTTTTTAAAGCTATTCTAGTTAGAAAATGCACACGTATATATATATATATATATATATATATATATCAACCATTAATTCAATTATGCTTCACCAATTTCAAAATCAAATACATCTGAAACCATCAATTATTAAGGGACAAGATCAAAAGCAAAGTTGTAGACAATATCAAGATGAATTATTCGACACCCTTCGCGTAGAAATCGATGACGGATTTTGGCTACAAAATTACCCAATCAGTGGCTGTGGAGGAGACGAAGTTCATCGTCATGCAACGTACCAAACCAAACCTATAGATGTGTCCGACTCGTGATGGTGAGGCTATCGATCGACTTGGAGACAAGCATGGTGATAGTGGGAAGCAACCAAAGATCCCGGCCATGGTTGTGGACCTTGGTCGATGATGGCCAGAGGTGGTGTTGTTGTTATCAGTAAGTGCAATAGGTTGAGCAGTCTTCGTCGATGCAGTTTATTCGATTTCGGGTGGCCGAAAAAGGTGGCAGGGGAGGGTGAATTTGTGGTGAGCTAATGGCAGGCCGGTGGTGACGTATGGCATCGATTTCGTGTGATGGCCATGGGTTGGTGTGCCTCCGGTTGCAGCTTTGAACGGCAGTGGTGGTGAGGTGTTTCGTGGCTAGAGGTGGTGCGAGAGGATGAAAGAGGACGGGTTTGGGTTCTTGGACATGCATGGAAATGGAAGAAAGAAAATAAGAAGGGGAGTTGCACATAAGCTTGTGCATGCAAAAAAAAAACCAAAAAAAAAAAGGAAAAAGGAAAAAGATGAAAACAAACAATAAATAATTAAATAAATGATGTAACCTGACTTTACATTTAGATTAAGGCATTTAAATAAATAAATAAATAAAAATTATTCCTTAAACTACGACACCAGTTCTTCTATGTTATGTAACCCGATTGCACAGTTAGATTTAAATAATTTGTGCTATAGCAGCATGCTTGTTGAACAATTCGTTTACTCTAAAAAAAAAATTATCCAAATACCTAATACATATGGGAATCCTGGTCCTCCTAAACTTTCTCCTTAAATAATTATATTTTAGATAATACGAATTTTACTTTATCAATTCAAACTTTTAGGTCAACAATTCAATAACTAAACAGTAAATGTTTAATTTGATTAAGTTGGAAATTTGGTCAAGATATTATTATGTATATAGAATAGCAATTTATTACATCATAGACCAACTAAAATAATTTTCTTCAACTTTCTCCGTTGATTATTGATTATTATTATTTTGCCTATTATATGGATAGTTTGTAGTGCATCGGATTTGGAGTGTATCATTGGTTTATGGTATAGTTGTGTAATTGTTATTCTTTTACAATTCTTTTAGGATACATTGAGCAACTTTGATTATAACTTCTTGATTCTTTTATTAAATGTATGACCTTTTCAAACCGAACAAAGTTGCGATTTTTTTTAATTCTTTTATTATTGTTCACAGCCTATCAATTTATGCAATGTTTTTTATTGCAATAAGTTCTAACCGATTAAAATTACAGGTCTAAGGTATGGACTGAAGCTTGGATGGGTTGGTAAGTGTTAAAAGTTATATTTATTGTACGCATATCTATATCTTACTGGTCACTCATTATGTTTTGGATACAATTTCAAATTTGCTTGACTTGGTAGAGCAATCCCTTATAAACCTATTGAAGACATGGCTTTTTTTGCTGTCAAATTTTTATGGATGAGCCATTCTTTCATACATTCATTTACTACTGGTTAATTTATATGATAAGGTTGTCTATATTTTTGTGTATAGTGTAGGATCTTTAAAATTTCATCAATCTCGGCATTATCTATATTATCTTGAAGTATTAGTAGATGTGTTATAGCATCAATCTAGATACATTTTGTATGATTTATATTGATATTTGTTTGACCAATTCTTGTTTAAGACCATTGTAATTGTTAATTTTATGAATTTAACATGCGCACACACATATTTTAACTGATTTTACTTATTGCTGATAGGTTCTGTTACATTGAAGATTGCTAGCTAAAATAGCTTATAAATTATATATTTTTATGCATTTGAATGTGTACGTTACTATGAAGAATATTTTGTTGTATATGGTATAAATCTGATCTTGTTTTGATCGTGTAAATGTATATTGAATTGGGGTGTGCGGGAAAGTACAAACCGTACAAAAGAGGTATTGTCAAAAATTCATGAAATTCGATAAGTTTATAAAAATCAACAAAGTTTATAACGAATTAACTAATTTTACCAAGTTTTATAAAAGTTGAACAAGTTTCTAAAAATTAACTAAGTTTTATAAAAGTTGAACAAGTATCTAAATATTAATAAAATTTTATATAATTTTAATTAATTTATGAAAATTAGCTAAGTATAAAGATTTAACTAAGATAACCATATTATATGAAAAATAATTAAAAATAATTTTTTACTTAATTTATAGAAATTAACTAATTTTTATGAAAGTTAACTACGTTATCAAGTTCTATACAGATTTAACTAGATTAACTAAAGTTTATAAAAATTATCCAATTTTTATAAAAATTAACTAAGTTATATAAAAATCAATTAAAATTATTTAACTAATTTATAGACTAAGTTTTATAAATATTCAACTAGTTAATTAAAGAGTTTTATAAAAATTAATTAAAGGATATAAAAATTAACTAAGTTAAATAAAAATTAACTAAGTCAATTAAGTTTTATAAAAGTCAACAATTTTTTTAGTTAAATTAACTAAAGTTATGAAAATCAAGTTTTATAAAAATCACGTTCTCTATTTTGAAATCTTTGTTAAATTTTTATAAAAATTGACTGAGTTTTTTTAAAAATTATCTAATTTTTATAAAAATTAACTAAGTTAACTAGATTTTGTAAACAATAATTAAGTTTATAAAAACTAACTAAATTTTAAGTTGAATTATAATAATATATATAATAAAAATAGTAGTGGTAATATAATAATATGTATTAATAATAATGATAATAATAATAATAAATTGACCAAATTTAAAATAAGTACTAAGTTAATTATGTTTTATAGTAATTAAATAAGCTAACTGTATTTTTAAATTAAATAAGTTTATAAAAATTAGTTTTATAAAAATCATGTTCTCTATTTTTAAATCTTTGTTAAATTGTTATAGAAATTGACAAAGTTTTATAAATTTATCCAATTTTTATAAAAATTAACTAAGCTAACTAAGTTTTATAAAAATTAATTATGTTTATAAAAATCAACTAAATTTAGAAGAAGAATAATAATATAATAATAATAATAATAATAATAATAATAATATAATATTAATAATATAATAGTTATAATAACCCAATTGTTTTTTAAATTAAATAAGTATATAAATTTAATTTAGTTTTATAAAAATTAATAATTTTATAGCAAATAAAGTATTTTAAACAAAATTTACTTCCATTTCAGGAATCCATTTGTTATTGATATCGTTTCCATATGATTATATAAATTAACTAAATTTTATAAAATTAACTAAAGTTTATATAAATCACTTTAATTTTATAAAAATTAACTAAGTTAATCAGGTTTCATATGAATTAATTAAGTTCCATATAAATTAAATAAATCTATATGATTAAGTTTCATACAGACATGTATATGTATGTATATATAGTTATAATTGCTAATTGTTGAATTTCTTTTTCATCGGTAATTACATATCCATAGTGCATACAAATGGCAGCATGCTGCCGTATATTAGCCATTTGAAGTTCTTTTGAAGTAACAACCTTTTTGATTTGCACATTTAGTCGTCATGTGTAGTACGATTTTTTATCACTTGTATTATTTACACTTTTAATGCAATGTCCATTAAATATTATGAAATGTTATGCATTATTCTATGTGAATGTTGAATGGTTAGTTATTTTTCATTTAATGTGATCTATACGATTGTGTGAAATGATATATTGTGTTTATGTATGTTTGTCGATTATAGTGTGATAATGGATAAGTACGTAATGCAAAATTGATTTCTAAAACGCTAAAACCTTTGATAACGTTTCAGAAACACTATTAAACCCTTTGATAGCGTTTCAAAAACGATATTGAAGCCTTTAATAGCGTTTTATGACCGTTATAGTCCAACATGTCATTATAATAAAGGGTTTTTTGGCATTTTAAGAACGCCATCAATAAGGTTTTTCTAGCATTTTGAAAATGCTATAAAATATATGTTTCTCATAGCATTTCATAGCATTTAGTTAAGTTTTATAAAAATCATGTTCTCTATTTTTAAATCTTTGTTAAATTGTTATAGAAATTGACAAAGTTTTATAAAATTTATCCAATTTTTATAAAAATTAACTAAGTTTTATAAAAATTAATTATGTTAATAAAAAATAACTAAATTTAGAAGAATATTAATAGTATAATAATAATACTAGTAATAAAATAATATAATAATAATAACCCAACTGTTTTTCTAAAATTAAATAAGTTTACAAAATTTAATTAAGTTTTATAAAAATTAATAAATTTATAACAATATACATGCAATTGCTGAATAAAGTATTTTAAACAAAATTTACAACCATTTCAAGAAATCCATATGTTATTGATATCGTTTCCATATGATTATATAAATTAACTAAATGTTATAAAATTAACTAAATTTTATATAATTCAATTTAATTTTATAAAAATTAACCAAGTTAATGAAGTTTCATATAAATTAATTAAGTTCCATACAATTTTGTAACTATCCGGGATCTTCAACCCTCGAAAATCGACATCAATACGCCCACTGTATCGAATGCCGGGTATCGGCTGCCGGAAATACCAGTTCATTAGGGGTGAAGAAGAAAAAGGTAGAAGAAGGAGAGAAAACAACAACACAAAATCTTACAATCGCAGCGGAACAAAATACAATGTATAACAATAGATTTTTATACAAAAGAATCTATAACAGTTTAATACTTACAATCATCAGAGTACACAATCATTACATCAAATCTGGACAGTTTAGTAATTTTTCCTTGCACAGCGGAAATACAAATCTACGAAAATATGCCTCGTCATCCAGCTCGTCTCCTGAGTTCCATAGCATCCTACCCTGAATCTGTAATGCTCGGTCTGACCCGAAAATTATAATAAAATAACACCCAAGTCAGTCTGGAAAACCAACGTGAGAAATCGCACTAAATTTGAATTATTATTATATTTTCAAAAATCCTTTCAAAACAAAGGTATCTCGTAAGACCACACCACAAATAAACATGCCAGTGTTTACCATACGATAACCAAAATATTTTTATCAAATCCGTCTGATATTATAATAGTGTCTATAGAAAGTAAATAGAATATAGCTGAAATACTTACATCTCACGTTCTAGCACAGTTGGGCACAATCAAAATAGTACAACACTTATTGGAGATTGGATTTCATACAATGGCAGGGCTATTGGGGTATCGCCCGTCACAGTACCTGGTCTAGATCAGCGTATCCAGTACCACTCCAAACCCCCTGCATTATAAGACCGGCCTACCCCTAATCTGGATAGACCGAATAAGATCACCCCATAGTTGGGATCAACAACCGCCACACAGGCGAAATAAAGGGACTCTGGACAGGGATGACCTTACCCTACTTGGAAGCTATCCACTTATCCTTGCTTCACCTCCCCTGTTCTAGCTATTCCCAGTTGATGAGGCTTGAGGCTACGATCCTTTTTGGACACATTCACTTAGAATGCTCATCGTTATCCAATGACGATTGTCTGACAGAATTCATCCATGTAAGTTGTCCTGGGTCTGAACAAACTGAATCACCGTCTTCATCATCTTCACGGTATTCATACGTTACGCTCAAGCTGGATCGAAGTGGTTTTTGGATAAATAAATCTGATCCCCGGCCTCTTCGAAATGATTAACGAAAATGGCCAGTATTGATAGTCGGTTATTTAACAATCAATTTACAACCATAAACAATCGTCATACCTTATTATAAATTTTTTGAAATTTATCTCAAACATCTTTATAAGATATTACTTTCAGTTCCTCAACATTTGAAAACAGCTTTCAATCTTTTTATTTCCACGGAACATTTCCCGCCCTTTCCAATACTTAGAATATTTTTCACCATTTCATTTAATATTCAATACTTAGGAGATATTCCGTTTATTTTCTATTCCTTTTCCTAAAAATAATTTACAACTTTATTTGTAAATTTCCCAACCCGTTTCACATGAATTCTATAAATTCTGGAATTCTTTAATTAATTCCCTTCAATATTTCCAAAGTCAATTATAATTAGTTATAATTTCAATTTCCCATGCTACTTCTTTAATCAATTCTATTTCATTCTTCAAAGTTCACCTTTATTTAACCTTTTCAGAAATTCCCTTAATTTCCTTTCCAATTCTATTCATAATTTTTCTTATAAATCATATTTACCGAATAACCCATTTCCAGGCTCTCGAGAAGGTTTATAAATAAATTTAAGGTTTATAAATAAATTTAAAACATTTTCAAAACTTTATATATAAATATGTAAATAAAATTAGGTATTTAGAGAAAATAATAATTATTTGTTTTTAAGACATATTCAAATAATTATTTAAAATATTGAAACACTTTTTTAATATCACTTTCCAGAGTAAATTTAACATCTAGTATTCTATTAAAACAATTATTAAGTATTCAAACATTCATTGCAGAAGTATTCTGTACTAACTAACTTTAAATTTCATAGTTTAATAAACAAAAGTTTTCTTTTTAAAATTTAAAACTTAACTTATTCATAAAAATAAATCTTTAAGTCCGAATAACCAAAATTTCCTGTTTATAACCCCTCTCGAATTTCATCACAACTCTCTCATTTCGATGTTCATTAAAAATAACATCTAATATTTTTTCACCCTATTTCCATCTCCAAATATAAACCCTTTCTGTAAAATTTATATTTCAAATTTATTATCCCATATCACTTCCCTTTTATTTATAAACTTTGTTAGTAAATTTCTATAACTCCTTTGAGTTCCACTAAAAATAATCCCATTTATAAATTCCATTTTTTAAATTCCAATCCTAAAAAATCCATTTATTTTTGCCAATCTATTTTCAACATCGATTTCAACCCTTTTTCTCGAATACCATTTTTAAATCCAGTGTTTAAAAATTCCTTTATATAATATATTTTAAATTCTCTATTTAAAATATTTTTTCGCATTTTTATTATGATCAAAATTTCACTTTTTCTTATTTAAACCAACCTCTTTACAATAATCCAAATTTCGTTTTACAAATTTTTATATTAAATTTCTCTTTTTAATTCCTTAGATTTTCAAATAATATCTATGGTATTTAATATCTCCATAATTAATTTCCATGCCATTATATCATTTCAAATTTCACAACACGCAATCATCCAGCATTTATATAAATATGCAGAATATTAATATATTTGAGGAATCCAGTTGGATCCCTCCAACCTGTTTTTTTCCTGCATCCATAGACGTTAGACAATAAATAAAATACCAATCCCACTACGAGAGGGATATCGAGGTATATGGGGTCATCCGCTATTATGCGAGCCCATAGGGTCTCATCCGATATAAAGTGCAGGAATATCACTCCAATACTAATATATATACTATTGTATATATACACAGTCATCCACCAGATAATTTAAATTTATCAGTCCAATCAACATCCAATAAATTTTTAAATTAAACATTTAAATTCAAAATAGTAATCCAAAAGAGTGAGAAATTCCCAACTTCATTTTTATTTACAGTCCATTCCAAATTTTCTTTTTCTGCATAGATTCTATTCGATTTAACCTCATATGAATTAAATACAAATATGTAAGGTTTTGAACTAATTAATTTAATATTTAACTAAAGTAAAAAATTGTTAGAAATATATAATTTTACCCAGCTTCTTCTCTTCTAAAAGAAAATGCCTGGCCTGACACCCACACGCACTAACACGCAAACACCCATCACCTTCCCACTACACGAAAATTGAACTCGCCTGCCACTCGATAAATCAAATGCCCAACCCTCCCACATACCTTCCATCGCATGCGCTTCTGAGTCTCACTTTCCCATTGTCGCTCATGGGCCCTCTTCCGTCGATCTTCCTCGATGAACTCAACCTTTCTTACGACCATGTGACGCCCCCACCTCTATACCCACGCTAGCCAAGAACACTACGAGTGATGCTGTCAACTAGCACGGAGAATAAGGCTGTTGAGGAGCGACCATCCGTGTAATTGCTTTGGGCGAGCACCGATATGCCAGATAAAAATATAACTTTTCATCACAAGAGGAAATCCGACATACCGACACAAACTCAAAGCTACTACACAATGGCTATAGTAATCTTCGAAAACAAATATAGAAATAAGCATAACACAAATCATTCACAGATAATTCATATCACAAAGGCGGAAGAAGATATGAATATATAATTAACACATGAAAGTGTATATCAGAGTAGTGGTCAAAAAGACCCACAATAATACAAAAGAATAGCAACACGTGCTATACAAAAGAATACAACTATGAGTCTATATCTCAAGTGTATACAACAAAATAAATTACTAATCTAAGTAGTTAGCCAAAAGTCAGAGAAATCAATCCCAAGTGAGAAGTCAAGCTGAAGCACCTGTAACATCTCGGTCTGACCCGAGTATTTTTTAACAAGAAAATAATAAACGGATCAGTCTAACTATAAATATCAGGTGAAATGATATAGAATAAGAGATATGACTAAACACATAATAATCACAATGCCAAGCTGTGATATATCTAAGTAATTGAAAATCAACAAGAGATTAATCAATATCACCAAATCTACACAAGAATCAAAGAAAATGTCATACTCCTTATTTCGTTCACCAAACCATAAATATTAACGATTATATCAATGTCAATCACAAAAGTCAATGACACACTAATTCACCAATGCACAAATATTGATAAAACTTATCAATGGAAATCACGAAAATTGGTGAAGCACAAATTCTAGAAATCATCTCAAGAAATCCAGACAATGACACACGAATTCACCTATGCACAAAAATTGATAAAACTTATCAATAGAAATCACAAAAATAGGTGAAGAAGAAAGTTCCAGAATTCGACATACGAAATCCAAAAATCACACAAAATAGGGGGGAGGCCTATCACACGAACGGGAGCATGAAAACTCACCAACATATGTATCACACGAACGAGACGCTATCTCATGGTAGCTAGCCATTAATTTTTGACACACGAACGGTCCGAAGACCATGGGCCCTACCCCACATATGTGAGTTGAAACTCACACAAACGGGGTTTAGTCTCCCTCGTAGACAAAGAGACATCGCACATTGCTAGTCTAAATCACAAAAATGATCGTCACGATCATCAAGAAGTGTCAATTAAAGTAAGCTAGTAAATATATGAGCTTAGCTTCATGTCCTATAGCCACTAGCTTAACTTAAATATTTACGAACAAATTGTAGATCTCCACTAGAAAATTGTCACAAGAGATTCAATCGAACAAGTCCAAGAATTAACCGACGAAGTGAACGCAAGCGTTTCATACCACTTGTTTTACTAAGTCGTTTAATTAGATTTCTCATACGAGTGAGGTAAAGGTTTGTATATACTAATAGATTGGAAATCGGTTTGAGAAAACAAGCTTTGTAATAAAATAGTATTGAAATCATTTGAAGAAAGAGTTTTGATATTTACTATTAGTATCGAAACCTTTATATTTTTAAAGTGACAAATCACAAAGAAGATTGTAGGAACAATCAATCACTAAAATTCGCATACGAAGATGTGAATAAAATCCAAAGAAACCGATAAAGAATCCATCGAAATGGATATTCAAAAATCCCTAAAAAGGAGTCATCAAAGTCATAGTAAATGATAACAACAAATAGGATCATCACGAATCGATTTAAATTGGAAATTCAATCCAAAAGGGCAAAATGCACTCAAACAGCAGGTTCAATCGACTGAACAGAGTTTTCAGTCGACTGACCCTGTGCCTGGAAATTTTCCAGGTTCAGGAAACTTTCTGTTTCCGGTTTCAGTCGACTGAACAGAGTATTCAGTCGACTGAATCATGCCTGGAAACTTTCGGGTTCCAGGTTCAGTCGACTGAACAGACTTTTCAGTCAACTGAATCCTGCCTGGGCTGTTTTTCAGCCTATCCAAATGAAGAGCAAACTCTTCCAAAATGCAACCGGACGAACATTGGCTCTAAGGGTTTATGCCAATCGGCAACCCGGCCCTATATGCTCCTCGATGCATCATCAAAAGCATGATCAAACATCCATAAAAGGATTTCACACAAATTTGACTTAAAAACCCAAAAATTGGAATATTCACAAAACCAATCCAAATCAAGAGCAAATGCACATGAAGAAATGTTAGGAATTCATACCCAACAACCAAAGATAATTATAGTCATAGATGTGAGATAAAAATCTCACCTTTGAAATCACACAAATAAAGAAGAAGCTTGAAAGCAAAGGAGAATCAACCACTCTTCAAATCCAACTCAATAAGCTTGATTCTAAGCTTTAAAAGAAGAACATTCCCAAAGTTAGGTTTAGGAATTTCTGAAATGATAAGAGAATGAGTTGGATAAGAAGAAGAGAAGCTTACCAATGGGTTCTTCTATTAGTTTGGAGCTAGAACTTGATTTGCAAAAAAAACTAGGGCTTGAGTTTGAATTTCCCATCTCTCCCACCATTGTTGCTAAAGCTTGAGTATTAGGAATTGGAAATGAAGTAAATGAGGAGTTGAAGTGGAGTTGGGACTGAATACATAAGTGGGGTTATTGGGCTCAGCCCAAACCAAAGCCCTAAGCAAAAAGTAGCAAAATTCAACTTTCTCCAAACTTATCGAAGCTTATACTCAAAAAGGTCGCAAACGGCATTTTAAACTCAATAGGAGTGGTCCCGAGTCCTAATTCGACCGTATGCAAAAAGTATCTTTTCGGACTAAAATCCGACTACGATACCATATTTAAATAAAACATTTAAATATATAAATCATAACATATGCGGGTTGTTACAGACTCCCCTCCTTAAAGAAATTGCGTCCACGCAATCATAAGGAATAAATGAACTAATAGTAACAACCATAGATGCATATCAACACAAAAGAAGAAATTCGAAATAGGAAGTTCACCTTAAAGAGCACGAGAGAGTAAGTCCGGATGTGTTCGCTCGATGAATTCCCTAGATTCCCAAGAACAATCCTTAGGATTTGAGGACCATTGAACTTTAACAAGAGGAACATTTTTATTTCAAAGTCGTTTGACCTCCGAAGCAATGATACGAATAGGATGTTGCTCATAAGTTAAATTAGGCGAAACTTAAATCTCTTCCACAACACCGGGCTCAAGAATAGAATCTGAATCTCGAAGACACTTCCGAAGTTGAGAAACGTGAAACACGTCATGGATAGCAGAAAATTGAGCCGGTAATAAAAGGCGATATGCCATGGAACCAATACGTTCAGTGATAGGAAATGGCCCAATATATCGAAGCGCTAACTTTCCCGATCGACTGAAACGCACAACACCTTTCATAGGTGACATACGAATGAACACAAGATCTCCCACAGAAAACTCTAACTTCCTTCTCCGGTTATCGGCATAGGATTTTTGTCTACTCTGGGCTTCTTTCATCCTATGTCGAATAAGTTCAATCTTTTCTGTGGAATCACGAATAAGATCTGGACCTAAAACCAGTTTCTCACCGGCCTCAAGCCAACAATAAGGAGATCGGCATGGCCTTCCATAGAGTGCCTCGAAAGGTGCCATACCAATACTAGATTGGAAGCTATTATTATAGGAAAATTCAACAAGTGAAATATGATCTTCCCAACTTCCGCCAAAATCAAGAACACATGCACGAAGAAGATCTTCAAGAGTTTGATTCACACGCTCGGTTTGTCCATCGGACTGAGTATGATAAGCGGTGCTAAACTTAAGCTTCGTTCCCAAAGCTTTTTGAAGACTCTTCCAAAATCCACTAGTAAACAATGGATCACGATCACTAACAATAGAAGTAGGAACTCCATTCAATTTAACAATTTCTTTAATAACAAGTTTGGCTAAAAGAGGTACGGTTCGATTAGATCGAACGGGAATAAAGTGGGCGGATTTAGTAAGCCTATCAACAATCACCCATAAGCTATCATGACCCGAACGAGAACGGGGTAGGCCATCTATAAAATCCATGGAAATCTGGTCCCACTTCCAAATTGGAATTTCTAAAGGTTGCAATAACCCACCGGGCCTTTGATGTTCGGCCTTAACGAGTTGGCAAGTCATGCAACGCTTAACGAAGTTAGCGATGTCAAGTTTCATTCCCTCCCAATAATAAAGTCGCTTCATATCCGCGTACATCTTACTACTACCAGGATGAATGGTAAATTTAGAACGATGGGAATCTTCTAAAATATCTTTAAGAAGATCACTAATATTTGGCACGATAAGTCTACCAAATTTCCGAATGCCGTCACGAGAATCGATATCAAAGTCTTTCAAACCTTCAATATCAATTTTATCCTTAAAATTTTGGCCAAGAAGAGCCAAGTCGGGATCTAGCCTTTGAGCTTCAAGAATGCGGTCTAAAAGAGAAGGATGTGCCTCAAGGCTACATAAAACAAGAGAAGGACATAAATCGGAACCATGATTTTGAATCTCATAGGTGGATAAAATCTCGAGATCATTCCATTCAGATATCATCATGGAAACAACCGCTTGTTGCTTGCGGCTAAGAGCATCGGCGACACGATTACCCTTACCGGGAGTATAAAGGATATCAAGATCATACGGTGCAAGAAATTCGAGCCATCGCTGTTGACGCAAATTAAGTTCCTTTTGAGAGAATAAATACTTCAAAGACTTATGATCGGTATAAAGAATAAATTTCTCCCCCAATAGATAATGACGCCAAATTCGAAGAGCGAAAACAATAGCCGCGAGCTCTAAATCATGTGTGGCATATCTAGTCTCGTCCGGCTTCAATTGCCTTGAAGCATAAGCAATAACACGTTCTTTTTGCATAAGAACAACACCCAAACCAATGCGACTAGCATCGGTATAAACAACGAAATCTTGATTCCCCTCGGAAATAACGAGAATAGGAGCATCAGAAAGAAGTTCTTTTAATTTCTGAAAAGAAGCTTCACATTTGTCCGACCAAATGTATTTAACACCTTTCTTCGTCAAGCTAGTGAGAGGCACGGCAATCTTAGAATAGTCTTTGATAAAACGACGGTAATAGCCCGCCAATCCAAGAAAACTACGAATCTCTGTCACACTCTCCGGTCTCTTCCAATCTTGAATCGCTTCAATCTTTGAAGGATCCACGGAAATTCCGGATTCGGAAATAATATGACCAAGAAACTTCACACGAGATTGCCAAAAGTGGCATTTAGAAAATTTTGCCTTTAATTGATTACTCCTAAGAGTTTCCAACACAATCCGATGATGTTTTTCATGCTCCTCCTCGGTTTTAGAATACACAAGAATATCATCGATAAAGATGAGAACAAACCGGTCGAGGAAGTCTTTGAAAACTCTATTCATAAGGTCAATGAAATAAGCCGGAGCATTCGTTAGACCAAATGGCATAACAAGCCATTCATAAGATCCATAACGAGTACGGAACGATGTCAAAGGAATACTATCCTCTGCAATACGAAGCTGATGAAATCCAGTAGCTAAGTCTAATTGTGAAAAGACTCTAGCACCACTAAGTTGATCGAATAGATCATCAATCCGAGGTAAAGGATATTTATTTTTGATAGTAAGATCATTAAGCTTGCGGTAGTCAACGCAAAGCCTAAGTGTTCCATCGGATTTCTTCACAAAAATAGCTGAAGCTCCCCAAGGCGAGGAACTAGAGCGAATAAATTGCTTCGTCTCCAATTCGGATAATTGTTTATGCATCTCCTCGTTTTCTTTATTGGACATACGATACGGAGGACGAGTGATAGGTTGAGCTCCAGGAATAAGATTAATTCTGAACTCAATTGCTCGCTTAGGTGGTAATCCTAAAACGGGCTCGAATATGTCGGAAAATTCACGAACGACGTGAATAAGAGAAATAATATCACCCTCATCATCATCATCGTCATCACGAGGATTTAAAGAATATAAAGATGCAACCAAGCTGGAATCTGAATCTTTAAGATTAATAGAAATCTGCTTAACAGATTGAGGATGTCGAAGATGAATAGTCCGCTCAGGACATAGGATATGAGCTTCATAACGGTTAAGCCAATCCATTCCTAAAATCATTCCAAAGCCTAAATAATGCATGACATGCAAATCGGCTCGGAAAGAAAAATCACACAAAATAATCTCGACATCTTTACACAATAAACTGATTGTCGCGGATCCACCAACCGGATTCGCAATTCTCAAAGAAGTCATTAAACACAAAACATCCAAAGAAAAAGTATCAACAAGTTCTTTTGATATAAAAGAATGGGACGCACCCGTATCAAAAAGAACTCGAATAGGATGATCACGAAATAAAATAATTCCATCCAGAATAGAATGAGAAATACCTTTGCCACGAGATGTGTTACCAGGGGCTTGAGCAACATTAATCTTTCCCTCCTTCCTATTTTGAAGTTTGGGACATACATGCATAAAATGGTCCGGGCTTTTGCAATAGCGACAAGTACGAGGCTTTGAACACTTGTTCGCAAAATGGTCTTTCGAACCACAATTATAGCATTTCCCTTGAGTAGAGGAAAAGGTCGTTTCAACAGGAGTTGCTTGCCTCCCTTTCTTATGGGGATAAGAGCCTTTGAATTTGTTTGGCCTCTTCTTGTTGTTGAAGTTTGGTTTGGAACCCACCACTTCAACATCATTCTCCCTATCCGCCTCTTCAAGACGAAGAGCGATATCAACGAGTTGGTCGAAAGAAACTTATAATTTTAGAAGTAATGGCTTCTTGAGATTTTTGTTTAAGCCATAGACGAACCTCTGGTTCTTCTTTAAAGGGGTGTTGATGTATTCAACCCCATATTTGGAAAGCGACTCGAAGGAGGCGACGTAATCAGTCACGGAGGCTCACCTTGAACAAGGTCTATAAATCGTCGAGCCAATGTCACTTTCTCTGCTTCTGGTACAAATTTCAACTCGAAGCGTTCCCGGAATTGCTCCCAGGTGAGATCCGCTTCATTAATCTCAGAAATAAGAAGCTCGTACCAGTCCAATGCTCTTTCTCGGAGCATACTATAGGCCACGTGAACTCGGTGAAGGTCAATAAGATTCATACGAGAAAAGATTCGATCGCATGACCTTAGCCAAGCCTGTACTTCAATAATAGTTTCGGAACCTTTGAATGGCTCCCCACCCAAATTAGTGTAATCGCTGCACAAGCGTGCAAATCCCGACTTTGGGTGAGTAGGTTCCGGGTTAGCTCCAGCTGCTTGAGCATTCGTCACTAAATCAAGAAGCTGTTGAGCAGTCATAAAAACTCCATCCTGGGGCGGAGTGCTAGATGGTACGGCTCTGGGGCGGCCTGGTCTAGACATTTCTCTTCCTTTAGAAAGAAAGAAGAACAAGGAGAAGATTATTCACTAATGAATATCAAGCAATCTTGATAGATAAAACAAGGAATCATAAAAGAAAATAGGATGAATCGGTACGAAGACTCGAAGTAAATCCTAAAGCACGACTCCTAAGATGGACTTAGGACGATGATCCTTGTTATAACATTCCATATTGTTCCGAAGTTTCGCTCTGATACCAAGCCGTGACGCCCCACCTCTATACCCATGCTAGCCAAGAACACTACGGAGTGATGCTGTCAACTAGCACGGAGAATAAGGCTATTGAGGAGCGACCATCCGTGTAATTGCTTTGGGCGAGCACCGATATGCCAGATAAAAATATAACTTTTCATCACAAGAGGAAATCCGACATACCGACACAAACTCAAAGCTACTACACAGTGGCTATAGTAATCTTCGAAAACAAATATAGAAATAAGCATAACACAAATCATTCACAGATAATTCATATCACAAAGGCGGAAGAAGATAAGAATATATAATTAACACATGAAAGTGTATATCAGAGTAGTGGTCAAAAAGACCCACAATAATATAAAAGAATAGCAACACGTGCTATACAAAAGAATACAACTATGAGTCTATATCTCAAGTGTATACAACAAAATAAACTACTAATCTAAGTAGTTAGCCAAAAGTCAGAGAAATCAATCCCAAGTGAGAAGTCAAGCTGAAGCACCTGTAACATCTCGGTCTGACCCGAGTATTTTTTAATAAGAAAATAATAAATGGATCAGTCTAACTATAAATATCAGGTGAAATGATATAAAATAAGAGATATGACTAAACACATAATAATCATAATGCCAAGCTGTGATATATCTAAGTAATTGAAAATCAACAAGAGATTAATCAATATCACCAAATCTACACAAGAATCAAAGAAAATGTCATACTCCTTATTTCGTTCACCAAACCATAAATATTGACGATTATATCAATGTCAATCACAAAAGTCAATGACACACTAATTCACCAATGCACAAATATTGATAAAAATTATCAATGGAAATCACGAAAATTGGTGAAGCACAAATTCTAGAAATCATCTCAAGAAATCCAGACAATGACACACGAATTCACCTATGCACAAAAATTGATAAAACTTATCAATAGAAATCACAAAAATAGGTGAAGAAGAAAGTTCCAGAATTCGACATACGAAATCCAGAAATCACACAAAATAGGGGGGAGGCCTATCACACGAACGGGAGCATGAAAACTCACCAACATATGTATCACACGAACGAGACGCTATCTCATGGTAGCTAGCCATTAATTTTTGACACACGAACGGTCCGAAGACCATGGGCCCTACCCCACATATGTGAGTTGAAACTCACACAAACGGGGTTTAGTCTCCCTCGTAGACAAAGAGACATCGCACATTGCTAGTCTAAATCACAAAAATGATCGTCATGATCATCAAGAAGTGTCAATTAAAGTAAGCTAGTAAATATATGAGCTTAGCTTCATGTCCTATAACCACTAGCTTAACTTAAATATTTACGAACAAATTGTAGATCTCCACTAGAAAATTGTCACAAGATATTCAATCGAACAAGTCCAAGAATTAACCGACGAAGTGAACGCAAGCGTGTCATACCACTTGTTTTACTAAGTCGTTTAATTAGATTTCTCATACGAGTGAGGTAAAGGTTTGTATATACTAATAGATTGGAAATCGGTTTGAGAAAACGAGCTTTGTAATAAAATAGTGTTGAAATCATTTGAAGAAAGAGTTTTGATATTTACTATTAGTATCGAAACCTTTATATTTTTAAAGTGACAAATCACAAAGAAGATTGTAGGAACAATCAATCACTAAAATTCACATACGAAGATGTGAATAAAATCCAAAGAAACCGATAAAGAATCCATCGAAATGGATATTCAAAAATCCCTAAAAAGGAGTCATCAAAGTCATAATAAATGATAACAACAAATAGGATCATCACGAATCGATTTAAATTGGAAATTCAATCCAAAAAGGCAAAATGGACTCAAACAGCAGGTTCAGTCGACTGAACAGAGTTTTCAGTCGACTGACCCTGTGCCTGGAAATTTTCCAGGTTCAGTAAACTTTCTGTTTCTAGTTTCAGTCGACTGAACAGAGTATTCAGTCGACTGAATCATGCCTGGAAACTTTCGGGTTGCAGGTTCAGTCGACTGAACAGACTTTTCAGTCGACTGAATCTTGCCTGGGCTGTTTTTCAGCCTATCCAAATGAAGAGCAAACTCTTCCAAAATGCAATCGGACGAACATTGGCTCTAAGGGTTTATGCCAATCGGCAACCCGGCCCTATATGCTCCTCGATGCATCACCAAAAGCATGATCAAACATCCATTAAAGGATTTCACACAAATTTGACTTAAAAACCCAAAAATTGGAATATTCACAAAACCAATCCAAATCAAGAGCAAATGCACATGAAGAAGTGTTAGGAATTCATACCCAACAACCAAAGATAATTATAGTCATAGATGTGAGATAAAAATCTCACCTTTGAAATCACACAAATAAAGAAGAAGCTTGAAAGCAAAGGAGAATCAACCACTCTTCAAATCCAACTCAATAAGCTTGATTCTAAGCTTTAAAAGAAGAACATTCCCAAAGTTAAGTTTAGGAATTTCTGAAATGATAAGAGAATGAGTTGGAGAAGAAGAAGAGAAGCTTACCAATGGGTTCTTCTATTAGTTTGGAGCTAGAACTTGATTTGCAAAAGAAAACTAGGGCTTGAGTTTTAATTTCCCATCTCTCCCACCATTGTTGCTAAAGCTTGAGTATTAGGAATTGGAAATGAAGTAAATGAGGAGTTGAAGTGGAGTTGGGACTGAATACATAAATGGGGTTATTGGGCTCAGCCCAAACCAAAGCCCTAAGCAAAAAGTAGCAAAATTCAACTTTCTCCAAACTTATCGAAGCTTATACTCAAAAAGGTCGCAAACGGCATTTTAAACTCAATGGGAGTGGTCCCGAGTCTTAATTCGACCGTATGAAAAAAGTAGCTTTTCGGACTAAAATCCGACTACGATACCATATTTAAATAAAACATTTAAATATATAAATCATAACATATGCGGGTTGTTACAGACCATGTTCGCTATTCCTCCAGAGCTCAACTTGACCTCTCGACTTCCTCCACCTGCCACCTCGGTACCCACTTCCATCCCTCGTGCACCTGCCCTCGATCAAAATGACGTGTCACCTCGTGCTTCACGATTGCGGCCGAGTCCCATAGTTAACGATGCCGTGCCGCTAGGTTGCTCGATCGCGATTACAATGATCACAATTGTCTCCTTCTTCTTTTTTCGGTTTTGAATTGAAATGATTTTGATTTCGGTGTTGAGAATTTGAATAGGAGAAGGAACAAGAGGCACGAATTTATTTTTCTTCGTTCAAATGTTTTTAGAAGACAAAGGAAAGAGTAAAACGCTGTTTATATAAGCGAATGGCTTCAAACGTAAGACATGGAGCCTCGTTTTTTTTTTTGAAATTGAACTGAAAGAAGTGAGGGGGAAATGAGTGATGTGATTTTTGAATTTGAGGTGAAGGGTTGCACGAAGGAGGCTAGCTACAGTAGCTCTGAAGTGATGGAAAATGTAGTGATGTGAATATAGACTATAAATATAGATATATAAATTAATATCCCAAACGAATTTTCGATATTCCTTTTTATTTCTCATCAAACGAATGGCATCTTCTTTTGGAAATCCTAGCTATTCTTAGCATGATATTGGGGAATCTCATTGCTATTACTCAAACATGTCTCGATTACGCAGCTCCAAATCTCAAACTCCTTTCGAGGCATGCCGCTAAGCGTTCATAATGTTATATCCCTATTCCAAACATAATGAAAAAGTTTTTGAATCCTGATTCGATCGTATGGAGAAGATAGCTTTTTGAACCTAATTATTATATTAAATTTTCGATATACATTCCAGCACGTTTCTATCCCGTACGACCAAACGATAGTCCCAAATGCTATGAAATTTGAAACCCGATAATAATACAATATTATGGATCTAATGGGACTGGTTTCGTCGAATTCCGAGATTGTATCTCGAAAGGCTATATTTAAATGTCAATTCAAACAATATATTTTTAAAATTGAATTGATCGCTTTCGAATTCAATTTTAGAACTTTTATTATCTTCATTATTATAAATATAAATTTTATAGGCCTTTAAATTATTTTTATTGAGCTTAATGCTACAAATTCACTATTTTAAACAATATTCAATTATAAATTTAATATTTAAATTATCAGGTAAATTGCTATATCTAAATCTGAATGTATTATGTAAATAAATCCAAATCTTCATATTCAAAGTCAATCTATAATTCAAATCCAATATTTAAAACCATTTAAATATTCCAAATCAAACGTCGAAAAATTCAGTGGTTACAAAATTAATTAAATTTATATAATTAAGTTTCACACAAACACATATATGTATGTATATTGTATGTATAGTTATAATTACTAATGTTGAATTTCTTTTTCATACGTAATTACCCATTCATGGTGCATACAAATGGCAACATGCTACGCTATATTAGCCATTTGAAGTTCTTTTGCAGTAATAGCCTTTTTGGTTTGCACATTTAACCATCATGTGTAGTGTGAATTTTATCACTTGTATTATTTACACTTTTAATATAATGTTCATTAAATATTACGACATGTTATGCATTATTTTATGTGAATGTTGAATGGTTAGTTATTTTTCATGTATTGTGATCTACATGATTGTGTGAAATGATTTATTGTGTTTATGTAGATTTGTTGATTATAGTGCGATTATGGATATGTACATGCTGCAAAATTGATTTCTAAAACGCTGTTAAAACCTTTGATACGTTTCAAAAACGTTGTTAAAGACTTTGATAGCGTTTCGAATTAAATCCTTTAATAACATTTTATGACCGTTGTAGTCCAACATGTCATTACAATAAAGGGCTTTGGGCATTAAGAATGCCATCAATAAGGTTTTTTATAACATTTTGAAAATGCTATAAAAGATATGTTTTTTATAGCAGTTCTTTTGTTGCATACAATTCGTTGATTTACATCATTTATAAAAACTCTATAAAAGCATTTTATAGCTTTTTTAAACGCGATTAAAGGGTCTTTTTGTTGTAGTGTGTTTAAAGCTTTCAAAGTACAGCTTTCGACTTAACCGAAAGGTTGTTTCCAATAGAGTCGAAAGGTTTTAAAAGAATGTTTCCACTTGCTTTAAATTGAACCCAGTAAGTTTTCAAAAGGTTTATTAAATGCTTTCGAAAGGTTTTATTTGAATGATTTCGAAAGGTTTAGTTCAATAGCTTCAAAAGGTTTATTGAAAGGTTTCAAATGGTTTTAGTTGAATGATTTCAAAATATTTAGTTCAATAATTTCGAAAGGTTTATTGAATGGTTTCGAAAGGTTTACTGAATGGTTTCGAAAGGTTTTAGTTGAATGATTTTGAAAGGTTTAGTTAAATGGTTTCGAAAGGTTTATGAAGGAAGGTTTTCTAAGGGTTTTCTAAGGTTTTTCTAATGCAATGTTTTAAAGTGACTTTAAAGAAGGGTGTCTAAAGTTTTATAGCTTTCGAAAGGTTTGCTTTTAATGGGTTCAAAAGTTTTGGAGAATATTTTCGAAAGGTTTGATATTGATTTTGAAAGAGACGATTTCAATGATTTAGAAAGAGGCTCTTTCAGGTGTTTAAATATTTTCATCAATTAAGAATTAAGTACAGGATATGTATGCTTACATACATATATATATATCTATGTATGTATGTATGTATGGCATGATGATATGATTTTGAGCAAAGCATAAAGATTATATGCTTCTCCTCGTTTAAGTTTGATCTAAAGGTTTTAAATCATTTTGAAATTATTTTCAATGAAAATTATGGAAGGGGATTCTTAAGCGAAAATGAGTCAGATATTAGAAAAACAGATGTGACTGGTATGGGGTCGCGCTCTATACATTAGCTAATAGCCCCAACTAATTGTTGTCCAAAATTCCAGTGTGTAGGTCTTTGTCACAGGTAGACTAAAATTATGGTTACACACTGAAAGGAATATATGTTTTTATACAGATATATTATTGGTGAGCATGAAAAACCACTATGATTGGGAAGACCTAAGAGATGATTAAGTTAGGGACAGACCGTCCAAAATAGAAGTATTTAACATATAGTTAAAGACAGACCGTCCAGATGGGAAATGTTTAATAGATAATTAAGGAAAGATAATGTAACGTCCCTGAAATTTAGCCAAGTTTAATTTGACAATTAATTTAATTTTGGAATTAAATTGTGAGATTAATTGTGAATTAATTAGAAATTTCCAGAATAAATAAAATTTTGGTTATAAATAGAAATTTGATTTGAAATTTAAGCATAAGTATTTTATAAATAAATATTGGATTTAGAAAAATAAATGCATTGGAAATAAATAGAATTTTAAAGCTTTGATATTAACAAAAAGTTAATGATAATTTGTTTTCTAAATTTTTTAATACATTAATATTTAGAAGATGTAATTTAAGAATTAAAGTAATAATTTTCAAAGGATTATTTTTAAGTTAAATTCTCTTATATAAATAAATATGATTATTTGTTAATATGTAATCAAGATTTTCAAATCATTCTTTTCTTTTAAAAGAGTTGTGCACATGGAAATAATAGAAATGATAAGAAAAGTATGAATGTAAAATATATAAATGTATATATGTAAATATATTGAACTAAATTAAGATTGAATGTGAAAAGTAATTGAAATAAATTTTATTTGTGCAAAGGTAAAAATATTAATTGCCTAAACATTTTAAAATTAAGACATATGTTAAGATATGAAAGTTTATTTACATAAAGGGTTAAAAACAAATTTACAAAAATAATTTGAACCAAGGATATAAACATAAAAATGATTTTTGTGACATTTGTAAATAAAAGAAAATATGTAAATTACAAATGTAATGAAATGGGACAAGTGGCAAAGGGACTTTTGAATAAAAATTAGAAAACATGCAAAAGAAAAATAGAGCAGGCTGTTTCCATTTTTTTCTCAAGTACTTCTCATGCTGAGAACAACAAAAGAATTCGAAATCTCCTAAAATTCAAACTGAAATAAAGATCAAAGCCAGAGATTTAAATCAAAGTCTGGAAATTTAACCAGAGCGAAAGCAAATCCAATTCAAAAAACCCTGTAAATCAGCTATTCTTCAAAAATATGGAAAAATATCAAGCAAATAATTTCAAGCCTGAGAAACAAGAATTCAAAACAATTTCAGCAACTTCAAGTTCGAACCTGAATCGGGACAATTCAACAAGAAGATCAAAAACTAAGATCAACTCATCAGATCACTTTTAAACTCAAATATCAGTTTCAGGTTTTGCCTCTCCTCTGTCCTCCATTCAAGGTGAGTAAACTTCATTCCCAAATCCAATTTTCTATATTTAGTTATGATGATGGATGAGATTAAGGATTTGGAATTAAGCATATAAATAATGATGTGTTGCATGGATGTATATATATAAAAATATACGTGTGTATGCTGGTCTGTGTGTATGTATATTCATCTCTGTTATATACACAGGCTCTTACTAAAAAATAATAATTCATATCTCGATATACAAGTATATTTATGTTATAACTCTTAAAGGAAACACGTTGTATTAACTAAAGTTTCATTTCAAAAATGTTTATGAAGATAATTTGAAAGTAATGAACTGTAAAATGGAACATACAGTGAAAAATTCATCCCTAAACAAAAATTCAGGTATTTTAATTTCAAGGATTGATTGCATGTATGGATTCAAACTCGGAAAATAGGATTTTTGATTAAGATTTTATAATTTTTAACATTGGGATTGTCGAGATAATTTGGGTTGACCAGGATTTTGTTTTTTGACCAGTTCTGGTGATCAACGGCGAGTTTCTCGTCGGAATTTCTACTGGAGCCGGCGAGGTAGTATGAGAGTTTAGGAAAAATATTCAATGCAATTCCAGTTCATCCTTGATGATGGACGAGGCCGATCTAGGGTTTAAAACTGAGTTTCGGTCGAGGCTGAAAACGTGATTGCCGTGACATCATCGAGATGTTTAAGGAGATCGCACCTGGGGGAATGGGATCGTCGTTGTGTGGCAAAGCTTTGATCGCAGGGGCGAGTTGACCGGAGGTCGGAATCGCGGTGGCGCGTGGGTTTTGTAGAGCTGGATTTGGATAAAGATGGTACTGGAATGCTCAATTTTAATTTACATTGCGATTGACGAATCTGAGTGGTTGTGTGCGTCGAAGTGATGATCATCGACTTGCCGATTATCGCAATGGTGACCGGAGATGAGCGACGCGATCGTGTACGTGCACGCGTGTACCAATGTATTTGGTGGTTTCGATTGGGAACGAAGATGAAGGGAGACTCGGGTCATAGCTCGAAGACGAGTGTGATTTTCTCGAAGGAGCAGTAACGCGAGGGAAACCCGAAGCAATACTCGGGGAGATTTTGAAAATACTCGGGTCATTTGATTTGGGGCAGAGACAGTTTCAAATTTTAAAGGAAAAATCAAGTTTACTTTGAAAACAATTTTGTTAAAACGGATTTTTTTTAAGTAAAAATGTTAATCCAGTTTTAAATTAGTTAAGAAAGTTTTTAAACAAATTATTTTAAATTTACCAAGTTTTAAAAATGGTTTAAAATAAATATAACCTTTATTTTGAAAAGTTATTTAACTTAATAATAATTAAAGGTTAGTTAATTAATATAAAGATGTTTAAAATTGTTAATTAACTTTTAAAGGTTAAGTTAAATTTATTTGTTAAAGGAAATTAATTACTTAATGAAAGTAACTAAAGTAAATTAATTAATAATTCAAGTTAATTAATCAAGTAATTAATGAGTGATTAATTAAAAATAATAATTACTTAGTGAAAGTAATTAAGAGTAGATAATTAATGATTAAAGATTGATTAATCAAATGTTAAAGGTTGATTAATTTAAAGAAAAATTAATTAATGTGGTTAATTAATTAAGGTAATTAATTTAAGAATAATTAATTAAAGGTTAATTAATTAAAGTGATTAAGAAATAATTATCTATTAAGAAGTAATTAATTAATGTTTGTATTTAATTAAGGATAATTAATTAAGGATTAATTATTAATTAAAGGTTAATTAATGATTAACTAAAGGATAATTAATTAAATAATTTGTGATTAATTGATTATTAATTAACTATGATTAAAAAGTTTATTTAAAGGCAAATGATTCTGGTTTAGATTAATCAGATATCTTAATTGGTTTCACTTATGGATGACTATATTCTATTGAATGTTGTGAATTGTTTGATATTCTCTATTGCGTAATGCTTTGTGATGTAAATTGTTTTAATTCAAGCTGTGATGAATGTAATTTATTTATTTACAATGCATTTATATTATATATTTGTGATTCTGTGTATATAAATAAGCGTTATAGGATCATACCGCTTATCGATATTGCTGTGATTGAATCTGTAATGACTGATGATGTTGCACTATTGTGTTAAACTCCTAGACTACACTACACACGCACAAATATGGATTGCACAGGGAAATCGGATAAGTCACAGATTTTTGAAATAGTTTTAAATTTGAATTTTGAATCCAAATGGTTTTGGAAATGGATTGGGTTTAAAGTGAAAAACTTTTGAAAAGGAATTTCAAAGATACAAGTTATTTTTTTTGAATAACTTGATTTATTTTTTAAATTTGATTTAAATTTGAATTCAAAATTTGAAATTGAATTCTATGTTGAGAATTTATGACGTAAAAAGGTTATACAAGTTTATATGGTTTTTTAAACCATTTTAAAATTGTTGTTTTGAGAATTTGAATCAACCCAAAGATTTTAACTTGTATAAACGAAATCGGATTTTTCCGAAATGAAAATTGTTTGTTTTCAAATGATAAAGCTTTCATATAAGAAATGAATCTCCAATTTGTATTAAAAGAATTTCAAGTTTGAATTGAAAATGGTTTTCCAAGTTATGGATGAATCTTAGGAAAAGGATTTTGAAAGCTATGAGTTAAATCTTTGGTTTAAAAATTAAATGAGTTAATCCAATTAAAATGGAAATTGTTTTGAAATCCATGAATGGATCTTTGTGAAACTGGGTGAACTTTGTGAAATGAATCTTTTTATTTAAAGATTTGAAATGGTAATTTGTTTAAACCATTTGAAAGAAAGTTTTGGGTTTTAAGTTGTGACTTACCTGAAATCCCATATCCATATGTTTTTATATATTGCGCTCATTATTCGGTTTAGCCGGGAGAGGATCTTGTGTCATATAACCCATTCCGAATAACGATATGACGTCATAGATTGCATTTGAAGACAGATGGTGAAGACCAGGTATTTGCGAGAATGATAGGATAACTTATCGATTGTCTCTGCACTGAGTAGCTACGGTATAGAGATTCCCTAAGTGATGGGAACTCCGATCGGGATTGTGAATACCTGAATTGCAAGGGCTTCTTCGGAAGTGCCTTCGGTTCTGTTCGAACCCGGAACAGACTTGTATGGATGTGTGTCTGACGTTACACTTTCAGATGTAAAGCTGGTTTCTATCAAATACATTTCTGTTTGGCGGTGGAGATTTATTCTCTTAGCTTAACACCCTTCTCTGAGACGTACGAGCTCAGAGGTTATGTAGTTGATGGTTACTAGTGATACATTCTTAATTTGGTAATGTGGCATACGAAGTGTTGCTGATCATTTGTTGATTAAAGCATGGCTTTGTTAAAAAGCGTAGCTTTGTGGACGAGACTGCATCAGGACCTTACAACCTGGTAATGGTCGAAACAGGAAAGACGCGGCAAGGTTGCTGTAACGACCCGCCGCTCTGACCGCCTCTAGTCGGTAATTAAACCAACTCGAAACGTTCAAAATGACGGATTGTTAGTCAGTTTATAGAGTTTAAACAGAAACAGCCACAGAATCACAGAATAATCATAATATTATTCATAAATGAATTTTTCTTACATACATATATCAGAGTTTGTACAATGCATTTAAATTTTTATACAGCGGAAACAATTTATTTTATTAAGTACAAGAAAATTTCTTGAAAAGCTTTAGTGAAGTGCTTTCCCCAACTCTCTCTAACTTCGCGGCCTGAAAATCTTCAAGCTGTAAAAATACTCGGTCTGACCCGAGTATTATATTCAAAAGAAAATAATACACAGGTCAGTCTAATTCAAACTCAGTTATTAGTGCATAGAAGCAATAATAATCAAACAACAATTAGACGACAGTCAATATAAATTTACGTATCCGATCCTTTAACAAGTAATCGGATAACGGTAAATATAACACTTAACAGTGTTAAACAACAATTCAACAGATTCAGATTATCAATGAGATAGATGAAGGGATTATTGATGAAGATCATTTAGAAAACAATCAAAATTTGCCTAAACGGCAATTAACTACAAAATCATCAAAATCGATTCAAAATATATTGAATTGGCAACATAAAACAATTTTCATCAAAGAAAACATCAATTTAAACGTTAAATTTGGTAGGGCTGCAGTACACACACGCGCGTACGGCCTCGCCACATTTAAAATGTCAACTCCGTGGCTGCAGTTCACGCTTGCGTGCACTGCCTCTCCACTACCGTGATGATATACTCAAAAAAAAATCAACGAACCAAAATCAATGAAGGTTCAAATATCGATTCAAAATGTCGATACTACGTGGCTGCAGTGCTCGCACTCGCGCGCTGCCTCACCACAACAACTTGTGAAATAAAACAAGTTTCCATACAACTTATTACTGCACATTTCAACAAGTGCAAAATTTCCATAAAAATGAAACTGCAGTCATTACTTGGACACAAGGGCGAACTGCAACAATAATGCAGTCACCACAAGTACACAAAGCACGAAGGCTCGAATGACCCAGTGTGCAAAGGCAGGAGTGCCAATTACAGAAAACGGCAGAAAGAGGTGAGGGCACCAAAATGTAGCACCACAACACACAATGTTTAAGTAACAAAACATCAGTATCAATCAAAGGCAAAATATACAAGAGGGGCACAGCAAATACAACTGCAGCAACGAACTCAAAACAACACACATAAGTATATGTGTATATATGGCATATACCAGTGGATCAATTCAGTACTAAAATCAGCAAAGGCAAAGTACCAGTTCAACTCGAAAGCATCACAACACAAATGTACATAAGCAACAATGCATTGTACATTAAGTGATACAACAATGCAACACCAATGACAACTTTTAAAACCAAGTATAAAGCAGTGTCAACGAGTACTGTAAGTAAGACCAGGATGCAAGTTAAGGCAAGATTATAGTGCAACAGGACAACAACAGTGAAACAACAATGTTTGCACCCATGCGATCCAGTGAACCAGATCAAAGCAGAAAATAAATTGGCACTTGTATATACGCAGTGTCTTGCAGACTATACATGGATCAAAAAAAACAAAATCGAGTGCAATCACAAGTGAACAAAGCAAAATACAATGCCCAGTCGCAATTATCAGTTTTGAACCAAGATAACTGCAACCATGAACCCAACAAAAATGAAACTGACTCGAAGCAAACTCAGTGCACAACAATCAAATGAACACAGCAATATGAAGGTGAGGGCACCATAGATATGGCACCGCAGCACACAATGTTTAATATCCAGCACTAGGTTGAAGAATGATATAAGTGAAGAAACAGTATGTTGATAACAAAGATCAATGTTGTGCTTTACCAAAAATCGCACAAGTCAAAAGAAAATTGAAGCCGTGGTCAGCTACTGATAAAGGCATACACAATGACAACATGTGTACCTACATGAATGCATATATACACACGCAAGCACTCAAGTGCTGTCTCGAATCACAGTGGAAATTTTCAAAAACTTATTCAAGGCCGAGATGTACATTTTTACAAAAAAAAAAAAATTATACAGTATCAAAGTAAAAATGACACAGGGGTGGCAGCATGGAGTTACAGGCCAGCAAAGCACCCAAAACAAATGTATACCCAATACATATATGTACTACTCGAATAAAC
The DNA here is from genome assembly GCA_030765085.1 of Allium cepa. Lineage (NCBI taxonomy): Eukaryota > Viridiplantae > Streptophyta > Magnoliopsida > Asparagales > Amaryllidaceae > Allium > Allium cepa. Next base: position 405,801,675 of record CM060928.1, on the reverse strand, counting down.
AAGTAGACATAGCACAAACAAGTGACAAGTAGCAATTTTGAACAAGGGCAACTACAGTTCGAATCAATTGCAATACATCTTGATGACAAGGGACTATGCTTCTAAGATGTGTGGATACACAATGAAGATCAGAAGCAATAATAATCATATATATACACACATAAATGCATATATATACATGATAATAGAAGGACACATATATGTACAAATGAAGATATATTACAGTGAATATAGTGGCTCAACATCAAAGAATATGTTGAACAGGTTAGGGAAGTGGTGGTAAAGAAACAAACAGTTCAGGTTCAAAGCCACGGAAACAAGTATCACAATGAATGAACTCAATAAGTCAGTAAATCATCCATGTCTAGAAATTCATCAAAGTACAAGAGATCGATAAAACCAGGGATTGAAGTACACAGTTCAATATCGAACAAGCATATTTCAGAACGAAATAAACAAGTCCAAATCAAGTTTAGGAATAGGCAAGGCCGCAGCCAACAGAAAATGCTCAAAATCACTTGCAGTTCAAATCAAACTGTGGTAATCATGAATTCGAACTAGTAAAGTTTAAATGCCGCAAGTCAACAAGAAATGAAGTTTAAATACCACAAATCAACAAGAAGGAATTTAACCAAATAATAAAAAAAAAATCAACGGAGAAATCATCAACATGATAAGAAAATCGAACTACTGAGAATGAAAATAGATGTGAGGGTCACTCACCTTTCACCGAAGCGGTCGCGAGCAAGATTGAAGCCGAAACCCTAATTGTTAAACGACGAAGAGGAGGCCGCCATTTTTATTTCTTTCGCATGCTTTAGACTTAGGGTTTTCGAATGAATTGAAAATGAAAAAGGGGATCGTGGTCGTGGTTTTGCAGAGGAAAAAGGCGTGATTCCTGGCGTATGTAACGGCATTGATTTAGGGGAGGAAACATGCCGGTGATGGTGAAAAGATTACGTTGTGTACTCCATTTTTTTTTATTATACTATAATTTTTTTTTTAATGACAATATCTCGGTTGAGAAGATAGGAAATGTGTACCAAAGATTTTGCATAGTTCATTTTACTTATTTATTCAACTTACTATTTCACAAAATTTATTAATAATTTGTTTCCTTTTATTTGTAACTATAAAATCTATCTCATGTAGATTTATTTATAATTCTAATTTAAACCATTTATTTCAGATTTTATTTCATTGTAATTAAGTTAAAGAAAATTGTTATTAAAACTAACTATCAATTTATTAATTTACATAAGTAATAATTCTTAAATCCAAACTATTTTTTTTCTAAGTTATTAGTTCGAATTTCAATTACAAATTAAATACTCAATTTAACTCCAAAGTTAAATTCAAATTCTATTCAACTTTAAATAAATTAAATTCTAAAATTTGATCGCCAATTTATTCTGATAATTTAAAATTCAAGTAAATCATCATTTAAATATTTAAAATAAATTAAATATTCACAAATTAAATTTTTTAAAATTGAGGATCGTTACAATCTCCCCTACTTAAAAGAATTTCGTCCCGAAATTATAAGTTAGGAAAAACGATTGCTAAAATCTCTCCGATATTTATATCCTACACAATTTTATCAAGTTTCAAACTCACAAATAATTATAGGATTCATTCCACTTATTTTATCTCACTAGTTTTGTTCATCAATTTCTATAATCAAGACACAAAAGTCTTTTACCCATTTTTTTAAACTTAAAATCTTTCATGCTAAATATTTGCATATTACATCTTTTCCAAAGCTGTGTGCTTTCAAGGTATTTTAAAGATCTTCTTCCTTAATTCATTAAGTTAGAATTATGTAATTCTAATTTCAGATTATTGATTTTCTATTCAAAGTTTGAAAATACTTGATAACTCGAAGTTTAACAAGTCCACCGTCGTTCTTACAGACATTAGGCATACGCTGGCCAGGCGCAAGACTAAAAATCTCCAAGTACTAAATATACTTGCTTCAACTCCCAGTGAAAATACTTTTTAAAAATTCTTTTAAAAATGGATATGGAAAGCACGTTCCCCCATGGATCACAGCTTACCCGGCGGTTACGCTACTATCTCAGTAGAATCACTTGTAATTTAGATTTCTCATCACTCTTGAATTTCGCCATGGTTGTCGCCTTAGATCGCGGTCCACACGGCGGTTACGCTACTATCTCAGTAGAATCGCTCGTGGCCTTAGGCATCACGCCCCTCGAATTTCGCTTCGGTTTCCAGACCGCAATTTACTCGGCGGTTGCGCCACTATCTCAATGGAATCGCTTGTAACTGTAGGCATCACGCCCCACGAATTACGCCAGCATCAATTCACATAATCCCAAACACGATGATCCATCGTGGGGGATATCATATCAGTCCCAATGGACATTCCACTAATGGAATTCTACGTAGCTACGATTTCCAATGGACACTCCACCGAGTTCCAATCACCTTCACAAATAATAAATGGAAGGTACATTTCCATATCTTCAGTTTTTAGAAAACATATGTTATATACATATAGTACTTCATTTCACATTTCGTACTTATCATACCTATGTAAACCTACACAGGACTTTTCATAATAATGACTTTCCAAACTGATAGTTTTCGATTATATTCACATATATAAGTTACGAAAACTTAATTCACATTCACAACAAATAGAGGATTCCAAAATTTTCCATCACGTTTAAAATTTTCCTCTAAATCGATTTGAAGATTTAAGGTTATCTCAAACCTAATTCACATTCACAATCCAATTTATTATCGACTTCACATTCGATTTGGATTTCACGTTACATCGTCAATTCTCAACACATAATTGATGTCTATCGATATATAACCTCTAAGCTCGTACGTCTCAGAGAAGGGTGTTAAGCTAAAAGAATAAATTCTCCGCCACCACAGATATATATTTAATAGAGATCAAATGCTATGTCATCAATTCACAATGTTAGACATACAATCCCAATCGACTATCCAAAATTCAAAGTTCAACTTAAATTGTTTTTGGTGTCAAAGTTAAACTCAATTTTAACTCAAGATTCAATCTTTTTTGAAAAATTTCCAAGTTGAACTAATTGTTCACATTTCTCAAAATAATATCTTTACAAGATATATAATTTTCACACTTAGCCATTTGAAACTAATTTCAAATACTCATTTTTTTCAATTTATCTTCAAAAGATAATATTTCAAACCTTTCATTTCATATTGGAAAACATTTCCATACTTATTAAATAATAAGTAATTCACAAATTCTTTTATTTTCAACACTTTGAAAATATTCGATATACTTGAATCAAAATTAAGTATATATTCCATTCTTTTAAACACATTTATTTGAGTTAAAACGAATGTTGCGTAAAACATCGTTACGACAACTCAAAATCACTAGTATAGGGATTCGGATTTAAAATAGATATATAAATCCCAATACTATAAACAACATTTCCTTCCGGAAACCATTTACTATAACAACAATGTTATAGTCCACCTTTTCCTTAATTTTCTCGAAAACGCCTATTTCAACAATTGAATGTTGAAATCTATGTATTCGATAGTTAATGCATTTTAAAACATCTTTAAAACTATTAACTTTTTCAACTTCAACTTAATTCATAGTTTGAATTCTTCATACTTTTCATAGTATTAGCTTTAAACCGATTTCAAACTTTTCAATATTAAGTTTTTCACTTAATTTAATTTTCCGCACGTTTAAATTCAAATTCATCACTGAATTTATTAAACCTATTATGGATTATCATGTTGACAATTTCAAATTTGAAATTTAAATTCCATTTGAACTTTGCATTTACTTTCTATTTCAAAAATAGTCAACTAATTCTTTAGTAAGTCATTCATCAACTTAGTTCCATTAAATTCATATCTCCACATTAATTATTTTAGGCAATAGTTTTAAACTTGAAATATAAGCTTCATATCAAAACTAGTTTGATTCATACAGTTAAATCAACAATTAAACTTCCTTCCATAATATCACTTCCCAAGAGGCTATTTCATTAAAATATTTCCTCCGTGCAAAATTTTACATAGCTTAATACTTTTAAAAGATGTACACAAAAGATTGTGGATTACAAAGGATAGTATTACAAAATATATCGATTGGTTTAAGATTCAGAATAATTAAGGACTAACGACTTCTTGTCCGATAGTATGCATCTTTGCCAAACTTTCATCTTCGGATGACACTATTTCATGTTGTGTTAAAGGAGAATTAACACATTCAAAATCCATATGTCCCCAATCCTTCCAGTTATTGCAAAAATATGAGATGTTTCCATCCTTATCTATCACCTTAGCACTTTTCGCTCTAGCTGGTCGGGCTATAGCTTGCTTTCCCTGTTGTCTTTCGGTGCAGTTTCTGGCTATATGTCCAGACTGACGACAATGGTAGCAGATTGTCAATCTATCGACGGGTAAATTGAGTACGCACTTTTTCCTTTTCACTTTAGGGCAATGACTAAGAAAATGCCCTTTCTCCCGACATTTAAAACACACAATCTCAGGACGAGCGAACCGGTCATCCACATTCCTTTTCTTTCTCCTTACTCGGCACTTAATGGCATAATGTCCCTTTTTATGACATCGATAGCAAATAACCTCATCATATGGACCAGGTGCTTGCCTTTCACTGAATCTCCTTTCAATTTCTGCACGTCTCGCTTCTGCTTCTCTACGAGCAATTGCTCTTCGTTCACGGCGTGCTGCTTTTTGTGCTTCGGTTTTCGCCATTATAATAAACAAGGTGTTTTCGAAGTTTCCTATCAATATTTGCAATTCTTATTAGCAGAGGTTGGATTATTCAATCATTTTACCTAAAACATATCTGTTTTATTCAATAATATATTCACTGTCCAAAATCGTGAATATACTTTGTCAACCAATTTCATCATTTCTACAACTTATTTTTATTTTTAAAGGGTTATCCACTGTCCAAAATCGTGGATATAACTCCTTTAATAAGCTACAACAATTTTCTTATCAAATTCAATTGATTTCGAACTTATAAATAATCTTTACAAATTCCATTTCTATTTATAAACTTCGATTGACAATCTTTTTTTATTAATTCAATTCAATTTAATTTATATAACTCAGTTATATACCAAAAGTTCATATTATAAGTTAAATACTTATAATCCATTTATTCACTAAATCGTTCTTCAAAACATTTGAAATTAATTTTCAAAAGAATTCAGAATCAAATTCTCAAGTTATAGTTTAATTATCCTCTTGGCTATAACTAAATTGAAATATCATTTTATTTCACAATTATTATTTTGTAGATATTCACAATATTTGATTCAAACCAATTTAAACCAATTTCATTAATTCACTTCACTTATATTTTATTTTTCATAAGTCTCAATAATTCGATAATGGATTTCGAATGAGAAACTATCGCAATCCTAAATTTAGAGAGGGGAATTTTCAAAATAATTCTAATTTTCAAAATACTTTTTATTTTACAAAGAAAACAATTTCAAACTTATTTTAAATTTGAAAACATTTTTCTTTAAAGTGGTTCTAGTAACTATTCATATTAAACATCATAAACTGAGCTTTGCGTAAACCAAAGCTCTGATACCACTTTTGTAACGACCCGCCGCTCTGACCGCCTCTAGTCGGTAATTAAACCAACTCAAAACGTTCAAAATGACGGATTGTTAGTCAGTTTATAGAGTTTAAACAGAAACAGCCACAGAATCACAGAATAATCATAATATTATTCATAAATGAATTTTTCTTACATACATATATCAGAGTTTGTACAATGCATTTAAATTTTTATACAGCGGAAACAATTAATTTTATTAAGTACAAGAAAATTTCTTGAAAAGCTTTAGTGAAGTGCTTTCCCCAACTCTCTCTAACTTCGCGGCCTGAAAATCTTCAAGCTGTAAAAATACTCGGTCTGACCTGAGTATTATATTCAAAAGAAAATAATACACAGGTCAGTCTAATTCAAACTCAGTTATTAGTGCATAGAAGCAATAATAATCAAACAACAATTAGACGACAGTCAATATAAATTTACCTATCCGATCCTTTAACAAGTAATCGGATAACGGTAAATATAACACTTAACAGTGTTAAACAACAATTCAACAGATTCAGATTATCAATGAGATAGATGAAGGGATTATTGATGAAGATCATTTAGAAAACAATCAAAATTTGCCTAAACAGCAATTAACTACAAAATCATCAAAATCGATTCAAAATATATTGAATTGGCAACACAAAACAATTTTCATCAAAGAAAACATCAATTTAAACGTTAAATTTGGTAGGGCTGCAGTACACACACGCGTGTACGGCCTCGCCACATTTAAAATGTCAACTCCGTGGCTGCAGTTCACGCTTGCGTGCACTGCCTCGCCACTACCGTGATGATATACTCAAAAAAAAATCAACGAACCAAAATCAATGAAGGTTCAAATATCGATTCAAAATGTCGATACTACGTGGCTGCAGTGCTCGCACTCGCGCGCTACCTCACCACAACAACTTGTGAAATAAAACAAGTTTCCATACAACTTATTACTGCACATTTCAACAAGTGCAAAATTTCCATAAAAATGAAACTGCAGTCATTACTTGGACACAAGGGCGAACTGCAACAATAATGCAGTCACCACAAGTACACAAAACACGAAGGCTCGAATGACCCAGTGTGCAAAGGCAGGAGTGCCAATTACAGAAAACGGCAGAAAGAGGTGAGGGCACCAAAATGTAGCACCACAACACACAATGTTTAAGTAACAAAACATCAGTATCAATCAAAGGCAAAATATACAAGAGGGGCACAGCAAATACAACTGCAGCAACGAACTCAAAACAACACACATAAGTATATGTGTATATATGGCATATACCAGTGGATCAATTCAGTACTAAAATCAGCAAAGGCAAAGTACCAGTTCAACTCGAAAGCATCACAACACAAATGTACATAAGCAACAATGCATTGTACATTAAGTGATACAACAATGCAACACCAATGACAACTTTTAAAACCAAGTATAAAGCAGTGTCAACGAGTACTGTAAGTAAGACCAGGATGCAAGTTAAGGCAAGATTATAGTGCAACAGGACAACAACAGTGAAACAACAATGTTTGCACCCATGCGATCCAGTGAACCAGATCAAAGCAGAAAATAAATTGGCACTTGTATATACACAGTGTCTTGCAGACTATACATGGATCAAAAAAAACAAAATCGAGTGCAATCACAAGTGAACAAAGCAAAATACAATGCCCAGTCGCAATTATCAGTTTTGAACCAAGATAACTGCAACCATGAACCCAACAAAAATGAAACTGACTCGAAGCAAACTCAGTGCACAACAATCAAATGAACACGGCAATATGAAGGTGAGGACACCATAGATATGGCACCGCAGCACACAATGTTTAATATCCAGCACTAGGTTGAAGAATGATATAAGTGAAGAAACAGTATGTTGATAACAAAGATCAATGTTGTGCTTTACCAAAAATCGCACAAGTCAAAAGAAAATTGAAGCCGTGGTCAGCTACTGATAAAGGCATACACAATGACAACATGTGTACCTACATGAATGCATATATACACACGCAAGCACTCAAGTGCTGTCTCGAATCACAGTGGAAATTTTCAAAAACTTATTCAAGGCCGAGATGTACATTTTTACAAAAAAAATAATATACAGTATCAAAGTAAAAATGACACAGGGGTGGCAGCATGGAGTTACAGGCCAGCAAAGCACCCAAAACAAATGTATACCCAATACATATATGTACTACTCGAATAAACAAGTAGACATAGCACAAACAAGTGACAAGTAGCAATTTTGAACAAGGGCAACTACAGTTCGAATCAATTGCAATACATCTTGATGACAAGGGACTATGCTTCTGAGATGTGTGGATACACAATGAAGATCAGAAGCAATAATAATCATATATATACACACATAAATGCATATATATACATGATAATAGAAGGACACATATATGTACAAATGAAGACATATTACAGTGAATATAGTGGCTCAACATCAAAGAATATGTTGAACAGGTTAGGGAAGTGGTGGTAAAGAAACAAACAGTTCAGGTTCAAAGCCACAGAAACAAGTATCACAATGAATGAACTCAATAAGTCAGTAAATCATCCATGTCCAGAAATTCATCAAAGTACAAGAGATCGATAAAACCAGGGATTGAAGTACAAACAGTTCAATATCGAACAAGCATTTTTCAGAACGAAATAAACAAGTCCAAATCAAGTTTAGGAATAGGCAAGGCCGCAGCCAACAGAAAATGCTCAAAATCACTTGCAGTTCAAATCAAACTGTGGTAATCATGAATTCGAACTAGTAAAGTTTAAATGCCGCAAGTCAACAAGAAATGAAGTTTAAATACCACAAATCAACAAGAAGGAATTTAACCAAATAATAAAAAAAAATCAACGGAGAAATCATCAACATGATAAGAAAATCGAACTACTGAGAATGAAAATAGATGTGAGGGTCACTCACCTTTCACCGAAGCGGTCGCGAGCAAGATTGAAGCCGAAACCCTAATTGTTAAACGACGAAGACGAGGCCGCCATTTTTATTTCTTTCGCAAGCTTTAGACTTAGGGTTTTCGAATGAATTGAAAATGAAAAAGGGGATCGTGGTCGTGGTTTTGCAGAGGAAAAAGGCGTGATTCCTGGCGTATGTAACGGCATTGATTTAGGGGAGGAAACATGCCGGTGATGGTGAAAAGATTACGTTGTGTACTCTCTTTTTTTATTATTATACTATAATTTTTTTTTTTAATGACAATATCTCGGTTGAGAAGATAGGAAATGTGTACCAAAGATTTTGCATAGTTCATTTTACTTATTTATTCAACTTACTATTTCACAAAATTTATTAATAATTTGTTTTCTTTTATTTGTAACTATAAAATCTATCTCATGTAGATTTATTTATAATTCTAATTTAAACCATTTATTTCAGATTTTATTTCATTGTAATTAAGTTAAAGAAAATTGTTATTAAAACTAACTATCAATTTATTAATTTACATAAGTAATAATTCTTAAATCCAAACTATTTTTTTCTAAGTTATTAGTTCGAATTTCAATTACAAATTAAATACTCAATTTAACTCCAAAGTTAAATTCAAATTCTATTCAACTTTAAATAAATTAAATTCTAAAATTTGATCGCCAATTTATTCTGATAATTTGAAATTCAAGTCAAACATCATTTAAATATTTAAAATAAATTAAATATTCACAAATTAAATTGTTTAAAATTGAGGATCGTTACAGTTGCAGGGGTAGAGCCCCTAGGGTATGTCCATTCCTTCTGGAAAAGGGTGGTATTATGGTATGGAGCCCTGATACATAACTCATGTGGACACTGTGAATTTATTACAGTGTGATGTTTTTGGTGTAGAGGATCCTCGGATAAAGGTCGCAAACGACCGGGGGTGGCATATCTTAGGTTTTACTTCTCAGGAAGGGGGTAACCGGCCTTGTGTTGGCGGAGAGCGGGAAGGTTCTCGAGGCATCCCTCCAGAGGCGTTTCCATGTGGCAATAGGAAGTTCCATAGCCTGACCATTTGTTGGAAATCCAATCATCCAATACGAGCCCTTTACGATTGCAGTTGTATTACCTGCCACCTCAGGTGGTAGCTATAGCTGGCATAATATAATGGTACCTATGCCGATTAAGATTAATATTATACTTTTGAAATCTTTTCCACTATGCACTAATAATAATATCAAAAAGGATTTTTGCGTAGTAAGCATGTTTGACCATCATAAGGAGAAATCTCCCCCAAGTGTGCGATTGCATGGTGTGTGTGCCGGGAGGCCTTATGGTAGTTTAATATTCCAAAAAGCATTGCGGATTTCAAATTTAAATTCTTTTGTTTGTTGTAAAGATAAACTGTTTTTGTTTTCTCATACTAGTCCCATGACTGACCTGTAGTTTATTGTTCCCTTTCTAAACTCTGGGTGTCCACAATTTTCCACACGGGCAGTCTAGAGTTTGGTTTTTCAGATAGTCAGATAGTAGATATCGATTTGGCAGCCTTCAGTTTTTTGTTTGGTATTCTTTGGAGACTTTGGAGTGCATGGGCTGACCTTGCTTAGCTTTGTGCAACCTTGATGGAGATTCAAGCTTGGAGTTTTAAAGAAATGGCTTTGGAGTTTTGGTTTGAGGTTGCAGTATTAGATTCTGTTGAAGACTCATCTCATATTGTGTCGTGTTCCGCTGTATTTTGTGTTGTATATATTTTCTGATGTTGATGATTATCATTGTATCAAATTGATGTATCGGATATTGTATTCGTGTTATATCAATGATATCATCTTTTGTTTCCGCTGTGTTGTTTATCATCTAATGTTGTTGCAAGCTTCGGCGATACGGATTCGATGTTGTTTGTCGGACATCGAGTTCGGGTGATCACAAGTGGTATCAGAGCTAAATGTTGAGTAAGAACTTTAGCTACGGAGTGTAACACATTAGATGACTCATTAGAGATAGGGTGAAGTATACCCTAGAATGAGTACAACCAGTGAAACCGAAACCCAAATTCTCAGTCTATTTTCTTTAACTGTTGTTATTCTCTAAGATATCGCGTCCGAATGCCTAAATTGATTTTCTTACTATTACAGATAGTAAGATTGAGTGGAAGAAGAGGATGAGATAGGGGACGGGGAAGTACCACTTCAACTGGTCAAGGCCCTGCAACAACAGATATTCCTACTCAATCTCAACCAAATTTGGCTGATTTATATCGAAGCTTTTCCAAACTTGGTGGAAAGCCATTCACAGGCAAGGAAACCATTATCGAAGCACAAGCCTAGATCCGATCGTGCGAAAGGATTTATAATGGACTAAAATTGGAAGATGATCAGATGTGATTGATAGCTTCCTGACAGCTCTAGGAAGAGGCTTTAGCTTGGTGGGAAACAGTTACATTGGATAAGCCGGTGGATGAATTTACTTGGAATCGTTTCAAGGAAGTGTTCGAGCAGCGATATATGCCGTCTGTTGGTATCTCGAGAATGTACCAGGAGTTTACGAATTTGAAGTAAGAAGGCTTATCATTTGAGGAATACTTGAAAAAATTCAATGAATTATCTCGGTTTGGTCCATAGTTGGTGAATACACCATTAAAGAAGAACGAAAAGTTTATTCGGGGAATGAACAAGGAGTTTCAGGAGAGGATGACCACTCACGTAAAAGAATCTTTTTCTGAATTAATTGATATGGGTTATAGATACGATACTCTAGATAAGCAGGGAGTTTCGGAGGAAAAAGGAAGTTCGACGGAAAGAAACCGAGGAGAGGCAAAGGAAAGAAGAAAAAGGTGAAAGATGTTACTTTTCTCAATTTCTTGGAGAAAGGTCATTACTCGGAAAAATGTAAGAACCCTTGGAAGCCAGGAATGAGGGAACCATTTATGAAGCCAGATCAGAAACTTAGGGAATGCTATTATTGCCGCAAGCCGGGACATAGGATTAAGGACTGTCTAGCTAGAAGCAAGCTCTAGAAGCGAGGGTGTATGCAATCAAAGATGATTCTTCAACCTCAAAGGATGATAAAGGAAAAGAAATTTTAGAAGGTAACCTTCTCATTTACGATTAAATTTTTCAAGTTTGTTCCACACAAGAACTACGCATAGTTTATTTCTCAACAAATTATAAATGAGTTAAATCTTGAATCAGAGATCGTAGTCGAACCTTTTTTTTGTCTGTTTCATTAGATTTTGATATACTCTACGAATGGTTAGTTATCCCTTCGGACTAACCAATGCCTTGCATACTTCGTAGAGCAAATAACCCAATTATTTCGTAGTTGAATGAGTTGATTCTCATATTTATTGATATTCTGATTTGGTAAACTGAATGTAGAATAAATATTTCGATCTGATCTGATCAATCGTTTATTTATCTATCATCTATTCTTTCTTGTCTCCATAGAAAATTTCGGGGACGAAATTTTCTTAAGAGAGGAATCTGTAACATCCCTGAAATTTAGCCAAGTTTAATTTGACAATTAATTTTATTTTAGAATAAATTGCGAGATTATTTGTGAATTAATTAGAAATTACCAGAATAAATAAAATTTTGATTATAAATAGAAATTTGGTTTGAAATTTAAGCACAAGTATTTTACAAATAAATATTGGATTTAGAAAAATAAATGTATTGGAAATAAATAGAATTTTAAAGCTTTGAGATTAATAAAAAGTTAATGATAATTTGTTTTCTAAAATTTTTAATACATTAATATTTAGAAGATGTAATTTAAGAATTAAAGTAATAATTTTCAAAGGATTATTTTTAAGTTAAATTCTCCTATATAAATAAATGTGATTGTTTGTTAATATGTAATCAAGATTTTCAAATCATTCTTTTCTTTTAAAAGAGTTGTGCACATGGAAATAATAGAAACGATAAGAAAAGTATGAATGTAAAATATATAAATGTATATATGTAAATATATTGAAATAAATTAAGATTGAATTTGAAAAGTAGTTGAAATAAATTTTATTTGTGCAAAGGTAAAAATATTAAAGACATAAACATTTTAAAATTAAGACATATGTTAAGATATGAAAGTTTATTTACATAAAGGGTTAAAAACAAATTTACAAAAATAATTTGAACCAAGGATATAAACATAAAAATGATTTTTGTGACATTTGTAAATAAAAGAAAATATGTAAATTACAAATGTAATGAAATGGGACAAGTGGCAAAGGGATTATTTTTCTTTTGAATAAAAATTAGAAAACATGCAAAAGAAAAATAGAGCAGGCTGTTTCCATTTTTTTCTCAAGTACTTCTCATGCCTGAGAAAAACAAAAGAATTCGAAATCTCCTAAAATTCAAACTGAAATAAAGATCAAAGCCAGAGATTTAAATCAAAGTCTGGAAATTTAACCAAAGCAAAAGCAAATCCAATACAAAAAAACTGTAAATCAACTATTCTTCAAAAATCTGGAAAAATATCAAGCAAACAATTTCAAGCCTGAGAAACAAGAATTCAAAACAATTTCAGCAACTTCAAGTTCGAACCTGAATTAGGACAATTCAACAAGAAGATCAAAAACTAAGATCAACTCATCAGATCACTTTTAAACTCAAATATCAGTTTCAGGTTTTGCTTCTCCTCTGTCCTCCATTCAAGGTGAGAAGACTTCATTCCCAAATCCAATTTTCTATATTTAGTTATGATGATGGATGAGATTAAGGATTTGGAATTATGCATATAAATGATGATATGTTGCATGGATGTATATATATATATATATATAAATATACGTGTGTATGTCGGTCTGTGTGTATGTATATTCATCTCTGTTATACACACAGGCTCTTACTAAAAAATAATAATTCATATCTCGATATACAAGTATATTCATGTTATAACTCTTAAAGGAAATATGTTGTATTAACTAAAGTTTGATTTCAAAAATGTTTATGAAGATAATTTAAAAGTAATGAACTGTAAAATGGAAAATACAGTGAAAAATTCGTCCCTAAACAAAAATTCAGGTATTTTAATTTCAAGGATTGATTGCATGTATGGATTCAAACTCGAAAAATAGGATTTTTGATTAAGATTTCATAAATTTTAACATTGGGATTGTCGAGATAATTTGGGTTGATCAGTATTCTGTTTTTTGACCAATTCCGGTGATCAACTGCGAGTTGCTCGTCGTAAGTTCTACTGGAGTCGACGAGGTAGTAGGAGAGTTTAGGAAAAATGTTCAATGCAATTCCAGTTCATCCTTGATGATGGACGAGGCCGATCTAGGGTTTAAAACTGAGTTTCGGTCGAGGCTGAAAACGTGATTGTCACGACGTCATCGAGACGTTTAAGGAGATCGCACCTGGGGGAATGGGATCGTCGTTGTGTGGCAAAGCTTTGATCGCAGGGCCGAGTTGACCGGAGGTCGGAATCGCGGTGGCGAGTGTGTTTTGCAGAGCTGCGTTTGGTTATAGATGGTACTGGAATGCTCAATTTTAATTTACATCGCGATTGACGAATCTGAGTGGTTGTGGGCGTCGAAGTGATGATCGTCGACTTGTCGAGTATCGCTATGGTGACCGGAGATGAGCGACGCGATCGTGTACGTGCACGCGCGTATCAGTGTATCTGGTGGGTTCGATTGGGAACGAAGATGAAGGGAGACTCGGGTCATAGCTCGAAGACGAGCGTGATTTTCTCGAAGCAGCAGTAACGCGAGGGAAACCCAAAGCAATACTCGGGGAGATTTTGAAAATACTCGGGTCATTTGATTTGGGGCAGAGACAGTTTCAAATTTTAAATGAAAAATCAAGTTTACTTTGAAAACAATTTTGTTAAAACAGATTTCTTTTGTAAGTAATAATTGTTAACCCAGTTTTAAATTACTTAAGAAAGTTTTTAAACAAATTTTTTTAAATTTTCCAAGTTTTAAAAATGGTTTAAAATAAATATAATGAAAAGTTATTTAACTTAATAATAATTAAAGGTTAGTTAATTAATATAAAGATGTTTAAAATTGTTAATTAACTTTTAAAGGTGAAGTTAAATTTATTTGTTAGAGGAAATTAATTACTTGAAGTTAATTACTTAATGAAAGTAATTAAAGTAAATTAATTAATAATTCAAGTTAATTAATCAAGTAATTAATGAATGATTAATTAAAAATAATAATCACTTAGAGAAAGTAATTAAGAGTAGATAATTAATGATTAAAGATTAATTAATCAAATGTTAAAGATTAATTAATTAAAAGAAAAATTAATTAATGTGGTTAATTAATTAAGGTAATTAATTTAAGAATAATTAATTAAAGGTTAATTAATTAAAATGATAAAGAAATAATTATTAATTAAGAAGTAATTAATTAAATTTTGTAATTAATTAAGGATAATTAATTAAGGATTAATTATTAATTAAAGGTTAATTAATGATTAATTAAAGGATAACTAATTAAATAATTTGTGATTAATTGATTATTAGTTAACCATGATTAAAAAAATTATTTAAAGGCAAATGATTCTGGTTTAGATTAATCAGATATCTTAATTGGTTTCACTTATGGATGACTATATTCTATTGAACGCTGTGAATTGTTTGATATTCTCTATTGTGTAATGCTTTGTGATGTAAATTATTTTAATTCAAGCTATGTTGAATATAATTTATTTATTTATAATGCATTTATATTATCTATCTATGATTCTGTGTATATAGATAAGCGTTATAGGATTATACCGCTTATCGATATTGATGTGATTATATCTGTAATGACTGATGATGTTGCACTATTGTGTTAAACCCCTAGACTAAACTATACACACACAAATATGGATTGCACATGGAAATCGGTTAAGTCATAGATTTTTGAAATAGTTTTAAATTTGAATTTTGAATCCAAATGGTTTTGGAAATGGATTGGGTTTAAAGTGAAAAGCTTTTGAAAAGGAATTTCAAAGATAAAAGTTATTTTTTTGAATAACTTTATTTAGTTTTGAAATTTGATTTAAATATGAATTCAAAATTTGAAATTGAATTCTATGGTTAGAATTTATGATGTGAAAAGGTTATACAAGTTTATATGGGTTTTTAAACCATTTTAAAAGTGTTGTTTTGAGAATTTGAATTAACCCAAAGATTTTAACTTGTATAAATGAAATCGGATTTTTCAGAAATGAAAACTGTTTGTTTTCAAATGATAAAGCATTCATATAAGAAATGAATTTCCAATTTTTATTAAAGGAATTTCAAGTTTGAATTGAAAATGGTTTTCCAAGTTATGGATGAATCTTTGGAAACGGGTTTTGAAAGCTATGAGTTAAATCATTGATTTAAAGATTAAATGAGTTAATCCAATTGAAATGGAAATTGTTTTGAAATCCATCAATGGATCTTTATGAAACTAGGTGAACTTTGTGAAATGAATGTTTTCGTTTAAAGATTTGAAATGGTAATTTATTTAAACCATTTGAAAGAAAGTTTTGGGTTTTAAGTTGTGACTTAACTGAAATCCCATATCCATATGTTTTTAAATATTGTGCTCATTATTCGGTTTAGCCGGGAGAAGACCTTGTGTCATATAACCCATTCCGAATAATGATACGACGTTATAGATTGCATTTGAAGACCGGTGGTGAAGACCGGGTATTTGCAAGAACGCTAGGATAACCTATCGATTGTCTCTGCACTGAGTAGCTACGATATAGAGATTTCCTAAGTGATAGGAAGTCCGATCGGGATTGTGAATACCCGGATTGCAATGGCTTCTTCGGAAGTGCCTTCGATTCTGTTCGAACCCAGAACAGACTTGTATGGATGTGTGTCTGACGTTACACTTTGAGATGTAAAGCTGGTTTCTATCAAATATATTTTTGTTTGGTGTCTGAGATTTATTCTCTTAACTTAACACCCTTCTCTGAGACGTATGAGCTCGGAGGTTATGTAGTTGATGGTTACTAGTGATACATTCCCAATTTGGTAATGTGGCATACGAAGTGCTGCTGATCATTTGTTGATCAAAGCATGGCTTTGTGAAAAAACGTAGCTTTGTGGACGAGACTGCATCAGGACCTCACAGCCCGGTAATGGTCGAAACAGGAAAGATGCGGCAAGGTTGCAGGGGTAGTGCCCCTAGGGTATGTCCATTCCTTTTGGAAAAGGGTGGTATTATGGTATGGAGCCCTGAGACTTAACTCATGTGGACACTGTAAATTTATTACTATGTGATGTTGTTGGTGTAGAGGATCCTCGGATAAAGGTCGCAAACGACCGGGGGTGGCATATCTTAGGTTTTACTTCCCGGGAAGGGGGTAACCGGCCTTGTGTTGGCAGAGAGCCAGGTAGGTTCTCGGAGCGTCCCTCCAGAGGCGTTCCCATGTGGCAGTAGGAAGTTCCTTAGCCTGACCATTTGTTGGAAATCCAATCATCCAATACGAGCCCTTTACGATTGCAGTTGAATTACCTGCCACCTTAGGTGGTAGCTATAGCTTGCATAATATAATGGTACCTATGCTGGTTAAGATTAATATTATACTTTCGAAATGTTTTCCACTATGCACTCATAATAATATCAAAAATGATTTTTGCGTAGTAAGCATGTTTGACTATCATAAGGAGAAATCTCCTCCAAGTGTGCGATTGCATGGTGTGTGTGCCGAGAGGCCTTATGGTAGTTTCATTTTCCAAAAAGCATTGCGGATTTCCAATTTAAATTCTTTTGTTTGTTTTAAAGACAAAGTATTTTTGTTTGCTCATACCAGTCCCACGACTGACCTGGAGTTTATTGTTCCCTTCCTAAACTCTGGGTGCCCACAGTTTTCCGCACGGGCGGTCTAGAGTTTAGTTTTTCAAATAGTCGGATAGTAGATATCGATTTGGTAGCCTTCAGCTTTCTATTTTTCTTTGGAGTCTTTGGAGTGCATGGGATGGCCTTGCTTAGCTTTGTGCAACCTTGATAGAGATTCGAGCTTGGAGTTTTAGAGAAATGGCTTTGGAGTTTTGGTCTGAGGTTGCAGTATTAGATTCTGTTGAAGACGCATCTCATATTGTGTCGTGTTCCACAGTATTTTGTGTTGTATATATTCTCTGATGTTGATGATTATCATTGTATCAAATTGATGTATCGGATATTGTATTCATGTTGTATCAATGATATCATCTTTTGTTTCCATTGTGTTGTTTATCATTTAATGTTGTTGCAAGCTTCGATGGTACGGATTCGATGTTGTTTGTCGAACATCGAGTTCGGGTCGTCACAGATAATCCAGAAGAAGATTATCTAATATGTATTAGGTTAATTTCGATTATATTGTTTGGTAGGTCCGAGTCAGCCAAAGGTTAAAAGTTATCCAAACAAAACTTGTGTGTTTGAACAGATAGTTCATTATGACCTGATATTTATGTATGTTTACATAATGATTTCTTTATAGTATTTAACCATTGTGGATGAGGAGCACAGTATATGGTTTTATGAAAGGTTTTGCAAAGATATTTTTTAAAGGATGTTAGTGAGGAAAACTCGTTCGCTATGCAGCATGGTCTCACTTAAAATAATTATTACGGGATGTATAATATTATTCACACCAGACTTTTTGTCTGACTCAAAGTTTATGTTTTACAGTTAAACACTCGAGTACTCAAAATTGAATTGAGTAGGATGAGAGGTTAAGGTCTTTTTCAGGTTCTAGAATGTTGATGTATATGCTACCGGAGGCATACAAGAGGTAACAGATATCTATTTAGGACTTGCAGCTCTTGTTATGTTTTGATGCTTTTTCCGCTTTGTCGTTTGTATTAGGTCTATTATAACTATATGACTCTGATCAACCAAGGGGGTAACTTCATATACCACTCTTGGCGTAATTTTCAATAATTATATTTGATCAGTGCCTAGGAATGATTTGTGGGATTATATATCGTGAATATGAAACAATTTGATTTGAAATGTAATGAAGTAAATGTGGTCTTTGAAATCTGTATTTTGTTTCATATTCAAGTGCTTCTGGTAATATTGATACCTTTAAAATAGACGTATTTAGTCGCCGGAAGCTAATACTGTAGATGACTGCGACATCTGTAGCGCTTAGTTTTGAGCCTCTAGATATGGGATGTTACAAGGTCATTGTTTCTTGACACGCTGTCTTTTTAGAAAAGGAATTTCCATCATAGGAAATTAACAGCAAAGTTGTAGACATGGATGAGATCCAAGAGACTAACCCTATGACCAAGTAGTGGGAGGAACGAGTTCACCCGTACACGAAAGCCCGCAATCTATTAGAAGGTCTAGTAGGGAATCTCGAGCATCAGAGAGATACTATGGTTTTCTTGTGGATGGAGAGAAGGAGGACACTGTCTTAGATGATAGCACTCCTTTATCTTACCAACAAGCACCGGAGAGTAATGACTCCGCACTATGGCTTGGAGTAATGAATTCTAAGGTGGATTGAATGTACGAAAATAAAGTATGGACTTTATCGGACGTACCTAAAGGGATAAAACCTATTGGCTACAAATGGATTTTTAATAAAAAAAACTAAATGCAGATGGAAAAGTAGAGACTTACAAAACAAGGCTAGTTGCGAAAGGATTTCGTCAAATTCAAGGTGTTGATTATGACGATACCTTTTCACCTATAGCCATGCTTAAGTCCATTCGAATTATGCTAGCTATTGCTGCATTCTACGACTATGAATTATTGCAGATGGATGTAAAAGCAGCATTTATAAATGGTAATTTAGAAGAAACTGTTTAAATATCGTAGTTTGAGAGTTTTGTAGTTAGTGGAAGTGAAGGGAAGGCTTGCAAGTTGTTGAAATCTATTTATGGACTCAGACAAGCTTCAAGGAGTTGGAATAAGTGTTTTGATAATGTAATCAAATAGTTTGGTTTTTATCAGGGCTAGGGAAAGCATGCATGTATAGAAAGGAACAAGACAAAGCTATCATATTCCTAGTGATATATGTTGATGATCTATTATTGACTGGCAATGGCATTTCACGGTTGCAATCAGTGAAGGCTTAGCATTCCAAGAACTTCTCTATGAAGGATTTGGGAGAAGTATCCTATATACTTGTTATAAGGATCTATAGAAATTGGTCTAAAAGGCTGTTGGGATTGTTCGAATACAAGTACATAGATACTATACTGAAAAGGTCCGGTATGGAAAATTCCAAGCATGGAAATGTTCCAACAGAATATGGAATTGTCCTTTCCAAGAAGGATTCTCCTCATACCGACGATGAGAAAGAGCAAATGAAGAGGATACACTATGCTTCAGCCATAGTATCCATAATGTACGCTATGTTGTGTACTAGACCAGATGTGTAATACGCATTAGGTAAGCCGATATCAGTCTATTCTTGGAGACAAACATTGGACAGCTGTAAAATGTGTACTAAAGTATTTAAGAAATACTAAGGACTTGTTCCAAATATACGGGAATAGAGACCTCCTTATGAAGGCTATACAGGCTCCAGCTTTCAAAATGATATAGATGATAGCAAATCAGTGTCTGGTTATGTCTTTACTCTTAACAGTAGAGTTGTCGGTTAGTAAAATTCCAAACAAGAAACGGTTGCTGATTTTACAATGGAGGCCGAGTATATTGCCCTTAATGAAGCAGCAAAGGAAGCAGTTTGGATGCGCAAGTTTTTGAGTGAGCTCGGAGCTATTCCCGATACTGAGAATCCTATGGCATTGTTCTTTGAAAACAATGTGGTGATACAGATCGCAAAGGAACCCATAGCACATAAGAAGTCACGGCATATTCTTCGAAAATACCACCAAATTAGATAATTTGTTAAAAAGAAGGAAATCGTGATACTAGGGTAGATACCAAGGACAACATAGCAGATCCATTCACTAAGGGTCTAGCTCGGCCATCTCTGGAGAAGCTGATTGAAGGGATGGGAATGAGATTCCACAATTGGCTCCAAGTGCAAGTGGGAGATTGATAGAGTTAGGGATGTGCCTTAGGAGCAATTCTGGAATTTATTGTAAATTGTTAACTCCCGTAATTAGTTCTCGTTCTAATAAAAGTTGTTTTCTCTTTCTATTATATCCTTGCTATAATGTGTTATATTAGTTAATTAATTAATTTGAAGCATATTTAATAGAAAATCCATAAATGTTGTATTTTTTGTGATAATAGTTATAAGGTGTTGTAACAATGAGTTATTTATCATAATGGAAAGAAATATACTATTTTTAAAAAAAAAGGTTCCGAGTCAAGGTACGTTGAGAATGGATATCGATGTATCCGTTGAGATAGAGTACATAAAGCTCTCCAAATGTTGGATAGTGTATTACTAATGACTGCTGGGGGCACTAAGGGGTTACATACTGATAGTTATTGGATAACTATGGAACAACTCACTCTATAGTTTTCTATTGGTTAATATAACTAAGGTCAAATAGAAAATATCCATATGATTAATTTACATAGTTTTTTTTGACTTAAGAATACTGTAGATCCTCGATGTGGAAGCTTTGCTTTAATTAGAGTCAAATTATGGCACAATGTCCATCAAGTGACTATAGTTGGGTTGAGTGGAAGTATTGGAAGTGAAACACTATTCAAGAGAGGATTCGTCTCCTAAGTTATATGAAGTTAGTATCACGTTCAACTTAAGTCAATACAAAGTCAAAATCTCTTGCAAGAGTAGTTTGGTTAATAATAATTGTTGCTATTGAACCAAGGTCTTTGTTTTTGGATTATATGGTTGAATATGGAGCTACTGGAATTTTGGCCATAACATAATTCAATAAGTCCACAGTGATATGGTTTTGACAAAGAGAATTTGCGTAAATAATTGTCATAAAAGGATAATGCTTAATAAAGTGAAATTGGATTTTACCAAACTTTAGTAAGCGATAGATTTGGCCACATGTGAACGTTGACATTCGAATAGTTCAATGTTGATCGCTGACCGAATTTACACCCAAGAGTCACACAATCGAAATAATTAATTCTCTTTAGACCAAATGATTTAATCAATTTATGATTGTTAGAAATTAATTTAATTAATTAATATTTATGAAATATTAATTATGAAATTTAAATATGATGTGAGAAATAATTTATTGCATATATTTATAATAGTTGTAAATATATTGTTGGTATAAGATATCAATAAGAAATTGAGTTAAATATGATTGTACATATTTAATTTGGTTAAACGGGCTAGCAACCCATGAAATTTTGGAGTTATAGGCGTTGGTTATGGCTAGGGTTAGAGGTGGCTTGAACAAATGGTTAGGGTTTGGAGATGTGTGGTTAAGATCTAGTGGTTTGCACTCTTATCTTACCATATAAATAAATTGTCTCAAAATCCTAATTTGTTAGATATCTTTCTGTTCAATTTTGATCCGTTACCCTCTTTCCTCTTTCATAGCTAAAACCCTCCTCTAAATCAATACTAAAATTCTCATACAAATTCAAATCAAAACTAAAAGCTATTTGATAGTGATTGGTCGTAGATTCCAGATCATCAATCTAAAGAATAAAAATGTTTCAAAAGAAAAGAATTTATTATTCAAGATGGGCTTTTGGTCATCTAATTTGGGTAACTTTGATTTTATTTTTATCATATTATGATGCTTTCATAATTTGTTAATTGTATGAACATATGTATATAATTAGATTGTTGTTTTGTTAGTTAGGTGAGATTTTTGTACGTATTTATGTTGTCACGATGGAGATTGGATTTCTGTATAGTAATTAAAGATTTATTCCATGATTATGTTTCAGATCTGAAATTAAATATTAAAATTAGTTTTAATTTTGAAATTATTTATGATTATACATGTTGATCATATGCGTAAATCTTATATGTTAACCTTTTGGGTTAAATCTTCACATCCAACTTGAATTAAGAGATATGTTTTATTATATGTTGTATATAAAAGATCTGAATATTTGCGAATGTTTGTTTTTGTTTATTATGAATTACAAGTGCTGATTTTTTATATATTTATATATTTTAATTAATTTTAATATTTAATGATTATCTAAAGCAATAAATTCATATATAATAATGAACGTTTATTAGCTTCAGTTAATATTTTCTAAAATTCATCCTTCATGTCAGAAGCTTTCAAGAAGAATTTCAGATTTTTGAAATATTAATTTTAAAAATTAATTTTATTTCGGATTTGAAAACAATTAATTGAATAAAAATATCATTTTAATTTAAAACAGTTTGGAAATTTTTCTTAAGACCCAAAATATATTATAGAACCTTATAAAAGGTTTCAAATTTTTATAACTTAATTTTATGATTTTAATAATTAATTGATTTCGGATCTACAATAAATTATACATTAAAATATTATTTTAATTGAGAAAATTTCAGAAACTTTTTCTGAGGCCAAAAATTTATTTCTAGATTTTCTAAAATTATAAAATTTATAATTTTATCATAGTGTTATTTTACAATAATTTATTATGGCTATTTCTGTTTAATTCAATATATTAAATATATCTGTATATTGAATAATAAAATCTTTGGAATTATATATCCATTATATTTTCTAACTGATAATTATAAATTTAAGGATTTTTTAATTTTATATATGTGTATATTTATTGTTATTTATTGTTCAGTATATTGTCATGTAAATAAATAAATATTTTCTATAATATTTTAATAATAAAATTAAATTTTATGCATACATAAATAGATATATATAATTTTTCGACATAATCACATGAAATTCATTGTTATATATTTAAGCACATATTTGAAAGTATACAGTACATACAAAATAAGCTAATGTGTCTGTTGCGATGCAAATCCCAACATCTATATACAGACATGTTATACTCTGCACGGATTGCTATGTTGCACATGCACGCACGTGTATATATATAATACATATATAGACAGACAAATATATAAGAAAAACCAAAATTAAACAAATCTCAAACTATTATTTGTGAATTTAAATAAACTACATGATTTAATTTAAATCAAATTTAGAAAAATTCAAATTGGACTTCATAGACCCATTAAAGATTCAAAATGGCAATTTTATTTAAATTCACTTATTTCTTCCGCAACGGGATAGCCTAGTTCCAACACACTTACTCCATCAAATTATTGAAACTTCCATATTTATTACCATTCATTTCCCATTTATTGGAGTTACAACCTTTTAAATTAATTCCTCGTTAATTAATTATCCAAAGCGTGAATATTACGTGCAAGCGTCATTATTACTTAAGTTTTATTATTATAAGCGTGGTAAATTACGTACAAATATCTACTTTTATCAAATATATTATAGTTATATATCTTCATTTGAATATTCTTTTCCATATTCAATTATCGGAGTCATATCTAAAAGGGTTATCCGCTATAACTTCCATAAATTAGTCCAAAACAAAAGATTTAACTTTAAAAATTACATTGTCTGAAATTACAAGTAATAATCATTTCTTTTTACAACTAAAATTGATAGTATAAACTACAATGAATTCATACTTACACGTCTCTTTTTCTTTCTATTTGCATATACTCTTTGCTAGATCAAACACTGTATTTTTCTAAAAAGGAAAGAAATCAAACTAATTTATAAATATTAAACGGATCTAAATTCCAATAATTCCAAACATAGAAAAGTTTACATTCCAATAAGATTAGGGTAATAATCCAAATTCATAATATTATTATACAACCTATTTCGGACCTGGACATTAACTTTCTCCATTTGAAAACCTTAAAAATGATATAACTTCAGCCGCCATTGACAAACTCTACACCAAACGGCCACAAATAAAAGTTGTGATCGGAGTGAAATTAGCCAAAACGTTCAACACGAAACCTGTAGAGGTCGTCGCCATGAACTCATCCATGCATTCTGATCGTTGATCAATTGTCCATGGCGATGGCTATGGCCGTTCAAAGGCTGCACAATTGGGTTCGTTTTTCATGATGTTGGTGGCGTTTGACGAGGTGGCACTATTGGTAGGCGACGCGGGGGAAGAGGGGATGTCGTCTGGAGGGATGCAGTGGTGAACGACGACTTGAGGTACCGGTGGCTGATGAAAAGGCGTGGTCGCGTTTTTTGCTTCCTCGAAACGAACGAAGGGAGGGAAGGTGATTTAAGTTTAAAATTTATCAATTAAAGTTAACTATAATTTAAATAATCTCAACGTTCATTAATTCATAACTTTTTCATACAAGGTCGAAATCGAATGCGACAAGTTGCATTGCGATCGTTACTAAGTAAAATCGATTTTATAGAATTGGATTGGAGTAGTTTGGAGCTTGTAGGGATTTGGGTTAAAATTGAATGCCTATTCAACTTTAATTCAAACCAGAATGTTTTGACGATAACTGGAATCAATGTGAGTTAACTCGCCTCTTTGACCCTCTTATATTTCAATGCAAGTGCGGATAATTTTATTGTTGATGTTTGTTGACTGTTTGGATGATTTACCATTTTAATTTATTAGTGAGGTTGGATATATTCCCCCAGAGAGGATGAGACCATATTACGTTCCTGCGTATGAACGAATGACCCTTTGTATATGATTCCGCCTCGAAGCGGTTGATTTAATTATTTGATCATATAATTTATGTGATGCAATAGGACAGGTTGAAGGGATCTAATAGGATTCCTCGCATTGTTGATTTTACTTTTCAATATTGTGATATATGATGTGTTGGATGTTGTATTTGATGACATTGATATGATTTCCCTTATTTAGTGCTATAGTAGCACTGGGCTTTATTTTTGGTATTTTAAAATATTGTAGAATAATGATATTAATTTAAATGGGACTTCAAAGTTATTTTGAAAAGCATATATGTTTTTATAATTTTTAAACTATTAAAAGGAATGGATTTATTTTAAATAAATAGAAATGTATAATTTTGATATTAGGTTTAAGAAGAATGTCAAATAAAGATTTTTGAATGGTAAACATAGAAGATTTATAAAAGGATATTTTATAAATAAAGTATAGATTTTAAACGGTGTTTTATAAATATATGAAATGGATTTGTAATTGATATTTATACAAGAATTTCGATAGTAAAATGAGTTTTTATAAAGAAATGAATTTATAAATAGAATTTTATAAATAAAGAGATTTTATTAAAAAAAATATAAAATAGAAAGGGAGATTTATAAACATAGTTTGTAAATATACAAATGATTTACGTTGTACTTTAAATATGAAGTTTAATGGCTTTTAAATATGATAATCTTTAAAAGTAATGTTTTGAATTAATAATTTCAAATGGAATTTAAATGGTTTTATTAAAAAGTGATTTAAAATGTGTTAAGTGATGAAATCGTAGATTTCAATATTTATTATTGTAACTGACGTTTTCAGGAAAGTGGGGAAGGCATGAACTATAACAATGTTGTTATAGTAATTTTCGAAAGGAAATGTTTTATATAGTATACGAGATTTATATATACATAAGTAATTGAATTCCTATACTAATGTCTTGAGTTGGCATAACGATGTTTTACGCAACATTCATTCTGACCCAATAAATGTGTTTTGACCTTTCGTTGCGGAATACATGTTGGTTATTATGATCTACTAAATGCTTGGTGGTATAGGAAGCATTGCTTCTTATACTTAACATCCATTCTGAGGCGTATGAACTAGAAACTTGTACGATTATGGAAATCTATTTAGTGTGTCTTCAAAATGGTAGTATTATTAAATATACTTATACTGTTGATTTAGGTATATGGAAACGTCTTCCAATATTAGTTGAAATGGTTTTGAGAATATATCTTTTTAAAGATATTTTGAGTAAATATTTGGAAATTGATTTAATTAATAAAAGATTAATAAAATGAGTTTAGTGACTGCCTATGTGCTAGATTTTATTTGTTTCTTTGATAATTAAACAACCGACTATCAAATTTGGTCATTTTTTGTTCCTTGACTTGGTGTGGGAATTAATTAATCATGCACTTAACGTGAACCCGACTATGTAGGCTTGATTATCATGTGGATTTAGAATGTTGATTTGAGTGGTGCGGAGTGAATATGGAACTCCAATCTACCAGGCTTCCTTCTTGGTCGAAGGATAGCAAGTTGAGAGTTGAAAACGTGATAAATCTATGAGACTTGGTTTCCATATGAGGTTGAGGACCTCTTTATCGTTGTTGGCCTAGAGAGACCAGGATCGGATTTATCCAAAAACCACTTCGGACCAATACATGCGTTTGAAAGTGCAGGTTTATGAATATAATTTTTGAAGATGGAGATCTTCATGATGCAGGGCTACTTGCCGCTAGACCCACGATGCATATGATAATATGTGTGTGTGTGTGTGTGTGTATAGTGGCAATAGTGCTTTGTTATGAATTCGATATGTAACGTATTCTCACTACTAATTCTAGGGTTGATTCCCGAAAAGATTTTGTAGAAGAGTTCCTTCGGTTTGTCTTGTTCTTGGACAACTTGAATAGAAGAATGTCTGGCATTGCATTCTAGATCACATTGATTAATCTCTATAAACATATCTTCTGTTTGGTGGTGAAGAAGGCAACTTCTCTTAGCTTAACACCCTTTCTTGAGACCGATGAGCTCAAAATTTATACATTTGTAAAAGTCAGTTGTGTGATTATGGAATGACAATGTGGCATTCAAAGTGGAATGTATTATGTCAAGGCAAATCGTTACTCTAGGCCTCACACCCTAAAATGACTAAACCACGGTAAATATAGCAAGGCTATGTGGTTCCCAATCATTAGGATATGATCATCCCCTTCTAGTTATATTTATTCCTGCTATGAAGTCGGGTTTTAAATAATTGTAATGTTGCAAAGGGAGCTCTCAGATAGGTTGATAACGACTGGGGTGATGACATACTCAGCACTATCTAGTTAGACCGGTCTTATGTTGGTAGAGGACCATAAGTTGGGCCTCGGTACATTCTTCTAGAGATGTACTATGGAAGGTAGTCCCTTACCTGGCCATTTGTTGGAAGACCATTCTTCAATACGAGCTTGCGATTTTAGTTGTAAAGTCTAGTATGCTGGAATTTTATAATGATAACAATTTCAGTTATTATTAATATTATTTGCATACAAGACACTAGTATAATAGAGAAGAATTTGATATGAAATGTTTTAGTTACCGTAAGTTAGAAACCCGTCCATGTTTATGTGCGGCGTGTTCTTACAAGATACCTTTGTGTGGAAAAGTTTATATAACTTTAAAAATTCAGATTGAGATGTGTTTTCTCATGTTGTTTTACTAGACTGATCTGGGCGTTTTTCCCTTTCAATGCTCGGGTCAGACCGACATATTTACAGATTTAAATTTGGATGCTTTGAAGCTTCATTAGACGAGCTAGAGATCTTCAGATAGTATTCACGTATATATTTATTTTTCTGCTGCATTATTGCTGAAATTATCATCATTTGTGAGGAAAGGTTTTTAAAACTATCCAGGCTGATAATTAGCGTTTTTTGTTTCACTCTGGTGGACGTATGTGTATTGTGTTTTCTTTTTGTAATGATCATTGATATTATATCATATGTTATTCCATTGTGATCTTGAGATTTCGTGTTGTTTTAGTTTCGTTTTCTTTTCTTCTTCTTCTCTTTTTTTTCTTCATAATTATCCGTCTTTTCGTTCAATTTGGATTGGATATATGTAGTTTATTGTCGGCTTGAATTGTGCAGATTTGCGGGTCGTTACAAATGTACATGACCTTAATCGAATAGTCGATTTCATTTATGTATTGATATTACTTTTATGTAGGTGGCATAGGTTAAGTTATGTTTAAATATGTAACAGATGAAAATAAAGTTACAGCAGTATGTTGGTAGTATATGTGAAATAGAATAGTTTCACTCACTCAGACATGTGTGTGTGTGTATGTATGTATGTCCCCCCTCTTAGAATTTTCTTCGTATCTATCAAGTTAATATTATTGAATAATGGATGAAAAAGTAAAGTATTGTTTGGTTTAAGATGAACTTTGTGTTTTGCATTTTCAACACGTAGTTTAAAAAAGCAAGATAGAAAATGGGGGGTGGAAAATGGCTTTAACATTTGATATCCAAAATGGTATTATTTTTTATGTGGTTTGAGAAACATCAAAAATTATTTGCTTTCTACCCATTCTCATCCATGTTTGAATTTTAGGTTTTCCAGTTTTTCTTTCTCCTCCACGTCATTCGAGATAAATATTGAAAACAAAAACATAAAACTCATTTTCAAGTTAAACACTATTTTGATTCTCAAATATTGTATGTAAAAATATTATAATGTTTTATAATAATTAAAAAGAAGTGCAAACAATTGCACCAAAAAATGTAATTCACATTATACACAAACATTTGCATCAAATAACTGCAATTTGCATTATTTGAAGATTCACAATTTAGATACAACCTAATAACCTATCGTGCCACAAAGAAAAGTACGCATTAGCTCAAATAACAATTGACTATAGTTTGCATTATCGATTATTATTGTAAATCGCACGTACCTGCATTTATATAAATATTTCATCAGAACGGAGGTAGTAGTTGAGATGGCAAACAAGACGAGATTCCGTTGATGGATGAATGGTATTTTTAAATTTTAAAAAGACACCGTGTAAATCATATTCATTAGATTTTCTTTATTAATAGAGAAGAGATAAAGTGTAAACATTTGTACTAAAATGTGGACATTTGCACTTTACGCCTAAACTGTTTAAACGACCGAAAAAGTTGAAAACATTTGCATTAAATATCTTTAATTTGCATTTGCAATATATGTTTTATCGTGTAAATATTTACTCCGTACGATTGAACGGATGAATACTACATAAGTTTCGACTATTACGGCATATGGCGCTGTTGCGGGACAGAAATATATCTAATTTTATAGCAGAACATATTCCTAGTCCTATATTCCTACAAAAATATTTTTAACTTTTAGGGTCTTTGACTTGCGTTTCATGTTTTCTGTCACATTTAATAAAAAGTCTCCAACGTATACGCATGTAGTTCAAACTTTTAGATGATCTAATAAATAGATAGCTTCGTACCCTTAGTCAACATATTTCTCCATTAAATCCCACTAAGATTTCAGGATTCGAATGGTCATTAACTATAAAATAAGTACTTTATAGGTATTGAAAATGAGAAATACCAGCAATACTCTTGTTTAAAGAGAATGTCTTTACTTTTATCCTCAGATTAGTGGAAATTGATAGATCCTACGAAGTAATTATGTGCAAATTAATGATTATACTGTGGGATCCACTATTGTTCACCAATGAAAGAGTAAATAACTCCCGCCGAAGGAGACTATTGTTAGCATTAACATTCGCAAAAAGTCCAGCCACAGTTGCTTTATACTGTCATAATACCGGCCATTGTATTGGCTGATATATTAACAGTGGGCCTACTTTCATTTGATTGAAAAATGAAAAATAATTTGAACCAATACTTGCGCGAGAGCGGCAATAGTTCAATGGTCATCTTATGTTAGTTCATCTATTTGAGTTAACATGAGATCCATATTTAGGAATATGTCTATGCATATAAAAGAATGATCATATCTTAACATTAAATTTAAACAGATCTCGGATGATGCGTTTTTAAGTATTAATTTTGGTTTAGGATGTTTGCACACAAGGGAAAACACCAGAAATACAAAAGATGAAGTAAAAGAAATTTAGAGTTTCACGACATCACTGATGTATTTTAGTTTATATTTAGCAATTGGCGGACACGTGGAAATGAAGGGTTGAAAAACTTTAAAAAAAAAAAAATCTTCTGATCGTCCTCTATGATTTGTAGAGTTTATCAGTTACCTGAATAGTCGTAATAAACTGCGTTCTTAACTATCTTGCTAACTAAGACGAACTGCAGTCTGTAAGCTCATCATTTATTCTGTAAATATTGATTGCAAAACCTGATTATTCAGATCGTAGGATTTTTTTTATGGAACAAGCATTTGTTATCTGACGAAACATATATCAACATAACTCAAGATAAAACATTTTGAGTATCTGTTTTTCATACATACCGACAATTTTATGCCTGTTTTATACGTCTACTTAGTAGAAGAAAATATTGAACCTGCTTACATTGGTCGGTCATTTCTTCATAACTACCACTAGCAATACTGATCAATCTTACAAACAATAGGCATATTTGGATGTAGCTATACTGCATCACGGCGTCTTTTCCTCGAACTATAAGTTGATTCAGGGCTTAATCTATTTGTCCATACCAGCTTGCTTTGTTTTTCATTTCCAGTTCTTGAGAACGATAGATTCTGCAGTGATTAGAATGGAAAATAAAAATAAAAAATCAAATAATGTTAACCAGTATATGTATGATCTATCTGATAACATATAAATACCTGTCTTGCTCTCTTATCAACAGGCGTCCATGGTGGAGTCATAACACATGAAGTCGCCTTTATATCTTTAGTAGTAGAACTATCCTTTGCTCTTCCGCCTTTTCTCCATTTCTTAATACTTTCAGGAGTTCGCTTGTTCCCTCGATATCTGAAACTATCAATTATCGATGGACTAATTTTCTTGTATGATTTTTCAGGATTACTTGAATTTCCTGGACAACTGATGCATGTGTTGCAAGCAAGGCTTGGCCGATGAACTTCTGTTTTGTCTTTAGAACCTTGAAAATATTTAAATATCGACTGCATTCCATTTTGTATTTTCGAGGACTGCTTTGCCTTTGAGTGTGGCAATTCTATTTTATTCTGTAACCCAAGGACAGACCTTGTAATGGGGACACTGTTTGTTTTTAAATGATCTCCTTGGCGATTTGAAGGAGATGCGTTTTGTCTTGATAATGAAGCTTTTCGTCCTAATATCTTCTCATGTAAACTAGGACTTCTATCCTTCGCTGAAGTCCAGCTATTTATGTCGCAATTAAGATCTTCAAAAGTTGGGAAAGTGCCATAACTGGAAGGGTTGGATGTTAATTTGCTTTTACTATAATAAATTGGCTGTGTTCTTGGTGCTTCTTCCTCGAAGAACACTCTTCCTCTTGGTGTCGTGGAAAAATTTTCATTCAGGACTGTAGATTTAAGACCAACTGCATCATCACTTAAGTTTTCATTCAGATGCCCATAATCATTTCTTTCAAAATTACCAATCCTCGAGTTTGACCTTGGCCTTTTTTCTGTAACTTCATGTTCTCCATGAAGAAAGGTAGTCCTATAGTCAATTACCTCATCACCATAATTTTCCGTGCGATTTCCACAATTATCTGTTTCATCCTTCACTGAAGTCCAACTATGTACATTGGAGTTGAGCTCTTCGGAGGTTGGAAAAGTTCGATAACTAGAAAGGTTTTTTGTCAATGTGTTTCCATGTGGATCATTTTTAGAATAAAGTGGTTCTGTTCTAGGGACTGCTTCCTGAAAAAAAGCTGTGCTTCTTGGTATTGAAGAACGATTTTTATTGGGGAATGTAGTATTAGGATCAACAACAGCCACATCGCTTAAGTTATCACTCGGATGCGCAAAACCGTAATCAACAGCATTGCCATTAAAAGAACCAGTCTTTATGTACGGTGTTCTCTTTTTTCCTGGTCCTTTATATTCACTATGCAGAAAGCTTGTGTTACAGTCAATAACCACATCGCCAAACTTTTCGTTTAGACTTTCACTATTATCTGTATCATCGTTACCAAGATCAACCAATCTTGAAGCATGTGGTCCACATTTACTGTACAAATTTGCATTAGTTGTAAATACACGATTGCACTTAGCCCTTTTCTTATCTTGTAAGTCAAAGGAATCACTCAAATTGCGTGGCTGTGATGTCTTAGCAAAGTCAGTGATCTTGTCCTTTGCTTTATTCATTGTCTGACTCTCAACATGATAGGGGTAATTTTTTTGAGAATTCATTATGTATTTCTGCCTTTTTCTCTCCGACAACATTTTCGCACTGCTAATATCTGAACCAATGGATGAACAATCTGTCATTACCGATTTCGATTCCCCAATCTCCCCATATCTGCATAAAAAATCAAATAGATGCATACTTTCAGCAGGTACATTATACTTTCCAACAGCCAGTATTCTGTGCTTTTGTGACCATTCAAGGAACTCTATAAGAATGCCACCTGAGGAGAGTATTGCATGTGCCGAGAGAGGATTTATAGATGGAAATTTTGTAAGAAATGATTCCGCATGAGTTTCTGACTCAGGCATTGCAGGAAATATGCCTTGGTTTGATTTGCAGGCTTTTCGTATGCAGCTTAGAATGATTTCATCGGTTGATTCAGGCGTGTATGAGCAAAATAGCTGCAAGTTTAAATCTAGACTAGCAGCTGCTGCATAAAGTGTGTCAGATGATTGCATTATGGCTGAAATAAAATTGGTTTCTCCTTCAAAGATCTGTAGGATACAGCAGTATGCATTATAGGTCAGACCAGATGATGAATAATGGAACATTACACTACATATTATGATTCAGATGATACCATCACACTAAAGCAATTGACATTATTTTAGAAGAAAAAAGGGGAATTCTATTTTGACACAAAATGGAGACATCAAATTTGACACAAGAAATCTCAACCATCATATTTCATCTTCCATGTTAAGACATACAAAACCAATGATTCATACTTCTTGTGTCAAATTTTGTGTTCCAATAACCGCTTCCAAAAAATAAAGAAAGAATAATTGCTAAGAGAAGGAATATTTAAGAATCTTATATCTAAGGTTTTCATATAAGATATGACAATGATAATGTAAATAACCACGATGATGATGATTTTGATTGATGATAATGTATTACCAAGTCTAATGTCAAATAGCTTAAATCAAAAGAAACTAATTAGAGTAAAATTGCATATGTGTTCAAAACTAGTAATCATATCTTATAGTTCATATGTTTACTTGTTTGATAGATGATATTTGATAAATAAACATTGAGGCACTTCATGGTGGAATGCTAAATCGATTCCCATTTCATTTTGCAAGAATAAAATTTCATTTTTCTTTTTTCTTTTTGTAATATAGTTGTAGTTGTTATGAAAAACGAGGGAGGGAAAAAATGTTTTGAGAATCAAAGAACTTACTATTATGCAGCCACTGAAAGCAAAACTAAGTGTCATGAGAGCATTAGTTGCAATTGCCTCCATCAACATGGGTATAGATGATGCCTCTGTAATGTTCTCACCAAAGTTTCTTGTCTCGTACCATACCAAGCAGACTGCAGCACTGAAAATAAGGTCAAAAGGAAGACTACTATCGCGTTCTACAATTTGTGCACCATCTTTTTCTAGCGCCAAAACCTTCTGATAAGAACTTCTTCGAGATATAAGCATTTTTTTCTCTAAATTCTGAGTATTGATAACTATAACTACATCAAGTGATGACATTTCAGTTTCACTGATACTATTTGAATTTGAAGGTTTTGACGTATGTGCAGAAGGTTCATTGTCTAGTAATGAGTCAAAATGGTTCCCAGATTCAGAAGAAACGCATTTAGATTTGTCAATAGGAACAACACTTAGTGCTTCTTGGATACGTTCTTTGTTCAGGATTCCTTTCAGACTTGACATAGATCTTGAGAATCCATCCTATAATTGAAAGAGGAATGAGGTATTTGTATAGTGGTTGAGGCACGAATAATATATTAGTGATAAAGGCAATAGTTTCATTCATAATCTGTCTAAGTAACAGTTAAACGCAGTACGCAGGGATCTGCCAGGAGAAACTTAAAGTTAGAAGAGCTAACTTACAACCGTTAACTAGAGCTACATTACATGTTCAAGTAGGAAGCATCATGTTAGGAGCTCATGTTACAAATAACTCTTCAGTCGTATTCCATGCCACATTGAGAAATTAAGAGTTATTTTACATCATTACAGTTAATAGACTGAAGGATATTCATGTTCTATAGCTACTACAGATGGTTTGGAAGCATCTCTACTAACAATAACCAGAACTCCCTATTTCAACCGTGACTCACAAAAATGGAAGAACTATTCCTTCTTACCAACAGAAAAAGGTTGTTGCCAATGCCAACCATGTTGGAAGTTGATACCTAATTCATCATTTGAAGTCACAGAAGCAATGGTCGCTCGGTGGAGTGGAAGACCGGACGATCTCGTCCGGTGGTAGCCGCTGCCGCTCCAGTTGGAGCGGTAGTGATAGAGGAGACCGAACCAAATTTTTGGTTCGATGGAGGAGATGCCGGACCAAAGATTTGGTCCGGTGAAGTTCATCCGGTGTTGTTTGGAGTTGGAACGGTGAAGGTGCACTATGTTTTGCTGAACCAAAGTCTGGAGTGGTGAAGCTAATATTCCGGACCAGATTCAAGAAGATTGACCGAACCAAATATCTCGTCCAATGGTTTAAGAGTGCCAAACCAGATTGACATGGGCTTCGCCGAATCAAAATGATACCGACCAAATTCTAGAACTGCTATATGACAGCTATCTGTCCTCATTTCTTCACTCTATAAATAGAGGAACTTCTGAACAACAATTGCAGTCGAAATTAAGAGCTAATCTCAGCCAATTTCAGAGCCATCTTAGAAAGCTAAACTCTGTAGAATTTTGTCTGTATTGTAAATTCTTCTTATGTATAGCCCAAGGTTTCAAATTCCGTCCGACACTGCGAAATTCCGACCGTTATGGATAAAATTCCGTTTTCGGATGTTGGATCTTATAAAAAAAATACTTTCGAAATTTAATTGAATTGGTCGAAAAACGTACAGAAATTCAAGAAGA
Source organism: Allium cepa (assembly GCA_030765085.1). NCBI lineage: Eukaryota > Viridiplantae > Streptophyta > Magnoliopsida > Asparagales > Amaryllidaceae > Allium > Allium cepa. The sequence continues at coordinate 405,766,422 of CM060928.1, read as the reverse complement.
GCTGCGGATGTTGGGTTCTACTGTCGAGAAGAGGTGACTCATAAAACGATTTCGAGCAAGAAGGCCTGGATCTTTAAGGTCGACATTGAATCATATAATTGATAATTTTGGGGATAAAGTTTGAGATAAATTCAGGAAGAAGAAATTAGGACAGCCTTAGGATCTGAGTCTAGCTGGATGCAATGAGTAAGGAAAGCACAGAAATTGGATATCTTAAATGGGATTGGGCCTGTATTTGTATTTCATCCAATAGGTATAGATTTGAAGACGCAATCAATTATATTAATTAGTTAATAATCTAGTTAATAACTTGTTAACTAAGGACTAATAGATACAAATTAGGTTAAGTGTATTAGTTAAAGTTATAATTTGAATAACAAATGGTTTAAAATGTTAATATTGACAGTCGAAAAAATAATGAAATCCCTAAACTGAAATTAAAGCAGAATTTTCGAAATATCCGATAAGGAACCGAAATTTCAGTAAGTATTCATCAACCGAACGAAAATAGAAAACGGAATTTTAAACCTTGGTATAGCCTCCAAAAGTGAATCAATCTCATGTACGTACACTGCCTAGCGGTAGTATAACCACTATAAATACTAGTGTTATTTATTTTTTCTGCTTGCATAGATCTATGACTGTCTGTTTTGGTATTTATCTCTGTTTGCCCGTCTCACTACAATCACGATCCACTTGTTTTCCATTGCGTTGGGTTTTTTATTCTCTCAGACTGATCATCTGAAGAGATTTTCCCCCAACAGTCTGGTATCAAAGCTATAAGGTTGATTTAGGAGTGCAAGACGCTATGGCAGGAGATGAAGCGACTTTAGTTGTTACAAGACTCTACACTAGAGGGATGTATATCACGTCAGGATCACAGTTGGCAATTGAGAAATGGAATGGGAATAAAGACTTCGAGAAGTGGCAATGGAGGATGAAGGCTGTTTTAATGAGGAATGAAGTCCATCCAGTAGTGTTTGCCTCTGAGGAGTTGACGGCTGGCATCTCAGTTGCGGAAAGAAATGAGATAGAGAAATGGACGTTTACTGCTTTACAACTAGCCATGAAAGAGAATTTTATCCTAGAAATTAGCAGTGAGACCACTGCTAGAAGCATTTGGACCAAGTTAAAGAATCTTCACTTGTAGAAATTACTGACTAACCATCTGATATTGCTGAAGACATTTTTCATCACGCAAATGAGAGAGAGTATTTCAGTGAAGGAACATCTTAATTTTTGTAATGATCTTGTGATGAAGATGAAGACTGTTGACTTGAAGATGGATGAGGAGCAAATGACAATGATTTTTTTGTATTCTCTTCCGGAGCGATGCATAGGTTATGCAAACAGCCTTATCTACGCTAGAGACACACTGACAGTCAAAGATATGAAATCGGGTCTTTTATCTAAGGACTTGAGAGATCAGATGAAGGAGATAAGTGAAGAAAGTAGAGGTGGAAGTAGTACTCATGGCATGTTGTTGAAAGAGGTAAAGAAGATAAGAAGAATTGACACTCTAAAGGACGTTCCAAGTCTAGCAAGCGTGGTAATGGCAGGGGAGGAAATTCTAAGGATGAGAAGTGCTTTATATGCGAGAAACCTGATCATTGGAAAAATGATTGTCCAGATTTGAAAAGGAAAAAAAACATATCTTCATCATTTGCGGTGGAGAAATTCGTATCTGACGACGTGTTGTCTGTAGCAGTGTCGGATGTCTTAGACCATTGGATGTTGGACTCAGGGGTGCCTTTCTATATGACGTCTAACAAGGATTACTTCAGTTCTTTCGTTGGACGAGAGGAAAGCTCTATTCTTATGGGTAATGTTACTAGCTGTAGGGCAATGGATGAAAGTACAGTGAGTATCAGGATGTTTGACGGAGTGACACGCACTTTGACATGTGTCCGGTATGTTTCAGGTCTACGGAAGTTCTTCTTTAGAAAAATTGGCATCTTTGGGATGCAAGGTAACTATCGAGAATGATATTCTGAAAGTTTCGAGAGATGCACTAGTTCTTATGAAAGGAGATGCATTCCGAAATCTGTATTTGCTGAAAGGAACCACAATTCTTGAAGAGTCGTGTGTTGCAGTAGATAGTGCTCGTGCTTTGGATGCCATAAAGCTTTGACATCTCAGGTTGGGTCATATTTCAGAGAAGAACTTAAAGTTGCTTCGGAGACGAAAGATGATCAATGGAGAAAGCTTCGACAAGATGGACTTTTGCCAGAAGTGTATATTAGGCAAGCAAACTAAAGTATCTTTTGGAGTTGGACTTTATAGATCGAGGCGAGTATTTGAGTACGTCCATACAGATGTCTGGAACAGGTTGTTACTCCTTCTCTTGGAGGATCAAATTATTATCTCTCTTTCTTTGATGATTTTTCTCGAAAAGTATGAGAATATACGATGAAGACCAAATAAGAGTTTTGAGAAGTTCAATGACTGGAAAACGATTGTTGAGAACCAATCTGGTTCTAGGTTGAAGATGCTAAAATTTGATAATGGTGGTGAATTTGTCTCTAGGGAGTTTCTCGACTTTTATAGACAGCATGATATTCAGAAACATTTTACTACACTCGGCGATCCACAATACAATGGGGTTGCAGAAAGGATGAACATGACTCTACTAGAGAAGGCTCGTTGCTTGAAATTGACGGCAAACTTATTTAGAGCTTTTGGGCTGAGACGTTATCAACTGCGGCGCATATTATAAATCGAATTCTGTGCTCAGCCATAGATGAAAAGATTCCAGAGGAGAAATGGAGAGGTAAAGCAGTGTATATTGGCTACTTTCGAATTTTTGGTTGTCATGTGTACGTTCACCATACGGGTGATGACAAGTTGGAGGCTAGAGCATATAAAGACATATTAATGGGATACACCGATGGTATCAAAAGGTATCGAATTTGGAACACTGTTGATATGAAGATTGTTAATTCTAGACATGTTACTTTTGATGAGTCTGCTATATTTAATCCGAAAAAGAAACTACCTAACACATCAGAAGATTCTGATAGGCCTAAGGAAATGGAAGAGTTCACGTGTTCCAACCAAATAGTAGAGTTGTTGTTGATGCTGTCGAGAAAAACGCGGTTGATGAAACATCATAGGATGGTCCACAGATATTTTCTAATAGCGCTTGTGATGTGCATGAATCTAGAGGAAGTTCAATTCAAGATGAAGCTGAAAGGAGTTTAGACGAAACAGTACATACTCGAGTCAGTCGTAGGACTATTAGGCCGCCCGAAAAGTATGGTGATTGACAGTTTGCAAACCTTAATTTTGATGGTCGGTTTGACTATACCCTACATGTGGTTCTTGCGGAGCCGCTTGACCTTGATGAAACTTTGAAGTCATGTGATCGTTCAAAGTGAATGTGCGCCATGAAAGACAAGTTAGAATCGCTAAAGAAGAACAAGACTTGTGATTTGATACCACCTCCTCAAAGAAGCCGAGTCATAGGTTGCAAATGAATGTTCAAGGTAAAGGATGATGTGAGATACAAAGCTAGACTAATTGTTAAAGGGTTTTCATAAAGAAGATTGAAATATGATGAGATATTCACTCCAGTAGTGAGACATATGTCTATCCGCATTTTGCTCGCTATCGTCGCAACTTATGACTTGAAGTTGGAGCAACTAGACGTGAAAACTGTTTTCTTGCACGAAGATTTGGATGAGACCATCTACATGAAACAGGCAGAAGGATTTATTGTAGATGAAAAAGAAATTGGGTTCGCAAATTGAAGAAGTCTTCGTACGGACTTAAGCAGTCGCCTAGACAATGGTATAAGAGGTTTGAATCTTTTATATTTTCACTTGATTTTGATCGTAGCATCAAAGACGCTTGTGCGTACTTCAAACATTTAAAGAATGGTAGATGGGTGTACTTATTGTATGTGAATGATATGTTGATTGCTTTCATTGATAAGGCTGAAATCGATAGTTTAAAGCAAAAGCTAAAAGCTGAATTTGAAATGAAAGACCTTGGAGAAGCAAAGAAAATTTTGAGCATGGAAATCCAAATGGATAGAAAGTTGGGACTTTTGAGCCTCGCTCAAAAAGAGTATATTCGAAAGGTGCTTGCTCGGTTTAGCATGAAAAGGGCAAAGGCAATCAACAAACTCATATCTTTGCACATACAGCTTTCTAGTAAATGCTATCCGATCTCGGAAAAAGACAAGGCTTATATGATGAAGGTCTCATATGCATATGCAGTTGGCAGCTTGATGTATGACATGGTCTGCACTAGGTCTGACATTGCACGGGCGGTTGGATTGGTAAGTAGGTTCATGGAAAATCCAGAAAAGACGCATTGGGAAGCAGTGAAGTGTATTTTTAGCTACCTTGGAGGAACTCCAAACCATGCACTTGTCTTTGACAACAGAGGAAGAAATATCAGCTTGATTGTATTTTATGATTCCAACTATGCCGGTGATATTGATCGAAGAAAATCAACCTTCAGATATGTGTTCACCATTGGTGGGACAACAATCAGTTGGAGAACGAGGTTGCATACGATTGTGGCTTTTTCGACTACAGAGGCAGAGCTCATAGCTGCGGTTGAAGCAGCTAAGAAGGCACTTTATTTGAGGCGATTGCTGTGTGGTTTGGGCTTCGAATACGAAGGAGCGAATTTGCAGTGTGATAGTCTAAGTGCAATTCACTTAGCTGAAAATATGGCATTCAGCTCGAGGACGAAACATATTGAGGTGAGAGAATCGTTCCTTGTCTCGATGAGTGAAGAGAAGCTAGCTCGTCTTCAGAAGGTTCACACAAAGTAGAATGCAGAAGACATGTTTACCGACTCGTTGTCTGTTGCTAAGTTCGCGCATTGCTCGGACTTGATTCGTTTAATGAAGTGTTAGGTGTCTTGGGGTGGCACGGATGGGAGGGGAGTTGAGATGGTTCATGAAGACGTTTGTTTTCATGGTGGAGACTAATAGGTTCTACACGAACTGCCTACTTATAACACTTTGTTGATGGACGGTGGTCTTGCCGGAGTTCGTTGACAGAGTGTGTTTGCGTAAAAAATGGTCACAAACACCCAATACCGTGAAAGCACCAGTGTATGAATATAAATCAGCGATATTCAAACACAAATCACAGATCTCAGCAAATAACCCAAATACGTTTGCACAAAAGATGGGCAAACAACTCCAAGTTGTATGATTTAGTTGATTTTATGCTGTTCGTAATGATTTAGGTGGTTTATGCAAATACGTAAAAAGCAGGGACTTAACTGTAAAAGACACACAGATTTATAGTGGTTCGGCCAAAATGTGCCTACGTCCACTTTATATGTTATTCTCCTTTTCCAATCCGATTACGAGTACAAAGCTTGTAGTACAAGTGTATGAAAGTTGTTTGAAAGTTCCTTCCAGGTTTGAGCTCTCAAACTTCTCTCTCATTGTTGTACCCCTGCCCCTTTATTTATAGAGTGAGGCTGGGGGCGGAGGTCTTGGATGTATATAGCTGCTGGTGGGCTTGGGCTGATGCAATCTGGCCTTGCAGCATTCTGGTTCGGCAGCGTCTTGGTTCGGCGGTGAGTGGTAACATGGGTGATTCGGCAGGTAGTGGAGATAGGGGTTCGGTGGTAGGTTGGACCGGTGGTAGCGTGGAGATGGAGCTGGACCGGTGATTGGTTCGGTAGTATGGTAGGTAGAGGAGGTTGGTTCGGCAGTAGTTAGTCCGGCAGCTGGTTCGGTATGGTTGGTTCGGTAGGTAGTGGAGACAAGGGTGATTCGGCAGTGGAATGGAGGCAGGGGTGATTCGGCAGTGGCGTGGAGAGGTGGTGGTTCGGTGAGGGTACTACCGAATGGAACTTATAGAATGCCGAATGATCCCTTCATATTCGAGAATGCCGAATGAGCCTTCGGATCCGAGAATGCCGAATGAACCAGGGGGAGTTCGAATACCGAACGAACTCTTGCCTCGCTTCCAATCGATTTTCAATCCCGACATCCATCATTCCTTGCCAGTTTGTTGATATTCTAGTTTTGACCAAAAAATGGGATAACAGAGTGCAATGGGTGATGACATTGCCAAAGCTCATTGGTTAAGTATCTATTGCCTGGAGCATAAAGATGTAGATAGAGTTGGAAGGCTTGTATGGAATTTGATATAAATGTGGAGATTGTTGGAAGTTGATACCTAATTCATCGCTTAAAGTCGCAGAAGCAAAGGTCGCTCGGTGGAGTGGAAGACCGAACTCGCTCGGTGGAGTGGAAGACCGAACGAGAAATCTCGTACGGTGGTAACTGCTGCTGCTCCAGTTGGAGCGGTAGTAATAGAGAAGGGACCTAACCAAATTTTTGGTTCGGTGAAGGAGATGTTGGACCACAGATTTGGTCCGGTGAAGTTCGTCTGGTGTTGTTTGGAGTTGGAGTGGTGAAGGTGCAGTGTGTTTTGCCAAACCAAAGTCTGGAACGGTGAAGCTAATATGCCGGACCAGATTCAAGAAAATTGACTGAACCAAATATTTCGTCCAGTGGTTTAAGAGTGTCGTATCAGATTGACATGGGCTTCGTCGAGCCAAAATGATGCCGAATCAGATGTGCCGAACCAAACCCCATGGCTGTTATATTGCAGCCACCCCTTCTAATTTCTTCATTCTATGTATTATTGCATATTATTGCTGATCGTTTATTCCTAAATAAGGTAATCCGAAGACAAATAACAAACTAACTGATTATCAGTAGACAAACATTATAAACTACTAGGAATATTCCCATGAGTAAATCATACCAAAGTTAGGAAAGAGGGCACATCAAAGCCTTCACAAATCGCCATAGGCAGTGTATGATTTTCCATGTTCACTTTGATGAAATGTATCGGAGGAAGTTGTAGTTTAGCAGTGGCAGAGGATATTCTTGAAGTCATGCATGAACCTCCATATTCTATGATGGTGGTGAACTTGCTAAAAGGGAATGTATCCAAAATATTCCTGTTGAAAGAAAGAGATTAGACATATGAACATGCCATGAACTTAGAACAGGTTCCATATTTTATGCTCCATGAGCGGTATAACTATGATAAAATAGCCTTACTGACAAACAAATAGATTAGACAAGTGAATGCTATTCATGAGCGAAATTGTAGCTTAACACAGAAATATTAGCTTCATAGTTTGTAGAAAGATGACTGGAAACAACAAAAATATGACTGGAAACAACAAAAAGATATTAGCACATCACCCTTTGAGGTTTTCGTAATCTTGCTATAGTACCAGTATCATTAGTTCTGGATATAAAGATGGAAGCAATTGAAGTCCAGTAGACCTAGGTAAAATTAAGGAATTGACTTAAAAAACTTAATAGTACATAGAATAAAAACATCATGCATCATATATATAGATACTGAACACTATCCGGATTTTTATTTTATTTTTCCTTTTTAAATTGCCTTGAATCAGAAACAAAGATTCAGAGTGTAAGGAAGATGTTTCATATTTCTACCTTATCAAACACGATCGCTTGAAAGAAGAAAAATAGCGATGGAACCTTAAAAATAGCAGCTTAAAATTTAGAGGCCTGGCAACTACATGAGAGTAAGTCTCTTTTGACTTACTCATGAGAAATCAATACGCAATCTGCATGCAGCAAAGCTTGAGTTATATGTTTATCAAATCCATTATTGCCTGATGCAAGCAACCTATCTGCATCAGATATAACTTCAACAAGCTTTATCCCCATTTGTGTAAGCTTGTTATTAATTGAGAACCAAAACAACCTCTCAGCAACAATGAGAAATTTTCTGATTTGAGATGTATCAGATTTCAGAATATCTTCAATAACATTTAGAGATGGATGTGATTCATATAGTTGTCTCTCAGACTTCTGCTGTGCATCTTCGAGCAATGTCTCAAGAGGACGTAATCTTATTGCCAAATTATCTATCTGCTTTGTCAAATTGCTTATATACAAATGACTACAATGTATACCATAGAAAAACAGAATATATGTCAACTGCTTAATTGCATATAATGCTAATAATCCCACAAACGTTTCATCCATAAAGCCTGAGCTACATCGATTTTTACTTTTCTCACAAATTAGCTCTACCAGTTTTTCCTTCGGTAAACTTAAAAATTTGAGATCCTCTGATTCTGAAAGGGTGCTACTTTTCAGATCTGTCCCATAGTTAAGAATGGCTAGATAACTTCTCTGGATATTGTTAATAAGGCTTAAAATATTATCTGACAGTTCAACTACGTGAACTTCAATATCAAATGGCTTTGAAGTTATTTCAGGAAGTACTGGGGGATGAGTTGTCTCTTTAAAACAAGGCATAACGTTAATGCTACTTCTTTTTGTGGTCTCACCACTAAAACTTTTTCTAGCGGAACCCCTTCGTGCCCCCATGAAGAAGTTGAGATCATCAGACTGTGACATGCCATCAAATAACGAAGCAACCTTATCTGGTATCACATTTTCTATTTTCTTTTCTACTTGATTAACTATGCCACCTTTGCTCTCAGAAAACTCGGGCTTTATAGATGTATCAGTAGTCTGTTGAGCATTGTCATTCAGCTCGGTAAGATCTTCCTTGCATTCAATCATATCTAAACTTTCTAAAGAATCGTCTATGAAATCTAACTTGATGGATGATGTATCTTCATTGGGATGTAGCTCTGAATATGTCTTGCAGTACGTCACTTCATACATCATGCACTTATAAGTTGAGCAAATTTCAAGAGTGCATGCATCTTCAAGCAAAAGATGCCAATCTAAGTACAAATTGTCACTTGCTGTTAAAGCATGTGGTTTACTAATACATAAGACATCCCCAAAAATCCGGCCTTTAAAATTGACATCTTTACAGTCATAAAAAATAGGCACAGGCAATGATTTGAATGTATCATCTGCTAGAGTTAACTCAGAACTAACAATAGATTCATAGGAGTTCCCAACAGAATTCATGTCAACATTGAAAATATTGTCAGATATTTCATTTTCCTTTACTGTATTTGAGTTACAGAATTGTTCGAATATCTGGATTGTGGGGATATCAAGGATCTGGACTTCCTGAAAATAAACCGAGCATTGCAAAGAACAGCTTTCATCTGATATTAAAGGATGGATAACAGAGTTCTCCTCAACAACAATGCTACCATTAAGATCTATCATGCTCGTATCTATCACAGAATTTACGGATACAGGTCCAGCAATGTTGCATTGCTCAGATGTTGTGTTTGCTATGAAGTGCTCAAAAACATTGAGGTTAGTCGATCCAAGTAATTCTTTTGCATCTACAGCCATTTCATGAATGTGTGTGTGATGGCCATGATCTATACATGAAAGTAAATCGCAGAAAGGCTTTTGCAGTGATAAATTTCCAACGAGGTCTGAATTTATCTCATTGACTTCAAATTCAGGTATTTTATTGCCGTGCTCAGATAACTCATCAGGTTTTGACATACTCCCTTTCAGAGATAAACAATCGGGAATAAGTTCCACTTTACAAATAGATTTTACAACCTCGTTGGGACATGTGACTGTCACTTTCATCTCAATGTCCACGGCATCCTGAAAGAACAGTAGTGCAGTTGTAGAGACACAAGGCAACAAAAGAGGGAATACTTAGACGGAATAATAGGGATATGGTGTCATATTTCAAATTTCAAAATATTAAGGCAACAGCATAAACTGTAAGAGATCAATAGATTGACATTGTAACTAGAATATAAAAAAACAAAAGGGATGAATTTATAAAACAGACAGACAATTGAGTTGTGCAATATGTACCCTTCAGGATGTTATGACTGAGTTTGTCAATGTCTGGAAGAAATAGGGAGCATATAAGATTTCTGGATTTGCCAATTTATTTGAGTAAGTTATATTGAGTCATTTAACTAACTCAGCCTTCTCTGAAAAGGTTTTATGGCTTCTCAACAGAGTGACTAAATGTTATCAAATATTAACAGTTAGCAAGAACCAATGTACCAGTTTGTTTTGTTCATAGACCTATGCTAAATGGAGGATAGTGATTGTTCATGACCACAGGGATGATAAAACATTATTGTACATTCAATAACAATGATATTTGTTTAATTAACGATTTCAAGTTTCAACTACCGTCAATGGTTCCAACTGCAATGTTTGCACCAAAATTGGGCAACACCCTTCGGAAGTCTTTGAAGAGATAATAAGTGAAGAACTTAAATTGGAAATGAAAATTATCTAACAAAAACTCCAAGTTATAGAAAAGTAAATTGCATAGAAGACAAGAATTTAGAGTGGTTCGGCGATGCGCCTACGTCCACTATGAAGTTTGATCACTTTATTGCTTAATACTTGAAGGTTACAAGTGTTTTGAAGCAAATTACAGCAGACAACAGACTTAAATTCGAAATCAGCAGCCAAGATGGTGGTATGGAGTGATTCTGGCAGCGTTTAGGCGTACTCTTTCTCTCCAAATTCTCCGACCCCTTTTCTGAATGACCAGGGGCTCTATTTATAGGCGTGGAAGGCTGAAATCCCGCCTAAATCATGGAGAGGCTGCTTGGCACGTGACGGGGGGCCCACAGGCCCGCGTTCTTGAAGTGCGTGCCCAGTTTGGGATCGATTCGAAGTGAACTTCGAATCGATCAAAAAATTGTCCAATTGCGATGAAACTTGGCGTGGACGTTATTCATCATGTAGACAAACTTCTGTAAAAATTTCATGGGATTTGGATCAGTAGATTGGGAGTTATGATCGGTTCGAAATTGGGTGTTCGGCATGCTGTTTGGTTCGAATCGATGGAATCGATTCGTTCGAATTGATGCATGGCCGAAGCGAATACTTCGAATCGATTGGGACGCGCCTGTCTTCGAGCCGATCCATGTTCGTGCTAGCTTAGCTGCTTTGTTGGATTCGAAGGTCGTCTTCGAATCGATGGAGTGGATTCGTTCGAATCGATCCAAATGCGCCCTGGATCGATTCGAAGTCGATGGAGTCGAAGGTGAGTGATGGAGTCGAAGATGATGGATGGATTCGAAGGTGAGCGATGGAGTCGAGGCTGTGATGGGTTCGAAGCTATTAATGGATTCGAGGCTGTGGTGGATTCGAAGCATAGGAAGGACTCGAATTTGTGATGGATTCGAAGTAGGGAGTTACTTAGATGGATTCGAATGTCGCCTCTTCCTATGGGTTCGAATATGATGGGTTCGAAATAGATGGTTTCGAACACGATGGTTTCGAACACGATGGGTTCGAATATGATGGGTTCGAACATGATGGGTTCGAACCGAGCAATGTGCACCTTCTTAACTTGAATCCATCATAACTTGAGCATATGACCTCGGATTGACTTGAAATTTGAAACGCGGACTTCTATGATCTTTCTGGTCATGTTCTATCAATTGTAGCTCAATCTGGACTCGGACAAAATTCATTGATATCCATAGTGAAGAGAAGTGCAACCAATCTCTGAGACGAACTGTCCTTTGTTTTTGACCAATCTTTTGGTATCACGGCTTTGCCAAAAAGCGGGATAACATTTTGCCCCCCAAAGTACGTCTTGTGGGAACATGACGTGCTTTGAATAGCTGCCATTTCTTTCTGAAAAATCATTGCTCTCTTTTTGTTGAGACTCATATACCGTATTGCCGTAACCTTGCCTTGATATGATTGATTACTGTGCGACTGTGCTTAATCGTTGGCTGTCGTTGCTATAACAGGGTGAATATTTGATCCCTGTGAATGTTCAAAATCGAACGTTAGTTCGTTATGTGTGCACATACATTAGCTCCGCCCTTATTAACGTCGTGTGTCCATGAGTCATGTCGGTCTTTGTTTGCTGCCGAACTCCGTCTCGATTTTCTCCTGAATCGATTTTAGATTCAAGCCAAAGTGTTGTTAATCAGTGGTTTTTGATGGGTTCGAAGTTATGCTTGTATGAGTTGATGGCTTTCGAATCGATGGCCCGATGGGCCTCGCGCTTCGAATCGATCGGACCTTCGATCCATCCTTTGCCCATGTGCTTCTTCGAATCAATGTTGCCTCGTATCGATGCCGTTTTGCTGGATTCGAAGCTTAGAAGGGATTCGGAGCTGTGATGGATTCGATCGTGTAAAGGTAGGAAGGCAATGGATTCGAAGTGAAATTTGAGTTGTAACAACGTTCGATGGTTGTTTTAAGTCCTTCCTTTTGTACCGATCCTCTCCTGGATCGATTTGGGATGTTAGAATGTATGCTTCGTATCGATGGATATGTAATATTGGATCTTGGATTGATGGATACAAGTGTAATGTTTTGTGTTGATGGAGTTGAACGATCCAGACATAATCGTGCAGTGATTGTTTGCGGAGGATATGCCATCTCTCATTCGTCTATTCAAGAAGAATTCCCCACGGTAGATAGCCTTTGATAGGAGTCACCCATGACCCCTTTCTTGGATCCATCTCTAAAATCTAGTCGATCTTCATCTTTCAACGCTTGGAATAGTAAATATCTCTACTGGGATAAAGTCTGTTTGTTGCGCATCCCCAGAGTTGGCTAGCTCAGCCAATGATTCGGCCTTTTCGTTTTGTTCTCTAACGATTGGGATAGTGGCGTAATACTAGAAGTCGGCTAGTATCTCTAGGATACAATTGAGATAAGGAACAAGACGTTGCCCCCTAGTCAGATAGTCCTCCCTGACTTGGCACATTAAGAAGAAATCATATAAGATATGTAAAGCTTCCATTCCTATTCTTTTTGTAAGTCTTAGCTTGGCGACTAAGGCTTCATACTTAGCTTTATTATTCCATTTGAGTAAACTTTCAGACATTTAAGGTTGCCATTGGTCCCATCGTAACGGTTGGTCGGTACAAACATTAACAGGGTAAGCTTGTCAATAGCCAGCTTTCATTGCGTATTAGTCTTTGGATTAGTTTATCTTCACATAGCATTGCGATGCTTATGGCGTGTGTTGACATGACCCAATTGAAGTGTAGATCTTCACGATCCAAGATCTTGGGCAAAATGGGAGGCCTCTCTGAGCGATCTATCAGAGCTGCTTGGTTTCCTCCATATACGGATGACTCTAATCTTCAGCATTTTCTGACATTAGCCTCAATCCCACGGGAATTGATGACGAAACCCGAGAATTCATTTTATACAACGCTGAAAAGAGCCTTTCAAAGGATTAAATTTCATTCTGCGGTTGTTGGATAGCACTGAATATCTTTGTCAAGTGATCGATACGGTCGCTTGATGGTCGTGATCTCACAAGCATGTTAACTACATATACTCTCATTGATCGGCCGATCTGATTTTTGAATGATTTGTTAATCGTCCTTTGGTAAGTAGCATAAGCATTCCAAAGTTTGAATCCAAGGAATGCAGCATAGCACTATAGGCTCGCATCAGTAATGAAACAGTTGTATTCCTAGTCTGGGATATGTTTCGGTATCTGATTGTATCTGGAGTTTGCGTCCATGGATGAAAGTAATTCATGTATGATGGTTGAGTCTATTAGTTGGTTGATCATTAGATGTGGAAAGCTATGCTTTGCCATGCCTTGTGCAAATCTGAGTAGTCGGCGTACGTTCACTACTCTCCTTTTGTTTCTCGCACAAGCAAAGGAATGAATACTCATTTTGGGTAGAGGACACCGCGGATAAACCTATTGGTTTTGAGTAGATTCGCCTCCTCCTTAAGTGCAGTAGATCTTCCTAGATCCACGTCGCTTCGTTTTTATTCACTGGAGCAATGCAGTTGACTCTTGCACAATCATGGCGTAGAGTTGTGATCTGATCTACAATTCTCATAATGGGTTGTATACACTCCATGTGCTTATCTGCAATGGTAAATGGTTAGCCTTATAGGTGTGTTAAACCAAAGGCTTAGTAAATTTTAGCCCCGTATTGTGTGCTGCTGCATAGCTGGCTCCAACTACGAGTTTAAATCTATATGTGTTTCCAAGCAATGCGTTTTCCACTCAATGTACTCACGATCCATTGCTCATTAGAAGGGTCGGAATGATGATCTACTGCACATAAGTCCAGGCATTAATCTGAGGATTCTATCTCTAAGCATCATTTCGGTTGTAACGTCAAGCTGTTATAAATACTAGGCACAAGCTATTGGGTTGAGTAGTTGTATCCAGCTCTTGGATGATCACATTCATGTCCCCAGTCTTGGGTTGATGGGTGTATTGCATGAATGATCGAGCCTAGCTTCTATTGTGTTTATACTGTAGTCCAAGTTGTAAGAGCTAGAGTTGTTTGATAAAAGATCAAATTATATTCATCTCATTTCTCGTGCATGCCCCCAAGTCTGGGGAATATCTCGATAAACAGCAAGGTAGATAGTGTTCGCTTCAATTTCACACTCTATCCCATTAAACCGTGATATCGAGTTAACCGATGGAAGGCCGAGCCGTGCCATATTCTGCATTCTGTCCTAGTTCTTTCCTCTAGGTAGAATACTTTGTTGCCTCATAGACATTCACTTTGTTGCTTATGTCGTCATTCTCTGGGCAGAAATTGAAGAGTGAATCGTCTAGTAAGATCCAATGTAGGATTGATACTTCCCTTATCGGACCGAGGGTAAGAATCGGTGCGTGGCCAGTTTTGTTGCACTCGTTGTGAAAAGCTCGCTTAGTCGGATTATGGTAAGAGTCGATGAATGAATGGTCACATTGCATTCTTTCGGAGTTGGGTGATCAACCATGTCAGTTTTGAATTACGTTCTCCCGTCAGATCTACAGACAAAATTAGCTCAAATGCAGTCAAGTCATGCTCATCCAGTCTCATGCCCTTCCTGGTGGATCGAAGGAAGGCGACGGAGGACGAATAGTCAAGTCACACTCATTCGTGGTTCTATCCATGCTCTGGTGGTCGTAGGTATTCGATGGGCGCTCGTGTCACATCGAATTGCAGTCGAAGAGGATCGATATTGGCCGTGGATTTAGCGACACAATGTAGAATGTACGGACCTCATAGCATATCGATACAGGGGTATGACATGAATGGTGCAGATCGATATTGCCCGTCGATCAGGCGGTACGGTGTAATTGGCTTCCTGTAAATTCGGGCATCGTTCTAATTGGTTAGCATTAAGGCCTCCTTCCAGTCGCTGCCTTAAGTTGTAAAGGAATCTGAATAGCTAGCAATGTAGCGAGTCTCATTTCTCTTCTTTCACTGATTTGTTCTTCTGCCCCCACTCTTGGGTTGGCAGAGTTAGTTTGTGGACGGTCTAATTGCATCTGTAGTGAGTTTATACTCCTCTCATTGACTTTAGGTCGGAGTTGGTAAATGGATGGTCGAATCACAATCTTCATCTGTCTATGGTCGCAGTCGCACTCTGGGGACTAAAGGCAGTTGAAGGGCCATTAGTCACACCTAATTGATGTTCATACCCATGTCCCCACTCTGGGGACCAAGAATTTTAGCAGAAAATGGTCAACCGCATTTTCCTCGATTAATTCCTCTGGCACTTGTCAATGGCGAAAGTCGAAGGGTAGTCGGTCACATTGCGGCAACTTTAATTTGATGTCTCTCCTACTGAATTGGAGGATGGAGTTGATTGGCAGATGGTTGGGTCACATCCGTCCACGTTGCATGCACAACTCGCTAGATCGTTGGCTAGAGTTAGCGGATGAACGGTCGTGTCATGTTCATTTGCGGTAGGATGGGTAGTCACATCCATTTAGAATAAGGCATTCAGCTAGGTCCGTTTTGCGAATCTACATATCCCTGTCGAATCAAGGAAGAAATCTTGTCTTGCTGGGTTGGAGTGCATCCCTAAAAGATTATGTTATAGGTCCCGTACCGGGAATAAGTGTTGATGCATGAATGGTCATGTCGTGCCCGCTTAGTGCTAGATAGTCGGATCACAACCGATTTTTTATGATAAGTGTGCCCCCATGTCAGGGGAATAGTTGGAAAGAAGAAAGTCTAACCACATCCGCTTTTTGTACTACAGAACTTGCTGCGGAATTAGAATTGATAGTTGGACAATAAAATCGCATCCCTTCTGGTTTTTATATTCCAATCCATGCTTCGAGGATTGGAGTTGGTTGATGGGTGGTATGTCACGCCCACTAGGTCTGTTCACTTCAGTCTGTGCTTTCGGGACCAGAGTTAGTTGATGTTTACAATCCAGTTCACACTCTGGGAATCTGGAATTAGTTGATGGGTGGTTAGTCACACCCATTTGGCATTCGTGCTCCAGTCCGTGCTCTCAGGACTTGAGTGAGTCGTTGTTTTATATTCCCATTCATCCTCTGGGAATCCGGAGTTTATTGATGTTTATACTCCAGTTCGCACTCTGGGAATCTGGAGTTAATTGATGTGCGGTCGATCACACCCATTTTAGTGTTTATACTCCAGTCCGCACTCTGGGGACTTAGAGTTATTAAATGTTTATAATCCAGTTTGCAACTTTGACTTGGCATTCGCACTCTAATTCACACTCTGCGAATTTGGAGTTGACATTTTATTTTGGTCCGCGCTCCGGGAACCAGGAATTGATGTTTATACTCCACTTCACACTCTGGGGAATTGGAGTTAACATTTGTATTTTCCGGTTCGCCCTCCGGGAACCTGGAATTGATGCTTATACTCCACTTCACGCTTTGGGAATTTGGAGTTAGCATGTACGTTTTGGGTTCGCACTCCGGGAACCTGGAATTGATGTTTATCCTCCAATTCACGCTCTGAGAACTTGGAGCTAGCATTGACGTTTCGGTTCACGCTCCGGGAACCTGGAATTGATGTTTGTACTCCGACTCGCGCTCTGGGAATCTGGAGTTAGCATTTGCATTTTGGTTCACACTCCGGGAACCTGGAATCGATGTTTGTACTCCGACTCGCGCTTTGGGAATTTGGAGTTAGCATGGGTGCTTCGGTTTGCGCTCCGGGAACTTGTAATTTATGTTTATACTCCAATTCATGCTTTGAGAACTTGGAGTTAGCACGGATGCTTAGGTTCACGCTCCGGGAACCTGTAATTTATGTTTATACTCCAATTCATGCTTTGGGAACATGGAGTTAGCACGGATGCTTCGGTTCGCGCTCCGGGAACCTGTAATTTATGTTTATACTCCAAATCATGTTTTGGGAACTTGGAGTTCGCATTGATGGGTTGGTTCGCACTTCGGGAACCTGGAATAGATGTTTATACTCCAGTTCACACTCTGGGAAGTTGGAGTCAGCCGATAGATGGTCAGTCACACCTATTTGGGCTTTTTAGGAATTCGTTCACACTCTGGGAACGATGGATTTGATGTTTATTCTCTAGTTCGCACTCTGGGAACCTAGAGTTGATTGCAGGACTGCCGTGTGTCGGTCCAGTTCGGTCATTGATGCGATGGCTTGCCCCCGAGATGTGGGTTTCGCTTAGCAAATGATCGGTGGGATCTCGATTACTTTCCACTTATCTGCCATCAACGAAGGATGATACTTAGTTTATGGACGAATGAATCGCATCCGTGTCCATTTGGATCCCGCTTCTGCCAAGCCTAAGGAGTAAGATTAGTGTTCTGGAAAGCTTTGAGCTCGAGCAGAGGATAGGATGGTCGATCTACATTCACTTTGAGTTGTGTACTTTCCTTAATTCAAGGGTAAGAGTTGGATAGCAGACGGTCGATTCACGTCCACTTTTTGCTTTGCACTCTTCTAGTCGAGCTGAGGAAGAGAGTTGAAATGATGGCTTACGATGATTGGCGAGCAAGCAGTCGGTTGTCGATGACTATAAATTAAGGGTTGGCCCCTGAGGAAGTCGGTTTAAGGCATGATTGTTCTTGCGGAATCACAGACGCAAACTGGAGAGTGAATGGTCAAATCATATCCACTTTAAACATATGTCCTCAAATTACCCCAAGTTCTAATGTAGGATTGGATGCATAGATGGCCATGTCACGTCGACTCTCGGTGTGATTTAAATTTTATTGGGCATCCGAGGAAGCATATGTATTTTGGTGAGCTTCAAGTAAGAGATGGAGAGTGCATGGTTGGGCTACATAACTCCAAGTCTTTCTCAAATCTTCTAACTAAATTGCATAGGCATGTGAGTGGATGGTCGGTTGCATCCACTTCGTACTGGAGCCCTAAACTTGTCTGTCTCTTCCACTTTGATGGCCTGCCCCAAGTCAGGTGCGTATAGCAACCGACGAGTGGTTGAATTATGCTCGCCATGATGATACCTAAATGACTTTATCATAGTCCACGGAGGTTGTTTTGCACCCGTCCTTAAGTACTCGGTTACCTGCATCATTTGCAAGTAGTTTAATTCAAGTCGATTATATCTTGCAACATAAACGAAATAGAAATAGAAATAATTCAAAAGAGATCGGATAAAATCTCATTGATAAGTGAAGCGGCGTCGTATGCTCGCTATTGCACTCCGGTCCAGCCTTTCACAGTTGGGAGTCTAACGCAAATGGTTCAGTTTGATCAAAGTTCCAATTGAGGTCGGGGGTTCCCGGCTCTTCATTTTATGGGGCTTGAACATATTGCCAGAGCTATCCTTTCTAGAGCAGCCTTATGGCGTTGGCATCCATGATAGTCATATAAAGAAAAGGAGCTTCCCGATTTAGAGTATGGAGCAGGTTCCCTTGTATGTCGCCAAGTTGATCCTTCGTCTGATTCATCAACGTAATGTTGGCCTGGACATGTTGGTGTAGTCGTCGGCGACTATCCACCAATTCTGTTATCAAACTCTGGAAATAAGCTTTTGTGCTGATTTCATTTATTAGTGTTGGCAGCAACGGGCTGTAGATTTTGATCAGTTCATTGGCTGCCAGCTTCTTTATTTCCTTTAGCAATATGAGAAGTAGAAATGATATGCCTAACTACGATTGACAGTCTTCTTTGAGAAATAGGGGATACAACACATTTGATGGTATTCATCACTTTTCGTGGACTCCATTCACCATTCTCACTTCATGAGGTAGTGGTGGAGGTTGAATTTCCATAGTACACGGACATAGTCGGCATGCTGAATTTTAGTTAGAAATTCTACGTGTAGGATGGTCTCAATGAATAGGCCCTGACTGGGAACGATACTCGAATCAACATTATCAAGTCCATTTTATGGTTACGGGGTCTTGTGATACTGGTGAATGATGTATGCCCGACTGCCTAATGTTCGAGTGGTTGGTAATGTCGATCGGATGGTGAGTGGATTAATATGGGCTCATTGATTGGTGATTATTTCTAATTTTCACCATGAAGGAGGCTCGCATAAGATAGTTAGGAAGTCCTCTTAGAGTTGTATGTCATGCTTTTAGTCATATGGACATGTAATGATTAAGATACGGGCATATGAAGATGGTTCAGTGGTGAACAACTATGTTTTGAATTGGCAGAGTAGACAAGGCAGGGTAGTCGTAATACTAGCCATCGCACCATAATTGTCAGTTTAGGAGTTTTAAAAGCTGGTTAATTGGAGGAAGTTGCGGTCCACTTTAGAAGCATGATACATTAATCAACCCTAGTTCGTGCCATATTAGCTAGGTTCTCCAGCCTCTGGGAGCACCATTTGAATAGTATTTCAATACCCATTCCTTGATTGCAACTCAAAAATTGCTATTGTAAGCTCCTACTTCCCGTCCAGTCATGGAACGACCTGAATGTTCCTTTATTTAAGTTGAGTTTTGAATTAACTATGCGGGCGCTCTGCGCTGCGGCTAGGGTTCGGGGGGGTTTCCCCCCGAAAAAATTTTTTTAGCCTCTTTTTAGGAAATTTGGATCGTACCCATTTTTTTTTTTTTTTGAAGATTCTGTATCCATCAAGCAACCTGAAAAAGTCCTTCTTCGTATCGTTCTTGTTCGAATCCATCAGATGTGCTCGTCTTCGTATCGATCAGATGGATGGATACGAACTGCATGTGCGTATCGATACGAAATGGAGGCAGATGGATGGGTACGAAGTACCTCTGAGTATCGATTCGAATTGGAGGCAGATGGATGGATACGAAGTAGCGCTCCCTGATGGATACGAAGTAGCGCTCCCTGATGGATACGAAGTAGCGCTCCGTGATGGATACGAAGTTCACCGCATTTCTGGATTCGAAGCTATGGATACGAAATTCACCACATTTCCTGGATTCGAAGTTATGGATACGAAATTCACCACATTTTCTGGATTCGAACCTATGCATACGAAATTCACCACATTTTCTGGATTCGAACCTATGGATACGAACTTCACCACATTTTATGGATTCGAACCTATGGATACGAACTTCACCACATTTTCTGGATTCGAACCTATGGATACGAACTTCACCACATTTTATGGATTCGAAAATATGGGTTCGAAAATGATCATATTTTCATGGATTCGAACATATGGATACGAAATTCACCATATTTTCTGGGTTCGAAAATATGGATACGAAAACCATCATTTTTTCATGGATACGAAAATATGGGTACGAAATTCATCATATTTTCATGGATACGAAAATATGGGTACGAAAAACAGCATTTTTTTTGGATTCGAAAATAGGGGTACGGACTGCATGATGAATATGGTTCTTCTTAGATTTTAGAGCAATCTGAATAGAATAGAAGGAACCCATGAACGATAGATCTGTATCTCTCTCTTAGATTTATTCAATCCGGTATCGATGACAGATCCAACGAGCAGGAGAAAATCTAGGTTTTCTCAGTGAAAGCACCAAAATGTTTGCACCAAAATTGGGCAACACCCTTCGGAAGTCTTTGAAGAGATAATAAGTGAAGAACTTAAATTGGAAATGAAAATTATCTAACAAAAACTCCAAGTTATAGAAAAGTAAATTGCATAGAAGACAAGAATTTAGAGTGGTTCGGCGATGCGCCTACGTCCACTATGAAGTTTGATCACTTTATTGCTTAATACTTGAAGGTTACAAGTGTTTTGAAGCAAATTACAGCAGACAACAGACTTAAATTCGAAATCAGCAGCCAAGATGGTGGTATGGAGTGATTCTGGCAGCGTTTAGGCGTACTCTTTCTCTCCAAATTCTCCGACCCCTTTTCTGAATGACCAGGGGCTCTATTTATAGGCGTGGAAGGCTGAAATCCCGCCTAAATCATGGAGAGGCTGCTTGGCACGTGACGGGGGGCCCACAGGCCCGCGTTCTTGAAGTGCGTGCCCAGTTTGGGATCGATTCGAAGTGAACTTCGAATCGATCAAAAAATTGTCCAATTGCGATGAAACTTGGCGTGGACGTTATTCATCATGTAGACAAACTTCTGTAAAAATTTCATGGGATTTGCAGTAGATTGGGAGTTATGATCGGTTCGAAATTGGGTGTTCGGCATGCTGTTTGGTTCGAATCGATGGAATCGATTCGTTCGAATTGATGCATGGCCGAAGCGAATACTTCGAATCGATTGGGACGCGCCTGTCTTCGAGCCGATCCATGTTCGTGCTAGCTTAGCTGCTTTGTTGGATTCGAAGGTCGTCTTCGAATCGATGGAGTGGATTCGTTCGAATCGATCCAAATGCGTCCTGGATCGATTCGAAGTCGATGGAGTCGAAGGTGAGTGATGGAGTCGAAGATGATGGATGGATTCGAAGGTGAGCGATGGAGTCGAGGCTGTGATGGGTTCGAAGCTATTAATGGATTCGAGGCTGTGGTGGATTCGAAGCATAGGAAGGACTCGAATTTGTGATGGATTCGAAGTAGGGAGTTACTTAGATGGATTCGAATGTCGCCTCTTCTTATGGGTTCGAATATGATGGGTTCGAAATAGATGGTTTCGAACACGATGGTTTCGAACACGATGGTTTCGAACACGATGGGTTCGAATATGATGGGTTCGAACATGATGGGTTCGAACCGAGCAATGTGCACCTTCTTAACTTGAATCCATCATAACTTGAGCATATGACCTCGGATTGACTTGAAATTTGAAACGCGGACTTCTATGATCTTTCTGGTCATGTTCTATCAATTGTAGCTCAATCTGGACTCGGACAAAATTCATCGATATCCATAGTGAAGAGAAGTGCAACCAATCTCTGAGACGAACTGTCCTTTGTTTTTGGCCAATCTTTTGGTATCACGGCTTTGCCAAAAAGCGGGATAACATGCAACACAATGACTTGGTTCAAATACACAGAATATATGTTCAGATATCCAGATTCAACCATCCAACATGACATTTCATAAAATTATATAAGCTTGTCTAAATATTTTTAACCTCCGAAACTAATAATAGATAAAGATTTCAGGAAATTATCAAAACAACTTTCGAATGCAGTGTGTACCAGCTTTCATGTAGAAATTGATATCAGGAAAGCAACACGGAATTACAATATATTACCAAGGGGATTTTAATGCAAGGAATATTGAAGATTGGTGCAGCTTCATTTCCTTTGCATGAGTTTGTAGACGCCATCTGTCAAATAACCAAAAAAAAAAATGAGAAAAAAAATATAAAAATATAAAATACAGATATGCAAAATAAACGCATAATTGTTGCAAACTATGCACATTTACCGAAGTGAAATCCACCTCTGGTATATCAAACTCAAGACTCTTCATCCAGTCGCTCTCCTAACAAGAAAAAATAGAAGTTGATCACAATTAAATTTGCAATTTTAATTTGATTCTAACTTTTTTGCTTTTGCCTGGAAATCAACAACATAAATGGAAATTTCTCCATATCAAAGAAATAAAATACACATCCCTAATTAAAACACAAATTTATAAGCAGATCACTTCGACTTTACCGCCAGAACACTGACTTCAGGAGAATCACTCAGAAGTTCATCAAATTTCACATCCTTACTGAATTCCGACACTCGCTGCACCGATAATAAAAATGCTAGATCCATTAACGTCCGTAACACAAAAAATTCCTCACTCACAAACCTTAACTCTCAAATGAATAAAAATCCAACATTAAGCTCTAACCTCGAGCTCAATCTCGTCGGCAATAAACTGAGGAATGACCTCAGATACGAAATCGGAAAGCGCAGCAGCAAAAGGAAGGTGATCGACCACGGATTTGACATCAGATCTTATATATGAGAACGAATAGTCTAGATCGAGTTGCTGATTTGGAGGAGAATGAAGAGTCGGAGGGGATAGAGTGAGGAAATCAAAGCTTTCCTCGGCTTTGGACTGAGATTGAGAGGAAGAGAGGAAATATGGGTTCAAAAATCGAGATCGCATTTTTTCCCCGGGAGGAAGAAAGCGAGTTTGAAATTGGATTAGAGCGGAAGCATTATATATTTGCCAGGCTAGGAAACAAATTTGGCGCTAAACTGGCGGTTTTCATGAGCCAGTGCTTGGAAGTTGAACGCTGCTACAGACATAGCCCGAATTTAGGGTACGAAATTGCATGCGGGAGAATATAGGCGGATGCGATTAAGATTTGTTTGTTAATCTGATGGCTCAAGCACTGTCGTATAGAAATTTGGTCTTCTACTCCAATGTTTCTGGCTTGCGAAATCTTACGTGGCCTCTTAAATTTTCTCGATCTTATTTTCATGCCTTCTCCATGTTTAGTCTAGTTTTTTCATTTTTCCAAGAAGGTGCATCTGTATTCTTTAACGGCTCCAGCTTCGACTACACGATCTCCTCAACAACGTGATGTTTTCTTCTCAAATTTCAATCTTCTGCTCCTCCTTTTGAAAATCAATCTCAATTCATTTTTTAATTTATGATTTAAAGACTTCTATAATTTATGGTTTTCAATTCTATTTAAGATTTCCCAATTCATTCTTTTAATTATCTCTCTTTTGCCTTTTTTTAAATGTTGTTTGTTAGTGCTCCATGTTTTCCATTATTCACATATTCTCCTTCATTTATAGTCTGGATAACGTGGCCGCAAGAAGTATAGTGTTTATTTGACGTGATTGGAGTCATTAACAATTTTTCTAATAATGCATGTTAAGATTAGGTATGAAAAAATTAATGAGTGCATGTTGTTTATTTGAATGGACTTTTTTTTCCTTATCTTCATGAACTACTTATTCTGCTGTTTAAAATTTTCTCATACCATGTTTGGGTGGTGGAATTTTTTAATCTCAACAAATAGCTTTTTTCATTCATTTTTTTCTTTCCTTCCAACATGCAAAGTTAATTCAAAAAAAAATTATGAAAAGATTATTCCATAATTAATTTTTTTCCCCACAATCAAAAATATATTTTGATTATGTTTTGGATCGTTGTTATTATTTTTTGAAACTGTTAATTAATCTTGGTATGTAAGTAATTTAAAACTTTTACTCACAATATGTATCATATTTTCCTGAATCGATTTTACCAATGGAAATCATACCCAACTAGAGCTAATATGACAAAAATAATTATTTCACTGATAATTAAGATAATGCTTTGGACTGAATCGGTTAATGGCAACGAGGAGGTCGAATTAATCAATAATAAATTTTCAAAAATTGTTTTATCTTTCTTGATAAATTATACCAAGGCTAGAATGGTTAAGGATAATTAATTTGTGTAATCTGTGCTACGCATACGGATTAAGACCTCAAGAGTATTTTACATAAACTAACAGATTATTTACTAGTGCGAATCTGTGCTACACATACGGATTGCAACTATATTTTTTGTAAATATGGTTGAGTTTCCTTATTATGATTAACTCAAGTAAAACCATTATTTACAAGATATATTTTACATTTAAATACTCTTTATATTTTGTATACTCAAAATTATATGTCCAGGAAAAATTGTGTGTTATTATGTACATTTGTACAACTACTTTCATGCACCATGAAGAAGATTAAAATAATTACATAATGCAGCTATAAATAATTATACAGTTGCACACATTAAATTTTCAGCTATAAGGCTAAAGTTGTTATAATATATGTATATTATGAAGTGAATATGCTTGTATATTGTTTTGTTTTGTCCCACATCGTGGGATAAGTTCAATCCTTAGTTCTGAAGCCTTTATATAAAGTATGTTATGTAATGTAAATACATCACCAATCTCTGAATGAATAAAATTGTTCTCTCTCTAATGGCTTCCACTTTATTCATTTCATAACACGTTATCAGCACGATCTTGCACAATCTTTTTCTCGAATGTATTGGGTATTCCAATCCAGAAGATTAGATCCATTTTTTCCATGTAGGTATATCTCTTTCTCTTATTCAGTTACTGAAATCAGATCTATCTCTTCCTCTTATCCAACCATTGAAATCGGGTTTGAAATTTTCTAAATATGCTTTTCTAGATTTATTTTGCGACTAATTTAGATCTAGATTTAAGTATTCTTGTTTCACAATTCTGTATCTATTTTTTAATTTTTCAGATTTGGATTTAAGTTTTAATATATCTTATCTTTTTAAGATCTTATTTTGTCGTAGATCTAAATTTATAGATCTTATTCCACTGTACATGTATTTTTGTCATTATATTTCAGATCTCATCCTACAACAGATCTGATTTTTTTTTTGTTCTTATTTTTATGATCTCATTATATTGTAGATCTCAAAATCACACCCAAATAATATACCTTTGAGATTTATACATTGTTTAAAAATAAAATGTTGTGATTTTTTGAATTTGGATTTGAATTGATTTCAAACTTGCTTATTATTGCATGTTTTTTTAGTTTATTATTTTGAAAAGCAAGTTTTGAATTTGACAAGTTCTGTTGTTGATTCAAATAAATTATTGACCTTGATTGCATTTTGGTTTGTGATATAGATATAAGTAGTCTATGCATGTTTGATAAATGAAGTTTTCATTTTGAAAACTCTTTGATTTGGATTTTGATTTTGGAAATTATTTTGATATATATAGTTTATATTTCCAGAAGAAATATTTTACTATTTCTTAGAGAAACATGTACAAGAATAATGCATATTTAAAATATCATATTAGTTTAGATCCAATATTAATATTGATTTAGTACACCTGAAGTGAATGGAAACGTTAATGAAAACATATACGGTAAAATTAATTTCTAGCATTTGAAATAAAAGTTGAGAACCTGCAGTTCCTATAATGCAAAAAGCTTGAGTTTCCAAAATTATTAAATTTCAATTTTTCTTATAATAAAGAACCAGAAGTTTCAATAAAAGAGCAGAAACTTGAATTATAAAAAAGAAAGATATATATATATACACACATATATATATAAGATTTATTTTAGTTATTTTAAAAATTTTGACTATTAAGAAATAAAGTTTATCTTATGGTATTCATTTAATTTTATTATTGAGTATATTAAACTTAGCTTTGAGATTAAATTCTGCTAACTAAAGTTAGTTAGATTGATTTATTTGTTTGTAAAGAAATCGATTCGTTGTGATAATATTTTATATTTTATGCCACAATAATGGTAAATTGTATTCATTTTTTTAATCATAAATGCATTAAATGTCGTCGTCATGGTAATAAATTAAATTACCATATCATCATAAATGCACTGGCTATAGTAAATTAAATGATGTTGTATTTTTATTTTTGGAATAAGAATAGACATATGGTTTCTTATATGGTGTATTCATTTTGGCAAACAATGCTCGATATAATGAAAGAAATAAGTTTGAACAACAACCCGAAGTTGTGCAAAGATTTTTTTTTCAACCAGAAGTTGTATAAATCAAAGTCCAAGACCTAAAGTCTTGAATTATGAAAAGATTTTCTGATAAACTTTACACGCTCGAGTTCTTATCAGTGTTTTTTTAATTTGTCAAAATGTACAAGTCTTGAAATAAGAATAGACTTTTATTCTGTAATAATATGGTACAAAAAAGGGGGAGAAGTTTACACAAAATTTAAGAACCTGAAGTTCATAACAAATTAATGAACTTGAAGTTCATGAATTAGAAGTCCGAAGCTCTATTGAAATTATGTAAAATGATAAGGTTGTACTTCTCGAAGAAGTTAAAGAAAATTAATAAATAATCATATGAGAAAATGATGCTGCATTCAAGAGATTACAAAAATCTCCAAATGAGTTATACCTTACCTTATATCTTAACATTTACACTGTATTAACCAAATATCCTGAAGATATTATGTTATATGATATTTTAAACATCATTGGATGTGTGTGTGTATATTAATCTCTTGAAAAGATGTTTTAGAGATTTATTTATATTTATATTGCAAAACACTACAAGAAAAATGCAGTTTGCCTAAGCCAAAATGGCGTAGGCGGGGCATAGGTAAATGCAATAACTACGTAACCCTACGCCAATTTTGGCGTGGGTATGCATGGCTAATAAAATACCTACGCCATCCGTTGGGTTGTTTCTTACGTCTTCCCTACGCCATGATTTTTCTACGCCTTCCCTACGTCTCATTGTTCCTACGGTTTTGCTACACCATGCACATGACTTTTTACTGCATCGATATTCCCTTTACCTACGCCTTTCCTACGCTTTTTCTGAAGTAATTTTGATATATTACTATTGTGTTTCATTTCATCATATTAAATAGAAACTAAAATTAACTTATTGCACATATATACACATTTCAACAAAAAGATTAACATCAAATCATTTTTCTTTAATTCAAAAAACAAATATTTCATTCATATTACAAAGTCAAACGATATTAATCAAGTTCTTATATATCAAAATAATACAATAATATGTTCATGATACATGACATCATACACTTACCGCTATGAATAAAAAATACCCTCATCCTTCACTACAATCATTCAGCACCCCATCAAATCATATATTACCAAAACATGTTTCCAATACATGTTTCATCGCATCTCCAACCACTTCAATACAAGCCACAACCACTTCACTATTTGCCTCCTCCTCAAACTCCATCACCCTTTGTTCCAGTCATCATACTCGAAATCATTTCATCACCAAAACCACCTCAACCGCGAACACCATCAAACATCAAGGTTCATTACCCCTGGATACTTCACCATCTATTTCCATCTCTGGATACTTCACCAAAATCCCTGGATACTTCACCAAAACCACCCCTGCATACTTCACCATTCACTGTCAACAATCAATTTGCCTCCAAACAAACTGCCACATTTAACACCCACTTACTTCAAGTTCACACTGCCTCCCCCTAACAATTGCGTACATCCACATTCAATCAGTACATCTTCAAACTGCAGCAACCATAGACCATCTACAAACTCCACTGCAGTAACCGGATACCCCTCCTCATTTCAAACCATCTACCGGCCACACTAACCCATTGAACTATTGCTGCAACACATACTCCAACTTCACTAACATTGCCATTGCCCTTACCCTTAACTTCATTAGATTGTCCCATCCATACTTCCACCACCAGTGCTGCTATAATAAAAAAAATCTCCTGATATACAGTAAGCAACACAAACCACACACATTCCTCTCACAAGTGAGAAGTCCACAGTATATATAACAAAAAAGTAAAGAGCGCAGAATCTAATGTTAGATCTTTGGGAAAAAATTCGTATAAGTCTACAATATAGCTAGCTACAAAATGCAAATATAATGATCGGTTAAAGTTATAATATTTCACACAACCCAAAAAATAAAAAGGGAGGTTTCCAATCCCTTTCTCTTATTTAACTAGTTATAAAAATTGTATTTTAAAATGTGCACTTGTTGAAACTTGTTTACAGGGATGTAAATATACTGGGAGAAGGAGAGGCATTGCAATAAGCATAAATAAAGTTCCAGTTAATTTTGATTTTATTATCTACATTTCCAGACTTAGTCACAATTGCATTGCCACCAAATTACAGTGACCACACCCCTATGTTAATCAAGTTTTCAAAGCAAATCCAGCATCAGAAAAAGAATCCTTTCAGATATTTATAAATAGTTGGTCTCAAGAAGAAGGATATCAAAACTCTGTGGTTGAAGGGCTTAAAGCAACAACATGGGGAGATGCAACTGATAATATTATATGCAAGTTACAACCCATTATATCAAATTTAAAAGCACGGAGCAAGGATAAAGCCAAGTCAGATCACATTAAAAAAGCTTGAAGAGGACTTCAAAATGTCATTTATGCAAAATAAATGATGACCCAGAAAATGTCACATTATACAAAAAAATGCTTCAGTTTAATATGCAACTCGGGGACCATATAACTGGAAATGAAGCTAATACACGGCAAGCAAGATCTCCTGGTTGTAAATTGGTGATACTAATTCTAAAATTTTCTATGCTAAAATGTCAACGAGGAAGCATAGAAATAGAATACAAGCATTACTTGATTCAAGCGGTGAATAGGTGCATGACGGTAGCAAAATTACTGATGAAGCCATTGCTTATTACTCAAATTTTGTTAGCAATTCATATAAATTTCCCACTGTGCATACAAGAATAAAAATCAATGAAGTGGGGAAACGAAACTTATCTTCACCAGTTTCACTTGAGGAGATTAAAGCAGCAGTACACTCTATAGATGATGCAAAAAGCTAGGACCAGAGGACTTCTCTGCAAAATTCTAAAAAATTCATTAGGATTTGATTAGTGCAGAGTTATTTGTTGTTATTATAGAAAATTTTATAGACTAGTAAACATGCAAGGGGTTTGAACCACAATTTCATTACTATGGTCCCTCAGAAAGATAAGCATCCAACTATTTCTGATTACAGACCTACATCATGTGCTAATGTGCTAAATTAAACTGTGACCAAAACTTTGTGTTAAAAATCAGTATGCTCGGAAGGTGGGAAACTATACATAGCTTGAGAAAGGCAAAAGGAACATGACTATAATTGAGATGGTTAAAAATCATGTGCTCGGACTAAACAAGGATAGGGTAATCAATTGATAGTTAAACTTGTCCAATCTGAATGGATTTTTAATGTAAGAAAAATATTAAGATACAGTAATAATCAGGAAGTGATGAGAAAATGTATGCATATCTATACAAATTTGGAGCGTCGGAAGCAGAAAAATGCCCACTAAATACCTACAGGTTTCCAGCAACAAACCACACCGTAAAAAAACAATTTAATGCCGTTTTAAAGTGGTTTGACAAATGCCATAAACCTAGAACGCATATTTTATCATTAGATTAATAGGAAAATATGCTAATTAGTATAGATGCATAAATACAATAAGATAATAAGCATTAAATATGATAGCTTCAACCCCAAACCATCATCTTGCTGCAGCCAACATCAACCACACAAGCCTATCTCTTCCCTGCAGCCAACATCAACCACACAAGCCTATCGCGTCGAGCTACCTTCGACATCGCCTCATCGAGCTGCCTCTAACACCGCCTCGTCTCAAGCTTGTCAGATCGCGCAATTTGGACAGGGGCTGTATGGAATTTTGCGTTTTGGGGATTATTGATTCAATTTTTTGTTTTGGGGATTAGCCTCGCCGTCACTTTCTGAAATGTGTTTTTCGTCGCGTGTGTGAAGAAGAGATTGGCAATGAAGATTAGGGTTATTTTTCTTGAGAATAATGGTTATACGTATACGGTGGAAGTTAAAAAAAAGATAATTTTGTTTTGATAAGGTGTAGGGATGGCGTAGAAATTATGTAGGGGGTTTCCTACGTCTTTCCTACACCAGTCTGGATTTATAGAAAATTAACAGGAATGTGGAAATGGCGTAGGAGATTATCTACGTCTTTTATACGTTATAAATTTGACATAGGAAATTTCCTACACCCTTCCTACGCCTCGATTATTTTTCTATGTATTGAAGTTGGCGTAGGAAAGGCGTAGGAAATTTTCTTACGTCTTTCCTATGTCTTTACCTCTTTGTACCTATTTCCTACGCCTTTCCTACACCCCGTCTTTTGACGTAGGAAAGGCATAGAAAATTTTGCGTAGGAAACTGGAATGTTTTCTAGTAGTGAAATCTAACATCCCAGAAGAGATGTTATAGGAATTTTATTTTTGTTACATTGCAATTCCTTAAAAGAAATACTATATTCCCTTAAGGAATAATGATATAATTTTTTTTGAGTAATAACAATAATTTATCCAAAAAAATGATATTGTATACCAATGTTATACTTGAAATAGTACACACACACACACACACACACACACACACACACACATATATATATATATATCTAGAAGAGAAAGTTACACTTCAGAAGCAGTGGTTTTATCTCTTGCATCTTACTTTCAGTGGGTGAAGTTTTATCACTGTATTTAAAGTTTGATATGCCATTTTAAAAGAGGTTACAGAAAAAATCTCCAGCATGGATATTTCATGCTACTGTAAAAGTAGTAATTATGTAATTTTTTTTACAAGACTCTCAATAGAGATGTGTAGAAATGTCTATATGCAACTAAAAATTATTCCTTGATAAGTAATCATAATTAGTGTTCAAAACTGATATTTGAGATATAATTGAGAAATAAAACTTAACAACTTGAAGTTGTGTGCATATTTTGTTCGAACCAGAAGTTCGATATGGTTTCAAACCAAATGTTTTGAATATATCATGCGGTTTTGACAGGTTTGCATTGACATTGATTTATAAATAGAAATTAATAGTTTGGATCCTTGTAATAGTTAGTTCTAAAAATCATTAATTCAAATGAGAAAGAATATGAAAATTTTATAATATATATGTGATATGTGGACGCACGTATACATCCATATATGTAAATATTTAGCTAACAACCTGAAGTTTGTTATAAGCTATTATTTAGTGATTATGCATAGATATTATTTAGTGATTTAAAATTCAATCAACATAAATGTTGAATGACCTAAAGTCATGTATGTATTCAAATGATCTACACAATAAGTAAATTCCTCCAATAGCTTAGATCAATGAATGATAACAAACTCTAATAATCAATATCAATTGAATGCATCTTATCAACTAATAAAATGATTATCCTCCTATAATTGATATACACATAATGTATTTGCTAGCAGCAACGTTATAGTGGATTAAGATGAGAATCCAAAGAGGATTATTATTTAATGTGACAATTGTCATCATTAAGGGGGAGGATAAAGGGATACAAGTTCATTTTAATCATCAGTGTTAAATATTTTATAGAATGATGCAAAATATTATCAATATTATCCCTAGTAGACTTTCTCTAATATAGATTTGAATCCCTGAAGGATCAAAATTTGTAAACCACATCTGAAATATGGTTCAAAAGTCAGTTCAAAATATTTTTGGAGTAGGTAATAAAGATGCCAAATAATGGAGGTGAGTGTTCTTCAAGAAACACTTAAGGGTGCTCTTGAAGAGACCAATGACATGATTGTCAAATTACCCTAGAATTGGTTTAGGTACCTAAAACATGATAATTAAAGAGATCTCAATAAATCATGTCTAGAACTGACAAGAAATAATCGTCGATGATAAATTTGTAAATAATAAAGCGCTTATATTTATAAATAGATTAAGAATCTTGAATTAGGGGAAACATGACTGGCCATCATGAATCCTTTAATAGTAGAGAAATATGGACATGTAGTCCGCAAAGTACCGAAAGTACTCGAAATGCTTAATATACCCTGAAGGTATAAATATGGTTTAAAATCATATTAAATCATTTGTAAACAAATTCCTGAAGAATATAAATAACTTCCATTGTTATAAAGAATGCAAAGAACAAGGAGAGTAGATTTCAACCTATTTTTAAGTATCGTTGTAATGAAACTTTTAATATCCATTGAAGTGATAGTTGCGATATGCAAATACTTGTTAAAGTATAAAAATTTCTAAAGAATATATATAACTTTTGTAGTTATAAAGAATGAAAAAGACATGAAGTGTAGATTACAAATTTCTTCTAAGTATTGTTGTAATGAAAATCTTGATACATCAAGATGAGTAGATTACTTCCTGCTTTCTAGTAATGTTGTAATGAAATTTTTAATATTCATGAAAGATGTATAGTTGCAATGCGCAAAACTAATTTGAAGAACAAAAATGAAAGCACATGAAGTGTTTTTCATAAAAGTAGCATACAAATGCATAAAATGCAAACCATATTTGGAAGAAACAATCTTAGAAAATTTGATTGTATCGAAGGAAACTATTAATAAATTGTATTATTAATGAGATTCATATTTATAGATCCAGAAGTATCTATAACCAATTTGAGTTATCGAAAGATGAATATGAATTCAGAGGAAAGTTTTAAATCGGGGGGAGCATCCATAAGTGTTTTATAATGTACTCTTTTTCCTTAATTAAGATTTTTCTCACTGGGTTTTTATTAGTAAGGTTTTAACGAGGCATTATCTTGATCCAGAAGTATCAACTCCCTAGTAACAT
This sequence comes from Allium cepa, assembly GCA_030765085.1. Classification (NCBI taxonomy): domain Eukaryota; kingdom Viridiplantae; phylum Streptophyta; class Magnoliopsida; order Asparagales; family Amaryllidaceae; genus Allium; species Allium cepa. Next base: position 405,733,315 of record CM060928.1, on the reverse strand, counting down.
TTGAAATAAGTTATAATGTACTCTTTTTCTTTATTTAAGATTTTTCCCACTGGGTTTTCTTACTAAGCTTTTAACGAGGCATTGTCTTGATCTAGAAGAATCAAACGTCTTTTCAAGAAATAACATCTCAAATATGTTATTTAAGTTAAATTGTATTTTTATCCTTCACTAAGATTTTTCCCATAGGGTTTTTCTTAGTAAGGTTTAAACGAGACATTAGTTTGATCCATGAGTATCAAGCTTCATTTAAAGAAATAAGAAAATAAAATATGTCATTATACTCTTTTTCCTTCACTAAGATGTTTCCCATTGGGTTTTTTTAGTAAGGTTTTGATGAGGCATTGTTTTGATCCCAAAGTATCAATCCCTTTAGAAAGAATATCATTTTTAATATGATTTTACAAGTTGCACTCTTTTCCTCGTTCAAGGTTTTTTTCCCACTGGGTTTTCCTAACAGAGGTTTTTAATGAGGCAATAGACAATTTCTATATCGACTGAATCGATAAATGCAAGCAAGATAATAATGAGGGAGGGCAACCATCATATACGTTACAAAAGGAACAATTTCAAATTATTCGAGCATTCAAGATTTTGAAGACGTATATTCAAGGGGGAGTGTTATAATATATGTATATTATGAAGTGAATATGCTTGTATATTGTTTTGTTTAGTCCCACATCGTGGGATAAGTTCAACCCTTAGTTCTGAAGCCTTTATATAAAGTAGGTTATGTAATGTAAATACATCACTAATCTCTGAATGAATAAAATTGTTCTCTCTCTAATGGCTTCCACTTTCTTCATTTCATAACAAAAGTATTAATTTTTGATATGATTATTAACAAATAACTTATATACGATGGCTCAATTTAAGTAACTATGTGCACGGATGAAAAATATAAAAAAGAATTACATCATGCATATGCTATCATTGTACAATAATGGAAAAAATTATAAATTAGTCTATGTGTGATTAGTCGATGCAAAAGGAATAATGTTACACTCAAACAATTTGAGTTATAAAACATATTATTATGAAACTAAAAATCTTAGGAGTGTCCAATGATAATACATAATTATCTAGTTTACTCTTCCAACCGCAGTTTCATATCTCATAATTTCATTTGCTAAGAAAACTAACAATGCTAGTCAGCAGGCTGAAACTACAATACAAAGATTGTTATTACAATACAATGTGTTGGGCATTAATATATGAATGAACAAATTAAATGGGAAATAATGACACTTTAACTTCTAAATCCTTGAATTGGACCATTCTCTCATTGCTCCTTTGCTACTTCATTGTCTGTAATAGCATCAAGCAAACAACAGAAAAGTAAAAAAAACGGTTACTGGATCAAGAAAGTTATTCAGTATTTAAAATTTATAAAATTCATCACAATCTTATATGAAAGTCTAAAAAAAGGCATGTAAGTTATAGACTTGATATATATGAGTTTTCGAGGAACGCCCATGTCTAGCTAAGGTTTAACATGGCTAGAATGAGAATATAATCTAGAATTTATATATTTAGAGGTTTAATTTTTTTTAACATTGTGCACATGAAATAAATTTCATTAGGTAAGTAAGATACTATTTGAATTTTTTATTATTTTTGTAAAGCTTTTATTCATTACGTGAATATTATTATGTTAATGTTTAATTTAAATCTAAAATTATTAAAAAAAATTGAAGTAAAAAATTATTTCGATAAATTTCAGGTTTCTTAGTTATGCATAACAAATTTGTCTGGATAAACAAATGACACATTTTTAGTTGAAATATTATTATTTAAGTTAAAGTTGTAAATTTGAAAACACTTAATTGAAAATTGTTATGAAAATAGTAGCGCTTTGCGGAAGCTGTTATCAGCGGATCTTTGTCACCCAAATCACAAAGATATAACTTGGATTGAAAACAAGACAGAATTGAAATCAAAGCACAATAACACAAAATATTCCACCCAACAATCCACTTTATTGATTCATCAAAATTTTGTTTACAATTAATAGAACAAAGCTAAAGTAAATAAAATACCATTGAATCAATAACCAAATTGAGAAAGTGAGCAAATATCTATATGGCTAAAATTGTTGGAAAAAAAAAAGATGAAGAAGAGAAATTTAGTGAATAGATTTTCTATCACACTTTTACACTCTCTTTTAGTCTCTATTTATATAATCAATTACTTAATGCCCAAGATAACATTAGATGGCAAAAAATAATTTGATTTGCCAATTAGAGAGAGAAATAAACATACTCTAATATGCCTATTAATTAGAGGAAAAATAATCTTCTCTTTCTTTCTTTTGCATATTTATTTCCCTCTATTTATGATTTTGTATCACCAAAATTTAACACTCCACCTTGATGCAAAATCACATATCTCCAACATATCAAGAATGCCATATCTAGATCTATCACAAATCCCCATATCTCAACCACACTAAATTACAAACCTTAACTACCGTTTGCAAGTGATGCATCTCCCACATGAGGTGCACCTACAAATCCGGTCTCAAAAATATTTGTAATACCACAAAGATCTCCGTCTTGTCTTTGTCGATTTTGCAATTAGACACCCGTCTATCACTCGATCTGAGCTCATTACCTTATCACTATCGACCCCTCGAGCATCATCAACATGAAGACCCTTATCTAAAATATGAACCTCAATGCTAGAATCATAAGCAGTGGCTACATTAACCTCTCCACCTTGCTGTAGGCTAGGTCCTTCAACCATCACTCGCTTTCCATTGTCGACTACAGGATCAACCAAGCTATAAAGGTTTCTATGATATCCCGGATTTTAGAACATTTGTAATTGATAAAATAATTAGGTTAATTAATAGAAATACTGGATTATAGATTGGACAGATAAAATTCTGATAATAAAAGATATCTACATAAATATTTATTTGATAATCTACTAAATAACTATTTATCATTGGCAAAATTTTCCTTTAGAACAAATAATATGTTATTAAATATATATCTATATATAGGTTGATTTTAAATTTGATTTTAAATTTAAATTGAATTTGAATTGGAAATTCAGAGAATAAACATCTTAAAAAATTGGATATAAAATATATATGTATAAGATTTTATTAGTATATAGTTTTTTATTTTCTTTTAAAGATCATATTTATACCAATTAAGGAAGGTAGTTACTAAATAAAAATTTATTATAAAAGTTTTATGGAACATTTAAAAATATAATAAAGTATATATATAATTAGTATATTTGTATAACTATTTATAAGTGTGTAATTGGGATTCCATATCACCTACTTTTAAAATTATAAATAGATAAATATAAGAGAAGTTTATATATTAAAACACTTAAAGACATTTCAAAAACTAAACCAAGTTGGAATTTATATAAACATATATTGCAAATATAAGGTATTTATATACATAAGTTAACAAATGTAAACCATGAATCATATAAAAATACAAGTGTAAAATTTTAAATTACCATTCAACAAATGTAAGTAATTTATGCCATGCATAAAATAAGTGTAACCTAATTTTATTGTTTTCAAATTTAAATAAATTCAAGTATACACACATCTTTCTTTTCTCTTCCTATTTTCCTTCATTTTATTCGAACATTAGATTTGGTTAAATTACAAATCAAAACAATTTCAGCTTAAAAAAAGAGAGGAAAAGATCTTAATGCAACAAAACCTGAGCAGATTAAACTCCAAGCATTCTAATCTGGAACAGTCTCAAATCTGGAAGCAGGCAAACATAAAGATTCAAGTTCAACTCAATTGAAGAAGCCCAGATCATTTTAAATAAGTTTAAGATCTAGCAACCAATAAAGTTTTGATCAAATCATTTTCAATTTCAAAAATCATCTTCATAATCCTCTGTTTTAAAATGACAAGTGAGTGAACCTAAACTTGAATCTGGTTTGACTTGTGATGTTTTGTGGAAATTATGTGAAGTTAATGTGAAAATGTTGGTGACGATAAAAATAAGCCTATATGTCTATGTTTATATATACACATGACTGGATAAATGTCTGTGAATATATATTCATTCTGCTGTGTTGACAGGCTTGAATATTATTCTAAGAAAAAAAATCACATCTCTTATTTCAAGCAAAATTTAATCTTGGATCTTTGAATGAAATTTGTTTTCTAGGATATGATGATAATTTTAAAATAATTTCAGGTTTTAAAATTCAACAAATTATTTTTAAAATTGAAAGAACAGTGAAAATGCTTATTTATGTTAAAAAATCAACTATCTTAATTTCTAAATTGAATTATATGAATGTAATCATGTTTGAAAATCATGAATTTATTATACATTTCATGATTTTTAGATTGTTAATTCATGGGAATTTTCGAGATATTCGAATTGGGCGTATTAGGTGATTGCCGATGAACGACGACGTTGGGATGGTTAATGTTTGGTCTGGAGAAGGTCGAAGGCATAGGGGTTTCAGGAAAAATGCTAATGGAATTTTTCATCGGCCATGGCGATCGGAATTAGGCGTACTAGGGTTCAGTTTGAAGTTTGGTTCGTTGTTATTGACGAGGAGAATGTGGCGTTGGTGGCTCGTTGTTGACGATCGCGATGAGGGGAATAGGTGCTTGGGTTGTGGACGAAGCTGTGACTGGAGCGGAGGAGTTTTCTGATGGTCAACGACATGGATACGAGGTAAGTTTTGGGTTGGAACTACTATTCCAGTTTGGATCAGAGATCTCGAACTTGATTTCAAGCATGATGTTGATTTCTGGATGAATGGATCGATAGAGTTGGTCAACGTCATCTTGTCCACGATGGTCGAGTAGGCCGGAGCGCCGCCGTGGGGTGGTGCACGTGCAGCAGTGCACAAGTTTTGCTTGCTATCAGGAGTTGCTGTAAGATTTGAAAGCTTGGGGAAGGATGCATGTTTTCTTGTACGGGAACATGAGTTTTGGAAGGAAGAAGGCTAGGTTGTTCGCGTGGTCATCTGTGAGAAGTGTGGTTTTGGATCGTGATTTGACTCGGGAATTTTCATTTGTGGCTCGGATTAATTTGGAATGGTCTTCGGATATTTGTTTTTGCATCAAGTTTTAATATGGGTAATAAGGTATTATCAGATTTAAGAGCTAAATGTAACTTAAAATTGGAAGTTGAACCAAGTTTTAAAGTAAGGCAAAGCAAAATTTCAAAAAAAAATTCAAAGCAAATTTTGTTTTTTTAAAATTTGAAAATAAGGTATTGATCAAATTTGTAAACAAGTTCAAAACTTAAATTATTAAGTCAAATGTGATTAAGTTGATTTGATTTGTAAATATATGGTTAGTTAAGTGTATTGAATTTTAATTTTAATAGGAACTTAAGTGATTTTGTACTCCAGTACGTAATAATTAGAGATTAATACCCAAATGATAAATTACTTAGTGTAGTTAGTTAAAGGATTTATTAATTAAGATAATTAATTAAAAGGTTATTTAATTAATGAATGAGATTAATTAGTGGGTAATAAGTCAAAGGAAGTGATTTTAATAATTAATTAATGTAATTAATTGAGGGTTAAGGTAATTAATTTTAAATAATTAATTATGATGGTAATCAAAGGTTGATTAATTGATTTTAAAAGTAAGGATTGATTACTTTGTATTGAAGAAGATTAATTGATAATTAAGGTTTATTAATTAATAATTAAAGAATAATTAATCTATAAATAAAGATTAATTAATTGGTTTATAGGGTAATTTAGAGATGAATTACCCATTTGTATTTATTGAGATGAATGTGATTAATTAATTTGATGATTAATTAAAGATAGTCACTTGGTAATTGATTAAGTATAATTACTTAATGAGATTTATAAGTGTAATTACTTAGTGAAGTAATTGATGGATAAATTACTGGATGTAATCAATATAAGGAAAATTACTTAATGGAAAGTAATTAAGCGTTAATTGCTTAGGAAAAGTAATTAGGGATTAATTACTTGGTGTAATTAATTAAAGGATTAATATAACTAATTAAGGAGTTAATTAATTAAGGTAAGTAATTACAGAATGGTTAATTACTGTTTATGATTGATTAAGGCCGATTAATGAAAGTAATTAATTATGGATCATTAATGTAATTAATGAAAGTAATTAAAGATTGATTACTATAAATGGTTAAGGATAATTAATTTATGTAATTACTTAAAGGATAATTAATTTATGTAATTTAAGATAATTAATCAAGGATGATCAATTAAAATGGATAATTAAAGGATGATTAATTAATTTGTTTGTAATTAATTAACGTTAAGTAAGCAGGATTAAGGGTGATTGAAGTAATTAATTTAATTTGTTTAAATTAATTAGAAATGGTATGACTAATTTATCTTGCTTATGAATGATTGAATAATATTGTATGTCTTAGATTGATTGATATCTCGGATATGTGATTTGTAATGTTATGTGATATGGTATGTTGGGTTTAAGCTGAGATAATGTGGTTATCTATCGATGATGAATTAATGTGTACAGGTGACACCCTGTATTTGAAGTTTGAATTGTGTTTCACCTATATAATTTGGGATAAGATGGTATTGAATTCGAAGAGACCAGAGTCGGGTATTAGTAAATATCTGAAACCACTTCGATTCTTTATAGATTGATATGTGAAATCAAGAAACTGGAATGAAATGATTTAAGTGAATTGGACTATTTATTCTAAGTTTTGGTACTTAGAAATTTGTGAGTGAAATAAGTAATGTCTATAACAATTTATGAATTTGTAATTGATACAAGTTACCCAGGTTATATATATATATAAGTTGTATGCTTTGGTCATTCACGTTAGATGGGTTTACTCACGTTGGTTTCCAGCCTGACCCGGGTGTTACTTTGATGTAATGCTCGGGTCAGACCGAGTAGTACAGGTTTTTAGTTAAGGACGTTCTGGAGCTCAGGAGGCGAGCTGGATGGCAGGAACGTATGAAGTGTATTCCGTTGTATATATATATTGTTTTACATCTGGGACAATTTATTTTAATTGTCTAGTGATGGGGAAATGTTATAACTCTGATGTATTAGAATATAATTGATTAATACAACTTCTTTGTGTAAAGAATATTATTTGATATTATGTTTTATCCGCTGCGAATGTGAGATTCTGTGTTTCATTTCTTTTCCTTCTTCTTTCTCTTTGCTTCTTTTTCTAACTATCTGGCATTTTCAGGATCGAAAATCCCGGGTCGTTACATTTGGTATCAGAGTAGAAGGTTAAGCGAGAACCTTGGCTCTGGTGGGATTACTCATTAAGGATAGGGTCAATGGTACCCTAGGATGAGTTGAATGTATATATATATATATATAAGAGCGTACTTGTTATTTTCTTATATAAAGATTTTGAATGATTTTATACAAGAATATATTTTGTTATATAAAGCATATTTCTTTCTAATAAATATTAAGGTAATTGGTTGTTAAACTATTGGAATTAAATTAAGTGGTAATAGAAATACAACCAAATTGAAATTAAATAAAGATAAGTTTGAATTGGATTCAAACTGAAATTAAAATCTTGAATTTGGGAAAGAGTTTCAGAATTAGATAATAATGAAATGGTTTCCAGATATGATAATCTTGGTTATTATCATAAATGATCGTTGTGTTTAATAATAAAATGTGTATTAATGAGTAAGCAAAATGAAATATTTTAAGGAAGTAAAACATTTAGGCAAGTATGACTTATAAATTGGAACTGAAGATGATCTGAATTGTGAAGTTTTAAATCTGGGTCCAGAACTTGAAAATTATTTCAAAAGTGATAAAATTTTGAAATTATAAGTGGGGAGATTATTTATGAGAAATTCAAAATTTGAAATGGAAATTCAAATTTGAGTAAGGTTGACTGGATTAAGTAAATTGAATTTAACTTTGGGAAAGTTAAATAAGTTAATAAGCAATCTGAATTGGAAATTTCAAGATGAAATTGAGATTTAACATGGGAAGTTAAATGGTTGTTTTGAATTGAAAATTTGTATGATCTCAAAATGGGTTTGATATCTAGAAATTGGAAATGGATGGATGTTTTAAAATAATTTGGATAATATTATTCTATTGTTTTAAATAATCTTTAAACTGTAAATTGGATTTGTTTAAATGAATGAATGAAGAAATGGATTATGGTAATATATCCATTATTAAGATAAAATGGAATCATTTTGGACTTAAGATTTGAATTTTTAAGATAACACATCAAAGGTTTGGTTTCAAAATTTAAATTTAGTGATAAATTGAATTTCAAAGATTTAGTTGTTTAAAAAGGATATGAATTATTATTTGAACTTTGAAATATATTAAAATGGAATTTGGATTCAGAGTTAAATGGTTTAAAGAAATAAGTTGATTTGATTTAAAGGATTAAATCAATATTTAAAAATTTAACTCGAATTTGTATAATTCAGGATGGTTTAAATTTGGAATTTGAATTAAATTAGTGCAAACTGAATTTGATTTGAATTAATTGGAATTGTGCTTGAAGATGGATAAGTTAAAAAATCAAATGGAAAATTTGAATTAGATTAATTTGAGATGAAATTAAAGTTGAATAAGTAAATTCAAATTGATTTTGATTTGAATTTAGGAAAGAAATTGAGGATTAATTCAACTTGATTGGGGATAAATCAATTTCAATGGAAATTGAAGTTATTTAAATTGGATCAATTTAAATGAAAGTGGAAATTTAAATTGAATTGATTGGAAATGGAGCTTGGGATTTGAACAGTTTAACTCTAGGCTATTTTCAAAATAAATTGTTTTAGTACAAATCTATTTTTCCGAGCTATTTATTATATATACAACCTTTCTTTTTAAATCCCAAACTATTTTATACTTATTTATAATTATTTTTGAATTTTTTTAACTATTTTACAACTGTTTTATAAACTGATTACTGTTCTTCAACTGTTTTGTAACTAATTATTATAACTATTTTATAATTATTTAGCTATTTTATAATTATTTTATCATTATTTAACTATTTTACAGGTATTTTACAAACTAATAATTATTTTTCAACTACTTATCTATTTTTAAACTATTCAAGCTATTTTCTAAATTTAAGCTGGACAGAGTTCAAACTGTTTATGATTGAATATCCATTTGAGATAAGAATTGAAGTGATAATCCAAATGAGGATTTAAGAATTATGAGTAAGTGAATGAAAATTTAAGTGAATGTGAATAGAAAACGAAATTGATTTGGCTAATAATCAATGGAGGTAAATGCGTAGGATGCATGTATATTATTCTATTCGCATAATGATTTGATCCAGATTCGAGCATAGAATTTCGAGATAGTTTATCGATCTGAGTTGGAATTTTTCGCTCGATTTTCAACGGCGAACCTGGATATGGATTGTTGATTGGTTCTGGATATTCTTTATCATAGTTAGGCTATGCAAGGAGAATGATGGTTTCTGATCAAGAAACTAGATCCGAGTCCGCACTAGGAAGTCGGGTGGACAATACTAGTTCAGAAGTGAAATTATGTGATCGAGTGAGCGATCAGATTGATATAGAGTACGGATGATATGTGTACATCGTACGGGTTTGAATGAAATTGATATTGGTAATTTGTGGATAAGAAATGTGAAATGGTTTCTGAAGTGAAAAATATATTTTGTGAAATATATGATGAAATAAAATAGAAATTGGATATTTCTGTGGTAAAAATTTACTTTATGGAAGTAAGTAAACTGGTAAGTGACTTTATAGAGTAATCAAATTTGAATATTTGATTTGAAATAAACAAAGTTATATATCTTTGTTATATAATATAAATTTTCCCTTGTTGAATTTTTGCCAGAAGAAAAGGGTTTTGAAAGCTTTTGAAGTATGAAAAGGGAATATATATACAAGTTTGAAGTGATTCAAAGATTTTTAAAGTTATATATATATGTATATATATGTAAAGGATTTATGAGAATGTTCTTGGGAAAAGGTTTTTGGAACCTATGGATTTTGAAAAGGCTTTTGATTTTTGGGTAAAATCAATATTGGAATTTGGAAAGCCTAGTTTGAGAATTACCGATTTTGGGATAATCGATTTTGAGAAAAGAGTTTTATATGGGATTCATACTAGGTGTATGATTCGGAAGATACTATATGTATATAGTATAAAGTGTTTTGAAAATGGCTCTGGAGAAAAAGGCGCTCCCTTGGAATGAACTTCTCATGAGTACCATAGGTTGGTACTGCCTTGAGCCTCAAAGGGGGAGGTTCTATAGTTGATCCTGTGAGGAGTCCGGACAAACTAGTTCTTGAGGATTATTTGGGTAGAGAAAGTCAAGGGCGCTGATGCCTACAAAGGCATTTGGGTTATGCAGTGACGACAATGTAACTCGATGTCGCTGCGATCTAATGTGGACCATAGCGAAAATCGTGTGGAGATGAGTGTCAATGGTCTACGCTTGATTTTGCCAGGAAGGCAACGTAACATTGGTAGACTGCGATCTATGGTCGAGTGGAGTAGAGAAGTTTCATTCTTTTGGCAGTGGAATTCGAAGGCGTTGAGGCCTACAGTTGTATGAGTTTTGGCTATGAAAGCAATGTAACACCGATTGTAGCTGCGATATGTAGCGGGTTACATGGCATAATCGAGGGGCGCAGAGTGCCTACAGTTATCTAGGGATTTTGCCGGGATAGCAACGTAACCATCGGGTTAACTGCGATCATGGATGGGTGTGATGATTTCCAGGGCATTCTCACTAAAAATATTTCCTCTATTTCAAAATGTCTTTATATTTTTATAAAGTTTTCAAGAATGTTTTCCAAGTATTTTCACTTGGTGTTGAAAACGGGTCTGCTAAGTACTTATAGATTTTCAGTACTACGCCTGATCAACGTATGACCGAATTTCTGTGAGAACAAAGATGGACTGGTTGAGATTTCGAATTATAAAAAGTATTTTTATAAAACTATTTTATAATACTATATAGATTCTAAAAGTGTTTTAAAAATTCTTAATAAAAGAGTAATTTTCCTGATAACTAGCATTTTAGTAAATTCTGGCTTCACTCCTTTTCGGGGACGAAAAGATTCAAAGAGGGGAGGAATGTGATATCCCGGATTTTAGAACATTTGTAATTGATAAAATAATTTGCTTAAGTAATAGAAATACTAGATTATAGATTAGACAGATAAAATTCTGATAATAAAAAATATCTAGATAAATATTTATTTAATAATCTACCAAATAATTACTTATTACCGGCAAAATTTTCCTTTAGAACAAATAATATGTTATTAAATATATATCTATATATATGGGTTGATTTTAAATTTGATTTTAAATTTAAATTGAATTTGAATTGGAAATTCAAAGAATAAACATCTTAAACAAATTGGATATAAAATATATATGTATAAGATTTTATTAGTATATAGTTTGTTATTTTATTTTAAAGATCATATTTATACCAATTAAGAAAGGTAGTTACTAAATAAAAATTTATTATAAAAGTTTTATGGAAACATTTAAAATTATAAATCAAGTATATATATAATTAGTATATTTGTATAATTATATATAAGTGTGTAATTGGGATTCCATATCACCTACTTTTAAAATTATAAATATACAAATATATGAGAAGTTTAAATATTAAAACACTTAAGACATTTCTAAAATAAAACCAAATTGGAATTTATATAAACATATATTGCAAATATAAGGTATTTATATACATTAGTTAACAAATGTAAACCATGAATCATATAAAAATACAAGTGTAAAATTTTAAATTACCATTCAACAAATGTAAGTAATTTATGCCATGCATAAAACAAGTGTCACCTAATTCTTTTGTTTTCAAATTTAAATAAATTCAAGTATATACATGTCTACTTTCTTCCTATTCTCCTTCATTTCGTTCAAACATTAGATTTGGGTAAATTAAAAATCAAAACAATTTCAGCTTCGAAAAAGAGAGGAAAAGATCTTAATGCAACAAAACCTGAGTAGATTAAACTCCAAGCATTCTATTTTGGAACAGTCTCAAATCTGGAAGCAGGAAAACATAAAGATTCCAGTTCAATTCAATCGAAGAAGCCCAGATCATTTCAAATGAGTTTAAGATCTAGCAACCAATAAAGTTCTGATCAAATCATTTTCAGTTTCAAAAATCATCTTCAGAGTCCTCTGTTTTAAAATGACAGGTGAGTGAACCTAAACTTGAATCTTGTTTAACTTGTGATGTTTTGTGGAAATTATGTGAAGTTAATGTGAAAATGGTGATGATGATAAAAATAAGCATGCATGTCTATGTTTATATATACACATGACTGGATAAATGTCTGTGTATATATATTCACTCTGTTGTGTTGACAAGCTTGAATATTATTCTAAGAAAAAAATTCACATCACTTATTTCAAGCAAAATTTAAGCTTGGATCTTTGAATGAAATTTGTTTGCTAGGATATGATGATAATTTTAAAATAATTTCAGGGTTTAAAATTCAAAAAATTATTTTTAAAATTGAAAGAATAGTGAAAATGCTTATTTATGTTAAAAATCAACTATCTTAATTTCTAAATTGAATTATATGAATGTAATCGTGTTTGAAAATCACGAATTTTAGTATACATTTCATGATTTTTAGATTGTTAATTCATGGGAATTTTCGATATGTCTGAATTAGGCGTTTTGGGTGATTGCCGATGAACGACGACGTCGGGGTGGTTGATGTTTGGGCTAGAGAAGGTCGGAGGCATGGGGGCCTTAGGAAAAATGCTAATGGAACTTTTCATCGGCCGTGGCGATCGGAATTAGTTGTACTAGGGTTTAATTTGAAGTTTGGCTCGTCGTTGTTGACGAGGAGAATGTGCCGTCGGTGTCTCGTTGTTGACAATCGCGATGAGGGGAATAGGTGCTTGGGTTGTGGACGAAGCTGTGGATGAGCGGAGGAGTTTTCTAATGTTCAGCGACGTGGATACGAGGTAAGTTTTGGGTCGGAACTGCTGTTCCAGTTTGAATCAGAGGTCTCGAACTTGATTTCGAGCACGATGTTGATTTCTGGATGAATGGATCGGTAGGTTTGGTCAACGTCGTCTTGTCAACGATGGTCGAGTAGGCCGGATCACCTCCGTTGGGTGGTGTACGTGCACCAGTGCACAAGTTTTGCTTGGTATCAGGAGTTGCTGTAAGATTTGAAAGCTTCGGGAAGGATGTGTGTTTTCTTGTATGCGAACACGAGTTTTGGAAGGAAGAAGGCTGGGTTTTTCGCGTGATCATCTGTGAGAAGTGTGGTTTTGGATCGTGATTTGACTTGGGAATTTTCATTTGTGGCTCAGGTAAATTTGGGATGGTCTCGCGATGTTTGTTTTTGCATCAGGTTTTAATATAGGTTGTAAGGTATTATCAGATTTAAGAGCTAAAGGTAACTTAAAATAGGAAGTTGAACTAAGTTTTGAAGTAAGGCAAAGCAAAATTTCAAACAAAGATTTCAAAGCAAATTTTGTTTTTTTTAAAGTTTGAAAATAAGGTATTGATCAAATTTGTAAACAAGTTGAAAACTTAATTTATTAAGCCAAATGTGATTAAGCTGATTTGATTTGTAAATATATGGTTAGTTAAGTGTATTGAATTTTAATTTTAATAGGAACTTAAGTGATTTTGTACTCCAACACTTAATAATTAGATATTAATACCCAAATGATAAATTACTTAGTGTAGTTAGTTAACGGATTTATTAACTAAGATAGTTAATTAAAAGGTTAGTTAATTAATGAATGAGATTAATTAATGGGTAATAAGTCAAAGGAAGCGATTTTAATAATTAATTAATGTAATTAATTGAGAGTTAAGGTAATTAATTTTAAATAATTAATTATGATGGTAATCAAAGGTTAATTAATTGATTTTAAAAGCAAGTACGGATTGGTTACTTTGTATTGAAGGAGATTAACTAATAATTAAGGTTCATTAATTAATAATTAAAGAATAATTAATCTATAAATAAAGATTAATTAATTGGTTTACAGGATAATTAAGGGATGAATTACCCAGTTGTATTTAATGAGATGATGTGATTAATTAATTTGATGATTAATTAAAGATAATCACTTTGTAATTGATTAAGTGTAATTAATTATGAGATTTATAAGTGTAATTACTTAGTGAAGTAATTGATGGATAAATTAGTGGGTGTAATTAATATAAGGAAAATTACTTAATGGAAAGTAATTAAGGGTTAATTACTTAGGAGAAGTAATTAAAGATTAATTACTTGGTGTAATTAATTAAAGGATTAACATAATTAATTTAAGGAGTTAATTAATTAAGCTAAGTAATTACAGAATGGTTAATTATTGTTTACGATTGATTAAGGCTGATTAACGAAAGTAATTAATTAAGGATCATTAATGTAATTAATTAATGTAATTAATTAATGTAATTAGTGAAAGTAATTAAAAATTAATTACTGTAAATGGTTAAGGATAATTAATTTGTGTAATTAATTGAAAGATAATTACTTTATGTAATTGAAGATAATTAATCCAGGATGATTAATTAAAATGGATAATTAAAGGATGATTAATAATTTGTTTGTAATTAATAATGTTAAGTAAGCAGGATTAAGGGTGACTGAAGTAATTAATTTAATTTGTTTAAATTAATTAGAAATGGCATGACTAATTTATCCTGCTTATGAATGATTGAATAATATTGTATGTCTTAGATTGATTGATATCTCGGATAAGAGATTTGTGATGTTATGTGATATGATATGTTGGGTTTAGACCGAGATAATGTGGTTATCTATCGATGATGAATTAATGTGTATAGGTGACACCTTATATTTGAAGTTTGAACTGTGTTTCACCTGTATAATTTGGGACAAGATGGCATTGAATTCGAAGAGACCGGAGTCGGGTATTAATAAATACCCGAAACCACTTCGATTCTTTATAGATTGATATGTGAAATCAATAAACTGGAATGAAATGATTTAAGTGAATTGGACTATTTAATCTAAGTTTTGGTACTTAGAAATTTGTGAGTGAAATAATTAATGTCTATAACAATTTGTGAATTTGTAATTGATACAAGTTACCCGGGTTGTATATAGAAGTTGTATGCTTTGGTCATTCATGTTAGATGGGTTTACTCACGCTGCTTTCCAGCCTGACCTGGGTGTTACTTTGATGTAATGCTCCGGCCAGACCGAGTATTACGAGCGTTACAAATTTTTAGGTAAGGACGTTCTAGAGCTCAGGAGGCAAGCTGGATGGCAGGAACGTTTGGAGTGTATTCCGCTGTATATGTACATATTGTTTTATATCTGGGACAAGTTATTTTAACTATCTAGTGATTGAGAAATGTTGTAATTCTGATGCATTAAAATGTAATTGACTAATACAGCTTCTTTGTGTAAGGAATATTATTTGATATTATATTTTATCCGCTGCGAATGCGAGATTCTGTGTTTCATTTCTATTTCCTTCTTTCTCTTTGCTTCTTTTTCTAACTATCTAGAATTTTTGGGATCGAAAATCCCAGGTCGTTACAGTTTCCTTCTTCCAATACTCGTCTCATCCTCACATGACCACCTTTCTTCACTCTCAAAAATCCATCTTGAGTCTCATAAGTGCAACCATGGCGATCCAACTGACAGAGAGAAATAAGATTATGCGAACAAGTGGGTACATGTCTCACTCTAGAGACTTCTCTAACCACACCATCATGCATGCGAAATCGGATAGATCCAATACCACAAATCGATATCTCTTCTCCATTGGCTATCCAGACCATGTCGACACTCTTCTCATAATAAGAAAAACAGTTCACATCTCTACAAATGTGAAAACTGGCTCCCGAATTCATTTTCCAAGGCTTATTTTCACTAAAGAGGACATCACAAGAAGTATCACTATAGGTGCCTTCAGCAAAACCCACATGTGCATCACTACTAGTATCACCACGTGCAACCTTTTTTGATCTCTTTTTACGCATTATACTCACTGCGTATGTGACCTTTCTTATTACAATAATGACAAGTGATAACATCTTTACCATTAGCGTCCTTCTTCTTCCAAATTGTATCTTTCTTCGAGTCCCTCGCCACCATAGCCTCACTTTTAATTGATTTCATACCCGACCCTTTTCTTCTAAGCCCTTCATTCAAAAGACTGCTTCGAACAATTTTCAGAGAGATAGTTCCATTAGCATTGGAATTACTCAATAAAACATCCAAAGTTTTCCAACTTTCTGAAAGCGAGCTCATTAATAAAAGAGCCTGTAACTTATCATCAAAATTGACCTTCATATTTGCCAGTTGATTTATTACATCTTGAAATTCATTCAAATGCTCTGCAACAGACTTCTCTTCATCTAATCTCAGTTGTACCAACTTTCAAACTAGAAAAGCCTTACTAGTAGCACTCTTTGAATCATACAAAGATACCAACTTATCCCACAAAGCCTTCGCGGATTCACAATTAGCCACATGAAGGAAAACTGAATCATCAAGATACTGGCGAATAAAAGCAATCGCCTTCTTATCCATCTTCTTCCATTTTCCCTCATCTACATCAGAGGGCTTCTTTCCATCTCCATCAATCGAATCATGAAGATCATTGAGGTACAGAACATCCTCCATCTTAGGCTTTCAAATACCCCAATTTTTCCCACCAAGATAGCCATCTTTGAAAACGAAATCATATCCGACATCAGTAATTTTTCAAACCAAAATTACTTTAAGCTTTGCAACGATCTGTGTTCTGATACCAAACCATTATGAAAATAGTAGCGCTATACGGAAGCTTTTATCAACGGATCTTTGTTACCCAAATCACAAAGAGATAACTTGGATTGAAAATAAGATGGAATTGAAATCAAAATGCAATAACATAAAATATTCCATCCAACCACCCATTTATTGATTCACCAATTTTTTTTACAATTAATAGAAAAAAGCTAAAGTAAACAAACTACCATTGAATCAATAACCTAATTGAGAAATGAAGCAAATATCTATATGGCTAAAATTGTTGGAGACAAAAAAAATAAAGAAGAGAAAATTAGCCAATAGATTTTCCACTATACTTTTACCCTCTCTTCTAGTCTCTATTTATCTAATCAATCACTTATGCCCAAGTTAACATTAGATGGAAAAAAATAATTTGATTAGCCAATTAGAGAGAGAAATAAACACAATCACATATGTATATTAAGTAAAGGAAACAAAACCTTCTCTTTCTTTCATTTGCATATTTATTTCCCTCTATTTGTGATTTTGTATCACCAAAATTTAAAAAGTTTGCTCTGATACCAAATTGTTATGAAAATAATAGCGCTTTGCAGAAGCTTTTATCAATGGATTTTCGTAACCCAAATCACAAAGAGATAACTTATATTGAAAACAAGATAGAATTGAAATCTAAATGCAATAAAACAAAATATTCCACCCAACCCCCACTTTATTAATTCACCAAAATTTTGTTTACAATTAATAGAACGAAGCTAAAGTAAGCAAAATACCACTGAATCAATAACCAAATTGAGAAAGGGAGAAAATATCTATATGGCTAAAATTGTTGGAGAAAAAGAACAAAGATGTAGAAGAGAAAATTAGCAAATAGATTTTCCATCATACTTTTACCCTCTCTTCTAATATCTATTTATAAAATCAATTACTTAATGCCCAAGTTTACATTAGATGGCAAAAAATAATTTGATTAGCTAATTAGAGAGAGAAATAAACATACTCAAATATGCTTATTAATTAGAGGAAATAAAATCTTCTCTTTCTTTCTTTTGCATATTTATTTCCCTCTATTTGTGCTTTCGTATCTCCAAAATTTAACAAAAATACTCTACTAATTTTGAAGTGATTAGATAAGAATTTAGAATATGAAAAAGTTGGTTTAAAATAATTAATGAGTGGACCAAGAAAACATGCAAAAAATTTGAAAATATGGATGATGTAAGTGAAAATATAACGAGAGAATTAGAAGGAGAAGATTAAGTTATTTTATTATAGTTATATATTATGATTTTAGTTTAAAGTCACTTTGTACATGTTGCAAAGCAAAAAAAATCAAGTAATATTTTGAATTACACATACACACACCATGTACAAAGTAATTTAAGAAGGAATACATTATTTTCTTGCATCAGTGTGGAAATCAAGGTTATCAATTTAACTTGAATATTTTTTTTTGAGCATAATTCAATTTGTTCTAATACAAAGTTTATGCTTTAAGTTCTTTTGTTTTTTTATTCAAAATACGTTGTAAAAGACTAAGTTAAATCAAAATGAATGGAGTAGTAACTCATTTTGGCATTAGTTACCTCATTAGTTGTCATATTAATTGCATTTATTAATCAGTTTATCAATTGCATTTATGTCCTAAATTTATTTTTATCGAATTTAAATTAGTGACAACGCACGCTAAATCAATTTTGACTCAAATATTTAAGATTATGCTTAAATTTATCAAATAATAATCTTATTTTCATTATATAGCTCTTATAAAATCATTTGCTAACAAGGTAATATTATCAAAAAAGAATAGGAATAAATACAAATCCTTTCTTTGTTCTTAGAAAAATAGGCACCCATTATTTTGATTTATCCAATGAATTTAGTTATATTACCAAATCAATTTCTTTTGACATATTAGTCTAAAGAAAAATGAAATGATACAAAAAAGGAATTGTCAAATAGAGATTCTCCAAACCTATACTTATTTTTAGTATAAAGTTATAACTCTTTATATTAATAATACCCTTCTACCATTTCAAAATATTATACCATGATTTAATACCAAACCTTATACCTTAATTTGATATTCAATCAAAATGAAAGATACTAAAATTCCTCAAAAAACATAATTAGAACCTTTAGTAAAAGGAAAGAAATTAATATCAATGTTATTTTTTCTAGTTTGGATTTTAATGAGTGTTAGCACCAAAATTGGTCACTAACACCCGTAGAATTTTATGGACATCAGAGAATTAATGGAATCTAGAGAACAAAGCTTAAAGTAATTGACACAAAGATTTTATAGTTTTTTAACAATCTCGGCCTACGTCCACTTCAAATTTCATTCATTTTTCATTTGATTACAATTACATGAGTTGTTCGATTGGCTAGAATCCATTGATACAAATTTATAAGAAAAATAATCATGGCAGAGTATTTGGAGTAGGAAGAAGAAGATGATGAAGTCCCCTAAAAAGAGACCCCAAGAGAGATCCTAAAAATGGCCCTCTACCCCTATATTTATGGACGAAGGTAGACTTCAGCCTAACTGACATCTTCAAGTCTGGACCTCTTTGGCCACTTAGGCCCACCATAAGAAAAGCTGAACCCAATACACTATGCTGACCTCACTTATACACTCTTCAACTTATCAAACATCTATGCCGACACCTATACCAGCAAGCTAACCTTCATTATTCTGACATCGTGTATCACCTATTCGTTGATCTTATTTACCATGGGCTGGATATAATTGTTCGGATATCATGCTATGGTCATATTATTGTCGTCTTATGGCCATCTTTCTCGTCAATAGTTAAATATGGTCCTCGTAACCACCTTTGTGTAGCCGAGCCAAAAGGCCGGATAACATTTGCCCCCTAAAGTACGTCTTGTTGTGTACATGACGTGCTTTGAATCGAAACAAGTTAAATTTCCATAAAGAAATCCATCATGTTTCCTAAATAGTCGTTATCCTTGAATTTCATCTTCCCAAAGTGTCATATCCCTCTTTGGTTGTCTGATGCTTAGTCGATTCTCAATAGTTTAAATCCGGGATTGCATTCGATCAATGGCCATCCATGTCCAGTTCTATATGAGTAGTAAGCTTCAGTTGTCTAATCTAGTCTTTTCTTTAATAACTCTAAGCGAAAAATCAATTTCTACTGATTTCAAGAAATCGAATTTTTGAATATACACATGCATGTTTGGGGTACATGTAGTTGCCTTTGGCTCTCGGGTGCGTTTTATATGCTCATAAGTCATCACCAATTCCATCTAGTTTAATTTAAATTCGACTGCAGTTCCTTGTTTACTTATTTTGTGAAATAAGGGTTATAATCAGACACTCGATGAGAGGGGACTTCAAGTTCTATGTGGATGACGACCTCGGAGCCGTAAGCAAAGGTGAATGGAGTATGGCAAGTAGCAGACTCGCAGTGGTTCTGCAAGCCAATAATGCCATTGGTAGCTTTGCACCTATTTATCTCTTGCCTTTTCTAAACCTCTTTTCAGAATAGACTTTATGATTTTGTTCACAGCTTCAACCTATCCACCTGCTTGAGGGTGAGCAAATACCGAAAATTTCTTTTCAATATGACGCCGGCAGTAGAAGTTTTGAAATTTAACGTTGTCGAGTTGGGCTTCATTACTAGTTATAATGGTTTGTGAAAGGTCATAAGGGCAGATAACGTCATAGACAATAAAGCTAATTATTTTCTTCTTCTTGGTCGTCGTTAAAAGTTCTTCATCTGCTGATTTGGTGACGTAATCCATTGTTGTGGTATTTCGCACCACCTTTAGGACTGACAAGAAGACGATGATGTCATTGCCCCTAAGTGGCAAACGCTATGGACTAGCCGTTTGAGTAATTTCCATCGGCGGGGCTTTTGGATTTTTTGCAAACATCTTGCACTCGTCGCATTGTCTAGCATGATCAACCGCATCTTGATTGATAGTTGGCTAGTAATATTCATAGCACAGGATTTTCTTTGTCAGGGTTTGCCCTTTGGTGTGATTGCTGCATTTTTCTTCATGAACTTCTCTAAAGACTTGTTTGATTTCATCATGGGTGATACATTGAGGCATAGGAATGGATGAACTCCTTTCTACACATGACTTCTTCTTGGATGATTTGGAGTGAAGCTTTGAAGAGGATCTATCGTTTTCCATCCCTCCATTCAGTAAGAACTCCTCATTGTAGATAGTTTTTGATAGGAGTCGACCGTGACCCCTTTACTGGCTCTATCTCCAAGATCTAGCCGATCTCCATCCATCAATGCTTGGAATATTAAGTATTTCAATTGGAACAAAGTATGCCCGTTCCGCGTCCCTAAAACTGGCCAGCCTGTCTAGTGACTTGACTCTTTTCATTTCGTTCATCGAGGATGTGTGTAATGATGTAACATGTGAAGTTGGCTAGTAACTCTTGGAATTGGCTGAGATAAAGAGCAAGACAATGCCCTCTGTCAAATTAACTTCCTAACTTTGCATGCTACCAATCAGGAATCATAAAAGATATGCAAAGTTTCCACTCTAAGTTCTCTAGCATGTTTGAGGCTGGCGGTCGAGGCTTCATACTAAGCATCGTTGTTTGTTACACAGGAATCGAGTTTTAGGACGTAGCAGATCGATCGTTCCTCAGGAGTCATTAACACGACTCCTATGCCATAACACTGATCATTGGATGCTTCATCCATGTACATTTTCCATCTATTGGTTGGTTATTCACTACTCAGTCGTCTGATGCAGTGAATTCAATATGAGATCTACTAATTTTCGTCGTTGGATAGCACTTCAAGGGAAATAAGTAATATCGAATTGGCTTAGTTCGATATTCTATTTAAGTAGTCTTTCAGACATCTCAGGTCGTTTTATGCCATATCGCAACGGCTGGTAGGCATAGACATTAATGGGGTGAGCCTAAAAGTAAGAGTGGAGCTTTCATGATGAAATCAATAGACATTACGCTAGCTTTTGTAGCTTCGGGTTGATATCCAATGCATGGCTCACGATAATTGGTGATATCACACATGCATGTCAGAATGGGTCCAAGGGAATATTTTATTCAAAAAAATCCAACTAATCCTTTTTCCATCATTGCACTGGGCTGTGTTTTGATATTCAGCACCCAAAAAGGGTCACCATGATTGGCTGTAATGTCGACTATCAACTTAGCGGGTGCAATCTCGGATTCTTTGATTTCAGATATAACTATTTTGCATAACATTCAATGTGAAATATGGCTAGGATGGTCAATGTTGATGGTTGCTCTGGTCGAATTCCAGAGTCTTGTCATGAGTTATTAAGTCTGATAGTAAGGGGCTTTGAATGCTTTAATCGATTATCTACAAATGGCCAAAGATTGGGCTTAAGCATGTTGAAGAAAATGTCGAGTAGGGGTCAGCCACGAGTTACGTGAAGCTACATAGTTGGGTCTTGCTTTGAGTTTGGAGTTGTTTGTATATTCGAGTAATGCACTTTCCATTCAACGCATTCATAATCTTTTATCCGTCCTTCGGGTTGGAGTGATAGTCAGTTGCCAACTAGCTTAGGCATCGGTTTAATGATCCTATCCTAGGCATTCTTTCGGTCATAGCCTTGAATAGTTGTAAACACCATATATAAATTTCAATATTGAGCTATCATAGCCAGTCTTTAGATGATCATGCTTTTGCTCCCAGTCTCGGGTTGACAAATGTACTGCGTGGACGGTTGAGTCTCGTCCTAGCTATGTTTATACTCCCACCAAAACTCCAAAGACATAGAGTGATCGGTGAATAGTTGGTTCACATTCGTCCTGTTTCTTGCTTGTGTCCCCAAGTCTGGGGTATATACCAGTAAGTATGAAGGCCAGCCATGCCCACTTTAACTTTACTCTCTTTCCCGTTGAATCGTGGGTTGAGTCTTGCCTATCCTGGATTGATTATGGTTTTTCATTCCAAGGAGAATACTCGAATGCGTCATCAATTTATGGGCATATGTTGGGTACTAGACGGTCAGCTACGTACGCTTAGGTTCATGTTCTGTAATCAGGTCTCGGGGTAAAGTTGGCTCAAGAGTAGTCGGGTCATGCTCATCCAGTTTCATACTCCTCCTGATGGATCGAAGGGGGGTGCTGGAGAATTAATGACCAAGTCTTCGTGGTTTACTCTCCTTTCCACAATTTGGTGGTCACAGTTTTTCAAGGGACACTCGGGTCACACTCGTATATGCTTGGTGCGAATCGATATTGACCCTCTATTTAAGGTATGATGTAGTCGATCGCCCATAGCTTTGGATGTTGTTTCAATTGGTTCTGTAGTGAGGCCTCCTTGCGATCATTGCCTTAAGTTGTAAAGAATGCAAACCCAGAGCAATAATGAGCTGTCATATTCAGCTTTTAGTCATTCGTACTCCTGCTCGGGCTAGGCCGCAAGTCAGATGATCTAACTCCATCCTTAGCAAGTTAATACTCCTCCCGTCGATTTCAGGCTAAAGTTTGTGGAATAGAGAATGGTCTGAATCCACTCCTCTATTTATTGATGTTTATATGTCACTCTGCATTCTGATGGCTTAGATTTATTCTTCCCCCAATCGACTTGCGCCCAATTTGTGATCGTGCTTCGGTCCATGCTCCAGGGACTTAGAGATTTGTTGAACGGTTTATGCTCTAGTACACAGTTTGGGACGTAAAGATTTTCATCAAGTCGTTTATACTTTGGTCCACGCTCTGGGGACTCAGAGTACTCTAGTCCGCTTCAGGGAATTAAAGATTTTTCTCAAATCGTTTATACTCTAATCCGCACTCCAAGGGCTTAGAGTACTCTAGCCCACGCTCCGGGGACTTAGATATTTTTTAAATTGTTTATACTCTAGGCCACACCCCGAGGGTTCATATTACTCTAGTCTGCTTCAGGGATTTAGAGATTTTTCACAAATCTTTTATACTCTTATCCATACTCCGGGGGCTCAGAGTACTCTAGCCTGCTTCGGGGACTTAGAGGTTTTTTAAATTGTTATACTCTAGTCCGCACTGCAAGGACTCGAAGTACTCGAGTCCACGCTTCGGGGACTTACAGACTTTTGTCAATTCATTTATACTCTAGTCCGCACTCTGGTGACTCAGAGTACTCTAGTCCACTTTAGGGACTTAGATATTTTTCTCAAGTCTTTTATACTCTAGTCCGTGCTGTGCAGACTCAGAGTACTCTAGTCCGCTTCAGAGACTCGGAGTTTTTCTTAAGTCGTTTATACTCTGGTCCGCGCTCTGAGGACTCAGAGTACCCTGGTCTGCTTCAGGGACTTAGAGATTTTTCTCAAGTCGTTTTACTCTGGTCCGCGCTCTGGAGACTCAAAGTACTCTAGTCCGCTTCAGGGACTTAGAGATTGTTCTCCAGTCGTTTATACTCTGGTCTGTGCTCTGGGGACTCAGAGTACTCTAGTCCGCTTCAGGGACTTAGAGATTTTCTCAAGTCATTTATACTCTGGTCCACGCTCTAGGGACTCAAAGTAATCTAGTCTACTACAGGGATTAAGAGATTTTTCTTAAATCATTTATACTTTGGTCCACGCTCTTGGGACTCAGAGTACTCTAGTCCGATTCAGGGACTCAGAATTTTTCTCAAGTCGTTTATACTCTGGTCCATGCTTTGGGGACTCAGAGTACTCTTGTCCGCTTTAGGGACTTAGAGATTTTTCGCAAGTCATTTATACTCTGGTCCGTGCTCAGAGGACTCAGAGTATTCTAGTCCGCTTCAGGGACTCAGAAATTTTTCTCAAGTCGTTTATCTTTGGTCCGTGCTCTGGGGACACAGAGTATGCTAGTCCGCTTTAGGGACTTAGAGATTTTTCTCAAGTCGTTTATACTCTGGTCCACGCTATGGGGACTCAGAGTACCCTAGTCCACTTTAGGGACTTAGAGATTTTTCTCACGTCGTTTATACTCTTGTCCATGCTCTGGGGACTCAAAGTACTCTAGTCTGCTTCAGGGACTGAGAGATTTTTCTTAAGTCGTTTATACTCTGGTCCATGCTACGGGGACTCATAGTACTCTAGTCTGCTTCAGGGACTTAGAGATTTTCATCAATTCATTTACACTCTTTTCTGCGCTCTAGGGACTCAGAGTACTCTAGTATGCTTTAGGGACTTAGAGATTTTTGTTGAGAGCAGTCGTATTTTCAACCGTTTGATTTGTATTTCATTTACCGTATCGTGGCTAATGTTGTAGAATGAATGGTCAAACCGCATACGCTGATGGAATGAGATTCTACCCCCAGCATCAAGGACGAAACTTAAAAAATTGACGGTCAATTCTCGTCTACTTGATGATTGTAGCTCTTCCAATCAAGTCAAGGAAGGAGGTATATGACAGATGGTTGGATCACATCCATGATGGAGTTGGATAATCAAGTCTCGCATAATTTGCTTCGTATCTCTTTCTAGACAACAGGGATAATGGATTATTGAGCAGACAAACTAAGTTGTATATGTTCCAAGGTGCAATCTTGTCCATGTATTGAGAGCAATGGTTGACGAGTAGGCAGTCCATCATAGCTACTTCAAGTCCTGCTTTCGAACTACCCTTTATGTTCTGGGTAGGAGTTAATGTGTAGATGATCAAATCACAACCGCTCTAGTAAGATCCTGGCACCACTGAGCTTCAGGAGAGGCATATGTATTTTATCGAACTTTACTTTATGACCCAAGGAATAGATGATCGGGCCTCATTCATTCCAAGCCTTGCTTCGGTCACCAAATCAAATATGGAGGTCGATGAATGGATGATTAATCATGTACGCTTTGTATAGGGCTCTGATCGTGACGAGATTTTCCATATCTAGTCCATAGCCCCAAATCAAAGGCATATGGTTGATGGTGAGCAGTCGAATCATGCTCGTCTTGATGAAGCTCCATAGATCTGATCATGGTCTGCGTGGATTGATTGGCGGCCAAATCTGAGTACTTGGTCACCTGCATTGTTTTGAAAGTAGTTTAGTTCAAGTTGGTCGTAGTTCATAGAACAATTGAAATATAAATAGAAATGGAAATATTTCAAAGAAGATTGGAATAAATCTCATTGATAAGTGAAGCAGCATCGTGTGCTCGCTATTCAACTTTGCCCTTAGCTTCTTTCAAAGGGATGTCGACCGTCAACAGTCCAATTAATAATCATAGCCCTTTGTTAATAGGCATTGGATGTTCACTGCCCGCCATTCGCAGGAGTTGTACATACCGTTGAAGCTTTCCTTTCCAGATCGGCTTTCAATCACACCTCGGAGGTGTTTGTAATCGCCCGTGTTAGGATCAGTGAGCATCTTGGAATATACACATTCTCCTGATTTTCTTTGGACTTCGATGGATCTGTCGAGGTTGGTTTTCAGTAGCACTCTGAGTCGCGAATCTCCAAGTAGAGGCTATCTATTGAATCTTTCAAAGAGCATATGAGTCGAAATTTGAGATCTTGTTTTGTCTACTGGAATCAGAGTCCTTAGCCAACGAGATTGCATTGTTATTTTTCCTAGTCTGCTCCACTCCTCCTCACTTTGGTTCAGATTCATTTTGTAATAGAAACGATCCATGGTCGTAGGAGGCTCTCCGGCTAACTAACTGCCACAATATATTTGGAGGTTGACTTCCCTCAAACATGATCAGTACGATATCCTTGTTAGCATTTAGAACAAATTAGTTAGAGTCAAACACTGGTTTGCTTGGAGTCACTAAATTCGAAGTGCTGGATGAGTGAAGAAAGGTGCTTGGAGTCATCTTAGCGTTTTCCTAGAGTCATATCATCTATGTTCTCTAACCTTTGGGAATATCGTTTGAGTAGCGGTTGCTTGTTCGTTCCCTTTTGCCATTCAGAAGCTGCCGCTTGATCCTCTATGCCCTGGTCCATCATAGGATCCAAGGGAAGTGGATAGAATATTTCTTTATTAAATTGAGTTCTGAATCCAAAATGCGGGGGCACTGCGTTGCGGCACTGCGCTGTTGCCATTCAGAATGGCTATTTTTCTTATAGACTTGTATCAATGGATTCTAGCCAATCGAACAGCTCATGTAATTGTAATCAAATGAAGAATGAATGAAATTTGAAGTGGACGTAGGTCGAGATTGCCGAACCACTATAAAATCTTTCTGTCAATTTACTTTTATGCTTTGTTCTCTAGATTCCATTAATTCTCCGACGTCCGTGAAATTCTACGGGTGTTAGTGACCAATTTTGGTGCTAACAATGATGATAGAGAAAATTAAGATTAAGATTGAGATATGTTTTCCTCCATAGTTGTAATTAAATATTTAGGGTTTATGGTTTGGAGACGACAAGACAAATTTTATAGCGTAATAATATACTTGAATTGGGAGCTAAGAAGGAAGAGAAAGAGAGATTATATGAAAGAAAATTTAGTAATTTTAATAACATTTTATAAGAGGAAAATGTTTTGTTTGATTCTTCCCTTAATAAAAACTTTTTAATTTAAATAACTCTTTCCATTCTCCTTAATCAAAACATGATTCATCGCTTAACAATTAACTTCATATAATTATTGCTCCTTCTACCAACGTCAGGAATTATTACTTTCATTAGCATATTTATTAAAACTACAATTCACTCGACTCATAAATGAAAGGTAGGGATTCAATATCTACTACTAACAGTGCATGCAATTTTTATCGTTGGCATAACATTCAACCACCTTGGATAATTTTGAAATCCAACGTCCTAAAAGATAAAGAAAGAAAGAAAGAAGAAACAGTTTAAAAAAAGTTAAAATGCAATAGTAGAACTAAAATATGTTATATTAACCACAAAACCATGCTCGTAAGTTTTGTAGCTTTTGCACAACTTTGAAACACCGTGAATAGTCTTGAAATTCAATACCATAAAAGAAGGAGAAAAACATCGAACGACCATAGGAAATTAATATGTAGTTATGATAAAAAATTCAAAAGGTAATAATATAAGATTCAAACGTATGAAACTTAGATGTAACTTTTTATCGTAATGTTGAAACATACTCATAAGCAACAATTTTAAAATATTAGTAGGGTCGATAAATATTTTTATTAGGGTGTCTAAATAGACATCCTAATTATATATTGGATAAATAGATTAGAAGATAATAAAGTTAGTTAAATAACGTATCAATTAAAGTATGGATCAATGTAAATAAGGATATTTTAGTAACGGAGAATGAAGATGAACAGAGAAGTATGAAACTAAAATATTGGAAAAATGGATTTGAAAGGTTGTAAAAGGATTACTCGTAGTAACAAAATGATATTAATTCAAATGGTTAAGGAAAGTAAAAAAAAGAAAGATGAATATGAAAAGGTTAAATGTGCGTTTGATAATATGTAACAAAAACAGATTAGGAAAGAGACAGAAAGATAAAATGAAGCAAGTAGATTACACTCATAAACGTGGTAGTTAATATAAGGATGGGGAATATATGAAACATAAATTATAATTGCCAAAAAAATTGGGATTTAACTCTCTAACTTATGAGAAAAAGGAGAAGAATGGTTAGACATGAAATTACTTATATTATAGAATGGATGGTTGAATGTTATAACAAAAAAACTTATATTTAAAGGGTACATATATAAAATGTCATATATAATATTAGATTGATAGTAACAATTATAACAACTAAAACTTTTATAATTTTTTTCAAGACATACAGTATTCTAATGTACTATGCCATTAAACGTGGATATTCTTATTACTAATTACAATGAATTATTTGAGAAAATGAGATATAATGATTACAAACGAAAGGAATAATATCATCAAACAACCAACTAATAAGGTCAATTTGTTTAGAAATTTACCATTGTGCACAACATCATGTTATCATTGACTTCCTCTCTATCCTTATATCTCTTGATGCATTAATGTCCTACCAACAAAATATCCTAGAGTTGTGAAAGCTCAAACATCAACTATGCATTCTATAACTTTAATATTTCCAACAACATATTCAAAAATGTGAAAATAATATGAGTATGGATTACACAACATGATATAATAAAGGTGCATAAATTATGTAATTAAGTAAAATTAAAAAGCAATTTTAATATATCACAAAATCAAAAGTTATTTGACTTTATGTTGTCAATTTTCCCATTAAATTGAATTTCAATGAAAGTAATTTAGTTGTAATTAGTTCTCTAATTAGTTTAAATTCAAATTAAATAAAATAGATAATTATTCTTTTTGTCAGTTGCATGGTATTATCACTTAATATGAACATTTATATTTCAAGTTATAAATGTTGTTCTTATCTACTTCTTCAATCCAATATTATCTATAATAACCAGAATAAAATTTAAAATGGCATAGCTTCTAATTAATTCTGTAGAAAATAATAAATAATTACCTCATGTAGGATTCGTAAGAATTGAATCAAGATGAACCTTACATCTAATAGAATATAAAAAAACTAAAGATTATTTGATGTCTACATAGGAATAAACCAGTTATAACATACAAAACAAATACAAAAGCAAAGTTCATATTCTTACTCAACAAACAAATATAAAATGCAATTTTATTTATGTACAACTTTTGAAAATACAAACTATTTCAACTTTACCTATAATAGATTTATGATGACCCGTCTCCTCGATCCTCGGAAATCGACACTAATACATCCTCGGTATTCACGTGCTGCAAATTCAGGTGCTGGAGAGGTGGATTATCGTAGGTAAGAAAGAAAATAAAGACATAACAGAATCTCATGTGAATGGAATAACAAATATTATTTCAAAACATAACCTTTACAGTGGAAATTTTAAATATTTTTTCCGAGTTACACCTGGATAGTTATATATGTTTGTCCTTACAAAGGTGGAATCCAGTACTACTTGAGTGTGGTGGAAACAATCTTCCGAAAAATCTTCTAACTCTATGCTCCAAGCTCTTTCAAATTTCTTCTAACTAAACCGGACTACCAAGCTGGCCAGGGAAAATTAGGGCACCCACAGTTTAAGAGAAAGGAAAATAAACTCCAGACCAATGATGGGACTAGTGTGAGAAACTCAAAATAAGTGGTTTGAAAAAGAAATGGTATTTCATAAGACCATGCCACACATAAATACAAAATGGGTTTTTACCTTATGATAACCAAAACATTTTCTATGCAAAATACGAGGATATTATTTTTAGTGACATGCTATGAAAACACTCTTTCAAGTAAATATATTCAAATAGCCGAAATTGTTACATTGGTTAAATTGACGACATACTATGTTTACAATCAAGTTCGTGGGCATTTATTGGAGAATGGATTTTCATACAATGGCAAGTAAGGGACTACCATTCGTACAATATATCTCTAATGTAATGTACACAAATAATCATTTGTATCTGGTAAGGTCGACCTATCCCTATTTGGCACTCATACATGGCCTGAATAGAACCGATTATGACATCACTGAAAGAGGCTATGCAGTAGGATCATGTAATATAGATTAACAGAATAGTCTAGGTAGATAAAGTAAGTAAAAGCTAGGAGACACCAGGATTTTATATTGGTTCGAACCTCTAGTCCTACGTCCAGTCCCTAAGCTTCACTTAGGAATTTCACTAAGTAACACCCTCACTTGACCCGGAGGAATAGGTTTACAACTTACCCGAACAACCGAACGAGATTTCTTGCCTCAAACACCGAAGAGGACTTCAACTCAATTACAAAAACAATATTCGACTTGTTATATTCTTATCAACACTAGTGAGTCTAATGTAGTACAATATTCCTATAATCTTATCCTAGAGAGTATGCAATGTGTTTGTGAAGATTTAGGAAATGTGAATTGCCATGAATCAAAAGAATGTTGAAAACAAAGCAGTGATTCAAGCAATAAATTTATGAGTGCTTTTAGAATTTCTAGATAATATGTTCAAGAAGATAGTAAGATTAAGGCAAGAGAATTCGGTGAATTGAAGATATTAGAATTATGTATTTATACTTGTAAAAGAGGTGCATCTGTTGGCTAAGGTTGTAGACAAGAGATGCTTCCATTTCCATTGGTGAATGGTTGCAACTCTTGGGAGGAAGAAAGCGTCCATTCATAGAAAATTCGCAGGTTCAAATTTAGTCGACTGAACAGAGAATTCAGTCAACTGAAAATATGAAGGAAAATTTTCAGGAACAAATTCAGTCGACTGAGCAGGGTGTTTCAGTCGACTGAAACTGTACATGTTTGTATATGTGTAACAGGTTCAGTCGACTGGTCATCCCTGTTCAGTCGACTGAACTATTAAGCTGTACACAGTGAATGTGTATTAAGAAATGAAATTTATAACATGTGTTCTAGTGTGTGTGCAAGCCTCTTGAGGATATATTTTAACAATAAATCTAAACTAAGACCTATATAAAAATCATACTTATGTTTATCCTTGGTCTTCATCGTTCTTTCTTTAGCTTTGCACATATCTCTTCCTTTTTATTGAAGCACATTGTCATTGATCAAAATCTTAGCGTATCAACATTCTCCCCCTTTTTGATTGATGACAATACTCATGTGTATAGAGATTATTTCCTCCCCCTGAATATATGCACTGTATTTTCTACAAAACAAGGTTAGTAACATAGATTTCTCCCCCTTTGTCATCGACAAAAAGGAAGTAATAATCACAGAAATATATTGTTAAAGCAATCACTGATATGCATGTCTATCGTTTAAGAATGTAGCATAGAATATAGCATAAAAAATGTAGCATGAGAAATAGAATGTTGCATGAATGAATAAAACATAAAATGTAGCATAAAAGATTATTTATACAAGCCTTGTGATAATAAGAAGCCACAAAAGAGTTTATTCATCTTTGTCCCAATCATATGAGGCTTCTCTCCCTCCCCTTGGTTCGCGGATAACGGGTCCACCTGTGGGAGGTCTATAACTTCCTCCTTGACCATCACTAGTGCCACTCGTGCTGCTGCTTGTATGTTCTTCGGACGATGTCCATGTGAAGGTAGGTGCAGGACGTTTACCGCGTGATGTTGAAGCGGTAGTTGAAGTTGAGCATGAGATGGCATCCCATAATTTATTGAAGAATCCTTTAATTTTATCAAGTTTGTGATCTACCTTCTTGAGGCGATTATCAAGAATTTGTTGATTTCTTGATAAAATTCCTAACGATTGATTGGTAGTAAAACTTGGCTCAATGATACGAATTTCATCTTCTTGGTCGAAGGGTTCTTCATGTCGAGCTTGTGGAGGTTGTTGCGCTTGTGGAGGTTGTTGTTCTTGATGCCTAGCTTCCCATTCGGCAAGAGATATGATCCGAGGAGGTCTATCCGGGAGTTGCATAAGGCTTATTGTCCATTGGTTAAATTGATGGATCATTGTATTTTCGGACCCGGGTAATGGTGTATCAACATTGAGGATAAGTCTCATGATATATTCTCCAAAATATATAGTTCGCATTTTGCCATTATTAAATGTGAGAAACTCATCAAGGATTAGTTGGAGCCAATTGACTTGAATATTACCGAAAATAGCGTATAAAGCTCGATAATTTATTGGGTAGACAAGTTCATATGAACCCGTTCGTGGAGTGATAGTTCTCATAAGAGCTTTGTGAAGGATTCTAGCTCTAGGTCGTAGGGAACTGGACTAAATATCTCGAATGTTAACATTATCATCCAGAAATTGATGATTTATGTTATCTCGAATTTGTGGATTGAAATCTACCTCATCAAGCTTTCTCCCTACGTTAGGTGATCCTAAGATGTGTGCCATTCGATCTAAGGAGAACCAAACTTTCTTTCCACACACCATACTCCAAACACTATCATTTGGATTTCTTGGAGTTTGGTGTCCAAGATTAAGATTTGCATAAAATAATTTGACCATGGTATGGTTTATTGCATGGTCATTTCTTTTCAAATCCAAAAGAGAAGTTAAACCTGCCCGATCCGTTAACGCTTGAATGTTGTATGTCTGAAGGCTTTGTAAATCAACGAAGGAGTGCTCGAAAATGCGAGAATTCTTCATTTTATTCCACCTTGTTACAGCTACGCCATCATAGAGCCATTGTGCAATTTGAGCATCAATTGGCTCGGAGGATGAAGAAGAAGAAGCTCTTGATCTTTTTGGGGCCATTTGTCGTGAGATTTGAGAGTAATTTGTGAATTGGGGGATAGGGTTTTCGAAAACAATGGGGAAGAGAGAGCTTTTGGAAGGTAAAAAGTGAAGGTGAAAGGGTAAAAACTGATTGATAAAAGGGGAAAAGTTGCCTGGGAATTGGCGTTCAGTCGACTGAAAAAGTCCGTTCAGTCGACTAAATTTTTGGCCGAAATTTTCTATGCTAAATTCAGTCGACTGAACAGAAGTTTTAGTCAACTGAACTATTGTATATTTGTTCTCTGTCTAGTGTTCATTCGACTGAGCAGGAAGGTTCAGTCGATTGATGAGCTTTTGGAATTCTAAAATTTATAAAAAAATTCAATAATTGATTACAACAATATACAATATATTACATGATTTGGCCACCGAAATAATCATTTCTTTGGAGATGGACTATTTTTCTTTTTGCTTCCTTCATTCTCTATATAGTTTATATCCCATGAATTTGGACTATACTGAGGAGTCTTTGGAGACATCCTAAGGATTCACGGGATTGGCTGGTGTACGATAGGACGAAGATGGATCATACGAACTAGCCGGTCGAGGTAGAGGCTCAGTCACTTCGTTTTTCTTTGAGCCACAAAAATGTAAACCGATTTGCTCTAGGAAGCTTAATCGTCTGGCCGTTACTTTTTATTCGAAATATAATTCTCGTTGAAGATCAATTTGTTGTTGTTGAAAGTGATGAATCTCATCAATCTTTCTTTTCGTATCTGGTGAGATAAAAAGACCACGTTTAGCCTTCTTCGATTCCGGTGTGTAGCCAGTTCGATAGTTGTTCCAATTATTGATTGGCTCATGCTTTGGTGTTGGAGTAGGAAGTTTTGGTGATGTTGGTGAGTTATCGATCGAAGAGGTGATGTTGATTGGGGAGTATGAGTTGTTTGAGGACATTTTTATATCAACTAGTGAAAATGAGTTGTGAAAATGAAAATAAGTTAAACGTGTATTTATAGGATGAACATTCTAAAAATATTGTGGTGATAATTTATAAAAGTTTTTAACCAAACAAATATTTAATGGTTAAAATAATTCAGCTAGAAATGTACGGATTAGAGATAACCCTTATATTATTATTTATAATGTATCATTATTTTGAAAATATAAAGTGAAAGTCATAGTTTTCTTTGTTCATTCAACTGAGCATATAGATTTAGTCGACTGAATTGTGAAAAAAAAGAATTTTTTTTGATAACTTTATAAAATATCTTTAAAAGAGATTATTCCTAATTCTCGTCGTAACTTCATAAAGGAGTTTTCTAATAAAGGTTTAGTAAATATATCGGCAATTTGATTTTCGGTAGAAATATGTTCTAAATTTATGATTCCTTTTTCGATATTGTCACGTAGAAAATGGTGACGAATATCTATATGTTTTGTAAGAGAGTGATTAACCGGATTTTTAGATAAATTTATTGTACTTGTATTATCATAATATATTGTAGAATTTGTTAAATTTATATTAAAATCCTTAAGTGTTTGTTGCATTTAGATAACTTGAGTACATGCTAAGGCGGCTGATATATACTCTGCTTCACAGGTGGAAAGCAAGACACAATTTTGTTTCTTACTAAACCAAGATACAAGTGATTTTCCGATGAAATGGCACGTACCACTTGTACTTTTTCTACCTGTTCGAGATCCACCAAAATCAGCATCACTGAATGATACTAACTCAAATGGACACTCTTTTGGATAGAAAAGACCAAAATCTTTAGTATCATTAAGGTATCGCATAATTTGTTTTACCGCTCTTAAATGTGATTCTTTAGGATTAGATTGAAAACGTGCACATAAACATACACTCATCATTATGTCTGGTCTACTAGCGGTTAAGTAGAGCAAGGAACTTATCATACTTCTAAATAATTTTTGATCTATACTTTTGCCATTTTCATCTCGATCGAGATGAGTAGTGGTACTCATAGGAGTAGGTTTAGCAGAAATGTTCTCCATTCCGAAACATTTAATTAGATTAGCATAATATTTTTCTTGGTTTATAAAAATTTCATTTGTTAATTTTTTAATTTGAAGTCTAAGAAAATATGATAATTCTCCCATATGAGACATTTCGAATTCCTTAGTCATTATATTTGAAAATTCTTTACATAAATTTTCATTTGTCGAACCAAATATAATATCATCTACATATACTTGAATTATTAAAATATCTTTAGTAGTATTTTTAATGAAAAGCGTTTGATCAACTTTTCAATTTGAAATCCCGAGTTTAGTAAGTAACTTTTAAGTCTTTCATACCAAGCACGAGGTGCTTGTTTAAGACCATATAGTGCTTTCTTTAATTTATATACATGATCTGGATATTTTTCATGTATAAATAAAGGGGGTTGTTCTACGTATACATTTTCTTTTATAAAACCATTTAAAAATGCACTTTTAACATCCATTTGATAAAGTTTAAAATTGTTAAAACATGCAAAAGCTAATAGAATACGTATTGCTTAAAGTCTTGCAACGGGAGCAAAAGTTTCTTCAAAATCCATACCTTCTTCTTGATTATATCCTTATGCTACTAGTCTAGCTTTATTCCTAGTTATATTACCTTGTTCATCTATTTTATTTTTGTAAACCCATTTTATTCCTATAACAGATTGATTATTCGGACGGGGAACTAATTCCCAAACATCGTTACGTTCAAATTGATTTAATTCTTCTTGCATTTCAATAATCCAGTAATCGTGTGTTGATGCTTCTTTAGGATTTTTAGGTTCTATTGTAGAAATGAAGGCTACATGTCCCATTTGATTTAATTGATTTCTTGTCTTAACTTGGGAATTGATTTCGCTTATTATGCTTTGAGTAGGGTGATCTCGTAATATTCTTGGTGACGATCTTAGTTCATAATTACAATTTTCAAGATTTGTATCTTCTATATTTATAAATTCTTCATCATCTTTTATACTTAATTCTTTGTTGAAATTCTCATCAAAAGATACATGTAAGGTTTCTTCGATTACGTTTGTTCGTTTATTAAATACTCGATATGCCTTACTTCGTTCTGAATATCCTACAAAAATTCCTTCGTCGGCTTTTGGATCAAATTTACTTAGTTGTTCTTTTGAATTTAAAATAAAACATTTTGATCCAAATATTTTGAAATAAGATATATTTGGATTTTTGTTGTTGAATAGTTCATATGAAGTATTTTTAGTTAATGGCCTAATTGATATTCTATTCAATACATAGCATGCAGTAGCTACGGCTTCTGCCCAAAAATGTTTTGGTAGAAAACTTCCATTTAATAATGTCCTAGCGCATTCTTGTAATGTTCTATTCTTTCTTTCTACAACTCCATTTTGTTGAGGAGTTCTAGGAAATGAAAAATTATGATTTATTTCTTTCTTTTTACAGAACGTTTCAAAAGCTTCATTTTCGAATTCGCCTCCATGATCAATTCGTATATTTTTAATCTTCAAATCTTTAGTGTTTTGAATTCTTTTGACAAATGTTTTAAAATGCTTAAAAGTATCACTTTTAGTTTTCATAAAAATAGTCCATGTATATCTTGAGAAATCATCAACTATTACAAACACATATCGATTATGATTAATGGATTGAACTTGTGTTGGTCCAAATAAATCCATATGTAGTAATTTTAATGGTTGTAAAGTTGAAATATTTTTCTTATATATTAAAGATGATTTTGTTAATTTTCCTTTTTGACAATCATCACAAAGATTTTTTTTATTTTAAAATGTATTTTGGGTAAACCTCTTACTAATTCATTTTTGGAAAGTTTTCTAATAGTTTTAAAATTTATATGACAAAATCTTTTGTGCCATAACCAAGGATCATTATCTTTGGCTAGTAAACACAAATTTGTATTATGATTAATATTCATATTTAGAACGTAAATATTCCTATCTCTTTTTCCTTCAAAAACAAGATTTTAGTTTTGATCAAAAATACTACATTAATTTTCCGAAAAAGTTATTTTAAAGCCTTTGTCACAAAGTTGACTCATGCTAAGTAGATTATGTTTTAGATTTTCAACTAATGAAACATTTGTTATAAAAGGTAAATTTGATGTACCGTAATTGCTCACATCTCCTTTGCCAATGATATAGCCTTTTGAATTGTCTCCGAAGGTAACCGAGCCACCATCAAAGTATGTGATGTTTGTAAGCATATCTCTGTCTCCGGTCATGTGTTTTGAGCAACCACTGTCTAATATCCATTTTTTCTTTTTAAGTGCGACCTGAAAATAAATAAAAAATTATTGGTACCCACCTTTTAATAGGGTCCTAAAAAGTTAGAACTTAGGAAGCCAAACCCAATTTGGTTTAGTATCCTTTTTATAAATATAGTTTTTATTATTATGAACACTATCCATAAATGTTTTAATATATTTATTCCTAATTAAAATATTGTTAGTCTTTGGAACCCAAATTTTGACTATCTTGGTTTCTACTTTTGTTTTAATAGGTTCTTTTAATAATATTTGTTGTTTTGAATCAATATTCCTCTTAAAATTTGTATTTTTCTTTTTAGTAATTTTTGACTCCTTTTTATATCATAATCCATGTTTATTTGAAGAGGATCGAGAATTTTCTAAAATCTTAGATAAATTGTGATGACCCGGAATTTTTGAGCATATAAAATCGGGATATTTAATTGATTTTAAATATTTAAAAGTTAAGTTTGACTTGAATTTAAATATCACTATTTAATTGATAATTGAATTATTGAATTAAATAAGTTGAAGTTGGTTCAAATATTGAATCTGGAGTTTTAAGCCTATTAAAAATAATTTGAAGGCTTGAAAAATTTATATTAATAGTACTGAGGATAATAGAAGTTGTAAAATTGAAATTAGCAGTGATTTGTTCAGTTTTGAAATTTAATATCGTTTAAATTGAATTAAAAAATAGTCTTCCGAGACACAGTTTCAGAATTCGACAAAACCAGTTCCATTGAGTCCGTAATATTGAACTATTATCGGGTTTCGAATTCTGTAGCATTCGGGATCATCGTGTGAGCGTACGAGATAAAAACATCTAGAAAATAATTAATCGTTTAATTTAAAATATCTCACGTCTTTTCACCTATCAAACCCTTTTCCCATCAGCCGAAATTTTAAGTCAAACCCTATCTTTATGATCGTGCCTATTAATTCTAAAAATCACATCTTGCTTCTTCTTTTATATTCACAGCCGAAAAAAAAGAGAAATTGGGAAGCGTCAGAGAAAAGAAATCTGTATCTCTAAATAATGGCCGACCTAAAAAAAAAACGTACGCTTCCATTCTTCAAATCGAGCCGGAGGAACGAATTTTAATTCGTTCGAAAGCATAAGGGAAAAGGGGAGTACTGCGTTTATTCTCCTCTCCAATTCTATCGATGCACGAATTTTCGCCTTCGTTTTTCAATTCGCTATCGATCACGTGAGCCTTGTCTTCAAGCAGTCGTTGTGGGTAGGCTCCGAACTCGCGCAGGCGATGGGGGCAACAAGGCGACGCGGGGTAGTGGCTTTGTGATAAGAATGGGTCCGATTGATGTAGGAGATGGGAAGGTCGTGATGGCAGCGTCAAGCTCAATCCTTTTTGCTAAAGGCAGTAGATGGACAAGAATTTGTGTTGTTGGCAACTCAGACAAGTGGGTGTTCGATTTCTTGAACGATGGGTTGTCGTTTTGCCGATCAAGTTTTCTTTTTAAGGGCAGGTATTCTCTGATTTTTTTTAGCATAGGATTTGTGAATTTAATTAAAAATATTAAACGATGCTATATGTTATTTTCCTGCTGTAACCATGTTTAGGTAGAAAGAAAAATATATTTTAATAATAATAATAACAGTATAGTAGAGATGATTGACGAGGCAGAAATTTTAAATGGTTGGAATCAGGAAGTTAAAAGGAAAAAAAAATATAAAAGAAAAAATTAATTAATTAAAGGTAGGTAGTTGAAACAAAATCCTTATTTAAGTAATTTATAAGAGGAGATAAATGATCTAGTTTATTTCAAATATTAATAAAACATCTAATGATTTTACAAGGTTTAAAATCATGGAAATTTAGCCAGTCTGGAATGGATTGCAAACAGCAAAAATCAAAGGTGAGTAAATCTCACTCAGTTGAATTTAAATTTAAATGGTTAAATTTAAATAATTGTTGGATGGTTGAATTGATTGATGCGATATAGTATGATATTTTGGAATTGGTGTATTATGTTGTGCTAACATCTGTGGATGCAGGGAAAACAGGTTGGAGGGATCCAACTGGATCCCTCAACATTTATTTAAAATATTTAAATTACCCTGTTATGATGATTTGATATTTATGATGGATTATGTTGAAATATTGAATGCTGTGGTTTGATTGTTATAATCGGGCAATAATGAATTACCAAATATATAATGTGAGTTTGGGAATGAGAATAAAAGAAGTGAAGTTGTAAGTAAAATAAGTATAGGAAAGTTGAATAAATTTATAAATGAACTGGAAAGGAAATGAAGTGACTTTAAAATCCTGAGTATGGGAAGGTAAATTTAAATAAACAGAAAGTTAATGAAAACTTAAACTTCAATGTTATTGTTTAAAAGAACAAAACATTTATTTTAAATTTAGAATTTAAATTATTTATGTAGAATAAAGAAAAAATTGGGAATAACCTGAAATTTGTATATTTTAGCTAAAGGATTTAAAAATCAAACTGAAAAAAATAATAAAGTCCATAATTAATGAATTTTGAAATAAACTAATAAGTAAAGAAATTTATTTCAAATGGAATAAATTGAAAATCAATTTGGGAATTGATTTAAGTGATTGAGATTGGAAATTTCTCTCTGAATAACCAAGTACGTTTTCAAAGTAAACTTTTAAATATAAATTAAAAGTTTAAAGTTGTTTTCAGAAGTATGTTTTGAAAAATTTACTATTTCTAAATATTTAAATTCTAAAGTAAGTATTTCCTTTTAATCTATTATAGCAATAATTAGTTAAAGAGTGACTTAGTATTTTATTTTTGAAAATGAAAATCTAGTTTTATATTTTATTTAGTAACCTTATTTTCAAAGATTCATATAGTATGTATTTCTAACAAATCATTGAAATAGTTTTAAAATAAATGTTTTAAAGTATATTTCAAAGTGAAGTATTCTAAATTATTTAAAAAAAATTAGTTTTGTGCTTGGTAATTTCAGAAGAGATAGAAAATAATTGGGAAAGTTTATTCTGAAAGGAAAGTTGGTTTCTGAAACTGTTTTCAAAGGATTGAAAATAGAAATATATCTTGTGAAGATATTCTGGGGTCAATAAATAATTCGGGAAATTATTTATTGTGTGATGGATGTTTGTGAATATTAATTGATAGTTAAATCACCGACTATCAATATTGGACAATTACGTTGATCGTTTTCGAAGAGACCGGGATCGAGATTAATTTCTCGAAAACCACTTCGATCCGGTTTGTACGTTTCGTGAAAACGATTTTGGATTCGAAGATGGAGCAGTGAAGTGCAAGGGCTAGTCGCTACTAATCCTGAGGATATTTCCAAAATGGATGTAGTAGGAATAGTGCCTTCGATTCCGTTCGAACCCAGGGCGGACTTGTATGGATGAATGCTTGCGAAACATCGTCAGGTGGACGATGGGCATTCTAAGGGATATTGTTCTATAAAAGGTAACGCTTAGCCTCAAGCCTCATCAAATGGGAATGACTGAAAATCAGGGGTTATGCAGCAAGGCTAGGTGGGTAGCACCTAAGCAGGGTGAGGTCATTCCAGTCTAGATGTCCCTTTTTATTTCGGCTTAGTGGTGCGGTTGCTGATCCCAACCGCGGGGTGATCTCACTCGGGACTGTCCAGTAAGGGATGGTTCCGGCCTTGTGCTGCAGGGGAGCGGGCGTACTCCTCGGTACGGTGATCTAGGCCGCGTACTGTGACAGGTGGTACCCCAGTGCCTAGTCATTAGTTGGAAATCCATTCTCCCTATGAGCCTTGTACGAGTTTTGTTTGTATTATCACTCTATGGCTAGTAGCTGGAATTTAATCATGTAACAATTTCGGCTATTTTATAAGTATTTGTATATAGACCCTATTATAATATCAGAGAATTTCTATAAAAAAATCTTTTAGCTATCGTAAGGTAAAAACCCGACATCTTTATTTGTGGCGTGGTCTTACGAGATGCTTTTGTTTTCAAGGGATTTTTGAAACTTTAATAATCAATTGGGTGTGATTTTCTCACGCTGGTATTCCAGACTGACTCGGGTGTTATTTAACTGTAATGCTCGGGTCAGACCGAGTATTATAGAATACAGGTTTTGATGCTGTGGAGCTCAGGAGATGAGCTGGATGACGATACGTACTCACGTACTTGTATATATATATTTCCGCTGTGTTGGGTTGTTGTGTATCCATTTGTATGACATTGATGTTGAGCTGTGATTGATGTACTCTGATGATGTAATATATATAAACAAAGATATTTGATGTTTGAGTAAAGAATATTTATTATTTATTATATTTTATTCCGCTGCGATGGTTAGATCCTGTTGTTGTTTTTCTATTTTTTTCTTCTTCTACCTCTTCTTCTTCAACCCAAATGGTTCGTATTTCTGTGCAACTTGAGTTGATTGTTGTAGAATAGTGTTGACTCAAGGGGTACGGATTTGCGGGTCGTTACAGTGGTATCAGAGCATAGGTTGGTGATAACCTTGGCTCTGGTGCGAATTACTCATTGAATAGAGTCCGTAGTACTCTAGAATGAGTTTGAGAGTATTAATAAGTATGAGTGCGTACTTGTTAGTGAATATGAAATTGTTTTATATTGTGTTGATTTATCGGTTGAGTGTTTATGGATTCTGGTCGATATATGGGACGCCATGTTATCGATAGGAAATTTCTAAACTCTTAAACAAGATAAACCGACACAGTATTGTTTTAAATAGGGTAAATGAAATAATTTTACCCGAAATTTATTTTATGTATATAAAAGAAAATGATTTTCTTAATTATTATAGTTATATATGGATGTTTGGTTGTTAGAAGGTGATAATATTAAATTATTATCATTGTATGATAACTGAATAAAGATTGAAATAATAACTAAAAATTAAGGAATAAATCAACATAATAGATGAAATTTATGAATGTGATTCATAATAGAATAAGGAATTGAATTCATAATTAAAAACTAAGAAACCAATTCGTATCAAATGAATTTGTAAATGTAAACTATAATGTAAATTATAGTGTAATTAATTATTAAAGTAAGATAAAATTCCAAAGAGAAGTTTGAATTTAAATCTAAAAAGTTTGGAATTTGGAGATTTAAGTTTCTTTGAATTGGATAATGATTCTCAAAAGTGGGAGGATAATATATATTGAGAAATATTTTTGAATCGGATTTGAAGTCTAGAGAGATTTGGAATTTAAAAACATTGGATGGATTTTAGAAAGAGAATAAAAGCATCGAACTCTTTCGGTCGCCATAAAATAACTTCGGTGATGACTGCAGCATCATCGATGTTCATTTTCGAGTTTCCAGAAGTGAAATTGCTACCAAATTGTTTTGAATTGAAATTGTTTGCAAAACTGGTTGAGTTTTGAAATTCAAAGAGATAAATTGAACTTATCAAAGGAATTTTGGATATAGAAGGTTTCAAAGGGAATTTTGAAATGTTGAAAGGTTGTTTAAACTTTGGAATTTGTTGAAATAAAATTCAACTGTGTAAGTAAAGTGAAACTGAGTACTGGAATTTAAAATTGAATTGTGTGAAGTTATGTGGAATGGGAAAATCAGTCAGGATGGACTAAAGATAAGTAATGTTCGGAAATAAAATTTATTGGTTAAATAATGAATTGGTGATTGAATAAATGGATCAAATAATGTACTTATAAAGAGAAGTTGATACTAATAAGAAGGGATCGAAAATTTTAATTCAGCAAATAAAATTTAACTTAAGTGAATGGAAGTGAAGGAAATATATTTGAATTTAACTTGAGATAAGTTAAATAAAATTTAAACTTAAATTAAGTTAAATTGGATATAAAGGTGAAATGTAAAATTGCTTATAATTGCATAAAGAAATTCATATTCTCAAGTTATTAAATGTTATAAATTGAATTTGTAAATGGAAATGGACTTCAGTAAGCAATCTTAACTCTTGAATGGAAGTAAAATTTGAAATTCATTAATGGAAAGAGTTGAATGGGGTGGAAAATTCAAAACTTAACCATAAATGAGATGTAAAGTGTAATGAAGCAAAGTGAGGGTATATAAAGGTCGATATTCTTAAGTTGGCAAATAAGTCTTAAACTTATGTATGGGGAAAATGAAATTTGTTTGATAATGGAATTGAAATTAAATTTCAGTTGTGTAATAAATAATATTGAAAGAAATTTAGATTTTATTTAAAGGATAAAAAAAATCCAGTGTGGGAATGGGATTTAATTTTGGTAATAAGTATAGGGAGAGTGAAAGAATACTGGTAATGAATTTTAATGGTGATGGTTGAACCGTAAATAAAATCCAAGTGTGTGTAGTGATTTGAAGTGACCTTGTTATTAATAAGAGATATAATTATTGAACATGGACTAGAATTTGGTGAATGCACTAATTTGAAATTTGACATTTGATAGAATGTATAAGCTAGTTGGATTAAAATTTGTAAATGGTTTGATTGGGTAAGGATAAATTAATAAGGAAATAAATTGAGATATTATGGAGTTGAAAACTTTTAAGAAAATGGTGAGATGGTTATGGTTAAGCTTATGAAATAGCTTTAGATGAAA
The DNA here is from genome assembly GCA_030765085.1 of Allium cepa. NCBI lineage: Eukaryota > Viridiplantae > Streptophyta > Magnoliopsida > Asparagales > Amaryllidaceae > Allium > Allium cepa. Next base: position 405,689,729 of record CM060928.1, on the reverse strand, counting down.
TTTGTTTAGATGATGAAATAAAATTCTATGAATTGGTAAATGTAAAATAAAATTTGATTTTGAAATCAACAATTTGAATATGAGCTTGTTTGAATTAAATATGAATTGAAATTGTATGGAATTGGATCAAAAAAAAAATTGATTTGAGATGAAAACAAATCCAATTGAAGCATGAATTGAATAACCTTCTTATTAATAAATTCAATGATGAAATGTTGATGTGAACTAAGGCTTAAAAATGTATAAAAGAACAAACTAAACGAACAAATTAGTAAAATGGTTGGGATTTGATTAAAGGAAGAATCAAATCAAAGATTTGAAGGGAAATTGATTGAATAAAATAAACTTAAGTTATAGAGTGGAATAATTAAAGAAAATAAAATAAAATAAATATCTTAAGTAAATTGTGAGATGGTTATATTGGTTGTTGAGTATGGTAAAATAGTTTAGAATAGAACTCTTTGGATATGAAAGAAATGCAATGGGAGTTTGTGAATAAATTGAAATGGGATGAAATTCAGTATAAATTGAGTGGGAATCAATTTAAATGGTTATAAAGCTTAAGTAAATTATTTATCCACACTAATATTGATAAATGGCATAAGGAAATGAATCGTTTGATGCAAACGAGATTGGATAAAATGCTATGAATTATTAAGAAGTAAAACAAAATGATTTTGGAATCAATTGGAATGAATGTGAAGTTGTTTTGCTTAAAAATGAATTAAATATAAGCGTATAAGCTGTAATCACTTCAACTGGATGGAATGGTTTGAGAATTGATTATACGTAATCGTAATAAGTGTTGGAACTTTTTATATGCTTATGGAAATTAATTAACATGCATCTTCTATGAAATTTATATGTTTATGCCCGTATATCACATGCATTGTTACATAATCGATGTTTTAGCTATTTAAGTTTAAGTGAAATGCTGTAAACCTTATATATATAGTACTTATATGTTTAAATTGAGTAAGTACATGTATCTGGAAGCCGTGTGGCTGGATTTGGGTTGCATTAACTGCTAATAATAATAAGCCGCTTGCTTAAAATGCTAAATAAGGTACGCCTATGCAATTAAAATAGGAAATATGAACTGTTTTTGATTTTTCCAACCGTGTGGGTCGATGTATATATATTTATATCTCTTGTCAAATTACAAAAGCCCCTCCGTACAAAGGGGACTCTGCCAAAAATTTTCGAAAATTTTGGGAGTCAGAAAATTTTTGAAAATTTTTGGAGAATTTTTGTTAATGACAAAACGAATTTAAATTGGCAACTAAACTAAATTAGTCAATGAAACTAACTAAAATAATGATATGAATTAGTAATAAATGGCAAATAAAATTTATTATATTCAGAGTTGAAAATAAAATGGAATTCATATAGAAATGGAGATAAACCAATGTGAATAGAAATGTATATAAATTGAAGTGGTAAGACGGAAATAAATAAAGAAACATATAAAATACTTATGTTAACTTAAGTAAGGAATGGTCCATTCTTAATTGGAAATTGAATATTGCAAATATATTCTAAGTTGATATTTGAATGAATATTGACTTTTGGTAAGAAAGTCAATAAAATGTTTTGGAATATTTTGTTTGGATATTGGTGCTAAGCAGGTATGCAGATATTATAAAGGAAAAAGAAAATTGGGTTTGATATCAAAAGATAAAATTTGAAATGCTCGACAAAAGGTATGTATTTAAATTTGGTGTGAAATTTGATTGGGTTTTTGGATCTAGCCACTTGGCGTTTTGTTTTCTTTTGAGATTTGGGAGGCCGTAGAGCCATTTTGTAGCTGTACCGAGCTAGCCGCGCAAAGGAGACGCTGGCGAAATTTTTCGAAAATTTAGGGAGTTAGAAAAATTTTGATAATTCAAAGTTGGTTTTAAAATGTAAAATTCGAATCGATAAGTAAGCAATTATGTTTGAGACTTATGAGCAAGTTTAGGAAATTAGGAAGAGGGATAGTGTCTTTAATAAAAGATGGTTTTGGAGAGTCATTGAAAACTATTTGGGAAATTGATGCTCTGAAAGGAAGATAATTAGTTAGAAGTTGAATTGTTTGGTTTTGGGAATAAGTAAGCGGGTATTGGACCATTCTTCCTAATTAGTAATTTCGGGGACGAAATTCTTTTAAGGGGGAAGGAATGTGACGACCCGGAATTTTTGAGCATATAAAATCGGGATGTAACAACCCGCATATTTATCGAGTTTACATTTAAATATTTTTATTTAAATATTAAATCGTTAATCGGATTTTGGTCCGAAAAACTACTTTTTGTAAACGGTCAAATTAGGACTCGAGACCACTTCCATTGAGTTCGAAATGTCGTTTACAACTTTTTAAGTATAAACATCGATAGGTTTGGAGTTAGTGAAATTTCACTAACTTTTCCCGCTTTGGACTTTGGGTTAGTTTAGCCTATTAAGCCCAAGTTCCAACCCTCTTCTCCTCACTCTTCATAAATTTCCTAACTAACTCAAGCTTTAGCATTAATGGTGAAGAGAATGGGAAATTAAAACTCCAAGCTCAAATTCAATTGCAACTCCATCATTCAACTCCAAATTCAAGTAGAAGATATTGGATTCAAGCTTTGGATTGCTTCTCCTTGCTTTCAAGCTTCATCTTCATAAATTTTAGTGCAAATGTGAGATTTTTATCTCACAATTCTAGCCTATAACTATATTGGACTGTTGGGAATGATTCCCTATCATTTTTGCATGCATGTTAGCATTTGGTTTGGATTGGATTGGTGAAAAACTCCAATTTTTAGCGTTTTGGTGAATTTTCTGCACTTAGGTCGTTCTGGCCATTTTTAGGTCGTTCGGAGTTAAGTCGTTCGTCCATGGGTCGTGAGTCGTTCACGAGTTAACTTTAGGTCGTTCTGGAAGAATTGGCACTTCGGAATTAGGTCGCTCACGAGTTAAGCCTTAAGTCGTAGGTCGCTCACGAGTTAGGCCTTAAGCCGTAGGTCGCTCGCGAGTTAAGCTTTAAGTCTTAGGTCGTTTCCGACCTATAATCTCTAGGCAAACGTTAAGTCGCTCGCCCTGGTTTATCTCGTAGGTCGTCTCCGACCTAAGCTCCTGATAAGTCGTTCGAGTTAGGTCGTTGGACCATTAACCTTAGGTCGCTCGTCCACTAGGTCGGCCTGGTTTATCTCGTAGGTCGTCTCCGACCTAAGCTCCAGATAAGTCGTTCGAGTTAGGTCATTGGACCATTTACCTTAGGTCGCTCGACTCTGTTAAGTCGTAGGTCGTTAGACCTTAGGTCGCTCGACTCTGTTAAGTCGTAGGTCGTTAGACCTTAGGTCGTTCGCATTCCTTAAGTCGCTCGACCCCTCCACACTAGGTCGCTCGGCTTGCTTGAGTCGTAGGTCGTTGGACCTTAAGTCGCTTGCCTCCCTTAACTCCAGTTAGGTCGCTCGGCCATTGTGTTAGGCCGCGTGAACCCTTAGGTCGTTAGACCTCACTTTGCTTTAGGTCGTAGGCCGCTTGTCTTCACTTAGGTCGTACCGTTTTGGACGGGGCGCTGCCCCGCACCCCGCCGGGGGCGCTGCCCCCTGGACCCCCGCGACCTGACCGGGCAGGTCGAACCCCGTAAGCGGTGGCGTTGCCCCCGCACCCCCACCTTGGGGGGTTGCCACCCCCCTGGACCCCCCTCCGTAGGGGATCTTATCTGAAAAATATTGAGCTGATTTCCTTGGATTTTATTCGCATCTCCGTATGCGATCTTTGTGACTGATTGTTTCTACACTTGCTTATGTGTTTTGTCACTTTATAATATAAAGGTTTCAATACTAGTAGTAAATATCAAAACTCTTTTAACAAACAATTTCAACTCTATTTTTAATAACAAAGCTCTTTTCTTAAACCGTTTTCCAATCTATTAGTATATACAAGCCTTTACCTCACTCGGATGAGAAATCTAATTAAACGACTTAGTAAAACAAGTGGTATGAAACGCTTGCGTTCACTTCGTCGGTTAATTCTTGGACTTGTTCGATTGAACCTCTTGTGACAATTTTATTAGTGAAGATTTACAGTTTGTTCGTAAATATTTAAGTTAAGCAAGTGGTTATGGGACATGAAGCTAAACTTCTATATTTACTAGCTTAGTGTAATTGACACTTCTCGTTGATCTTGATGATCGCTTTATGAATTAGACTAGCAATTGCGCGATGTCTCTTTCATTGCAAGGTTAGACTAGACACCACTTGTGTGATTCCATTCACACATACCTTTCTGCTTTTTGGTTAGTCTTGACCTCAACCTGTGTGATTCCACTCACACATGTGGGGTAGCTCCCCATGGTCTTCGGACCGTCATGTGATAGGCCTCTTTCCCTTTTTATGATTTCTGGATTTCTCGTGTTGATTTCTGGAATTTATGTCATTGACTTGTTATGAGTACAAGTTTAGGGTATGATGCCCACTTCGAATCTTTGAGAAGATTCTTGTGATATTGATTATCTCTTATTGATTGATCTTCTATTGATCATTATTTACATACTTATAGTGGTATGTCGTTATGGATATTTATGTTTATGCCATATCTTTTATGTTATATCATGTCATCTGATATTTATAGCTAGACTGATCCGTTTATTATTTTCTTAAATAATACTCGGGTCAGACCGAGATGTTACAGGTGCTTCTGCTTGACTTCTTCCCAGGGATTCATCACTCTGACTTTTGGCTAACTGTTTAGATTAGTAGTTTTTGTTGTATACACTTGAGATATAGACTCATAGTTGTATTCTTTTGTATAGCACGTGTTGCTATTCTTTTGTATTATCGTGGATCTTATTGACCACTACTCTGATGTACACTTTCATGTGTTAGTTATATATTCATATCTTCTTCCGCCTTTGTGATATGGATATCTGTGACTGATTTGTGATATGATTATTTCTATGTTTGTTTCCGAAGATTATTTATAGCCACCGTGTGATAAGCAATTACATGGATGGTCGCTCCTCAACAGCCTTATTCTCCGTGCTAGTTGACAGCACTTCTCCGGAGTGTTCTTGGCTAGCGTGGGTATAGAGGTGGGGCGTCACACGGGATATTTAATTGATTTTAAATATTTAAAAGTTAAGTTTGACTTGAATTTAAATATCGATATTTAATTGATAATTGAATTAAATAAGTTGAAGTTGGTTCAAATGTTGAATCTAGAGTTTTAAGCCTATTAAAAATAATTTGAAGGCTTGAAAAATTTATATTAACAGTATTGAGGATAATAGAAGTTGTAAAATTGAAATTAGCAGTGATTTGTTCAGTTTTGAAATTTAATATCGTTTAAATTGAATTTAAAAATAGTCTTCCGAGACACAGTTTCAGAATTCGACAAAACCAGTTCCATTGAGTCCGTAATATTGAACTATTATCGGGTTTCGAATTCTGTAGCATTCGGGATCATCGTGTGAGCGTACGAGATAAAAACGTCTAGAAAATAATTAATCGTTTAATTTAAAATATCTCACGTCTTTTCACCTATCAAACCCTTTTCCCATCAACCGAAATTTTAAGTCAAACCCTATCTTTATGATCGTGCCTATTAATTCTACAAATCACATCTTGCTTCTTCTTTTATATTCACAGCCGAAAAAAAGAGAAATTGGGAAGCGTCAGAGAAAAGAAATCTGTATCTCTATATAATGGCCGACCTAAAAAAAACGTACGCTTTCATTCTTCAAATCGAGCCGGAGGAACGAATTTTAGTTCGTTCGAAAGAATAAGGGAAAAGGGGAGTACTGCGTTTGTTCTCCTCTCTAATTCTATCGATGCTCGAATTTTCGCCTTCGTTTTTCAATTCTCTATCGATCACGTGAGCCTTGTCTTCAAGCAGTCGTTGTGGGTAGGCTCCGAACTCGCGCAGGCGATGGGGGCAACAAGGCGACGCGGGGTAGTGGCTTCGTGATAAGAATGGGTCCGATTGATGTAGGAGATGGGAAGGTCGTGATGGCAGCGTCAAGCTCAATCCTTTTTGCTGAAGGCAGTAGATGGACAAGAATTTGTGTTGTTGGCAACTCAGACAAGTGGGTGTTCGATTTCTTGAACGATGGGTTGCCGTTTTGCCGATCGACTTTTCTTTTTAAGGGCAGGTATTCCCTGAATTTTTTTAGCGTAGGATTTGTGAATTTAATTAAAAATCTTAAACGATGCTATATGTTATTTTCCTGCTGTAATTATGTTTAGGTAGAAAGAAAAATATATTTTAATAATAATAATAACTGTATAGTAGAAATGATTGATGAGGCAGAAATTTTAAATGGTTGGAATCAGGAAGTTAAAAGGAAAAAAAAATATAAAAGAAAAAATTAATTAATTAAAGGTAGGTAGTTGAAACAAAATCCTTATTTAAGTAATTTATAAGAGGAGATAAATGATCTAGTTTATTTCAAATATTAATAAAACATCTAATGATTTTACAAGGTTTAAAATCATGGAAATTTAGCCAGTCTGGAATGGATTGCAAACAGCAAAAATCAAAGGTGAGTTAATCTCACTCAGTTGAATTTAAATTTAAATGATTAAAGTTAAATAATTGTTGGATGGTTGAATTGATTGATGCAATATAGTATGATATTTTGGAACTGGTGTATTATGTTGTGCTAACATCTGTGGATGCAGGGAAAACAGGTTGGAGGGATCCAACTGGATCACTCAACATTTATTTACAATATTTAAATTACCCGGTTATGATGATTTGATATTTATGATGGATTATGTTGAAATATTGAATGCTGTGGTTTGATTGTTATAATCGGGCAATAATGAATTACCAAATATATAATGTGAGTTTGGGAATGAGAATAAAAGAAGTGAAGTTGTAAGTAAAATAAGTATAGGAAAGTTAAATAAATTTATGAATGAACTGGAAAGGAAATGAAGTGACTTTAAAATCCTGAGTATGGGAATGTAAATTTAAATAAACAGAAAGTTAATGAAAACTTAAACTTCAATGTTATTGTTTAAAAGAACAAAACATTTATTTTAAATTTAGAATTTAAATTATTTAAGTAGAATAAAGAAGAAATTGGGAATAACCTGAAATTTGTATATTTCAGCTAAAGGATTTAAAAATCAAACTGAAAAAAATAATAAAGTCCATAATTAATGAATTTTGAAATAAACTGATAAGTAAAGAAATTTATTTCAAATGGAATAAATTGAAAATCAATTTGGGAATTGATTTAAGTGATTGAGATTGGAAATTTCTCTCTGAATAACCAAGTACGTTTTCAAAGTAAACTTTTAAATATAAATTAAAAGTTTAAAGTTGTTTTCAGAAGTATGTTTTGAAAAATTTACTATTTCTAAATATTTAAATTCTAAAGTAAGTATTTCCTTTTAATCTATTATAGCAATAATTAGTTAAAGAGTGCTTAGTATTTTGATTTTGAAAATGAAAATCTAGTTTTATATTTTATTTAGTAACCTTATTTTCAAAGATTCATATAGTATGTATTTCTAACAAATCATTGAAGTAGTTTTAAAATAAATGTTTTAAAGTATATTTCAAAGTGAAGTATTTTAAATTATTTTAAAAAAAATTAGTTTTGTGCTTGGTAATTTTAGAAGAGATAGAAAATAATTGGGAAAGTTTATTCTAAAAGGAAAGTTGGTTTCTGAAACTGTTTTCAAAGGATTGAAAAAAGAAATATATCTTGTGAAGATATTCTGGGGTCAATAAATAATTCGGGAAATTATTTATTGTGTGATGGATGTTTGTGAATATTAATTGATAGTTAAATCACCGACTATCAATATTGGACAATTACGTTGATCGTTTTCGAAGAGACCGGGATCGAGATTTATTTCTCGAAAACCACTTCGATCTGGTTTGTACGTTTCGTGAAAACGATTTTGGATTCGAAGATGGAGCAGTGAAGTGCAAGGGCTAGTCGCTACTAATCCTGAGGATATTTCCAAAATGGATGTAGTAGGAATAGTGCCTTTGGTTCCGTTCGAACCCGGGGCGGACTTGTATGGATGAATGCTTGCGAAACATCGTCAGGTGGACGATGGGCATTCTAAGGGATATTGTTCTATAAAAGGTAACGCTTAGCCTCAAGCCTCATCAAATGGGAATGACTGAAAATCAGGGGTTATGCAGCTGGGCTAGGTGGGTAGCACCCAAGCAGGGTGAGGTCATTCCAGTCTAGATGTCCCTTTTTATTTCGGCTTAGTGATGCGGTTGCTGATCCCAACCGCGGGGTGATCTCACTCGGGACTGTCCAGTAGGGGATGGTTCCGGCCTTGTGTTGCAAGGGAGCGGGCGTACTCCTCGGTACAGTGATCTAGGCCCCGTACTGTGACAGGTGGTACCCCAATGCCTAGTCATTAGTTGGAAATTCATTCTCCCTACGAGCCTTGTACGAGTTTTGTTTGTATTATCACTCTATGGCTAGTAGCTGGAATTTAATCATGTAACAATTTCGGCTATTTTATAAGTATTTGTATATAGACCCTATTATAATATCAGAGGATTTCTATAAAAATTGTTTTAGCTATCGTAAGGTAAAAACCCGACATGTTTATTTGTGGCGTGGGCTTACGAGATGCTTTTGTTTTCAAGGGATTTTTGAAACTTTAATAATCAATTGGGTGTGATTTTCTCACGCTGGTATTCCAGACTGACTCGGGTGTTATTTAACTGTAATGCTCGGGTCAGACCGAGTATTATAGAATACAGGTTTTGATGCTGTGGAGCTCAGGAGATGAGCTGGATGACGATACGTACTCACGTACTTGTATATATATATTTCCGCTGTGTTGGGTTGTTGTGTATCCATTTGTATGACATTGATGTTGAGCTGTGATTGATGTACTCTGATGATGTAATATATATAAACAAAGATATTTGATGTTTGAGTAAAGAATATTTATTATTTATTATATTTTATTCCGCTGTGATGGTTAGATCCTGATGTTGTTTTTCTATTTTTTTTCCTCTTCTACCTCTTCTTCTTCAACCCAAATGGTTCATATTTCTATGCAACTTGAGTTGATTGTTGTAGAATAGTGTTGACTCAAGGGGTACGGATTTGCGGGTCGTTACATAAATTTCTCTTCCTTTTTTAAAGTTAGAAACATTATTAGTGATGTTATCTAATCTAGCTTGAAGACTATTATTTTCTAACTCAACTTGTCTAATCTTAGTTTTTTAACTCATGATTTTCAGAAACAATTATATCATTCTTTGTCTTTTGAGTTTCAATTTCTTGACTTAAAAGTGATAATTGAGTTTTCGAATTTGAATGAGATTCTTGAACTTTTTCAAGTTCTTCTTCTAAAATTTTCTTTTCATCTTTTAACATATCCCATTCAAATTCAGCTTTGTTTTGATTTTCACGAGTTTCCTTGAGTTTCTTTTTAAGAGTTTTTATTGTGTTCAAAAGTTCAGTGTTTACTTCAATTAAGTCATCGAAAGTTAAATTACTTACTTCATATTCTTAAGCCATGAAGCATACATTTGCCAGTTCATTGTCGCTATCATTTTCACTTTCGGATGAAGATGAATCTGAATCATCCCATGTCACAGAGAATGCCTTCTTTTTGAATTTCTCTCTCTTGTTTTTCTTGTTGAGAGCTTTTTGATTCTCCTTCTTTTGCTCTGGGCAATCCTTGTGCATGTGACCTTTCTTGTGACAGTTGAAACATTCTATATTCGAGGATGTAGGTTTGTTCAAGAAATTCTTATTGAATTCGTTTTTATTTCCTTTTCTATATCTTAAGAATTTCTTGAAATTTTTGGCTATAAATGCTAAATCCTCATCTTCATACTCTGATTCTTCCTTTTCTGCATGAAAGGCTACATTCTTTCTTTCTTGAGCTTGATCTTTCTTAGCTTGCATATTTACTTCATACGACATAAGATTTCCAATCAATTCCACTGGTTTCATTGTAGATAGATCATTTTCTTCCTCGATTGCTAATACTTTTCTCTCCCATTCATCAGCGAGTGAATTTAGAACTTTAGACACAATGTCAAAATCCATGTATTTTTCTCCTAGTCCGATTAAAGCATGATGAATGTCTTGAAATCTCGAGTACATGTCATTGATGGATTCATTTTGTTGCATTCTAAAGTTTTGGAATTGATTCTTCAGCATGGATATCTTTGTTTGTTTAACCATGTTTGTGCCTTCATGTATGACTTTAAGTGTTTCCCAAATTTGATATGCAGTAGTACATATGCTAACACGGTTGAATTCGTTTCTATCCAGGGCGCAAAATAGCATATTTATAGCTTTGGTTTTTGCACTAGCTTCATTCTTTTGAATTTGTGTCCATGTAGGATAATCGGTTGTGGGTACAACGAACTCTGCTTGAGTAGCATTCCAGGCTTCGAAACTTATTGCTTGCATATAAATCCTCATCCTTGTAGCCCAATAGTTATAGTTTAGTCCATTGAATAGAGGAGGTCTTTGGGTAGATTGTCCTTTCGCAAATGTAGAACTATAGGCAGATGTAGTGCTTGTACTTGCGTTATTTTCCATATTATCAATATGTCTAATAACGGTGTTATGGTTATAGGACGACCTTGCTTTGATACCAATTGAAAGAGGCTATGCAGTTGGATCGTGTAATATGGATTAACGGAATAGTCTAGGTAGATAAAGTAAGTAAAAGCAAGGAGGCACCAGGATTTTATACTGGTTCGGACCTCTAGTCCTACGTCCAGTCCCTAAGCTTCACTTAGGAATTTCACTAACTAACACCCTCACTTAACCTGGAGGAATAGGTTTACAACTTACCCAAACAACCGAACGGGATTTCATGCCTCAAACACCGAAGAGGACATCAACTTAATTACAAAAACAATATTTGACTTGTTGTGTTCTTATCAACACTAATGAGTCTAATGTAGTACAATATTCCTATAATCTTATCCTCGAGAGTATGCAATGTGTTTGTGAAGATTTAGGAAATGTGAATTGGTATGAATCAAAAGAATGTTGAAAACAAAGCAGTGATTCAAGCAATAAATTTGTGAGTGCTTTTAGAATTTCTAGATAATATGTTCAAGAAGATAGTAAGATTAAAGTAAGAGAATTCGGTGAATTGAAGATGTTAGAATTATGTATTTATACTTGTAAAAGAGGTGCATCTGTTGGCTAAGGTTGTAGACAAGAGATGCTTCCATTTCCATTGGTGAATGGTTGCAACTCTTGGGAGGAAGAAGGTGTCCATTCATAGAAAATTCGCAGGTTCAAATTTAGTCGACTGAAAAAAGAATTCAGTCAACTGAAAATATGAAGGAAAATTTTCAGGAACAAATTCAGTCGACTGAGCAGGGTGTTTCAGTCGACTGAAACCGTACATGTTTGTATATGTGTAACAGGTTCAGTCGACTAGTCATCCCTGTTCAGTCGACTGAACTATTAAGCTGTGCACAGTGAATGCGTATTTAGAAATGAAATTTATAACATGTGTTCTAGTGTGTGTGCAAGCCTCTTGAGGATAGATTTTAACAATAAATCTAAACTACGACCTATTTAAAAATCATACTTATGTTTATCCTTGGTCTTCATCGTTCTTTCTTTAGCTTTGCACATATCTCTTCCTTTTTGTTGAAGCACATTGTCATTGATCAAAATCTTAGCGTATCAACAATCACCCCGATCGTAACCGACTAATCCTGGGACCTATACCATACACCACATACTATACATATAAAGAGTAATCTAGAAAGGTGATGACCATACCCGTATAGTTGTGAACCATATAGCCTTGTGATGCATCCTGTTTAAGCCATCATTGGGTGATGAGGCATAAGGTAGTGATTACCTTTCACATAGCACATTTCACTTTAAATGCCACATTTCCATCCCATAGTCACACAATCGATTTCTACAAACGTATAACCCTTGAGATCGTACGTCTCAAGAAAGGTTGTTAAGCTAAGAGAAGTAGTCTTCTCTGCCACCAAATAGACAATATGTTCATAAAGATCAATTTATGTAACTAGAAATGCAACGTGAGACATTCATCCATACAAGTTGTTCAGGAACAGGACAAACCAAAGGCACTCTTCTAACACATCCTGTCAGGAGTTACCCTTAGGATCAATAGTGAGAGGTCCTTGCGTCAAACATCTTCAGTGAAGAACTACTGCCACATAATATGATATGGGAAATTTCCCCTAAGGGTCAGTGACAAGCAGCCTTACATTCCATTTTTCAAATCATTTCCATGTCTTCACTTCGAATACTTAAATTGATTCAAAGTGGTCTTGAGATAGGAATCACCCAAATCCGACCCGGTTCCTTCGAACCAATCATCGATAAAGGAGGTTAGTAAATAGATGAATAGTAATTAATTAATTTGTTCTTTTTATTAAAATTATCTTTTAGAAATATTAAATTTTAAAACGTTTATTTCCAGTATATACGGAGCCTTTAAACCTCTCTTATCACATCCTTTGATTAGTTAAAAACTTTTAAACTTGGAACAATTCAAATCGTTTCTTTTTTCACTTAAGGAAACATTTCTCAATTATTTCATTTAGATCTTCGCATAGATTTCTTAATTCAAAACTCAAATTTTGATTGAGTTAAAACCATGTTATCTAGGATGTTAATCCATAACCGGTAAATTTTAAGTGGTGCTCCAAGTATGCTCGACCATTCACATAGAAAATGCACCTAGTATGCTCGGCCATTCCATGCCAAAAGTGGTGCTTGACCAAGAATGATGAATGAGGTGTAGGACTTTGGATTATTATTGAATTTACCAAAAAATGGACTTAAAAATTGGTCATTTCTCTTGGATTTTTGGAAATTCTATTTCCTGTATTTGGAAATACGGTCAACTTTAAAAATGTCAAAAATTTATCTTCTCCACTGTTTCAAAAAAAGAATCATCCAATTTGGTTTAGGGTCAAATGGGATATGGTCAAATAAAAAAGAGGCATTCTCGGATTTGCAAAAGCACACCTAAAAATGCGTCGAATTCTAACTAAATTTTAGAGATATTACTCAAGGAATTATGAAATATGGTCAAAAGGAAAGTTCTTGAAAATTATTTTATATACAATTTGAATAAAGGAGTCACTTGATTTCGATTAGTTATGAGGAAGTTATGATTAATAGAAGAAAGAGTATTCTCGGATTCATAAAAATTAAGCCCGGAAATACACTACAAAGAAGTGGAATATTGACATGGCTAAGCTCAAAAACGAAAGAAGTGCCCGACATAAAATTTGTAACCACTGGAATTCCACATGGTTTAAAAGAAAAATTATTATATTTTGATCAGATTTAGAGGAGTTATGCTCAAATGAAAATGATGAATTTTCAGCTTTTAAAACTGGGCTCGAAATGCTCGGGAAAGAATGGAGTTTTTAATACGGATAAGCTTAGAGTGGGGAAAAGTGATCAACTTCAAATTTGTAGCCACTAAAATTTTGAATGGTTTTAAAAAACAAATTTCACCATTTAGTTCAGAAATGAGGAAGTTATGAAGGATGAAAAAAGAGACATAGAGGGGCTATTTATAGGAAAAGAGAAGGAGGAAAATATCTACCTTTACATGTGCATGTCATTGCACATTGACTTATGCATGCTAAAGTGAGAAGGAAAAGGGAAATATCATGATATTTTCTTATTTTTTTAACATATGTAAATTCAAATGCAAATGGCAACTTTTATTATGTGCATATAACATGATTGTACATGTATATATGGTTAAATATATGTATGTGCAAGTTGTATAAGTGTTCAAGTCATATAAACAACGTTACACAACTTATATACGTCAAACTGTTGAAAATAAGGAAATAGATTATCGGTCACATTTTTCACTTATATTTCAATTTATATATAAATGTGAACAAATTTTGAAAACTATCTTATCATTTTTAACCAATTAAAATGATCACATTTTATTTATGAAACCATATAAATTAATATTAACAAATATTTATAAAAATCGTTATTATACCGATAAAGCGATGTCGATTTTTCCTTATATTTTAAAACCAAATATGTGTCTTTATAAAATTTTATAAATGATTTATTATCACTTTCTAAATATTTAAAATGAATTATAACCTTTTTAAAAACATTATTTGAATAATTATAGTAGTTATTAAATCATTAAATCTCAATTTAATTTCATAAATCAATTATTATATTTAAGGGCATTACTAACAATGTCATAAATACATTTAATTTTCAAAAATACAATAAATTATTTGATTTCATGTTCTTGTTTAGTCATAAAAATAAGTGTTTTTATCTAGCTCCATGCACGATGCAATGTTAGACAATTATTGAGTCGTTTATCGATACAATGGTTTTCAGCCATTTTGTTGTTATAAATTTCAAGGAAAATAGTTTTGTAAATATTTATTCAAAATATGATTATTATTATTCATTGCCACTCAAAACAATATTTTTTTGTATTATCAACCTTTTATTTGAATAAATGTAAAAATAAATATAATTTATCAAAGTGATAAATTTGCAGGTCATTACAGACTTTCCCCCTTAAAAAGAATTTCATCCCCGAAATTACCCTAGAAAAATAACAAAAGGTTTTGCCAAAAATATTTATTTTTGAACTTGCATCTATACAATGTATATAGTTCATCTATGCACAATATCTGGTTCGGTCTTCGATCCAAATTCACAACTTTACTTCCGAACTAGCATTGATCCGCCGATCCTTTAGTGCGGAATCTGACCAGCCTCTCCGATCAGAATTTTAGTTTTCCTTGGATAGCTCTCAACTACGATAGAAAACATAAGTATCTAACCACATACTCTTATCAAATTTTGTCACCAAGAATCGAGTGATAAATCATTTTTCATATCATTGTGAACAACTCAGAGTTCTGCCCTTGAATCTTAGATTAAATCGTGCGACAAAATAATCCATATACTTCATGTGCTTTTGTTTACCTTTCCAAAATTCTTATGAAATTTCTTCATAAAACTTTCATATTTTATTCAAACTTTTATAAAGATACAACCATTTTATATTCTTATTTTCAAATATCAATACTCAATAAAACATTTCTATTTAAAAGATAAATATTTTTTTATTATAACACATCTCTAAACATATCTTAACGGTTTCTGAAAAACTCATTTTCATAATGATTCATTAAATTGATAATGTAACGACCTGGAAATTTCGATCCCGAAAATTCCAGATAGTTAGTGAAAAGAAGAAAGAGAAAGAAGATGAAACAGGAAACAAGACACAGAAACCTCACATTCGCAGCGGATCAAATATAATATTAAATAAAATAACAGCTATACAAAGAAAACTATATCAGTTAATTACACTTTATTACATCAGAGTTACACATATACATAAACACTGGACAAAACAATCATGTCCAGATACTACAATATCACAGTGGAAACTTTCCATATGTCCTTGCCATCCAGCTCGCCTCCTGAGCTCCAGAACGTTCTTACCTGAAAAATATGTAATACTCGGTCTGACCCGAGCATTACATCAAAGTAACACCCAGGTCAGGCTGGAAACCAGCATGAGTAAACCCATCTAACATGAAATACCAATGCATAGAACTCATTTAAATTCCGGGTAACTTATATCAATTTTCAACTTCAGAAGCTGTTATAGACATCACATATTTCACACATCAATTTCTAAGTGTCAAAACTTAGATTAAAAGTTCCAATTCACTTAAATCATTCCAAATCAGCCTATCGGTTTCACATATCAGTCTATAAGGAATCGAAGTGGTTTCGGGTTTTTACTAATACCCGACTCCGGCCTCTTTGAATCCAATGCAATCTTAACCCAAGTTATACAAGTGAAATACAATTTAACTTCAAATAGGATATCACTTCTTTCACTGCAATTTACTATCGATAGATAACCAAATCATCACCCTTTTAAACCAATCATCTCATATCACAAATCATCATATATCAGAGATATCCACTAATCTTCGGCATACAATATTATTCAATCATTCATAAACAAGATAAATCAGCTATACCATTCTAATTAATTTCAACAAATTAAATTAATTACACCAATCATCCTAAATCCTGCTTATTTAACATTAATAAATCATAATCCCAATTTGATTAATCATTCCTTAATTCATCAATCTTAATTAATCATCCTTGACTAATTAATCTTTTAATTACATTAAGTAATTAATCTTTAAATAAATCACATTCATTAATTATCTTAATTAATCATAGACAGTAATTAATCATCCTGTAATTACTTACCTTAATTAATTAACCCCTTAATTAATTATATTAATCCTCTGATTAATTACACTAGGTAATTTATCCTTAGTTATTTCCATCAAGTAATTTTATTTTAATTATTTCATCAGTAATCATCCATTAATTACTACTTAATTAATTCCCTAATTACAAATTAATTAAACCATAATTACTAATATCATTAATCCTTAATTTACCCAAGACCTAAATTTTATTTAAGATGAACCATTTATCCAAAAAAAATTCCTAATTACTTCATTAAATCATAATTAGAAATAATTAGCTTAATAATAAATTGTTCCGATCAAAATAATAAATCTTATACACTTGATTTCAAATTTAAGCTTCGAGACACATTTGATAATCTTTTCTTGAAAATATTTGCTTCAAAAACTTGTTAAATTTTTATTATACTATACACCTAAATCTTGTTTAAAACATTATCAGGGTACCTAGGCCCAAGCCCAGTTATTTCGAACAACACATGTCCCTGAACCATCTTTCCTGATCCCTCTCTCTATACTTGTAACCTAACTAAAATACTAGTAAACAAACCCGATCCAATTTTTAAACAACTCGAGTCAAACATAACACAAACCGAGACAACGCAATCACCCCGAACTTCTTCCTATAAAATGAAGTAACAATCCAGATACCATCCCGTGCATCGTGCACATGCACCACCGTCCTAATCACTTCCGGCCTCCGCCGCCAACGTCCCCAAGTCATCCACGACGTGCTTAACCATCCTGACCACCCACGCCATTCCAAAACCCCTCGAATCAAAATCTAGAATCTTGACCCAACTCGGGTTAAAACTATCGGCTATCACTGCTTCTCCCAGCCACCTCTGTACACCGGAGGCTTCAAAATTTTGTCAGCACCACTGCCAGAGATCACCCTTCCCTTTACTCTCCTACCGCAACCCCCAAACATCCCTTTGAAGCCGCAATTGTTTGAGAATGAAGTAGAACCCAAAAGGAGCTTAAACCCTAAATTGACCCCATAAGCCATCAACGATGATTACAAATTTGTTCGAAATTTTTTCCTGACATCACTGGCCTACCACCTCCCTCTGCCCTTAATCCTTAACCCTCTGATCCATGCGATCATCAGAAAAAGCTTAAACCGCACATATCGATAAATCACGATTTCTCTCAAATTACACACTTAAAAATCGTGATTTTGCCTTTAAAAATCCTAAATTTTAATATCAAATTTGATCTTGTGTTTGATTCCAGAAATCATTATGGTCGAATATTAGATATGATTAAGATTCTACTATCTTACTTTTTTTTTTTTAAAAAAACAGCTAAAAATTTACCTGGAAATAATTTAAATCCACTTCTTGTCATCACAAACAAGTTTTATTCACATAACAAAACTTAAAATAAATCTTAAAAAAAAAGAATTTATTTAGAATTTGACAATGTAACGACCCGCCTTTTTGGACAGTTTAAACCGACGATCAAATACACATGTCGATTCCAAACCATTCAAAAGGGCAGATGGTTATTGGGGTAAATAAGAAAAGAAAAGGAAGAGAACTAAAAGAAAGGAAACAACACAGAATCTTGCAGCGGAACGATAAAATATAATAATCAAATACACAGTTCATGAAGTTGTTTACTATACTTTTATCATTATTTATACAACATTTATCAGAGTTATACATATTCAACAGAACAAATAAAATAATGCAGCAATAGCATGATGCAAGGGTAATAATAGTAATAGTATACCAAATCTTCGTCTTCCTTCTCCAGAACAGATCTTCAAAATCTGAAAAACTCAGGACTGACCCGAGCGTAATGAAAAGACAAAACACTCGAGTCAGGACTAAAATATCCTTATGAAAGTTAAATCAATCGTAAATAAATATGAGTGTAACGGCGTCAGAGATGTTTACGGGGCTTGACATCTCATATCCAGTGTCAACGTGCGTGCAATAACTTAAGAGATGTTTCGGGATTTTCCATCTCTTAAGGATCCGTTAAACTATCTACTATGTAGTAATATACGCTAAGTAGATAATGCCTATCAGTAATATAAAGTATCAAAATAGCGTTAAGGCGTTACCATAATCCCCCTTGACACATTTTTATAATGCCATAGTCTATACAGCACCGTAAGCCCCACCGTAAACTGGTGGTTTTCAGAGGGTACCCCATAGGTATAACACAAAGCATAACGTAGTGGTCGCGAATAGGATAATCAGTATGACAAGGTACATGAGGCGATACCAACTAGGATACTAGTAGTTGCGTGATCCAGACTGATGTTGAGCATAGCCAGCAGCTACCCCAACACCGCGAAACAATACTCCCAAATCAAGGGGTGCACCCAAATCGAATCACAAATGTAATAGAAATGGTATCGAAGAAGCGTGTGCGCTAGAGGTGGCGAACCTCAATGGCCCGGCACGGCTCCTGTTTTAGTCATGTCAGGGGTCATCCAATATCGTTCTCTTTCTTCAGTCAACGCGTTCACCAAATCATCCACTTCATTCTGGATCAACACTCCGCGTATAATAGTTATTAAAGTGGTTTTCGGTATCGACAGAGAGTATGTCCATATCCGATCCCGGTCTCTTTAATAACTACGTATTATTACACCGTTGGCTCTTTATATTTCAAATCGATTCATAATTGATATCAAAATATCATATTTGCTTCAAAATCAAATCCCTTTGCCAATATCATTAAAGCTATTCAAAATGTAAGATTCCGTTTCAAAATCATTTTCGTCTCGATATCACATTACGATTTCAAAATTATTTCGAATTTCAATTTAGGTTGCAACTTCGTTTAACTCAATTCGTATTTAAATTCAAGAGTTAAATATAAACAATCCACTTTATTGACCAGCTTAGAATTTTAGAAAATAGTTTTAAGTAGTTTAAAAGTAGTTTTAAATAATTAAAATAGTTAAAATACTTAAAATCTTAGAATGGATTTGAAATAGATAAATTTAGTTTAAAATAATTTAAATTGGGTTAAGTAGATTTAAAATAGATTAAAATAGTTTAAGTATTCAAAAACGGTTTATATAACCGAGTAATTTGGAAAACAAAATAAAACAGCTTCAAAATCAATCCATTTCAATTATAACTTCCCAATTCAAATCAATTCCAATTTCCATTCTACCGATTCAATTTCGATTCCAATTCAATCAACGTCAATTTTTACTTCGAATTAATTCAATTTTTCATTCACCTTTAATTTATTCAATTTCAATTTATGTCGATTTGGAGCTTGATTTCTCAAAATATCAATTTATAACACATAACAAAATTTCCAAAAATATTCAAGTTTAAATCCAAATTCCAAATATGATTCAATTCCAAACTCGATTTCAAAATATCATTTTTTATCACTTTTACTTAGTAATATTCAAAGCTTGAATTAAGGTTAAATCTTTAAACAAATCAATTTTCGACATTCAATCATATCCAATTTCAAATTTCAAAGTCTCAACTTAATTATTTAACAAAATTCCTTTAACCAAAATTTACTTCAACATTCCAAACTCATTTTTTTCGATGAATTCAATTTCTATAAATCGATTTCTATTTATAACTTTTAAATCAAAACATTAAAATAAATTTCAAATCGACGATTTCAAAAATTATTAATTTAGCCAATTCGGTGTCCGTATATAATTTTCTATCCTATGGCCAAGTAGTTATTTATTTCAATTGAATGTCAGGGATGAATATATATATCACTTAAATCAATCATAGTGGCATATGTATGCATAACAGGTTATATATAAGCAAATAAGCATCCAAACATTTAAATATCAACCAATAGCATCCATCGAAATAAATCATCCAATAGACAATACAATTCATAGCAAATTCATAGTTATCAATGTCAGGTAATTTAATCGCAATTAAATTTTAATTTCAATTTATCTGTCAATTTAATTTCAACGGTTAATTCAAATGACAATCTATATGACAATTAAATTTCATCAAACAATGACAAATAAAATCATAACACTTCATAATGTCAAATTTAACTAGCATAAAAATATTTAGTACGTTGTGAGCGTTATAAAACACTCACCTTGATTTTTCTGTTGTTACCGAGACGTTCCGGTTTGGAACTAAACCGGATGACTCCCAATTTTAGCCCAAATTTCAACTATCTCCAAATTCATCCAAACCAATTTCATTTCAAAGCTTTCGTCATCATGATCGCAACGCAAAAAGTCTCGTCTCAATCGGACCTCGTATGTGAGAGTTATACATTTTATAAGTTATCGACATTTGAATTTATAACATAATTTATATTATATTAAAAATTATCCATACCCAAAGCAAAGCCCAGCCCACTCAACATCTCCTTCTTCCCCAATTCCTGTACGTGCACGAACCAACCAAGCCGTGCATTAATCTTCAGTGATACGGAGCCACAGTTTACGAAACTCGAATCCGTCTTCGCCAATGTTCTTCTCTTCGAAGCCTCCATCACCTCAACCACCAAGTTGCAAGCTCGGCCCCACCAAGTAAAACGCAACTTCGCCCACCAGTAACGTACGCGATCAGGTCGCCCCCCCCAAGACGCGGCCGCACCTTCCCAAACTCGGCTCATACGTGCTATTTTCGATGACGAACTTGAATCAAGTCTCCGTTTCGCGAATCGAAGCCTACAACCTCAACAAATCCTAACCCTAGTTCACAACTCCCGCGTCCATCTTCAGAATCCAAGGCCGCACCCAGCAAAGAGCATACCAGGTTATAGAGAATTCAAAAATAGGATTTTTAGAGGAAGTTTGGGAATTTTTCATCGAGTATAATTGGAGAAATAAATTTTTGAAAGTTCCATTGTTGTTTTTTTTCTCTGTGACTATGCCTGAGGATTAAATGAAAGAGGGTTGCGTGATGAAGAGGGAAAAAGCACAATCACCTTGATTTGATTAAAATACAGCTGATGTGAATAAGATGTACCGCTGTGATTCACTTAAAACAATTTAAAATATTATTAAATTTCCAATATCGCATTTAAAGGTAGCTTAAAATTTCGAACTCCTATCGAGGCATGCCGGCAAGCGTTTATAAGGTTTACCCCACGTTCCGAACACAATGGAACATGTTTCGAAAGCCAATTCGATCGTATGCACGAGTTACGGAAATAAACAATCAATTTTAAATTAAACCGATTAAACGAATTTCTAGGCGTTTTGGCTCGCCCCGGACAACTGACAACTCCGATTGACACGAAATTTAAAATATTACAATAATATCACATTACTGATCCGATGAAACTGGTTTCGTCGAAATCCGAGACTGTTTGAAAAATGGCTATTTTAACTCGTCAATTTAATATTAAAATATTCAAATTTCACAAATTTACTTTTAATTCGATTTTAAAAGTTTTACAACATCATTCTAACTTTAATATGATAAAATAAAATTTTACAAACAATTTTTAATCATATTAAACCTGTTATTCAATGATTCAATAAATTCCAAATATTAAATTTAAACAATTTATTTGTTCAATATTTGACGGATTTCAATATTGGATTTTTTTAAATAAAATTTCATTATCAGTCGATTTACTATATTACATCAAATGAATTTCACATTATTATTTACCTACAGTTAGAGATAATGCACTCAACTAATATATAAACTTTCATTTCAATTTCAATCGGTTCGCAAATTCAATTCGACTAACTAAATGAATAGGTAACTTAAATAATTATCACCGTTAACTGTTAATTACTTATAAGTTTATTATTTACAAACAAGCGTCAGAATTACCTATACAATACAAATTCATTCAATTACCTTTGACTACGTATAATTTCGATTGATTTGGGATTTTATTCAATTCATAAATAATTAACTTAGATAGAATCTTGTTGCATTTCATTCTAGTTATTATTATTCCAAACGACTTACAAATTGTTTTCTAACACTAAATCATGAAATCTTATTAAATTATCTATTTTAATTATCGAAAATTTACGGGTCGTTACAGACAAGGTCTTTGGAACCAATATAACCAGAACATAATGGTTGTTTTGATTCAGACATGCACCATAAAATCCTATATATATGTATGCGCAATTCAATATAAATGAACATGCAATACTCATCGTATTTTGTTTTCAAGATATATCTGCAAACAACAGGCTATAGATTAAACTGGTTTTACTCACATTCATTAGGTTAGAACATGAAACAAAGCCTTGTCCTGAACAGAAAATTTGAATTTTTGATCATTGAACTGCTTTGAAACTGAATTAATTAGAAGCTTTCTTTGAATTCACGAATTTATTCTCAACTTTGAATTTGTTTTAGGTTGATGTCGATCACTTGCTTCAGGTTGAAACTGTAAAAATGATTGTAGTTTGAATTTGATTCCATTGATATTTTCTTTTTCAGAAGCAAGCATAATATCAGCTAATATACTTGTATGTATTTGTAGTACTTGATCTTGGTTTAATTCAAACTATTCTGTTCCAAATTCAAATCCTAACAGTGATTTATTTAAAAGAAATTTTAATTTTTGATTTAATCTTAGCTTTGTAAACTGGAAAACATAATAGCATAGGTGTGCATATTCAACCACTACAATTATACAGATATATATACAGAGATCATGCATATGCAGACCATCTTTATTGATCATATAAATATGTTTCAGAACTTATAACAAACATGTATACACATTTTAAAACATACATCATATTTTTTTTTTCAAAAGATTACTGACAGGCATTTTAAAATAAAACAGAGGAGGCTGGGTTATGTTACTCACCTGCTAGTTTTTCTTTAAATCATTAGAGTTGATCTTTGAATTGCATCTACTTGATTCAAGGTTATTTGAAACCTTCCTGGTGGAAGATTTAATCTTGCATGTTGATTTCCTGAGAATTGAAAACAGAGACAGACCCTCCTAGAAACTGGAAAACTTTGAATGGCTTTTGATCTTGATTCACATTGCTTGATTATTTTGTATTTCTCAGGTTTTGAATTCTCTTTGATTTTGAACTGAAAACCCTTGAATTTGTTTGCTGGTTAGACAATTGTGTTATAGGTTTTCATCTTTGTTTTGTTTTGTTTTTTTTAGATTCTAGAATGAAGATGGGGGAAAAAGAAATGGGGATATAGAATATATGTTTATATAAGCTGAAATTAAATTTTATTAAAAATAAATGAAATTTAAATTAAAGATGACACTTGTCATCTTCCTTTATTGTCTTGTTAACACATGTGCTTAAATGGTATCACTAACTTACATATGTAATTTACATACAAATTAAATTTATAAATATAAATAGAATTTTTTATTAATTAATTTCCTAATAACTATATATATATATATTCTAAATTAATATAAATAAGAATTCTTTTTAAAGAAATAGAATAAACAAACTATATTTGTACAAAATCATTTTGTCATACTTCTTATATAAAAATTTAAAACAATTTATCTTATGTTAAAAATTAAAATGAAAGAATATTAAAACAAATGAACTTTTTAATTTGAATCTTATTTAAAACCAAAAGCTTAAAGTATATGTTTATAATAAATAAGAAATTAACTTTGTTATTAAAAATTTAAAATTTCAAATATCATTTTTTTAAGAACATTGAATCAAATTAACATTTCAAATTACAAATTATATATCTATTGAAGTTTGCAAATACTTACTAAATTCAAATCAATACAATTTCCCATTTCCAATTATATATAAATATATATATATATATATATATATATATATACCTTTATCAAATCTTACTTTATACCTTATAGAAACTATTTTAGTGTTGAATATATAATTCAACTTTAAATAAATCTTGAAAATCAATAGAAATATAATTTCCAATTCAATGTATATACATACATATACATTATATTATGATTAGAAAATCACTTTTATTAATTCTGGAAAGATAAATTTGTCCAACTAAATAATTATTATTAAACTAATATTATCAAACTTTAATACTTTGGTTAGGAAAATTATTAATATAAATATTTATTTAGATATTTATAATTCAATGTTTATTTTATTTTTAAATCTTCATCTGTTAATTTTAAATTAACAGGTGCCCAAAATTCGGATTATCACATTCCTTCCCCCTTTGAATCTTTTCGTCCTCAAAAAGGATCAAAGGCAGAATTTATTTAAAATACTTATTATTAGAAAAATTATTCTTTGAAACGCTTTTAAAACACTTTTAAAATATACATAATATTATAAAATAATTTCTATGAAAATACTTTTTATAACTCGATGTTTCAATAAGTCCGTCCTCGTTCTCACAAAAATTCGGTCATACGTTGATCAGGCGTAAGACTGAAAATCTGCAAGTGGTTGGCAGACCCGTTTTCAACATCCAGTGAAAATACTTTGAAAATAATTTTATTGAAAATATTGAAAACATTTTTGAAAATAGAGGATATACCTTTGGTGAGAATGCTCTGGAAATCATTAGCCCCATCCATGGTCGCAGTTACATCCAGGGTTACGTTGCCATCGCAGCAAAAGTCCATGTAACTGCAGGCTCTCCGCGGCCTCTCGATTACGCCATGGAACCCGCACAACAGATCACAGTTACATCCAGGGTTACGTTGCCGTCGCAGCAAAAGTCCATGTAACTGCAGGCTCTCAGCGGCCTCTGATTTTCGCTGTCGAAATGAAACCTCTCCACTCCTACATAGGTCGCAGTCTGCCGATATAAAATCAAACACAGACTGTTGGCTCTCAGCGGCACACACGACTTTCGCTATGGTATACTCTACTCATAATCCCCAGGAACTAGTTTTGTCCGGACTCCTCACAGGATCAACTTTAGAACCCCCCTTGGGGCTCAAGGCAGCACCATCCGGTGGCACTCCTGAAAAGTTCATTTCAAGGGAGCGTCTTTTTCCCCAGAGCCATCATCAAAACGCTTTATACTATATACATATAGTATCTTCAAATCATACACCAAGTATGATATCATACAAAGCTTCTTTACACACAATCGATTATTTCAAAATCGATAATTCTCAAACTAGGCTTTCCAAATTCTCATATTAATTTTACCCAAAAATCAAAAGCCCTTTCCAAATCCAAAGGTTCCCAAAACCTTTTTCCAAAGTCCTCATATGATCCTTTATATATAGAGATATATATAAAATCCTTGATAAAAATATTTTGATCATTTTAAACTTGTATAAAAACTCCTTTTATACTTCAAACACTTTCAAAAACTCTTTTTCTTCTGGCAAAAGATTCAATAAGGGGGGTTTTATCTTATATTACTAGGATATATAGCTTTATTTATCCAAAATCAAATATTCAAATTTGATTACTTCTTTTAATATCATTTTCATTCAAATCCGTACGATGCACACATATCATTCGTACGCTATACCAATCTGATCGCTTACTCGATCACACAATTTCACTTCCGAACTAGTATCGTCCACCCGACTTCCTAGTGCGGACACAGATCTGGTTTCTTGATCAGAAACCGTCATTCTCCTTGCATAGTCATAACTATGATAGAGAATATCCAGAACCAATCAACAATCCATATCTAGGTTCACCGTCGAAAATCGAGTGAAAAATCCCACTCGGATCGAAATAACTATCTCGAAATTCTATGCTCGAAGCTGGATCAAATCATTATGCGAATAGAATAACATACGTACACCCTACGTATTTATCTTTATTTAGTTATTAGCCAAATCAATTCTCTTTCTATTCACAAATACTTTAATTTTCATTCACTTACTCACAATTGCTTCAATCCATTTGGATTATCACCCCTATTCTTATCTTGATTGGGTATTTAACCAATAACAGTTTGAACTCTGACCAGTTTATCTAGAAAATAGCTTGAAAAATTTAAAAATAGATAAGTAGTTGGAAAATAATTACTAATTTGTAAAAATAGGTGTAAAATAGTTAGAAAATAGTTAAATAATTATAGAAATTTTAGATAATTGCAAAACAATAGCAAGATAGTAATTAGTTTTGTAAAATAGTAATTAGTTTATAAAATAGTTGGAAAATTGTTAAACAGTTTCAAAAATAATTGTAAAACAAGTATAAGATAGTTTGGCTTTTAAAAGAAAGGTTGTATGTATAATGAATAGCTTGGAAAAATAGGTTTATATTAAAATAATTTATATTAAAAATAGTCCAGAGTCAAAACTGCTCACTTCCCAATCTCCATTCTCATCAATTCAATTTAAATTCCCTTTTACATTTAAATTGACACAATTCCAATTTAAATAACTTCAATTTCCATTAAAATTGATTCAGCCCCCAATTCAAGTTGATTTAACCTCAGTTTCCTTCCAAATTTTACTTTATTCAACCTTGATTTCAAATTATACTAATTCAATTAAATTTCAATTGATCTAGTTCCAATTTCAATTCATTTCAACTCCAGTTTGAATCATTCTCAATTCCAACTCCATTTCCAAATCAAGTTGAATTATTCTTGATTTCTTCCCAAATGCAATTCAAATTCCATTTGAATTTTATATTATTCAAATTTAATTACAATTTCGAATTATTCAAATCAATCCAATTCAAATTTTTTTTATTTGAATCTTATACTCATACATCTTCAATCACCATTTCAATTAATTAAAATCAAATTCAATTTGAGCTAATTCAAATTTCAAATTTAAACCATCTCGAATTATATAAATTCGAGTTAATACTTCAAATATTGATTTAATTCCTTTAAATCAATTTTACCTTTAAAGTTTTAAACAATTCAATTCACAGTTCAGACCTAACATGTTATACCATAAATCAAATTAGCCCTTATTTTAAAAATATCCATCCATTTCCAATTTTTGGATCTCAAACCAATTTGAGATCACTCAAACTCTCAAATATAATCAATCATTTAACCTTCCAAGTTAAAACTTAATTTTATCTTGAAGTTTCCAAATCAGGTTGATCATTCCAACTTATTTAACCTTTCCCCAGTTAAACTCAATCAATCCCGTTTAACCTTACTCAAATTTGAATTCCCTTTTACATTTTAATCTTCTCATAAATAATCTTCCCACTTATTAAGTTCAAAAACTTATCACTTTTGGGTATCACATCTCATTCCCAATTTAAAACTCAATATTTAGAGTTTATTTCAAACCACCTTTGATATTATGTATATCCACATATATACATATTAATTTCTTTTACATACCCAGTTATACTTTAAAATTTTAAACCACCTTTGGTTTTTAATTTAAATTTTCAAACAACTCTTTGTTTGAAATAGGACTATTTCATTCAAATGCATTAAATAATATTTTTTATTATTTCTTTAAATTAATTACATCATTAATTAATTCCAATTAATCACATTTGGTAATTAACTTATTTCTTAATTACCATTATTAAGTAATTGTTCCTTAAATTACTTACCTCTAGTTACTTCATTGAGTAACTCCCTCTTTATTTATCATTTCCAATTATTAAACGCAATAACCATTCAATTTCCTGGTTTGTAGCCAATTCTGATTCATCTTATTTTGAAATTCTTCCTTAACTTTAAGATTTTAATTTAAGTTTGAATCCATTTCAAACTTATGCTTATTTAATTTCAAAAATTTTAACAACCAATATTTATTAGAAAGAAATATTGCTTTATATAACAAAATATATTCTTATATAAAACCATTTAAAATCATTATATAAGAAAATAACAAGTACGCTCTCATATATATATATAGACACACACTTAACTCATTCTAGGGTACCACTTACCCTATCCTTAATGACTAATCCCAGCAGAGCCAAGGTTCTCGCTTAGCCTTCAGCTCTGATACCAAATGTAACGACCAGGAAATTTCGTGTGACGCCCCACCTCTATACCCACGCTAGCCAAGAACACTACGGTGTAGTGTTGTCAACTAGCGCGGAGAATAAGGCTGTTAAGGAGCGGCCATCCATATGATTTCTTATCACACGGTGGCTGTAAATAATCCTCGGAAACAAACATAGAAATATGCATAACACAAATCAGTCACAGACATCCATATCACAAAGGCGGAAGAAGATATGAATATATAACTAACACACGAAAGTGTACATCAGAGTAGTGGTCAAAAAGATCCACAATAATACAAAAGAATAGCAACACATGCTATGCAAAAGAATACATCTATGAGTCTATATCTCAAGTGTAAACGACAAAAACTGCTAATCTAAAAGGTCAGCCAAAAGTCAGAGTAGTAAATCCCTGGGGGAGAAGTCAAGCAGAAGCACCTGTAACATCTCGGTCTGACCCGAGTATTATTTACAAGAAAATAATAAACGGATCAGTCTAGCTATAAATATCAGATAACATGATATAAACAATAGATATGGCAAGAACATATAGTAACCATAAAGACATACTATGATAAGCATGTAAATGAAGATCATCAAGAGATCAAACAGTATCAAAAGAATCTTCTAAAAGATCCAAATTCACCTAAACATAAAAGTTGGAAAATCATAACAATGAAAGTCATGAAAATAGGTGAAGCTCAAATTCCAGAAGACTACAGAAGAAATCCAGAAATTACAATATAGGAGCATGAAAACTCACAAAATGGGAGCATGAAAACTCACCTACACGTGTAACACAAAGCGAGAAGCTATCTCATGGTTGCAAGCCATTAATTTTGACACACGAATGACCCGAAGACCGTGGGGCGCTACCCCACATATGTGATGGCGAAACATCACACAAATGAGATGGCGAAACATCACAAGAGCGGGGTCCAGTCTCCCTCGCAGACAAAGAGACATCGCACAGTTGCTAGTCTAAAACACAAAAATGATCGTCATGATCACCAAGAAGTGTCAATTACACTAAGTTAGTAAATATAAAAGTTTAACTTCATGTCCCATAACCACTTGCTTAACTCAAATATTTACTAACAAACTGTAGATCTCCACTAGAAAATTGTCACAAGAGATTCAATCGAACAAGTCCAAGAATTAACCGACGAAGTAAACGCAAGCGTTTCATACCACTTGTATTACTAAGTCGTTTAATTAGATTTCTCATACGAGTGAGGTAAAGGTTTGTATATACTAATAGATTGGAAAAACGGTTTAAGAAAAGAGCTTTGTTATTAAAAATAGAGTTGAAATTGTTTGTTAAAAGAGTTTTGATATTTACTACTAGTATTGAAACCTTTATATTATAAAGTGACAAAACACAAAAGCAATTGTAGAAACAATCAGTCACAAAAATCGCATACGGAGATGTGAATAAAATCCAAGGAAATCAACTCAATGTTTTCAGATAAGATCCCCTACGGAGGAGGGGTCCAGGGGGGGTGGCAACCCCCCAAGGTGGGGGTGCGGGGGCAACGCCACCGCTTACGGGGTTCGACCTGCCCGGTCAGGTCGCGGGGGTCCAGGGGGCAGCGCCCCGTCCAAAACGGTACGACCTAGTGAAGACAAAATGAGGTCTAACAACCTAAGAGGAATAGGGTCGAGCGACCTAATGGTTGCGACCTAGGGGTCTAAGGGGTCAAGCGACTTAGTGGTTGCGACCTAGAGGTGTTCGCGACCTAACGATGACTCACGACCCAACATGGCCAACCTAACAGAGGTTTCGACCTAATAGAGCAACAGAACGAGCGACTTAACAAAGTGGCCGAGCGACCTAACTGGAACAAGCGACCTATAGGTCATGCGACCTAAAGTACAACGTGACCTAACAGGGTTCACGACCTAAGGTATTCGCGACTTAGGGACAGAAGCAGGACCGAGCGACCTACGACCTACGACCTAAGCGACTTAACGAAGAGGGGGTGAGCGACCTATGGTCATAAACGAGGTCGAGCGACCTATAGAGGCATAGGGTGCATCAACCTAAAACGTCGCGACCTAGCGACCTAAAACGTCGCGACCTAAGGAAGTCATAGCCACACGACCTAAAGGGGTAAGTGGTCGAGCGATCTAAAAGAAGCAGCGACCTAAAAGAAGTAGCGACCTAAAACGTAGCGACCTAAGGAATTTGAACGACCTACGACCTAAGGAGCTTGCGACCCACGACCTAAAGCCCAACGACCCACGACCTAATTCCGAAGCGTCGAGGGACCTAACGTTATAGGCCATTTTAGGTCGGAAACGAGCTATTTGAAGGCCGAGACTTTTCCACGCGAATGACCTAGCAAAGGCAGAGCGACCTAAGGGCATATTTTCACCAAAAACACTAAAAGTTGGAATTTTTCGCCAATCCAATCCAAACCAAATGTAAATGTGCATGCTAAAGTGGTAGGAAATCATTCCCAAACATCCGTGATAGTTATAGACAAGAATGTGAGATAAAAATCTCACCTTTGCACTAAAATTTATGAAGATGAAGCTTGAAAGCAAGGAGAAGCAATCCAAAGCTTGAATCCAATATCTTCTACTTGAATTTGGAGTTGAATGTTGGATTTGCAATTGAATTTGTGCTTGGAGTTTTAATTTCCCATTCTCTTCACCATTAATGCCAAAGCTTGAGTTAGTTAGGAAATTTATGAAGAGTGAGGAGAAGGGGGTTGGAATTTGGGCTTAATAGGCTAAACTAACCCAAAGTGCAAGGCGGGAAAAGTTAGTGAAATTTCACTAACTCTAAACCTATCGATGTTTATACTTAAAAAAGTTGTAAACGACATTTCGAACTCAATGGAAGTGGTCTCGAGTTCTAATTTGACCGTTTGCAAAAAGTAGCTTTTCGAACCAATATCCGATTAACGACAAAATATTTAAATATAAAATCAATAAATATGCGGGTTGTTACATTTCGATCCTGAAAATTCCAGATAGTTAGTGAAAAGAAGAAAGAGAAAGAAGATGAAACAGGAAACAAGACACAGAAACCTCACATTCGCAGCGGATCAAATATAATATTAAATAAAATAGCAGCTATACAAAGAAAACTATATCAGTTAATTACACTTTATTACATCAGAGTTTCACATATACATAAACACTGGACAAAACAATCATGTCCAGATACTACAATATCACAATGGAAACTTTCCATACGTCCCTGCCATCCAGCTCGCCCCCTGAGCTCCAGAACGTCCTTACCTGAAAAATATGTAATACTCGGTCTGACCCGAGCATTACATCAAAGTAACACCCGGGTCAGGCTGGAAACCAGCGTGAGTAAACCCATCTAACATGAAATACCAATGCATAGAACTCATTTAAATTCCGGGTAACTTATATCAATTTTCAACTTCAGAAGCTGTTATAGACATCACATATTTCACACATCTATTTCTAAGTTTCAAAACTTAGATTAAAAGTTCCAATTCACTTAAATCATTCCAAATCAGCCTATCGGTTTCACATATCAGTCTATAAGGAATCGAAGTGGTTTCGGGTTTTTACTAATACCCGACTCCGGCCTCTTCGAATCCAATGCAATCTTAACCCAAGTTATACAAGTGAAATACAATTTAACTTCAAATAGGATATCTCTTCTTTCACTGCAATTTACTATCGATAGATAACCACATCATCACCCTTTTAAACCAATCATCTCATATCACAAATCATCATATATCGGAGATATCCACTAATCTTCGGCATACAATATTATTCAATCATTCATAAACAAGATAAATTAGCTATACCATTCTAATTAATTTTAACAAATTAAATTAATTACACCAATCATCCTAAATCCTGCTTATTTAACATTAATAAATCATAATCCCAATTTGATTAATCATTCCTTAATTCATCAATCTCAATTAATCATCCTTGACTAATTAATCTTTTAATTACATTAAGTAATTAATCTTTAAATAAATCACATTCATTAATTATCTTAATTAATCATAGACAGTAATTAATCATCCTGTAATTACTTACCTTAATTAATTAACCCCTTAATTATTATATTAATCCTCTGATTTATTACACTAGGTAATTTATCCTTAGTTACTTCCATCAAGTAATTTTATTTTAATTACTTCGTCAGTAATCATCCATTAATTACTACTTAATTAATTCCCTAATTACAAATTATTTAAACCATAATTACTAATATCATTAATCCTTAATTTACCCAAGACCTAAATTTTATTTAAGATGAACCATTTATCCAAAAAAAAATATCCCAATTACTTCATTAAATCATAATTAGAAATAATTAGCTTAATAATAAATTGTTCAGATCAAAATAATAAATCTTATACACTTGATTTAAAATTTAAGCTTCGAGACACATTCGATAATCTTTTCTTGAAAATATTTGCTTTAAAAACTTGTTAAATTTTTATTATACTATACACCTAAATCTGGTTTAAAACATTATCAGGGTACCTAGGCCCAAGCCCAGTTATTTCGAACAACACATGTCCCTGAACCATCTTTCCTGATCCCTCTCTCTATACTTGTTACCTAACTAAAATACTAGTAAACAAACCCGATCCAATATTTAAACAACTCGAGTCAAACATAACACAAACCCGAGACAACGCAATCACCCCGAACTTCTTCCTCTAAAATGAAGTAACAATCCAGATACCATCCCGTGCATCGTGCACATGCACCACCGTCCTAATCACTTCCGGCCTCCGCCGCCAACGTCCCCAAGTCATCCACGACGTGCTTAACCATCTTGACCACCCACGCCATTCCAAAACCCCTCGAATCAAAATCTGGAATCTCGACCCAACTTGGGTTAAAACTATCGGCTATCACTGCTTCTCCCAGCCACCTCTGTACAACGGAGGCTTCAAAATTTTGTCAGCACCACCGCCAGAGATCACCCTTCCCTTTACTCTCCTACCGCAACCCCCAAACATCTTTTTGAAGCCGCAATTGTTCGAGAACGAAGAAGAACCCAAAAGGAGCTTAAACCCTAAATCAACCCCATAAGCCATCAGCGATGATTACAAATTTGTTCGAACATTTTTCCTGACATCACTGGACTACCACCTCCCTCTGCCCTTAATCCTCAACCCTCTGATCCATGCGATCATCAGAAAAAGCTTAAACCGCACATATCGATAAATCACGATTTCTCTCAAATTACACTCTTAAAAATCGTGATTTTGCCTTTAAAAATCCTAAATTTTAAAATCAAATTTGATCTTGTGTTTGATTCCAGAAATCATTATGGTCGAATATTAGATATGATTAAGATTCTACTATCTTACTTTTTAAAATAAATAAATAAAACAGCTAAAAATTTACCTGGAAATAATTTAAATCCACTTCTTGTCATCAAAAACAAGTTTTATTCACACAACAAAACTTAAAATAAATATAAAAAAAAAGAATATATTTAGAATTTGACAAGGTCTTTGGAACCTATATAACCAGAACAGAATGGTTATTTTGATTCAGACATGCACCATAAAATCCTATATATATGTATGCGCAATTCAATATAAATGAACATGCAATACTCATCGTATTTTGTTTTCAAGATATATCTTCGTACAACAGGCTATAGATTAAACTGGTTTTACTCACATTCATTAGGTTAGAACATGAAACAAAGCCTTGCCCTGAACAGAAAATTTGAATTTTTGATCATTGAACTGCTTTGAAACTGAATTAATTAGAAGCTTTCTTTGAATTCACGGATTTGTTCTCAACTTTGAATTTGTTTTAGGTTGATGTCGATCACTTGCTTCAGGTTGAAACTGTAAAAATGATTGTAGTTTGAATTTGATTCCATTGATATTTTCTTTTTCAGAAGCAAGCATAATATCAGCTAATATACTTGTATGTATTTGTAGTACTTGATCTTGGTTTAATTCAAACTATTCTGTTCCAAATTCAAATCCTAACAGTGATTTATTTAAAAGAAATTTTGATTTTTGATTTAATCTTAGCTTTGTAAACTAGAAAACAGAATAGCATAGGTGTCCATATTCAACCACTACAATTATACAGATATATATACATAGATCATGCATATGCAGACCATCTTTATTGATCATATAAATATGTTTCAGAACTTATAACAAACATGTATACACATTTTAAAACATACATCATATATTTTTTTATTCAAAAGATTACTGACAGGCATTTTAAAATAAAACAGAGGAGGCTGGGTTATGTTACTCACCTGCTAGTTTTTCTTTAAATCATTAGAGTTGATCTTTGAATTGCATCTACTTGATTCAAGGTTATTTGAAACCTTCCTGGTGGAAGATTTAATCTTGCATGTTGATTTCCTGAGAATTGAAAACTGACAGACCCTCCTAGAAACTAGAAAACTTTGAATGGCTTTTGATCTTGATTCACATTGCTTGATTATTTTGTATTTCTCAGGTTTTGAATTCTCTTTGATTTTGAACTGAAAACCCTTGAATTTGTTTGCTGGTTAGACAATTGTGTTACAGGTTTTCATCTTTGTTTTGTTTTGTTTTTTTTAGATTCTAGAATGAAGATGGGGGAAAAAGAAATGGGGATATAGAATATATGTTTATATAAGCTGAAATTAAATTTTATTAAAAATAAATGAAAATTTAAATTAAAGATGACACTTGTCATCTTCCTTTATTATCTTGTTAACACATGTGCTTAAATGGTATCACTAACTTACATATGTAATTTACATACAAATTAAATTTATAAATATAAATAGAAGTTTTTATTAATTAATTTCCTAATAACTATATATATATATATATTCTAAATTAATATAAATAAGAATTCTTTTTAAAGAAATAGAATAAACAAACTATATTTGTACAAAATCATTTTGTCATACTTCTTATATAAAAATTTAAAACAATTTATCTTATGTTAAAAATTAAAATGAAAGAATATTAAAACAAATGAACTTTTGAGTTTGAATCTTATTTAAAACCAAAAGCTTAAAGTATATGTTTATAATAAATAAGAAATTAACTTTGTTATTAAAAATTTAAAATTTAAAATATCATTTTTTTAAAAACATTGAATCAAATTAACATTTCAAATTACAAATTATATATCTATTGAAGTTTGCAAATACTTACTAAATTCAAATCAATACAATTTCCCATTTCCAATTATATACAAATATATATACCTTTATCAAATCTTACTTTATACCTTATAGAAACTATTTTAGTGTTGAATATATAATTCAACTTTAAATAAATCTTGAAAATCAATAGAAATATAATTTCCAATTCAATGTATATACATACATATACATTATATTGTGATTAGAAAATCACTTTTATTAATTCTGGAAAGATAAATTTGTCCAACTAAATAATTATTATTAAACTAATATTATCAAACTTTAATACTTTAGTTAGGAAAATTATTAATATAAATATTTATTTAGATATTTATAATTCAATCTTTATTTTATTTTTAAATCTTCATCTGTTAATTTTAAATTAACAGGTTCCCAAAATTCGGATTATCACAGATAAATTACATAAACTTCCTATAACCAATATCAAATATGAAAACTTTCTTTATTAGTTAAACTTACTTATTAATTAATACTCTTTTATTACTTAAAACTTCCTTTATACATACTTATTTCTTTACTTCTATAGTTTCAATGTAAAAAAGTATTCCTATACTTATTCAATCGTTTCAAGTATTAACAATTTACTTAACAAGTTTTATTTACTTTAATACATAATCAAAAAGATTAAAAACAAAACATTGTCATAGTGAACCTCTTTTTTTATTAAATAAATATTTAACATTTACAATCTTTTTATAAGAGATTCCAATACTTTTTATTACCTTCAAAATCCCATTACTAAAGATCTAAATATACCCATAAAATTTCTTCCAAAGTGCCATTCTAGGGTTTAAAAACAAGTGTTGCTAAAACATCGTTTACTAGAAACCCAAAACCGATCGAAGCATACCTATGGTTATCGATAAAGATAACACACTTTGACAACAATTGACATTTGTCGATTAATTTACCAACTAATGATTCACATAATGCTTTTTAACTTTTGAAAATTATATTGATCGAGTAACTCAAAATGATACCAAGGAACTAAGTACTACCGATAATATCACATATTTTCTTAACAAGAAGGGGAATACTTTAGAGGAACATTTACCATCCGAAAACCTTTCTTGCCCATTTTTAGTTACTTTCGAGCCACTCGAATTAGTTAATCATAAGATTGTTTTCCAGTTTCAAAATATCATTTTAGAAATAATATTATTATTATTCTTTTTTCAAAAAATTCATTCGAAATTTCTTTCAAAAATACCAGAATTTAAATTCTCAAACATTCCTTTATAAGCAAGTTTTATATATCTAGTTTATAAAATAACTTATAAAGACATATTCATAAGATTTATTTATCCTAAATAAATTCGTTTACTAAACAATGTTATTTATCGAATATCCCACAGTCAAACAATTGAACTAAATTCATGAGGTGTTCATATTTAAACTTTTAAATTAAACATTCAATCAGCCAATGATAATAACTGAGTATTATCCTTTTCTTAATAAGAAATATTATTATTTGAAAAATATTCTTTATATTCAAACTAAATCCAAGGTATAATTATTTCATTTACCAATTTCCAAATCCAAAATAATTTGTATATAATATTAACAAATACACATTCATATATAATACTCTCAAATTCATTCTAGAGCGTTACTAGCCCTGTCTCAAATGAGTTACTCATCCTAGGGTATTACTAACCTTATCTTTGATTAGACTTTATCCCACCAAAGCCAAGGTTCTCGCTTAACCTTGCGCTCTAATACTAAAAGTAACGACTGCCTCCTCGATCCTCAGAAATCGGTACTTATATATCCTTGGTATTCATGTGCCACAAATTCAAGTGCCAGAGAGGCGGATTATCGTGGGTAAAAAAGAAAATAAAGACAAAACAGAATCTCATCCGAATGGAATAACAAATATTATTTCAAAATATAATCATTATAGTCGAAATTCTAAATACTTTTGTCAGAGTTAGACCTGGACAGTTATATATATCCCTCCTTACAAAAACAAAATCCAATGCTGCTCGAGTGTGGTGGAAACAATCTTTAGAAAATCTTCTAACTCCATGCTCCAAGCTCTTCCATATTTCTTCTAACTAAACCTGACTACCCGGCTGCTCGGGGAAAATTAGGTCACCCATAGTTTAAAAGAAAGGAAAACAAACTCCAGGTCAGTCATAGGTCTTATGTGAGAAACTCAAAGTACGTGATTTGAAAAAGAAATGATATTTCATAAGACCGCGCAACACATAAATACATTACGGGTTTTTAACTTATGATAACCAAAACATTTGCTACGCAAAATATGGGGATACTATTTTTAATGACATTCTTTGAAAACACTTTTCAAGTAAATATTCAAATAGCTGAAATTGTTACATTGGTTAAATTTGATGGCAAATAGGTTTATAATCAAGTCCGTGGGTATTTATTGGAGAATGGATTTCCATACAATGGCAGATAAGGGACTTCCTCCCATATAGTACATCTCTAGAGGAATGTACACAAATAGTCCTTCGCATCTGGCAAGACTGGCCTATCCCTATTTGGCACTCATAAATGGCTTGGATAGAACCAATATGACATCACCCCGGTCGTAACCGACCTATCTGGGCCCCATTGCATACACCACATACTCAACATATAGAGAGGAACCTCGAAAGGTGATGACCATACACTTATGGTTGCTAATCACATAGCCATGTGGTGCACCCTATTTAAGCCATTAGTGGATGATGAGGCATGAGGTAGAGATTACCTTTCACATAGCACAAATGCCATATTGCTATCCCATAGTCGCACAGCCGATTTCTACAAACGTATAACTCCTGAGCTCGTACATCTTAGAAAAGAGTGTTAAGCTAAGAGAAGTTTCCTTCTCCACCACCAAACTGATGATACGTTCATAAAGATCAATTTATGTAACTAAAAATGCAACGTCAGACATTCGTCCACACAAGTTGCCAAGAAGCAGGAAAAACAAAGGCACTCATCTACCATATCCTATCGGGAGTTATACTTAAGATCAATAACGAGAAGTCCTTGCATCGAAGATCTTAAATGAAGAACTACTGCCACATAATCTGATATGGAAAATTTCTCCCAAGCGTCAATGATAAGCAGCCCAACATCTCATCTTCCAAATCATTTCCATGTCTTCATTTTCGAATACATAAATTCGTTTGAAGTGGTCATGGGATAGGAATCACCCAAATCCCAGTTCCTTTGAACTAATAATCGATAAAAGAGGTCAGGTAAATAGGTGAATAGTATTTGATTAATTCATTCCTTTTATTAAAATTATCTTTTAGAGATATAAAATTTTAAAATGTTTTCTTTCATTATATAGAGAACCATTAAACCTCTTTTATCGTATCCTTTGATCACTTAAACCGCTTTAAACTTATAACAATTCAAAACGTTTCCTTTTTCACTTAAGGAAATATTTCTTAATTATTTCATTCAAATCTTTAAAAAGATTTCTTAATTAGAAACTCAGATTTTGATTGACACTACACCAAAATAGGCAAATTCTAGCATTTATAAGTGTTACAAATAATTTCAGTAATACTTTTTAAGTGTTACTAATGGACTGAGAAATAGAGCGGTCAAATTTGTAACACTTATAAGTGTTACGAACATACGTATTACTAACACTTATAAGTGTTGGTACCTAAATATACGATAACGCTTATAAGTGTTGGTACAGAAATATACGGTAACACTTATAGGTGTTGGTACAAAAATATATGGTAATGCTTATAAGTGTTGGAAAATGATTATTTAGTAACACATATATGTGTTGTTACACATAAATTGCTCTTCTTATCATTTAGGTTTGTAACGTAGATAAACATTGTTATCCAAAATATTGGTAACACTTACATGCGTTACTAATTGAAATTATGTTTTTACCCTATTTTATGCATAATTAATATTAAATTCTTAAAATAGATGAATATAATATCTCATAAATGATGATGTCCATATCACATATATAATTCATCATATCAATTTAATATGAAGACTAAAATGCTTCCATATCTCAAATGCAACCATTTCATATTTATATATTACTATAATATGAGCTACAAACTTTCCAATTTCAAAATACCATAATATCATATCCAAATTACAAAAAAGCAATTTCATATCTAAGTTTAAATATCCGATATGATATAAGCTACTGATAAATAGAATTTTAGATATCAAGGTCATATGTGTTTGCTTCCTCGTAACCACTACATTCCAACTTCTATTTTTCCTCCTCTTCCTCCACGAGTGCCTAATATAAAAATAGTTTATGGGAATTTTTTTTAAGCTTACCCATACAAAAGCATGTCTTACTTTTGTTATGTTTCCCATTATTACTTTACTTTCAAAATCTTAAAGGTACTTTCAAGCTGTAGGTTGTCATAAAGACATTCTTCTATATGTTAATTATAAAAACGACATGAATTATAGTTCATATTAGTTTAAAATATAAAGATGTGCCGGTCCACTAGACATACAAGACAGTCTTCAAATTGCTATCCTTGCACATAAAAAAGAGACAATTATGAAACAGATCAGCTTATGCCTATCAATAACATGCTTGAGCTATATACGAGTTTCAGTTATAATTTTTTTTAATTGAAATGTCAATTTCCAAATAATATATTCTTAGTTCACCATCATCATATTACTTGTTACTTGTAGTGTCCGGCTTGATTTTAAAATTCTAAAGTGTTCATTCTATCCTTCAATATGACATGAACAAAATAGATAATCGTTGTAGAAGAATCATATGATTTTATTTTTGTAGAACAACGAGAGCAAAGATCATGTAGTGCTAAATAAACACACTTATTTAAAAAGAAAGCGTTAAATCTTAAATCTTTCACTTAAAAAACAACAATGTTGAGTGTGGTTCCTAAAGTCTGGATGATGTTAGTGGACATGAGATTGGAAACTTCTCATGCAAGAATTATGGCACAATATACTACTAAGGTTTCACACAAAGAACCGACCTTTACTCATTAATGAAAATATAGCAATCTGATACATATTTCACGTAGATGACTACCCAATGTCAAAAGAGAGATAACTAAATACTATATTATGTAATACTACAACGAAAGCCATCACCACAATATTATGTCATATTACAATAAAAAACCAGCACAAATACATACCATAAAGGAAAACTAGATTTTGTTAAAATAGTGAGTTGGATTACACTTAAAAATGTCACATATCTCTATGATATATCAAACTCCTTTATATCTAGGCCAATGCCTTCATAAAAAGCAATTCTCTGACAATCATCTAGATAAGTAGTCATATATATCTGCAAGAATTTGCGCAACTATAAATTCACAAGTGCAAAATATAATAATATGAAGAAAATAAATTTTTTCAATAGCCATAAAACTTACTGAAAGGTAGAAAAAGCAAGACCAGAACTTAGCTTTCTACTTTCCATATTGGGACCATTTCTGTTCTCATGTCTATATGCAGATGGTTAAATTAATTTTGAAAAAAAGTTATATTTAGATAGCTAAAGAATAATAATAATCAAGCATTAATTTTATGATTAAAGAATTTATTTAAGATAAACTAGGAAAATATAAGAATGCAGTGTCATTAAACAAAAAACTGGTGTTAGCCATATCAACATAATAATTTTGAATTTAAAATTCAAATAGATAAACTAAAAACAGATTTATGTGAAGCACACCTGTTTGACCAATAAGCCAAAGTACAAGAAAAAATGTTCATAGAATCAATTTATAATAAAATCAACAAAAATCATTGGCCTATCCACCGAAAGATTATTGGAAATAAATCTAACAAACTTAAAAAGCAACAAACACCTCATATGCGATCATTGTTCACGAAGAAAAGGGAAAGAAAAAAGGTTGTACCTTTGTCACCGACTGAAAGAACCCCTAAAGGTACTGAATTTTACTCATGCCCTTCGATTTATCCCAACTCGCATGCAGCCCCAAAACAATCGCCCCAACCTACAAAAGTTCCACCGAATTCAACAAAAATGAAGCGAACTTCTGCTTCATTACCAGAAAAGAAAAGAAAGCGGTGAATGCAAGCTGAGTCGAGAAGAAAATGGCAGAGGTGGACATTGGTTAAAAAAGAAAGGCCATTTTTTCCTGTATATTATGTGTAGCAGTTATATTGTTTCTACAATTCAAAGTGGAATAGACATTTTTATTTACTTTAAGAACTATTCAATAAGCCAATGAAAAATTTGAACAGTGTAGTTTTTTCGTGACTACTATTAATTGATCATACCCGTGGTAGAAATTGTTTGCTACTTGTCTTCTTGATTTCTTCATCTCCTATGAAATACTATTCAGCAAACATATAAGAATCTTCATTTTTGAGCAGTGTAAAAAGATTAATACTGGCATAGTGTATTTCAATATTTTAATATACTAACACCAAATTTGTTTACAATATTGAATAATACTGCTATATATAGTATATTATATTTCTCAGATGCGTTATCTATAAGTTTACTCAATGCAAGTTCTTCATATTGTTTGCTGTTTATGCTCTTCATGATTAATTTGCGAGAAATAATAATATTCTCAAACACATTTGTATGATTAACATTAATATAATAATTCGAGCAAACAAATATCATATCTTTTCTTATGCATATGCGCCTCAGTTGATACATAACTTTGTTGCCTTTGCGACAAAAAATAATTCAAAGTAATACTTTTTTTTCTACTCTACTCCTTAGAGACTCTTGTCATAGAAAAGGAGTACATATTATGTGGGGGAAATAGGCTAAAAAGGTATGTCATAAGTTTGAATTTGTATCCTAAACTAATACTGGAATTTGCATGGAATAGAAAGGAGCAAACTTGGATCTATGCTGCATGGACTAGAAAATATGTAGTACATGTTCCCTAACCATCACAATGATATGCCAAACATTTATTACCACATTTGAATACCTTTCATTAAAATGTAATTGGATTTAACCTCTGTTAAAAGCTAGACGGTTTATCCAAGTTCAGTGAAAAATCAGTTTTAAGTCAGTGTTGAATCCAAATCTGTTACATTGTTATTGCATTTTAAAGCGAAGGATAAGATCCATGAATGGTGAGCAAGAAAGTTAAAGATGAATTCACTTGTAAAACCACAAACTGTAAAATACATCAATGATTTCAAAAGATTTTGTATGATTATCTTTTTCTAGTTCTTTAATATTGTGTGTGCGCATTACATTATTCGAGAAGCATGATAACTGTATATGCGTCAATCTAAAAAAATCAAATCAAAATGAAAAAAATTTAAAAAATTAAACTTAAACCCGAACCTAAGTATAGTCAAAAGATGAATCTAAAAACAATCACTTCCTATAAAATAAACTAATTGTGGATGTCAGATTCACAAAATCAGCATTATATAAACATGCAAATGAACATAGAAGTCTACAACAATAGGTAACAAAGAGATAGTGTCATTACGATATCCTTTTACTCCATGAAGTCATGCTCAGCATATTAATTATAATATATGCTATAATTGACCCGTGCTTCGCACATGGGCTGGTTTATATTATTGTAAACAGAAAGCAATGACATTTTTGGAATTTCAAACGACGCCGAATAAATTAATTCAACAAATTTTCTTTATTAGTAGTATATAATCAAATTTTATTAAAAAGTTGAATGAGGCCTACAAATTCTTATGAAGAATAATTTATAACACATACATATTATGTCATGTATTCATAAAAGGTAAGGATTTGATAAAATTTTCTGTATGATTAGCAGACTGAAACAATAATCAAAATTTACATTTTTAATTCTTATTTAATCAACAATGTAATTGGCTTTTGCATTAGATATAACACCATCAAAGTGTAAAATTCTTTTTTTCCCTAACCACTTATATGCATTTTTGATACCCAAAATAAAAAAAGACTTTTTTGGAAAAGAGTTACAGAGTAAAGGCGCAAAGCATAGATTAAAGTGCCAACTTCCTCGAACAGAGGATCAACTCATTTTTCACATAAAAAATTGTTATATTGAAAATGAGAAGGAAACAAATTTGAAAGCTAATAAATTATAAATAAAATAAGTATTTTTCATGCAAAATTTACGTTAAAAATGAAAACTTTAATGTTAAAGAATACATAGCTTAAGTTTTATTTAGAAAAATGTTTACATTTTATAAATGTTTTAAATTCGATAACTTAAATATAATAGCACTTTAGCGAGTTTGAATTTTGATCCTAAAATTTCAAATGAAGTTGA
Source organism: Allium cepa (assembly GCA_030765085.1). Taxonomy (NCBI): domain Eukaryota; kingdom Viridiplantae; phylum Streptophyta; class Magnoliopsida; order Asparagales; family Amaryllidaceae; genus Allium; species Allium cepa. Next base: position 405,646,273 of record CM060928.1, on the reverse strand, counting down.
GTTTTTAAAACATTCGTTTCAAACTTAAGCTAGCCACGACCACGTACTTCTCCTTAACGATCAATTTGGTAAAAGTTAACCATAAATTTTCTTAAAATCTTGGGAATATCCAAGCTACATATACAACCTTGAAACACTATCCTCAATATTTGATAAAGATTATCAACATGAAAAAAGCATATGTGAAGTGATAGTAAGTGTTTGCACCAAAATTGGGCACAACACTCGTCGGAAGTTTTTGAAGAGATAATAAATGAAGAGTGCAAATTAAAACAGAGGATTATCTAACAAAAACTCCAAATAGCATGTAAATAAGCGCGTAGACAAGCAATTTATAGTGGTTCGGCGTATTGCCTACGTCCACTGTGAAGTTTTTATACTTTTATTGACTTTCTTTCGATGATTACAAGTCGGTACAGCAAACAACAGTGAACTACAGTTAGGAATTCGAATTTAACAGCAAGTTTATGATATCAAATGATGGAGATCTCAATCCGGCAGAGTCTGGATGCTTCAGAATCAAAAAGTCCCTTTTCTGTTGGCCCTGGGGCTCTATTTATAGGCGTAGGCTGCTGATATTTCGCTGAAAACTCGGGAGACCATTTCTGGCTCGTGAGGGGGCCACACGCACGGTCTCGGGAAGTTTGGGCCCACATTGGCATCGGTTCGAACTCCATTCGAACCGATCAAGAATTCATACAATCGAGGTGAAATTTGGCGTGGACATTCTTCAACATGTATGCAAGTTTCTGTAAAAATTTCATGGCATTTGGATCAGTGGATTGGGAGATATGATGGATTCGAAATGGGGTTCATTGCATGGCTGTTTGGTTCGAAACCATGCTTTCGAACCGATGGTTTCGAATCCATCACGGCACGTGTCTTCGTGGTGGCGTGGAGCGCAAACTTCGAACCAACCCGGTCTTCACTCCGAGTTGACCGCTTCGACTCCATAAATCTCGGCGAATTCGAACCGATGGAAGACACGTCATCATGGTTGGTTGACCCAGTGGATTCGAATGAGGCTACACAGGATGGGTTCGAACTTGGCATCACGGATGGTTTCGAACGAGGTTCCATGTTTGGGTTCGAACAACGTCTTATGATGAAATCGAACAAGGATGCCTGTTTGGAGTCGAACAAGGCTTTGTGGTGGGTTCGAAACAGCTGCTCTCCGATGGATTCGAGGTCCATTGTTATGAACTTGGTAGATTCGAACCTGATGGGTTCGAAGGTGATGGTTTCGAACCTAATGGGTTCGAAGGTGATGGTTTCGAACCTAATGGGTTCGAATCTCATGCCTTTTCTTTCAAGTTGAATCGATCATATTTTGAGCGTATGAACTCGGATTGACTTGAAACTTGAGACGTTGATTCCTATGGTCTTTCTTGCCGTGTCCTATCAATTGTGGCTCAATCTGGTCTTGGACAAAATTCAGTGATATCCATAGCGAGATGAAGTATGGCCGGTCTCTGAGACGAACCGTTCTCCGTTTCTGATCGATCTTTTGGTATCGCGGCTTTGCCAAAAAGCGGGATAACATTTTGCCCCCCAAAGTACGTCTTGTGGGAACATGACGTGCTTTGAACAGCTGCAATTTTCTTGAACAATCATTGCTCTCTCTTTTCTTTTGAAATTCGTATGTTGTATTGTTGTAACCTTGTGTTGGCATGATTGATTGCTGTATAATAGTGCTTAGCCGTTGGCTGTTGCATTTGTAACAGGACGAGTGTTTGATCCCTGTAAATGTTTAAAATCGATTGTTAGTTTTGTTTGCTATTTAACTTCGTATCGATTCTCTCCTGAACCGATTTTGAAATTTGAATTGAGACAACGCTTGATGGTTGTTTTGGAAGGCTCCTTCGTATCGATCCTCTCCTGAACCGATGCAGAAGGTTGAAGGAGACGACTCTGCGTTGCGTGATTGTGACATTTCGAACCGATTGGTGCGAGCTCTGATGGATTCGAAGTCAACATCCATATGGGTGGCGTACGCCTATGCAATAGTGGGTTCGAAACTGATCTTCGAATCGATGACTTGGATGGGTACGAAACTTTCGTTCGTGGCAGTGGGTCGTGTGCTTCACACCGATGGAGCCTCAAACGTATGGGCTCGAAAGTAGATTTCGAACCGGTTCTGCATTCTGACCTGTTGTAATCGGTCAAGTTTACCGGAACGCGAATCGACCCGGTCATCTCCAACCCACCATATAAATAGCAAGGACCTCGGCATTTTTCACTTTTTACTTTTTTACTGATTTTTTGCATCGTCTCGAAGCTTCTTAAGAGGAGGGCACTGCGTTTTGTATTCGAATCATTTGAGATCCAAATCTTCAATCCTTCAAACCAATCATCCAAACCAGGTAACTAACCTCGAATCCATATGGCATGGCTACCTCGAACCTATTATTCCTTCATCGATCGGCCTTTCTGGGGATTTGGTAAATCCAGATCTGGCTTTTGGAGGAATTTCGAACCAACGCCGGGATTCGTGCTCGAATCGATGGGGGGGCAGCATCATTCTCTTTCAGATTTTGAATCGATCCTTGTGATTTCCCTTGGAGGGGGCGTAGTTCGTACCAAGTTAACCATGGTGTTGAGTCGTATCGACGCACAACGACCGATACGAGGAGCAGCCGTTGATTGGTCCGAGGCTCTCAACTTCGCATCGATACGAAACAATCATTCACGACCGATACGAAAGGTATCGATTTGAACTCGATCGATGTTAAGTTGAGGCTTCCCTGATCGGTACGAACTAATTAACCAAGGATCGATTCGAAGTTATCCCCCACTGATCGATTCGAGCTCGGCGCCTGGCTATCGATTCGAAGCTCGCTCCTTTGGATTGGTTCGAAGTGGCACGGTGATGGGTTCGAACAAGTCATTTTTGATCGGTTCGAAATTCCATATAGTGGATATCAAAGTTTGATATTTTCTGAGCATAATTCCGACGAGCCTGCATATTTGGACATGTTAAACTGCATACTTGACCACCTTTCGAAGCTCGTTGACGGAACAATAACAATTTTTATTTGAATCAATTTTCCTTATGCGAAGGGTTTTGCGATGACGGTCATCACAACTGGGCTTTGTAGCTTTGTCGTTTGCGTGTTTTTTTTAATTATGCGATATTCATCCAAGTAATGCACAGCACCGCACAACACACATTCATACACTATACACTGGGGAATTCACGGGCCCCTTGTCATCTAATGATGGTTTCTCATGAGTTAGTCAGTTATGGAGCCTTCGAGTTCGCATCAGCAGGAAAACCCACAAGATACTCAGAGTATAGTTCCCCCGAGGTTAGAGGTCTCGGACATTGATCCTGAAATTATCGGCCCAGCGCCGGACGAACTTCCCAACGCGTCATTCATTGTTAATCCATCAGATTCTGTCCCATCTCATATCTCCGAAGATATGCTGGGGAGGATATGCCTGAGGCATGGTTTGTCACTAGACGACGTGTTACTACCGGGGCCAAACGACAGACGACACAATCCGCCGGAGGGGTATACCGCATTCAATCGCCATGCATGCGCGGCTGGGATGCTTCCTCCGTTCAACGAATATATAAGAGAAGTGCTATCTTTTTTGGGAATCGCGCCATCCCAACTTCATCCGAACGGGTATGCTTCGGTGAACAGCCTGTTCATCGTCTTTATGGAATATCTTCATAGACCACCGGCCCCGACTGAGATCAGATACTTGTTTAACTTCAAAACTCGAAACGATTACCCATCTTTTACATTCCTGGAGGCAGTACGAAATTGTCAAGTGGTTACCGGGTCCTGGACTAGGTTAAGCTATTACAGGACGGAATGGTTCTACGTCAGATGTCCTCCGGGCTTCGCCAGGCGATGGTTATTTAGACGTGAGTATAGCTGAGTTTCCAAATAATTACTAAGGCGATTGCAGTCGAAGTGTGACTTATATATTTTTCTTCTGTACATCGATGATCCAGCGCCCCGACGGTGAAAACTTTAAGGACATAGTACGAGTGCTCCGAGAGATCCCGAGCGTCGACAGGGATATCGACGTGTTATTGACGGATAGGAATCTCCGGGCCTATGGATTAATCGAACGATGGCAGAGTATAATATTCGACGGGGTGCAAAGAATTATTCCGAAAAAACATGCCAAGCACAAGAAGCCCAAAGTCATTGTGGCCGAGGAAGTTGATTCTGAAAGAACTCACACTGACGACGAGCCGTTGTTGGAGCCTACAAACGTGGCCCAAGATGTTGAAGAGCAAAGAAAAGGCAAGACGGCCGTCGTCACATCAACTAAGAAGGGGAGATGGAAGTCGGTTGTCACAGCCCGATCCTCCCCCGGAGTTAGAATTTCCGAGATGTCTCCTCCGCGAACCGAAAGTCTTTACGAAGGGCTTATCGACCTTCCAATACCGGATGATGTGTCTTTTCAGCATGACGCCGGGTTGGAGGAGTTTCATCGTACTCTTGAATTGAGCGAGCCTTTTATTACTAGCTCAATCGACACTTCGGGTTGGTCGGAGGAAATGCATATTCATACACATTTCACGACACTACATAGTCCCGAGTCTTAGGTCATCAGTTTCGAGAAACTACTAACTCTGTTCTGCTCTTTGCCTTGTAGGTACCATGTCCAGGCGTGGTTCGATGCTAGGGAGTCTGAGACATGCTCGGAAACCATCATATCGCGACTCCGCAGATGGGAAGGAGATAGGGACTATGATTAGGAATACTCCGGATATTCGAGCCGTGAAAGATATGACACAGATAGGGGTTATAAGCGTCGATCCCGATCGCGTACCCCTCCTCCTCCCAGAGATCCCGTACAACCTCCGGCCCATGTTCCTCGCCCCTCTGAGCCTTCACGTCATACGTCCACTTCCCAATCTTCCAGGCACGAATCTCACCGTTCCAGAAGCGAGGCATCGACCGCCGTAGTTGCGGAACAGCCTCCTGTGGGAATTTCGGGTGAAGGGGCGCTCAGGCTTGCTCAGTTGAAAAAAGACTTCCCAACTATTTGCTTCGACAACTACATTTTTCCCCCATACTTGAAAAGAATCCCTCCGTCGGCGGAGCAGGTGGTGCATGACTATGTGCACGACTTCTACGCTAAGTATAAAGTATGGTTTAAAGCGGCGGAGAAGGCATCGGAGCTGGCCTTTGAGCGTGGGGCCGCCAACGAAAAGTTACAGGCGGAGCTGGCCCAGAAGAGTCGTATTATCGATGTGCTGAACGCCGAGGCCGAATCTTCCAGAAAATCAGAGATGGAAGCCATCAAAAAGGCCGATGAAGCCCAACTCACGATGGATAGAATGAAGCGTGAGCATTACACCATGGTTGAGGACATGGGCCATCGGAATACTCTGGTCACTGCCGAGAGGGATGCGGCGCTAACGGAGCTAAATGAGCTCAAATCCAAATTCGCCGAAATCGCCAAGGGTAGGGACGATGCAAACAATGCAGCCCAGGAGGCGTGCGAACAAGCGGTGATACTCCGGACCGAACGGGATGAGGTAGTGGCCAAAGTTCAAGCGGTCGAGGCGGAGATTGAGGAGAGAGTTCAGCAAGCCGAGGCCAGGCTAGAGGCCGACATTGAAGATCTGCCTATCACCTACAATGCCAATGTATTGAAGCACAGAAACTTGGCCTAGCTTCAGGATTACCCAGTGCACCTTCGCAGTGCTTGGGAACGATTGGTTGAGGGGGAAGAGGAAGCGCACCCGGACGAATCGGTCGACCGATTCGAGCTCGAAAACCGGTTGCTAACAGATGAGGAAAAGAAGGTCCTCCATATTGCTATGATCGCTCATGAGAAAGAGATGGTTGGTGGTCGATCTTTGGAGGCCGGAGAAGGGTCAGGCGTTGAGCATCGTGCCACCGCTCTTGAAATCACCGCCCCGCCTCCGTCTGAGCCTGTATCTGCGGTTAGCTCACAGACCGTTCCTGCTTACGACCCAGAGCAACCGCGGTTATCACCAATTCGCGAACACGTCTCCGAAGTTGTCCCACCATCAGCGAGCCGAACTGAGGAAGGTATTCTGAACAAATTTCAAGTGCATTTTCGCTAGAACTCTCGTTTCGAAGTGATTGTTCTTAACCCCTTCTCTTCTTTATCCAGTGACCAGGACTACCCCGGTGTCTTCGACCCAGGAGCCGAGTCAAGGGCAGAAGACTATTACTACTGAAACGACTGTCGTGACAACGACAGCGTCTACCGGAGCGGCGCAGGAAAGCTCTTTGTCTCTTGACGAACAAATGGTGAGCGAACTACTCGGTCAACAGGGAGACTTCTCTACGGACTTGCCATTTATCATCAGTGAGCTCCCGCCAGCCTCCAGCTCTTTCGTGCAGACCGGAGTTGCCCCCAGCCAGGCCCCATCAACTCGAGATGAAGAAATCTTTGCCGAAATCCACGCTGAATTAGAAGCTGAGGGGCAAAGCGGTAGTGTTGGTGGTGACACTATTCCATCTTCCGTTGCGGGTCCGATCCCTCCTACTCCTCCGGCGGGGAGCCCTCATTTAGACTCAAGTTCTGAGGAGGACGTAGATATTATGCCCCCGGCCGAAGAGCAGCTACCGGTGAGGAGGTCGTCCAAACGAAGGATTTCCGTTCCTAGTGACTCTGACGACGAACCGCTAATAAGGAAGCCAAGGAAGAAAGAATAGAGCGGCCCCCCCAGCAGATATTTTAGTAGATAGGAACTTGTTTTTGTTTTTTGTTAGTAGGCCGTGTATAGATGCAGGTTCGGCCCCTGCTAGTAGGCATTCTTTTTTGGAAGAACTTATTGGCGTGTAAGTCCTTGTTTTAAGTTAGTTGAAATAAAATTTAGTTTCTTTGTTTCAACTCTCATTTCTTTTGCGCTTAAGTGTTTGTAGTGCCTTGTTTTCAGTCCGGTGCACTTGTGGCGTTTTTACCGTCAAGTGGAGTTCGTTTTTATTCGCCAAGTCTGAGAATCTTGGTCGCAAGTTGTGATCGATGAATAACCGAACTTCGGACATTGTATCACTTTGATTAGCGATTAACACTTAGCTTTTTTGCCCCTTAGTCTCGGGTAATAACATTTGCGTTTTTGTGGTTGAGTGCGTTTATTGCAAACTTTAAACACATGTCCACATTCTGGGGACTTAAGATAATTTGAGATCGATAATCCGGTTCGCACTCCGGCAACTCGAGAGTTATCGATCCTTGTAACACGGTCCGCACTCCGGGAACTTGGAAATGATGTTCACATTCCAACTCGCACTCTACGAACTCGGAGTTAGTATTAACATTTCAGTTCGCACTACGGGAACTTTAACTTGGTGTTCATGCTCCAATTCACACGCCGGGAACTTGGATAAAATATGTCTCTGGGAAGTTGGAGTCCGCTCGCGCTCTGGGAACGAATTGTTTAATGTTTATACTCCAATTCGAGCTCTGGGAAGTTGGAGTCCGCTCGCGCTCTGGGAGCGAATTGTTTAATGTTTATACTCCAATCCGTGCTCCGGGAATTTGGAGTCCGCCCGCGCTCTGGGAGCGAATTGTTTAATGTTTATACCCCAATTCACACTGTGGGAAGTTGGAGTTCGTTCGCACCCTGGGAATGAATTATTGAATGTTTATACTCTAATTCACACTCTGGGAATTTGGAGTTAAAGGAGGGATTGTCGTGTATCAATCCCTGTAAATGTTCATATGGTGTCCTGCCCCCGAGCTCAGGTTTCACTTAGCGAGTGACCGGTCATATCGCAGCCACTCTCTATTTGAATAAATCCCACCGCATGATGGAACTTAGCTCTCTGTGCGTCGTGATATTGTACGTCACGCTCAGTAAATCACAGCTTTGGCTCGAAGAGATGGCATTTTATTGCTGAAACGAGAAAATATGGCAAAGTCAGTTGCCTTATTACAAATTCAAATCTCGGAATGCTAGAATAAAATGCAAAAGAACAAATTGGCAGAAAAAGTAAAGTCTTTCATGTGTAGTAGCGACGAAGACTCTCGCTATTCCAAGCCCTCGGCAAGGTGAGACCGTCAACGGTCGATAATTTGAACGTGCCATCTCCGAGCTTTTGTGAAATCACGTATGGCCCTTCCCAAGTTGGCTTTATGTGCGAAGGAACCGGATAAACTCTTTTGAGCACGAGATCGCCGAGTTCAAAGGTTCGCGGGCGGACCTTGGCATTGAATATTCGGGCGACTCGACTCCGATATGCGGCTGCCCTCAAATCATCCTCTTCACGCCTCTCATCCAGTAAATCCAAAGATTGAGCAAGTAATATGGCATTTGTCTTCGGATCATAATACGTCGCACGATGAGAGCGCACTTCCAATTCGACTGGAATAACGGCCTCTGAGCCATACGATAGAGAAAACGGAGTGTGACTAGTTGCAGTTTTGTGAGTTGTTCGATAGGCCCATAACGCCATAGGGAGTTCGTCGACCCACTTGCCTCTGGCCTTTTCTAGTCGCTTCTTCAGTATGGACTTTATAACTTTATTAACAGCTTCGACCTGGCCGTTTGCTTGAGGGTGTGCCACTGCAGAAAACTTCTTATGTATGCGAAATCGTTGGCAGAAATTTTTGAACTCGGTACTGTCGAATTGGGCTCCATTATCGGTGATGATAGTATGCGGGAGACCGAATCGGCAGATGATATTTCGCACTATGAAGTTGATCACTTTCTTTGTTGTAATCGTTGCAAGAGGCTCAGCTTCGGCCCATTTAGTGAAGTAATCAACCGCGACGATGGCGTATTTCGCGCCACCTTTGGCCAGAGGCAATGCTCCAATTATATCGATTCCCCATACCGCGAACGGCCAGGGGCTAACCATTTGGGTTATTTCGGTAGGTGGAGCTCTAGGAATCCGAGCATGTTTCTGGCATTTGTCACATTTTCTGGCGTAGTCTGATGCATCTCGATTAACGGTAGGCCAGTAATATCCATATCGGAGTACCTTCTTGGTGAGTGCCTGCCCCCCAGTGTGATCGCCACATTCTCCCTCGTGTACATCGTGTAACACTCGCTTGATTTCATCGTGTGTGATACATCGGAGTAGAGGGACAGAATACCCCCTTCTGTACATAACTCCGTTTTGAATGACAAACCGTGAGGCTTTTCGAAGGACCTGCCTCTTCTCACTCCTGCGCTCAGGCAGTGTCCCATGTTCAATGTAATCTCGATAGGGGGTCATCCACGACTCCCTATTTGTGGTAGCCTCGAATGCATGGCTGACCTCACTTTGATCAATGCTCGGAGAAGGTAGGGTTTCAACGGTAACAAGCCCCAACTGTTGGGCTTCGCCCGTGCTTGCCAACTTCGCCAACGAATCGGCCTTCTGATTGTGCTCCCGGGGGATATAGAAAATGGCATAGTAATCGAAACGATCAAGAATTTCCCTGACTCGAGATAAGTAAGCAGCTAGTCTTCGATCCTTAGCTTGATATTCACCTCGGACTTGGCATACGATTAATTGGGAGTCACAATAAATCTCTACAGCGACAATTCTCAGGTCGTGGGCCAGCTTCAACCCAGTGAGTAAAGCTTCATATTCAGCCTCATTATTAGTTGCACGGAACTCGAATTTTAGGGCGTAGCATATAGATCGGCCTTCAGGGGTTTCAAGCACTACCCCTGCTCCCGAACACCGTTCATTGGAGGCACCGTCAGTATATAACTTCCATATGTGTTTAGGAGGTTCACTACTCTCGGGTAATTCCTCGGGTACAGTGAATTCAGCAACGAAATCTGCTAGAACTTGACCATGTATGGCCCTTCTCGGAGTATAAGCAATGTCAAACTGGCTCAATTCGATATTCCATTTTAGTAGCCTACCAGACGTCTCAGGCCGCGTGAGGACCTGTCGTAACGGCTGGTCGGTGTACACGGTGATAGGATGAGCCTGGAAATATGGACGGAGCATTCTCGAGGCAATAACTAGGCAATATGCCAACTTTTCCAGCTTGGGATAGTTCCTCTCAGCTCCGGTCAACCGTTTACTTACGTAATATACCGGTTTTTGCACTCGGTCTTCCTCCTGGACTAATGCTGCACTGATTGCGCTTTCAGATACCGCCAAGTAAAGATATAATTGCTCGTGATCAACAGGCTTCGAAAGAATCGGCGGTGTAGAAAGATGTTGAACCAGTGACTGAAACGCACCTTCACATTCTGCGGTCCATTCGAAGTTTCGTTTCCCTTTTCGGATCAGATCGAAGAAAGGGATGCATTTGTCAGTTGACTTCGAGATGAACCTACTCAATGCTGCGACTTTCCCATTGAGACTCTGGACCTACTTTATGGTCCTTGGAGTTTGAAGATTCCTGATGGCCCAAATCTTTTCAGGGTTAGCCACTATCCCTCGGGCGTTGACGATGAAACCAAGGAATTTTCTGGACGCAACTCCAAAATGGCATTTTAGCGGATTGAGCTTCATCCCATATCTCCGGAGGATATCAAACATTGATCCTAAGTCCTTTACGTGATCAACAGAATGCCGTGACTTTACTAACATGTCATCTACATAAACTTCCATGGTCTTCCCGATCTGGTCGAAAAACATCCGGTTAACCAAATGTTGATAGGTTGCGCCGGCATTCTTTAACCCAAAAGGCATGACTTTGTAGCAGTATAGTCCCAGATCAGTCACAAAGCTCGTATGTTCTTGTTCGGGCACATGCATGGGTATTTGATTGTAGCCCGAGTAAGCATCCATAAAGGATAACAATTCGTGTCCGGCGGTTGAATCAACAAGCTGATCGATTCGAGGAAGTGGAAAACTGTCCTTCGGGCAAGCCTTGTTCAAGTCAGAATAATCGATACACGTTCTCCATTTCCCGTTCGGTTTCCGGACAAGTACCGGGTTTGACACCCACTCCGGGTATAAAGCATCTCTAATGAACCCATTTGTTTTCAACTTATCGACCTCCTCCTTAAGGGCGGCAGATCTCTCTGGATCCATACCACGCCTTTTCTGTTTGGCCGGGATATACCGCGGGTCAATGTTTAAAGTGTGGCTCGCGATGTCCGGCGAGATCCCACACATGTCAGAATGCGTCCAGGCGAACACGTCAAGATTCGCCCGAAGAAATTCAACCAATTCCTGTTGTGCCCCCTGGCTCAATTGAGACCCAATTTTTAACATTCTCGAATCATCACCATCATCATCGATCGGGACATTGATAGTTAGTTCAGCCGGAGAAGCCTGACTTTCTGTAGATTCCTCATTGTTGTCGTTGTCCCTTGGGTCAAGGTCTTTCTGGAATTGGTTGTGGTGCCCGGGCCGAGGCCCAAGCACCAATTGTCAATCATCGGCAGAACGGACGCAAAGAGATTCCTCTACGCCCTTCCCTTTCTCCCTTCGCTGCGCCTCTCGCAGCTCCACAACATAACAGGCTCTTCCAGCAGCCTGATCTCCATGAATCACACCGATACCACAATCGGTAGGAAATTTCAAAGTCAAACACCACGGGGCGATTGCCGCCCAAAATTCAGCAAGGGCCGGTCGGCCCAGAAACGCGTTGTACGGTGAATGTATGTCCAAAACAACAAATTGTAACATGCGTACTCTTCTGCACTCACCGATCCCCAACTCCACGGGTAACTCCACAACCCCCGTGGGTATATTAGTACTTCCATCGAAGCCGTGAATCCTGGACTGACAGGGCTTCAGATCTTTGGCTTCCATCTTCATCTGATCGTAAGCTCTCTTGGACAAAATATTGACTGAACTCCCACTATCCACCAGTATCCTCTTCATCCAAGCAGGACCAACTTGGGCGGATATAACAAGTGGGTCAATAGTCGGGGCTTCGACCTTGTCTGCATCACGGTTCCAAAACACGATGTCATCTGTCATCGTCTTTTGTTGTTTTGCTGGAGCCCCTTCGTCATAACTACTGCAACATTCGAAATCCATATGCCTAACCGAGCTAGCATATGAATCCATCTCTTTCCAACTCCCGCCGGATGAGGACCATCACTGACGGTGTTTATCACTAGCCTTCCGCCCGTTCGGGCGGGTTCTTCCTGCCTTGGCTGATTTTGCCGATTGTTCTGGTTTGACGGACCCGCACCGCCAGACTGCGGCGCCCGTACAAACTGGTCCAACTTCCTTTCCCTGATCAACTTCTCAATCAAATCCTGCAAGTGTCTGCATTCGTTGGTATTGTGGCCGTAACTGTCGTAAAATCTACAAAACTTGCCCGTTTGAATCTGTCTCTCCGACGACGGCTTCGGAGTAGGCTTCTTGTGTTGCATGCCGTTACAAGTTTGTAGATATACGTTCTCCAACGATGTATTCAGCGGAGTATAATTGTCGAACATAGGGGCCCTACGCCTCGGCCCACGGTTCTGATCCCGCTTCCTGCTCTGATTCCCATTATTCTTCGGTTGTGATTGTTTGTTCTGGATATTTAGCTGCACTTTCCCAGAACTCTCTCCCGATTGTTTAACAGCCACATTACTTTGAATCCCCTCTCCACTAGGTCCTGCGTCGTCCTGTTTCCTAGACTGCTTCGCGTCCTCACGCCTCAAGAACTGGGCGGCTTTGGAGTAGAAGCGATCCAACGACGCAGGAGGTTTTCCTGCCAACCAATTTCCAAAATCCGAATCAGGGTCAATCCCTTTCATCAATGCCATCAGAATCGAGTTATCATTAGGATTGGTGATTTCCACACAGGCCTTATGGAATCTCTCCAAGTAGTGTCTAAGAGTTTCTCCTGGAGCTTGGGTAACACTAGACAAAGTGTTGACGTCCTTAGGCCTTGCAACATGCATGCGGAACTGTTCCACGAATTTCCTGGCTAGCTGATTGAATGAAGAGATAGAACGGGGTGGCAATCGCGTGAACCACATCGTAGCAATGCCCCCCAAAGAGATAGGAAAGCTCCTACACTTGACCGCATCGTCTGCTCTAGCGGCGCTCATGGACCATTCATACTTCAGTATGTGTTGATTGGGGTCCGAGTTTCCCTCGTACATCGATAACGTGGGCATCCTAAATCGCCGAGGGGGTTCGACATACAGAATCTCGTCTGTGAATGGGGTGTGACTCCGGGAGATTCCCTAGTCGTCGTTAGCAAACCCCTGACTTTCACGGATCATCTGCCTGATCATTTCCGAAAGATCCGTCACAGCTGCATTCTGGGCATGTCGAGCCAAGGTGTGGTCGGGTTCCACAATGCGGGACTGGACCGGATGCTGTCGACAGTCCGGATCTCGCCTCCTTGGTTCGACATCTTCTGGTACGTACGGCTCAGGAGTTTGCCGTCGTCGGTGGTGGTTCTAATCTGACAAAGTATGGATGTCAACCCCTGGCTCCGTAGCAATGGTTGCAGGACGGTTGTCGGTGGTGTGTTGAGGAACAGTGCCTCCCCGGGAGGAAGGCCCTGTATGGAAGCTTGCAGATGGGCCGACTCATAGTTGCCCAACCGTCAATGCTGGAAGGTCTCCGGTAGCTTGTGCATAATTCCCATCCATTCGGGGTCGTGGAGGTCGGTGATGATAATCGGTGGAAGCCGAACTCTCCGTGGAAGATTGGGATGCGTAATCCCTCCTAGACCGCCTACGCTTATGACTGTGTAGCTGGCGGGTTAATTCAGCGTTAGCGCGTAGTTGCTCCGTTAACTGTTGCCGACTTTGGGTCAGCTCCTGGAGCAACGTTTGAAACTCTTGCCTCGTTACCGGTTCGGATGACTCCGAAGGCCCGGCGACATCCTGAGTAGATGGTAGCTGCGTGGGATTTGGCCTATCCCGGCCTTCTTGGTTACCAAGATTAGAAGTGGTTCTAGTACTCACCATTGTAAATAGTAAGATTCTTTCCTAGACTTTTATCAAGTCTGAATAGAACGGAAGGAATCTGAGCTTGAGATTTGGATCTTTCTCTTAGATTTATGCAATCCGGTATCGATGACAGATCTGAGAAGCAGGAGAAAATCTGGGTTTTCTCAGTGAAAGCACCAAAGTGTTTGCACCAAAATTGGGCACAACACTCGTCGGAAGTTTTTGAAGAGATAATAAATGAAGAGTGCAAATTAAAACAGAGGATTATCTAACAAAAACTCCAAATAGCATGTAAATAAGCGTGCAGACAAGCAATTTATAGTGGTTCGGCGTATTGCCTACGTCCACTGTGAAGTTTTTATACTTTTATTGACTTTCTTTTGATGATTACAAGTCGGTATAGCAAACAACAGTGAATTACAGTTAGGAATTCGAATTTAACAGCAAGTTTATGATATCAAATGATGGAGATCTCAATCCGGCAGAGTCTGGATGCTTCAGAATCAAAAAGTCCCTTTTCTATTGGCCCTGGGGCTCTATTTATAGGCGTAGGCTGCTGATATTTCGCTGAAAACTCGGGAGACCATTTCTGGCACATGAGGGGGCCCACACGCACGGTCTCGGGAAGTTTAGGCCCACTTTGGCATCGGTTCGAACTCCATTCGAACCGATCAAGAATTCATCCAATCGAGGTGAAATTTGGCGTGGACATTCTTCAACATGTATGCAAGCTTCTGTGAAAATTTCATGGCATTTGGATCAGTAGATTGGGAGATATGATGGATTCGAAATGGGGTTCATTGCATGGCTGTTTGGTTCGAAACCATGCTTTCGAACCGATGGTTTCGAATCCATCACGGCACGTGTCTTTGTGGTGGCGTGGAGCGCAAACTTCGAACCAACCCGGTCTTCACTCCGAGTTGACCGCTTCGACTCCATAAATCTCGGCGAATTCGAACCGATGGAAGACACGTCATCATGGTTGGTTGACCCAGTGGATTCGAATGAGGCTACATAGGATGGGTTCGAACTTGGCATCACGGATGGTTTCGAACGAGGTTCCATGTTTGGGTTCGAACAACGTCTTATGATGAAATCAAACAAGGATGCCTGTTTGGAGTCGAACAAGGCTTTGTGGTGGGTTCGAAACAGCTACTCTACGATGGATTCGAGGTCCATTGTTATGAACTTGGTAGATTCGAACCTGATGGGTCCGAAGGTGATGGTTTCGAACCTAATGGGTTCGAAGGTGATGGTTTCGAACCTGATGGGTTCGAATCTCAGGCCTTTTCTTTCAAGTTGAATCGATCATAATTTGAGCGTATGAACTCGGATTGACTTGAAACTTGAGACGTTGATTCCTATGGTCTTTCTTGCCGTGCCCTATCAATTGTGGCTCAATCTGGTCTTGGACAAAATTCAGTGATATCCATAGCAAGACGAAGTATGGCCGGTCTCTGAGACGAACCGTTCTCCGTTTCTGATCGATCTTTTGGTATCGCGGCTTTGCCAAAAAGCGGGATAACAGTAAATATCAAAAGGTATGTCAAAATTCCTAATTTAATGCATCTGACTCCTATGAAGTCAAAACAAATTAAACAAAGAATGACAATTGCAACTAAAAATATATATAATAGTAATTTCAAAAGGAAGACAAAAACACAAACTATAACTTAGTGTACAATTAACGGCATGAGGACAAAAATTCAGCAATTACGATACAAATAAATTTGGTATAAATATCATTATTGTTGAGCAATTAAGTGACGACCTGGATTTTCGCATTCGAAAATCGACATCCATATTTCACTCGTATTCGAATGCCGTAGATTCAAACGTTCGAATCCAACTCATCGGAGCTTATAACATATTAAGTACGACAACAAAGAGGAAGAAAAGAAACGAATATATCATTGATACACAATATTCGATACAATAAGATAAAAATGGATATCAACATATCAAAGATAAAAGACAACAGTAAAAAGAAAACACCAGCAGCGAAACAATGTCACCAACTTGATCTTCCAAAGAATAGAAAGAAGATAGAATCTAAAATTGCATTCCAATTCAATGCTCTAAAGATCTCCAAGATGTTATAAGCTCGAATCACCTCCACGTTGTAATGTAGCAAACTCGGTAATTGTTGAAGTGAAACAAACGCTATCGCCAAAACCAAAGGCAGGATGCTATCGAATATGCATCTACTATTTGATTATCCAAAAAACCCAACTTTAGACTATCCGTGTGGAAAATTGTGGGCACCCAGACTTTTGAAAGGGAACAATAAACTCCAGGTCAGTCATGCGACTATTATGAGCAAACAAAAACAGTTTATATTTAACAAAAGAAAACAAAAAAATTTAAAAGAATTCCGCAATGCTTTTTTGGAAAATGAAACTACCATAAGGCCTCCCGCTACACACATAATGAAAGCGCACAATTATAGGAGATTTCTCCTTATGATAGTCAAACATGATTGATACGCGAAATCCTTTTGAAATTATTATTAGTGCATAATGCTGAAAACATTTCGAAAGTATAATATTAATCTTAGCCAGCATAAACATTTCGTACTATGCCTACTATAGCTATCATGTTCAATAGCAGGTTACCACCACGTTCCATGGCAGGTTATACAACTAAAACCGTATAGGGCGCATATTGTTTCTTTGGATTTTCAACAAATGGTCAGGCTAAGGAACTTCCTACACCGAATGGAATGCCTCTAGAGGGACACCCCCAAGAATCAAACCAGATCTCTGCCAACACAAGGACGGTTACCTCTGTAAATAGGTAACACCTACAAGTAAGCCATCCCCGGTAGTTACCGACCTTTATCCCGGGATTTACCAACAAGTAGAAACAACCACATAGTTAAATATCCAGGCTCCATACCATGATATCACTTTTTATCCAGAAGGAAATGAACATACCTTAGGGGCACGACCCATAATAACCTTGCCATAACATTCCTGTTTCGACCATTTCCGGGTTGTAAGGCTCGACGAAGTCTCGTCCACAAAGCTATGCCTTTCACAAAAGCCATGCTTCAATCAACACATAATCAGCAGCACTTCGTATGCCACATTACCAAATTGGGAATGTATCACTAGTAACCATCAACTACATAACGTTCGAGCTTGTACATCTCAGAGAAGGGTGTTAAGCTAAAATAATAAATTCTCCGCCACCAAACAGAAATGTATTTGATAGAAACCAGCTTTACATCTCAAAGTCTAACATCAGACACACGTCCATACAAGTCTGTTCTGGGTTCGAACAGAACCGAAGGCACTTCAAAGAAGCCCTTGCAAATCCGGATAATCCCTAATCACGTCCGGACTCCCCATCACAAAGAGTAATATAAATCTCTATACTAGGGATCGGCCGGTGCAGAGAAATTTGCAGGTAATCCTTTCATTTTCGAAAATACCCGGTCTTCACCACCGTCTTCAAATGCAATCCATAACGTCGTATCATTATTCGAAATGGGTTATATGACACAAAGTCCTCTCCCGGCTAAACGAATAATGAGCGCTTCATTTTAAAAAGCATTGGATATATGAGATCTTAGTTAAGTCACAACTTAAAGCCCAAAACCTTTCTTCAAATGGTTTAAACAAATTACCATTTTTAATCTTCCAAACAAAAAGATTCATTCCAAAAACTTCACTAATCTTTCACAAAGATTCATTCCTAGCTTTCAAAACAATTCCATTTCAAATCTTTTATACAAAAGATGCACCTTTAAGATCCTCTTCAATTTCAAAAAAAGTTCAACAATCTTTCACAAAGATTCATTCGTAATATTTTCACAAAAGATCCATATTTAGAATTCACTTTAATTCAAAACAAGATTTACTAAATCTTTAAGAAAGAATTATTCATAGCTTTCAAAACAAATTCCTTTCCAAAATTTGATTTACTAATCCAATCTTTAACATAGCTTTCAAAACTATTTTCATTTCAAACTAGAAATCCTTTCAACACAAATTGGAAATTTTTTCTTTATATGAAAGCTATTACTATTTGGAAAACAAGGGTTTTCGTTTCGGAAAAATATGATCAAATATTCACAAGTTATATCCCTTAAAGTATAAACTTGGGTTAAATTTAAATACCTAAAATAATACTTTTAAAATACTTAAAAAAATGTTTAAAAATCCATTTATATATTATATAACTTGTATAAACCTTTCAAACTAAATTTCCAGAACAATTTCAAAACTTAAACAGGATATATTATATTCAAACTAAATTTCAATTTTAAACTTCCTTTCAAAAGCTTTTCATATTCAATCCAATTCCGTTCCCAAAACCATTTGGATTTAAAATTCAACTTTCAAAACCATTTCAAATATCTATGACTTAACCAGTTTCCCTCATGCAATCCATATTTGTGTGTGTATGGTGTAGTGCAGGGGTTTTACACAATAATACAACATCATCAATCATCACAATCTAAACACAACAACTATAGATAAGCAGTATATGCCTATAACGCTTATCTTCATTCACAGATTCACAGATAAATAATATAAATTCATCACAGATAAATAAATTACATTCATCACAGCTCAAATCAAAATAATTCAGATCGCAAAGCATCACACAGGAGAGATATCAAACAATATCAAACAATTCAATATTCAATTGAATCCAAACACCCATAAGTTAGATTAATTAATCACCCGATTAATTTAAATTTGATAATTACTTATGAATAAATTACTAATCCTGGTTAATTAATCATTAATTTATTACAAACCATTTTGATTAATTATTCTTTAATCATTTATTAACTAACCTTTTAAAGATAAGTTAATTAACCTTTAATTTTTAACCTTTAATCATTAAATAATTAACCTTTAGTTATTTAATTATTCTTTTAATTAATTTTCCTTAATTAATTAATTAACCCCTAATTAATTATCTTTAATTATTTACAATAAGTGATTATCTCTAATCACTTCATTAATTAATCTTTAATTAATTAATTATCCTCAAATTAATTACCTTAATTAATTAATTGCACAAATTAATTTTCCTTAATTAGTTATTCTTTAATCCCTTGATTAATCAACTCTAATCATTAATTACTTTTAATTAAGTAATTATCTTTAAGTAATTAATTACCTTTAATTACTTATCAATTAATTAATCAAACTTTGAAAACAATTACCATTTAAACCTTGTTAATGACTTTTGGAAATAAAACACCATTATTACATTAATTAACTCAAGACCTTTAAGTTAAATTAATGATTTGAAAGCATTCCATTTTTCTTAATTACTTACTTAATTACAAAAAATTAAGTTTATTTAAAATAAGTTTTAAAATAAAAAGTTATAAGTATATATTAATATTTAAAATTTAAAATAATATGTCCTAAAATCTTAGTTAATCCAAACTTAAATCAACATTGATTATTCAAAAAGAAAATGGGTTAAAAAATTGTTTAAATTATTCAAATTTTAAAATTTTAAACTTGCTTCTACCCAAATTTCCAGATCCGAGCGTTTTCATGAGTTCCCTGAGCCAAATAATCAAAAACCTGAGCAAAACCCCGAGTTTCTTTTCCTTTTTTCTTTCTGATTAAAATTTTTTAAACCGTTGAAGCCATAAAAATACTCGCGAGCACGTATTCGAGCCACATTCAAACGTCCCTGAGATCAACTTGAAGATTCCCCACTTCTTCCTCAAACACTACAATCCCAGACACCCTTGACTACTGGTGCACGTGCACCAACCCATGACGACGCTTCGGCCCACACGATCACCGTCAACATGCCACCCATGATCTCCTAAAGCCATCAGACCACCCAGCTCCCTTAATCGATCTCGACATCGAGATTTGACTAAATTTAACCCATCGGAACAAAACGTCTTGATCAAAAATCACTTCGACCAGACAACTCCGACCACCTGAAGCTTCGTTCCCTCGTCTGCGGCCTCACCGAAGACCCATACACCTTTTCTCGCACATGCGATTTATCCCAACGAACCATTGACTACGAATAAGCTTGAAAACATCGACAATTAAATCTAGTCGTTAAACCCTAAATCAACTCCGATCACCATCAACGATGGATTATACATTCATCTCACATTTTTCTTGAGTTTGAAGACCACCCAACCACTTCTCGGCGCAACCCTGACACCCAATAGTTCGTCGATCACCCCAACTTCATCAAAACCCATTTTTCGATCAACTACGAAATTCCCATGATTTATTGAACTTGAAATGTGATTTTCCTTTTAAAAATCATTATTTACAAAAGTGAAACAGATTATATAAGTAAATCAAGAATCTATGATACTTAAATTTTGACATTTATTTAAGTTAACTGCATATTCATCTTCCTAGTGAAATCTATATTCAAAATTCTCTCAAAACTATTTTTAGCAATTAGATTATGATTAAATAAACCTATTTTGTTCAGATTCTAAAGCCTAAGGAGGGTGAGAAAGAGAGAATATAAATTTTTAACAGGTTTTGAAACCTGTAACTTGAACAGAGCATTTAAAAACAGATACACAAGCATGCACAGGCTTATTCAAACACTTCTCATAATATACTTCTAGTATCTATTTAAAACATCAAGATATAGAAGTGAAATCAAGTGGGTTTACTCACCTAGCTTTGAACAGAGGACAGGTTTTATAAAATCTAGAACTTTGGTTTTGTTTTTAATCTGGAATTCTTTTCTGTTGAATCTGAATTGATCTTGATTATGATCGTGATAGTTGCTTGATGTTTACAGAATTGAATCTGATCTTGACTTGTTTTTGAAACTCGTATTTGATTCTTAGCTTATTGAAGTTGATCTTTGTTCTTTGCCTGATTTTCTCTTGAATCATGTTGAACTCTGAAATCTGGTTTGTGGTTTGATTCTAGCTTGAAACAGATTTCAATTTTATTCCAGGTTTTCATATGAATTGATTCCAGTTTGGTTTCTAGGTTGAAAATACTTTTGTTTTGATTTTTTTTCTTAGAAGGTGAAGAGAAAGTTTGAACTGAGATAATTAACCAGGTTGCTTCTTTTAAAAACATATTTTATATAATTCTAAATTTAAAGAAAAATGTTATCTTGCCACTTGTTAAATTTTACTAACACTTGTAAATTAAAGTTGCCACTAACCTTACATTTGTTAATTACATAATCTTATTGTTTTACAAATGTCACAAACAAAGATTTTATGTTTTAATCCCTTTTCTTTAATTTATTTATAAGTCATGCTTTAAATCCCTCACTTATTTTAATTTATAAACTTTGTTTTAAACCCTTATGTTATTATATTTATAATCATGATTTTATAAATATTTATCTCATATATACAAACCATTTTATTTTTCATTTTCAATATATATATAGACACACACACACACATATGTATGTAAGTTTAAACCATTTTCTTTTTCATTTTCAAAAGATATATATATATGTATGTATGTATGTATGTATGTATGTAAGTTTAAAGCTTTTATTAATTCTTGCTTTACAATTGCATTTATACATTTTAATTATTTATATTTATATCAATTTAAAGACAAAAAACTAATTATACTTAATAAATAATCACACATATGTATATTTGATAATATGAATTTTAGCTTTAAAAACTTTTAAACTTTTACTATATTAATTTCAAAATATAAATTTCATATATATCATATATTATAATTAAAAACAAATTTTATTAATTTAAGATATAGATATTTAAATTCAATTAATTTCAAAATATTTACCTTTGAACTTCAAATCAAATCTTCAAGTTAAAATCTATATTTTACACACATATATAAATAACAAACACATATCTTTATTAAATTTGAAAAAATTAAATTTAATTCACATATTAATTATCAAATTATATTTGACTAAAAATAGGGATCGTTACAGGTTCCCCCTTAAGAAAATTTTGACCCCGAAATTTTCTACACAGGGAGACAACAAAGAACAGATGGAGAATGTTTCACCAGATCAAACTGAATATCTATTATGAATTTGGATTACCAAATCAGAATATCAACAATAAATATGAAAATAACTCATTCAACATTTCACAAAATATTCGGGTCACCGGATCTATGAAAATATACAAGGCATTGGTTAGTTCGAAGGGGTAACTAACCGTTCGTAGAATATATCTACACCTAAAGGGATAGACAAATGGATTCAATCTTTCATAATTCTCAAACACTAGGTATGAATTCCAAATTCGGGTTGGAATACCCCAAAGTATATACTAGCTTGTCCCTCTTCGGACAAAAATCCTAAAGTTTGGTTTTAACCGGAATCGTTTTATTGATACAATGCAATTTAAATTTATATTTGTTAATCAATTTATTTCAAATAACATTTCAAATTTATTAAAGTTAAAAAATGAAAAGCTGATAGGAAATCGATGAAGAGAATACGAAATAGAAACTTAACTATAATGATTCGCAAGGCCATCACCACATTAAAGCTTCTGCTTGCAGCTACCATGAAGCCATCAAAGAATTGAAATCGGATGATCAAAAGAGATTGATTGGAAAAAAATTGTTCCTTGTTGTCGTAGGGTATCGACCATTTGTATAGTGGTACTTCCCTATCCCCTACCTCATCCTCTTCTTGCACTCATACTCACTATCAGTGGATAGTAAGAGAATTTACTGAGGCATTCGGACGGATATCTTAGGGAATACTCATTCTAGGGTATTTATAACCCTATCTCTAATAAGTTACCTAATGTGTTATACTCCTGAGCTAAAGTTCTTACTCAACCTTCGGCTTTGATACCAAAAGTGACGACTCAGATTTTCGCATTTGAAAATCGACATCCTCGTATTCGAACGCCGTAGATTCAAACGTTCGAATCCGATTCGTCGGAGCTTATAACACACTAAGTACAACAACAAAGCGGAGGAAAAGAAACGAGTATATCATTGATATACAATATTCAATACAATAAGATGCAAATGGATATCAACATATCAGAGATACAAGACAACAGCAAAAAGAAAGCACCAGCAGTGGAACAATATCACAAAATTTATCTTCCAAAGAATAGAAAGAAAATAGAATCCAAAACTACATTCCATTTCAATGCTCCAAAGATCTCCAAGATGTTATAAGCTTGAATCACCATCACGTTGTAATGTAGCAAACTCGATAACTGTTGAAGTGAAACAAATGCTATCGCCAAAACCAAAGGCTAGATGCTATCAAATATGCACCTACTATTTGATTATCTGAAAAATCCAACTCTAGACTATCCGTGTGGAAAATTGTGGGCACTCAGAGTTTAGAAAGGGAACAATAAACTCTAGGCCAGTCATGGGACTGGTATGAGAAAAAAAAGTTTATCTTTAACAAAAGAAAACAAAAGAATTTAAAAGAAATCTACAATGCTTTTTGGAAAATGAAATTACCATAAGGCCTCCGCCACACACACAATGCAAGCGCATAGTTGGAGGAGATTTCTCCTTATGATAGTCAAACATGATTGATACACGAAATCCTTTTAATATTATTATTAGTGCATAGTGCAGAAAATATTTCAAAAGTATAATATTAATCTTAGCCAGCATAGACATTTCGTACTATGCCTACTATAGCTACTATGTTCAATAGCAGGTTACCACCACATTCCATGGAAGGTTATACAACTAAAACCGTACATGTGACGACCGCCCATGACTCCTGCACTTAAACAAGGAGATAGTGCGCTGAAAGGCGTGCCCGACAGCTATGGACGATCATCAAGGTAAGGTAAACGCAGAATAGTCTATCGTATTACTCACAGCGCACGGATAAAATACAATAGAAAAGTATACATAGTGAAGCTCCATAGAACAGAATCTCATCATGTAAACTCATAATAGTTTGGTACAACAATCTGAAAAGTCAATACAGCAAGCCTCACTACATATCACTCAGAGTAGATACAAACAGCGGAACATCCAGTACATATAGTAAGAAAAACAATATGCAAAAGCCTCCAGCTCGTCTTCATCATCAACAGCGTTGGTCACTAAGAACAACACCTGTCACCTGCTACCTAGTCTGCCCATCCCAAAATGGATGAACAGCCCAAGGTAATAAGAGTAGAACATAAAACCTTGAGTCAGACAAAAGTCCTAGTGAGCGGTAAATCAACTATCAAACATACCAAAAGAGCATAAAGGGTAAAAAGGAATAGGAACCCAACCATCCCACTCCACCTCTTTCTACAGTGATAGCCCCCAGATACACTAAGAAGAAACAAACATAGCAAAGTAGACAATTAAAGTAAAGCAATTATCACTCGAGTCAAGGTCGATGTTTTCCAAGTACAAACCCCCAAGGCCTAAACCAAGATCAGATAAGCACCCACAAAACATCGCTCTTGAGACCGAGTGACGATACAACCAAAGCATCCAAACATCCATGACTCTGGCTATCGCTGTTATCATTGCCTCGATATCACCGTTAATTGAATGACCGGCTCATTCTTTCATCCGTCCGTCAAGGGCTAATGGTAACCCCGATTCTAGACATAACTCCGCACGTCATCGTGACCCGTGCCTAGGACTATCGAATCTGCCCAGAGTACTAGACCATCAACTATTAGACTTGGGAATATCGAATCTGCCCAGCGTACTCTTGCTTTGAGCATGCTAGAACCTTCAACAACGATGAAATCTCAGCCTCCTAGTCATCCTCCTTGACGACTATTCTCATACTAGCTCAAGCGCCTCTCGAGCCAACCATTATCAACGAACTCGAACCATATCACCGAGTTATTAACATGCTTGGGATGATCCCGTCTGGATTAAACCAAGACTATCTCACATCATGCTTTGCTTCATCACATCATAGCAAAGTCCCATCTCAACATCATCATCAAATCTATCCATATGAGCTTTATCATCCGCTTCATATGCCACGAGCAGCTTTCCTTATTCAAGAGCCTTTCCACTTAGCTTTTGAATCACCTTCGACCAACTTGTCCAAATCAAATCATCAATCAACTAATTTATAACAATCAATCAAATCAGTCATTAATCCAAGTAATCAATCATTCAAACAAGATCTAAATAAACAGTTATAACAATAATGGCAATTTCGTAAATAAAGAGTCCAAATCTAACAAGCATGAATTCTAAGTAATATCTTGATGAATGAACTAGCATAGGTTAACATGTAGTAAAGTGGATATCAAAACTTTATGAACGATGGATCTACATGCAGATTTAAGGAAAATGCATGAAATCACTATCTTTAACACACAAACAAGCCACCGATCCAATATACTCCTTTGGGTCCGTATGAGAGATAACCACCACTCACCGAATCACCTAAACGCTTCAAAAGTGACTAACTTCAGATCTGGACAGCAAAGGATCTAGCTTGATCTGATAAGATTTCCCTTCAAACGATGAAATCTCTCTTCGATGGATGTAGATCTTCAACTTTGGCTCTTGGATCTTCGATTTAGATGGATGGAAGCACAAGATTAGAGAAGAGATAAGAAGTGAAGAAGTGTTGTAGTCGAGCTCTAAAAATAGCAGCACTTCGTCGCTTCAAAATCCGGATCCCAGAAATGAAGATAGGCACTTCTATTTATAGGCTGAATCCTTAAGTCGTTCGCCCCCCCTTAAGTCGGTCACGACTTAACAAGGCCCCACGACTTACGACTCATCAACCCCACGGCCTACCGACTCAAGCCATCATGTGACTCACGACTTAACAACATTGCCGACCCAACGACCTACGACCTGACCATGAAGCCGACCCAACGATTCAAGCCTATGCGCGACCTAAAACATGCACGACCTAACTCCTTAGGCCTTCACGCGACCTACGACTTAACACATGCGCGACCTAACACATACGCATGTTCCTACATAAGCCCTAAGTCGTTTGGATGACTCAACGGCTCAACGGCTCAACGGGTCAACGACTCAATGACTCACGACCTAAACTAAACCCAGCCGCTAACTCTCTTAAGTCGTCGATTCTCTTAAGTCGTTCAACCGATCTATCTACTACCCGATCTAAGCTATCACCCTTAAGTCGCTCGAACGACTTACCCTCCTTAGGTCGTTAACTCCTAAGTTTCTCACCTATGCCGCTACTATCCTTAAGTCGCTACCCCTTAAACCGTTATCCCTTAAGTTGGTCACTTCCCTTAGGTCGCTCCAATCCCCTAAGCCGCTAACCACTAAGTCGTTAACTCGCTCTGATCTCTTAAGTCGTCTAATCTCTTGAGTCGCTCACCTCCTTAAGCCGTTCACTTTCCTTAGGTCGCTCCACCGACTTATGCTACGACACGACCTAACCTTGGACGACTCATCTCTAGACGACTTAAGCTCCGAATGACTTATATTCTAAATGACTTAACAACACTAACGACCTAATAACAACAATTCTACGATCCTTCGATCCGTAAAAATACGGGTCGTTACATTCTCTCCCCCTTAGGAATTTCGCCCCCGAAATTCCAAACAAACAAGGGCAACCAAAACTATTCTGCATGCCTACCATCCATAGCAATCAACAAACCATGCATCCAATTACTAGCCTAGCATGCAGAATTCTAAAACTAGAAGATGTTACAAATTCATGAGATGTCACGACACCTTAGGGCCATACCTCGAAGAGTTCAGGATGAGCTGCCTTCATCCTCTCTTCCTCCTCCCATGTACAGTCGTTAACATCGTCACTCCATTGTACCTTGAGTAACCTGACTACCTTCCTCCTAAGCTGTTTCGTGTCAGTTTCCACAACACGAAGCGGTTTACGAGGTCTTCTAACAACTGGATCAACTTCTAAATCTTCATATCTATTAGCAGAAACCACTGTATTCGAGTCGTGCACAAACTTCCGTAGATACGATACATGAAAAACATTGTGCACACCCGACATCCTTTCTGGTAATTCCAATTTATAGGCGAGCTTTCCAATTTGCTCGATGATCGGGAATGGTCCAACAAATTTCGGAGTCAATTTTCCTTTCTTCCCGAATCGAATAACATTCTTCAATGGAGAAATCTTCACAAAAACCATATCTCCTATGTCGAATTCCAAATCCTTACGATGCTTATCGGCATAGCTTTTCTGATGGTCTTGGGCTGCCTTCATTCGTCGCCGAATGATCTCTATACAATCAGAAGTCTGTCGAATCATTTCTGGCCCAAGTATCAACTTTTCTCCTGTTTCCAACCAACATGTCGGAGAGTTACACGGTCTTCCATACAATGCTTCATACGGTGCCATACCAATGCTTGACTGATAACTGTTATTATATGAAAACTCCACCAAATGAAGATGATCTTCCCATGATCCTCCGAAGTCCAAAACACATGCTCTGAGGAGATCTTCCAAAACTCGGTTGACTCTCTCGGTCTGACCATCTATTTGGGGGTGATAAACTGTACTCAAACACAGCTCGGTTCCCAAAACTTCCTGGAAGCTCTTCCAAAATCCACTAGTGAACAATGGGTCTCGATCGCTCACTATACTTTTCGGAATGCCATGGAATCGAACTATCCACTTAACATATAACTCAGCCAATTTCGATGCAGTCCTGGTTGATTGAATAGGAATGAATCTTGCACTCTTAGTCAAACGATCTATAATGACCCAAATCCCTTCATTTCCTGCTCTAGTTCTAGGTAGCCCGTCGATAAAATCCATCGATATTTGCTCCCACTTCCATGTAGGAACTTCTAAGGGCTGAAGTAATCAACTTGGCTTCTTCTGCTCGGCTTTTACCAACTGGCAGTTCATACATTTGGAAATAAAATTTCCAACATCCCTTTTCATACCTTCTCAGTAATAGGTTCTCTTCATATCCCGGTACATCTTATTTCCACCTGGATGAATTGTCAGCTTCGAGTGATGACTCTCCTTCAGAACTTCATTCCTCAATTCATCTATATCGGGAACAACTAGCCGTCCTTGTTTCCGAAGCCAACCCTCTCGATCGACCTCGAATCCTTTATCCTTCTCTGGGTCCAATCCAGATTCCAAATCACGGATAATCTTGACAAGCTTATCGTCTCGCTTTTGGCCCTCGCCAATCCTTTCCACAAGAGTAGGTCTTATCGATAAGTTTGCCAACATCTCAGGTTCCAATTCACATCTAGGCCTGAAGTCAAATCCAGCCAAAAACTCGAGACTCTTCCATTCTAAAAACATGGCTCCCAATTCTGCATGTCTTCGACTTAACGCATCTGCCACTGCGTTACCTTTTCCCGGAGTATAGGCTATACTAAAATCATATGATGCTAAAAACTCTAGCCATCGTTGCTGCCGAATATTCAAATCTTTTTGGGAGAAAAGATACTTCAATGACTTATGATCTGTAAACAACTCGAATCGAACTCCCAATAGGTAATGTCTCCACATCTTCAGAGCAAATACAATCGCCGCCAACTCCAAATCATGAGTCGGATAATTCCTTTCATGCGGCTTTAGTTGTCGACTTGCATATGCAACAACTTTATCCTTCTGCATTAACACTGCTCCATGTCCAGTACCACATGCATCGGTGTAAACCACCATCTCACCATTTCCACTTGGAATAGTCAAAACAGGAGCACTTGTCAGTCGCTCTTTCAGGATTCCGAAAGCTTGTTCACACTTAGCATCCCATCTGAACACTTGGTTCTTCTTCATGAATCCTGTTAATGGTGCAGCTATCTTGGAAAAGTTTTTGATAAACCGATGATAATATCCTGCTAATCCAAGAAAACTTCTCACATCAGACGCAATCTAACCCAATCCTGGATCGCTGCCACCATGGCGGGATCAACCCCTATTCCATTTCCAGAGATAATATGACATAAGAACCTCACTTCGCTCTTTCAGAAGTGACACTTCAAAAACTTAGCCCTCAGTTGTTGTTTCCGCAAGATTTCCAAAACAATCCGCAAGTGAGTCTTGTGCTCTTCCTCATTACTGGAATAAATCAGAATATCATCCACGAACACAAGGACAAACTTGTTCCACTGATCCCTGAACACTCTATTCATAAGATCCACAAAATATGCTGGTGCATTGGTCAATCCAAACGGCATTACCAGCCACTCATAAAAACCGGATGGTGTCCTGAAAGCAGTCTTCGGCACACTATCCTTTGCCACTCTCAACTGGTGAAATCCCGTTGCCAAATCCATCTGAGAAAACACCTTAGCTTCGTGAAGCTGATCAAACAAGTCATCTATTCTCGGCAATGGATACTTGTTCTTCTTAGTCACTTTATTCAGCTCACGATAATCCACACGCAACCTCAATGATCCATCCGCTTTGGTTGCAAACACAACTGGTGCACCTCATTCGGACACACTACGCCGAATGAATCCTTTCTGTAAAAGGTCATCAACTTGCACCTTCAACTCTTGATGTTCCTTAGGCGCTATTCGCCTAAGGGGCATCACAACAGGTCTGGCTCCTTCAACTAGATCGATGCGAAAATCGATCTCTCTATGCGGCGGTAACCCTTTGACCTCATCAAAGACATCCTCAAATCCATTCACAATAGGCACCGATGACAGTCCATCTCGTGGAACAACTAGCGAATACATGAAGCTCATGAAGACGCCTTCTTCATGCTTACATCGTATCACAACTCTTCGCCCCTCGACTGTCACCTCCAGCCTCTTACAATCAACCCTTGCCGCATACTTCCTAAGCCAGTCCATACCCAAAATAATTCCGAACCCCGCAAAGTTCAGAACAAAACAATCACAAACAAAAGAGCAATCATGACTCGACACAATCAGACCACGGCATAGCATACATAAACAAGAAGAACCCCCAACTGGATTAGTCACAACCAATGGTCTATCAACAATATCCGGTTCCAAACCCAACCGGCTACAAGTTCATTACAAACAAAAGAATGCGACGCTCCAGTATCGAACAACACTCTAACTGGAACACCACAAATGGAAAGGGTACCTTGTACCACCACACTCTTTCCTTTCTCTTCTGCAGTAGGAGCTTTTGAAGATGATGGCACAGCCCCCAAAGCATAAGCTTGCACAATCTGTTTGTCCTTCCGCGGTTCTGGAAAATTCTTCCTGATATGCCCCAGCTTGTCACAGTTGTGGCACTTCACCGGCACTCTCGGATTCTTACAATCTCTGGAGAGATGACCCTTCTGCTGACAGTTGTAGCAGGTCACTTCACCCTTAGCTTCTTCTGGCCATCCTTACCCTTCTGCTGCTGCTGCTTTCTCTTCTTGTTCCCACCTTGTTGTGGTTTAGACTCCTCCTTAGTCATAGCAACAACAGATCCTTCCTTAGGAAACAGATTCTCGTGCCTGAGAGCTTTCTCCACAAGCTTCTCAAATGGATCTTCCAAATGATCCACCAACTGCCTCCCAAGGTAAGTGTCCAAGCCTGTCACAGACTTCTCATTCTTCTGATAAGGAGATTCAATATATGACCGAGCATACTTGGACAAAGCTTCAAACTCAGAAACATACTCAAGAACTGGTCTTCCACCTTGCTTGAGTTCCACAAATTTCTTAAACAGAACGGATTTCTGAGCCGTAGAAATGAACTTAGCTTCAAATCTGACTTGGAATTGCTCCCAAGTAATTTCTTCCTCTGGAGTATCAATGGTGATAGAGTTCCACCAATCAGAAGCTCTTCCCTGAAGCTGTCTTGATGCAAGATTCCTCTTAGTTGCATCCTCAATTCCCAAGTCACCAAAGATCCTTCTACAAGCATCTATCCATCTCTGGACTTCTATGGTTGATTCTGTTCCCAAGAAAACCTTTCCTCCAAGAGCAGTATAGTCTTTACACAACTTAGCAAAATCCAACTGTTTTGGAGTTTGAACTTGAACTCCAACATCTACCGTTGGCCCTGGAGCTGGCATCCTTCTCATGATCGAAGTCATCATGGCCTCAAACATAGCAGCATAATCAACAGCCACCTCAGAATCACGGCCTTCCCTAGCAGCTGGTCTCCCTCTTCGACTCATTCTTAATATCTATAAAAGAATGATTAGTACACCTTGAGAAACAACTGCATAAGAGGTTCTAATCCTTCTAAGCTACTATATTATATATAGTAATCATCCATCAAAATACAATTACGTCTCTCATACGTAGTTACGTCAGCAAGCGTTGGCTAAAATCGATTAACCAAAGCTCTGATACCAAATGTGACGACCGCCCATGACTCCTGCACTTAAACAAGGAGATAGTGCGCTGAAAGGCGTGCCCGGCAGCCATGGACGATCATCAAGGTAAGGTAAACGCAGAATAGTCTATCGTATTACTCACAGCGCATGGATAAAATACAATAGAAAAGTATACATAGTGAAGCTCCATAGAACAGAATCTCATCATGTAAACTCATAATAGTTTGGTACAACAAACTGAAAAGTCAATACAACAAGCCTCACTATATATCACTCAGAGTAGATACAAACAGCGGAACATCGAGTACATATAGTAAGAAAAACAATATGCAAAAGCCTCCAGCTCGTCTTCATCATCAACAGCGTTGGTCACTAAGAACAGCACCTGTCACCTGCTACCTAGTCTGCCCATCCCAAAATGGATGAACAGCCCAAGGTAATAAGAGTAGAACATAAAACCTTGAGTCAGACAAAAGTCCTAGTGAGCGGTAAATCAACTATCAAACATACCAAAATAGCATAAAGGGTAAAAAGGAATAGGAACCCAACCATCCCACTCCACCTCTTTCTACAGTGATAGCCCCCAGACACACTAAGCAGAAACAAACATAGCAAATCAGACAATTAAAGTAAAGTAATTATCACTCGAGTCAAGGTCGATGTTTTCCAAGTACAAACCCCCAAGGCCTAAACCAAGATCAAATAAGCACCCACAAAACATCGCTCTTAAGACCGAGTGACGATACAACCAAAGCATCCAAACATCCATGACTCTGGCTATCACTGTTATCATTGCCTCGATATCACCATTAATTGAATGACCGGCTCATTCTTTCATCTATCCGTCAAGGGCTAATAGTAACCCCGATTCTAGACGTAACTCCACACGTCATCGTGACCCGTGCCTAGGACAATCGAATCTGCCCAGAGTACTAGACCATCAACTATTAGTCTTGGGACTATCGAATCTGCCCAGCGTACTCTTGCTTTGAGCATGCTAGAACCTTCAACAACGATGAAATCTCAGCCTCCTAGTCATCCTCCTTGACGACTATTCTCATACTAGCTCAAGCGCCTCTCGAGCCAACCATTATCAACGAACTCGAACCATATCACCAAGTTATCAACATGCTTGGGATGATCCCGTCTGGATTAAACCAAGACTATCTCACATCATGCTTTGCTTCATCGCATCATAGCAAAGTCCCATCTCAACATCATCATCAAATCTATCCATATGAGCTTTATCATTCGCTTCATATGCCACGAGCAGCTTTCCTTATTCAAGAGCCTTTCACTTAGCTTTTGAATCACCTTCGACCAACTTGTCCAAATCAAATCATCAATCAACTAATTTATAACAATCAATCAAATCAGTCATTAATCCAAGTAATCAATCATTCAAACAAGATCTAAATAAACAGTTATAACAATAATGGAAATTTCGTAAATAAAGAGTCCAAATCTAACAAGCATGAATTCTAAGTAATATCTTGATGAATGAACTAGCATAGGTTAACATGTAGTAAAGTGGATATCAAAACTTTATGAACGATGGATCTACATGCAGACTTAAGGAAAATGCATGAAATCACTATCTTTAACACACAAACAAGCCACCGATCCAATATACTCCTTTGGGTCCGTGTGAGAGATAACCACCACTCACCGAATCACCTAAACGCTTCAAAAGCGACTAACTTCAGATCTGGACAGCAAAGGATCTAGCTTGATCCGACAAGATTTCCCTTCAAACGATGATATCTCTCTTCGATGGATGCAGATCTTCAACTTTGGCTCTTGGATCTTCGATTTAGATGGATGGAAGCACAAGATTAGAGAAGAGATAAGAAGTGAAGAAGTGTTGTAGTCGAGCTCTAAAAATACCAGCACTTCGTCGCTTCAAAATCCGGATCCCAGAAATGAAGATAGGCACTTCTATTTATAGGCTGAATCCTTAAGTCGTTCGCCCCCCTTAAGTCGGTCACGACTTAACAAGGCCCCACGACTTACGACTCATCAACCCCACGGCCTACCGACTCAAACCATCATGTGACTCACGACTTAACAACATTGCCGACCCAACGACCTACGACCTGACCATGAAGCCAACCCAACGATTCAAGCCTATGCGCGACCTAAAACATGCACGACCTAACTCCTTAGGCCTTCACGTGACCTACGACTTAACACATGCGCGACCTAACACATACGCACGTTCCTACCTAAGCCCTAAGTCATTTGGACGACTCAACGACTCAACGGCTCAACGAATCAACGACTCACGACCTAAACTAAACCCAGCCGCTAACTCTCTTAGGTCGTCGATTCTCTTAAGTCGTTCGACCGATCTATCTACTACCCGACCTAAGCTATCACCCTTAAGTCGCTCGAACGACTTACCCTCCTTAGGTCGTTAACTCCTAAGTTGCTCACCTATGCCGCTACTATCCTTAAGTCGCTACCCCTTAAACCGTTATCTCTTAAGTCAGTCACTTCCCTTAGTTCGCTCCAATCCCCTAAGCCGCTAACCACTAAGTCGTTAACTCGCTCCGATCTCTTAAGTCGTCTAATCTCTTGAGTCGCTCACCTCCTTAAGCCGTTCACTTTCCTTAGGTCGCTCCACCGACTTATGCTATGACACGACCTAACCTTGGACGACTCATCTCTGGACGATTTAAGCTCCGAACGACTTAAATTCTAAATGACTTAACAACACTAACGACCTAATAACAACAATTCTACGATCCTTCGATCCGTAAAAATACGGGTCGTTACAGTACAGGGCGCGTATCGCTTCTTTGGATTTCCAACAAATGGTCAGGCTAAGGAACTTCCTACACCGAATGGAACGCCTCTAGAGGGAAGCTCCCAAGAACCAAACCATATCTTTGCCAACACAAGGCCGGGTTACCTCTGTAACTAGGTAACATCTATAAGTAAGCCATCCCCAGTCGTTACCGACCTTTGTCCCGGGATTCACCAACAAATAGCAACAACCACATAGTTAAATATCTTAGCTCCATACCATGATATCACTTTTTATACAGAAGGAAATGGACATACCCTAGCGGTGCAATCCCTAAAAACATTGCCGCAACATTCCTATTTCGACCATTTTCGGGTTGTGAGGCTCGACGAAATTTCGTCCACAAAGCTACGCTTTTCGCAAAAGTCATGCTTCGATCAACACATAATCAGTAGCACTTCATATGTCACATTACCAAATTGGGAATGTATCACTAGTAACCATCAACTACATAACCTCTGAGCTTGTACGTCTTAGAGAAGGGTGTTAAGATAAGAGAATAAATTCTCTGCCACCAAATAAAAATGTATTTGATAGAAACCAGCTTTACATCTCAAAGTGTAACATCTGACACACATCCATACAAGTCTGTTCCTGGTTCGAACAGAACCGAAGGCATTTCAAAGAAGCCCTTGCAAATCCGAATAATTCCTAATCACATCCAGACTCCCCATCACAAAAAGTAATATAAATCTCTATACTGGGGATCATCCGGTGCAGAGACATTCGTCATGTAATCCTTTCATTTTCAAAAATACCCGGTCTTCACCACCGACTTCAAATGCAATCCATAACGTCATATCATTATTCGGAATGAGTTATATGATACAAAGTCCTCTCCCGGCTAAACCGAATAATGAGCGCTTCATTTTAAAAAGCATATGGATATATTAGATCTTAGTTAAGTCACAACTTAAAGCCCAAAACCTTTCTTCAAATGGTTTAAAAAAATTACCATTTTTAATCTTCTAAAAAAAAGATTCATTTCACAAAATTCACCAATCTTTCACAAAGATTCATTCGTAGCTTTCAAAAAAATTCCATTTCAAATCTTTTATACAAAAGATACACCTTTAAGATCCTCTTCAATTTCAAAAAAAAGTTCAACAATCTTTCACAAAGATTCATTCGTAATATTTTAACAAAAGATCCATATTTAGAATTCACTTTAATTCAAAACAAGATTTACTAAATCTTTAAGAAAGAATTATTCATAGCTTTCAAAACAAATTCCTTTCCAAAATTTGGTTTACTAATCCAATCTTTAACAAAGCTTTCAAAACTATTTTCATTTCAAACTAGAAATCCTTTCAACACAAATTGGAAATCTTTTCTTTATATGAAAGCTATTACTATTTTGGAAAACAAGGGTTTTCGTTTCGGAAAAATATGATCAAATATTCACAAGTTATATCCCTTAAAGTATAAACTTGGGTTAAATTTAAATCCCCAAAACAATACTTTTAAAATACTTAAAAAAATGCTTAAAAATCCATGTATATATTATATAACTTGTATAAACCTTTCAAACTAAATTTCCAGAACAATTTCAAAACTTAAACAGGATATATTATATTCAAACTAAATTTCAATTTCAAACTTCCTTTCAAAGGCTTTTCATATTAAATCCAATTCCGTTTCCAAAACCATTTGGAATTAAAATTCAACTTTCAAAACCATTTCAAATATCTATGACTTAACCAATTTCCCTCGTGCAATCCATATTTGTGTGTGTATGGTGTAGTGCAGGGGTTTTACACAATAATACAACATCATCAATCATCACAATCCAAACACAACAATTATAGATAAGCGGTATATGCCTATACGCTTATCTTCATTCACAGATTCACAGACAAATAATATAAATTCATCACAGATAAATAAATTACATTCATCACAGCTCAAATCAAAATAATTCACATCGCAAAGCATCACACAACAGAGATATCAAACAATATCAAACAATTCAACATTCAATTGAATCCAAACACCCATAAGTCAGATTAATTAATCATCTGATTAATTTAAATAAGATAATTACTTATGAATAAATTACTAATCCTAGTTAATAATCATTAATTTATTACAAACCATTTTGATTAATTATTCTTTAATCATTTATTAATTAACCTTTTAAAGATAAATTAATTATTTAATTATTAATTAATTAACCTTTAATCATTAAATAATTAACCTTTAATTATTTAATTATTTTTTAATTAATTTTTCTTAATTAATTAATTAACCCTTAATTAATTGTCTTTAATTATTTACAATAAGTGATTATCTCTAATTAATTCATTAATTAATCTTTAATTAATTAATTATCCTCAAATTAATTACCTTAATTAATTAATTACACAAATTAATTTTCCTTAATTAATTATTCTTTAATCCCTTGATTAATTAACTGTAATCAGTAATTACTTTTAATTAAGTAATTATCTTTAAGTAATTAATTACCTTTAATTACTTATCAATTAATTAACCAACCTTTGAGAACAATTACCATTTAAACCTTGTTAATGACTTTTGGAAATAAAACACCATTAATACATTAATTAACTCAAGACCTTTAAGTTAAATTAATGGTTTGAAAACATTCCATTTTTCTTAATTACTTACTTAATTACAAAAAATTAAGTTTATTTAAAATAAGTTTTAAAATAAAGTTATAAGTATGTATTAACATTTTAAACTTAAAATAATTTGTCTTAAAATCTTAGTTAATCCAAACTTAAATCAACATTGACTATTCAAAAAGGAAATGCGTTAAAAATTGTTTAAATTATGCAAGTTTTAAATTTAAAACTTGCTTCCACCCAAATTCCCAGACCCGAGCATTTTCATGATTTCCCCGAGCCAAATAATTAAAAACCTGAGCAAAACCCTGAGTTTCTTTTGCTTTTTTTTTTGATTTAAAATTTTAAACTATTGAAGCCATAAAAATACCCGCGAGCACGTATTCGAGCCACATTCAAAAGTCCTCGAGATCAACTTCAAGATTCCCCCCTTCTTCCTCAAACACTACAAACCCAAACACCCTTGACTACTGGTGCACGTGCACCAACCCACGACAATGCTCCGGACCACACGACCACCGTCAACATGTCACGCATGATCTCCTGAAGCCATCAGACCACCCACCTCCCTCAATCGATCTCGACATCGAAAATTGCCTAAATTGAGCCCATCGGAATAAAACATCCTGACCAAAAATCGCTTCGACCAGACAACTCCAATCACCTGAACCTTTACCCCCTCGTCCACGGCCTTACCAAAGACCCATACACCTTTTCCCCCACCTGCGATTGATCCCAATCCACCATTGACTACGAATGAGCTTGAAAATGTCGACGATAAATTCTAGTCGTTAAACCCTAAATCGACTCCGATCACCTTCCACAATGGATTATAAATTCATCTCACATTTTTCTCGAATTCGACGACCACCCAAGCATTGAAGCAATCCCGACACCCAATAGTTCACTGATCACCAGAACTTCGTCAAAACCCATTTTTCGATCAACTACGAAATTCCCGTGATTTATTGAACTAATAAATGTGATTTTCCTTTTAAAAATCATTATTTACAAAAGCGAAACAGATTATATAAGTAAATCAAGAATCTATGATACTTAAAATTTGACATTTATTTAAGTTAACTACATATTCATCTTCCTAGTGAAATCTACATTCAAATTTCTCTCAAAACTATTTTTAGCAGTTAGATTATGATTAAATGAACCTATTTTATTTAGATTCTAAAGCCTAAGGAGGGTGAGAAAGAGAGAATATAAATTTTTAACAGGTTTTGAAACCTGTAACTTGAACAGAGCATTTAAAAACAGATACACAAGCATGCACATGCTTATTCAAACATTTCTCATAATATACTTATAGTATATTTAAAACATCAAGATATAAAAGTGAAATCAAGTGGGTTTGCTCACCTAGCTTTGAATAGAGGACAGGTTTTATAATATCTGGAACTTTCATTTTGTTTTTAATCTGGAATTCTTTTCTGTTGAATCTGAATTGATCTTTATTTCGATCTTGATAGTTGCTTGATGTTTACAGAATTGAATCTGATCTTGATTTGTTTTTGAAACTTGTATTTGATTCTTACCTTATTGAAGTTGATCTTTGATCTTTGCCTGATTTTCTCTTGAATCATGTTGAACTCTGAAATCTGGTTTGTGGTTTGATTCCAGGTTGAAACAGATTTCAATTTTATTCCAGATTTTGAGATGAATTGATTCCAGTTTGGTTTCCAGGTTGAAAATACTTTTGTTTTGATTTTTTTTTTCTTAGAAGGTGAAGAGAAAGTTTGAACTGAGATAATTAACCAGGTTTCTTCTTTTAAAAGCATATTTTATATAATTCTAAATTTAAATAAAAATGTTATCTTGCCACTTGTTAAATTTTACTAACACTTGTAAATTAATGTTGCCACTAATCTTACATTTGTTAGTTACACAATCTTATTGTTTTACAATTGTCACAAATAAAGATTTTATGTTTTAAACCCTTTTCTTTAATTTATTTATAAGTCATGCTTTAAATCCCTCACTTATTTTAATTTATAAACTTTGTTTTAAACCCTTATGTTATTATATTTATAAATCATGATTTTATAAATATTTATCTCATATATACAAACCATTTTATTTTTCATTTTCAATATACACACACACACACATATGTATGTAAGTTTAAAGCATTTATCAATCTTGCTTTATAACTGCATTTACACATTTGAATTATTTATATTTATATCAATTTAAAGAAAAAACTAATTATACCTTAATAAATAAACGCACATATGTATATTAGATATTATGAATTTTAGCTTTAAACAACTTTTAAACTTTTACCATACTAATTTCAAAATATAACTTTCATATATATCATATATTATAATTAGAATTTTTTTATTAATTTAAAATATAGAGTATTTAAATTCAATTCATTTTCAATTCATTTTCAAAATATTTACTTGAACTTCAAATCAAATCTTCAAATTAAAATCTATATTTATATACATATATATAAATAACAAACACATATCTTTATTAACTTGGGAAAAATTAAATTTAATTCACAATTTCATCCAAATTTTTATATTAATTATCAATTATATTTGACTCAAAATCGGGATCGTTACAAATAAGAAAATAAATTAAGAGGAAATCGAAATCGACCTTGAATTTGCCTGGAGAAATGATGCAGTGAACTTAAAGTTGCGAGAGCCATCAGTGTCTAGTGATGTCGCCTGGAGAATTGACATGTCCCATGTTAAACCGTCGCTTGAAGTCACCATGAGGATGTGAGTAGAAAAGCCGCTGATGTCGTTGGAGGCACCAAGGGAAGCTGCCGATGTCAGTAAAGGCATCGAGCGCTGATTGTGGAGAGATGAGAAACCCTAACTTCGAAATTAAAAGATATGCGGCCATAATGGGGATAGGGATGGCTAAGCATGAGAAAAATAAATGTATACAAAATTACTGAGGAGGGTAAGTGTTAATGAATTATTTACAGATTTACCAACCATTATAACACTTGTTTGTGTTAGAAAAATAAGCAATGTGTTGCAAAGTTCATTAGGAAAATTATTTATTTTTACTAACGTTTTTTCAGGTATCCTAACACTTTTTTAATGTAGTAGTTCATAAGTGTTGGAAATTGAAAAATATAAATGTTGGAAAATCACTAATTTGGTGTAGTGTGAGTTAAAACCATGTTACTAGGATATCAATCCAAAATGGTAAATATTAAGTGAGCAGAATCTATAGAAATCATCAATTCTACTCAATATCAATTTCCATATTCAACAAATACTATGAGTGGAATAACAGTGAAATCACCTTTTAAATTCCTCGAATAATATGGGAGTTCCCTCTTCGAGCTTTAATACCAGGTATAAGAAGATTATCACTATAAAATCCAGGTTATTTATATTCGGAAAATAACATCCTCTATACTTTAGAAAACTTTGATCCGAGTAAATAAACTTTACTATCCCCTCTGTTGGGCCAGTCCGGATAGCTAGGGAGAGCTGGAAACTGGTTTTCCAAACCCAAGCCTAGACACTATTTCTCTGTCACCCATAAGGCGATCAAGCTATTTGATCCACTCTAAATAATTTAACATATATTTAACCATTCCATAAATCTTTCAGATCATCTTTACAAAAGATTTGGGAAATAACAGTTGCATTTAAAATTATATTTCAAAAGTTACAAAAAATGCTGCGGAAAAGTGCGGTAGAAAGTGCTTTTTAAGCTATATTGATCAAAATGGCTTTTTATCATTTTAAAAATTATTTTTATAACTCAAATCACTTTTAAAAATTTTTAAAAGATTTTTAGAATTTATTTCATATTTTAAATAAGTTTAAAATATCAATTTTAAAGAAATACTGTTATGGGCTCCGAATTGCAAAACCGTTATTTTTCTAAAAATTTATTTTACTCATATTTCAGATATTACTTATGAAAATCTCGATTTTCTTTCTTTGTTTGAAAACTATGGATATAATAGTTCAAAAGTTTCTTATCTCAAAGAATTCTGAGCTATATTCCACTATATATACTCGTTTGACTTTTATGGCGCGAAATCACGATTTGCCGTTACACGACACACCTATTTTTAACAAAATTTTTAATTACCTTCCGAACTTCAGCAAAATATATTCATACGTTTATAAAACATCCCAAAATCATTTTTAAACCCTTTTAAGGAGGTTTAACATTCCATATACACCAATTCATTAAATAAAGGAAAGTGATTTTCTTTGTGCCTATCGACGTGTATTTCATGACTTGCATATATATGCAACAATCAAACTTGATTATCAAAGCATATTGAACATCCATTGCAAACATCATATCATCATCCAAAAATATAGTATAAGTAAGAGTTTCTTACATTGATTTTCTATCGAAAAAAGGCTATAGCTATACAAACTCGCAATCTGAGCTTACGAACCCAACAACTTGCTCCTAGTATGCTTGACCATTCCATGCCAAAAGTGGTGCTCGACCAAGCGTGAGGAATGAGGTGTAGGACTTTGGATATTATTGACTTTACCAAAAACTAGACCTAAAAATAGGTCATTTTCTCTTAGATTTTTGGGCATTCTATTCTTTGTACTTGGAAATATGGTCAACATTAAAGTTTTACAAAATTATTTACTCTACGGTTTCAAAAAGAAGCATTCAGTTTGGTTTAGGGTTGAATAAGATATGATCAAATAAAGAAGAGGTATTCTCGGATTTACATAAATCACACTCGAAAATGCGTCGACTTCTGACTAAAATTTAGACATGTTACTCAAAGAATATGAAATGTGGTCAAAAGGAAAGTTCTTGAAAATTCTTTTATATAAAATTTGAATAAAAGAGACACTCAATTTATATCAGTTATGAGGAAGTTATGATCAATTGAAGAGAGGGTATTCTCGGGTTTGTAAAAATGAAGCCTGAAAATACGCTGTAAAGAAGCGGAATATTGACATGGCTAAGCTCAATAATGAAGAAGCGCTCAACATAAAAGTTGTAGTCACTGGAATTTTACATGATTTAAAAAAAGAATTACTATATTTCTATAAGATTTGGAGGAGTTATGCTCGAATGAAAATGAGTTATTTTTGGTCTTTAAAACTAGCTTCCAAATGCTCTGGAAAGTATGGAATTTTTAGTATGTATAAGCTTAGAATGGGGAAAAGTGATCAACTACAAAGTTATAGCCACTGGAATTTTGAATGGTTTTAAAAAATGAATTTCACCATTTCATTCAAAAATGAGGAAATTACGAAGGATGAAAAAAGAGATGTAGAGGGGCTATTTACAGGAAAAAGGAGGAAAATATCTACCTTTACATCATCCCCCATGTCACCACTACATGTTCCATCTCCATCACCCATGTTCCTACTTTCTATCCATCATTTCGGCTGCCAACATCCACTATCATCACTCCCATGTGTATGTGCACGTGTATGTCCTTGCACATTGACTTATGCATGCTTAAGTGAGAAGGAAAAGGGAAATATCACGATATTTTCTTTTTTTTACCATATGTAAATTCAAATGCAAATGGGAACTTTTATCACATGTATATGACATGATTGTACATGTATGTATATGGTTAAATATATGTATGTGCAAGTTGTATAAGTGTTCAAGTCATATAAATATCATTACACAACTTATATTCGTTAAACCGTTGAAAATCGAAAAATAGATTATCGGTCACATTTTCACTTATATTTCAATTTATATATAAATATAAACAAAATTTACTATATTACCATTTTTAAAGAATTAAAATAATCATATATTATTTATAAAACCATATAAATTAATATTTGAAAATATTTACAAAAATCGTTATTATACCGATAAAGCGATATCGATTTTTCCTTATATTTTCAAATCAAATATATATCTTTACAAAACTATTATAAACGATTTATTATCACTTTATAACTATTTAAAATAAATTATAACCTTTTTAAAAACAATACTTTAATAATTATAACAATTATTAGATCATTAAATCTCAATTTAATTTCATAAATCAATTATTATATTTAAGGGCATTACTAACAATGTCATAAATACATTTAATTTTCAAAAATACAATAAATTATTTGATTTCATATTCTTGTTTAATCATAATAAGTGTTTTATCTAGTTCCATGCGTGACACCACATTAGACAATTATAGAGCTGTTTATCGATACAACAGTTTTCGCCTATTTTATCAATATAAATTTCGAGGAAAATAGGTTTGTAACTATTTAATCAAAATAGGATTATCATTATTCATTGCCACTCAACAAAATATATTTTTGTATTATCAACCTTTTATTTGAATAAATTTAAAAATAAATATAATTTATCAAAGGAATAAAAATTTGCGGGTCGTTACAAGATTTTTGAAATAACAAAAGATTCTATGATATCCACTTATTTATAAATCAAGTAACCTCCTATAAAATAAATAAAGGAAAAAAATTCATAATTTTAAAAAAAAATCAGAAGAACAAATAAGTCGAGGCAAAAAATCCTAAGCAAAGATGTAGAATCGGTAATCTAGACCAAAGACAACAAATTTAATATCGCATTAAATGAAAAGAAATATTGCAAAATAAAAGTCAAAATTTT
This sequence comes from Allium cepa, assembly GCA_030765085.1. Lineage (NCBI taxonomy): Eukaryota > Viridiplantae > Streptophyta > Magnoliopsida > Asparagales > Amaryllidaceae > Allium > Allium cepa. The sequence goes on along the minus strand of CM060928.1, from coordinate 405,603,399 downwards.
GAATCGATCTCAATTAAATCAAAAAAATAAAACGCCGAATTAAATAAAATGGAAAATAAAAAATTAAACTTATTAATCAATCCCAATCGAATTAGAATTTTTTGGAGGTCTTTAAGCAATGTTTCCATAAAAAAAGTAACGTTGAAAGTAGGTGTATCCACAATCACTATAAAATATGTATATATTCACAAGTAATTTAAGATAAAGGAAAGTGAAGAATATTAGTGAATTAAATTGAATTCAAATAAAAATAAAAGAAATAAAAATCAATCAAAGTTTTTTGAAACGAATCCTTGTATTGAAACTACCAAGCGTGAGAAATAACCGAGTAAATAGAAAAATTCTTTTATTGAAAATGAAGAGAAGAGGAAAAGAACTATTTTTAGAATATAGGGAAAAAATGTGACGACCCGGAATGTTTAAGCCTTTAAAATCGGAATATTTAATTGATTTTAATATTTAAAAGTAAACTTTTAACCTGAATTACGAATATCACAATTTATTTGATAATTTAATTATCAAATTAAATTAGTTGAAATTGAGTAAAATGTTGAATCTGAAATTTTAAGCCTGTTGAAAATAATTTGAAGGCTTATAAAATTTATATTGATAACACTGAAGATAGTAAAGGTGTTTAAATTTTGATTCGGAAGTGTTTTGTTAGGTTTTGAAATTTCATCGTTTAAATTGAATTTAAAAATAGCCTTCCGAGGCACAGTCTCGGAATTCGACGAAACAAGCTCCATTGGATCCGTAATATTGAATTATTATCGGATTTCAAATTTCGTATTGATCGGAGTTGTTGTGTGAGCATACGATAAGTAAACGCGTTGAAAATTAAATATATAATTACTTATATAACCTAAGTCAACAAACAGATATTCTTTTCCATCAGCCGAAAATATATCCACATCAAAAACTTTTCTTCGCTTCAGCACGTAGCCTTTCTTTCAAAATCATGTTTCTTTTTTTTAGAACATCACGCAATCTTCTCTGAATCGTCCAACGCAAGCAGTTTAACAAGGAGAAGTAATCAAGCCGAGCTTTCACTCTTCTTTCCCAATCTATACAAAATAATGGCCGAACATAAATTCTCAATCCCTCATCTCCTTCTATTCTTCGAAAATCAAATTTACGGCCTCGTTCTAAATCAACTACCATATGAAATCGAAAATCTCTCACTGTCAAAATCAAAATCAAAATTCCCTCTTCAAAAATTGGAATCGCGTCTCCCTCCATAGTCCATTTCATTTCGAATCGAAGCCGTGTTCGAATTCAATGGAAGGGTTAAAGGGACGCGACTAGGGTTCACGAGAGATCAGAAACTCATACGTTTCGATTTGCGGCAGAGGGACTCGCGAGCGCGATCGAGTTTGAAGGCGATTTGCGAGCGGCTCGATGGAGGGTGATGGCTTCGAGTGGAGCGGGTTAGGTTCGAAGAGAAGGTCGATCGGCAGCAGCAGGTGGTCTCGAGAGGTAGTTCTCGTGATGGCAGCGTGAGTTGTGGCAAGGTCGAGTAGCTCAGAGTCGCGTTCTGACCTTGATTTTTGGGATGATGGGTTCTTCGGAAGTAAGGTATTCTGTTGCTTTTATTTATTTTATATATGAATATACAAAAAATATAGTTTAAATCAAATTATTAATTTGGGTTGAATAAATGAATGGAGATTAATTGTTTGATTTATCCAAATAAAAATAAATAGACAATAAAATTTTATATACCTACACGCAGTCTATAAAATTTTATATGCAGGCAGTTTAGAAGTGTAAATCTACCAGTTTATGTTAATAACGTTTATTAGTGATTAATGTTGTTAATAAACTGATTTAATTTATTTTAGTTACCAAAAATAATTTATTTAAGTAGAATTTGTTAATTTAAATTTATTAAACGTTAATAGATTTTTGGTTAACCAAGGATATTAATAAATCGAATAAATATTTATACAAGGTTAAAAATCGAGAAAGAGGAAAGCTGGATTGGAATGGATGCTAATAAAATAAAAGGTGAGTTAATCTCACTCAGCTGAATTTAAATTTAAATTTAAATGATTAAATTTAAATAATTGTTTGAATGGTTGAATTGATTTATGTGCTATATTATGGTATATTTTGGAATTGGTGAATTATATTGTGCTAACGTCTGTGGATGCAGGGAAAACAGGTTGGAGGGATCCAACTGGATCCCTCAACATTTATTATTTAATATTCTCTGTTGTGATTATTTGATATTCTATGATGAATTATATTAGAATATTGTATGCTATGGTTCGATTGGATATAACTGGGTATAGTGAATTACCAAATATATATATATATATATATATATATATATATTGGATTCTGGAAGGAAATAAAAGAAGTAAATTTGTAAGTAAAATAATTATAGAAATTTGAATAAAATTTAAGAATGAATTGGGAAAGAAATAATGTGCCCTTTAAAATTCTAGTAAATAAATCTTGAGTATAGAAAGGAAATTTGAATAAACAGAAAGTTAATGAATTTTAAACTTCAGTGTTATTAATTAATGAAACAAAGTTTTTATTTTAAATTTAAGATTTAAATTATTGAAAAGAATAAAGAAGAAATTGGGAAAAGCTGAAATTCGTATATTTCAGTTAAAAAGATTTAAAATCAAAGGGAAATAGTAATAGTAATAAAGTCCGTAATTAATGAATTTTAAAATGAATTAAGAAAGTAAAGATTTTTATTCAAATGGAATAAATTGGGAATCAATTCGGAAAATTGATTTAAGTGATTGAAGTTGGAATTCTCCCTGGATAACCAAGTACGTTTTCAAAGTAAATTTTTAAATATAAGTTAATAGTTTTAAAATTGTTTCAAAGGTATGTTTGAAAAATTATTTATTTCTAATATTTAAAGTCTAAAGTAAGTATTTCCTTTTAAATTTATTATAGCAGTAATTATTTAAAAAGTGATTTGGTGTTTTGTTTTGTAAAAGTGAAAATCTAGTTTTATATTTTTTTAAGAAACTTTATTTTCAAATATTCATATAGTATGTATTTTAAACAAATTATTGAAGTAGTTTTATCCTAAATGTTTTAAAGTATATTTCAAAGTAAAGTGTTTTAAATTATTTTAAAAATCTAGTTTTGTGCTTGGTGATTTCAGAGGAGATAGAAAATATTTGGGAAAGTTGATTCTGAAAAGAAAGATGGTTTTGAAACTGTTTTCAAAGGATTGAAAATAGAAATATATCTTGTGAAGATAATTTGAGTTTAATAAATAATTTGGGAAATTATTTATTCATTGATGGTTGTTTGTGAATATTAATTGATAGTTAAATCACCGACTATCAATATTGGCCAAATGCGTTGATCGTTTCGAAGAGACCGGGATCGAGATTTATTTCTCGAAAACCACTTCGATCCGGTTTATACGTTTCGTGGAAACGCGTTGGATTCGAAGTGCAAGGGCTAGTCGCTACTAATCCTGAGGATATTTCCAAAATGGATGTAGTAAGAATAGTGCCTTCGGTTCCGTTCGAACCAGGGTCGGACTTGTATGGATGAATGCTTGCGAAACTTCGTCAAGTGGACGATGGGCATTCTAAGGGATATATTCTAAAAAGGTAAAGCTTAGCCTCAAGCCTCATCAAATGGGAATGACTGAAAATCAGGGGTTATGCAGCAAGGCTAGTTGAGTAGCACCCAAGCAGGGTGAGGTCATTCCAGTCTAGATGTCCCTTTTTATTTCGGCTTAGTGGGCGGTTGATGATCCCAAATGCGGGGTGATCTCACTCGGGATTATCCAGTAATGGCTAGTCCCGGCCTTGTGTTGCAGGGGAGCGGGCGTACTCCTCGGTACGGTGATCTAGACCCCATACTGTGACAGGTGGTACCCCAGTGCCTAGTCATTGGTTGGAAATCCATTCTCCCTACGAGCCTTGTACGGGTTTTGTTTGTATTACCCACTCTGTGGCTAGTAGCTGGAATTTAATCATGTAACAATTTCGGCTATTTTATAAGTATTTGTATATAGACCCTATTATAATATGAGAGGATTTCTATAAAGATTGTTTTAGCTATCGTAAGGTAAAAACCCAACATGTTTATTTGTGGCGTGGTCTTACGAGATGCTTTTATTTTCAAAGGATTTTGAAACTTTAAAAAATCAATTGGGTTTGATTTTCTCACGCTGGTATTCTAGACTGACTCGGGTGTTATTTAACTGTAATGTTCGGGTCAGACCGAGTATTATAGGATACAGGATGTGATGCTGTGAAGCTCAGGAGACGAGCTGGATGACGAGACGTACTTTCGTACTTGTTTTATATATGTATTCCGTTGTGTTGAGTTGTTGTGTATCCATTTGTATGTTGTTGTGGTTGAGCTGTGATTGACGTGCTCTGATGATGTAATATATGTAAATAGATATATTTTATTTTTGAGTAAAGATCATTTATTATCTATTATATTTTATTCCGCTGCGACGGTTAGATTCTGTTATTGTTTTCTATTTTCTTCTTCTACCTCTTCTTCTTTAACCAAATAGTTCGTATTTCTGTACAACTTGAGTTGGTTTAGGTAGAGTAGTATTGACTCAAGGCGTACGGATTTGCGGGCTGTTACACTTGGTATCAGAGCTTAGGTTGGTGATAACCTTGGCTCTGGTGGAAATTACTCATTTAAAATAGAGTCTGTAGTACTCTAGAATGAGTTTGAGCGTATTAATAGATATGAGCGCGTATTTGTTAGTGAATATAAATTGTTTTAATATTGCGTTGATTGATTTATTGAGTGGCATATGAACCTTCGTCGACACAGTCTGCGCAACTGTATTGAAGGGGTTTCTAAACACTTGAATAGAACAATCGACACGGTATTATTTTAAATGTGGGTAAATGAAATAATGTTACCCAAAAATATATTTTGATATAAAGAAAGTTTTTGTAAACTATTTTAGCTAATATATGGTTGTGTGGATGTTAGGAAGAATAATATTAAAGTATTATCATTGTTAAGTGAAAATTTAACTAGAAATTGTACATAGAACCAAAGTTTAAGGGAATAAATTCATTATAAAATGAAATTTATAAGCATGGATTATGAATGTAATTTATAAATTGAAATATAATTAAATGAGAATTTGTATGAGCATAAGCTGTGCAAATGAATTATAGTAAAATTTATTTAAGCAAGATTTGGAAATTTAAAATCCCGGAGATTTGGAAGTATTTGAAGATAAATAATAGTATTATTGTTTTGGAGGTATTTCTGAAAGAAAATGTGTTTTGAATGAATTTTGTAAGTGATATAGCATTGAAATCACTTGGATTATTGGGAAATAATTCTGATGACGACGACGGCATCATCAGTATTCATTTTCGAATTTTTAAGTGACGGATTGCTGCCAAAAATTGATTTGTTTAGAAAAGCTGGTTGTTTTTGAAAATCTCAAAGGAAATTTGTTGGGAATAAAACCAGGATGGGTTTGATTTTTGAGAAATGTGATTTGGGATGTTGGAGATTTCAAAATGATTTGAAATCAAAGGTCGGGAGTTTAAAAATCCTGATGAGATAGGTTGTAAGCTTATAAATTGAGATGATTTTTAAATCAGAAAGGAAATATAAGCTTTAAATGTTGGAATTTGAATTTAAAGTGAAAGGTTAAAAATGAAATTAACTTGGATGGGAAATAAAAATTTAACTGGATTGAAATTAATTTAAATAGGCTGAAATAATATCTAGTTGTATTCGAATTAAGTTGAAATCGAATCGAGTTAAATAAATCCGAGTTAAAATAAAATTGAATTGGAATAAAAATTCAATTGAATTAATGAATGGAATTAAATTCTTACCCGAACAAATGGAAAATAAATTGGATAAGGATTGGAATTGAAGTAAATAAATCAGAATAACTTATAAGAGAATTAGAAATCCATGGTAATAAAATATGCTTGGGTTATAAATAAGCATAAGGCTTGAGTTAAAAATAAAAGATGAATATATTCAAACCTAGGATGCATGGGATTGTGTAAATAATAAGTTGTGACTTATAAAATTTGAAAAAAGTGGGATAGAAATCCAAAATAAATATTGTTTGATGGATTGAAAAATAAAATGAGGATCAAAACTTGAATTATAAAATAAATTGAACTTAAGAAAATTAAATGAAGTGATATTTGAAATTAAAAATCAAGTATTGAACTATAAATAGGAGAGAACTAATTTTATAATAAAATAGTTAATAAAATGTGTAAATGGGAACGTAATGTTGTTTAATAGAAGTTGAATTGTGAGTTTATGATGAAGTTTGGAAATAAAACTCAAGTTATAAATTAAATTCGACTTAAATTGTTGGTGAAGTAAATGAAATTGAACTGTGAGTTCATAAAATTGGGTGGTAAATTGAGAATGGATAGTGGATTCAGAACTTGAGTTATTAATTTAAATTTAACTTGAAGTGTTAACAAATTAAATATAATTGGAAATGGTCATGTAATCTATTGAATGAGTTGAATCTGAAAAGCTAAATTTGATAATAACCAATCAAATGAAATTGCAGATTTAAAATGAGATTTAATTGAGAGAGAATTAAGTTGAATAAAAGAAAAAAAAATTACTTGAAAATTAAATGAGCTTAAGTATAAAATTGGAGTGAATAAACTTAAGCTAAAAGATGGAAAGGAGTTGAATTGAATTCAACTTAAAATTAAGTTTAATAATAGTGGATTGGATTTAAATCAAGTAAAAATGGATTTTAATTGAAATAAAATTCAGTGAGTTGCCGATAATATTTAATGGAATGAAAATTCTTAAATAAATAATTGTAAACCATTTAAAATGTTAAGGAATTGAAATAACTTGGAGACAATATTAACAATTGAATGTTTTCAAGTTTAATAGAATAGTTTTAAATGAAACGCTAATGATTGGGTTGAGAATAAAATTGAAATGGAATGTGAGCTAAATAAATGAGTGTGAATGAATTAAAAAAAGGAGGAAATTAAATTGGTAATGAAGATGAACCTGAGTTGTTACTGGTTTTGAATGAACTAGTTTGGTTAGTAAAATGAAATGCAAGTAAATGGATTCGAATTTAAAATGCAATGAAAATGAGAATATATGGATTGTGAAATAATTTTAAAATGGAATGGAATTAAGTATAAATCGAGTTGAAATCAATTTAAATTGGTTATAAAACATAAATACTTATTTATTCACATAGATCTCGTCAAATTGCATAGAATAAATGGTCATTTGTTGTAAATGGAAGTAATTAAAATTCTATGAATTGTTAGGAGTAAAATAAATTGATTTTGAGAGCAATTAAATTAAATATGAGTTCAGTTTGCTTAAAATAAATAAATTGAAAGTAAGCAATTGAGTTCTAAACCATTCAAATTGATGAAGTTGTATACGAATGGATTGAAAACCATTCAAATTGAATAAAAATGGTTATAAATTAATTGGAATAGTGGAATTAGTATGAAAACTGTATAAGTTGCTTACGGAAAAATGTTTGGTGTGAATTTCTTTTAGAATTCGTGAGTTTAACTATTGCAAATAAGTGAAATGTTGTTAAACTTCATTTATATGGTACTTACATGTTTAAATTGAGTAAGTACAGGTATCTGGGAGCCGTGTGGCTGGATTTGGTTGTGCTAATTGCTAAAATTATAAGCCGCTTGCTTAAAAATGCTAAATAAGGTACGCCTACGCAATAAAAATAGGAAATATGAACTGTTTTTGGTTTTTCCGACCGGGTGGGTCGATGTATATATATTTATATCTTTTGTCAAATTGCAAAAGCTCCTCCGTACAAAAGAGACTGTCAAAATTTTTCAGAAATTTTGGGAGTTAGAATTTTTTTGAAAATCTTGGAAAATTTTGTTAACGACAAAAGTTTTTAAATTGAAAGTTGAAATAAATTTGTAAATGAACTAATGTAAAATAATGACATGAATCAGTATAAATGTTACTTGGAGAATCGAGCAGGCAACTAGAGCGTTCGGCATGCAGGGTTGTACTCGGCACAAATGAGCACTCGACACGTTTGAACATTCGGCAGTCAAGGGTTGTACTCGGCATTGAAGAACGTACGTCCATCCAGGTTTGCACTCGGCACGAGACCTTCAGCATTTCACTTGGCACTCCCTCCACTCGGCCTGCTCTTCACTCGGCATACCCTTTGTTCGGCACATCCCGTGCTCGGCATACCCTTTGTTCGGCACATCCTGTGCTCGGCATATCCTTTGCTCGGCATGTCCTGTGTTCGACATTCCCTCTACTCGGCGTATCCTTTCACTCGGCATCCACGCCTCACTCGGCATCCCAGCATCGTTCGGCCCGCTTCCTCCATTCAACAGAGAGATCCATCGACTTGGAAAGGAGGGCTCGACATGCCAACCGTTCGGCATGTTCCACTCAGCATGCAGGGCGCGTCCTATCTAGACCGAGCTGTCTAGCCATCTGGCCCACCAGGGAAGTCCAACCCACATTCGTCTATAAATAGAGGGGCAGGGGCACAGAAAAGAAGGAGGAGATTTCAGAGAACACAGGGGAGACTCTACCGCATCCAAACCTCATCCAAGACTTCTACTTTTATTTCACAATGGTATTCGAATACTTAAAAGCGGATTGTATCTGTAATCAAGTTTAAAGTGAAGAAATAAAGGATCAACTTCAAAGTGGACGTAGGCTACAACGCTGAACCACTATAAATTCTGTGTTCTCGTCTCCCGCATTTTAATTTATATTATATTCTCTATTTTAATTTATCTTCTTCATTAATCTCTCTAAACAAACTCTCTAAGGGTGTTAGTGACCAATTTTGGCGCTAACATTTTGGTGCTTTCGCCGAGAACCGAATTCTCAGGTTGTGAGGATCTACTTTGTAGCTACTGGATTGCATAAATCCCCCGAAGAAGATCCGTAATTATCCATAAGGCATCTGTTGATTCTACTCAGAGTTACAACCAACGACTCTACCATGGGAAGACCACGAACAAGATCGACCTCTCAAAATGTAGATGCCCGCGAAACCGCTAGTGTTCAACAACTTGGACCTAACGATCAACAAGCAATTCGAGGCATGGGGCCCTCCAGCCAAAACCAAGCGGAAGCTGTTTCACGAGCAGAATTGAATGACTTGATAAAAGAACTTACGGAAAGCAGAAGGCAACTCGCTGATCAAATGCAAGTTAATGCTGACCTCATGACCCAACATGCTCAATAGCAGCATCGGAATGCTGGAGGTAGCCTTGTCCCCTACTCTGAAGATGATAGCTCAACTTCAGCTGATGAACCTCTCAGGCGTAGACGCCGCAAGGATGAAGATGACCAAGCAGGTGCCACTGATCGCTCTATTAGAAATCAAGCCCGTGGAGCGGAACCCGACCTTCCTCCTACCATACAAACCCCGGATTTGACAGCTATGGTGAGGCAGTTGATGAGAGAGAGCCAAGGTTTGACTAATGAAGATTGGGGAATGTCTAAGAGTCATACTCCCTTCACAGATACCATTCTACAGGCTGAATACCCAAGGAAGTTTAACATGCCCACCATACCCGCCTATGAAGGAAAAACTGACCCTAGACAACATGTAATGAGGTATGGATGGATGATGGATTCAGCAAGGGCCAACGACGCAACTAAGTGTAGGTGCTTTCCAATAACTCTGTCCGGAATTGCCACCATGTGGTTCACTCGACTTCCTCCACGGTCAATCTCAAACTTCGACGAATTAGCAAGGAAATTCATAGAACAATTCAGGATACACGCCACTCGACCCAAGGATGTGATGTTCTTATCAAGCGTGACCCAAGCTCCTGGAGAATCACTGAAATCATACTTGCAAAGATTTCATGTTGCCGCTACTGAAGTGAGCAATCCAAACGACCACACGATTTTGATGGTAGTAATGCGTGGAGTGGATCCAGACTCTGAATTTGGGGATTGGTTGGCGGGAAAGCCACCAGCTACGTTGGAACGTTTCTATTCGAAAGCCCACCAGTTCATAAGGAGGGAAGAAGCTCGGTGGATAAGGAAAGACAAGGCACCAGGGTCCGTTCCGGAGTCTGTAAAGGGCAACATCGCCATGAAAGCAATCGACGATAACCCTGGAAAGACTCAGGCCAGCGTCCAAAATAAGCCCGGGCAGTCTAAGGGAACTGGGAGTGGAAATCCTGGAAAGAAGAAGGAAACGGGGAGATGGAAGTCAAGGATCCCAACCTACAACGAATACACTCCACTGAATGTGTCTCTTGAAAACATCTACTTATCGACCTGCAACACTTTTCAATACAGAAAACCACGCCCTAAGGAATCAACAGAGGAGCAAAAGCGGACTGGAAAGTATTGCCGCTTTCACGAGTCTTATGGGCACAACACAGACGAATGCAGGCATCTCCATGACGCTATTGAGAAATTGATTAGGCAGAAGAAGCTGCAGGAACTCGTCAAAGATACGCCAGAAGGAAGACAAGAGACTTCAGACCTCGGACGTGGCCCAGCTCTACACCAATCAGAGCAACCTACTCGAACTGTGGGAAGATTGATTATTAACACAATTTCTGGTGGACCTCATCCTGCGGATAAAAATTGGCAGGAAATGGAGCGATGTGCTAATTCCTTGAGACATACAGAGCATGAGTGCTGTTCAAATATGGAGGATGGAACTCCCGCAAAGCAGCAGCGCACGATGCACGACGATATTGTATTCAGGAATAGAGACGCGGATAAGGTGGAAGCTCCCACCATCGATCCATTGGTCATATCCACAACCATCGGACCGACATTCGTAAGGAGAATCCTAATTGATTGCGGAAGTTTCGTTAACATCATCTTCAAGAAAGCATATGACCAAATGAAGCTGGAGACTAAGGATTTGAAGCCATCTAAAGCCCGAATCCATGGCTTTAACGGCGCAGCCACAGACGCAGTAGGATATGTGGAGTTACCAGTTGAACTGGGACAAGGTGAACGCAGGAGAGTGCGAATCCTACCATTCATAGTGCTGGATGTTGATTCACCATACAACGTGTTTTTGGGACGACCAGCCCTCGTAGATTTCAGGGCAGCCTTGGCCCCGTGGTGTCTCACACTGAAATTCCCGACGGACAAAGGAGTTGGCACAGTGCATGGTGACCAAGCAACCGGACGTGCATGTTACGTGGCTGAGCTGAGAGAGGCCCAGCGCAGAGAAAAGGGGAAGACTGCGGACATCATCGTCCGCATCCCGAATTCTGATGATTGACAATTAGCGCCCGAGCCCTGGCTCGGGCGACATTCTCGGATCGTTGGAGACATAGATCCGAGAGATGACAAAGGGGAACCCAGGGAACCAGACGCAGCACCGGCCGAACTAACAATTGATATTCCAGTTAGCCACAACGACCCGACACGAGTTCTTAAAATTGGGTCACAGCTCAATCCCCTAATGGCAGAGAATTTATCTGATTTCCTCCGAGCGAATCTTGATGTCTTCGCCTGGACACACTCTGATATGCGTGGGATTTCCCGTGCAATTGCGAGCCATATGTTGAATATAGACCCGAAATACGTACCTGTGAAGCAAAAAAGGAGAGGCATGGACCCGGAGAGGTCTACAGCTCTCAAAGAGGAGGTGGATAAACTCAAAACCAATGGGTTTGTCCACGATGCCCTCTACCCGGAATGGGTGTCCAACCCTGTGTTGGTAAAGAAAGCAAACGGGAAATGGAGAACCTGCGTTGACTATTCTGATTTAAACAAAGCATGCCCGAAGGATAGCTTCCCGCTACCACGAATTGATCAACTGGTCGATTCAACTGCAGGGCATGAGTTATTGTCATTTATGGATGCATACTCTGGATACAACCAAATTCTGATGCACATCCCAGACCAAGAACACACCAGCTTTGTCACAAATGTTGGGTTATACTGCTATGTAGTGATGCCCTTCGGACTGAAGAACGCCGGAGCAACTTACCAGCGTCTGGTAAATCGAATGTTCAAAGATCGGATTGGGAAAACAATGGAAGTCTATGTGGATGACATGCTTGTGAAGTCACGGCAGTCAAACGACCACATTCGAGACTTGGCGGAAATGTTCGATATACCGAGGCTCTTCGAAATGAAAATCAACCCCCTGAAGTATTCTTTCGGCGTAGCATCGGGAAAGTTCTTGGGTTTCATTGTGAATGCACGAGGAATTGAAGCTAACCCGGAAAAGATCCAGGCCATCCGAGATATACAGGCACCTAGAACCATAAAACAGGTACAGAGCTTGAACGGAAAAGTAGCTGCGCTCAGTCGATTCATATCCAGAGCCACAGATAAGTGTGTTCCTTTCTTCGATGTCATAAAGAAAGGAAAGAGAAACTTCAAATGGACGACTGACTGCGAGGAAGCATTCCGAGCCCTGGTAAGACACTTGGAAAGTCCTCCAGTGTTGTCAAAACCAGTAGACCACGAGACGTTGTACGTATATTGGCTGTGTCTCAACACGCTATCAGTACAGCCCTAGTTCGCGAAGAAGACAAGGTTCAAAGGCCGGTGTACTATGTTAGTAAACGACTGATGGGGGCAGAAAAGAATTATCCAAAGATCGAGAAACTTGCCTATTGCCTGGTGATTGCATCACGCAAGATTCGTCCCTACTTTCAGGCGCACTCAATCAGTGTTTACACTGACCAACCCTTGCGACAGGTACTCCAACGACCGAAAACTTCCGGTAGGATGCTAAAGTGGAACATCGAGTTAAGCCAGTTTGATATCACCTACCTGCCGCGAAGGACCATCCAAGGGCAAACATTAGCTGACTTCGTTGCTGAGTTCACCATTCAGGATGAACCGAGTGAAAATCACAAAGTAATCCCTCCTGTCCGATGGAAGATGTTCACTGACGGGGCATCTAACGACCGTTGGTCGGGAGCTGGGATAGTTCTGGTAACTCCCGAAAACCGATCAAGTTGCTACGCTTTGAAGCTCGAATTTACAGCGACAAATAACGAAGCCAAATACGAAGCACTGATTGCAGGCTTAAGACTTGCCAATGAACTGAGGGTAAAGTCCATCGAAATCTTCTGCGACTCACAGCTGGTGGTATATCAGGTACGAGGAGACTACCAAGCGAAAGGACAGAGACTGGCTCCTTACCTTGCTCGAGTCCGGGAGCTACTAGTAAACCTGGAATATTATGACATTTCGCATGTCCCGCGCGAACAGAACATGGAGGCCGACTCGTTGGCTAAATTCGCGAGTACTGGCGATGCACAGCAGATGGGATTGTTCCCTGTCGAGACTCTGCTTGCTCCAAGTATAAACATGATGGAGATAGATCTCGTCTTGGAGACCGAACTCGAAAGGGGATCATGGCTGACCCCGATCAAACAATACTTGCTATACGGGGACTTACCTGAGAAAAGAAGCGAAAGACGCCAAGTCCTTCGTAAGGCTTCGCGTTATGTAATGCAAGACGGGATAATGTATCGGAGGGGATTCTCGACCCCCTTACTCCGGTGCGTGGCCCATGACGAGGTAAAACGGGTGTTGGAAGAAGTCCATGAGGGAGAATGTGTGATCATACCGGGGGGCAAACTTTGGCGAGGAAAATCCTCCGCTATGGATATTATTGGCCGACTGTAAATCGGGATGCTGCAGACTATGCGAGAAGATGCGAAAAATGCCAGATATATGCAAAGATTCCGAGAGCTCCGCCAACGGAACTCACACAAATTGTTAGTCCCTGGCCATTTGCAATGTGGGGAATCGACCTAATTGGATCTCTGCCCATAGCCAAAGGAGGCACGAAATATGCAATAGTGGCAGTTGATTATTTCACCAAGTGGGCGGAAGCAGAGCCAGTGGCCACAATCGCCACCAAGAAAGTCATTAATTTCATTGTACGAAATATCATATGTCGTTTTGGCCTCCCACGGACCATCATAACGGACAACGGAACTCAATTCGAAAGCAAGGAATTCAAAGAGTTCTGTCAGAGGTATGGCATTGAGAAAAGGTTCGCAGCAGTTGCTCACCCGAAGGCGAATGGGCAGGTAGAAGCCGTCAATAAAATCATCAAGTCCATATTGAAGAAGCGTTTGGAAAAGGCTAGAGGCAAGTGGGTGGATGAACTCCCAACAGCGCTTTGGGCCTATAGAACTACCCACAAGACCGCGACTGGCCACACACCATTCGCACTGGCGTAAGGCACGGAAGCCGTCATACCCGTAGAACTTGAAGTTCCGTCACACCGGGTAACCTATTACGATCCTGCGTCAAACCAGGATCTCCTATTGGAATCATTAGACTTCATTGATGAGAAACGCGAAGAAGCTGATTTGAGAGCAGCCTCATACAGACACCGAGTCGCTAAATATTATAATGGAAAAGTCCAGCCAAGAACCTTTAGTGTGGGAGATCTCGTTTTGAAACGAGTCTTTCCAACCCCTTCGCACATGAATCCCGCATGGGAAGGTCCATACGTCATCGAACGGAGGCTTGGAGAAGGAACTTTCAAGCTAACGACCGTCGATGGTGCGATACTCCCCTGAGCATGGAACAGCGAGCATTTGCGGCGTTATTACACTTAGTCTATTTCCTTTATGCGGTAGTTGCATTTATTTCCAGTATGCTTTCTTCTTGGCATGTAATAAGATAATCTAGCTTGTTTTCATCAATAAAGGCTTGAAGCCATCTTTTCCATGAATGACCAATGTCTCTTCGTATGATATTCCTATAACGCGCAATTAAAAATTATGATATCCTGGCTAGCGTATGAACGCTTATAATAAACGACAAAAAATCTCCAAGTCCCCGGAGTGTGGACTGGAGTACTCTAAGTCCCCGGAGTGCGGACTCGAGTATAAACGACAAAAAATCTCCAAGTCCCCGGAGTGCGGACTGGAGTACTCTAAGTCCTCGGAGTGCGGACTCGAGTATAAACGATTCAAAATCTCCAAGTCCCCGGAGTGCGGACTGGAGTACTCTAAGTCCCCAGAGTGCAGACTCTAGTATAAACGAAAAAAAATCTCCAAGTCCCCGGAGTGCGGACTGGAGTACTCTAAGTCCCCGGAGTGCGGACTCGAGTATAAACGACAAAAAATCTCTAAGTCCCCAGAGTGCGGACTAGAGTACTCTAAGTCCCCGGAGTGCAGACTCGAGTATAAACGATTCAAAATCTCCAAGTCCCCGAAGTGCGGACTGGAGTACTCTAAGTCCCCAGAGTGCGGACTCGAGTATAAACGATTTGAAACCTCCACATCCCCAGAGTGCGGAGTGGAGTACTCTAAGTCCCCAGAATGCGGACTCGAGTATAAACGATCCGAAATCTCCAAGTCCCCAGAGTGCGGACTCGAATACAAATGACTCGAAATCTCCAAGTCCCCGGAGCACGGACTGGAGTACTCGAAGTCCGGTGTATAGACTTAATTACAAGCAGTTCAGACCTCCGAGTTCCTTGAATAGGAACTACGACGCAAATGACTTGGATATGTCAAGTCCCCAACATACAGGCTATGAAATATTCTAAGTGCTTGAAGCACCAAGTGGAGATTGATCAAATCCAAGGAAGCTCCCAAGCCATGTAAAGACGAACCAAGAAGTCTAAGTTACCCATAACAATTCAGATTTCAATCACAACCATAAAAGAAACTGAATAATAAAAGTCTTTTGAGAAGACAAAAGTGAAGATCAAATTTTATTCACAAAAAGCTTCCCGTTACAAAAACGCTCCGAAGTCCGGAGCCAACAGCCTATTTACACAGTCTACAAAAATTAGTACATGACTTAAACTAGTTCTCGTTGAACGGGGACAACGGTCATTTCTTGTGTTTCTTTGACTTCTTCCCGGATGGTTCCTTCCCAGAGCGCTTACTCTTGGAATCCTTCCCTGACGGAGGGGTGACGACCGAAGACGTAGGGGGAACATCCATGGGCTGGGACTTGCCAGGAAAAATGATCTTCAATGGTTTGTTCAGAGGATCGTCCAGGTCCACTTCACGCGGCTCGACCTTGACTGAGGTCGTATCTCTTTTCTCTTTCTCGAGCCGTTCCTTCATGCTCAAGTCGGATGTGTGCTCAGAGGCGCCTGTGATTTCTACTTCGAAACTCTCCGAGGAAGAGTCAGATTTGCCTTCATCCAGCGCCCCGATTACTCGAGCATCTGGACCAGGATCTCCGCTGACTTGAGTAGCCTCACTCGCCTTTATCTCCACCTCCTTGGTGGCATCGCTCCTCGGAGTGGGCTCGGGGTCAGAACAGCCTGCACAGAAGACACGAAAATAAACAAGTGTTAGAACACAACAACTTCTGAGGGAACGAGAAAGATCTTTGTGAAGCCCAAAGGTTACTCACCAGATGCCGGTGGGTTCTCAGTCACCAGGGGTGTCCCGCCCTCCAGGATGGGAGATAAAACATGAATGCCAAGCCCGGGGGCTTCCGGGTCATAACCAACGTGCTGCTCGAAGGGGTCAAGTGTTGACCGACTGGCCGATTGGGTAGGCACGTGAACTGGGGGCACAACGCCGGAAGGGTCCGTAGCCACCTCTTTCCCTTTCCTGGAGGGAGAACCTTTGCTGTAGAGGGCTTTAGCCGCCGATAAATCTGAAGGCTCCTTCCCCCTCAGGAATTCTTTTATCAATGCTTCTTCGTCGACCTCATCGGCACCGCTCTCAACCTTCCTGATCTGAATCAGGGTCTCCCATGCCTCGGCCAATGACTCAAGGTAGCCGTCACCCAGAAAAGTTAGATCTCGATGCATGAGAACTCGGGCATTGAACTCAGCGATGAGCGGGTCGAATTCGGTCTTTATCTCCTCCCTGCCTTCTTCCCTGGCCGCCTCGAGGCGAGAGTCGATGTCGACAGTTGCTGCCCTTTTACCTTCCTCACGGGCCTCATTCCTCAGTGCCTCGACTTTGGAGAGATCGTCTTCAAGTTTCCCCTTTAGGAGTCGGGTGGCGACAATCTCATCACAATAATGTTGTGCCTCAACCTGGGCAGCCACTTTCTCTTTCCTCTCCTCGAAAAGTTGCTCTTCGAGTTCCTTAACCCGATAACTAAGTGTGTCCCGCTCCTTATGAACGGAGTCTTTCTCCAAAGCTAATGCCCCACACCGTTGAACCGCTTCATCGAGCTCTTTCTTATGAGTCAATTCAAGGCGGGAAACAGCCTCGGCGGTGTCCTTAGCGCTCTGACGAGTAGCTTCAAGCTCGGACTTATAGGCGGCAATTTCTTCATCTTAGGCCTTAATGATATCCCTGTCATGAATAGCTTCAAGCTTTAGGCGGTCAATTTCGTGCTGGCACTCCATAGAGACTTCAGAAAGTTTCTCAGCCAGATGGACGAACGCATCATGTTGCACGTAGACGTCATTGGTACAGGCGATAGCATTTCGTTTGACATCTCCGGGAATAGGATGAATCGCCGGGAGGAACTTTAACCCATCAAAATAAATCTTCGGAAACTTAGCCTTAAGTTCGTTCAATCTCTCCGACACTGTCGGGTCCGTTACGGGAGCGGGAGGAGACGGCTTTGAAAGTTCGCCCTTCCTATGAGAATCTCGGGAGTGCCGGGTAGAAGAAGAGTCAGAGTGTTGGTCCCGGGGAGCATCAGAATACGACCTCTTATGGCCACGTTTGTCTTTGCTTCGCTCCTGATAAGAAGAGGTCTCCTGGCGGTGTTCGGGCTGATAATAAGTTTTCTTCCGGGATGATGAGTCCCGGGCATGATAATCTCGGTCGTTGTCGCTGTCTCTGTCTCGGCGCTTCCCGAGGCCCGAGTCCCGACCAGACTGGCGTAAAGTCGACGAACCGCGAAGGCGGTCATATCCGTGAGAGCGCCCCATGTCACCTGCAATCAAACAATAGCGAATTAGCGAGAGAGCAGAATGGTGAAA
Organism: Allium cepa; assembly: GCA_030765085.1. Taxonomy (NCBI): domain Eukaryota; kingdom Viridiplantae; phylum Streptophyta; class Magnoliopsida; order Asparagales; family Amaryllidaceae; genus Allium; species Allium cepa. The sequence continues at coordinate 405,585,557 of CM060928.1, read as the reverse complement.
GAAAAGTAGGTGCAAAGTGAAATGCATGTGTCTGTGTGTATCCTAGTGCTACCCCCCGACGGACCAGTGGCTTTGCTAACGGGAGTTTTTTCCCCTTGGATCGGGGCCGGGACGCCCGCATCACCCCTGACGGGAGAGCGAAACTTAAACAGCTCCGGGTCATCGAAATCATAGTCGAGCAAGTCGTCGCGAATGGAGAGGTTCGATAAGCCTTTCAGAGAACTTCCAACGCGCTGTGAAGAAGCCTCTTTCTCTGGCTGAACAGGCGTAGCTTTGGAAGTCCCACCAACCTTCTCTTTCCTCAACTTGCGCGCCGGCTCCATTCCCCCCTTCGAAGGGGAAGATGACGTTTCGATATCATGAACTTCAGCTGCAGGACCTAAATCCTCACCTCTCTTTTTAGGTGGCTCGCCTAGAATTTCCCCTTCTTCCGGTGCTTCAAGAGAAGGGCGAACGGATGATTCAGGCAATTTTTTCCCTCTGACGGGCACGGACTTGGGAAGCGATACGCCCTCTGGAAGGCTAACCCGGCGGCCAGGGGCTACCAAGCCGAACTTCGATAGTGACTCATTGGAAATGAGGGCTCGGATATCTCGCTCTTCAGCAGGAAGAGCTCTAATGGCGTCGACAGCATCGGAGTACCCCCGGCCCTCGGGACGGGGGACGAGATCTGAAAAAATAGAACAATGAGTTAGGAGAAGTTCAACCTCAATCGGGAACGGACATCAACTCAGAGAAAGGACTTACTTCCTTCAAACCACCGCCTCGCAAAGCCTTGGGGGCAGCGCACGTAAAACCACACCTGTTTGTACAGGGCGAATTTGCTACTCCACGCGCTAGTGAAAAGTTGGCACTTCCGATGTGGCTCAAGAAACATGTAAGAGGGGCTTTCTCCCCGTTTCTTGGTCATATGGATGTACCTTATATCGCCGGGAGTTGGAGGCCTGGAGAAAACGGCCATGAAAAGCATGTACATGCCATAAATGAAAGCGTGACCATTTGGATGAAGTTGATATGGGGCGACGTCTAGATACTGCAGCACGTCGCGAAGGAATAGATTGAAAGGTGGCACGCTACCAACCCAGAACATGAACTAGCTACACGCCGTATATCCCACTAGGGGCAGATGTGGGCGGTCATGCCCCGATGGAACGAGCACGTCAGCAAACGGAATGCCATGAGTAGAACATATCCGCTTAAGAGCGGCCTCAGTGACTCTCGAAGCCTGTGAGTCAACTGGGTCATCCAGTAAAATCGACGATTCCAAAGTATCGGGAGCCCAGTCATGAGCGGGAGAAACTGACGGGTCAGTTGTGTCGGGGGCCGTTCGCTTAGAAGACGGCCCAGGTTTGTCGGAAAGTGTAGCAGAACTGGATATTTTGGACATCTTGAATAAATAGCAGACCCAACCAAGCACCTGTGTGAACTATACTCGAAAAATGATCGACGTTAGAATTAACAACGCAGATAACCCCCCCGTGTGGTGTGTGAACTAGTGCAATCAATCGTGCATAAGCATTTAATATAACGTCAAGCCTAAAAACATCGCTTCCGAAAACCGTCATCGCTGACCGTCTCCGAAAGCCTTCTGAATAACGACTGCAGTAAGACACTAGAGGTAATTATCCGATTATGCCAAGTAAAGACCAGTTATGAAATTGGGCAAGGAGAGTATGTTCGGCATTTGTATATGTCCGACATTTATGTGTGCTCGGCACCTAATTATGTTCGGCATGCTAACTATGTTCGGCATGAAGATAGGTCCGGTATTTATGTGTGATCGGCATGTTAAGTATATTCGGCATTTGCTTGTGTTCGGCATTTAGGTCTGTTCGGCACCTAGTTATGTTCGGCGTGATAGTTTGTTTGGCATTCACTTGGGTTCGGCATTAAGGTCTGCTCGGCACCTAGTTATGTTGGCATGATAGTTTGTTCGGCATTCACTTGGGTTCGGCATTAAGGTCTGCTCGGCGCTTAGTTTGTTCGGCAGGATAGTTTGTTCGACACTCAAGTACATTCGGTATGTTGGTTTGCCGCATGGAGGTAGGCTCGGTATTTATGTACGCTCGGCGTAACAGTTTGTTCGGCTAAAGTAGTGGCTCGACAGGGCTACAATTCAGCATACGGCCATCGTCCGGCCCAGCTTCAGTTCGCACTGAGCTAGTGTCATTCGGCCAAAACTACGCCGTGCCAAACTAAGATTATGCCGAGTCCAAACACTCGGCATATGCTCCTCCGCCGAACACTCACTAATGATCCTACAAGGCATTCGAATTTGGTTCTCTCTCTCTACAACTAGACGCTCGACCTTGGAAACATTCCAAATCGAACTTAAGTCCCCACCAACAGCGAATCGATGGGGAATTGCCAGAAGAGGAACTCGGGTAAGAAGATACCTAGTACGTGGATCGAACGTAGGAAAGTTATGAGAAACCCTTGAATTCTGATTGCACGAATGGTTTGTGAGCCCGGAATTGTAAAAGCAAGAAGTGAGAAAAGAGAAGGAAAGAAGGCGGCTTTTATAGAGAAGAAGAGGAAGATGAAGGGACTCTGACCGGCTCTACCGGTCAAAACGGTTTCACTCGGCTTCCAGTCATTCGGCACTCGCATCGTTCGGCAAGATCGTTCGGCATCCTTGGCATTCGGCAGCAATGCACTAATCCAGTAGTTCAAAGCACACCCTGTTCGAACACACGGTGTACTTTGGGGGGCAAAATGTTACCTGGAGAATCGACCAGGCAACTAGAACGTTCGGCATGCAGGGTTGTACTCGGCACAAATGAGCACTCGACACGTTTGAACGTTCGGCAGTCAAGGGTTGTACTTGGCATTGAAGAACGTACGTCCATCCAGGTTTGCACTCGGCACGAGACCTTCAGTATTTCACTCGGCACTCCCTCCACTCGACCTGCTCTTCACTCGGCATACCCTTTGTTCGGCACATCCCGTGCTCAGCATACCCTTTGTTCGGCACATCCTGTGCTCGGCATATCCTTTGCTCGGCATGTCCTGTGTTCATCATTCCCTCTACTCGGCGTATCCTTTCACTCGGCATCCACGCCTCACTCGGCATCCCAGCATCGTTCGGCTCGCTTACTCCATTCAATAGAGAGATCCATCGACTTGGAAAGGAGGGCTCGGAATGCCGACCGTTCGGCATGTTCCACTCAGCATGAAGGGCGCATCCTATCTAGACCGAGCTGTCTAGCCATCTGGCCCACCAAGGAAGTCCAACCCACATTCGTCTATAAATAGAGGGGCAGGGGCACAGAAAAGAAGGAGGAGATTTCAGAGAACACAGGGGAGACTCTGCCGCATCCAAACCTCATCCAAGACTTCTACTTTTATTTCACAATGGTATTCGAATACTTAAAAGCGGATTGTATCTGTAATCAAGTTTAAAGTGAAGAAATAAAGGATCAACTTCAAAGTGGACGTAGGCTACAACGTCAAACCACTATAAATTTTGTGTTCTCGTCTCCCGCATTTTAAATTATATTATCTTCTCTATTTTAATTTATCTTCTTCATTAATCTCTCTACACAAACTCTCTAAGGGTGTTAGTGACCAATTTTGGCGCTAACAATAAATGAAAAATAAAATTTAAAATTTAGAGTTGAAGAATAAATTGAATTCATATGGAAATGGAGATAAATCAATTTGAATAGAAACAGATATAAACTAAGGTGGTAAGATGAAAATAAATAAAAGAAGCATATTAAATACTTATACCAAACTTAAGAAAGGAATAGTGAATTCTTAATTGGAAATTGATAATACAAATATATTCCAAGTTAATATTTGGATGGATAGATATTGGCATTTTGTGAAAAAGTCGATAAAATGTTTTGGGATATTGTGATTGGATATTAGTAATAAACAGGATATGTAGGTAATATAAAGGGAAAAGAGAATTGGATTGATTTCAAAGATAAAAATTTGAAATGCTCGACAAAAAGGTATGTATTTAAATGTGGTGTGAATTTGATTGGGAATTTGGATTGTGCCACCTGGCCTTTTGTTTTCTTTTTTGATTTGGGAGGCCGTAGAGCCATTTTGTAGTTGTACCGAGCTAGCCGTGCAAAGGAGACGCTGGCGAAAATTTTCGAAAATTTAGAGAGTTAGAAATTTTTTGAGAAATTTTGAAAATTTTAAACTTGGTTTTGAATTATATTTTGAATAGTTGAATAGGTAAAGTTGTTTGAAAACTATGAAAGGTTTAGGAAAGTTGGTTGAAGAAATAGTGGGTTTTTAAATGAAAGAATGTGTTATGGAAAGTTAATTAAACTGTTTGGCTTTGGGGAAAAGAGTAAACGGGTATTGGACCATTCTTCCTAATTAGTAATTTCAAGGACGAAATTCTTTTACGGGGGGAGGAATGTGACGACCCGGAATGTTTAAGCCATTAAAATCGGAATATTTAATTGATTTTAATATTTAAAAGTAAACTTTTAACTTGAATTACGAATATCACAATTTATTTGATAATTTAATAATTAAATTAAATTAGTTGAAATTGAGTAAAATGTTGAATCTAGAATTTTAAGCCTGTTGAAAATAATTTGAAGGCTTATAAAATTTATATTGATAACACTGAAGATAGTAAAGGTGTTTAAATTTTGATTCGGAAGTGTTTTGTTAGGTTTTGAAATTTCATCGTTTAAATTGAATTTAAAAATAGCCTTTCGAAGCACAATCTCGGAATTCGACGAAACAAGCTCCACTGGATCCGAAAAATTGAATTATTACGGGATTTCAAATTTTGTATTGATCGGAGTTGTTGTGTGAGCATACGATAAGTAAACGCGTTGAAAATTAAATATATAATTATTTATATAACCTAAGTCAACAAACAAATATTCTTTTCCATCAGCCGAAAATATATCCACATCAAAAACTTTTCTTCGCTTCAGCACGCAGCCTTTCTTTCAAAATCATGTTTCTTTTTTTTAGAACATCACGCAATCTTCTCTGAATCGTCCAACGCAAGCAGTTTAACAAGAAGAAGTAATCAAGCCGAGTTTTCATTCTTCTTTCCCAATCTATACAAAATAATGGCCGAACATAAATTCTCAATCCCTCATCTCCTTCTATTCTTCGAAAATCAAATTTACGGCCTCGTTTTAAATCAAGTACCATATGAAATCGAAAATCTCTCCCTGTCAAAATCAAAATCGAAATTCCCTCTTCAAAAATTGGAATCGCGTCTCCCTCCATAGTCCATTTCTGTAACAGCCCGCTATTTTGGACCATTCAAATCGACAATAAAACCGTACATGTCCGACTTGAATAATTCAAAATACCGAATTGTTAATAAAATTTGGCAAAACTTAAAATATACAGTAAATAAATCAATCATAGATCACTTACACAGAGTAATACAATGCAGCGGAATAGATAAAGAATAGTAGTTCATGAAGCTACTATATACCTCAGAGTTAGAAATAAAATACAACCGAATTGTTCAAATGCCATGGAGTCTCCAATGCAACAGATGGCTTCTCTGAACCAATCAACTGGATGACTGAAGGGATAGGTAGCTGGATCTTCAAGCAAAGCTCCAACTTCGAAGGTGAGTCTCAAATGCTGTATCTCTCAGTCTGACCCAAGCGTAAAGCAAAACACAAAACACTCGAGTCAGGATTAACATTCTTATATCTATAAATCTAACTCAAGTGAAATATCAACTGAAATATAATTAACCTAGAGGATGTTTGGGATAACCATCCTCTAAGGGTCCATGGAACTATCTAAAAGATAGAAATATACACTATAACACTGTAGTCTTTTCAACTTAATTTATACTTCAAAACCAAATATCATTTTCACTTCAAATATCTCTATACTTCCCAAATAGTATTTTTATATATTAAATAATTTGTACAGTAAAGTAATTTCAATTCCCTCAACTTAACAAATCGTTTAACATCAACCCGACCATCCCATTTAAATCTATTTCAATCTCAATTTATTAATTTAAATTCAACTCAATTTCTAAAATAACCACTTCAATTTTATCGATCTCAAATTCGGATTTGAAATCAAAAAATACCCTTTATATTCAATATATTTCAAAACTTTAAGTATTCAACGTTTCAAACTAACTTTTTAATCAATTTAGTTTCTAAATAATAAATTCAACTATACTGATTTCAAATACATATCCGAATCTCAAAATAAACCATTTAAATCTCAATATAGTTCAAAGCTTTAATATTTAATTAAATGTTCAATTTAATGGTTCCATATAGATCTCGATTTAACCTCATTATTATCTAGTCTTAAATTAATCCCTCATTAGATACAATATCATTTAAGTAACCTTAAATTACATTTTACTCAATATTTTCTTTAATTTATTTAAACGTGAAATATTCATTAAATCACTTAAATAAAAATCCAGTTACAAAATCATACCCTTAAATTTCCCATTCAATAATTTCAAATTGATTTAATTGAATAAATCCTTATTTAAATACCATTTAGATAAACCCACATTTATCTCCCAATCTTAGTAAATTGCAGAATACTTTTTGGAATAAAATTTACATAAATATTTATCATAATTTATGTATTAAATCAAATTTTGACTAAATTAAATATTATTAAATCTATATATCATTACCCTTTATATATAAAAAAATTTAAGGATTAACATTTAATAAGACCATATATTTCTTTCCAAAACAATGAATTAAATTTCAAAATATTTATATATATGGACCAACGATATCTGTATATATTTCTTATCATATGGTCAAGTGTTCCGGATATTTATCATTTCAATCCGTACACTAAATGTATACGGGTGGATAGCATTTCAACCCGTAATCCCAATTCAATTAAATGAAAATCGCTTGGGTTTATCATTTCAACCCATAACGATTTTCTCCTATTCTAAAGTCTGTTCGGGTATGTATCATTTCAACCCATAGTGATTTCTATACTAACAGGGAACTTGCAGAGTGATAACAGATATATGTAAATAATAATAACAACAGGCTTATATCATCAAAATAAATATACAAACAATAGGATATGGTGTCATATCCCATAAGTGAATAGTTACAGATAATAACATATATAACAATTTAAATAACTACAGCCTCATATTTCAATTGTCGTCTCAATTGAAATCAAATTTAGTAAATAAAAGAACGTTAATCGTGAGTGATTTCTCACCTTTCGAGGCCAGAGAAAAAGAAGTGAGTTATGAAATCCAGATCCGAATTCCAAAACAAAGCTAGATGGACACGGTTCAATGATCAAAGCTGATAATAGGAATAGACGAATTCAAATCAGAATTGGATCAAGGAAGATAAATAGGATAAGTGAGCTTATATACAACTAGCCAACATATGCAGACACAGTTTATAAAATATGCAACAAAATATGCATACCTCGGTTAATATATATACATAGGTGTGCAGACCGACTATATTAATATAACCATATATATACTATATAACATTTCCTCTACCAATTTGTATACGACTATACATATGACTGTACTTGAAATCAAAATACACATCCCTTAAAAAAAAAAATCCAACGTATATCAGTCAATGCAAACAACCTTAAGGCTGACATGAAATAAACTTTTGAAAGCATATACTGTTGAAATTATAAAATATTGATATAACTTATACTGTAAAACTACCATAGAAAATTATATATATACCTACATTTTAAATATAACTTATGTAAATTGTTGAAAATAAAATAAAATATAGTACGGTAGACTCTAAAATACTAAAACAATCATAAAAATATATATATATTATAAATTGACCTATCAAACTTGTACCCACCAATTTTATATAATATATATACCAAAACAGTAACGAAAATTGAAATACTATATTTTATATATCTAACATATGAAAGCTAATAAAATAACATATTTTATTATAGTTGAAACTGTTATAACCAAATATATAAAACATATAAAAATACGTATATTAATAGAAGGCTGCCAAAATTATACCATATATACCGTAAGCTATCAATAGTAAAATAAAACGCGTATATATATATATATTTAAATTATCAACTAGTTAGTAAAACATACGTATCTAAAAGCCGTACGATAACTATATGCTAACAAAAGTCAAAAACTATATGCCGTAAAATCTTAAAATAATATACATAATACGGTATAAATATATACTAACCTTTATATATGAACAGAAGTTAAATATTTATATACACGCTTATAAATATAACAATTATCATATATATACTATTATGAAATATATTACTATTTTTAAAGTTTAACTGTTAGGGAATTCAAAATCCACATAGTTGCAGTAAACATATAAAACAAAACTTATGCACAATCTATACTGTTCTTAATATATAAAATAGACTTATATCAAATAAAATGCGTACTTACTTTTAAAAACCAGAGAGGAAATGTTTTGCCAACTAATGCATGCAGCCATGGGGAGGAGGCAGGCTAAGGAAAAGAGAGAGCTCATGCTCAGGTTTGGAAGAAATAAGAAAAGATGGAGGGGAGATGAGAACAGGCGATTTTTAAAGGAAGTATGCATGCGTGATTCAAGCAACATGACATGGCGAAGGGCATTCTTCAGGCAATAGAGAAAATGCTAGTTTCTTAAATATAAAGGTAGGTCTGCATCTGATATGTGAACGTGCTATAAGACTTTATATAATATTTACAAAGCTCTCTCCTCTTTTAATATTAATTTGAGGGCAACGAATTGCCTACAGAGAGAAAAGAAGATGCAATCTATGCTATACTATATATATATATATATTCCTAGAAACACGGAAACGAAGAGGTAAAAGAGGGAAGAGAAAGAGGCGTATAAATGAATGGTAAATAAATTTAGATTTCAAATGAAATAAATGGAACAGCAGAGATTAAAGTATGGATGTAAATCCTGAAATAATAAAAAGCAACGTTTATATGTTGATTAAGAAAAATAATTAAAACAATTAATGGCTTAAATGGGGCAGCATGTTTCAAAATTTTGAAATGCAAAAGAAACGTACACTATAAATATAAAGTTTTCAAAAGCAAAAGAAACGTAAAGCTGTCCATTAATTCATCAAAACGTTATTTAAGTAATAAATTGAAATGAATATAAAAATAAAAGTAATTGTAACGGTCAATAGTTGATTTAGCTATACACTTAAGGCAATAAATTTTTGTTTGTTTGTACAGCACATAATGAGTTTTGAAAGTCAAGGATATAAAAATGGATAAAAGGAAAGAAATCAGGAAATTTTGTGAGCAATAGCTTTCCAAGGAAAGGTAGGCTTACATTATATATACATGCTGAGATGATTAGGCACGTTCAAAAATTTTGAAGCAAATGAAGGAATTGGAAAAAAATAAAAAATGAAAGAAATTTGAAAAGTCCGTAGCTATGATTTAGCCAAAAATTATTAAAGCCATTCACTAGGAAGGTTGGAACCGAAATAATAGGGAAAGGAAGGCACATTAAATTTGATGACAAAGTTGTGTTCAGATCTATAAGCAAGTGGTTTATATATTATAGGCCTTATGAAAGCGAGGGAAGGAACGGATGCTACTAGCTTGATGATTTGAGATTCTTTCAAGCGTTAAAAACAAAAATAAAGAGAGACCATAATAAACGCACCACCATAAATATAAATATATGCTTCAATTGCAAAAGAAACGTATAGAGAAAATTATGGGTAGTGGGAAAGGTAAAGTCAGTGTACGAAACTACAAGGAATAATAAAAGCAAGGTCGATGATCTCAAATTTATTAATGGTTACGAATGGAAAGGTCTACCTGAATTGGAAAAGTATTAAGCAATAGAAATCTTTAACGGTAGTAAAAAGAAACCGTTACGCACTGATTCAGAAATCAATTAAAGCAATTAATAGCTTGAATTGGACAGCACGTTTTCTCAATTAAATAAACTTCCATAAAATTATTTGAAAATTTACAATCTGCTATATTTAAATATACGTATTCTAAATATATAAATATTTTATTTAAAAATTCGATTATTATAAGATTTCACAAATATTCAATTAAATACGTTATAGAATCAATTAAAATTGTTAAAATTTTCCGGGTCGTTACAATTTCATTTCGAATCGAAGCCGTGTTCGAATTCAATGGCAGAGTTAAAGGGACGTGGCTAGGGTTCATGAGAGATCAGAAAACTCATACGTTTCGATTTGCGGCAGAGGGACTCGTGAGCGCGATCGAGTTTGAAGGCGATTTGTGAGCGGCTCGATGGAGGGTCATGGCTTCAAGTGGAGCAGGTTAGGTTCGAAGAGAAGGTCGATCGGCAGCAGCAGGTGGTCTCGAGAGGTAGTTCTCGTGATGGAAGCGTGAGTTGTGGCAAGGTCGAGTAGATCAGAGTCGCGTTCTGACCTTGATTTTTGGGATGATGGGTTCTTCGGCAGTAAGGTATTCTGTTGCTTTTATTTATTTTATATATGAATATATAAAAAAAGGAAAAAAATAGTTTAAATCAAATTATTAATTTGGGTTGAATAAATGAATGGAGATTGATTGTTTGATTCATCCGAATAAAAATAAATAGACAATGAAATTTTATATACCTACATGCAGTCTATAAAATTTTATATGCAGGCAGTTTAGAAGTGTAAATCTACCAGTTTATGTTAATAACGTTTATTAGTGATTAATGTTGTTAATAAACTGATTTAATTTATTTTAGTTACCAAAAATAATTTATTTAAGGAGAATTTGTTAATTTAAATTTATTAAACGTTAATAGATTTTTGGTTAACCAAGGATATTAATAAATCGAATAAATATTTATACAAGGTTAAAAATCGAGAAAGAGGAAAGCTGGATTGGAATGGATGCTAATAAAATAAAAGGTGAGTTAATCTCACTCAGCTAAATTTAAATTTAAATTTAAATGATTAAATTTAAATAATTGTTTGAATGGTTGAATTGATTTATGTGCTATAGTATGGTATATTTTGGAATTGGTGAATTATATTGTGCTAACGTCTGTGGATGCAGGGAAAACAGGTTGGAGGGATCCAACTGGATCCCTCAACATTTATTATTTAATACCCTCTGTTGTGATTATTTGATATTCTATGATGAATTATATTAGAATATTGTATGCTATGGTTCGATTGGATATAACTGGGTATAGTGAATTACCAAATATATATATATATATATATATATTGGATTCTGGAAGGAAAATAAAAGAAGTAAATTTGTAAGTAAAATAATTATAGAAATTTGAATAAAATTTAAGAATGAATTGGGAAAGAAATAATGTGCCCTTTAAAATTCTAGTAAATAAATCTTGAGTATAGAAAGGGAATTTGAATAAACAGAAAGTTAATGAATTTTAAACTTCAGTGTTATTAATTAATGGAACAAAGTTTTTATTTTAAATTTAAGATTTAAATTATTGAAAAGAATAAAGAAGAAATTGGGAAAAGCTGAAATTCGTATATTTCAGTTAAAAATATTTAAAATCAAAGGGAAATAATAATAGTAATAAAGTCCGTAATTAATGAATTTTAAAATGAATTAAGAAAGTAAAGATATTTATTCAAATGGAATAAATTGGGAATCAATTTGGAAAATTGATTTAAGTGATTGAAGTTGGAATTCTCCCTGGATAACCAAGTACGTTTTCAAAGTAAATTTTTAAATATAAGTTAATAGTTTTAAAATTGTTTCAAAGGTATGTTTGAAAAATTATTTATTTCTAATATTTAAAGTCTAAAGTAAGTATTTCCTTTTAAATTTATTATAGCAGTAATTATTTAAAAAGTGATTTGGTGTTTTGTTTTGTAAAAGTGAAAATCTAGTTTCATATTTTTTTAAGAAACTTTATTTTCAAATATTCATATAGTATGTATTTTTAACAAATTATTGAAGTAGTTTTATCCTAAATGTTTTAAAGTATATTTCAAAGTAAAGTGTTTTAAATTATTTTAAAAATCTAGTTTTGTGCTTGGTGATTTCAGAGGAGATAGAAAATATTTGGGAAAATTGATTCTGAAAAGAAAGATGGTTTTGAAACTGTTTTCAAAGGATTGAAAATAGAAATATATCTTGTGAAGATAATTTGAGGTTAATAAATAATTTGGAAAATTATTTATTCATTGATGGTTGTTTGTAAATATTAATTGATAGTTAAATCACCGACTATCAATATTGGCCAAATGCGTTGATCGTTTCGAAGAGACCGGGATCGAGATTTATTTTTCGAAAACCACTTCGATCCAGTTTATACGTTTCGTGGAAACGCGTTGAATTCGAAGTGCAAGGGCTAGTCGCTACTAATCCTGAGGATATTTCCAAAATGGATGTAGTAAGAATAGTGCCTTCGGTTCCATTCGAACCAGGGTCGAACTTGTATGGATGAATGCTTGCGAAACATCGTCAGGTGCACGATGGGCATTCTAAGGGATATATTCTAAAAAGGTAAAGCTTAGCCTCAAGCCTCATCAGATGGGAATGACTGAAAATCAGGGGTTATGCAGCAAGGCTAGGTGGGTAGCACCCAAGCAGAGTGAGGTCATTCCAGTCTAGATGTCCCTTTTTATTTCGGCTTAGTGGACGGTCGCTGATCCCAACCGCGGGGTGATCTCACTCGGGATTATCCAGTAAGGGGTAGTCCCGGCCTTGTGTTGCAGGGGAGCGGGCGTACTCCTCGGTACGGTGATCTAGACCCCATACTGTGACAGGTGGTACCCCAGTGCATAGTCATTAGTTGGAAATCCATTCTCCCTACGAGCCTTGTACGAGTTTTGTTTGTATTACCCACTCTGTGGCTAGTAGCTGGAATTTAAACATGTAACAATTTCGACTATTTTATAAGTATTTGTATATAGACCCTATTATAATATCAGAGAATTTCTATAAAAATTGTTTTAGCTATCGTAAGGTAAAAACCCGACATGTTTATTTGTGGCGTGGTCTTACGAGATGCTTTTGTTTTCAAAGGATTTCGAAACTTTAAAAAATCAATTGGGTGTGATTTTCTCACGCTGGTATTCCAGACCGACTCGGGTGTTATTTAACTGCAATGCTCGGGTCAGACCGAGTATTATATGATACAGGATGTGATGCTGTGAAACTCAGGAGACGAGCTGGATGACGAGACGTACTTTCATACTTGTTTTATATATGTATTCCGCTGTGTTGAGTTGTTGTCTATCCATTTGTATGTTGTTGTGGTTGAGCTGTGATTGATGTGCTCTGATGATGTAATATATGTAAACAGATATATTTGATTTTTGAGTAAAGATCATTTATTATCTATTATATTTTATTCCGCTGCGATGGTTAGATTATGTTATTGTTTTCTATTTTCTTCTTCTACCTCTTCTTCTTCAACCTAAATGGTTCGTATTTCTGTACAACTTGAGTTGGTTTAGGTAGAATAGTGTTGACTCAAGGGGTACGGATTTGCGGGCTGTTACAAAAAATAAATGCAGGATTATTATATGTGAAAATAAGAATGTTATAAAGAAAACATATAAAATAAAGAGTAGTATGCTACGAAAATAAGATTTAATTCTTAAAGTAAAATTTATAAATCTAGTAAACTACTGCAAATAAATAATCAAACTCATAACTTACAAATCGAATCAAAAATCATAAGAAGAAATAACTCTAGGCATAAAACTCAAAGAAAAGATCAGCAATTTTGAATAAAATAATAAATTCAATATCGATTAAATAAAAAATATAACAAAATACAATCCAAACCTTTAAATCGAGCTTGACCAATCCAATCAGCCAAGATTTTCGGGGTACTTTCGATCAGTAACATTAGAAGTAACATAGAAATACAATGAAATACATCAACAAAATCATAAATAATTTAAAATGATTGAAAGCTAGGAAATTTTAGTGAATTAAATCAAATTCTAGGTAGAATAATAAGTTATAAAGACTGATCAAAACTTATGTACTGCAGCCACCATGGAAATAAAACCAAAACATCTAACCTGCAACCAAAGAAAGATAATCGGAGTAAATTTTTTTAAGAATGATTTCTATGACCCGATTTTTCCAACCATGCTCTCTAAAAAAGGCCAATTCTTAAGGATTAAGTGATACTTTATTTAACATATTAATTTCTTTTAATGCCAAGATCAATCAAGTCGAATTAATATTAATCAAATATAAAAAAAATTACATGTCCAAAAGCGTGAAGCATACCATAATACATGAAAGAGGGAATTCTACAATTACACAAAAGGAGCCAATTTTCCTTTTGGATCCAAAGGGAAAAACATAAGGTATGGTAGATTTATGGATTTAAAATTTTACTTTTGATAAGAAGTTGAGCAAATAAAAGAAAGAAGAGAAAATAAGCATGAAATATTCTGAATAGCAGAGTTAGAAACTGATTTATTTTAGATAAAAAGTTGAGAAAATGAAAGTAAGAAGAAAAAATGAGCCTGGAACATGTCTGAATGGCTGAAGTAGAAAAATGAAAGGGCATATTATTGTTATTGTTAATTTATAATGAAAATTTAATTTGGGGCTTGTAATAGTAAGTAATAATTAATTATTAAGGGTAAGTGAAATTTTTTATTCCAAATCAACTAGAGAAGAGGATTGGAAGTGAGAATGAATGAGAAGCAAGAATATAAATGGTCACATATTGAATTTATATATAATAGAATAGATAAGTTTAATGTTAAGTGGTTGCGTCCTATAACTTTGTGAAAAAAATTCATTACAGGTCTGAGATTTTTTTTTTCCGATTTTAGACTCATTCAAAACTTATAACAAATAAGGGTCTCTTTTTTCATATAACGTCATTTTACACTTGCGCATTTGTAACATGTATAAGCACAAATTTTAAAAAAAAAATTACACTTGCGCATTCCATATTGCACAAGCACAATTTTTTTTATAAAAAATACACTTTGCACAAATTGAGATTGCAAAAAACTAGGCTTATTTTTGTAAATATTAGGCCTAAAGTTGAAATAATTTTTTTCTCGGGCCTATGAAAATTTGCACATTCTTAACTATGTTCTTTCTGATATTCTTTTTACTGAGTCCAGTGTCATTCGTAGGTTCTTATCATTGTAGTTTGCAATTATTAGGAGTTAAGGTTGGTACATAAATACATTGCTTGATTATTCCGATCATAGAAAAATAATAATTTGTTTATACTTTTAATGTAATGATAGCCTGTGTCACATTCATCATCTTCAGCAGGAATTTCAAGTTTTCTTGACCGGTTCATCCTAAAATAAAGGTTGTACTATAATATTTTGGCTGATGAAATTTTTAATTATGCAAAAAAAGCTAAGTATAATCCAATACAATAATAAATTTTCATGATTATTGGAGACATGCTTTGTTTCTATAATATTTTGTAACAACATTGTAAGTTTTATAAATATTTCTTCTTACCTACCCCCACAATGTCAAATTTATGTAGAGCTTGGTGGAAGCAATGTCTTTTACGACAACTGTCAAGCATGAGAATATGAGCTACTAGAGTAATAACATATATTACAGAGCATGCTTGTGCCTGCTTACAAGTCATTCTTTTTTATTTCTGGAATAATAGGCCACTACGACCTTAAATGCCATCGCAAATAGCTTAGGAATCTTGCTATATTAAATAGGCACTAAATCTATTCATTTGGTTTCTTTTTCTTTCTTATTCACCAAATAATTAGATTAACATGATAAATATGCTTCCATTTAATTAGGTTGAGTACCCTAAATTAGCAACTGCAGTAGTTGCCTCCTCGGAATTTAAATTTTGATCTATACATACAGTCGGTCCTCGGACTGTCGTATCGACTCTACCAAATACTACACCTGTATCTAACAATGATGGAAGCATAGCAGTTAGTAAGGCATTTGATTTATCGATTACAGATGCGAAATAATATATTTTCCTAGAATAGTGACATTAATTTGCAAGCAATTAAGCCAAATGAATGATGGTGTTAGGTTGGTTTTGCTCACGAAAGGAGATGTGGTTGTTGCCTACTAATATGTTAGTATTAGAGCATAGCATGTGCAATTAGGGTGACATACTCTTGAATAGATGTATACGTATGGTATGGCCTTTTTGTATCACAATATTGAACAAAAAAGTAAAGAGCTGCATAAAGAAATTGGAAAGCATCCTACCTTGGTGGAGTCAACCTTCAAGCGGTAATAAGTTAGAACTTACAATTCTAGCAGTTCATTTAATCATATTATCATTTTAGGTGGAATTATCTGGTGATCACAGATTATGTAGCAAGACTGAGAAATCACATGTTACTCACTTTGATCTCAATAATGTTACTACTTACTGATTCTAAAATATGTGTTTTTTGTGAGTGCTAATTCCATAGACACCATATTTATAGTTTGAAGTTTAGCAGAAAATCTTAGAAAATTGGAGTTTGATAAAATAACTGTTCATCTTTTCTACTTCTATAATCGAGAGCATTTGGTGCACAAATATTGGACGCCAAAAGAGTAATGATTATTCGTTGTACCGTCTTTCACATTTCGACATAATATACCAAATTCCCCACTATTGCTTAAGGCTTTCATTTTCAAATGAAGCAGTAATTTGAATCATATCGAGTATGCCCCGCCAGATATGCTGTGTAATATTAGACTAAGTAATAGCGAGTAGCGAGGTTGTATCTATAAGCCCAAGGCCCAAGTAAACTTTGATTTCTTATTTGCTACTATAAATACAATAGATCCGATCATAATATCAATAAAATACATCATATTTTAGTTTATCTTCAAATTACTATTGCATCAATTCTTGATCATCAAATTATACAAAATCTAACTTGGTATCAAAGCTAATCGCCAAACGACAATAAATTGGCCTGAATATCATCAAAATTCTCATCATCATGTGATAGTTCAGGGAGTATCAAGATCTCAATAGAATTTTGCAATTTCATCATCCAAGACCAGGAATTGAACTGTTTTTCGAAAGGAAAGCAAGTACTCTGCCATAAGATCCTTATACAAGGAACTGGTTGCAATAAGCTTTCAGTCCATGAAGCAAGCTGAATTCAGAGTCAAGAAATCATCAAAGAATCATCAAAAGAAATAAAGGCAAGTTCCTTGCTAAAAAACCCATCAACATTCATCATTTGGATCTAGATGCATCTTAACTATCTTTTGAAGATATCCGATTACTTTCTTGATTTTCGTATCGACCCCATGTATCGTTTTAACTTCCCTTATTCTGAGGCCTAATACTAACTGACATGGAAGCTACATACATCCATAATTATTAATTCTCGACGATAAAATTTGGCTATGTTAATCATATCAATAATCAAAGGCAAATGAACATGAAAAATTTTCAAACACGGTTTAATAATCAATTTTCATAAATTTCAAAAAGGATATTTCATATTCGTTACATGATCCCCTTCATATCTCACGTTCAAAGAAATTATAATTATTACAAATTATTCCAAGAGTGATATTGAAGATGACCCCTTGGTTGATAAGAGTCATATTCTTGACAATTATACGAATTTGTCATTACATCCAAATAAATAAAACTAAACTACATAGTGGAAATAGATAAAAGCTCCTAATAGCTAGGTTGCCTCCTGCACGTCTTCAGAAGCTTATTCGTCAAGCTGGAAACCTGAAATTCCTTACTTTCAACCAACTCAAATTAATTTTTGAGCACCCAAGAGTTTAACGGGAAAAACAGAACGGATCAGACAATAGTCCGATGTGAATAATAACCTACCATCTCGAACCAAATAGATATCTGGTGAGATCATGCCGCCAAGCGAAATAGGTTTTCCACTCACTGGTATCTTAACCAAAACACATTAACCATATAATATGGTTCTATATCCACAATGGTTAAAACACAATATTATATGATGATAAACAAGAATGCAATATACATTGGATTACGCAACCCAATTTGTCTGATTATTTGTCCAAATTTGTAGTTTTTCTAGGGTCAATATGAACCTATTAGCATTCATAGGCCGACTAATAACCTGTCTCAATTTTTAAGGACAGCCTGTCCAACTTCATAGTTTTCAAGTGATCACTAAGAATCTTTTAGCTTTCATGGACAGACTAATAACCTTCCAATTATAGTTTACATGGGTTCACTATGAATCTATTGGATTCTCCAATAACATCATTCAAATCATACTTTTCATGGGATCACTATAAACCTATTGATTTTATATAAATAACATTTCTCAATTCTTAGTTTTCATGAGATCATTAGGAATCTACTGAACCCTTCCAATAACATTTCTTACGTCATAGTTTTTATAGGATGATTATTAACCTATTAAACCCTTCCAATAATATCTAAATTAATCTTTTGATCAATTTTGGACATCCTATACTTCTGATTTACCAGATCTCCGGGATGCAATTCTACTCACTTAGGAGTTAAATCCGTTTATACTCACTACTGGTCAATCTAGTTGGTTATTCTGCCTCTAATACCCCAAAATGCAGTTATGGATTGTATATATGATGTGTGCATGACAAAATTACTATAATAATAACTGAACAAGTAAATGCAAGAACATATAATATCTGTTATTCAGTATGTTCCAATTAATCAATCTTAAATAATGTTCTCTTTGAAATCTATAATTCTTAACTTTGGCATAATTAAAATCCTTGAAATCATCTTTGTAATATTATATGATTAATCGCCTTAAGTCATATTTAAAACACGAAAACATATATCGCTTTAAAAAGTTTAAAATTTATTAATGTCGACGTCATTTATAATATCGACTTGGTAGTTTAAATCTCTCTGCCTTTATAAAAACAGAGTTTAACACGCATGGTATTAACCACGTCGACCTTCATCTAATTCGAAGACAAAATATTAAATCCTTCATAAGTTTTGCGGCTCATTGCAGAAGATGTAAGGTCATTGACCCTTATAAACATTGGCTTCTTCGCCCTTCTTAAAAATAGATTTAATTGATTTTAAAAACTGCCTCTTCGGCATTAAAAAGATAAGATGCAACATCGAGGCCAAGAGACATCAACACATGTAAGGTCATTGACGTTAATGCAAACCGATCCCCAATAACCTCGGCTATGAACTCTGATACTTAAGTTACTTCGGCCCGCTTCTTATATAAAGTTGAAGTCCAAGTTAAATAGGTGGCATTACTGCCTTACTTTGGAAAACAACGAAGAGGCGAGATGCAACAAATTTTAAAACTACGGTGAAGACAAGCGACGTCGTCGACATCAGACTTTTCAACATTTAAATGAACCACGAAGACACCGCACCGGCAATCATCTGTTGTCTCTGTTATCCACTTCTACGTAGAAGGAATCACCCCATGGATACGTAAGTAGCTATCATGTGTTTCCTCCTTCATCGATGTCGACATCCAATGATGTGGCATCATTGTTAGGATCAACGACATATGATAACATGGCATTGTTGTAATTCTTACGAAAACTATTTTATTGCTACTTTAGGCTAAAGCTTTTCAGCAAATATTATTTCTTATCCAATTTATATTGGATAAGACAAATTTTTCTTACAATTTTTTTTAAGAAAATCTACGGCACATTAGTTTTCATTTCCAAAACATACTTCGAAAGAACTAATTAAGAACCTTAATTATTTAATAGTTTGCATGCTTGACTAGCATATTAAATTCATAATAATTCCAAATCACTTGGGAAAAATCTCAAAAATTCAAAAAAATTCAGAAATATTATATTCCTTATCGTATAAATATTTCAGGGCCAAAATCCCATTTAATTCATTAAAACCCGAAATTAAGCTATTTCCTCCTTAGAAAATTCATAAAATATTCTCTTTAATTTTGAAAATTATGAAAAATCCATCTTCAAAATAATGTTATACTTAACATTTCCAAAAATCAAATTGTTTGAAGGTAAAATCTTAGTTTTTACCCTTAAAAATCATATAAATAATTTCATACAATTTCCATAAATCATTTTTTTACCCAAACAATGATATAATCAACATGGAACACCAAATCATCGTAGATGAATCAACCTAAACAAGATGCAAAACCAAATTGATATAAAAACGAGGCGGTTTATCATTATTCACCTTGATTTGCTAATGAAAATTTGGACTTGAGTGAATAGATTTGATTCTCCTGAGCTTTAATTTGGTTTCTTAAGTTTTCTTCCTCTTTTCTTCTTTCTTATGTACAACCTTGATTTTTCCCTTGGATTGTTTTAGTTTGATGAAATCGTGAATGATATGGAAGGTAATAGTTTAAGGGGTGAAAAATTTATCTATTCATATTTTACCCCTTCCACATGTTCTCTTATGTTTAAAGTTATTAAAAAAACCTTATCAATTTATTAATATAGTTCCGACATTAATATTTGTCAAATCTCAATTCTCTTATAACACTACACATTACATTCTTCTATTTAACTTATCTAATTTAATCTTCTAAATAATGTTTATCAAAATTAGGTGTAAGGTTCTCCTCCGTAAAGTATTTTGTCCTTAATATTCAATAAGCACTATAAAACGAGCATCTCAAAACATGCAAACACTGTAACCACCTTTGCTAGTATACCCTACCCGCTACAAAAGTCTATATACAACAATTATAGAACATACCATCATAACTAATCAAGAAAGGCACCTTTGATCCTATCCTCTATCTCCCGTGTACAGTCTTTCTCATTGTCACTCCATCGAACTTTCATTAATCTGACTGTCATATTCCTTAAATTCTTCTCATCCTTCGCTATAACTCGAACTAATTGCGCTATAAATATTAGAACTGGTTCTACTACTAAATCTTCCAAGTACTCGGAGCAAAGTAGTCTTTAGATCATGTGCATACTTCCTAAGATGGGAAACATGAAACGTATTATGGATTCCTGCCAAACTACTTGGTAACTCTACTCGTTACACGAGCTTTTCGATCCTCTCCACAATAGGGAACGAACAAACATATCTTAGTGCTAACTTTTCTGACTTCCCAAACCATACCGTACCCTTCATCGATGATACTTTAATAAAAACATGGTCTCCAAATGAGAACTCAAGATCCTTATGCCTCTTATCTGCATAACTTTTCTGCCTAGAATGAGCTTCTCTCATCCTATCCTGGATTAGCCCAATCTTCTCAACGGCTTCTCTCACCAAATCTAAACCAAGGACAAATCTGTCTTCGGTCTCCGACTAACATACTGGTGATTTTCATGGCCTTCTATGCAAATATTCGAAAGGCTTCCTTCCTATACTAGTTAATAACTATCATTATTGGAAAACTCAACCAAGTGCTAATGGTCTTCCCGTGAACCACCAAAATATAGTACACAAGCCTTCAATAATTTTTCAGTTACCTTATTTACTCCTTTTATCTGCCCATCTGTCATTGGGTGATAAGTGCCATCTTAAATTTTATACCTAATATCTCCTACAGACTCTTCCAGAATTCACTAGTGTGAAAAGCATCTTTATTGCTGACTATACTACTAGGAATCTCATGCAGTCTAACAATATTCTTCATAAATAACTTAGCTAATACAAGCGCCATGCCGGTAGACTTAACAGAAATAAAATGGGCATTCTTGGTTAATCTATCCACCACAATATATATGCTTTCATTTTCCATGTTCGATCTTCGCAACCCGTCAATAAAATCCATGAATGTCGAATCACATTTTTAAACTGGTATATCTAAAGGTTGAAGCTATCCACTTAGCTTCTTATGTTCAGCTTTCGCTTGTTGTTAATTCGCACACTACCTTACCCATATGCCTACATCCCCCTTCATACCTTCTTAGAAGAAATTCATCTTCGTATCTTGATACATCTTTGTTCCTCTAGGGTGAATAGTAAATTTCGATCTATGACATTCCCTAAGAACTTCTTTCCTTAGGTCATGAACGTCAGGAACACACAATCCTTCCTTCTTTCTCAACTATCCATCCTAGTCAAGATAAGAATCCTTTAGATCATCAATCTCCATTCCACCTTCCAATCTTCTAATTCTTTCGGCTAGCAATAGATCATCTCTTTGCTTAGAAGAAATCCTGCTAATCAATATTGGTCGAACTTCCAAGCAAGATAACATTAGAGTATTCTGACTTTAACTAGCAGTCGATCTTAACTGCACACTACAAGTGGTTAATGCCTCGAGATCCCTCCATTTTTCCCACATATCTAACATTACATTTTGATGTTTCTTGCTAAGTGCATTTGCAACTTTATTTCCTTCCCTTGGTGTATACTTAATACCAAAATTATAAGCTGATAAGAATTCCAACCACATCTGTTGTATATTCAACTCTTTTTGAGAGAACAAATACCTCAAAAATTATAATCTATATGCAACTCGAATAATTCTCCTAAGAGATAGAGTCTCCATACTTTCACTGCGAAAATCACCGCTGCCAACACTAAGTTATGGGTTGGATGTCTAACTCCATGCAGTCTAAGATACCGCAAAGTATAGAAATAATTTTACACTTCTGCATCAACATAGCTCCTAATTTAGTTCCACATGCATTAATATACACCACTATATCCCGATTTCCATTTGAAACTACTAACGTGGGCGCATTGGTCAACAAAAGTCTCAATTCAACGAATGGTTCCTCAATTTATTGAATCAAATAAACTTTACGTCCTTTTTGGTTAGCTTAGTCAAAGGCATTGCTATCCACGAGTGATCCTTGCTAAATCTTTGGTAAGTGCCAGCCATTCTAAGAAAACTTCTTATCTCGGTTACTATCTCAGGCCTCTTTCAACTGTTAACAGCTTCGATCTTGGCTGGATCGATCGATAACTCTTTCTCTGATACTACATGACCAAGAAACTTCATTTCCGTCTTCTAGAAATGAGATTTCAAAAACTTTGCTTTAAGTTGATGATGTCTCGACATCTCAAGCACTATTCTAAGATGAATCACATGACCACTTTCATCTTTAGGATATATCAAAATGTCATCAATGAACACCAATACAAACCTATCCGAGTGCTCTTGGAAAATCCATTTCAACAAATTCATAAAGAGAGTTGGCACATTAGTTAATCCGAATGGCATTACTAACCACGCATACAAACCATACCTCATTCGGGATGTCGTCTAAGGAATACTATCCTCCGTCACCCTCAATTGATGGAACCCTGTCACCAAATCCAACTGGGAAGATATTTTGGCTCCACTTAACTGATCAAACAAACCATCATTTCTTGACAAATGATATTAATTCTTTATCGTCTTTTCTTTCAAAGTAAGTTAATCGATGCACAATCTTAACGACCCATCCGATTTCTTCATGAACACCGCAGTTTCTTTCAAAGTAAGGAAAATTTCTTGGTCAAGTAAACTCCTTCCTTCTAAGTCCATTAGCTACACCTTTAACTCCTTCATCCCGTTAGGTGTCTACTTACGAGTTTAGCTTCTGGTACAAGATCCATTCGAAACTCAATAGCTCGTTTCAGTGGAAGTCCCGTAACCGCCTCAAAAACATTTGTAAATTCTTTTAAAATTAAACCCCGATTCAATTTGTTTTCCTCTTCTGTGGCATCTAATAAAGCATAAATTCCTGGACTCAGATTCTCAACCAATTATACTATTCGGTCACTATAATGACCCACCTTTTTGTACGTTTTAAATCGACGATAAACCACACACGTCTGGCTCAAACCATACAAAATGGCGAATTGTATAAGAAAAAGGAAGAAAGAAAACAAAACAGAATCTCGCAGCGTAAAGACAAAATATAATCAAATAACAGTTCATGAAGCTATTTTACAAGACATTTGATTATACTTATACAACACAGAATTAGAGTTACACATACCAAAGAATAATAAATAACAATGCAGCAGAACAATGTGATGCAGCGGAACAATAAAGTAAATAATAGTAATAATACAATCTTCGTCTTCATCCACCAGAAATAAATTCTTCAAATCCTGAAATGCTCAGGCTGACCCGAGCGAATTGAAAAGACAAAACACTCGAGTCAGAACTAAAAGATCTTATGTAAGTTAAATCAGCGGTAAATAATATGAGTGGAAAGACGTCAGAGATGTTTATAGGATTTGACATCTCATATCCAGTTTCAACGTGAGTACAGTAACTTAAGAGATGTTCGGGATTTACATCTCCTAAGGATCCGCCAAACTATCTATTATGTAGTAATATACGCTATTATAATAATGTCTATTAGTAAAATAAACTTACTTTAAAATAGCGTTAAGGGGTTACCCATATAGCCCTTACCATGTAACAGTCCCAGTAGTCCATCTAGTATCAACGCATCTCTAGATCGGGAGACTACCCTAAATACTCCACGGGCTATGGGAGAAAACCAAACTTGTACAGGACGCGCTAGGGTAGGTGACACGGCATAACTAGGAAATGCCAGGGTAGATATACTAATTACTATCTGGACTGGTGGTGACGCATAGCTCTCAGCTACCGCCCACCTCGAGCCACACCCCCAAAAATCAAAAGAGCCCAAATCAATCACAAAGTATAGAATGGTATCGAAGGAGTGTGTCCGATAAGAGAAGCTACCTCACTAGCCCAGAATCGCTTCTATTTTAGCCACCTTATGCCAACTCACGGGAGTTAGGTCCACGTATGTACCTCAAAGGAACGCCGCCACCATCCTACTTCATTCTGGAGTCTCCACCGCGTACACGTTTGTCAAAGTGGTTTTCGGAGTTGGCAGAGAGTATGACAACTTCCGATCCCGGTCTCTTTAACAACCAAACGTTAATATAACACCGTAGTCATTTCAAAATAATTTATACTTTAAACCAAAATATCATTTCCACTTCAAAACCAAATACGATATCATTTCCATTCCAATATATCCTTTTCCAAAATCATAGCACTTTCAAAGTTATAACATTTCGAAACCAAAACACTTGAAATTATAACACTTTCAAAATGTAATACTTTGAAATTCATAACCTTAAAACATGACTTCTACCACTTAAACAGTTTAGATATTAAAATACGTTATGAAATAGAATAGCTTCTTTTCAATTCTACAAATCAATTCCAAGACAATTCGAATTCCAAACTTCAAATCAAATCAAATCTCAATTCATCAATTTCAATTCAACTCAGCTTCTCAATAAATCATTTCAAATTATATCAATTTCAAATACAATTAGAACCATAAATAAAGCATTTCAATTTTTTATATTTTTCAAAGCCTTAAATATTCCATGATTTCAAAGCTAAATCTGATAATTTCTGTTCGTCGACGGAAATTCTATCGGTTTAGAAAACCGTCGAACGAATTTTGTAATAAAAATAACCGCAAGCGCACGGTGTACGAATGTAGCACGCGGCGAATACGGGTCGATCCATAGGGAATTGATGATTTTAAAATTCTATTCAATCAAATTATACCGAAGTCGAGAGTGAATAGCTAGAAATGTAAAAACTAACAAAAACTAGTAAAAGAAAATGATAAAAATATGAGAGTTAAAAGAACAATTTAGAGATAAATCCACTCTCTAGATCATATAAATCAACAAAATGAAGTTATGATCTCTCTTTTCTTATCATTAGTGAATTAGTTGATGTGATTATCATAAGTATGGTATATTTGTGCTATTAATTAGCTCAATATAAACCATCAAACTATAACACAACCACTAATACACATTTAACTCTCATGAAATATGACAACAAAGTTGAAATAAAAATCTATTTTAAGCATAGCCTATTAACTATTGTTTAGAAATATAGACTATCAAATTTCAATTTCAACATTCACTTCTTTGCCATAATCATATTTAGATGAAGAGGCAATTTGTGTTATGTTTGTTTAAGCATAGCCTATTTGTTATGAACAACATAGACTATCAAATTCAAAGCTAAACAACATCATTAAACCACTTCAAGTGTTTCCATTAAAGCACAAAAAGAGAGTATAAAAATCAAAATGTTGCATCTACATACTAGAGAGCTTCATTACCCCTAAATTGTAGGGATTAAGCTCTCATATTTGTTATCAAATCAACAAATGTAGAAAGCAACATGAAAGCAAAAAGAAAGGAAAATGAAAGTTAATGGAAAAGACAACTATTCTAATTGCATAAAGGAAAATCTACACTACTTGCATAAAAGGAAATGAACATGTAATTAAAAAGAAACAATAATTAACATTGCATAAAAAAAAAGAATTACATAAGAGAAGAAATGGCTAAGTAGCCATGGAAAGAAAGAGAGCTTTTATTTATTTTCTAAACTAAAACTAACTAACTAAGAGGAAGATGGCTACATGAAACATAAGGGGTATTTATACAAGTTAGAAATCCTAATGCATATTTTTGGAGAGTACCCAAAATGCCCCTTAGGAAGTGTGGAGGCCAAGTAAACATTAACATGTCTTAATCCTCCATTAAATGTACATGAAACCATTAGCTCCATAAGCATGTGCATTAGCCTTTAATTTGTACATTAAGGTAGGTGGGTAGGTGGGGTACTCCATTATCTTCACTTTGAATTATTTCCATCTTCATTCCTTTACATTCATGTTGTGCATGCATGTGTCTTCATGAAACCACTCCTATTTGAGACCAAATTCCTACAAAAATATACATAAATTTCCAATTAATTTTTCTCAAATAAATATATGCACACAAATGACCGTTTTGCCCTTATATGAAGATGAATATGTGAAAATTTGGAATTAATATGAATTTTGGTTAAAACAAGTTAAAATACCCAATATGATCATTTATTTAATTTAAATAGAATAAATATGGTGGTAAAAATATGCACATTTACGTGTACATCAAATACCCCCACACTTATCTTTTTATTCGTGCTCGAATAAAGAAAAACTAAGATAAATCCCTTTTTGTAGGGAGCACGATTGCATTGAACGTATGCAACAAGCCGTTAAACCTCTGGGCATCCCCAGTAGGACGAGTGTTGTCTTGTGAGGGTTTTCAGCGGATACTACCCACAAAATCCAAATGCAGGATGAAAATATTTACAAAATGCAAGATTTATTTACAAAGAGAGATGAATGCAAATTTTTGAAAATATTTACAAATGAAGGATTTATTTTTAAATTGACACGAATAAGTTAAATATAGGTTTTGGTTATTATCTTGAAAATTTATGTCATTTACTCGTCAAAATTTCCAACAAAAATCAAGTTATCATATCAAATAGACTATAGTTTAACTCGTTGTTTTGGTTAATAACAAAATGTAACTATGAAATGGATCCTTAGTTGATTATCAAAGTTTATCAAAGTGTTATTTTCATTTCTTTTCAATAACAAATCAAATCAACTAAGTAAAAATAGTGCTAGGATTTCAATTACTTGCTCTCTCACTATTTGCAAGAAAAATTACACACCTAGCTCAGGTAAACTGAGGCCAGATGTACCACCCATGCACTGCCTTTCGGGCTTATGTGAGGGGAGTACAGATCATGGCGAGTGCACACACTTTCGTGCATACACCAATCGACCATAGGTGGTTTTTATTAAGCCTTTTTTTTACATGTGTTCCATACATCATAACCGTGAGGACTTTTAAATGAGTATGAAATCACATAATCAAAAATTCCAATTAATCACCCATGCATAACCGTGAGGACTTTTAAATGAGAGTGAATACTTGGATGTTATTATTATTATTATTATTTTTTTGAGAGGGAGTTTCGCAAAATCATCTTAGCACCATTTAACCTAGAAGACAAAAAAAATGTTATATCATTTACTTTAAATCAACCACTTTTTAAAACAAAGATTTTCAATTAGGATGTATTTCATAATTAACACATATGAATCTTCCTATATACTAGTTAAACCATTATTATTTGTAATCAAACTTCATTTTTATTTTTGTTAAGACCAATAAATTTTCAAAAATTTCAATTTAATAAACCAAAGCCGTATATTTATCTTATAGTGTTTCTTAAAAATAAATCAAAAGAAAATTTGTTTTTGGGATTTTTTTTTTGATTTCAAAGCAAAAATAAACCATGAAAAAAAATGAAGATGAGTCTCCCCCCCACACTTAATTTTGACTATGTCCCCATAGTCAACCCAAGTGGAAGGAGAAAAATAAAATAAAAATCCAATATTTACATGAAAGATTATTATTTACAAGAGATGAGAAAGTATACAGTCAGAAAGTAAATGAAACGGTCTTCTAAAGACCGATTCATTTGTCTCATCAAATGTGTGAGACACAACTTAAGCATGAAAAACAAAACCGTAAAAGATTTCGAAGATGAAAGTTGATTTGGAAAAAAAAATGTTGTTTTATTGAAAATTGTACGAGTTGTTTTGTTTTCGATGATTTTTGGAGTCGATAAAACAATTGATTGAAGTTCAAGTTCATTTTCACCAATTTGAAATTCAAGCTTATCATTGAAAGTATTTTCACAATTATTGATTTCAAAATCAAAATGGTGATTTTCATCTTCCCCTTCAGAATTTAACAACTCGTCATCGAAAAGTCCAAAAAATTCATGTTCATTAAACTCGTCTTCCTTTATTGGATTATCAACAACTTTATTACACGTCTCAAGTTCAAAATTCAAAGTTGGTGTATTCAAATTTTCAGAAAAAGGAAGATCGAAATTTAAATCGAGTTTCTCGCCCTCAAAAGAATTGAAATCCAACACAATTACCATCTTTTCAACAACTTCGTTAAGATCGTCATTTTCAGTTTCAAAAGTTGTTGTTTGAAAATCATCGATTTGGGTAAAAGATGGACTATCATTTGACTCGTCACACATTGAAATTTGATTTTGTTTGTCACGAAAATTTTCCAATGTTTTAATCAACAAATTCGTGTGATCATCGTAAATTTCATTCATTTGCTCAACAAAGTCAAATTTGTAATTATTAACTTGAAAATTTTCGATTTGGACTTGTTGAGAACAAGAATTGTCAATTTCGATAAACGGTAGATTATTATTTGATTCTTCGTGGGTTGAGATTTGATTATGATTTTCACGGTAAATTTTGTATTTTTCAAGTAATAAATCTCCGTTATCTTTTTCCATTTCGTCAACAAAATCAAATTCATGATTATTAATCTGAAAATTTTCACTTTGAATTTGTTGATAACCAAAGTTTTCAATCGTATCGCTATTGAAACTAACCCCATTGCCAAATTCGTTTGAAAAGTTGTTCCCATTTTCATGTTGGGTTTGAAATTCATTTTGGAGTTCGAAATTAAATTGGCATGGGTTATAATCGTAATCGTTTGAATTTTGAATTGAATTCAAATTTTGAAATCCTTGACTCGAGTTATTACACAAATAAGAATTACATAAATCATTTATTTCTTGATTTTTTCGTGTAGAAAGTTTGAGTAAAGATGAAATCATTTCAATGCTATTTTCAAGAGTCGAACGCTGGTCATCGTTTTGAAAACTTTGTTGTTCAAAATTCGAATTATTTAATGAATAGTTGTCGTTAAAATATCCATACGAATTCGGAGTGAACTCATATGGATTATATTGATTTTCACAACTATTGTAAAATTCAAATGAATATTGAAGTTCGGACATTTTCAAGAATGATTTTTTGGTTTTTTTTATAAGCAAAAAAAAAAATTGCAAAGTGAATTTATTTTTCAAAATGGAAAATTGATTTTTGTTTTGTTTTTTTTTCAATTTTTTTTTCTTTGTTTTTGAAAAGGTTTTATATATGTATTTTTTGGATTTTGGTTTTTCTAAATTTTTTTTGGATTTTTGAAATTTCAAAGAAAAAGGATTTGAAAATTTCAAAGGAAAAGGAATATTTACAATTTTTTTTAGTTTTGGATTTTGAATTTTTTTTTAATATGCATGAACTAATGCAACTAAATGAATGCAGGGGTTAATTACAAATGATTTATCCTAAGTTAACCCAAAATTGTATAATTACAAATTGTCTTAAATCAACAAGATAGTTCTCATCCAGGTAACAGACAGGATTTATCGGTGCACCACGAATCACCGTAGCAATGCAGCCGAAGGTTTAAGTACCTTCAGAGAAACAATTCAGTATAATATTTACGAATCACCGTAATATTTATAACTGATTATTGCTCTGCCGTAGCCTAGACACCGAGAAATTAAATTGTCGAAAAAGGACAAATTGTCAATATACAATTTAGTGTTATTGATTTCTAACCGTTATTATTAATCAAAATCTAAAATGAAATGCAAAGCAGAAATTAAACGTGTAAACAATGCAACTACAAATGATTTTTTTTATTTGTTTTTTTTATATATAAATTCAAATGCAAGCAATCAACAATGCAACTAATAAAAACAAGAGATATATACAATGCAAGGCAAATAAAACAAAAAAAAACTATTAGCAAGCAGACAAATTTTTTTTTGGCAGCAGTCTTCCTTCTGAAATTCTGCTTTGGCAACCTGAAATATAAAACAAGAATATGTACCATTTTTTTTTGAAAGGAAACTTAAAAGTAGGGTTTTACTTAAAAAAAAAGAAAAAAAAATTTGAAAGGACTAAAACAAATTAACAAAACAAATATAAACAAAAGAAAAAAAAAGAAATTTCACTCAAGCCCTAAATTCAAACCCGGCCCGCTGAAATCAATCCAAAAACAGATAAAGAAAAGAAGAAAGAAAAAAAAAATTGCCAGCATCTTTATCTTCGACTTCGTATTTTAATCAAATCCACTTTAATTCAATCCACCGAAATCAATCCACTTCAATTCGACTTCTTCTCCTAAATTTTTTTTTTGTAAACTTCGACTTCGTATTTTTAATCAAATCAAAACGAACGAATTCTCATTTCCACATTCCAAAATTTGCAAATTATTAACTTTCACAAATCACTTCATAAATTCCCAAATTAGCAACCGCTTGACTCGCGTTCGTTGATTGTCTGTTGCGGAGTGAAGATGTGGTTGCTGGAGAAGGCGTTGGAGTTGCTCGGCGGAGGATGTGCTGTATTGTAGTCGCGATTGCTGGTAGCGATTGTGGTTGCCGTTTGGTTGAGGGGATTGTTGAATTGGGTGAGGGATGCGGGACGACTGAAGTGGGTTATTGCAGGCGAAATGCAGGAGGAGATTGGAGTTTGTATTGCTGGAAGTTGTTTCGTGGGTTTATGCCGCAAGACAGGGTTAACGAAGATGTTTTGATATATGGCAAGTGCTGTGAAGTGATGTTACTCGGATGATTGATAGCAGGTAGAATGGTGTAGTTGTGTTGGTTGAACTGTGGTCGGTAGAGAAGCAGTAATGCGGTTTGTGGAGGATTGTTGTTTGGCTAGGTGATGGAAAAAGATGTTCGGAATTTGTGGTGAGAAATGTGATGATGTAGGGGTTGAGTTTTGTAGTTAGGGAAGTGGTGATGATAAATAGAGTATGTGGCTGAAGTAGGCAGTGCAAGTATGTTGAATGGTGGTTGAAGAGCGGAAGCAGTGGAGGTTGGATGGTTGTGTATGTAATGAAGTGAGACAGGAAGTGAGTGACTATTAGTATGTAGTTTGTTTGATGTTGGGAGAAGAGAATGAGGTGGGAGGATTGACAGTGGTGTGGAGTTATAGGATGTTGTTCGAAATGTGGGGTCTTGAGAGGGTTGTAGGCAAAGCACAGTCGAAGCAGTGACAGTGTATGGTTGTATGATGAATTGGTGGAGCAGAGGCTTGTGATTGGTGAATAGTGTGTTTGTGACGGAGGAGACTGGAGAAGTGTTCGAGGATGCAGCGGCAGGTGTAGTTTGGAGATGGTGTGAGATGTTGTATTGGCGGTGGATTGCAGTGCTTGTCTTGCACTGTGTAGGCTATTTGAAGAGTGGAAATTGAAGTGGAGTTAATGAAAATTGATGGTTGGGGGCTGTGGGAGGACAGTGGTGATAGGCAAGATGGCAGTTTGGTTGTTGCAGAGGAGTTTAGAGGAAGGTCAAGGAGCAGTTTTGAAATGAAATGGCTGAGGAGGAAGTGATGTAACAGTTGTAGAAAGGAAGGTGGATTAACTTGAGGAACAGTGGGCAATGGATTGAAGGTGAAGTGTTGCTGTTTTGTATTGGTTTGGTGGTTTGAACTATGGTGTGCCACCAGTGGCAGGGGTTTGTAACAGGCAGATGGTAACAGCAGCAAGCAGGGATGTCGATATGCAGAATGGTGCACAGTGCAACAGTGCACTGTTATATGCAAATTTTTTTTTTTTTGTAAATAGAAATTGAAATTGTATAGAAATGCAAATGTAGATGAAATGAAATGTAATCTGAATGTAACAAAATTGTAGATGAAATGAAATGCAATTTTTTTTAATAGAAAATGCAATGAAAATGGAAGACTAAAACATGCACACAAATTGAAAACACACACAATTTTTTTTTTAAATGCACACTAACACACAAAACAAACAAAAACACACAATAAAATCACACAAAAATAATCCGAAAAATAGAAAAATGAAATCAAAACAATTCCCCGGCAACGGCGCCAAAAACTTGTTCGTCGACGGAAATTCTATCGGTTTAGAAAACCGTCAAACGAATTTTGTAATAAAAATAACCGCAAGCATACGGTGTACGAATGTAGCACGCGGCGAATACGGGTCGATCCACAGGGAATTGATGATTTTAAAATTCTATTCAATCAAATTATACCGAAGTCGAGAGTGAATAGCTAGAAATGTAAAAACTAACAAAAACTAGTAAAAGAAAATGATAAAAATATGAGAGTTAAAAGAACAATTTAGAGATAAATCCACTCTCTAGATCATATAAATCAACAAAATGAAGTTATGATCTCTCTTTTCTTGTCATTAGTGAATTAGTTGATGTGCTTATCATAAGTATGGTATATTTGTGCTATTAATTAGCTCAATATAAACCATCAAACTATAACACAACCACTAATACACATTTAACTCTCATGAAATATGACAACAAAGTTGAAATAAAAATCTATTTTAAGCATAGCCTATTAACTATTGTTAAGAAATATAGACTATCAAATTTCAATTTCAACATTCACTTCTTTGCCATAATCATATTTAGATGAAGAGGCAATTTGTGTTATGTTTGTTTAAGCATAGCCTATTTGTTATGAACAACATAGACTATCAAATTCAAAGCTAAACAACATCATTAAACCACTTCAAGTGTTTCCATTAAAGCACAAAAAGAGAGTATAAAAATCAAAATGTTGCATCTACATACTAGAGAGCTTCATTACCCCTAAATTGTAGGGATTAAGCTCTCATATTTGTTATCAAATCAACAAATGTAGAAAGCAACATGAAAGCAAAAAGAAAGGAAAATGAAAGTTAATGGAAAAGACAACTATTCTAATTGCATAAAGGAAAATCTACACTACTTGCATAAAAGGAAATGAACATGTAATTAAAAAGAAACAATAATTAACATTGCATAAAAAAAGAATTACATAAGAGAAGAAATGGCTAAGTAGCCATGGAAAGAAAGAGAGCTTTTATTTATTTTCTAAACTAAAACTTACTAACTAAGAGGAAGATGGCTACATGAAACATAAGGGTATTTATACAAGTTAGAAATCCTAATGCATATTTTTGGGGAGTACCCAAAATGCCCCTTAGGAAGTGTGGAGGCCAAGTAAACATTAACATGTCTTAATCCTCCATTAAATGTACATGAAACCATTAGCTCCATAAGCATGTGCATTAGCCTTTAATTTGTACATTAAGGTAGGTGGGTAGGTGGGGTCCTCCATTATCTTCACTTTGAATTATTTCCATCTTCATTCCTTTACATTCATGTTGTGCATGCATGTGTCTTCATGAAACCACTCCTATTTGAGACCAAATTCCTACAAAAATATACATAAATTTCCAATTAATTTTTCTCAAATAAATATATGCACACAAATGACCGTTTTGCCCTTATATGAAGATGAATATGTGAAAATTTGGAATTAATATGAATTTTGGTTAAAACAAGTTAAAATACCCAATATGATCATTTATTTAATTTAAATAGAATAAATATGGTGGTAAAAATATGCACATTTACGTGTACATCAATTTCATATATATCTTAATTCAATTTACTATCATTTAGTTTTGAAATATCCGTTTGATAATTTCAATATTATTTAAATAAAACTCAACTTGAAATATTCGTTAATCACTTTAAAACAACTTCAAGTTATAAAATATTACCCTTTAAAATCTCAAATTCAATAAGTTCCAAATAGCTTTTCATTAAATAAAATTCTTAGTTAAAACAATTTCAAATCAACTTCAAATCCATCTTCTCAACCTTAATTTTATTAAAATCATTATAAACTCTATATTAAAATATAATTTATATAAATACTTAACCATATTATATTTTTAATAAAATCAATCTTTATTATTAAACTTGTTTTATATCAAACAAATTCATACATAGCTTAAAATCAAGAATTTAACTGTATATGTAAATTAACATTTATATAATATCTGAAATCAATATTTATAAAACCATATATTTCTTTCCAAAACCATAAAAATCATTTTAAAATATTTTTATATATAGACCACGATATCTGTATATAATTTTCTATCCTATGATCAAGTGATATGGATATTTATCATTTCAATCCGCAGTTTAAACAATTTACAGTTGTATATCATTTCAAACCGCAATCCTGAATAAATAATAATAAATCCATTATGAACTTGCAGATTATAATAATATAAAATAAACATCCATTCAATCAATGTCAACAATCAACATCCATCACAATTATCATCCAAAATTGTCCATAAATATCAATATAGAACTGATAATAAATAACAGGTATTTAACTGGCAGTTATATGCAATAATAAATAAATAATAATTTAATTGAAATAAATTCAATTTAACTGAGATGATGATTTAAAAATATACCAACGGTCATAAATAAATTCCTAATCACATCATAAATCAATTTAACAAACTTAAGAAATTTTAGAAGTTGTGAGTAGGTTAAAGCACTCACCTTTTAATTTAAATTAAATTTAAATCCAATTTAAACCCAAAAATTCAAACAATCTCAGAATCCGTCCAATCCAGCGTCAAATTGTTTGGAATTTTGATAGAATCGCAGTGGAGAAAACCGCGCGTGAAACAGACCTCGTATGAAAAAGTTATTCAAGTTAGAATGTTTGAATTTTTAAATTAAATAAAATTAAAAGAAAAACCCCAGACCAATCAGATGAAGCCACATCATCTATGCAATTCTGGCGCACGGCCTCTACAGGGTTTCGAAACCTTAGCTCAAAACTAAGCCGCCACCGATCAACAACCAACTGCCGCATCACCAAGCCACTACAACCAGATCAAGCATCACCACCTTCACCTACGCCTTGAACCGCCCCAGCCGAAGGTCGCGTGGCCCCTCCAGCAGCCATCCCAAGCACTGCCACTGCCAGCGTTCAAATAAAATTTTGGCCAAGTCACAGCAGTTCCAAGCCAAACTAGCCACATGGATCAACTCCACTCGACAAGCTTTCCATCATGGTACCCTCCGATCGTGACAAAATCAAAGATCTACCATCAATTCGCAAAAGCACGAATGAACGGCCGCGAATATTCCCTTGATTTCAGGCCACATCGAAAGCCAAATCGAAAAACTACCTGTAGTTGACTTGCGTTCGATGAGAGCTTCCAGTTGATATAAAGTTTGATGTTATTTGAGGAGTTTGAATTTTGGTCGTTGGATTTTGAATTGGAATTGAATTAGAAAATTTAGGGTTTTTCATCCATTGAGGAAGAGGAGTGTTTGCGCCAAAATTGGTCACAAACCCCAAGTGTTGTGAAAGCACCAGTGTATGAATACAAATCAGCAATATTCAAACACAAATCACAGATTTAAGCAAGCAACACACAGCAAAACAGAAATTATGAACAAGAACACACGATTTATAGTGGTTTGGCTATCTCCGGCCTACGTCCACTTCAAAGGTTTTAACTTTTATTGATGTTCTTTGCTGGTTACAGTTGATTACAGCGGGTTACAATGGATTATAGCTCTGAAACTTGAATGCAATAGCGATGATAAGGTGTAGAATTGATTCCGGTAGAGTCTTGATGCTTCAGAATTCCCTCTCCTCTTTCCTGAATGACCTGGGGCTCTATTTATAGGCGTAGGAGGATGATATTTCTCCTAAAAATCCGATAGACCGCTTCTGGCACGTGAGGGGACCCACACGGCCGAAACCTGGAGATCCGAGCCCATATTGGGATCGATTCGACCCTTGGTTCGAATCGATCAAGAAATTGTCCGATCGTGATGAAACTTGACGTGGACATTCTTCGACATGTAGGCAAACTCCTATAAAAATTTCATGGCATTTGGATCAAGGGATTGAGAGATATGATGGACTCAAGATGGTGTTTTTTGTCCTATGGATTCGTTCGAATCGATGTGGTTCGAATCCATATGGTCGAATCCATGCTCCTGCGCATGAGAATGATGACGTGGTGCGAATTCTTCGTGTCGATCCACTTATTGCTCCGAGTAGAATGGGTCGACTCCGAGGTTTTAGCCGCGTTAATTGATGGATTCGAGGTGTTGGATTCGAAGGTTCGCTTCGAATCGATGGAGCCAGTATTCATTCGAATCGATCAGAATAGGCTACTGTGGATCGATTCGAAGTTGCTTCAACATGGGGATTTGAAGATGAGTTTTGGAATGGAGTCGGGGCTTCTTCGCTTGCATGGATTCGAGGAAACTTTCCCCCGATGGATTCGAGCTAGGGTATACAAGGACGGATTCGAACCAAGGCATAATCGGATGGATACGACCTTATGGTTTGCTCGATGGAGTCGAAGCAAGGTGTGTTGATGGGTTCGAACCATGGCTGACTACTGGTGGATTCGAACTAAGGCATAATGGACTGATTCGAACCAATGCGTGGTTGATGAAGTCGAAGCATGACCACTTAGATGGAGTCGAACTGCTTGCTTGCTTGATGGGTTCGAAGTAGATGGAGTCGAACTTGATGGAGTCGAGTTGAGACATGAGGATGGGTTCGAACTTCATGGATTCGAAGTATTCCAAAGTGATGGATTCGAAGTAAGGGGAGTCGAATCAATGGATTCGAACCGAACAAGGTCCATCTCCCTTAAATTGAATCCATCATATCTTGAGCATACGAACTCGGATTGACTTGAAATTTGAACCACTGGCTTCTATAGCTTTGCTTATCATGTCTTGTCAACTGTGGCCCAATCGGACTCGGACAAAATTCATCGATATCCATGGTTATCCTGTAGTACATAGTTGATACTCAAGAATAATAATCATTGAATCTCAGTAAATTTTGGATATCTCAACTTTGCCAAAAGTTGGGATAACACTTTGCCCCCCAAAACATGCCTTTTGGTAAGAGGTATGTTTTGAACAGTCTTAAATCGAATGTAGTAAGTTCACGTTTCATTCATAGCTGCAGTATTATCAATCAAGTTTGTGGCTGTTCGAAGCCGAATTGGCATTCATTCTTTCTGTGGAAGTTGAGAATGAAGTTCCGTAGTCTCTCCGGACTATTAATGGCTACTCTGAACCCTTACTAAGTCCATTCTAGACTTAGTGATTGAATAAAAAGATCCCATTGCACTCTGGCGTCTCCTTCTATCCCTTGCACTCTGGTCCTGGTTAGGACGTATAGCAATGTCATGGTCATTCTAGACCGATCATAGCCTCTCCGGGCCCTTGCTGGATCCCATCCTGTCACTCTCCGGTGAAGGGGAAACAGCGCTTAAGTGAGTTGATCCTGTCGCTCTCCGGCGAAGCAACTCACTTCTTGCACTCCGGTTAAGTGTATCTGAACATTAAGCGATGTCTTGGCCATTCAAGACCGATCATAGCCTCTCCGGGCTCTTGCTGGATCCCATCCTGTCACTCTCCGGTGAAGGGGAAACAACGCTTAAGTGAGTTGATCCTGTCGCTCTCCGGCGAAGCAACTCACTTCTTGCCCTCCGGACCCCGTCCCTCCGGGTAGGGTTATAAAGCGATCATTTTTATATTGGTATTTGATGTTCATCCTTTGACTCTCCGGCCTGTAACATTCCTGAAATATTAGCCAAAATAATTCAATAATTAAATTGATTTTGGATTTAAACTGTGAATTTAATTGTGAATTAATTTGAGATTTACAAAATAAACTTAAAATTTTAGATTATAAATAGAAATTTGGTTGGAATTTAAGGATAAGTATCTTATAATAACAAAAAAAATTGGATTTAAGGATAATTATATTAGAGATAAAAATGCACTATAATTTGAATAAATATGTATATATTGAAATTTAAAATTGTAAATAAGATTTTGATTTTGAAAATTTTATTTTGAATTAGATATTAATGATTTTCAAAACAATTGTTTAAAACTAAATACTATTTTATATGGGTTTATTTATTAAAAGCATAATTAGTTTAAAATTCATTTCCTTTCTTTAAATTAGAATAAGTAGGAATAATGGACAAAACGGTTATAAAATAAGAAATAAAAATTTGAAATAATATAAATATAGATAATTATTTATTTAAATGGTATACTAGTCTTAATTCAAAAATAAAATAAACTAAGCTTAAAAATAATATTGGTTCAAAAAGTAATATTATAAAATTGATATAAATAAATAAATAAAAATTACAAAAGCTATTTCAGAATTTTAATTCAACCATATTATGTACCTTTTTATTTGATTTGATAAAAAGATTTAAAATACATCTTCTTCTGGAAAAAAAAAATATAGTTGTATATTCCCAAAATTTAAAATGTAAAAATATTTACAAATGTTAGAAATATGAAAATATAAATAATACAAACCACTTCCATATTTACAAATCAATAATTTAAAAGAGGTAGAACATGAAAATATATATATTACATATGTATATGTACAAACAATGTAATCATACCTTTAGATCTTACATGTTTACATACATACAAATAGCATCATTTCTTTTGTTTAAAATAATGAAATTAAAAAAAAACAAAAATACAAGAAACTTCACATCTTCCCATATGCCATCATATAGTATCTTAGAAAATCTGAAAAAAATAGTAGAAAAAGATTTGGCTTCACATCTTTCAAAGCCATAAAGCTGTTCAAAACATAAGATAAGAAAAAAAAAACAATTCAGTTTGAACTCAAAACAAAAGAAAAACCCAAAATCTTCATTCTCAGACCATACAAACTGCATTTTTCAAATCTGCATACATTTGCATTCATGTTAAAATCTGAAACCCAAACAAACCTTCAACTCCTCTTTCTAAAAATTGCAAATCTGCATCAAACAATCCAACTCCTCTTCTTCAAAATACAAGCCTGCACATCAATTTAAAGCCTGCATGTATAAATCAAAAAGCCCTGCAATTTCAAGATTGAGGCTCTGCATTTCAAAGGCCTGCATGCATCCATTTAAAGCTCTGCATATCATTTATAGATCAAGTTGAAGCTTTACATTTCTAAGCATCTGAAGAAAGAGGTCTGCATTCAAGGAGCCTGCCTGCATTTCATATTTTCAAAAGTCTGATACCCTGCAAGTTGATTGTGCTCTGCATTCTGCATAATTAGGTGAGTAACTTTTCTTTTAAAAACTTAAGGTTACAGTTTATTGCATGCTAAAATAAATAAATGATCATGTGTTATATACTTACTGTCTGATATATGCATCTTAAATTGCTTATGTCCTGTTTTGTTTCCTAGTTCAGGTTATTAATTAAATTCTATATCTTAAATTTGTCTGTGTTAAATTTTGAGAATTTAACTATGAATGGTAGGCCAGTTTCATAGTTTACATTCTAGGATTTTATTAAGGTAAAATTCAAATTTAACTTACTGGAAAGAAAATACAGAGCATAGGAAAAAAAATGACAGTCATAGTGTTGTTAAAAAAAATTACAGTATCAAAATGTATGTATTTCCATTTTTGGTCAAGTTCAATTAAAGCTTGCATTTGTTTGGGTTGAAATTATTTCTGGTGATAGTATAGTTATCATTGATAATGATAAAAATTACTGAATTTTTATTGAAATTCAATAAAAATATTGTAAATTGGGATTTAGGTAGTAGAACCCTAGTTGTATTGAGTTTAAGGGAGTTGGGTGCTGTGGCTTCTTGAATGAATCGAGTTCTATGATTTTGTGGGTATTGATAGATGGTGTAGTGATGGAGCTACCACCGGAGTTTGGATGTTGATGGTGGTCGAGAAGTGGAGATATTGGTGGTGACAGGTTAGGCAGTGGATGGAAATGTTGGTTTCAGGTTTGTTTTGTTGTGGTCCAAGTGTTTCAGGTTTGACTTTAACTTGAATTCTTCAAGTTGAAATTGTGGGGAATCTGGGAGATCTTAAGTTGAAGTGTGGTCTCTGATAGATAGGGGATGGTCGGAGAAGATAGTCAGAGGTGACTGGAGTGGGGAAGTGGATGCACAAGTGTATGTGCATGCTGATGATGAGGTAGTTTGATGTTGTTGGTTGCAGGAATTTTTGACTCGGGTTGGTCTCGGGGGAAATGGGAAATAACTCGAAGTAGAAGGGGATTTGACTCGAAGTCGAATAGGGGTCTGTGTGTTTTGGGTTTCAGGGCTTAGCAACAGAACCTGTTATGTTTTCTGAAATTTAAAAGCCAAGTTTAAATTTAAATCTGAAATTGAATGAAATTTGAATCTGAAAATGAATTCAAAATATTTGAATTCTGATTTTGAAATAATGTAAATGCAGGAATTCAAATTAGTTTAAAAAAAAAAAAAGAAAAAAAAAAGAAACAGGAAACTGTTTCAGTTTTATAAAATTTGAAACAATTTGCAAATTACAATTGTGACTTAGGATTTGAAACTGAATTTAAGGATGGTATCAAATAAGTTTAAAATTCTGTTCTTTTGTAATTATTTAAACTCTGGAAATTTTCAAAGTTTAAGTTTTTTTAGAATAAAACAGAAACTGTTTCTGTTTAAATGTGAAGATAAGTTTAAATATTTTTTTAGGGTGGAGATTTAAACTGAGTTTTAGTTTGAATTTGAAAATGAATTCAAATTTTAATTGTCTGAAATTTGAAACCATACTGTGTTTTAAATTTAAATTTGATTTGAAAATCTCAAGTATAAATGCATATGTGATTTGTATTTGGAATGGAAGGTTAGGAATTCAAATGAATTGAAAACTGAGTTTTTAAATCTGGATTTTTTTTTTTTTTAAACTTCAGTTTTAAAGTAAAGAATTTAAATTTAAATTGCTTTCAAATGATTTACATTTGAATTGAAGGTGAAATTGTAGGAAGAGTTTTAAAGAGTTTAAACTAAATTGAAAATGGAAGTTATATTTCAGTTTTGAGATTTTAAAGCAATTTTTAAATTTATTTGAATTCAAGTTGAATTGAAATCTAAATTGTTTTAAACTTATTAATAAAGTATATGTTTCTTTTAAACATATAAGATTAAGTTGTGTATTGTTTTAAACTCTTATTTAAGACAAATTTGAGTCTTGAGTTTAAAGAGAATGTTAAATGGAATTTAATGTAAATTTAAAAACATTTTGTTTTTAAATGCATAATTTAAATAAGGAATGTTTATCTAAAGATAAAGAAAAGTATAATGATTTGTAATTCATTTAATTATTAAGGTAGTACAAATGGATAATTAATATAATTAATTAATTAATGAAATGGATAATTAATTAAAGTAATTAAGGGTTTTAATTTGATTAATTAAAGTTTAAGATTAATTTTTCTTAGAATAATTAATTTGTAATCAAGAAATCATTAATTGAATGATATTAGATTTTAAATTAATTGAAGATTTATTAATTGAATAAATAGGGATAGTTATTTAATTAGGAATAATAAATGAAAGTAATCATGTAGGTAATAAATTTAAAACCACCCAGTTTATTCATCTTAATTGTAGATGCTGATTGTTGTTGAATGTTGTGTGATGGATTGATATATTTGGTATGTGATGTGATGCTATGTGATACTTTGTGCTGAACTGCTATATTTGTGATGAATATACTGTTGTATGAATATGAAACCCTTTGACCCGTAAAACGACATTTGAATTTCGATGCGACAGGGAGTCGGATTCCAGCTGGTTATCCGAAACCCACATCGAATCATATTAGTGAATTTTTGTGATTGATAATTTACTTTATCTATGAATCTGTGAATATAAATAAGCGCTATAGGTTATACCGCTTATCTTTATGATTGAATCTGTGATGATGATGTTGTGCACTATTGTGTTGAACCCCTAGACCACACTTATACACACACAAATATGGATTGCACGTGGAAATGGGTTAAGTCACAGATTTTGAAATTGTTTTAAAATTTGAATTTTTGAATCCAAAATAGTTTTGGAATTAGAATTGAAGTTTTTGAAAAAAATGAATTTCAAAAAAATAAAAGTTATGTGAATAACTTAATTGAGTTTGAAATTTAAATAATTTGATTTAAATTTGAATTCAATAATTGAATTGAATTCTATGATTTGGAAACTAGGGTTTTAAAAAGTTATTCAACTTATAAATGGATTTATATGGGTTTTTAAACCAATTTAAAAGTGATGTTTTGAAATTTAAAATTAACCCAAGATTCCAACTTGTATAAATCGGACTTTTCTGAAACGAAAACTGTTGTTTTCCAATAATAGAAGCTTTCATATAAGAAATGGTTTTCCAATGTATGTTAAAAGGAATTCAAGTTTTGAAATGAAAATGGTATTCCAAGTTATAAATAAATCTTTGGAACGTGTTTTGAAAGCTATAAATTAAATCTTTAATTTAAAGGTTTATTGAGTTAATCCAATTGAAATGGAAGTTGTTTTGAAATCTATGAATAGATCTTTGTGAAATTAGGTGAAACTTTGTGAAATAAATCTTTTGGTTTAAAGATTTAAAATGGTAATTTGTTTAACCATTTGAAAGAAAAGTTTTGGATTTTTAAGTTGTGACTTAACTAAAATCCCATATCCATATGTTTTAAAATATGGCCCTCATTATTCGGTTTAGCCGGGAGAGGACCTAGTGTCATATAGCCCATTCCGAATAGTGATACGACGTTACGGATAGCAATTGAAGACCGGTGGTGAAGACCGGATATTTCCAAAAACAAAAGGATAACTCATCGATTGTCTCTGCACTGGCTGATCCCCGGTATAGAGATCTCCATATGTGATGGGAAGTCCGGACGTGATTAGGGATTATCCGAATTTGCAAGGGCTTCTTCGGAAGTGCCTTCGGTTCTGTTCGAACCCGGGACAGACTTGTATGGTTGTATGTCCGACATTACACTTTGAGATGTTAACTGATTTCTATCAAATACATTTCTGCCTGGTGGCGGAGAATTTATTCTCTCAACTTAACACCCTTCTCTGAGACGTACGAGCTCAGAGGTTATGTAGTTGATATTTATCAGTGATATTCCCAATTTGGTAATGTGGCATGCTGAGTGCTGCTGTGTGATGATCATTGGTTGATCATTTGTGATATGATCATTTGTTTGATCATTTATCTTTGTGATCATTGCTTTGGTCATCTGTTGACCCAAAGCATGGCTTTGTGCCAAAGCGTAGCTTTGTGGACGAGACTGCATCAGGACCTCACTCCCCGGAAATGGTCGAAACAGGAAAGATGCGGCAAGGTTATGAGGGTCGCTCCCTTTAGGGTGTGTCATTCCCTTCTGGTAAAGGGTGGTATCAGGTATGGAGCCCTGGTATTTAACCTATGTGGTTGCTCCAATCTCATTTACTGTGTGGTTGTTGTTTTGAGGCGCCTCGGATAAAGGTCCCAAAGGACCGGGGGATGGCATATTCGTGTAGTAGTTACCTAGTTACAGAGGTAACCCGGCCTTGTGTTGGCAGAGATCTAACCGTAACGTTATTTCTCGGGACGTCCCGCCAGAGGCGATCCCATTGACAGTAGGAAGTTCCTTAGCCTGACCATTTGTTGGAAATCCATTCATCCAATACGTGCCTTATACGGTTTTAGTTGTAGAACCTGCCATTTACTTATGGTGGTCACCACTATTTAGATGGTAGCTATAGTAGGCATAGTTCGGAATGTCTATGCTGGCTAGGATTTATATTCTACTTTCAAAATGATTTTCTACACTTTGCACTTATTA
The DNA here is from genome assembly GCA_030765085.1 of Allium cepa. Classification (NCBI taxonomy): domain Eukaryota; kingdom Viridiplantae; phylum Streptophyta; class Magnoliopsida; order Asparagales; family Amaryllidaceae; genus Allium; species Allium cepa. Next base: position 405,541,523 of record CM060928.1, on the reverse strand, counting down.
TAATAATATCAAAGAATTTTCTCGTATCAAGCATATTTGACTATCATAAGGAGAAATCTCCTCCAATTCTACGTTTGCATTGTGTGTGTGGCGGGAGGCCTTATGGTAGTTTCATTTTCCAAAAAGCATTGCGGATTTCAAATTTAAATTCTTTTGTTTGTTTTAAAGACCAAATGTTTTTGTTGCTCATACCAGTCCCACGACTGACCTGGAGTTTATTGTTCCTTTCCTAAACTCTGGGTGCCCACTATTTCCCACACGGGCAGCCTAGAGTTGGGGTTTTCAGATAATCAATGGTAGGTGTAGATTCGATAGCTTTCAGCCTTAGGATTTGGCAATCGCATTTTGGATCGAGTTGCTTCTCTTCGTTTTGATTTGGAGTTCGAGCTATTTCTGGATTGGTGCTTTGGAGATGGAGATTACTGTTACTGGAGTTCTTCCTTGAAGACTACATTGGAGATTTTGTTCCGCTGCTAGTGTTATCTTTTATTTCCGCTGCTATTCTTTGTAACTCTGATGTATATTGATGTTCATTGTATCATTCTGTTGTATCAGATATTGTATCAAATGTTGTACATTGATATATATTATTCATTTCTTCCGCTGTGTTATTTACTTAATGTGTTATAAGCTCCGGCGACTCGAATTTGAACGGTCGAATCTGCGGCATTCGAGTACAATGTAAAGTATGGATGTCGATTTTCGAACGCGAAAAATTCGAATCGTTACATTTGGTATCAGAGCTGAAGGTTAAAACTTTAGCTCAGGAGTATAACACATTAAGTAACTCATTAGAGATAGGGTGAAGTAAACCCTAGAATGAGTATATCCCTGAGATATCCGTTCGAATGCCTCAGTAAATTCTCTTACTATCCACTGATAGTGAGTATGAGTGCGAGAAGAGAACGAGATAGGGGACAGGGGAGTACCACTGCAAATGGTCAATACCCTGCAACAGTGGGAATATCTTTTCTCTATCAATCTCCTTTGATTCGATTTCGAATTCTTTTGATTGCTTCGTAGCTGCTCCAGAAAGAAGTTTCGGTGTGATGATGGCCATGCGTATCGTTGTAGGAAATTCTTACTTCGTATCTTCATCGGTTTCTTATCAGCTTTTCGATCTAAACTCTAATGAATTTGAAATTGAAAATATTAAATAAATTGGAAATTTTAAATTAGTAAATTGGTTAACTAATATAAAGATTTGATCCATCTATCTATTCTCTGGGATCCGATATATTCTACGAACGATTAGTTATCTCTTCGAACTAGTCAATGCCCTTGCATATTCGTAGACCGATGGACCCAAATATCTTGTGTAATATTATATGAGATTGTTCTCATATCTATTGTTGATATTCTTATTTGGTAAGCCAAATACAGAATTTATATCCAGTTCGATTTGGAAAGGAATTTCTCTATCTTTCATCTTTTCTTTTCGTCTTCCTAGCAAATTTCGAGGACGAAATTTCTTAAGGGGGGAAGTCTGTAACATTCCTGAAATATTAGCCAAAATAATTCAATAATTAAATTGATTTTGGATTTAAACTGTGAATTTAATTGTGAATTAATTTGAGATTTACAAAATAAACTTAAAATTTTAGATTATAAATAGAAATTTGGTTGGAATTTAAGGATAAGTATCTTATAATAACAAAAAAAAAAATTGGATTTAAGGATAATTATATTAGAGATAAAAATGCACTATAATTTGAATAAATATGTATATATTGAAATTTAAAATTGTAAATAAGATTTTGATTTTGAAAATTTTATTTTGAATTAGATATTAATGATTTTCAAAACAATTGTTTAAAACTAAATACTATTTTATATGGGTTTATTTATTAAAAGCATAATTAGTTTAAAATTCATTTCCTTTCTTTAAATTAGAATAAGTAGGAATAATGGACAAAACGGTTATAAAATAAGAAATAAAAATTTGAAATAATATAAATATAGATAATTATTTATTTAAATGGTATACTAGTCTTAATTCAAAAATAAAATAAACTAAGCTTAAAAATAATATTGGTTCAAAAAGTAATATTATAAAATTGATATAAATAAATAAAAAAAATTACAAAAGCTATTTCAGAATTTTAATTCAACCATATTATGTACCTTTTTATTTGATTTGATAAAAAGATTTAAAATACATCTTCTTCTGGAAAAAAAAATATAGTTGTATATTCCCAAAATTTAAAATGTAAAAATATTTACAAATGTTAGAAATATGAAAATATAAATAATACAAATCACTTCCATATTTACAAATCAATAATTTAAAAGAGGTAGAACATGAAAATATATATATTACATATGTATATGTACAAACAATGTAATCATACCTTTAGATCTTACATGTTTACATACATACAAATAGCATCATTTCTTTTGTTTAAAATAATGAAATTAAAAAAAAAACAAAAATACAAGAAACTTCACATCTTCCCATATGCCATCATATAGTATCTTAGAAAATCTGAAAAAAATAGTAGAAAAAGATTTGGCTTCACATCTTTCAAAGCCATAAAGCTGTTCAAAACATAAGATAAGAAAAAAAAAACAATTCAGTTTGAACTCAAAACAAAAGAAAAACCCAAAATCTTCATTCTCAGACCATACAAACTGCATTTTTCAAATCTGCATACATTTGCATTCATGTTAAAATCTGAAACCCAAACAAACCTTCAACTCCTCTTTCCAAAAATTGCAAATCTGCATCAAACAATCCAACTCCTCTTCTTCAAAATACAAGCCTGCATATCAATTTAAAGCCTGCATGTATAAATCAAAAAGCCCTGCAATTTCAAGATTGAGGCTCTGCATTTCAAAGGCCTGCATGCATCCATTTAAAGCTCTGCATATCATTTATAGATCAAGTTGAAGCTTTACATTTCTAAGCATCTGAAGAAAGAGGTCTGCATTCAAGGAGCCTGCCTGCATTTCATATTTTCAAAAGTCTGATACCCTGCAAGTTGATTGTGCTCTGCATTCTGCATAATTAGGTGAGTAACTTTTCTTTTAAAAACTTAAGGTTACAGTTTATTGCATGCTAAAATAAATAAATGATCATGTGTTATATACTTACTGTCTGATATATGCATCTTAAATTGCTTATGTCCTGTTTTGTTTCCTAGTTCAGGTTATTAATTAAATTCTATATCTTAAATTTGTCTGTGTTAAATTTTGAGAATTTAACTATGAATGGTAGGCCAGTTTCATAGTTTACATTCTAGGATTTTATTAAGGTAAAATTCAAATTTAACTTACTGGAAAGAAAATACAGAGCATAGGAAAAAAAATGACAGTCATAGTGTTGTTAAAAAAAATTACAGTATCAAAATGTATGTATTTCCATTTTTGGTCAAGTTCAATTAAAGCTTGCATTTGTTTGGGTTGAAATTATTTCTGGTGATAGTATAGTTATCATTGATAATGATAAAAATTACTGAATTTTTATTGAAATTCAATAAAAATATTGTAAATTGGGATTTAGGTAGTAGAACCCTAGTTGTATTGAGTTTAAGGGAGTTGGGTGCTGTGGCTTCTTGAATGAATCGAGTTCTATGATTTTGTGGGTATTGATAGATGGTGTAGTGATGGAGCTACCACCGGAGTTTGGATGTTGATGGTGGTCGAGAAGTGGAGATATTGGTGGTGACAGGTTAGGCAGTGGATGGAAATGTTGGTTTCAGGTTTGTTTTGTTGTGGTCCAAGTGTTTCAGGTTTGACTTTAACTTGAATTCTTCAAGTTGAAATTGTGGGGAATCTGGGAGATCTTAAGTTGAAGTGTGGTCTCTGATAGATAGGGGATGGTCGGAGAAGATAGTCAGAGGTGACTGGAGTGGGGAAGTGGATGCACAAGTGTATGTGCATGCTGATGATGAGGTAGTTTGATGTTGTTGGTTGCAGGAATTTTTGACTCGGGTTGGTCTCGGGGGAAATGGGAAATAACTCGAAGTAGAAGGGGATTTGACTCGAAGTCGAATAGGGGTCTGTGTGTTTTGGGTTTCAGGGCTTAGCAACAGAACCTGTTATGTTTTCTGAAATTTAAAAGCCAAGTTTAAATTTAAATCTGAAATTGAATGAAATTTGAATCTGAAAATGAATTCAAAATATTTGAATTCTGATTTTGAAATAATGTAAATGCAGGAATTCAAATTAGTTTAAAAAAAAAAAAAGAAAAAAAAAAGAAACAGGAAACTGTTTCAGTTTTATAAAATTTGAAACAATTTGCAAATTACAATTGTGACTTAGGATTTGAAACTGAATTTAAGGATGGTATCAAATAAGTTTAAAATTCTGTTCTTTTGTAATTATTTAAACTCTGGAAATTTTCAAAGTTTAAGTTTTTTTAGAATAAAACAGAAACTGTTTCTGTTTAAATGTGAAGATAAGTTTAAATATTTTTTTAGGGTGGAGATTTAAACTGAGTTTTAGTTTGAATTTGAAAATGAATTCAAATTTTAATTGTCTGAAATTTGAAACCATACTGTGTTTTAAATTTAAATTTGATTTGAAAATCTCAAGTATAAATGCATATGTGATTTGTATTTGGAATGGAAGGTTAGGAATTCAAATGAATTGAAAACTGAGTTTTTAAATCTGGATTTAATTTTTTTTTAAACTTCAGTTTTAAAGTAAAGAATTTAAATTTAAATTGCTTTCAAATGATTTACATTTGAATTGAAGGTGAAATTGTAGGAAGAGTTTTAAAGAGTTTAAACTAAATTGAAAATGGAAGTTATATTTCAGTTTTGAGATTTTAAAGCAATTTTTAAATTTATTTGAATTCAAGTTGAATTGAAATCTAAATTGTTTTAAACTTATTAATAAAGTATATGTTTCTTTTAAACATATAAGATTAAGTTGTGTATTGTTTTAAACTCTTATTTAAGACAAATTTGAGTCTTGAGTTTAAAGAGAATGTTAAATGGAATTTAATGTAAATTTAAAAACATTTTGTTTTTAAATGCATAATTTAAATAAGGAATGTTTATCTAAAGATAAAGAAAAGTATAATGATTTGTAATTCATTTAATTATTAAGGTAGTACAAATGGATAATTAATATAATTAATTAATTAATGAAATGGATAATTAATTAAAGTAATTAAGGGTTTTAATTTGATTAATTAAAGTTTAAGATTAATTTTTCTTAGAATAATTAATTTGTAATCAAGAAATCATTAATTGAATGATATTAGATTTTAAATTAATTGAAGATTTATTAATTGAATAAATAGGGATAGTTATTTAATTAGGAATAATAAATGAAAGTAATCATGTAGGTAATAAATTTAAAACCACCCAGTTTATTCATCTTAATTGTAGATGCTGATTGTTGTTGAATGTTGTGTGATGGATTGATATATTTGGTATGTGATGTGATGCTATGTGATACTTTGTGCTGAACTGCTATATTTGTGATGAATATACTGTTGTATGAATATGAAACCCTTTGACCCGTAAAACGACATTTGAATTTCGATGCGACAGGGAGTCGGATTCCAGCTGGTTATCCGAAACCCACATCGAATCATATTAGTGAATTTTTGTGATTGATAATTTACTTTATCTATGAATCTGTGAATATAAATAAGCGCTATGGGTTATACCGCTTATCTTTATGATTGAATCTGTGATGATGATGTTGTGCACTATTGTGTTGAACCCCTAGACCACACTTATACACACACAAATATGGATTGCACGTGGAAATGGGTTAAGTCACAGATTTTGAAATTGTTTTAAAATTTGAATTTTTGAATCCAAAATAGTTTTGGAATTAGAATTGAAGTTTTTGAAAAAAATGAATTTCAAAAAAATAAAAGTTATGTGAATAACTTAATTGAGTTTGAAATTTAAATAATTTGATTTAAATTTGAATTCAATAATTGAATTGAATTCTATGATTTGGAAACTAGGGTTTTAAAAAGTTATTCAACTTATAAATGGATTTATATGGGTTTTTAAACCAATTTAAAAGTGATGTTTTGAAATTTAAAATTAACCCAAGATTCCAACTTGTATAAATCGGACTTTTCTGAAACGAAAACTGTTGTTTTCCAATAATAGAAGCTTTCATATAAGAAATGGTTTTCCAATGTATGTTAAAAGGAATTCAAGTTTTGAAATGAAAATGGTATTCCAAGTTATAAATAAATCTTTGGAACGTGTTTTGAAAGCTATAAATTAAATCTTTAATTTAAAGGTTTATTGAGTTAATCCAATTGAAATGGAAGTTGTTTTGAAATCTATGAATAGATCTTTGTGAAATTAGGTGAAACTTTGTGAAATAAATCTTTTGGTTTAAAGATTTAAAATGGTAATTTGTTTAACCATTTGAAAGAAAAGTTTTGGATTTTTAAGTTGTGACTTAACTAAAATCCCATATCCATATGTTTTAAAATATGGCGCTCATTATTCGGTTTAGCCGGGAGAGGACTTAGTGTCATATAGCCCATTCCGAATAGTGATACGACGTTACGGATAGCAATTGAAGACCGGTGGTGAAGACCGGATATTTTCAAAAACAAAAGGATAACTCATCGATTGTCTCTGCACTGGCTGATCCCCGGTATAGAGATCTCCATATGTGATGGGAAGTCCGGACGTGATTAGGGATTATCCGAATTTACAAGGGCTTCTTCGGAAGTGCCTTCGGTTCTGTTCGAACCCGGGACAGACTTGTATGGTTGTATGTCCGACATTACACTTTGAGATGTTAACTGATTTCTATCAAATACATTTCTGCCTGGTGGCGGAGAATTTATTCTCTCAGCTTAACACCCTTCTCTGAGACGTACGAGCTCAGAGGTTATGTAGTTGATATTTATCAGTGATATTCCCAATTTGGTAATGTGGCATGCTGAGTGCTGCTGTGTGATGATCATTGGTTGATCATTTGTGATATGATCATTTGTTTGATCATTTATCTTTGTGATCATTGCTTTGGTCATCTGTTGACCCAAAGCATGGCTTTGTGCCAAAGCGTAGCTTTGTGGACGAGACTGCATCAGGACCTCACTCCCCGGAAATGGTCGAAACAGGAAAGATGCGGCAAGGTTATGAGGGTCGCTCCCTTTAGGGTGTGTCATTCCCTTCTGGTAAAGGGTGGTATCAAGTATGGAGCCCTGGTATTTAACCTATGTGGTTGCTCCAATCTCATTTACTGTGTGGTTGTTGCTTTGAGGCGCCTCGGATAAAGGTCCCAAAGGACCGGGGGATGGCATATTCGTGTAGTAGTTACCTAGTTACAGAGGTAACCCGGCCTTGTGTTGGCAGAGATCTAACCGTAACGTTATTTCTCGGGACGTCCCGCCAGAGGCGATCCCATTGACAGTAGGAAGTTCCTTAGCCTGACCATTTGTTGGAAATCCATTCATCCAATACGTGCCTTATACGGTTTTAGTTGTAGAACCTGCCATTTACTTATGGTGGTCACCACTATTTAGATGGTAGCTATAGTAGGCATAGTTCGGAATGTCTATGCTGGCTAGGATTTATATTCTACTTTCAAAATGATTTTCTACACTTTGCACTTATTATAATAATATCAAAGAATTTTCTCGTATCAAGCATATTTGACTATCATAAGGAGAAATCTCCTCCAATTCTGCGTTTGCATTGTGTGTGTGGCGGGAGGCCTTATGGTAGTTTCATTTTCCAAAAAGCATTGCGGATTTCAAATTTAAATTCTTTTGTTTGTTTTAAAGACCAAATGTTTTTGTTGCTCATACCAGTCCCACGACTGACCTGGAGTTTATTGTTCCTTTCCTAAACTCTGGGTGCCCACTATTTCCCACACGGGCAGCCTAGAGTTGGGGTTTTCAGATAATCAATGGTAGGTGTAGATTCGATAGCTTTCAGCCTTAGGATTTGGCAATCGCATTTTGGATCGAGTTGCTTCTCTTCGTTTTGATTTGGAGTTCGAGCTACTTCTGGATTGGTGCTTTGGAGATGGAGATTACTGTTACTGGAGTTCTTCCTTGAAGACTACATTGGAGATTTTGTTCCGCTGCTAGTGTTATCTTTTATTTCCGCTGCTATTCTTTGTAACTCTGATGTATATTGATGTTCATTGTATCATTCTGTTGTATCAGATATTGTATCAAATGTTGTACATTGATATATATTATTCATTTCTTCCGCTGTGTTATTTACTTAATGTGTTATAAGCTCCGGCGACTCGAATTTGAACGGTCGAATCTGCGGCATTCGAGTACAATGTAAAGTATGGATGTCGATTTTCGAACGCGAAAAATTCGAATCGTTACAGGCCGAAGGTTTATTTTAAGAAATTCTTATTTATTTATTATAATTCGAGTTCTAGATGTTCAATCTCAAACATCAGAAAAAAGCTAAACATTGCCTCTCCGGGCATATTGGTTTATCTCCATCTCAGAGCATGCCTAGGGATCTCTCCGGTTCCCGTACATGTGTAAGTGGAGTAACCGTTTATTCTGAAAACAAATTTAAATGAAACTATTCGACCAAAGTCCAAATCTTGGACTTGGCCCTTGCCATCTTTCATCAGTGGATGACGAGTCGTGATCCCGATCCAGGATCGTTCCTGTTAGGTAGAGGCGGTAGTTGTTCAGGCCTTACCGCCGCTGTCCGTTCTTTGACAAATTGTGGCAATCTACCACCCCTGGCATGTTCTTCCACCTCATCTTTTAGGTGGCGGCATTCATCTGTGGTGTGCCCATCCAGCTCATGGAACAGGCAATATTTTCCAGTCCTGCGCTCCCGCTCAGTGGGATCCCTTATAGGTGGCTTTCGATAGGGGAGTTGCCCCCGAGTTTCAGTGTAGATTCTTTCCAGGCCTGCAGTCAGATCTGTGTACTGCCTAAATCTCGGTTCTTGGAATTTCTTCCGTTTATCAGGACCATCATGTCTGTCATCCTGTTTCCTTTTTCCCTTGTCTGCTTCGGACTGTTCTCTAGAGGTTCCTTCGCTCCGCGCAACATTTGTTTCCAGCCTCTCGGCTCGTGATTCTTCTAATCGGATGAACTTTTTAGCTTTATGAAAGAACTCTCCAAGATCTTGCAGTGGATCTTTAGTCAGAGAATCTTTAAATTTGGTGCCTTCCGCGACTCCTGCCACCGCCGCCATCAAAATCATCGATGGATCCGGGCGATCTACAAAAGTCACTGTTACATTGAATCTTAGTAGGAAATCTTTTATGGACTCTCCAGCCCTTTGCTTGATTGAAGCTAAAGTCATCACGCTCTTGGGTCGCGTCACATGGACCCTAAACTGTCTCATGAAGCAGTCTACAAGCGCGCTCCATGTTCTGATTGATCCAGTCTCTAGCTGCCTGAACCAAAGCGTAGCCAAATCTGACAAATATAGAGGGAAGCATCGTGCCATCACTTCCTCGGATGCCCCCAGCACTTCCATGTGCCTAATATATCTGGTAATATGCATGGTCGGGTCTGACCTCCCGTCATAAGGTTCTAGCGTTGGTAGTTTGAATTTTGGAGGGTTCCTTGCGTTTCGGATGTTCGGAGTGAACGTACTCCGACTAACTTCTTCCAGCCCTCCGCTAGGCAGTCCTCCTCTCATGATTCGTCGCATTAGGCCAATCATTCTATCGTCTCCGTCTAGGGGTTGGCCCCTTGTCAAGTTCCTATCCTGCCCCCGAGCCTTGAAGGGAATTCTGGTACGTATTCTTCTGGTGGCTCGTTAGCATATATATTAATTCCAGCTTGTTGAGCTCCGTCTGTCGGTCTTCCAGCATCGGACCCTGAGGGTCTTCCCTCAAGTCCTTGTTGATCACCTTCAACTCCTACATTATGGTCTTGAACCTGACCTTCGTTGGCTTCTGTAATCCTGATTCCTTGTCCCGCACTTGCAGTTGTTGTAGTCGGTCCAAGGTTCTGCATATTCGCCGCCCTCATTTGTTTGAGGAAATTCTGTAGCATCTCCTGTTGGGTCTTCATCATGCTTTCGCGTATTGAATTAGCCATAGCCTCCATCTCATCTCTAGTGATGTAGACGGAAGCTTGTCCTTCTCCTGCTCCAGAGGATGCTTCTTAGCTTCCTCCTTGTTGGCTCCGATCAGCTCTTTGTCTTGTTTGTCGAGTCATTGTTTCTGAAGCGGATTTCTTCAAACTTTTGAATCTGAATCCTGAATCTGATGTAGCGGGTGCTAGTTCCTCTCAGTGAAAGCACCAAAGTGTTTGCACCAAAATTGGTCACAAACCCCAAGTGTTGTGAAAGCACCAGTGTATGAATACAAATCAGCAATATTCAAACACAAATCACAGATTTAAGCAAGCAATACGCAGCAAAACAGAAATTATGAACAAGAACACACGATTTATAGTGGTTCGGCTATCTTCGGCCTATGTCCACTTCAAAGGTTTTAACTTTTATTGATGTTCTTCGCTGGTTACAGTTGATTACAGCGGGTTACAATGGGTTATAGCTCTGAAACTTGAATGAAATAGCGATGATAAGGTGTAGAATTGAATCTGGTAGAGTCTTGATGCTTCAGAATTCCCCCTCCTCTTTCCTGAATGACCTGGGGCTCTATTTATAGGCGTAGGAGGCTGATATTTCTCCTAAAAATCCGGTAGACCGCTTCTGGCACGTGAGGGGGCCCACACGGCCGAAACTTGGAGATCCGGGCCCACATTGGGATCGATTCGACCCTTGGTTCGAATCGATCAAGAAATTGTCCAATCGTGATGAAACTTGGCGTGGACATTCTTCGACATGTAGGCAAACTCCTGTAAAAATTTCATGGCATTTGGATCAAGGGATTGAGAGATATGATGGATTCAAGATGGTGTTTTTTGTCCTATGGATTCGTTCGAATCGATGTGGTTCGAATCCATAGGGTCGAATCCATGCTCCTGCGCGTGAGAATGATGACGTGGTGCGAATTCTTCGTGTCGATCCACTTATTGCTCCGAGTAGAATGGGTCGACTCCGAGGTTTTAGCCGCGTTAATTGATGGATTTGAGATGTTGGATTCGAAGGTTCGCTTCGAATCGATGGAGCCAGTATTCATTCGAATCGATCAGAATAGGCTACTGTGGATCGATCCGAAGTTGCCTCAACATGGGGATTTGAAGATGAGTTTTGGAATGGAGCCGGGGCTTCTTCGCTTGCATGGATTCGAGGAAATTTTCCCCCGATGGATTCGAGCTAGGGCATACAAGGACGGATTCGAACCAAGGCATAATGGGATGGATACGACCTTATGGTTTGCTTGATGGAGTCGAAGCAAGGTGTGTTGATGGGTTCGAACCATGGCTGACTACTGGTGGATTCGAACTAAGGCATAATGGACCGGTTTGAACCAATGCGTGGTTGATGAAGTCGAAGCATGGCCACTTGGATGGAGTCGAACTGCTTGCTTGCTTGATGGGTTCGAAGTAGATGGAGTCGAGATGAGACATGAGGATGGGTTCGAACTTCATGGATTCGAAGTATTCCAAAATGATGGATTCGAAGTAAGGGGAGTCGAATCAATGGATTCGCACTGAACAAGGTCCATCTCCCTTAAATTGAATCCATCATATCTTGAGCATACGAACTCGGATTGACTTGAAATATGAACCACTGGCCTCTATAGCTTTGCTCATCATGTCTTGTCAACTGTGGCCCGATCCGGACTCGGAAAAAATTCATCGATATCCATGGTTATCCTGTAGTACATAGTTGATACTCAAGAATAATAATCATTGATTCTCAGTAAATTTTGGATATCTCAACTTTGCCAAAAGTTGGGATAACAAGGAGCAACATAAATTTTTGTACGTACAGAAATGAGAAATAGAAAGGCTGCTAGGGTTTATAACCGGATATATATAGGCAGATTTGAAATAGGAACAATTGGATCGAATCGGTTTGAAAGTTGAACACTACACGACCCAAAAATCCTATTTCGACTCCGGAACGAAAATGGGTCAACACTTATATCAAAATGGATGTTTTCAAATATTTCAAAATTGATGGAACAGGTTTCTAGTCTAGATTTCATCGTATGAAGAAGTTATGGTAAAATCAGCTTATTCCAAATTGATTTCAATTTTATTTAATAGGCTAAATAAATAGCTAACCCGTATTAATTGTCACCATTAACTGTTAATCATATTTATAGGTTTATTATTTACGAACAATTGTTACCATTAGTTTCTTAACACAAATTTCTATCAATTACTATTAATCAATATATTAATTTCATTAGTTATTTCAGTACTTCTATTTTCTTATGTTCAATTGATACCCAAGAATAGCATTTAAATGACAGTGAACTAGACTTTCATTACGATTGTTAATAGTTAACTTGAATTAACAATGTTTCATTTTAATTTAGTTATTGTTTCATTATTTCATTACAACTCTTTATTTCTTCCAATATTAAATAACAAGATTTATTAAATTAACGAATTAAATTGTCAAAAATTTACGGGTTGTTACAGTGACTACTATTTGGGTGTCTCAATGATAGTTTCCTATCCAGGTAAATATCCTAACACCAAATACATATCCAGTGAGACCGTACCACTAAGAAGAAAGGATTTCCCCTCACTGATATATCTTAACAAAAAAATAACCATATATTGTGCTCCTGCATCTACGATGGTTAAAACATAATAATACATGATGATATGTAAGAATGCAATATGCCCTGGATTACCCATACTAATTTATCCAACAATTGCCCAAATTTATAGTTATTCTAGGGTCACGTTGAACCTATCAATTTTCTTGGGCTGATTAATAACTTGTCTTAATTCTTAGTGGCAATATGTCAAACTTCATAGTTTTCATGGTATCATTAAGAACCTTTTAGTTTTCATGGGCTGACTAATAACCTTCCAATCATAATTTACATTGGCTTACGATGAATATAATGGATTCTCCAATAACATCACTCAAATCATAGTTTTCATGGGATCACTATGAACTTGTTGGTTTCAATTAATAACATCTCTCAATTCATTATTTTCTTGAGATCATTAAGAACCTATTAGACCCTTCAAATAAAAAAAAATTATGTCATAGTTTTTATGGGATGACTATGAAACTATTGGACTCTTACAATGATATCTAAATTAATAAGCTTTGATCATTTCTATACATCTATCTTACCGATCTACCTAATCTCCTAGATGCAATCTACTCTCACAGGAGTTAAGCTTTTTTATATTCACTACTTAGCTGGTTATTCTTACCCTAATAACACAATGCAGTTATGGGTTATATATATGACGTGAGCATGACAATAGTACTATAATAATAATTGAACAAATAAACATAAGAACATTTAGTATCCATTATTCGATATGGTAGTACTATAATAATAATTGAACAAATAAACATAAGAACATTTAGTATCCATTATTCGATATGCTTCAATTACTTGATCTTAAGTAATGTTCTCTTTGGAAATCTTTAACTCAAAATTTTGGCTATTTCATAATTAAAATACTTGAAGTTATTTTCGTAATGATATATGGTTAATCCCCTTAAGTCATATTTAAAACAAGGAAACATATAGATCTTTAAATAGTTTAAAATGTATCGATGTCAATGTCATTTATAATGTCGATATGGTAGCTTAAGGATCTCCACCTTTATAAATTAAAGTTTAACATAGACGATATTAACCATTTCGACCTTCACCTAAGTCGAAGGCAAAATATTAAAACCTTCATAAGTTTTGCGACTCACTACCGAAGGTATAGGGTCATCGACCCTCATAAACATAGGCTTCTTCACCCATCTTAAAAATATATTTAATTAACTTCAAATGCAGACTCTTTGGCATTAAAATGATAAGGTGCGACGTTGAGGACAAGAGACATTAATGCATATATGATCACTGCCCTTAATACATATCAACCCCTAAGACCCTCGGTGACGTTAAAAACTTTAATACTTAAGTTACTTCAGCTACCATGTCGCTTCTTGTATGAAGTCAAAGTTGAAGTTAATCAAGGTGGCATTAGTGCCTTGATTTGGAAAACAATGAAGTGGTGAGGCATATTTTAAAACTGCGTTAAAGCCAAGCGACGTCATCGATGCTGGCATTAAACTTTTAAACGTTTAAAGGAATCATGAAGACACTGTGTCGCTAATCATCTGTTGTCATTTTTGTCCACATTGACGCTGAAGGAATCACTCTATGGATATTTAAGTAGCTATCATGTGCTTCCTCCTTCATCAACGTTCACATTCAATGATGCGACCTCATCGTTAGGATCGACGATGTATAATAGCATGACATTGTTGTAATTCATATGAAAATTGTTTTATTACTACTTTAGGCTAAAACTTTTCACCAAATCTTATTTATTAGCCAATTTCTATTGGATAAGACAAATTTTTTACAAATCCTTTTCAGAAAATCTACCGCATGTTAGTTTTTCTTTCCAAAACATACTTCAAAAAAATTAATTAATAATGTTAATTACTTAATAATTTATATGCTTAAGTAGCATATTAAATTCATAACAATTCTAAATTATGGGGAAAAATCTTGAAAATTCAAAAAAATTCAAAAATATGATATTTTTTTATCGTAAAAAAACTTTAGGGCCAAAATCCATATTTAATATCAAAAAATTAAAAATGAAATTAATATATTGCCTCCTTACGAAATTCATAAAATATTCTCTTTAATTTGGAAATTATAAAATTAAAAACCTATCTCCAAAATAATGTTTTACTTAACATATCCAAAAATCAAATCGTTTGAAGATAAAAATCTTAGATTTTAGCCTTAAAAATTATATAAATAATTTCATACAATTTCCATAAATCATTATTTTACCCATACAATAATGTAATCAACATTGCAAAATAAATCATCATAAACAAATCAACCCAAACAAGATTTGAAACTAAATAGGTATAAAAATGAGACGGTCTATCATTATTCACATTGATTTGATAATGAGACTTGAGAATTGAGTGAGTAGATTTGGTTCTCCTTAGCTTTAACTTAGTTACATAAGTTCTTCCTCTTTTCTTCTTGCTTATGGCCAATCTTGATTTTTCTCTTCGATTTTTTTAGTCTAGTGAAAACGGGAATGATATGGGTTGTAAGGTTTCAAGGATGAAAGGTTTACCTATTCCTATTTTGCCTCTCCCATGTATTCTCTTATGTTTAAGTTATTAAAACAACCTTATCAATTTATTTAGTTAAGGTCCAACCTTAATATTTTTAAAATATAAATTCACTTATTGCCCCACACATTACATTATTCTATTTAATTTATCTAATAAATCACCTGAATAATACTAATCAAAATTAGGGGTGTTGCAGTCATTGGCTTTCATCTGTAACTCTTTTTCATCATCATCGCTCAAAGAACCCATCACTCTTCATCATTTGGGCTCTATCTCCATTATGACCAGAACAGATGAAAATTCAACAACTTTGAATAATTCTGCAATATCTCAACAAATTGCTACAAAGGAGCTCATCAAGACCACAATTAGTCCTCAAAACCAATTATAACTGTTCATTTGGATGATGGCAATTGTCCACTCTAAAAATTTCAAGTTCAAACTAAATCAGAGGTTATGGCCTTGAGGATTTCATTCTTGTCACCTCATCTATTCCTCCTAAATCCTTGGAAGAAAATGAAAGAAAATTAATAAGAAACAAAGAGTACAATTACATATCAGAGACAAGATAGTCTCTTTAGTTCTTGGCTAATCACATTAATTAGCACAAACTTACTTCCACATATTGTGGGATGCAACTCTACTTATGAAATATGGTCAACTATAGAGAATTTTTTTAGCACTCAAATCAAAAAGAGAAATATGCATTATAAAAGGCAACTTCAAAATATAAAGAACAATAATTTGACAATGAGAGAATATTTGTCAATGAAAAAAACTCTCTATGACTTATTAAGAACTGCAGGGCATTAGATTACTGACACGGAACAGGTACTTTAAATTTTGTGGACATACTGATGAGTATGAATCAATGGAAGTTATAATCTCTTCAAAGAAATGTCTACCATCTATTCAATATGTTCACTCCACCCTTCTTGCACATAAAGGGAGGACTGAACAAAAGAACCCATTGGAAACAAAATATTCCGTTATCTATGTTGCCAACTTCAACAATAAAAGTCAAGATCAGAGATACAATAGTAGAAATGAATCAAATAGCAGAGGTAACTAATCATTTTATAGTGGGGTTCAACATTCTAGAGGTCTAAGAAGAGGTGGTAGGTGGTATAATAACAATATGACTAAATTTCAAATATGTAGAAAAAATGTCATATAGCAAGAAGTTGCTATTTCAAATTTTATACCTAATTTTGCTCAACAAAATAAAATTCCAGAAAGTCAAAGAAACAAGAATCCATGTGTAAATATAGCATAAATGCAGCTAAAATAAAAAAATGTATTTGGAAATAACTGAATACATCACCTGAAGGCTCATGAAATTCAAAGAATAGAAGATATATTGAATGAAACTTGGTACCTTGACTCTGGTGCCACTAATCATATCATCAGCAGTCTGCACAACCTGAACATAGGCAATAAAGAGTACAAAGGTAACAAATCAATTTACATGGGAAATAGTGAGTCAGTTTTTATCACACATACTGGAGATGCTATTATTCAAGGAAAGAAATGTTTATATCTCAAAAATTTATTAAGAGTACCACAGATAAGAAAAATCCTTATTAGTGTATCTGAATTTGCAACTGATAATAACGTATATTTTGAGTTTTGTCCTAATACTTTCTTAGTTAGAGACTTATGGACTAAGTATATTCTTTTGTAGGGTGAAGTTCAAAACGATCTATACAAATTCGACCCATCAAACATAAATCAACAAGAAAAATCAAGAACTACGTGCAATTTTTTCTAAATATGGTTCCAATAGAACAAAAAACGTATTTGATATGTGGCACTACAAACTTGGTCATCATAATGAAACTGTAAAACAAATTTTAATTGATAACAAGACTTCTTTGAATGATATATGTACTGACCCGCCAATTTACCTCTTTGATAAATTATATTTAGTTTTAAATTTATTCGAATAAAATATAATTAATTCAAATAATATTTTTTTAGTAATAATAGTCTTATTTTGAATAAATATTTATAAGAATATTTTCCTTGAGGTCTAAATCGATAAAATGGCCTAAAACAATTTTATTAATAACCGTCTCTATAATCATTAAATTTCATGCATGGAGCTAGACACATACACTCATTATTATAATTAAACAATAATATGAAATAAAGTCAATTGATTTGTTTTTGAAAGTAAAATATAATTTTGACATTGTTAATAATTCCCTTAAATATGATAATTGATTTATTAAATTAAATTAAGATTTAATGATTTAATAATTATTTTAATTATTCAAATAATTATTTTAAAATGATGATAATTCATTGGAATAGTTATAAAGTGATAATAAATCGTTTATAATAGTTTCTTAAAGATATATATATTTGATTTGAATATATAAGAAAAAATCGATAACGCTTTATCGATATAATAGCAATTATTGTAAATATTTTTTATATTAGTTTCTTTGATTTTACAAATGAAATATTATCATTTTAATTCATTTAAAATGATAAGGAAATGTTTTTCAAATTTTGTTTACAAATATATGTACATTAAAGTATAAGTGAAAATGTGATCGGGAATCAGTTCTCTAGTTGGCAACGGTTTATCGAACGAAAGTTGTTTAGAATCAATGCAATGTTGTTTATATGTCATGTGCACATATGTAACATACAAACGCATCCATTAAAATGTGCATACATACATATATACTTGTACACTTAAAATACGTACATTATACAAAATCTAAAATATTTAAGCAAGCTTCATCTTTAAGCTTTCATAAGTCAACATATGCATACATGAAGTGGGTGGAAGTGATGTTGCACATGGGGGGAGGCTTCTAGCCATGCATTTTAGGGGGGGGGGGAGGAGGGGGTGGGGGAGGTGTGTTGGAGAAGTCTTGAAATGACGATGCAAAAGGTGTTGTGTACATGTCTTCTTTTACCCTCTTCCTTTCCTATACATATACCCTACCCTCTTCTCTTCTTTTTCATTCCTCTTCTTCTTCATACTCTTAATCTTTTTCTTCCACTTTAATAGCCTCCTTCTTGAAATAAAATATTGAGCAAAAGTTATGGAAAAATGTTAGTAAAATATACACACATGTATATAATATCAATCTACTTCGAAAACAAGTCATAACACCTCCTTTCTACCAACTCAAACTCACGGCCACCACTTCCCAAAGCAAGGTCGAGCCCTTTCTCCTCCCATAACTAGGTTAGGAGCACTCCCAAGGCTATGCCTAGCCACTTTTAGGCTTCAGAGCTCGCTTCCATAGAGTTTAATTCGATCGTAGTGGAGTTATAAACGATTTAAAGTTAGATCATTTGTATCAAATATGAGAACTCCTAAACTACTATATTATATGTTGGATGATGATATGATGTTTGCAAATGGATGTTTAATATGGTTTAATCATCAATTTTCGTTGTTTTCATATGAATATTAAATATATATATATATATATATATATATATATATATGCAAGTCACGAAAATACACGTCGATGAGCACAAAGAAAATCACTTTTCTTGAATTAATGAAATAGTGTGTATTGTTGGGCGAATTCTCACCCATGTGATCACGAGGCCAAGGAGCATCAATTTCGTCTAGAATCACCATTTACATACTGTCCATTCGGTACCCATGCCTGGCCGAACAAAACCACGCATCTACAAATACCGAACCAAGCACACCTCTTTGGCACCGGACCAACACGAGGTTGTTGCCACCGAATCAACCTCTACCACCGAACCAACACCCCTTCCGGACCAAGGCCTCTCCTCCATCACCGGACCACTCCACCTACTACCGATCCAAACGACACAACAACTCCCTACCGAGTCAAAGCATGGCCGAACCAACCTCACCTCCATCTTACCACCGGACCAACGTCCTACCGGACCAAAGCCACTCCAACCACGACCGAACCAAGCTCTGCCGAACCAAATGTGCCAGACCAGATTGCTTCAGCCCAGGCCCACCAGCAGCTATATACATCCAAGACCCCTGCCCCCAATCTCACTCTATAAATAGAGGGGCAGGGGTACAACAATGGCAGACAAGTTTGAGAGCTCAAGCACGGAAGGAACTTTCAAACAACTTTCATATACTTGTATACAAAGCTTTGTACTTGTAATCCGAAAGAAAGGAAAGAATAACATATAAAGTGGACGTAGGCACGTTCTGGCCGAACCACTATAAATCTGCGTGTCTTTTTACAATTTAGCCCCTGTTTTTTTACTTATTTGCATAACTCACCCAAACCATTAAGAACAACATAAAACCAACAAAATCATACGACCTTGAGGTGTTTGTCCATTTTTTGTGCAAACATTTTTGGTGCTTTCACTGAAAACTTGGAACTCGAAACTTCAGCTTCCCTCATTCAGCCTTCTTTCCCAAATAGCACCCTTCATTGCCTAAGAAACATGACTTCCAGGCCGAGAAAAGACGCTAACAAGGGAAAGAACATCGCAACTAGCCGCATTCCGGATCCAGTAATCACAGATCAAGAGAATCACCCCATTCCAACAGCAGTACCGAACGAGGATCAGACAAACCCGACAGCCCCTGCCGCAGAACAACCGGCAGCAATTACTAGGGAAGATCTAGACAGAGTTGTGGCTGAAGTAACTAACCGCTTCGCATCCCAACAAGAAGCTTTGGTGAACCAACTCATGTCACGCTTGAGGGATGTCGAAGAATCCAACCGCAACACTGAATCATGGGGTGAGTCTCAATCTGGAGGGTCTCGGAGACAACAAAGGTCTTTCCTCTTCGAAGAAGCTATCAACAGGAACAACAATGATAGGGGCCGCACCCGGACTCAGCCCGAACTCCGACTCGAGGAAGCGCTTGGAACCGAACCCAATGGGGGAGGCACCAGGCGAGGGTCGGATGTAGCTGAGCCAGTCATGCCGCCTAATCATAGAAATCCCGCTGAACGGAGCCGAGATAGAACCCAGCCCGAAGTTGACCCCATGGAAATGCTCGAAACAGAACCCGCATGGGAAGATCAAGGCAGGGGCCAACTGTAGCTGGTCCTAGCATGCATCCGAGCAGTCAAGGACGGCCACTGGATAACGTCAGAAGCGATAGACTATACCTTCCCTACAGGTCATCTGAACGAGAGCGATCCCGCAGGGAAGAACCAAGCTCTTTCTTATCTGCCCCATATTCTGATGAGAGGATGGCACGATTGTTCAGAGAATGCGTCCAACGGGACCACAGAGATCGTGGGATAGGTGCTAGGGTAACCAGCCCTTTCACCCGCGATATTGAAATTGCCATCACCACCCGAGAGTGGAAAATGCCAACAATGGAACCATACAAGGGAACCTCTGACCCCGTTGTACACCTGCAAAGTTACACACAGCATATGCTCATGAGCGGAGCAACGGAAGGAGTGTTGTGTAAATGCTTTCCGCTATTCTTAGCAGACCTAGGTACCTTCTAGTTCTGCCATCTACCGCAATGATCTATCAGCTCATGGGAGATGTTGAAAGAAAAGTTCATTAGCCAGTTCAGCATTCATGTGGAACAACCTAAGGATGCTTACTCTCTATCTACTGTCAAACAGAAATCCGAAGAGACACTGCAACAATACCTAACCCGGTTCAACGCCGCAGCGGCCGCAGTCCAAGACGCCGATGAGAAACTCACCCTAATGGCTCTTTGTAGCGGTGTGCACCCAGATACCAAGTTTGCCAGAAGACTAACTAAAGAAAAACCAACTACCTTGCCCGATTTCTTCCATGAAGCTGGGAAGTACATGAGACTCGAGGAGGCCGCCACTGAAAGGCAGACAGGACCACAGGCTAAGACGGCTCATGGAAACGCCCCCGCTGCAGCGAAGGACATTCGGAGGAACGACTCCAGAGACAATACAGGGGGCAAGAAGGGAGAAAAGCGCTTGTACCGACCAGGACCGAGATTTGACGCTTACACTCCCTTGAATGAAATAGTCGAGAACATATTCCTGGCCACCCAGGACGAACTTACATACAAGCGCCCCCCGTACAAGAAAGAGTCAGATCGCGCAATCCAGTCCGGAAAATTCTACCATTTCCACGAGTCTCATGGGCACGATACCAATGAATGCCGCCATCTCCGAGACCTAATTGAAGAACATATCAGGAGAAGGAGGCTGGAATGCTATGTAAAGGGCCAGGATAGGACTCCAGCTCCCGCCAAGGAAAACCCGGGGCAGCTCCACCCAGAGACAAGCGGAGGAAATCGCAACTCCGGTGGTTCTAGCCAAGAGAAGATAGTGGTCCGTACAATATCTGGAGGGCCACACATCGCCGACAAGAGCTGGGCAGAAATGGAAAGGTATGGAAACTCACTCAGAAGCGAGGGAGACTGTATCAATTCTGTTATGGAAGAACACCACCCTAAACGGAGGGAAAATAATAACATCACATTCAGTGGGCGCGACCTAGAAGGAAGACAATACCCTCATATGGATCCTATGGTCATCTCTGCCTGGTTCGGCCCAGCTAAAGTTTTTCGAATCCTAGTAGATACTGGAAGCTCAGTGAATATTCTGTTCAAGCATGCTTTTGACAAAACGAAGCTGTCAATGAAGGACGTATCTCCCTGCAACAAACCGCTACATGGTTTCACTGGAGAAGCAAAGATGCCCCTCGGACAATTGGATCTCTTTGTTGAATTGGGAAGTCATCCCCGCTCCGCCGTTCGGAAACAAACATTCGTGCTGATAGACAACCACTCGGCCTACAATGCCTTTTTGGGAAGACCAGCCTTATCCGACTTCCAAATCGTCCTCGCCCCATGGTGCCTGAAGATGAAGTTCCCAACGGATAATGGAGTGGGAGAAGTAGATGGGGATCAAGACGCCGCTCGGGACTGCTATGTAACCAAACTTCGCAATAATCGCAGGAGAGATAAAGGAAAAAATGCAGAGACTATTCTCTGCATGAAAAGCTTGGAAGCATAGCAACTAAAGAAAGCCCCTCCTCTTCGGTATACCAGTGATCCTTTCAATGAATTAGACCCTAGGGACAAAGAGGAGGAGGCCACCGCTGAGCCTGCAGAGGCTATGGAATTCGTGTCTGTAGACAAACGTGATCCAAGTAAACTACTGAGAGTCGGATCTCAGTTAAAAAGAGAATTAAAGAATCAACTCATTGATTTTCTTCGCCACAAAGTGGATGTATTTGCATGGACGCACGCTGATATGACTGGAATCTCCCCAGACATAGAATGCCACACACTGAACATCGATCCTACCAAGGTACCGATAAAGCAAAAGAAGAGAAGTATGGGGGCAGCACGATCAGCAGCCCTCGAGGAAGAAGTAAAGAACTTACTTACCAATGACTTCATACGTGAAGCCATCTACCCGGAATGGATCGCCAACCCGGTACTGGTAAAGAAAGCTAATGGGAAGTGGCGAACGTGCATCGATTTCTCCAACTTAAATGACGCTTGCCCGAAAGACTGCTTCCCACTCCCTCGAATCGACCAACTCGTGGACAGCACTGCCGGACACGAATTTTTATCCTTTATGGACGCATACTCAGGATATGACCAGATACCTATGCACACCCCCGATCAAGACCACCTAGCTTCATTACTGACCGAGGATTGTACTGCTACAAGGTAATGCCGTTCGGACTTAAAAACGTCGGAGCTACTTATCAGCGCCTCGTCAACAAGATGTTTGCAGAGCTAATAGGACGAACTATGGAGGTTTACGTGGATGACATGCTGGTAAAATCAAGGAAAGCCAACAGCCATATAAACCATCTGGACGAGATGTTTCAAGTACTTCGCCAATATGGAATGAAGCTGAACCCTCTAAAGTGCTCCTTCGGAGTATCATCGGGAAAGTTTTTGGGATTCATCGTTCACGCCAGGGGGATTGAAGCAAACCCCGAACAAGTCCGGGCCTTGCAAGATATCAAGATACCATCCACTCGAAAAGAGATGCAAAGCCTAAACGGAAAAGTGGCCGCCCTATGCCGGTTCATCTCTAAAGCAACTGACAAATGCATTCCTTTCTTCGAATCCCTGAAGAAAGACAAAGGAAAATTTGAATGGACCGATGAGTGTTCAACAGCCTTTCTTAACCTAATCAAACACCTCCAGCGGCCACCAGTACTCTCAACTCCTAAGGAAGGCGAAGAGCTATACCTATACCTTGCTGTGTCACCACATGCCCTAAGCGCCGCTTTGGTAAGAGAAGAAAACCGCACACAACGGCCAGTGTACTTCATAAGCAAAAGGTTCACGGGAGCAGAAGCCCGGTATCCCAAAATCGAGAAACTGGCGTACTGTTTACTAATGGCATCAAGGAAGCTGCGACACTATTTCCAATCTCATCCCATCAGAGTCCTAACCGACCAACCATTGAGGCAAGTGCTCCATCGTCCTGACACCTCTGGGCAATTGCTCAAGTGGTGCATCGAGTTAAGCCAATATGATATGACCTACCATCCTCGCACTGCCATCAAGGGACAAGCCATAGCCGATTTCATCGCCGAATTCACTATCAACGAAGGCAGGGAGCAGCCTGAAATAACAAAGGACATCAAGTGGAGTCTCTTTGTGGATGTAGCATCGAACGAACAAGGCTCGGGGCAGGCGTTGTGATCATCACTCCTAGGGGAAGAAAACTACGTTATGCACTAAGGCTGGAATTTGCTGCCACCAACAATGATGCCGAATATGAAGCAGTAATAGCCGGATTAGAGCTCGCCCTGGAGATCGGAATCAGTTCCTTATGTCTTCATAGTGATTCACAACTCATCGTAAATCAAATACTAGGGGAGTTCCAGACCCGAGGAGAGCGGCTCACAGCATATCTGAAAAAGACCAAGCGGCTGCTCAATCAATTGGAGCACTACTCAATCAAACACATTCCTCGAGAAGAAAATCAAGAGGTCGACGAGCTGGCAAAACAAGCTAGCATGGGAAATGATACCACTTCTGGAGCGATAACTGTCTCAAGGCTACTAACCCCGAGTTTCGAGCAAGTAAATCTGATAGCTGCAACCGAAGAAGAAACATGGATGACCCCTATCCGGGAATACTTACAAAACGGCACCCTACCCGACGGGCGAAATGAAATTAAGAGAATTCTAAGGAAAGCTTCCCGCTACACGATGCAAGAAGGCATCATCTATCGGCGCGGCTTCTCTAACCCTTTATTGAGGTGCGTTGCCGAGAGAGAAGCCAAGGAAATTCTATCCAATATCCACCAGGGAAGTTGTGGAGGCCACACCGGAGGGCATACCCTGGCAAAGAAGATACTCCGATATGGATATTTCTGGCCCATCTTGAACAAAGATGCTTTGGACTTCGTCAGAAGATGCGATAGATGTCAGAAATTTGCTAAGATTCCTCGACTACCAACCAATGAAATTACTCAAATGACCAGCCCTTGGCCCTTTGCAGTATGGGGAATTGACTTAATTGGCGAACTGCCAGCAGGCCGAGGCAGGGCCAAATATGCTATAGTGGCGGTGGACTATTTCACCAAATGGGTGGAGGCGGAACCACTAAATAAAATATCTTCGACAAAAGTTATCAACTTCTTGATCAAAAATATTCTGTGCAGGTACGGAGTCCCACTCAAGATCATATCAGACAACGGACTTCAATTTGACAGCGAAGAATTCGCCGATTGGTGCCAAGAGCACGGGATTCACAAAAGCTTCTCATCTGTAGTTTATCCTCAAGCAAACGGCCAAGTCGAAGCTGTCAACAAAATCCTCAAGACTCTAATCAAGAAGAAGCTTGAAAAGTCAAAAGGCGCTTGGGTGGACGAACTTCCTACAGCACTTTGGGCCTACCGCACATCCTTTTGAACATCAACAGGGCATACTCCTTTCTCTTTGGCATACGGATCAGAGGCAATGCTCCCAGTTGAGACTATTGTGCCTTCCCACCGTAGGATCCACTACAACCCAGAAGAAAACGAAGAACTCCTCCACATGTCGTTGGACCTAATTGAGGAGAGAAGATATGATGCAACACTCAAAGCAGCAGCTCACAGACAAAAAGTGGCAGCACTATACAACTCCAAAGTCAAACATCGCAGCTTACAAGAAGGAGATCTTGTCCTCAAGCGAATCTTTCCGCGACTAGGAGCGTTGGATCCAATCTGGGACGGACCATATGTAATTCATAAAGATCTCCACAACGAAGCTTACATTTTGTCAACAGTGGACGGAGAGGTGTTCCAGAGGGCATGGAACATCCGACACCTCCGTCGATACTTTTCTTAACTTGTACTGCCCATATGAAGTGAAATAACAAAGAGAATCAGTGGACGTAGGCATTTTCGTGCCGAACCACTTTAAAAAACTTGGCTCTTGTTAACTTGTTCCTTTATATCTTGGCTACTTGTTAAGCTTTATCCTTTGCCGTTGAACAAAATCCTTTGCAGATGACATTTCAATTCAGAGCTTCACAACACAACTCCACCTGGACAAAATCTAACAGGTACGCTGCGATCCTATGCCCTCGCCAATGAGACACTTTGCTCCGGTATCCCTCTACCGCGAGTTAACTCATTGTTTGCCTCGGCCCTTAAAGCCGACTGTAATAAGCCGAGTATAAGCCACAGAGAAGGCCGATTATGCCATGGCAGCTCATTACAGCGATTCGGCTCGCCGGCAACTGTGAACCGATCATAAGCCCCAACATAAGGTGTGGCCAGCCAGGGGCAGTTCACAGTTGACGATCGGCCCCCACGCTAGCCGGCCACAGTAAATCGAATAATACCCACGATTACGGGCCATAATGGTCCGGGTAGTTACTGTGCGCGATCGGCTCCGATGTGTCTTAAGTGCGGCTGTGGTAAAAAAGAAAACTTCCCGCAGAGGCGTAAGATGGGTGACAAATGTCTCCAAGACCCACAGCTAGGGAAAGTGACTACAAAACCCATTTGCCACGAACTTATGCACATCGACGGCCTTCCGTGACTGGAAGTTTTACCTTTCCTATATTTCCATTTCATTTAAAACTTTTCTCCTATTCTCCGTAACGGTGCTTGAAAGTACAGGACATGAAATAGGGAACGCTCACTAATGGGAACAGAAACTTACAATCGGATGACGAGACACTCATCAGCATTCCGTACTTAGTCTTGCAGGGCGCGCAAAGTTGCCGTCCACAGCCAAAACATGAAGGGCGGTACCTTCCACTTTTATACATTAATGCATAGCTGCAATTCATATTCATACATCACACTAACATTGCAAAACATGAAATTAGATTACAAGCAGAAACTTAGTGTCAAACACAATCAAGTCACAGGCATATGCATGGTTATATCTCTTATACAACACATCAAAAGCAATGACAACATTCAAAATATAACAAAATTAGCTCGTGTTATAAAATTATGTAGAATCGTTCACTGACATAATTACAATCCGAAAATACACTAATGTTTTTGACTAAGTATAGACAGGAAAGTCAAGAAAACCAAAAACTATACGGATCGGATCAAGTAGCCAACTGCATCAGTGCTCCACCCCCAACTCACTAGCTCTCCGAATCTACTTGACAGCAGGATCGGAGCTCCTAGCATGTTGACCAGAAGTCCCACCTGTCCAATTCATAGAAAGAGTCCATTAAAACCGGCGACGAACGATCAAGTTATGAAAAGCTAAAAAGAGAAAACTCACCAACACCCGCTTCTTGGTCCTCATCCCCCAACTGCACACCGGCTTCCTCCGCAGCGAGTAGCCGCATCCCCTCCTTCACCGCTACCTTCTCCTCCTTTGAAAACTGGGCAGTAACCATATCCATACGAAATGCCGCTCCACCTTCCTTCTCTACATCGGCCCTGGCCTCCTCCAAAGTCCGGAGATATATCCTGGCCATGATCCGGGGATAGTCATCCATCCAGGATAGATTACCATGCTTCCAGGTATGGAAGTACATGTCCTGCAGCATCTCATCTATCATCCCCTCATTCTCCTCAAACTCCCTCACCCGGGCCTCAGAGGACAGCAACTTAGCGACGGCAACATCCCTCTCCCGCCGGTATCTCGAGCACTCAACCTGAAGGGATCTCCTCATCTCCTCCATCTCTTCTTTCAACTTGGCTTAAGCAAGTTTTGCAGCTTTGAGCCTCCCAGATATTTCTTCAACCTGCTCAAGATCCGCCCTCCTAACCTCATCAACCATGGTAATGGCCATGTCAATGCGCTTCTTGCAAGCGGCCTCCATTTTCCGCAACTCGGCTCTGCTAGCCTCCTCCATGGTCTTCTTCAGTCGTCGGGAGTCGGCTTCATGCTGCGAAATTTGAATAGCCTGGTCGGCAAGTTGCTTGGCCTGATCAGCGACCACTAACCGCAGTCGTATATTGGCACTCCCTATCTCCTCCCCGGCCTTGGCCAATCGAGCGTGATGTTCCATTAACTTCTTGGCCTCCTTCGCGACCCGGTCAATGTTGGCCTTGGCTTCGTCCCCCATAGCAGCTATCCGGGTAGTGAGCAGATCCAGATCTAGGGACTTAGCCTCATCAAGAACCCGAACCATGGGATTGCGGGGGAGAAGATGCTCGCCCGTGGCCTCGTCAAATAAGATATCCTAAGAGCTGGGGTCCAAATCTGGGTGGCCGGCAAAGGGATTGCGAGGCACGTCGGGACGTTTTATACGGATGACGGTAGTATTTTCAGACGAATGCGGGGAGGGAATATACTCAGTGTCTTCCTCCGTGATATCATGAATAGGTTGAGGTGGAAGCTGCGGACCGGGTGAAGATTCAAATAAGAAGCGACTCCTCTTCTTTTTCTGAATACTCTCTTCAATGACCCCAAGAAGAGGACGGTAGCTAACTATGTCTCCTGGACGACTAGTGGGAGGCTTAGGCTTGGCAGAGGCACTGAGTAACTTGTATTGTTCAAGGCGGCGTCGAACGTCTGATGTTTTGGCCACCTCGCCTTACCCTGTGATAAAGAACAAGTGTTACGAACAAACAATGGTCCATAATTCAAGAAATATGTTAACTTAAAGAGAATGAGAAGGCACGTCTGTTACACAAACCCTGCGGAGGAGTAGAATACTGCAATAAGTCCCGAATCTCAATCCAGGACGGAAGCGAACCATAAAATATTCCTAAGTCCCTATCATAAATGGAGTCTGCAGAAGTCGAAAGTTCACCTTGAATCGCTGGAGTCGCCTTGGCTGAAGAACTCTTAGAGAGTGGATCGGCACCAGCCCCAGCCTTGTCAACTTCCTTCGCCTTCTCCACCGCGGCTGATCCTTCCTCCAACCCCTCAAAAGCCTGGCGAAAGGCATCATCCGTCCACTCTTGGATCTCCCCTGCCTGCTCAGGAGACAAAGCCCCGGCACCACTACCACCCTGTCCTTCACCTTCTCCATCTCCTCCACTCTCCTCCTCGCCTCTTTCCTCCTCTCCACCTTCCTCCTCCGGAATGTCTGGACACGTGCTGGGAGAGGGTCCATCAGACTTCTTAAGCTTCTTTCCCCCAACGTCCGGAGGTATCAAAAAAGGTCTCCTCTTGCTACTCTTCGCGGTAGCCCCATCCTTGGCTTTAGCAGCCCTCTCCTCGGCTGTATCTCTCTGTTTAACCACTTATTGATGTGGTAGAATCAGGTTATACTCCAGGAGAGTGGCACTCCTGATCATGTAGGAAGCCGGTCTATCCCTTCCCGAAATGACCTTTATTTCAGCAGCCATCCGCGCCAAAGAATCATTCTCCACGACCGCGAAGCCACCTGTTGCTAGCAAGAAATAAAAGCATATAAGAAGAAGCGTCGCGATCGGGACAAGGAAAATATAAATGAAGTTCAACTTACAGCCGGAAGTGAAAAGGCGGAAAGAAACAGAGTCATCCTTAATGAAAAACCATTCTTTCTTGAACATACTAAACTTCGAGTACAAATCCAGAACAGGCTTGAAGGGCACGGCCGCTTCCAAACTGATATATGGAGACCCCTTCTTATAGCCTCTCAAGTTGTACAGATACCGGATCTCCCGGTTGGAAGGAGGACGCCCATATTTCCTCTGAAAGATGACGAAAAGACTCACCAGAATGGCGTATGAGTTAGGCTGAAGCTGGAATGGAGCCACCTTCAGATATGTGATAAAGCTAACTATCCAAGCGTTGAGAGGCGGGATAGCACCACACATGCAATGATATCTACTGTAAGCAAAGTAGCCTTCGGGGGGGTCATACGGCATCACTCCTTCCCCCGGCAACAGCATGCATGCTCTATCAATCCCGAAGGAGCGGGAGATAACGTCAAGTTGCTCCTCTCCGAGAGAGCTCGGAAAGCAATCAGGAGGAGAGTTCAGAAGCTCTTGGGGACCATACCCATCTACTAGCGACCTCGAGGTAGGTCCACGACGTTCCGGTCGTGGCTGGGCAAGAGGCACGACGGAAGACTCACTTCTGTCCGTAGATTTTTTCTTTTCCGATCGGGTTTCCACCTTGTGGGACATTTATCTGCAACACCAAAGCAAAAGCACATCGCTAGAATAAGGAGTATGGAAATGTAAACCCGTAGGTACATGCAGCCTGTAGACTTGCTCACAATTCAAAACTCATTCGCAGAAATAAAAGTCTTTAAGTTTCATTCGGTAGTGAAAGTTCAAGTTTCATTCGGTAGTGAAAGTTCGAGTTTCATTCGGTATGGAAAGTTCGAGTCTCATTCGGTATTGAGAGTTCGAGTTTCATTCGGTGTTAAAGGATGAAAGTTCATTCGGTATTGAAGGTTTCAAATTCATCCGGTACTGAAAGTCTATAAAATTCATTCGGCAGCATGGGGGTCTCACCTGGTTCGGCTAGCGTCTTGATTCGGCGAAGCTAAGGGTTTGATTCGGCAAAAGGTTCGGCTTGTTTGGTAAGAAATAACGAAGGCGTATAGCCCCTATTTATAGGAAAATGTAGGAAACCTGACCAATTGGTTCGGCACTCTGGACCGAACGAAGCTACACCAACCAGAAGAAAAACAAAGCGCGACACATGCAAGCACGTGCCCCACTTTGGGGGCAAATGTTGGGCGAATTCTCACCCATGTGATCACGAGGCCAAGGAGCATCAATTTCGTCTAGAATCACCATTTACATACTATCCATTCGGTACCTATGCCTGGCCGAACCAAACCTCGCATCTACAAATACCGAACCAAGCACACCCCTTCGGCACCGGACCAACACGAGGCTGCTGCCACCGAATCAACCTCTACCACCGAACCAACACCCCTGCCGGACCAAGGCCTCTCCTCCATCACCGGACCACTCCACCTACTACCGATCCAAATGACACAACAACTCCCTACCGAGTCAAAGCATGGCCGAACCAACCTCACCTCCATCTCACCACCAGACCAACGTCCTACCGGACCAAAGCCACTCCAACCACGACTAAACCAAGCTCCGCCGAACGAGATGTGCCAGACCAGATTGCTTCAGCCCAGGCCCACCAGCAGCTATATACATCCAAGACCCCTGCCCCCAACCTCACTCTATAAATAGAGGGGCAAGGGTACAACAATGGCAGACAAGTTTGAGAGCTCAAGCACGGAAGGAACTTTCAAACAAGTTTCATATACTTGTATACAAAGCTTTGTACTTGTAATCCGAAAGAAAGGAAAGAATAACATATAAAGTGGACGTAGGCACGTTCTGGCCGAACCACTATAAATCTGCGTGTCTTTTTACAATTTAGCCCCTGTTTTTTACTTATTTGCATAACTCACCCAAACCACTAAGAACAACATAAAACCAACAAAATCATACGACCTTGAGGTGTTTGTCCATTTTTTGTGCAAACATGTATAGAATGTTAAACCTCTTTAAATATAGTTTAAAATGTGTTTGAAATGTTTTATAAACACTTAAAAGTGTTTTTGTGAAGTTTTAAAAAAAATAGAAAATTTATTTAAAAATAAGCGCGCCGTGTAGTGGTAGTTCATGATTTCGCGCTATAAAAAAAACAAGTGTAAAAGTTGGAATATAACTTAGAACTCTTCTAGATAATAATTTTCCAACAAGGAAAGAAAATCGAGATTTCGATAAGTAGATTCTGAAATATGAGTAAAACATTTTTTTCGAAAAATCGAGGTTTTGTAGTTCATAACCCAAAACTAGATTTCTTTGAAAATGATGTTTTAAAATGTTTGAAAATGTGAGATAGATCTTGTAAATGTTTTAAAAGTGATTTGAGTAACAAAAATGAATTTTAAAATAATATAAAGTCGTTTAGATTAATATAACCTAAAAAGCACTTACCGTAGCACTTTTTTCGCAGCACTTTTTTTATAACTTTTGAAATATAGTTTTAGAATTAACAATTATTTTCCATTTATTTTAAAAATGTTTTTAAACGATTAGTCAAGTATTTGCGCCAAAATTGGTCACTAACCACCAAATGTAAATGAAAGCACCAACTAACGGTCACAGGTAACAGATAGAATATATATAGAGAATAATAATATGAAGAACAGTCAAAATTCAAATGAAAGCAGTAAAGAACACAGATTTTGTAGTGGTTCGGCTAACTCCGGCCTACATCCACTCTAGAAGTTACCTTTTTATTGATGTTCGAATCAATTACAGTTACAAACTGCTAGAGTAACCTTTAGCCTTAGAAAATATAAAGTTACAGAGCGGAGAGAAGAAGATCCCTGACCTGAACCCCCACGTGCTGTATTTATAGGAGAATCCTGAGTTGTTGGGCCTCCTGAATAGCTTGGGCCCAACAAGGCCTTTGCCGAGCCATGTGTATCCTTGGTCCCTGACCGAGCGGCATTTGCCGAGCCACCTGATGCCGATCCATGCATACCGAACGAGGTTGGTTGAAACAGAGAATGCCGAACGAGGTAGCCGTGTAGAACACACTCATATGCCGAACGAGGTAGCCGTGCCGAACGCACTCGTATGCCGAACGAGGTAGCCATGCCGAATGCACTCGTATTCCGAACGAGGTAGCCATATCGCACGGCACTCATATGCCGAACGAGGAGTTCATGCCGAACGAGGAGTTCATGCCGAACGACATTCGTATGTCGAATGGGTTGCTCATGCCGAACGATCAATCATGCCGAACGACCCATTATGCCGAACGACCCATCATGCCGGACGATCCACCATGCCGAACGACCCATTATGCCGAACGATCCATCATGCCGAACGATCCACCATGCCGAACGACCCATTATGCCAAACGATCCATCATGCCAAACGATCCACGATGCCGAACAACCCATCATGCCGAACAACCTATTATGCC
Source organism: Allium cepa (assembly GCA_030765085.1). Lineage (NCBI taxonomy): Eukaryota > Viridiplantae > Streptophyta > Magnoliopsida > Asparagales > Amaryllidaceae > Allium > Allium cepa. Next base: position 405,509,187 of record CM060928.1, on the reverse strand, counting down.
GAACTGTACTTTCAGAACCAAAACACATAACTAATGCCGAGCGACATGATCTTATCATAATGCCGAACGACTTCTAACTTTCCAGACCGAACCAAATTTCCTAGACCCAAATTATAGTCGGTCCATCTTTATCCAATCTAATTTCCATTTTTCAAGCGCGTTGCGCCATCCATCCAGTCGACTAACTCCATCGTACACCAGCCTCGACGACCGAGCAATCGATAATGTTAAATCCGCCTGTCCATGGCCTTGCTAAAAGGCGGGTTAACACTTGCCCCCTAAAACATGCCTTGCTATTGGAAGGTGTGTTTTGAATAGCCTCAAATCCGATATCCAAAGTCCATATCCCTTTCGTAACCATATTACCAAATCCATGACCTCTTTGTGTTTAACCTTGAATCTATAGACCTTGCTGGGTCGTGTTATCCTGTTCCAGCCTTGACCTTCCAGTCAAGGGCTTTTATGTTCTCTGACCTCAGCACTCCGGCCAAGGAATTTTTCATTCACCGGCCTGACTTCGGCCAAGGACTTTGATATTCACCGGCCTCGGCACTCCGACCAAGGACTTTGAAATTCACCGGCCTCGGCACTCCGGCCAAGGACTTTTGATATTCACCGGCCTCGGAACTCCGGCCAAGGACTTTGACATTCACCGGCCTCGGCACTCCGGCCAAGGACTTTTGACATTCACCATCCTCGGCACTCCAGCCAAGGACTTTTACATTCACCGGCCTCGGTACTACGGCCAAGGACTTTTGATATTCACCGGCCTCGGCACTCCGGCCAAGGACTTTTGATATTCACCGGCCTCGGCACTCCGGCCAATGACTTTGACATTCACCGGCCTCGGCACTCAGGACAAGGACTTTTGATATTCTATTCGAGTCCATTCCATCGCTCTCCGATGAAGGCACTCGTAAGTCGTGACCACTGCCCGTCTCTTCGGTCAGGATAGTAATCGCTAATCCTGAATTGTTTTAATACATTGATCCAAATCCAACTAGAAAACCAGAAATCCATAAAAATCAAACATCTAAACCAAAATGGAAAGCCAAAAAGCCAACCAAACCGGTTGTTCAATCCAAACTCCAAAAACATACCAAAGAAAAGTAAATATCCAAAGTACGAAAGAGAAAACCAAAGTTATAGAAAAACAGAGAGAAATTAGGATTTCATAGACTCAAGTAGTATGGTTTTTCGTCATCTCAGAGCACGCCTAGGGACCGTCCTCGATCCCGTATGTGTGTAAGTGACCTAGCCGCATTACTTTTAGTTTTACTACTTATTCAAAAACCATAAACCTGTTTAGTGGATAATGAGCTGACGTTGCCCAGATCTAGTGCCATCTCCGTTCGTGGTAGGTGGTGGTCGCTCCTGTCTCACTGCCACAGCTCGATTCCTGGCATACTGCTGTAGATGACCATTCCTTACATGCTCCTCAATGATATCCCTCAAATGCCTGCATTCGTTTGTGTTGTGTCCATCCAGCTCATGGAATAGACAATGCTTCCCCGATGTCCGCTCGTATTCAGAAGGCTCTCTCCTTGCCGGCTTTCGATATTGGAGTCGCCCCTAAGTGTTGAAGTAAATTCTTTCAAGAGCCTCAGTTAAATCCGTGTAAGAAGAAAACTTTGACTCCCTTCGAGGTTTCTTCGAAGTGTCACTGTTGCCATTTGTTTTCCTTTTTCCTTTATCATCTTTACTTGGATCCTCGAAGGGTGAACCTCCACCCTCACTGCATAAGCTTCAGCCTCTCTCCTTACTCTCTCAGCCTGTGCATCCTCCTGTCTTAAAAACCTTTCCACCTCATGGTAGAACTCCCCGAGATCCCTCGGTGGGTCCTTTTATAATGATATCTTGAAGTCCGAATTATCCACGATTCTCGAGACTGCTGCCATCAAAACCATTGACAGATCGAGTCGATCCACTAAGGCTACTGCTGCGTTAAATCTAGTTAAGAAGTTCCTGAGCGACTCTCCCCTCCATTGTTTCATCGATGTCAAGGTCATTACGTTCTTGGGTTTGATTATATGGACCCGAAACTATTTCATAAAATTTTCAATCAGCTCCGTCCATGTGTCGGTAGAACCACTCTCCAGCTGTCTGAACCACATAGCTGCAATATCCGTTAAAAACAATGGAAAGCATCGAGCATGACCTCGTTCGATGCCCCCAATACTTCCATATGCCTCATGTACCTTGTCAGGTGAACGGTGGGATCCATTCTCCCATCATACATATCCAACATTGGTAGCTTAAAGTCTGGTGGATTCCTAGCTCGCCTGGTTGTAGGAGCAAAGGGACTCCTACTCACATCCTCCAAGTCTCTATTTACCAATCCGCCTCTCATAGCCCGTCTGACCATTTCCGCTAGTCTATCGTTGTCGTCAAGCCACAATCCTTGTCCATTACCTCTGGTCTGCCCCCTGAGTTGACGAGGAAATTCTGGCACATACTCCTCATCTCGTACTCCTGCATTCCTGCTGGTGTTGGGCTGCGCTGCATCATCTGGCATCCCTCGACGGGCTGGTCCAGCATTTCCTGGTGGCATGTCCCCGAGTCTAGATCCATCCAGGTTGGTAGCCGTCTTCTGATTAGGGGCTACCCTCTGTTGGGCCATTCCCTCTGCTTGCTGGTTGAGTGCTTATGTTCCAGCTCCACGGATCTGAGCTCCTGCATTTCCTTCTTGTGCAAATTGTCTGAGAAGAGCCTGCATCATCTCCTCTTGTCTTTTCATCATTGCTTCCATTTCCTCTCTGGTGATGTAGATGGATGCTCCACCTACTCCATTTCCAGAGGAAGCCTCTTGACTTCCCTCCTGATTTCTCCTTTCTATCACCTGCTTCCTTGCTGATAGCGTATATTTCCTAGAATCCAAGTCCCTAGCTCCAGAAATCCCGAGTGCTTGCGTTCTCAGTGAAAGCACCAAAATGTTTGCGCAAAAAATGGTCACTAACACCCAAATGTAAATAAAAGCACCAACTAACGGTCACAGGTAACAGATAGAATATATGTAGAGAATAATAATATGAAGAACAGTCGAAATTCAAATGAAAGCAGTAAAGAACATAGATTTTATAGTGGTCCGGCTAACTCCGGCCTACGTCTACTCCAGAAGTTTCCTTTTTATTGATGTTCGAATCAATTACAGTTACAAACTTATAGAGTAACCTTTAGCCTTAGAAAATATAAATTTAGAGAGCGGAGAGAAGAATATCCCTGACCTGAATCCCTATGTGCTGTATTTATAGGCGAATCCTAAGTTGTTGGGCCTCCTGAATAGCTTGGGCCCAACAAGGCCATTGCCGAACCATGTATGTCCTTCATCCCTGACCGAGCGGCATTTGCCGAGCCACCTGATGCCGATCCATGCATACCGAACGAGGTTGGTTGAAACAGAGAATGCCGAACGAGGTAGCCGTGCCGAACGCACTCTATGCCGAACGAGGTAGCCATGCCGAACGCATTCGTATGCCGAACGAGGTAGCCATGCCGCATGGCACTCATATGTCGAACGAGGAGTTCATGTCGAACGACATTTGTATGCCGAACGGGTTGCTCATGCCGAACGATCCATCATGTCGAACGACCCATTATGCCTAACGACCCATCATGCGGAACGACCCACCATGTCGAACGACCCATTATGCCAAACGATCCATCATGCCGAACGATCCATCATGCCGAACAACCTATTATGCTGAACGATCCATCATGCCGAACGATCCACCATGCCGAATGACCCATCATGCCGAATGACCCATTATGCCGAACCATACTTTCAGAACTAAAACACCTCACCAATTCCGAGCGGCATGATCTTATCATAATGCCGAACGACTTCTAACTTCCCAGACCGAAACAAATTTCCTAGACCCAAATTATAGTTGATCCATCTTTATCCAATCCAATTTCCTTTTTCCAAGCGCGTTGCGTCATCCATCCATCCAGTCGACTAACTCCATCGTACACCAGCCTCGACGACCGATCGGTCGATAATGTTAAATCCGCCTATTCATGGCCTTGCTAAAAGGCGGGTTAACATCAAATGTTTTAAAGAGGATTTTAAGGATTTTCGGAATTATATAATTTTTTAATGGTTTAGAGTCGATCAAATGACTTGTCTGCTCTTTGGGTGTCAAAGAGATAACGTGCAGGCTTAAGTTTGCAAAACTGGTTTCCTACTCTCCTTGATTATCCGAACTGGACCTACAGAGGAGATAGTAAATGATTTACTCGGATCAAAATTTTCTTAAAAATAAAGAATAGTATTTTCTAGATTTAAACAATTTGGATTTTATAGAGATGATCTCCTTGTACCCGGTATTGAAGCCCGAAGAGGGAACTCATACTATTTATGGAATTTTGAATGGTAATTCTACCATTATTCGTCCCATAGTTTTTTTTTGAATATGAGAATTGATATTGAGTAGAATTTGATGATTTCTATAGATTCTACACACTTAAAGTTGCTGGTTTTGGATTAACATCCTAAAAAGCATGGTTTTATCTCAGTCAAAATTGTGAGTTTTGAATTAAGGAATCTTTATTAAGATTTAAATGAAATAATTTTAGAAATATTTTCCTAAATGAAAAATGAAATGATTTTGAATTATTCTAAATAAAAAAAGGTTTTAAGTAATCAAAGTTTTTGATAAAGGAGATTTAATAATTCCATATATACCGAAAAGAATGTTTTATAAATGTATATCTCCAAAAGCGATTCTGATAAAAGAAACTTAATCAATTAAAGAATGACTCTCCATTCACTTGACGTCTTTTATCGATGATTGGTTAGAAGAAACTGGGGTTGGTTTTGGCTAATTCCTCTTTGACAACCACTTCGTACCAATTTACATATTCTAAGTGAAGACATGTAGATATCTGTGGAAGATGGAATGTAGGGCTACTTGTCACCGACCCTTCGAGGGAAATTTCCCATATCATATTATGTGGCAATGGTTTTTCATTTAAGATCTTCGATGCAAGGACTTCTCACTACTAATCCTAGGGTTAACTCCCAACAGGATGTGGTAAGAGCATGCCTTCAGTTTCACTCAGTCCCAGAACGAACTTATATGGATGGACGGCTGACATTGCATTCTTGAGATGTCATCATAGACTTTATAAACATACATCTGTTTGACGGTGGAGAAGACAACTTTTCTTAGCTTAACACCCTTCTTTGAGACATATGAGCTCGAAGGTTGTACGTTTGTAGAAGTCAATAGGGATCGAAGGAATTATAGAGTGGCATTCAAAGAAAGATGTTGTGCTATGAGAAAGGTAATCGTTACCTCAAGCCTCACACCCAAAAATGACCAAAACAGGGTAGATGTCGCAAGGCTATGTGGTTTGCAACCATTAGAGGTATGATTATCCCTTTCTAGATAAATTTATACCCGCTACGATGTTCAGGTTCACTATGGTGTATGCGATGAGAGCTCTCGGATAGGTTGGTAATGACCGAGGTGATGCAATATTCGGTACAATATTGTGATGACCCGGAATTTTGGGCAATATAAATTTAATAATCTGTATTAATAATTAAATTGATTTGATGATTTTCTTTTATAATTTTAATATTTAATTGGTAAATTTTATCTTTTAAAAGCTATATTTTCTATTTATAATATATATATTTATTTGTATATATGGTAAATAGAAAAGCTCTGGTTTGAAATTTAATAAACAAATAAAATCATGTTTTCAAATTCTAATATATTTTTGGTAATTTGGAAATTATGATTAAATCTAATATAAAACTTTTCAAAGCTATTTAAATAGTTAATTATATAATTTTAAAATACTTAAGATAAATATTAATTGTTTAAAATATATTTTTAGCTTAAGTTTAAATATAAATAAAATTAACAAAAAGGTTTATTTTATTTTATTTTTAAAATATAGCTTGATAAATATGTTTTGAAAACAAATATATAAGTTTAAAATTCAATTTACATATGATACATTAATTCATTTATGTAATAAATAATTTATAAATAATGTAATAATCTGTTTATAAATTATTTAAAATTGGAAAATTGTTATTTTTAAAAACAATATTAATAATGTATTATTTTCATATATAGATATAAGTAGATTTTTTTAAAAGAAAATAAAATTGTTATTTCAAATTTGACGTGTTGTTATAAATTGACTTTGATTTAGATTTTAAAATTTAATTTGAATTTGAATTTGAATTGGGATTTAACATTGAAATTCAAAAGATAGACATTTTAAATATTTTGGATTTAAATTACATGTATAAGATTTTATTTTGTATATAATTTGTTTTATTTATAAAATTTTCTTCAAAGTGACTCGTATATGTATTTAGATAAGGATTTACAAAATAAATCAGTATAAAACTTTATATTAAAATTTAAAATAAAAAGAAATTACTTAAGGGACAAGTGTAAAACTATGGAAGCTTGTTTAAATAAGTATTAAAGGATAAATGATGCTTATGACAAATGTTAAGAATTTTTACAAGTGTCCTTTATAATTTTTATTTTTCTTTTCTTTTTATTTATCACAAAATTAACTTATAAAAACATAAGCTTCCTTCTCTTCATACCTTTTCTATCTTCCTAATTCAAAAGCTAATAAAGCACAAACCATTTCTCAAACAAAATCTATAATCAATTCATCCCTCAAACCAAAAATCTATAACCTGTAATCCTTATTTTCAAAAACAAAGTCTAAACACTTCCTTCAACCTGGAACAAAGCCTGCATCATTTTGTTCAGCCTGAGATTATCAGGAGCAAGCAAACTTAGGGAGAAAGATCGAGCGACTCATCTTTGTTTCAGTGTTGAGTCATCTCTACAAATTTCAGCAACAAGCAACTCAAGTTTTAAAGTTTTCATAAGCAATAACATTCAAGTTTACAAATCAAAATCATCTTGCCTGCATTCAAGTTTTCATAGTTTAAAAGCTGTTTCAAACAGAAAGGGATCTATTCATCACTTTTAAGCTGGTGAGTAAACTTTATTTTAAAAACAATTTAAATTTATTTCTATGTTTGTTTTGTGAGATCAATATTTTAGTAATATGTTATGTATTGTTTACATGAATGATTGGGATGAATGCATGTGTATATAATGGTATATTGGTAAAATGTTAAAGATATGTATAATTCTCCTTTATTTTTTTTATTTCCAGGTTGCACTTTTATAAGAAATTTCAATCTCTCTTTCTCTAATCAATTTTAAGGTTTGATGTTTAAAGAGAAACTGATTTGAAGAGAGTTATATTTCTTTTAAATAAATTTATATGTTTTTATTGAGTAATAAATTCAAAATAGGAGTTTTACAGTGATAACTGAATTAAGGTCAGAAATCAATCATCTTAATTCTACACTTTGATTATCTAAACAAAATCACCTTAGTAAATGATGATTTTTGATAAACTCCTCGAGATTTATAAGCTTGTTTTTGTTGAGATAAAATGAGTTGTCCGGTTTTGGGATTTTCGGTAATTACCGATGATCTATGTGGAGATGAAGCTCAGGATTGCGATCAAGGATGGCTTATGGGTTGTCGAACATGGGAAAATTGTCGAAGTTGTTTAACGATGGTTAGGGTGGTCGGGAATCGATGATCTAGGGTTTAGTGTGGCTTTTGGTCATGTGGAATTTCGAGACAATCTCGACGACATTGTCGCACCGGACATGTTTTCGAGCATTGGGATGGTTGCGTGGGTCAATGACAAGGCTGATGTCAGAGGGACGTGGATTACGGTCACCTGGATCGTCGTGGCGAGCATCTTTATGGTCAAGATGGTTTGGGTTGTTCAAATTGCTCGATTTTGATTCGAGATAGAACAGTGGGATCTGGACGATGGGAAGGCTTAGCGAAGTCATCGGTGATGTGATGGAGCCATCATAGTGGATCGGCGTCGCGTGGTTCGTCGTGCACCGTGCACACATGTACATCTTTTATAGATGTTTGGAACTTTGAGGAAGATCGAGTTATTCTCGAAGTCATTCGCGTGTTTTTCTCGAAGAGGTGAGGGTGTTCGAGTGACTCGAGATCTGGAGTGTTTTGCTTCGGGGACGAATCATGTAGGCTCGGGATTGTTTATTAGTTGCCATTTTAAAGTTTATAATGAAAAACTTGTATTGTTTAAAAGGAATTTTTTATAACAATAGGACCCCGTTTTTAAAACAAAGTAATGATCATGTTTTAAATACGAGATTAAATTAAGTAATGTAAAATATGAAAAGATTTTATTAAACATAAGAATATCAAGTTTAAAGCAAAACAAAATATGTAAAGCTATTAAAGTGATAAAGTGTTTTAAGCAATTTATTTAATCAAGCTTTTAAAATGAATAAGTTTCCAAAGATTTATTGAACAAGTTCCAAAGCAAAATCATTTTTATGATATTGAAACAAGTTAAAGTTTTAAATATAAAAGTTAAATGATTTAAATTTGTTTGTTTTAAAGGTAATTATATTAATTATGTAATTAATTACCAATGAATTTCATTTAAGTTATGTGATATATTTAGAAATTTATGAAGATAAAAGAATTTATCTTTAGTTAATTAAGGTTGTGATTTAATAAAGTTAATTAATTAGAGAAATATCTAAAAGTTAATTACTTAATATTATTAAAAATGGTTAAATTAATTCATGTTAATAATCAAAGAATTTTCTAAATGATGTTGTTTTTCAAGCATTTAATTTAATTTAATTTAATATAAATAAGTGTTTAATTAAGGTAAATGGTTATCTTAATTAATTAGAGACTTAGTTAAAAAAATAACTAAAATATAATTACTTAATTGACTAAGATGATTAAGTAACGTTATTAATTCAAGATAATTAATTGATTTATTAAGGATAGTTAATTACTTGATTAATTAAGGGTTAATTAATCTAAGTGATTAAAGGTAATTAATTAAGGAGTAATTAATTAGTGGAAGTAATTAAAGGGATTAATTACTCAATGTAATCAATTAGATTAATATGATTAATTTAAGTTAATTAATTAGTTTAATTAATTTAAGATAATCACTTGGTGATTTGTTAAGTATAACTACTAGATGTAATTTATAAAGTGTAATTACTTAGTGAAGTAATTGATGGGCAATTACTGGATGTAATTAATTGAAGGTTGGAAGTAATTTGGGTTTAATTACTTTGTGTAATTAATTAGATGGATAATTAATTAGTGAAAGTAATTAAGAATTAACTATTTAGTGTAATTAATTTAAGAATTAATTAATAAAGATATTTGAAGTTAATTATGTGAGGTAATTAATTAAGGAATGTAATTAATCAAGGTTGATTAACGAATGTAATCAATTAAAGATTAATTATTAAATGTGATTAATTAGAATAATCATTAATTAAGGAAGTAATTAAGGGATCATTAATTATTATAATTAATGAAGTAATCAAGGGTTGATTAATTGAAGATAATTAATAAATGAAGTGATTATAAAGTAATTAATTAATGTAATTAATTAAGGATCAACGTAATTAATTATAGTTAATTAATTAGTTAAAGTAATTAAAGGTTACTTACTGTAAATGGCTAAGATAATTAATTTGTGTGATTAATTAAAGGCTAATTACTTAATGTAATTAGAGAATGATTAATCAAGGGTGATTAAGTAAGATGAATACTTAGAGGATGATTAATTAATTGACTAATGGTTAAGTAAGCAAGATTTATGTGATGAAAGTAATTAATTTAATTTATTTTTAATTAATTAGAGATAGAAGTAATTAATTTAATTCATTTTAAATTAATTATAGATGGTGTGACTAATAGATCTTTGCTTACGGATGGCTGAATGTTATTGAATGCCTTGAATTGTTTATCTCTGATATGAGATATATGCTGATCTATGATATGGATGCTTTGGCTGAATTGTAATGATATGGATTATCTATTTGTGATAATGTGAATTATCCATCTGTGTGAATATAGATAATAGAATTGAAGTGTTTTAACTCTAAAATAATTGGCCTTAAAAGACGACGTTTTGGATTTCGATGAGACCGGGATCGGGTTTCCAGTTTTGGATATCCGAAAACCACATCGATCCAATTAAATGATAGGTCGTGAATCTCAAGTGAAGATGAATATTCAGAGTGCAAGGGTTATTGTCGTTAACTCTGAGGGTGATTCCAAAATGAGTGTAACGAGATAAATGCCTTCGGTTTCGTTCGAACCCGAAACGAACTTATATGGATTGAATGCTTTCAAAACATCGTTAGGTGGACGATGAGCATTCTAAGATAGATGTGTTCTGTAAAGGTAATCGTAGCCTCAAGCCTCATCAACCGGGAATGGCTAAAACAGGGGAAGTGCAACAAGGCTAAGTGAGTCGCGCTCAAGTAGGACAAGATTTTCCCCTTTCTAGAGGTCCTTTTTTATTCGGCTGTGTGGGCAGTTGGAATTGCGCATCAACTGCGGGGTTGTCTTGTTTGGGACTATCCAGTAAGGGATGGTTCTGGCCTTGTGTTGTAGGGGATTTAGGGTGGATCTTCGGTACGTTGATCTAGGCTATGTACTGTGACGGGCGGTACCCCAGTAGCCCTGCCATTGTATGGAATCCAATCTCCAATAAGTGCCATACGTTTTAGTTGTGTCCAACTATGTTGGAACGTGAGATGTAAGTATTCCAGCTATTTTTGTATTTTACTTGAAACCCTAGACCTTATTATAATATCACTGGATTTCCTATCAAATGTTTTGGTTACCGTAAGGTAAATACTTTTCCGTGTTTATGTGCAGGAAGTCTTACGAGATACCTTTTGTTTCAAAGGTTTTTCAAAGTTAAGCAACTTTAACCCGTTTACTCACACCAGACCCATGTCCGACCCAAAGTTTATTTTCTGTTTTATTAAACTCTTGTGTACTCAAATTTTTACGAGTATCCAAGGGATTCAGGTTAGCTTTGACGAATTCTGGAGGAGATATGAAGTAGGAAGCTTCAACGATTGTAGATATATAGGTGGTTCCGCTGTGTGATCTCTGAGTCGTTTGTTTGAGTCGTATTTTGAATTGTAACGACTAGACAGGTGTTTATAACTTTCTAGTATGTGATGTATAAGTTGTGTAACTCTAATAGATGTTGTACATTGTGTAATACTTATGTGATTAATATAATTTATTCGTTCCGCCGTTGAGGTTCTGATGTTCTTTCTTTCTTTCTTCTCTATCTTTTCTCTTTTCTATCCCTTTCTTTCTAAATGATGATGCATCTTTCTTTAGAGAGAAAGGCGGGTCGTTACATATATAGTGAGAAAAGTAGGTCGATCTTGAGTTGTAGAGGTGCAAATGTTCTGCTGTTCTAGATTCATTACTTCAAAGATGTACTGCCTGAAGGTAGTCCCTTCACCTGGTCATTTGTATGGAATCCATTCTCCAATAAGTGCCAGCTATTTTGTTTGTAAAGCCTAGTACGTATGCTGAAATTTAATAATGGTTACAATTTTGGCCAAGATTAATAAATTTATTTGCAAATGTTTTCAAAGATATGTCATTAAATATAATATCAAGTTATTTTTGACGTATTATGATTTGGTTATCATAAGGTAAAAACTCGTTCAGTGTTTATGTGTGGAATATGAGATACCATTTTGTTTTCAAAATATGTATTTTGTGTTCTCATACCAGTCTCATGACTAACTCGGAGTTTATTATTCTTTTCCTTAAACTCTATGTGCCCTAATTTTCCCAGTTAGCCCTATAGTCAAGTTTAGTTTAGAAGAAATCTGGATGGTGCTCAACGCATGGAGTCAGAAGATTTTTCTAAAGATTTTTGTCTATTTCCACCACATTCTTGTGCTGTAGTATTCCATATTTGTAAGGACGGGATTTATAACTGCCTATGTTTTAACTTTGATAATGTATTATATTTCCACCGGGAGGACTATTTGTCGAAATAATATAAGTAAGATTCAATTGTTTCTTTATTTTCTTTCTTAGCCCTAAGAATCCATTTCTCCAGCTCTTGGATTTACGGTATATGAATACCGAGGATGTGTTACTGTTGACTTTTGAGAGTCGAAGAAACGGGTCCTCACATTATGGTATCACAGCTTAGGTTGAGCGAATACCTGAGCCTAATAGAGGTAAAAGACTTATCAGAGATAGGATTAGTAATGCCCTAGATTGGTTAACTCATTGGAGATATGGTTATTAGCAACTTAGAATGAGTTTGAGAGTATTATATACGAGCGCGTATTTGTTAATAAAATATACAAATGAATTTGGTTTTATATGAAATCATTTTACCTCGTATATATGTGTATATATATATATTTGTATTTTAAAAGAAAAAAATATTTTGGTAAAATTTTCAATGAGTTTTTAAAATAAAGAACCATCTTATATAAAGAATGACAAAAGCTATCTTTGGAAATAAATCTGGAAACACTTTCTAAGTACTGACCAAAACTCTTTACTTAAGAATACGCTAGCAATTGCCTACTACTTGTGCCTAAAAGAATAATAGTTTGCTTTGTAGAAATCATATGGGGTATTATATAAATAATAATGTTGGTTTGAGATTAAAGGAATTTACTAACTAAATCTTCTTAATACATTTTATATATGTAATTTTATAAATTGGATTTGTAAAACGTGCTTTATAAAGGAATTTTTGAGAATGTAAATTTTGGTATTTTTGAAAGGAATTTCAATTGATTTTTCGAAAATGAATAACAATGATATTATTTCTTAAATGGGATTCTGAAAATGAAAAACAATCTTATGACCAATTGATTCAAGTGGCTCGAATGTAACTAAAAATGGGCATGAGATGTGTTCGGATGGTAAACGCTTCTCTTAAATACTCCCCTTTCTGTTAAGGAAATATGCGATGCTATTGGTACAACCCAATTCCTTGGTATCATTTTTGAGTCACTTGATCAATATAATCTTCTAAAAAAATGAGTGTGAATCATTTATTTGACATATTAATGGTTTTCAATTTTTATCAAAGTGTAATATCTTAATTGATAAGCATAGGCATGCTTTGATCTTTAAAAGAAATGGTTAAAATTAATAATGAATGGTTTTGGGTTTGTAGTAAACAATGTTTTAGCAACATTTGTTTCTAAACCTTGAGTGACACTTCGGAAGAAATCTTATAGGTATATTTAGATCTTTAATAATGGGATTTTAAAGATAATAACAAGTATTAGAGTCATTCATAAAAAGATGGAAAATATTATAATTAACATGTTATAAAAAAGAGAAGTTCATTTTAACCGTGTTTTGGTGGTAATTATTTTAATCTCTTTGTTATATTTTAAAGTAAGTAAAATTCATTAAGCAAATTATGAATATACTTAAAACATCGAAATAAGTATACAAATACTTTTTAAATATTAAAACTGGCATACATAAAAAGAGAGAGAGAGAGAGAGTGTGTGTGTGTTTATATATATGTGTATATAAAGGAAGTTTAATTGACAAAGGATTTTTAATTGATAAAGAAAGTTTCAACCAAATAAAGAATTTTTTCACATTTGGTACTAGTTAAAGGAAATCTATGGTAATTTATCAATTTAATGAATTATTTTTAAAATAGGTTTTGAGAAACCAGTAAGATATGTTTAGAAACGTATTATAATCAGAAAGATATTTATCTTTTGAAATAAAAATGTAAAATGGTTATTTATTAAGGAGTATCGTTATGAAAGTTTGAATAAAGAATGAAAGTTTTATGAAATGTTTACATAATTTTTTTGTAAAGGTTAATAAATACATATGAAGTGTGCAGATTATTTCGCCGCACGATTTAATCTAAGATTCGAGTGTAGAACTTTGATATGTTTGACACTTATCCGAAAAGGATTTATCGCTCTATTCTTAACGATGAACAACGATAAAGGTTTATGGTTGGATGCTTGAGTTTTCTATCATAGTTGAGAGCTATGCAAGGAGAACTAAAGTACTGATTAGAAAGCATGGTTAGAGTCCACACTAAAGGGTTAGGTGATCGATACTAGTTCGAAAATAAAGTTGTGAATTCGAATAGTGCATCAAATCAGATATTGTGTACAAGTGATCTATTTACATCGCATGGGTGTAAGTTTCAAAAATAAATATTTTAGGCAAACCTTTGGGTTTTTGTCTTGGGTGATTTCAGGGATGAAATTCTTTTAAGGGGGAAGTCCATAACGACTCGCCAATTCATCACTTTGATAAATTATATTTATTTTTAAATTTATTCAAATAAAAGATTGATAATTCAAATAATATTTTTTAGTAATAGGAATCTTATTTTTAATAAATATTTACAAAAATATTTTCCTCGAAATCAAAATCGATAAAATGGCCTAAAATGATTTTATCAATAACTGGCTCTATAATTGTAAAACTTCAGGCACGGAGGTGGATAGTACACTTAATTTTATATTTAAATAAGAATATGAAATAAAGATAATTGATTTGGTTTTGAAAATAAAATGTGTTTCTGACATTGTTAATAATGCATTTAAATATGATAACTGATTTACTAAATTAAACTAAGATTTAATGATTGAATAATTATTTTAATTATTCAGTTAATTATTTTAAAATGATGATAATTCATTTTGAATAGTTATAAGTGATAATAAATCATTTAAAATAGTTTTATAAAGATATATATTTGATTTGAAAATATAAGGAAAAATTGATAATGCTTTATCGGTATAATAGCAATACTTCAAATAATTTTTTATATCAATTTATATAGATTTACAAATGAAATATGATCATTTTACCTCATTTAATATGATAAGGAAATGTTTTCCAAATTTTGTTTACAAATATATATACGTTAAAGTATAAGTGAAAATGTGACCGGGAATCGGTTCTCCGGTTGACAACGATTTATTGAACGAAAGTTATTCGGGATCAATGCATCGTTGTTTATATGTAATGTACATATATGTAACATACAAATGCATCCACTAACATGTACATGAACATATGCAGACATACATATATACATATATACTTAAAAATACACACATAATACAAAATCTAAGATATTTTAAGCAAGTTTCATCCTTAAGATTTTCATAAGTCAACATATGCATACATGAAGTTGATGGAAATGATGTGCATATGGGGGGAGGCTTCTAACCGTTGCATCTGAGGGGGGAGGTGTGCTGGAGAAGCCCTGAATCGATGATGCAAAAGGTGATGTGTACATGTCTTCTTTTACACTCTTCCTTTCCTATAAATACCCTACCATCTTCTCTTCTTTTTCATTCTTCTTCTTCTTCATACTCTTAAGCTTTTTCTTCGACTTAAATAGCCTCCTCCTCAAAATAAAATAATGAGCAAAAGTTATGGAAAAATATTATTAAAATATATGCATATGTGTATAATATCAATCCACTTGGAAAACAAGTCAAAACACCTCCTTGCCACCAACTCAAACTCACGACCACCACTTCCCAAAGCAAGCCGAGCCCTTTCTCCTCACCTAGCTAGGCCGTGAACACACCCAATACTATGCCTATCCACTTTAAGGCCTCGGAGCCCTATTACGTAGAGTCTAATTCGGTCGTAGCAGAGCTACAGCTGATTTAAAGTTAGATCGTTTGAATCTAACATGAGAAATCCTAGACTATTATATTATATGTTGGATAATGAGATGATGTTTGCAAATGGATGTTTAATATCCTTTGATCATCAGGTTTGGTTTCTTTCATATGAATATTGAATATATATGCAAATCGTGAAAATACACGTCGATAAGCACAAAGGAAATCACTTTCCTTGAATTAATGAAATGGTGTGTATAGGATGTTAAACCCGTTTAAAAATGATTTAAAATGTATTTGAAATGTTTTATAAACATTTAAAATTGTTTTAGTGAAGTTGGAAAAGAAATGGAAAATTTAGTTAAAAAGAAGCATGTCACGTAAAGCTAGCTCGCGATTTCACGCTATAAAAGTCAAACAAGGGTAAAAGTTGGAATATAGCTCGGAATTTTTCGAGATAAGAATTTTCTAAACTATTATATCCATAGTTTCCCATCGAAGAAAGAAAGTCGAAATTTCGATAAGTAAATTTCAAAATATGAGTAAAATAAGTTTTTGAAAAAATTGCGATTTTTCAGTTCGGAATCCAAAACTGGATTTCTTTGAAAATGATGTTTTAAAATGTTTTAATAGTGATTTGAGTAATAAAATGAATTTTCAAATAATATAAAGTCGTTTGATTAATATAGCCTAAAAACACTTTACGCGGCACTTCTTCACATCCATAACTTTTGAAATATAGTTTTAAACTTAACAATTCTTTTTCAATTATTTTATAGATGTTTTTAAATGATTAATAACATGTTTAAAAGAAGATTTGAAGGACTTTTGGAATAATCAAATATTTTAACGGTTTAGAGTTGACCAAATGACTTGACCGCCTTATGGGTGTTAGAAAGATAGTCTCTAGGTTTGAGTTTGGAAACTAGTTTCTTGCTCTCCGTGGCTATCCGAACTGGCCTGACGCAGGGAATAGTAAATTTGGTTTGCTCGGATCAAAATTTTCCCAAGAATAAAGAATAATATTTCCAGATTTAAACAACTTGGATTTTATGGAGATGATCTCCTTGTACTTGGTGTTGAAGCCCGAATAGGGAGCTAGTAGTATTTGTGGAATTTAAAAGTTGATTTCACCATACTCCTCCCATCGCATTTGTTGAATTCGAGAATTGATATTGAGTAGAATTAAATGATTTTTGTAGATTCTTCCAACTTAAAATTTACTGGATTTGGATTAACATCCTAGATTACATGGTTTTAACTAAATCAAAATTGTGAGTTTTAAATTAAAGAATCTTTGTTAAGATTTAAATGAAATTATTTTGGAAAAACTTTCCTAAGTGAAAAATGAAATGATTTTGAATTATTCCAAATAAAAAAAGGTTTTATTGATCAAAGGTTTTAATAGGAGAGGTTTAATAATCGTACATACCAAAAAGAATGTTTTATAAATGTATATCTCCAAAAGCGATTTTGATAAAAGAACTTAATCAATTAAAGAATGATTCCCTATTTACTTGACCTCTTTTATCGATGATTGGTTCGATGAAACCGGGGTCGGGTTTGGATAATTCTATCCAATGACCACTTCAAACCAATTTACGTATTCCTAGTGAAGACATGAAGATATCTGGGGAAGATGGAATGTAGGGCTACTTGTCACTGACCTTGGAGGAAATTTCCTATATCATATTATGTGACAAATTTAAGACCTTCTATGTAAGGACTTCTTGCTACTAATCCTAAGGTTAATTCTCGACAGGATGTAGTAGGAGAGTGCCTTCGATTTCGTTCAGTTCTAGAACAAACTTGTACGGAAGGATGTCTGACATTGCATTCTTGAGATGTCATCGTTGGATTTTATAAAAATACATCTATTTGGTGGGGGAGAAGGTAATTTCTCTTAGCTTAACACCCTTCTCCAAGATGTATAAGCTTAGAGGTTGTATGTCTATGGAAGTCAATAGGGATCGGAGGAATGACAGTGTGACATTCAAAGAAAGATGATGTGCTATGAGAAAGGTAATCGTTACCTCAAGCATCTCATCCAGAAATGACCGAAATAGGGTAGATGAAGCAAGGCTATATGGTCCTCAACCATTAGGGTATGATCATCCCCTTCTAGCTAAATTTATGTCCACTATGACGTTCAAGTTTAAATTACTATGGTGTATGCAAAGAGAACATTTGGATAGGTCGGTAACAACCAAGGTGATGAGATGTTCGGTACTATCTAGTGGGAAAGGTAGGTCGGTCTTGTGTCGGTAGACGTGCAGATCTTCTTTTGACCTTAGTACATTCCTAGAGACTTACTGCCGAAAGGTAGTCCCTTCACCCGGTCATTTGTATAGAATCCATTCTTCAATAAGTGCTGCAATTTTGTTTGTGGAGCCTAGTATGCTGAAATTTAATAATGGCAACAATTTCGGCTAAAATTAATAAATTTATTTGCAAATGTTTTCAAATATATGACATTAAAAATAATATGAATTTATTTTGACGTAATAATGATTTGGTTATCATAAGATAAAAACTCGTTACCTGTTTACGTGTGGCGTGGTCTTATGAGATAACCTTTTGTTTTCAGAACTCGTATTTTGAGTTCTCACACAAGTCCCTTGATTGACCCAGAATTTATTTTCCTTTTCCTTAAACCCTTGGGTGCCCTAATTTTCCCAAGACAGCAGTAATCAAGTTTGGTTTAGAAGAAATCTGGATGGAGTTTGAAGCATGGAGGCAGAAGAATTTTCCAAATATTTTTGTCTATTTCCACCATATTCTTATGTTATAATATTCCGCATTTGTAAGGACGAGATTTATAACTGTCTATGTATTTACTATGATAAATGTATTAAATTTCCTCTGTAAAGATTATTTGTCAAAATAATATATGTGAGATTTTGTTCTGTCTTTATTTTCTTTCTTACCTTTGAGAATCTGCTTCTCTGACACTTGGATTTACGTCATGTGAATACAAAGGATGTATTAGTATTGACTTCCGAGCAAAGAAAATAGGTCCTCAAAATATATCTCTCCCTACACACACACACTCATTTCCAATTAGGAAAAAGTTATAAACTTACTTTTGCTAACTCATCAACTATTTTTCTCAAACCTCTTAGGCTGATAGCATCAGACCTATGGGGTTTAGCACCAATCAAATCTGATTATGGGTTCAAATTTACATTTCTTTTGTTGATGCATTTTCCAAATTACTTGGATTTATTTTCTGAAAGCAAAATCAAAGACGCACAATGTAGTAATGCATTTTATTACTCAAGTAGAAACTCAAACAAATTGTTAAGTCAAAATCATCCAAACTGATGGGGGAGGACAATACAAATCACTCAATGAATTCTTTTAGAAAAAAGGTCATTCATGGAACTGCATGTCCTTATACTTCCAAGAAAAATGTATTAGTGGAAAGAAAACACAGACACATTGTTGAAACTGTGCTTAATCTTCTTGCCTATGCTTCTTCATCCCTGAAATTCTAGCTTAATGCTTTCAGCATAGTAGTTTACCTAATCAATAGGCTACCCGCAAAATTCCTGAAACACACAAGGCGAATTGAGACCATGTTCAACATGCAACCTGATTATCAATGTCTAAATTTTTTGGATACCTTTGCTTTCCATGCTTAAGGCCATACAATGCTCATAAGCTTAATTTTATATCCCTACCATGTACTTTTCTAGGCTATGCTTCCTAACAAAAAGGCAACAATTGCCTTTACAGTAAAGGTAATTTTTTCATATCAAGACATGTAGTTTCTAATGAATTTTTTTTCCTTTTTGCAGAAAATGTGAGGAAACCAACATAGAAAGTGTAGTCCAAGAATCTCAATACCAAACATACCATTTCACTACAATGAGACAAATCCTAAGAGAACAAATGCAACTCAAGGGAATTCACGATCACAATTCATTTTTTCTGATGATAGACCAAATCATGAACTAACCGATCCAGTTGAGACCACACTTGTACTCAAAACAATCACAACGTAGATCAAAACAGTCAACAAGAACAAAGTGGCACACAAAATGAGCAAACTACTACTACTTCATCTCAAATTCAAACTGGACATCACATGACTACATGAGCAAATAGTGGAATATTCAAGCTACAAATATAGACTAATACACTGGAATTTCATGAATAAGAGAATTTTGTGCAAGTCGTAGCTCATGAAAAATGGAAAAATGATACGATTGAAGAATATAATGCTCCCATTAGAAACAAGACATAGGAACTTATTCCTTTGCCAATGGATGTAAGTGTGCCTAAATTAAAGAGGAATTCGGATGGAACCATATCAAAATACAAGGCTAAAATTGTGGAAAAAGGCTATACACAGCAGTATGGTTTTATTTCAATGAAATTTTCTCACCGTCGTTGAAACCAGCAATTATTAGGATAATTTTTACCATAGCTCTACATAAAAGGTAGGATATTAGGCAATTAGATGTCAACAATGCTTTTCATAATGGAGAACTCAAAGAAGAATTATATATGAAGCAGCCATAAGGTTACAAACAGCCACACAATAGTGTAAGCAAACTAAACAAGGGTACCTATGGGCGGAAACAGGCCCCAACGGCATGGTTTGACAAGCTTAAAGCAACTCTCATCAAGCTGTAGTATAAACCAGTCAGATATGACAACCAATTATTTACAAAACATAGCAAAGCTAGCATGACATACATCCTAATATATATGGATAACTTCATAATTACTGGAAGCAACCGAAATGAAATCATTAGTGTCACTCAATATTTAGACAAACAATTTTTAATCAAGGATCTGGGTGGACTTAATTATTTCTTAGGCATTAAAGTCAAGAGACCATCAGCTTTAGTAATACATTTAAGTCAGAAAAATTTATTATAGATACTGATTAAAGAAAAAGTGAACTTAGCCAAATCTCTACCTACACCAATGATGAAATGACTGAGATTTTCGACCCTCGGAAATCAACACTAATACACCCATTGTATTGCGTGCTAAGCATTCAAGGGCCATAAAGACTAATTATTAATGCTAAAAGAAAACAAAGACAAAAGATAAAACAGAATCTTGCATAAATGGAATAAAATATATTATTTCAATAATCTTAACAGTGGAAAACTTTTAAATACATATATTAGAGTTTATCCTAAGCTCAGCCTTGACAGTTATAAATACATGTCCTTATAAATGTTGAAAAACCAAAACAAGGTAAAAAATGCTACAGTAATATAGTCTACAACCATAGGTTGATGAAGATCTCCAGCTCTCATCCGAGAACTTCTAGCATCAATAGCTAATCCTTAAGTTACCTGAATTTGACCGGAGTATTAAAAGTATCCGGATCAGTCTGGCAAACCAGCATGAGCACGCGAAACATAAATATATATGACACTATCATAGACTAGTGATGCTAAACAAAATCTTGAAAAGAAGAGTATCTCATAGGACCCTGCAACACATAAACATATACCATATTTTACCTTATGATAACTAAAACATTTTTATCAAAACATTTGATATTATTTCTAATGTAATTTATTTGAAAATACGTTCCAAACAACATACTAAAATAACCAGAATCGTACATTTGTTAAATTCGACATCATATTTTGGTATACAATCAAGTCCTCAAAGTTACGTACTGGAGAACGGATTTACAACAGTGACAAGATAAGGGACTACTTTTCGTACAGTACATCTCTAGAGAAACGTACCGATGCACGCACCATTTCTCTCTACCATAGTAGAACCAAGTCACCTATATCATAGGTAGTACCGAATATGTCATCATCTTAGTCATTTCTGACCTATTCATGGCCATAGCATACACAACAAACCCGATATATAGAGAGAAATCCAGAAAGGTGATGATCATCTCCTAATAAATGCGACCCACATAGCTCTGCCGCATCTACCTATTTTTCCATTATCGATATCTAAGGTTTGAGGTAACATTTTATCTTTCACATGACCATTCTCACTTTGAATACCACATTTCCATTTTTGACGACACACTAATTGGTTTCCACATAAGTACAACTCTAAGTTCATATACCTTGGGGAAAGGACTTAAGTATAAGATGGATTACCTCCTATACCACTAAACAGATGTACGTTTGCAATAAATAGCCAATGTACGTCGTCTTAGAAATGCAATGTCAAACATTCGTCCATACAAGTTATCCAGGAATAGAACAAACTGAAGCTACTCCTACTGCATCCAATTTTGGGAATCACCCCTAGGATTAGCAATGAGAAGTCCATGCATTGAAGATTTCAAAATGAAGGTACTTGTGAAACTTTATGTATATAATACGTGAATCACGAGTTTAGTGGCAAGCAGCCCTACATTATCAAGATCTCCGTCTTTAAAATCATTGTCTTCAAAATGTCTTCGATTTCAAAAGCGTATATTAGTTTGAAGTGGTTTTAGGATAGGAATCACCTAATTCTGATCTCAACGTCTTCAAACCAATTGTTGATAAAAAGATATATACATGTATATACAGAAATGCTAAGCCTCTTTAGTTAAATCCTCTTTTCTTCTTTTACTCAAACTATTATTTAACTTTGAAGATATATTTTTATCTAATAAAATATCCTTTAGATATATATATATATCTTTAAACCATTTCTGTTTTGAAATATATAGAATTAATAAACCTCTTTTTAGCTTTGGAAATAACAAACCATTTCCTTTCAATTACTTAGGAAAAATACTTCCGTATTCTATTATTAGAATAATTAATAAAGATTTCATTTTTCAAAACATGTTTTAAATGGGTCAAAAAGAATGTTATTTAAAATCATTTATTGTAAACCCAAATCACTTAATATTGAGTAAAAAGGATTCATATGTTTAGATTAATCAATACTAATTTCTATATTCAACATGTATTAGTCGAATAACGATGAAATCACTTCTTAAATTCACACGGATAGTATCTGTTCCCTCCTCGGAATTTAATACAGAGTTTAAAAAGAATGTTCTCTTTCCCTCAAAATCCTATTTTAAATCTTGTTAAACATTTAGGAAAACTCCAAATCTCTTCTTTTATCTTAAGAAAATATGGTCCAAGTAAATCAAATTAACTATCACTTCCGTCGAGCCAGTCCGGATAGCTAGGGGGAATAGACAGCTGGTTTCCCAAAGTCTAGTCTAGAGACTACCTCTCTATCATCCATAAGGTGGTCGAGTTATTTGATCGACTCTAAATTTTAAAATTATTTGATTTATCATTTGAAAAAAAATTCAATAAGATTGGGACGAAAATCCAAGTTCAAATCATTTATTCTACATTTACCAATTTAATTGCTAAATTGTCAATGAATAGCGATTTTTAGAGCTTTACAGACCAATTTCATTATATACATGCCCATATATTTGAATTCCTTTTAAAACATTTTAACATATTTTTAAGATTTAAATACGTCCATTTTAATGCATTGAAAACAATATTTTACGAACTGTCAAAATGTGATGATTTTAAAAACTTGATTTGGATATTCCAAACCGCACTAAAGGGAATCTTGATTTTTCCTTTTCATTTAAAAACTATGATCATAAGGGTACGAAAAATTCTTATTTCTAAGAATTTCGACTCATACTTATCCTACACTTCCATTTAATTTTTAGGTCATGAAATCGTGAACAAAGCCGAAACGCGACGGCTTCTTTTTCATCTTTTATAAATTTTTCAAAACTTGGTTGAAACACTTCTTAATCATTTCGATACCATATTAAACTTATTCAACCAATTTTTTACTATTTTACTTTATTAAAATCTCATTTTCACGTTAATGGATATCCTTAATATCTTATTATTTAATTTCCATCTTTTTAATTCAAAGTTCTTTTATATTAAACCATATGATATTTTTCCATATATTTTCCACCTTTTAAAATATTATTTTTAAAATCAAATCATTTGATTTACCTTTTCCCAAATAAATTAAATAATCCTCTTTACTTTTCCAAAACTATTTCTATTTTGCCAACAACGATATCGTTTGATTTAAAATTAAAAATAGGCTTGATACTCCTTATACACACATTATTTCAGAATATAATAGGGATTATTTCTCATGAATCCACCATAGCTATTTATAGCGATCATTTCTAATCAAATGGATATGATTTTCCTGTTATTATCAAAATAATTCCACTTATCTCAGCAAGTCAATATATAATTAACATAAGCAACAAATCAACCAATAATCAATCATTTTAGCATCCAAATCATGCTAATCAACCAAGCGTACTTGCATGGCACCAATCATAGATAATTTTAAGATAAATTTAAATAAGACGGAAGTAGCGTTCTCACTTCCATTGTAATGACTTGGAATTTTGGATATTTGAAATTGGAATATTTAATTGGTTTTAAATATTTAAAAGGTTAATTTTTAACTTAAATTTCAAATCTTACTATTTACTGGGTGATTTAATTATTGAATTAAATGAGTGGAAATTGGGAAGAAATATTGAATCTGGGGTTTCAAGCCTGTTAAAAACAATTTGAAGGCTTATAAAATTTATATTGATAATACTGAAGATAATAGAAGTTTTAAATATGAGTTTGAAGGTAATTTGTTCAGTTTTAAAATATATCATTTAAAATAACAATTAAAAATAGCCTTTTGGGGACATAATCTTGGAATTCTATGAGACCGGTTCCATTGGATCCGTAATACTGTATTATCATCGGATTTCGAATTTTGTAGTGTTTGGGATTACCATTTGACCGTACGAAATATAAACGCACTGAATCTATATCGAAAACTTAAAATAATAACTGGGTCCAAAAAGTTATCTTCTCTATATGATCGAGTTAGGACTCGAAACATTTTCCATTGCGTTCGGAATAGGGGTATAGCATTATAAACGCCTAGCGGTAAGCCTCGGTAGAAGTTCGAAATTTTAAGTTGCATTTATCGAGACAATTTGAATTTGATTAAATATATTTTTATATACTGGTCAACTTTCAACTGTATTTGTTTCACATCAGAGCTTTTCATTTATATTTACATCAACTTTTCTTTTTCAAATCACTGTAGCAATTTCTTCACGCAACCCATCATCTCAAGTTCAAAATCACGTCCTTTTGTCCCCTGACCAAATTAGTTCAAACGAAGGAAATAAAAAGAAAGGGAATGCATATATAATCACGTATAAACGCGGCCTTCCCTTTCAATTTCATTTCCCTCCTCCCTTCTCAATAAACAGCCAAAGCATTCTAAAAAAAATGGCCGCTCTCCTTCAATTCGCAAAGAAAAAAAATGGTTGTTCGATGCTTCTCTTTTTTCTAAACGAAGACCGAAATCTATTTTCCTCTCTCTCTCTTTTCCCCATTCGCTTCTTCTTTAACGAATCAAATTAGTTTGTCTTATAAAAAAATAATATAAAAGGGGCCACTGCATATAAAATCGTGAGCACCCCCCTCTCTTAATTCATTTGAATCTATATCGATTCGAATGAATTTCCCTTCCCTTCTCAACATCAAAATCGAAGCCAATTTGTCGAGTCACATGGGTGCGCTAGTGGGGAACCACGATGATTCAAGAACTGGCGTGCGTAGGTGGCGATTGGAGGTTGCGGTGGTCAAGGCCGATTAAGAAGGACTTCGGGGTCGCCGTGGGTTGCGCGCATGATGTCAAGATGCCCAGCATCGTGTGGAGTCGGCGGCGATCGCATTTGGTAGGGGAAGCCAACGCGGCTGCTACGAAGGTAGGCGGTAAGGATTTATACACATACACATACATACATACATGTTACAGGAAACAAAAGAAATATTGATAGATAAGATTTTAATCTATAGTAAGATATAAAAAAGTTTATTTTTTCAGTTCAAAGATTTATATAAAAACATATATATGTATATGTATACAATACAGAAAAAGTATAATATATATATATATGCACATACCTGTTATAAGTTAAATATATATTTAGGTAAACAGAAATATATATATATATATATATAAAAGGTTTTGAAAAAAAGGAAAGGCAGGAATTTTTAAATGTTGAAAAGTTTATATAAAAGTATATGCTTTAAATCTATATAGGTTATTTTTATTAGCATATATATGTAGCTTCAAAATAAATATACATATACATTGTAAACTTACTGGTTAATTTTTAAAGTGATATATTAGGGTGATTAACTTGTTTAATTGGCTTATTTAATTATTTTAGTTACTAAAATTATTTATCATAGGAAAATTAGTTTAAAATTAAATTATTAGTTAAATTAAATTAATAAATGGTAATTGTCTGTTCGATTATTTCCAGTGTTATTAAACCGAATATTTTTTATATAAGGTCAAAAATCTTAAAAAAAAAGTCGAGGTGGAGCGGATTGCAAATTAAAAATCAAAGGTGAGATTTTTCTCACACATTTGGATCGTCGTTTAAATTCAAATGGTTAAATTTAAATTATTAGATGTTAATGAGATTGATAGATCTATAATTATCTGGTGGATGTTATATACATAGAGTAGTGTATATATATATATTAGTATTGGAGTGATTGATATTTCTGCATTATATAGCGGATGAGACCCTATGCGCCCCGCATAATAGCGAATAACCCTATATGCCGAGATATCCTCCTCGAAGTGGGATTGGAATTTTTATATTGTGCTAATATCTGCGGATGCAGGGAATCATGTTGGAGGGATCCAACTGGATTCCTAAAAAATGTTGAAATTTATTGTCATAGCTAGTGATATGATTTATTTGATATTCTATGATAAATTAGATTGAAAATTGAAAGTATCGAATGCTAAGGTATTGAATATATTTTGGTATTTTAAGATATCAAATACAAAGATTGGATTTTTAAAGGAAAATAAAAGGAGAATTTTTATGTAAAATAATTATAGTGAATTTGGATAAATTAAAAGAATGAATTTGGAAAAGGATAAAAAGTTTGATTTTAAAATCCTATTTAATACATTTCGAGTATGCAAAAATAGAGATTTTGGATAAATGTGAATTAAAGAGGTTTTTAAGATAAGGACTTAAACAAAATTGTTTTTAAGTACAAAGGAATATATTTTTAAATGTAAGATTTAAATGGCTTAGGAGATGAAAAGGAGAATTTTGAAATTAAGTGTGGAATTGATGATTTCAATTTTAAATGAGATTTAAAATCATAATAAAGGAGTGAATCTAGAATTAGTGGATTTTGGAATAAATTTAGATAAATCAAGAAATAAATTTTAAAATGGAATCAATTTAGGAAAGCGATTTGAGAATCGATTAAGTGTTTTGAAACACTGCTTATAAGGAAAATGGGACTATGGAATTTATAAACGAAGTTTTATAAAGTGAATATTTATCAGTGGATAATTTGGATTTATAAATTCACAGTGGGAATTTATAAGGAAAGGGTAATTCATTTTAAAAATAAATAGCGGTCTTTTAAAAAGTATTAGAAAGAAAATTTATGGGATTGGGACGTAAATTAAGCTAGAGATAAATCGAGAAGGATTTATAAATGATTAGATGGGCTATATTTGAGTGGAAAGTGTATTTTCTGGAAAAGCTAAGTATATTTTCAAAGAAAGATTTTTAAGTATAAATTATAAGTTTTAAAGATGTTTTAAAACAATGATTTTAGAGAAATTCATTTTTTAAACTGTTTTAAATTTTTAAAGTAAATATTGATTAAGTTAATTACAGTAGTTAGTTATTTTAAAAGTTAAATTAGTATTATGATTTGAAGGATAATTATTAAATATTTATACTTTATGTAATAATTTTATTTTAAAAATTAGTTTTTGGCTAAAGTTTTATTTAGGAAATTATTATAGAATTTCATAAGAATTTTTTGAAATAAAGAAATTAAGTAGCTTTATGTTAAATATTTTAAGTGCATATTTTGATAAAGTGATTTAATTTATTTGAAATCTAAATTTAATAAGACTAGGTTTTTTTTAGTGGAAATAAAATATTGGGTTAATTGATTGTTTAATTTGATAATTAAATAACCAATCATCAATATGGGCCAATGCGCTGATCGTTTCAAAGAAACCGAGATCACATTTAATTATTCGAAAACCACTTCAATCCAGTTTGAACGTTGCGAATGAATACCATGAAGATGATGAAGACAGTGATTTGGTTTATCTAGACCCAGGGCAACTTGTATGGACGAATGCTATCAGACCATCGTCATTCGAGGACGACGAGCATTCTAAGTGAAATTCGGTCTTAAAAGATAACGCTTAGCCTCAAGCCTTATCAACTGGGAATGGCTAAAACAGGGGAGGTGCAGCAAGCTAAGTGGGCAGCACCCAATTAGGGTAAGGCCATCCCTGTCTAGAGTCCCTTGATCTTAACTGTGTGGGATGTTTTTGAACCCAACCGTGGGGTGATCTTATTCGGACTATTCAGTAAGTGGTTGCTCCGGTCTTGTGTTGTAGGGGATTGGGTGAGGTCCTCGGTATGCTGATCTAGACCAGGTACTATGCTGTGTGGTACCCCAGTAGTCCTGCCATTGTATGGAATCCATTTTCCAATAAGAGCCCGTATGGTTTTGATTGTGTCCAACTATGTTGGAACGTGAGATGCAAGCATTTCAGCTATATTCTATTTTATTTTCTATAGACACTATTATAAAATCAGACGGATTTGATAAAAATGTTTTGGTTATCGTAAGGTAAAACCTGACATGTTTATTTGTGGCGTGGTGTTAAGAGATACCTTTGATTTCAAAGGATTTTGAAAACTTTAATAATTCAATTGAGTGTGTTTTCTCACGTTGATTTTCCAAGCTGACTCGGGTATTATTTATTATAATGCTTGGGTTAGACCGAGTATACAGATATAAGAAAGGATGCTGCGGAGCTCAGGAGACTAGTTGGATGACGGAGATGTATATCACATATCTGACTTATATTTCACTGTGTATGGTATGCTGTATATTCGCTTTGTGAGGATAAGTTATTATAACTGTCCAGTATTGTGTTATTGTTTGGTGTTGTACTCTGATGATGTAATGTATAAAACAATAACAGTTCTTTTTGTATAAACATCAGGTCTTATCTATTATGTATTGTTCCGCTACGATTGTGAGATTCTGATGTTGTTCTCTATTTTCTTCTTCTACCTCTTTCTTCTTTAACCCTTACGGTTCATATTTCCATCTAATTTGAGTTGAACTAATGGAGAGTATTGTTGACTCAAAGGGGTACGGATTTGCGGGTCGTTACAGTTGGTATCAGAGCCGAAGGTTAAGCGAGAACCTTGGCTCTGGTGGGGATTACTCATTAGAAATAGGGCCAGTAGCACCCTAGAATGAGTTTGAGCGTAATAATAGATATGAGCACATATTTATTAGTGAATATAAAATTGTTTTATATTGTGTTGATTGGTTTGTTGAGTGGTTTATGGATTCTGGTCAATACGAGTAATTAATGTTATTGATAGGGATTTCTAAACATTTGAATAGAACAATTCAACACGTGATTGTTTTAAATGGGGTAAATGAAATAATTCTATCCAAATTATTTTCTATAGAAAGAAATAATTTTTCATAAATTATTATAAGTGTATATGGTTGCTTGGTTGTTATGGAATGATAATATTAAATTATTATCAATGTTGTGTGGAAACTGAATAAGGAACTGAAATTATAACCAAATACTAAGGAAATTAATTCATATAACAGAATGGAATTTGTAATATGAATTATAAATGTGATTTATAATTGAAATGGGATAAAATTCCAAAGTAATATTTGAATATAGATGGAAGGGATTTGAAATTTGAAAAAATTAGTTTCCTTTGTGTTTGCAAATGATTTTCAAAGGTTTTGGAGGAATAATAGTGATATTATTCGAAAACATTTTTGAATTGTATATGAAATCTGGCTGGATTAGGAATTAAAAATATTTGAAAATGTTTTTAAAGAGTAAAAGCAGTAAACCCACTTGGTCACTGGGAAATAACTTCGGTGAGGACTGCAACATCATTGATGTTCGTTTTCGAGTTTCCAGATGTGATAACCCGGATTTTGAACATCTATTAGTTTGATAATTAACTGATTTTATACTATTTTGGTACTGATTTCATTTGGTTAAACAAATGAAATTTGATAAATAAAGATGTCTGGATGCATATATAAGTGAATTTGAAACTATAATAATAATTGAATTAAAATAATGAATCTTTTTAGTAAATTAATAAATATGTAAATAGATATATGCAAAACTTATGATATGATAGCTATTTTATTTTTATACATACATTTATGAATATAAATGAAACTTAGATTAGAAAATTCAAAGTAATATCTTGAGAAAAAAAATTACAACTAGTATGTATAGATATTCGGTTAAAGTACATAATTGGGTTTCATATTTTCTTTTCTTTTCAAAGTTAATAAGTATAAATAAAGAAGAAATGTGTTAATGGGAATATATAAACATAGAACAGTAATGATAAAATTAAGTCAAATCATAAACATAAATAAATAAGGACATAATTCATAAAAAAAATATAAAAATATAAGTGAAATAAAATTTTAGTTTAGACACTTGTAAACTGTGACGACCGAGAATTTTGAGAAATATCAATTTAATAATCTTTGATAATAATTAAATTGATTTGATCATTTTATATTATAATTGACAAGTTAGATTCTTTTAAAAGGCTGATAATAATAATTTGATAATATCAATCAACATTTTTCTTAACAATATAAAATTTGGCAAGTTTAATTCTTTTGAAAATTTATAATATTTTAATTTGAAAATATTTATTATGGCAATTTAATATTGGTAAGATTTATTTTTCAAAAGCTAATCAAAAATATTTTCTATTTATAATATATATATTGATATATCTTGTAAATAGGAAGTTTTAATGTAATAAAACTGTAATATCCCGGAATTTCCAGGAGTTTAAAATGCTGATAATCTCTAATTTAATTATTTGAAATTGATAAAAAATTTATTTTCACAGATAATTAACCAAGTAATATTTTAATTATGGTTATGAATTGGTTTTAAAATAGAAATAATTATTTTTGTTGTGTAAATAAATTCTAAATTGGTATATTGTTTTCAAAATTTATAAGTGTGTTTAAAATGTATTTAAATCTGTGTATTTTAAATTGATTTTAAAATAGGATATATTATTTGAAAATAATAATAAGCTTATTTTAAAATAGTTGTTTATATTCATTTAAATTTATTTTAGATTTGGTTTTTAAATTTGACTTTGAGATGAATATAAATTTGAATTCAAAGATATACATGCATCTTAAAATATAAATGATAATATGGTTTGGTTTTAAATTACATAGGTAATGTTTTTTTTTAATTAAGATAAGATTTGTTGTATTTCTTTTGTAGAAATTTGATTTATATTTATTTAATAAAATGAATACATGGCTTTTGAAATAAGAATTTTCCAAAATAAGTTTGAAATGTTGTATATAACTTTATTTAAATTTTATTTATTTTCATTTCTTTTTAAAAATTGTACTTATATAAACTAGCATACATTTATAAATGTATAAGTGTATTTGTGTAGAAAAGTATTTTTAAAATTTAGAAACATATTTGTTTATTAGGAAATTTATTTAAAAGACCTTGAAAATCAATTATAAATAATATAAAAATAAACAAGGACAAGTGTTAAAATTTTAATCTCTTAGATAACATGTGTTACCATATTAATGAAAGTTGAAGACAAGTGTCCTTTTTTTCTACTTTCTTTATAATTTATTAAATCTGAAATTTATCCTATAAAAACCCTCTTTATCATTTTCTTAAACCTTTGTTCATTTCTAAAAGAAAACCTAAAATCTTCATGCAATCTTCATTCATTACCCAAAACCAGAAAACCAAAAATCAATCCTCAAAACAAATCAAATATCTGAAATCCTTCAAACTCAAACACATTCAGTAAAACAAAAGCCTGCAGTTTTTCTTAAATCAAAATCTAGATTTAATTTCCTCAAACCAATATCTGTAATCTCAACAAGCCTGCAACATTCTGTTTGTAAAAGTTCAAACAAATTCCTCAAAACTCAAGTGCAGATGCCTGCAATATTTGTTCCAAATCAAAAACTGCACATTTACAGTATATTCTCAAAACAAAAACAAGTGCAAGCCTCCAATTCATGTCTGCCTCAAGCTTCTAATGCATGCAAGTCTCAAGACTTCAGTTTCAATAAAGCTTTAAGTCCAAAATGCTTTGCAAATTTCCTGTCACCTTCAAAATTCTGCACTGTCATCCTTTTAATGAGGTGAGTAAACATTCTTCTAAATTTAAATAATAGTTTTATGTTGCATAACTTTTTAGATGATGTTTATGTTATATACATATAAGTTGTTTCTGTGTTGAGATTGATATGCAATGGAGTTTTTATGTTGAATCTGTGCATGTTGATTTTCTTTTCATTTTTCTTTCTTCTCTGTATTTTTCTTTAGAACGTGAGACAAAGACTAAATGTTCAAACAATCCATTCAAAAATTGTTAAATCACAGTTTCAAACTAAAACAGGTTAGTTCAAGTATAAACTGTAAAAAAAAAATAGAATAAAATTAAGTCTCTGTTTTGAGAGGTACCTGGAAATGAAAAATGCTGCAAACAATTTGTTTACAAATGTTGAAACCAAATATCATTATTTAATGACATAACTATATAATCTAGATTGGCATTTGAAAATATGAATTTTGGAAAGAAGTTTATAATTTTTAAATTTGTAGTGAGGATGTATTTGGGGTTTTCCTGCGAATTGAGTTTTGGCCTTTAACTAATGATCCTTGAATTTGAATTTGTTGTAATCCTTCATGAAGTTAGGTGATGCATCAGAGAGTATAGGAAAAATCATTGAAGAATTTATAAATCATTGTGGGTTTTGATTTTTGCCTTAGATTGATTTAAACCTAGTTTCAATGCTGTCTGTAAATTTGATCACTGAACCTTCAAATCTGCATCGAGTGGTAGGATTTTTGGGGAGGAGAATGCATGGTGGGTTAGTGATCTAGAGCCGGAGATGTGGTGCCTAATGATGATCGGCGGCGACGATTTTTGGGTTTTCTGGTGATGGGTTTTTGAGTTCAGTCACCTGATGATCCCGATTTTGATTCAAAGCAAAGGGTGTCGATCTGTGTGTCGTAGGTGGATGTAGGGGGCTTGGATGACTCGGCGGTGGGTTCGCCGTTGGCCAGAGGGAAGCCAGCAATGGTGCAGGTTGCACGGGGAGGTGGATAATGTCAGTTGTTTGGGTTTTGTCTTGGGTTTGGGAACTGGGTTTAGCCTGGGTAACGCTCGAGTAAATCTGATTTTGGCTCGGGTTGTAGCTCGTGTATTTTGTTTGTGTCTCGTGATTGTTCTGGGCTTTGTTGTTGGGTGTAAACTGTTATGTGTTAACAGCTTTTAGTTTAAAATTTAAACAGTTTTAAAGATTTTTTAAAAAATCAAATTTGTCTTTGCATTCAAATTCCAGTATTCATGGATTGAACCCAAGCTAAAATGTTCAATCAACTTTTCAAATTTAAATAAATAAGTTTAACTTTAATAGTTTAAGTTAAACTAAAATTCTTGTTTTTTTTAAAATTGATTGAAGTGTTTGTATAAATGGATTGGTATGATTTGTTTAAATGTTTTAAGTTAATATTTTCAAACCTTATTTTGAAATATAAAAGAGAATTTAAGTAAATGTTTATTTAAATTGATTAGTGGAAATAATTTTTAAATTTACAATTGAAGTTTGAGATAATTTATAAACCTGGAATTAATTTGTTAATTAATTTAGGGAAAAGTAATTCATGATTTCTTTATAATTTAATTTAATTAATGAATTAAGTTAAATAAAGATTTCAAGATTTATTTAAGATAATGTTGTATCTTAAAATAATTAATTAAGTATTAATAATTTGTATTTAGTTGATTAATTAAAGAATTTAAAATTAATTAATTCATTTATTTAATTATTATTTTAAAAAGGGGTTAATTAAGTGATTAATTAAGTATAATTAATTATTTAATTAACTATTAATTAAAAGGATGATTTATTAATGATTAATGATTAATTAAGATGTAATTACTTAGTTATTTAAGTAATTAAGAGTTAACTAAAATAGTAATTAATTAATAAAGGTTTTATTAAGGTTTAATTGGTTTTTCTTAATTAATAATTAAAGGATTATTAAAAGATAATGCTAGTTAATTAAGAATTTGTAACGACCCGCCTTTTTGGATAGTTTAAACCGACGATCAAATACACATGTTGATTCCAAACCATTCAAAAGTGCAAATAGTTATTGGGGTAGATAAGAAAAGAAAAGAAATAAAGAAAATGAAACAACATAGAATCTCGCAGCGGAACGATAAAATATAATAGTCAAATAAACAGTTCATGAAGCTGTCTACTATACTTTGACAATTATTTATACAACATTTATCTGAGTTATACATATACAACAGAACAATTAAATAATGCAGTAGATAGCATGATGCAATGGTAATAGTAGTGATAGTATACCAAATCTTCGTCTCCATCCTCCAGAATAGATCTTCAGAAATCTGAAAAACTCAGGACTGACCCGAGCGTAATGAAAAGACAAAACACTCGAGTCAAGACTAAATACCCTTATGAAAGTTAAATCAATCATAAATAAATATGAGTGTAACGGCGTCGGAGATGTTTACGGGGTTTGGCATCTCTTACCTAGTGTCAACGTGCGTGCAATAACTTAAGAGATGTTACGGGATTTTCCATCTCTCAAGGATCCGTTAAACTATCTACTATGTAGTAATATACGCTAAGTAGATAATGCCTATCAGTAATATAAAGTATTTAAAATAGCGTTAAGGCGTTACGATAATCCCCCTTAACACATTTTATATTCCCAAAAGCATATACAAGACCGTAGTTTCCCCAAAACCGGAAGCCACCAGAGGGAAATCCATATACTCAAGGTACAAATCAAAACGTAGTGGTCACGAATAGGATAATCAGTATGACATGGTACATGAGGCGATACCAACTAGGATACTAGTAGTTGCGTGATCCAGACTGATGTTGGGCATAGCCAGCAGCTACCCCAACACCGCGAAACAACACTCCCAAATCAAGGGGTGCACCCAAATCGAATCACAAATGTAATAGAAATGGTATCGAAGAAGTGTGTCCGCTAGAGGTGGCGAACCTCAATGGCCCGGCGCGGCTCCTGTTTTAGTCATGTCAGGGGTCATCCAATATCGTTCTCTTTCTTCAGTCAACGCGTTCACCACCATCCACTTCATTCTGGATCAACACTCTGCGTATAATAGTTATTAAAGTGGTTTTCGGTATCGACAGAGAGTATGTCCATATCCGATCCCGGTCTCTTTAATAACTACGTATTATTACACCGTTGGCTCTTTTACATTTCAAATCGATTCATAATTGATATCAAAATATCATGTTCGCTTCAAAAATCAAATTCATTTCAAATATCGATATAGCCATTCAAAATTAAAGGTTCCTTTTCAAAAATCATTTTTCGTCTCAATATCTCATTTCGATTTCATAAACATTCCGAATTTCAATTTAGGTTGCAACTTTATTTAATCCAATTCGTATTTAAATTCAAGATTTAAACATAAACTTTCACCTTATTAACCAGCTTGAAATTTTTAGAAAATAGTTTAAGTAGTTTAAAAGTAGTTTAAATAATTAAAATAGTTAAAATACTTAAAATCTTTAAAATGGATTTAAAATAGATAAACTAGTTTAAATAATTTAAATTGGGTTAAGTAGATTAAAAGTAGATTAAAATAGTTTAAGTATTCAAAATGGTTTATATAACAGAGTAATTTGGGAGAACAAATTAAAACAGCTTCAAAACCAATCTGTTTCAATTATAACCTCCCAATTCAAATAAATTTCAATTTCCAGTTTACCAATTCAATTTCGATTTCAATTCAATCAACGTCAATTTTTCTTCGAATTAATTCAATTTTTCATTCACCTTTAATTTATTCAATTTCAATTTATATCGATTTGGATCTTGATTTCTCAAAATATCAATTTATAACACTTAACAAAATTTCCAACAATATTCAAGTTTAAATCCAAATTCCAAATATGATTCCATTCCGAACTCGATTTCAAAACATCATTTTTTTTTCACTTTTACTTAGTAATATTCAAAGCTCGAATTAAAGTTAAATCTTTAAACAAATCAATTTCGACATTCAATCATATCCAATTTCAACTTATAAAGTCTCAACTTAATTATTTAACAAAATTCCTTTATCCAAAATTTATTTCAACATTCCAAACTCAATTTTTCGATGAATTCAATTTCTATAAATTGATTTCTATTTATAACCTTTAAATCAAAACATTTAAATAAATTTCAAATCGACCATTTCAAAAATTATTAATTTAGCCAATTCGGTGTCCGTATATAATTTTCTATCCTATGGCCAAGTAGTTATTTATTCCAATTGAATGTCAGGGATGAACATATATTACTTAAATTTAATCACAGTACCATATGTATGCATAATAGGATCTATATAAGCAAATAAACATCCAAACACTCAATTATCAACCAATAGCATCCATCAAAATACATCATCGAATAAACAATACAATTCATGGCAGTTTCATAGTTATCAATGTCAGGTAATTTAATCGCAATTCAATTTTAACTTCAATTTAACTATCAATTTAATTTTTTTTCTTCAACGGTTAACTCGAATGAAAATCTATATGACAATTAAATTCTATCAAACAACGACTAATAAAATTCATAACACTTCATAATATCAAATTTAACTAGCATAAAGATATTTAGTACGTTGTGAGCGTTATAAAACACTCACCTTGATTTTACGATTTTAAATCAAATCGAATGACGTTCGATTCAACTCAAAATTTTCTTTAGCTCCAAACGATTCCAATCCAGCTCCATTGCGTAGAGCTCTTCCATACGATTACAATGCAAAAAGTTTCGTCCGAATCCGACCTCGTATGAATAAGATATGATAGTTTAAAGTTAACACGAATTTTTTTATAATTAATTACAACTTTAATTTAATATTTAAACCTAGAAGCATCACGGCCGTTCGCTCCCTATCAACAGATCCTGACCGCACTAGTTTCTTCCTCTCCATTACGTACAGGAAAGCCGAACACGAGGAAACCCAATCAGGCTCGCTAGGGTTTAAGGCCGCACCTCCCCTACTTCACTTCACAACGATCCACGACTTCCATCATGTAGGCCATCACCATAGCCCCCCACGGCCTGAGCGCGGCAGAGCTCGGCCCCCCTTTTTGCTCAGAAAAACGTGCGCAACTTCGGCCGTTTGAGCTTGATTTTCTGGCGATCTACCGCATCGATTTCCATCATAGCCGTTGAAGTTGGAGATCGCTTCGAGCCTCACGTTTTCTTAGTTGATACTTTTCTCAAATTACTTGTGGATTTGAAGAGATCGAAGGGGGAAGATCAGTAAATTTCGGCCATTAAATTTATAAGCGGTGACTGGCTATAGTATAACCCTAGGTTTCCATTTTTTTTTATTTGTGATAAAAGGCTATTTAT
Organism: Allium cepa; assembly: GCA_030765085.1. Taxonomy (NCBI): domain Eukaryota; kingdom Viridiplantae; phylum Streptophyta; class Magnoliopsida; order Asparagales; family Amaryllidaceae; genus Allium; species Allium cepa. The sequence continues at coordinate 405,472,106 of CM060928.1, read as the reverse complement.
AGGAAACGACGAATATTATTTATCCGGCTTTTCCAAACTCCGAATTTCGCGCGGTAACTGACGTTCACAGGGTTTATCCCACGTTCCGGACACAATGGAACAGGTTTCGGAAGCTAATTCGATCGTCTGTGCGAGTTACGGAAATAAACGATCGATTTTAAATTAAATCGATTAAATTAATTTCTAAGCGTTTTGGCTTGCTCCGGACAAACGGTAAATCCGATTGACATGAAATTTGAAATCTTACAATAATATCATGTTACGGATCCGATAAAACTGGTTTCGTCGGAATCCGAGACCGTTTGAAAAATGACTATTTTAACTCGCTAAATTAATATTAAAACAATTTCAACGCGTTTCGAGCTGCCACGGTCAAACGACAACTCCTATTACTACGAAAATTGAAATCCGATAATAACTAACTATTACGGATCCAATGGAACTAGTTTCGTCCAATTCTGAGACTGTTCAAAATTTGGCTATTTTCCAGTCGATAATTAAATATTAAAATATTCAATTTTCACAAATTTACTTTTAATTCAATTTTAAAAGTTCTACAACATCATTCTTACTTTAATATGATACAATAAAATTTTACAAGTCATTTTTTTAATCATATTAACCCATTATTCAATTATCCAATAAATTCAAATTTTAAAATCTTATTAACTCTATTATAATCACAATATAACTTATATTCACTTTGGAAACCAATCTGAATCATATTAAATCAATTTCAGTTATTCGCTCTATTTCCATATATTAAATTTCAATATCAAATTGATCATATCAAATTCGGAATTTAATTATTCAACATTTGTAATATTAAATTTAAACAAATTTGATTATTCTTAAATCACCATCTTTTGAAATATTCAAAACGAACTTAAAAATTTAACTTTGAAACGAATTAAAATTATAGAACAACCATTTTCATTAAACAGTTATTCGATTCCCATTATTCAATTATTCAATAAATTTCAAATATTAAATTTAAACAATTTAATTGTTCAATATTTGACGGATTTCAATATTGGATTTTTAAATAAATTTTTTATTATCAGTCGATTTACTATATTACATCAAATGAATTCCACATTATTATTTAACTACAGTTAGAGATAATGCACTCATCTAATATATAAACTTGCATTTCAATTGCAATTGGTCCACAATTTTAATTCGACTAACTAAATGAATATGTAGCTTAAATAATTATCACCGTTAACCTTTAATTACTAATAAGTTTATTATTTACAAACAAGTGTCACAATTACCTATACAATACAAATTCATTCAATTACCGTTGACCACATATTATTTCAATTGATTTGAGATTCCACTCAATTCATAAATAATTAACTTAGATTAATTTTATTGCATTTCATTCTAGTTATTATTATTCCAAACGACTTATAATTTTTTTCTAACACTAAAATCACGAAAACTTATTAAATTAACTATTTTAATTATCGAAAATTTACGGGTCGTTACACTCTCCCCCACTCAAAACTTTTCGTCCCCGAAAAGGAAAGAGAAGGGAAAGGAACTAAGTAAAGAATTCAACATTTGATATATTTTATTAAAAATTATCCACTTATAAACAATGAAATTCCATTTATAAAGTCATAACTACGCTTCCACTAAGTTACTCCGAACGGCTTCCTAACTTTAAAAGTTAGTAATCAAAACAAGTTATACAAAAATTTTAAAACTTGAAAAATTTTCTAACACCCGGATTTTACGGAAAATTTCGGCAGATCTTTGCGTAGCTCGATCGAAAAAAAAAATGACAGTATATATATCACAAATATACATCTCATCAAGTGATGAGGCATCCCGCAGGGAAAAAGTGTAAAAATACGATATGTAATCCGAGATATGTACCTTATATATTGTTAGCGAACATATACGGCTAATATTGCGCGAAAGCGAGCTCCAAATGCGAAGCAAGCGCAATCCGCACCTATTAAACACTCAATAACTAAGTTAGAACCATGCACATAAAGATCGATCGATATACTTAGCCTACACAACATATATATAACATATTTAGCTTCAAAACTGAGATTCCAATTTCAGGATAGTAAACAAATCCTAGTTTTAGGTCACCTAAACGATAAAATTCGACAACAGAATCTAAACTAAAGTTGTTGCATTCATTTCAGGCTTTCCGGAATGTCCAAAATCATCGATTTCGGACCATTCGTTCAAAAATTATGACCGTTTTACTTAGCGGATATGCCTCAGCCTGGGCAATGCATTGCGCAGGTCAGCGACGTTCACCCGCGTTTTCGACCTTCTAAACGACATCTAAACACAAAACACTTAAAACAAAAGTTTTAGCTTAAGTTCTTAGCTTTCCAGAAAGTGCAAGATCATCAAAATCCAATAAACCAGTCAAAAGATATGGCAAAAATACTAAGGATGTATACTACAGATTTTACTTATTTTACACAGGCCAGCGAGTAACATTCAAGTTTTTAACCTAGTAGACGAAGGAATTTCTCAAGACACTCTAAATAAAAGTTGTGCTATAGTTTCTAAGATTTTCGAAAAGTCCCAGATCGTCGAATTCCGTTTATCGATTTAAAAGTTATGCTTGTTTTCGTTTCAGCATATATTGGACAATTTTGGATTTTTCCCAAAAAATTGCTTTTATTATTTCAAAGTACAAACCATCAAAACTTCAAATTTTCTAAAGAACAATCATAAACACAAGGTCATTTATTTCCTTATTTATCCATGCAATAGGTTTACATTCAATTTGTTTCCGATTTATTCAAGTTTGTTTCATTCATATTTTAAATTAAAGTCAATTTGCTTCAATTTAAATTGAATTCCATTATATTTAATTTCACTGCTTCGAATTTGAATTTTATTATTTTAAAATTTTATTCCGTTTATTCAATTCCATTAACACTAATGAATTCTACTTAATCAATTATCATCCATCTAACAACCAATGCATATCAAATATTAACATCCATCCAAAATCCACACTAAATCAATTATACATTCCCAAGTAAATTTTAATTTCATACACTTCCAAGTTTATTGACATTTAGTTATATTCAAATTTAATTAGTTTCCATTTACCAATTTTATATTTCATTAATTTTAAATTTTATTCATTCACTTATATATATCATTCATTTTACAGCTTAAATTTCTTTTATATTTACAACTATCAATAGATCTTCACATTTTATTATTCATTCTCACACTGGTATATTATTTCTCTACTTATCCTTATTAGCATTTTAAACCTTTTAAGTACTTGGTAAGTTATAGTTATGCAAATAGAATGTAGTTAAACAACATACACTTCTTTTCATTTAAAGTTGAATTTTCAATTAATTAATTCTTAAGTCATTACTTAAATTTCACTATAATTTAATTTCACATTTTCATTCACATATAGTATTTCCATTTTATATTAACATAATTGTGAATCGCCTTTAAATGTTAATTTAAATTCCAATTATTTACTAACAATTTTATTTATATTTGCAAACCATTAATTAAATGCATATTTTATTATTCAAACCTATACTTGTATATTATCCAATTAACAATTCATATAACATTTTTGAACTTCTTAAATTATTTTGGTAAGTTATGTCTATGCTATAGAATGAAATTTAATACTATGCGAGTTTTATAGTTTCAATTTTATTTTAAGTTCATAATTTCCTAATTCTAAGGATTTCTACTTCAATTGATATTTTCACTTAGCTCTTAGGTTCATTTCTCATTTCACAATTCAGAAGTTCCTTAATGATTCAAGTCTAAATTCATTTCAATCATAAAAAAAGAAAAATCATTAATTATTAAAGGACTTAAGAATTTCAATCCCGGTTTCATTTCAAATCGAGTTTTGAAATAATATATACTTATATAATTTATATATCAAATCATACTATAGATAATACAAATGAAATAAAAGTTGAATCAAAACAAGGTTTAGACAAGCTATTAAGTGGTCTCCCCCACTCGGACTCTCGAAAATAAACGCCGATGATGCGTGCACTCATCACCGAAATCATTTTCTACGTCAAAAGAAGGGAATATAACACTTATCATTAAAAAAAATACTTCGAAAACAATTTCAACTCAATTATACTATCATATAATACTCATATTATATTTTCAAATTCTTGTAAGTCAATTTCGAACACCGGAATTTAAATTCCCAAATCCAAGTTAAAATTCATTTATATTCATTATCAATTGTGTTTACAAGATTTCATTTTCCTAAATCCATTGTTATTTAATCAATTGTTGTAAATATTGACTGATCAAACAATAACGATAATAATCTAATATTATCATCTCCTAACAATCAATTCAATCAAAATGAATAAATATTCAAATAATTCTTTTACATAAAATATATTCCAAAACGATATTGTGTTGGTTTGTCCTATTCGAGTGTTTAGAAATTCCTATCGATGCCTTGGCGTCCCGAGTATCGACCAGAATTCATAAATACTCAACGGAACAAAGTTAACACAATATAAAACCATTTTATATCAAATAACAAGTACGCTCTCTCATATACACTCAACTCATTCATATAGTTTACCTCTATTTCAATGAGTTATTCCCCACTAGAGCCAAGGTTTATCGCTAAACCAAAGCTCTGATACCAACTGTAACGACCCGCCTTTTTGGACAGTTTAAACCGACGATCAAATACACATGCCGATTCCAAACCATTCAAAAGTGCAAATAGTTATTGGGGTAGATAAGAAAAGAAAAGAAAAGAAATAAAGGAAATGAAACAACACAGAATCTCGCAGCGGAACGATAAAATATAATAGTCAAATAAACAGTTCATGAAGCTGTCTACTATACTTTGACAATTATTTATACAACATTTATCAGAGTTATACATATACAACAGAACAATTAAATAATGCAGCAGATAGCATGATGCAATGGTAATAATAGTGATAGTATACCAAATCTTCGTCTCCATCCTCCAGAATAGATCTTCAGAAATCTGAAAAACTCAGGACTGACCCGAGCGTAATGAAAAGACAAAACACTCGAGTTAGGACTAAATACCCTTATGAAAGTTAAATCAATCGTAAATAAATATGAGTGTAACGGCGTCGGAGATGTTTACGGGGTTTGACATCTCTTACCTAGTGTCAACGTGCGTGCAATAACTTAAGAGATGTTACGGGATTTTCCATCTCTCAAGGATCCGTTAAACTATCTACTATGTAGTAATATACGCTAAGTAGATAATGCCTATCAGTAATATAAAATATTTAAAATAGCGTTAAGGCGTTACCATAATCCCCCCTAACACATTTTATATTCCCAAAAGCATATACAAGACCGTAGTTTCCCCAAAACCGGAAGTCACCAGAGGGCAATCCATATACTCAAGGTACAAATCAAAACGTAGTGGTCGCGGATAGGATAATCAGTATGACAAGGTACATGAGGCGATACCAACTAGGATACTAGTAGTTGCGTGTTCCGGACTGATGTTGGGCATAGCCAGCAGCTACCCCAACACCGCGAAACAACACTCCCAAATCAAGGGGTGCACCCAAATCGAATCACAAATGTAATAGAAATGGTATCGAAGAAGTGTGTCCGCTAGAGGTGGCGAACCTCAATGGCCCGGCGCGGCTCCTGTTTTAGTCATGTCAGGGGTCATCCAATATCGTTCTCTTTCTTCAGTCAACGCGTTCACCAAACCATCCACTTCATTCTGGATCAACACTCCGCGTATAATAGTTATTAAAGTGGTTTTCGGTATCGACAGAGAGTATGTCCATATCCGATCCCGGTCTCTTTAATAACTACGTATTATTACACCGTTGGCTCTTTTACATTTCAAATCGATTCATAATTGATATCAAAATATCATGTTCGCTTCAAAAATCAAATTCATTTCAAATATCGACATAGCCATTCAAAATTTAAGGTTCCTTTTCAAAAATCATTTTTCGTCTCAATATCTCGTTTCGATTTCATAAACATTCCGAATTTCAATTTAGGTTGCAACTTCATTTAACCCAATTCGTATTTAAATTCATGATTTAAACCTAAACATTTCACCTTATTAACCAGCTTGAAATTTTTAGAAAATAGTTTAAGTAGTTTAAAAGTAGTTTAAATAATTAAAATAGTTAAAATACTTAAAATCTTTAAAATGGATTTAAAATAGATAAACTAGTTTAAATAATTTAAATTGGGTTAAGTAGATTAAAAGTAGATTAAAATAGTTTAAGTATTCAAAATAGTTTATATAACAGAGTAATTTGGGAAAACAAATTAAAACAGCTTCAAAACCAATCCGTTTCAATTATAACCTCCCAATTCAAATAAATTTCAATTTCCAATTTATCGATTCAATTTCGATTTCAATTCAATCAACGTCAATTTTTCTTCGAATTAATTCAATTATTCATTCACCTTTAATTTATTCAATTTCAATTTATATCGATTTGGATCTTGATTTCTCAAAATATCAATTTATAACACTTAACAAAATTTCCAACAATATTCAAGTTTAAATCCAAATTCCAAATATGATTCCATTCCGAACTCGATTTCAAAACATCATTTTTTTTTCACTTTTACTTAGTAATATTCAAAGCTCGAATTAAAGGTAAATCTTTAAACAAATCAATTTCGACATTCAATCATATCCAATTTCAACTTATAAAGTCTCAACTTAATTATTTAACAAAATTCCTTTATCCAAAATTTATTTCAACATTCCAAACTCAATTTTTCGATGAATTCAATTTCTATAAATCGATTTCTATTTATAACCTTTAAATCAAAACATTTAAATAAATTTCAAATCGACCATTTCAAAAATTATTAATTTAGCCAATTCGGTGTCCGTATATAATTTTCTATCCTATGGCCAAGTAGTTATTTATTCCAATTGAATGTCAGGGATGAACATATATTACTTAAATTTAATCACAGTATCATATGTATGCATAATAGGATCTGTATAAGCAAATAAACATCCAAACACTCAATTATCAACCAATAGCATCCATCAAAATACATCATCCAATAAACAATACAATTCATGGCAGTTTCATAGTTATCAATGTCAGGTAATTTAATCGCAATTCAATTTTAACTTCAATTTAACTGTCAATTTAATTTTTTTTCTTCAACGGTTAACTCGAATGACAATCTATATGACAATTAAATTCTATCAAACAACGACTAATAAAATTCATAACACTTCATAATGTCAAATTTAACTAGCATAAAGATATTTAGTACGTTGTGAGCGTTATAAAACACTCACCTTGATTTTACGATTTTAAATCAAATCGAATGACGTTCGATTCAACTCAAAATTTTCTTTAGCTCCAAATGATTCCAATCCAGCTCCATTGCATAGAGCTCGTCCATACGATTACAATGCAAAAAGTTTCGTCTGAATCCGACCTCGTATGAATAAGATATGATAGTTTAAAGTTAACACGAAATTTTTTATAATTAATTACAACTTTAATTTAATATTTAAACCTAGAAGCATCACGGCCATTCGCTCCCTATCAACAGATCCTGACCGCACTAGTTTCTTCCTCTCCATCACGTACAGGAAAGCCGAACACGAGGAAACTCAATCAGGCTCGCTAGGGTTTAAGGCCGCACCTCCCCTACTTCACTTCACAACGATCCACGACATCCATCATGTAGGCCATCACCATAGCCCCCCACGGCCTGAGCGCGGCAGAGCTCGGCCCCCCTTTTTGCTCAGAAAAACATGCGCAACTTCGGCCGTTTGAGCTTGATTTTCTGGCGATCTACCGCATCGATTTCCATCATAGCCGTTGAAGTTGGAGATCGCTTTGAGCCTCACGTTTTCTTAGTTGATACTTTTCTCAAAATGCTTGTGGATTTGAAGAGATCGAAGAGGGAAGATCAGTAAATTTCGGCCATTAAATTTGTAAGCGGCGGCTAGCTATAGTATAACCCTAGGTTTCCTTTTTTTTATTTGTGATAAAATGCTATTTATAGGAAACGACGAATTTTATTTATCCGGCTTTTCCAAACTCCGAATTTTGCGCGGTAACTGACGTTCCCAGAGTTTATCCCGCATTCCGGACACAATGGAACAGGTTTCGAAAGCTAATTCGATCGTCTGTGCGAGTTACGGAAATAAACGATCGATTTTAAATTAAATCGATTAAATTAATTTCTAAGCGTTTTGGCTTGCTCCGGACAAACGGTAAATCCGATTGACATGAAATTTGAAATCTTACAATAATATCACGTTACGGATCCGATAAAACTAGATTCGTCAGAATCCGAGACCGTTTGAAAAATGACTATTTTAACTCGCCAAATTAATATTAAAACAATTCAACGCGTTTCGAGCTGCCACGGTCAAACGACAACTCCGATTGCTACTAAAATTGAAATCCGATAATAATTAAATATTACGGATCCAATGGGACTAGTTTCGTCCAAATCTGAGACTGTTCAAAAATTGGCTATTTTCCAGTCGATAATTAAATATTAAAATATTCAATTTTCACAAATTTACTTTTAGTTCAATTTTGAAAGTTCTACAACATCATTCTTACTTTAATATGATACAATAAAATTTTACAAGTCATTTTTTTAATCATATTAACCCATTATTCAATTATCCAATAAATTCAAATTTTAAAATCTTATTAACTCTATTATAATCACAATATAACTTATATTCACTTTGGAAACCAATCTGAATCATATTAAATCAATTTCAATTATTCGCTCTATTTCCATATATTAAATTTCAATATCAAATTGATCATATCAAATTCAGAATTTAATTATTCAACATTTGTAATATTAAATTTAAACAAATTTGATTATTCTTAAATCACCATCTTTTGAAATATTCAAAACGAACTTAAAAATTTAACTTTGAAACGAATTAAAATTATAGAACAACCATTTTCATTAAACAGTTATTCGATTCCCGTTATTCAATTATTCAATAAATTTCAAATATTAAATTTAAACAATTTAATTGTTCAATATTTGACGGATTTCAATATTGGATTTTTAAATATTTTTTTTATTATCAGTCGATTTTCTATATTACATCAAATGAATTCCACATTATTATTTAACTACAGTTAGGGATAATGCACTCATCTAATATATAAACTTCCATTTCAATTGCATTTTGTCCACCATTTTAATTCGACTAACTAAATGAATATGTAGCTTAAATAATTATCACCGTTAACCTTTAATTACTAATAAGTTTATTATTTACAAACAAGTGTCACAATTACCTATACAATACAAATTCATTCAATTACCATTGACCACATATTATTTCAATTGATTTGGGATTCCATTCAATTCATAAATAATTAACTTAGATAAATTTTGTTGCATTTCATTCTAGTTATTATTATTCCAAATGACTTATAATTTTTTTCTAACACTAAAATCACGAAAACTTATTAAATTAACTATTTTAATTATCGAAAATTTACGGGTCGTTACAGAATTAATTAAATATTTTTATTTAAGGTTAATTAATTTTAATTAAGGATTAATTAATTTTAATTATGAATTAATTAATTTGAAATTAAGATTGTTAATTAATAGTTAAGATTATTAATTAATGATTAAGAGTTGATTAATTAGTTAATTAAGTTAATTAATTAATTATAAAAAGTAATTAGTGATTAATTACTTTGTATTAAAGGATTAATTAATAATTAAGGTTTATTAATTAATATTTGAAGATAATTAATCTGTTAATTGAAGATTAATTTGGATTAATGAGTAATTAGGGATGAATTACTCAATTTTGTTTATGAGATGAGTTTGTTCAAGTAAGTTAATTAATTTGTTAATTAAATAAGAATGGTCACTTGATAAAAAATTAAGTATGTTTACTTAATAAGTTTTGTTAAGGCTAATTACTTAGGATAAGTAATTGACAAATTACAGAGGTAATTAAGTTAGGTAAATTACGGATTAGGAAGTAATTTTTTTATGGGTAAATTTCTTGTTAAAGTAATTAAAGGTTTATTACTTGGTGTAATAAATAAATGAATTTATTAAGTAATTAAGAAGTAATTAAGAATAATTAATTACTGTATTTGAGATGATTAAATTAAGCAATTAATCTAAGCATGATTAATTAATTGAGGTTCATTAATTTATATGATTAACGAGAATAATTAAGATTAATTACTTGATTAAGAGTTAATTAATCATGGTTGATTATTTTGGATGGTGATTTAGTAATTGGTTTAACTAATGTTTTTTTAAGCAAGATTTATTTTGATAAAGGTAATTAATTTAATTAATTTTAAATTAATTAAGTGATTAGGTAATTAATTTAATTCACTTTAAATTAATTAGAGATAGTTAATTTAATTCAGTTTAAATTAATTATATTGTTATGAGTTGAATCGTTGCTTATGTATGATTGGATGACATTGATTGTCTTGAATGCTTTGTGATCTCAGTAATGAGATAATTATGGTTGTATGATATGAATGCTTGATTGCAATGTAATGATTACATAGATTATCAATTGGGATGTTGATATATGGATTATCTATTATGATATTGATAATGTGGATTACCTGTTATTTGATAATACTGATTATCAATTATTGATATGTGGGTTATCTATCTGTATGTATATAGATACTGTGTTAAATTGTTTTAAAACCTTTAAAACAACTTGAACCTAAAAGACACGCTTTGGATTTCGCTGAGACCGGGATCGGGTTTCCATATTTGGATATCTGAAAACCACATCGAATCCAAATAACGTTAGGTCGTGAGTCAAATTGGAGCTTTGTGAAGACTCGAGGTGTAAGGGCTATACGTCAATATAACTCTGTGGGTGATTCCGTAATGAGCTGACGGAATAGCACTTATAGATTCGAGATGGTGGTTTAGAGTGCAAGGGTTATTGTCGTTAACTCTGAGGGTGATTCCAAAATGAGTGTAATGAGATAATGCCTTCGGTTTCGTTCGAACCCGGAACGAACTTGTATGGATTGAATGCTTTCAGCACATCGTCAGGTGGACGATGAGCATTCTAAGTGATGTGTCCTATAAAGGTAATCGTAACCTCAAGCCTCATCAACCGGGAATGGCTAAAACAGGGGAGGTGCAGCAAGGCTTCGTGGGTCGCACCCACTGGAGAGTAAGATTTAACCCTGTCTAGAGGTCCCTTTATTTCGGCTGTGTGGACGGTTGAATAGCTACAACCGCCGGGGTTGTCTTATTCGGAACTGTTCAGTAAGGAACGGGTCCGGCTTTGTGTTGCAGGGGGTCGGGAGTGATCCTCGGTACGGTGATCTAGGCCACGTACTGTGACGGGCGGTACCCCAGTAGCCCTGCCATTATATGGAATCCAAAATCCAATAAGTGCCAACAGTTTTGATTGTATTACCCACTTTTGTGGCTAGTAGCTGGAATTTAGTCATGTAACAATTTCGGCTATTTCTTATTTATTTGAAAACCCTAGACCCTATTTTAATATCATCGGATTTCCTATCAAATGTTTTGGTTAGCGTAAGGTAAAAACTTTTCCATGTTTATGTGTGGGAAGTCTTACGTGATACCTTTTCTTTCAAAAGGTTTTTAAAAGTTGAGCAACTTTAACCGTTTACTCACACCAGACCCATGTCTGACCCGGAGTTTATTTTTGTTTTTCATAAAACTTTTGGGTACTCAAATTTTTACGAGTAGCCAAGGGAATTCAGGTTAGGATTTTTAAGTTGGCTTGACGAAGTCTGAAGGAGCAATGGAGCAGGAGGCTTCCGCGTATTGCTATAGAGTATTCCGCTGTGTGTTCTCTGAGTTGTTGTATTGATTTGTATAACTAGACAGGTATCTATAACTATCTAGTATGAGTTGATTATGCTGTGTATCTCTGATGTATATGATACTATGTAAAGTATTATGTGATTAATATAATTTATTCGTTCCGCTGTTTAGATTCTGATGTTGTTTTCTTTCTTCTTCTCTATCTTTTCTCTTTTCTATCCCTTTCTTTCTTTAATCATGACGCGTCTTTCTGGGTAGTAGAAAGTCGGGTTGTGACAGTTGGTATCAGAGCATTAGGTTGAGTGAATACCTAGGCTCTGTTGAGGTGTCTTTCTTGAGAGAGCGTACTTGTAATTTTTATATAACTATGTATATATATATATATTTCTACCTATCTGTTGGGTTACCTGTTCGGGTATTCCAATTTAAGTTATAAAGGTAGATGGGGTAGTAGTGTGTGTAACACGACTACCATTGGTTGGAGTTGGAATGTTTGAGATTGGAAGTGTATTTGTCGAGACTGTAGACCTAATACTGTCTCGAGTAATCTTTGTGGTTTGGAGTAAGGGTTTCATTGATCTCTAAAGGAAACCTGTTAAGGTTCGGAGTTCATCTTTGAAGTGTAAGTTGATTTGCGCTCGTGTGAGCGGATTTTTGAGAGTTTGGATCTATTGGTTGGGCAGAAGCTAGTGATGGTATTTTGATACCTCAAGAAGTAGAAGCTGCGAGATGAGATGCAGTGACTATGGAAGTCTCTGAAGATGTTTTCTTTCAAGGAAAGTTTAAGGAAGTGTGTCTGCTTCGGTGTTGTAGCTGAGTTCAGCAAGATGTATGTGTTTAGTTGGAGGTCCGAGTTTCTCGGAGAGCTTTGTTTGGAAGTCTTTGGCATCTGTGCTAGCGGTTTAGTTCGGGAATGTTCTGTGTTTCAGCAGGAAGATCTTTTTGGCATTTCCTAGAGGTGGATTCAGAAATAGCAGAGAGGATCTGTTTCTTTGATGGATTAGTTTGTCGAGGATAAACTGTTCGGATTTGTGGAGAGAGAACAGTATCTTGGATTTGGATTGGTTGATCGCAAAAGTGACTTGCGATGGTTTGGTGATTATCTTAGATATACTTTTGCTTGGATATGTGGCATTTCTAGAGGATGTAGAAGTTATGGAGTTGCCAAAGATTGTCCGAGTATATCTTCAGGAAAGTTAGAGTTTTGCCGCATTGGAGTTGAGTTCTGAATCGACTTGATGCCAGGGGTGATAATGGTGATTCAGCTGGATAGAAGGTTGTTTCCTAGATTGATTGTTTGGTGTAGCAGCTCTGTATTTCTTGGAACTTATGTTGAACCTTATTTCCGAGATGTGATGTTTAGTTTGTGCTTGTGTTCATTCGACGACATTTTCATCTGCTCCAGATCAGAGTTGTGCAGCGGAAGCATGGTGACTGTTATTCTTGAATAGAAGCAACTGGAAGTTGCAGTGTTTTAGATTAGAGGATTTCTTCTGAATTTATTTTTCAGAATCTGAGACAAGCTGGCGAATGATTCTGTTCTGTCTCTTCAGGATGGAGAAGTTGTTTTCTACTGTTGATAGTAGAGTTTGGTTTTGACTTGGATTGATCTTGTGAAAATCAGTTTGTTGAGTTGATCCAGTTGGATTTTAGAAGCATCAGCGAGGGTTGAGTTGATCAGGAAGGATCTGTAGGCAGCCCGGATCATCCGGGAAGTTTTGAGGCTAGGTAACAGAAGAATTTGGAATTCGAAGTTGGAGACTTCGATGTTGTTGAATTTTCTTTGGTAAAGGAAGCAATAAGTTTTGGCGAGCTTCGAGGTATATTGGATTCTTCTGAGTTTTTGTAGAGATCAGTGCTTTGGTTTGAAGAGTTGAATTGCGAGTTTGGAAGACTGGAATTCAAGATATTTCACGTGTCTCTGAGGGAGTACGTGTTTGGTCTACACTGGTTTTGAGACCAGTAATTCTGTGTAGGTTTTAGTTGTTGATCAGACTTGTCTATGGTCTGGTATCTTGGGTAGATTATAGATCTAGCTGAGTGAGAACTCAGTAGGTTATAAGTATAGCTAGTTTGGATTTAGTAGAGCGAGTATCCCTGTGTCTGTACTGGGGAGACTCGAGATAATTTTAGGAAGTTTATCCGGATCTGTGTCCGGATAACTGATGTTATTTATTTGAATTGGTTGTTTGGATGAAATTGTTTGTTTGATTGATAGTGTATGGCTGCTATAAATATTTGAATTGGTTGAAATAAAATAAAACTGTGGATTATCTTTGTTTTAAATTTCGAGGACGAAATTCTGTTAAGGGGGGAGGATTGTAATATCCCGGAATTTCCAGGAGTTTAAAATGCTGATAATCTCTAATTTAATTATTTGAAATTGATAAAATTGTTATTTTCACAAATAATTAACCAGGTAATATTTTAATTATGGTTATGAATTGGTTTTAAAATAGGAATAATTATTTTTGTTGTGTAAATAAATTCTAAATTGGTATATTGTTTTCAAAATTTATAAGTGTGTTCAAAATGTATTTAAATCTGTATATTTTAAATTGATTTTAAAATAGGATATATTATTTGAAAATAATAATAAGCTTATTTTAAAATAGTTGTTTATATTCATTTAAATTTATTTTAGATTTGGTTTTTAAATTTGACTTTGAGATGAATATAAATTTGAATTCAAAGATATACATGCATCTTAAAATATAAATGATAATATGGTTTGGTTTTAAATTACATAGGTAATGTTTTTTTTTAATTAAGATAAGATTTGTTGTATTTCTTTTATAGAAATTTGATTTATATTTATTTAATAAAATGTATACATGGCTTTTGAAATAAGCATTTTTTAAAATAAGTTTGAAATGTTGTATATAACTTTATTTAAATTTTATTTAGTTTCATTTCTTTTTTAAAATTGTACTTATATAAACTAGCATACATTTATAAATGTATAAGTGTATTTGTGTAGAAAAGTATTTTTAAAATTTAGAAACATATTTGTTTATTAGGAAATTTATTTAAAAGACCTTGAAAATCAATTATAAATAATATAAAAATAAAAAAGGACAAGTGTTAAAATTTTAATCTCTTAGATAACATGTGTTACCATATTAATGAAAGTTGAAGACAAGTGTCCTTTGTTTTTCTAATTTCTTTTTGATTTATTAAATCTGAAATTTATCCTATAAAAACCCTCTTTATCATTTTCTTAAACCTTTGTTCATTTCTAAAAGAAAACCTAAAATCTTCATGCAATCTTCATTCATTACCCAAAACCAGAAAACCAAAAATCAATCCTCAAAACAAATCAAATATCTGAAATCCTTCAAACTCAAACACATTCAGTAAAACAAAAGCCTGCAGTTTTTCTTAAATCAAAATCTGCATTTAATTTCCTCAAACCAATATCTGTAATCTCAACAAGCCTGCAACATTCTGTTTGTAAAAGTTCAAACAAATTCCTCAAAACTCAAGTGTAGATGCCTGCAATATTTGTTCCAAATCAAAAACTGCACATTTACAGTTTATTCTCAAAACAAAAACACGTGCAAGCCTCAAATTCATGTTTGCCTCAAGCTTCTAATGCATGCAAGTCTCAAGACTTCAGTTTCAATAAAGCTTCAAATCCAAAATGCTTTGCAAATTTCCTGTCACCTTCAAAATTCTGCACTGTCATCTTTTTAATGAGGTGAGTAAACATTCTTCTAAATTTAAATAATAGTTTTATGTTGCATAATTTTTGAGATGATGTTTATGTTATGTACATATAAGTTGTTTCTGTGTTGAGATTGATATGCAATGGAGTTTTTATGTTGAATCTGTGCATGTTGATTTTCTTTTCATTTTTCTTTCTTCTCTGTATTTTTCTTTAGAACCTGAGACAAAGACTAAATGTTCAAACAATCCATTCAAAAATTGTTAAATCACAGTTTCAAACTAAAACAGGTTAGTTCAAGTATAAACTGTAAAAAAAGAAATAGAATAAAATTAAGTCTCTGTTTTGAGAGGTACCTGGAAATGAAAAATGCTGGAAACAATTTATGTACAAATGTGGAAACCAAATATCATTATTTAATGAAATAACTATATAATCTAGATTGGCATTTGAAAATATGAATTTTGGAAAGAAGTTTATAATTTTTAAATTTGTAGTGAGGAAGTATTTGGGGTTTTCCTGCGAATTGAGTTTTGTCCTTTAACTAATGATCCTTGCATTTGAATTGCTTGTAATCCTTCATGAAGTTAGGCGATGCATCAAAGAGTATAGGAAAAATCATTGAAGAATTTATAAATCATTGTGGGTTTTGATTTTTGCCTTAGATTGATTTAAACCTAGTTTCAATGCTGTCTGTAAATTTGATCACTGCACCTTCAAATCTGCATCGAGTGGTAGGATTTTTGGGGAGGAGAATGCATGGTGGGTCAGTGATCTAGGGCCGGAGATGTGGTGCCTAATGATGATCGGCGGCGACGATTTTTGGGTTTTCTGGTGATGGGTTTTTGAGTTCAGTCACCTGATGAACTCGATTTTGATTCAAAGCAAAGGGTGTCGATCTGTGTGTCGTAGGTGGATGTAGGGGGCTTGGATGACTCGGCGGTGGGTTCGCCGTTGGCCAGAGGGAAGCCAGCAACGGTGCATGTATCGTCCCGAAAATTTTCGACTTTCGAAAATTCAACATCGATACTCACTTTATCGACTGCCGAGAAATCGAAGGCCAAAAACCCGAAATGTTATGGTTTAAGAAAAAGAAAGACAAAGAAGAGAGAAAAAGATAGAAAAGGTAGAAAATAGAGGGAAAAGAAAGTAGAAAATAGAACAGAAAGAAAACAGAGAATAGAACGGAACAGAAAACAACAGAACAACATCAGAATCTCACAATTCGCAGCGGAACAACATATAATAATAAATGAATAATCTTTAAACAAAGAACTGTATCAGTTATTACATTTTTCACATTACATTTCATTACATCATATCATCAGAGTGTACAACAACAACAACAAACAGTGCAGCGGAAAAGAAATACTATATAAACTAGTAATACGCCATGCCATCCAGCTTGCCTCCATCAATTCCAGAAATATCCTGATAAACCTAACTCTTGACTGCCCGTGTGAAAATTGGTGGGCACCCAGAGTTTAGGAAGGAAAACAATAAACTCCGAGTCATTCATGTGACTGGTGTGAGAACTCAAAACAGTTTATTTATCTTTAAAAATCAAAAATAGAGGAATATTTTTAAAGTCAATTCGCAATGCTTTTAAAAATGAGACTACCATAAGGCCTCCCGCACACACACACACAATGCAAACGCAGAATCGGAGGAGATTTCTCCTTATGATAGTCAAAGATGCTTGATACGCATTTAAAAGAACATTTTATATTATTACTAGTGCATAGTGTAGGAAAAATTTATTTCGAAAGTAGAATATAAATCTTAGCCAACATACGACCATTATCGTATGCCTACTATAGCTAACTATGTTCAATAGCAGGTTACCGCCACATTCCATAGCAGGTTATACAACTAAAACCGTACAAGTCTCGTATTGTTTCTTTGGATTTCCAACGAATGATCAGGCCAAGGGACTTCCCATTGCCACATGAGAATGCCTCTGGATGGACATCCCCGAGAACCAAACCGGATCTCTACCAACACAAGGCCGGGTTACCCCTAACTGAGTAACAACTGACCGAATATGCCATCCCCCGGTCCTTTGGGACCTTTTAACCGAGCGCTCGTAATCAATTCACACAATCATAACAAAGTGTTTTCAACATGAGTAAGTATCTGGGCTCCATACCATGATACCACCCTTTTCCAGAAGGAAATGCACACATCCTAAAGGGCGCTACCCCTCATAACCTTGCCGCATCTTTCCTGTTTTGACCATTCACGGGGTGTGAGGCTCGACGAAGTCACGTCCACAAAAACATACTTTATACAAAAGCCATGCTTTGGGTCAACAAATGATCATAGAAATGATCACCAGGATAGACGATCAAATAAACGATCCTATCACAAAAAATCAACACAATGATCATTTACAACAACACTCAGCATGTCACATTACCAAATTGGGAATATATCGCTGATAACATTCAACTACATAACCTCTGAGCACGTACGTCTCAGAGAAGGGTGTTAAGCTAAAAGAATAAATTCTTCGCCACCAACAGAAATATATTTGAAAGAAATCTGCTTTATATCTCAATTTGTAACGTCAGACATACAATCCATACAAGTTTGTTCCGGGCTCGAACAAAACCGAAGGCACTTCTTACGAAGCCCTTGCAATCCGGGTATTCACAATCCCGATCGAATTTCCCATCACTTAGGAGATCTCTATACCAGGAGCTACCCAGTGCAGAGACAATCGATAGGTCATCCTATCGCTTTCGCAAAAACTCGGTCTTCAACACCGATCTTCAAATGCAATTCACAACGACGTATCACATATTCGGAATGGGTTATACGACCCCATGGTCCTTTCCCGGTTAACCCGAATAGTGAGCGCTTATTCAAAAATAAGTGTGGCATTCAAATTTAAACAAATCACATCAATTACCCATTCAAAGGGAAATATTGATAGTCGGTTATTGAACTATCAATGGATATGCACAACATCACCAGTTTCCAAATAATTTTCCAAATTATTTATTTTCCAAAAATATCTTTACTAGATATATAATTTCACACTTCAAAAATAAATCAATATTTATTTTTAAACAAGTTCCACTTCCTTTTATAAATTCCATAGTGAATTTATATTTCACAATATCCATGCATATATGATTTCAACTATTCATTTCAATTTATCTTCAAAAAGATAAATTCTCTAATATTCCCTTTATATTGGAAAAACATTTCCATACTTATTTATTCATAAGTAATTCACAAATTTTATTTATTTTCAACACTTAGAAAATATTCAATATACTTAAATCGAGATTAAGTATATATTTCATTCTTTAAGGAAATCATTCTCTTAACATATTTATTTGGGCCAAAACGAATGTTGCGTAAAACATCGTTACGACAACCCAAAATCACTAGTATAGGGATTCGAAATTAAAATAGATATATAAATCCCAATATTATACAAAACATTTCCTTTCGGAAATCATTTACTATAACAACAGTGTTATAGTCCATTATTTCCTTTTATTTCTCGAAAACGTCTATTTCAACAATCAATGTTGAAATCTATGGTTTCGAATCTTAACACATTTTAAAACATCGTTAGATCGTTTTAATTCAGTTTAAAATATCATATTCTGAACATTTTCTTTAACATATTATTCACTATTCAAAAACGTGAATATACTACGTTAATCAATTTCATCCTTTTATTCATTTTATTTCAAAGGATTATTCACAGTTCAAAAACGTGAATATAACTCCATTAATAGGTTTCAACAATTTACTTATCAAAATAAGTCGTTTGCGAATTTATAAAACAACGTTTATAAATCCCTTTTCTATTTATCTTATAAAAATTTCTTTTTATAAATTCCTTTATTAACCTATTCCAGTTTATAACTCAATTATAAACTAAAAGTTCATATTATAAGTCAAATGCTTATAAAACGATTATTTTACAAAATCGTTCTTTTAAAGACTTTCCAAATCATAAATCTTATAACTTATAGGATTCATTTATTTAACCAAATCTATTCTTCAAATAACTTCACAAATTTATAAATCTTACTATTTATAAATTTCATTTATAACTTCACCATTTTTAATTTTATAAATTCCATTCATTTACAAAATTCATTTTCACTTCATTCAAACACTTATAAAAACTCGTTTTATAATGTCAATATTCCAATTTATAAATATCCATTTATAAATCTCTTAATATAAATCAATTTATATTATTCTTTAAAGCGTCTTTAATCTCCTTTATTATTTCACCATTTTGATTCATAAAATAATTAAATTTTATAAATCCTATATTTAACTTTTCATAATAAATTCAAAAATCCCGATTAACTATTTTATATAATCATTAGCATCATATTCTCAAAAATCAGTTTTTAACTATTTTTCTCAAAAATCATAATTTTTATAACTTTAAAATTATAACGTTTATTTATTTAAAAATAGATCAAATTCCAAACATATAGTATATTTTCAAAAATCACTTTTAAAATCATTTTAAAATTTCAAAATTTGGTCCAATGATGCTACACACCAAATAGTCAATCACGACAACAACGACATCATATATCGTATATGATAATCAACGAATATCAAAATATCCATAATCAAATAAATACTGTTGAGGAATCCAGTTGGATCCCTCCAACCTGTTTTCCTGCATCCACAAACATTAGCACAATACCAATTTCGCTCCAGTACGAAATTATCGCGGTATATGTTTTTATTAAATATTATCCGTTTAATAACGGCGCAATAGGGTCTCATCCGCTAACAAAAAATGCGGGAAATCAATAACTCCAATATATACATATGCCAATATATATATATTGCTATTATATATAATACCAATTTCACTGTTTATGAAATATTCGCGGTATATGTTTTTAATAAATAACATTCGCTTACTAACGGCGTATAATGTCTATTTTAACAATCAATAGATAACAATCATCATTCAAACTTGCATTCAAATATTTTAAATCTAACTATTTAAAATAAAATCGAAACTGATTCGATTGAGTGAGAAGTTCTCACCTTGATTTTATTTTCGTTTTAGCGATTTATTTCGAATAAAATTAAATGGACGTTTAATTTTACCCAAAATTCTCACTAACTCCAAACGACTCCAATCCAACTCCATCGCGTAGTGCTCGTCGATACGATTCCAACGCAACTGGTTTCGCGCGTTTTCGACCTCGTATGAAAAAGATATCAATTTTTGAAGTTACACGATTTTTATATAAACAATTACAACAAAATTTTTATATTATAAACCTAACTTTAAATCATGGCCCTTGATCCCAAGCCCAACACATCAGGCCCGTCCATTCCCTACTCCTCTCTCCTTCGTTCCATCTACAGACATTAGGCCGACATATGAACCCATCAACACCAAATTAGGGTTTAATTTTGCCTCCTCCACGTCGCGTTCTAGCATGATCAAGATACTCCATCGCGTAGCCTCTTGCCTCCTCTACCCACGGCCATCACCACGTGGAGCTCGGCCTCATCATGTGCACACAAAACGAGGACGTGCGGCCATGAACACGCACGATTTTCTGGTCCATCCACAGCTCCAAATCACATCTCCACCGTTGAATACGTAGAACATGTTGTGCTCTACAAGTTTGCAGTTGAAAGTTCGTCGAATCATTGTGTAGATTTGAAGATATTTGAGGAGAATCGAAATGAAATTCTGGCCTTTGGTTTGAAAGAGGCGGCTGTACGTTTAGATTAGGGTTTGTTTTATTTTTTTATTTTTATTTTATGAAGGGTAGGGGCTATTTATAGAATTTCGAACGACACTATTCATCCGGAAATTCCGAACTCCGATTTACGCGCCGTAACCAGCGTTTCTAGGGTTTACCCCGCGTTTCGGACACAATGGAACAGGTTACGAAAGCTAATTCGGACATCTGTGCGAGTTATGACAATAAACGCTCAATTTGAATTAAACCGATTTAAACGATTTTCTAGGCGTTTTAATTTGTACCGGACAAACGGTAAATCCAATTGACTTGAAATTTGAAACCTTACAATAATATCACATTACGGATCCGATGAAACTGGTTTCGTCGAAATCCGAGACTTTTTGAAAAATGGCTATTTTAACTCGCCAAATTAAAAATAATTTGATGCGTTTCGAGCTGCCACGATCAAACGGTAACTCCGATTGACACGAAAATTGAAATCCGGTAATAATTAACTATTACGGATCCAATGGAACTGGTTTCGTTCAATTCTGAGACTGTTCAAAAATTGACTATTTTCACTAGTCGATTTTAATATTAAAATATTCAATTTTCACAAATTAACTCTTAATTCGATTTTAAAAGTTCTAAAATATCATTCTAACTTCAATATGATAAAATAAAATTTTACAAATCATTTTCAATCATATTTAACTCAATTTTCAATTATTTCCATAATTTAACATATTAAATTATCGATTTAATTATCCAATTAAATCCAATAATTCAAATAAAAATTTATTTGACTTATAAATTCACTTATTAATATTTAAAATTAATTAAATATTCAAATTTTAATAAATTAAAATTCTAGGTCGTTACAATCTTCCCCCCTTAAAAGAATTTCGTCCTCGAAATTATTAAGATTATTAAGTAAGAAAGTTATAGAATCTATTAACTTTCCGAAAATTCATAGTTAAATTTCTTACAAAACTTTACTAAGTTTTCAAATCATACTTAGTTATCTTTTTGAAGATAAATTGATTCTAAATCAAAGTTAAAATTTTCAAAACTTTCCAATTTTCTCAAAATTTTTCTAACGCCTTAAATTTTCGGAAAAATTCGCCATAGTCTCTTTTGCGCGGCTCGATCCGAAAAAAAATGACAGTATATATATCACAAATATACATCTCATCAAGTAATGAGGCATCCCGAAGGGAAAAAATGTAAAAGTACGATATTTAATCCGAGATATGTACCTTATATTTTATTAGCGAGCATATACGGCTAATATAGCGCGAAAGCGAGCTCCAAATGCGAAGCAAACGCGATCCGCACCTACTAAACACTCAACAAACAACATGAGAATCATGCACATAGATAATAGTATCAATATACAACATATAGCAACATAATAACTATATATGCCAACATAGCAAATGGAACAAAACAATATATTCAACCATCAACCAACTAGCATTCATAACCAATAAATATTCATTCATATTCTCATTAATATTCAATGAAATAAGTTTTCAATTTAAATCACATTTGATTCATTAACAGTGGATGTTTACTAACATTCATTTTCAATTAGTTTATATTCACTAATTCATATTCAAGTTGGTTCACTTCCAAATCAAATTCAATTCTATTTAAGATTCATTTAACTTCCAATTGGATTTTAATTACTTTAGCTTCCAATTTCATTAATTCTTAATGAATTATATACAATCAATCAACTAACAATCATATAACAACCAATGTATATCAATTACAACCAAATTCCTTTGCTTATATTCATTCAATTTAGTTTCAACACCATCACTTTCAATTGGTTTAATTAAATTGATTTTTTTATTCAATTATTCAACTTCTACTAACATTAGATTTTAATGAATTACACTTACATTCATTATTTCCATACCAATTTAATTCAACATTTCTTTAAGTTATATTTCATTTTACAAACATTACTTTGTTTTACATAACTTAAATTCCTACTTATAAAGAAATTCAGATTTCAATTCTAAAGTAAATTTCCATTTAACTTTAAATTCATTTTTATTTCAACTCATATTCAGATAGTTTCACTTCTTATATATATAAGTTTATTTCACAATTGTAATTCACTTTAATTATAATTTCATACTTATAATTCTTTTTACTTATACAATTATTCTTTTATTTGAATTTTTTTCAAACAACTAAACAATCAACTTATATACACTTTAATAATTCTGAAAAATTATTTCTTTATATATAAAATATAATCAAGGTAAAATTATTTCGTTTACCCATTTTTAAAACAATACTGTGTCGATTTATCTTGTTTAAGAGTTTAGAAACCCCTTTCTACGATAGTTAGCTAGACTACATCGACCGAAATCTATAAACAATCAACCGATAAGTCAACACAATACAAAACAATTATATATTCACTAACAAATACGCTCTCATAGCTATTATTACACTCAAACTCATTCTAGAGTACTACTGACTCTATCTCTAATGAGTAATACCCAACAGAACCATGGTTGTCGCTTAACCATAAGCTCCGATACCAGATGTAACGTCCCGAAAATTTTCGACTTTCGAAAATTCAACATCGATACTCACTTTATCGACTGCCGAGAAATCGAAGGCCAAAAACCCGAAATGTTATGGTTTAAGAAAAAGAAAGACAAAGAAGAAGAGAGAAAAAGATAGAAAAGATAGAAAATAGAGGGAAAAGAAAGTAGAAAATAGAACAGAAAGAAAACAGAGAATAGAACGGAATAGAAAACAACAGAACAACATCAGAATCTCACAATTCGCAGCGGAACAACATATAATAATAAATGAATAATCTTTAAACAAAGAACTATATCAGTTATTACATTTTTCACATTACATTTCATTACATCATATCATCAGAGTGTACAACAACAACAACAAACAGTGCAGCGGAAAAGAAATACTATATAAACTAGTAATACGCCATGCCATCCAGCTTGCCTCCATCAATTCCAGAAATATCCTGATAAACCTAACTCTTGACTGCCCGTGTGAAAATTGGTGGGCACCCAGAGTTTAGGAAGGAAAACAATAAACTCCGAGTCATTCATGTGACTGGTGTGAGAACTCAAAACAGTTTATTTATCTTTAAAAATCAAAAATAGAGGAATATTTTTAAAGTCAATTCGCAATGCTTTTAAAAATGAGACTACCATAAGGCCTCCCGCACACACACACACAATGCAAACGCAGAATCGGAGGAGATTTCTCCTTATGATAGTCAAAGATGCTTGATACGCATTTAAAAGAACATTTTATATTATTACTAGTGCATAGTGTAGGAAAAATTTATTTCGAAAGTAGAATATAAATCTTAGCCAACATACGACCATTATCGTATGCCTACTATAGCTAACTATGTTCAATAGCAGGTTACCGCCACATTCCATAGCAGGTTATACAACTAAAACCGTACAAGTCTCGTATTCTTTCTTCGGATTTCCAACGAATGATCAGGCCAAGGAACTTCCCATTGCCACATGAGAATGCCTCTGGATGGACATCCCCGAGAACCAAACCGGATCTCTACCAACACAAGGCCGGGTTACCCCTAACTGAGTAACAACTGACCGAATATGCCATCCCCCGGTCCTTTGGGACCTTTTAACCGAGCGCTCGTAATCAATTCACACAATCATAACAAAGTGTTTTCAACATGAGTAAGTATCTGGGCTCCATACCACGATACCACCCTTTTCCAGAAGGAAATGCACACATCCTAAAGGGCGCTACCCCTCATAACCTTGCCGCATCTTTCCTGTTTTGACCATTCACGGGGTGTGAGGCTCGACGAAGTCACGTCCACAAAAACATACTTTATACAAAAGCCATGCTTTGGGTCAACAAATGATCATAGAAATGATCACCAGGATAGACGATCAAATAAACGATCCTATCACAAAAAATCAACACAATGATCATTTACAGCAACACTTAGCATGTCACATTACCAAATTGGGAATATATCGCTGATAACATTCAACTACATAACCTCTGAGCACGTACGTCTCAGAGAAGGGTGTTAAGCTAAAAGAATAAATTCTTCGCCACCAGCATAAATATATTTGAAAGAAATCTGCTTTATATCTCAATTTGTAACGTCAGACATACAATCCATACAAGTCCGTTCCGGGCTCGAACAAAACCGAAGGCACTTCTTACGAAGCCCTTGCAATCCGGGTATTCACAATCCCGATCGAATTTCCCATCACTTAGGAGATCTCTATACCAGGAGCTACCCAGTGCAGAGACAATCGATAGGTCATCCTATCGCTTTCGCAAAAACTCGGTCTTCAACACCGATCTTCAAATGCAATTCATAACGACGTATCACATATTCGGAATGGGTTATACGACCCCATGGTCCTTTCCCGGTTAACCCGAATAGTGAGCGCTTATTCAAAAATAAGTGTGGCATTCAAATTTAAACAAATCACATCAATTACCCATTCAAAGGGAAATATTGATAGTCGGTTATTGAACTATCAATGGATATGCACAACATCACCAGTTTCCAAATAATTTTCCAAATTATTTATTTTCCAAAAGTATCTTTACTAGATATATAATTTCACACTTCAAAAATAAATCAATATTTATTTTTAAACAAGTTCCACTTCCTTTTATAAATTCCATAGTGAATTTATATTTCACAATATCCATGCATATATGATTTCAATTATTCATTTCAATTTATCTTCAAAAAGATAAATTCTCTAATATTCACTTTATATTGGAAAAACATTTCCATACTTATTTATTCATAAGTAATTCACAAATTTTATTTATTTTCAACACTTAGAAAATATTCAATATACTTAAATCGAGATTAAGTATATATTTCATTCTTTAAGGAAATCATTCTCTTAACATATTTATTTGGGCCAAAACGAATGTTGCGTAAAACATCGTTACGACAACCCAAAATCACTAGTATAGGGATTCGAAATTAAAATAGATATATAAATCCCAATACTATACAAAACATTTCCTTTCGGAAATCATTTACTATAACAGCAGTGTTATAGTCCATTATTTCCTTTTATTTCTCGAAAACGTCTATTTCAACAATCAATGTTGAAATCTATGGTTTCGAATCTTAACACATTTTAAAACATCGTTAGATCGTTTTAATTCAGTTTAAAATATCACATTCTGAACATTTTCTTTAACATATTATTCACTATTCAAAAACGTGAATATACTACGTTAATCAATTTCATCCTTTTATTCATTTTATTTCAAAGGATTATTCACAGTTCAAAAACGTGAATATAACTCCATTAATAGGTTTCAACAATTTACTTATCAAAATAAGTCGTTTGCGAATTTATAAAACAACGTTTATAAATCCCTTTTCTATTTATCTTATAAAAACTTCTTTTTATAAATTCCTTTATTATCCTATTCCAGTTTATAACTCAATTATAAACTAAAAGTTCATATTATAAGTCAAATGCTTATAAAACGATTATTTTACAAAATCGTTCTTTTAAAGACTTTCCAAATCATAAATCTTATAACTTATAAGATTCATTTATTTAACCAAATCTATTCTTCAAATAACTTCACAAATTTATAAATCTTACTATTTATAAATTTCATTTATAACTTCACCATTTTTAATTTTATAAATTCCATTCATTTACAAAATTCATTTTCACTTCATTCAAACACTTATAAAAACTCGTTTTATAATGTCAATATTCCAATTTATAAATATCCATTTATAAATCTCTTAATATAAATCAATTTATATTATTCTTTAAAGCGTCTTTAATCTCCTTTATTATTTCACCATTTTGATTCATAAAATAATTAAATTTTATAAATCCTATATTTAACTTTTCATAATAAATTCAAAAATCCCGATTAACTATTTTATAAAATCATTAGCATCATATTCTCAAAAATCAGTTTTTAACTATTTTTCTCAAAAATCATAATTTTTATAACTTTAAAATTATAACGTTTATTTATTTAAAAATAGATCAAATTCCAAACATATAGTATATTTTCAAAAATCACTTTTAAAATCATTTTAAAATTTCAAAATTTGGTCCAATGATGCTACACACCAAATAGTCAATCACGACAACAACGACATCATATATCGTATATGATAATCAACGAATATCAAAATATCCATAATCAAATAAATACTGTTGAGGAATCCAGTTGGATCCCTCCAACCTGTTTTCCTGCATCCACAAACATTAGCACAATACCAATTTCGCTCCAGTACGAAATTATCGCGGTATATGTTTTTATTAAATATTATCCATTTAATAACGGCGCAATAGGGTCTCATCCGCTAACAAAAAATGCGGGAAATCAATAACTCCAATATATACATATGCCAATATATATATATTGCTATTATATATAATACCAATTTCACTGTTTATGAAATATTCGCGGTATATGTTTTTAATAAATAACATCCGCTTACTAACGGCGTATAATGTCTATTTTAACAATCAATAGATAACAATCATCATTCAAACTTGCATTCAAATATTTTAAATCTAACTATTTAAAATAAAATCGAAACTGATTCGATTGAGTGAGAAGTTCTCACCTTGATTTTATTTTCGTTTTAGCGATTTATTTCGAATAAAATTAAACGGGCGTTTAATTTTACCCGAAATTCTCACTAACTCCAAACGACTCCAATCCAACTCTATCGCGTAGTGCTCGTCGATACGATTCCAACGCAACTGGTTTCGCGCGTTTTCGACCTCGTATGAAAAAGATATCAATTTTTGAAGTTACACGATTTTTATATAAACAATTACAACAAAATTTTTATATTATAAACCTAACTTTAAATCATGGCCCTTGATCCCAAGCCCAACACATCAGGCCCGTCCATTCCCTACTCCTCTCTCCTTCGTTCCATCTACAGACATTAGGCCGACATATGAACCCATCAACACCAAATTAGGGTTTAATTTTGCCTCCTCCACGTCGTGTTCTAGCATGATCAAGATACTCCATCGCGTAGCCCCTTGCCTCCTCTACCCACGGCCATCACCACGTGGAGCTCGGCCTCATCATGTGCACACAAAACGAGGACGTGCGGCCATGAATACACACAATTTTCTGGTCCATCCACAGCTCCAAATCACATCTCCACCGTTGAATACGTAGAACATGTTGTGCTCTACAAGTTTGCAGTTGAAAGTTCGTCGAATCGTTGTGTAGATTTGAAGATATTTGAGGAGAATCGAAATGAAATTCTGGCCTTTGGTTTGAAAGAGGCGGCTGCACGTTTAGATTAGGGTTTGTTTTTTTTTGTTTTTTTTATTTTACGAAGGGTAGGGGCTATTTATAGAATTTCGAACGACACTATTCATCCGGAAATTCCGAACTCCGAATTACGCGCCGTAACCAGCGTTTCTAGGGTTTACCCCGCGTTCCGGACACAATAGAACAGGTTTCGAAAGCTAATTCGGACATCTGTGCGAGTTATGACAATAAACGCTCAATTTGAATTAAACCGATTTAAATGATTTTCTAGGCGTTTTAATTTGTACCGGACAAACGGTAAATCCAATTGACTTGAAATTTGAAACCTTAAAATAATATCACATTACGGATCCGATGAAACTGGTTTCGTCGAAATCCGAGACTTTTTGAAAAATGGCTATTTTAACTCGCTAAATTAAAATTAAAAATAATTTGATGCGTTTCGAGCTGCCACGATCAAAAGGTAACTCCGATTGACACGAAAATTGAAATCCGGTAATAATTAACTATTACGGATCCAATGGAACTGGTTTCGTTCAATTCTGAGACTGTTCAAAAATTGACTATTTTCACTAGTCGATTTTAATATTAAAATATTCAATTTTCACAAATTAACTCTTAATTCGATTTTAAAAGTTCTAAAATATCATTCTAACTTCAATATGATAAAATAAAATTTTACAAATCATTTTCAATCATATTTAACTCAATTTTCAATTATTTCCATAATTTAACATATTAAATTATCGATTTAATTATCCAATTAAATCCAATAATTCAAATAAAAATTTATTTGACTTATAAATTCACTTATTAATATTTAAAATTAATTAAATATTCAAATTTTAATAAATTAAAATTCTGGGTCGTTACAGTGCAGGTTGCACGGGGAGATGGATGATGTCAGTTGTTTGGGTTTTGTCTTGGGTTTGGGAACTGGGTTTAGCCTGGGTAATGCTCGAGTAAATCTGATTTTGGCTCGGGTTGTAGCTCGTGTATTTTGTTTGTGTCTCTTGATTGTTCTGGGCTTTGTTGTTGGGTGTAAGCTGTTATGTGTTAACAGCTTTTAGTTTAAAATTTAAACAGTTTTAAAGATTTTTTAAAAAATCAAATTTGTCTTTTTATTTGAATTCCAGTATTCATGGATTGAACCCAAGCTAAAATGTTCAATCAACTTTTCAAATTTAAAATAAATAAAGTTTAACTTTAATAGTTTAAGTTAAACTAAAATTCTTGTTTTTTTTTAAAATTGATTGAAGTGTTTGTATAAATGGATTGGTATGATTTGTTGAAATGTTTTAAGTTAATATTTTCAAATCTTATTTTGAAATATAAAAGGGAATTTAAGTAAATGTTTATTTAAAGTGATTAGTGGAAATAATTTTTAAATTTGCAATTGAAGTTTGAGATAATTTATAAACCTGGAATTAATTTGTTAATTAATTTAGGGAAAAGTAATTCATGATTTCTTTATAATTTGATTTAATTAATGAATTAAGTTAAATAAAGCTTTCAAGATTTATTTAAGATAATGTTGTATCTTAAAATAATTAACTAAGTATTAATAATTTGTATTTAGTTGATTAATTACAGAATTTAAAATTAATTTATTTATTTAATTATTATTTTAAAAAGGGGTTAATTAAGTATAGTTAATTATTTAATGAACTATTAATTAAAAGGATGATTTATTAATGATTAATGATTAATGATTAATTAAGATGTAATTACTTAGTTATTTAAGTAATTAAGAGTTAATTAAAATAGTAATTAATTAATAAAGGTTTTATTAAGGTTTAATTGGTTTTTCTTAATTAATAATTAAAGGATTATTAAAAGATAATGCTAGTTAATTAAGAATTAATTAAATATTTTTATTTAAGGTTAATTAATTTTAATTAAGGATTAATTAATTTTAATTATGAATTAATTAATTTGAAATTAAGATTGTTAATTAATAGTTAAGTTTATTAATTAATGATTAAGAGTTGATTAATTAGTTAATTAAGTTAATTAATTAATATAAAAAGTAATTAGTGATTAATTACTTTGTATTAAAGGATTAATTAATAAATAAGGTTTATTAATTAATATTTGAAGATAATTAATCTGTTAATTGAAGATTAATTTGGATTAATGAGTAATTAGGGATGAATTACTCAATTTTGTTTATGAGATGAGTTTGTTCAAGTAAGTTAATTAATTTGTTAATTAAATAAGAATGGTCACTTGATAAAAAATTAAGTATGTTTACTTAATAAGTTTTGTTAAGGCTAATTACTTAGGATAAGTAATTGATAAATTACAGAGGTAATTAAGTTAGGTAAATTACTGATTGGGAAGTAATTTTTTTTATGGGTAAATTTCTTGTTAAAGTAATTAAAGGTTTATTACTTGGTGTAATAAATAAATGAATTTATTAAGTAATTAAGAAGTAATTAAGAATAATTAATTACTGTATTTGAGATGATTAAATTAAGCAATTAATCTAAGCATGATTAATTAATTAAGGTTCATTAATTTATATGATTAATGAGAATAATTAAGATTAATTACTTGATTAAGAGTTAATTAATCATGGTTGATTATTTAGGATGGTGATTTAGTAATTGGTTTAACTAATGTTTTTTTAAGCAAGATTTATTTTGATAAAGGTAATTAATTTAATTAATTTTAAATTAATTAAGTGATTAGGTAATTAATTTAATTCACTTTAAATTAATTAGAGATACTTAATTTAATTCAGTTTAAATTAATTATATTGGTATGAGTTGAATCGTTGCTTATGTATGATTGATGGCATTGATTGTCTTGAATGCTTTGTGATCTCAGTAATGAGATAAGTATGGTGTAAGATATGAATGCTTGATTGCAATGTGATGATTACATAGATTATCAATTGGGATGTTGATATATGGATTATCTATTATGATATTGATAATGTGGATTACCTGTTATTTGATAATACTGATTATCAATTATTGATATGTGGGTTATCTATCTGTATGTATATAGATGCTGTGTTAAATTGTTTTAAAACCTTTAAAACAACTTGAACCTAAAAGACACGCTTTGGATTTCGGTGAGACCGGGATCGGGTTTCCATATTTGGATATCCGAAAACCACATCGATTCCAAATAACGTTAGGTCGTGAGTCAAATTGGAGCTTTGTGAAGACTCGAGGTGTAAGGGCTATACGTCAATATAACTCTGTGGGTGATTCCGTAATGAGTTGACGGAATAGTACTTATAGATTCGAGATGGTGGTTTAGAGTGCAAGGGTTATTGTCGTTAACTCTGAGGGTGATTCCAAAATGAGTGTAACGAGATAATGCCTTCGGTTTCGTTCGAACCCGGAATGAACTTGTATGGATTGAATGCTTTCAGCACATCGTCAGGTGGACGATGAGCATTCTAAGTGATGTGTCCTATAAAGATAATCGTAACCTCAAACCTCATCAACCGGGAATGGCTAAAACAGGGGAGGTGCAGCAAGGCTTCGTGGGTCGCACCCACTGGAGAGTAAGATTTACCCTTGTCTAGAGGTCCCTTTATTTCGGCTGTGTGGACGGTTGAATAGCTACAACCATCGGGGTTGTCTTATTCGGAACTGTTCAGTAAGGAACGGGTCCGGCTTTGTGTTGCAGGGGGTCGGGAGTGATCCTCGGTACGGTGATCTAGGCCACGTACTGTGACGGGCGGTACCCCAGTAGCCCTGCCATTGTATGGAATCCAAAATCCAATAAGTGCCAACGGTTTTGATTGTATTACCCACTTTTGTGGCTAGTAGCTGGAATTTAATCATGTAACAATTTCGGCTATTTCTTATTTATTTGAAAACCCTAGACCCTATTTTAATATCATCGGATTTCCTATCAAATGTTTTGGTTAGCGTAAGGTAAAAGCTTTTCCATGTTTATGTGTGGGAAGTCTTACGTGATACCTTTTCTTTCAAAAGGTTTTTAAAAGTTAAGCAACTTTAACCGTTTACTCACCCCAGACCCATGTCTGACCCGGAGTTTATGTTTGTTTTTCATAAAATTTTGGGTACTCAAATTTTTACGAGTAGCCAAAGGAATTCAGGTTAGGATTTTTAAGTTGGCTTGACGAATTCTGAAGGAGCAATGGAGCAGGAGGCTTCTGCGTATAGCTATAGAGTATTCCGCTGTGTGTTCTCTGAGTTGTTGTATTGAGTTGTATAACCAGACATTTATCTATAACTGTCTAGTATGAGTTGATTATGCTGTGTATCTCTGATGTATATGATACTATGTAAAGTATTATGTGATTAATATAATTTATTCGTTCCGCTGTTTAGATTCTGATGTTGTTTTCTTTCTTCTTCTCTATCTTTTCTCTTTTCTATCCCTTTCTTTCTTTAATCATGATGCGTCTTTTTGGGTAGTAGAAAGTCGGGTTGTGACAGTTGGTATCAGAGCATTAGGTTGAGTGAATACCTAGGCTCTGTAGAGGTGTCTTTCTTGAGAGAGCGTACTTGTAATTTTTATATAACTATGTATATATATATTTCTACCTATCTGTTGGGTTACCTGTTCGGGTAGTCCAATTTAAGTTATAAAGGTAGATGGGGTAGTACTGTGTGTAACACGACTACCATTGGTTGGAGTTAGAATGTTTGAGATTGGAAGTGTATTTGTCGAGACTGTAGACCTAATACTGTCTCGAGTAATCTTTGTGGTTTGGAGTAAGGATTTCATTGATCTCTGAAGGAAACCTGTTAAGGTTCGGAGTTCATCTTTGAAGTGTAAGTTGATTTGCGCTCGTGTGAGCGGATTTTTGAGAGTTTGGATCTGTTGGTTGGGCAGAAGCGAGTGATGGTATTTTGATACCTCAAGAAGTAGTAGCTGCGTGATGAGATGCAGTGACTATGGAAGTCTCTGAAGATGTTTTCTTTCGAGGCAAGTTTAAGGAAGTGTGTCTGCTTCGGTGTTGAAGCTGAGTTCAGCAAGATGTATGTGTTTAGTTGGAGGTCCGAGTTTCTCGAAGAGCTTTGTTTGGAAGTCTTTGGCATCTGTGCTAGCGGTGTAGTTCGGGAATGTTCTGTGTTTCAGCAGGAAGATCTTTTTGGCATTTCCTGGAGGAGGATTCAGAAACAGCAGAGAGGATCTGTTTCTTTGATGGATTAGTTTGTCGAGGATAAACTGTTCGGATTTGTGGAGAGAGAACAGTATCTTGGATTTGGATTGGTTGATCGCAAAAGTGACTTGCGATGGTTTGGTGATTATCTTAGATAGACTTTTGCTTGGATATGTGGCATTTCTAGAGGATGTAGAAGTTATGGAGTTGCCAAAGATTGTCCGAGTATATCTTCAGGAAAGTTAGAGTTTTGCCTCATTGGAGTTCAGTTCTGAATCGACTTGATGCCAGGGGTGATAATGGTGATTCAGCTGTATAGAAGGTTGTTTCCTAGATTGATTGTTTGGTGTAGCAGCTCTGTATTTCTTGGAACTTCTGTTGAACCTTATTTCCGAGATGTGATGTTTAGTTTGTGCCTGTGTTCATTCGACGACATTTTCATCTGCTCCAGATCAGAGTTGTGCAGCGGAAGCATGGTGACTGTTGTTCTTGAATAGAAGCAACTGGAAGTTGCAGTGTTTTAGATTAGAGGATTTCTTCTGAATTTATTTTTCAGAATCTGAGACAAGCTGGCGAATGATTCTGTTCTGTCTCTTCAGGATGGAGAAGTTGTTTTCTACTGTTGATAGTAGAGTTTGGTTTTGACTTGGATTGATCTTGTGAAAATCAGTTTGTTGAGTTGATCCAGTTGGTTTTTAGAAGCATCAGCGAGGGTTGAGTTGATCAGGAAGGATCTGTAGGCATCCCGGATCATCCGGGAAGTTTTGAGGCTAGGTAACAGAAGAATTTGGAATTCGAAGTTGGAGACTTCGATATTGTAGAATTTTCTTTGGTAAAGGAAGCAATAAGTTTTGGCGAGCTTCGAGGTATATTGGATTCTTCTGAGTTTTTGTAGAGATCAGTGCTTTGGTTTGAAGAGTTGAATTGCCAGTTTGGAAGACTGGAATTCAAGATTTTTCACGTGTCTCTGAGGGAGTACGTGTTTGGTCTATCACTGGTTTTGAGACCAGTAATTCTGTGTAGGTTTTAGTTGTTGATCAGACTTGTCTATGGTCTGGTATCTTGGGTAGATTATAGATCTAGCTGAGTGAGAACTCAGTAAGTTATAAGTATAGCTAGTTTGGATTTAGTAGAGCGAGTATCCCTGTGTCTGTACTGGGGAGACTTGAGATAATTTTAGGAAGTTTATCCGGATCTGTGTCCGGATAACTGATGTTATTTATTTGAATTGGTTGTTTGGATGAAATTGTTTGTTTGATTGATAGTGTATGGCTGTTATGAATATTTGAATTGGTTGAAATAAAATAAAACTGTGGATTATCTTTGTTTTAAATTTCGAGGACGAAATTCTGTTAAGGGGGGAGGATTGTAATATCCCGGAATTTCCAGGAGTTTAAAATGCTGATAATCTCTAATTTAATTATTTGAAATTGATAAAATTGTTATTTTCAGAGATAATTAACCAAGTAATATTTTAATTATGGTTATGAATTGGTTTTAAAATAGGAATAATTATTTTTGTTGTGTAAATAAATTCTAGATTGGTATATTGTTTTCAAAATTTATAAGTGTGTTTAAAATGTATTTAAATCTGTGTATTTTAAATTGGTTTTAAAATAGGATATATTATTTGAAAATAATAATATGCTTATTTTAAAATAGTTGTTTATATTCATTTAAATTTATTTTAGATTTGGTTTTTAAATTTGACTTTGTGATGAATATAAATTTGAATTCGAAGATATACATGCATCTTAAAATATAAATGATAATATGGTTTGGTTTTAAATTACATAGGTAATGTTTTTTTTTAATTAAGATAAGATTTGTTGTATTTCTTTTATAGAAATTTGATTTATATTTATTCAATAAAATGAATACATGGCTTTTGAAATAAGCATTTTTTAAAATAAGTTTGAAATGTTGTATATAACTTTATTTAAATTTTATTTAATTTCATTTCTTTTTAAAAATTGTACTTATATAAACTAGCATACATTTATAAATGTATAAGTGTATTTGTGCAGAAAAGTATTTTTAAAATTTAGAAACATATTTGTTTATTAGGAAATTTATTTAAAAGACCTTGAAAATCAATTATATATAATATAAAAATAAACAAGGACAAGTGTTAAAATTTTAATCTCTTAGATAACATGTGTTACCATATTAATGAAAGTTGAAGACAAGTGTCCTTTGTTTTTCTAATTTCTTTTTAATTTACTAAATCTGAAATTTATCCTATAAAAACCCTCTTTATCATTTTCTTAAACCTTTGTTCATTTCTAAAAGAAAACCTAAAATCTTCATGCAATCTTCATTCATTACCCAAAACCAGAAAACCAAAAATCAATCCTCAAAACAAATCAAATATCTGAAATCCTTCAAACTCAAACACATTCAGTAAAACAAAAGCCTGTAGTTTTTCTTAAATCAAAATCTGCATTTAATTTCCTCAAACCAATATCTGTAATCTCAACAAGCCTGCAACATTCTGTTTGTAAAAGTTCAAACAAATTCCTCAAAACTCAAGTGCAGATGCCTGCAATATTTGTTCCAAATCAAAAACTGCACATTTACAGTTTATTCTCAAAACAAAAACAAGTGCAAGCCTCCAATTCATGTCTGCCTCAAGCTTCTAATGCATGCAAGTCTCAAGACTTCAGTTTCAATAAAGCTTCAAGTCCAAAATGCTTTGCAAATTTCCTGTCACCTTCAAAATTCTACACTGTCATCTTTTTAATGAGGTGAGTAAACATTCTTCTAAATTTAAATAATAGTTTTATGTTGCATAATTTTTGAGATGATGTTTATGTTATATACATATAAGTTGTTTCTGTGTTGAGATTGATATGCAATGGAGTTTTTATGTTGAATCTGTGCATGTTGATTTTCTTTTCATTTTCCTTTCTTCTCTGTATTTTTCTTTAGAACCTGAGACAAAGACTAAATGTTCAAACAATCCATTCAAAAATTGTTAAATCACGGTTTCAAACTAAAACAGGTTAGTTCAAGTATAAACTGTAAAAAAATAGAATAAAATTAAGTCTCTGTTTTGAGAGGTACCTGGAAATGAAAAATGCTACAAACAATTTATTTACAAATGTTGAAACCAAATATCATTATTTAATGACATAACTATATAATCTAGATTGGCATTTGAAAATATGAATTTTGGAAAGAAGTTTCAATGCTGTCTGTAAATTTGATCACTGCACCTTCAAATCTGCATCGAGTGGTAGGATTTTTGGGGAGGAGAATGCATGGTGAGTCAGTGATCTAGGGCCGGAGATGTGGTGCCTAATGATGATCGGCGGCGACGATTTTTGGGTTTTCTGGTGATGGGTTTTTGAGTTCAGTCACCTGATGAACTCGATTTTGATTCAAAGCAAAGGGTGTCGATCTGTGTGTCGTAGGTGGATGTAGGGGGCTTGGATGACTCGGCGGTGGGTTCGCCGTTGGCCAGAGGGAAGCCAGCAACGGTGCAGGTTGCACGGGGAGGTGGATGATGTCAGTTGTTTGGGTTTTGTCTTGGGTTTGGGAACTGGGTTTAGCCTGGGTAATGCTCGAGTAAATCTGATTTTGGCTCGGGTTGTAGCTCGTGTATTTTGTTTGTGTCTCGTGATTGTTCTGGGCTTTGTTGTTGGGTGTAAACTTTTATGTGTTAGAAGCTTTTAGTTTAAAATTTAAACAGTTTTAAAGATTTTTTTAAAAATCAAATTTGTCTTTGCATTTGAATTCCAGTATTCATGGATTGAACCCAAGCTAAAATGTTCAATCAACTTTTCAAATTTAAAATAAATAAAGTTTAACTTTAATAGTTTAAGTTAAACTACAATTCTTGTTTTTTTTTTAAAATTGATTGAAGTGTTTGTATAAATGGATTGGTATGATTTGTTGAAATGTTTTAAGTTAATATTTTCAAATCTTATTTTGAAATATAAAAGGGAATTTAAGTAAATGTTTATTTAAAGTGATTAGTGGAAATAATTTTTAAATTTGCAATTGAAGTTTGAGATAATTTATAAACCTGGAATTAATTTGTTAATTAATTTAGGGAAAAGTAATTCATGATTTCTTTATAATTTTATTTAATTAATGAATTAAGTTAAATAAAGCTTTCAAGATTTATTTAAGATGATGTTGTATCTTAAAATAATTAATTAAGTATTAATAATTTGTATTTAGTTGATTAATTAAAGAATTTAAAATTAATTCATTTATTTAATTATTATTTTAAAAAGGGGTTAATTAAGTGATTAATTAAGTATAGTTAATTATTTAATTAACTATTAATTAAAAGGATGATTTATTAATGATTAATGATTAATTAAGATGTAATTACTTAGTTATTTAAGTAATTAAGAGTTAATTAAAATAGTAATTAATTAATAAAGGTTTTATTAAGGTTTAATTGGTTTTTCTTAATTAATAATTAAAGGATTATTAAAAGATAATGCTAGTTAATTAAGAATTAATTAAATATTTTTATTTAAGGTTAATTAATTTTAATTAAGGATTAATTAATTTTAATTATGAATTAATTAAAATTAAGATTGTTAATTAATAGTTAAGTTTATTAATTAATGATTAAGAGTTGATTAATTAGTTAATTAAGTTAATTAATTAATTATAAAAAGTAATTAGTGATTAATTACTTTGTATTAAAGGATTAATTAATAATTAAGGTTTATTAATTAATATTTGAAGATAATTAATCTGTTAATTGAAGATTAATTTGGATTAATGAGTAATTAGGGATGAATTACTCAATTTTGTTTATGAGATGAGTTTGTTCAAGTAAGTTAATTAATTTGTTAATTAAATAAGAATGGTCACTTGATAAAAAATTAAGTATGTTTACTTAATAAGTTTTGTTAAGGCTAATTACTTAGGATAAGTAATTGACAAATTACAGAGGTAATTAAGTTAGGTAAATTACTGATTGGGAAGTAATTTTTTTATGGGTAAATTTCTTGTTAAAGTAATTAAAGGTTTATTACTTGGTGTAATAAATAAATGAATTTATTAAGTAATTAAGAAGTAATTAAGAATAATTAATTACTGTATTTGAGATGATTAAATTAAGCAATTAATCTAAGCATGATTAATTAATTGAGGTTCATTAATTTATATGATTAATGAGAATAATTAAGATTAATTACTTAATTAAGAGTTAATTAATCATGGTTGATTATTTTGGATGGTGATTTAGTAATTGGTTTAACTAATGTTTTTTTAAGCAAGATTTATTTTGATAAAGGTAATTAATTTAATTAATTTTAAATTAATTAAGTGATTAGGTAATTAATTTAATTCACTTTAAATTAATTAGAGATAGTTAATTTAATTCAGTTTAAATTAATTATATTGTTATGAGTTGAATCGTTGCTTATGTATGATTGGATGACATTGATTGTCTTGAATGCTTTGTGATCTCAGTAATGAGATAAGTATGGTTGTATGATATGAATGCTTGATTGCAATGTAATGATTACATAGATTATTAATTGGGATGTTGATATATGGATTATCTATTATGATATTGATAATGTGGATTACCTGTTATTTGATAATACTGATTATCAATTATTGATATGTGGGTTATCTATCTGTATGTATATAGATACTGTGTTAAATTGTTTTAAAACCTTTAAAACAACTTGAACCTAAAAGACACGCTTTGGATTTCGGTGAGACCGGGATCGGGTTTCCATATTTGGATATCTGAAAACCACGTCGAATCCAAATAACGTTAGGTCGTGAGTCAAATTGGAGCTTTGTGAAGACTCGAGGTGTAAGGGCTATACGTCAATATAACTCTGTGGGTGATTCCGTAATGAGTTGACGGAATAGTACTTATAGATTCGAGATGGTGGTTTAGAGTGCAAGGGTTATTGTCGTTAACTCTGAGGGTGATTCCAAAATGAGTGTAATGAGATAATGCCTTCGGTTTCGTTCGATCCCGGAACGAACTTGTATGGATTGAAT
This sequence comes from Allium cepa, assembly GCA_030765085.1. Classification (NCBI taxonomy): domain Eukaryota; kingdom Viridiplantae; phylum Streptophyta; class Magnoliopsida; order Asparagales; family Amaryllidaceae; genus Allium; species Allium cepa. Next base: position 405,432,529 of record CM060928.1, on the reverse strand, counting down.
GCTTTCAGCACATCGTCAGGTGGACGATGAGCATTCTAAGTGATGTGTCCTATAAAGGTAATCGTAACCTCAAGCCTCATCAACCGGGAATGGGTAAAACAGGGGAGGTGCAGCAAGGCTTCGTGGGTCGCACCCACTGGAGAGTAAGATTTACCCCTGTCTAGAGGTCCCTTTATTTCGGCTGTGTGGACGGTTGAATAGCTACAACCGTCGAGGTTGTCTTATTCGGAACTGTTCAGTAAGGAACGGGTCCGGCTTTGTATTGCAGGGGGTCGGGAGTGATCCTTGGTACGGTGATCTAGGCCACGTACTGTGACGGGTGGTACCCCAGTAGCCCTGCCATTGTATGGAATCCAAAATCCAATAAGTGCCAACGGTTTTGATTGTATTACCCACTTTTGTGGCTAGTAGCTGGAATTTAATCATGTAACAATTTCGGCTATTTCTTATTTATTTGAAAACCCTAGACCCTATTTTAATATCATCGGATTTCCTATCAAATGTTTTGGTTAGCGTAAGGTAAATTTTTTTCCATATTTATGTGTGGGAAGTCTTACGTGATACCTTTTCTTTCAAAAGGTTTTTAAAAGTTAAGCAACTTTAACCATTTATTCACACCAGACCCATGTCTGACCCGGAGTTTATTTTTGTTTTTCATAAAACTCTTGGGTACTCAAATTTTTACGAGTAGCCAAGGGAATTCAGGTTAGGATTTTTAAGTTGGCTTGATGAATTCTGAAGGAGCAATGGAGCAGGAGGCTTCTGCGTATAGCTATAGAGTATTCCGCTGTGTGTTCTCTGAGTTGTTGTATTGAGTTGTATAACTAGACAGGTATTTATAACTGTCTAGTATGAGTTGATTATGCTGTGTATCTCTGATGTATATGATACTATGTAAAGTATTATGTGATTAATATAATTTATTTGTTCCGCTGTTTAGATTCTAATGTTGTTTTCTTTCTTCTTCTCTATCTTTTCTCTTTTCTATCCCTTTCTTTCTTTAATCATAACGCGTCTTTCTGGGTAGTAGAAAGGCGGGTCATGACAAAAAGTTTATATTCAAATTGTAATATATAATGAATGTATATATTATGATTTGGTTTGTGTTTCAAAATTTAATATAGTAATTATCAAATACAATGTTAAAATGTTTTTCTATTTTAAATGTGTATATGTATTTGTATATATATATTAGAAATAGGAAAATTATATTGATTTGAATTTAATAAGCGTTTTCAAACTTTAATAAATATATAGTTTTGTAATTTGAAATGTTAATTTGATTTAATACTTTTGAAAATAATATTTGAGATTTACATAACAAAGTTAATTTCTTATTTATTATAAACATATACTTTAAGCTTTTGTTTAGAAAAAAAGAGATTTGAATTTAAAAGTTCATTTGTTTTTATTATTCTTTCATTTTAATTTCATCATAAGATAAATTGTTCTAAATTTTTACATAGAAAGTTAAATTAAAATTTTCAAATTTATAATTACATGTATATAGATTTGAATCAAAAGCATAAGTTATTTGTTAATAAATGTTTATTTGAATTTACATGAATATTTATTGAAATCCAAAGCTTATTTATATAAAATAAATACACCTTATAATCATGTAAATATTTCATAAATATTTATATAAGGCTTAAATAAATTATAAAAGGAAAAATAACATTTAAAATATTAATTAAACATTTAATACATTAATAAAACATTTGAAAATAACTTTTGAAAATATTAATTAAACATTACATAACACTTGCTAAATTATTAATATTTGTTAATAACACTTGTAAACATTATAGAGTATATTAAAGACAAATGTAAATCATTGTGCATATGTGTAAGATCTTGAGAGCATTAAGTGACAAATGTAATTCACTTGATAAATTTTATGTTTTAAATTAAATTGTAAAACAATAATACGAGTTTTAAATTTTCAGTTAAAATCTTTTCTTCATCTCAACCAAACACAAATGAAATACAAATATAAAAAAAGATAGAAAAAGAAGAAGAGAAAAATCTGTAAAATCTGAAACTGTAAAATCTAGGAAAAAGATGATGATCTGGAAAGTCTTCAAGTACATCAAGCAATACAAACAAGAAATTCAGGAACATCAACATGCAATTCAGAATTTACAGCAAGATGTAAAAATTCAACATGCAAAATAGATTCTAGAGCCTGGAAACAAAAAATTATGTCTTCTGCTTAATCTGGTGAGTAAATGATTTCTTTTAAAAACAGTTTAAAACCTGGATTCAACTTGTTATTGTGATGATATCTTAATGTTATCTGAAATATTGGATTTAAATTTGAATGCATGTTTGAATTGTGAATATTTGATTTGCCTGTGAAGTTAAACATATGCTCTGAATAGGCTTCAATTTCATAATAAAATCAATAATCCCATATTGAATTTGTATTGGCCTTTGATGTGTAAATAGAAGTTGATTGTAAACAAGTAATCTATCACCTAAAAATATTTACAGGATTTTAAAGTAAATTATTGGCTCGGGAATTTTGAATTTACAGTAAATCTTTAATTTGGGTTAAACCTTTTGAATTCAAATTTGAGTTATGATTTTATAATCGAATTTCAAATAAGAAATCATGATTTTAGAAGATTGAATCACAAATTTTAGATTGGTAGCTTGTGTGAATTTAGGGTTTGATTGATTTGAACATTTCGACCAAATTGAGGCGAATGACGGAAAAGTTGTGGACGTAGTTGTGCTCGAAGGTGGAGGGGACAACAGTGATCATCAGAAAATTAATTTGGAAAATTATTGGTGAAGGGGTTGGCCGGAAATTTGGTGAGTAAGGTTTTACAATCTGATGATGTTGATGATGTTTAACTCGATTTCGTGGCAACATGGAACAATCAGAGTCGACCGCATGTGGTTCTGGAGGCACTAGGGAGTGAGGCGGAGCTTCGAGAAGGTTCGCATGCTTATCGATTCAGGGATCATCGGTGGTGGTCGATTTTCGATGGCGTGTGGATTCTGGAACTTTGTTCTTGAGATCGAATTTTGGAGCTCGATCGAATTAAGGTTGCTGGGTTTTGCGAGTTGTTGTCGAGGTCATTTGTGACTTAGTGGAGGCCAGCATGGGGTTCGCCATCGACAGGCGTGGTCGTGCACGTTGATGTGCACGACTGTGTGCATCAGGTAGTGGGTTTTGGAAAGAGGTTGGTTTCGGCTCGAAGCTTGCGTCGTGTTTCCTGTTGTTTTTCTCGAAGCAGGGTGTAGGTTAGGGGTGACTCGGGGTAAGCACGGGGAAAGTCAGCGGGTTGCTCGGGTTTCGTCGAGTAGCTTTGTTGTTCAGGGTTTAAAAGTTTAATAATAATGTGTTTTTTTAAGATTTGAAACGAAAGGAAACTTGGTTTTGTAATGATTAAAGTTTAAAAACAAAGGTTAAACAAGTTTTTAAAATTATGAAAGTTTTAAAATAAAATAAGTGGATTTTGAAATAAAGTTTGTATTAATTTTATTTAAATATCTTTGGAAAAGTTTTAAAGATTTAAAGGTAATTTGAAATATGTTTAATTATAAATTGATGTTTAAAATGTTACATTTTATTTTAAATAAAGTGTAATGATTTATAATTTGGAAATCAATTATAATAAATATTTTCTTAAGTAATTTAGAACTTTGATTTAATTTAAAGATAATCAAATATATGAAGATAACTGTAATACTTCAATTATGATTAATTATTAAAGTGTTTTGGTTAATATAAATGATTTAATTAAGAAAATGATTTTCTTAATTAGGGATCTTTTAAATATAGTAAATTAAAGAATCATTTAATAAAATTTAAATGATTAATTAATAATTAATTAAATTATTAATTTGTGATTAATTGATGATAATCACTTGGAGTTAGTTAAGTATAATTACTGGGTAAATTAATTAATGATTAATTACTGAAAGTAATTAAGTAAAAGATAATTACTTTATAAAAGTAATTTAGTGGATGTGATTAAGGATTAATCACCTAAGTTATAAATTAAATAATTAATTAATAAAATTAATTAAAGGTTTAAATTATTTAGTTAATGGTTAATTAATAAAAGGATTAAGAGTAATTAATTAAGTGATTAATTACTTAAAGTAATTAATTAAAAAGAAATTTAATTAATGAAGTAATCCTTAAGTAATGGAAATAAATAATTAATTATTAATTAATAATTAAGGGATAATTAATTTATAATTAAGTTTTAATTACTAAATGTAATTAAAAAGTAATTAATCAAATGTGATTAATTAAGAATAGTTAATTAAATGTGATTAATTAAAAGTAATTAATCAAGTAAATGTAATTAAAAGTAATTAATCAAGTGTGATTAATTCAAAGGTGATTAATCAGGTATGATTAATTTAAAGGATAATTAAGGAATAATTATCAAAATAATTTAAAGGATAATTAATCAAATGTAATTAATTTTAAAAGATTAATTAAGAGATAATTACTTGGATAATTAAGAAGTAATTAATCAAGATGATTAATGAAATTTGTAATCAAGGAATAATTACTTAAACTAATTAAATAATAATTAATCAAGGATGATTAATTCAAAGTGGATAATTAAGTGATGTTAGTTAATTAATTTTTAATTAATTAATATGTAAGCTGGATTATGATAATCCAAGTGATTAAGTAAGGATTAATTTAATTAAGGATTAATTAAATTAATTAAGTTTGGATCAAACTTGTTTATGGATGGTTATTGATTGGTTGATAAGTATCATTGGATGAGTTAATGATATTGGATGATATTGGATGTCATTGGTTGATATGTGATGATATGAATGTGATATATATATATATATATATATATATATATATATATATATATACTGCTTTGTGATATGTGTGGATGAATTTGATAATTGTGAATTATCTATCTGTGTGTTATGAATCATCCATTTATGTTAAGTGATATTCTGAATATCTACTGTTTAAATCCCTTAAGTACAACTTGGACATTAAAATGGCGTTTGGATTCGGTGAGACCGGGATCGGGTTTCCATATTTGGATATCCGAAAACCACACCGATCCAAAATAAACGTTAGGTCGTGAATCCAAGTGGAGTGCAAGTAAAGACTCGAGGTGTAAGAACTATTCGTCAGTATAACTCTGGGGGTGATTCCGTGATGAGTTGGACGGAAATAGTACTTACAGGTTCGAGATGGTGATTCAGAATGCAAGGGCTATGGTCGTTGACTCTGAGGGTGATTCCAAAATAAGTGCAACAAGATAGTGCATTCGGTTTCGTTCGAACCCGGAATGGACTTGTACGGATTGAATGCTTTCAAAACATCGTTAGGTGGACGATGGGCATTCTAAGATAAAAGTGTCCCACAAAGGTAATCACAGCCTCAAGCCTCATCAACCGGGAATGGCTAAAACAGGGGAGGTGCAGCAAGGTTAAGTGGGTCATGCCCAAGTAGGACGAGATTCATTCCTGTCTAGATGTCCCTTTTTATTTCGGCTTAGTGGGCGGTTGGTCTGCAGCCAACTACGGGGTGGTCTTGTTCGGGACTGTTCAGTAAGGAATGGTCCCGACCTTGTGTTGCAGGGGAGCGGGCGTACTCCTCGGTACAGTGATCAAGGCCACGTACTGTAACGGGCGGTACCTCAGTAGCCCTGCCATTGTTGGAAACCCATTCTTCCTACGAGACCCTACGGTTTTGTTTGTATTACCCACTTTTGTGGCTAGTAGCTGGAATTTAATAGATGTAACAATTTCGGCTATTTCGTATTTACTTGAAAACCCTAGACACTATTATAATATCACTGGATTTCCTATCAAATGTTTTGGTTAGCGTAAGGTAAAAACTTTTCATGTTTATGTGTGGGAAGTCTTACGTGATACCTTTCTTTTCAAAGGATTTTCTAAAGTTAAGCAATTTTAAACCATTTACTCACACCAGACTCCTGTCTGAACCGGGTGTTTATTTTCTGTTTTTATTAAACTCTTGGGTACTCATATTCTGTATGAGTGGTCAGGTGATTCAGGTTATCCTTGTCGAATTCTGGAGGAGCTTTGGAGCAGGAGGCTTCAGCGTGTATATATATAGTTAGAGTTTTCCGCTATGCGTTATTCTGTATAGTTGTTCTTGTATTGTATATTAGACAGAATGTTATAACTGTCTAAATTGAGATGTATAGTTATGTACTCTGATGTATATGATACTATGTATATGTTATATATTATATTTCATTCGTTCCGCTGTGAGATTCTGTTGTGTTGTTTTTCTTTCTTCTCTTTCTTTTCTTCTTCTATCCCTTTCTTTCTTAATTAGTGATGCGATTTTCTGGAGATAGAAAGTCGGGTCGCTACATAAACATTTAATTATTGCTTTGGACAATTGTAAAATATGATAACATGTGTAAAAATTGTATCATGCAAAAATTAACAAATGGCAATATAGCTTTTTCTTTGGAAAATTAATTTAATAACATGAATTATTGAGAAAAACTGGATTCCAGCTAAAACTTCTCAATCCTCTTCTTTCTTCTATAACTAAAAATAAATAAATCAAATATCAACAACCTCGGCCTAAACCAGAATCAAACCGTTTCAACCTTATTCAAATAGCAATTCATTCAGAAAATCATCAAACAAGCTTCGTATCAGTTCAACAATCAAGCTATAATTCTAAAATCAAGCAATAGTTTCAAGATTTTCTTCCAGTCTTCTCTGTTTACAATTTATAGGTGAATAGTTAAGCCCTTTTAGGTAAATAATCTGTACATTGTGTGTACAACAATTAATGACAAAAATAACTTAAATATGGCTAGCACCGATGGAATAAATGTTGTCTAGTTTGGATTACAGTTTGCGTGTCTGTGTGTGTATAAGTATATCCCTGTTTTTAATTTTAATGTCTCTATTAAGTTTCAAAAATTAAAATCTCTTCGCCTGATCACTTCTAGCATATGATGTTTAGATGAAACTTATCTGCAATGATGTAAAGCAAATTTTAAAAATATTTTCAAGTGAAATTACTAGGTAATTATCTGATAAATAAGCAATTACAGTAAAGAAGAAAATTTATCAGAGAAATTGATTGCTTTAATTTCAAGTTTCGCCTTTATAATTTAATTTGTCTTTAGAAATCATGATTTTTAGTAATAATATCAAGTTTTTTAATGTGTATACGAAGAGGAATCTTGAGCTGTTTGGAAACTGGTCATTGGCCAAATTTTGGTAATGCCGACAATGGTGGTTCTTAGGATTTGGTCAAGAGAGAGCTACGGGGGTAGGAAGCATTGGAAAAATGGAAATTGATTTTACTAGTGGATGGATTGGTGGGACACGGTGACTCTAGGGTTTTGGCTGACATTTGGTTTGGTTCGGTTCTCAAAATTTGTGATGACGAGGGAAGGCTAGGGGGATACGGACTTGGGGAATGGCAGAAGCTAGAGGTAGCGTAGGTTCAGGAAAGTTTTAAGGTTGATCGAAGGAAGAGGTGGTTGATCGAGGCGGCGAGGGTAGGATGTCAATTTTCGAGCACTTGCTGTGATGTTCAATTTTTCGAACAAGGTCGGATTTCCGATTTAGGAAGTGTTTCGTGAGGAGATGGATGGGGGTGTTTTGGCGAGAAGGTGGGTGGTCGGAATCGATGATCGTAGTGGTTGTTCACGTGCATGAGCGTGCATGTTCCTGTTCTTGTTTGATTTGGGTAGAATGGGAGAGTAAGGGATTGTGGGAAGAGGGGGATCTTGGGCCATGTAAATCTGGGCCGGATCACAGAAGTAATTAACTGATTTAAAGTTTTAAGATTTAGACAAGTTTTTTTTAAAAAAAAGTGGAAGCTCGGGAAGTTGAGGTAATACTCGAGATTGTTCTCGGGTTATGAATTAGACGTTAACAAATTTTTTAAAAAAATTAACAAAATCAAAGATAAATTAGTTATCTTAAAACTATTTTTAGTGATAAATTGATTATTTAATGTTTGTAAATTTAAGTTGAGAAAGTATTTTAAGATATTAATCAAGTAAATCCTTAAGTTGTTTTAAAAGCTTAGTTAATCAGATAATCAAATAGTTTAAAAAAATTGAGTGTTTTAAATTTTAATTAAACTTAAGCTTTTAAGTTATTTTGATTCCACTATTATTAGGTAAGATTTTGAAACAATAATAAAGAAGATTAATAAAGATAAATGATTTATCATTTAAAATTATTAATTGATTAATAATCAAAGATTAATTAATAAGTTATTAAAGATTAATTATTGATTAATAAATTAGTAATTAAAGAGTAACTAATTATTAACAAAAGAATAATTAATAGTTGTGATTAATTATTGATTTAGGTTAATTAATCAAGGTCAATTTTGGGTAGTTAACTAGGGTTGATTCATCAATGTAATTAACCAATGTAATTAATTAACCAATGGGATAATTACTTGATGGAAGTAATTAAAGGTTAATTACGTAAGGGAAGTAATTAAGGATTAATTACTTAGCGTAATTAATTAAAAGATGGATTAGTTAAGGAAATTAATTAAGGGTTAGTTGATTAATAAGTATGATTAATTAAACGATAATTAATCAATATAAGTGATTATAGAATAATTAATTTGAGTAATTAATTAAGGATGAAGTAATTAATGTGAATGGCGAGGGTTAATTAATTTGTATTATTAACTAAAGGCTAATTACATAATGTAATTAAAAGGATAATTAAGGGATGATTAATTAATGGTTTCTAGTTAATTAATGTTAAGTAAGTAGGATTAAAAGTGGTTAAAAGAATTAATTTAGTTTATTTAAATTAATTAGAATGGTGAGGCTAATTAATCTTGCTTATGAATAATTGAATGATATTGAATGCCTTGGATTACTTAATGTCTTTGAATGCTATGGTATGATGGGACCGAACTGAGATAATATGGTTTGTCTATTTGTGATAAATGGCTATGTAAATATGTAATTCTGGATATATATGGAAATCTTTAAAACTTAAACTGCTTGGTTTTTAAGATGATATTGGGTTCGAAGAGTCCGGGGTCGGGTATCGGTAAGTACCCAAAACCACTTTGATTTGAAATCTGTAATAATTCTTTATGGATTTGATTTTGGAATAAATTGACTGGAATGATATAAATGATGTAAACTTGGTCATTTAATCTGGGTAGTAATGCTTAGATATGATTGTATTAGGTTATGGTAAGTAAAGAATTCGTAGTAAGGTACGAACTACCTGGATTTTTAAAAGGTTCTATGCATTAGTATTGCTTGTTAGATGGGTGTGCTCATGCTGGTTTCCAGCCTGACCCGGCTGTTACTTTGATGTATTGCTTAGGTCAGACCGAGTATTATAGATTTTTAGGTGAGGATGTTCTAGAGCTCAGGGAACGAGTTGGACGGCATGAACGTATGGTGTTTACCGCTGTATATTTGAAGAGTTGTATGGATAGTAGTCTGGGACAGGTTGATAACTATCTAGCTATTTGTAAATGGTTGTAACTCTGATGCATTGATGTAAATTAACTAATACAGTTTTACTTTTGTATAACTGTTATTTTATGTGATATTATATTTTACAGGGAATTAGGCTGAAGGAAAAACTTGAGAACACTTTTAGTCTGAAGGACAGAAGTTTTAAAATTTAGTCTGAAGGACAAAAAATGATATATTCATATAGCATTGCACATCCATAATGCTATATTCATATAGCATTACACAGCTGCTTGTTTGTGTATGCAAAAGCTTATAAAATGTGTTGTATATAGCATTATGGATGTGTAATGCTATATAAATATAGCATTATGGATGTGTAATGCTATATGAATATATCATTTTTTGTCCTTCAGGCTAAATTTTAAAACTTTTTTCCTTCAGACTAAAAGTGTTCTCAGGTTTTTCCTTTAGCCTAATTCCCTCTATATTTTATCCGTTGGAATGTGAGAATCTGTGTTTTGTTTCTGTTTCTGTTTCTTCTTTTTTCTCTTTTCTTCTTTTCCCTAACTATTTGGAATTTTTGAGATCGAAAACTCCAGGTCATTACATTTGGTATCAGAGTAGAAGGTAAAGCAAGAACCTTGGCTCTAGAGGGTTTACTCATTAAGAATAGGGTAAGTAGTACCTTAGAATGAGTTGAGAGTATATATATGTGAGGGCGTACTTGTTATTTTCTTATATAAAGATTTAAGAATGGTTTTAAAAATAATAACTTTTATAAAAGGTTATATTTTGATATATAAAGCAAACAATTTTCCAATTATTATATATTAAGGAAAATTGGTTGTTGGTTATTGAAATTGAATAAGAATTAGGTGGTGTATATATATATATCCAAATAAGAAGGATAATATGAACTATACAAATAAGATAAATTGGAATTGGTTTCAAACCAGGATAATAAAATGGTTGTTGTATCTAATAATGTGATGTTTGTTTTTGGATAATAATCAATGAAGTAGATTTAAATAGCGGAGTTTTAAAACCTAAGTCTAGAAACATTTGAATTGTTTCAAAATGTTAAAAGAAAAGAACAAATGATATTATTCAGACTATTTTGAATGTGATCTTATTTTAAAATAAGAATTGTTTAAAAGCTTTACAGAAAACTGTTTTGAATTAAAACCAAAGGTGGTTTAAATTTAAAAAAAAGGCTTGGAAGGCCAAGAAGTAAATATGCATATGTGGATATACATAACGTCAAAGATGATCTGAAATAAGCCCTAAGGTGTTGAGTTTTGATTTTCCCTGAAGTGTGATGTAAAACCCAAGTGATATAAGTTTTGAAGTTATAAGTGGGAAAGCATTTTGAAATTTGAAATGGAAAATTCAAATTTGAGTAAGGTTAATGGGATTAAATTGAATTTAACTTGGAGGACGTTAAATAAGTTTGCATGAACAACCTGATTTGAAAATTTTAAGATGCAATTGAGATTTAACTTGGAAGTTAAATGGTTAATTTGAATTGGGAGTTTGAGTGATCTCAAAATGGGTTTGAGATTTGGAGATTGAAAATGGATGAATGTCTTAAAATAAATTGAATTTGATTTGTTTAGATGAATTGTGGTAGTATATCCATTATTGAGATAAAAGTGAAATTAAACTTTAAATTGAAATTAAGGATATGGAATCACTTTGAACATAAGATTTGAATGTTAAGAATTGAACTTGTAAATTAAAATTGTTTAAGAATCGGTTTCAAAATTGGAAATTAAAATTGGGTAGTAAATTGGATTTCAAAGACTAAATTGTTTAAAAATGATTTATATTATTATTTGAACTTTGGAATAAGTCAAGTAAAGGTAATTAAATGAAATTTTGAAATTTGGACTCAAAATTAAATTGTTTAAAGATTTAGATTGTTGATTAGAAAAATAAAGGTTAATTTGATTTAAGGTGTTAAATCAACATTTAAAATTTAACTTGAATTTATATAATTCGAGATGGTTTAAAGTTGAGATTTAAATTGCATTAGTTCAAAATGAATTTGGTTTGAATTAATTAAAATTGTGATTGTAGATGGATAAGTTTAAAATTCAAATAGAAAATTTGAATTGGATTATTTGAAATGAAATTGAAAATTTAATAAGTTCAAATTCAAATGAGAAGTTGATTTGAATTTTGGATGGGTATGGAAGTTAATTTAATTTGAATTGATATTTGAAGTTAATTGGAAATTGATTGGAATTGGAAATTGAACAGTTTGGCTCTGGACTATTTTTAAAATAAATTGTTTTAATGTAAACTTTCTTAAATCTTTTTTTCCAAATCTATTTACCATATACAATCTTTCTTTTAAAAACCGAACTATTTTATACTTATTTAATAATTATTTTTGTAACTATTTAACTATTTTACAACTGTTTTATAAACTAATTATTATTTTTCAACTACTTTATAACTAATTACTATTTTACAACTATCTTGCAATTATCTAACTATTTAATAACCATTTGTCTATTTTATAACTACTTAACTATTTTACAAACTAATAATTATTTTTCAACTATTTATCTATTTTGAACCTTTCAAGCTATTTTCTAAATTTAAGCTGGACAGGGTTCAAACTGTTTATGATTTATTACCAATTGAGATAAGAATTGAAGTGATAATCCAAATGAGGATTGAAGCAATTGTGAATAAGTGAATAGAATCATAAATGAATGTGAATAGAAAGGGAATTGATTTAGCTAGTGATCAAAAAAGATAAATACGTAGGATGTATGTATATTGTTCTATTCGTATAATGATTTGATCCGGATTCGAGCATAGAATTTCGAGATAGTATATCGATCTGAGTTGGGATTTTCCACTCGATTTTCGACGGCGAACCTGGACATGGATCTTTGATTGGTTCTGAAAATTCTCTATCATAGTTATGACTATGCAAGGAGAATGATAGTTTCTGATCAAGAAACCAGATCTGAGTCCACACTAGGAAGTCGGGTGGACGATACAAGTTTGGAAGAGAAATTGTGTGATCGAGTGAGTGATCAGATTGATATAGTGTACGAATGATATATGTAATCGTACGGGTTTGAATGAAATTGATATTGAAAATTTGTAGATTAGAAATGTAAAATTATTTTTGAACGAGAAAGTATATTTTGTGAGATATATGATGAAATAAAGTGGAAATTAGATATTTCTATCGTAGAAATTTACTTTATGGAAGTAAGTAATATGGTAAGTGACTTTATAAATTAATCAAGTTTGAATATTGTTTTGGCATAAACAAAGTTGTATATCTTTGTTATATATATATATATGATAAACTCTCCTTGTTGAATCTTTTGCCAGAAGAAAAGGGTTTTTGAAAATATTTGAAGTGTAAAAAGGGGCTTTATACAAGTATGAAATGATCCAAAGATTTTTCAAGGTTATATATATCTATATATATAAAGGATCTTATGAGAATGATTTTGGAGAAAAGGTTTTTGGAACCTATGGATTTTGAAAAGGCTTTTTATTTTTGGAGAAAAATCAATTTGGAAATTTGGAAAGCCTAGTTGAGAATTATCGATTTTGGGATAATCGATTTTGAGAAAAGGAGATTTATATGGGATTCATACAAGGTGTATGATTTGGAAGATACTATATGTTTATAGTATAAAGTGTTTTGAAAATGGCTCTGGAGAAAAAGGCGCTCCCTTGAAATGAACTTCTCAGGAGTACCATAGGTTGGTACTGCCTTGAGCCTCAAAAGGGGGAGGCTCTAAAGTGGATCCTGTGAGGAAGTCCGGACAAACTGAAGTTCCTGAGGATTACTGGGTAGCGAAAGTCGAGGGCGCTGATGCCTACAAAGGCATTTAGGTTATGCCGTGACGATAGTGTAACTCGATGTTGCTGCGATCTACTGTGGACCATAGCGGAAATCGTATGGAGGTGAATGTCAACGGTCTACGCTTGATTTTGCCGAGAAGGCAACGTAACATCAGTGGACTGCGCTCTATGGCCAAGTGGAGGAGTTTCATTTTTTTTGGAAGTGGAATTTGAGGGCGCTAATGCCTACAATTATATGGGTTATTGCTGTGATAGCAACGTAACCCTAGATGTAGCTGAAATCTGTAGCGGGTTCCATGGCATAATCGAGGGGCGCGGAGTGCCTACAGTTATCTATGGTTTTTACCGGGATGACAACGTAACCATCAGGTTAACTGCGACCGTAGATGAGGGTGATGATTTCTAGAGCATTCTCACCAAAGATGTTTCCTCTATTTTCAAAAATGTTTTTATATTTTTAATAAAATTATTTTTCAAGTATCTCACTTCGTGTTTAAAATAGGTCTGCTAAGTACTTACTGATTTTCAGTCCTACACCTGATCAACATATGACCGAATTTCTGTGAGAACAAGGATGGACTTGTTGAGACATCAAGTTATAAAATCTATTTTTATAAAAACTATTTTTGTAATATTATATACATTTTAAAGAATTTTAAAAGTGATCAAAGAATAATTTTTTTTGATAATAAGTATTTTAATAAATTCCGGCTTCGTTCCTTTTCGAGGACGAAAAGATTCAAAGGGGGGAGGAATGTGATAACCAGGATTTTGAACATCTATTAATTTGATAATTAACTGATTTTATGCTATTGTGGCACTGATTTCATTTGGTTAAACAAATAAAATTTGATAAATAAAGATGTCTGGATGTATATATAAGTGAATTTGAAAGTATAATAATAACTGAATTAAAATAATGAATCATTTTAGTAAATAAATAAATATGTAAATAGATATATGCAAAACTTATCATATGATAGCTATTTTATTTTTATACATACATTTATGAATATAAATGAAACTTGGATTAGAAAATTCAAAGTAATATCTTGAGAAAAAAATTACAATTAGTATGTATAGATATTTGGTTATTAATTAAGTACATAATTGGGTTTCATATTTTCTTATCTTTTTAAAGTTACATAAGTATAAATAAAGAAGAAATGTGTTAATGGGAATATATAGACATAAAATGCTAATGATAAAATTAAGTCAAATCACAAACATAAAAAATAAAGACATAATTCATAAAAAATATATATATAAAAAAATACAAGTGAAATAAAATTTAAGTTTAGACACTTGTAAACATTTAATTATTGCTTTTTACAATTGTAAAATATGATAACACATGCAAACTTTGTATCATGCAAAAATTAACAAATGGAAATATAGCTTTTTCTTTGGAAAATTAGTTTAATAGCATGAATTAGTGAGAAAAACTGGATTCCAGCTAAAACTTCTCAATCCTCTTCTTTCTTCTATAACTAAAAATAAATAAATCAAATATCAACAACCTCAGCCTAAACCAGAATCAAACTGTTTTAACCTGATTCAAAGAGCAACTCATTAAGCAAATCATTAAACAAGCTTCATATCAGATCAACAATCAAGCTATAATTCTAAAATCAAGCGGCAGTTTCAAGATTTTCTTCCAGTCTTCTCTGTTTACAATTTACAGGTGAGTAAACTTTAAGCCCTTTTAGGTAAATCATCTATACATTGTGTATACAACAATTAATGACAACAATAACTTAAATATGGTTGGCATTGCTGGAATAAATGTTGTCTGGTTTGGATTACAGTTTGCATGCCTGTGTGTATAAGTATATCACTGTTTTTAATTTCAACGGCTCTATTAAGTTTCAAAAATTAAAATCTCTTTGCCTGATCACTTCTAGAATATGATGTTTAGATGAAACTTATCTGTAGTGATGTAATGCAAATTTTAAAAATATTTGCAAGTGAAATTACTAGGTAATTACCTGATAAATAAGCAATTACAGTAAAGAAGAAAATACATTAGAGAAACTGATTGCTTTAATTTCAAGTTTCACCTTTATAATTTAATTCGTCTTTAGAAATCATGATTTTTAGTAACAATATCAAGATTTATTAATGTGTATATGCAGAGCAATCTTGAATTGTTCGAAAACTGGTCATTGGCCAAATTCCGACAATGCCGACAATGGTGGGTCTCAGGATTTGGTCAAGAGATAGCTGCGGGGGTAGGAAGCGTTGAGAAAATGGCAATTGATTTTACTAGTGGATGGATTGGTGGGACGTGGTGACTCTAGGGTATTGGCTGACATTTGGGTTGGTTCGGTTTCTCAAAATTTGTGATGACGAGGGAATGCTAGGGAGATGCAGGCGTGGGGGAAAGGCAGGAGTGGGAGGTAGCGTAGCTTCAGGAAAGTTTTGAGGTTGATCAGAGGAAGGTGGTGGTTGATCGAGGCGGCGAGGGTAGGATGTTAGTTTTCGAGCACTCGCCGTGATATTCGATTTTTCGAACAGGGCCGGATTAAGCGATTCTGGAAGAGTGTTGTGAGGAGATGGATGGGGGTGTTTTGGCGAGAAGGTCGATGGTCGGAATCGATGATCGTAGTGGTTGTTCACGTGCAAGAGCATGCACGTTCCTATTCGTGTTCGATTTGGGTAGGATGGGAGAGTGAGGGATTATGGGAAGAGGAAGATCTTCGGCCGTGTAAATTTAGGCTAGATCATAGTAGTAATTAACAGATTAAAGTTTTAAGATTTAGGCAAGTTTTTTTTAAAAAAAAGAGGAAGCTCGGGAAGTTAAGGTAACTCGGTTCTAGTGAGGTAATACACGGGATTTTTCTTGGGTTATGAATTAGATGTTAACAAATTCTTAAATTTTTTTAACACAATCAAAGATATATTAATTATCTTAAAACTATTTTAAATGATAAGTTGATTATTTAATGTTTGTAAATTTAAGTTGAGAGAGTATTTTAAGATATTAATCAAGTAAATACTTAAGTTGTTTTAAAAGCTTAACTAATCAGACAATCAAATAGTTTAAAAAAATTGAGTGTTTTAAATTTTAATTAAACTTAAGCTTTTAAGTTATTTTGATTCCAAGATTATTAGGTAAGATTTTAAAATAATAATTAAGAAGATTATTAAGATAAATGATTTATCATTTAAAATTATTAATTGGTTGATAATGAAATATTAATTAATAAGTAATTAAACATTAATTATTGATTAATAAATTAGTAATTAAAGAGTAATTAATTATTAGCAAAAGAATAATTAATAGTTGTGATTAATTATTGATTTAGGTTAATTAATCAAGGGTAATTAAGGGTAGTCAATTAGGGTTAATTCATCAATGTAATTAACCAATGTAATTAATTAACCAATGGGATAATTACTTGATGGAAGTAATTAAAGGTTAATTACTTAAGGAAAGTAATTAAGGGTTAATTACTTAAGGGAAGTAACTAAAAGATGGACTAATTAAGGGTTAGTTGATTAATAAGTATGATTAATTAATGGATAATTAATCAATATAAGTGATTACAGAATAATTAATTTGAGTAATTAATTAAGGATAAAGTAATTAATATGAATGGTGAGGGTTAATTAATTTGTATTATTAATTAAAGGCTAATTACATAATGTAATTAATAGGATAATTAAGGGATGATCAACTAATGGTTCGTAGTTAAGTAATGTCAAGTAAGCAGGATTAAAAGTGGTTAAAAGAATTAATTTAGTTTATTTAAATTAATTGGAATGGTGAGGCTAATTAATCTTTCTTATAAATAATTGAATGATATTGAATGCCTTGGATTACTTGATGTCTTTGATAAGTGATGCTATGGTATGATGGGACTGAACTTAGATAATATGGATTGTCTATCTATGATAAATGGCTATGTAAATATGTAATTCTGGATATATATGGAAATCTCTAAAACATAAGCTCCTTTGTTTTTAAGATGATATTGGATTCGAAGACACCGGGGTCGGGTACCAGCAAGTACCCAAAACCACTTCGATTTGAAATATGTAATAGTTCTTTATGGATTTGATTTTGGAATAAGTAGACTGGAATGAAATGAATGATGTAAACTTGGTCATTTAATCTGGGTAGTAATGCTTAAATATGATTGTAAGATGTGACTTTGCTTATCGTAAGTAAAGAACTCGTAATAAGGTGCGAGTTACCTAGGTTTTTAAAAGTTTTTATGCATTAGTATTGCTTGTTAGATGGATTTATTCATGCTGGTCTCCAACCTGACCCGGGTGTTACTTTGATGTAATGCTCGGGTCAGACCGAGTATTACAGATTTTTAGGTGAGGACGTTCTGGAGCTCGTAAGCGAGCTGGACGGCAGAAACGTATGGAGTTTACCGTTGTTCATTTGAAGAGTTGTATGGATAGTAGTCTGGGACATGTTGATAATTGTCTACTCTATTTGTAAATGGTTGTAACTCTGTTGCATTGATGTAAATTAACTAATACGGTTTTACCTTTATATAACTATTATTTTGTGATATTATATTTTATCCGTTGCAAATGTGAGAATTTGTGTTTTGTTTCCGTTTCTTCTTCTTTCTCTTTTCTTCTTTTCCCTAACTATCTGGAATTTTCGGGATTGAAAACTCCGGGTCGTTACACCAGAGGAGGAATTGCTACCTGAATGTTGTGAATGTTGATGTTTTGGGTTGGTAAAACTGTTTTGATTTTGGATTGCAAAGGAATAATTGGATACACCAAAGGACTTTGGATACAATTGATTTCAAAAACGTTTTTGAAATACTTAAGTGATTGTTTAAAGACTCTAGAGTTGGTTTAAAAATGTTTATAGAATATCAGTAAGTTTGAAGACTTACAAGATTTGAATTAAAGTGATAATCAATTCGAATTGAGTTAAGTAAAGTGAATTTGAGAGATTAAGCCTAGACCAACTGGAAATAATTATTGAATGAAAATTTATCTAGTTGGAAATAATTTGTGAATGAACAAATTTATTTAGTGTTACTAAATCGATATAGGAATTGAACATTTGAATAATGTTTAAATTTGAATTATGTTAAAATAAATGAGTAAATAAACAAATTGAGTGAAATAAAATGAAAGGAATGAATGAATAGAATATTGGTAAGTTTGAACTTATAAAATTTAAAATTTAACTAAAAAGGGAATTAACTTGAATTAAGAGGGATCTAGAAACTTAGCCCAAGTTGGACTAAACAAAAAAAAAGGATTGAAACAAAATTAGTAATTAAATTAATTGATTTAAATGGGTAAGCAAATGAATTGAAATTGAATGTTGGAGTGATATTTAATTTAAATTGTGTAAGTAAAGTGAAATCGAAAAATTAGATCGAATGGGCTAAATAAAATGAAAGGTTTGGAAATAAAAATTGATTAAGATATAAATAAATGAGTTAATGGAACTAATTAAGGGAATTGGTTAATTAAATGTGGTTGAGAGGTGGTCGGTAAAAGAAGTCAATATTTGATTTGATTTGGAAATAAATTAGTAATTGAAAACAAATGGAACTGAAAATGTAAATTGAATAAAAATGGATATAGACTTCAGTTCTGAAGTGGAAAAATAACCGTAGAAGGTTGTATAAGATATTTATAATAAACTTAAGAAAGTTAAGGCAAATTCTTAAGTAAAATTGGTATTGGGAAAAATATACTAAGTTAATACTTTAATAGGGATTAAGTAAAGTTGTGAAACGGGATAATTGTGAGTAGGTGTATGGAAATCAAAATAAATGCGAATAAAAAGAGAACTGATATAGCTAATAATCAATTGAGATCAATATGTATGAAGTACGTATATTATTTTATTCGCATAACGATTTGATCCAGACTCTAGCATAGAATTTCGGGATAGTTATATCGATCCAAGTCGGGATTTTTCACTCGATTTTTGACGGCGAACCCTAGATATGAGTTTTTTGATTAATTCTGAAAATTCTCTATCACAGTTATGACTATGCAAGGAGCATGGGAGTTTTTGATCAAGAAACTAGATCTGAGTCCTCACTAGGGAGTGGGTGAACGATACTAGTTCGGAAGTGAATTTGTATGATCGAGTGAGCGATCGGATTTGATATTGCGTATGGCTGATATATGTACATCGTACGGGCTTGAATGAAATAAATATTGAAAATTTTGTAAAGAAATGAATAAAATGATTTTGAACTCTGTGATTGGGTATGATTGGCAAGTAAGATACAGGTATTTAAAAACAAAAGGAAAATGGATATTTTCGATTTTAGGAGTTAAATTTGAATGGCATGACAAAAAGATATGTATTTAAATTGTCGTATGAAATTTGATGATTTTCTGATCTAGCCACTTGGCTTTTGTTTTATTTTGAAATTTGGGACCGTAGAGGCGTTTTGTGGTTGTTCCGATCTAGCCATGCAAAGGAGGTGAAATTTATCAAAAATTTAGGGAGTTAGAATATTTTGATAGTTTAAAATTTGATTTTGAACTATAATTTGAATTATTGAGGGGATAATATTATATGGAACCTATGAATGAATTTGGAAGGTTAGTAAGAGTGGTAGTGTGTTCTTAATAAAAAGATTGTTTGGTGAGTTGTTAAAAACTGTTTAGCTTTGGGAAAATGGTAAACGGGTATGGGACCATTTTTCTTAACCAGCAATTTCGGGGACGAGATTCTTATAAGAGAGGTGGAATGTAAAGACCCAGAATTTTGGATATTTGAAATTGGAATATTTAATTGGTTTTAAATATTTAAAAGGTCAATTTTTTACTTGAATTTCAAATATTACTATTTATTGGGTGATTTAATTATTGAATTAAACGAGGAGATATTGGGAAGAAATATTGAATCTGGGGTTTCAAGCTTGTTAAAAATAATTTGAAGGCTTATAAAATTTATATTGATAATACTGGAGATAATAGAATTTTTAAATTTGATTCTTGAAGATGATTTGTTCAGTTTTAAAAATATATCGTTTAAAATGACAATTAAAAATAGCCTTCCGGGACACAGTCTCGGAATTCGACGAAACCAGTTCCATTGGACCCGTAAGAGTGTATTGTCATCGGATTTCAAATATTGTAGTGTTTAGGTTTATCGTTTGGCCGTATGAAATATAAATGCACTGAATCTATATTGAAAACTCAATATAATAACTGGGTCCAAAAAGATATCTTCTCCACATAATCGAGTTAGGACTCGGAACCTTTTCCAT
Source organism: Allium cepa (assembly GCA_030765085.1). Classification (NCBI taxonomy): domain Eukaryota; kingdom Viridiplantae; phylum Streptophyta; class Magnoliopsida; order Asparagales; family Amaryllidaceae; genus Allium; species Allium cepa. Next base: position 405,412,041 of record CM060928.1, on the reverse strand, counting down.
TACGTTCGGAATAGGAGTATAACATTATAAACGCCTAGCGGCACGCCTCGATAGGAGTTCGAAATTTTAAGTTGCATTTATCTAGACAATTTGAATCTAATTAAAAATATATATTTTTATATACTGGTCAACTTTCAGCTGTATTTCTTTCATCAAATCTTTTCATTTATATTTACATCAGCTTTTGCTTTTTCAGCCAGTTTCTTCACGCAACCCATCATCTCAATTACCAAATCACGTCCTTTTGTCCCCCAACCAAATCAGTCCGAATGAATGAAATAAAAAGAAAGGGAATGCATATAGAATCACGTATAAACGCGGCCTTCCCCTTCAATTTCGTTTCCCTCCTCCCTTCTCAATTAACAGCCGAAGCATTCTAAAAAAGGCCATTCTCCTTCCAATTCGAAAAGAAAAAAATGGTTGTTCGATGCTTCTCTTTTTTCTGAACGAAGACCGAAATATATTTTCCTCTCTCTCTTTTCCACCTTCGCTTCTTCTTAAAAGAAACGAATTCGTTCGTGTTATAAAAAAAGGGTCCGCTGCATATAAAATTACGAGCACCCTCCTCCTCTCTTAATTCATTCGAATCTAAGTCGGTTCGAAGGAATTTCCCTTTCCTTCTCAACATCGAAATCGAAGCCGACTTGTCAAGTCACGTGGGCGCACTGGTGGGAAATGACGATTTTTCAAGAACTCGCATGTGCGAGGTGATGATTGGTGGTTGCAGTGGTTAAGGCCGATTAAGATAGGCTTTGGGGTCGCCGTAGGTTGCGCGCGCAGTGTCAAGATGATCAGAATCATGTGGAGTCGGCGGCAATCGCGTTTGGTAGGGAAGGTCGAGGCGGGTGCTACGAAGGTAGGCGGCGAGGTATTTTCAGTTTATTTTAAATTATATATATATATACATATACATATTATAGGAAACAAAAGAAATATAGATAGATAAGATTTTAATCTACAGTAAGATATAAAACAATTTATTTTTTTTAGTTTAAAGATTTATGTAAATACATATATATGTATATGTATACAATAAAGAAAAAGTATAATATAAATATAAAAATATAAATATGCACATACCTATTTTAATTCAAACATATATATATGTAAGGTTTAAAAAAAAGAAAAGGTAGGAATTTTTAAATGTTGAAAAGTTTATATAAAAGTTAGAGCTTTAAATCTATAAAGGTTATTTTTATAAGTATATATATGTAGCTTCAAAAATAAATATACATATACAATGTAAACTTACTCGTTAATTTTTAAGTGATGTATTAGGGTGATTAACTTGTTTAATTGGCTTATTTAATTATTTTAGTTACTAAAATTTATGTATCATAGGAAAATTAGTTTGAAATTAAATTATTAGTTAAATTAAATTAATAAATGGTAATGTTTGTTTGATTTTTTCCGGTGGTAATAAACCGAATAATGTTTATACAAAGTCAAAAATCGTGAAAACAAGTCGAGATGGATTAGATTGCAAATTAAAAATCAAAGATGAGATTTTTCTCACACACTTGTATTACCGTTTAGGTTTAAATGCTTAAATTTAAATTATTCGATGTTGATGAGATTGATAGATCTACAATTATATGTTGGATGTTATATGTGTATATAGAGTAGTGTGTATATATATACTAGTATTGGAGTGATTGATATTCCTACATTATATAGCGGATGAGACCCTGTGCTCCCCGCATAATAGAGGATGACCCTATATACCGAGATATCCCCCTCGAAGTGGGATTGGTATTTTTATATTGTGCTAACATTTGTGGATGTAGGGAAACGGGTTGGAGGGATCCAACTGGATTCCCAAAAAATGCTGAAATTTATTGTTATAACCAGTGATATGATTTATTTGATAATCTATGGTCGATTATATTGAAAATTGAAAGTATCGAATGCTATGGTCTTTTTGAATATATTTTGGTATTTTAAGATATCAAATATAAAGATTGGATTTTAGAAAGAAAATAAAAAGATAATTTTCAAGTAAAGTAATTACAGTGAATTAGGATAAATTAAAATTGGAAAAGGATAAAAAGTTTGATTTTAAAATCCTATTTAATGCATTCCGAGTATCGAAAAATAGAGATTTCGGATAAATGTGAATTACAGAGGTTTTTAAGATAAGGACTTAAGCAATATTGTTTTTAAGTACAAAGGAATATATTTTTAAATGTAAGATTTAAATGATTTGGGAAATGAAAAGGAGAATTTTGAAATTAAGTGTGGTATTGATATTTTCTGTTTTAAATAAGATTTAAAATCATAATAAAGTAGTGAATCTAGAATTAATGGATTTTAGAATAAATTTGGATAAGTTAAGAAATGAATTTCAAAATGGAATCAGTTCAGGAGAGCGATTTGAGAATCCATTAAGTGTTTTGAAACAATGATTAAAAGAAAAATGAGACTATAGAATTTATAATCGAAGTTATATAAAGTGAATATTTATCAGTGGATAATTTGGATTTATAAATTTATGGTGGGAATTTATAAGGAATGGGTAATTCGTTTTAAAAATAAATAGTAGTTTTATTTTTTAAAGTATAGGAAAGAAAATTTACGGGATTGGGACGTAAATTAAGCTGGAGATAATTCAAAAAGGATTTATAAAACGTTAGATGGTCTATATTGGAGTGGAAAGTGTATTTTCCTAAAAAGCTACGTATATTTTCAAAGAAAGATTTTTAAGTATAAATTAGAAGTTTTAAAGATGTTTTAAAAGAATGTTTTTAGAGAAATTTATTTTTAATTTGTTTTCAAAATTTTAAAGTAAATGTTGACTAAGTCAATTACAGTAGTTAGTTTTTTTTAAAGGTTAAATTATATTATGATTTAAAGGATAATTGTTAAATATTTATACCTTATATAATAGTTTTATTTTAAAAAGTAGTTTTTGGCTAAAGTTTTACTTGGGAAATTATTATAGAATTTCATAAGTATTATTTTGAATAAAGAAATTAAGTAGCTTTATTTTAAATATTTTAAGTGTATATTTTTGGATAAAGTGATTTAATTTATTTGAAATTTAAATTTTATAAGATGGGATGTTTTTTAGTGGAAATAAAATATTGGGTTGATCGATTATTTAATTTGATAGTTAAATAACTGATTATCAAGGGCCAATGCTGATCGTTTCGAAAAGACCGGGGTCGAATTAATTATCCAAAAACCACTTCGATCTCGTTTGAACATAGCGAATGAATACCGTGAAGATGATGAAGACGTTGATTCGGTTTGTCCAAACCGAGGGCAAATTGTATGGATGGATGCTATCAGACCGTCATCATTGGAGGACGATGAGATTCTAAGTGAAATTCGGTCTTAAAAGGTAACGCTTAGCCTCAAGCCTCATCAACCGGGAATGGCTAAAATAGGGGAGGTGCGGTAAGGCTAAGTGGGTAGCACTCAATTAGGGTAAGGTCAACCCCGCCTAGAGTCCCTTAATCTCGGCTGTGTGGGCGGTTGCTGATCCCAACCGCGGGGTAATCTTATTCGGACTATCTAGTTCGGGGTAGCTCCAGTCTAATGTTGTAGGAGATCGGATGTGGTCCTCCATACGCTGATCTAGATCAAGTATTATGACGGGCGATACCCCAGTAGCCTTGCCATTGTATGGAATCCATTTTCCAATAAGCGCCCATACGGTTTTGATTGTGCCCAACTATGCTGGAACGTGAGATGTAAGCATTTTAGCTATATTCTATTTTACTTTCTATAGACACTATAATAATATCAGACGGGTTTGATAAAAAAATTTTGGTTATTGTAAGGTAAAAACTCGGCATGTTTATCTGTGGCGTGGTGTTACGAGATACCTTTGATTTCAAAGGATTTTGAAATCTTTAATAATTCAATTGAGTGTGTTTTCTCATGCTGGTTTTCCAAACCGACTCGGGTGTTATTTTACTATAATACTCGGGTCAGACCAAGTATTACAGATACATGATAGGATGCCATGGAGCTATAGAGATGAGCTGGATGAGGGAGATGTATATCATGTATCTGACTTATATTCCGCTGCGTAGGGTATGCTGTATATTCAGCTTTGTAAGGACAAATTATTATAACTATCCAGTATTGTGCTATTGTTTGGTGTTGTACTATGATGATGTTATGTATAAAACAGTAATAGTTCTTTTTGTATAAACATAAGTTGTTATCTATTATATATTATTCCGCTGCAATTGTCAGATTCCGATGTTGTTCTCTATTTTCTTCTTCTACCACTTTCTTCTTCAACCCTTATGTTTTGTATTTCCATCTAATTTGAGTTGAAATGATGGAGAATATTTTCGACTCTAAGGAGCAAGGATTTGCGGGTCGTTACATTCATGCTATTCGATTCTATGTGTTTATTAATCAGTAAAACAATCCCTTTCTCCATGCCGAAGCTTATGGAACATGCCCTCGGACCTTAGTGATGCTCAACCATGCTTGTGTGGAGGTGGAAGCTTGGCTTTGAGATGATGATGTGGGCTATGCACTTTAGTGAGAAAGAGATGGACTTTGGCTAACATTTTGAAGCGATTTGGTATCATATGTGTATGTAAACAATTTTAGTAGAACTTCGACTCAGTAGTGGAATATTTTTACTATTCAGGAAACCATTAAAGAAGAGTTATTAGAGAGCTCAAGAAGAAGAAGAAAAAGAAGAGTAGTTAAGTGAATATGTGGAGAGAAAAAAAGACGACATGCATGTGTATTATAGGGTAGAAATCCTTGTGCATGAAATTATTTAAAACCACTCCTCACCAATCATAGCTTCAGCCGAACCTCCCCTCCATGTGTCTTTCATCACTTCATGATGTCTTAGGTGTGTAGGTTTGTAAGTGATGGTGATTTGACTTTAAGTTCACTTTTCAATTTGCATTTGTTTATACATAAGGAGTTTATATGTATATATATTTAGATATTTTCTTTAGCTATGAGTTGATTAATTATGAAGGTATATGTATATGTATGTACATGCATGTGTGTATATGTATCAAATGGTGCTGCAATGATTTGAAACAACTTCTGCTCGACGAAAGGTCGACAATCCGAAATCTGAACCTCGGTCTCATTTTCAGTTTTTAATCAAACTATTTATTTATATAAAAAAACACTAAAAAAATTTCTTATCATATCTAAGTAGTTGAAACAAGACTATTTAAGTTATAAAATCATAATAATATTAAAATCCATCTATAAAAATACGACGTCAAACTACTAGAATGCGGTGAAGTTTATATATCTTTGTACGAAAAGTTTATATATTTATAGTCATTATAAATCACTTATTATCATTATATAATAATTAAAATGGATTATTTACCATTTAAGTAATAATTGAATATTTATAATTAATCAAGTATTCCTATTCAGAGTGATAAAACGAAGGGTTGTTACATTCTTTTCCCTTAAAAGAATTTCATCTCTGAATTTTCACCACAACCCAAAAGAGTTTACCCAAAAGTATTATATTTAAACAAAATTCTGCATGATACACACGGATAATCCGTAATGTCTGATTCGATCTTCTATTCGAATCCATAAATCTACTTTCGAACTAGTATTGATCTCTCGATCCTCTAATGCGGACCTTGATCAGGCTTCTTGATCAGAAACCCTTGCTTTCCTTACACACCTCTCAACTATGATAGAAAACGCAAGTATCCAACCACAAATCTTCATCAATGTCCATTGCTAGGAATCGAGTGATAAATTCTTTTTTTGGACCGGTGTAAATACCTCATAGTTCCACTGTAACAACCCAATATTTTTGAAATTTATTTTATTTGTTTTAAATTATTTTTATAGTGAAGTAGAAATTTTTCTAATGGTAATTTATTTGAATTTTCAGGTTCTGTTTCCTATTTTTTTTAGCAATTTCTTTAATTCTTTTGATATTTTCCATGAATTTAATTATTTATTTCACTTTGAAAATGTTTTAAAAATCATTTTTATTTCAAATTTTGTCTTATAATATTTTTAAAATGATGTAAATAACTTTCCAAAGCCATTGGTAATTTTCTTGTAATTTTTATGTCCTGCTCGCTATTTTTTTTAAACAATTTCTTTATTCCTTTTTCTATTTTTCTCCAATTTAATTTTCTATTTTATTTTGAAAATGATAAATAAACTAATTTAATTCAAGTTTCCACTTCATAATAATTTTATAATGAAATGAATAATTTTCCAAGACTAACAGTGATTTATTCACAATTTTAGAACACTGTTTGGTATTTTTAAGGCATTTTCTTCATTATTTTATATTTTTCCAAATTATACTATTTGTTACCTCATATTTATAATTGATTTCAGTTTGTAAAGTATTTTCTCCTGAAATTTTGTTTATATAAAGATTTAGAAGGAAAGGAATATGGAAGATTGTAAATCACTTTGAAACGTAGGCCCTTTTATTTGCCCAAACCCTTCATTTCCTTAAACTCCTCAGTTAATTGCCTTAGCCGTGTAAAACCCTAGTGTAGCCGTCATCTCGTTAGGTTTTCACATGAAAAAAAATCCATCTTCATTTGTTTCTCATGGCTTCAATAAGATCTGGTAATGGCTTCCCTTTCTTTTTCTTACTTTTCTCCTTGTTTTCTCTAAATTTTTGCCGTGTTTCTCTTCTAGTTTGGATCGGCCTCTTCTCCATAGCCGCAGCCACAAACTCCTACATATCTTCCATGCCTCCAACACCATCTACTCCACCAGCCATGACCATGGCCGAGCCATCTATGGTGACCAAAACCTTCAAATTGCAACCTACATGCCTAAAAACAATGTTTTTGACCATTGTTGCCTCATTCCCTTCATCCACCACTCAAATCACCACCATAGCCGCCGCCACCACCACTGACCTGACCACCACACACCCCTTCCACCTCTGCCCAGTCATAATGCACCCTTAGGCCGAGCATACTTCCCATGGCCGAGCCACCTAGCCTAACAAAAACTCCACTTTTTGCCTAAAAACCATTCACCGCCTCATGTATAAAACTCCATCTTGTTTTGCCATGAACCCAACCCATGCTAGCAATAAACCTGAACCAAAACTTTACCAAATCTGAAACAAAACATACCCTAGGCCGTGACAAAGGTTTGAGGAAGCAAGGCAAAAGTTTGGCAATCCGTTTCTCTTTTATTTCAAAGTTATTGCATGTTATAGTCATATTGAATTGTGTTGTTTTGTTTGTTTATTTTGGGTTGTACACAAGAGTTGTAGCTTGGATTCAACCTCCACTCAAGTCCGTAGTTGTGTCATCGTGCCTTATTGTCTATTTGTGCCATTGGTTTGGAAATATTCAGCAATTAGAGGTAAATCTCACACGACAATTATATACTTATGCAATTGTAAAACAACCACAACTGAATGTGTAGAAATATTTATGATGTTATAACTGCCATGTGATTTTATATACATGATGTTAACATGTTAAATTATATGTCATATCACCTGTTACATGTCACATCACCTGTTACTATTATATATTGTTAAACTGTTCATTTTTATCTGTTTATCACACTGCAAGTTCCATGTAGGTTAGAAATCACTATGGGTTGAAATGATACATACCCGAACGGACTTTAGAATAAGGAAAAATCGTTATGGGCTGAAATGATAGGCCTGAACGGTTTTTAAATTATTCATTTTGACTTGAGATTGCGGGTTTGAAATGATAGAACCCGGATTTTTATTTTTAAACTGCGGATTGAAATGATATATATCTGTATCACGTAAACTAGGATAGAAAACTATATACAGACCCGTGGTTATTTTATAAATGTTTTCTAGAATTTTTAATTATTTTAAATTGTAAATATATGAAAATTTGATTTAAACTGGATTTTTATTTATTAATTATAGAAATTTGGAATTTTCTATAAGTAAAAATGTTGAAAAAAAAATGAATAGTTGCATTGAATTTTTGAAATATAACTTAAGTGGAAAATTGGAATTCTAGTTAAATAAATTAATTTATATAAATAAAAATTGGAAATTAAATTTTTTTGAAAAAAAAAGAGAAAATTTAAGTGTTAAGTTGTTTATTTAAAAATGTGAAGAATTGGAATTTTACACTTGAATTTATTAAAGGAATCTGTTGAAAATTGGATTTAATAATAAGAAATTTATTGTATATAAATAATATGTTAATGAACATTTTTATTGTTAAAAATATGATTTTGAAATATTTAAAGGATTTTAAATGAAGATTATTATTTGCTGGAAATACACTAAATTCTGGAAATCACTTTTAATAGCATTCAGAAATGCTATAGTTGCTGAATTGAACTAAAATAGTGTAAATAGAGCTATTACAGCATTTCTGAAATGCTGTAGTTGCTGTAATTGAATTTATAGGCTAATATTGGACTCAGGTCTATTATAGCATTCTCTGGAAATGCTGTAGTGGTCTGCTGTGTTTCCTGAAATCAATTTAAATCTTTGTTTTGAAATCTGAACTGCCGCAGCACTTCTGAAATGCTGTCTTTTCTGTTTTGAACTATAATTCAACTAAAAACTGAGTTTTTAACAGCAGTTTTAAGTGCTGTCTTTGCTGAATAAAAATGTTTTCATATATAACTTATAACAGTTTTTTTCTAAATGCTGTAAAAGGCTGAAATTTCTATAATTATGGTTTTTGACTTAGTAAACGAACTCTGAATGGTTTGAAACTTTGGAAATTGAATACTTGAAATGAAAGAACAATAAGTCCACTTTTAAAATGATCTTAATGAATAAATTAAATTGGAAATGAATCATTTTAAAGAGAAGTTCAAATTGAAATAAATGAATGTTATCTTTGAACTTTAAAAGGGTATAAGTTTGATAATTTGCATTTGAATTTAATAATGATTTAAAAAGGGAAATTTGAAAAGATATGTTGTTTTGAAATATTGACATGATTTTGGGAATGATTAAATCTTTATTGGATAAAGAATTGAGTTTTGAAATGATGTTTTCATTTGAAGTAAAGTATTATTTCAAAATTATAACCATGGGTTATAATAACGATTAGTTGACAAAGAGACCGGGATCGGATATGGACATACTCTTTGTCGATACCGAAACCACTTTGACTAACCGTGTACGCGGTGGAGATTCCAGAATGAAGTAGGATGGTGACGACATTCTTGTGGTATGTTACGTGGACCCAACTCCCGTGAGTTGGCATAAGGTGGCTAAAACAGGAGCGATCTCGGGCCAGCTGAGGTAGCACCTCTTATCGGACGCATTTCTTCGATACCATTCTATTACATGTGATTGTTTGGTGGCCATCCTCCGATTTTGGGAATGTGATTCGAGGTGGGCGTATGTGGCTGCTGCGTTACCACCAGCCCGTGTGCGTAATTGGTATATCTATCCTGGCATTGCCTTGTGTCCTATGTCACCTACCATACCGAGCCTTTACTACGAGTTTCTATTTGTGTCGTACCTATGCAGTATCTTCTCATAGTCTCCCGATCAGGGGATATGCAGGTACTGTATAGACTATTGGCATTAATTGTGTTAAGGTGGAAAATGTAAAGCCTTAACGCTATTTAAAAGTATGTTTATTTTACTGTTAGACATTATTATAATAGCGCAATATACTATATAGTAAATATTTTAACGGATCCTTAGAGGATGGGCGGTCCCAGGCATCTTCTAAGTTATTTGTACCTTTACTACAGTTCACTTGAGTTGGTTTACACTGGATAAGTATTACGTCCTGACTCGAGGGTTTGCTTTTTATTTACGCTCGGGTCAGCCTGAGTTTATTCACAGATTTGGATTCCCACTCTCTGGAGGTCTGGAATCGCTGGAGATTTATCAGCTTATCTAGTTATCTATATTTCGGTTCTCTTGTTCTGTTGTCAGCTTTGTATTAGTGGACTTCTTTGTATTTGGGATTTGATGTCGTATTTACTTTCAGACAGATATTATGTATTTTGTATTTGGTTTTGAGACTTTGTGATAGTAGCTTCATGAACTACTATGGTATTTAATTTCCCCTTTAACAACCGTGTACGCGGTGGAGATTCTAGAATGAAGTAGGATGGTGACGACGTTCTTGTGGTATGTTACGTGGACCCAACTCCCGTGATTGGCATAAGGTGGCTAAAACAGGAGAGATCTCGGGCCAACTGAGGTAGCACCTCTTATCGGACGCATTTCTTCGATACCATTCTATTACTTGTGATTGTTTGGTGGCCACCCTCCGATTTTGGTAATGTGTTTCGAGGTGGGCGTATGTGGCTGCTGGGTTACCACCAGCCCGTGTGCGTAATTGGTATATCTACCCTGGCATTGCCTTGTGTGCCGTGTCACCTACCATACCGAGCCTTTACTACGAGTTTCTATTTGTGTCGTACCTATGCAGTATCTTCTCATAGTCTCCCGATTAGGAGATATGCAGGTACTGTATAGACTATTGGCATTAATTGTGTTAAGGTGGAAAATGTAAAGCCTTAACGCTATTTAAAAGTATGTTTATTTTACTGTTAGACATTATTATAATAGCGCAATATACTATATAGTAAATATTTTAACGGATCCTTAGAGGATGGGCGGTCCTAGGCATCTTCTAAGTTATTTGTACCTTTACTACAGTTCACTTGAGTTGGTTTACACTGGATAAGTATGTATGTCCTGGCTCGAGTGTTTGCTTTTTATTTACGCTCGGGTCAGCCTGAGTTTATTCACAGATTTGGATTCCCACTCTCTGGAGGTCTGGAATCGCTGGAGATTTATCAGCTTATCTAGTTATCTATATTTCGGTTCTGTTGTTCTGTTGTCAGCTTTGTATTAGTGGACTTCTTTGTATTTGGGATTTGATGTCGTATTTACTTTCAGGCAGATATTATGTATTTTGTATTTGGTTTTGAGACTTTGTGATAGTAGCTTCATGAACTACTATGGTATTTAATTTCCGCTTTAACAACCGTGTACGCGGTGGAGATTCTAGAATGAAGTAGGATGGTGACGACGTTCTTATGGTATGTTACGTGGACCCAACTCCCGTGAGTTGGCATAAGGTGGCTTAAACAGGAGCGATCTCGGGCCAGCTGAGGTAGCACCTCTTATCGGACGCATTTCTTCGATACCATTCTATTACTTGTGATTGTTTGGTGGCCACCCTCCGATTTTGGGAATATGTTTCGAGGTGGGCGTATGTGGCTGCTGCGTTACCACCAGCCTGTGTGCGTAATTGGTATATCTACCCTGGAATTGCCTTGTGTGCCGTGTCACCTACCATACCGAGCCTTTACTACGAGTTTCTATTTGTGCCGTACCTATGCAGTATCTTCTCATAGTCTCCCGATCAGGAGATATGCAGGTACTGTATAGACTATTGGCATTAATTGTGTTAAGGTGGAAAATGTAAAGCCTTAACGCTATTTAAAAGTATGTTTATTTTACCGTTAGACATTATTATAATAGTGCAATATACTATATAGTAAATATTTTAACGGATCCTTAGAGGATGGGCAGTCCCAGGCATCTTCTAAGTTATTTGTACCATTACTACAGGTCACTTGAGTTGGTTTACACTGGATAAGTATGTATGTCCTGACTCGAGGGTTTGCTTTTTATTTACGCTCCGGTCAGCCTGAGTTTATTCACAGATTTGGATTCCCACTCTTTGGAGGTCTAGAATCGCTGGAGATTTATTAGCTTATCTGGTTATCTATATTTCAGTTCTATTGTTCTGTTGTCAGCTTTGTATTAGTGGACGTCTTTGTATTTGGGATTTGATGTCGTATTTACTTTCAGTTTGGTTTTGAGACTTTGTGTTAGTAGCTTCATGAACTACTATGGTATTTAATTTCCGCTGCGAGATATTCTGATGTTCTGTGTCTATGATTCTGTGATTTGATTTTTATTTGCTCCGAATTTTTATTACAATCTGTTATTTTGTACTATTCAAGTCTGGCATGTGTGGATTATTGTCGATTTGAATAGTGGAAAATAGTGGGTCGTTACATCCACCTTGAATCTTAGATCAAAATCGCGCGACTAAATTATTTACGTTATCGCATATGTATTTAACTATATCAAATTCCTTTTTCAAAATTATTAATGAAAACATTTCATAAAATCCTATCCAAATGTTTTAAACTTTTCTATATCCTAAATATTTTTGGCCCTCATTTAGAAGATATCTTTAAAAGCTATTTTTCTTATTTAAATACTCTTTTTAAAATTTTCACAAAACATTGCATTTAAATAAAACTGGTTTTTACTAAAACTCTCTACTTAGTTTAACTAGTTAAAAAATTATTTATCAAAACACTTATCTGTTAAAACACTCATTTTTCAATATAACTTTTATTTTGAATCAACTTTCTTAAGAATTCAAATACCATTTTTATTATTTTAAAACATCACTTATATCTTTTATTTAAATATTTGTATAAAGATAAAGCTTTACTTCATAAAGAAAATTATCAAAGATGTAAAATTCGTGTAAAACTTTTCCTAAATCATTTAAATATGAGATAAGAGAAGCAATAATAAGGATCGTTCATAGATATACATCATAACTCAAACTATTACATTTGCAAATTAACCAAACTTAAACATAAATAATTGTTTTGCATACCCATGGTAATTACGTTAACATATTCCTAACATACTTTGATATGAAAAATACTCTTACTCCCTAGAAACTTTCAACCCTTCCAAAATACAAATTAAATCAACCGAACTAGAAGGTCGACGTACCATCGGAATATCAGAACACTACCACTTCAAACTCTTCTTCTTCCTATTCATCATCTACTTCATTTCTGTCATCTTCTTCATTCTCAAGATTCCATCCTATACCATGCCAGGGTTGTCACTAGGGAAACCAAGCTTGACCAACAAGGTTGTAACAGTCATATTTTCATGTCCGAAAATCGGCACCCATATTTGACTCGTGCTCAAATACCGTAGAAGCAACCGTTGAAATCCGACTCGTGCCAGAGATTATAACACATTAAGTACAATAACAAAGCGGATGAAAATGAATAATATCATAGATACAAAATAGGTGATACAATATCGGATACAACATGAATATCAATATAGTATCAAAGATAGAAGATACAGCGGAAAGAAATAATGCCAAAAGATTATATCCTCAGAAGTCCACAAGAGAGATCCTCCAATTAACGCCATTGCCAATGCTGCAATACTAGAAAGACTCCAAACCAAAAAGCGAGAACAACCATCAATGCTGAAGTGTAGCAACTCGATCCAAATGCGATTTCCAATATCCAGAAATTGAATGCTATCGAATCTACACCTACTATTCAACTATCTAAAAAACCTAACTCTAAAAAGCCTGTGTGGAAAATTGTGGGCACCTACAGTTTAGGAAGGGAATAATAAACACCGGGTCAGTCATGGGACTGGTATGAGTAAACGAAAACAGTTTATCTTTTAAAACAAACAACAAAAGAATTGAAATTGAAATTCGTAATGCTTTTTGAAAAATGAAACTACCATAAGGCCTCCCCGCACACACACAATGCAAGCGCACAATTGGAGGAAATTTCTCCTTATGATAGTCAAACATGCTTACTACGCAAAATCCTTTTGATATTATTATTAGTGCATAGTGTAGAAAACCTTTTGAAAGTATAATACAAATCTTAGCCAGCATAGGTACCATTATATTATACCTGCTATAGCTGCCACCTGAGGTGGCAGGTTATACAACTACAATCGTAAAGGGCTCGTATTGAATGATTGGATTTCCAACAAATGGTCAGGCAAAGGAACTTTCCACACCGAATGGAATACCTATGGAGGGACGTCCCCGAGAAACTAGCCAGATCTCTGCTATATAAGGCCGGTTACCTCTGTAACTAGGTAATTACTGACACGAGTATGCCATCTCCCGGTCGTTACCAATCTTTATCCAAGGCGCTTATCAACCAACAACCACAAAGCAATAAGTTTTGCAGCAACCACAAAGTTAAGTATCTGGGCTCCATACTATGATACCACTTATAATCCAGAAGGAAATGGACATATCCTCAGGGGGCGCTACTCCCAAATAGCCTTGCTACAACGATTCATGTTTCGACCATTACCGGGTTGTGAGGCTCGACGAAGTCACGTCCACAAAGCTACGCTTTACACAAAATCCATGCTTTGATCAACAAATGATCAGCAGCACTTCGTATGCCATATTACCAAATTGGGAATGTATCACTAGTAACCATCAACTACATAACCTCTGAGCTCGTATGTCTCAGAGAAGGGTGTTAAGCTAAGAGAATAAATTCTCTGCCACCAAACAGAAATGTATTTGATAAAAACCAGCTTTACATCTCAAAGTGTAACGTTAGACACACATCCATATTAGTCTGTTCTGGGTCGAACAGAACCAAAGGAACTTCCAAAGAAGCCCTTGCACATCTAGATAATCCCTACTCATGTTCAGACTTTCCATCACAAAGGGTGATCAAATCTCTATACGATGGAGCAGTTGGTGTAAAGACATTCGACGAGTTATCCTTTCACTTTCGAAAGTATCCGGTCTTCACTACCCGTCTTCAAATGCTATCCATAACGTCGTATCATTACTCCATTTTACTTAGGATTTCAGGTTTGAAATGATAGAACTTGGATTTTTCTTTATAAATTATGGATTGAAATGATATATTATCTGTATCACTTCACCTAGGTTAGAAAATATTATACAGACCCGTGGTTAATGTATATTTTTTTTTCTAAAATGTTTTAAAGTATTTTAAAAATGTAAATTTATGATAATTTAATTTAAAATTGAATTTAGATGATTTTTAAAGTATTAATGATTTTTGTACAAGTTAAAAATGTGAAATAAATGAATAGTTAAGTTGAATTTGAAATATAACTTAAAATTAGAAATTTGAGAATTTTGTTTAAAGTAAATTTTAAATTAAATAAATAAGAATGAAAATAAGTTATATTTGGAACTTTAAATTTAAATGTTAAATTAAATTTTAATTATAAAGAATAGAAATAATAAAATTATTAAATTTTGATTTTTGTGTGAAATTTTTACTTTATAAAAATCATAAATTAAAGGGTATTTAAATGATTGTTTTTAAAATGAAAAATATGATTTTTATAATTTAAAAATGGTTTAAATTAAAATTTAATTGTTTATGAAATTTGTGTTGAAAATTTGGAATTTAATTAACAGCTTTTTTAAATGCTATCATTTCTTAAGTAAAGGATATCACAGCATTTCTATGTGCTGTAATTGATACAAATGATCTATAACTAAAATGAGCTAAGGGTTGTTACAGCACTTTGTAAGTGCTGTAGTTGCAGAAACTAAATTAAAACCTATTACAACATTTTAAATGTCGTCTTTGTTAAATTGAGTTGTTTTAAAACATAACTTTCTGTAGCATTTTCTAAGCGTTGCGGAAGTTGAATTTTCACTGTTTTAATAAATTTAAGTGAATAAATGAACCTTGAAAAGGCAAAATTTTGGAAATCAAATATTTGATTTTTGAATATAACGACTTCACTTTTAAATGGTTAAATTGAGAAGTTTGATTTGAAATATAACCATTTTGAAATGTGAGTTGCAATGGTATTTAAATTAAATAAAAGTGAATGGAATTTTTAAAAAAGATATGTTATTTTTATATTTTGAAACTGATTTGAAATGATACTGAATTTGAAATAATATTTGATTTTGTAGCAAAAAGTACTATTTTGAAATTATAACCACGGGTTATAATAACGATTAGTTGTTAAAAGGACTGGGATCGGATATGGATATACTCTTTGCCGATACCAAATACACTTTAACAACTATGTATGCGGTGGAGATTGCAGAATGAAGTAGAATGGTGGCGACGTTCTTGAGGTATATAACGTGGACCCGACTCCCGTGAGTTGGCTTAAGGTGGCTAAAACAGGAGCGATCTCGAGCCAAAATGGGTAGCTCCTCTAGTCGGATGCACTTCTTAGATACCATTCTATTACTCTGTGATTGTTTGGTGGACACCCTTGATATGGGAGTGTGTTTCGAGGTGGGCGTACGTGGCTGCTATGTTACCACCAGCCTGTATGCGTAATTGGTATATCTATCCTGGCATTGCCTCATGTGCCGTATCAACTACCATATTGAGCCTTACTACGAGTTTCTATTTGTGTCGTACCTATGGAGTATCTTTTCATAGTCTCCCGGTCAGGAGATATGCAGGCACTGTATAGACTACTGGCATTATTTGTGTTAAGGGCTATATGGGTAACCCATTAATGCTATTTTTAAGTATGTTTATTTTACTGTATACATTATTATAATAGCGCAATATTACTACATAGTAAATTGTTTAACGGATCCTTAGAGGATGGACGGTCCCAAGCATCCTTTAAGTTACTTGTTCATTTACTGAAGTTCACTTGAGTTGGTTTATATTATATACGTATGTATATCCTGACTCGAGTGTTTTGTGTTTTGCTTTATGCTTGGGTCAGCCTGAGTATTCACAGCTTTGGATTTCTCTTTTTGGAGCTAGTCTTTG
The DNA here is from genome assembly GCA_030765085.1 of Allium cepa. Lineage (NCBI taxonomy): Eukaryota > Viridiplantae > Streptophyta > Magnoliopsida > Asparagales > Amaryllidaceae > Allium > Allium cepa. Next base: position 405,395,538 of record CM060928.1, on the reverse strand, counting down.
CTGGATATTCTGTTATCTATTTATATATCTACTTCCGTTTCAGCTGTTCTAGTTTATCTCATGAATTAGCGAACTTCTATGTATTTGGGATTGGGATTTCTATTATATTGTTTCCAGACCGGTATTATATATTTGTTTTGAGACTTTGTTATAGTAGCTTCATGAACTACTATGGTATTTTAATTTCTGCTGTGAGTTATTCTGATATTTCTGTGTCTGTGATTCTGTGTATTTGATTTCATTTGCCCCAAATTTATTTACAATCTGTTATTTTTCAACATTCAAGTCTGACATGTGTGAATTATTTTTGATTTGAATGGTACAAAATAGTGGGTCATTACATTTGGTATCAGAGCTTTGGTTTTAGACGAACCATTGCCTGTGGAGCAAAAACTCATTAGAGATAGGGTAGAAATACCCTAGAATGAGTAAAATCAACCTCAGAACCATTTCTTTGTGAGAGAAAGTATTTTCAAAGTATAAAATGATTTCTAAAATGATTTTTCAAAGGATTTTAAAGATTATTTTGATATAAATTTTTTCTTGTTTTTAAAAGGATTTTTCAAATATTTTCTAACTTCCTTCCTTTCGTATCTACCTTGTTAGTTTTCTTTCTGTAGGAAATTCATCCAAGTGAATTTATCCTGTCTTATCTTAATTTTTCTTTGGCTTCTTCTTATTTTGTCCTAAATTTATTCTTGATTTTTCAGGATGAATCGAGGAAATGCCAGAGGTAGGGGTTGTGGTATTGCCCCAGCTCCTCAACCCGTTGCACCTGTTAGGTTTACCGTTCTCTGTAAGGAATTCACTCAACTTGGTGGAACTCCATTCACCGGATCAGAGAGAATAATTGAAGCCCAACAATAGTTGTAGAGTTTAGTGAGGATATTTACTAGTCTTGAGATTACTGATGCCCAGAAGCATTAGTTAGCAGCATGGCAGTTGCATGAGGCTGCTCTTGATTGGTGGGAGTCTTTTACGGCTAACACCGTCAAGGCTGATATTACTTGGGAGCAGTTTAGATATCTTCTCGTGTTTCTTTGAATTCTGTTTTCTATCCTCTTCGTGCCTTTTTCTATGTTTATCTATCATCTTTACAGGAATGCTTTTATTGCTAAGTGGATGCCCGAGGCCGGGAAATCCCAGCTTTATAGGGAGTTCATGGATCTCAAGCAGGGTAGCATATCTTTTGCTGAGTATGAGGGGAAGTTCAACGAACTTTCTAAGTTCGGTCCCAGCCTGATTGATACTCCTCTCAAGAAGAATGAGAAGTTCATAGCTGGTGCTCACCCTAAGTATTATGATTGTCTCATTTCTCATGTTCATGGCACTTTTACCCAACTTATGGATATGGGTATTCGATATGAGAACCCTACTTCTAAGGGTCCTACTATATCTGGTGCCTCTTCAGCTCAATTTTCCTCTGCTAATTCTAGGAAGCGTAAGCCTAATTTCCACCAGTAGAAGAAGAATTGGCTCAAGAATCCGGGTTTGGCATCTTCATCATTTTCTCCTTCTCAGAGGCAGCCTGTTCATCTTTCTTCTATCACCTGTTTCAGATGTGATCATAGGCGACACTATGCCAATAGTTATCCTACTTTATCTGGTGCTGCCGTTCCTCCTCTTTCTCAGTTGGCTAGGCGTGATCTCTGCCATATCTGTCTCCAGCCTGGTCATTTCAAGAAGGATTGTCCGACCCAGCAGAAGGGTAAGCCTTCTGGTGTATTTGCTGTCACTTCTGCATCTTCTCTGGCTTTGGCACCTGCTCCTGCTCCTAGTGATGACCAACGTCCTCTTCAGGGCACCTTTTCTTTATTTCAGCATCATGTTCGTATTTTATTTGATACTGGAGCGTCCCAAGTTTCATTTCTGTTGATTTGTGTGATAAATTCGAGCATCTTCTTTCTCCTGAGTATGATTCTGTGCCTTTATGTGTTTCAAATCCAATTGGGTTCCCGCAAACCTTAATCGGATTTGTAAGCATGTGGAACTTCTATATTCTGATCATTGCTTCAGTGGTGATTTCTATATTTTGGGCTTCGATGCTTTTGATTTATTGATTGGAAGTGATTGGCTTGGAAAGCATGATGCCCACATATCTTGTAAAGTCCAATATGTTTATCTTGTTGATGATCGAGGTAATTCCTTGACTATTCAGTGCCGCATGCCTCAGGAGTTTGCTGGTAGTTTTATATATTCTCTGGATTCTTCACCTGGTGATCTTCATTCGACCCGTGTGGTCAGATTTTATCCAGATGTTTTTGGTGAAGTCACTGCTTTACCTCCTAAGCGGAAAATTGATTTCCGCATTGATCCTATTCCTGGAGCTCGAACTGTTGTTCTTCCTCCTAGAAGAATGGCACCCCGTGAGAAGGTTGAGTTAGCAAAGCAAATTGAGGACTTGTTCTCCAAGGGTCTGATCAGACCTAGTCATTCAGAATGGAGAGCAGCGATGGTTTTCGTCACCAAGTTTGATGGATCTTTGAGGATGTGTGTTGATTATAGGGAGCTGAACAAGCTCACTATGAATAACAGATATCCTATGCCTTGTATCAGTGATATGTTCGATCAGCTTTATAGTGCCACTGTTTCCTCTCAGCTTGATCTTGCCACAGGTTTTCACCAGCTCAGGGTTGCTGAGGAAAGTATTTCCAAGATGCTTTCCGTACTGAGAATGGGTTTTATGAATGGTTAGTCATGCCTTTCGGTTTGACTAATGCTCCAGCTTTCTTTGTTGATTTGATGAATCGTGTTTTTCGTGATGTGCTTAATAAATTTATTCTAGTCTTTGTTGATGATATCCTTGTCTTTTCTAAGACCAAGGCAGAACATGAGTCACACTTGAAATCTGTTCTGGAAATTCTTAGAAGTCATCAATTGAAAGCTAATTTTCTAAATGCCATTTATGGAAGGATGAAGTCTTATTCCTTGGACATATTGTTTCTGGTAATGGAGTTTCTGTTGATCCAGTCAAGATCGCTACGATCAATATAAGTCTTTCTTTCTTTCTCTTTTTCCTTCGTCATCTAATTTTTCTACTTTTTTCTGTTGGCCTTATTTCTCCCTATTCTGTTTCAGGATTGGGAAACTCCTAAGACTCCATCAGATATTCGTAGTTTTCTAGGCCTTGCCGGTTATTATCGGAGATTCATTGAGAACTTTGCTCAGATTGCTGCACCTCTCACTGCTTTGACTCATAAGAATGCTAGGTTCATCTGGGATAAGAAATGTGAAGCTGCATTCAATGAGTTAAAGAGCAACCTAACTTCCGTACCAGTTCTTACCGTTTCAAATGGCAATAAGGGATTGACGGTATATACTGATGCTAGTCGTGAGGGATTGGGTACTGTTCTCATGCACGATGGTAAGGTCATTGCCTATACCAGCCATTAGTTGAAAACCCATGAGGCAAATTATGTTGCTCATGATTTAGAGTTGCTTGCTGTTGTCTTTGCTTTGAAGCTCTAGAGGCTTCATCTTCTTGGAGCTAAGTTTGAGCTTTTCATTGATCATCGGTCTCTGAGATATATCTTCACCCCGAAAGATTTGAATCAGAGGCAAGTTTGTTGGCTTGAGTTTCTGGCTTCTTACAACCTCGATATTAGCTATACTCCCGGTAAAGCTAATGTTGTGGCCGATGCTCTAAGTCGGAAGAAGGCTTTGTTGTGTCTGCTTGTTGTTTCTTCTCCTCTTCTGGATGGTATCAAGGCTAAGCAGGATGAGGATGGTATGCTTAGATTGATGAAGGAGAGTATTCATAGTAGGGTTGGTGGTCGTAGTAGTGGTGGTAATGGAGCTCAGATTGATGATAGTGGGATTTTGAGGATTAATGGTAGGATTTGTATCCCAAATGTTGATGGATTGAGGCAGGAATTGCTTCGGGAGAATCATCGATCCAGACTTTCTATTCATCCTGGTGTGTCGAAGATTATTAGGATATGAAGAGGATTTATTGGTGGAAGGGGATGAAGTGGGATATCTCTATCTTTGTTAGTCGGTGTGCGACTTGTCAGCATGTCAAAGCCGATCACCAGAAGATCCCTGGTTTGTTGCAGCCCCTTGAAATTCCCAATTGGAAGTAGGAACAGGTTTCCATGGATTTCATCGATGGTTTGCCAAGGTCTCGGAGGGTAATGAGAGTATCTGGGTTATTGTAGATAGACTAACCAAGTCCACTCATTTCATTTCGGTCAAGTCTACTCGTTCTGCTTCTAGCTTATCTGAGATCTACGTAAGGGAGATTGTTCGTCTCTATGGTGTTCCTCTTAGTATTGTTTGTGATCGTGATCCTATATTTACCAGTCAGTTTTGGAAAGCTTTTCAGGTATCTTTGGATACTCATTTGAATCTGAGCACTGCTTACCATCCATAGAACGATGGTCAAAAGGAAAGTGTGAATCAAATTCTTGAAGATCTTCTTCGTGCTTGTGTGCTTGATTTTGGAGGATCTTGGGAAGATCATCTCCATCTTGTCGAATTCACCTATAATAATAGCTATCAGGTATGATCTAATCTTCTGTTTTAAGCTTATCATAATCTCTTTATCTATCTCATTCCATCTCTGAATTCAAGCCAGTATCAAAATGTCTCCGTTTGCTGCTCTATACGGACGACCTTGTAGATCTTCATCTTGCTGGATTGAATCTAGTAATGGTTTGGTTCTTGGTCCCGATTTGGTTTTGGAGGCTTTTAAGAGAGTTGAGGAGATTAAGAGAAAGTTGAGGGTTGCTCAGGATAGGCAGAAGAAGTACGCCGATAGGCGTAGGCGGAGTTTGAAGTTTGCTGTTGATGATCGGGTTTTCCTTAAGGCCTCTCCCTTAAGGAATGTCACGCTTTGATCGTAGAGGGAAGCTTTCTTCTTGGTTCATTGGTCTTTTCCGCATTGTGGAAAGAGTTGGTTCTTTGGCTTACCGTCTGGATTTTCCCGAGAAGCTCTCTAGAATGCATGATGTATTCCATATCTCTCATCTTCGCCGGTACCTTCATGATCCATCTCTTATTGTTCGTCCTTCTGCTCTTGATAGTTTGGATATTGAGCTTAATCTAACTGTCGAGAGGAATCCATTTCGTATTGTTGATAGAGGTACGAAGCAGATAAGAAGGAAATCCGTTAGTCTGGTCAAAGTACAGTAGAGTACTGATGATCGAGATTGTACCTGGCCGACGGAGGAGAGCATTCGTGCTTCAAATTCGAAATTATTCGTTTCAGGTACTATTTTGTTTTTCTATCTTGCTTTCTTTATTTTCCTTGTCCGTTATTTTCGAGGACGAAAAGATTTGAGTGGGGGAGAGTGTAACAACCCTAGATTTTTGAATATTTTTAAATTTGACTTTATTTCATTTTGGAAATATTTTAAATTTATTTCTATTGCAAGATTTTATTTTAAAATATTTTTAAAGTGAGGTTATAATTTTTTCAAAGCTTATTGTATTTATTTACAATTTTTAAAACCTAGTTTCTATTTTTAAGCTATTTTCTTAATTAATTTATATTTTTCTAAAAATTTATTTATTTTATTTTCTTTCTTACTTTATCTTATTTTGTTTTATATTCATTTATTTGCATTTTCATTTGTTTAAAATGGACAAAGAAAATAAGAAATATGAAGAGTTTTGAACCTTTCATTTACCATAAACTTTTCATATCCTTTTGCCTTTTCATTTCAATTGTCACTTGCCTTCATTATGACTGACCATATCTTCTTTCTCAGCCGAATACTTTCATTTTTTCACGCAAAAGAAAAAAATTCTCACCCTAAAACTTTCGACCTTCATTTCTGAACAAAATATTTTGGCAATGGTTCTTCTCTTTTTTTCTTAATTTTTTTTCTTGTTTTATTAATTTTCTTTGCCTTGCTTTCAACTATGAGTGTTCGGTCATAGCCTCCTCCTTCAACACCACCTTCACCACCACCATACTTGACTGCAAACCCCTCCTATCACCTCTGTCTAGTCAGGCCGTGCACCCCTATGTTGCAAAGCTCCACAAAAGATTGCATTATCCACTTGAAAGCATGCTAGCCAAACTCCTTCATGCCTCATACTCCACATACCCCTCTCGGCCACCACTTGCACCACTTCAACTAGCCTCTCCCTGACCCTAGGCCACTGCTACACCATCTCCTGATCTCCACCAAGCATGGCCGTGCCACATATAGCCATAGTCGTGACTTGTTGATGCACCATAACTCCACTTTGTGCCTTGACTTGTGTTTGTTCATGCCATAAACCACTAGCTCCTTCATTCCAAGCTAGGCCGACCATGTTGTTCCATACTTGGCCCAAATACACCACCATGGCCGTGCAATAGAACCATATGGCCGAGCATATGATTTGTGGAAGCAAGGGCAAGTTGTGTTTGGTTCTTTGTTGTGTTATATTACAAGTTGTTTAATAATATTGTGTGTTGAAATTCATGTTGCAATCTTGTTTTGTTTGATATGTACAAGATAATAACTTTGGCTCTCCCCTCACTTGAATCCATATTCGTTCTTTCGTGCCTTTTGGATCTTTGTTTGTGTGTTTGGTTGTGCTATCTCCAGCTTGTAGAGGAGAGTAATTCTCACACGACGTATGTACTTATATAATTAGTAAATTGACACCATTTGAATCTGTAGGTTATATTATCATGTTATAACTGCCTGTGACATGATCATATAATGTTCATTCCTGTTTATACACCTGTCATATCATCTGTTACTCTTATATAATGCTATCTTGTTTATTTATATCAATTTATCACACTACAAGTTCCATAGAATCACTATGGGTTGAAATGATACATACACGAACGGACTTTGGAATAGGGAAAACATTATGGGCTGAAATTATAGGCCTATGCAATTTTTATTTATTTCATTTTACTTGGGATTGTGGGTTTGAAATGATAGAACCTAGATTTTTATTTATTTCATTTTACTTGGGATTGTGGGTTTGAAATGATAAATCTCGGATTTTTATTTATTTCATTTTACTTGGGATTGCAGGTTTGAATTTGAAATGATATTTGATTTTGAAGCATAAAATACTATTTTAAAATTGTAACCACGGGTTATAATAACGATTGGTTGTTAAAGAGACCAGGATCGGATATGGACATACTCTCTATCGATACCGAAAACCACTTTAACAACTGTGTACGCGGTGGAGATTCCAGAATAAAGTAGGATGGTGGCGATGTTCTTGAGGTATATAGCGTGGACCCGACTCCCGTGTGTTGGCTTAAGGTGGCTAAAAAAGGAGCGATCTCGGGCCAAAAAGGGTAGCTCCTCTGGTCGGACGCACTTCTTCGATACTATTCTATTGCTCTGTGATTGTTTGGTAGCCACCCTTGATATGGGAGTGTGTTCCAAGGTGGGCATATGTAGCTGCTACGTTACCACCAGCCCGTGTGCGTAATTGGTATATCTACCCTGGCATTGCCTCGTGTGCCGTGTTATCTACCATATCGAGCCTTACTACGAGTTTCTATTTGTGTCGTACCTATGGAGTATCTTCACATAGTCTTCCGATCGGGAGATATGCAGGTATTGTATAGACAACTGGCATTATTTGTGTTAAGGGGTATATAGGTAACCACTTAGCGCTGTTTTCAAGTATGTTTATTTTACTGTAGACATTATTACAATAGCGCAATATTACTATATAGTAAATAGTTTAACGGATCCTTAGAGGATGGGCGGTCCCAAGCATCCTTTAAGTTACTTGTTCATTACTGCAGTTCACTTGAGTTGATTTACATTATATAAGTATGTATGTCCTGACTCGAGTGTTTTGTGTTTTGATTTACGCTCGGGTCAGCCTGAGTATTCACAGCTTTGGATTTCTCTTTTCTGGAGCTAGTCTTTGCTGGAGATTCTGCTATCTATTTATATATTTATTTCAGTTTCAGCTGTTCTAGTTTATTTATGTATTAGTGAACTTCTATGTATTTGAGATTTCTATTATGTTGTTTCCAGACTGGTATTATGCATTTGTTTTGAGACTTTTTTATAGTAGCTTCATGAACTGCTATGGTATTTCTAATTTCCGCTACGAGTTATTCTGATATTTCTATGTCTGTGATTCTGTGTGTTTGATTTCATTTGCTCCAAATTTGTTTACAATATGTTATTTTGCATCATTCAAGTCTGACATGTGTGGATTATTGTTGATTTGAAGGGTACAAAATAGTGGGTCGTTATATTGACGATAGTACGTGGGAGACCAAATCGGCAGATAATATTATGGACTACAAAGTTGATCACCTTCTTCATCGTGATTGTAGCAAGGGGTTCGGCTTCGGCCCACTTGGTATAGTAATCAACTGTGGCGATGGCATACTTCACACCACCTCTGGCCAGAGGTAGAGAGCCAATAATATCAATGCCCAGACTGCAAATGCCCATGGACTGACCATCTAAGTTATTTTGGTGGGAAAGGCTCTAGGATTCCAAGCGTGTTTTTGATACCTGTCACATTTTCTGGCATGGTCTGATGCATCACGATTCACGGTCGCCCAATAGTATCCATATTGGAGTATTTTCTTAGTTAGAGCATGCCTCCTGGTATGATCGCCACATTCTCCTTCGTGTACATCATGCAACACTCGTTTGATTTCATCATGAGCGATACATCGGAGTAGAGGAACAGAGTACCCTCTTCTATACATGACTACATTCTGAATAGTGAACCGCGAAGCTTTTCAAAGAGTCCATCTTTTTTACTCCTACACTCTAGTAGTGTTCCATGCTTGATATAATTTCTAAACGGAGTCATCCATGACTCCTTATCGGGAACGACTTCAAATATCCCATCTATCTCCATTTGATCGATGCTTGGGGGAGAAAATGTTTCCATAAGAACGAGTTTCATTTGTTGCGCTTCACCTGTGTTGGTTAGTTTTGCCAATGAATCAGCTTTCTGATTGCGCTAGCGGGGGATGCAGTAGATAGCCTAATAATCGAACAGATTCAGTATCTCCTGGACCCGAGATAGGTAAGCAGCCAATCTTCGATCTTTGGCCTGGTTCTCCCCCTGAACTTGACATACGACTATTTTCGAATCACAATAAATCTCCACAGCAATGATTTTCAAAATTTAGGCAAGCCTCAATCCGGCAAGTAAGGCTTCATACTTAGCTCCATTGTTCATTGTGCGAAAGTCAAACTTCAAAGCATAGCATATAAATCGACCTTCGGGAGTCTCAAGTACAAACCCGGCACCTAAGCAATGGTCATTTGATGCACCATCAGTATGCAGCTTCGAGATATAATTGGGAGATTCACTGGTATCAGGCAAGTCCTTTGGGATGATAGATTCAGCTATGAAATCTTCTAGGGGTCCTTGAATGGCTTGCCTTGGAGTATAGGTAATATCAAACTGATTTAGCTCCATATTCCACTTTTGTAACCTACCAGACGTATCAGGCCGCGTAAGGACCTGTCGTAACGGCTTATCAGTGTAAATAGTGATAGGATGAGCCTGGAAATACAGACGGAGCTTCCTTGAGGCAACAACGAGAAAATAAGCCAATGTCTCTCGGCTTCGGTTAGTCGTTTACTAATATAGTAGACAGGTTTTTACACTCGGTCTTTCTCCTGAACTAGGGCAGCACTGATCGCGTTTTCTAATACCGCTAAGTAAAGGTACGATTTCTCATGATCGATAGGCTTTGAAAAAATAGAAGGTGTGGAGAGGTGCTGAATTAGTGCTCGAAATGCGCCCTCACATTCCGTGGTCCATTCAAAGTTCTATTTCCCTTTTCAGATCAAATCGAAGAAGAGATTGCACTTGTCAGTGGATTTTGAAATAAACCTACTCAGAGCTGCTACTTTCTTATTAAGGCTCTGCACTTGCTTTATGGTTCTTGTAGTCTCAAGATTTCTGATCGTCTAGATTTTTTTGGGATTGGCTTCAATTCCTCGAGCGTTGACGATAAACCCAAGGAATTTTCCATATGCGGCCTAAAAATGACATTTCAACGGATTGAGCTTCATTCTGTATTCTCGGTGGATTTTAAACATTGACTCTATGTCTTTAATGTGATCAGTGGAGAATCGTGACTTCACTAGCATGTCTTCCACGTATACCTTCATAGTTTTCCCAATCTGGTTTGGCGAACATCATGTTAACCAATCATAGGTAATTTTCACCGGCATTCTTGAGCCCAAAGGGCATGACTTTGTAACAATAGAGTCCCAGATCGGTCACGAAGCTGGTATGCTCTTGGTCGGGCAGGTGCATGAGTATCTGGTTGTAGCCTGAATATGCATCCATGAAGGATAGGAGTTCATGTCCAACTAATGAATCTACAAGCTAATCAATTCATGGAAGTAGAAAACTATTTTTGGGGCAACCTTTATACAAATCTGAATAGTCGACACAACTTCTCCATTTTCCATTTGGCTTCCGGACGACTATAGGGTTTGTAACGATTCGAAAATTTCGAACCCAAAAATTCCAGATAGTTATGAAAAAGAAGAAAGAGATAGAAGAAGAAGAACAGAAATTCCAACATCTCACATTCGCAGCGGATAAAATATAATAATAAATAATAACAGTTTACAAAGAATAATATTCTGTCGAATACATTTTAGTACATCAGAGTTACACATATATTCAAAAACTGGACATATACAAATCAACATGTCTCAGATTTACAATAATATAATACAGCGGAAATAATTTACACGTTCCTGCCACCCAGCTCGCCTCCTGAGCCCCCGTACGTCCTTACCTGAAAATCTGTAATACTCGGTCTGACCTGAGCATTTCATCAAAGTAACACCCGGGTCAGGCTGGAAACCAGCGTGAGTAAACTCATCTAACATGGAATACCAAAGCATAAAACTTATTTAAAAACCCAGGTAACTCGTACCTTACTACGAGTTCTTACTTACCATAGTCAATACACATCATACATACATATCTAAGTATTATTACTTAAATTAAATGACCAAGCTTACATTATAATTCCATTCCAGCCTATTCATTCCAAAGTCAATTTCCATAAAGAATCTTTATAGATTACAAATCGAAGTGTGTTCGGGTATTTACTAGTACCCGACACCGGCCTCTTTGAATTTATATCATCTTAACCCAAGTTATTCAAGTGAAACAAAAATTCAAACTTTAAATATAGGATGTCACTTACACAGCAGTTCATCTCGATAAATAACCACATTATCACCGTTCAACCCAATCGTATCACAAATCATTTCATATCAGAAATATTAATCAATCATTCATAAGCAAGATAAATCAGTCACACCATTTCTAATTAATTTAAATAAATTAAATTAATTACTTTAATCACCTTTAATCCTGCTTACTTAACATTCATAAATTTACAGACCATTAATTAATCATTCTTTAATTACCCAATGATTATTCATTTTTATTTCCATAATTACTTTCATTAAGTAATTATTCGTTAGTCAATTATCCTTAATTAATTAGCCTTTAATTGTTGATTAACTGAAAATTTAATTACTAATTAAATAAATTAATCCTTAACAAGTTTATCTATTAATAACTTACATCAAGTCATTTTCATCATATTTAATAATCATCCATTAATTACTCACCTTTATTAATAATCTCAATTCATTAATTAGTTCACCCTTAATAATTAATTGAATAATATTTAATTAGTCAGTTATTTTCCTCTAATTACATACATCATGTGAATCTTAATTATGAATTAATTAATCCCAAATAAATTAAATTAATTAATTTTTTTAACTTACCCTTATATCAATAATTAATTACATAAATTAATTAATTTTAATTACTTACTACAAAAATAAATAAATTCTTAATAATCCAAGTCTTGATTAACCTCAAGATAACCATTGATCTTTATTTTAATTTTCTTAATTATCAAAATCTGATTTAAACATTTATTTAACATTAACTTCCTTGATTTAATTATTTAACTCAAAATAACTTAAGCATCTAACAAACTTAGGTTACAAATTATATATCCTTCCCTCACCCAATTGACTAGTTACAAAATTTTAAAACTAGATCATGTTTCCCAACACACTATTAAAACTACTACGGGCCGAAGCCCAAATCTTGTTCACATCGGAACAACCCGAAACCCCACATCATCAACCCAGAACACACAATCCATCTTCCACAACTACCTCACCGTTACCTGAATCATTCAAAACCCATATGAAAAACGATCCTCTTCGATTGATTCTAGAAATCAATTGCTGCTTCACTTACAAATCGATCGCCTCTTCGAATCACTCAAGACCCCTCCGCTCAAACCCATCCAAACACGAGAAAACCGCCCATCTAGACCCCTTGTCATGGAAAAAAATCGTGCACGTGCACACTTCTTCCTCTGGTCATCAAATTGCCGCACCATTGCCGATGAGGCACACTTAGCTCCCAAATCAAAACTGCCATCTTGCCGAAGACGGTAGTTCTATTGATCGAAAATCGATCAACACTTCATACCTTCAGAAAACTAAAAAAAAACTACTTCCACCAATCGACGAACTACACTCAACCCAGACATTTGATTCCTTCGCCACCATGACCAATCGGATGTCCACACACCATGCTACTTCCCTGCCAAACATCGTCTACTCTGGTCGCATTCCCACTTTCCAGAACATCGCGTGTCAGAGTCCAAAATGAAAACCCTAAATCATCTCGCTTCCCAAATCTAAGCCCAAATCAAAGATTCTGCCATGGTTAACCCCTTCCCTACGATCGCCTGCCACTCCCAGAGCTGGTCGCATCACCCCTCGTGGTCGAAATCAGTAGAAATAATTTTTTGAACGAGAAACGTTCATCTAACCATATTTCACTAAATGCAATACTAAAAATTATAACTTTATCACTAAAATTCGTATTTTCCTTCAACAGTCAAAGCTGCATGATTGAAATCTAGAATTACAAACATTTATTTTTGCCTAAATTACACTATTTACTGTATAGACAGAACTCAGACGAGCTACACAGCGTAGTTTGCTCCCTAACTATTTTTAATATAAACTATAACCAAAATTAAACATTTTCCTAGTTTATAGCATCCACCAACATAAACTAGAGAATGAGAAAAAGAATTTTGAAATCTGAAGCATTGAATTTTCACATTCAACAGTTAACAGAGCAAATTCATTTCCAGATAAAAACTAGGATTTCTCACTTTAAACATTCACTTCTAGCAACTTTTGTAAAAATTGAAGTTGAAGTCTTGATTTTTAAGTTGAAATCTTTAAAAGTAAAAAATCCAAATTCTCTTCCAGGTAGCTTGAATTTCTTTTTATTTTAAACAGAGAGTGTTCATCTTTTAGCTTTAAACAAGCTACAGAGATTTACTTTCCTTATTCCAATCATGTATATATGTATATACTTTAATTTTAAAGCAACATGCACAACATAGTTCACATCATTTTTCAAAGATCATCTCATACAACTTAAATATACGCCAGAAGTTTCAGAGTTACTCACCTCTTCAACTCAAAAACAGAGATTCTTGTTTTGATTTGAACTGTGGCTTGCTATTTTGGATTTGCATTTATCTAATTTGAGACCTTGTTTTGATTTAAGGTTGCTGATTCTTGCAAACTTGAATCTTGTAGAAGAAAACCCTTGATACTGATTTACTTGGAAGATTGATTTACTTGAAAGATTGATTTATTGAATTCTTGGATTGTTTGGAAAATGTTTACAACCCTTGTTTCTGGTTTGTAAAATTTGCTTCAGATCTAATTTCCTTTTTATGGCCATGATACTTTTGTTTGAACATCAAAAGGGAAAATAAGTAAGGGTGGAGATATGTGTATATATAGTTTTATTCTTCAATTTGTTCCTAAATTTGAAAAAGAAAAGAAAATAATGACACTTGTTTATTACAAAATGAAATTGTTTACAAATGGTTTGAATGCATGTTAATATCTTTACACTTGTCCAAATATGCTAAAATTCATACACATGTAAATATGTATGTACTAATAAATTTTAAAGAAATGATTACTAAAAAACTTTATATTAAATTTTCTATTAAGTAAATGCATTTCTCTTAATTTATTAATTAATCTTTTAAGGAAAATGACATTAACCAATTATATATATAAAAGAAATAGAATCATACATAATATTTTAAACCCAAAATATTTAAAATATTTATCTATCAAATTTCAAATTCTAATAAAAATTCGAATTCAAGTTCAATTAAAAATCCAATTTGAAATTAATTCAAATATATGTATATTTAAACAATACAAGTTAAATTTGTAAATAACAATTCTATTTTAAAATCTATCTATAATTATATTTAAAAACATCACATAATTTCTATAGTTTGAAAATAACAATTTTGCTAGTTTTTAATAATTTATAAAGGAGATTATCACACTTATTTGTTTAATCTATAAATCAGTATTTTCAATAGCTAAATTAGAAAATTACCCAATAATTTGATGCCCGAAAATTCGGGTTATCACATTCCTCCCCCCTTAGAATCTTTTCGTCCTCGATAAGGAACGAAGCCAGAATTTATTAAAATTCTTAAAATCATATAGATTTCCTTTGATTATTTTTAAAACACTTTTAGAATCTATTTTATATTACCAAAATAGTTTTATAAAAATATCATTTTATAACATGATGTTTCCACAAGTCCATCTTCGTTCTTACAGAAATTCGGTCATACGTTAATCAGGCATAAGACTGAAAATCTATAAGTACTTAGCAGACCTATTTTCAACACCCAGTGAAAATGCTTGGAAAAATAATTTTTTATTGAAAATATAGGAAACATTTTGAAATCGAGGAAATATCTTTGGTGAGAATGCTCTGGAAATCATCACCCCCATCCATGGTCGCAGATACATTCCAGGGTTACGTTACCATCGCAGCAAAAGTCCATGTAACTGCCGGCTCTCCGTGGCCTCTCGATTACGCCATGGAACCCACGACAGATCCAAGTTATATTCCAGGGTTACGTTGTCATCACAACAAAAGTCCATGTAACTGCAGGCTCTCTACGACCTCTGATTTTCGCTGTCGAAATGAAACTTCTCCACTCCTACATAGGTCGCAGTCTACCGATATAAAATCAAATGTAGACTGTTGGCTCTCAGCGGCATACACGACTTTCGCTATGGTATACTCTACTCATAATCCCCAGGAACTAGTTTTGTCCGGACTCCTCACAGGATCAACTTTAGAACCTCCCTTGGGGCTCAAGGCAACACCACCCGGTGGTACTTCTGAGAAGTTCATTTCAAGGGAGCGCCTTTTTCCCCAGATCTATCATCAAAACACTTTATACTATACATATATAGTATCTTCAAATCATACACCTAGTATGATCTCATACAAAAGATCATTTACACAAAAATTGATTTTTTCCAAAATCGATAATTCTCAAACCAGGCTTTCAAAATTTCAATATTGATTTTACCCAAAAATCAAAAGCCTTTCCAAATCCAAAGGTTCCCAAAACCTTTTCTAAAATCCTCATAAGATCCTTTATATATATATATATGCAGATATATATAATTTTTAAAACCTTGGATCATTTCAAACTTGTATAAAACTCCTTTTATACTTCAAACATTTTCAAAAACCCTTTCCTTCTGGCAAAAGATTTAACAAGGGGAGTTTCATTTTATAAAACAAAGATATTTAACTTTGTTTACTCAAAATCAAATATTCAATTTTGATTACTCTTTTAAATATCATTTTCATTCAAATCTGTACGATGTACACATATCATCCGTACGCTATACCAATCTGATCGCTCACTGGACCACATAATTTCACTTCCGAACTAGTATCATCCACCCGACTTCCTAGTGCGGACACAGATCTGGTTTCTTGATCAGAAACCATCATTCTCCTTGCATAGTCGTAACTATGACAGAGAATATCCAGAACCAACCAACAATCCATATCCAGGTTCGCCGTCGAAAATCGAGTGAAAAATCCCAACTAGGATTGACATACTATCTCGAAATTCTATGTTCGAATATGGATCAAATCATTATGCGAATAGAATAACATACACACAACATATGTATTTATCCTTATTGGTTATTAGCCAAATCAATTCCATTTCTATTCACATTCACTTTGATTTTCATTCACTTACTCACAATTGCTTCAATCCATTGGATTATCACCTCTATTCCTATCTCAATTGGGTACTTAATCCAATAACAGTTTGAACTTCGACCAGTTTATTTAGAAAATAGCTTGAAAATTTTAAAAATAGATAAGTAGTTGGAAAATAATTACTAGTTTGTAAAATAGGTGTACAATAGTTAGAAAATAGTTAAAATAATAATAGAAATTTTAGATAATTGTAAAATAATAGTAAGATAATAATTAGTTTTTTAAAGTAGCGATTAGTTTATAAAACAGTTGGAAAATCGTTAAACAGTTTCAAAAATAATTGTAAAACAAGTATAAGATAGTTTGGCTTTTAAAATAAAAGTTGTATATATAATGAATAGCTTGGAAAAATAGGTTTATATTAAACAATTTATACTAAAAATAGTCCAGAGTCAAACTATTCAATTCCCAACTTCCATTTCCAATCAATTCAAATTAAATTTCCACTTCCATTTAAATTGACTCAATTCCAAATTTTCAATTTCCAATGAAATTGACTTAACCCCATATACAAGTTGAATTAATCCTCAATTCCTTTCCAAATTTAACTTTATTCAACCTTGATCTCAAATTCTACTAATTCAAATAAACTTCAATTGAACTAGTTCCAATTTCAAACTCCATTTCCAAATCAAGTTGAATTATTCTTGATTTCCTCCCAAATTCAATTCAAATTCCATTTGAATCTTAAAATTATTCAACTTTAATTACAATTCCAAATTATTCAAATCAATTCGGACTAATTGCAAATTGAACCCACTTCAATTTCAAATCGTCTCTTATTAATCCAAATTCTCCATTTGAATTTTATACTTATCCATCTTCAATCACAATTTCAATTAATTCAAATCAAATTCAATTTGAACTAATTCAAATTTCAAATTTAAACCATCTCGAATTATATAAATTCGAGTTAATACTCCAAATGTTGATTTAATTTCCTTAAATCAATTTTCCTTTGAAGTTTTTAAACAACTAAATTCTGAGTCCAAATTTCAAAATTTCATTTTAAATTATCTTTACTTAACTCATTACAAGGTTCAAGTAAGAGTTTCAAACAATTTTAATTTACAAATTTATTTCTTAACATTCAAATCTTAAGTTCAAAGGAATTCCATATCTTAATTTTAAATTTAAGTTAAATTATATTTATCTCTATAATGGATATATTACCATACTTCATTTCTCATTCATTTAAAACAAATCCAATTCACAACTTAAAGATTTTTAACAACAATAGGATGATACCATCTAATTTATTTTAAAACATCCATTCATTTTCAATTTCTAGATCTCAAATTCATTTTGAGATCACATAAACTCCCAATTCAGATTAACCATTTAACTTTCCAAGTTAAATTCCAATTTCATCTTGAAATTTCCAAATCAGGTTGATCATTCCAACTTATTTAACTTTTTCCCAAGTTAAACTCAATTCACTTAATCAAGTCAACCTTACCCAATTTGAACCTCTCATAAATAATCTTCCCACTTATTAAGTTCAAAGACTTATCACTTTGGGTATCATATCTCATTCCAGATTTAAAACTCAATATTTGGAGTTTATTTCAAACCATGTATATCCACACATATACATATTAATTTCTTTTACATACCAAGTTATACTTTAAAATTTTAAACCACCTTTGGTTTTTAATTCAAAACAAATTTCTTTAAATTTTCAAGCAACTCTTGTTTGAAATAGAACCATTTCATTCAAATGCATTAAATAATATTATTTATTATTTCTTTAAATTCATTACGTCATTAATTAATTCCAATTAATCACATTCGGTAATTAACTTATTTCTTAATTATCTTCATTAAGTAATTGTCCTTTAAATTACTTACCTCTAGTTACTTCATTAAGTAACTCCCTCTTTATTTATCATTTCCAATTATTATCCATTAATTAATCTCATTAAATAAGTTTAACTAAATACATAAATTAATTGATTATCCTTATCCTGAAACCTTTCCCAAATTCAAGATTTAATTTCAGTTTGGTTGTATTTCTATTACTTCTTAATTTAATTCAATAATTTAACAACCAATTCCCTTACTATTAGTTAGAAAGAAATATTGCTTTATATAACAAAATATATTTTTAAAATAAAATCATTTAAAATCCTTATATAAGAAAATAACAAGTACGCTCTCTCATATATGTATATACACACACTCAACTCATCCTAGGGTACCACTTACCCTATCCTTAATGAGAAATCCCACCAGAGCCAAGGTTCTCGCGTAACCTTCAGCTCTGATACCAAATGTAACGACTCAGAAATTTCGAACCCAAAAATTCCAGATAGTTATGAAAAAGAAGAAAGAGATAGAAGAAGAAGAAGAACAGAAACACCAACATCTCACATTCGCAGCGGATAAAATATAATAATAAATAATAACAGTTTACAAAGAATAATATTCCGTCGAATACATTTTAATACATCATAGTTACACATATTCAAAAACTGGACACATATAAATCAACATGTCTCAGATTTACAATAATATAATAAAGCGGAAATACTTTACACGTTCCTGCCATCTAGCTCGCCTCTTGAGCTCTCGTACGTCCTTACCTGAAAATCTGTAATACTCGGTCTGACCCGAGCATTTCATCAAAGTAACACCCGGGTCAGGCTGGAAACCAGTGTGAGTAAACTCATCTAACATGGAATACCAAAGCATAAAACTTATTTAAAAACCCACGTAACTCGTACCTTACTACGAGTTCTTACTTACCATAGTCAATACACATCATACATACATATCTAAGTATTATTACTTAAATTAAATGACTAAGCTTACATTATAATTCCATTCCAGCCTATTCATTCCAAAGTCAATTTCCATAAAGAATCTTTATAGATTACAAATCGAAGTGTGTTCGGGTATTTACTAGGACCCGACCCCGGCCTCTTCAAATTTATATTATCTTAACCCAAGTTATTCAAGTGAAACAAAAATTCAAACTTTAAATATAGGATGTCACTTACACAACAATTCATCTCGACAAATAACCACATTATCACCGTTCAACCCAATCGTATCACAAATCATTTCATATCAAAAATATTAATAAATCATTCATAAGCAAGATAAATCAGTCACACCATTTCTAATTAATTTAAATAAATTAAATTAATTACTTTAATCACCTTTAATCCTGCTTACTTAACATTCATAAATTTACAGACCATTAATTAATCATTCTTTAATTACCCATTGATTATTCATTTTTATTTCCATAATTACTTTCATTAAGTAATTATTCATTGGTCAATTATCCTTAATTAATTAGCCTTTAATTGTTGATTAACTTAAAATTTAATTACTAATTAAATAATAAATTAATTCTTAACAAGTTTATCTATTAATAATTTACATCAAGTCATTTTCATCATATTTAATAATCATCCATTAATTACTCACCTTTATTAATAATCTCAATTCATTAATTAGTTCACCCTTAATAATTAATTGAATAACCTTTAATTAATTAATTAATTTTCCTCTAATTACATATATCATGTGAATCTTAATTACGAATTAATTAATCCCAAATAAATAAATTAATTAATTTTTTTAAACTTACCCTTATATCAATAATTAATTACATAAATTAATTATTTTTAATTACTTATTACAAAAATAAATAAATCCTTAATCATCCAAGTCTTGATTAACCTCAAGATAACCATTGATCTTTATCTTAATTTTCTTAATTATCAAAATCTTATTTAAACATTTATTTAACATTAACTCCCTTGATTTAATTTTTTAGCTCAAAATAACTTAAGCATCTAACAAACTTAAGTTACAAATTGTATATCCTTCCCTCACCCAATTGACTAGTTACAAAATTTTAAAACTAGATTATGTTTCCCGACACACTATTAAAATTACTACGGGCTGAAGCCCAAATCTTGTTCACATCGGAACAACCCGAAACCCCACATCATCAACCCAAAACACACAATCCATCTTTCAAAACTACCTCACCATTACCAGAATCATTCAAAACCCATATGAAAAACGATCCTCTTCGATTGATTCCAGAAATCAATTGCTGCTTCACTTGCAAATCGATCGCCTCTTCGAATCACTCAAGACCCCTCCACTCAAACCCATCCAAACACGAGAAAACAGCCCATCCAGACCCCTTGTGCATGGAAACAAATCGTGCACGTGCACACTCCTTCCTCTGGTTATCAAATTGCCGCACCATTGCCGATGAGGCTCACTTAGCTCCCAAATCAAAGCTGCCACCTTGCCGAAGACAGTATTTCTATTGATCGAAAATCGATCAACACTTCATACCATGAGAAAACAAAAAAAAACAACTATTTCCACCAATCGACGAACTACACTCAACCCAGACATTTGATTCCTTCGCCACCATGACCAATCGGATGTCCACATACCACGCTACTTCCCTGCCAAACATCGTCTACTCCGGTCGCATTCCCACTTTCCAGAACATCGCGTCTTAGAGTCCAAAATGAAAACCCCAAAAAACCCTAAATCGTCTCGCTTCCCAAATCTAAGCCCAAATCAAAGATTCTGCCACGGTTAACCCCTTCCCTACGATCACCTGCCACTCCCAGAGCTGGTCGCATCACCCCTCGTGGTCGAAATCAATAGAAATAATTTTTGAATGAGAAACGTTCATCTAACCGTATTTCACTAAATGCAATACTAAACATTGTAAATTTATCACTATAATACGTATTTTCCTTCAACAATCAACTGCATGATTGAAATCTAGAATTACAAACATTTATTTTTTCCTAAGTTACACTATTTACTGTAAAGACAGAATCCAGATGAGCTACACAGCGTAGTTTGCTCCCTAACTATTTTTAATATAAACTATAAACAAAATTGAATATTTTCCTAGTTTATAGCATCCACCAACATAAACTAGAAATTGAGAAAAAGAATTTTGAAATCTGAAACACTGAATTTTCACATTCAACAGTTAACAGAGCTAATTCATTTCCAGATAAGAACCAGGATTTCTCACTTTAAACATTTTCTTCTAGCAACTTTTGTAAAAATTGAAGTTGAAGTCTTGATTTTTAAGTTGAAATCTTTAAAACTAAAAATCCAAATTCTCTTCCAGGTAGCTTGAAATATTTTTTCTTTTTAAACAGAGAGTGTTCATCTTTTAGCTTTAAACAAGCTACAGAGATTTACTTTCCTTATTCCAATCATGTATATATGTATATACTTTAATTTTAAAGCAACATGCACAACATAGTTCACATCATTTTTCAAAGATCATCTCATACAACTTAAATATACACCAGAAGTTTCAGAGTTACTCACCTCTTCAACTCAAAAACAGAGATTCTTGTTTTGATTTCAACTGTGGCTTGTTGTTTTGAATTTGCATTTATCTGATTTGAGACCTTGTTTTGATTTGAGGTTGCTGATTCTTGCAAACTTGAATCTTGTAGAAGAAAACCCTTGATACTGATTTACTTGGAAGATTGATTTACTTGAAAGATTGATTTACTTGAATTCTTGGATTGTTTGGAAAATGTTTACAGCCCTTGTTTCTGGTTTGTAAATTTTGCTTCAGATCTAATTTCCTTTTTATGGCCATGATACTTTTGTTTGAACATCAAAAGAGAAAATAAGTAAGGGTAGAGATATGTGTATATATAGTTTTATTCTTCAGTTTGTTCCTAAATTTGAAAAAGAAAAGAAAATAATGACACTTGTTTATTACAAAATAAAATTGTTTACAAATTGTTTTGGATGCATGTTAATATCTTAACACTTGTCCAAATATGCTAAAATTCATACACACGTAAATATGTATGTACTAATAAATTTTGAAGAAATGATTCTTTAAAAAAATTTATATTAAATTTTCTATTAAGTAAATGCATTTCTCTTAATTTATTAATTAATCTTTTAAGGAAAATGACATTAACCAATTATATATATGAAAGAAATAGAATCATACATAATATTTTAAACCCAAAATATCTAAAAGACTATCTATCAAATCTCGAATTCTAATAAAAATTCGAATTCAAGTTCAATTAAAAATCCAATTTGAAATTAATTCAAATATATGTATATATTTAAACAATACAAGTTAAGTTTGTAAATAACAATTCTATTTTAAAATCTATCTATAATTATATTTAAAAACATCACATTATTTCTATGGTTTGAAAATAACAATTTTGCCAGTTTTTAATAATTTATAAAGGAGATTATCACACTTATTTGTTTAATCTATAAATTAGTATTTTCAATAGCTAAATTAGAAAATTACCCAATAATTTGATGCCCAAAAATTCGGGTTATCACAGGGTTAGATACCCATTTCAGGTATAACGCTTATTTCGGGCATAATGCTTTTTTCAATCTCCATTACCTCTCTGCTGATTCTGTTTATTTTGAATATTCAATTGCACTTTTCAAAAACTCTCCCCGCATTGTTTCACATCAACATTGCTTTGAATTCCTTCCATGCCGGGTCCTGCGTCATCCTGTTTCCTAGACTGTTTCGCATCCTCCCTTCTCAAGAATTCGGTTGCCTTGGAATAAAATGGTCCAATGATGCAGGGGCTTTTCCGGCCAACTAGTTGCCGAATTCAGAATCGGGGTCAATCCCCTTAGTTAGTGCCGTAAGAATGGAGCTATCATTAGGATTGTTGATCTCAGCGCATGCAGCATGAAATCTTTCTAAATTACGTCGGAGTGTCTCTCCAGGAGCTTGAGTGACACTAGACAAAGTGTTAACATCCTTCGACCTTGCACCATGCATGGGGAATTTCTCAACAAACTTTGTTGCCAATTGGTAAAAGCTCGAGATAGACCGAGGTGGCAGACGGGTAAACCACATGGTAGTTATGCCCTCTAGATCGGGAAGCTTCGGCATTTAAATGCATTATCAGCTCGTGTAGCATTCATCAACCACTCATATTTTAGGATGTGTTAGTGGGGATCAAAACTCCCTTCGTAAACTGGCAAAGTCGGCATCCTGAATCGCCAAGGTGGTTCAGCATAGAGTATCTCTTCAGTAAAAGGTGTATGACTCCGAGAGATTCCCCAATCGTCATTAGTGAGGCATTAGCTCTCTCGGATCATCTGGCGGATCATCGACGGTATATCCGGCATATGGACATTTTAAGCACGCTCGGCCATGGTGTGGTCGAATTCCATAATGCGAGGTTGGACCACTCGCGGTCGACGGTCCGTATCTTGCCTCCTTGGCTCGAAGTTCTCTGGAACATATGGTTAGGGAGTACGTTCATGCTGTCGATGATTCGGATCTGGCCAATTTTGGACATCAACTCTTGGTTCAATAGCAGCAGTGGCAGTACGGTTGTCTGTGATGTAATGAGGAACAATACCTCCCTAGGAGGAGGGTCCAGTCTGGTAGTTAGTTGACGGGCTAACTCTCGATTGCTCAATGTTCAGCATATGTTGATGTCCGGTAGCTTCAGTGTAGCTCCCATCTAGCCGTGGGTGCGTAGATTTATGATGGTAATCTGAAGAGGCTGAACTCTCAATGGAGGAATTGGATGCCTGATCCCTCCTGGATCTCCTACGTCTTTGGCGATTTAGCTGATTTGTCAATTCTACATTGGCGTGCAGTTGTTCAGTAAGTTGTTGTCAACTCTGTGCCAACTCTTTCATAAGCATCTGAAAATTTTCTTGGTAACAGGGCCTGACGGATCCGATGGTCAGCCAGCATTCTGATTAGTTGGAGGAAGTTGTGCAGGATTCTGTCGATCCCGTCCTTCTGGATTTGCAGCTGTAGAAGTGGTACTTGTGCTAACCATTGTGGATAGCGAAGTTCTTTCCTAAATTTGATGCAAATTTTAATAGCATGGATGAACTTTAAACTTGAGATCAAGATCTTCTTCTTAGATTTGTGCATCCGATATCAATAGTAGATCTAACAGGTAGAAGAAACTAGGTTTTCTCAGTGAAAGCACCAAAGTGTTTGTACCAAAATTGGACACAACGCTCTTCGAAAGTATTTGAAGAGATAAAATGAAGAAAGTAAATGTAAAAAGGGGATTATCTAACAAACACTTCAAAAACATATAAGAAAAATGTAACGACCCAATATTTTGCACCATTCAAATTCGACAATAAATTTAAAACATGTCAAACTTGAATAGTTCAAAACAATAGATTGTAAATAAAATTGGAGCAAATGAAATCAAATCACATAATCACATAAATAGAATCAGAATACTCGCAGCGGAATTAAAATAACTTAGTGGTTCATGAAGCCACTATCACATAGTCTCAAAATAAATACAAAATTACAAAGTTTTAAACCAATACAGTTTGAAACAACCACAGAAAATCCCAAATTTATTTGTCTCAATTACATAGGTTAAGATAAAAAGACTGGATAGGAATTAGACAGCAGCTCGGAAAAGATGATCTTCATAACTCCTAGCTCCAGGAAAAGAAGTCGGAACTGATACTCAGGCTGACCCGAGCGTAAGAAATAAACACAAACACTCGAGTTAGGACATACATACTTATACAGTGTAAGCTAATTCAAGTGAACTGTAATACAAAGGCAAGTAACTTGAAGGATGCTTGGGACCACCCATCCTCTAAGGATCCGTTAAACTATTTACTATGTAGTAATATTTATCTATTATAATAGTGTCTATTAATAAAATAAACTTATTTTTAAATAGCGTTAAGGGGTTACCCATATAGCCTTTAACACGTAATTGTCCCAGTAGTCCATCCAGTGTCAGCGCATCTCCAGATCGGGGGACTACCCTAAATACTCCACGAGCAACGGGAGAAAACCAAACTCGTACACGGCTCGCTATGGTAGATGACACGACACAACTAGGCAATGCCAGGGTAGATATACCAATTACACTTCCGGACCGATGGTAGCGCGTAGCTGCTACTACCGCTCACCGTGAAGAACACTCCCAGATCAAAGGTGCGTACCAAACAATCACAAAGTAATAGTATGACATACGAAGAAGTGCGTTCGATAAAAGGTACTACCTTTTTAGTCCGTCAATTGCTCCTGTTTTAGCCACCTTATGCCAACTCAAGGGAGTCGGGTCCATGTACATACCTCAAAAGAACGTCGCCACCATCCTACTTCATTCTGGAATCGCCACCGCGCACACGGTTGTTAAAGTGGTTTTGGGTATCGACAGAGAGTATGCCCATATCCGATCCCGGTCTCTTTAATAACCAACGTTATTAATACCCGTGGTTACAAATTCCAAAATAGTTAATATTAAATCAAAATACTTCATGTTATAAGAGTGAAGTTATTTTATTTACACATCAAATATCCAAAATCTCAATTTCGGCCACTGCAACACTTAACAAGTGTTACTGTAACCTTTTTATTTATTCGTGTTTAGTTTTAAATTTCGCGACCACAGCACTTACCAAGTACTGCAGTAGCCCTTAATTAATTTTAGCCTTTAGTCCATTTGCATCAACTATGGCACTTACGAAGTGCGGTAATGTCCTTTACAACAGATTTTAAGTTAATCAACTTCAGGCTTCAATATAAATTCATCAATAATTAGACTTAAATTTTAAACCAATTTAACTCATAAAAATCATAATTTCCATTTGAAATAGTCGTTTAAATTTACCCAAAAATTTATGATTTTGATAAAGTAAATTTCACTAATAAATATCAACTTTTCAAGGCTTCACTTAGTAAAGTTTGAATACCTAATTTTCTATATTTTTCTATATTCAATATTTACTTAACAATTTAGTTTAATTACCATTTCAAAATTTAAATAAATTTCCTCTTAATTTCTTAACTTTCCTTTTATTCTTAAACCAAACTTCCATTTCTAAATTAAGATATATTTCAAATTTCATGTTTAAGTATTTATTTATTTAACTATTAAATTCATAGAAATTCAATAACACCTTATTAATTCATTTAAATTCCAATTTATATCAAAATTTATTATATTTACATACTTAACTTGAATTCCTTCAAAATTTCCAAAATAAATTTTATACTTCAAATTCCAACTTAACCATTTATTTATTTATATATTTAATTTGTATAAAACTACTAACAATCATTTTAACCCAATTTAAATCAAAATATTAAAATATATACCTTTAAAATACTTAAAATTTCCAGAATATATATATATATAAAATAACAATGGGTCTGTATAATATTTTCTAACCTAGGTCAAGTGATACGGATAACATATCATTTCAATCCATAATTTACAAAGAAACCGGGGTTCTATCATTTCAAACCCGCAATCCCAAGTTAAATAAATAAATAAAATAATATCGTTCAGGACTATCATTTCAGCCCATAATGATTTTACTCTACAGGGAACTTGCAGTGTGATAAACAGTAAATAAATAAATAAATAGTAAAACAGCATAAAACATACGGGTGATGTGAAAATTTTATAACAGGGTTTTAACATCATGAAATTTATATCACAGGTAAGTAAAATATAATATAATCATTCTACAATTTCACTTGTTATTAATTTACAGATCTATAAGTATGTTTGTCAGTCGTGAATACTCACCTTAATGCCACAGAAGATTAGATTCAAAAGATATACACACCGGAAAACGCACAGAAAGCACGATCAAATTTCAGCGGAGGCGAGATCAAATTCAAGTCTTGAAACAAAACGAAAACACTAATTACGCGAAATTAATTACGATCAAATCAATCTTTACATAAATCGAAACTGGAACGAGATTTAAATAAGAGGATAATTGACAAAATTTGCTCGACCACTTCACCACACAACTTGCCCATACCTCAAAGGCTCGGCCTTGACCAAAAATAAGGCTAGAAACACATGCTTGTACCCAAGTCAGTGGAGTGTTGACCTAGTCTAGGCTGTTAAAAATGCAAAGGTAGTGCACGAACAAAATTTCGGTTCAAGGTTTGGTCATATGCATCAACGATGATCGGTCTTCACATGCACATGTCTGTGCATCATCATCTGAAGGTTCGGCAACTGCATGGCTCGACCATCATCGATTGGAGGCGAGGCAAAGTCAAGCCAGCGTTGTAACTGGAGGGGGGTGGTTGCGGCTGATGGTGGCTGCACTCGATGGTGGAGGAGGTGAGATAGTCGAGTCGTGCACGGTGGTGGGGCAGCCGAGCAAAGGTGGAACAAACAATGGGCAAAACAAGAAAATAAAATAAAATAAAGAAAGAAAGAAAAAGAAAAAAAAAGTGCGGCCATACCTGATGCGAGGAGAAGATGAAGTAAAAGCCAACAATGAGATGCAATTGAAATATTGGTGACGTGCTTGAGTATTTAACAGGGGAGAGATGCGTTGATAATATAAAGTGGGACATGCGTTGATTTAGTGAAAAAATTTTGGTAAGAAATAGCTGATTTTGGAACGGCTCCGTGAATCAAAGATTTTGTACCAATTTAAAACAAGGAATGTAACAACCCGCATATTTATCGATTTTATATTTAAATATTTTATTTAAATATTTTATCGTTAATCGGATATTGGTCCGAAATGCTACTTTTTGCAAACGGTCAAATTAGGACCCGAGACCACTTCCATTGAGTTCAAAACGCCGTTTGCGATCTTTTTGAGTATAAACTTTGATATGTTTGGAGTTAGAAGAATTTTGCCACTTTTTACTTAAGGCTTTGGTTTGGGCTGAGCACAATAACTCCACTTATGTATTCAGTCCCAACCCTCTCCTCTTCATTTACTTCCTTTCTATTTTCCTAATACTCAAGCTTTTATGACAATGGAGAGTGGAATAGGAAATTGAGACTCAAGACCTAGTATTCTTTTGCAAATCAAGCTCTAGCTCTAAACTAATAGAAGAACCCATTGGTAAGCCTTCTCTTCATCTTCTCCAACTACTTCTCTCTTGAATTTCAGAAATTCCTAAACCTAACTTTGGGAATGTTCTTTTTTTTTAGCATAGATTCAAGCTCGTTTGAGTTGTGTTGAAGAGTGGTTGATTCTCCCTTTGCTTTCAAGTTTATTCTTCATTTGTTTGGGTTCAAATGTGAGATTTTTATCTCACATCTTTGTCTATAATTATCTTCAATTGTTAGGTATGAATTCCTAACACTTATTCTTGTGCGATTGATTTTGGTTTGGATTGATTTGGTGTATATTCCAATTTTTGGTGTTTTGAAATCAAAATCTATGAAAATCCTAGGATATTTGGACATTGATATTTGAGGCGTATCGAAGAGCCTTTAAGGCTGAGTTGTCTTTTGGCGTAAATCCTTAGTCGTCTTTGCTCGTCCGATCGCTTCTGGTATTTATTTCGGCCATTTTTGGTCTAGGTTCAGGGAATGCCCTGAACCCCAGTTTCAGACGTCTGAAATGTTAGATTCAGACATCTGAATATTATACTGGGAAGATTTGTATTCCCAGATTCAGACGTATGAATCTATATTTCAGACGTCTGAATTAGTTTGTTTTGGACCAGAAAGGAAATAGGCTAAAAATTGCCTATTTCAGACGTCTGAAATATAGGGTTCAGACGTCTGAAATATACTCTGGAAAACTTTTGGTTTTTCCAGATTCAGAAGTCTGAATCCTTGATTTCAGACGTCTGAATCTGCAGTCTTTTGCCTATTTGCCCATTTAGCTTGAATTTTCAACTTAAATCGATTCGTGTTGATTCCCTTTTTGTTGTTATCATTTATTATTGACTTTGATGATATTTTCTTCATCATCTTTGGGAATATCCACTTCGATGGATTCCGTAATTGATTTCTTTGGATTTCATTCACATCTTCGAATGTGAATTTTGATGATTGATTGTTTCTACAATCATTTCTATGATTTGTCACCTTAAAAATATGAAGGTTTCAATACTAGTAGTAAATATGAAAACTCTTTCGTCAAAGCAATCTTCAACACTATTTTATTACCAAACTTGTTTATAAAACCGTTTTCCGATCTATTAGTATATACAAACTTTTACCTCACTCGGATGAGAAATCTAATTAAACGACTTAGTAAAACAAGTGGTATGAAACGCTTGCGTTCACTTCGTCGGTTAATTCTTGGACTTGTTCGATTGAACCTCTTGTGACAATTTTCTAGTGAAGATTTATAGTTTGTTTGTAAATATTTAAGTTAAGCAAGTGGTTATGGGACACAAGGCTAAGCTTTTATATTTACTAGCTTAGTGTAATTGACACTTCTCGTGTATCATGACGATCATCTTATGATTTAGACTAGCAATTGTGCGATGTCTCTTTGTTTGCAAGGTTAGACTAGACCTCATTGGGGTGATTCCGACTCACACATATCTCTTTGCCCGCAAGGTTAGTCTAGACACCATTTGTGTGATTCCACTCACACATCCCTTTTTGTTGCGAGGTTAAGCTAGACACTATTTGTGTGATTCCACTCACACGTACCTTTTTGCTTTTTGGTTAGCCTAGATCTCATCTGGGTGATTCTGACTCACCCATGTGGGGTAGCTCCCCATGGTCTTCGGACCGTCATGTGATTGGCCTCTTTCCCTTTTTCTGTGATTTCTGGATTTCTTCTGTTGATTTCTGGAATTTATGTCATTGACTTGTTATGAGTACAAGTTTAGGGTATGATGCCCTCTTTGGATCTTTGAGAAGATTCTTGTGATATTGATTTATCTCTTATTGACTGATCTTCTGTTGATCATCAATTGCATAATTATAGTAGTATGTCAGTATGGATATTATATGTTTATGCCATGTATTTTACTTTACATCATGTCATATGATATTTATAGATAGACTGATCAGTTTATTATTTTCTTATAAATAATACTCGGGTCAGACCGAGATGTTACAGGTGCTTCTATTTGACTTCTCTTCTGGGATTTGCTACCCTGACTTTTGGCTAACTATTTAGATTTGCACTTTTTGTTGTATACACTTGAGATATAGACTCACAGTTGTATTCTTTTGTATAGCACGTGTTGCTATTCATTTGTATTATTGTGGATCTTTTTAACCACTACTCTGATATACACTTTCATGTGTTAGTTATATATATTCATATCTTCTTTCGCCTTTATGATATGAATTATCTGTGACTGATTTATGTTATGTTAATTTCTATATTTGTTTTTGAAGATTATTATAGTCACTGTGAAGTAGCTTTGAGTTTGTATCGGTGTGTCGGATTTCCTCCCGAAATCAAATGAGTTATACTATCCGACATAGCGGTTCTCGCACAAAGCAATTACACGGATGGTCGCTCCTCAATAGCCTTATTCTCCATGCTAGTTGACGGCATGCTCTGTAGTGTCTTTGGTTAGCGTGGGTATAGAGGTGGGGCGTCACAGCTTGGTATCAGAGCCAAACTTCGGAACAATGTAGAATAATTTAACAAGGATCATCGTCCTAAGTCCATCATAGGAGTCGTGCTTTAGGATTTTATTTGGGTCTTCGTACTGTCCTATCCTATTTTCATTTATGATTCCTTGTTTTATCTATCAAGATTGCTTGATATTTATCTTGAGAATAACTTTTCTCCTTCTTTCTTTTCTAAATGAAGAGAAATGGTTAGTTCTAGCAGTCCTAGCCCTGGTCAATCCAGTAGCCCTTCTCCGGATGGCGCATTCATGTCTGCCCAACAACTTTTGGATCTTGTAAAGAATCAAGAGTTTATCTGTGCTTTGAGTAAGAACCCCAAAATGGTTCTACCTTTGAAACTTGAAGTTTCTTTCAATCAACTTGTGGATGTTACTCTTCTTCATGGAGAGGGAGGGAAAGTTGAAAGTCGTGCAAGCCCCTTGTGACACTTCTCTTGGTCAAGGCATTTTACATTCAATCCTTGATGCTATTGTTTTATTTCGTGATCTTTCTATTTGAGTTCTTTTTGATATGGGTTCATCTCATTATTTTTATATCAAAAGAACTTGTCGATTCTTTTTCTTTGAATATTTTGGGCTTGATGTCTTCTTTGGAAATTGTGAATCCGGATGGTGGATCCGCAACACTCAATTTGCTTTTATTTGATGTCGAAATTATTTTATGTGATTTTTCTTTCCGAGCCGGTATTTTTACTTAGGCTTCAGAATTAATTTGTGCGATATGATTGGCTTCATCATTATGAAGCCCATATCCTATTTTCCCAAGTGGACTATTCATCCTCGACATTTTTAATCTGTTAAGCGGATTTCTATTTTTCTTTGTGGTTTTGATTCCAACTTATTGGCATCATTTTATTCTTTAAGCCCGCATGGTGAGGAAAGTGTTATTCCTCTCATCTAAATAGTTTGTGAAACTTTCCGGTATTTTTGAGCTTGTCTTAGGGTTATCACCTAGGAAATCTTTTGTGTGGTGCTAAGGTCTTTTCAGTTCGACTTTACCACCGCTTTTCATTTGCTACAAGTTCCGGAAGTTAGCATTCCACTTACCGCATTCCGCACTCGTTATGATTCTTACGAATGACTTATTATGTCATTCAGTTTGTCCAGCTTATTTCATCCATTTTATAAATCGAGTATTCTATGAATATTTCGATGAGACCATTCTTGTATTTATTGGTTTTTGATGAAAATAGCAATTTAAAAATTTTACAAATCTTTTTCATAAGATTTATTTATAAGTATAGATGGATTTTGTTCTTAAATGAGCAAAGAATATTCTTAAAACTTTTTAAGAGACATTTTGGTCATATAGAATATGATTTTGTGATTGTATTGCCCATTTAGTGTTTTAAGAATTCTGGTCGATGCGTTTGATCAACGTTATCGATAGGAGTTTCCTAAACGCTTTGATGAGACAATCAGACACGATATATTGACTTGTAAAATGTAAATTTTTCTAGAAAGATTTTTACATTGAGATAATTGTAATTTTGAAAGTTTTAGCTTTTTGGGAAAGAAGATTATTTGAAAGAATTCTTTTCCGATACTCTTATTCTTGTGTTTTCCGAAGGGAACCAAGACTTTATCTTTTGTACCAATGCTAATCGTATTTGTTTGGATGCCGTTCTCTTGCAAAAAAAAAATGTTCTAACACTTGTGCTTCTAAGTCATAAAAGCCTATCGAGACTTGATATGCCACTCATGATTTAGAACTTGCAGCTACCGTTTTCGCCCTTCGAATTTGGCGTCATTATCTAGTGGGAGAAAAATTTATTCGATCATAAGTCTTTGAAATATTTATTCTCTCAAAAGGAACTTAATTTGCGTCAACAGTGTTGGCTCGAATTCCTTTCATCTTATGATCTTGATATTCTTTATACTCCCGGAAAGGGAAATGAGTTGCCGATGTACTTTGTCGCAAGCAACAAGCGGTTGTTTCCATGATGATATCAGAATGGAATGATCTCGAGCTTTTATCCACTTGTGAAAGTTTTCGATTTATGTTCATCTCTTGTTTTATGTAGCCTTCGGGCTCATCCTTCTCTTTAGACTGCAATTTTGAAGCTCAAAGGCTAGATCCCGAATTGGCTCATCTTGGCCAAAATATTAAGGATAAAATTGATATTGATGGTTTGAAAGACTTTGATATCGATTCTCATGGCTTATCGTGCCAAATATTAGTGATCTTCGTAAAGATATTTTAGAAGATTCACATCGTTCTAAATTTACCATTCATCCCAGTAGTAGTAAAATGTACGCGGATATGAAGCGACTTTATTATTGGAAGGGAATGAAATCTGATATTGCTAACTTTGTTAAGTGTTGCATGACTTGCCAACTTGTCAAGGCCGAACATCAAAGGCCCGGTGGGTTATTGCAACCTTCAGACGTTCCAATTTGGAAGTGGGATCAAATTTCCATGGATTTTATTGACGGCCTTCCCCGTTCTCGTTCGGGTCATGATAGCTTATGGGTGATAGTTGATAGACTTACTATATCTGCCCATTTTATTCCCGTTCGGTCTAATCGAACCGTACCTCTTTTGGCCAAACTTTTTATCAAAGAAATTGTTAAATTGCATGGAGTTCCTACTTCTATTGTTAGTGATCGTGATCCATTGTTTACTAGTGGATTTTGGAAGAGTCTTCAAAAAGCTTTGGGAACGAAGCTTAATTTTAGCACCGCTTATCACCCCCAGTCCGATGGACAAACCGAGCGTGTGAATCAAACTCTTGAAAATCTTCTTCGTGCTTGTGTGCTTGATTTCGGTGGAAGCTGGGAAGATCATATTCCTCTTGTTGAATTTTCCTATAATAATAGCTTCCAATCTAGTATTGGTATGGCACCTTTCAAGGCACTCTACGGAAGGCCATGCCGATCTCCTTCTTGTTGGCTTGAGGCCAGTGAGTGGCTGGTTTTAGGTCCAGACTTTATTCGTGATTCCACAGAAAAGATTGAACTTATTCGACATAGGATGAAAGAAGCCCAAAGTAGACAAAAATCCTATGCCGATAATCGAAGAATGAAATTAGAATTTTCTGTTGGTGATCTTGTTTTTATTCGTGTTTCACCTATGAAAGGCGTTGTACGTTTCAGTCGGTCGGGAAAGTTAGCGCCTCGATATATTGGGCCATTTCCTATCACTGAACGTATTGTTTCCATGCCTTATCGCCTTTCATTACCGGCTCAGTTTTCGGCCATGCATGACATGTTTCACGTTTCTCAATTACGGAAATGCCTTCGAGATTCCGATTCTATTCTTGAGCCTGGTATTGTGGAAGAAATTGAAGTTTTGCCAAATTTAACTTACGAGCAGCATCCTATTCGAATTATTTCTTCGGAGGTCAAACGACTTCGAAATAAAGATGTTCCGCTTGTGGAGGTTCAGTGGTCCTCAAATCCTAAGGATTGCTCTTGGGAATTCAGAGAATTCATCGAGCGAACACATCCGGACTTGCTTACTCCTGCTCTTTGAGGTGAACTTCCTATTTCAAATTTCTTTTGTGTTAATATGCTTTTATGGTTGTTACTTTTTATTTCCATCTTATATATTGCGAGGACGCAATTTTTTTAAGGAGGGGAGTCTGTAACAACCCGCATATTTATCGATATTTTATTTAAATATTGTCGTTAATCAGATATTGGTCCGAAAAGCTACTTTTTGCAAACGGTCAAATTAGGACCCGAGACCACTTTCATTGAGTTCAAAACGTCGTTTGCGATCTTTTTGAGTATAAACTTTGATATGTTTGGAGTTAGAGGAATTTTTCCACTTTTTACTTGGGGCTTTGGTTTGGGCTGAGCCCAATAACTCCACTTATGTATTCAGTCCCAACCCTCTCCTCTTCATTTACTTCCTTTCTATTTTCCTAATACTCAAGCTTTTATAACAATGAAGAGTGGAATGGGAAATTGAGACTCAATCCCTAGTATTCTTTTGCAAATCAAGCTCTAGCTCCAAACTAATAGAAGAACCCATTGGTAAGCCTTCTCTTCATCTTCTCCAACTCCTTCTCTCTTGAATTTCAGAAATTCCTAAACCTAACTTTGGGAATGTTCTTCTTTTTGAGCATAGATTCAAGCTCGTTTGAGTTGTGTTGAAGAGTGGTTGATTCTCCCTTTGCTTTCAAGCTTCTTCTTCATTTGTTTGGGTTCAAATGTGAGATTTTTATCTCACATCTTTGTCTATAATTATCTTTGATTGTTAGGTATGAATTCCTAACACTTATTCTTATGCGATTGATTTTGGTTTGGATTGATTTGGTGTATATTCCAATTTTTGGTGTTTTGAAATCAAAATCTATGAAAATCCTATTATGGATATTTGGACATTGATATTTGAGGCATATCGAAGAGCCTTTAAGGCTGGGTTGTCGCTTGGCGTAAATCCTTAGTCGTCTTTGCTCGTCCGATCGCTTTCGGTATTTATTTCGGCCATTTTTGGTCTAGGTTCAGGGAATGCCCTGAACCCCAGTTTCAGACGTCTGAAATGTTAGATTCGGACATCTGAATATTCTACAGGGAAGATTTGTATTCCCAGATTCAGATGGCTGAATCAATATTTCAGACGTCTGAATTAGTTTGTTTTGGACCAGAAAGGAAATAGGCTAAAAATTGCCTATTTCAGACGTCTGAAATATAGGGTTCAGACGTCTGAAATATACTCTGGAAAACTTTTGGTTTTTCCAGATTCAGAAGTCTGAATCCTTGATTTCAGACGTCTGAATCTGCAGTCTTTTGCCTATTTGCCTATTTAGCTTGAATTTCCAACTTAAATCGATTCGTGTTGATTCCCTTTTTGTTGTTATCATTTATTATTGACTTTGATGACATTTTCTTCATCATCTTTGGGAATATCCACTTCGATGGATTCCGTAATCGATTTCTTTGGATTTCATTCACATCTTCGAATGTGAATTTTGATGATTGATTGTTCTACAATCATTTCTATGATTTGTCACTTTAAAAATATGAAGGTTTCAATACTAGTAGTAAATATCAAAACTCTTTCGTCAAAGCAATCTTCAACACTATTTTATTACCAAACTTGTTTATAGAACCGTTTTCCGATCTATTAGTATATACAAACCTTTACCTCACTCGGATGAGAAATCTAATTAAACGACTTAGTAAAACAAGTGGTATGAAACGCTTGCGTTCACTTCGTCGGTTAATTCTTGGACTTGTTCGATTGAACCACTTGTGACAATTTTCTAGTGAAGATTTACAGTTTGTTCGTAAAATTTAAGTTAAGCAAGTGGTTATGGGACACGAGGCTAAGCTTTTATATTTACTAGCTTAGTGTAATTGACACTTCTCGTTGATCATGACGATCATCTTATGATTTAGACTAGCAATTGTGCGATGTCTCTTTGTTTGCAAGGTTAGACTAGACCTCATTGGGGTGATTTCGACTCACACATATCTCTTTGTCCGCAAGGTTAGTCTAGACACCATTTGTGTGATTCCACTCACACATCCCTTTTTGTTGCGAGGTTAGGCTAGACACCATTTGTGTGATTCCACTCACACATACCTTTTCGCTTTTTGGTTAGCCTAGACCTCATCTGGGTGATTCCGACTCACCCATGTGGGGTAGCTCCCCATAGTCTTCGGACCGTCATGTGATAGGCCTCTTTCCCTTTTTCTGTGATTTCTGGATTTCTTGTGTTGATTTCTGGAATTTATGTCATTGACTTGTTATGAGTACAAGTTTAGGGTATGATGCCCTCTTTGGATCTTTGAGAAGATTCTTGTGATATTGATTTATCTCTTATTGATTGATCTTCTGTTGATCATCAATTGCATGCTTATAGTAGTATGTCAGTATGGATATTATATGTTTATGCCATATCTTTTACTTTATATCATGCCATCTGATATTTACAGATAGACTGATCCGTTTATTATTTTCTTATAAATAATACTCGGGTCAGACCGAGATGTTACAAGTGCTTCTGTTTAACTTCTCTTCTGGGATTTGCTACTCTGACTTTTGGCTAACTATTTAGATTTTCACTTTTTGTTGTATACACTTAAGATATAGACTCACAGTTGTATTCTTTTGTATAGCACGTGTTGCTATTCTTTTGTATTATTGTGTATCTTTTTGACCACTACTCTGATATACACTTTCATGTGTTAGTTATATATATTCATATCTTCTTCCGCCTTTGTGATATAAATTATCTGTGACTGATTTATGTTATGTTTATTTCTATATTTGTTTCCGAAGATTATTATAGCCACTGTGAAGTAGCTTTGAGTTTGTATCGGTGCGTCGGATTTCCTCCCGAAATCAAATGCGTTATACTATCCGACATAGCGGTGCTCGCACAAAGCAATTGCACGGATGGTCGCTCATCAACAGCCTTATTCTCCGCGCTAGTTGACGGTATTGCTCCGTAGTGTCCTTGGCTAGCGTGAGTATAGAGGTGGGGCATCACAAGGAAGCAAGGGAAAGTGGAATCCACGTGAATGGCAAGCACAGTTACTGAAATTTTTTTCTTCCAAAAACACGGCTACTGATTGATTTATTTATAGCTAAGGTAATAAATTTAGGAGTGCGTACTATAGACGCAATAATTTAATCAAAACATATGCCCAAATTTGTAACAAAAGTAATGTATTTTATTTATACGTTTAATATTCATTTAGTAAATATATTTAGTAAAATATTTCATCAATTAATGTACCATTTAAAACATCAACTAAATTAAATAAAACGGATATAAACGTACAAATTTAAAACGTGTAATTGTATAGCTTATTTATACACTATTTATAACTAAATTAAAAATTTGATTTTTTTATTATCTAAGAAACTGATGTATGTATGTATAAAAGAACCGTAAATTTTCTCCTTTTTACACAATATTCATTACTTAATTTAAAATTCCAAATTAAAGTTAAAGTTTAAACAAAATTAAATTCTACAGAAATTGCTTTTATTTATAAAAATTTGGACAATGATTTATAGTCAATTTGAAATTTCAACTTTTAAATTATAAAACCCCAAAGTTTTTAAATTAAAGAATTTAAAATATTAAATGAAAATGTCGGGCTGTTACACTAAACACGTTGAATCACAGAGATTTAGAGTGGTTCGGCGTATGGCTTACGTCCATCATGAAATTGATGATTTTATTGATGTTTGCTTACTGATTACAACTGACTACAGCTGATTACATCAGTAAATTTCGAGTACAACTGTGATCTTGAAGCGTAAATGCGGTTTCGGTAGAGTCTGGACGTAGGAGAGCTAAAAAGTCCTTTTTCTGTAGGAAATGAGATGTTATTTATAGGCGTAGGCTGCAAATATCTCACTCGGATCTCGGGAGATCTCTTCTGGCACGTGAGTGGGCCCACGCGATCGATCCTATGTGATTTGCACTCGGTCCGTGATTGATACGAACGAATTTCGTATCGATCAAGATTTGGTCCAATTGAGTCGAAATTGAGCATAAACATTCTTTAGGTTGTTCGTAAGATCCTGTGAAAATTTCATAGCTTTGGAATTGTAGATTGTGAATTATGATCGATGTAAGTTCGGGTTTTTTCATATGTTGTCTAGTTCGTCTCGATGCCATTCGTATCGATTGGTTCAAATCAATTTAGGCACGTGCCTGCAAGTTGACGTGGTGCTAACTTCTCGGATCGATCCACTTTTTATGCCGAACGATCGAGTCTTTCCTATGCATGCACCTTGTTCATATCGGTTGGAACTATCTTGTTCGTATCGATCGTCATAGCTCTGCTCGTATCGATAGTCTTTGCTCTGTTCGTATCGACCACGACTGTCTTGTTTGTACCGATCAATCATAGCTCTGTTCGTATTGATTGTCATTGCTCTTGTTCGCATCGATCGATTGTATTCCACTTTATATCAATTTTGTATGCTCCACTTCGCATCGGTCTTTTGCGTTCACTTCGTATCAATAGGGAAGGTGGACTTTGTATCGATCAGTGGTCGATCGATTCAAAACATGTCCAAAGCTTAATCGATGCGAGATGGACACTTGTGTTAAAATCAATGGATATGAAGTATTCGGAGCTGAATGGATTCGAACAGGATCGATGCAAAAGAGGCTGATTCTCTAGATGGATTGGAACAGGATCGATGTGAAAGAGGCTGATTCTCTAGATGGATTCAAACATGATCGATGTGAATTGGTGGATACGAATAAGTCAATTTTGTAGACTTGCATCGAGCATATCATGAGCATATGACCTTCGATCGACTTGAAAATTGAATTGTTGGCTTTCATAGCTTTGCTTGTCTCGTCATATCAATTGTAGCTCGATCCAGCCTCGGATAAAATTTATCAACATCCATAGTGAGCCTGTGTATAATCGATCTTCGGGACAGACCATCTTTGGTTCTTAGTCAACTTCTTGGTGTCACGGCCTTGCCAAAAGGCGGAATAACATAATCCATATATATTATTTATGTATTTTTTTTAAATTTAAAACCAATTATACAAATAATAATACTTACATATATTTAAAAATAATACAAAGTATAGGCATAAAATTTTATTATAAAATATATTAAAAAATTCTTTCCGTAAATCATAATACAGATTTTTATTTAAAATTTCTATAAAATAAGAACATTTTGTTAAACAAATTTTAATCCGAATAAACGAAACTATTTTTTTCCTGTCTGTAAACACGTAATAGTATATATACATAAATTTTATTTATTATTTTACATTACAATATATTCATAAGAGTATGTATGTTTATATTATATTACTTTAAATTTCATTAAAAATAAAAATAAAACATTTTTGAATTATATGTTTTATATTTATTCTCGACTACCTTGTAAATTATTATTCAAAATAATTTTGCAAATCGACTATGTTTATAAATATTTTATACACAATTACACACACACACACACACACACACACATATATACATATTATATAAATTGTATTTATAAGTAATATTTTACATATATACTAAAGTATGCACACACATTTCACTTTATCATATTATCCACGTGTACAAAAATATAAATATTTGGACATGATACATGTATACATGATGAGCTAAAATGCCTATTACGGTGTAATTCCCAACATCTATATGCATGTTAAATTATGTATACCTTATTATATTGCGCATGCATGTACGGACATATGTTTATATGATATACATATTATATACATATATAATATGTATATGTATGTATGTATGTATATAAATTTATAATAAATAAAACTTTATTTATAATGAAATAAAATATTTATTTTATTTGCAATAAATTTAGATAAGATCTAAATAAATTTAGACTTCATAGACTCATCAAACGTCCAAAAAGGTTAAAATAAAATAAAAATAAGAAGATTGTTCAATTACTCTGCCGTGGATTGGTCCAGTTCCAACAACAGGACCATTGTTACTGTGTGATCAACTAATTTTAAAATATAGTTTAAACACTTCATTAAAATCCACAACATTCTTAAATCAAAAGACTAACATATCGTCATGTGTGATGTTCTATCTGACTTTTAACTTATAGAAGACTCTCATGGATAGTTTTTCAATAGTTTCAAACAACTATACAAATATTATCGCATGGTTTCTTCTTTAGTCGTGAGTAATTTTATGTCCATCATACGGCACCGTTGATACGTAGTCATTTCCTCAAATTTCTTCGGTAGATCTTGCACTTGATCATTTATGAATTTTGCATTAATTTTCTTTGAAATTCTAAAGTTCAACATCAACGAATCATCATGCATCGAAAATCATGGATAACACAAAATTTTCAACTGGCTTGCTTTATAAATAGTGCAAAATACACTAAAAGCCATTAAAATTAGAATATAAATGATAAATAACCAAATTAAAATAAAATTGTCCATCACATAAAATAAGAATAATGGAATCCGCTTGGTATGTGATTAGTTAGGGATCCAAAATTGATTTCATGTACGCACAACTGTTATAATTAATCTTAGGATCCAAGTAGGATATGACGGTTTTCTAGAAGAAGAAAATGACGCCAAAATGTGTCAATAAACAAAAATTTAAAATGCATCTAGAATTCTATGTTTGCTCAATCAAGCAACAATGTTTATACAAGTGCTGATGCAAAAAAATGACACAGCGCACTCTTATTCATTTTCAATGTTGAAAAGTTACTGTAAATCATACAATCACCGTTGTATTTAAATGGATGCGTTTTCAGTTATTAACATGAGTGTCAATCCGACGCCTTGCTTCTTGTAAATGTTCACCTTTACAATATTGCTATCTGTGCATTGTGTGTTATGCATGCTTATACCATTCATTAATTGTTAAAAACCTGGAACATTGTTTAACTGTCATGCAATGCACACGCCAAATAAACGATGGAGCAATATTTACTCTATGGTTTATTAATTTTGACTAGGCCACAAAATTTACGGGTTTCCCATTCTTCTCTCCCTCAATTCTCTCTCATCCTTTCTTATGATCTCCTTAAGAAAACATCTTCTTTCACACTTCATACCTTTCTCATTTACATAAATTATTTTCACAATAATTAATTAATTAATAATAAACTAATAATCATGGTACTTAAGCCAATTATACTAACTTTTATGGGCTACATGCAGCTATTCTGATAACTGATCTGTATTGTCATATGTTCAGGCAAATGCGGCTTCAGGGATTGCAGTTGATGATGATTGCAAGCTCAAGTTTTTGGAACTGAAAGCCAAGAGAAACTACCGGTTTATCGTGTTTAAAATCGACGAAAAAGCACAAAAGGTGACTGTTGAAAAGT
The DNA here is from genome assembly GCA_030765085.1 of Allium cepa. Classification (NCBI taxonomy): domain Eukaryota; kingdom Viridiplantae; phylum Streptophyta; class Magnoliopsida; order Asparagales; family Amaryllidaceae; genus Allium; species Allium cepa. The sequence goes on along the minus strand of CM060928.1, from coordinate 405,354,280 downwards.
TAGGTGAACCTGGAGATAGCTACGACGATTTTACTGCATGCATGCCCGAAGAGGAGTGTAGATACGCTGTTTTTGATTTCGACTTTGTTACAGATGAGAACTGCCAGAAGAGTAAAATCATATTTGTAGCATGGTACCCCTTTATACATGTTATGTTTTTTCCTCAAGTATGTTCATAGAATATTTAGCAAATTACCTGAGCTGTGTATATGTGCAGGTCTCCTGATAAATCAAGAGTGAGGAGTAAAATGGTTTATGCGAGTTCAAAAGACAGATTTAAAAGAGAGCTTGATGGAATTCAAGTGGAACTGCAAGCAACTGATCCGAGCGAGATGAGTATGGACAGGGTTGTAGAAAGAGCCATATCATGAAGATGAAATAAGGAATAGCAAATGTCTCTGTGTATTTGCCGCATAGAGGAAAGAGTAATATGATGTTTGGTAGGATGCTCAGCTTTGTATATCCAACGGCTCAGATTAATGGGCCTTGATGGCAGCCCATTATAACAGCCTATTACTGTATAAATATCACCGAATACTTGTATACGAGTTGAGACAATTTGTATCAGTTTCTTTGAGAATAATAAGTTTTATTTCATCAAAACTTTAATTTGGTATTAGAGCAAACAAATTGCTTAACAGGAAGGAAACGCCTTGCCATTAATCTCATCAGATCGAGTGTCATCATCTAAGATTATGCTGCTTTTGGCTCGGTTTTTCAACACACAAGGGTAGAGAAGGAGCTAAAGCAAAGAAAAAGAAAACATATGGAGTTAGAATACGGTGCAGAAGGCAAGAAAGGCCGGACCAAATATCTGGTCCGGCATTCACTGAAATGCCGCACCAGATATTTGGTCCGGCAATCCACGAAGTGTCAGATCAGATATTTGGTCCGGCACAACATCAAAGCGCTAGATCAAACATTTGGTCCGGCAACCAGGTTTGCTAGACCAAATATTTGGTCCGGCAAATGGGCGTCTCCAAGCAAGATACCAAAGGAAGTAATGACCGAGTAAGCCAAGGGATGAGATGACGACCAAGCAAATCAAGTTCTCTAACCAAATGCGGCGCCAAACCTTCCTGCCCAAATGCCAAACCAAACTTAGGAAGCTATAACTCAACCTCCACACTTCATAACTCCACTCTACAAATACCAGAGCTCCTCAACAAAAATGGAGACGGATTTTTGTAGAAGAAAAGAAAAACTCTACTGAGATTCAATAACCTCAGCGGTTTTAAGTTTTTTCTTTTTCTAATCTAACTTGTATTTGTAACCAATCCAAAGAAGTATAATAAGATGGACAGTGGTGTAGGCACGTTCTGGCCGAACCACTATAAAATTTTGTATTTTCCTTCCTTTAAATTGCTTTCGTACTTTGAACTTTTCTGTGACTGTAATAATTATCTGATAACGTATTGGGACATTAAAAGTAGAATATCAAATAATCCAAATCCAACTTAAACAAATTCGAACTCAGAGGTGTTTGCCCAATTTTGGTGCAAACATTTTTGGTGCTTTCATTGAGAGACGGCATAGAGAGCCGAGCTCTCCTACCCACTCTTCTTCCAACCTTAACACATCATTACCACATGGCTCCCTCTAGGAGGAACACTGATAAGGGTAAGAACGCGGCCACTGCTAGAACGCTCAATCCCATCCATGAGAATCAAGAAAACCAGGCCACCCATTCTCAGCTTCCAGGTTCAGCTATCATCCGAGAAGACTTGTATAGGGTTGTGAATGAGATGGCTAACCGCTTCGCTGCACAAAAAAAAGCTTTCGTGGACCAACTCATGACACGCTTAAGAGGCACAAAAGAATTCACTCACAATACAGAATGTCGAGATGAATCTCAATCCGGAGGTCTCGTAGACGGAACAGATCCCCTGCGAATGAGGAATTCAATCAAGAAGATACAAGAACTCGAAACGGAGCCAAGACTTAGTGCGAAGCCGGTCCTGAAAGAACATCAGGAGCTGGGCCCAACCAAGGGGACATAAGGAAAGGTTTTGCTGTGACTTACCCTCTCATGCTTCGAGCCAGCCATCGCCCCCCAGCTCAACCAAGGTTCCAAAGGTCATCAACATTACAGAAAAGCTTCCACTTCTCCCAGGGCTGCCCTAGAATCCGAGGAAAGGATGACATGCCTCTTCTGAGAGTATCTCAGGTGTGAACAACTCGGAAGAGGGGTAGGAACAAGGGTGTCCAGCCCATTCACTAGGGACATAGAAAGAATAACCACTCCTTGGGAATGGAAAATGCCCACCACGGATCCCTACAAAGGCATATTCGACCCAATCATCCACTTATAACGTTACACCCAACACATGCTCATGAATGGAGCAAGGGAGGGTGTGTTGTGTAAATGTTTTCCGCTATTCTTATCAAACTTAGCAACCACATGGTTTTGTCTTCTGCCTTATGGCTCTATTAGCTCTTGAGAAATGTTGAAGGAAAAATTCAAAAGTCAATTATGAATCCACGTGGAACAACCCATGGATGCCTATTCCCTATCTGATGTGAAACAAAAAGCCGGAGAACCGCTACAACAATATCTTATCCGCTTTAACGCTGCCACGGCAGCAGTGCAAGATAAATATAAGTTAAGACAGTTTGTATCAGCTTCTTTGAGAAAAATATAAGTTTATTTCATCGAAACTTTAATTTGGTATCAGAGTAAACAAATTGCTTAAGAGCAAGAAAACGTCTTGCCATTAATCTCATCAGATCGAGTGTCATTATCTAAGATTAGATATTGTTGGCTCGGGTTTTCAACACGCAAGGGTAGATAAGGAGCTAAAGCAAAGAAAAGAAAAAAAATATGGAGTTAGAATACGGTGCAGAAGGCTAGAATGCTGGACTAAATATCTGATCCGGCATTCACTGAAATGCCACACTAGATATTTGGTTCGACATTCCACGAAATGCCGGACCGGATTTTTGGTCTGGCACAGCATCAAAGCGCCGGACCAAAGGCATATTTTTGGTCTCCAAGCAAGATACCAAAGGAAGTAATGACCGAGTAAGCCGATGAGTGAGATGACGACCAAGCAAATCAAGTTCTCTAACCAAATGCGGGGCCAAACCTTCCTGCCTAAATGTTGAACCAGACTTAGGGAGCTATAACTCAACCTCCACACTTCATAACTCCACTCTACAAATACCAGAGCTCCTCAACAACAACGGGGACAGATTTTTGGAGAAGAAAAGAAAACTCTGCCGAGATTCAATAACCTCAGCGGTTTTAAGTTTTTGCTTTTTCTAACCTAACTTATATTTGTAACCAATCCAAAGAAGCATAATAAGATGGACAGTGGATGTAGACATATTCTGGCCAAACCACTATAAAATTTTATGTTTTTCTTCCTTTAAACTGCTTTCCTACTTTGAACTGTTCTGTGACTGTTGTTAGTGCTTGAGATGATGGTTTTGATGACAACAACCATAGAATAAGATTATAAAATATAAATACTAACATTATAGTTTAGATATATATGTATATGCAGGATCTAACCATGCAAGTACCAAAAATGAAGACTGTACAGTATAGAGATTCAAGATATCAAGATTGAAGACTCATGAGTATCAAGATTATCAAGAGTTCAAGACTTCAATAATAAGTAATTTAATTAGGAATTTTTTCAAAATTTCTAGAAAAGCACTGGCATCTTAAAATCCAATTTATTCGTGGAATGGAATCCACTTCGAGCTTGTTAAAGGAATGGAACCCTAAGTAGGATGGAATCTACGAAAAATCTAGTGGAACATTGTTTTGTATCCACTAACTTTTATTCAAATGTTTTTACAAAATTATATCTTGTTTTCAAAATGATTTCAAAACCTTCCTTTTAAAAAGAATAAAAAACATCTATCCTGATTTTAAATAATTTTAGCCTTAACATAATCTATATTTTCAAAATCAAATTATCATTGATTTTAAACTATCTTTTAATAATAATATATTTAACTTTTAATATTTATACTTAGATTTAAATATAAAATTATGGTAAAATTTTATATATATCAAAATATTATTCTCTATATTTATTTATATATTTTAAATATAGTTAAGTATATTTATGAAGTTTAAAATAGTTTTAATATAAGATGAAAGTTATTTTCAAAGAAAAAAAATCACCAAAAATTGCTTAGGCCTGTCGACAACCTCAATATACCCTTGTCGACAAGGTGGCAGTTTGATTCAAAATTTTGAATTTCAAAAGAAGTGTCTATTCGTCATATTCTTTAACAAATGGACATGACTATTGTTCTACTATAAATAGGGGCAGTTTTAAACGAATTTATATACATATTTTCTCTGATTTCACTCCTCTCCTTCTTCCACATTTTTTTATATATATTTTTACCATTACTCTGCCAAATCACCATTGAATCTAACTATATCATCTCTGGTTTTATTCTCTATCACTATCTCAACAAGATCTCAGTGCTATTCAGAGTTATAGGCTTCTTTGTAATAAACTAAATGAGAAAAGGTGTGATTGTAGCATGTGAAATCAATCAAGCGAGAAAATGTGTGATTGTAGCATGTGAAATCAATTGGGTGAAGTTGTTGCCTGTAAAATCAAGTATCTCTACCCAAAGGACTGTGAATATGGAGTGGTGTACCTCATGGCCATGAAATCGAGGGTGTAATTGTAATAATTGATTTTGAAAGGAAATCCATACTTGTGTGCCGGACTGGATGTAGGGTAACTCCGAACCAGTATAAAATCCGGTGTGTTCTTTCCTTTATTGCTTTTACTTTATTTCTGCATCTGTGTTTGATTCTGTGATCATATCTGTGTCTGAATATTGCACACATTTATGTTCAAATTAACACAAACTCAAAAAGATTTAATAATTCTTTAAAACACTATTCACCCCCTCTAGTGTTAATTCTAGCCTTAAGATCTGTAATCCGCATTTCTCACATCTGGTATCAAAGCAAGGTTTTCAAAGTTTCATAATATGATTTTTGAATTTTTTTTTAAATGTCTATGTTTAAAAAACTTTTTAATACTAGTTTAGAAATATTCAGATCATCGTTGTCTCTTGAGTTTGCATATAATCAATATTCAAATTAAAGTTGATGTGTAGGAAACATGCCTTAAGGGTGTTGAGGAATCAATTCATAATAGACAAATTGTGCAAATCAAAAAGAATAAATGGATACTCGATAGTGGATGCTCTAGACACATGACTGGCAATCCAGATATGCTGAATGATAAAGTATACAAAGACTGAGGACTGGTTAACTTTGGAGACAACCCAAAAGGATATGTGATTAGCATCGGCGAAGTCGGTAACTCTGAAACTCCTATTATTACTAATGTTTTGCTAGTTAAGAATCTGAAATATAATCTGCTAAGTATTAGTCAACTTTGCGATAAAGGATATAAAATTAAATTTGAAAAGGATAAGTGTGACATTGAAGGTAATAATTCAACCATAATATTTGAGGGAATTGGGAAAAAGAATATTTATATTCTTTGTATGAAAGTTTCAAATGATAGCTAGTGTCTTTTAGCAAATACAAGTGACCCTTGGATTTGGCATAAGAGATATGGACATTTGAATTTCAAACTCTTATCTAGACTGTCAAAACATGATCTAGTAAGAGGTCTTCCTAAAATGAATTTTAAAGTAGATAGTCTATGTGATGCATGTCAATTAAGAAAACTTAGAAAAAGTTCTTTTAAATTAAAAAATATGATTTCAACCTCAAAACCTCTTGAATTACTTCATCTTGATTTATTTGGTCCATCTCAAATTCTGTCAATAAATAATAGTAAATATGTTTTTGTAATTGTAGATGATTATTTTATATTTACATGGACAATATTTTTGAAACATAAAAGTGATACTTTTGAATGTTTTAAGAACTTTACAAAAAGGATTCAAAATCAACTTTCTCTAAAAATTATAACCATTCGTAGTGATCACGGCGGTGAATTTGAAAACGAAAAGTTTAAGGAATTCTACAATAAAAAGGGAATAACTCACAATTTTTCATTTCCAAGAACTCCACAATAACATAGTAGTAGAATGTAAAAATAGGATGATTCAAGAGTGTGCGAGAACTATGCTTTTAGATAGTAAATTACCAAAGTATTTTTGGACAGAAGCAGTTGATACCTCCTGTTATATTTTAAATAGAATTTTAATTATATCTTTAACTGATAAGACATCTTATGAACTTCTTCACATAAAGAAACCTAAGGTATCTTATTTTAGAATTTTTGGAAGTAAATGTTTTATTTTAAATACAAAAGATAACTTAGATAAATTTGATCCTATATCCGACAACGGTATCTTTATCGGGTATTCTAATAGAAGTAAAGCATAGAGAGTGTTTAATTTAAGAACTAACACCACCGAAGAAATAATGCATGTTTCATTCGATGAAAATCTCAAAAATTTTGAAGATACAAATGATGAAGAGGATATAATCACTCAAAATCTATAGTCAACTGAAACTAATAATGAAATTAATCATCCTAATAAAAGGATTAAACTTTTAAAAGATCATCCTATAGAAAATATACTAGAAGATATGCAATCTGTTGTTACAACTAGAAATCACTTAAGTAAAATGAGCAATGTAGCCTTTATATCAACTATTGAACCCAAAAATCAAGAAGAAGCATCAACTGATGATTCATAGATTTTGGCTATGCAAGAAGAACTAAATCAATTCACTAGAATTGATGCTTGGGAAAGTGTTCCTAGACCTGAAAATAAAACTATAGTTGGAATTAAATGGGTTTATAAAAATAAAATGAATGAACAAGGAGAGATTGCTAGAAATAAAGCCCGGTTAGTCGCTCAAGGTTACTGTCAAGAAGAAGGAATAGATTTTGATGAAACCTTTGCTCCCGTAGTAAGATTAGAAGCCATTAGGATTCTACTTGCTTTCACAAATCATAATAATTTCAAATTATATCAAATGGATGTTAAAAAGTGCCTTTTTCTAAATGGATTTGTAAAAGAGGAAGTATATGTTGAACAACCACCACTTTTTGAAAATGAAAATTAACAAATCATGTTTACAAACTTAAGAAAGCTCTGTATGGTCTAAAACAAGCTCCTAGAGCCTGGTATGATAGACTAAGATCTTACTTATTACAATAAAATTTTGAAATTGGTAAAGTAGATAATACTCTTTTTATTAAAGAAATTAAAATGATATTCAACTAGTACAAGTTTACGTAGATGACATCATTTTCGGATCAACTAATTTTGAAATGAATAAAGAATTTTCTAAAATAATGACAAAAGAGTTTGAGATGAGTCATATGGGTGAATTAAACTTCTTTCTAGGATTACAAATAAAACAATTAGATAATGATATCTTTATTAGTCAAGAAAAATATGCTAAAGACCTAGTTAATAAATTTGGTTTGACTATTTCAAGTGGAAAACCCACTCCCATGGAAACCAATGAGTACCTAAGTAAAGAAGATCTCTTGAAAGATGTAGATCAAAAAATATATAGAGGAATGATTGGACCACTACTCTATATCACTGCTAGTAGACCTGATATCATGCATAGTGTTTGTCTCTGTGCAAGATATCAATCCCAACCTAAAGAGACCCACTTAAAATTCGTAAAACGTACCATAAGATATGTTAAACACACCCTTGATTATGACTTATTTTATTCTAAAAATGATTCTTTGACTTAATATCTTACTACGATGCTGATTATGCTGATTGTAAATCGGATTGAAAAAGTACAAGTGGAACTTGTCACGTTTTGGGGCATTCTCTGATTTCCTGGTTTAGTAAAAAGCAGAACATAGTTTCTTTATCAACAAACGAAGCAGAGTATATTTCTGCTGCTTTGGCTTGTTCTCAAGTAATATATATGCAACAAACTTTAAAAGATTTTGGTTTAATATCTCAAAATCACCAATTTTTTGTGACAATACAAATGCAATAAATTTATCCAAAAATACTACTCATCATGATCGAACTAAACATATTGTTATCAGACATCATTTTCTCAAAGATAATATAAGTAAGGAAGTAATTACTCTCGATTATATCAATTTTGAGAATCAAATTGTTGATATCTTAACAAAAACCCTTAAACGAATCTATATTTACTAAATTAAGAAGAGAATTAGGTATTTGTTCAATAACTGAAATATAAAATATAAATAACAAAGTATAGTTAAAAATTAAATTAAAATAAATCAAATAGCAAAAATATCAAGTACCATGTCGACAACCCCCTCCTACCCCTGTCGACATATAATGATTTTTTTTATTTTTGAAATTTTCCCACCAAAATTCAAGTAAGTGGTTATATATTCTTCTTATTTCAAAATTATTATCATTCTCTCTAGTCTTTCTCTGTTCTAACTTCTGAAAACATTTAAACAATGGCCTGCTCTTCCAAATCAATCAAAATTTCAACTTTTTCGTTCCCTTCTCCTTCTACTGGACCATTTCAACGAACTACGCTTGCACGAGTGATGAAAATGGAAGATTACTTGAAGGATGCACAGCAACTAATGACTGAAATTCAAATAGTGCAACTTAGAATGGCAAAAGAACAAGAACAGTTAGGCAAAATCCTTAGAAATTTGCAAAAGTTTCTATTGGACAATCACGCTAATCCGATCTTCATTGATGAAGAGTCTTCAGGAGATTAAGTGCAAGAGGACAGCGAGGAAGAAGAAGAAGAAGCCCTCATGGAAGAAGAGCACGCTGAAGATGACAACAAAGTCATTTGCGTTGGTGAATTATGCTTTGACAAGGATGGAAATCTAGTCGAACAACATGAAAATTTCTGCTTCCACTACCCAAATTGTTCGGTTCATAGATCTCTCATTTTCAAGGACACACATTAGTTTCTTTTCTCTCTTTCCTAACGTTGTATGTTTTTACTTACGTTCTCTACGCACATGTAAATATAACAATATATACTTAATAAATGATTTGTGTTCTTATATTATTTGAACTATAGATTCTTAGTTAGGATAGTTAGTAATTTAGGACTAAGTTTTAGTTTGGAATCAAGTGATGATTATTTATGATAACACTATCATTATAATCATATGTCATAGAGTATTAGACTAAGGGGGAGTTATATAATTTTGAGTTAGTTTTTGTTGATGACAAAGGAGGAGAAGTATAAAATAGGATAGTTAGGCATAGTTTTAGGGGGAGTTATTAGTTTTAGGAGGAGTTATTAGGATAGAAGTAATATTTTATAAATAAAGGTTGTCATTATCAAAAAGGCGGAAATTGTTAGTCCTTAAGATGATGGTTTTGATGACAACAGCCTTATAATAAGATTATAAAACATAAATACTAACATTATAGTTTAGATATATATATATATATATATATATATGCATATGCAAGATCTAACCATGTAGGTACCAAGAATGAAAACTGTACAGTATAGAGATTTAAGATATCAAGATTGAAGGCTCATGAGTATCAAGATTGTCAAGAGTTCAAGATTTCAATAATAAGCATTAGGAATTTTGTGAAAACTCCTAGAAAAGCATTAACATCTTAAAATCCAATTTATTCGTGGAATGGGATCCACTTCGAGCCTGTTAAAGGGATGGAACCCTAAGTAGGATGGAACCTACGAAAAATCTAGTGGAACATTGTTTTGTATCCACTAACTTTTATATAAATGTTTTTACAAAATTATATCTTGTTTTCAAAACCTTTCTTTTAAAAATAATCAAAAACATCTATCCTGGTTTTAAATAATTTTAGCCTTAAAATAATCTTTATTTTCAAAATCAAATTATCCTTGGTTTTAAACTATCTTTTAATAATAATATATTTAACTTTTAATATTTATACTTAGATTTAAATATAAAATTATAGTAAAATTTTCTATATATCAAAATATTATTCTCTATATTTATTTATGTATTTTAACTATAGTTAAGTATATTTATAAAGTTTAAAATAGTTCTAATATAAGATGAAAATTATTTTCAAAGAAAAACAAAATCACCAAAAATTGCTTAGGCCTGTCGACAACCCCAATATACCCTTGTCGACAAGGTGGCAGTTTGATTCAAAAATTTGAATTTCAAAAGAAGTGTCTATTCGTCATATCCTTTTACGAATGGACATGGTTGTTGTTCTACTATAAATAGGGGCAGTTTTAAACGAATTTATATACATATTTTCTCTGATTTCACTCCTCTTCTTCTTCCGCATTTCTTTATATATATTTCTACCATTACTCTGCAAAATCACCATTGAATCTAACTAGATCGTCTCTGGTTTGATTCTCTATCACTATCTCAACAAGATCTCGGTGCTATTCAGAGTTATAGACTTCTTTGTAATAAACTAAATGAGAAAAGGTGTGATTGTAGCCTATGAAATCAATCAAGCAAGAAAAGGTGTGATTGTAGCCTGTGAAATCAATTGGGTGAACTTTTTGCTCGTAAAATCAAGTATCTCTACCCAGAGGAATGTGAATCTGGAGTGGTGTACCTCGTGGCCTTGAAATCGAGGGTGAAATTGTAAAAATTGATTTTGAAAGGAAATCCATACTTGTGTGCAGGATTGGATGTAGGGTAACTCCGAACCAGTATAAAATCCGGTGTGTTCTTTCCTTTATTGCTTTTACTTTATTTCTGCATCTGCGTTTGATTCTGTGATCATATCTGCGTCTGAATATTGCATACATTTGTGTTCAAGTTAACATAAACTCAAAAAGATTTAGTAATTCCTTAAAACACTATTCACCTCCCCTCTAGTGTTAATTCAAGCCTTAAGATCCGTAATCCGTATTTCTCACAACTTTAATAATTATCTGATAACGTATTGGGACATTAAAAGTAGCATATCAAACAATCCAAAGCCAACTTAGCCAAATTCGAACTCAGAGGTGTTTGCCCAATTTTGGTGCAAACATTTTTGGTGCTTTCATTGAGAGATGGCATTAAGAGCCGAACTCTCCTACCCACTCTCCTTCCAGCCTTAACACATCATTAAAACATGGCTCCCTCTAGGCGGAACATTGACAAGGGTAAGAACGTGGCCGCTGCTAGTACGCTCAATCCCATCCATGAGAATCAAGAAAACCAGGCCACCCATTCTTAGCTTGCAGGTTCAGTTGTCACCCAAGAAGACTTGTATAGGGTTGTGAATGAGATGGTTGACCGCTTCACTGCCCAACAAAAAGCTTTCATGGAACAACTCATGACATGCTTAAAAGGCACGGAATAATTCAATCACAACACATAATCTCGAGGTGAATGTCAATCCAGAGGTCTCATAGACGAAACAGATTCCCTATGAATGAGAAATTTCAATCAAGAAGATACAAGAACTCGAAACGAAGCTAAAACATAGCCTGAAGCCGGTCCTGGAAGAACATCAGGAGCTGGGCCCAACCAAGGGGCCAGAAGGCAAGGTCAGGTTGTGACTTACCCTGTCATGCTTCAAGCCAGCCATCGCCCCCCACCTCAACCAAGGTTCCAGAGGTCATCGACATTAAAGGGAAGCTCCCACTTCTCCCAGGAGCCTCCAGAATCTGAGGAAAGGATGACATGCCTCTTTAGGGAGTATCTCAGGCGTGAACAGCTCGAAAGAGGGGTAGGAAAAAGGGTGTCCAGCCCATTCACAAGGGACATAGAAGCAACAACCACTCCCGGGGAATGGAAGATGCCCATCATGGATCCCTACAAAGGCATATTCAACCCAATCATCCACTTACAGCGTTATACCCAACACATGCTCATGAATGGAGCAATAGAGGGTGTGCTGTGTAAATGATTTCCGCTATTCTTGTCAAACTTAGCAACCACGTGGTTTTTTCGCGGCCCTTATGGCTCTATTAGCTATTGGGAAATGTTGAAGGAAAGATTCATAAGCCAATTCTGATCCACGTGGAACAACCCAAGGATGCCTATACCCTATCAGACGTGAAACAAGAAGCGAAAGAACCGCTACAACAATATCTTACCCACTTTAACGCTGACACGGCAATAGTGCAAGACGCCGATGAGAGGCTTGCACAGATGGCCGTGTAAAGGCATCCACCCGGATTCCAAACTCGCGAGCAGATTAACGAAGGAGAAGCCCCTAACTCTTTAGGATTTCTTTCATGAAGCTAGGAAATACATGAGATTGGAGGACGCGGTAGCCCACCGACATAGCAAGCAATCAGCAAAGGCTTCTAGCGTCCAAGGAAACCTAGATGCCCTAGGGAGGGGAATTAACAGAACGGTGAAGTAAAAAGTGGCCACCAAGGCAACTCTGGAAATGAAAAAGGCAGTAAGCGACACACCTCTCCCACTTCGGCTCATGAAGGATTTGGGCAATCCACGCAAGGGAATAATAAGGAAGGAATTGGTGCGAGCTACTCTAATCAAGAAAAGATAATCGTCCACACTATATCTGGAGGCCCGTATGTAGTTGACGGAAGTTGGGCTGAAATGGAGAAATACAGAAAATCCTTAAAGGATATGGAAGGATACGTTCATTCCATAACTGAAGGTCACATCGCAAAGCGGAGAGATAGAGTTGACATAACCTTCAACGATGAAGATTTGGTTTGGAAAATAGTATCCGCATACTGACCCCCTAGTTAACTCTTCCTGGATCGGCCCAGTCGACGTGTTTTCGTATTTGGTCGATACAGGAAGTTCGGTGAATATTTTAACATGCATTCAATGAAATTGTCAATGAAAGATGTATCTTTGTGCCACAAGTCTTTACATAGATTCACCGGAGAGGCCATAATGCCACTCGGGCAGCTCTACCAACAGCGCCTTTTTAGGAAGACCGACATTGTTAGACTTCTAGATAGTATTAGCACCATGGTGCTTGAAGATGAAATTCCCAACCAATAACGGAATAGAAGAAGTGGAAGCGGACTAAGACGCAGCTCGCGATTGTTATGTGACTGAACTTCGCCAAAATAAGAAAAAGGAAAAGGGGAAAGGCATGGGGTCATCCTCTGCGCCAAAAATTCGAAAGCATAGCAATCAAAGAAGGCCCCTCCTTTCGAATATACCACCGACCCATTCAACGAATTGGACCTCGAAGATAAAGAGGAGGAGGTCAACGCCGAGCCTGTGGAGGCTATGGAACATGTGACAGTAGACGAACACAACAAAACAAGGCTTTTAAAGATAAGTTTTCAATTAAATCTGAACCTCAAAGTTCAGTTGATAGGATTCCTACGAGAGAACTTGGATGTATTCGCATGGACCCATGAGGACAAGGTGGGAATATCCCCAGAGATAGCTCGCTATTCCCTTAATGTTGACCCAACCAAGGTCCCGATCAAGGAAAAGAAAAGAAGCTTGAGGATAGAATGATCAATCGCTCTTATTCAGGTAGTGAAGAACCGCTCGCCAATGGTTTTATCCATGAAGCCATTTACCCAGAATGGATCTCCAACCCGGTCATGGTAAAGAAGCCTACTGGAAAGTGGCGAACCTACATTGGCTTCTCCAACCTCAATGATGCTTGCCCCAAAGACTGTATGGAATCGCAAGACATGAATTGTTGTCATTCATGGACGCATATTCAGAATACAACAAGATTCCCATGCATGTGTCGAATCAAGAACACACTAGCTTCATCACGGACCTAGGCCTCTATTGTTACAAGGTCATGCCCTTTGGGCTTAAGAACGCTGGCGTTACCTATCAATGTCTGGTTAATAAGCTGTTTACAAAAAATTGGTGACTCCATGGAAGTATATGTTGATGACATGCTTGTTAAATCAAGAAGAGAAGCAATCATTTGAGCCACCTAGACGAGATGTTCCAAGTATTGCGCAAATACCAAATGAAGCTAAACTCACTGAAATGCTCTTTGAGGGTGTCTTCGGGTAAGTTCTTAGGTTTCATCATGCATGCTAGAGGAATAGATGTGAATCCTATTGGTTTGAAGGACATCAAGATCCCGGCGACATGAAGGGAAAATGCAGAGCTTAAATGGAAAGGTAGCTGCTCTAAGCAGATTTATATCCAAAGCAATGGACAAGCGTGTCCCGTTCTTCGAAGCCCTCAAAAGAGACAATGGAAAATTTGAGTGGACTGACGAGTGCTACTCAGCCTTCTAGAGTTTACTCGAACATCTGTAGAAGCCTCCATTACTCTCCACTCCGATGGACAGAGAGAGCCTTTACTTATATGTGGTCGTATCCTCCCATGCCCTAAGTGTAGCACTAGTATGAGAAGATGATTGCATTCAGAGACCAGTATACTTCGTTAGCAAAAGATTCACAGGCATAGCAGCTAGATACCCTAAGATCGAAAAATTGGCTTACTGTCCTCTCATCGCATCCAGAAAATTACAACCTTGCTTCTAATCACACTACATTAAGGTTCTAACGGATCAACCCCTGAGACAAGTCCCACATAAGCCAGATACATCAGGGCGCCTTCTAAAATGGTGCATTGAGCAAAGCTAATACGACATCCCTTACCATCCACGCACCACAATTAAGGGCAAGTTTTGGCTGATTTCATAGTTGAGTTTACAATACGAGATGAGGAGACAGAAGTAAAAATTTAGGAAACTGTTAGATGGAATTTGTTCATTGGTGGAGCATCAAATGAGCTCGCCTTGGGGGTAGGCGTCATAATAGTCACACCCCGAGGAAGAAAGTTATGTTATGCACTAAGGTTAGAGTTCGCTGCAACCAATAATGAAGCTGAATAGGAAGCAGTGATAACTGTCCTAGAGATCATTCAAGAAATAGGAATTAGATCGGTATGTATTCATAGTGACTCATAGTTGATTGTGAACCAGATCCTTGAAGAATTCCAGACTCGTGGACAAAAGCTCACATCTTACTTCAAAAGGTCAAAACCCTCCTCAACGAGCTAGACTACTATGTAATAAAACACATCCCGCAAAGAGAAAATCAAGAGGCAGGCACTCTCACCAAAGAGGTAAGGGCAAGGACCGAACCGATGTTAGGGGAAACCCCCATCATGAGTCAAATCACACCAAGTTTCTAGTATCTTCAAATCACAGCGACCACCAAGAGAGGGAAGACATGGATGGCCCCTATCATTAGATACCTACAAGATGGGACCTTACCCACGGAACCGAAAAAGGTCAGAAGAATCCTAAGAAAGGCATCCCGCTACACTGTTCAAAATGACATAATGTACCGTCGTGGTTTACCCAACCCACTACTAAGGTGTGTTGCTGGGAACGAAGCGAAAGATATTCTTAATAACTTACATCAAGGGAGTTGTGGCTATTACACTGAGGGGCAAACTCAAGCCAGGAAAATTCTAAACTATGGATACTTTTGGCCCACGCTAAAAAAAGACGTGGCCGAGTTCGCTAAGAAATGTGACAAATGCCAAAGATTTGCCAAAATCCGGAGAATACCACCTATCGATTTGATCTAAATAGCCAGTCCGTTGCTCTTTGCAATTTGGGGGATGATCTGATCGGGGAACTCCCTATGGATCAAGGAGGGGCAAGATACACCATAGTGGTAGTTGATTATTTAACCAAATGGGTGGAAGCCGAACCCTTGAACAAAATTTCATATGGCAAGGTGATAAACTTCCTAATATGAAACATCTTGTGCAGGTGTAGGGTACCGTAGAAGATTATATCGGACAACAGACTTCAATTCGATAATGAAGAATTCTTCAGTTGGTGCTAGGAACATGGAATTGTTTGAAGCTTCTCGGCTGTAGCTTATCCCTAGACGAATGGGAAAGTCAAAGCGGTAAACAAGGTTTTAAAGAAACACTGATTAAAAAGAAACTGGAGAAGTCCAAGGGGCATGAGTCGACGAACTCCCTACTGCGCTATAGGCCTATCGAACTTCCTACAAAACCACGACAGGGCACATGCCATTCGCATTAGCATACGGGGTCGAAGCCATGCTCCAAGTAGAAACTGTCGTCCCATCGCACCGAAGGATGCATTATAATCCATAAGAAAATGAAGAGCTCTTGAGTATGTCACTGTATCTAATCGAGGAGAAAAGGAACAATGCTTCCCTCAAAGTCGCCGCTCATAGGCAGAAAGTGGCAAGGCAGCATATCCCCAAGGTGAAATTCGAGCACTGCAAGAAGGGGACTTGGTACTCAAGCGGGTCTTTTAATGACCAGAAGCACTAGACTCAATTTAGGAAGGATCGTTTGTTGTTCACGAGGATCTTCATAATGGGGCTTACATCCTGCCAATAGTCGATGGAGAGGTGTTTGGGAAAGCATGGAATCTCCAACACCTCCGTCGTTATTTCTCTTGAACTATAGGGAAGCATGTATTAACAGAAAAAATAAAAGAAAGACAGTGGAAGTAGGCCTAACCACTATAA
The DNA here is from genome assembly GCA_030765085.1 of Allium cepa. Taxonomy (NCBI): domain Eukaryota; kingdom Viridiplantae; phylum Streptophyta; class Magnoliopsida; order Asparagales; family Amaryllidaceae; genus Allium; species Allium cepa. The sequence continues at coordinate 405,337,974 of CM060928.1, read as the reverse complement.
AAATTGGTGTCTTGCATTATTTGTCTTATTTCAACTTTCTTTACTTAATTGCTTATCTGATGACTATTCCTATTGCGAGCAATCGTAAGCGCTCGTCGGCAGTGGTGAAAATAAGATAGCCATGACAAGAGGCATGAAAAAAGCCCAAGCAATTCACTACTGACGATCGGCACCCTCAAGCCAGCAATGATGAACCGACTATAAGCCACGGGTTAAGCTCATTTTATAGCCTATGCAGTTCATCATTAGCGTTTGGCTCACCGGTAATTGCGAACCAATTATAAACCCCACGATTAAGGTATGGTTGCAGCTAGGGGTAGTTCATGGTTGGCGATCACACTACGCATGCTGACAACGATAAATCAAATAATACTCACTACATGTGCGATAGCCCGAGCAATTATCATTCGCAATTGGCACCAAATGTAACAACATGTTTATGGTTCCCCATGTCTTAGAATGCAACGGCGAGTAACTAAGTCGTAAAAAGTTCACAAATAAGCAAGGCAGACTATATAAATCACGTGTCACAAAAGTCATTCCAGATAGACATACAAAGGACAAAAGTCGAACATTGCAACATTAAATCCGTATATACAAAAAAAATTATTATACATATACAAAATGACCCCGCATCCTCCAAAAATGCATACAAAAAGGGAAGGGGAAATTTCCTCGAATAAGTAGGAGGGACAACCTTGTCACTCGGCCCGCTCCCTCCGACGACGTCCTTTGGAAGCTTAAATTACTCAAAAGAATCAATCTCTTTTCGCAATGCCCCATCAACTCCCTTTGGTGGAACGTCTTATCTTGAAGCCATCCCTGCATGATGCGAACAAGAAATGTCACAAGTCTTATGGTCTGAGATAAGTGATAACGAAGCTAAAGCGAAAAGACGAGATGCATGCGTTAATGTTGTGTGGGTCACCGAGTCTCTCAAAATATGAACCGTCTTCATCATCCTCTTCCTCCACAAGTAGCCCATATCCTCTAGAAATGGCCTTGGTCTCTTCCAATGTACGGTTCACCATCCCAACATCGTACACGGATCTTTCTTCCTGGGCGACCACAGCCTTAGTCTCCTCGATAAGTCGAGTATGGATCCCAGCCATCACTTGGGGGTAATCGTCCATCCACTAAAGGTTCCTTTACTTCCAGAACATGTAGTAGGTGTCCTTCAGCATTTGATTAACTGTCTCACAAAAGTCGCTAGACTTGTCGACTTCTCTTGAAGGGACACCACCTTGTTCATATACTGTTCTTTTTCCTTCCTCAGCCGGACTTGCTTTGCCTTCAACGTATCAATCTCAGCCTTGTAAGCCTCTTTTTCTTGCGCCACTCACCTTGAGACTTCTTCAGCTCATCTAAGACTTGTTGGGATTTCTTCATCTTTCCCTTAAGAGAGCGGATCCACTCCAGATCCTTCTGCCCAGCTTCATCCATTGAACTCACAGCCTCATCGATCTGTACCTTGCATATTTCAGTAACCTCTTTCATCACTTCCTCCTTTACTTTCTTTATCGCGGCCGCATGAGATGCTTCAACCACCTCTAATTTTACATCCTTCTCCCTAAATGCTCTACAGAGATCCTCCACCTCTAAGCGTAATCATACATTAAAACTCTCGACTTCCCCACTGGCCTTGGCTAAATGGGATTGGTAAATAATAATTTTTCTAGTCTCTTAAGTGATCTGGACCATTCTCGTTGTCAGTTTGGTGAAGTCAAGAGTTTTTGCCTCATTTAAAATCCGAACTAGAGGATTTCGAGACAGGAGGAAATTTGTATCAGAATCTGCTGGATGGCGACCCGCATAGCCAGGATTAATATCAGGGTGATTCTCGAAAGGATTCCTCGTCGGCAGTTGAAAATCTGAGAAATAATTATCAACATTTTCTTCCCTTAGGTCACTAGTTACCTCATGTACTTTAGGTGAGGTGGATTTTGGCGATGGCGACGTGAAGAAGTTTGAGAACAGGGGGAAGTGGCATCTTTGTCCGGAGACCTTGCGCGTTTTTGATACATCTTGTAGCCCTTTCCTCTACCCAAGCCTGATGGAGTCTCCTCGACATTCTCTTATGTAGGCCTTTCCTTGGAGGCAGTCTTAGGAGGAATGGAGGCCCCTTTCATCCATTTGAATTGGTTAAGTCTCCGAGACATCTCATTCCTTTTTAGATTTCTTCTTTTTCCTGGAAAGTGAATAACAAATTTAGAATGGAGAAATGAAAAATTCATAAACACAAGGCATGCAAGACACTTGGACACTGCAAGCTACCACAAACCCATAGGGGAGACCGAATCAAGTGGCCGGGACTGGATCTCACTCAAGTAGGGAATATACTGGAATGGGACTACACTAAGAGGAAGGACACACTGCGATTGGACTTCATTTGACTGGTGAGCAAGTGGAGGTGGGGACTCATCTAAAAACAAAAAAATTCCCAATAAGTACCCCAAAGTCCATGCAGAAATCGAAAGTACCTGGAGAAAGATCGAATGTCTCACTGATGCCTACTCCACTTTGCACCGAAAGAATAGGCACTTTGCTTAGGTCATCCGTCATCACATTCTCTTGAGAAGATCCATCAAAAAAAGTTAGCCCAGGTGTCAGCTCGGACTGATCTAACTGCTCAGGCCACTCCCACATGCCTCAGTATTCTTCAAGGGGTCGTGCCCAGAACTTCGCTACCTATAGACTCCACATCCTAAGAAGTGTGAGCCTCCAACTTTGTTGCCCTATAATCTCCCTCCGATCCTCCTCATCCTCGCTAACACCTTCTAAACGGTAACCCTCCTCGTCATTAGGAGAAGGACCATCTCATATGAGCAAAAATTTCCCCAAACGAGGAGGATGAACAACACTCTTCTTGCGCCTCTATTTCTTTGATGCTCTGGCCCCTTCGCCCTCTTCCACCAGCTCTTTACCTTTGCCAACATCTCCCTCTACTCCTTCGACTCCCATTGCCCTCTCAGCAACACTTGGCCTGATCTTAAATACGGATTGATCGGGACACATTAGATTGTAAAAACGGAGGCCTGTGTCACGAAGCAAGAATGAGGCTTCCCTCTAAACCTCAGGAATTGCTAAAATTTCCTTGGCCATCTTCTTCAAACCTTTATCCGCTATGCCTTTACAACCTGAAAATACGGTGCATTTGAAAACCACATCGACGGAAGACTTTGAAGAGAATATAAAGTAAACTTGCATCTGGAAGTGAAAGCGTGTTGGGGGATGACTTCATCAAGCACAAAGAAGTACTCCTTCTTAAGCATACTAAATTTCGAGTATAAATCAAGGACAAGCTTGAATTTGTGAGATGACTCTAAGCTAATGAAGGGGCTCCCCTTTTGGTAACTTCTCATCTTGTACAAGTAATTGATCTCTCTATGGGTATGGGGTCTCTGATAGCTCTTCACAAATATAAGATATAAGCAAGATAGAATTGCATAGGAATTCGGTTGAAGCTGCAGAGGAGCGACTTGTAGATAGACCATGAAACTAGAGATCCAGCGGGTAAGCAAAGAAATTGCACCATACATGTAGTGATATTTATTGCATTCCATGCATCCCTTTGAGGGAGAGCATGCCCTGTTGTTTGGTCTAGGTAGTAGCATGTCCCGTGAATAATCTTGAATGTCATAGTTATGGAGTTAAGCTTCTTAATTGTCAACATAATAGGATAACATTTAGAAGGCTTCACCAGCGTCTGATTAGGAGCATAGACCTCCACCAAAGATTACGTGGAGCTAGGTTGTTTTGGGGGATTAGCGGGAACCTCAGAAGAAGAAGCGCTAGCCCCGGCAGGCTGTGATGATGCATGCTTAGATCGAAGCTCATGACTAGACAAAATTTTCTTTCCTACACAAGGGAATAAAAAGCAGGCATGAGCTCAACACACCAGTTGGCACACAATCATGACAAGAGTAAAGCAGTAGCGATGGATTGAACGCATCAGAAATCATGCAATCATAACCAGAATGTAGACTCTTATGGAAAAACTCCTATCGTTTGGTCCGCCTAGTGTCACACACCGAACCAAACACTCCAAAACTCAAGCTACTATTCTAGGACTCCCCTCTGGGCTCGGCATAGGCTGAACTGGCCAGGTATCACTCTAAACACTGAAGCAAAACTATGCAGTGTCATGGTGCCAAACAATTCTACCAAGCCTTGCAAAAAAAGCACTTCGATCCAACACGCATTCCCCAACATGCCAGCCACACTTACTGCCATGCCAAAACCTAACACACAGAGAAATCGAACATGATATGAAGGAGCCCTAGCCGCCTACACGTATTCCTTCCACCCTCAATATCTACAGCAGTTGCACCGCCACAGCGGCTGCACCTCCACTTATCCCAGAGTTTGCCTCCATTGAACCATTACAGTGCAATAGTGCTCATTCAAATAAGTTTTTCCGCCCCTATTTCAAGATGGAACATCACAAAAGACTACAAATAACACTAGGATTGATGACACCCAAAAACCCTAGGATAAAGGTTGAATTTGAGAACTTACCTTACCTCAGATAATGGTGAAGTACGAAAAAGGAAAATCTGAGTATTAGGAGCTTTGGGAAATATGAAAGGAATTGAAGGTTTTTTGGAGTTTGAAAGTGGAAGAAGGAAATAAAGGAGGGTGAACTGTATTTATAAAAGAAAGAAAGGGGGAAAGGTAAATAAACAAGGGAGACCAAATGTCTCACCGATCGAGAGGAAAATCGAGCCCGAACCAAACAAAGCACATCGTATAAAAATACGATGTACTTTAGGGGGTAAGTGTTGGCTCGGTTTTTAGCACACAAGTGTGGAGAACGAGCGGAAGCAAAGAAAAGGAAAATAGACGGAGTTAGAATACGATGCAGAAGGCAAGCCGAACTAGATATCTGGTCCAGCATTCACTAAAATGTCAAACCAGATATCTGGTCTGGCATTCACTGAAATGCCGAACCAGTTATCTGATCCAGCATTCCACGAAGTGCCGGACCAGATAATTGGTCCGGCACAACATTAAAGCGCCGGACTAAACATTTATTCCGGTACCTAGGCTTGTCGAACCAAATGTTTAGTCCGGAAAATAGGCGTCTCCAAGCAAGATACCAATGGAAGTAATGACCAAGCAAGCCAAGGGCTGAGATGCCGACCAAGCAATCAAGTTCTCTAACCAAATGTCGGGCCAAACCTTCCTGGCCAAATGCCGAACCAGACTAAGGGAGCTATAACTCAACCTCCACACTTCATAACTCCACTTTATAAATACCAGAACTCCGCAACAACAATGGGGACGAATATTTAGAGAAGAAAGGGAAAACTCTGCTGAGATTCAATCACCCTAGTGGCTTTAAGTTTTTGCTCTTTCTAATCAAACCTGTATTTGTAACCAATCCAAAGAAGCATAATAAGATTGACAGTGGATGTAGGCATGTTCTGGCTGAACCACTATAAAATTTTGTGTGTTTTCCTTCCTTTAAATTGCTTTCCTACTCTGAACCTATTAACTGTTCTATGATTGTAATAATTACCTGATAAAGTATTGCAACATTAAAAGTAGCATATCAAACAATCCAAAGCCAAAACCAAATTCGAAATCAAAGGTGTTTGCCCAATTTTGGTGCAAATAGCTGTGTTATGAATCATTTGAGAAACTTAGATTTCGTATGTAGTTATTCTTTTTACTTATCTGAATCTTGACCAAGAAAGTGATCTGTTTTTCTAATCAAATCTGAAGCCGTGCCTCACCAAGAAATCCTCTATCATAGAAATCATCATCACTCAGAGAATCTCTAACTGCATAACTTATTTTTCTCACAATCTCACAGCACTGATCTATTTGAGATATCTTTACTGCGCCATGGCTAAAGGGAATCAAGATAACTCAAATAACACTTCAGCACATTCAAACCGACACAACTTTGCTACAGTTCAAAACAACGCTCAAGATCGGATTAAGGCCATCATCAAACCCCAAAGTCAGTTGATTAACATACAATTGGATGTCTCTAATTATCTTCTTTGGAAATTTCAAATTAAAACTACAATTAAGGGATATGAGCTCGAAAACCATGTTCTTAGAACCCTTATTATACCACCTAAATACATCACAAACCAAGGAGGAGGACTTGTGAGCAATCAAGAACACATAAATGTGTAAGACAAGACAGTTTAATCAGTTTTTGCCTCTTACCATCAGTCGGTGCAAATATACTATCACAACTAGTTGGATGTAAAAGTGCATAAGAAATATGGTCAATAATTGAACAGGTTTTCAAGCAATCTACATCCAAAATAAAGTACTATAAAAGAGAACTACAGAGTTGTAGGAAGGAAAACTTATCTATGAGAGATTACTTGACCAAGATCAAAACCACCTGTGATCAGCTTGCCTCTGTTGGCCACAAGATCACTAACACAGAGTAAGTTTTGTATACATTAGGAGGCCTTGATAATGAATATAAGTCAATTGTTGGTGTGATATCATCAAAAGAAACCACACCATTTGTTCAATATATTTATTCTATTCTTCTTGCTCATGAAGCAAGAACTGAGCAAAAGAAACCTGCAATTTTAGAATTCTCTGCTAACATTGTTAGCAAAAGCAAAAAAAATAAGAATCAAGAACGAAATACTCATAGAAATATCAAAAAAATAACTACCAAAGAGTGGGCGTGCAGTTTAGAGGCAAAGGAAGAGAAAGGTGGAGAAACAACAACAACAGACTTAGATGCCAAATTTGTGAGAAATTTGGACATAGTGCCAATAAGTATTACTTTAGATTTGATGCAATTTATATACCATCACAACAAGGAAACAACAATTCAAGAAATTACACCCCAAATGTTAATATGGTTAGCACACAACAAGACGGAAAAAAATCATTCTGATATCCTGAATGAAAAATTAGCAAAAATGGAGGAAATCCAAGATGAAATCTGGTATCTAGACACAAGGGCAACAAATCATGTGACTAATAATCTTAGCAATCTAAATCTTGGCATTAAGGAGTTCAAAGGTCTTTACATATGGGAAATGGTAAGCCTATCACTATAAAAAACATTAGACATATATGTATCAAGGGCAAAAGACGATTTTATCTCAACTACTTATTAAGAGTCCCTCTGATTAGAATTTTTTAATAAGTGTATCTCAATTTGCAAAGGATAATGATGTTTACTTTAAATTTTATCCAAAATACTATTTAGTTAGATATATTCTAACTAAAGAAATTCTTTTGCAGGGTAGAGAAGTTAAAGGACTTTACAAATTCAATGTTTCTAATTCAAGAAATTTTGCAAATAAGGAGTGTAATGTTTCTGAAATCAAACAGAAAGAAAACTATAGGAAAATTGATGTTTGGCATTGTAAATTGAGTCATCCAGGTGTAAAGATTGTTAAATAAGTTTTAAATGGTAATAATATTTTTGTTGACAATGTTCCCTTACCCTATATTTGGACTTATTGCCAAATGGGAAAAAGTCATAAGCTTCCATTTCCAGATTCAGATACTATGTACAGTAAACCACTTGGCTTATTTGCAGTAGATTTATCGGGACTAGCTCCAATCACATCAGACTATGGATATAAATACTATATTTCATTTGTGGATGCATATAGCAGGTAAGTGTGGGTATATTTCTTGAAAAAGTAATCTGAAACTCACAATGCAGTTCTACAGATCATAGTCAATGCAGAAAAGAAAACAGACTGTCAAGCAAAGATTATTCAAACTGATGGTGGGTCAGATCTTATGCCACTAAAGGAGTACTTACAAAGGAGTGGAATAATTCAAAGAATTATATGTCCATATATATCAGAACAAAATGGACTTGTAAAAAGAAAATGCAGACACATTGTTGAGACGGGTCTTATTTTATGAGCACATACATCAATGCCACTAAAATTTTGACCAAATGCATTTGCAACCTCTGTATACTTGATAAACAGGCTACCACAAAAGTACTCATGTTTAGAAGTTGTTTAGAAATATTATATGAAATTAAGCCTGATTATCAAGGTCTAAAAGTCTTTGGACGTCTGTTTTCATTATTTAAGATCTTATAATACTAACAAGTTGAATTTCAGATCAACATCATGCACCTTTCTGGGTAATGCAACAAATCAGAAAGGCTACAAGTGCTTAGACAGTAATGGCAGAATCTATGTATCAAGATATGTAGTATTTAGTAAGGAAGTGTTTTCTTTTAATAAGTCAGAAATCAAGACCACAAAAAAAATATACAATTCAAAATATTCCTTACCACCAATACCTGCTCAACCGGATAAAGTTGTACCAGCTCGTAAGTGAAAACGATCGGTACTGACCAATGTCAACTCAAGGTGATTTCAACCCACAGTTCACTATGTCCAACTCAGAGTCTAGCCATGAATCAACAGACTGCCAGAAAGATCAAACTATGTCTCACGACAAGATAATTGTGCTCAATCAGGTTCTTATCAAGTATTGGATGATGCTTTATCACCTAATACTCAAGAGGAAACCATAGCAGGTGATATAAATCAACAACCTACAAGAACTAGGCACCATATGATAACAAGAGCAAAAGGTGGCATATTCAAACCAAAGATATATAATGCAAACTTGGATAATAAAGAGCCATGCACATATTATCGAGCTATGCAAGATGAAAAATGGATGAGTGCTATGAGGGAAGAATATGATGCATTTATGAGAAACAAGACATGGATTCTTGTTCCTCCATAAGCTAACAAAAATATTATTGGATGCAAGTGGACATATAGATTGATAAAAATGCTAATGGTTCAATCTCTAAATACAAGGCAAGATTAGTTCCTAAGGGGTATTCACAAGAAAATGGTTTTGATTTTAATGAAACTATCTCACTAATTGTAAAACCTACAACTATTAGAATAATTTTAACTATTGCCTTACAAAGAAATTGGACCATCAACCATTTAGATATAAATGATGCATTTCTGAAAAGTGTATTGCAGGAAGAGCTTTACATGGATTAGCCTTAGGTTTCAGACAGAAAGGAAGTGAAAAACTTGTTTGTAAATTAAACAAGGCAATATATGGACTTAAGCAAGCTCCAAGGGTGTGGTTTGACAAGTTAAAATCAACTTTGGCTAAACTTGGTTATAACTCAACAAAATCGAATATATCACTATTTAACCAAGTTTACCAATGGTGCTATTACTTATATTCTAATATATGATGATGACTTTATTATTATTATAGGAAGCAGTGCAACAGAAATAAATAATCTTTCACAACATCTAAACAAAGAATTCTCAATCAAAGATCTAGAATTTCCTTGGCATAGAAGTAAAGAAAGCATCATCCATTGCATTACATTTAAGTCAAAGCAGATATATCTCCGAAATACTGGCTAAGGCTAAGATGGATCAAGCAAAGTCTCTATCTACACCAGTGACAAGCAATTTACATTTATTAAAAAACAAAGGTGATCCAATAACTAATGACAAATAATACAGAAGTATAGTTGGAGCACTTCAATATGTCACTATAATTAGAACAGAAAGTACATTTAATGTAAATAAAGTTAGTCAGTTTATGCACAAACCACTCGATGGGAATTGGAAAACTATAAAAAGAATTCTCAGATATCTTAAAGGAACTATAAATCATGGATTAGTTCTAGAATCATGCAAAACACTGAATATTAATGGTTATGCTGATGTAGACTGGGATACTGACCATGATGATCGAAGATCAACTACTGAATATTTCATATTTTTAGGTAAGCATCCAATCTCATACTGCTCAAAAACAAAACCTATTGTTTCAAGGTCAAGTGTTTCAACTGCTACAACAGAAATAATGTGGATTGAATAAATGTCAAGTGAATTAAGGGTTGAATCTAACAGTAAAACCATGATATGGTGTGCTAATCTAAGTACAACACTGCTTGTTGCAAATCCCATACTACACTCAAGAACACCAAACATATGGAGTTGGATCTTTACTTTGTGAGTGAATAGGTTATGCAAGAAAAATTAACTGTAAATCGTATACCTTCATCTTACCAGAAGGCAGACATCCTAACAAAACCATTATCGAGGCAGAGCTTGATCAGACTAAGGCATGAACTACATGTTGAAGACATTAAGCCTAATACCAAAGTCACATATCAGATAACAAACAGAGATGCCGAACTCACTACAAAATTGGTGCAAAGCAAGGATTTTGGTGAAGCATCGCAACCTCAATAAAAGAAACATGCCGAAGTCATCAAGCTTGGTTTCAAAATTCTGGATTCAACATCGATTAGAGATGCGAAGTTCATCTACAAAACCATTTCAAAGCAAAGATTTTGCAAAAGTGCACTCTTTAGAAAAGCGGTTGCCTCCATTTTATCTACGACGGCTCACAGCTCTCAGATCAACTCTCGATAATCCCTCAAGGAGCTCACAGATCTTGCAAAATATTAAAAAACCTAAGACTTCGCAAGATAAAAGCCTTAATTTTTGAAGATTTGTAATGTCAGCAGCTAAAGATTGAAAATTGCAAACCTAGCTTTGCTAGGTTTGAAGGGGGGAAATAAGGAACATCAAATGTCTCTGTGTATTTTCCTTATATAGAAAAGAGTAATATGATGTTTGGTAGGATGCTCAGTTTTGTATATCCAACGGCTCAGATTAATAGGCCTTGATGGCAGCCCATTATAACAGCTTATTACTGTATAAATATCACCCAATACTTGTATATCAGTTGAGACAATTTATATCAGTTTTTCTGAGAATAATAGAAGTTTTATTTCATCAAAACTTTAATTTGATGAACAACACTACTATTCAACTCAAGCTGAAATTGCTTTTCATCATCCATTAATTTGGTATGTATTCTAGCATATTAAAGAACGAAGATAAATTTTGAGCCATTTAACGTTAATGCAATTTATGTTATCCTATAACTGAAATTTTATTTGTTTGTTTATCGGTTCTTTCTTATCATCTTGGACTTAATATTTTGCAGTTTCTCCCTAATGATTGCTTCTTTGGTTTTCCTGTAAGAATTTATTGCAATGACATTATGACCAACTAGCTTTCAAATCATAAATCAATATAAAACATGGTACATAAGTGCATTTTAATCTCATCTAAAAATGTAATTTCCATAGAATTAGAATTCTCAAAGATACTGGTTTACGTAAATTGTTTGAATATAGAAAGGTTATATGAATCCACTTTTGTTCGCTTCAAAATATTTTGACATATGGAGATGAAAATGGACTATAAAGGAGGAACGCAAGAAAGAGACGAAAAATCACATGCTCACATGAGCGTGGAAATACACATGCGTGAAAAATCAAAGGAGAGACCTGTATCGTGAACAATGAAATTCTCAATATAAGCCCCGAAATAGGATTGATTCCCAGCAGTAGTTTTATGTACCCACAACAAACTTGTTCATTTACTCTCTCTCTCTCTCTCTTAATGTTACACTAAGAAAAAGAGCTTTGCGTCTAGAAGAGAAAAAAATTAACCATGGAACCATTTTCTAAAAGAATCACAAACAAATAAAATGATAGATACTCTTCCATTTTATCGTAAAAACTGAAGAAAAAAGGCAAATATTTTTGTCGTTTTAGTGCAAAAATGCATTAAAATAGCCATTATGCATTTTTGCAATAAAACGGAAAATGATTTGTCGTCTTATCTATCGGTTTTTATTTAGTTCACTAATCATAGAATTGAATATAAACAGCCACGGACAACTGAACAAGACATAACTTTTTACGGACTAAATCAGACGGTTTTCAATTTAAAACATAATTATTGGTTATGTGCTAACTTAGATTATGTTTGTATGATATTTAATTGTGTTTTTCTTCGTATTATAGTAATTCAATTTTTAAATGTTTCACCACTAGAAAACTTGACATTTATCTATTTGATATTATCAACGCAGGGCCGACGCCACATTGTTTGGCATCGTTACGCGTTAATTAGTCATAAGTAACTCTGTATCTACACAAAGCTACAAACACCATGTCGATGCCAATGATTTAGACATTGGCAAGGCGTCGTCCCCATTCACCCTTACTCTAGTCAAGGATCACTCCTCCAATACTTTTCTAATTAAAAAAAGATAAAATGATGAATCCTTCTGTCCGCCTCTCCTCCTACCGCCTCCCCCCTCCACATTGCTGCAAGCCAAAGCCATATTACCTCATCACTGTAAGCCAAGGCCTAAGTCGTCACCTCCCAAGTCCAAGTCGCCACCTCTAAAGCCCAACAGCCATCTCCTCCTCACAAGCCAAACTCACAGCTTACCAAGCCCAGCGCCTCCTCCAAATCACCGCATAAGGTGCTAAGCCACTGTCGGCCAACCAACCTCCATCGCAAGCTCAAGCCTCCTCTAAGCCACTGCAAGCACCTCCCTCCGTTGGTATGATTTATATATTATTAACTTAACGTAGATAATGAACTTAATTGGTATTATATATATTAACTTCAGGTAAAAAGGGAAAATAAAATTATCTATCATGTGTATAATTTTGAGTAGACTGATTATAATAGTCTAGGAAGACGTATTCTTGTCAAATGAGTAAATAAAAGATGAAATATATTTTATGCCTCGGTCGAATTAACAGCTGAATTATAACTTAGGAGTGTGTTTATTTTAATCAGTAAGGACAAATGGATCAATAATAGTTAAGGAAAGGATACAGATCTTAACCACACACGCATAAACCTTATTGAAACTACGATCATCAAGAATAATGGAAATGTGATATGAATTGTCTGTGAATTCCAAATTTAAATTTCTTTCTAGTTTTAGATAAATTTATGTACCTGATATGTTTTATACAATTAGTATTAGTGATGCACTAACTTTTTTCATACTGAAAGTTTAATTTGAGTTAATAATGTGAAAGACAAGTAAATTTTGTTTAAATGTAGAAACGTTTCCATTACACTTGAAGGTTTAGAAGTTTCTTTACCATATAATATTATCACTGTATTAAATGATGAAAAACAAAGATAGTCTAAAGTCGTAGCAGTAGTGAATGGACACACATAGTAGTGCTGTTATGACTGATGCTGGTGGATTGGGGAAGTGTGGTGGGGATGTTGTTAACACTAGAGTCGTTGACCATCGATGATGGTGGCTATCACAACTAATGGTAGCAATATCGCCATTGGCACTTCCTCATCCACCACCACCAGTTATAACAACGCCACTAGTATGCCCAATCACCATCGCTATGGCTTTAGACCGTCTTTGTTTTCCACCATCTAAAATAATGACATTTTTTTCGATGGTGGAGTCGCTACTTTTTTGCAGATTCTATCAAACTTTCGATGGATATGATCGAAACATTGGTAGAATCTACTAGAAAGGAGCGATGCCCATCATCTAAAAAACTATTAATGTACTATATGGTGAAAAACCATTTGAACATCCTCGCTCACTGTCTTAATTGCACGGCATGGCGGCACTATAGTATTAGTAGAGGAGGTGCCAAAGCTTGCATACTAGTGCTGTTATAATTGGTAGTGGTTTGTAGGGATAGTGCTAGAGGGGAAGCTTTTAGTATTGGAGTCGTTGATTATCAATAATGGTAGTTATCGCTACAGTGGTAATAATACCACCACCAACCACCGCTACCGATTATAGCAGAACTAGCACGTAAGTCGTTCGGTGCTTCATTCTATCAATAGCACCATGTCATTATTCCATGCAACCAATGTAGATGTTTGAGTTTCTTAGGAATTAAAGCTTGATAAGTGAGCTTGTGGATGGGTCCACCACCAATAGCTAGGTGGATAATGCTTTCACCGAGTTTGCGCTGCATATACATGTACTTAAATTACGTATGTATAAGTTAAATCACTCAAAAAGTTATATACACACATGCGCGTGCGCGCACACACATAGATATATATATAATTAGGTTAAATTATACATTTTGTTTCAATAAATTATGCAAGAGTTTATCTAAGTTGAACTATAGTTTTTTTAAATCACATGATAAATTAAACGAATATTTAGTTAAATTACTTAATAAACTAAATAAGTACATATATAATTGAGTTAAATTATAGCTTTTGTTTCAATATATTAAACAGGAGTTGTCTGTATGACTAAATTAGTTAAATCTTAATATCACTTAAAAAACGATCAAACTTACCAGTTCAAAATACCTGTATTCAAATATTATCAAATTTTAATATCACTTAAAAAAGGATTTAACTAATAAACTTTCATTACAAATTCGTTTTATATTACTTCATAATAGAAATAAAATTTCAAATTAATAAAAAAACTAATATTGCAACTTAAAAAAAAAAAAATCAGACATAATAAATTAAACGAATATACAAGTCACTAGGCAAATATGGTTTTAGTAAATTATACAAGAGTTTCTTGGAGTTTAATCATAGCTTTTTAAATCACATAATAAATTAAACTAATGGACAAGTTAAATTACTCAATAAATTAAACAAGTTTATATATAATTGAGTTAAATTACAAATTGACAAATTTATATGTTAAATAAATATAGACTCAATAACGTAATAAGTTATTTTAAATCGCAAAAATCATCATGATAAATTTTGTTTGGGGTAAAATATATTAGTTAAGTAACTCAATAAATTAAACAAATATATAATTAAGCTAAATTATAAATTAAACTAATTTGTAAGTTAAATCAATCTATAAATTAAGTAAAAGTTAAATCACTCAATAAATACATTAGTTGAAATAAAAAATCACTTATTATTAACAGACAAATTTGGTAAAATATAGAGATCGTCGTCTGATAGAGCATCTACATTTAGTACTGGTTTACAAGAAGAAAACCGACATTTGATGTCACACGTCAGTGAGCTAGAGATGAAGCTGGTGATGTTGGGAAGGGTTGAGAAGAATAGGTATTTGGTTGTGCATGTTTGATTTATTTAAAGATGTATATTTGGTTCAGACGAGACGTACATTTGTTTGCTACGATATTTGGTTTGGATATTAGCGTGGGTATTGTTGGTGTTGTTTGGATATCTGCTTAAGGGTGGTTTGGATATTTGATTTGTATTGTGATGGTTATCATATTATTTGATTTGTATTGTAATGGTGACAGTATTGTTTAGTTTGGATATTTAATTCGATTTGTATTGTGATGGTGATGATATTTGCGTTGATATATGAATCTGAAATATAGATACAAATGTGTGATTGAGGTGCAAAAGGCAGTAGAAATGCTACAGATTTGTTTCAGCTATGGTCTTGGAATGGCATCCGTAGGGCATTGGAAAATCCAATATTTGCATTTTAACTTGGCATCGATAAGGAGTCAATATATTCTTTAAAGGGCATCGACAATTCCAATTTTTATGATTCAAAATGTAGTCGGCAAGGCGCTGAAAAGGCATTGACAACATGATGTCGACAAGGCATTGACAATAAGTCATTTTTATGCCATCAGTAAAATTGAGCACCATGCCGTCCATCTTTAAGGGTTCAATAGATTTTTGTATGATATAATTTTTACTGACGCCTAATAAGCCGAGAGCAAGTCATCGGTATTTGATTTACCAATGTGCCACTGATGCCATTCTGGCATTGGTAAATGGATTGTTTTTGTAGTGTTCAGACCATTGCCAATAATAAACTTATTCACTTACTCTCTTTCTCATACTTTTATACTTAATGAATGAGCTTTATAACCAAAAAAGAAAAAACCAACCATGGAACCAGTTTCTAAAATAAGTACAGATAAATAAAATGGCAAAGACTTTATCGTTTTAACTCATTTTACAAAAAACTAAAAGTCTTTATTATTTTATTCAATTTGGAATAAAGGCAATCGCTTTGTCATTTTATTGCAAAAACGAGTTAGAATGGAAAAAACTTTTTTGTTTCAACTCTTGTTGCAACAAAATAGCGGAGTCTTTACTGTTTTATCTATTGGTCTCATGTTCAGTTCGACGGCCATAAAAATAAATAAAACCAGCCGCAACTTAGTGAACAAGTCATACCTGGTTGAATGGTGAATAGTTTAGTTCAATTTTTTCATTGAACAAACCAACGTTGATTGTGCTCTTAAGTTAGTTGAATATGATTCATATTTAGAATTATGTATAACATAAACTTCAACTCTCTAAATCTTTGCGCCTAATTATATATAAATCATCAACAGAAAGGAAATAAATCAAGGCTTCAGCAATGCATGCATCAATTTGAGTATTAAGAGACATTGACTATTATATATGGCTTGTTATTATAATGATATATTTTCCATTAGCATATCATTACCAGTCATTTGGCTATAATTTTTGAGAAAAATCAGTATCGTAATGGTAAATTTACCATTTTCTATGATATATTATGTTAACAAGAAAAACTTGTCAACATCCCCAAATCATGTGAATGAAAATTGGATTGTTTATATAACAAAATTAGTCTATTAAAAGTGAATTGAACCCCCTTCGAAACCCCTCTGGCGATTAGGTTGATTTGGTCAAACTACTTTCAGAAGATGATTTGTAAAGTATCAATAGTGGATCATTGACCAAATTAACCTCATCAAAATTGAGGCATAGGAGAAAGTGTCCTATTTGAAGCCCCTCTTTCAAATGAGTTGAAAATAACAATTTGTACTAAACATTCATTTCTTTCAACCATGTTGAAGTACCCACTCAATCCCTTTTGTATATGTCGGAAGGTCTACTTAGCCTTTAAAGAGAAATCATTGCTTTCGACGTCATCGAAAGGGTTGAAGATGTAGTCGAGAGTATGTTCCTTTCGAACGAATCCATCCTTGTATAATTTCTTTTCATTTATGAACCAAATTTCTTTTGAGACATCCCATTCGACTAGGTCGAAATGGAGTATGTCTTTTCGAAATAGATCAATTCACAATTGCGTAAGCTCTATTTTGAGTATACGATAGAAGACCATATTGGATATTTGTAAGTTCAATGAACTTATCATTGTCGAAACATCATCGCCATCTTTATTTCATTTTATATTATTTATCATGATGATAATGAGTTTTTCATGTATGCTATACAAGTCAATCTCACAGCTTTGCATAAAACAAAAGGAAGTTAAGAAGATAAGGTGGCATCATGTGTGCAATTGATCATTAGTCTAGCTAATGATCGTAATGATTTTCGTCTTAATCGAAATTCTTAATGAATCTGTACATTCCTTCATTTTCTATTAATCTGCAAAAGAGGTACAGGTTTGAGAGCTTTTTCCCTAAATCAATTTAGGTTACAAAGATTTAATTGTTGTAAAGAACTAGTAGAATGAGTTTTGGATTCTAAAATCCTGTCCCCAAAATCAGACCCTTACGGTTTTATTTATTGATGCAGGTTGGGCCCCTTTCATGCCCGTCCTTTTGACCCATTCGAAAGGTCCACCCATCTTCCGCTTCCATCCTTTCAACACGGTTAAAAGGCCTCTCTCTTTCTTCAGTGTGCTTGCTTTCGATGCTGTTGAAAGGCTTCTTTTCCAAGTTCTCTTATTCACCCTTACGTTTCCTATTTCCTTATTTCAGACCTTTCAATCCAGTCGAAAGGGTCCCTTTTCCACGTTTTCTATTGTTAAGATCTAGGTGTCACTTTTCGCGGCTTTCTCCTGGGTTTCTTTCAACCTTGTGGAAAGGGAGATTGATGTGCTCTTTAATTTTGTATTGCTTTACTGTCATAAGAAGAAAAGATACAAGCCTTCGACTTTGTCGATGGGTAGTTTACTCAGGTTTTAAAGGTGTTGGAGCATCGATGGATTTGACGTGATAGGTGGCTTTCGAATGCATGCCTTCGAATTAATGTTGTACCTTTCCTTTGAGGTTACCAGCTTCAACCAATTCAACTGGCTCGATTATGCTTTCGAAAGGGTTGTTTTGGACAAGGTATCTCTTTGAGTAGTCTGAATGAAGCCGAAACCTTTGGTTTCGAAAAGGCTTGGCGTGCATATGAAGGGTTGTTATTCGTTGGCTTCAAGAAGGTGTTTCGGACCCATTCTTGCTTTTTCCATATATGCAAATCCTTCTACATTCTAAGGTTTGAATGAGGTAGAATGGATGCCTAATTTCCTTTTTCAAAACTTTTCGAAATCTTTTGCTCTATTTATCATTTAAAATGGCGCTTGGTGCATACGACTCCTTCGAAAGCCCTCAAAACATCCTTCCATGATCCTTGTCGAAACCCACGTTTGCAATTTTATTAGGGCCCAGTGCTTTTATTGATCTTCTTTCTTACCTTTGTCCTCAAGCGGATTTGATGGTTAACATATTACCACCCCTTGTATGAAAGAAGATTTTGTTCTTTAGGGAAAAAATTTCACAACTTCTTTTCTTCTAATAGCTCTGATTTCCTACAAAATTCAAAGCAAATGATATTTTATATTGCTAACTTATTATCTTATATATGCTTCATGATTTGTAAATAAAGTATATATAATAATGTTTCTCAACCCAAATGATTAATTAATCATAATCTTGAGTTAATAAAGGATACGAAATCCTTAATCATAAATGATAGAAAAGTAAGGACTCTTGTCCTACAATATTATGAGTCCCACCATTTAACTTTTATAGTTAAAAAAGGAATTCATGGTTGAACTTTCACAAAATTAATAGTTATGTAGACATATAATAATTGAAGTCCAAGAATTCCCTATTAAGACATCCGATGTTTGGAAATAGAAGGTTACAAGTTATCATCTGGAGACAAATCATTATGATATCTTTATTTGGGGGAAATAAGTAATATGTATTTAGAAACTCCTCTTAGGGATAAAAATAAAACAAGAGCCTAAATTGAAACGTTGGTGAACGTCATTTAGAGTTGCAAACTAATAACCTGATTTGGGTATTAAAAAGACCAACTTAAATTTTTTGTTAACGACTTAGTAGTTTCAATACTACTGCTTTAAAACCCAAATTTGTGAATTCATGGACGAAATTCAAAATTAATGTTAAAATATCTAAAATTCAAATTTAAGGTATTAAAGGGCTAAGAAGTTCAAAAATGAAATTTGGGCATTGATAAGTGGAATTTTGATGTTAATGGCAAGATGCCTGGAACGTAGATTCAGATTTTAATAAGTGAAATTCAAAAATTGTCTTCATGATAGAACTCTTAAACCCAGATTCATGCATTTGTGAGGTATAATCAGAAATCCATAATAACTATTGTTATCCCACTTTTCAGTTAAGGCCGGGATATCAACAAATTGGCTGGAAAGGATGGATATCAGGATTGGAGATGGATTAGAAACAAGGCTATGATCGATATCGTCAAAATTTAACCGAGCTCCAATCAAGATGGCATCGATTGGGAATGATGAATAAAGCAAGGAAAGGCTACGTTTCAAATTTCAAGTCAATCGGCGTTCGTATGCTCAAGATATGATCGATGCAAATTAAACAACATTCTTATTCGTATCCATCACATTCGTATCGGTCCGAGGTGGCCTTCTTCATATCTATCACATTCGAATCGATCCGAGGTGGCCTTCTTCGTATCCATTACGACCGTATTGATCCAAGTAACTTCACTTCATATCCATCAGGATTGGCCTTGTTCGTATCCATAAAGGAAGTCTTTTTTGTATCCATCAACTCCATCATGTCCATCAGGTTTTCACTCGTCCCCTTCGTATCGATTGGACGACTGCATCTCTCAGGCCGATTAAGGTCGTTCACTTCGTATCAATATATGCATGTTTATATATGATATGTTTTGTATCAATCAACCAAATCATTAATACGAAACCCAACCTTTCCCGTCGATGCAAACTAGCCCATAGCTATCTACTTCGTATCGATCATGTGGATGTATATTTCGTATCGATCACCTAGATGATCAATATGAAGCTGTCATTTTCCATCGATACGAAGCCGACATCAGTTGATTAATACTAAGAGTGCACGCCGGCAATGATACGAGAGGAATGATACATGATGGATACGAAGAGCATGGTCAGGCAAAAGAAGCATTTAACTCGGCATCAAAAATGGATCTATCCTAGGTTTCCGAGCCACGTCATCGATGTGAACTACATCAATAGGAAGAGAGGAGAATGCGAAGCTTTGGATCGATACGAACGCAACAGCTAACTTATAAACACAAACTTACATCGATCATAACTCAAAATCTACAAGTCCAAATACTACCAAATTTTCACAAGTGCTTGTGTACAACCTAAAGAATGTCCATCATCGATCTCGACTCGATTGGATGAAATTTTGATTGATACAAAATTTGTTAGCATCGATCATGGACCGAGTGCAAATGTCATGCGATCGATCACGTGGACCCACCCATGTGTGGAAGGGGTCTTTCAAATCTGGGCAGGATATTTGCAGCCTACACCTATAAATAGCAGTCCAAGAGCTTCAGGAAAAGGATCTTCTACCGCTACTCTGCCGAACTCCATTGTAACTCGGTTATCATCAAATATATTCTTATAACCTGTGAGTGATTACTAATAAAAAAAACTCTTCAAAGTGGATGTAGGCCGGAGATAGCCGAACCATTATAAACCTTGTGTCTTTACTGTATTCCTTTTGAATTTTGAGTGTTCTACATATTTATTTTCTCTATATATTTACTATATGTGATCTGTGATTATAAACTGGGTCTTTCATTGCCAACTGGGTGTTTATGATCAATTTTGGCGCAAACACTTTGGTGCTTTCACTGAGAACTGAACTCAGGGATTCTAAAGCTTGGATTTCAGATTTGAAAGCTTGAAGACTTGGATTTGGAAAGCTACGGCAAGGCAATCAGCAAGAAGACAAAGGATTGAAAGGTGTCAACATGAAGGGAGTTAGGAGGCTTCATCGGGAGCGAATCAGGCGTTGATCTTCATCACCAGAGACGAGATCGAAATGATGCTCAAGAGACAAGAGGAGATGATGCAAAACCTACTTCGACAAGTTAGACAAGTTGGAGTACAGAATCAAGTTAACGTAACTATAGGAGATGCCAGAGATAGTGATCGGAAGCACGGCGCAACCAGAGTTCAGAATGGAGAAGGACCATCCGATACAGCACTAGAACTAGGGGGCACTCACCCAGAGCATGATCCAATCTTGGGCAGAGTACTAGATGGAGTCGAGCAAATGGCACAGATAGAGAAATGAATGCTTTTCCAGGAGAGCGGATTCCAGAATTCCCTAGTGAACTGGGGGGCCGATCAGAGGCAATGGATGAGGACTGCAGCTTGGTGATAGCAATAGATTAGCGAAGATGGTTAGGCGTGCCATGAGAGGTGGATTGGCGAATAGAGACTTGGAGTATGTGAATAGGAGTCCTTTTGCTCTTATGATCAGACAAGCTAAGAACCCGCCAGATTTCAAATTGCCGACACTGGGGATGTATGATGGGAGAACGGATCCTACTTTTCACTTGACAAGGTACATGAGGCATATTGAAGTACTGGGGGCATCGAAGGAGGTCATGGCACGATGCTTCCCTTTGTATTTGATAGATATTGCAGCATTATGGTTCAAACAGCTAGAAAGTGGCTCTATTGGCACATGGATAAAACTGATTGAAAGGTTTACAAGGTAGTTTCGGGTCTACATAGTCCGACCCAAGAACGTGATGACTTTGACATCGATGAAACAATGGAAAGGAAAGTCGCTCAGGGATTTCTTAACCAGATTCAATGCGGCAGTGGCTTCGGTGGATCGACCTGATCCATCGATGGTTTTGATGGCGGCAGTTTTGCGAATTGTAGATAATTCAGATTTCAAGATATCATTGGAATGAAACCCACCGAGGGATCTTGAAGAGTTCTACCATGAGGCGGAAAGGTTTCTAAGGCAAGAAGATGTGCAGGCTGAGAGAGAAGGGAGAGAGGCTGAAGCTTATGCAGTAAGGGGTGGAGGTCCACCTAGGAAGGACCCAGTCAAATATGATAAAGGAAAAAAGGAAAATGAATGACGACTGTAGCACTTCGAAAAGGCCCTATAGGGAGTAAAAGTTTTATTTTTACACGGATCTAACTGAAAATCTAGAAAGGATTTACTTGGATACTCGAGGGCGCCTCCAGTGTCAAAAGCCGGCAAGAAGGGAACCTTCTAAATACGAGAGGGCATCGGGAAAGCATTGCATATTCAATGAGCTGAATGGGTACAATACGAATGACTGCAGACATTTGAAGGATATCATTGAAGAGCATAAAAGGAATGGTCATCTGCAACAATATATAAGAATCAAGCTATGGAAGTGGAATGGGAGCGGCCACCGCCTACCATGAAGGAGGATTGCACGAGATCTGGGAATCGCCAGCTCATCATCAACTAAATAAATTTGTGGCATTAAATAAGTAATAGCGCTCGAAGTAATATGGCTAAGTCGCTTACACATGTATGGGATCGAGGACGGTCCTTAGGCATGCTCTGAGACGATGACAAACCATATTGCTTGAGTCTATGAAATCCTATTTTCTTTCTATTTTCCTACAAACTTTGGTTCTTTCTTTGGTTGCATGGACATTTGTTTAGGTTTCCCTGTTTGTTTGGACTTTCAAATTGTTAACTAGATTCTGTAACAAATGTATTTGGATTAATGTAATAAATAATACAGGTCACACAATTACAGTCCCGATTGGAAAGACAGGGCAATAATCGCAAATAACGAGTCCCTTCGTCGGAGAGAGATGAAATGGGCTAAAACATAATATAAAAGTCCTTGGTCGAAGAGCTAAGGGCGGAGAGTATAAAAGTCCTTGGTCGGAGAGCCGAGGCCGGAGAGTATAAAAGTCCTTGGCCGAAGAGCCGAGGCTGTAGGATATAAAAGTCCTTGGGCGGAGAGCTGGGGCCGGAGAATATAGAAATCATAGACCGGAGAAGCGAAGTGCAAAGGCCAGAGAATATAAAAGTCCTTGGCTGGAGAGCCGAGGCCGGAGAATATAAAAGTTCTTGGATAGAGAGCCAAGACAGGAGGACATAAAAGCCCCTGACCGCAGGGTCGGGGTCAGAACAGGATAACATGGCCCGAAGAGGTCTATGGATTTAAAGTTAAACCCGGAGCAGTCTCGGATTTGGCAAGAACCCAGAGAGGTTACGAATTTGGATATCGACCCGAAGAGGTCCTGGACTCGGTTATTGGACATGGGTAGAAAAGAACTCAGTTGTTGGGTTTAGATGGATATGAAATTGGCTAAGGATTTGGTTACCGGATTCAGAATCGGACATCGACTCGGAGTAGTCGCGGATCTGGATATGGATATGGCTATGGCACTTGGATAGGATGGCTTAGTGATGGATTGTATTATGGATTGGATGGTATGGCTATGTACGGAGTCAGAATCGGAGCTTTTCAAAACACACCTTTCCACAAGACATGTTTTGGAGGGCAGATGTTATCCCACATTTTGTTCAAGGCTGGAATATCAACAAATTAGCTGAAAAGGATGGATATCAGGATTGGAGAACGATTGGAAACAGGGCTATGATCAATATCATCAAAATTTTACCGAGCTCCAATCAAGACGAGATCGATTGGGATTGATGAATAAGGCTAGGAATGGCTACATTTCAAATTTCAAGTCAATCGACGTTCGTATGCTCAAGATATGATCGATGCAAATTAAACAACATTCTCATTGTATCCACCACATTCATATCAGTCCGAGGTGGCCTTCTTTGTATCCATCACGTTCGTATCGATTTGAGGTGGCCTTCTTCATATCCATCACGATCGTATCAATCTATGTAACTTCACTTCATGTCCATTAGGATTAGCCTTGTTCATATCCATAAAGGAAGTCTTATTCGTATCCGTTAACTCCATCTTGTCCATCAAGTTTTCACTCGTTCACTTCGTATCGATTGGGCGGCTGCATCTCTCAGACTGATTAAGGTCGTTCACTTCGTATTGATATATGAATGTTAATATATGATATGTTTCGTATCAATTGACCAAATCATTGACACGAAACCCAACCTTTCCCATCGGTGCGAAGTAGCCCACAGCTATCTACTTCGTATTGATCATGTGGATGTATATTTCGTATCGATCACCCAGATGATCGATTCAAAGCTATTATATTCCATAGATACGAAGCGGACACCATTTGATTGATACAAAGAGTGCATGCTGGCATCGATACGAGAGGAATGATACAGGATGGATATGAAGAGCATGGTCAAGCAAGAGAAGCATTCAACTCGGCATCAAAAATGGATCTACACTAAATTTTCGAGTCACGTCGTCGATGCGAACTACATCGATACGTAGAGAGGAGAATGTAGAGCTTTGAATCGATACGAAGGCGACAACCAACTTATAAAAACAAACTTGCATCGATCATAACCAAAATCTACATGTCCAAATGCTACCAAATTTTTACAGGAGCTTGCGTACAACCTAAAGAATGTCCATCATCAATCTCGACTAGATTGGACGAAATTTTGATCGATACGAAATTTGTTCGTATCGATCATGGAAAGAGTGCAAATGTCATGGGATCAATCACATGGTCCCACCCACATGAGAGAAGGAGTCTTCCGAGATCTGGGCAGGATATTTGCAGCCTACACATATAAATAGCAGTCCAAGAGCTTCGGGAAAGGGATCTTGTGATTCTTATACGCCGCTACTCTACCGAACTCCATTATAACTCAATTATTATCAACTATATTCTTGTAACCAGCGAGTGATTATTAATAAAATATCCACTCTGCAAAGTGGATGTAGGTTGGAAATAGCCGAACCACTGTAAACCTTCTGTCTTTACTGCATTCCTTTTGAATTTTGAGTGTTCTACACATTTATTTTCTCTATATATTTGCTATCTGTGATATGTGATTGTAAACGGTTGCTTTCATGGGCAATTGGGTATTTGTGACCAATTTTGACGCAATCAACTATCTTCATGGTAGAAATCTTAAGCCTAGATTAAAGCAAAATTTTGGATGACCAAAAATCCATAATAATTATCTTCATTATAGAAATCTCAAGCCCGGATAGGGAGCTAATGACATATAATTAGAAATCCATAATGATTATCTTTATGATAGAAATTTCAAGCCCAGATTATGGCATTAATAAGTGAAGTTTAGTAATAGTTTTGAAATCTAGATTCGGATTTTAAAAGATGATGTCTAGAAACGAGTGTCTTGAAATCTAGATTCAAGTATCAGTAAGCGGAGTTCCATTTTATTCTTTAGATTCTGTCTCCATCAACATGTGTAAACTCTTTAGACCATGTACGTAGTTGCGGTTTGACTGGCTACTTCTCGAGCTTGGACATCTTAGTCCATCATTTGATATGCCACTTTCTGGGCTTGGACGTCTTAGTTTGATGTTTGATGTGCCACTTCTCAGGCTTGAACATTTTATTCGATTGTTGGATGAGCCTCCTCTTAGGCTTGACATCTTAGTCCATTGTTAGATGAGCCTCTTCTTGGCTTGGACATCTTAGTCCATTGTTTGATGGGCCTTTTCTTGCGCTTGGGCTTCTTAGTCCATTGTTGGATGAGCCTCTTCTAGGGCTTGGACATGTTAGTCCATTGTTATCTGGTGTTCTTGTTTAGCTTATTCTCAAACTGGAGCCAAGGACTTACCTAACCTTCCTCTAGGAGGTGCCTTGACGTGGCCATAGCATGGCATGGCGAAGGGCTTGTCGATGCTTTTACGTGGCCGTAGCGTTGTGTGGATAAAGGCTTACACTCCTCCCTCTAGGAAGCGCCCTGCCCTAGCCATGGCATGGCGTGGACATGGGCTTTTCGATGCTTTAACCTAGCCATAGCATAGTACGGATAAAGGGTTACACTCCTCCCTCCAGGATGTGCACTGCCATGGCCATATCGTGGCGTAGTCAAGGGATTATCGGTGCTTTAACCAAGCCATCTCAGGGTGGATAAAAGCTTACACCGCCACCTCTATGAGGGGCTCTTCTCTGGCCATCTCAGTGCGGATAAAGGCTTTGACCGTTTAAGATAATGTATAAATGAAAGAAGAATTTCACTCGTAACCATGTAAATTCTTTTTTGAAGAAAGAGATGCTTTATTCATTAATTATAAGGAAATATGGTCTCAAACGTTCTGCATTCCATGTTCTAGGAACCATATTGCCATTTGATCACCATATCTTGTAAGCTCCCGAAGGAATTAGTTTGCCTAGTGGTTTTTCCTAATTTGGTCCCAATGGTCCATCTGCGGGATTTCTCGTGTTTGTCATTACTCTTCGGAGCACTAGATCTTCTTCCTGAATGAAGTTTTCTTATTTTGAATTGTAATATTTCTTAATCCTCCTTTGATATTTTAATCTTTGAATTGTTGTTTCATCTCTCAACTCATGTATCAAATCTAATCATTCTTTCTTTAGCTCTTGGTTTAAATTGAATGCATATGCGATCCTTCGATGTGAGGATACTTCAATCTCAATTGGTAACATCGCCACACACCCATATGTTGATGAACATGGAGTATGTCTCGTTGCTGTTTTGATAGCTCTTTGATAAACCTATAATACAAGTGGCAACTCTTCTACCCAATTTCCTTTAGCTTTGTTCAGTCGCTTTTTCAAAATAGTCTTCATGGTCTTATCTATAGCCTCAACGAACACATTTTCCTTTGGATGCGCAACGTAGGAAAAACTCTTAATGATTCCATTCTTAGATAGAACTAAGGGAACTCTTCAACTCTCAAACTGCGTTCAGTTGTCGGAAATAATCTTATGGGTAATTCCAAATCTGGTTATAATATATTTGATGAAAATTCGAGAATTTTTCCAAAGGTGATCTTGGGGAGCGGTTCGACTTCACCCCTTTTGGTGAAGTAGTTTATGGCGACTACAACATATTTTACTCCCCTTTTAGAAATTGGCAACGGACCGATTAAATCAATTCACTATATATCAAAGGGCCATGGACTTGAAATTGGGGTTAACCGACTTGGTGATAATCGGTGAATCTTTGAATACTTTTGACATTTTTTGCATCCCCTTACATATTCTATGGTTTGAATTACCATACAAGGCCAATAAAAACCCTGTCTCATTATATTTTTTACTAGTTTTGTTCTGTTAGAGTTATCTCCATGGAATCCTTCATGTGCATCTATTAGAAATTTCATCCCATCCTCCAAGCTTACACATCTTAAATAAGGTATTGCATATCCTTTTTTGTAAAGGATTCCATCCATTATTATGAAAGTTGAAGTATGTCACCCGATAATCCTAGCCTCCCCCTTGTTAGATGGCAGTTTCTCCATTGAAGGATATTCGAAAATAGGTGACAGCGTTACTATAATAGTTGTCTACCTTTGGTTGGTTAATCCTCTCATTTGGGATTTCCCTATTGATTTTCTTTTCTTTCTTGCGACATGCCTTAGGATCTGGTTAAGACTAGCAATTCCCTTCCTTTTTCGAATGTCTCCTCTTCTATACTCTGATATCCCATTAGCACAATCTGTGTTTCTAGGGCTTCCCTTGAACTAGCCAATTTTACTAAACAATCTGCTTCTGTGTTTCCTCCTCTCAAAAATTGGTGTATAAAGAAATATTCAAATAAAGCCAACATCTTCAATATCTTCTTTACGTATAAAGATAGCTTGGCGTCTTTTGTCTAATATACCTTCTTTGTTTGATTTACCATCAATTGGGAGTCAATAAAGATTTGAATCAGTGGGATTTTGAGTTCTAATTCAAAAGTTAACCCATCCACCATTGACTCATATTCGGCCATATCGTTCACCGCGGGACTCCTTATTTCGTGGCATAGTGTAATCGTTGTCCATCTAATGTTATTATCGCATATCCGCTCTAGCTTCTTATTCAATCGATGCACCATCAAAAAATAATTGTCACATAGGTATTTGATTCCTTTCTTTTTGTGGCTGTTCCTTAAAAAAGTTAGTGCACTCCTTAATAAAATCAGCCAATGTTTGCCATTTGATAGCAGCTCATGGCTGAAACTCAATATCATAGCGGCTAAGCTCAGTTTCCCATTTTACCAGTCTACCCGAAGTTTTTGGCTTACTGAAAACTTCTTTGAGGGGAAAGTTTGTCAATACCTTGATCGGATGTGCTTGAAAGTATGCTCTCGGTTTTCACGCTGTAAGTATCAAGTAATAAGCTAGTTTTTTTAAATAACTGGATACCGCATTTCTGCATCCTATAATTGCCTGCTTACATAGAATACAAAAATTGAGCTCCACCTCCTTCTCTAATCAACACCGAACTGATTACATGTTTTGAAACTTCCATGTATAGGTACAAAATTTCTCCATTCAGGGAACTGGAGAGTATTGGTGGCTTTTCCAAAAGGTTTTTTAACTTCTAAAAAGCTTTCCTACAATCTCTCCCTAATTCAATTTTTTTCCTTCTTCTTAATTACATCGAAAAAGGGGATACGCTTATCAGTTACATTGCAAATGATTTTGATTAGAGCGACTATCCTCCCATTCAAACTCATTACCTCTTTATTAGTTTTGGGTTCGACCATATCCTTGATAGCTTGAATTTTGTCTGAGCTAGCTTCAATCCCTTGAGCACTCACAAGGTAGTCCAAAATTTTCCCTGAATGGACTCCGAAGGATGCGTTTTTCTATAGGTTCAGTTTCATCTGGTATTTCCATGGTATCTTAAACATCTCTTCTAGATCTTCAAGATGATTTTTAGCCTCGTTTGACCTCACTAGCATGTCATCTACATAAATCTCTATATTTCGACCAATAAGCACTTTAAACATCCTATTGACTAGCCTTTGATATATAGCCCCTGCATTCTTTAGTCCGTAAGGCATTGCTTTGTAGTAGTAGATTCTCCAATCAGTAACGTAACTATTGTGTTCCTCATCGGGCTTGAACATGGGTATCTGGTTATATCCAAAGTAGGCATCCATGAGAGATAACAATTTTTGCCCATTATTTGCATCAACCAACTAATCAATTCATGGTAATGGGAAATAGTCTTTTAGACAACACTTGTTCAATTCAGTATAATCAATGCAAGTCCTTCACTTTTCATTCGATTTTTTTACTAACATGGGGTTTGCTAGCCATTTTGGATTAAAAAATCTCCCGAATAAATCCATTCTCAAGGAGTTTACAAGGCATCGTATCATACTCTATCTAATTGTCTCTTTTTTTATCTAATGAGGGTTGCTTCCGAATTAATGTTCAGTTCATGACACATGATCGACGGATCAATTCCCACTATATTTGAATGAGGCTAGACAAATACATCTTTATTGGTTTTAAGAAACCGGATTGAATCTTTCTTCAAGTTGCTATCCAATTGCTTCCTTACTTTGACTACCTTGGTGGTATCATCTGAATCTACGCATGTCTCCTCAAGGTCTTCAATGGGCTTTATTCTTTATGTTTCCCATTGGCAATCAAATTCAGTGATGATTGGGCGTTCTTCAACAGAATTAGAATCAACCTTCTTGCTCTTGCCTCCAGGAGGAAGTACCTTTCATACATAGTTTGTTGGCTTCGTTAGATCTAATTTTTGCTTCAATTGTTGGAAGCAGAAAACTCCCTTTATAGTTATCGATTGTAGCGAAATACTTTTCTTGGGAGCTGCATTGCTCCCCATGGACTGTGCTCCAGCCTCCCTTTGTCAAGAGTTTCACCATCAGGTACTTCGAAGAGACTAAAGCATCTACCTCATCAAGCACAAGTCTGCCAAAGAAAGCATTATAATAGGATAGCTGGTTGATGATCATAAAGAGAGTCTCGAATGTTCGAAAAAATGGTGGTGCCCCTATTTGCACTAGCAATATTACTTAACCCATTGGAGTTAACACTTTGTTGTTGAACCTGAAGATTGGTTCCATGTTGGGCTTTAGTTTGTCCTTAGGGATGTACATCTGATCGAAGGCATTCTTAAAGATGACATCGACTACACCGCCTGTGTCCGTAAGAATTTTGGACATGATAGACAGTCCTATTTGAGTTATGATCATTAAGATATCGTTGTGTGGATGATGAACTCCCTTCTTTAACTCTTAGGGGATGATGACAAGATTTGGCACTAGAATATTGAGTGGCGGATTTTTCAGAGGAGGCTCTTCTTGGACTAAGAATACACCCTCTATAGCCTCCTTAATATATCTGCTCCTTGCCCCTTTGCTTGTCCCCACTAGATGTAGCTCACCATGAATTACATTGATCCTGTTCAGTGACAGGTTTAAGCTCAGAAGGTCATCTTCCTCTAGAATATTAACAACATTGCTTTGGAGCTTTTGCAAACCATCACCCATTCATGGAGCTTTCTTCTTGTCCTGAATGAAATCTTTTAAATGACCCTCGTGAATCAACTTCTAGATGATTCTTGCTAAGACTCTGCATTCTTCGGTCTTGTCACCATTTTCTTTGTGGTACACACAGTAGTCATCCCCTTTTCTTTGTTTTGGGTGGTTCTTAACTTTGAAGGAAGTTGGGAAATTAACTCATTCCTTTGCCATAGCATAAATGTAAGACAATGGCTTGTTCAAAGTGATTGAATTAGAAATAGGTTATTCCCATCTTGCTCTTTTATGTCCTTGTTCCATTCCAAATCTTCCTCCTTCCTTTTCGGGATTGCTTTCCTTTTAGCGAGATATAGCTCATCCATTAGAATGAACTTGTCAGTTCTAAAGTGGAAGCCTTGTAGATCTTTGCACCATTTAATAAAGAGCTATCTCTAGAATGATGTATTTTCTATTAATCATGAATGCACGACAATGAGCTTATCACGATCATTCATTCCCTTAGCCTTTAGCGTTTCGGTGTTGAACCTTTTAAGATAGTCTTCCAAAAGAGTCTCTCTGCCTCTGTTTTATGTTAGTCAAGACCATGTAATCAATGGTTGGGTCATTGCATATGCAAAACTAAGCAGAGAATTTGTAAAAAAAATCTTCCACGACTAGATGATCTTTTCTTTGTATTCTTAGTACCATTTAGCTGCAGCACCTTAGAGAGTCACTGGAAATAACCTACACTAGACATTTTCTGATGCATTATATAGATCCATCTGGCTATCGAAAGCTATCAAGTGGTTGTCTGGGTCTGTGATCCTATGGTACTTCATAGTCGGGATCTTTACGTAAGATGGAATAGTTGTTGTCATGATTTCCTCTATAAAAGGCGGCACACGCCCATTATCATTTACATTCTCGTCAGGAGTCTTCTTCCCTTTAGCATTCAACACATCTTTAATTGTGTTTTCTACACATCTTTTAAATATGCCTCCGCGGCTATGTACTTTTTTTCTGGTCTGGATAGTATTTTATTTGACGTGGAGCTATCAAACACTTTAAGAGGTCTATCAAATATTCTCCCTTGATGATCAACTTTGGTTGGAAGCCGATCTTTCTTTTTTGAAGATGTTAAATCAATTTTGCTCTTTTGTTCATTTTCATAAGCCTTATAATTCCTCCTCAGAGAGATCAATTCGTCTCCATTTGTTGGACTTGCAGTTTTAGAAGATTTTTGGGACATGGCAGTAGTTCCTACATCTCAAGCAATTGTTATTCTAAGTGCTTACTTTTAATGGCATTATCATCTAGTTGAGTTTATGCTAATGGTTGTCCAGGTACAACCCCCTCCAAATTGAAAGTTGGAGTGATATTTTCTTCTAAGGTAGTAGTGCGAACAACCTCCTCATCAATTTTTCTAAGTTTCTTAGATTTCATTTTCCTACACCAAATTAAACAACCCAAATTTAGTTCATAAGATAATCATATGGACAGAGTTTCAAGCCCTCTTTCTAACACCAAAAATATTAACAAGAAAAACTTATCAACATCCCCAAAGCGATGTCAATGACAAATAGGATTATTTAGGTAACAAAATTATTCTATTAAAAGAGAATCAAAAGAGATTACTCCCTTCGAACCCCGCTTCCGATTAGGTTGATTTGGACAAACTACTTTCAAAGGATACTTTGTAAAGAATCAATAGTGGATCATTGACCAAATTAACCTCATCAAAATAGAGGTGAAGAAGAAAGTATCTTATTCGAAGCCCCTCATTTGAGTGAGTTGAAAATAGCCATTTAAATTAAACATTCATTCCTTTCGACCATGTTAAAGAGCCTACTCAATCAGTAATGGTAAGAAATTTTAGTTTACTAGTAAAAATAGTGTGGTAACAGTATATATAAATTTGTATTGATAAATATTACTACAATAATCCTAATTTTGTATTCTTTTAATTGAAAGAAGAATAAGAGTTGAATTTTGGACTCTTTGAAAGAAACTTTAGATCTCATAAACAACGAAAAGTTAAAAGACCTAGTCAGTCTTTTGTTTAAGTAGTACTTTTGTTTCATTACTACTTACATTTATAGTATTAACTTCGGGTCCCTATTTATTGTTTTAAATGTAAAACAAGTTCTTGCCTATAATTTTTTTATTTGGTCCATACTACTTTAATGTGGCACCCCAACCAAAATCAACATCCGCCAAACTCATTTCGTTCAATCATTAAAATGTAATAACTTTTTATAAGTTAGTAGGATTTAAGAACTGTTTTCACGTTTAAATCCCAAATGTAATAAGCTTTCCCATAAAATCAATTTTTGCTGGCTAAAATTTAATTTTTGATAGTAGGGTTCGCATCGAGTGAGTATAGTTGAGTTGTGTGGAAGTATTGGAAGTGAAGCAATATTCAAGAGAGGATTTATCTCCCCGAATATGTGAGGTTAATATCACGGTCAACTCAAGTCAACACAGAGTCAAAATCTTTGGCCAGAGTAGCTCCATTAATAACTTTGTGTTTGGATTATAGTTGGATATGGACGATATTGGAATTTTGACCACTACTAGATTCCATAAGTCTAGAGTCATATAGTTTTGATGTAGAGAATTAGTGTAAATAATAGTCATAACCGGGTAACGCTTAAGAAAGTAAAATTGGACTTTAGACTAAACTAAATAAGGGATAAATTCAGTCAAAATATCACACTAGCTGCTAAATGATGTGTGAAAGTTAATATTTTTAATGTTCGATATTAATTGCCGACCAAATTTGACATAAAGAGCCACATAATCGAAATGTTGTATGCTCCTTTGACTACTCCATTTAATTAATTTATAATTGTTATATGTTGGCTTGGTTTTCCAACAAGCAAAGAAAAAAGGAAGCAAAAACAGACGAGGACATGAAGAAAGAATTACCGGACCAGATGCTTGGTTCGCCATTTGCTAAAATGGCGAGCCAAACATATGGTCTAGCATGCCAGACCAGATGTTTGGTCCGGCATCCTCTGATATGCCAGACTAAATATTTGGTTCGGCATCCTACAATATGCCGGACAGTATATTGCTGGACCAAATATTTGGTTCGGCATTCTCTGATATGTGAGAGCAAATATTTGGTCTGGAACAGCACATCCATCACCAGACCAAACATTTGGTCTGGTACACAGGCATGCCAGATCAAATATTTGGTCCGGCAAATAGGGAACTCTAGAGCAAAAGCACCAGACAAGGGAGAACATCCAGGCCAGGCAATCTCCATGACCAAAATGATGATCCAAACGCCCATGCTTAAATGTCGAACCAAATTCAGAAAGTTATATCTTCCCCATCCACACTTCATAACTCCACTTAATAAATACTAGAGCTTCTCAAAAACAACGGGTACATATTTTGGAGAAAAGAGGGAAAATTCTGCTGAGACTCAGCCACTCCAGCTACTACAAGTTTCTCTTTCTGAAAAAACTTATTCTTGTAATCAAATCAAAGTAAGGATAATAAGATGGATAGTGGATGTAGGCACATTCTGGACGAACCACTGTAAAACTCTATGTGATTTACTTTCCTTAACTGCTTTCCAACTTTGAGCTTGTGAATTGTTCTGTGACTGCAAAAATTATCCTTTAACGTGTCGAAACATTAACACTCCAAATCATTCAACTTTAACGTGACCTAACTAAAATTGTACTTAGAGGTGTTTGTCCAATTTTTGTGCAAACATTTTTGGTGCTTTCACTGAGAGCAGCGTAGAGAGCCTAACTCCTCCATCTGTTTACATACAAGCCTTGACTCAATATTAGAACATGGCTCCCTCTAGCCGCAATACCGACAAGGATAAGGGTGCAGCCACTACCAGTACACTTAATACCATCAATGAAGATCAAGGAAACCCAACTGCCCACTCTTTACCTCCAGGCTCAATTGTCACCCGAGATGATTTGGATAAGGTTGTGAATGAGATGACTGACTGCTTCGTTGCCCAGCAAAAAGATTTGGTGAACCAACTCATGACACACTTAAGAGGCACAGAGGAGTCCAGTCACAATACTGAATCTCGATGTGAGTCTTAGTTTGGAGAGTCGCATAGAAGGAAAAGATCTACTGCCAATGATGAATTCAATCAAGAAGGTGTAAGGGCCCAAAGCCGGTCCCGAAAGATCGTCAAAAGCTGGGCCCAATTAAGGATGCACTAGGCAAAGACCGATGTGGCTAATCCTGTCATGTTTCGAACCAACCATCGCTAATCCAGCCTCAATCAAGGCTCCAGATGCCACCATTATCAAGGAGAAGCCCCCATTTCTCCCAAGGCTGCCCTGGAATCCAAGGAGAGGATGACGTGCCTTTTCAGCAGATATCTCAGACGTAAACAACTCAAATGATGGATAGGTGCAAGAGTGTCCAACTCCTTCACCAGGAATATAGAAGCGACAGCCACTCCTCAAGAGTGGGAGATGCCCATTATGGATCCCTATAAAAGCACATCCGACTCAATCATCCACTTACAGTGCTACACCCTTCTCATGCTCATGAATGGAGCAATAGAAAGCATGCTATGTAAATGTTTTCTGTTGTTCTTATCGGACTCAACAATCACATGGTTTTGTCACCTGCCTCATGGCTCCATTAGCTCTTGGGAAATGCTGAAGGAAAAATTCATAAGTCAATTTTGAATCCATGTGGAACAGCCCAGAGATGCTTATTTCTTGTCGGATGTGAAACAGAAAGCAAGAGAACTGCTGCAGCAATATTTTACCCGTTTTAATGCTGTCACGGCAGAGTATAAAATGAAGAAGAAAAGCTTACACTAATGGCGTTGTGCGGAGGCATCCACCAAGATTCAAAGCTTGTAGACGATTGACGAAGGAAAAACCTCTAACTCTTCAAGATTTCTTTCATGAAGCTGGAATGTATGTGAGATTGAAGGACGCGGCGGCTCACCGACATAGCGAGCAACCCACAAAGGCTTCTAGAGTCCAAGGAAACATGAGTGCCCCACCCCAAGGGGAAGGGAATAAGCCGAATAACGAAGGAAAAAATGGTCGCCAAGGAAACTTTGGAACTGAAAGGGCAATAAGCGATGGTACAAACCTAGACATAGATTTGATTCAAACACTCCTCTGAATGACACTATGGAGAACATTTACATCGCTACCCAACATGAGTTGAAATGCAAACGCCCTCTATACGAAAAAGAGTCAGAAGCCGCAATTAGAATAGGAAAATATTTTCGCTTCCATGAGTCTCATGGGCATAACACTGAAGATTGCCAGCATTTGCGAGATCTCGTTGAGGAATACATCCGAAAAAAGAAAATGGAATGATATGTGCAGAAAGAATGCAACTCTCCCGCTATGGTCCACGAGGGATCTGGGCAACACCCCAAAGGGAATAACGAGGAAGGGGCAGGTATGAGCCGCTCTATCCATGAGAAAATAGTTTTCCACACCATATTTGGAGGCCCGCATGTAGCCGATGGAAGTTGGGCGGAAATGGAGAGGTATGGGAAAACATTAAAAGACAAGGAAGGGTATACTCATTCCATAACTGAAGGCTGCACCGCAAAACGGAGAGAAAAAATCGACATAAACTTCAAGATGAAGATTTGGTCGGAAAACAATATCCACACACTGATCCCATGGTTTTCTCTGCCTGGGTCAGCCCGGCAGAGTTGTTTCGCATTTTAGACCGATACAGGGAGCTTGGCGAATATTTTTTTCAAACATGCATTCAACAAAATGAAGCTATTAATGAAAGATGTATCCTCGTGCCATAAACCCTTACATAGGTTCACCGAGGAAGCCACGATGCCGCTTGGACAACTAGACTTGTTCGTTTAGCTAGGAAGTCACCCCCGATTAGTCGTCCGAAAGCAAACAATCATACTAGTGGATGGACATTCAGCCTACAACGCATTCTTGGGAAAGCCTATGTTATCAGATTTCCAGATAGTATTGGAACCTCGGTGTTTGAAGATGAAATTCCCAACTGATAGCGGAACAAGAGAAGTAGAAGGGGACCAAGACGCAGCTCACGATTGCTAAGTGATAGAACTCCGCCAAAACAAGAAGTAGGAAAAGAGAAAAAGCATAGAGGTCACCCTCTACGCCAAACACGTAATGGCTTTGCAATCAAAGAAGCCCCGCTCCTCTAGAATATACCAGTAACCCATTTAACGAGCTGGACCCCAAAGATAGAGAGGAGGAGGTCAATACTAAGCCTATGGAGGCTATGGAACATGTGATGGTAGATGAACGCGACAAAACAAGGCTTTTAAAGGTTGGTTCTCAGTTGAACCAGAACCTAAAAATCCAGCTGATAGGATTCCTGTGCAAGAACTTGAATGAATTCGCGTGGACCCACGAAGACATGGTGAGAATATCCCCAGAAATAGTTTGTCATTCCCTCAATATTCACCTAACCAAGATCCCGATCAAATAAAAGAAAAGAAGCATGGGGATAGAACACTCAACTGCTCTCAACGAAGAGGTGAAGAACCCGCTAGCCAACAGCTTTATTCGTGAAGTCATTTACCCGAAATGGATCTCCAACCCGGTTTTAGTGAAAATGCCTAATGGGAAGTGGCGAACCTGCATTGACTTCTCCAACCTCAATGATGCTTGCCCCAAAGACTGTTTTCCTCTGCCCTAAATCGACCGACTGGTAGACGGAACCACAGGACATGAATTGTTATCATTCAAGGATGCATATTCAGGATACAACCAGATCCACATGGATGTGTCGGATCAAGAATATACTGGCTTTATCAATAATCTAGGCCTATATTGCTACAAGGTAATGCCCTTCGGGCTTAAGAACGCCGATGCTACCGATCAACGTCTAGTTAGTAAGATGTTCGAGCAGCAAATTTGGCACTCCATGGAAGTCTATGTCGGCGACATGCTTGTCAAATCGAAAAGAACAACGGATCATTTGAGCCACCTGGACTAGATGTTCCAAATATTGCGCAGATACTAAATGAAATTAAATCCTCTGAAATGCTCCTTTGGTGTGTCTTTGGGTAAATTCTTAGGTTTCATTGTGCATGCTAGAGAAATAGAGGCAAATCCTAAAAAGGTATATGTTTTGAAGACATTAAATTCCCAGCCACGCGAAGGGAAATGCGAAGCCTGAACGGCAAGGTAGCCGTCAGAGCAGGTTTATATCCAAGGCCATGGACAAGTGCGTCCCTTTCTTCGAAGCCCTCAAAAAGGACAAAGGAAAATTTGAATGAATCGATGAATGCTACTCAGCTTTCCAGAGTCTGCTAGAGCACCTACGGAAGCTGCCAGTGCTCTCCACTCCGATGGATGGAGAGAGCCTTTACTTATACCTAGTCATATCCTCCCATGCACTAATTGCCTCATCAGTATGAGAAGATGATCGTATCCAAAGACCGATATACTACATTAACTAGGGAGCAGAAGCTAGGTACCCAAAGATCGAAAATTGGCCTACTGTCTGCTCATAGCATCTAGGAAATTACGGCATTACTTTCAATCACATTCCATTAAAGTTCTAACAGATCAACCTCTGTGACAGGTTTTCAAAAGCCAGACACATCGAGGCGCCTACTAAAATGGTGCATCGAGCTGAGCTAGCATGATATTACTTACCATCCATGCACAGCAATTAATGGGTAAGTCTTGGCTGATTTCATGGCTAAGTTCACAATGCAAGATGAGGGGGCAGCGGTAAGAATTGAGGAAATAGTCAAATGGAATATGTTTGCTGATGGAGCATCAAACGAGCTTGGCACGTGGGTAGGAGTCGTAATAGTCACACCCCAAGAAAGAAAGCTAAGTTATGCACTAAGGAAAGATTTCGCTGCAACCAATAATGAAGCTGAATACGAGGCAGTGATAGCTAGCTTAGAAATCATTAAAGAGATAGGGCTTAAGTCGGTATGCATACACAGTGATTCGCAACTAATTGTGAACCAGATCCTTGGAGAATTCCAGACTTGCTGACAAAAAGCTTGCATCTTACCTAAAAAGGGCTAAAACCCTTCTTAATGAACTAGACCACTATGTAATAAAACACATCCCACAAAGGGAGGATCAAGAGGTGGACGCCCTCGCCAAAGAAGCTTGCGTAAGAATCGAGTCAGTGTCGGGGGCAAACCCCGTCATGAGACAAGCCACACCGAGTTTTAAGTGTCTGCAAATCACACCGATCGTGGGTATGGAGTGGACATGGATGACCCCCATAGTTAGATACTTACAAGAAGGAACCTTACCAGCAGATTGAAATGAAGTCAGGAGAATCTTGAGGAGGGCATCCTACTACACCATCCAGAATGACATATTGTACCATAGCGGCTTTTCCAACCCACTGCTAAGGTGTGTTACCAGGAACGAAGTAAAGGATATCCTTAACATCATTCATTAAGGGAGTTGCGATGACCACACTGGAGGGAAGACTATAGCCAGAAAGATCCTAGCTATGGATAATTTTGGCTCACACTGAAAAAGGACGTGGTTGAGTTTTATAAGAAATATGACAAATGCCAAAGATTTGCCAAAATCCTAAGATTACCACATACCGGTTTAATCCAAATGATTAGCCTATGGCCCTTCGCCGTCTGGGGAATTGATCCAATCGAGGAACTCCCCATGGATCGAGGAGGAGAAAAATACGCTATAGTGTAGTGGATTATTTCATCAAATGGGTGGAAGCGGAGCCTTTGAACAAAATTCCATCTACCAATGTGATAAACTTCCTAATACGCAACATCATGTGCATGTATGGGTGCCGCTGAACATAACAAATAATGGACTTCAATTCGACAGTAAAGAATTCTCCAGTTGGTGCCATGAACATAGGATTGCCCAAAGCTTCTCGGCTGTGGCATATCCCCAGGAAAATGGATAGGTCGAAGCAGTAATCAAGGTGTTGAAAACATTAATCAAGAAGAAGTTAGAAAAGTCCAAGGGGGCATGGGTCGATGAACTTCCTACAGTTTTGTGGACCTACCAAAATTTTTACAAGAGCGTAATAGGGCACACACGATTCGCATTGGCATATGAAACTGAAGCCATGCTTTCTGTCAAAATATTCATCCCCTTGCACTACAGGATGCATTACAACCCGAAAGAAATCGAGGAGCTCTAAAACATGTCACTTGACCTGATCGAAGAAAAAAGAAATGATGCCGCCCTTAAAGCTACCGCTCATAGACAGAAGGTGGAAAGACAATACAACTTCAAGTTGAAGCCTCGAGTGCTACAAGAGGGTGACTTGGTACTCAAGCGAGTCTTCCCATGACCAGAAGAACTAGATCCCATTTGGGAAGGACCGTTTTTTGTTTATAACGATCTTCATAATGGAGCTTGCATCTTGTCGATGGTAGATGGAGAGGTGTTTGGGAAAGCATGGAATCTCCAACATCTCCACCACTATTTCTCTTGAGTTGTAAAGAAACGTGTAGTAAATGAAGTAATAAAATAAAGACAACGGATGTAGGCATATTTCAGTCGAACCACTACAAAATTTGGTGTCTCGCATTACTTATCTTATTTGAACATTCTTCTGTTTAATTATTTTATCTGATGATTATTCCTATTAAGAGCAATCACAGACACTTGCCAGTAGCGGTGAAAGTAAGATAGCCACAATAAGGGGCACGAAACAAGCCTTTCCAATTCACTACCGACGATCGGTGCCCTCAAGCTAGCAATGATGAACTGATCAATATTAGGCACGATTTATAGCCTAGGCAGTTCGTCATTGGCATTTGGCTCACCGGCAACTACAAACCGATTGTAAATCCCACGATTAAGGCGTGGCTGCAGCCAGGGGTAGTTTTCACGTGATGATACGCATTACACACGTCGGCAACGATAAATCGAATAATGCTCACGACATGGGCAATAGACCAATTAGTTATCATTCACAATCGGCCTTGAATATAATAGTGCTTTTATGATCTTCTACGCCTCTGAACACTAAAACGATTAACCAAGTTGTAAACAATTCACAAATAGACAAGAGTAGACTATAAAAATCATGCATCAATAAAGTCATCCTAGATAAACATGCAAAAAAAGAAAACATAAGTTGAACATTACAACATTGAAATTTTTTATGTGTAGGGCTTTTCGCTTATATATATATATATATACACACACACACACACACACACACACACATACATACATACATATGAAAAATATCCATACATCCTCCAAAAAATGCGCAAAAAAGGGAAAAGAAAATCTCCTTGACTAAGAAGGGGACATTCTTGCCACTCGGCCCGCTCCCTCCAGCGATGTCCTTCGTGAGCTCGGATTTCTCGAGAAGCTCGCCCACTTTCTGCAACATCTCACCTGCACCCTTTGAAGGCCAGACCTACTACAAAGACGTCCCTGCACGATGTAAGTATGAAGAATCATAGGTTTTGCAATCAAGAATAAGTAATAGAGGAGCTAAAGTAAAAAAGACGAGATACCTGCAGTAAGGTGGTGTGGATCACTAAGCCCCTCGAAATCCGACCCATCCTCCTCATCCTCTGCTAGGAACTCATAACCTTTGGCGATGGCTTTAGTGTCTTCCACCGTGAACTAACTGTTCACCATCCCAACGTCATACACGACTCCTCCCTCCTGCACGACTGTAGCCTTAGTCCCCTAAATGAGAAGAGCATGGATTACTGCTATCACCTGAGGATAATAGTCCATCCACTGAAGGTACCTTTGTTTTCGAAACATGTAATATGTATCCTTCAACATATGGTTGACTGTATCACAGAAGTCGTTGGATATGTCAACTTCGGTTTGGAGAGACACCACCTTATTCATGTACTACTCCTTATCCCTCCTTAACTAGGCCTACTCGGCCTTCAACCTATCGATCTCAGCCTGGTATGAGTCCTTCTCCTTTTTTCACTCACCCGGTGACTCCCTTAGTTCTGCTAAGGCCTTATCCAATTTCTTCACTTTTCCCTTGAGGGAGTGGATCCGCTCCATATCCTTCGGCCGAGCCTCATCCACTAACCTGATAGCCATGTCAATTTGAGTTTTGCATAGATTGGCGGCCTCTCTCATTGCTTCTTCTTTGGCTTTCCTTATCTCGGATGCACGAGATTCTTCGATTGCCTCTAGCTTAGCCTCCTTCCCTCTGAGCACCTTGCGAAGATCCTCCACCTCCAAATACAATCATACATTGACGATCACAACTTCTTCACTGCCTTGGCTAAAAGGGACTAATAATCAACAATATTTCTGGTCTCATCCGTAATCTGGACCATCCTCGTTGTCAAGTTGGAAAAATCAAGAGTCTTCGCATCATCCAAGATCCGGACCAAAGGATTTCAACGTAAAAGAAACTCGATATCAGGATTCGCCAAACGATGACCCACATAGTCGGGACTGATATTCGGATGACTCTCAAAGGAATTCCACATCGGCTGTTGATAATCCAAGAAATAAGTATCAACATTGCCCTCCTCTAAATCGTCTGGCACTTCGTGCGCTTTAGAACCCATCGGATTGTGACGGCGATGGCGAGAGGAAGTTTGGGAACCAGGGGAGTTGGCTTCCTTA
Source organism: Allium cepa (assembly GCA_030765085.1). Classification (NCBI taxonomy): domain Eukaryota; kingdom Viridiplantae; phylum Streptophyta; class Magnoliopsida; order Asparagales; family Amaryllidaceae; genus Allium; species Allium cepa. Next base: position 405,296,271 of record CM060928.1, on the reverse strand, counting down.
TCCGGAGACCTCGCATGCTTCTGAAACGACTCATGACTCTCTTCTCTATCCAAGTTTGACGGAGTCCCCTTAATATTCCCTTTTGTGGTCTTTTCCTCCTAAAAGATATTCTTGGAAGAAATGGAAGCCACTTTCATCCGTTTGAACTGCTCGAGCCACCTAGACACTTCATTCCTCTTCGAATTCCTCCTTTTCCTTGCAATACGAATAACAACGTTAGAACAAAGGAATGGAGAAAGCATAAAAAACGCTTAAGACACTGGGGCACTGCGAGCTACTACAAACCCTTAAGGTAGATTGGATCAAGTGGTTGGGACGGGGTCTCACTCAAGTAGGGAATACACTGGGACGAGACTTCACTCGGAGGAAGGAGAACACACGACGACCGGGCATCGTTGGATTGTGGAGCAGATGGAGGCTGGGACTCGTCAAAAAATAAAAAGTTCTCAAGAAGTATCCCAAAATCCATACAATAATCGAAAGTACCCGGGGAAAGCCCGAATGCCTCGCCAATTCCCGCTCCACTTTGCATTGGAAGAGGCGGCATTCCACCCAAGTCACCCGGAGCTACACTCTCTTAGGAAGGGCCAATGGGAAGAGCCGGCCCAAGGACTGGCTGAGGTTGTTCCAACTACTTTGGTCACTCCCACACAACCTCGGCATTCTTCCAAGGAGCCATGCCCAAGCCTTCACTACTAATGATCTCCCCATCTGGAGAAACATAAACCTTTGATTCCGTTGCTTTAGAGTCTCCCTCCAATCCTTCCTCCTCCTCGCTCTCTCCCACCAAATGTAAACCCTCCTCGTCGTCAAGGGAAGGAACATCCCGAATACGTATAGATTTCCACGAGCGAGGAGGGCGTACCCTCTTCTTATGCCTTAACTTCTTCGGGGATCCAGCCACACCAACCTCCTCCTCCGGACCCTTGCCTTTTTTTGCATCTCTCCTATCTCCTCCAGCTCCCACTGCTTTCTCAACGGAGCTTGGTCAAATCTTGTTCATGAATGGACTAGGATCGATTAAGTTATAAAAGCGAAGGGCTGTGTCGCGAAGTAGGAACGAGGCTTCTCTCTCAACTTTCGGGATAGCTAGTATTTCTTTGGCCATCATTATCAAACCCTAATCCTCTGCAGCCTTCACGCAACATGAAAAAATACAGAGCATTGAAGAAACAAGTCAAAGAAAAGCTTAGAAAAATTATAAAGACGACTTACAGCCAGAAGTGAAAGCATGTTGGGCAACGGTATCATCGCGCACATAGAAATACTCCCTATTAAACACACTAAACTTGGAATATAAATCAAGGATAGGCTTAAATTTATAAGAAGACTCTAAGGTGATGAAGGGACTCCCCTTTCGATAACTCCTTACATTATACAGGTATCTGATCTCTCTGTGGGTAGGGGATCTCTGATAACGCTTCATGAATATCAGGTATAAACATGTTAGAACGACGTAAGAGTTCGGTCGAAGTTACATGGGAGTCACCTTCAAGTAGATCACAAAGCTGGTGATCCAATTGGTAAGCGATGGAATTGCGTCGCACATACAATGGTACTTACTGTATGCCATATATCCACCTGAGGGAAAGCAAGATTTATCATCGGGTCGGGTAGTATCATGTCCAGACGATCTATCTCTAACGTGGTAGCTATAGAGTTAAGATTTTCTACCGTCAACACGCTTGGGTAACACTCTGAAGGCCTAACCAGCATTTGATTAGGAGCGTAGCCCTCCACTAAATAATAGGCAGAACTATGTTGTCTTGGAGGGTTGACAGGAATGTCAGAAGAGGAAGGGCTAGCCCCGGCAGGCTATGAAGACGTATGCTTGGAAAGATGTTCACGACCAAAAGACATATTCCTGTACAGAGAAATGAAAGATAAGCGTAAGTATAGTAGAGGTACGATCGTAAATGGAAGTCAAAGCATCCACTGGGAACCTCCTATCCTCTAGCCCGGTTGAAACATATTCCTAACCTAACCATCTTAAGATGTCTCCCCTTTTGGATCGGCATACCAATGACCATCGCGCTCAGGCAATTTGGATCGACAGTATCAACACCCCAATATCGAACCAAACACACCGAGCGATAACCATAGTAACCCAAAGCCTACCCTCCTATGGCCACACCATCTAGAAACACACATCATACCCTAGCCAACTTAGCCGATGTTAGCTTGCGACACTAGAAAACACTTGTTTAAGCTAGAAATGAGCGAAGCAAGATTTGAACCTATGCCGCATCAAGATGAACACATGACTCTACGTAGGATGAACGAAGTACTCAAATCCTAATTCTCCTTTAGAAAATCCCATCGCCTTCTTCCTTTTCCTTAGTTCGAAGCCGAAATTTCTCATGCTCACACTAAACTCACCTAGAAATAGAAGCCCTAGAACTTTTGAACTAGTAATCGAATTTAGGGAGACTTACCTCAAGCTACGAAGATGCGAAAATATCCGAATTCAAATAGGGAAAACAAGCTCAAATTAGATTGCAATCGACCAAAATAGATTGGAAAAGCTTGGTTAAGAAAATAGAAGTAAAAGAATGAAGAGAAGAAGATGTATTCAAAGAGAAAAAGGGGAAGACGAACAGTCACCAGTTTTCAGCCGATAGTAGAAGCTCGATGCCGAACAAAAAAAGCATGTCGCGTAATTACACAACGTACTTTGGGCGGAAAGTTTCGGCTCGGTTTTCCAACAAGCAAAGAAAAAGGAAGCAAAAGCAGAAAAAGGCATGGAAGACAGGACTACCAGAGCAGATGTTTGGTTCGACATCCTATGTTATTCCGGATCAAATATTTGGTCTGGCATTCTCTGATATGCCAGACCAAATATTTGGTCCGGCATGGCACATCCGTCACCGGACCAAACATTTGGTCCGGTGTAACGACCCGGTATTTTCAACCATTCGCATCCACACATGTCGGACTTAAATTGCTCAAAATACCGCGTTGTAAATAAAATTTTGGCAATACTCGGCATAAACAGTAATAAATAATCACAGATCACATACACAGAGTAATATAATGCAGCAGAATAGATAAATAGTAGTTCATGAAGCTACTATATAAACATCAGAGTTAGAAATAAAATATAACAGAATACCTCAGATGCAGTGAAGTCTCTAGTACGAGCAGATGACTTCTCTGAACCAATCAACTAGAAGGGATGAAAGCGGAATCGATAGTTGGATCCCCAAACGAAGCTCCAAACTCCGAAGGTGGGTCTCAAAAGCTGTATCACTCAGTCTGACCCGAGCATAAAGCAAAACACAAAACACTCGAGTCAGGATTAACATTCTTATATCAATAAATCCAACTCAAGTGAAATATCAACTGAAATACAAGTAACTCAAAGGATGTTTGGGATAACCATCCTCTAAGGATCTGCAGAACTATCTACAAGTTGGAAATATATACTATAACACCGTGGTCATTCAAATTAATTTATACTTCAAAACCAAAATATCATTTCCCTTTCAAATATATCTATTTTCCAAAATAGTATATATATTAAATAATTTATAAAGTAAAGTATTTGAAATTTCCTTAACTACACAAATTAATTCCAATCAACTCAAATTCCAAATTCCCATTTATTCAAAGCTCAATTCATTAATTCAATTCAGTTCTCAATAATCATTTAAACTTTCGATATATTCAAAGCTTTAATATTCAACATTTTCAAAGTTAAATCTAATAGTTTCTTATAGATCTTGATTTAGCTTCATTATTATTTAGTCAGGAAATATCCACTTAACAAGTTCAATATCATTTAAATAGCCTTAGATTACATTTTACAGAATATTTCCTTAAATTTATTTAAACTTAAAATATCCATTTAATCCCTTTTACCAAAACCAAGTTATAAAATCATATCTTAAATCCCGAATTCGATAGTCTTGGATCGATTTAATTGAATATAATTCTTAATTAAATACCATTTCCAATTAATTCAACTTTATCTTCTCAATCTTAGCGTATTCAAAATTTTATCAAATCTATTTTGAAATATAAATTTAAACAAATCCTTAAACATATTATATGTATTAAATCAATCTCAATTAGATTAAATATTATTATTAGGTCTATACATAAAATTTTCATTTTTATACATATAATATTCTAAGAATCAGTCTTTATTAAAACTATATTTTCTTTCCAAAACCATAGAATTTGTAACGACCCGTGTAAATTCGATGCTTAAAATGAATTATATTAATAGGATTTTTAATTTTTGTGAAAGAAACGGAAATCTTATTTATTTATATGAAAGAGAATGTTGAAATTAGATGTATCTAGGTTAATTGAAATTTACAAATTGAATGTTTATTGCAATTAAGTGTAATAGTGGAAATTGTTGCAATTGGATATAAGGTTAGAAATAAGTAAATAAAGGCAAGGATTGAATTCATTAATGAAAATAAAATTTTATTTAGTACAATCCTTTTTATTTATTATTAGAAGGTGTTAATTATTAAAAAAGGTGAAAATTTGAAAATAGATTCAAATTGTATGTAGATAATAAATTGGAATAATTAAAGTTAGTAATAAATGGAATATCAAAGCTATTCATAAAGTGAATATAAGTAGATGTAACAAATGAATAGGAAATGCTAGTTATTCATAAAGTGAAGAAATGGAACCTAGATGGAATAAGAAATTGGATTTAGAATCTTAATTTGTAGATGTGCATATATTTATAAAGGGATTATAAAAGCGTAAAATAACCATATACAAGTATATTAAAGGTTGTAATAGTAGGATACTAGTAAATTCACTCATTTACCTATAAAGATAATTAGGTGTGCCTTAATTGTAACTAATAAAATAACGAAAGAAGTAAATGTATTTATTTAGAGTATTAATTTCAATTGGATAAGGATTTTAAGTAATAAGGTTAATGCGAGGTAAGTAATGCTGAATTTAGGTTAACAATAATGAATAGTAATAAATTGAAAATTTGTAGCATATATCATAATTTACCTGCTTCCTTGTTAATGGAATTAGAATGTGTAATAAGTAATAATCAGATAAAGGAATGTTACCCTAATGGAAAAGGAAATAATTACGTGTTGAGTAAATTATAGGATTGTATTTATTATAAACGTTATTCTAATAATAATGGTTAATTGTGGAATTAATATGGGGAGTATATAAAGAAATAACTAGGGAAGTATACGTTATAAGTTAATTATAACCTAAACTTATGTGCAAGGTTGAAATTGGATCTAATTGGAAACTTATTTAATAAATTGGATTATAGAAAGATTATTTTAAGAAAATATTAACTACTATAATTAGTAGAATGACTTACATTTAAGATTTGAGATAGAGATTTGTCGAAGGAATTATAAAGTTAAGTAAATCAAGGTGATAGAAAAAAATTTGAATTATAGAAGGTGAATTTGAATAGTGAGTCAATTGGTTAATAGTAGGACTTATTGAGATAAATGAAATCAAATTTTATTTATTATGTTAAATTAAGAATTACGTTGAAATAGGATATTTATGTGATAATTTTTAATCCAAAGGGTAAACCCTTATATTTGAGATTAATGAAAGGAATAAATATAGGTTGATTCAATAAAAAGGGAAGTTTTGGAAATTTATCAACAGTTTTGGATTTTATGGAATTGAATATTTATATTGATTTAATCTTGAATAAATTGACATTTAAAATTTGTTAAATCATTTTAAATATTGAGAAAATAGTACTAAATCAATTGCAATAGATATAAATAAATTTTTACGTTAATGTTAATATAAAGTACTTTTTGAAGATAACGTCAAATTCATTTATGGAGATTTAGTTAAATGGGAACTTTGATTTTGAGAAATAAAAGCGTATTAATGTGACTAAAGGTTAGAGTACGATTATTGTATGTTGCCTATTTTGGTAGCTTGTTAATTTACAATTTTGAAATCAGTTACAATAATTTTTAATTGAGTATTGCGTTAATGTTAATTAATGTAGTATTTGTAACAATGTTAAGACTTTCGTATTGGATATTTTGTTGTAATATAAGACTTGGAAATAAAGTTATTAACGTATTGGAAAACAATTACATTTGATGAAACTAAATGTTGAAATATTACATAGATAAGAATTTAGATGAAATGGATTAATTTATGAAATAAAATGGTAAGTAATTATAATATTGTTATTAGTAATAGACGTTACTTTAAGGATAATTAATGTAGTAACGTAAGGTGAAAATGTAAATTAAAAGGGAAACGTAAAATTTAGTTAAGGTAGTAATTTATGAATTGGGAATAAAATTCAAATGTTATATTAGGCTGTAAATCAATTTGGGAATAAATTTTTTATTTAATTGGGGTAAATTGATATATACTAATGTTAAATATATACATAAGATGATGATTGATTTAATAAAGAGAATTGAATACAAATGGTATAAAATTTCATTTGAAATAAGATTTTATAATTTATTGAATTTACTTTAATTAAAGGTAAACACTAAAATTTTTGCAATAAATCTTTATTTGATATAGAGGTTTGGTTAATAAATTTGAAGCTAATTGCAATCAGAAATGATAGGAATGGTAAGTTGACCATTTATTCATAATAAGATCTAAAAATCAAATAAATGGATTATTGGAATTTAAATTTGACAAATTGTGAATTCATTTAAATTCGGATCCATCTGTCTGTTCCAACTTCATCTATAAATACCCCGCTAAACCCTAGCCTCCGCCTATTCTCATTTGTCTGCGCGTAAAATTTCATCAGCTCCTTCTCCTCCTCAATGGTAGACAAACAAAGCTTAGATCCAAATAAAAATTCCAAACCAAATCAAAAGCTAAAATTCAAACTTCTCAGAAAAATCTGGGAGCAAAACGCATGAGGGAGAGAGGGAAAGAAAGGGGGATGATGTGGCTCTTGAAGGTGTTCTTTTATTTCTATTCTTTTTTTTTTTTGAAATTTCAATCACCATTAATGCGTATAACTTTCTCCTACGAACTCCGTTTCACGCAAGATTTTTTTTGTTAGGATCGTAATAAAATTCCAGATCTTTTGACACTGGTTTGGACAGATTTGGAGATCGTCGAATTTTTGGATTTAAATCGGATTTTTAATTCGATTTAAATTCAAAAGGTGAGTGTTTTAACCCACTCACAATTTCTAAAATTTCTTGTGTTTGTTAAATTAATTTTAGATATGAGTAGAAATTTATTCATTATCTATGATAAATCGCATTCATTTAATATAACTGTTAATTAATTTTATTTATTGCATAAATTTGACAGTTAGAATTTATTTAATTGCATATTAACTGCCAGTCATTATTATGTTAAATTTTTATTTCATATTAACTGCCAGTTAAATTGACGTTTATTTTTGCATATAAACTGCCAATTAACAGTTATTAAATTTATTTTGAGTATAAACTGATAATTGATACCATTATTTATCACTTGTTATGTATTGATGATTGTTTGAAATTGGATGATGACTGTGATAAATAGATGTATGATTTGATGGATGAATGGATGATTAATTTTATTAATTGCAAGTTTCTATGCATTTCATTCATTCGGGATTGCGGTTTGAAATGATATATAACCGCATTTTTTTTCGTTTCAAATTGCGGATTGAAATGATAAACATTCGTATCACTTGACCATAGGATAGAAAATTATATACAGGCACCGCGGTAATTATATATAAAATTATTTTTGAAATGTTTTTCTATGGTTTTGTAAAGTTATATATATATATATATATATAAGGTTTATGAGATATTGATTTGGTTATTGATAAAGGCTATTATATATATATATATAGTAATTTCCGGTTTTTAAGCTTTGTATAAATTTGATTTGAAGTTTAAATAAGTTTGATTTTAAGATCAAATAAGATTAAACATTTATTTAAAATTTAATTTTTGGAGTTTTATGACTTAAATGAGAATAGATTTGGAAGATGAATATTAAGTTAAATTGAAATTTAATAAAAATTAGAATTTTTAAAGGATATGATTTTTATAACTTGATTTTTGTGTAAAGTGATTTTAATGAATATCAGGTTGATTAAATGAATATATAATAAATTGAAAGATGATCCAGTTATATGAAGTTAAAGGTTTTCTTAAATTATATTGAATTCATTAAGCAAACATTTCAAGTCTAAATAATAAGTAACTGAATTTGATATATATATGGAATTGTCAAATTAGTCTGTTTGAAATGGTGAAATATTTAAAGCCTTGAAACATAAGAATTGAAATGGTATTTGGAAGTTTAAATCGATATTTGAAATTGATTTGTGAAATCTAAAGAAGCTATTTTGTTTATAAAAGTAATTTAATACTTAACCATTTAAGAGATGGAAATTTTGTTTCAAAGCTATGTTTTCAAGGTAGTATAATTTGGAAATATTATATTCAAGAGTTTTGATTTCTAAATATTTTACTTTGGAAACCCTATGATTTTGGAAAGAATATATATTGGAAAATAAATGATATCGTATTGATTTGGGGTTTTAAGAATAAATGATATCGGGTTTATATGGGTTTTAAATGGATATTTTATTATGGTTTTAAAAGTATAATTTTTTTTCAAATAACCGCGGTGTTATAATAACGATTGGTTGGCAAAGAGACCGGGATCGGATATGGACATACTCTCTGTCGATACCGAAAACCACTTTGACTAACCGTGCACGCGGTGGAGATTCCAGAATGAAGTAGGTTGGTGGCGACGTTTCCTGTAAGGTAAATACGTGGACCCAACTCCCGTGAGTTGGCATAAGGTGGCTAAAACAGGAGCGATTGACGGGTTAATGAGGTAGCACCTCTGATCGGACACTTCCCTTCGATACTATACTCTGATTTTGGATTGATTCGGTGGCCACCTTCATTTTTGATTTCTTTGATGTGGGGAGTTTGTTCGAGGTGGGCGGCAGCTGCGCGCTGCGCGTTTCCATCGGCCCGGAAGCATAATTGGTATATCTACCCTGGCATTGCCTAGTTGTGCCGTGTCACCCACCCTACCGCGCCTTTACTACGAGTTTCTATTTGTGTCGTACCTATGGAGTATCCTCTGGTAGCCTCCCGATCAGGAGGTATTACGGTACTGTATAGACTATTGACATTATTTGTGTTAAGGGCTATATGGGTAACCCCTTAACGCTATTAAAAAGTAAGTTTATTTTACAAATAGACACTATTATAATAGCGCAATATACTATACAGTAAATAGTTTAACGGATCCTTAGGAGATGTAAATCCCGAGCATCTCTTGAGTTACTGCACTCATATTTATTTCTGTTAATTTAACTTACATAAGATCTTTTAGTTCTGACTCGAGTGTTTTGTCTTTTCAATTCGCTCGGGTCAGTCCGAGCGTTTCAGGATTTGAAGATTTAGCTCTGGAGGACGAAGACGAAGATGTATATTATTATTATTTATACTAGTGCACTACACAATGTTCCGTTGCATTGTTGTTGGTATGTGTAACTCTGATATGTATTATATGAATGTTTTGTAAACAGATTTATAAACTGTATATTTTATTATTATATTTTATCCTTCCGCTGCAAGATTCTGTTTTCTTTTATTTCTTTCTTGTTTTTCTTATTTACCCCATAGCAATCCGCCCTTCCGTATGGATTGAATCGGCATGTGTGTCTGTTTAAATCGTGCAAAAAGGCGGGATGCTACAGTTGGTATCAGAGCTTTGGTTTAGCGATAATCCTTAGCTTTGTGGGGGTTTGACTCTTTACTAACAGGGTAGTAATACCCTATGGGAGTCGCTGAGTGTATATATATGAGAGAGCGTATTTGTTAGTGTTATAAAAAGGTTTTTATATTGTGTTAATCCGTTCCGTTTCGTATTTATAAATTCTGGTTGGTGCATGGGACGCTATGACATCAATAGGGATTTCTAAACGCTTAATAGGACAGACCGGCATAATATTTGTTTTTAATATAGGTGAATGAAATAATTTTACCTATTATATTTTCTATAAAGTAATTTTTTAAAATAATATCTATATTTGGCTGTAATAGATTGGTTGTTAGGTAATAAAGTGTATAATTAATAATAGAAATAAGATTGAAAAATAAAATCAATGAAATTTGGAAATTTAGGACTTAAGATCTGGGGTTTTGAGATTTCTTTTGAATAAATTTTGGAATATAATAATTTGTTTATAAGTATTTTCTTATATAAATATTTCAATATAATTCGGAAGATTTGTTTAAAGGAGATTTTAGAGAAAATAAGTTTTGTACTTTCCTCTATGTCGCTGGAAAATAATTTCGGTGATGAGTGCACGCATCATCGACATTCATTTTCGAGTTTCGAGGGGGAAAGGCCACTGTAGTAGTTTTACTACCGATTCTTTTTGAAAAAAATATTTATATATTTTGAATTGTTTTAAATATAAATTGAGATATAAGTTGTAAGAATATATTTATCTGTTATTTTAAAATAATTTGAAATTTAACCCGGTATCTAAATTCTTAAATTTCTGTTAATAAATTGTTTCAATTATTTTAGTGAAATGAAAGGTTAGTAATTAATAATTGGAACCTTTAATTAAAGTAAAAATTTAATAATAGGGAGATAAGTAATGTATATAAATGATTGTAAACCTTAGTAAATGAATTAATGAAATTCTTTATTTATAAGAATTGATGTTATAAGGTTATAAATTTAAGTGTAATTAAAATGTTACTATAATTAAAAACAATAGAATAAAAGGAATTGAAGGTAATTTGAAATATGTAACTTATAAAACAAAGATATAATTATTGAACCATTAATTAATTAAAAGAATTGTGAATTTTTTTGCATAACTTTCAATTACATCCTTAAATAACACACATATATATATATATATATATATATATAACTTACCAAATATTAAAAGTTGAAATGTTTAATAAGAGATTGTAATAGAATATTATACAAGTAGTAAAAGTATTCAATGAAATTGCTGTTAAATGAGAATTTAATGTTATAAACTTAAGTTATAATTGAAATTTTACCAAGTAAAATATAATAAAGGTAAGTATGACAAATAGATGATTAAACTTAAGTAATTAAAGTGTAAATAAAAGAGGTCATGCAATAATAAATGAATGAATAATAGTAATTAGTAAGTGAAAATAAATGAGTGTAATATAATAAAGGGAAATTGTAAACTTAAGAAAAAGGGTTGAAGTTAATTTCTAAACAAAATAGAAAGAAATATAATGAAAATAAATGACGTAATGAAAGAAAGGAAATTAAACAACAAAAGTGTGAAATAAATTTATAATAAGTTAATTTGGTTTGTTGGTTTGAATTCTATTATTTGATTTATGGTTGGTTGGGTAAGGGAATTTGAAATTGTTGGATGAATAAATAATCTATTTTGTTCCATCTAAGACTGTTGAGTAAATGATGCACTTGATAGTTATTTCCATTCCGTACAATTTCAAGTTTTGAACCCGAACAACTATTTGTTTGTTTGATTGAATGGTTGTTTGTATTTGTTGTATATGCTGTTTGTTGAAATTGTTGGTTGTTGTATTGATTTGTTGATAGTGATTGAAACCACTTAAATATTTCACTTTATATAAATTGTTACCTCTTTGGATTTTATAAGTGAAATACAGGTTATGGAAGCAATTGTTACTGCTTTTGGTTCCATAAATTAAGCGTAAATTGCACGACAAATAGGTATGTTTATAATTACGGTTTATAGCGCTATTTTATACATTTTCCCGTGTAGGGATACATATTATTTTTGGAAAATATTTGTGTATATTGTTATACTTTGATATTATATTTTCTCCCGAGCCTCTCCGTACAAAGGAGACTCTGCCAAAATTCTCCGTAAAACTATAGACTTAGAATATTTTAAAAATGTTTTCCGAACTTTAGTAATTTAAGTATAAAAAGATAATATGATTATAAAATGGGTATATTTTATTTAAGGTAATAAATTTAGTAAGTTATTGTTTATGAGTTAATATTTTTAATAAGATGTATTGTTATTTAATTCTTCTTTTCCCTTCCTTTCCTTTTCGGGGACGAAAAGTTTTGAGTGGGGGAGAGTGTAATGACCCGTGTAAATTTGATGCTTAAAATGAATTATATTAATAGGATTTTTAATTTTTTTGAAAGAAAAGGAAATCTTATTTATTTATGTGAAAGAGAATGTTGAAATTATATGTATCTAGGTTAATTGAAATTTACAAATTGAATGTTTATTGCAATTAAGTGTAATAGTGGAAATTGTTGCAATTGGATATAAGGTTAGAAATAAGTAAATAAAGGCAAGGATTGAATTCATTAATGAAAATAAAATTTTATTTAGTACAATCCTTTTTATTTATTATTGGAAGGTGTTAATTATTAAAAAAGGTGAAAATTTGAAAATAGATTCAAATTGTATGTAGATAATAAATTGGAATAATTAAAGTTAGTAATAAATGGAATATCAAAACTATTCATAAAGTGAATATAAGTAGATGTAACAAATGAATAGGAAATGCTAGTTATTCGTAAAGTGAAGAAATGGAACCTAGATGGAATAAGAAATTGGATTTAGAATCTTAATTTGTAGATGTGCATATATTTATAAAGGGATTATAAAAGCGTAAAATAACCATATACAAGTATATTAAAGGTTGTAATAGTAGGATACTAGTAAATTCACTCATTTACCTATAAAGATAATTAGGTGTGCCTTAATTGTAACTAATAAAATAACGAAAGAAGTAAATGTATTTATTTAGAGTATTAATTTCAATTGGATAAGGATTTTAAGTAATAAGGTTAATGCGAGATAAGTAATGCTGAATTTAGGTTAATAATAATGAATAGTAATAAATTGAAAATTTGTAGCATATATCATAATTTACCTGCTTCCTTGTTAATGGAATTAGAATGTGTAATAAGTAATAATCAGATAAAGGAATGTTACCCTAATGGAAAAGGAAATAATTAAGTGTTGAGTAAATTATAGGATTGTATTTATTATAAACGTTATTCTAATAATAATGGTTAATTGTGGAATTAATATGGGGAGTATATAAAGAAATAAGTAGGGAAGTATACGTTATAAGTTAATTATAACCTAAACTTATGTGCAAGGTTGAAATTGGATCTAATTGGAAACTTATTTAATAAATTGGATTATAGAAAGATTATTTTAAGAAAATATTAAGTACTATAATTAGTAGAATGACTTACATTTAAGATTTGAGATAGAGATTTGTCTAAGGAATTATAAAGTTAAGTAAATCAAGGTGATAGAAAAACTTTGAATTATAGAAGGTGAATTTGAATAGTGAGTCAATTGGTTAATAGTAGGACTTATTGAGATAAATGAAATCAAATTTTATTTATTATATTAAATTAAGAATTACGTTGAAATAGGATATTTATGTGATAATTTTTAATCCAAAGGGTAAACCCTTATATTTGAGATTAATGAAAGGAATAAATATAGGTTGATTCAATAAAAAAGGAAGTTTTGGAAATTTATCAACAGTTTTGGATTTTATGGAATTGAATATTTATATTGATTTAATCTTGAATAAATTGACATTTAAAATTTGTTAAATCATTTTAAATATTGAGAAAATAGTACTAAATCAATTGCAATAGATATAAATAAATTTTTACGTTAATGTTAATATAAAGTACTTTTTGAAGATAACGTCAAATTCATTTATGGAGATCCGCCCTTCCGTATGGATTGAATCGGCATGTGTGTCTGTTTAAATCGTGCGAAAAGGCGGGACGTTACAGAATTTATTTTCAAAACATTTATATTAGACCAACGGTGTCTCTATATAATTTTCTATCCTATGGTCAAGTGATACAGATATTTATTATTTCAATCCGTAATTTAAATATATACGGGTAGATATCCTTTCGACCCAAAATCCCAAATTCAATTCAAATGAAAATCTCTTAGGTCTATCATTTCAACCCATAAAAATTTTCTCTTATTCTATAGTCCATTCGGGTATGTATCATTTCAACCCATAGCGAATTCTATACTAACAGGGAACTTGCAGAGTGATAAAAGATGACATAAGATATAACAACAGACATATATCATCAATAAGAATATAATATAAACAATAGGATATGGTGTCATATCCCACAGGTGAATAGTTACGGATAATAACATATATAACTATTTAAATAACTAACAACGGCCTATTTCAACTGTCGTTTCAATTGAAATCAAATTTAATAAATATAAGAACATTAATCGTGAGTGATTGCTCACCTTTCGAGGCTAGAGAGATTCGACACAGAAATGAGCTACTAAATCCAGGCAACGCTAGACGGATATGATTTGATGTAGAAAACAGGCACGATTGACAAGGCTGATAATGGGAAATCGATGAGAACGATTGAATTAGTTTTGATATAACGAAACTATTTCATTTTACATATTATTATTTGTTTCTAAAATAATTTCAAACATATATTTTCAAATCCACATCATGTCCCAAAATTTTTAATTTAAACAAAACTCAATATACAATGTTTATACAATTCATACATTTCCTTAAAATTTCCCTAAATCCATCTTAAACGCTGACACTAATATAAGTTTGAAAACCGACCCAACATATATGCAGACAAATACAAATCCATATGCAACGATATATATATATTGCCTTCCCATGAAATCAATATTAATTTTTTAAGACGAATGTTGAAATAAAAATCATTGTTTACATTTAAAACGCCGAAACAGTTTAGATGTTGAAAATAGTACATATATTAAAATACTTTAAATAGTTTATATATTAAAATAATTTGTATATAAATTCAAAATTTTAAACACATATTTAATTAAATATATATCTAAAATCATCGTTTTTGAAAAAAATAACATATCTACATAATATACTTTATATAATACTTACAGATATGCTGCCTAACACAAATAGATACTTTAAACAAATATATTTCTAAATAAGCTAAAATATACACAACAGGTTGAACCCATGTTAACAACTTTACTAAACACTTAACTTATATTATTATACAAATAATAGGTTATATGATTTACATACTTGATTCTATATGCATAATAAAATAAACTATAAGCTTTTCATATTATGCTGTAAGCCTATATATGCATGCACTATATAACTATATGCTGCTAATGTAATTTTTATAGCTTAAGTAAACTTATAAAAACAATGTAACTAATAGATTTGCAGGCTCATATAAAACTTATACCTACCTATATTTTATTTCACTCTAATTTTATTTTATTTTATTTTTTATTTTTAAAACACACGTACACTTTAAAAATCAACTTATATATAACTATAATGTTCGTACTATAACTTGTAGATATAAAAACTTATTGATATAAAACAGCAAACCTATTTAAGCACGATCAGATAACAGATTTATATACACTTATGGATATATATACCTTTAAATAAAAAGAGAGGAGCAAGGCCGAAAGTGGTGGTGGTGGAGGGGCGCAGGCCTGTCATGGTGGTGAAGAGCCGAGCACTTGATGGAGTGAAACAATGGCAACAAAAGAAAATACAAGAAGAAAAAAAAGAAAAAAAAACAAGTACATGCGGCCATTACCTGAAGAGCAAGCTTTACGCGAGAGAAGAAGACCAATTGATATTCAGTAGGGTATTGTGTACGTGTTTATATTTATTAGAGAAGTTGCGTTGATTAGGTGGAAACAAAAAAAAAGGCAAGAGATAAAAATTTGTAACGGCTATAGGAATTTGAGGATTTAATTCCTATTATATAAAGAGAAGTAAATGGAAGGTGGAGTGAGATGAAAGTTTTACACGTGAATTTACAAGACAGCTTTAAATTCTTCCTTTTAATAAGGCACGGCTGATTGATTTGCAAAGCTAACGTATGGAATCAAAGGGGTGTATTTTAAAGGCAAGAGATAATTTAAAACGTATGGCCAAAAGTAACTTATTTAATTAATAAAATATACGCTAAAGAATATATCAGGAAATAACGTACCATTTATAACGTCAAATAAATTAAACAAGAATGGATATAAAACGTACCAAATAAAACGTATAATTTATTGCCTTTTTACAACATTATTTATTACTTAATTTAAAAGTATATAAGCCATATAAGTAAAACAACAACGAAATAAATGTTGTAAATATATATATTTTATATAAAAGATTTGAAGTTAGAATTTACCACTTCAATTAGTGTCAAAATTTAACCAAAAACTACCATTACAGAAATTGTTTATATTTATTTAAAATTGGGCAAATTAATTCAAGAAATTTTAAAATTTCCAACTCCTTTAAACAATTAAACACCAAGGTTTTAAAAATAAAACATACGCATGACATATCATGTTACACAAACTAGAACATGATTTTACAAACAAAAAATATTATTTATATAAATTAAAATAAACAAATTTTTTAAATAAAACAATTTACACACAATATTGTAAAAAGCATAACTTTCACAATATTAATCTAATTTCAACGAAACGAAAAGCGGTATTCTTGAAATTAAATCTATTTTCATAATGAAAGATAAATTTTCATAAATTCAAATATTTAAATTTTAAATTTAAAAGTCAAAGTTCAACCAATTTGACCAAAAATCCATTTTTTTGAAATTATTTCGTTTATTCAGGTTTGGAATTATAATTCACACAAAAATCAAAATTTATATTTAGAATAACAAAATTTATCCATTTTAATAAATAAAATAAAGTTTTTAAATCAGGATTTTCAGTTAAAATAATTAAAATGTAAAATTAAAATAAACACAAAATACAGGGTTGTTACATCCGGTACACAGGCATGCCGGATCAAATGTTTGGTCAGACAAATAGGGGACTCCAATGTAGAAGCACCAGACAAGGGAGAACATCCAGGCCACGCAAGCTCCATGACCCAAATGCCGATCCAAACCCCCATGCTCAATTGCCGAACCAGATTTAGAAAGTTATAACTTCCCTTCCATACTTCACAACTCCACTTTATAAATACCAGAGCTTCTCATCAACAACAGGGATAGATTTTAGGGAGAAAAGAGGGAAAACTCTGTTGAGACTCGGTCACTTTGGCTACTACAAGTTTTTACTCTTTCCGAACAAACTTGTACTTATAATCAAATCAAAGTAAGAATAATAAGAAGAACAGTGGATGTAGAAACATTTTGGCCGAACCATTATAAAACTCTATGTGATTTACTTTCCTTAAATGCTTTCCAACTTTGAGCTTGTGAATTATTCCGTGACTGCAAAAATTATCCTTTAATGTGTCGGAACATTAAACACTCCAAATCATTCAACTTTAAAATGACCTAACTAAAATTGAACTTAGAGGTGTTTGTCCAATTTTTATGCAAACATTATAAGTTAAAGTAAATTAATTTATGTTTATGAAATGTTAATTATAAAATCATATTTGATATATTGAACAATATTAAATACTATATTTAAAATAGTTCTAAAAACACTTATCGGTATACAACATCAGTACACGTTTAAACTAGATTTAAATGCAACAATTTTTGGTTTGGGATTAGACAGTTTTAGGCCCAAGACAGAGTGTATAACCGACCTTAGATGGCATGCGTGTATCCGGTCATATGATGGCTAAAAGGGGAGGCTTTTTTATTTGGTAAAAGAAGGAAATGGTTAAGAGAGAAAAAAAGATCCATGATCCTTTTCTCACTCCTTTATTCTTCATTTATAAAAGCGATACGTGCCTCACTTTTGGACACACATAAGTCCATCTCCTTACTGCTATTCCTAGAAAAAATCATAAGTAATAAACTTTCAAGTTCAAATACATATCAAAATGCTTTAGTCCGATTGATGGTGGTAGAAATTTGGAGCTAGACTAGCATCTTCCAACTTGTAAATCTAAATCAAGGAGAACTATACAATGTTTAAATGTATATTCAATAGGCCTTGAGAGAGTTAATTCTTTGATGCACATTAATAGGTCAATGTCTAATTAATCGTTAAGTTCTATGATGCTTAGATAGAAATACTAGAATCTAGTTTATAGGTACTTTGTTGCATACAAGATGTTTGAATCTATTATGGTGCATCTATATATAAATAATACTTAAACATCAAATGCTCGACCTAATTAAAAAATCATTTTATAATTAAATATCACTTAGTTATGATTTTATTAAATAATATATCATTTTTTAAAGAATAATATTATATAATAAACATTTTAAATATTATAAATTTTTATTTTTATAAGAGCATAATTCGGCAGCAAAATTTTATCGATTTTTATTTATATTATATTTACAAATTAATATAACTAAATATTTAGCTAGAAATTAATTATATAAACTAATATATATATATATATATATATTCAAATAAAATATGAAGTGAAGTGTAAAGTTATATATAACAATAAAACATAATGTTTAGGTTTCCAAACTAATTTTTTTAATAATTTTTAATATTCCTCTGGATGGATTTTTGTTTTAATTACAAATCATTTATTCAAAGATTATTTTATGCATTCAAAAAATTATTACTAAATTTATTATATAAGCCGAGGGCTTGCTTTAAATATAACTAATTTATATACAAAATTAATTGTTATATATACACATATATGTATACAAGTTTGTAAATTCATAATTACTTACAATTATATATGTGTATATGTATATGTATACTAAAAAAATTATTTCCTAGGCTGAGTGTTCTCTGTGAATATATATTAAATTGTGTATATATAATTTATTCTTTATGTATATACATACAAACATGTTTGTATATTTATAAATACATATTATTTTAACTTATATGTATTATTAGAAAACCTATTTTTATTCTCAATTTTACTACGGTAATATTCACATAAAATATTATATTAAAAATTATTTTATATTAATTATTAAATGATTTTATGATTTAATTATATATATGTGTGTATTTTAAATATTTTATATAAATTATTATAATTATCAATTCTGTACATTTATATATATGGTATATTTTAACGTGTGTATAAATTATATATATATATATCCTTTTAGTATACACAAATATTTTATTCAAACAGTATAATCGAATCTAGAGGGAGTAACATGTCCATTATGGTGTAAGTCCCAGCATCTACATATAGACAAGTATGTACACACTATTATGTCGCACATGAACCTACACATTTATGTGTAAATGACATACATATCCATAATAAAATAAAAATTAGGCAATATTAATCTTTATTTATAATGCTAAATAAAATATTGATTTTATTTAAAAGGAAAATTTAGAAAATTTCTAAATAGATTAGACTTCATAGGCCTATTAAAGATTCAATAAAAGAATTTTTTAAAGTTGCTCCTTTAACAATGTTGCGGGCTCGTCCATTTTCAACAATGGTAATAGAACTCTATCGCCTATGCGGTCTAAATTAGTCATGTTAGGGCTAACTACTTATGTTTGCCCACTTAGCACTGTGTCTACAAGTTAATGTCTAGGATTGGAATTAATTAATCGAGCACCCTATCTTACCTAGTTACTAGGCTGACATGAAAAGTGTTATGGCCTAAAGGTTGCCCCTTATTGAAAATGCCCAATTTGAATTGAACCTTAGGCTAACTTTTAAAATTATTTGAAAATTAAAAGTATAAGATTTCAAGTTTAACAGTTAAAATGAAAATAAAATGTATAAATATTATAAAAGTTATAATATAATAAGATTTCCAAAATGTTTAAAAATAATATAGATTGATTTAAAAATGTTAAAAATTTATTAATAATATTAATAGAATAAATAAATTAAATAAGGTAATTAATATATATACAAGCATGTATTATATATTACAATATATGTTATGTTGTTTTAAAAATGTTAAAATAACATAAGTATACATGTTGTCTATGAAATGGACTTTAAAATACTGTAATTTAATTAAAATTGTATAATTAAATAAATTAATTAAAATGTTAATTTATATACACATGTATATGATATATTTTACTATAAAGGTTATGCTGTATAATGAATATTTAATATAAATGTTATAACAAGATAATATAAAATTAATTAACATGCTAATTAACTGAAATTAATTAAATTAGATTTAATAATATAATATCGTATAAAAGGCTATTATATGAGTAATATGAAATATAAAAGTTATATAATATGAATGTATAAATTATAAACGGAACATTAAGAAACCATAAATAGATTTAGGGAATAAATACATATGTAAATTCAAGTATACTGTGATTTTCGATGTGTCTTATACTTGAATCACGGGTGTAATCCATAATAGTTACATTATTCTATAAGTCGATATCACCCAATTTAATATACCGAAGATGGTGAATCTTTAATATAAAGTTGTCCTCCATAATTTATATATTAATAAATTACTTTCATATTCTTCAGTTATTAAGCTTTCCTCAAGTAAGGGATGTTATATATTGTACCATTAATATATTGAATAGAAAAGGTAAGGTAACAACACATATTTTTTGAGCTTTCCTTAAGATAGGTGCATTAAACTTAGGCTGTCGCGAAATGGTAGGTACAAGTGAAAAATCAAACTTTATTTGTTCAGCTTTCCACAAGGTAAAGGCGAGATCAAGATAAAGTGCCATGGTTTAGGAGTTGTATATGATACAACTAATAAGTGTTATCCATCGTATGTGGGAGTATGTGTCACGCTCCACATCGATACCCATGCTAGCCAAGAACACTACGAAGTAATGTCGTCAACTAGCACGGAGAATAAGGCTGTTGAGGAGCGACCATCTGTATAATTGCTTTGTGCGAGTACCGATATGCCAGATAAAAATATAACTTTTCATCTCAAGAGGAAATCCGATATATCGACACAAACACAAAGCTACTACACAGTGGCTATATGTAATCTTCGGAAACAAATATAGAAATATCATAACAAAAATCAGTCACAGAAGTTAATATCTCAAAGGCGGAAACAAATATGAATATTACACATAAAAGTATACATCAGAGTAGTGGTCGAACAAGATCCACACTATAACAAAACGAATAGATACAAGTGCTAGACAAAAGAATAAGTACACATCAAGAAGTCTCTATCTCGAATGTATACAAAACAAAAACTACCAATCTAAAGTAGTTAGCCAAAAGTCAGATAATACTCCCGGGTGAGGAGTCAAGTAGAAGCACCTGTAACATCTCGGTCTGACCCGAGTATTATTTAATAAGAAAATAATAAACGGATCAGTCTAGTTATAATTATCAGGCGAAATGAGATATAAGAAGAGATATGACAAAAACGTATGATAACAAAAATGTCATACTACGACAAGTGTAACAACCCGCATATTTATCGATTTTATATTTAGATATTTTATTTAAATATTTTATCGTTAGTCGGATTTTAGTCCGAAAAGCTACTTTTTGCATACGGTCGAATTAGGACTCGGGACCACTCCCATTGAGTTTAAAATGCCGTTTGCGACCTTTTTGAGTATAAGCTTCGATATGTTTGGAGAAAGTTGATTTTTGCTACTTTTCACTTTGGGCTTGGGTTTGGGCTCAGCCCTATGTTAACTTATGCTCAAATCTGAGCCATTCTTTCCCATTCACCCTCATTCTCTTCTCTTTTCAGTTTTTAGAGTATTAATGGTGGGAGAGATTGGAAATTAAAACTCCAAAACCCTAGTTCATCTTGCAAATCAAATTCCTAGCTCCAAACTCAAGAAGAACCCATTGGTAAGCTTCTCTTCTTCTTCTCTAACTTATTCTCCCACCAATTTCAGAAATTCCTAAACCTAATTTTGGGAATGTTCTTGTTTTTGAGCTTAGATTCAAGCTCAATTGGGTTGTGTTGAAGAGAGGTTGATTCTCCATTTGCTTTCAAGCTTCTTCTTGTTCGATTTTGTGAAAAGGTGAGATTTTTAATCTCACATCTAAGTCTATGAATCATCTTTGATTGTTAGGTATGAATTCCTAACACTTATTCTTGTGTAATTGCTTTTGATTTGGATTGATTTGGTGAAAATCCTAACTTTTGGTGTTTTGGGATTCAATTCCTTAAAAATCATAGCTTTGATCTTTGATCGTGTTTTTGGTGATGCATCGAGGAGCCAATAGGGCCGGGTAGTCGTTTGGCATAATTCCCTTGCGTCCATGCTCGTTCGGTTGCGAATTCGTGGTGGTTGCATATCAATTTATGGGCATAAATTTGCAGAGCATCAGGTTCGGCCGACCGACCCCCCTGGTCCGGTCGACCGACCCCTCTGGTCCGGTCGACCGACCCCCCTGGTCCGGTCGACCGACCTGATGCCAAGTGCATAAGCACTTTCTGTTTTAGGGTCCGGTCGACCGACTACAGGGGTTCGGCCGACCGACCTGCTTTCCCAGGAGTTTTTCAAAACAAGGTTCGGTCGACCGAGCACTGTATGCCGGCCGACCGACCTGATGAATTTTGCCTACTTAGCCTAGTTGCTTGAATTTCCAACTTTAATCGATTCGTGTTGTTTCCTATTTATTGTTATCAATTATTATGACTTTGATGACTCCTTTTTAGGGATTTTTGAATTTCCATTTCGATGGATTCTTTATCGGTTTCGTTGGATTTTTATTCACATCTTCGTATGTGAATTTTAGTGATTGATTGTTTCTACAATCTTCTTTGTGATTTCTATACTAGTAGTAAATATCAAGACTCTTTCCTCAAACGATTTCAACACTATTTTATTACAAAGCTCGTTTTCTTAAACCATTTTCCAATCTATTAGTATATACAAACCTTTACCTCACTCGTATGAGAAATCTAATTAAACGACTTAGTAAAACAAGTGGTATGAAACGCTTGCGTTCACTTTGTTGGTTAATTCTTGGACTTGTTCGATTGAAACTCTTGTGACAATTTTCTAGTGGAGATCTACAATTTGTTCGTAAATATTTAAGTTAAGCTAGTGGTTATGGGACATGATGCTAAGCTCATATATTTACTAGCTTACTGTAATCAACACTTCTCGATGATCATGACGATCATTTTTGTGATTTAGACTAGCAATGTGCGATGTCTCTTTGTCTGTAAGAGAGACTAAACCCCGTTTTGTGGAGTTTCGACTCAAATTGGTGGGGTAGCAACCCACGGTCTTCGGACCATTCGTGTGTCAGGTCTTCGGACCATTCGTGTGTCAGGTTTTCGGACCATTCGTGTGTCAAATTAATGGCTAGCTACCATGAGATAGCTTCTCGTTTGTGTGTTACAGCTGTTGGTGAGTTTTCATGCTCCCGTTCATGTGATAGGCCTCCCCCCCTTATTTTGTGTGATTTCTGGATTTCGTCTGTCGAATTCTGGAATTTTCTTCTTCACCTATTTTTGTGATTTCTATTGATATGATTTATCAATTCTTGTGCATAGGTGAATTCGTGTGTCATTGACTGGATTTCTTGTGTTGATTTCTGGAATTTATGTTTCACCAACTTTGTGATTTCTATTGATATGATTTATCAATTCTTGTGCATAGGTGAATTCGTGTGTCATTGACTGGATTTCTTGTGTTGATTTCTGGAATTTATGTTTCACCAACTTTGTGATTTCTATTGATATGATTTATCAATTCTTGTGCATAGGTGAATTCGTGTGTCATTGACTGGATTTCTTGTGTTGATTTCTGGAATTTATGTTTCACCAACTTTGTGATTTCTATTGATATGATTTATCAATTCTTGTGCATAGGTGAATTCGTGTGTCATTAACTTGTTGCGAATACAAGTTTTGGGTATGATACCCTTTTTGGATCTTTGAGAAGATTCTTTGATATTGATTAATCGTTTGTTGATTATCATTTACATACTTATAGTAGTATGCCATTATGGATATTATACGTCTATGCCATATCTTATATGTCATTTATTGTGGCTTGGTGAATGAAATTAGGAGTATGACATTCCTTTTTATCTTGAGTAGATTATCGTGATATTGATTAATCTCTTGTTGATTTTCAATTACTTATATACATCACAGCTTGGCATTGTGATTATTATGTGTTTAGTCATATCTCCTATTCTATATCATGTTATCTGATATTTATAGTTAGACTGATCCGTTTATTATTTTCTTATAAATAATACTCGGGTCAGACCGAGATGTTGCAGGTGCTTCGATTTGACTTCTCTCCGGGGATCCATTACTCTGACCTTTTGCTTACTACTTAGATTAGTAGTTTTTGTTGTATACATTTGAGATACAGACTCCATAATGTATACTTATTCTTTTGTGTAGTTCATGTAACTATTCTTTTGTGATATTGTGGATCTTTTTAGACCACTACTCTGATGAACACTTTCATGTGTTATATTCATATCTATTTCCGCCTTTGTGATATGAATTGTCTGTGACTGATTTATGTTATGTTTACTTCTATATTTGTTTCCGAAGATATTATAGCCACTGTGTAGTAGCTTTGAGTTTGTGTCGGCATGTCGGATTTCCACTTGAAAAGAATTGCATGCTATACTATCTGACATATCGATGCTCGCACAAAGCAATTACACGGATGGTCGCTCCTCAACAGCCTTATTCTCCGTGCTAGTTGACAGCATTCACCGTAATGTTCTTGGCTAGCGTGGGTATAGAGGTGGGGCGTCACAGCTTGGTATCAGAGCCAAACTTCGGAACAATATGGAATATTATAACAAGGATCATCGTCCTAAGTCCATCTTAGGAGTCGTGCTTTAGGATTTAATTCGAGTCTTCGTACCGATTCATCCTATTTTCCTTATGATTCCTTGTTTATCTATCAAGATTGCTTGATATTCAATTTGGTGAATAACCTTTTTCTTCTTCTTCCTTCTTTCTAAAGGGAGAAAAATGTCTAGACCAGGCCGCCCTAGAGCCGTGCCATCTAGCACTCCGCCCCAGGATGGAGTTTTTATGACTGCTCAACAGCTTCTTGATTTAGTGACAAATGCTCAAGCAGCTGGAGCTAACCCGGAACCTACTCACCCAAAGTCGGGTTTTGCACGCTTGTGTAGCGATTACACTAATTTGTGTGGGGAGCCATTCAGAGGTTCCGAAACTGTTATTGAAGTACAGGCCTGGCTAAGGTCATGCGATCGAATCTTTTCTCGCATGAATCTTATTGACCTTCACCGAGTTCAGGTGGCCTCTAGTATGCTCTGAGAAAGAGCATTGGACTGGTACAACCTTCTTATTTCTGAGATTAATGAAGCGGATCTCACCTGGGAGAAATTCCGAGAACGCTTCGAGTTGAAATTTGTACCAGAAGCTGAGAAAGTGACATTGGCTCGACGATTTATAGACCTTGTTCAAGGTGAGTCCTCCGTGACTAATTACGTCGCCTCCTTCGAGTCGCTTTCCAAATATGGGGTTGAATACGTCATTACCCCTCTGAAGAAGAATCAGAGATTCGTCTACGGCTTAAACAAAAATCTCAAGAAGCCATTACTTCTAAAATTAGAAGTTTTTTTCGACCAACTCGTTGATATCGCTCTTCGTCTTGAAGAGGCGGATAGGGAGAATGATGTTGAAGTGGTGGGTTCCAAACCAAACTTCAACAACAAGAAGAGGCCAAGCAAATTCAAAGGTCCTTATCCCAATAAGAAAGGGAGGCAAGCAACTCCTGCTGAAAAGACCTTTTCCTCTACTCAAGGGAAATGCTATAATTGTGGTTCGAAGGACCATTTTGCGAACAAGTGTTCAAAGCCTCGTACTTGTCGCTATTGCAAAAGCCCGGACCATTTTATGCATGCATGTCCCAAACTTCAAAATAGGAAGGAGGGAAAGCTTAATGTTGCTCAAGCCCCTGGCAACACATCTCGTGGCCAAGGTATTTCTCATTCTATTCTGGATGGAATTGTTTTATTTCGTGATCATCCTATTCGAGTTCTTTTTGATACGGGTGCGTCCCATTCTTTTATGTCAAAAGAACTTGTTGATACTTTTTCCTTGGATGTTTTGTGTTTAATGACTTCTTTGAGAATTGCGAATCCGGTTGGTGGGTCTGCAACAATCAGTTTATTGTGTAAAGATGTCGAGATTATTTTGTGTGATTTTCCTTTCCTAGCCGATTTGCATGTCATGCGTTATTTAGGCTTTGGAATGATTTTGGGAATGGATTGGCTTAACCATTATGAAGCTCATATCCTATGTCCTGAGCGGACTATTCATCTTCGACATCCTCAATTTGTTAAGCAAATTTTTATTAATCTTCAAGATTCAGTTTCCAGCTTGGTTGCATCTTTATATTCTTTAAATCCTCGTGATGACGATGATGATGACGAGGGTGATATTATTTCTCTTATTCACGTCGTTCGTGAATTTTCCGACATATTCGAACCCGTTTTAGGATTACCACCTAAGAGAGCAATTGAGTTCAGAATTAAACTTATTCCTGGAGCTCAACCTATCACTCGTCCTCCTTATCGTATGTCCAATAAAGAAAACGAGGAGATGCGTAAACAATTATCTGAATTGGAGACGAAGCAATTTATTCGCTCTAGTTCCTCGCCTTGGGGAGCTTCGGCTATTTTCGTGAAGAAATCCGATGGAACACTTAGGCTTTGCGTTGACTACCACAAGCTTAATGATCTTACTATCAAAAATAAATATCCTTTACCTCGGATTGATGATTTATTTGACCAACTTAGTGGTGCTAGAGTCTTTTCACAATTGGACTTGGCTACCGGTTTTCATCAGCTTCGTATTGCAGAGGATAGCATTCCTTTGACATCGTTCCGTACTCGGTATGGATCTTATGAATGGCTTGTTATGCCATTTGGGTTAACGAATGCCCTGGCTTATTTTGTTGACTTAATGAATCGAGTTTTTAAAGACTTTCTCGATCGATTTGTTCTCATCTTTGTTGATGATATTCTTGTGTATTCTAAAACCGAGGAGGAGCATTAAAAACATCTTTGGATTGTGTTGGAAACTCTTAGGAGTAATCAATTAAAGGCAAAATTTTCTAAGTGCCACTTTTGGCAATCTCGTGTGAAGTTTCTCGGTCACATTATTTTCGAATCCGGAATTTCCGTGGATCCTTCAAAGATTGAAGCGATTCAAGACTGGAAGAGATCGGAGAGTGTGACAGAGATTCGTAGTTTTCTCGGATTGGCGGGCTATTATCGTCGTTTTATCAAAGACTTTTCTAAGATTGTCGTGCCTCTCACTAGCTTGACTAAGAAAGGTATTAAATACATTTGGTCGGACAAATGTGAAACTTCTTTTCAGAAATTAAAAGAACTCCTTTCTGATGCTCCTATTCTTATTATTCCCGAGGGGAATAAAGATTTCATTGTTTATACCGATGCTAGTCGCATTGGTTTGGGTGCCGTTCTTATGCAAAGAGAACGTGTTATTGCTTATGCTTCTAGGCAATTGAAGCCAGCCGAGACTAGATATGCCACTCATGATTTAGAACTCGCGGCTATTGTTTTCGCTCTTCGGATTTGGCGTCATTATCTCTTAGGAGAGAAATTTGTTCTTTACACAGATCATAAGTCTTTGAAATATTTATTTTCTCAAAAGGAACTTAATTTGCATCAACAACGTTGGCTCGAGTTCCTTGCTCCTTATGATCTTGATATTCTTTATACGCCCGGTAAGGGTAATCTGTCGCCGATGCTCTTAGCCGTAAACAACAAGCTGTTGTTTCTATGATGATATTCGAATGGAACGATCTCGAGATTTTATCCACTTGCGAGATTCGAGACCGTGTTTCCGATTTATGCTCATCATTTGTTTTATGTAGCCTTGAGGCTCATCCATCTCTTTTAGACCGCATTCTTGAAGCTCAAAGGCTAGATCCTGAATTGGCTCTTCTTGGCCAAAATATTAAGGATAAAACTGATATCGAAGGTTTGAAAGACTTTGATATCGATTCTCGTGGCGGCATTCGGAAATTTGGTAGACTTGTTGTGCCAATATTGGTGATCTTCGTAAAGATATTTTAGAAGATTCTCATCATTCTAGTTTTACCATTCATCCCGGTAGTAGTAAAATGTACGCGGATATGAAGCGACTTTATTATTGGGAGGGAATGAAACTTGACATCGCTAACTTCGTTAAGCGTTGCATGACTTGCCAACTCGTTAAGGCCGAACATCAAAGGCCCGGTGGGTTATTGCAACCTTTAGAAATTCCAGTTTGGAAGTGGGATCAAATTTCCATGGATTTTATAGATGGCTTTCCCCGTTCTCGATCGGGTTATGATAGCTTATGGGTAATTGTTGATAGACTTACTAAATCCGCCCATTTTATTCCCGTTCGGTCTAACCGAACCGTTCCTCTTTTGGCCAAACTCTTTATTAAAGAGATTGTTAAATTGCATGGGGTTCCTACTTCAATTGTTAGCGATCGTGATCCATTGTTTACTAGTGGATTTTGGAAGAGTCTTCAAAAAGCTTTGGGAACGAAGCTTAATTTTAGCACCGCTTATCATCCCCAGTCCGACGGACAAACTGAGCGTGTGAATCAAACTCTTGAAGATCTTCTTCGTTCTTGTGTGCTTGATTTTGGTGGAGGTTGGGAAGATCATATTTCACTTGTTGAATTTTCCTATAATAATAGCTTCCAATCTAGTATTGGTATGACACCTTTCGAGGCACTCTATGGAAGGCCATGCTGATCGCCTTCTTGTTGGCTTGAGGCCGGTGAGAAGCTGGTTTTAGGTCCAGATTTTATTCGTGATTCCACATAAAAGATTGATCTTATTCGTCATAGGATGAAAGAAGCCCAGAGCAGACAAAAATCCTACGCCGATAACCGGAGAAGGAAGTTAGAATTTTCTGTGGGAGATTCTGTTTTTATTCGTGTTTCACCAATGAAAAGTGTTGTGCGTTTCAGTCGCTCGGGAAAGTTAGCACCTCGATATATCGGGCCATTTCCTATCACTGAACGTATTGGTTCCATGGCTTATCGCCTTTTATTACCGGCTCAATTTTCTGCTATCCATGACGTGTTTCACGTTTCTCAACTTTGGAAATGTCTTCGAGATTCTGATTCTATTCTTGAGCCCAGTGTTGTGGAAGAGATTGAAGTTTTGCCTAATTTAACTTATGAGCAACATCCTATTCGTATTATTGCTTCGGAGGTCCAACGACTTCGAAATAAAGATGTTCCGCTTGTTAAAGTTCAATGGTCTTCAAATCCTAAGGATTGTTCTTGCGAATCTAGAGAGTACATCGAGCGAACACATCCGGGCTTACTTTCTCGTGCTCTTTGAGGTGAACTTCTTATTTCAAACTTCTTTTGTGTTGAATATGCTTTTATGGTTGTTACTATATATCTTCTTCTTAAAATATTGTGAGGACGCAATTTCTTTAAGGAGGGGAGTCTGTAACAACCCACATATTTATCGATTTTATATTTAGATATTTTATTTAAATATTTTATCGTTGGTCGGATTTTAGTCCGAAAAGCTACTTTTTGCATACGGTCGAATTAGGACTCGGGACCACTCCCATTGAGTTTAAAATGCCGTTTGCGACCTTTTTGAGTATAGCTTCGATATGTTTGGAGAAAGTTGATTTTTGCTACTTTTCACTTTGGGCTTGGCTTTGGGCTCAGCCCTATGTTAACTTATGCTCAAATCTGAGCCATTCTTTCCCATTCACCCTCATTCTCTTCTCTTTTCAGTTTTTAGAGTATTAATGGTGGGAGAGATTGGAAATTAAAACTCCAAAACCCTAGTTCATCTTGCAAATCAAATTCCTAGCTCCAAACTCAAGAAGAACCCATTGGTAAGCTTCTCTTCTTCTTCTCCAACTTATTCTCTTACCAATTTCAGAAATTCCTAAACCTAATTTTGGGAATGTTCTTGTTTTTGAGCTTAGATTCAAGCTCAATTGGGTTGTGTTGAAGAGAGGTTGATTCTCCATTTGCTTTCAAGCTTCTTCTTGTTCGATTTTGTGAAAAGGTGAGATTTTTAATCTCACATCTAAGTCTATGAATCATCTTTGATTGTTAGGTATGAATTCCTAACACTTATTCTTGTGTAATTGCTTTTGATTTGGATTGATTTGGTGAAAATCCTAACTTTTGGTGTTTTGGGATTCAATTCCTTAAAAATCATAGCTTTGATCTTTGATCGTGTTTTTGGTGATGCATCGAGGAGCCAATAGGGCCGGGTAGTCGTTTGGCATAATTCCCTTGCGTCCATGCTTGTTCGGTTGCGAATTCGTGGAGGTTGCATATCAATTTATGGGCATAAATTTGCAGAGCATCAGGTTCGGCCGACCGGCCCCCCTGGTCTGGTCGACCGACCTGATGCCAAGTGCATAAGCACTTTCTATTTTAGGGTCCGGTCGACCGACTACAGGGGTTCGGCCGACCGACCTTCTTTCCCAGGAGTTTTCAAAACAAGGTTCGGTCGACCGAGCACTGTATGCCGGCCGACCGACCTGATGATTTTTGCCTACTTAGCCTAGTTGCTTGAATTTCCAACTTTAATCGATTCGTATTGTTTCCTATTTATTGTTATCAATTATTATGACTTTGATGACTCCTTTTTAGGGATTTTTGAATATCCATTTCGATGGATTCTTTATCGGTTTCGTTGGATTTTTATTCACATCTTCGTGTGTGAATTTTAGTGATTGATTGTTTCTACAATCTTCTTTGTGATTTGTCACTTTAAAAATATAAAGGTTTTCTATACTAGTAGTAAATATCAAAACTCTTTCCTCAAACGATTTCAACACTATTTTATTACAAAGCTCGTTTTCTTAAACCATTTTCCAATCTATTAGTATTTACAAACCTTTACCTCACTCCTATGAGAAATCTAATTAAACGACTTAGTAAAACAAGTGGTATGAAACGCTTGCGTTCAATTTGTTGGTTAATTCTTGGACTTGTTCGATTGAAACTCTTGTGACAATTTTCTAGTGGAGATCTACAATTTGTTCGTAAATATTTAAGTTAAGCTAGTGGTTATGGGACATGATGCTAAGCTCATATATTTACTAGCTTACTGTAATCGACACTTCTCGATGATCATGACGATCATTTTTGTGATTTAGACTAGCAATGTGCGATGTCTCTTTGTCTGTAAGAGAGACTAAACCCCGTTTTGTGGAGTTTCGACTCAAATTGGTGGGGTAGCAACCCACGGTCTTCGGACCATTCGTGTGTCAGGTCTTCGGACCATTCGTGTGTCAGGTCTTCGGACCATTCGTGTGTCAAATTAATGGCTAGCTACAATGAGATAGCTTCTCGTTCGTGTGTTACAGCTGTTGTTGAGTTTTCATGCTCCCGTTCATGTGATAGGCCTCCCTCCCCTTATTTTGTGTGATTTCTGGATTTCGTGTGTCGAATTCTGGAATTTTCTTCTTCATCTATTTCTGTGATTTCTATTGATATGATTTATCAATTCTTGTGCATAGGTGAATTCATGTGTCATTGACTGGATTTCTTGTGTTGATTTCTGGAATTTATGTTTCACCAACTTTGTGATTTCTATTGATATGATTTATCAATTCTTGTGCATAGGTGAATTCGTGTGTCATTGACTGGATTTCTTGTGTTGATTTCTGGAATTTATGTTCCACCAACTTTGTGATTTCTATTGATATGATTTATCAATTCTTGTGCATAGGTGAATTCGTGTGTCATTGGCTGGATTTCTTGTGTTGATTTCTGGAATTTATGTTTCACCAACTTTGTGATTTCTATTGATATGATTTATCAATTCTTGTGCATAGGTGAATTCGTGTGTCATTGACTGGATTTCTTGTGCTGATTTCTGGAATTTATGTTTCACCAACTTTGTGATTTCTATTGATATGATTTATCAATTCTTGTGCATAGGTGAATTCGTGTGTCATTAACTTGTTGCGAATACAAGTTTTGGGTATGATACCCTTTTTGGATCTTTGAGAAGATTCTTTGATATTGATTAATCGTTTGATGATTATCATTTACATAATTATAGTAGTATGCCATTATGGAAATTATACGTCTATGCCATATCTTATATGTCATTTATTGTGGCTTGGTGAATGAAATTAGGAGTATGACATTCCTTTTTATCTTGAGTAGATTATGGTGATATTGATTAATCTCTTGTTGATTTTCAATTACTTATATATATCACAGCTTTGCATTGTGAATATTATGTGTTTAGTCATATCTCCTATTCTATATCATGTTATCTGATATTTATAGTTAGACTGATCCGTTTATTATTTTCTTATAAATAATACTCGGGTCAGACCGAGATGTTGCAGGTGCTTCGACTTGACTTCTCTCCGGGGATCCATTACTCTGACCTTTTGCTTACTACTTAGATTAGTAGTTTTTGTTGTATACATTTGAGATACAGACTCCATAATGTATACTTATTCTTTTGTGTAGTTCATGTAACTATTCTTTTGTGATATTGTGGATCTTTTTAGACCACTACTCTGATGAACACTTTCATGTGTTATATTCATATCTATTTCCGCCTTTGTGATATGAATTGTCTGTGACTGATTTATGTTATGTTTACTTCTATATTTGTTTCCGAAGATATTATAGCCACTGTAGTAGCTTTGAGTTTGTGTCGGCATGTCGGATTTCCACTTGAAAAGAATTGCATGCTATACTATCTGACATATCGATGCTCGCACAAAGCAATTACACGGATGGTCGCTCCTCAACAGCCTTATTCTCCGTGCTAGTTGACAGCATTCACCGTAATGTTCTTGGCTAGCGTAGGTATAGAGGTGGGGCGTCACAACAAGTATACATTAAATAATAACAGAAATCATACAATATCTTAAGAAACCTCGAAGCACTAAAAACAATGTCATATACTTTGTTTTATTTACTAAACCACAAATATTGACAAACATATCAATGCCAATCGTAAAAGTTGTTGAAACATAAATTCACCAATGCATAAATAATGATAAATCTTATCAATGTAAATCATGAAAATTGGTGAAACACAAATTCTAGAAATCGATCAATAGAAATCCAGAAATCACAAAAAGGAGGAATGAGACCTATCACAAGACGGGAGCATTAAAACTCACCAACACATGTATCACAAAACGTAAAGCTATTCCATGGTTGCTAACCATTAATTTTTGAACCGAAGCTCCACAAAAACGGGCCGAAGACCTTTGAGGCGAAGTTCCACTAAAACGGTCCGAAGACCTTTGAGGCAAAGTTCCCCCAAAACGGTCCGAAGACCATGGGTTGCTACCCTACCAAGCCAAAGCTCCACTAAAAATGGGGTTTAGTCTCCCTCGCAGACAAAGAGACATCGGACATTGCTAGTCTAAATCATAAATTGATCATCATTGATCATTAAGTGTAAATTACACTAATCTAGTAAATAAATGAGTTTAGCCTCATGTCCCATAACCACTAGCTTAACTTAATTATTTGCGAACAAATTGTAGACTTCCACTAGAGGTTAAGTGTCAATTACACTATGCTAGTAAATATATGAGTTTAGCTTCATGTCCCATAACCACTAGCTTAACTTAAATATTTACGAACAAATTGTAGGTCTCCACTCGAAAATTGTCACAAGAGATTCAATCGAACAAGTCCAAGAATTAACTGACGAAGTAAACGCAAGCGTTTCATACCACTTGTTTTACTAAGACGTTTAATTAGATTTCTCATACGAGTGAGGTAAAGGTTCGTATATGCTAGTAGATTGGAAAACGGTTTGAGAAAACGAGCTTTATAATAAAATAGTGTTGAAATCATTTTGAAGAAAGAGTTTTGATATTTACTACTAGTATTAAAGCCTTTATATTTTTAAAGTGAAAAATCACAAAAATGATTGTAGGAACAATCAGTCATCAAAATTCACATATGAAGACGTGAATCAAATCCAAAGAAACCGATACCGAACCCATCAAAGTGGATATATCCAAAAATTCCTAAAATAGAAGTTATCAAAGTCGACAAAGGTGATAACAACTAATCGGAGAAGAAGAATTGATTAAAGATTAGAAAACAAAGAAAATTGAGAATAAATAGGCAAAAAAGGAAAAATAGGAGCAGGTCAGTCGACTAAACTCCCTGAGTCAGTCGACTGAATACAGACCTGAAAAATTCTCGGGCTTCAGCTTAGTCGATTGACTTAGAGAATTCAGTCGACTGAACCTGATTTCCTGCATTTCCTATCCAGTTTTAAATGAAGTGCACACTCTCTCAATTTGCAATCGGACAAGCACAGATGCTAGGGCTTTACGCCTATCGGCTACCCGGTCCTATCACGATCAAACAACAAAGTTAGGATTTTTAAAGAATTGAACTCAAAACACCAAAAATTGGAATATTCTCCAATTCAATCCAAACCAAAAGCAAATGCACATAAATAAGTGTTAGGAATTCGTACCCAACAATCAAGGATAGATATAGGCATAGATGTGAGATAAAAATCTCACCTTTAATCCCAAAACAAATGAAGAAGAAGCTATAGAGCAATGTCAAGGACAATCACTCTTCAATTCCAACCCAAAGAGCTTGAATCTAAGCTTAGAAGAGAAACATTTCCTAAATTAGGTTTAGGAATTTCAGAAATTGGTAAGAGAATGAGTTGGAGAAGAAGAAGAGGAGGCTTACCAAAGCTTCTTCTATAAATTTGGAGCTAGAACTTGATTTGCAAATGGAAACTAGGGCTTGGAGTTTTAATTTCCCATTCCTCTCTCCATTGTTGCTAAAGCTTGAGTATAAGGAAATAGAAGTAAAGTAATAAAGAGAAGAGGGGTGGACCTAGGGTCTAATGAGCTGAAACAAAACCAAAGCCCTGAGTGAAAAAGCACCAAAATTCTACTATCTCCAAACATAACAAAGTTTATACTCAAAACGATCGCAAATGTCATTTTAAACTCAATGGGGGTGGTCTCGAGTCCTAATTTGACTGTTTGCAAAAAATAGGTTTTCGGACTAAAATCCGACTAACGATGAAATATTTAAATAAAATACTTAAATACTCGATCGTAAAATATGTGGGTTGTTACATACTCCCCTCCTTAAAGAAATTTCGTCCTCGCAATCATAAGCAATAAATGAACAGAAAGTAACAACCATAAAAGCATATCAACACAAAAGAAGAAATTTGGAATAAGAAGTTCACCTCAAGGAGCACGAGAAAGTAAGTCCGGATGTGTTCGCTCGATGAATTCTCTAGATTCCCAAGAACAATCCTTAGTATTTGAGGACTTTTGAACTTTCACAAGCGGGACATCTTTATCTCGAAGGCGTTTGACCTTCGAAGCAATAATACGAATAGGATGTTGCTCATAAGTTAAATTAGGCGAAACTTCAATTTCTTCCACAACACTGGACTCAAGGATAGAATCGGGATCTCGAAGGCATTTCCGTAATTGAGAAACATGAAACACGTCATGAAAAGCAGAAAATTGAGCCCGTAATAAGAGGCGATAAGCCACGGAACCAATACGTTCAGTGATGGGAAATGGACCAATATATCAAGGTGCTAACTTTCCCAATCGACTGAAATGCACAACACCCTTCATTTGTGAAACATGAATAAACACAAAATCTTCCACAGAAAATTCTGATTTCCTTCTTCGGTTATCGGCGTAGGATTTTTGTCTACTCTGGGCTTCTTTCATCCTATGACGAATAAGATCAATCTTTTCTGTGGAATCATGAATAAAATCTGGACCTAAAACCAGCCTCTCATCGGCTTCAAGCCAACAAGAAGGAGATTAGCATGGCCTTCCATAGAGTGCCTCAAAAGGTGCCATCCCAATAGTAGATTGGAAGCTATTATTATAGGAAAATTCAACAAGAGAAATATGATCTTCCCAACTTCCACCAAAATCAAGAACACGTGTACGAAGAAGATCTTCAAGAGTTTGATTCACACGCTCGGTTTGTCCATCGGACTGAGGAAGGTAAGTGGTGCTAAAATTAAGCTTCGCTCCCAAAGCTTTTTTGAAGACTCTTCCAAAATCCACTAGTAAATGATGGATCACGATCACTAACAATAGAAGTAGGTACTTCATGTAATTAAACAATTTCTTTAATAAAGAGTTTGGCCAAAAGAGGTACGTTTCGGTTGGACCGAACAGGAATAAAATGGACGGATTTTGTAAGTCTATCAACTATCACCCAAAGACTATCATGACCCAAACGAGAACGGGTAAGGCCGTCAATAAAATCCATGGAAATTTGATCCCACTTCCAAATTAGAATATCCAAAAGTTGCAATAACCCACCTGGCCTTTGATGCTCTGCCTTAACGAGTTGGAAATTCATGCAACACTTAACAAAGTTAGCAATACCAGATTTCATTCCATCCCAATAATAAAGTCGCTTCATATCCGCGTACATTTTACTACTACCGGGATGAACAGTAAATTTAGATTGATGAGAATCTTCTAAAATGTCTTTATAAAGATTACCAATATTTGGCACAATAAGTCTACCAAATTTTCGAGTACCGCCACAAGAATCAATATCAAAGTCTTTAAAACCTTCAATATTAATTTTATCCCTACAACTTTGGCTAAGGAGAGCCAATTCGGGATCTAGCTTTTGAGCTTTAAGTATGCGCTCAAAAAGAGAAGGATGAGCCTCAAGGCTACATAAAACAAGAGATGAACATAAATCGGACTCACGATGTCGAATCTCACAAGTGGACAAAATCTCGAGATCGTTCCGTTCTGATATCATCATAGAAACAACCGCTTGTTGCTTACGACTAAGTGCATTGGCAACACGATTCTCCCTTCTCGAGAGTATAAAGAATATCAAGATCATAAGATGCAAGGAAATCAAGCCAACATTAAGTTCCTTATGAGAAAATAAACATTTCAAAGATTTATGATCGGAGTGGAGAATGAATTTCTTCCCCAACAATAAATGATGATGCCAAACTCTAAATTCGACAACAATAGCCACGAGCACTAGATCGTGAGTGGTATAACTAGTCTCTATTGGCTTAAAATATTTAGAAACAAAAGTGATAGTACGCTCTCTTTCACAAGAGAACGACACCTAAACCAATACAACTAGCATTGGTACAAACAATGAAGTCTTGGTTCCCTTCGGAAATCACAAGAATAAGAGTATCGGAAAAGAGTTCTTTTTAAATAATCTTCCTTCCCAAAAAGCTAAAATTTTCAGAAATCACAATTATCTTTATGTAATTATCTTTCTAGAAAAATTTACTTTTTTTTTACAAGTCAATCTACTGTGTCTGATTGCCTCATCAAAGCGTTTAGGAGATTCCTATCGATAACGTTGATTAAGCGCATCGACCAGAATTCTTAAAACACTAAATGGGCAATACAATCACCAAATCATCTTCTATATGATAAAATAAGTCTCTTAAAAATTGTAAGAATATTCTTTGCTCGTTTGAGAACAAAATTCAACTATACTTATAAATAAATCTTATGAAAAAAATTTGAAATTTTTTAAATTGTTGTTTTCATCCAAAATCAATAAATACAAGAACGGAGTCATCGAGATTTTCGT
Organism: Allium cepa; assembly: GCA_030765085.1. Lineage (NCBI taxonomy): Eukaryota > Viridiplantae > Streptophyta > Magnoliopsida > Asparagales > Amaryllidaceae > Allium > Allium cepa. The sequence goes on along the minus strand of CM060928.1, from coordinate 405,258,819 downwards.
AGGATATTCGATTCATAAAATGGATGAAATAAGCTGGACAAACTGAATGACATAATAAGTCATTCATAAGAATCATAACGAGCACGGAATGCGGTAAGTGGAATGCTAACTTTCGCAACTCGTAGCAAATGAAAACCGGTGGCAAGGTCGAACTGAAAAGACCTTAACACCACCCAATAGATTGCTTAGGTGATAATCCTAAGATAAGCTAAAAAATACCAAAAAATTCCACAAACTACCCGAATGAGAAAAATAATGTTTTCTTCATCATGTGGGTTTAAAGAATAAAAGGATGCCATCAAAGTGGAATCGAAATCACAAAGAAAAATAGAAATCTACTTAACAGATTGAAAATGTCGAAGATGAAAAGTCCAGTAGGGACATGAAATATGGCTTCATAATAATTAAGCCAATCCTTTCACAAAAATAAATTTTGAAGCCTAAGTAACGCATAAAATGCAAATCGGCTCGGTAAGAAAAAATCACATAAAATAATCTCGACATCCAAACAAAGCAAATTGAGTGTTGCGGATCCACCAAACGGATTCGCAATTCTCAAAAAGGTCATCAAGCCCAAAATATTTAAAGAAAAAGAACCAACAAGTTCTTTTGATATAAAATAATAAGATGAACTCATATCAAAAAGAACTCGAAAAGGATAATCACAGAACAAATGAAATCAAGGATTGAATGTGAAATACCTTGATCAAGAGAAGTGTCACAAGGGGCTTGCACAACATTCAACTTTCCCTCCCTCTTGCTAGGGAGTTTGGGACATGTAGATAAAAGATGGCCCGGATTTTTGCAATAGCGACAAGTAATGGGTTTCGAACACTTAATTACATAATGGTCTTTAGAATTGTAATTGTAGCATCCTCCACGATTAGGGATTGGAGTCTTTGCTACCAAAGTAGTTTTCTTCACTTTCTTATTGGGATTAGGGCTTTTGAACTTAATATGCCTCTACTTAGAAATCCCAAAATCACTATCACTACCTTTACCAACCTCTTCATGTCTAAGAGTGATATCCACAAGCTGATTGAATGGAACTTCAAGTTTCAAAGGTAGAACCATTTCGAGGTTCTTACTCAAAGCACAGATAAACTCTTGATTCTTTACAAGATCCAAAATTTGTTGGGCAGACATGAATGCGCCATCCAGAAAAGGGCTACTAGATTGACCAGCGCTAGGACTTCTAGAACTAACCATTTCTTCTACTTTAAGAAAGAAAGAAAGAAAGAAGAAGAAGAAAAGTTATTCTTAAAATGAATATCAAACAATAATGATTGATAAAACAAGGCATCACAAAGAAAATAGGATAGAACGGGTCCAATGACTCGAATAAAATCCTAAGGCACGACTCCTAAGAAAGACTTAGGACAATGATCCTTGCTAGATTATTCTACATTGTTTCGAAGTGTTGGCTCTGATACCAAGCTGTCACGCCCCACCTCTATACCCATGCTAGCCAAAAACACTATGAAGTAATGTCGTCAACTAGCACGGAGAATAAGGCTGTTGAGGAGCGACCATCTATATAATTGCTTTGTGCGAGTACCGATATGCCAGATAAAAATATAACTTTTCATCTCAAGAGGAAATCCGACATACCGACACAAACACAAAGCTACTACACAGTGTCTATATGTAATCTTCGAAAAAAAATATAGAAATATCATAACACAACTCAGTCATAGAAGTTCATATCTCAAAGGCAGAAACATATATGAATATTACACATAAAGTGTACATCAGAGTAGTGGTCGAACAAGATCCACAATATAACAAAAAGAATAGATACAAGTGCTAGAAAAAAGAATAAGTACACATCAAGGAGTCTCTATCTCGAATGTAAACAAAACAAAAACTACCAATCTAAAGTAGTTAGCCAAAAGTCAGATAATACTCCCGGGTGAGGAGTCAAGTAGAAGCACCTGTAACATCTCGGTCTGACCCGAGTACTATTTAATAAGAAAATTATAAACGGATCAGTCTAGCTATAATTATCAGGCGAAATGAGATATAAGAAGAGATATGATAAAAACGTATGATAACAAAAATGTCATACAACGACAAGTATACATTAAATAATAACAAAAATCATACAATATCTTAAGAAATCTCGAAGCACTAAAAAGAATGTCATATACTTTGTTTTGTTCACTAAGCCACAAATATTGACAACATATCAATGCCAATCGTAAAAGTTGTTGAAACATAAATTCACCAATGCACAAATAATGATAAAGCTTATCAATGTAAATCACGAAAGTTGGTGAAATACAAATTCTAGAAATTCATCAATAGAAATCCAGAAATCACAAAAAGGGGGAAAGAGGCCTATCACAAGATGGGAGCATTAAAACTCACCAACACATGTATCACAAAAAGGAAAGCTATTCCATGGTTGCTAACCATTAATTTTTGAACCGAAGCTCCACAAAAGCGGCATGAAGACCTTTGAGCCGAAGCTCCACTAAAACGGTCCGAAGACCTTTGAGCCGAAGTTCCACTAAAATTGTCCGGAGACCATGGGTCGCTACCCCACCAAGCCGAAGCTCCACTAAAAACGGCATTTAGTCTCCCTCGCAGACAAAGATACATCACACATTGCTAGTCTAAATCACAAATTGATCATCATTGATCGTTAAGTGTAAATTACACTAAGCTGGTAAATAAATGGGTTTAGCCTCATGTCCCATAACCACTAGCTTAACTTAATTATTTACGAACAAATTGTAGACTTCCACTCGAGGTTAAGTGTCAATTACACTAAGCTAGTAAATATATGAGTTTAGCTTCATGTCCCATAACCACTAGCTTAACTTAAATATTTACGAACAAATTGTAGGTCTCCACTCGAAAATTGTCACAAGAGATCAATCGAACAAGTCCAAGAATTAACCAACGAAGTAAACGCAAGCGTTTCATACCACTTGTTTTACTAAGCCTTTTAATTAGATTTCTCATACGAGTGAGGTAAAGGTTTGTATATGCTAGTAGATTGAAAAACGGTTTGAGAAAACGAGCTTTGTAATAAAATAGTGTTGAAATCATTTTGAAGAAAGATTTTTGATATTTACTACTAGTATTAAAACCTTTATATTTTTGAAGTGACAAATCACAAAAATGATTGTAGGAACAATCAATCATCAAAATTCACATACGAAGATGTGAATCAAATCCAAAGAAACCGATACCGAACCCATCAAAGTGGATATACCCAAAAATTGCTAAAATAGAATTTATCAAAGTCGACAAAGGTGATAACAACTAATCGGGGAAGAAGAATTGATTAAAGATTAGAAAACAAAGCAAATTGAGCATAAATAGGCAAAACAGGCAAAACAGGAGCAGGTCAGTCGACTAAACTCCCTGAGTCAGTTGACTGAACACAGACCTGAAAAATTCTTGGGCTTTAGCTCAGTCGACTGACTCAGAGAATTCAGTCGACTGAACCTAATTTCCTGCATTTCCTATCCCATTTTAAATGAAGTGCAAACTCTCTCAATTTGCAATCGAACAAGCACGGACGCTAGGGGTTTACGCCTATCGGCTACCCGGTCCTATATGCTCTTCGATTCATCACCAAAAACATGATCAAACAACAAAGTTAGGTTTTTAAAGAATTGAACTCAAAACATCAAAAATTGGAATATTCTCCAATTCAATCCAAAACAAAAGCAAATGCACATGAATAAGTGTTAAAAATTCATACCCAACAATCAAGGATAGATATAGGCATAGATGTGAGATAAAAATCTAATCTTTAATCCCAAAACAAATGAAGAAGAAGCTATAGAGCAATGTCAAGGACAATCACTCTTCAATTCCAACCTAAAGAGCTTGAATCTAAGTTTAAAAGAGAAACATTTCCTAAATTAGGTTTAGGAATTTTTGAAATTGGTAAGAGAATGAGTTGGAGAAGAAGAAGAGGAGGCTTACCAAAGCTTCTTCTATAAATTTGGAGCTAGAGCTTGATTTGCAAATGGAAATTAGGGCTTGGAGTTTTAATTTCCCATTCCTCTCTCCATTGTTGCTAAAGATTGAGTATAAGGAAATAGAAATAATGTAATGAAGAGAAGAGGGGTGAAGTTAGGGTCTAATGAGCTGAAACAAAACCAAAGCCCTAAGTGAAAAAGTAGCAAAATTATACTATCTCCAAACATAAAGAAGTTTATACTCAAAAAGATCGCAAACGTCATTTTGAACTCAATGGGGGTGGTCTCGAGTCCTAATTTGACTGTTTTCAAAAGGTAGCTTTTCGGACTAAAATCCGACTAACGGTGAAATATTTAAATAAATTTTTAAATACTCAATCGTAAAATATGCGGGTTGTTACAGTATGATTTGTTGAGCTATCCTCGTGGGCAGAATCCCAAGACATATGAGTCCTTACACCTACTAGTGAAGTCAAAAAACTTCTATGTTTCGACTTTGGGTTTGGAAAACATAAAACACTAGTGGGAGCGTGTTAGTAAAATAAAATGTAAAGTATAACCTCGCTCATATTGTAGGAATAACTTTAATATCCTAATAACTTATGCATTAAAACTAAAGGATAATGTCAAATCCAAGACTTATCAATGAAAACGATCGATTAACCAGACCAAAGAACTACGTCGACAAGCTATGAGCTAAAAGATAGCTCTGACATACAAGCGAGTTTGGTTGTTTGTAACTTATGCTCCGCTAGCAAGACCCACTGATGAAGATCACCAATGCCTGCATAGTGCTTATAATAAGTGGGTTGCTGACCTTGAAATCATCTAATTATTCGTTTTGTCTACTCTAGATAAACAGTTGCAAAGGCAACACGAGTCAATGTCTGTCCATGAGATTTTGGATAATTTCAAGGCATTGGTGAGTAGTCTTGTTTCGCATGGTATGAAACTACTAAGGTACTATTCAACATCAAAGTGCAAAAGGGACAAAAGGTGGAAGATTGCATGCTGATTATGAAGGGCTTTACTGATCGATTTGCATTATTGGACAGGACTGTAAGCTATGAGTTATGGGTCAACTTGATCTTAGTTTATTGATCCCTCAGTATGAACCATTCGTACTAAACTATAATATGAACAATCGAAATGTGAATCTCGTGGAGCTTTTCAATATGTTGAGGCCGACCGAGTCAGGATCTAAGGATCAATCGACCATGCTTGTAGTTAAAGGTGGGGCTTCATCTTCAAACAGTTCGAAGAAGCGGAAAACATATAGTAAAAATAAAAGTGAGAAATGAAAGAAGGCAATCAACGATAAGGGTGAGTGCCACCATTGTCATAAGAAAGGATACTGGAAGAGAAACTTTTCCGAATACCTCAAAATTGCGAAAGGAAAGATGAATAGTTCTGCAACTCCATCGGCTACATTTATGATTCAAAATAGTTTTATATTCAATAAAAAAATTGTGATTTAGGTACATGATCTGGAACTCATATTTATAATTCGTTATAAAGGCTTAGGAACTAGTGCCGTGTGGCAAAGGGTGAAATAAGATTCTAGGTAGTTGATGGATCTATGTTAGATGCGATGACAGTGGGAGATTTTCATTTATATTTGCTTAGTGGTTTTGTGTTGTATTAAATAATTGCTATTTTATGAAGGAATTTATTTAAGAGATTGGGCTGTCCAGGAATGGATATGTGTTTCACTGTGCGAATAACGCTATGACATTGATTTGAAAGGAAATAAATTTTGTGAAGGTATTCTTGAAATGCATTTTGTGATCAATGCACATTAAGTATGTTTATGAGTTGTTTTAAGTAGCAATATAAATTGAATCATTTGATACCTGTGAATCGTCTCTCAATGGAAAAATGACCAAGCACACCTTCAGTAGGAACAATGAAAGAGTTAATGAACTCTCAAGGCTAGTACATAGTGATGTATGTAGCCCAATGCTTATAACAAAACAAAGATAATTACTTTGTTACCTTCATAGATGATTTCTCTAGAATAGGACATGTGTATCTCATGATGTTCAAGTTCGATGTTTGTGATAAATTGAAGATGCATAAGAATGAACTTGAAAATCAAGCAAACCAAAAGTTTAAAATCCTACAATCTGATCGAGAAGGCGAGTACATTGGATAAGAGCTTCGATAGTGTTTAAAAGATAATCTGATTATCTCTTAGGTTACTCCATCCTATAGTCCAAAACACAACGGTGTATCGGAGCGAAGGAACCGAACTTTATCATGTATGGTTCATTCCATGATGAGTAAATATGAGTTGCCTCTATCTTATTGGGGATGCGCGTTGGAAACTGCAGCACATATGTTAAACATGGCACTCACTAACTTTTCGCCTAAGATACCATACGAGATATGGAATGGGACCACTTTAATTATTTAAAGGTATGGGATTTCCCGAACTATGTTAAGAACATTGGCCTTGATAAGCTTGAGGTGACATTATGATTGTCTAAGTTTATAAGATATCCCAAGAATACCAGGGGATATATTTTATATAACAAAAAGGTGATTGTTTCCATACATGTTGTCATTTTAGAAAATGAATTTCTATCGAAGGAAATTAATAGTGAAGTGGTAGACTTGGACGAGATCCGAAAGAATAATATTGAGACAAAAACAATGGGAGAACCAATTTTCCAATAAACGATAACACACAACCTATTAGAAGTTCTATTATGGAATCTTGTGCATTAGAGAGATACTATGGTTTTCTCATAGATGGCGAGAAGGAAGACCGTGTCTTAGATGATGACACTTCTTTATCATTCTAATAAGCACTGCAGAGTAAATATTCTGCACTCGGGCTTGGAGCAATGAAATCCGAGATGGATTTCGTGTATCAAAACAAAGTTTGGACTTTGTTAGATGCACTCAAAGAGGTAAAACCCATCGGCTGCAAATGTATCTTTAAGAAAAAGCTAAATGTATATGGTGAAGTAGAGACTTATAAGGCAAGGCTAGTTGTGAAAGGATTCCATCAAATTCAAGGTGTTGACTATGATGAGACATTTTCATCTGTAGCCATGCTTAAGACCATTTAGATTATGCTCATCACTGCTGCATTCTATGACTGCAAAATATGGTAAATGGATGTAAAGATGGCTTTTCTAAATGGTGATTAGAAGAAACCGTTTATATGTCACAACCCAAGTTTCTATAGTCAATGAGAATGAGGACAAGGCTTGCAAGTTGTTAAACTCCACTTATGGACTTAATCAAGCTTCAAAGAGTTAGAACAAGTGTTTTGATAAAGTAATCAAACAGTTTAGCTTTTTATCATAACACAAAGGAAGCATGTGTGCACAAAAATGAACAAGGCAAAGCCATCGTATTATTAGTGCTACATGTCGACGATCTATTATTGATTGGTAATGACACTTTATTGTTACAATCAGTAAAAGCTTGGCTATTCATGAACTTCTCAATGTAGGATTTGGGAGAAGTAGCCTATATACCAGGTATAGAAATGTATAGAGAAAGATCTAAGAGGTTGTAGGGTTTATCCTAATCCATATACAAGGATACCATACTGAAAAATTCAGAATGAAGAATTCCAAGCATGAAAACGTTCCAATGCAGCGGGAATCGTCCTTTCTAAGAAGGACATTCCTCATACTGATTTGAAGAAAGAGCATATGAAGAGGAACCCCTATGCTTCAACCATAGGATCTATAATGTACATGATGCTATATACTAGATAGATGTGGCATACATATTACGATGCATAAGCTGAGACTAGTCTATCCTAGGGAAAACATTAGATGATGGAAAAATTCATACTAAAGTATTTAACGAATACTAATGAATTATTCCTCATATATAGGAATGGAGACCCCCGTATGAAGGGGTATACGGATTTGAGCTTTCAAAGAGACATAGATGACAGCAAATAGGTGTCTGGTTATGTCTTTATGATTAACGGTGTAGCCATTAGTTGGAAAACTTATAAACAAGAAACAATACCTGATTCCACGATGGAGGCCGGGTAGATAATCTAGATGCACAAGTTTTTAAGTGAGCTAGGAGTGATTCCTGAAATTTAGAATCCTATGGAATTATAGTGTAATACAATGCAGTGATGCAGATAGAAAAGGAGCATAGAATACACAAGAAGTCACTGTATATATTTTTTAAAGCTCCACCCGATTAAAGAATTTTTAGAGAGAAAAGAGGTCTTGATACAAAAGGTAGATACCTAGGAAAATATAGTAGATCCACCCACTAAGGGTCCAGCTCAATCGACTCTCAAGATGCTGGTGAAAAGAATGGGATTAGGATTCCATGATTCCGAGTGCAAGAAGGAAATTAACAAAGTTAAGGGTATGCCCTAGGGGAAATGCTGTAGCTTACTATAAATTAATTAACTCAATAATCAATCCTCATTCATAGCAAAGGTATTTTTCTTTGCGTTTTATATTTGTTACAATGTGCTGTAAATAATAAAATTAATTGAAATACACTTGATAGAAAATCCATAATGGTGTGTCTGTGATGGTAATTACAAATAGTTGTTATTGTGAGTACTATATCACAATATAATAAACGCATCATTTTAAATGTTCCTAGTCAAGATGCATCGAGACTGGATATCGATGTATCCATTGAGATTGGAGTAGCATTATCCCTATATTGGGCAGCATATTACTCATAAATGTTGGAGATACTTAGGGGTTACATGCTGGTATTTATTGGAAAGTTATGGAAGGACTCACTCAATAATTTTACATTAGTTAATATAACTAAGGTCATTTAGAAAATATCGATGTGGCTGGTTTACACATTTTTCTCAGTTTAAGAATACAATCAATCTTCAATAAGAAAGCTCCGCTTTGATTATGGTTGAATCATGACATGGTGTCCACTAGGTGACTATAGTTGATTACAGTGGAAGTATTGGGAGTAAAGCACCATTCAAGCGAGGATTCATCTTCTCATTTATATAAGGTTATATCACGATAAAATCAAGTCAGCACAAAGTAAAAAACCTATAGCCAGAGCAGTTCAATTAATAACAATTGTTATTGTTGAACCAAGGACTTTTTATTTGGATTATAAAGTTGAATACGAACGATATTGGAATTTTGACACCTACCAAATTTCATAAGTCCAAAGTGATATAGTTTTGACAAAGAGAATCAATGTAAATAATAGTCACAACTGGGTAACGCTGAACATAGTAAAAATTGATTTTACTTGAAACCAAACAAGGGATAAATTTGGTCAGAATATCAAGCTACCTGTTAAGTGATGTATGAACATTAATAGCCGAATTGTTTGACTTTAGTCTTCTTGCTATTATTCCTAACCGAAATCACCCCATTCCAAGTACTAAAACTTCCAAGTTTTGACAATTTGGAGCTAGCAACTTCCAACATGTGAACCTAATTCAAGAAGTACTTAGTGCTCTTTAATGTGTATTCAATATGCCTTGAGGAGAGGTAATTCTCTTATTTACACTAATGGATCAATATTTAATTGATCGTTAAATCATATTATGCTTAGATAGAAATACTATGAATCTAGTTTATCAATATTCTTCTCATATCAGATGTTTGGATATATTTTATTGCATTTGTATATGAATAATATTTATCATTATCTTGAATGTATGTTGACATTGAATTCTCGGCCTAATCATAAAACATTTTATAATTATATGTTATTTAAATATGATTTTGTTAAATAATAAATCATTTTCTAGAGAATAAAATTATAAAATAAATGATTTAAAATTTATAAAACGTTGTTTTTCTACAAGTATAATTTAGTAGAATAATTTCATTTATTTTAACGTGTATTATATTTATTTTATATTTATATATTACTTTAGCTAATTATTTAAATAGAAATTAATTATCTAAACAAATAAATATATATGTGTTTATATACTCAAATAAAATTGGAAATGAAGTGTAACTATAAAACATAATTTTTAATGTTTTTACATGCAGGTTTTAAATTTAATTGCAAATTTTTTAATTGTGAAATTGCTTTATATATTAAATAAATTATTATTAAATTTCTTATGTGAGGCAACAACTTGTAAGAAACATATATTAAATTATATACAAAATTGATATATATATATATATGTATGTATGTGTGTGTGTGTGTGTTTGTAAATTCAAAAATACTTATAATTATATGTATACGTATTTCTAAAAAATTATTTTTGAAGCTGAGAGGTCTTTGTAGATATGTATTAATTATGTGTGTGTGTGTGTATATATATGTATTATCGGTCATTTATATATATACATATATATAAATATTCTGTATACTTATAGACATGTATTATTTTAACTCATATATATATTAATAGAAAAATTATTTTTATTCGCAGGTTTTCTACGGTAATATGCACATAAATATTTATATTCAAAATTATTTTATATTAACTATTAAATGATTTTGTGATTATATACATATATGTATGTATGTATGTATGTGTGTATATATATATATACGAGTGACATATTTTCACATGTGTATAAACTTTATATATATATATATATATATATATTATTTTGAACCAAACATATATTTCATTTAGAGAGCATGATCAAATACTAGAGAGAGTAACATATCCATTGCAGTGTAGTCCCAACATCTATATACGGGCATGTTAAACCATGTACACACTATTACATTGAGTTACACACATATGTGTATATATGATACTATCCATAATATAATAAAAATTATATAATAATAATCTTTATTTATAAAGTTAAATACATATTGATTTTATTTAAAAGAAAATTCAGAAAAGTTCTAAATGGATTAGACTTCTGTTAACCTGCCTTTTGACAAGGTAGTACACGGACTGATTAACCTAACAGACTTCTTGTTCATCAAGGCAGAAAGCTCGAAGGAATTGTTACTAAGGTTGGAGACCGATTATGTCCAGAAATATAGACGATTGTTGAGTGGATTCGGTTGGAAAACACTCCAAAAATGGCTATGTATGGAACTAGTACTCCTCCTAAAAGATGGATCAGATCGGAATATTCATTGCACAAAAAGGGATTGGCCTAAATCCATATAAGGGATCATTCATATTCAAGTTCACAGCAATGATCGATAAATAACTCAAAATCTAAAAGTCCAATCAACATAAAATTTGGAGAGGAAGTACATTTTAATGGGGGGAACCCATCATAGGGATCACATCCCAAAAGGAGTAGCAAAGACGGATTAGCCCCCATCCCTATATAAGGATTGGCCTAGATTAGGTAACAATACATGTTGCAACAAAGATTGATCAATAACTCAAGTTCTACTAACCCAATTGGTATGAAACTTGGAGTATAAGCATATTACAACACAAGGGACCCACTAAAGGGATCGCACCCCGTGATTCCCCCAAAATAGGGATCGACATCGATCCCTATTATTGGCTCTGGTAGGATCCAAACTCTTTGTGCAAGCTCGTCTTGGCTTCAAGGTTCCGGATCTTGGTTTTGAACAAGACGTTTTCAAGTCTTCTCCTATAAATAGAGCAGGCATGGCATTAGAAAAGAGATATTCTTTCTACTTCACGCTATCTACTTCCTAGGCTAAACTCTATCAATTTTATTCTTAGATTTCATGGTTTCACATAACTGGCTATTGGTGGCCACTTTTGATGCCAACAACATCATGGGCCCAATAACAATTCAATAAAGGAATTTTATTGAAATTTACCACTTTAACTCTGTTGTGTGGTGGCCGGGCTCCAACACGTGCTAATTGTTATTGGATATATATGGAATGACTCACTTGAGAATTCTCTGTTATTTAATATAACAAAGGTTAAACAGATAATCTCGAAGTGAAGATGTTACATAATTCCCTCGATTTGAGGGTACTGTGAAACTTCACTGTGGACACTCCGCTTTGATTATAGTTAAATTGTGGCATGACCTCCATTAAACAACTATTTTCGGATCTAAGTTCAAACAATGGAAGTAAAGCGCTATATTATAAAATTCATCTCCTTGGTTATATAGAGTTAGTATCATTGTCAACTATAGTTAATTTAAAATCAGAGTCTCGACCAGAGTAGTATGGTTAATATTATTTGTTATTATTAAACCAAGGATTTTGTGCTTGGAATTAAAAAGTTGAATGTAGACGATGTTAATGTTTGGACCAAAATAAAATTCCATTAGTCCTAATGTGATATAGTTTTGACGAAGAGAATTGGTATAAATTATCCTTATTAAAAGGTACCGCGTAAGTGTTTGTGAATATATTTTTATTAAAATGACCTATAAGCGATGAATTCGACCAAAATGTCACACCACCATCTAAGGTGATGTATAAACAATGATATTTGAATTGTTCAATATTAATCGCTGATTGAATTCATACATCAGAGTCACACATCCGCATTTGTGATTCCTTTGAAATCCACATGATTTATTTATTTTGTAAAATGTTATATATTGTTTAAATTATTTAATATTTATGAAATATTAATTATTGTTAATTTATTTAATGTTTTGAATGTTGTTGATAATTATTTAAATGCGTATATAAAAGTTATATTTACATATATCGATATACGATATCAGTATAATTTTAAGCAAGTTTTAAATAATAAAATAATTACAATTTTTTTGTTTAAAAGATTTGCATAAGAAGAATGCTAGAGCTAGAGTCGATTAACTAAATATATAAAATTTTAAAAAGGAATTAAGGAAGGAAGTTTGACCAAGAGAATGGGAAAGGTTCAGTTAACTCTATTAAAACAAAATCTCCTCATTTGATTCCTTAACACAGCATAACTTTTCTTCCTCTTCTCTATCATTCATTACTAAAATATCTCCTAAAAATACCTCAAAAAAATTCGAATCAACATCAAATTAAATTAAAGAAAGGTGGTTCATCCTTCTCTTGCAAGGGGAGATGAATATTTACTTGAAATCTAAGGAGAAACCACAAATCAAGATGTGATGAATGGAATGGTTTATTAGGTATGTTTATAATTCGGTCATAACATTTAAAATAATGTTCTCACATGTACATAAATTGTAGCCATTTAATAAAATCAATATTAAAATTATTGTTTGTAATATGATTGACTGCGAGTTCTGTTTGTATATGGTTTGAATGTTGAAGATTTATTTAGATTTAAAATAACTAATTGCCATGGAATTGATTTGTTGATTTTTTTTATATAATTGGCTAATAATTTTTCTAATAAAATAATTTATGTTTCATTTCATTTGAGATCTGAAACAAATCCTCTATTCTGTTATCCTATAGTGTATTGCTACGAATCTTTTTGTTTTGATAAATTACTCTTGTTGTCACTCTTATTCCTTTTGATGATAGATCAAATTTTAGCATATTAAATCATGAAATTATGTGTGTGTATGTAATGAACCTGTAAATTTTCGACCCTAGAAAAATTGACGTCAATACGTTCATTCTATAATATGTTGAGCAATCAAGTGTTGGAAATACCATATCATTAGGGGCGAAGAAGAAAAAACAGAAGAAGATAGAAACAATAACATAGAATATCACAACAGTAGCGGAACAATATATAATAGATAATTACATATCATTATACAAAAAGAACTATAACTATATATATATATATATATATATATATATATATATGAAAGGGAGTGCGGATTAAGGATCTTAAGGCTAATTTAACACTACAGGGGGCTGATTGGTGTTTAATGGATTCTAAGATTTATATGAACTAATTTAAAAATTATGATATAAACAAATGCAGAACTTAATTATAGAATAATCGCATAATCAAACACAGATATAGAAAGTAAATAAAAAGCAGTAAAGTGAAATAACACACCGGTTTTTGTATTGGTTCGGAGTTACCCTACATCCGGTCATGTACCAAGGCAAACCACCTCATACAGATTTTTATTATACCAATATCAAGATTATAATCCTCAATTTCTGAAGGCCTTGAGGTACCCTCCTATCTTACTAGTCCGGGGTAAACTCTCTTGATTTACGAGACTCAAGATCACCCAGTTGATTTTCAGGCACAAGCACACCTTATAGAGAGACTCGATAAACTTTTGGTTACCAATTGATCTTATAACTCTAAGTAGCACTTTGATCTTCAAGAGAGAGCAGAGAATCAAACAAGAATGAGATTCTAATATGATTCACTTAAGAATTGGATAGAATTTGGGCACAATCTTAAAAATATGAAAATTTTAAAATATGGATTTGTGGAGAAGAAGAAGGGAAGAAAATAAGAAAATAGTTAGTTAAAAAATTCGTTTATGAAGGCTATTTATAAAGTTCCAACGATCATAACCATTCGTGAAGAGATTTAAATGAATAGACACTTCTTTTGAAAATTGAAAATTTTGAATTCAACGGCTACCATGTCAACATGGGGTATCCCATGATGTCGACATGCCTAGTAAAAAAACAATGTAAAATTTGTTTTGAAAATGAAGTTTAAAACAATGGTTTATTTTAAAACAAAAACAAATAATATTTTTAAGGCTGAAACATCTTTTTGAAAATCATTTGAAAAGATGATTTTAAGGCTAAAATAATTTGAAAAACTATTTTGAAAATCATTTGAAAAATCATTTTGAAGTAGTTTTGCAAGCTTCTTCCTGCAGAATATCTCATCACATTAGGACTCAAGAACTTGTACAAAACCAGGATGTTCGTGGGCTTGTAAGCCACTTGTTGTAGGTTTGTAAGCTACTTGTCGTGGGTTTGTAAGCCACTAAGAAAGTAGAAATGGGTTCCATCCCAAATGAAATACTGAATGAAGATTTCCATGCTATTATGAAGTTTTAACAAAAACTAGACACTGATCCTGAAATCTTGATCTTGATACTCATGAGTCTTCAAACTTTATTTCTTCATTCTTGATCTTTATATTGTACAGTCTTCAATAATCAGTGCCTGCCTTATATATATCCTGCATAATAACATCCATATATATCTAGATAATAGTGTTGGTATATAAGTTATTATAAAATAAGTTACAAAGGTTTTTGTCATCAAAATCACTATCTCCAGTTCCTAACATTCTCCCCCTTTTGATGATGACAACCTTATAAAATATACTTACCACTTCAATCATACCATAACTCCCCCTTACACCAACAACTCCCCCTTACTCCAAGCCTATTATTTTGTATAACTTATCCCCCTTTGTCATCAACAAAAATAACTATAAACCTTGAAGTTAATAGAAAATGAGCTAAACAAACATATGACATAAGAATAATAACATATGACATATACCATCCTAACTGGAATTCATGTTTCTATTCACCGAAGATTATTTTTAGAAGAACATTAATTAAGATAACACTTATATATAAATTAACAAATCAATATATAATCAAGAAAGAGAAAAATGAAAAACGCTTTAATGAGGACCCTTGACTATTGGTGATTTATGGACCGAACAATTTGGATAGTGGAGGCAAAAGTGTTCAAGTTTTTCGACCAAGTTCCCATTAGCATCAAAAAGGACCTGCCCAACGCAAATCACACCATCGTCTTCGTCCATATGAACATCCGGATTCGGCAAAGGATGTTTTTCTTCTTGATCTTCTTCAGGTTCTTCTAGAGGCTTTTCTTCTTCAGTGTCCATGGCTTGTGATGATTCTTCGATGACAATGGGATTGGCATGGTTATCCATAAGAAGTTTCGTAAATTCCTAAGGATTCTGCCTTGCTTATCTTGTTCTCTTGCCATTCGCATTTGACTCACTTGAATCTCCGTCATCATTTGAAGAAAATCTTTCATCTTCTCTTGCAATTTGATGACTCGTACGTGTGTGGTATGATGAAAAGGACCAGAATGAGGAGAAGTGGGTGAAAAAGTTCATTATTAGAAGAGGAAGCCATTAATTTACTGTTTCAGAAGTTTATTACAGAGAATAGAACAGAGGCAAGGAGTAAAAGTCGAAATATATAAATATATAACTTAATAACTAATTTTTAGAGGGAAATTTAAATTTGAAAATTTTGGCCTGTATGTCGACCTAGGGGGACGAATCATGTCGACATCCCTAGTTCAATTTTTGAAATTTATTTATTTATTTATATTAATTATTAACTATAACTGTATTATTTATAATTTATATTTCAATTAATGACCTAATTCTCTTCTAAATTTAGTAAAGTTTTGTTCATTTAATGGTTTGGTTAATATATCAAGAGTTATGACTTCTTTACTTATATTACCTCTAAGAAAATGATGTCTAATACCAATATGTTCTGTTCTAGCATAATGAGTTGGATTCTTAGATAGATTTATTGCACTAGTATTATCATGATAAATTGGTGATTTAATTATAGTTAATCCAAATAGTTTGTTGCATATATATAACTTGAGAACAAGCCAAAGCAGTAGATATATATTCTTCTTCAGTTGTTGACAAGGATACAGTGTTTTGCTTCTTACTAAACCAGGAAACCAGAGAATGTCCTAGAAAGTGTCAAGTTCCACTTGTATTTTTTTGTCTGATTTACAACCAGCGTAATTAGCATCACAATATGAAATTAAATCAAATACATCATTTTTAGGTAAAATAAACCATAATCTAAAGTATGTTTTACATATCTTAAAATTCTTTTAACAGCTTTTAAATGAGTTTCTTTAGGTTGAGATTGGTATCATGCACAAAGACAGACACTATGCATGATGTCAGGACTACTTGCTGTTATATAAAGCACCGAACCAATCATTCCCCTATATAATTTTTGATCAACATCTTTTGATTTATCTTCTTTACTTAAAGCCACATTAGTTGTCATCGGAGTTGGTTTTCCACCAGAAGTGTCAATTCAAATTTATTAATTAAATCCTTAGCATATTTTTCTTCACTAATGAAAATTCCTTTATCCAATTGTTTGATTTGAAGTCCTAAGAAGAAACTTAGTTCTCCCATATGACTTATTTCAAATTCTTTAGTCATCATATCTGAAAATTCTTTATTCATTATGTTATTATTTGATCCAAATATTATCATCTACATATATTTGTACTAATTGAATATCATTTTTTTTCTTTTAATAAAAGAATTGTATCTATTTTACCAATTTCAAAACCAGATTATAGTTAATAAGATCTTAGTCTTTCATACCAGGCTCTAGGAGCTTGTTTCAGACCATACAAAGCTTTCTTTAATTTATATACATGGTTTGGAAATTTATTATCTTCAAAAAGTGGAGGTTGTTCAACATAAACATCTTCTTTTACAAAAGCATTTAGAAAAGCTCTTTTAACATCCATTTGACATAATTTGAAATTATTGTAGTCTGTGAAAGCAAGTAGAATCCTGATTCCTTCTAGTCTTGCTACGGGTGGAAAGGTTTCGTCATAATTAATTCCCTTTTCTTGACAATAACCTTGCGCGGCTAAACGAGCTTTATTTCTCACGACCTCACAAGGTTCATTCATTTTATTTTTATAAATACATTTTGTTCCAATCATACTTTTATCCTCAGCTCTAGGTAGAAGTTTCCAAACATCATTTCTGGTGAACTGATTCAATTCTTCTTGCATAGCAAGAATCCATGATTCATTAAATGATGCTTCCTTCGGATTTTTAGGTTTGATATAAAAGCTAATTACTCATATTATTTAGTTGATTTCTTCTATTAACTATAGATTAATATTTCCTAGTATAGTTTCTACAGGATGATCTTTTAATAGCCTAATTATTTTATTAGGTTGAATAATTTCACAAGTTCTTTCATTAGATTCATTATTTAAAGTTACAAAATCTTCTTCATCTTCTATTTGTACAGTATCTTTAAAATTTTCATCAAAAGATACATGCATTGTTTCTTCAATAGTGTTAGTTTTTAAATTATAAACTCTAAATGCTTTACTTCTATTAGAATATCTGATGAAGATACATTTGTCGAATTTACGTTCAAATTTATCTAAATTATCTTTTATATTAAGAATAAAACACTTACTACCAAATACTTTAAAATAAGCTACTATGGGTTTCTTATTGTTAAAGTAATTCATATGGTGTTTTATTAGTTAATGGTCTAACTAAAATCCTATTTAATATATAACAAGCTTTAGCCCAAAATTTTTTAGGTAAATTACCATCAGAAAGCATTGTTCTAGCACACTCTTGATTATTCTATTCTTATGTTCTAGAACTCCGCATTTGTTGCGGAGTTCTTGGAAAAGAGAAATTATGAGTAATTCTTTTTTGATTATAGAAATTCTCAAAATTTTCATTTTCAAATTCTCCACCGTGATCACTACGAATAGTTTTTATTTTAAAAAAGTTGATTTTGAATTCTTTTAGCAAAATTCTTAAATAATTCAAAAGCATCACTTTTAAGTTTAAGAAAAATTATCCAAGTATATCTAGAATAATCATCTACAATTATAAAAACATATTTATTGTGATTGATTGATTGAACTTGAGATGGACCAAATAAATCTAAACGAAGTAATTCTAGAGGTTTAAAGTAGAAATCATATCTTTTAATTTAAATGAACTTCTCTTAAGTTTTCCTAATTGGCAAGCATCGCATATACTATCTACTTTAAAGTTTAACTTGGGAAGACCTCTAACTAAGTCAAGTTTTGATAACCTAGATAACAGTTTGAAATTTAAATGACCAAATCTTTTATGCCAAATCCAAGGGTCACTTGTATTAGCCAAAAGACATAAGTTATCATTTGAAACTTTCATACTAAGGATGTAAAAGTTTTTCTTCCTAATTCCTTCAAAGATAATATTTGACTTATTATCTTCGATGTGACACTTATCTTTTTCAAATTTAATTTTAAATCCTTGATCACATAGTTGACTTATACTAAGCAGATTATGTTTTAAATTCCTAACTAGCAAAATATCAGAAAGAAGAGGAGTTTTAGAATTACCGACATTGTCGATGCCAATCACATATCCTTTTGAGTTATCTCCAAAGTTGGCCAATCCACCATCTTGATATATAATGTCATTGAATATCTCGAGATTTCTAGTCATATGCCTTAAACAGCCACTACCAAGTATCCATTTATCTTTCTCAATTCGTAAAAATTATCCATTGGTTTTTGATTCTTCAAAAGCCATGTAACATGTCATTCCTGCATAACAAACCAATTCGGTAGATGAATCGATTTTTCATAAAAACTATATGCATACTTATGATACTTTGATGAAATGTATAAATTCAAATTAGTAGTAACAAAATTTCCTAAAATGCCATTCTTAACTTTTCAAGTTTTAGATTATGAAAACTATGAAAACCTATGCTCTGATGCCAATTGAAAGGGAGTGCGGATTAAAAATCTTAAGGCTAATTCAACACTAGAGAGGGGTGAATAGTATTTAATAGATTCTAAGACTTATATGAACTAATTTAAAAATTATGATATAAACAAATGCAGAACTTAATTGTAGAACAATTACAGAATCAAACACAGATGTAGAAAGTAAATAAAAAGTAGTAGAGGGAAAAGACATACCGGATTTTATATTGGTTCGGAGTTACCCTACATCTAGTCCTGTACCAAGGAAAACCATCTCATACAAATTTTTATTATACCAATGCCGAGATTACAATCCTCAATTTCTAAAGGCCTTGAGGTACCCTCCTGTCTCACGAGTCCCGGGCAAACTCTCTTGATTTACGGGACTCAAGATCACCCAATTGAATTCCAGGCACAGCTTATAGAGAGACTTGATAAATTTTTGATTACAAATTGATCCTATAACTCTGAATTGCACTTTGATCTTCGAGAGAGGGCAGAGAATCAAACAAGAATGAGATTCTAATTTGATTCACTTGAGAATTTGGTAGAATTTTAGCACGATCTTAAAAATATGAAAATTTTAGAATATGGATTTATGGAGAAGCAGAAGTGAAGAAAATAAGAAAATAGTTAGTTAAAAAAATTCAATTGTGAAGGCTATTTATAAAGCACCAACGATCACAACCAGTCGTGAGAAGATTTAAACGAATAGACACTTCTTTTGAAAATTGAAACATTTGAATTCAATGGCCACCATGTCGACATGGGGTATCCCATGAGGTCGACATGCCTAGTTAAAAAAACAATGTAAAATTTGTTTTGAAAATGAAGTTTAAAACAAGAGTTTATTTTAAAATAAAAACAAATAATATTTTAAGGCTAAAACGTCTTTTTGAAAATCATTTGAAAAGATATTTTTAAGGCTAAAATATTTTGAAAAACAGTTTTGAAAATCATTTTGAAAAATCATTTTGAAGTAATTTTGCAAGCTTCTTCCTATAGAATATCTCATCACATTAGGACTTGAGAACTTGTACAAAACAAGGATGTTCGTGGGTTTGTAAGCCACTTATCGTAGGTTTATAAGCTACTTGTCGTGGGTTTGTAAGCCACTAAGAAGGTAGAAATGGGTTCCATCCCAAATGAAATTCAGAATGAAGATTTTCGTGCTATTATGAAGTTTTAACAAAAACTAGACACTAATCTTGAAATCTCGATCTTGATACTTATGAGTCTTCAAACTTGATTTCTGCATTCTTGATCTTTATACTGTATAGTCTTCAATAATCAGTACCTGCCTTATATATCCTACATAATAACATTCGTATATATCTAGACAATAGCGTTAGTATATAAGTTGTAATAAAATAAGTTGCAAAGGTTGATGTCATCAAAACCACTATCTTTAGTTCCTAACAACATACCATCATCAGAGTACAATAGTCAAAAAATCAATTTGTAAGGTTATAATAACTAGTCCTCACAAGTGCCGAATATATAGCCTACACACACAGCGGAATATAATCAAGTATGTGGAATACGCCTGAGAATCCTCCAGCAAGTCTCTTGTGCTCTATAGCATCATAACCTAAATCTGTAATACTCGGTCTGGCCCGAGCATTATAATAAAATAACACCCAAGTCAGTCTAGAAAACCAGCATGAGAAAACACACTCAATTTAAATTATTACTGTTATCAAAATCCTTTGAAAATAAAGGTATCTCATAAGACCACGCCACACATAAATACGATGGGCCTTTACCGTACGAAAACCAAAATGTTTTATATCAAAATCATCTGATATTATAATAGTGTCTATAGAAAGTAAACAATAAAATAGCTGAAATGCTTGCATCTCATGTTTCAGCATATTTGGTATACAACAAAAACCATACAGGCTCGTAGTGGATATTGGATTCCATACAATGACAGGGCTACTGAGGTATTGCCCGCCAAAATACACCTCTAGATAAATGTACCGAGATCGAACTAATTGATCCCTACAACACAAGACCGGCCTACCCGTTACTGGATAGTACTGAATATATCATCACCAATGGGCCCAAAAATTCAAACAAATGAAAGTGATGATATGTGTCCACTCTAGATGTGCGATGATCATACCCTAATGGGAGTGACCCATATAGCCTTGCTGCATCTCCCCTGTTTTAGTCATTCCCAAGTGATGAGGCTTGAGGCTATGTATTACCTTAAGAATAGCATTCATTCTTCGAATGCTAACACTGCCTTCCAAGCAACGATGTAGCGATAGCGTTCATCCATACATTTGTTCTAGGTCTGAACGAACCGAATCTTCTTCAAGATCTCCATCTTCATTATCTTTGAGATATCATAATTCGTAATGCACAAATCAGATTGAAGGGGTTTTCGGACAATTAAATCTGATCCCGGTCTCTTCAAAACGATTAACGAAATTGAACAGATTTGATAGTTGGTTATTTAACAATCAAATTACACCCATAAGCAGTCACTAGGCCCAATTTTATAAATCTTTGAAAACATTCATTTCAAAATATCCTTACAAAGATATATATTTAACTCTCTCTTAGCATTCAAACATTTGAAAACAATTCCAAATACTAATCCATAACAAGATATTTTTAAACCATTTCAACACTTAGAAATATTTATGAATTCAATTTGTAACACTTAGAAAATATTTATTTAAATCATTTCACACTTAAAATACTTTCCAAATCCATTTTTTCAATGCTTAGGAGAATATTTATAGGCAGATTCTCCAAAATCATTTTTAATATCAAACATAGGAAGTATTTCATAACTTATTTCACAAATCTTCGAAATTATTTATGATTTTCTTTTTACAATTTCCAAAACCGATTATGCTCTTTGATAAACCCAACCAACAATTTATAACTTCTTTTATGAATTCAGATTCATTTTCGATGTTCCCATATTTCAACATTTTGAAAATTCCATTTTCTCCCAAAATCCCTTATAAGATTCCTCATATCAAAGTCATATCTGTTAAATAAACCCCGTTATAGATCTCGAGAGGATTTCTATGTAAATTTCAACCATTTCAAAACTTTATATATATATATATATATATATATTAAGTATTTTTAAAGAATAATAATTTATTTTAAAACATGTTTAAGAAATTATTTAATATCAAACACTTTATAGAATTCATAGAAAATTCATTTCCAATTCATTTTTAAATAAAACTAATCGATTTACAAAGCTTATTGTAGAAATTTGAATTCAATCAATAAATATTGAATATTTGAATAATCCACCTTTTGAAATATTTCAATACTAAAATAGCATTAACTATATAGTTTAATAAATAAAATCCCGTTTTAAAACAAACTTAACTTCTCGATAAAAATCTATTTTTAAATCCAAAATTACCATCTCTTATTTATAAAACATCCTCGATTCTTGCACATCAGTTCACGATTTTAATTTCAAAACCATTCCCCTGTTTTCCATAATAAAATCCAATATTCCTTTCTAAACCGATTCCCATATTTGATTTTTAAATCCAGATTGTGGATATATATTTCAAAATTATCAACCGGTAACCATTTTCACTTATTTATAGCATTGATAATGAATTTATAAAGTTCACCTGGTTTTTCTCCTTAATTATAAAATATTCTCATTTATAAAATCCTCTTTCCCAACTCTATTCTTTTCAAATCTCATTTAGTTTCCAAATTCCTTTTGAATATCTATTAAATTTCCTTTTCTATATTTCATCAATTTATAACCATTCCACCCTATTTATAAATACCATTCATGGATTCATAAAATCATTCTGGTTTTTCTCTGTTATTAATAGATCATATCACATAATTGATTTCTATTTTAAAACCCATTTGAAAATTTATTTCTAATAAAACCAATTATATTCCAAATCCATTCAAACAATCGATTTCAACTTCCATTTAAAATTTTAGAACTATCATTAAAAATCTATTGTTCCAAATTCCTTATATAAATTAATTTTAAAAATATTTTTTTGAAAGTACTTTGCAAAATAGTTAAGTGAATTCTCAATCAAATTTTTTTTTATTTAACTCACGCTCATTCCTTATTGAATATTCCAAATCAATATAAATATTTTTATTTCCACAAATCGCTTTTTGAATTTCCTTTTAGAATTCAAAAATATTCTTTACGGTATTTAAAATACCAAATAAGGCCAATGCTATTATAGCATCTAATAAATCAAATCACATAACAATCCATAACTGATTATTCAATCACATCATATACCGCTATGTATGAAAAACAATAAATATATTTGAGGGATCTAGCTGGATCCCTCCAACTTATTTCCCTACAATCACAAATGTTGTATAACATAAAATAATAATAATCTTGCTTATGTAGTGCCATCTGTTATTATGTGGGGCGCATAGTGTCTCCTCAGCACCAATGGTGGGAATATACCTAACTACTAATACACACACACACTATTATAAATAATATAACATCTGAATGATAAATTTTTATCAGTTCATCCAATCAACCAATAAATAATTTTTAACATTATAAATCAAAACCAGTAATCCAAATTAAGATTTACTCATCTCGACTTTTGTTTGCAATCTGTACCAATTTTAAATTAAATCGAACAACGTTCGATTTAAATCTAAAATTCCAACTATCTCCGAAAAATTCCAAGCCAATGTTGCTGTGTAGCACTTGTTGATACGATCGCAAGCGATTCATCGCATTCGCTTTGGACCTCGTACAGACAAGTTATCACATTTATAAGCATTCGCTTTTTAATAATATAATCAATTATATTTAATTACATCATTAACTAAGAAATTACCTTAACCTTAATCATCTTTGTTCATGATAAAGCTTCCAGGACGCACGAACGACCAAATCGTGCTCGACTACTTCACCATGCACGCAACTATCGATGAAACTACATGAATCCCTATCCGTCGCCATCGCCAGCGCGAACGCCACGCTCATCAAAGCCCTTGTAGCAGTCGAAATCAACCCACCAAAGTGGTGCGCGCCCACGCAGAGCTAGAAACCCTAAGCGCAAATCGGTCGACTTTGCCATCCAGCACCTCGCCATGCTCCTCCGCTCCTATTACTCGTTCGATCAATTGCTTTCTCTTTTTTTTCAAAACTTGATTTTTCTGGAAATAAATGAAGAAAAATAAGAGGAGAGACTCGCAATCTTTAAAATGGTGATGACGGCTTGTTCAGATGTATAGGGTGGCGATGAATATAGGCTAGGTCGGCTATGATTTGAAATTTTAATTTTATTTTATTTAAAATATCTTGCATTATGTACGGTGAAATCTTGATCTCCTGTTGAGGAGTGCCGCCTGGCGTTTCTAATGATTTACCCCTATTTCGAATGCAATGGAACAAGTTTTAAGACCTAATTCTATCGTATGCAGAATATAGCTTTTTGAACCCAATTATAATATTAAATTTTCAATATTAATCTCAACGCATTTCTATCTCATATGACCAAACGGTGCATCTGATTGCTACGAAATTTGAAATCCGATAATAACGCACTATTACGGATCCAATGGAAGTGATTTCGTCAAATTCCGGGGCTGTCCCTCGGAAGGCTTTTTTCACTCATTAATTAAAACAAGTTATTTTCAAAATTAGTTAAATCACTTTTAAACCCAAATTTAAAAGTTTTATTGCCTTCATTCTTTTTAGTAGAAATTTAACAGGACTTTAAAATTATTTTTATCTAACTTAAGACTCAAGATTCCATTATTTAACCAATTTCAATTATTAAACTTAACAACTAAATTATCCAATAAATCACTATTTTTGTAATTCGAGTTATTAAATCTAAAAAGTTAACTTTTCAATATCTAAAATTAATTAAACATTCCAATCTCAAATGACTAAAGTTCTGGGTCATTACATTCCTCCCCGTTTAAAAAAGAATTTTGTCCCCCAAAATTGCAAAGGTAGGAAAAATGCTCCAAACCCATGAACTTATCAAAACCCACTTAGTTAAAACTTGATATTTCACTTTTCTAAATCCTTTAGTTCCATATAAAGCATTTAGTTTCCATTTCTAAACCAAAATCCCTTATTTCAATTACAATTTGGAATCAAATTTTGGTTAACAAAAATTTTCAAAAATTTTCTAACAGCCTAATTTTAGAGAATTTTTAGCATGATATCCCTTGAACGAAGAGCCTTTTGCAATATGATAAATATGATAAAAAGATATACATCGGCGTTCATGGCCGGAAAATGCAAATATTTATTTTTCGCATGCTAACTTCGTAAGCATACCTTATTTTAGCATTATTAAGCAAGTTCACTTAATTTATATGCAATTGCGATACCAAAATCAATCCAAAGAGCTCCATGTACCTGTACTTACTCAAATAAAAACCATAAGTACCAAAAACATAAATTTAACAACATTCCATTTATTTACCAGTTAAAACATGCCATTTGCATAAATTAAACACGCTATCTACATTTTAAGTAATTATAAGGTTCTAGCATGAAATTATCCACTTTCAATCGATCTAT
This sequence comes from Allium cepa, assembly GCA_030765085.1. Classification (NCBI taxonomy): domain Eukaryota; kingdom Viridiplantae; phylum Streptophyta; class Magnoliopsida; order Asparagales; family Amaryllidaceae; genus Allium; species Allium cepa. The sequence goes on along the minus strand of CM060928.1, from coordinate 405,233,061 downwards.
ATACCTTTTTTTATTCTAATAATCCACAAGCAATTTGATTCTAAATCAATTTATTCACTTTCCATTGAACCACAAAAAAAGTTGTCCCGTTTAGTCCAAATGAAAATTTTCTTTTACGTGCAAATTCGGTGGTATTCATTTAATAAAACAATCATTCCATTTTATAGCTATTTAAATTGATTCCAGATCAATTTATCAACTTTTTATTAGTTACATTTAATGTTAACGCTAAAATTTGAACGCTAACATCCCGGTGTGTGAAGTGTAGTTGTGAAAGCACCACCCGATAGATCGGGAAAGAATTATAAGCAGGTAATAACGGAAAAGCAGTAAACAACAGCAATTTTATAGTGGTTCGTCTTATGGGTATAGCCTACGTCCACTTTAAGTACTTTTATTGATGATCACGCTACAAGTTGATACAAATCTTCTCAAGTACAATACACTTTGAATTACAAAAGACTTAAAACAAGTAGCTCAAACTTCGATGTTGACAATAATCTTCAAATCCATGGTGGATGTAGATGATTTCTTTATGAAGTTCTTTTAGACGTTCTTTGAATCTCAAAAGCTTTAAGTGTTGAAGTAGTCTAGAATTCGGCAGAGTAATGGCGCTTGAAATTCATCCAACCAAAAGTCCTTTGAACGTTGGAGGTGGCTACGTATTTATAGGCAGGCCTGGACATGAATTCTGCGTACAAGTCATGAGTCGCAACCGACTCAAGCTGAGTCGTCCCCGAGTCAAGTTAGGTCGTGGCCGAGTCAGGTTGAGTCGCGACCGACTCATCTGTAGGTTGAGTCTTGAGTCGCTGGCGAGTCAACCCTTACTAGGACATGCATTGTTGTAACAGACTACGACTCAGTGGCTTTGAGTCGCGGACGAGTCATCCTGGGTTATGAGTCGTCAATCATCTTGAGTCGTTTCTTATGATGAGTCGTGGATCTGTTGAGTCGCTGAGGCAATCCCTTTCAATGAGTCGTTAATGCTTTAACCCGTTAGGCTCCTTAAGTCGTGAGTCGATAGTCTTGATGAGTCGGCAACTTACGGAGTCGGCTTTCTTTATGAACCGTTAACCCTTTGAGCCGTCAGCTGACTGAGTCGCTATCAAATGAGTCGGTACCTTCCTTAAGTAGATGAGTCGGTAATCTACTGAGTCGCTGCCAGCTTTGAGTCGTTGGTCTATTGAGTTGCTTATCTCTATGAGTCGTGAGTCCTTCTTGAGTAGGTGAGTCGCTATCAGTTGAGTCGGTGCTTTCCTAGGCCATTCAACCGTAGCCATTGTTAGGTCGCAACATGTTTTAGGTCGTAGGTCGTAAGCTTCCTGAGTCGTAGTTCTTAGGTTGTGGGCTCTTATCTCGTGGACTCTTTAACTCGTTGGTGAAACGGGATTAACACTTGCCCCTCGAAGCGCACGTCTTAAGCCGTAAGTCGTGCGCTTCGACTCATCATAACCCGTGCCGATTCAAGTTCCAGTGTCTCCAGGTATAAAAACGCTTGAGTCGTTTCTCCTCTCCCACTTCTTATCTCGCAGCCGCATCCGCCATTAGAGACTCTCCAACCTCTCAAAAACAAATCTGAGCTTACTGATCATTAATCCATCCTTTCCTCCACATCGCGTAAGTCACTTTGAACTTCAATCCAACCACGACCATCGCTAAGGCATAAATTTTCGCTTCCTGTTCCCAAATCACCGCCGTATGTCGTACTCGGGCTTTGAATTGAGTTGTGAATGATTCTGACCATTGTTGGCTACGTTGTTGTTGTGATCCTTTAGATTATAACATCGCGCTTGATTCGCCGTACACTTGAAGCGATTCGAATTGGTTTTTGGGTGCTTTCTGATGATGTGAGGAGAAGATGATGAATTACAATATCTCGATTTGACCGGCCCGTGGGTTCGGAGGAGATGAGGAAGTTCTTAACGGGTTAACGGGTTAGAAAGGAGTTGACTGGTTGAGGAAATGACTTAGGATCTCACGACTTAGTTGGTTTTGCTTTTCGGCCACTGATTCTGAAATACCTTGCAATCACAACCGTACACGACTTAATGCTTTTAGCCATAAACCACAGACGACTCAAGCTATAAGTCGTGAACGACTTAAGCCATAGGCCGTGAATGATTCAAACCATGAGCTGTGAACGACTCAGCACTTTGCTACTTTCCCGTGACTCATCCTTTAAACCGTGCACGACTTAAACCATAAGCCGTATACGACTCAGCGGCTTCCATGCGACCCAGTAGCCTTTACTATTGACTTTAATCCGACCTAGCAAGTTTTACGACAAAATCCATGAGTCGTAACCGGGTTAGAACTTAGAAGGTTTCTTATTGCTTTGATCTGGAGCCTTCCTCCTGTTCTTTGACTTACGACTCATAGTACTGCCGACTTATAACATCAGTGGTTTAGAGTTGGAGTAACCTAACTTAACTCGCCTCACTTTCCTTAGGTCGTAGTCGAGTCATCTAAATAGCCAACGACTTAGCTTAACCCGTACAAAGAATCCTTGAGTCGTTTACGACTTAGTACTTGTAAATTTTGTTTGAACTCCGAATTATTGCATGGTCTCTGAACTGCTATACTGCTGCATTCTTTTATAGATTACTTCAACTTGTAAGCTAATAATCTGCTAATACAACATTCACAGAAAACTGGGACGAATATACTGTCATTGATTGTCCACATCGAACGACAGATTAGTTAATGATAGATGATTAACTTAAATAAATCGTGTGAACGAAGTGCTACCGATTTCAAGTGGAATATTAAAGCAGCACTGGATTAGTCGATTGAAACTGACCAGCCCGCATTAATATTATGCTTGAGCTTTAAATAACAAGTTCCGAAATTACCATAGTCAATCAATCGTCAACCAGTTTAATTCCAGTTATCTTTACTTGTTATTATTTTTTTTTTATTAGCTTTGCACGACACTTCACACTTTTTAGGAAACGTGCACCTTCGCATTTGAACATCCAGTTGCTTGTGTAGAATGACCTCTCATCAAGAAGAGCCGATGGGCCAGGCTGAAGATGTCTTTCCAGTAGCCATCCCTATAGACAACCCTCCGGAGAGAACACCCACAACTTTGAATCAGCGGGTGTTTAACCAACTACGCGTCCAGTTTGGCATTGATGATGCTGACACCTTATTTCCGGGGCCAAATGACACTGCTGACAATCCTCCCTACGGCTTTGTTGCAGTCAATCGCCAAATGTGCTTAAGTGGGGCGATTCCTCCTTTTAACGACTTTCTCCAAAAGTTCCTGCTTCGGTTGTCTATCTCTCCATTCCAATTACACCCCAATGGCTACGCCATTCTGATGGGGTTATGTGTTCTATTCAGGAGAGTTTTGGATCGATTGCCAAGCTTCGGGGAGATCTGCTATTTTTGCTCATTCACGAAAACTAAAGACCATCCCTCCATCGTGGTTGTAAGAAGCGCTCGGAATCGCAAACTTATTACTGATCTCTCCGAAAGCGCTCACGGATTTTTGAATCAGTTTTTCTTTGTTCGCTGCCCTCCAGGGTTTTATGCCATCTGGAGAGTGGGAAGTAAGATTTCCTGTCTCTACTTTTTCCGTTTTGAAACTTTCTCGAGATCTGAACTCTCAGCTGCTAATTTCATTCTTTTCCTGTTTTTAGCACTTCCACCCCCTGCTAGGGACCCAAGTCTTAAGCAAATTTTTGAAAGATTAAATGCCGTGCCGGTAGAAGAGAGGAGCATAAAGTTTCTGCTAAACGATGAACTTTTACATCAATACGGACTCCTCCATCTCTCTCGCTTTACTCGGCCTCGTGAAGCTCCAACGGAGGTTCCTGATTCTCCGGTGAAAACTCCTGATCTTCCGATCTCCACTAAAGAGCACATACGAGGAGAAATTTCTGCAGAAACCTTATTAGTAAAGTGCTCTACTCCCAGAGACGATACGGGACCCTCCGAAAAGCCCGCACTTGCTCCCATTATTGAAGAAGAAGAGGAGCCCCTTTCCCAAACCAGGAAGAATGCTGACAAAGGAGATGATGGAGGGAATCAGGTTAGGCATGGCGGTGATGACGTCTTTGGGGATTTAAGTGACATAATTATAACTTCCCAAGAGCTCTTTAAAGAAGACCCTGCTCATGGTAAAGCTATACCTCCGACGATTGAAGCAACATCTGCCCTCCAACAGACTCTAACTCCTTCATCTCAAGAATTGTCATCAACAGTGAAATCTATCACTTCCCCCCAACAGAGGAGTGGTTCGTTAGTCCAACGCGAGTAGCTTGCACTTCACACACAACTAAGGATTTTCCAGCACATTTATGCACTTATCTTCTTATACTTTAGAGATTTCTAAAGCTTATCTTTTCTTATTTCAGATTCTTCAATGACACGCGGCGGATCGTATTATCAGGATTTCCAACGCTACGGGGGGCGTGGTCAATATGATTGTCGGCGTTACTTTCCCTCCTATAGAGAGTCTGACGAAGAGAGGGCTGCTCGAAAGGCTCGTGAAAGGAGGGATGCAGAAGAGCGTTATGACAGAAGGGATAGGGATGAGCACCATGATTCTCTGCAAAGGAGTGACGACTCTCACAAAAGGAAATCTCACGACGACCGAGGAAAAGGTCATGTAGCTGAAGATTCAGGCAAACGAGCCCGACATGGTGAGAGACATACTTCCACTATTCCCGAAAAGCCTACTGCCCCTGCCCCTCTTGACATTACTTCCGACTCTCCTGCTCTTGGGAAGGAGGACATCCAGACAATAATAAGCAGGCCTAAATTTCAAGTGGGACCTGGCCCAGCCACTTTACAAAGCCGTTTTCCACAATGGTGCTTAAAGGGTGTGAGATTCGACCTAGACTTGGTCCCCATCGACAAGTCTGCTATGTTGCGCAATCTTGATGCAGTCAAGCTCGATATCGAGAGGATGTCAAACTGGCAGAAGCTTGTTGATGAGCTTCAAAGAGTTAACCGTGCCAACCTAGAGGCCATGCTTACCATGGAAAATGATAAGGCTGAGTGGCAAAAGGTCCTTGAGCAGCACGACACCGAAATGAGGAGCATTACTTCCTACAACGAGGAGCTCGAAGCAAAGGTTGAGAAGTTGAAAGATGAGCTTGCTGCTTCCTCTACTTCATACTCTCAAAAAGAAGAAGTGCTTCTCAGACAAGTTAGAGATGCTCATGCCAGTCAGAGGGACGCTGAGGACAGGCTTGAAGCACAAAAAAGAATCAGTGATGGCTATGTCTCTGATATTGCTGAGCTTCAAAAGAAAAACAACTCCCAGGAGGCGGAGATACAAATGCTTAAGCTTCAGCTTGCCAAAACTGAAAGGGAGCGCGATGAGGCTGTCGCCGGCAAAATCGCAGCCGAAGAATCTCATGAGGCGACCAAAAACAGCTTCGGCTCAACATTATTCGACTTCTATTTGCATAGCGTCTTGGGGCGTGGAAGCCTCGCTTTCCTTGGTCCTAAGTATGAAATCACTTTAGCTGAAGTGTGGGAGGCCGCTCTTGAGATGCTCGGTGCTGAAGGTGCCGGTTACGACGAATCAGCCCTGGAAAGGCATTATTTTGATGATAACGCTCGCGCTGCCCTTGCCAAGGGAAAGGAACAACTCGCCAAATTAAGAACTGAAGTGACGGAGGGGGACCGGTTGGGGAAAACCACTTCAACTACTCTAGTCCAGCCACCTTCTTCGTCTGAAGTCGACATTATTGGTTCCAGTTCCCATCTCGCATCTCCCACCAAAGTTACTACTGATATTACAAGCATACAAGGTGGAGACGAGGGTGAAGAGAGCGCTGATGCGCAAGCTTATGAAGTCGATATCAGGAAACCAGCTTCTCCAGGTAACTTCACTGTTAATCTCGCTACTGTCAATTCTGCTCAAGCGGGTTACTCATTTATTTCGCATGAGTTTCATGAGCTCCTTGGCTATTTCCTCAACCTTGATGAGCTTTCATCTCCTCTCTTTACTGACTTCATTGGTGAACCTTCATCTCCTCTCTTTACTGACTTTAACCTCTTTTCTTCTGTAGAAAAAGTACCAAGCACTGCTCAAACTTCTACTCCTCCGGTTATCCATCCTTCACCTCTTCAAGCGGCGCCTCCTTCTGCCTCGCAACCTGGATCACAGGAGGAACAAATAGAGGCTCTTCACGGCTTGGATGACCCCATCGCTTCGCAAGAGCAGAAAGATGAGAGACCTGAGGGAGGTGACATATCCCCGGAACGGACTCCTTCTGACGACATTGTTCTATCGAAACTTGTCACTCCGGGGAGTGAGTCTTCCTCACAAAGGAGAGAGAAGCGTGGGACATCAAAGAGGAGGGGGAAGAAAATCACTGCCACTGAAGAGGAGCCGGAAGTTGAACCGGTTACACCTGCCTCTCCTACTTCCCTTATACCCACTGGCCGACCTGAAAAGCTGGTTATTCGACCGAGTAAAGGGTCCAAAGGAGGGAAGAAGAAGTGAAGATTTTAGCTTTTTGCCTTTTGTATGAACTGGCCGAGAGTTGTGCGGGTACCGGCCCCCCGCTTTTATTTTGAAACCTGTATCTGCATTATAGTTGAATAAAATGATTCTTCGTTTGTACAAACTTCTGTTCGAATTTGAGAATGCATTTACTATTTATTTTTGCACAAGTTTGTTTATATAATATTGCAGCGGGCATATGGTATGTTGTTTGAGTATTACTTTACTGATGCAGCTATACTACTATACCATGTTGCCCCCATACCTTAAGCTTGTTGCAATATTTTATACTTCGAGGGGACTTGCACTCTTATTTGTTAAAGAATAATTATTTTATTCTTTAAAGAAAATTTTTATAGAGTTCAACTCCCTTCGTATAAGTTTTTACGCTTTGTCGTTCGAAGAAATCACTTTTTTCTTTTGCTTATGTGCATATTTTACCAAGTGAATTCCTCTATGTGGTAAAGCGGACCTCTGAAGGGTACTTTGACTTCTTTTCTTTTTACGATTATTTTCCATTTAAAAGTTAAAGTACGCTTTTGATGAGGATTTTTTTTTTATACAAAATTGTACCTCTGAGGAGGGATTTTTCACGTTTCAACACTTGGAAGTTTTATTTCAATCTCGGTGAAACGTGTACCCCCAAAGAGTTGTGCCTTCGAAGAAAGCCTTTTCACGTTTCAACACTTGAAAGTTTTACTTCAATCTCGGTGAAACGTGTGCTTCCAAAGAGGTCTTTTTTTTCTTGATTGTGTCCCCGGGAGGGGGGTTGTACCTCTAAGGAGGGATTTTTCACGTTTCAACACTTGGAAGTTTTATTTCAATCTCGGTGAAACGTGTACCCCCAAAGAGTTGTGCCTTCGAAGAAAGCTTTTTCACGTTTCAACGCTTGGAAGTTTTATTTCAATCTTGGTGAAACGTGGGCTTTCAGGAAGGTCTTTGTTTTTGCATTTCAACTTTGGTGAAGTGAAGTTCCGAAGAGCGGTTGTTACACTTCAACTCTTGGCGAAATGTGCCTCTGAAGAGGGCTTTTATTTTGTTTACATTTCAACTCTGGTGAAGTGAAATTCCGAAGAGCGGTCACAACACTTCAACTCCTGGTGAAATGGGCCTCCGAAGAGGGCTTTTATTTTGTTTGCATTTCAACTCTGGTGAAGTGAAATCCCGAAGAGCGGTTATAACACTTCAACTCCTGGTGAAATGTGCCTCAGAGAGGGTTTTCATCGCCTGGAAGTTACTCTCTCATGGTTGGAGGGTCATGACTCCTCCAATCTTTTTTGTTGAGTAGAGAACTTTCTTTTTTGTGGCGTATGACCCATTAGAGGTCTTTTATTCTCCGAAGAGTTGCGCCTCCGAAGAGGACTTGTGCCGCTGATGGTAGCTTCGGTTGTTCCTCTGTTCACTTGCTTATGCCTTTTCAGCGATCCTCTTCTTCTTTTTTTTTTTTTTTCTTTTCAAGTTTTCATTCCCCTTTTTCTCACAAGTGGCTTGTTTAATCCAAGGAAGTGTACTTCATTGCCGGGCAAGTTCGTGAGAACAGGCACTAGCTTCCTAATTGGATGTTTGTTTGTTCAAACAATCTCAATTTATCAGCAAGGGCTCGTTTCTATCGAAATCATTAGCCGTTCAATTGAAGTATTTCCTATCTAGGATTTGAATTCGGGGTCTTTGTGACTTGAAATTTGTTTGTTGAATGATGGTGAGAATCGCTCGGTCTCATTATGCGCAAGCTTTATTTCCATTGTCTGCAAAAATTTAAATCGACATTTCAGCAATACATTTTACGTATTTTTATATTGAAAACAAAGCAAACATATAATGATAATAAAGAACACAAGATTTATAGTGGTTCGGCCATGAAATTGGGCCTACATCCACTTTATATTCTTTCATTATTTACTTGCACCAGTTTCACAACTGCTTTCAATTACAAGAATCATACATTCATAATTCTTTTTACAATGCTTCAACAAAATTTTCAAGTAAAATATGGACGCAAATGGTTGCTGTTCCATGCCCTTGGAATTTGATCTCCATCAACAGTGGTGAGCTTGAATGTGCCGTCAAGAAGTTTCTGACCTATTACATACGGTCCTTCCCAATTTGGCCCAAACACACCTGTCGCAGTCATAATTCTTTTCAGGACTAGATCTCCAATTTCAAAGCTGCGTTGACGAACTTTGGAATTGAAATGTCTGGCTATCCTTTGCTGATGAGCTGCAACTCTGAGGTTAGCTTCATCTCTTTTTTCATCAAGGAGATCCAGCGCTTCCAGTTGTAGCTTTTCATTTTCTGCTTGATTGAAATGGATTCTTCTGTGTGAAGGGACCTCTGTTTCAACCGGGATCATTGCTTCCGATCCGTATGCTAACGAAAAAGGAGTATGCCCAGTTGCAGTTTTGTGAGTAGTTCTGTATGCCCATAGTGCAAGTGGTAGTCTATCGACCCAACCACCTTTTGCTCTTTCGAGTTGCTTTTTGATGGTTGATTTGATGATCTTGTTCACTGCTTCCACTTGCCCGTTTGCCTGCGGATGAGCTACTGCCGAAAAGCTTTTCTGGATTTTGAATCGTTTGCAAAAATCCTGGAATTCCTCGCTTTCAAACTGAGTACCATTGTCTGTGATTATTTTCTGTGGCACACCGTATCTGCAAATGATATTCTTGGTCACAAAGCTTATCATTTTCTTAGAAGTGATAGTAGCCAATGGTTCAGCTTCAGCCCACTTAGTAAAATAATCAACTGCAACAATAGCGTATTTAATCCCTGATTTAGCAGTTGGTAGCGGCCCAATGAGATCCATTCCCCAAATTGCAAATGGCCATGGACTGACCATCTGTGTGAGTTCGGTAGAAGGTGCTCTAGGAATTTTGGCATATCTTTGGCATTTGTCACATTTTCGGGAGTAATCTGCAGCATCCCGATTAATTTCTGGCCAAAAATATCCGTATCGGAGAATTTTCTTTGCTAGTGTTTGACCACCTGAATGATCACCGCATTCTCCTCCATGCACTTCAGCTAGGATTGTTTTACACTCTTCCCGGGATACACATCGAAGCAATGGCATTGAGAATCCCCGTCTGTACAATCGGCCATCCTGAATTACATAGCGAGAGGCCTTCCTTAGAAGCTTTCGTCTTTCTATCGAGTTTTCTGGCAGAGAACCCCTGAGTAGGTAATCCAGTATTGGAGTCATCCATGACTCTTGTTCTTGAGATGCATTCATAATCCAGTCTATATCCATCTCGTCTATACTTGGCGCTGAAAGGACTTCTACAGGGACCAATCCCAATAGTTGAGCTTCACCAGAACTTGAATACTTTGCTAGGGAATCTGCCTTCATATTCTCTTCACGAGGAATGTGGCTTATTGAATAGTGATCGAGTTCATATAGGAGTTCCCAAGCCTTTGACAAGTAGGAAGGCAGATTTCCACCTTTTGCTTGAAATTCCTTCTTGACTTGGCATACGATAAGCTGAGAATCACTGAAAATTTGTAATGCTCGAATGTTTAGCTCTTTAGCGATTTTCAGACCTGCAATAAGAGCTTCATATTCCGCTTCATTGTTTGTTGAAGGAAATTCCAGTCTTAGTGCATAACATAATGATCGACCTTCAGGAGTTTCAAGTACCACTCCGGCTCCAGAACAGTAGTCATTTCTTGCGCCATCAACATACATCTTCCACTGGATTGGAGAATCATTGATCGCTTTTTCCTCACCATTATCTTTCTTTGTGAATTCTGCAATGAAATCAGCTAAAGCTCGTCCGTTGATTGCTTTTCGGGGGTGATAGGTGATGTCATATTGACTAAGTTCAACGTTCCATTTTAGAAGACGACCCGAAGTTTCAGGGCGAAATAGGACTTGCTTCAGAGGTTGATCAGTGAGCACTTTGATAGGATGAGCTTGGAAATATTGCCTCAGTTTCCTCGATGCAACTAGTAGGCAATAGGCGAGTTTTTCCAACTTGGAGTAATTCAGCTCTGCCCCTGTGAGTCTTTTGCTGATATAGTAAACTGGATGTTGAATCCTTTTGTCTTCCCGTATCAGCGCTGCACTTAGAGCATGAGATGATACTGCCAAGTATATAAGAAGATCCTCACCATTGCCTGGCCTAGAAAGTATCGGAGGCGTTTCCATATGACGGATCAACTCTTCAAAGGCTTTTTGGCATTCGGGAGTCCATTCAAAGTTCTTCTTTCCTTTTTTCAGGGCATCGAAGAATGGGATGCATTTATCAGTAGCTTTGGAAATGAACCGACTCAAAGCGGCGACCTTTCCGTTGAGACTTTGCAATTCCTTCTTCGTTCTAGGAGCTTTAACTTCTTTTAAGGCGGTAATTTGAGCTGGACTGGCCTCAATGCCCCTAGCACTGACGATAAAACCTAAGAACTTTCCGGATTCGACCCCAAATGTACATTTCAGAGGGTTAAGTTTCATTCTGTATTTCCGGAGGACTGCGAACATTTCTGCTAAGTGTTCAATGTGATCCACTGCTTTCCTGGACTTCACTAACATGTCGTCGACGTAGACTTCCATAGTTTTGCCCAATTGCGGTTTGAACATAGCATTAACAAGTCTTTGGTAGGTTGCCCCTGCGTTTTTCAATCCAAAGGGCATAACTCTGTAGCAATAAAGTCCAACATCTGTGATAAAGCTTGTATCCTCCTGATCCGGCTCATGCATCATGATTTGGTTATAACCGGAGTAGGAATCCATGAAGGATAACAATTCATGTCCCGCAGTTCCGTCCACCAGTTGATCGATCCTGGGTAATGGGAAGCAATCTTTGGGGCAAGCCTTGTTTAGATCAGAAAAATCGATGCACATTCTCCATTTTCCATTAGCTTTCTTGACCAACACAGGATTTGAAACCCAATTCGGATATGTAGATTCTTTGATGAAGTTATTTTCCATGAGTCGATCAACTTCTTCTTTTAATGCTGCTGACCTTTCTGGACCTTGGGTTCTTCTTTTCTGTTTAACTGGCGTAAACTTTGGGTCAATATTCAGAGCGTGTACTGCAACTTCTGGGGATATCCCACACATATCGGCATGAGTCCAAGCAAAGACATCCAGATTTGCTTTCAGGAAAGATATCAAGACATTCTGAATTGACACATTAAGCTGTGAACCCACATTCAACACCTTATTTGGGTCCTTCGGGTCAACAGGTACCGGAATTGTCGTTTCCACCGGTACTACTCTATTCTCCCCTGTACTGGCTTTTCTGGGATCCATTTCTTTCCGTGCCCCGCTGTGCTCGCCAGTGCAGGGTCCGCTCTGTAATTGCTACAAAGCTGGTTCCTTGATGCGGACTGGAGTTGCCGCATCCTTTCCCATTTCCCTTTTTCTTGACTCTCGCAGCTCTGTCCAATAGCATTCTCGCGCAGCATTTTGATCCCCTTTTATAACTCCTACTCCATTGTCAGTAGGAAATTTAATAGTGAGGCACCACGGGGCTAGGATAGCTTTGAATGCTGCGAGTGTTGGACGGCCAAGAAAAGCATTATAAGCAGAATATTCGTCGACGATCACAAAGGTTTGCTTTCGGACCACTTTCCTTTCTCCTTCCCCAAGTTCTACAAACAGATCGATGGTTCCTACCGGTTGCTTTGGCTCCCCAGTGAAGCCAACGATTTTCTGTGATGAGGCTTGCACATCGATCATAGGGATTTTCATCTGGTCAAATGTCTTCTTGAAGAGAATATTACATGATGCTCCGCAGTCAATGAGGACTCTTCTGACAATGGCTGGTCCAATACCAGCCGAGATGACCAAGGGATCTAAAGTAGGAGCTTCAATACCTGTGGAATCTCTGGATCTGAAAATAATATCATCACTGAAAGTTTTCTGTTGTTTAAGGGGCGTAGTGTCTTCTAGAACAAAGACGTCTTCTTCGGCTGGAGCATATTTCAAAGCCCTGGAATATCTCTCCATCTCACCCCAACTTTTGCCAGCTGGGTGAGGTCCTCCTGAAATGACATTGATAACGGGCCTTCCAGATTCATGCCCCGTAGCTTTCTCTCCTGCCCCAGGCTGATGAACAGGAGCCCGCTGCCCCTGACTCGACGATGCAGGATTGTTGCTATTCTTTTTCACGAATTGCTACAACTTGTTTTCTCTTAGCAACTCTTCAATCAGATTTTTCAGCTGGCGGCATTCATCAGTTTCATGACCTGGTTGATTGTGGAAGCGGCAGAATTTCCCACTTTGTATGGCTTTTCTCCCAGTTCTCAAAGGGATAGGTTTAGGGAAATCGACGGAATCTTTAGTGGCCAGGTAGATGTGCTCCGGTGTATGTGATAATGGAGTATATTCTGATGGCTTGAAGGATCGGGGCTTCTTCAGATTACCCTGTTTCTTCCCATTACTATTCTCCCTTTTTTGCCCCACCGATTCATTCTTGCGTGGAGCGACAGTGTTGTCTTCTGCTTTTTCCACCACTGTCTTTACTGGTAAAGGACGGCTTTCCAAGCGAATGAATTCATCTGCTTTTTTGTAGAACTTTTCGAGAGAGGTTGGCTCCTTCATATTTAACCATTTCCCAAATTCGCTTGACTTATCGATAGCCCTCATCAGATAAGTCAATATCATTCGTGGTTCAGCATTGTCCACCTCAGCCAGTGCGATATTGAAGCGGTTCAAGAAGGATCTGATAGACTCACCAGGATTCTGCTCTAAACTCGATAGTGACATAATATCCTTGGCCTTCGAAGCATATAGTCTAAACTGCTCCTTGAATTTTCTGGTCAAGTCTGAAAACTGATCGATATATCGGACTGGTAACTTGGTGAACCACAGTAAAGCCACGCCTTCCAAGTATACGGGGAAATATCGGCACTTTATTTCGTCGGAGGCCCTGGCACCTGTCATGTGCCAGTCATATTTATACAGGAACTCATTCGGATCACTTGTCCCTTTGTAAGCTGGAATAGTCGGAGGGACAAACTTCCTTGGAAATTCCGCCTTCAAGATTTTTTCAGTAAACGGAGTTTTACTTGGAGCGAAACCCCATTCCTTCTCATCTTCAACCCTTTGCATACTTTCTTTCATGATCTGCCGGACCATTCCAGAAAGATATTCCTCATCATGCCGAGTTCTAGATCCACCGACGTCAGGTACTGCCTGCTCAAAGGGACTAGTAGGCCTTTCAGGAGCATTCCTTTCATTAACATCATGAATGTTGCCAGCATAGTTCCTTTCATTACCAGCCGGTTGATTGTTTGCCCCAAGTAAGTCGTTCAACTTATTCAGAATCAGAGCATTCTGGGCACTTTGAGCCTCTAGTTGTGCATTTTGGGCGTTTATCTGCTGGTTTAGCCCTAGAATCACAGCATCCAATTCCGCTTTTGTAACTCCAACAGACGGAGTGGGTAGATTAGGCACAGGGGAAGCGGAGGTTCCCTCTTGAATGTTCCCAGATCTGATAGATCTACTTTTCCTTCCAGGAGCCATAATCTCAAATATACTTCTGGTTTTTAAGGAAATTCTTTCTTCAAATCTCTGCGAAGCAATGATGACAGCTGTCCTGAGTTCAATTCTCAGTGAAAGCACCAAAAATGTTAACGCTAAAATTTGAACGCTAACATCCCGGTGTGTGAAGTGTAGTTGTGAAAGCACCACCTGATAGATCGGGAAAGAATTATAAGCAGGTAATAATGGAAAAGCAGTAAACAACAGCAATTTTATAGTGGTTCGGCTTATGGGTATAGCCTACGTCCACTTTAAGTACTTTTATTGATGATCACGCTACAAGTTGATACAAATCTTCTCAAGTACAATACACTTTGAATTACAAAAGACTTAAAACAAGTAGCTCAAACTTCGATGTTGACAATAATCTTCAAATCCATGGTGGATGTAGATGATTTCTTTATGAAGTTCTTTTAGACGTTCTTTGAATCTCAAAAGCTTTAAGTGTTGAAGTAGTCTAGAATTCGGCAGAGTAATGGCGCTTGAAATTCATCCAACCAAAAGTCCTTTGAACGTTGGAGGTGGCTACGTATTTATAGGCAGGCCTGGACATGAATTCTGCGTACAAGTCATGAGTCGCAACCGACTCAAGCTGAGTCGTCCCCGAGTCAAGTTAGGTCGTGGCCGAGTCAGGTTGAGTCGCGACCGACTCATCTGTAGGTTGAGTCTTGAGTCGCTGGCGAGTCAACCCTTACTAGGACATGCATTGTTGTAACAGACTACGACTCAGTGGCTTTGAGTCGCGGACGAGTCATCCTGGGTTATGAGTCGTCAATCATCTTGAGTCGTTTCTTATGATGAGTCGTGGATCTGTTGAGTCGCTGAGGCAATCCCTTTCAATGAGTCGTTAATGCTTTAACCCGTTAGGCTCCTTAAGTCGTGAGTCGATAGTCTTGATGAGTCGGCAACTTACGGAGTCGGCTTTCTTTATGAACCGTTAACCCTTTGAGCCGTCAGCTGACTGAGTCGCTATCAAATGAGTCGGTACCTTCCTTAAGTAGATGAGTCGGTAATCTACTGAGTCGCTGCCAGCTTTGAGTCGTTGGTCTATTGAGTTGCTTATCTCTATGAGTCGTGAGTCCTTCTTGAGTAGGTGAGTCGCTATCAGTTGAGTCGGTGCTTTCCTAGGCCATTCAACCGTAGCCATTGTTAGGTCGCAACATGTTTTAGGTCGTAGGTCGTAAGCTTCCTGAGTCGTAGTTCTTAGGTTGTGGGCTCTTATCTCGTGGACTCTTTAACTCGTTGGTGAAACGGGATTAACACTTAATTTATTCACAAAACTTTGTTCACTTCATTTTATATTAACGGCGTTTCATTCCATGTCAATTTTTTTATGAATCATCTCATAAATTGGTTATTTAAGTTGAATTCCATTCTTATCAACAATATTCCCAACCATATTCAATTTACACTTAAATAAAATTCATTTATAAATCAAATTACATATTAATTTATAATTTCATTAAAATTCAAATTCGATTCGATTTACCCATTTCATCTCATCTTTACTTGAGATTTAGTATAAACATTTCATACTAGCATTTCTGATTATTATTATTTACGACTTAAGTCTAGGTTTTAATTTCCATTAGCCAATATTTAAAACACATTTCTTTTCATTTTACGCTTAATTAGAATTCTTTTTATTCTCAAGTCCCAAATTCAATTTCAATTTCAATCCACAATCAATTTTACTTAACCAAGTTAAGTTCCATTTCTATATTCATTTAACCAATTAATTTATCTAATCAGTTCACTTCCACTTCATAATTCAGAATCTGATTTTTTTTCATAAGTCACTTCAATTGGGTGGGCTTGAGTTTAACATTATTTATAATTCAAATCAAGATTTTCGTCTCTTCACCAAAATATCAAACCATTTCATTTTGGTTTTTACATCCCACTATTCCAATTTATAAGGTACACAACTTATTTTTCAGAACTAAATAAATTCTATACTTGAGTTGATTCCATTCAAACTTATAACTTATAGTTATATAATCGTTTTTGTAACGACCCAGAATTTCTGTCATTTGAAATCCATATATTTAGTTGATTTTAAATATAAACAAGTAAAATTTGTAAGTCGAATAAATTTTATTTCGAATATATAGATTTTATTGGATAATTAAATCGATAATTTAATATTTGAAATTACAGAATAATTGGAAATTGGGTTTAAAGTGAATGAAAATGAATTATAAAGTTGTATTAAATCATATTGGAGTTGGAATGATGTTATATAACTTTTAAAATTGAATTAAAAGTTTATTTATAGAAATTGAATATTTTAATACTTAATTGAGGAGTTAAAATAGCCATTTTTCAAACAGTCTCGGATTTCGATGAAACTAGTTTCATTGGATCTGTAATGTTATATTTTTGTATGGTTTCAAATTTCGTATCAATCTGATTTACGGTTTGTCCGGGGCAAGCTAAAACGCGTAGAAATCGATTCCAGTGAATTTTGAATTTAATTAGTTGATTCAAAAACTTATCTTTCAAATTTGATCGAATTGGCTCCCGATATATATTCCATTGCGTTTGGAATGGGGGTAAAACATTATAAATGCCAGGCGGCACGCTTCGTTTGGAGTTCGGAAAATTTTCGGATGAATTGTGTTTTGGGAATTTTCTATATAAGGACCTCTATTTTTCTATTTTTCACCAAAACCCTAGTTTCAATGTCAGCCACCATTTCTAATTCAATGGCCGAGAATTTCAATTCATCTCCCTCGGTTATCTTCAAATCCGTAAACTAATTCAAGAAATCTTCAACTACAATGTTGAAGAGCACGATGAGATCTAGCTGTTCATTGGCTATGATCGTTTAAAATGATCCCAATCGTCGGCAATTCGAGCTTAAACGTACATGATTTGCGCACGTTTTTCAAAGAGCAGGGACGGCCGAGCTGGGCGTTACTTAGGCCGAAGGTCAAGCTAGGCGAGGCGCTTCGAGCGGCGTAGCTCGATCGACGTGAAGTTGGTCGTAGGTGGTCGCGTCATTAGGGTTTCGAGGCGGTTCTTATGGGCTCGGTCGCGTATTATACTGGGGTTGGGGAAGAAGGAAAAACCATCGGCCAGGATCTGTAGTTTCAAAATCTACGGTCGTGATTAAGTTGAAAATATTAATAGAAATTGTAAAAAAATTATTATATTTAAATTCGTTCAAACTTTGTAACGCCATATCTTATTCATACGAGGTCGAATACGAACGAAACGACTTGCATTGGGTTCGTATGGACGAATACTACGCGATGGAGCTGGATTGGAGTTGATTGGTGCTAGTGAAAATTTTGGATAAAATTAAACGCACGTTTAATTTTATTCGAAATAAAACGCTGCAACTATATTTGAAGCAAGGTGAGAACTTCTCACTCAATCGAATTATTTCGATTTAAAATTTTAAATAGTTAGATTTAAAATTGCTTGATTGTGTGATTGAATGATAAATTGTTATCTATTGTGTTAAAATAGACACTATACGCCGTATATTAAGCATATGTTATTTATTAAACACATATACCACGATATTCCACCGTGAAGTGAAATTGGTATTATATATGTACTTGGAGTTGATTTCCCGCATTATATAGCGGATGAGACCCTATTGCACCGCATAATAGCGGATATTGTTTTATAAATCTCATATACCACGATATTCCGTATTGGAATGGGATTGGTATTGTGCTAACATCTGTGGATGCAGGGAAACAGGTTGGAGGGATCCAACTGGATTCCTCACCCGTATTGATTTATTTACAGATATTGTGATATATTTTGTTATCATATTGATATATGATGTTTGGATGCCGTAATTGTTATATTTAGTGCTGTTGCAGCATTGGGTCTATTTTGGAAAATTAAAAGTGTTAAAGTGATGATTCTCAAATTTAAAAGGGTTTTAAAGTGATTTTTGAAAGTATACGTTTTATTAAAATTTTGGAATTGATTCATTTTAAATAAATAAACGTTATAATTTTAATGTTATAAAAATTATGATTTTTGCGAAATATAGTTGAAATGTGATTTTTTTGAAATATGGGGTTAATGATTTTATAAAACAATTTAAATAGAGATTTTTGAATTTATTATAAAAGCTTCATATAAAAGAATAAAAATTTGGACTTTTATAAATTAGAATAATTGAGTTATAAAGGAGTTTTTATAATTGTTAAAAATGATGTTATAAATGGGTTTTATAAGTAAATAAGATTTACAGATTTATAATTGATGAAGTTATAAAAGAATTAATTTTCTAAATAAGAGGTTTATAAGTAAATTTACTTATAATTTGGATTTGGCAATTAAATAGGATATAACAGAATTTATAAATAAAGTGACTTTTTATAAGTTGAAGTTGTTATAAAATATAAATGGAATTTATAAACATTGTTTTATAAATTCGAAATCAACTTATTTTGATAAGTTAATTTTTATAGCTTATTAAAGGAGATATATCCACGATTTTGGACAGTGGATAATCCTTTAAATAAAATGTGTAGAAATGTTGAATTTGGTTAACGAAGTATATTAACGATTTTGGATAGTGAATAATATATTAAAGAAATGTTTTAGGAAGTGATCTTTTAAAAAGATTATGAAGTTGTTTTAAAATGTGTTAAGGATCGAAATCATAAATTTCAACATTCATTGTTGAAATAGACGTGTTCGAGAAATAAGGAAAAGATGGACTATAACGTTGTTGTTATA
Source organism: Allium cepa (assembly GCA_030765085.1). NCBI lineage: Eukaryota > Viridiplantae > Streptophyta > Magnoliopsida > Asparagales > Amaryllidaceae > Allium > Allium cepa. The sequence goes on along the minus strand of CM060928.1, from coordinate 405,214,405 downwards.
GTAAATGATTTTCGAAAGGAAATGTTTTTGTGTAGTATTGGGATTTATATATCTATCTTAATTTCGAATCCCTATACTAGTGATTTTGGGTTGTCGTAACGATGTTTTACGCAACATTCGTTTTGACTCAAATAAATGTGTTTAAGAGAATTTTTCCTTAAAGAATGGAAATATATACTTAATTGTGATTTAAGTATATTGAATATTTTCTAAGCATTGAAAATAAATAGATTTGTGAATTACTTATCGTTAAATAAGTATTTGGAAATGTTTTCCAATATGAAATTGAAATGGTTTAGAGAATACACCTTTTTAAAGATAAATTGAAGTGAATATCTGGCAAGTTATTTAATTTATGGAAGATTGATAAAAAGGGCCTAGTGATTATTATGGTGCTGGATATTGTTTGTTGGCCTTGATAGTTAAATAACCGACTATCAATATTTACCTTTAAATAGGTATTTGTTGCGATTTGCTTGAATTTGAATGCTACACTTATTTTCAAAATAAGCGCTCGTTATTCGGTTTAGCCGGGAGAGGACCTTTGTGTCATAAATCCTATTCCGAATAGCGATATGTCGTAATGAATAGCATTTGAAGAACGATGTTGAAGACCGGATATCTTTGAAAACAGAGGGATTACCGTTGAATGACTCTGCATCGGCTGATCTCCGATATAGAGATTTTATCACCCTTTGTGATAGGAAGTCCGGACGTGATTAGTGAATATCCGGATTTCAAGGGATTCTTTAGAAGTGCCTTCGGTTCCGTTCGATCCCGGAATGGACTTGTATGGATGTGTGTCTGACGTTACAATTTGAGATGTAAAGCTGGTTTCTATCAAATATATTTCTGTTGGTGGCGGAGAATTTATTCTCTTAGCTTAACACCCTTCTCTGAGGCGTACGAGCTTAGAGGTTATGTAGTTGATGGTTACTAGTGATATATTCCCAAATTGGTAATGTGGCATACGAAGTGCTGTTGAGCATTTGTTGATCAAAGCGTGGCTTTTGTATAAAGCATAGCTTTGTGAACGAGACTTCGTCGGACCTCACACCCCGGTAATGGTCAAAACATGAAAGATGCAGCAAGGTTATTAGGGGATAGTGCCTCCTTAGTGTATGTCATTCCTTCTGGATAGAGGTAGTATTATGGTATGGAGCCCTGATACTTAACCTATGTTGTTGCTGCAAACTTATTATTTTGTGGTTGTTGGTGAATCCCAGGATTTAGGTCGGTTACGACCGGGGATGGCATATTCGTGTCAGTTGTTACCCAGCTAGGGGTAACCCGGCCTTGTGTTGGCAGAGTTCCGGTTAGGTTCTCAGGGCGTCTTTCCAAAGGCGTACCTATGTGGCAATGGAAAGTTCCTTGGCCTGACCATTTGTTGGAAATCCAAAGAAACAATACAAGCCTTGTACGGTTTTAGTTGTAGAACCTTCCATTTAATCTGGTAGTTATAGTAAGCATATTATAATGGTACCTATGCTGGCTAAGATTTATATTCTACTTTTGAAATGTTTTCCTACACTTTGCACTTATAATAATAATATCGAAAAGAAATTTGCATATCAAGCATGTTTGACAATCATAAGGAGAAATCTCCTCCAATTCTGTGTTTGCATTGGGTGTGTGGCATGAGGCCTTATGGTAGTTACATTTTCCAAAAACATTGCGGAACTATTTTAAAAATATTTCTTTGTTTGTTTTTAAAGATAAACTATTTAAGTTCTCACACTAGTCTCATGACTGACCTGGAGTTTATTGTTTCCTTCCTAAACTCCGGGTACCCACCAATTTTAACACGGACAGTCTGGAGTCAGGTTATCAGGTCATTCTGGAATTCAGGAGTTGCTGTGGAGTTCAGGAGCAGGTTGGGTGGCTTGGTATATCAACTATATATAGTATTTCTTTTCCGCTGTTTGTTGTTGTAAACTCTGATAATGTAATGTAATGTAATAAATGATATAGTTCTTTTGATTTAAAGATTATTCATTTATATATTACATGTTGTTCCGCTGCGATTGGGAGATTCTGATATTGTTTCTGTTGCTTTTTCTTTCTTCTTCTATCTTCTACCTCTTCTTTAACCCTAACGGTACGGTTTTCCGGCCTTTGATTGCTCGGTAGTTGATACAATGGACGTATTAATGTCGACTTTCGTGAGTTGAAAATCGCGTTCCTCACAGTTTTACAACTCAATTTTTTTTATTCAATTCGATATTATTTCTAATCCGCTCCAATTTTATTTAACTTAGCGTAAGTTAATTTATAATCCATTTATGAACTTAATCTATTAAACTTACTCGCATTAAATTTTATTTCATATTGAAATTCACATGTCCCAAGTTTTAGTTTAGAAACTTATTTCTTCTCTGGTTTCATAAAATATTCAAATGAATATTCCAGAATTCAAATACCTGGTTTTATTTCAAATCATTTTGAAATCCCATATATAAATGTACATTCCTTTCTGTATATCAAATCTTCCTTTTGGAATTTTTAAATCAAAACCTGATTTCACCAAAACAATTCTAAAGCCAAATAATCACAGTAGCAATCCATCACTTAAAAACTCGAAAATGAATACTGATGATGCTGCGTAGTCATCACCAAGACTATTTTCCAGCAATTGAAGTGAGTTCAGTGCTTTATCACTTTCCAAAATCCAATTTAAAAAATTTCTATTCCAAAAATAACTTCACCATCATATATTTCAAAACTCCATGGAAAACATTTCCACAAAAATCTCGGGATTTAAATTTCCAAATTCTGGTTTGAATCCATTTTAAATTTTTACTTATATGCATAATTCTATGCTTATACAAACATAATTTTACTGGCTAAACCATTTTCAATTTTTATAATTTTCTTTAGATTATAGTAACAATAACCAACACACTAATATACTATAATAATTTGAGAAAATTATTTCTTTCATATCAATATATATAGTTTGGATAAAATTATCTCATTTACCCGCTTCAAAACAATACTGTGTCGATTTACCTGGTTCAAGTGTTTAGAAAGCGCTATCGATATTGTGGCATCCCATATATCAACGAGAATTCATAAGCTACTTAACAGATAAATTAACACAACATAAAATATATTAATATTCACTAACAAATAGGCGCTTATATCTATAATACAGTAAAATCATTCTAGGGTACTTCTGATCCTATCTATAATGAGTAATTCCCACCAAAGCCAAGGTTCTCGCTTAACCTTTAACTATATAAGTGTCAGAAATACCAGATCATTAGGGATGAAGAAGAAAAGATAGAAGAAAACAAAAGAAATAACGTAGAACGTCACAATCACAGCAGAACAATATATAATAGATAATAACATATCTTTATACAAAAAGAACTATAACTATTATTATACGTACCATTATCAGATTACAACAATCAACAAATCAATCTAAATAGTTATAATAACTAATCCTCACAAGTGCTGAACATACAACTTACACATACAGCGAAACATAATCAAGTACGTGGAATATGCCTGAGAATCGTCTAGCATGTCTCATGTGCTCCATAGCATCCTAACCTAAATCTGTAATACTCAGTCTGACCAAAGCATTATAAAATAACACCCAAGTCAGTCTGGAAAACCAACGTGAGAAAACACACTCAATTTGAATTATTACTGTTATCAAAATCCTTTGAAAACAAAGGTATCTTGTAAGACCATGCCACACATAAATTCGACGGTTTTTATCTTACGATAACCAAAATATATTATATCAAAATCATCTGATATTATAATACTTTCTATAGAAAATAAATTATAAAGTAGCTAAAATGCTTGCATTCACATTTCAGCATATTTGATATACAACTAAAACCCTACAAGCTCATAGTGGATATTGGATTCCATACAATGATAGGGCTATTAGGGTACCTTCCGCCATAGTACACCTGTAGAAAAATGTACCGAGATCGAACCTATTGATTTCTGCCAACACAAGGTCGGCCTACCCCTTACTGGATAGTACAAATATGATCACCATCAATGGGCTCGAAACGCATACAAATGAAAGTGATAATAAATGTCCACTCTAGATGAGTGATGATTATACTCTAATGGGAGCGACCCATATAGCCTTGCTACGTCTCCTCTGTTTTAGTCATTCTCGGTTGATAAGGCTAGAGGCAACATATTACCTCAAGAATAGCATTCATTCTTGGAATGCTAACACTGCCTTTTAAGCAACAAGGCAATGATAACATTCATCCATATAAATTATTCTGGGTCTAAACAAACTGAATCTTCTTCAGGATCACCATCTCTATTATCCTCGAGATATCATAATTCCTAACGCATAAATTGGATGGAAGTAGTGTAACACCCTGCATTTTTAGATAATTAAATCCCAAACTAATTATCAAATGGCGATAAAGAATGTTTTTGGAATTGCCAGAATTTAGCTACGGGTGCTACACCATTGGGTCCATGGCAATTTTCTGATCAATTTCCATATATAACTTGTCGAAATCTAAGTCAATATGGAGAAATTTCGAGAGAAACAAGAAACTAGAATTATATAAACAAAAATGAAAAAAAAAAGAGAAAAGGCCCATAGGGGTCGACCCTTTCTATGGTCAGGACAACCCATAGGTCGATCTCCAATGAGCATCGGTCGACCTGCCTATCATCCTGGACGATTTTTCATCAGCATACGAGCCGAAGAGTGAAAATTTTAATTTTGTGCAATCCTGTGCATTCGTAGCTGCATCCAATGGTTCCTTATGAGCCTATGACGTGGTTGCACCAGATTAAATCTTCAAATCAGACGGCCTGAGATCCCTAAGCCACACTATAAATAGAACCCTAGGCCTAGCCATTTTTCTCATTCAGATTTTCTTCCAATTGGGTTCATTGCCAAAGGCTGGACCCTAAATAGAAAAAATTTCTAGGGAGGAGATCTTTTCGATAAAAATATTCTGCACCCTAGAAGCGGATCCAGGGAAGTCCAGGATTAGAGCTACGGACCACATGTGATGTTTTGTAATTATTTCAGATTTGCAACCAATTTAAAATAGTATGGTTCTAAAAGTTGTAGTTCTTCAACAATTTTGAGACAGTTTTTATGTAAGTTTAGTTATAGTCAGTTTTTAAGTAAATTTCAGAAGTTCTTTTCAGTCTTTTTTTATTTGGTTATTTTATTTAGTTATTTACAGTTATTTACATCTTTTTATATTGGAATTTAGCCTATAAATGTTGGTTTCTTTTTATAGAGATTTAATCTTTTTTTATGCAAATAAAATATTAAAAAGAGAAGAATTCAAAAATATGAAAACACTAAATTTATAGAAATCGGAGATAAAATGAGAAAAACAGAAATAAAATGGAGACAGACTAAAATAGGAAAATTTAAGATATTTGCAAGTATGATTATAACAAGTGGTTATAACTGAAAAGGGAAAATAGAATAGTAACAGTTGCATGAACAATTTTAACATATAGGTTATAATTAGAAAGAAATAAATAACAGAAAGGGCTTATTTTAAAACTTAGATCTTGGATTAAGTTAATAAGAATAGAAGTAGTGGCCCATACCGACAGCATTCAATTTCAAGTCTTGGACTGATGGTCTCACATGTGAGTGAGGCTGGGCACGCTTATGCTGATTATGGTAAATAAGTGGCCAATAGATAGAGGCTCAAATTTAGGAATTTGGGCAAGGGGCGCCAAGATAGAAGATTTATTTATGAGGATCAGTACCAGTAGCATTCCCTTTTAGGTCGAGGACTGATGGTGTCACATGTGGGTGAGGCTGGGCATGCTTATGCTGATTAGGGTAAATTATGGGTCAAATAGGGGATGACAGTTGGTGTGTACCGGCGATAACCGGGCATGCGATATCGATTAGGATAAATAATTTGCTACTGCGGTCTAAGCGCTAAGAGGTGTTTTTTGCCGTGGGACCAACAGGATTGGCTCACAAGGGCACAACAGAGAATGGAAAGGCCGATCACTGGGTAGGATTAGGATTTCAACCTAATCAAGTTAACAGTTGAGACAGGATTAGGGTTTTAGCCTAATCATAACAGTTTAAGATAAGTGCAAACAATCAAAGTAAATAGTCAAACATTATCAGAAATAGTGTTTTCTGCGAGTTTTATCTTTTTTGTATCCTCCTTTAAACCTAGAACTTTTACTTAGTCTATTATCTTGCTTAGAAATTCTATTAATTACTTTCACTCACCAGACTTATTGTCTGACCCACCCCTCTATCATTCCTTTTCCCTCAACAGGCCAGCAGAGTTAAGGATAGTTGATTCGCGTTGCTTGGAGATCCATTCTCGAAGTTTTCTCATTCTAGATGTATTCTTCTGCTTTTTATCTTTTTCATTTGGCTTATGGTGGATTGGCACTTGTAAGAGGAATTATTGTTTTTGTACTCTGATTATGTAAGATTGAAATGTATTCGTGAGACATGAGATATTTTGATTTTTTGAGACATGTTATGTTTTTATGACTTATTTTGAAATGTAGTTTAATTTTGAATTATAAATTATAATTTAAATGTTTTCCGCTGCTTTTACTTACTTATCTTGTGAATCTTAATCTTTGTGATGCTTTAGCTATAGCTATAATGCACCACATCCTTTGGTGTGAATTTTTTGGGGATACTAAGGGGTATGGGGTATTTCATTTGGTATAAGAGCCTAAGGTTACAGGATTCCTAAAAACTTATTTTAAAAGTAATGTATTTTTCAAAGGTAACATATCTTCAAACTAAAAGTATTTTTCAGAAATAAACCCTTATTATAGAAGTAGTTTTCAAGTATAAGAGAGTTTTTACAAAAATCGCATCAAAGTCCTGTCTAACCTTCTTTTCATTCTTCCAAGCATAAATTTTCTTTTCTTTGCATAGAACGGAGGACACCCCAAATCTTCCAGAGGGTGTCCAAGTCCCTGGCTGGTTCCGTAGATACCTATAAACTACGGCACCAGAGGTGCAAGGGCAAGCGCCCAATGCAGCATCCGTGGGTGGAGGTCCCGTTGATCCACTTGCAGCAGCCAATTTTTTTAAGCTATGCAAGGACTTCGGTAATCTAGGAGGAAGGACTTTTTTGGTATAGAGGATTTCGTAGAGGCACGAACTTTGTTAAGGTATATGGAGTAGATATTTAGGCTGTTAGGATTAGATGGCCGATAGAAAGTCTAGCTTGCATCTTGGCAGTTGAAGGGAGAGGCTTCTTACTGGTGGGAGATTTTGGAGAAGGAGGGTAGAGACATTTGTTGGGTTGGATTTCAGGAAAGGTTTGAGAGAAAGTTCTTGTTGCAAGCCGAGGAAAGCATGTAGTTGGAGAAGTTCATTAGTCTAAAGCAGGTGAGTCTTTCAATGAAAGAGTACATAAATCAGTTTAATGAGTAATCGAGGTTCGGGATGGAGCTTGCTAATACACCGCATAAGAAGGCCACCAAGTTTCTAAGGGTTTGAACAAGCCACTCTAAGGGTTGGCATTGACACATGTACCTATGGAAGCGACGTATGAGTCACTTTTTGAAATGGCTCTCATATCAAATGTTGCTAAGGAAGAAGAGGTTAAGGGGGTTGCTAAATCAAAGAACTCTCAGAAGTGGTGGTGGAAGAATACGAAGGATAAGGACAAGAAGAAAGTAGGAGGACCTTAAAAAGGGATAGATCAAGAAAGGCGAGAAATGTCATAATTGTGGGTTGGATGGACACTACTCAAAGGACTGTAAGGACACGATGAAGGGGAGGTGTTACAGCTGTGGGCAGCCTGGACACCTTAGTATAGTTTGTCCTCAAAGGACAGGACAGAGAGCAGGAGCACTTACGGCGCAAGTACAGGCTTTGGATGCAGCACCTTCTTATAGTGCACCAGACCGAGGTAGGAAAGTCTTTGTAGAAGGTTTGATCTCTATTTCGGATTTTCCTGTTCGGAATCTTTTGACTCTAGAGCATCACATTCTTTCATTTTTAGTTCCTTGGTTGATTGTTTGCACTTAGATATTTCTCTAGTTGTAGACCCTATAGTTGTTTCAAACCCCATAGGAGGATCGGCACATTTATCCATGATTTATAAGGGTTTGGAAATTTTTATACTAGGTGTAAGGTTTGATTGTGACGCCTATGTACTGGGATTTTTGTGGTATGGGATGATTTTGGGGATGGACAGGTTATCCACTTATGGTGCGATATTGGACTGCGAGAGAGTCGACAGACTAGGGACATGCAGCGGATGGACATTCGAGGTTTCTTGCGACCCACACTGGTCAGTCATGTTGAGCTTCCTTTATTCCCATGATTCATCACTAGGAGAGTTGGATTCAATTCCAGTTGTTAGAGATTTCCCTTATGTTTTTTAGGATGTTAGGGGGATAATCACTAAGAGAGAGATCCACTTTAGGATCTATCTGAATGACAATGCTAAGCCAGTGGCATTACCTGTAAGACATATGGCTCCTAGGGAGAGGAAGGAATTAAGTAAGTAGACCGATGAGCTATTGGAGAAAGGCTTCATCAGACAGAGCATATCTGAGTAGGGGGCACCGGCCGTCTCCGCTGCAAAGGCGGATGGCTTCCTTTGACTTTTTGTAGACTATAGAGAGTTGAATAAGCTTTCGAGAATCATTACTTACTTCCTAGGGTAGATGATCATTTAGATCAATTCGTTGGCTCTTCAGTATTTTCTCATCTTGACTTAGCCACTGGATTTCATCAGCTTAGTGTCGCTAACGATAGCATTGATAAGACAACATTTAGGACACCCGATGGATTCTTTAAGTGGTTGATTATTTTGGGCTAACCAAAGACCCATCCTATTTTGTAGATCCAATGAGTCATGTTTTTCGAGATGTCTTAAATAAGTTTGTTGTAGTGTTTGTGGACGACATTCTGGTGCTTTCCAAAAGTATGGAAGAGCATACTACTTATCTTGAGGTTCTTCATACACATCATGTTCATCAGTTGAAAGCAAAATTCTCGAAGTGTCATTTTTGGCGTAAAGAGGTGCGTTTCTTAGGGAATGTAATCTCAAGAGAGGGTATAGCTGTGGATCCCGCTAAGATAGTAGCCATATAGGATTGGAAGGCCACCAAGAATGCTACCGATGTTAGAAGCTTCCTAGGTTTGGCTGGTTATTATAGGAAGTTTATCAGAGATTTTGCTAAGACTTCGGCACCGCTTACTCGCCTCACTAAGAAGAATGCGGCATTTGTGTGGGACATGGATTGTGAAGTTTCCTTCATGATGCTAAAGTGGCCCATACTAGTGCACCAGTGTTAGTTTTACCCGACGGAGCTAAACCTTTTATAGTATACACTGATGCATGTAGGACTGGCCATGGGGAAGTATTGATGCAAGAGGGAAGGGTAGTATGTTATGGGAGTAGACAATTGAGAACTCATGAGAATAACTACCCCACCCATGATTTGGAGCTGGCTGCTATTGTTTTCTCATTCAGACATTACTTGCTAGGAGAGAGGTACGAGCTTTCACTGACCATAAATCATTGAAGTGCCTATTCTAACAGAAGGATTTAAACATGAGGCAGCAACGTTGGATGGAGTTTCTAGCATCATATGATTTTGAGATAGCTTACACCCCTGGCAAGGGCAACGTGGTTGTGATGCGTTAAGTAAGAAGAGAATAGACCTTAGCCCAATGTTTGTGGAGTGGAAAAGCCTAGAGTTTATTTCTACCTTCGATTTTAAGCCCTCTACAGACATTACTCTTGGATTATTGGCAGCAGGAGATTAAACCTACCGTTATAGATTAGATTGGCTCAAGGCAGCGGGAGGATTCAGAGATCGTGAATATTCTAGATAGGATTAGCATAGGAGAGGTCTCTAGACATCTCCAATGCTATTTCATTGATAGTAAAGGGTAACTAAGGAGGGATGAAAGACTTTGTATTCCCCGCACTAGTGATTTGATGAGTGTAGTTCTAGTATAAGCACACCATTCTCGGATGACAATTCATCCAGGTGGTGATAAGATGTATATGTACATGAAGAGAGTGTTTTAGTGGAGTGGCATGAAGAAGGATGTAGTAGAGTTTGTGGCTAAGTGTCTTGTGGGCAAAAGGGTTAAGGCAACAGAGGCATGGCAGATTGCTTCAACCATTGGAAGTACTCGAATGGAAGTGGGATAGTGTTTTGATGGACTTCATAGATGGTTTAATCCAATCTAGGAAGGGGAATACCAGTATTTGGGTGATTGTAGATGGTTTGACTAGAGTGCCCACTTCATTCCAATCAAGAGTAAGAGGACATCACCTTATTTGGCATTCATGTACAGTCGTGAGATAGTTCGACTTCATGGAGTTCCCTCTAACATAGTAAGCGACAGAGACCCTATCTTTATTAGCGAGTTTTAGAGAAGCTTGCAAGAAGCTTCAAGGACACAGCTTAGATTGAGTACATCCTATCACCCTCACACGAATGGCCAAATGGAGAGAGTTAATAGAGTTCTTAAGGATTGGTTAAGGATGTACATTCTTGATTTTGGAGGGACTTGGGAGGAGCACCTTCCTTTAGTGGAATTCGGATATAACAATAGTTTTTAGGCTAGCATTGGGATGGATCCTTTTGAATCCCTTTATGGAAGACCTTGCAAGTCGCCTTCATGTTTGTTGGGGTCTACAGAATGATTGCTACTTGGTCCGGACATGGTTAGATAGACTTCAAAAAAATTAGATTTGATTAGAAGAAGAATAAAGATGACCCAAGGCAGACAGAAATCATATGCAGATAAGCGGAGAAGAGATGTTGAGTTCGAGGTAGGAGATTTGGTTTTCATTAAGGTGTGTCCGCTAAGAAAGGTAATGAAGTTTGGATCAAGTGGGAAACTTTCTCCCAGATTCGTAGGACCGTTCCCCATTGTGGAAAGGGTAGGGAAGATGGCGTATCGGATAAAGTTACCAGAGAGGCTCGCGGGAGTTTATGATGTTTTTCATGCTTTGCACTTGAGAAAGTGCTTACATTATTCAATAGAAGTAGTGGAACCTAGCCAACTTAAGAAAGTTGAAGTGGAGAGAGAAGCACCGGTTCGTCGCATTCCTATCAAGATCATTGGACATGACATCAAGAAGCCTAGGAATAAGGAAGCCTCTTTGGTTAAGGTACAGAGGGGAGACAGTATTGAGGACGCAACATGGGAGGCTGAGGAGAAAATACGTATCTCTTATTTGCATCTCTTTGATGGTACATCTTGAATTTCCTATTTCCGTCTTTATTTTTGAATAGGTTCTTTCCTTTAGTATCTTTTGGAAGGGTAGATCTTAGGATTTAACCTACGAATGGTAGCACTGAATGTAAACATGTTACTAGAACATGTTATGTATGTTGGATGCAAGTGGTTGCAAGTGTTAACTAGTGGATGCTAGTGGACGCATATACACACACTAGGCACTATTATCTCATAAAGATTGGCCTAACTATGTCACTAAAGCATATGCATACGGATGTGCGTGCACTTGCATTTTCACTTCATGATTGCTATGAATTGGTGATTATCATATGATTTTTGTATTTGGATGATTTTTGTAGCAAGCATATAGAACTATCAGTTGTCATTAGGTAATTTGCATTCATTTGGATACATTGCATAGACATGAGCACATAAAAAGGTGGTCGATTGAATCAGTAGACCACCTAATCATTTGAATTAGTTAGGGATATTGACACTACACTATTGCATAGATCATAAACTGAATTAAAAAGCTTAAGGACAATGGATGTAATGGATGATGGTTGAATATGTGGTTGTGGAATTTGGACGAAATATTTGTTTCATTCTTCTATCCTTGGAGATTTCGGGAATGAAATCCTTTAAGGAGGGGAGAATGTAACACCCCGCATTTTTAGATAATTAAATAACCAAAATAATTATTCAACAATGAAAAAGAATAGTTTTGGAATTATCAGAATTTAGCTATGGGTGTTGCACCATTTGGTCCGTGGCAATTTTATGATCAATTTTCATATATAACTTGTTGAGATCCGAGTCAGTATGGAAAACTTACGAGAGAAATAAGAAATTAGAATTATATAAACAAAAATGGAAAAAAAGAAGAGAAAAGGACCTATAGGGGTCGACCCTTGCTATGGTCAGGTCGTCCCATAGGTCGACCCCCAGTGAGCACAGGTCGACCCGCCTATCATCCTGTATGATTTTTCATCCAGGTACGAGCCATAGAGTGAAAATTTTGATTTTTATGTAATCCTATGCATTCGTAGCTCCATTAGACGGTTCCTAGTAAGCCTATAATGTGGTTGCACCATATTAAATCTTCAATCCGACGATCTGAGATCCCTAAGCAACACTATAAATAAAACCCTAGGCCTAACTATTTTTCTCATTAAGATTTTCTCCCAATTGGGTTCATTGCCTGAGGCTGAACCCTAAGTAGAAAAAATTTCTAGGGAGGAGATCTTTTAGATAAAAATATTCTACACCCTAGAAGCAGATCCAGGAAGGCCTAGGATTAGAGGTAAGGACCACATGTGAGTGCTTTGTAATTACTTTAGATTTGTAAGCAATTTAAAATAATAGGGTTCTTAATAGTTGTAGCTTTCTACAATTTTGAGATGGTTTTTATGTAAATTTATTTACAGTTAGTTTTAAGTAAATTTCAGAAGTTCTTTTCGGTCCATTTTTATTCAGCTATTTTATGCAGTTGTTTACAATTATTTATAATTATTTACACTCATTTACATTTATATTAAGTTAGAATTCAGCCTATAAATGTCTGCTTATTTTTAAAGAGATTTAATCCTTTTTGATTCAAATAAATTATTAAAAAGAGAAGAATTCACAAATATGAAAATGCTAAATTTACAGAAATTGGATGTAAAATTATACAAACTTAAATAAAATGGAGACAGACTGAAATAGGCAAATTTAAAATATTTGCAAGTATGATTATAAAAAGTGGTTATAGTTAAAAAGAGAAAATAGAAGAGTAATTGTTGCAAGAACAATTATAACATATATGTTATAAATAGAAAGAAAGAAATAACAGAAGGGACTTATATTAAAACTTAAATCTTGGATTAAGTTAATAAGCAAATATAGAAGTAGTGGCCCGTACCGGTAGCATTCCCTTTTAGGTCTAGCACTGATGGTCTCACACATGGACGAGGCTAGGCACACTTATGCCGATTAGGGTAGATAAATGTCCAATAGATAGAGGCTCTAGTTTAGGAATTTGGGCAAGGGGCGCAAAGATGGAAGATTTGTTTGTTATGACCAATACCAGCAGAATTCCCTTTCAGGTCGAGGACAGATGGTCTCACACGTGGGTGAGGCTGGGCACGCTTTTGCTGATTAGGGTAAATAAAGGGCCAAATAGGGGGCAACAGTTAGTGTGCATCGGCAATTACCGAGAGTGCAACATTAATTAAGGTAAATAATTCACAACTGCGCCCTAAGCGCTAAGAGGTGTGTTTTGTTGTGGGACCAACAGGATGGGCTCACAGTGGCACAACGGAGATACGAATGGCTGATTGATGGGTAGTATTACAATTTCAGCCTAATCAAGTTAGTAGTTAAGATAAGATTAGGGTTTCAGCCTAATCACAGCAGTTTATGATAAGTGCAAACAATCAAAGCAAACAGTCAAACAGAATCAGAAACAGTATTTTATGCGAGATTTATCTTTTCTGTATCTTCCTTTCAAGCTAGAACTATTGCTTAGTCTATTATCTTTATCTTGCTTAAAAATGCTAGTAATTACTTTCACTCACTTGACTTATAGTCTGACCCACTCTTCTATCTTTTGTTTTCCCTCAATAGGCCAGCAGAGTTGAGGATAGTTGATTCAGGTCGCTTGGAGATCCATTCCCGGAGTTTTCTCATTTCAGATGGATTCTTCTGCTTTTCATCGTTTTCATTTGGCTTATGATGGATTAGCACTTGTGAGAGGGATTATTATTGTTTTTGTACTCTGATTATGTAAGACTGAGATGTATTTTCAAGAGACACTAGATATTTTGAGTTTTTGAGACATGTTATTTTTTTATAACTTATTTCGAAATGTCATTTAATTTTGAATGATAACTTATTGTTTAAATGTTTTCTGCTGCTTTTACTTATTTGTCTTGTGAATCTTAGTCTCTGTGATGCTTTAGCTATACCTATAACGCACCACATCCTTTGGTGTACCCATTTTTGGAATACTAACGGGTGTGGGGTGTTTCAAGTGGTTTTTGGATAATTAAATCCAATCCCAGTCTCTTCGAAACGATTATCGAAATTGTCCAGATTCGACAGTCGGTTATGTGACTATCAAAATTACACACATAAGTAGTCATTAGTCCCAATTTTATAAATCTTTTAGTACATTCGTTTCAAAATATCCTTACAAAGATATATATTCAAATCTCTCCTAGAATTCCAACATTTGAAAACAATTTCAAATACTTATCCATAATAGGATATTTTAAAACCATTTCAACACTTAGTAATATTTCCAAATCCAATGTGTAACGCTTAGAAAAATATTTCTATATAAATCATTTCACGCTTAAAAATATTTTCCAGAATCTTCTTTTCAATACTTAGGAGAATATTTATAGGCAGATTCTCTAAAATCATTTTTAATATCTAACTTAGGAAATATTTCATAACTTATCTCATAAATTTTCGAAATTATTTATAATTTCCTTTTTACAATTTCCAAAACTAATTATGCTCTTTTATAAAGCCAACCAAAAATTTATAACTTCTTTTATGAATTCAGATTCATTTTCAAAGTTCTCATATTTCAACATTTAGGAAATTATATTTTCTCCCAAAATCCTTTATAAGATTCCTCTTTTCAAAATCATATCCGTTAACTAAACCTCGTTAAAAATCTCAAGAGGAATTATACATAATTTCAATCATTTCAAAACTCTATATATATGATAAGTACTTTTAAAGAATAATAATTTATTTGTAAAACATATTTAAATAATTATTTAATATCAAACACTTTAAATACTTCATCGATAACTCATTTTTAATTCATTTTTAAATAAGATTAATCAATTTACAAAGCTTATTATAAAAATTTGAATTCATATCAATAAATATTAAAATTTGAATAATCCACTTTTTGAAATATTTCAATACTAAAATAGCTTTAACTATATAGTTTAATTAATAAAAATTCCATTTTAAAACAAACTTATCTTCTCGATAAAAATTTATTTTTAAAATCCAATATTACCATATCCTATTATAAAACATCCTCGATTCATACACTTCGGTTCACGATTTCAATTTCATAGTCATTCTTCCTTTTCTGATAATAAAATCCAATATTCCTTTCTAAACTGTTTCCCATATTTTATTTTTAAACACATTATGGAATTATATTTATAAATTATCAAACGATAATCAGTTTCACTAATTTATACCATTTGTTATGAATTTATATAGTTCTTCCTGGTTTTTTATCCTTAATTATAAAACATTCTTAGCCATAAAATCCTCTTTCCAACTCTATTCTTTTTGAATCTCATTTCGTTACCAAATTCCTTTCGAATATCTATTAAATTTCTTTTTCTATATTTCATCAATTTATAACCATTCGACTCTAATGTAACAACCCAGATTTTCCATTGTTTGATTTTGAACATCCAATTTATTTTATATGTTGAATTTGGAATGTAAATGGATTTCTAATTTGAAGTTTATCGATCGAATAAGTGAAATAAGATTTAAATTTCAAATATAGTGAATTATCATAAACAGAAATGTTAATTATTGAAATTTGAGTTGAATATGAATCGAAATGATTTCTAATGTTGATGTAAATTCAATTTGAATTAGAACCAAGTTAGTAAGTTTTTAAAACTGAAATTCCAAGAAATTTCAATGATTTTGAAAATCGCTCGATTTATCGACGCGTTAAAATAGCGATCAGGGGCATAATCTCGGGATTCGACGAAACTAATGGCATTGAATCCGCAATAGTATATTATTATTGGATTTCAAATTATGTGGTGTTTGAAGTTATCGTTTGGTCGTACGGGATAGAAACGCGTTGTAAATAATATCGAAAATTTAATATAATAATTGGGCTAAAAAAAACTATCTTCCACATACGATCAAATTAGGTCCTGAAACTTGTTCCCTTGCGTTTGAAATAGTGGTATAACATTTGAAACCCCTGGCGGCCCGCCTCAAGGGTTTCAGGATTTTAAGTTATTATATACGAGATATTTTGAAACTAACGAATATGGTAAAATTAAAAAGTCAAACCCTATCCTTCATCACAGCCACCCTACATCTGAAACCCTACCTTATTTAAATTGTGCTTAACATAGGAAAAGAAAAGTAAAAAGGTAAAATCTTGAATTCGAAAAATTAAAATATGGAGATATGCTTATCTAAAAATCTTATGAAAAATTTATTTGGTCATATGCTTCGATCTGGTATCCTATTTGTAAGGTGCGGCCATGATGCATGGTGTCCGACCATGTACAATAGCATGCTTGAGAACTAGGGCTCAAATCTTTAGCTGATGGTGATGGAATTGGGGAAAATGGAGTCTGTATTAGAGTTTTGGAGATCGGAGAGCAACTGCAGCCGAGCTATGGTGTTTCGCTGGGGTCCGGGTCGAAGTCTAACTATGTACGGACTAGGTAAGTTTGAAGTAGCTTGCGTTTTTATGGGGAGATGTGCGCGAAAGATGGTGGTGCTGCAAAGGTGGAGCTCGCATAGAGAGGATGAACGGGGGTGTCGGTGGCTCGAACGATGGCTGGAGGGTGGAGGTATGAGCAGTGGAAGAATCGGCTATGGTGGAGTTTGACTGGAAGAGCGGTCTGTCCTTTTCAAATTAGGGAAGATGAGAATTAGTTGGGTAGTTAATTAACTTAAGTTGTAATAAGTAAATTTAATTATAGTTCAAAAATAGAAATCTTATAATGTTAATAACTCTCTCATGCGAGGTCCGATTAGGAAAAAACAAGCGTCATCGTAATTGTGTCAACGGGTGTTGCACAACAAAATTGGTTTGGGATTTTTCGAAGTCGGCTAGAATTTTAGATTAAATCGAACTTTGCTCAATTTAATTAAAAATCTGGATGCTTGGCAAATTAAAAATCAAGGTGAGTAAATCTCACTCATTTTGGATTATTAGGTTTAATTTACAGTAATTAAAACTAATTATTTTATGATTGGTTGACCTGATATATTATTATCAGTTGAATATTATATTATATTATATATATATAGTAGCATATATGTTAGTAGTTGGGTATATTCCCGCCGATTGGAGCGAGTGAGAAACTATGCGCTCCGCATAATAGTGGATGACCCTATATTACCGCGATTACCCCTCTAAGCGAGATTGGTTTTATGTTATATAACATCTATGGATGTAGAGAAATAGGTTGGAGGGGTCCAACTGGATTCCTCAAAAATAAATTAATTGTTTAATATATAGTGATATATGATGTAATTGAATAATCTATTTTGGATTGTTCTGTGATTTGATATATTGGATGTTACTGTAGCACTGACCCTAATTTTGGTACTTTAAATACCATAAATAATATTTTTGAATCCTAAAAGGAAATTCAAAGGTGATTTTTGGAAATAAAATTATTTATATGGAAATTGGAATATGGAATAAGGAATGGTTTAGATTAAATAAAAGATTTGATTTTGGAAATATACTTGACTATTTCGTAAGGAGTTTTCACAAATAAATATATTTTGAAATTTATATGTATAAGGAAATTGAAATAAGGGATTTTAATAACATTTCTTAAATTATAATTAGAAGTTGAAATCAAGTTTTTGAAAGTATTTGGAATATAATTGTATTTATTGAAAGTGGTTTTCAAATGTGTAACAACCCGCATATTTATCGATTTTATGTATAAATATTTTATTTAAATATTTTATCGTTCGTCGGATTTTAGTCCGAAAAGCTACTTTTTGCATACGGTCGAATTAGGACTCGAGACCACCTCCATTGAGTTCAAAATGCCGTTTGCGATCTTTTTGAGTATAAGCTTCGATATGTTTGGAGAAAGTTGAATTTTGCTACTTTTTTTGCTTAGGGTTTTGGTTTGGGCTGAGCCAATTAACCACTTATGTATTCAGTCCCAATCCTCCTCTCCTCTTCATTACTTCATTCCAACTCCTCAAACTCAAGCTCCAACTGAAAATGGTGGAGAGGAAAAAGAATTAAAACTCCAAGCCCTAGCTTCCTTAGCAAATCCATCTCCTTGCTCCAAACTCAAGAAGAACCCATTGGTAAGCTTCTCTTCTTCTTCTCCAACTTATTCTCTTCCCAATTTCAGAAATTCCTAAACCTAATCTTGGGAATGTTCTTGTTTTGAGCTTAGATTCAAGCTCATTTGGGTTGTGTTGAAGAGAGGTTGATTCTCCAATTGCTTTCAAGCTTCTTCTTGTTCGATTTTGTGAAAAGGTGAGATTTTTATCTCACATCTATGACTATAATTATCTTTGGTTGTTAGGTATGAATTCCTAACACTTCTTCATGAGAATTTGCTCTTGATTTGGATTGGTTTTGTAAATATTCCAATTTTTGGGTTTTTAAGTCAAATTTGTGTAAAATCCTTTTATGGATGTTTGATCATGCTTTTGGTGATGCATCGAGGAGCATATAGGGCCGGGTTGCCGTTTGGCATAAACCCTTAGAGCCAATGTTCGTACGATTGCATTTTGGAAGAGTTTGCTCTTCATTTGTATAAGGCTGAAAAACAGCCCAGGCATGATTCAGTCGACTGAAATCTCTGTTCAGTCGACTGAACCTGAAACCCGAGAGTTTCCAGGCATGATTCAGTCGACTGAAAAACTCTGCACAGTCGACTGAAACTGGAAACAGAAAGTTTCCCGAACCTGGAAAATTTCCATGTACAGGGTCAGTCGATTGAAAATCTCTGTTCAGTCGACTGAACCTGCTGTTTGAGTCTAATTTGCCTTTTTGGATTGAAATCCTAATTTAAATCGATTCGTGATAATCCTATTTGTTGTTATCATCTATTATGACTTTGATGACTCTTTTTAGGGATTTTTGAATATCCATTTCGATGGATCCTTTATCGATTTCGTTGGATTTTATTCACGTCTTCGTATGTAAATTTTTGTGATTGATTGTTCTTACAATCTTCTTCATGATTTGTCACTTTAAAAATATAAAGGTTTCCTATACTAGTAGTAAATATCAAAACTCTTTACTCAAACGATTTCATTACTCTTTTAATACCAAATTCGTTTATAAAACCGTTTTCCAATCTATTAGTATATACAAACCTTTACCTCACTCGTATGAGAAATCTAATTAAACGGCTTAGTAAAACAAGTGGTATGAAATGCTTGCGTTTACTTTGTCGGTTAATTCTTGGACTTGTTCGATTGAACCTCTTGTGACAATTTTCTAGTGGAGATTTACAGTTTGCTCGTAAATATTTAAGTTAAGCAAGTGGTTATGGGACATGAAGCTAAACTCATATATTTACTAGCTTAGTGTAATTGACACTTCTCGTTGATCATGACGATCATCTTTGTGATTTAGACTAGCAATGTGCGGTGTCTCTTTGTCTGCGAGGGAGACTAAACCCCGTTTTGTGGAGTTCGACTCAATTTGTGATGGGGTAGCAACCCATGGTCTTCGGGCCGTTTGTGGAGCTTCGGCTCAATTTGTGATGGTTAGCGACCATGGAATTAGCGTTCCGTTTGTGATACACGTGTTGGTGGGCTTTATGCTGCCGTTTGTGATAGGCCTCCCCCCTTTGTGATTTCTGGATTTCTTGTGTAGATTCCTAGAATTTGTGTTTCACCAATTTTCGTGATTTCCATTGATAAGTTTTATCAATATTTGTGCATTGGTGAATTTGTGTGTCATTGACTTTTGTGATTTCTGGATTTCTTGTGTAGTCTTCTGGAATTTGTGTGTCATTGACTTTTGTGATTGACATTGATATTATCGTCAATATTTATGGTATGGTGAACGAAATAAAGAGTATGACGTTTCTTTGATTCTTGTGTAGATTTGGTGACATTGATTAATCCCTCGATGATTATCAACTAAGTATATATATATATATATATATATATATATATCACAGCTTGGCATTGTGATTATTATGTGTTTAGTCATATCTCTTATTCTATATCGTTTCATCTGATATTTATAGTTAGACTGATCCGTTTATTATTTTCTTATTAAATAATAATCGGGTCAGACCGAGATGTTACAGGTGCTTCTGCTTGACTTCTCATCCGGGATTAACTCCTTGACTTTTGGGTTAACTACTTAGATTAGTAGTTATTTTGTTGTATACATTTGAGATATAGACTCCTTAATGTATACTTATTCTTTTGTGTAGTTCGTGTAACTATTCTTTTGTGATATTGTGGATCTTTTTAGACCATTACTCTGATGTACACTTTCTAGTGTAATATTCATATCTTATTCCGCCCTTGTGATATGAATTGTCTGTGACTGATTTATGTTATGTTTATTTCTATATTTGTTTTCCGAAGGATTTATATAGCCACCGTGTAGTAGCTTTGAGTTTGTGTCGGTATGTCGGATTTCCTCTTGAAATAGAATGCATGTTATATTATCTGACATATCGGTGCTCGCGTAAAGAAATTACATGGATGGTCGCTCCTCAACAGCCTTATTCTCCGTGCTAGTCGACAGCATTCACCGTAATGTTCTTGTCTAGCGTGGGTATAGAGGTGGGGCGTCACAGCTTGGTATCAGAGCCAAACTTCGGAACAATGTAGAATAATTTAACAAGTATCATCGTCCTAAGTCTTTCTTAGGAGTTGTGCTTTAGGATTTTATTCGGGTCTTCGTACCGTTCTATCCTACTTTCTTTTATGATTCCTTGTTTTATCTATCAAGAATTGCTTGATATTTATTTTGAGAATAACTTTTTCCTCTTCTTTCTTTCTTTCTTAAAGAAGAGAAATGGTTAGACCAGGCCGTCCCAGCGCCGGTCAATCTAGCGCTACTCCTCAGGATGGAGTATTCATGTCTGCTCAGCAGCTTTTAGATCTTGTCAAGAACGCTCAAACAGCGGGTCCCAATCAGGAGCCTACTCATCTTAGATCCGGTTTTGCACGCTTGTGCAGAGACTACACTGATTTGGGTGGAAGGCCATTCACGGGATCCGAGAGTGTTATAGAAATTCAAGCTTGGCTCAAATCATGCGATCGCATCTTTTCTCGCATGAACCTTATTGACCTTCATCGAGTCCAAGTAGCTTCTAGCATGCTCCAAGAAAGAGCATTGGATTGGTATGAGCTTTTAATCTCTGAAATCGTTGAGGCGGATCTTACTTGGGAGCAATTCCGGGGAAGATTCGAATTGAAATTTGTGCCGGAGGCTGAAAAAGTAACCTTAGCCCGGTGTTTCATAGACCTTGTTCAAGGTGAATCTTCTGTGACAGACTATGTCGCATCCTTCGAATCTCTGTCCAAATACGGGGTTGAGTACATTAATACCCCATTGAAGAAAAATCATAGATTTGTCTATGGCTTGAATAGGAATCTTAAGAAGCCATTACTCCTGAAACTTGAGGTTTCATTTGATCAGCTTATTGATATCGCTCTTCGTCTTGAAGAGGCCGATAATGAAGGTGATGTTGAAGTTGTGCGTGCCCAACAGAACTTCGACAATAACTTGAAGAGGCCTATCAAATTCAAAGGCCCCGATTCTAATAAGAAAGGAAAGCAACAAACTCTGGTAGCAAATGTTCCTACCTCTAGTCGTGGACGATGCTACAATTGTGGTTCCACAGACCACCATGTAGGGGTGTGCCCGAAACCCCTCTTTTGCCGTTATTGCAAAGGTTCGGGTCATCTTTTATCTTCGTGTCCTAAGCTTCCAAGCAAGTGAGAGGGAAAGCTGCAACTTTTGGTCAAGGTATTTTCATTCAATCCTCGATGGCATTGTTTTAATTCGTGAACTTTCTATTTGAGTTCTTTTTGATATGGGTTTCATCTCATTATTTTTATATCAAAAGAACTTGTCGATTCTTTTCTTTGAATATTTTGGGCTTATTGACTTCATTGAGAATTGCGAATCCGGATGGTAGATCCGCAACACTCAATTTGCTTTTGTTTAGATGTCGAGATTGTTTTGTGTGACTTTTCTTTCCGAGCCGATATTTTTGCTTTGGCTTCGGAATTGACCTTTCTGTAAGGATTGGCTTAATCATTGTGAAGCCCATATCCTATTTTTCGAGTGGACTATTCATCTTCGACGTTTTCAATCTGTTAAGAAGATTTCTATTTTTCCTTTATGATTTTGATTCCAACTTGATGGCATCATTTTATTCCTTAAGCCCACTTATAAGGAAAGCGTTATTTCTCTCATCTAAATAGTCTGAGAATTTTCCGGTATATTTGACTTGTCTTAGGATTATGACCTAAGTAATCTTTTGTGTGGTGCTAAGGTCTTTTTAGTTCGACTTTACCACCGTTTTCATTTGCTACAAGTTGCGGAAGTTAGCATTTCACTTATCGCATTCCGCACTTGTTATGATTCCCATGAATGAATTATTATGTCATTCAATTTGTCCAGCTTGTTTCATCCGTTTTATAAATCCAATATTCTATGAAAATTTCAATGAGACCATTCTTATTTATGGATTTTGGATGGAAATAGTAATTTAAAAATTTTCAAATCTTTTTCATAAGATTTATTTATAAGTAAAACTGGATTTTGTTCTTGAAACGAACAAAGAATATTCTTAAAACTTTTTAAGAGATTTATTTATCCTATAAAATATGATTTTGTGATTATATTGCCCATTGAGTGCTTTAAGAATTTTGGTCGATGCGCTTGATCAACGTTATCGATAGGAATTTCCTAAACACTTTGATGAGACAGTCAGACACGATATATATTGACTTGCAAAAATGAAAATTTTTGTAGAAAGATTATTACATAAAAGTAAAAGTGTAATTTTGGAAGTTTTAACTTTTCGGGAAAAGAGAATTATTTAAAAGAAGTTCTTTCTTTTCGATACTCTTATTCTTTCTTGTGATTCCTGAAGGGGAACCAAGACTTTGCTATTTGTACCGATACTAGTCGTATTGGTTTGGATGCCATTCTCTTTCCATAGAGAACGTACTATCACTTGTGCTTCTAAATCATTATAGTTTATCGAGACTAGATATGCCACTCATGATCTAATGTTCGCGGCTATTGTTTTTACTTTTGGAATTTGGCATCATCATTTTTGGATGAGAAATTTGTTCTCTACCTCGATCATAAATCTTTGGAATTATTTTTCTATCAAGTTCATCGGACGTTTTGGTATACTTCGTTTTATTGAGCTTTATCTCATTCCTTTTTAAGGACAAGCGTCCGATGTCCTTTTATTGTGTTCGGTTCATTGGACGTACCGTTTTTGTACTGCGTCAGTGTTCCGAATTATTTGGGATTTGATTCATCGGATGTATCGTTGTACTACATCGATGTCTTTGCTATTTGATTCATCGGATGTACCGTTGTACTACATCGATGTCTTTGCTATTTGATTCATCGGATGTACCGTTTGTACTACATCGATGTCTTTGCTATTTGATTCATCGGATGTACCGTTGTACTACATCGATGTCTTTACTATTTGATTCATCGGATGTACCGTTGTACTACATCGATGTCTTTGCTATATGATTCATCGGATGTACCGTTGTACTACATCGATGTCTTTGCTATTTGATTCATCGGATGTACTGTTGTACTACATCGATGTCTTTGCTATTTGATTCATCGGATGTACCGTTGTACTACATCGATGTCTTTGCTATTTGATTCATCGGATGTACCGTTGTACTACATCGATGTCTTTGCTATTTGATTCATCGGATGTACCATTGTACTACATCGATGTCTTTTCTTTTGATTCATCGTATGTACCGTTTGTACTACATCGATGTCTTTGCTATTTGATTCATCGGATGTACCGTTGTACTACATCGATGTCTTTGCTATTTGATTCATCGGATGTACCGTTTGTACTACATCGATGTCTTTGCTATTTGATTCATCGGATGTACCGTTGTACTACATCGATGTCTTTGCTTTTGATTCATCGGATGTACCGTTGTACTACATCGATGTCTTTTCTTTTGATTCATCGGATGTACCGTTGTACTACATCGATGTCTTTGCTATTTGATTCATCGGATGTACCGTTGTACTACATCGATGTCTTTGCTATTTGTTTCATCGGATGTACCGTTGTATTACATCGATGTCTTTGCTTTTTGATTAATCGGATGCACCGTTGTACTACATCGATGTCTTTGCTATTTGATTCATCGGATGTACCGTTGTACTACATCGATGTCTTTGCTATTTGATTCATCGGATGTACCGTTGTACTACATCGATGTCTTTGCTATTTGATTCATCGGATGTACCGTTGTACTACATCGATGTCTTTGCTATTTGTTTCATCGGATGTACCGTTGTACCACATCGATGTCTTTGTTTTTGATTCATCGGATGTATCGTTGTACTACATCGATGTCTTTGCTATTTGATTCATCGGATGTACCGTTTGTACTACATCGATGTCTTTGCTTAGGTTCATTGGGCATACCGTTTTTGTACTATGCTGATGTCCCAAATTATTTGAGTTTCTAGTTTCTCGGGCGTACCGTTTTTGTACTACGCCGTTGCACCGGCTCAATTTTCTGCTATTCTTGACGTTCCCCACGTCTTTTATCTACGGGAATGCCTTAGGGATTCCGGTTTTCATTCTTGAGCTCGGTGTTATTGTGGAAATTGAAGTTTCACCAGGTTTCTTGCTAACTCTTTCGTGCACTTTATGGTGAACTTCCTATTTCAAATTTCCTTTTGTGTTAATATGCTTCTATGGTTGTTACTTCATATATTTCCTTCTTATTTATTGCAAGGATGCAATTTCTTTAAGGAGGGGGGTCTGTAACAACCCGCATATTTATCGATTTTATGTATAAATATTTTATTTAAATATTTTATCGTTCGTCGGATTTTAGTCTGAAAAGCTACTTTTTGCATACGGTCGAATTAGGACTCGAGACCACCTCCATTGAGTTCAAAATGCCGTTTGCGATCTTTTTGAGTATAAGCTTCGATATGTTTGGAGAAAGTTGAATTTTGCTACTTTTTTTGCTTAGGGTTTTGGTTTGGGCTGAGCCAATTAACCACTTATGTATTCAGTCCCAATCCCCCTCTCCTCTTCATTACTTCATTCCAACTCCTCAAACTCAAGCTCCAACTGAAAATGGTGGAGAGGAAAAGGAATTAAAACTCCAAGCCCTAGCTTCCTTAGCAAATCCATCTCCTTGCTCCAAACTCAAGAAGAACCCATTGGTAAGCTTCTCTTCTTCTTCTCCAACTTATTCTCTTCCCAATTTCAGAAATTCCTAAACCTAATCTTGAGAATGTTCTTGTTTTGAGCTTAGATTCAAGCTCATTTGGGTTGTGTTGAAGAGAGGTTGATTCTCCAATTGCTTTCAAGCTTCTTCTTGTTCGATTTTGTGAAAAGGTGAGATTTTTATCTCACATCTATGACTATAATTATCTTTGGTTGTTAGGTATGAATTCCTAACACTTCTTCATGAGAATTTGCTCTTGATTTGGATTGGTTTTGTAAATATTCCAATTTTTGGGTTTTTAAGTCAAATTTGTGTAAAATCCTTTTATGGATGTTTGATCATGCTTTTGGTGATGCATCGAGGAGCATATAGGGCCGGGTTGCCGTTTGGCATAAACCCTTAGAGCCAATGTTCATCCGATTGCATTTTGGAAGAGTTTGCTCTTCATTTGTATAAGGCTGAAAAACAGCCCAGGCATGATTCAGTCGACTGAAATCTCTGTTCAGTCGACTGAACCTGAAACCCGAGAGTTTCCAGGCATGATTCAGTCGACTGAAAAACTCTGCACAGTCGACTGAAACTGGAAACAGAAAGTTTCCTGAACGTGGAAAATTTCCATGTACAGGGTCAGTCGACTGAAAATCTCTGTTCAGTCGACTGAACCTGCTGTTTGAGTCTAATTTGCCTTTTTGGATTGAAATCCTAATTTAAATCGATTCGTGATAATCCTATTTGTTGTTATCATCTATTATGACTTTGATGACTCTTTTTAGGGATTTTTGAATATCCATTTCGATGGATCCTTTATCGATTTCGTTGGATTTTATTCACGTCTTCGTATGTGAATTTTTGTGATTGATTGTTCTTACAATCTTCTTCGTGATTTGTCACTTTAAAAATACAAAGGTTTCCTATACTAGTAGTAAATATCAAAACTCTTTACTCAAACGATTTCATTACTCTTTTAATACCAAATTCGTTTATAAAACCGTTTTCCAATCTATTAGTATATACAAACCTTTACCTCACTCGTATGAGAAATCTAATTAAACGGCTTAGTAAAACAAGTGGTATGAAACGCTTGCGTTTACTTTGTCGGTTAATTCTTGGACTTGTTCGATTGAACCTCTTGTGACAATTTTCTAGTGGAGATTTACAGTTTGCTCGTAAATATTTAAGTTAAGCAAGTGGTTATGGGACATGAAGCTAAACTCATATATTTACTAGCTTAGTGTAATTGACACTTCTCGTTGATTATGACGATCATCTTTGTGATTTAGACTAGCAATGTGCGATGTCTCTTTGTCTGCGAGGGAGACTAAACCCCGTTTTGTGGAGTTTCGACTCAATTTGTGATGGGGTAGCAACCCATGGTCTTCGGGCCGTTTGTGGAGCTTCGGCTCAATTTGTGATGGTTAGCGACCATGGAATTAGCGTTCCGTTTGTGATACACGTGTTGGTGGGCTTTATGCTCCCGTTTGTGATAGGCCTCCCCCCTTTGTGATTTCTGGATTTCTTGTGTAGATTCCTAGAATTTGTGTTTCACCAATTTTCGTGATTTCCATTGATAAGTTTTATCAATATTTGAGCATTGGTGAATTTGTGTGTCATTGACTTTTGTGATTTCTGGATTTCTTGTGTAGTCTTCTGGAATTTGTGTGTCATTGACTTTTGTGATTGACGTTGATATTATCGTCAATATTTATGGTATGGTGAACGAAATAAGGAGTATGACGTTTCTTTGATTCTTGTGTAGATTTGGTGACATTGATTAATCCCTCGATGATTATCAACTAAGTGTGTGTGTGTGTATATATATATATATATATATATATATATATATATATATATCACAGCTTGGCATTGTGATTATTATGTGTTTAGTCATATCTCTTATTCTATATCGTTTCATCTGATATTTATAGTTAGACTGATCCGTTTATTATTTTCTTATTAAATAATACTCGGGTCAGACCGAGATGTTACAGGTGCTTCTGCTTGACTTCTCATCCGGGATTAACTCCTTGACTTTTGGGTTAACTACTTAGATTAGTAGTTATTTTGTTGTATACATTTGAGATATAGACTCCTTAATGTATACTTATTCTTTTGTGTAGTTCGTGTAACTATTCTTTTGTGATATTGTGGATCTTTTTAGACCACTACTCTGATGTACACTTTCTAGTGTAATATTCATATCTTATTCCGCCCTTGTGATATGAATTGTCTGTGACTGATTTATGTTATGTTTATTTCTATATTTGTTTTCCGAAGGATTTATATAGCCACCGTGTAGTAGCTTTGAGTTTGTGTCGGTATGTCGGATTTCCTCTTGAAATAGAATGCATGTTATATTATCTGACATATCGGTGCTCGCACAAAGAAATTACATGGATGGTCGCTCCTCAACAGCCTTATTCTCCGTGCTAGTCGACAGCATTCAACGTAATGTTCTTGTCTAGCGTGGGTATAGAGGTGGGGCGTCACAAAATGGTATTTTAAATAGAAATTGATTAAATGGCCTTTTGAAATATAGGTCTGTTATTAATAGATAAAACAAGAATAAGTTATGAATTTATAATCGATATTTATGAAATAGTTATAAATGGATAAAATTTGGGAGGATATGTTGGATTATGGATTTAAAACGAGATATGGGAATATGGTTCAAGAAAAATAGATGATTCTATTTTTGGAAACTGAAAATGGTCATGGAATTGAACTGTAAATCGAGGTGCATAAATCGAGAGAGAATTATAAATTGAAATGGCTATATCGAAATTTTATAAATAGATTCTTTGAATCAGGAAGTAAAAATTATTTTAAAGGAGAATATTTATTAAACGGTGATGTTTTAAAACTATTATTCACATTTAAAATATTTTGGAAAAGTTAACTATTCCAATAGATTTAGTTTATTATAAATAATCCTTGTGAGTCAATAAATATTATTTATAATGAATTGAGAATCAGTTTCCATTGTTTATTTGGGAAGTTTTTGATCTTTTAAATAATTACTCAAATGACTTTTGGAAAATAATTATTTCCTTAAAACACTTATTGTTATTATCATATATTTTAAAAGTAAGTGACTGGATTTTTATTTACAACTTCTCTCGAGATTGTGGCTGGATTTTATCGAACAAATGTGATTTTATAAGAGAAATATTATAATGAAATTTTGGAAGCTTAAGTAATTGTCGAAATGGTTTGATATGTGAACTTCAAAAAATGAATCTGAATCATAAAAGAAGTTATAGATTGGTGAATAGGATTTTAAATAAATGATAGTCGATTTTGGAAATTGTAGAAGGGATTATGAAAAATTCCGAAGATTTATGAAATGAGTTGTGACTTTACAAAAAGGGTTGTAAATGGTTTTATGAGGTTGGAATAAGGGAAGATTTCCTCGTTTGTGAATATAACTAGAAAATCGTTAAGTTATGAATATTTCCTAAGTGTTGAGAAGTAAGTGATTTTGAAAAATATTTTTATAAATATTTTTCTAGATATTGAAACAAAATCATTTGGAAATGTTTTGAATATGGAAGGGTTATACAGAAATATTTCTAAGTGTTGATATGGTTTGTAAATGTCATGTTATGGATATAAGTATTTCGTATTGATTTTAAATATTGAATTATTGGAAGAGATTTGAATATATATCTTTGTAAAGATATTTTTAAATAAATGTTTTGCAAAATTTATAATATGGTCCTAATGACTACTTACGTGTGCAATTTGATTATTAAATAACCGACTATTAAATATGGCCAAAATCGTTGATCGTTCTGAAGAGACCGGGATCAGATTTAATTATTCGAAAACCACTTCGAACCTATCTGCGAATTACGAATTATGATATCTCGAAGATAATGAAGATGGCATTCTTGAGGAGATTGGTTTGTTCAGACCCAAAACAACTTGTATGGATGAATTCTATCATTGCATTGTTGCTTGGATGTAGCGTTAGCATTCCAAGTACGAATGCTATCCTTAAAGTAAAATGTACCTCAAGCCTCATCAATCGAGAATGACCAAAACAGGGGAGATGAAGCAAGGCTATGTTGGTCTCTCATATTAGGGTATGATCATCACTCATCTAGAGTGGACATTTATCATCATCACTATCTATCATTTGTATGCGTTTTGGGGCCCATTAGTGGTGATCATATTCGATACTATCCAGTAAGAGGTAGGCTGGTCTTGTATTGGAAGGCATCGATAGGTTCGAGCTCGATACATTTTCTAGAGGTATACTATGGCGAGCGGTAGCCCAGTAGCCCTGTCATCGTATGGAATTCAATAGCCACCACGAGTCTGTACGATTTTAGTTGTATACCAATTATGCTGAAACGTGAGGTGCAAGCACTTCAGCTCACTATTATAATATTAGATGATTTTGACATAAAATGTTTTGGTTATCGTAAGGTAAAACTCATCATATTTATGTGTGGCATGGTCTTATGAGATACCTTTGTTTTCAGAGGAGTTTGATAATGGTAATAATTCAAATTGAGTGTGTTTTCTCATGGTGTTTTTCTGAACAGGCTCGAGTGTTATTTTACTATAATGCTCGGGTTAGACCGAGTATTACAGATTTAGGTTAGGATGCTATGGAACTCAAGAGGCGAGCGGAGGATTTCGGATGTATTTCACTTACTTGATTATTTTCGCTATGTCTGTAGGCTTTATATTCAGTACTTGTGAGGAAAAGTTATTATAGCAGTCCAGATTGATTGTTGACTGTTGTACTCGGATAATTATAAGTATATTACGGTTATAGTTTCTTTGTATAATGATCTGTTATTATATATATATATATGATATTTTATTCGGCTGCGATTGTGAGATTCTATATTGTTTGTTTCTGTTTCTTCTTTTATCCTCTTCTTTCTCATTGTTATCCGTATTTTCATACAATTTGTGTTGGACAAGTATGATTCAATGTTAGCTTAAAGAGTACGGAACGACGAGTCGTCACACTTAGCATCAGAGCTGAAGGGTAAGTGAGAACTTTTGCTTTGGTGGAGATTACTCATTAGAGATAGGGTCAATGGTACCCTAGAATGAGTTTGATTGTATTATAGACATGAGCGCATATTTTTTTAGTGAATATAAAATGCTTTAAATTGTGTTGATTTATCTGTTGAGTGGCTTATGATTTTTGGTCGAATAGTGGGACGTCGGGAAATCGATAGTGTTTGTAAACACTTGAATCGAGTAAACCTGTAACAGCCCGCGAATCCGTACCCCTTCAGTTAACACTATTCTACAACAATCAACTCAAGTTGCATAGAAATATGAACCATTTGGGTTAAAGAAGAAGAGGTGGAAGAAGGGAAAATAGAAAATAACATCAGAATCTAACCATCGCAGCGGAATAAAATAAAATATATATAATAACAGATCTTTGCACAAAAACAAATATATCTGCTTATATATTACATCATCAGAGTACATCAATCATAGCTCAACATCAATAACATACAACTGGATACACAATTAAACAACACAGCGGAACATATAAATAAACAAGTACGGAAGTACATATCGTCATCCATCTCGTCTCTTGAGCTCCACAGCATCATATCCTGTATCCTATAATACTCGGTCTGACCCGAGCATTACAGTTAAATAATACCCGAGTCAGTTTGGAATACCAGCGTGAGAAAATCACACTCAATTGATTATTAAAGTTTCAAAAATCCCTTGGAAACAAAAAAGCATCTCGTAAGACCACGCCACAAATAAACATGTCGAGTTTTTTTCCTTATGATAGCTAAAACATTTTTATAGAAATCCTCTGATATTATAATAGGGTCTATATACAAATACTTATAAAATAGCCGAAATTCTTACATTATTAAATTCCAGCTACTAGCCACAAAGTGGGTAATACAAACAAAACTCGTACAAGACTCGTAGGGAGATTGGATTTCCAACAAATAACTAGGCACTGGGGTACCACCTATCACAGTACGGGGACTAGATCACCGTACCGAGGAGTACGCCTGCTCCCCTGCACCACAAGACCGGGACTACCCCTTACTGGATAATCCCGAGTGAGATCACCCCGCGGTTGGGATCAACAACCGCCCACTAAGCCAAAATAAAAAGGGACATCTAGACAGGAATGACCTCACCCTGCTTGGGTGCTACCCACCTAGCCTTGCTGCATAACCCCTGATTCTCAGTCATTCCCATTTGATGAGGCTTGAGGCTAAGTGTTACCTATTTAGAACATATCCCTTAGAATACCCATCGTCCACCTGACGACGTTTCGCAAGCATTCATCCATACAAGTGCGTTCCGGGTTCGAACGGAACCGAAGGCACTATTCCTACTACATCCATTTTGGAAATATCCTCAGGATTAGTAGCGACTTGCACTTCGCTGCTCCATCTTCAAATCCGAACTCGTTTCACGAACGTACAAACCAGATCGAAGTGGTTTTCGAGAAATAAATCTCGATCCTGGTCTCTTCGAAACGATCAGCGTATTTAGCCAATATTGATAGTCGGTTATTTAACTATCAATTAATATTCACAAACAACCATCAACTAATAAATAATTTTCCAAATTATTTATTAACCTCAAAAATATCTTTACATGATATATTTTCGCTTTTCAAACCCTTTTGAGAACAGTTTTCGAAACTATCTTCCTTTCTCAGAATAAATTCCAAGTATTTATATTTCCACTGGAATCACCAAGCATAAAACTTTAGATTTTTTTAAAATAATCTGAAACGCTTTACTTTGAAATATACTTCAAAATATTTAAGTTAAAACTACTTCAATAATTTGTTAAAATACATACTATATGAATATTTTAAAATAATGTTACTTTATAAAATATAAAACTAGGCTTTCATTTTTTAAAGCAAAATACTAAGTCACCTTTAAATAATTATTACAATAACAGATTTGAAAAATAATTACTTTAGAATTTTAAACATTCAGAAAAAATAAATTTTTCTAAAACATGCTTTGTAAAACAACATTAAGCTTTTATCTTATATTTAAAATTTACTTTGAAAACGTACTTGGCTATCCAGGGAAATATACTTCTCTTCACAACCCTTTAAAAATAAATAACTATTTATTTTTAAACAATTTTTCTCATTCCTTTAATAAATTCCCACCTTGAATTTATTCTCCCAAATATCTAATTTCAAACACTTAAATCAACTTCCATATTGATTTCCAATTCACTTCATTTATTCAAAAATCCTTTAATTGAATATTTTATTCCTTAATTATGATTTAAAATACTTTTAATTGAAATGCCAATTTAGATTTCTCAATTTACTACTGATTCCTTTAAATAAATTTAAAACTTTAAGTTTTAAGGTAATTCTTTATTCATTTAAATTAATATCACATAATTTTATAATTCATTAATTACTGTTTATTCAAACCCTTTTCTTTTCATACTCGAAGATATTTATTAGTATTTAACATACTTCCATTTCTTTTTCAATTCATTCTTAATTTATTAAATTTTCTAAGATCATTTCGTTCACAAATTTACTTCCTTTATTTTCTTTCCAAAACCCAATTTATATATTTTTGGTAATTCATTATACATAAATATATCCAATCAAATCATAACATTCAATATTCCAATATATTCATCATAGAATATCAAGTAATCACAACAGAGAATATTAAATAATAAATGTTGAGGGGTCCAGTTGGATCCCTCCAACCTGTTTTCGCGGCATCCACAAATGTTAGCACAATGTAATATGCCAATTCCAAAATTACCATACCAAAGCACATCAATCACTCTCAACCATTCAAACAATTATTTAAATTTAATCATTTAAAATTAAAATTAAATTAACTGAGTGAGATTAACTCACCTTTGATTTTTATTTGCAATCCATCCCACCTCAACTTGTTTCCCACAATTTCAGACCTTGCAAAAACATTTTACATTTTATTAACACTTAAAGTAATTGAACAGTCAGTTACCAATTATTAATTTAATTTCAACTAATTTTTCTTCAATAATTTATTCTTTTAAGTGCCTAAGATAATTAAATAGATTAGTTAGACAACTAGTCTCCATAATACATTATCTTAAAATTAACTAGTATGTGAAAATGTGTATATATGTTCTTATATAGATAATTTACCTTCATACATATTTTATTTGAACCCATACACTTATAAAATTTTATTTGTAGAGATTCAAAAATCAAATTTTATATAAACTTTCAAACAATTTAAAACTCCTTATTTTCTTTCCTCAAAATCTTATATATATACATATATTTTTCTGATCTATATATATTCTCGTATATATTCCAATTATAGTAAATAACAAGGACAAAATGTTACCTTGCTGTAAATATTTATTTATTTATATTTTCTTTTCTTTTTCTTTTTTTTCCCAGAGCCTCATCTATACACACACACACATATACTTCATGTTTACTGTTATTATACTAACAGATCTGTGCTAAAATTAAACTTATTTGAACTAACAGATAATACCTCCTTCCCAGAGCACCATTCTAACCCTAGCAGAGCACTGATTTCCCCGACCTCCACCTCTGACTTCGTCGTTCTCCCTCCCCTACGCGTGCCTCTACTCGAGCATACGCGAACAACGATGACGCACCTACAACCTGACAATTCGATGCCGGAAATCAACGAGCTCCCTCATACCTTTGCGCTTCCAGGTTTCGCATCCACGAGCTGTCGTGGCCCTACCAAAGTTTGCCACACACCATAACGATAAAATCGCTCCTCCCCTCAAAAATAATCTTCAAATTGCGATCGCTCGCACTCGATGCTCGATCTCACGATTCAGAGATTGACTCGGTGATGAAAACGAGAGAAAAAGGAACCTCATTTTCAATTCGAAATCAAGTAATTTTGAGTTTGAAGATCCCCCCCTCTCCATTTTCCTATTTTTCCCTGAGATTTCGATTTTCTCTGAGTCAATTAAATTGAATAATGAAATGGAGAGAAACAGAACGCGTTTTGATAATGAGGAGAGGGAAAGATTTCATTAGGATTTGCTTCCGAAAGAAGGCGACCATTACTGATTTTGATTTAAAATTTTGCAGAGGAAGATTGCGTGATGTTTATAAAAGAGGGAACACGATGGAATGGAAGTCGGCTTGCTCAGGAAGGATTTCGGCTGAAGAAAAGTTTGACAAGAAAGAATATTTTATATTTGAATTTGAATTTAAATTTAAATCGTTCCACTTTACGTAGCCTAAAATCACAAATCCTACCGAGGTGTGCCGCTAGACGTTCCTAGGGTTATATCCCTATTCCGGACGCAACAGAAAAGGTTTCGAGCCCCAATTCGATCGTATGGAGAAGATAGCGTTTTAAACCAGTTATTATATTAAATTTTCGATATAGATTTCAGCGCGTTTACATACCATACGCTCAGATAACAACTCCAAACTCTACGAAAATTGAAATTCGATAATAATACAATATTACGGATCCAATGGAAGTAGTTTCGTCAAATTTTGAGACTGTGCCTTGGAAGGCTATTTTTAAATTCAATTTAAATGATAAAATTTCAAAACTTAACAAACCCTTCCAAATTCAATTTCAACACTTTTTACTATCTTTAGTATTATCAATATAAATTTTACAAGCCTTCAAATTATATTTTAACAAGCTTAAAACTCCAAATTCAACATTTTAATCAACTTCAAATTATTTAATTCAATAATTAAATTATCAAATAAATTGTGATATCGTAATTCAAGTTAAAATTGCTCTATTGAATATTTAAAATCAATTAAATATTCTGATTTTAAATGCTTGAAAATTCCGGGTCGTCACATTCCTCCCCCCGTAAAAGAATTTCGTCCCCGAAATTACTAATTAGGAAGAATGATCAAATTCCCATTACTATTATCCAAAACCAAACAGTTTTATCAACTTACCATAACATGTCTTTTATTAAAGACCCTCTATTACTTCAACTAACTTCCCAAACCTTTCATAGTTTCCAAATTACTTTACTTATTCAACCATTCGAGTTTAAATTTAAATCCAAATTTAAATTATCAAAATTTTCTCAAAAATTTTCTAACTCTCTAAATTTTCGAAAAATTTCGCCAGCGTCTCCTTTGCGCAGCTAGCCCGGTACAACTACAAAATGGCTCTACGGCCTCCCAAATCCAAAAGGAGAACAAAAAGCTAAGTGGCTCGATCCAAAAACCCAATCAAATTTCACAGAAATTTGAATACATACCTTTTTGTCGAGCAATTCAAATTTATTATCTATAATCAAAACCAATTTTCCTTTCCCTTTTTCATACCTGCATATCCTGTTTGGCAATAATATATAATCACAACATTCAAAATCGTTTATTTGACTTCTTTCCAAAATTTCAATGTTCATTCCATTTAAGCCCGTACGATGTACCTATATCATGCAATACCAAATCCGATCGCTCATTCGATCACACAATTTCACTTCCGAACTAATATCGTCCACCCGACTTCCTTGTGCGGACTCAGATTTGGTTTCTTGATTAGAAACTGTCATTCTCCTTGCATAGCTGTAAACTATGATAGAGAATTTCCAGAATCAACCAAAATTCCATATTCAGGATTCGCCGTCGAAAATCGAGTGCAAATCCTAACTCGGATCGATATAACTATCCGAAATTTTGCGCCCGAATCTGAATCAAATAGCTATGCGAATAAAATAATATACGTACATCCTACGTATTTGCCCCAATTGATTATCAACTATATCAATTTCCTTTTTATTCACATTTATTTTGATTATTATTCACTTATTCTCACTTTCCCTTGTCACAACTTTAGTTAAATTTTCATTCAATTATTTACTTGGAATAATTTTCCTCAATACCAACTTACTTAAGAATCTCACCATTCATTTCCTAAATTTAATATAATTATTTTATACACTTCTTACATAAATTTTTACTTCACTACTGAAGTTTATATTGAAGCTGAATTCCAATTCTATATAAGTTTCAATTTGCTTCAATTTACTAATAAATTCCAAATCTAAATACCTTTTATTAGTTTACTTACTAATTTATTTAAAATCTTAAATAAAAATTTATTTGCAAACCTTTTTCCTTCTTCAAATTTTTTTTTCAAACAATTTCTTTAATTCATCTTACTTTACACATGTAACGTCCCGCCTTTTCGCACACTTTAACACGACACACGTGCCGATTCAAAGCATACGCAAGGGCGGATTGTTATGGGGTAAATAAGAAAAACAGAGAAGAAATAAAACAAAATAGAATCTCACAGCGGAAGGATAAAATATAATAATAAATATACAATTCATAATCGGTTACAAAACAGTTGATTCTTCTTTATACAATAAATATCAGAGTTACACATACCAATACAACAATGCAGCGGAATAGAAGGAGTGTGTAGTGCAATACTATATATATAAAATAATACTGAATCTTCGTCTTCGTCCTCCAAAGCTAAAACCTGCTATCCTGAAATGCTCGGACTGACCCGAGCGAATTTGAAAAGACAAAAACACTCGAGTCAGACTAGAAAATATTATGTGAGTTAAATAAACAGAAATAAATATGGGTACAGTAACTCAAGAGATGTTCGGGATTTACATCTCCTAAGGATCCGTTAAACTATTTACTATGTAGTATATTGCGCTATTATAATAGTGTCTATTTATAAAATAAACTTACTTTTTAATAGCGTTAAGGGGTTACCCATATAGCCCTTAACACGTAATAGTCCCAGTAGTCCATCCAATATCATAGTCCCTCCTGATCGGGAAGCCACTAGAGGATACCACACGGGCTACGGGAGAAAACCAAACTCGTACAAGGCGCGATAGGGTAGGTGACACGGCACAACTAGGCAATGCCAGGGTAGATATACCAATTGCTATCCAGGCTGATGGTAACGCGCAGCGCGCAGCTGCCGCCCACCTCGAACTAACTCCCCCAAAAATCAAAATATAGAAGTGGCCACTGAATCAATCCAAGTCAAAGTATAATATCGAAGAGGAGTGTCCGATCAGAGGAATGACCTCATTGGCCTGAGAATCGCTCCTGTTTTAGCCACCTTATGCCAACTCACGGGAGTTGGGTCCACGTATTTACCTTACAGGAAACGTCGCCACCACCTACTTCATTCTGGGAACTCCACCGCGTACACGGTTAGTCAAAGTGGTTTTCGGTATCGACAGAGAGTATGTCCATATCCGATCCCGGTCTCTTTGCCAACCAATCGTTATTATAACACCGCGGTCATTTAAAAATTGTTTATACTTTAAAACCAGAATATAATCCATTTCAAAACCATAATATTACGATATCATTCCAAAACCCAAAACCATATTTTACCACTTATTCCAAATATAATTCCTTTCCAAAAATTAAAAGGCTTTAGCTTCATAATATTTGAAAATCGAATATTTTCAAAGCTTAATATTTTTGGAAATCCATAATTTCAAACCATAACTTTTAAACTCAAATGGTTTGGATATTCAACGGTATGCGAATTAAAAAGGTTTAACTTTACTGTTGCTTTATAAAGAAATAAATTACACGGCTTTCCAAATATTTCTTCTTTTAAAGTTAAACCAAAATCCAAAATATTACCTCAAGTCCCAAAACCATTTCAATTTTATATATATTTATATCCATTTTTGAGCATTAATATTTCAACTAAAGTTGGATTTTTATCCTTTCAAAATCAATATTCTATTAATTAATCTTGACCATTCACATAAAATCCATAATTAATAAAACTTCAATTTCTAGTAAAATATATATATAAATTTTCCAATTCAAATTTTTACTAGAATATCCATTTCTATTTATTTTGGGAAAATCCGATTTCGAATATCATATCTTAAAATTTCCAACTTTACATTTAAACATAGGATATAAATTTACCAACTCCATTTTCTAAATTTCTTCCATTTCAATAAAGAAATTTATCCACCTTTTAAATTCCTAAATTTTAACTTCATAGGTATATAAATATGGAATAAAATATTTATACAATATAAAATTTAAGATTTATAAACCGTATTCAATCCAAACCATAGAAATCACATTAAAATAGTTATATATAGACCGCGGTGCCTGTATATAATTTTCTATCCT
Source organism: Allium cepa (assembly GCA_030765085.1). Taxonomy (NCBI): domain Eukaryota; kingdom Viridiplantae; phylum Streptophyta; class Magnoliopsida; order Asparagales; family Amaryllidaceae; genus Allium; species Allium cepa. The sequence continues at coordinate 405,175,934 of CM060928.1, read as the reverse complement.
ATGGTCAAGTGATACGGATATTTATCATTTCAATCCGCAATTTAAAAATAAAACTTTGCGGTTTTATCATTTCAAACCACAATCCCGAAAATGAAAAATGCATGCTAACTGGCAGTTAATGATATCCACATAAATCATCCATTCAACAACACATCCATCACCCAATTTCAACCATCAATCAATATCAATCACTATCAACCCATATCAATCAATAACAATATTAGTTCGATAATATGCAACGGGTAATAACTGTCAGTTTATTCAAATTAAATTTCAACTATTAATCTAACCATTTATATTTAGAGATAATTTATATAACTGTTAACTAGCATTTCATATGCAAACAAAATTCCTAACAGCAAATTAATACGCAATTAATCAATTTAATTAACAGCTAAATTCAATAAATGCAATTCAACAGATATGGATGAAATAACATGCCAAAAGCTCATAAATAAATTTCTATTCATTTCTAAAATTTATTTAACAAACATAAAAGCTTCTAGTAATTGTGAGTGGGTTAAAACACTCACCTTTGGGATTTAAATCGAATTTAAACCCGATTTAAACCCAAAAATTCGTCCGTCTCAGAATTTGTCCAAACCAGCGTCGTTGAGTCCGGAATTAAATTACGAGCCTAACAAAAAAAATTTCATGTGAATCCGAATTCGTAGGAGAAAGTTATGGCGAAAAATGGTGATGGAATTCCAAATTGAAAATAACAAAATGGTCCACATTCACCACTTACATTATATGTGCCACGTCAGCGATGTTCTTCACTACAGCAACCTGAAGCACGCACGCGAGAACTCCAGCGTCCCTTGCACGCAGGTACCCCTTGACCGTGCCTTTGACCGGCGTTCTCCTCCCCTAGCCACCTCTGTTGCCCACGCCGTCGCCAACATCCACCTTGCCTCCTCCGGCCGAACCCCCGGGACCCCACCTGAGCCACTCGGTCACCAAAAACAACAAGCCGCCGCCTCTTACTTGCAAACCCTAAATGAATTTTGACTCCAATCCGACCGTTGAATTGCCAAACAAATTACATAGATGCGCTCCCCATCGTCCATACTCCAATACGCAGAAACAGAATTTCGATCAGACGAAGTTTTACGCGACGATGATGAACGGTTTTGGGGCTGTTTGAATTTATTCTGGATGAACTACAGCTCCAATTGAAAAACGAATTTCACCATGGGATTACGCGTATCGAAAACTTCAACATATATTTTTTCTGGAATTTTCTGAAATTTTTGAGTTTTGGCTTTTGATTTTGAACTGTAGATAGATTTAGGGTTTTCAACCATTGGAGAGGAGAAAGGAATGAAGAAAATGTACGTATATTCAATTGACAGAAGAAGGAGGCTAGGGTTTATGATCGCATATATATAGACAAATAGAAGAAGGCTAGGTGGGTACGGATAACGAACGTGCTAAACGGTAGTTGGCCCAAAAAGCCCGTTCTGACCCCGGAACCGAATCTGTTAAAACTATATATCCAAATAGGCATTTTAAAATATTCTGAACGCGATGGAAAAAGTTCCACGTCCAAATTCGATCGTATGAAGAAGTTATGCTGAAAACAAGATTTTCAAATTGATTTCAAATTGATTTTCAATAAAATTGATTTCAAGGCGTTTCGCGTCCGTACGATCAAACGACAAGTCCGATCGATACGAAAATTGAAACCCTATAATAATTCACCGATACGGATCCGATGAAACTGGTTTCGTCGAAATCCGAGTCCGTGACAAAATGGCTATTTTTAATGTTTATTAAATCAATTAAATAAATCATAAAAATCCAATTCTATTTTTCAACTTCTAATATTGGCCAAATCTTATTACTTATATAATTCAATCAATTCCAATTGATTTAGCAAGCTTGGATGTGAATTAAAATCTATAAATATATCAACTTGCAGTGTTAATATCTGCACTTTCTTATTATTTGGAAATTATAAATTATATTCTAAAACTCAATTATTAAAGCTTATACTCTTATACTCTCAACAAAATCCAATTAGATAAATAGATTTGATTTCTATTCCAACTCATGATTTCAAATAAACTTCTACCATAAGTTAAATTCAAATTATTAATAACTTTACTTCCATTCCCTTTATTTTCTCAACTATTTAATAATTCCAATCTTAATGAATTTAACATTATAATTTTGATTAATTTATTAAATCCATTTTATTTCACTATTCCATTTTTATTATTAAATCCATTATAGCCAAATGCATGAAATTAACATACACAAATATTTTAAATCCCAACTTAAATTTCACTTATCGTAAAATAAACGTTAAATTTTCTTAATTGCAAAAATCAATTACCTTCATTCTATTTTATTCACGTGGAAAAATCTTGATTTAAAATCTTTACTATAACCCATAATCTTATTATAATTGGAATTTACACTACCTGTAACGTAAATCCCCAACAGTAAAGATCTTACACACCTTTTTTTTCATAGATTTAGATTCCGCGAATTTTTTCTATTGCATAAATTTTTATTTATATAACATATATGTTCATATACTTTGAATCCATTCCCAATCCACCAAATTCAATTAATTATACTTTACAAATGTGTTTCCAGTATATAGGTATCTTATACTAATAGTTGTCATACTCAAAATTCCACGCTTATAACTAAGTCCCACTTTTGCATAAATTTATTAAGTATCAATTCTATTAAGCCCTGTTTATATCTACATGCATTCTTTTATTACTTTACAAATGGAATAACTTTTAACTCACACACGGAAAACCAAAACCGTTATAAATCCAATTAAATTCCCAAATCGAAATTTGTACACATTGTACACACTATTATGATTTCTCACAAAACGTTGAATTTATTAAATGCCCCTTTATTATAATTAAATTCCCTTAATTAAATCAATTGCTTATTATTGTATAATTTTTCATTCTTTCCCATTATAAATTCATTAACGTATTTACGCATCTCCATCTTTCAATTATTAATAACCAAACTGATTACAAACACTGTTTATATCTATTTCCATAAATTTGTTCAAACTATGCTTTTGTTTACATAATAATAAATTTTATGTTTCCTTCAGTTTTCTTTTCCTTTCACTACAGCCATACAATATTACTATCTACACAATTTACATCTTTGTATTAATGAATACCGTTTAAGTTAATATTTATACTAACATTCACAAATTCAACATTTATTTGTTTCTTAAAAATTACTTTAACTCAATTTGCCAATTTACATTATCCATATCTAGTGTCATAAACTTTATAGTTACACTAAATTGCAACTACTATACCAAATCTCTACATTTATTCTTAAATAAATTAGAAATTTTATTAATTAAATTTATTAAATACCATAAATTTAACGGGTCGTTACAATCTCCCCCACTCAAAACTTTTCGTCCCCGAAAAGGAAAAGAAGGGAGAAGGAAGAATAAACAGTACATCTTATTTCAAATATTAGCTTATAAACAATATTTTAATGGATTAATTTCCTTTAATGAAATATACTTGTTTTATAATCAATATATCCTTTAATCCTTGAATTATTAAAGTTGGAAAAATATTTTCACAAAATTCTAAGTCCAAAATTTACGGAAAATTTTGGCAGAGTCTCCTTTGTACGGAGGGACTCCGGAGAAAATATAATATCCAAATATACAAATATATTACATATATATCCAAAATAAAATATCCCAACACGGGAAAAATATATAAATAGCGCTTTATACGTAATCCGAAAACGTACCTATTTGTCGGGCAATACGCTTATATTTTTAAGGAACCAAAGCAGTAGCAGTGGCTTCCAACACCTGTATTCACTTATATAGTCTAAAAGGTTAAATATTTATTTTAAAATGGACTATCCAAATGGATTCAATCTTTCATATTCAATCAAATGCAACAACCATACATTTTTAACAAACAGCACACACCACAAACAAACAATCATTCACTCAACAAACAATCAGTTTTTCGGGTTCAAATTATGAAGTTGTATGAATGAAGAATAACTATCAAGTGCATCCGTTGCTCAACAGCCTTAGATGGAACAAAGATAGATTATTTGTTCATTCAACAATTCCACAATTCCTCACCCAACAAAATACATCAAACAATTCAAACCAACACCAAAATAGCTGATTATACATTCATTTCATAATTCAGTGGTTTGATTTTCTTCTTTCATATATGGGGGAATTTCTTTGTTTTTTACAAGTTTTATTTTCCAATTATCACCAAATTCATTTATATTTGTATTTCCTTTTTATTACTTAAGTTTCCCTTTTTATCACTTAAGTTTATAAAATAAATTCTCATTAATAACACAAATATTTTGAATATCTTCACCTGTAAGATTTCCCTTAAATTCTTAATCTGCTAACATTCATTCTTATAAGTGGAAGTTTTAATTTATCCATTAACCATGAATTGCAGTCATTTCAATCCTTCCTACTTTCTATTATATTAGAATAGGGGAGATTAAAAACATACTTAAGTGAATAATCATAAAATAAATTCTTATTTTGAATTTCATGTTATATACTCAGGTTTTATCATCTATTAATAATACTTAACTTTATTTTCAATAAAAATTTAATTATCACTTAAGTTTATACCATTTAATTCTTATTTATAACGGTAATTTATTGAATACTTCATTTTTCCTAAATTCCTACTTGTAAAACATTCAATTCTAGTTTCTTATTTAACATTTCAACTTTTATATTTGGGTAAGTTATTTATGTTAAAGAAATTTCAATTGAACTTATACAAGTTAAATCTCCATTCTTTTAACTCATTGATTTTCCAATAAATCTCTACCATTCTTTATAAGTGAAATTTTTAACTTCCTTTATACTTAAGAATTATAAATTAAATTCTCATTATAAAAGCAATTCATTGAATACTTTACTTAAATTTCAACAATTTGCTTTTGTCCATATGTTAAGAATTTCCAATTTCCCCATATAACATTCCATTAATTCTCTTATCTAAATTAGAGGTTTCAATTCCTTAATTGCTTATCTTTTTATTCAACTAAAATAATTTAAACAATTAATTAATGGAAATTTAAGAATTAAATACCGGGTTAAATTTCAAATATTTCAAAATAATAGATAAATAAGTTCTTACAACTCAATATCTCTAATTATATTTAGAACAATAAAAGAAAAATTTTAGAAAATTTCAAAATAAATCTGCAGTAGAATTTACTACAGTGGCCTTTCCCCTTTTGAAACTCGAAAATGAAAGTCGATGATGCGGCCGTCATCACCGAATTTATTTTCCAGCGACGGAGAGAAAAGTACAGAATTTATTTCTCCAAAATCTTCTTTTAAAACAATTTTCCCGAATTTAAAATGGAATATTCATATCGGAAAATATATATATGACAATATTATCATACTTCCAAATTATACTTTTTATATAAGAAATTCCTTATAAACCAAATCATTACTTTTCATAAATTCTTTGAAAGCACATTTCAAAAATCCCGGACTTAAGTTCTAAAATCTCCAATTTGGTTTATTATAATTTCACTTAGCTTCAATTATTATAAATATGTTTATTGCCTAACATCCAATCTATAGCAACCAAATATATATATATATCTTTATAAAATATTTTTATATATAGAAAATATAATAGGCAAAATTATTTCATTCACCTATATTAAAACAAATATTATGTCGGTCTGTCCTATTAAGTGTTTAGAAATCCCTATTAATGACATAGCGTCCCATGCATCAACCAGAATTTATAAATACAAAGCGGAACAGATTAACACAATATTAAAACCCTTTTATTAATACTAACAAGTACGCTCTCTCATATATGTACACTCAGTGACTCCCATAGGATATTTCTACCCTATTAACAAAGAGTCAAACCCCACAAAGCCAAGGTTTATCGCTAAACCAAAGCTCTGATACCAAATGTAACGTCCCGCCTTTTCGCACACTTTAACACGACACACGTGCCGATTCAAAGCATACGCAAGGGCGGATTGTTATGGGGTAAATAAGAAAAACAGAGAAGAAATAAAACAAAATAGAATCTCACAGCGGAAGGATAAAATATAATAATAAATATACAATTCATAATCGGTTACAAAACAGTTGATTCTTCTTTATACAATAAATATCAGAGTTACACATACCAATACAACAATGCAGCGGAATAGAAGGAGTGTGTAGTGCAATACTATATATATAAAATAATACTGAATCTTCGTCTTCGTCCTCCAAAGCTAAAACCTGCTATCCTGAAATGCTCGGACTGACCCGAGCGAATTTGAAAAGACAAAAACACTCGAGTCAGACTAGAAAATATTATGTGAGTTAAATAAACAGAAATAAATATGGGTACAGTAACTCAAGAGATGTTCGGGATTTACATCTCCTAAGGATCCGTTAAACTATTTACTATGTAGTATATTGCGCTATTATAATAGTGTCTATTTATAAAATAAACTTACTTTTTAATAGCGTTAAGGGGTTACCCATATAGCCCTTAACACGTAATAGTCCCAGTAGTCCATCCAATATCATAGTCCCTCCTGATCGGGAAGCCACTAGAGGATACCACACGGGCTACGGGAGAAAACCAAACTCGTACAAGGCGCGATAGGGTAGGTGACACGGCACAACTAGGCAATGCCAGGGTAGATATACCAATTGCTATCCAGGCTGATGGTAACGCGCAGCGCGCAGCTGCCGCCCACCTCGAACTAACTCCCCCAAAAATCAAAATATAGAAGTGGCCACTGAATCAATCCAAGTCAAAGTATAATATCGAAGAGGAGCGTCCGATCAGAGGAATGACCTCATTGGCCTGAGAATCGCTCCTGTTTTAGCCACCTTATGCCAACTCACGGGAGTTGGGTCCACGTATTTACCTTACAGGAAACGTCGCCACCACCTACTTCATTCTGGGAACTCCACCGCGTACACGGTTAGTCAAAGTGGTTTTCGGTATCGACAGAGAGTATGTCCATATCCGATCCCGGTCTCTTTGCCAACCAATCGTTATTATAACACCGCGGTCATTTAAAAATTGTTTATACTTTAAAACCAGAATATAATCCATTTCAAAACCATAATATTACGATATCATTCCAAAACCCAAAACCATATTTTACCACTTATTCCAAATATAATTCCTTTCCAAAAATTAAAAGGCTTTAGCTTCATAATATTTGAAAATCGAATATTTTCAAAGCTTAATATTTTTGGAAATCCATAATTTCAAACCATAACTTTTAAACTCAAATGGTTTGGATATTCAACGGTATGCGAATTAAAAAGGTTTAACTTTACTGTTGCTTTATAAAGAAATAAATTACACGGCTTTCCAAATATTTCTTCTTTTAAAGTTAAACCAAAATCCAAAATATTACCTCAAGTCCCAAAACCATTTCAATTTTATATATATTTATATCCATTTTTGAGCATTAATATTTCAACTAAAGTTGGATTTTTATCCTTTCAAAATCAATATTCTATTAATTAATCTTGACCATTCACATAAAATCCATAATTAATAAAACTTCAATTTCTAGTAAAATATATATATAAATTTTCCAATTCAAATTTTTACTAGAATATCCATTTCTATTTATTTTGGGAAAATCCGATTTCGAATATCATATCTTAAAATTTCCAACTTTACATTTAAACATAGGATATAAATTTACCAACTCCATTTTCTAAATTTCTTCCATTTCAATAAAGAAATTTATCCACCTTTTAAATTCCTAAATTTTAACTTCATAGGTATATAAATATGGAATAAAATATTTATACAATATAAAATTTAAGATTTATAAACCGTATTCAATCCAAACCATAGAAATCACATTAAAATAGTTATATATAGACCGCGGTGCCTGTATATAATTTTCTATCCTATGGTCAAGTGATACGGATATTTATCATTTCAATCCGCAATTTAAAAATAAAACTTTGCGGTTTTATCATTTCAAACCACAATCCCGAAAATGAAAAATGCATGCTAACTGGCAGTTAATGATATCCACATAAATCATCCATTCAACAACACATCCATCACCCAATTTCAACCATCAATCAATATCAATCACTATCAACCCATATCAATCAATAACAATATTAGTTCGATAATATGCAACGGGTAATAACTGTCAGTTTATTCAAATTAAATTTCAACTATTAATCTAACCATTTATATTTAGAGATAATTTATATAACTGTTAACTAGCATTTCATATGCAAACAAAATTCCTAACAGCAAATTAATACGCAATTAATCAATTTAATTAACAGCTAAATTCAATAAATGCAATTCAACAGATATGGATGAAATAACATGCCAAAAGCTCATAAATAAATTTCTATTCATTTCTAAAATTTATTTAACAAACATAAAAGCTTCTAGTAATTGTGAGTGGGTTAAAACACTCACCTTTGGGATTTAAATCGAATTTAAACCCGATTTAAACCCAAAAATTCGTCCGTCTCAGAATTTGTCCAAACCAGCGTCATTGAGTCCGGAATTAAATTACGAGCCTAACAAAAAAAAATTCATGTGAATCCGAATTCGTAGGAGAAAGTTATGGCGAAAAATGGTGATGGAATTCCAAATTGAAAATAACAAAATGGTCCACATTCACCACTTACATTATATGTGCCACGTCAGCGATGTTCTTCACTACAGCAACCTGAAGCACGCACGCGAGAACTCCAGCGTCCCTTGCACGCAGGTACCCCTTGACCGTGCCTTTGACCGGCGTTCTCCTCCCCTAGCCACCTCTGTTGCCCACGCCGTCGCCAACATCCACCTTGCCTCCTCCGGCCGAACCCCCGGGACCCCACCTGAGCCACTCGGTCACCAAAAACAACAAGCCGCCGCCTCTTACTTGCAAACCCTAAATGAATTTTGACTCCAATCCGACCGTTGAATTGCCAAACAAATTACATAGATGCGCTCCCCATCGTCCATACTCCAATACGCAGAAACAGAATTTCGATCAGACGAAGTTTTACGCGACGATGATGAACGGTTTTGGGGCTGTTTGAATTTATTCTGGATGAACTACAGCTCCAATTGAAAAACGAATTTCACCATGGGATTACGCGTATCGAAAACTTCAACATATATTTTTTCTGGAATTTTCTGAAATTTTTGAGTTTTGGCTTTTGATTTTGAACTGTAGATAGATTTAGGGTTTTCAACCATTGGAGAGGAGAAAGGAATGAAGAAAATGTACGTATATTCAATTGACAGAAGAAGGAGGCTAGGGTTTATGATCGCATATATATAGACAAATAGAAGAAGGCTAGGTGGGTACGGATAACGAACGTGCTAAACGGTAGTTGGCCCAAAAAGCCCGTTCTGACCCCGGAACCGAATCTGTTAAAACTATATATCCAAATAGGCATTTTAAAATATTCTGAACGCGATGGAAAAAGTTCCACGTCCAAATTCGATCGTATGAAGAAGTTATGCTGAAAACAAGATTTTCAAATTGATTTCAAATTGATTTTCAATAAAATTGATTTCAAGGCGTTTCGCGTCCGTACGATCAAACGACAAGTCCGATCGATACGAAAATTGAAACCCTATAATAATTCACCGATACGGATCCGATGAAACTGGTTTCGTCGAAATCCGAGTCCGTGACAAAATGGCTATTTTTAATGTTTATTAAATCAATTAAATAAATCATAAAAATCCAATTCTATTTTTCAACTTCTAATATTGGCCAAATCTTATTACTTATATAATTCAATCAATTCCAATTGATTTAGCAAGCTTGGATGTGAATTAAAATCTATAAATATATCAACTTGCAGTGTTAATATCTGCACTTTCTTATTATTTGGAAATTATAAATTATATTCTAAAACTCAATTATTAAAGCTTATACTCTTATACTCTCAACAAAATCCAATTAGATAAATAGATTTGATTTCTATTCCAACTCATGATTTCAAATAAACTTCTACCATAAGTTAAATTCAAATTATTAATAACTTTACTTCCATTCCCTTTATTTTCTCAACTATTTAATAATTCCAATCTTAATGAATTTAACATTATAATTTTGATTAATTTATTAAATCCATTTTATTTCACTATTCCATTTTTATTATTAAATCCATTATAGCCAAATGCATGAAATTAACATACACAAATATTTTAAATCCCAACTTAAATTTCACTTATCGTAAAATAAACGTTAAATTTTCTTAATTGCAAAAATCAATTACCTTCATTCTATTTTATTCACGTGGAAAAATCTTGATTTAAAATCTTTACTATAACCCATAATCTTATTATAATTGGAATTTACACTACCTGTAACGTAAATCCCCAACAGTAAAGATCTTACACACCTTTTTTTTCATAGATTTAGATTCCGCGAATTTTTTCTATTGCATAAATTTTTATTTATATAACATATATGTTCATATACTTTGAATCCATTCCCAATCCACCAAATTCAATTAATTATACTTTACAAATGTGTTTCCAGTATATAGGTATCTTATACTAATAGTTGTCATACTCAAAATTCCACGCTTATAACTAAGTCCCACTTTTGCATAAATTTATTAAGTATCAATTCTATTAAGCCCTGTTTATATCTACATGCATTCTTTTATTACTTTACAAATGGAATAACTTTTAACTCACACACGGAAAACCAAAACCGTTATAAATCCAATTAAATTCCCAAATCGAAATTTGTACACATTGTACACACTATTATGATTTCTCACAAAACGTTGAATTTATTAAATGCCCCTTTATTATAATTAAATTCCCTTAATTAAATCAATTGCTTATTATTGTATAATTTTTCATTCTTTCCCATTATAAATTCATTAACGTATTTACGCATCTCCATCTTTCAATTATTAATAACCAAACTGATTACAAACACTGTTTATATCAATTTCCATAAATTTGTTCAAACTATGCTTTTGTTTACATAATAATAAATTTTATGTTTCCTTCAGTTTTCTTTTCCTTTCACTACAGCCATACAATATTACTATCTACACAATTTACATCTTTGTATTAATGAATACCATTTAAGTTAATATTTATACTAACATTCACAAATTCAACATTTATTTGTTTCTTAAAAATTACTTTAACTCAATTTGCCAATTTACATTATCCATATCTAGTGTCATAAACTTTATAGTTACACTAAATTGCAACTACTATACCAAATCTCTACATTTATTCTTAAACAAATTAGAAATTTTATTAATTAAATTTATTAAATACCATAAATTTAACGGGTCATTACAACACACATAAAGTTTTAAATTAAATTTCAAACTTCAGTTTCAATTCTATTTGCTTAACAAATTTTTAATTCATTTGTCGTTAGTGAAAATTTTCAAAAGATTCAAAAAAATTCTAACTTCTAAAAATTTTGAAAAATTTTGTCAGAGTCTCCTTTATACGGAGGAGCTTTTGCAATTTGACAAGAGATATAAATATATATACATCGACCTACACGGTCGGAAAACAGAAAAAAACAGTTCATATTTCCTATTTGTATTGTGTAGGCGTACCTTATTTAGCATTTTTAAGCAAAGCGGTTATTTATTTAGCATTTTGCATGATCAAATCCAGCCGTACGGCTCTCCTGTACCTTTACTTACTCAATTTAAACAGGTAAGTGACAAATATACAAAGTTTATAGCATTTCACTTATATATAAATAACTAAAACATGGATTCTATAACTGTGCATAATATATACTTCCATAAGCAAATATGAAATATTTCGACACTTATTTTGAATGCTTCCAAACAATATTCAAACCATCCTATTCTATTTAAATGATTTCATAACTCTCTTACTTAACTTAAATTCATTTTATGTCCAAGCAAACTCATTTAAATTGAATTGATTTCCAAAAGCAATCTAACTCCCATTTTTATTCGAAGTCAAGTTCTCATTAATATAACTTAAGTTAATTAACTCAATTACTTATTTCATTTACCAAACAAGTTTTATTTAAAATCATTTCATAAAACTCGACACAACCATTTCTCAAATTACTTAAGTCAAGATTTTATCCAAATATTACATCAGTTATTTGTTTCCTTCAAGAAGTTTCAACTTCAAAACTTATAAGCACTTTCTAATTTATATTCTTAATTTGATTTCCAATTATCAAACCAATCTCATTTACTAATTTAATTAAATTAGTTTATTCAGTCATTTCTTTAAACTTCAAACTTCTATACTTAATTCATTCTAAATTTACTTCTATCAATAACAAGGAAGGTTTTAAATTTATGTCTACTTGGATTTTATCCACCAATTCAAACCATCATTGTTATGACCCAATTCTATTTTATTCGACTACACTTCCAATTACACTTAATTCACCAACAATCCAAGCTGAATTCATTTACACTTCATTGCTTACATTCAATTTATTTTTCATCCAAACAAGCCCATATTTATTACAATTGATTCAAAAACTAATTTTATTGGCTCCTATTAACCCATAGAATTTATATAATCTCGTTTACGTCAAACGACAATTACTTTTGTGCAAATTCAGTGTTATTTACTTAAAAGAGTATTTATTTCAGTTTATAACTAATTTGAATTGATACGAATTCAATCCATACTTAATTTGATTTCATTTTAATTGATTCCGTTCAATTTATTTTGCATGCTATATTCATTTGCAATTATTTCAATTTTATTTTTTTATTCACTTGAATTTTATTTACCACTCAAACCATCACTATTTCAACTCTATTTTGTTTTAATTTGTGTTCATGGCCAGCTCCATTCGTTTAAATTAAATTAGTATATTTCATTGAATCCACATGAATTCTAATTCACATTCAATAATTTATTTCTGAATTCCTTTCATTTTATAACGAGGCCATTTCCAATTTATCTCTTCTTAGATTTTTATTTGCAATATAAATCATTTTTATGTTAATTCAATTCCATTCAACTTCAACTCAAATTTAATTCACTTACAATTTCAAGTTGAATTTCTATTAATAACTCAAGCTTCACATTCACATTCTATCATTTATTCATAACTCAAATATTTATTAACCAATTTGAGTTCCATTTCCATATTCCATTTATTAATCAAGTAGTCTATTTATAATTTTACCCAATATTTTATTTTTATTTCAAAAATCACTCTAACCGTTTTACTTGAGTTCAATCTATTTTATATTTTAAATTTTGGATTATATTCATTATCATTACAAACAACTTTATTTGGCCTATTTATTTTACTTCCAAATTTTAAAAGTCACAACTTACTTATATTCATATTTCATCTATTTACAATCAATCTCATTCACATTTTACTTTTTAACTCAGAATTATACCTTTTATTTAGCCAATATATTTTTATTATTCCATAAACATTTTAAATGAGATTCCAGAGTATAAACAATTTTCCAAAATTTCAATATCACCTTAAAATTCAACTATATCCAAAATTCTTTGGCAAATTCAATTATCCCTTTGAATTTCAAAAAAAAACTCATTTCGCAAACAATTCCAATTTAAAACAACTTGGTAGCAATTTCTCTTCTAGAACTCGAAAATGAACATCGATGATGCTGCAGTCATCACCGAAATTATTTTCCAGCGATCGAAAGAGAATTAAATGCTTTTATCTCTTTAAAATCCCTTTCAAATATTTTTAAATTCCAAATCTCTCCATATTCAATTCCAATTCAAATAAATTCCCGAAATAATACCACTATTATTTCTCCAAAACTTTTGAAAACCATTTCCAAATCCAAAGGAATTTAAACTTTTTTTTCCAAAAATTCCAAGTTGCAATTCCTTTAAATCTATATTCAAACATTCTCTAGAATTTTATCTCATTTCAATTTTAAATGGTTCTTTGGAATTCTATTCCAAAATTATAATCACCTTTACAATTTACATTAACAATCTCATTTGTGTATGAAGTTTATTTCAATTTACAAATTTCATTTATAATCTATATTTCACATTCCATTTTGTTATATAAATTTATTCTTCAATTTTAGTTATAAGTTTTCAACTTCTTATTCAATTTCTACACAATAGTGTTAATAATTTAATATTATGATTCCTTAACAATCAAGCATCCAAATACTATAATACTTTATGAAAATTATATCCTTTTATATACAAAAATAATTCGGGTAAAATTATTTCATTTACTCTATTTTAAAACAATACTGTGTCGAATTATTCTATTCAAGTGTTTAGAGATCCCTGTCAATAACGTTAATTACTCGTATTGACCAGAATCCATAAATTACTCAATAAACCAATCAACACAATATAAAATCATTTTATATTCACTAAAAAATACGTGCTCATATCTATTAATACGCTCAAACTCAGTCTAGAGTACCGTTGACTCTATTCTATGAGTAATTCCCACCAGAGCCAAGGTTATCACCAACCTAAGCTCTGATACCAAGTGTAACAGCCCGCGAATCCATACCCCTTGAGTTAACACTATTCTACAACAATCAACTCAAGTTGCACAGAAATACGAACCATTTGGGTTAAAGAAGAAGAGGTAGAAGAAGGGAAAATAGAAAATAACATCAGAATCTAACCATCGCAGCGGAATAAAATATAATATATATAATAACATATCTTTACACAAAAACAAATATATCTGTTTATATATTGCATCATCAGAGTACATCAATCATAGCTCAACATCAATAACATACAATTGGATACACAACTAAACAACACAGCGGAACATATAAATAAACAAGTACGGAAGTACGTATCGTCATCCACCTCGTCTCCTGAGCTCCACAGCATCATATCCTGTATCCTATAATACTCTGTCTGACCCGAGCATTACAGTTAAATAACACCCGAGTCAGTCTGGAATACCAGCGTGAGAAAATCACACTCAATTGATTATTAAAGTTTCAAAAATCCCTTGGAAACAAAAGCATCTCGTAAGACCACGCCACAAATAAACATGTCGGGTTTTTACCTTACGATAGCTAAATTTTTTTATAGAAATCCTCTGATATTATAATAGGGTCTATATACAAATACTTATAAAATAGCCGAAATTGTTACATTATTAAATTCCAGCTACTATCCACAAAGTGGGTAATACAAACAAAACTCGTACAAGACTCGTAGGGAGATTGGATTTCCAACAAATGACTAGGCACTAGGGTACCACCTGTCACAGTACGGGGCCTAGATCACCGTACCGAGGAGTACGCCTGCTCCTCTGCAACACAAGACCGGGACTATCCCTTACTGGATAATCCCAAGTGAGATCACCCCGCGGTTGGGATCAGCAACTGCCCACTAACCCGAAATAAAAAGGGACATCTAGACAGGAATGACCTCACCCTGCTTGGGTGCTACCCACCTAGCCATGCTACATAACCCTTGATTTTCAGTCATTCCCATTTGATGAGGCTTGAGGCTAAGCGTTACCTTTTTAGAACATATCCCTTAGAATGCCCATTGTCCACCTGACGATGTTTCGCAAGCATTCATCCATACAAGTCCATTCCGGGTTCAAACGGAACCGAAGGCACTATTCCTACTACATCCATTTTGGAAATATCCTCAGGATTAGTAGCGACTAGCCCTTGCACTTCACTGCTCCATCTTCAAATCCAAACTCGTTTCACGAAACGTACAAACCGGATCGAAGTGGTTTTCGAGAAATAAATCTCGATCCCGGTCTCTTCGAAACGATCAACGTATTTGGCCAATATTGATAGTCGGTTATTTAACTATCAATTAATATTCACAAACAACCATCAACCAATAAATAATTTCCCAAATTATTTATTAACCTCAAAAATATCTTTACAAGATATATTTTCTCTTTTCAAACCCTTTTGAGAACAGTTTTCAAAACTATCTTCCTTTCTCAGAATAAATTCCAAGTATTTCTATTTCCACTGGAATCCCCAAGCATAAAACTTTAGATTTTTTTAAAATAATTTCAAACGCTTTACTTTGAAATATACTTTAAAATATTTAAGTTAAAACTACTTTAATAATTTGTTAAAATACATACTATATGAATATTTGAAAATAATGTTACTTTATAAAATATAAAACTAGGTTTTCATTTTTTAAAGCAAAATACTAAGTCACCTTTAAATAATTATTACAATAATAGATTTGAAAAATATTTACTTTAGAATTTTAAAAATTCAGAAAAAATAAATTTTTCTAAAACATGCTTTTTAAAACAACATTAAGCTTTTATCTTATTAAAATTTACTTTGAAAATGTAGTTGGCTATCCAGGGAAATATACTTCTCTTCACAACCCTTTAAAAATAAATAACTATTTATTTTTAAACAATTTTTCTCATTCCTTTGATAAATTCCCACCTTGAATTTATTCTTTCAAATATCCAATTTCAAACACTTAAATCAACTTCCATATTGTTTTCCAATTCACTTCATTTATTCAAAAATCCTTTAATTGCAGATTTTATTCCTTAATTATGATTTAAAATACTTTTAATTGAAATACCAAATTAGATTTCTCAATTTACTTCTGATTCCTTTAAATAAATTTAAAACTTTAAGTTTTAAGGTAATTCTTTATTCATTTAAATTAATATCGCATAATTTTACAATTCATTAATTACTGTTTATTCAAACCCTTTTCTTTTCATACTCGAAGTTATTTATTATTATTTAACATACTTCCATTTCTTTTTCAATTCATTCTTAATTTATTAAATTTTCTAAGATTATTTCATTCACAAATTTACTTCCTTTATTTTCTTTCCAAAACCCAATTTATATATTTTTGGTAATTCATTATACCCAAATATATCCAATCAAATCATAACATTCAATATTCCAATATATTCATCATAAAATATCAAGTAATCACAACAGAGAATATTAAATAATAAATGTTGAGGGGTCCAGTTGGATCCCTCCAACCTGTTTTCCCTGCATCCACAGATGTTAGCACAATATAATATGCCAATTCCAAAATTACCATACCAAAGCACATCAACCACTCTCAACCATTCAAACAATTATTTAAATTTAATCATTCAAATTTAAAACTAAATTAACTGAGTGGATTAACTTACCTTTGATTTTTATTTGCAATCCATCCCACCTCAACTTGTTTCCCACAATTTCAGACCTTGCAAAAACATTTTACATTTTATTAACACTTAAGGTAATCGAACAGTAAGTTACCAATTATTAATTTAATTTCAACTAATTTTTCTTCAATAATTTATTCTTTTAAATGCCTAAGATAATTAAATAGATTAGTTAGACAATTAATCTCCATAATAGATTATCTTAAAATTAACTAGTACGTGAAAATGTGTATATATATTCTTATATAGATAATTTACCTTTATACATATTTTATTTGAACCCATACACTTATAAAATTTTATTTGTAGAGATTCAAAAATCAAGTTTTATATAAACTTTCAAACAATTTAAAACTCCTTATTTTCTTTCCTCAAAATCTTATATATATACATATATTTTTCTGATCTATATATATTCTTATATATATTCCAGTTATAGTAAATAACAAGTACAAAATGTTACCATGCTGTAAATTTTTATTTATCTATATTTTCTTTTCTTTTTTTTCCCAGAGCCTCATCTATATATACATACACACATATATACTTCCTATTTATTGTTATTTTACTAACAGATCTGTGCTAAAATTAAACTTATTTGAACTAACAGATAATACCTCCTTCCCAAAGCACCATTCGAACCCTAGCAAAGCACTGATTTCCCCGACCTCCACCTCTGACTTCGTCGTTCTCCCTCCTTTACGCGCGCCTCTACTCGAGCATACGCGAACAACGATGACGCACCTACAACCTGACAATTCGATGCCGAAAATCAACGGGCCCCCCATACCTTTGCGCTTCTAGTTTCTGCACGAGCTACCGTCGCCCTACCAAAATTTGCCACACACCATCACGATAAAATCGCGGCTCCCCTCACAAATAATCTTCGAATTGCAACCGCTCGTACTCGACGCTCGATCTCGCGATTCAGAGATTGACTCTGTGATGAAAACGAGAGAAAAAGGAACCTCATTTTCAATTCAAAATCGAGTAATTTTGAGTTTGAAGATTCCCTCTCCCCCCCCCCCCCCCCATTTTCCTATTTTTCCCTGAGTTTTCGATTTGCTCTGAGTCAATTAAATTGAATAATGAAATGGAGAGAAACAGAACGCATTTTGATAATGAGGAGAGGGAAAGATTTCATTAGGATTTGCTTTCGAAAGAAGGCGACCATTACTGATTTCGATTTAAAATTTTGCAGAGGAAGATTGCGTGATGTTTATAAAAGAGGGAACACGATGGAATGGAAGTCGGCTTCCTCAGGAAGGATTTCGGCTGAAGAAAAGTTTGACAAGAAAGAATATTTTATATTTGAGTTTGAATTTAAATCGTTCCACTTTACGTAGCCTAAAATCACGAACTTCTACCGAGGTGTGCCGCTAGACGTTCCTGGGGTTATATCCCTATTTCGGACGCAACAGAAAAGGTTTCGAGCCCCAATTCGATCGTATAGAGAAGATAGCATTTTAAATCAGTTATTATATTAAATTTTCGATATAGATTTCAGCGCGTTTACATACTATACGCTCACATAGCAACTCCAAACTCTACGAAAATTGAAATCCGATAACAATACAGTATTAGGATCCAATGGAACAGGTTTCGTCAAATTCCGAGACTATGCCTCGGAAGGCTATTTATAAATTCAATTTAAATGATAAAATTTCAAAACTTAACAAACCCTTACAAATTCAATTTCAACACTTTTTACTATCTTTAGTATTATCAACATAAATTTTACAAGCCTTCAAATTATATTTTAACAAGCTTAAAACTCCAAATTCAACATTTTAATCAACTTCAAATTATTTAATTCAATAATTTAATTATCAAATAAATTGTGATATTCGTAATTCAAGTTAAAATTGCTCTATTGAATATTTAAAATCAATTAAATATTTCGATTTTAAATGCTTGAAAATTCCGGGTCGTCACAAAACCGACACAATATGTTTTCTAGTGAGTAAATGAATTTTTTTTATCCAAACTATATTTTGATATGAAAGGAATATTTTTTGAAATTATTATAGTATATTTGGAGTGTTGGTTGTTGTTATTATAATCAAAACAAGATTTTAAAATTTGAAATGGTTTATGTTACCAAATAGAAATTGCGTAAGAATGAATTATACAAATATGTTAAACTAAAAATGGATTCAAAACCAAATTTGGACATTAAAATTTCGAAAGGGTTGGAAAATATTTTTTAAAGTATTGTGAAAATAAAAGGGTATTATTTTGAAAATATTTTTGGAATAATTATTGTTTTAAATGGATTTTGAAAATGATAAAGCACTGAACTCACTAAAGTAGCTGGAAATAACTCTGATGATGGCGGCCGCATTATCATTATTCATTTTTTAGTTTCTAAGCGACGGATTGCTACGCTGATTGTTTGTTTTCAAATTATTGATAAATCAAGTTTGATTTGAGAAATCTCGAAAGGAGTTTGTTTTTGTAAAACAAAAGTTTGATTTGAAAATTCAAAAGGATGATTTGGGTTACAAAAAGGAGCTGTATATGATTTCAGAATAACTTGAAATAAAACTAGTTCAAAAATGATTAAGTAATTGGTTAAGATGAGCAAAGCTAGAATTGAATTATAAATGTGGTTAACTCAAGTTAAGTTTAATGAAATTGGATTTGATCCAAAAATGGAATGGAATTTGACGATAATAAAGTGAATTAATTAAACAAATTAATTAGTGAATTGAATTTGAATTGGAAATATTGAATGATTAAAGTGATTCTGATAAGTTTTAAAGTGGTATATATAAACTTAAGTAGTGGTGTAAAATGTTTATAATAAGACTTAAGAAATAATTTTGATGGAATGTCCGAGATGAACTTAACTCAAGTAAAGGAAATTAAAGTGAATTCAGGATGTGTTAAATGGAATTGGATTTGAATTTGTAATAGCTTAATAGAATGAAACAAGGGAAAATAAGCTTAAACTTTGAAATGGAAATCCAAATTTGAATTATAAAATGGTTTATACTCAAGCTAACCAAATGAAGTTATTTTTGAAATAAAACTCTAATTGTGTGGAAAACTAAAGTGATTAATTAAATGAATTAGTTAGTAAATTGAATATTGGAAATGGAACTTCAGTTATAAATGGAATTCAACTTAAATGTAAGTGAATTAAATATATTTTGAAATGTTGTTGAATAAAATAGAAATGGATTGAAATGGAGATGACTTAAGTTATAAATGGATTCAATTTAAGTGTAAATTGAATATGGTTGGGAGTATTGTTGATAAGAATGGAATTCAATTTATGTAACCAATTTATGAGATGATTCATAAATAAATTGGCGTGGATTAGTCTATTATTGAATATAAAATTGAGAAAATAAATTTTTAGGAATTAATGGAAAGTGAGTAAATTAATTTAGAATCAATGTGGAGTGGATATGAATATGTTGAGGGTAAATATGATTGGAATGCTAATAAATTGTTGTGAATCATTTGGAATTGAATAAATGGCGTATAAGCTGAATTAGAAGTGACTAATTAAATGTTGGGACTTTGTATTTGCATGTATCAACTAGATATACATGTCATAAACTGTTTTAGTTATGGAGTATGTGTTAACTTACTTAAGTTCAAAGAATTGTTATTGAATTTCATATTTTTGGACTCATGTGTTTAAATTGAGTAAGTATAGGTACAAGAAGACCATTTCGCTATATTTTGATTGCACGATTGCATATATATTGGGCTAGCTTTATTAATAACGCTAAAATAAGTTACGCTTACGAATTTAGCACGCGGAAAATAGAAATATTGTTATATATCGTGTTTTCCGGCCATGAGAGCCAACATATATTTTTTGATCATATTTTTCATATTGCAAATGGTTCTCCGCACAGTGGAGACTCTGCCAAAAAAACTTGGAAATTTAGGGTGTTAGAAAATTTCTGGACATTTTTGGAAAATAATTTGTTAACCAAAATTTGATTATGAATCATGATTGAAATAAGGGATTTTTTAGAAATGGAAACTACTTGTTTTGTATGGAATTAAAGGATTTAGAAAAGTGAATTTCAAGGTTTTAACTAAGTGGGTTTTAATAAGTCAATAGGTTTGGAGCATTTTCCTATCTTGGCAATTTCAGAGATGAAATTCTTTTAAGGGGGGAAGAATGTAATGACTGGATTTTCCATTGTTAGATTTTGAACATCTAATTTATTTTAAATATTGAATTTGGAATGTAAATGGATTTCTAATATGAAGTTTAACGATCGAATAAGTGGAATAAGATTTATATGTAACATATGGATTTTCGACTTTCGTAAGTCAAAGATCTGTACGGGATTTTCGACTCTCGAAGTTCGACATTAATACGTCCACTGTATCAACTGCCGAACAATCGAATGCCGGAAAAACCGAACCGTTACATTAAATTTCAAATATAGCAATTTATCATAACACAGAATGGTTAATAATTGAAATTTGAGTTGAATATGAATCGAAATGATTTATAATATTAATGTAAATTGCATTTGAATTAGAATTAAGTAAGTTTTTAAAACTTAAATTTCAAGCAATTTTGACGATTTTGAAAATTGCTCGATTTATCAATGCGTTGGTGATCTGGGGCACTCGTAATTCGACAAAACTAGTTCTGTTGGATCTGTAATGGTGTACTATTATTGAATTTCAAATTTCGTGGCATTTGGAGTTATTATTTGGTCGTATGAGATAGAAATGAGTTGTAATTAAAATCGAAAATCTAGTATAACAATTGGTTCAAACAAAGCTGCCTTCCACATACGATTGCATATCTCGAAACTTGTTCCATTGCGTTCGAAATAGGGGCATAACATTAGAAACGCCAGGCGGCACGTCTCAATAGGGGTTCAAGATTTTAAGTTATTATATATGAGATATTTTGAAATTAAATAATATTATAAAATTATAAAGTCAAACCCTATCCTTTATCAAATCCGCCCTACCCTTGAAAACACACCACCTTATCACTTCATCCCTTATTAAAACTATGCTTAACAAAGGAAGAAAGGTGAAATAATGAATTCGAAAAATTAAAATAAGAAGATATGCTTAACTAAAAATCGTAAGAAAATTTTATTTGGGCTCATTAGGCCGTATGCTCCGATCTGGTATACTATTTGTAAGGTGCGCTTTGATGGGTGGTGTCCGATTTTGTACAGTAGCAGGCTTGAGAACAAGGGCTTGAATCTTTCGCTGATGGTGATGGAGTTGGGGCAAATGGAGTTTGTATTCGAGTTTTGGAGATTAAAGAGCAGCTATAGCCGAGCTATGGTGTCTCGCAGGGGTTCGGGTCGAAGTCCGACTATGTACGGACTGGAAAAGTTCGGAGTAGCTCGCGATTTTATGGGGAGACGCGGGTGGAAGATGGTGGTGCTAGAAAGGTGGAGTTGCTTAGAGAGGATGAACGGTGGTGTCGGTGGCTCGAATGATGGCTGGAGCATGGAGGTATGAGCGGTGGAAGAATCGACAATGGTGGAGTTTGATTGGAAGAGGCGGTCTATCTTTTTTAAATTGGGGAAGAAGGGATTTAGTTGGGTAATTAATTAACTTAAGTTGTAATTAGTAAATTTAATTATAAAATAGAAATCTTATAATGTTAATAACTCTCTCAAATGAGGTCCGATCGGGTCGATACAAGTGGCATCGTAATCGTATCGAGTAGTGCTGCACAACAAAATTGGTTTGGGATTTTTTGGAGTCAGCTTGAATTTTAGATTAAATCGAATGTCGTTCGATTTAATTCAAAATCTGGTACTTGGCAAATTAAAAATAAATGTGAGTAAATCTCACTCATTTTGGATTACTAGGTTTAATTTATAATAATTAAAATTAATTATTGGATGATTGGTTGAACTGATATATTATTATCAGTTGAATACTATATTATATATAAAGTAGTGTGTATATTAATAATTCGGTATATTCCCATCGATTGGAGCGGATGAGGCACTGTAAGCCTCGTACAGTAGCAGATGACCATATATTACCGCGATATCCCTCCTTTAAGCAGGATTGGTATTTTATGTTAATCTGTGGATGCAGGGAAACAGGTTGGAGGATCCAACTGGATTCCTCAAAAATATATTGATTATTTCATATATTGTGATATATAATGTGATTGAATAATCTGTTATGGATTGTTGTGTGATTTGGTATATTGGATGTTATAGTAGCACTGGTCCAAATTTTGGTATTTTAAATACCATAAATAATATTTTCTAATCTTAAAAAGAAATTCAAAGGTGATTTTTTAAATAAAAATATTTATATGGAAATTAGAATATTGAATAAGGAATTGTTTGGATTAAATAAAAGAATTGATTTTGGAAATAAACTTAAATATTTCATAAGGAGTTTTCAATAATAAATATATTTTGAAATTTATATATACAAGGAAATTGAAACAAGGGATTTTAATAATATTTATTAAATTATAATTAGAAGTTGAAATCAAGTTTTTGAAGGGATTTTGCATACAATTGGGTTTATTGAAAAGAGGGTTCCATATGGGATTTCAAATAGAAATTGAATTAGATAGGCTTTTGAAATATGGGTCTTTTATTAATAGATAAAACAAGAATGAGTTATTAATTTATAATCGATATTATAAATGAAGTGAAATAGTTATAAATGGATAAAAATTGGGAAGATATGTCGTAGTATGGATTTAAAATGAGATATGAGAATTTAGTTTAGAAAAAATAGATGATTTTATTTTTTGAAACTTGAAATGGTGGAATTTGAATTAAAAATCGAGGTGTATAAATCGAGGGAGAATCATAAATTGAAATCAGTTATATCATAATCTTAAAAATAGATTCTTGGAATCAAGAAGTAAAATTTGTTTAAAAAGTGATTATTTATTAAACAGTGATGTTTTAAAAATGTTATTTATATTTAAAATATTTTGGGAAAGTTAACTATTCAAATAGATTTAATTTATTATGAATAACCCTTGTATGTCAATAAATATTATCTATAATGAATTAAGAATCGGTTTCCATTATTTATTTGGGAAGCATTTTGGTCTTTTAAATAATTACTCAAACGCCTTTTGGAAAATATTTATTTCCTTAAAGTACTTATTATTATTATTATTACTATATATATACAAAATTTAAAAGTAAGTGATTGGATTTTTGTTCATAAATTCTCTCGAGATTGTGACCGGATTTTATCAAACGGATGTGATTTATAAGATAAATCTTTTAATGGAAATTTGGAATCTTAATAAATTTCTAAAAACGTTAGAAACTTTGAAAAAATGAATCTGAAATCATAAAAGAAGTTACAAATTATTGAATGAGATTTTAAATAAGTAATATCGATTTTGGAAATTGTATAAGGGATTATGAAAAATTCTAGAGATTTGTGAAATGAGTTAAAATGAGTCATGACTTTAAAAAAGGGTTGTAAATGGTTTTATGAAGTTGGAATAAGGGGAGATTTCCTCATTTGTGAATGTACCTATAAAATCGATTAGTTGTGAATATTTCCTAAGTGTTGAAAAGCAAGTGATTTTGGAAAATATATTTATAATAATTTTTCTAAGTATTGGAATAAAATGATTTGGAAATGTTTTGACTATGGAAGGTTATATGGAAATATGTCTAAGTGTTAATATGGTTTGAAAATGTCCTGTTATGGATATAAATATTTGGAATTGTTTTCAAAATATTGAATTATTGGAAGAGATTTGAATATATGTCTCTGTAAAGATGTTTTTAAATAACTGTTTTGGAAAATTTATAATATGGGCCTAGTGACTTCTTATGTGTGTAATTTGATAGTTAAATAACCGACTATCAAATCTGGACCAAATTGTTGATCATTTCGAAGCGCCGGGATCAGATTTAATTATCTAAAAACCACTTCGATCCAATTTGTGCGTTACGAATTGTGATATCTCAAAGATAATGAAGAGGGTATTCTTAAAGAGATTGCTTTGTTCAGACCCAAAACAACTTGTATGGATGAATGTTATCATTGCATAGTTGCGTGGAAGGCAGTGTTAGCATTTCAAGTGAGAATGCTATCCTTAAGGTAAAACGTAGCCTCAAGCCTCGTCGACCGGGAATGACAAACATGGGAGATGCAGCAAAGCTATGTGGGTCGCTCCCAATAGGATATGAATATCACTCATCTAGAATGGATATTCATCATCATCACCATCTATCATTTTTATGCATTTTGGGGCCCATTAGTGGTGATCATATTTGGTACTATCTAGTAAGGGGTAGGCCAGTCTTGTGTTGGCAGGCATCAATAGGTTCGATCTCGGTACATTTTCTAGGAGCGTACCGTGGCAGGCGATACCCCAGTAGCCCTATCATTATATGGAATCCAATATCCACTACGATCCTATACGTTTTAGTTGTATACCAATTATGCTGAAACGTGAGATGCAAGCATTTTAGCTATTTTATAGTTTATCTTCTATAGACACTATTATAATATCAGATGATTTTGATATAAAATATTTTGGTTATCATAAGGTAAAAACTAGTCGTATTTATGTATGGCATGATCTTATGAGATACCTTTATTTTCAAAGGATGTTGAGAACAGTAATAATTCAAGTTTAGTTTGTTTTCTCATGGTGATTTTCCCTAACTTGGGTGTTATTTTATTGAATGCTCAAGTCAGATCAAGTATTATAGATTCAGGTTCGGACGCTATGAAGCTCAGGAGATGAGCTAGAGGATTTCAGACGTATTTCACGTACATGGTTATTTCCACTATGTGTGTAGGCTGTATATTCAGTACTTATGAGAACAAGTTATTATAACTGTCCAGATTGATTGTTGACTGTTGTACTCTAATGATTGCATGTATATTATAGTATGTTTCTTTGTATAAAGATCTATTATTATATATTATATTTTATTCCGCTACAATCGTGAGATTCTATATTGTTTGTTTATGTTTCTTCTTCTATCTTCTCATTATTATTCGTCTTTTTGTACAATTTGTGTTACAAAAATATGACTTAATGTGAGCTCAAAGGGTACGAAATGGTGAGTCATCGCAATTTATAAATATCATTCATGGATTCATAAACACATTCTGGCTTTTCTCTATTAATAACAGATCATATCACATAATCGATTTATATTTTAAAACCCATTTTGAAATTTATTTCTAATAAAACCAACTATATTCCATATCCATTCAAAACTCGATTTCAACTTCCATTTAAAATTTTAGAAATATCATTTAAATCTATTGTTCCAAATTCTTTGTATAAATTAGTTTCCAAAATATTTAGTTGAAAATAATTTGCAAAATAGTTAAGTGAATTCTAAATCAAATCTTTTTTTAATTTACAGTCATTCCTTATCGAATATTCCAAATCAATATAAATATTTTTATTTCCATAAATCGCCCTTTGAATTTCCTTTTAAAATTCAAAAATATTATTTATGGTATTAACAAAACCAAATAAGGCCAGAGCTACTATAGCATTTAATAAATAGAGTCACACGACAATCCGTAACAAATTATTTAATCACATCATATATTACTATATAAGAAAAACAATCCATATATTTGAGAAATTCAGTTGGGTCACTCCAACCTGTTTCCCTGCAACCACAGATGTTATATGGCATAAAGTATTAATAACTTCGAGGCAGGATATCGCAATAATATAAGGCCATCCGCTACTATACGAGCGCTAGTGTCTAATCCGCTCCAACCGCGGAAATATACCCAACTACTAACATATACTACTATAAATAATATAACATCCAACTGATAAATTATTATCAATTCATCCAGTCAACCAATAAATATATTTTTAACATTAGAAATTAAAACCAGAAATTCAAATGAGATTTACTCACCTTGACTTCTATTTTCAATCCGTTCTATTTTCAAATTAAATCAAACAATGTTCGATTTAAATCTAAAATTCAAGCCGTCTCCAAAAAATTCCATACCAATTTTTTTATACAACACTGGTCGATACGATCGCAATGCAATTCATCGCGTTTGATTCGGATCTCGTATGGATAAGTTATCACATTTATAAGAATTCGATTTCTAATAATATAATTAATAGTTACATCATTAACTTAGAAATTACCTTAACCTTAATCATCTTCGTTCACGGTAAAACTTCTTGGACATGCAAATGACGAAATCATGCTCGACTACTTCACCATGCGTGCAACTATCGATGAAACCACACGACACCCTACGCACCGCCGTCGCCAGCACGAATGCCACACTCGTTGAAGCCTCATCCTCTCAAACTCGACCCACCAGAACTGACGCGTGCCCACATCAAGCTAGAAACCCTGAGCCCAAATCGATCGATTTCGCAGTCCAGCACCTCGCTGCGTTCCTCCATGCTTATTGCTTGTTCGGTAAATCGCTTTCTCTTCTTTTAAACTTTATTTTGCTAGAAATAAATGAAGAAGAATAAGAGGAGAGACTCACGATCTTTAAACCGGTGATGGCGGCTTAATTGATGTATAGGGTGGCAATGGATATAGGCTAGGTCATCTATTATTTGAATATTTTATTTTATTTTATTCAAAATATCTCGCATTACATACTGTGACATCTCAATCTCTTATTGAAGCGTGCGCCTGGTGTTACTAATGTTATACCCATATTCCAAACGTAATGGAACAAATTTCGATACATAATTCGATCGTATGCAAAGATTGCTTTTTAAACCCAATAACAATATTAATAGTCGTATGACCATATGGTCATCTGATCGCCATGAAATTTGAAATTCGAATAATAATACACTATTACGGATCCAATGGAACTGGTTTCGTCGAATTTTGATACTATACCCGGAAGGCTATTTTCACTCGTTAATTAAAACGATTATTTTTGAAATCAGTTAAATAACTTTTAAACCCAAATTTAAAAGTTCATTACCTTCATTCTTTATAACGGAAATTTAGTAAGCCTTTAAAATTATTTTTATCTAACTTAAGACTCAAGATTCCATTATTTAACCAATTTCAATTATTAAATTTAAACCTAAATTGTCCAGTAAATCACTATTTTTGAAATTCGAGTTATTAAATCTAAAAAATTAATTTTTCAATATTTTAAAATAATTAAACACTCCAATCTCAAATGAGTAAAATCCTACATATATGTATGTGTTTCTCTCTGTGTGTATATTAAATGCGTTGTATTCATCAGTTCTTCTTCATACCCTGAATCTGTAAAGCATATTAAAACTAAATTTTATGCGGTTGATTTATTTTAGATTAACTCAATTTCATGTTTCAAAATTAAATTTTAGTTTATTACATATGCATAGGTACTTAAATAAAAAACTTATGTTTCCGATCCAATTATGTCATAGAGTAAATAAATTAAGGTATAAAACTATTAATTTTATTTATATTAATTATATGTCTTTTCATTTTTAGATATAAAATAAATTTCTTGTGCTTTTGATGGTTTGAATGTTTACTATAATTAAGTTTGAAATTCCATATGGTATTAAATTAATTGTTGAATTGGTGGTTGCAGAAGAGAAGTAAAGTAGAATTACACTATATGATTATTTCCTTTTTAATTTAGATTTAATTGCAACATAAATCGTGTTTTTGTCTTCACTCTTCTAATTTACTCTTATTTTAATTGTTTATTTTATGTGAATTATTTTCATACCTTTATATATGTGTGTGGGGGGCAATAAATATTACATATATGTGTATGTATGTATATATGTCTAAACTATATATATGTAGTGTTTTCAATACAAGTATACAAACCATATACATATATTGCAGCATAATCAAACATATACTTAGAAATTTTTTAGCTTGGTATGGAGATGAGAATGTAACATGTATATGTAAGTACAATGTGTATGAGTATACACAAACGTTGGATATAAATCTTAATATCTGGATGTGTTCATGTAACACACACATACACACATGTTTATATTAGTCACTATGTTGTTATATGTTTGAATGTATATTGGTGCATTTCCAATTAAACATTTAGTTGAAATGTTAACATGTATAATTAATAAATATATGTAAAGAAATTAAATGAAATATGATTTTATCTAAAATTAGATTAGATCTAGCATAACCCTTTTAGACTTCAAAGTCCCAATAATTTTTTTTGAAATCTTCTAATTTCACCCTCTTTTGACTGGCCTAGTTCCAACACTAGTATCAAAGCCAAATATTCTATGGGTCTATATTAGTCATGTTCGGATGAACTAATTAAACTTACCCATATAGTAAGGTTTCTAGAAAGCAAGAGTCTAGGATAAGTTTTGGTAATCAAGTACTCTGGTCTACCTGACTACCGGTCTGGCCTGAAAGGTGAAGTGAGCTACGGGTTATCCCGAATGAGAAAGGCCTGCCATGGGCTAATTTATTTATTAATTAGATTAATTAATTAATTAACTAAATCCTATATAACACACACATATATATATATATGACATAATTATATTATCTCGAATTCTTTATGGAAATGTCAGTATATGAAATTTTTGAAATTAAAATGATTAATTAAATAAATAATTAAATCTGGATTAATAAAGATTAAGCATACGTATACAAAGATATATGGGTATAACTGTAATATTATAGTATTCATATTCGATAAAAAATGTTTAGTTGATTAATATAGAAATAATTAAATTAAAATGTATACATATATTGATATGTACATATAAACAACTATAAACATTATACTTAATTAAGTGTCTTCAATTTTTTAAGATAATTAATGTAAAATTTTAGAAATTTTATATAAAATAAATTCAGTAAATTAAATATGATGTAATTAGTAATAATTAAAATGGATTAAATAAGATTTATCTAATAGTATACATAAGCATATTATATAAGTTTGTTAAATTATAATAGGTTATAAATAAATTAAACTTATATAATATGAATGTATAATATAAGGGGAACTAGAAAGATACCAAAATTAGAATTAAGGAATAAATACATATGTACAATACATATACAATGATTTCTAACATGCCAACACTTGACGAGAGTATTACATAAGAAACACATTGTTTCCTAAATCGATATCACTCAAAATAAGTATGTTAAAGATTATGAATCTTAATATATATATCTATATATATAAGCTGTCCTCAACCATTTTTATATTAACAGATTATTTGCATACTCTTTGGTTGTTGAGTTTCCGTCAAGCTAGAGATGTCATGTGTAGTACTATTAATATATTGAATATATGAGGTAAGATACATGCATGTATTTGCTGAGCTTTCCTTAAGATCAAGATGATATTAGGACAAAGATCATGGGTTAGAAGTTTTATATGATACAACCGATAAAGTGTTATCTAACACTTGTAGGTCTATAATTTACTGAGCTTGCCTCAAGGTCAAAATCCTAAGGAAAATAAGCCCTAACACCCACAAGAGGAATTAAAAGATTTCTATGTTTTTTTCAGGATTTACATTAAAAATCAAGCGGAAGTCTTTGTAACGACCCATAATTTCGAACACTTCATATTTAAATATCTGAATTATTTAAATATTTGAATCTTTGATTTAATGTTATTAAAATTAATAAGCATTATAACCCCCTTTTAAATCATAACTAATGACGGTAAACTTGTTTCGGAATAATGTTCACAAAAATGTATACTTTGGAAAAGTATCGATAATATGACTGAAAAATGTTTTATCGATAAATAACTATTTTTTCGACGGAATTTATTCAAACCTTTTGCGCATGACTAAGTAATCATATGGAGTTAATTATAAACTAAAAATATTTTCATATTTATGACTAACTATATAGGAAAATGAGCAAATAAGGAAAATGAGAAAAAATGAAACTAATTAACTCTTAAGTTAATATCTAATGAACACATTAGCCACTAATTGAACAGTCTCCTCTTTAGACAGCTTAGAAGTCCTAGAAGCTTCCTAAAGGATGAGAGGTATTATAGTAAGGGTATAATAGTGATTAGCCTAAAGGACAAGTGGCATAAAGTAAAAGTAAGCATAAATGGAAACACTTAAGTGTCCAGCAAATGATCAAGTAGATATGATGGGAGGTAAATCTTCCAAGGAGGGTGGGAGTAAGCTTATGCATCACCAATGAAAGCCTATAAATAGAGGGTAGGTTTTCACTTAATAATCAAAATACATTCCTAAGCTTGAGATGAAGTGGGATGGTTGAAAACGGTTGAAGTGCTTAAGCACTAATCCACTAATTACTCTCTAACTTTTTCAAAAGTTTACCGAACCTTCTCTAATCTCTTTTAAACTTTGGGTTTGGGCCTAAGGTATCATGGGTAGCATGATAAGCATGCAAGAAGTGGGAGGAGGTAAGAGGAAGAGGGGGTTAATGATGGGCCGTGAGCATGGAGAAAGAAAAGTAAGGTGGCTTTAGTTTGGAAGTCCTAAAGGTTGGACCCTTAGGCATGTGTTGATGGAAGGAGGTGGTTCTTTTGGTCTTATGACTTTGTGCTTGAGTTAGGCATAGATTTAATTGAGTTATCTAGATATCTCTTAAGTATATATTGTGTATATGTGCATTATGCGCAAATTATAAAGTTAAAGTGCCATTAACTAAGTAAAGTTATAAACTTTGGACCTCTCTTGCTTTTGAGAGCAAATGATAACTTTGTATTGTGCAACATCACTTTTATTACCCTCTTGAACATGTGGTTGGCCGTGACTTAATGTTTAAATGGTTATTTAACTTGTGTGTTAAATTGAAGTTGTAGGATCGATCTCACTCTATGGGGGTGAATATGGTGGTACTAATAATAATAAAAATTAGTGTGGAAATCTATATAACAAAATAGATCGGACTTAACGGAAAAGACAAAGAATGGATCAGATTTAATTAGACAGAAGATATCAGAAGGTCTTAAATCATCCAGCTCATCAAAGTTTTAACTTCTATTATTGTTAACTCCTCACACCATTTACTTATTATGCCCACTAACTTTGCATCCCCTTTTAGCGGAACTACCAACCCATGTTTTTCCATTATCCCATCTCCACCTATCTCGCGTTTAATGAATTTACCAATTTCCATTTCATCTCTACAAACTTCAACTACTTTCTTCTCCTACACATTACATTATGATTTTCAAATTACGTCAGTTCTATACCTTTCTCCTCCACGCTCAAATCAATCACTACCAATCCACTCCTTCCAACTGCTGAAATTCCTCCTTATTTTTAGATTATGTCAGTTCCATAACTTTCTCTTCCACGCTCAAGTCAATCACTACCAACCCACTCCTTCCAACTGCTGAAAGCACTCATCACCTTCCTATTTTTATTTTTATTTCCAACACAGCTCTCATTTCATACCCCCATTTTATTTTCCATCAATGATACAATCAAATCCAGTTTCTACCATGTTAACTTTCTCATTCGTAATGTTTACACTTCAAATCCCATCATTCTCCAGAACCATTGATGTCAATACTCCATAACCATATTGGCCTATAAATCAATGAGTCGATGACTCAACCATCAAAGCTCTGGAAAGGTATTATCAGTTTTCATGTTTTATTTGTAACAGTTTTATTTCTATTTCTGACATTATAACGTTTCCTCCCGACACTAAATGATTTATCTAATATTTCAGCAAGATGTAGTAGCTTCAGACAAAGGTGGAAATAATCATTGTCATCCCTTCTAAAGCACAATGATGTCGGTCGAGGATTTTCGGGAAATACCATATTTAAACCATTGGATCACATTATGGTTTTGGTTGTACAACAACCAATGGTACCATTAAAGAAAGTCATGATGATGTGACACCACCTTTAGTTTTATGGAGCATTCATCTATTTTCAGTTTATGTTAATGGTCATTTAGCTGCCTAATTGAGGCCTTCTGGTCATTCAGTTTAAAACATGTATTGGCTTCAAGAATTTATTTATGTTTTGATGTTTGTTTCTAACATATTGATCAGTTATGATGTTTTTAACATGTATTGGTCATCTTGCTTTCGATGTTATTACCAGAGTGGAGCTTCTTTATTGTATAATCAGAATGTATTTTTGATTGTGTTAGGCAACTTAATTATACAAGTTGCTCCTCTACACGTAGTAGAAAATAAAGACTGAAAACATACTAGGTAAAAATGGAATACATTTGTGGAAATAATGCAACTTCATTTGAAGATTCGGTATTGAAATATGATAACAAAAAGAAAATAACAAAGAGGGTAATGAGTTAAACTCCTTGAAGCAGCATGTCTTCTTTATCATTTCTTGATATTATAGTTACATTAACTAACATTCACTAAAAACTGATATCATATGGTTTAGCCTAGATGGTACCAAATACTTTTTCATATGCATGTTGTAAATACATTAAATTAACTGTAAGGTATACTGTTCTTATACGAAGTCAAGTTGAATCAAGCACAGTTACAATGGGCTTAGTTACAATGGGTTCAAAGGAGTTAATCGTTTGTTGTCTATAAGATAATAGTTTTCTACATAAATATATCATGAAAACATTTTTTAGATAAGCTGAATGTTTCAATCAAAATTAAAAGTTTCATGGAGGTTATGAATTTCAAATTTATTAACACTTTTTTATGTTCCAAATTATATGATTATTTTTACAGTAACAGTATCGCCTAGATTATTGAATTACTTGCCTTACTAAAAACAACAATATTGAATTACTAAAAACAATAATATTGAGTTTATTATATTATATTATAAACTTGAGCAATAATAGGTGAACTGGATGAATGAGTATTTGAATTGGCTAAATATACTATCTGAATGAATGTTCAGAATGAAAGGCTAACTGGGTGAGCTAAGCTGCATGATGACTTGCACAGAAATATGTGGGCTGCTGAACTTTGAATATGAAGCTAGCTTACATTTGCAGAAAGGCAGGGCGTGATGTATCGACTAAAACTTAAATGCAGTAGGAAATTAATAACTTGATTTTGACATATTAACTTGAATCTGGAACTGATGCAATGAGGCAAACTGATAAAGGCTATTTACATGTCCCTTAGTTAGCTGATGCAGATCAGACTAAAACATATGGTGTTATGATGACCAACATACAAAATTGGCAGGCGTAAACGTATAGTATGATAAGAGTACGAGCAAAAGCACAAGATGGATCCAGGCAGCGGTCTGAAAAGCCAAAACGTGTAGGCTACTACTCAATTGAAGAGAACCTATGATGTAACAAGTAATTTTTTCACCATGCTTTCTTGGTCAGAGTTATACTGTTAGTATTCTTAAAAGCCAAGTACATTGTCCATGTCTTGCATGAACACTCAGATATATACTATTAGAATCAAACTCCTTTTCTCTTATTACTTTCATCATTCAATTTAAGTGAACATCCAATTTTGACATTATCTACAAACAAATGAACACAAAAATTACATATTTTGCATATTTAAAGCATTAGTGAGCTTTGCTGCTTAGTAGCATAGGAATTTTAGTCTATTTTTTTATATTATTTGGATCCGGCAGTAATTTGAGAAATTGCACTATGTATCTTTATATTTGCCGATTATCTCCTTTTGGATTATCTGTCTTTTGTTGGGGTACGACATGCCCTCTATCATGGTTTTTTTTACCAACATGACTATAAGTCTATAGATTTGCCTTACTATGTATGACACGAAGACATTTCAAATGTAAAACAGTAGTGTAAATTTATTAACACTTTTTTGGTTCCAAATTATGTGATTATTTTTAAAGTAACAGTATCGCCTAGATTATTAAATTACTTGCCTTACTAAAAACAATAATATTGAATAATTAAAAACAATAATATTGAGTTTATTATATTATATTATAAACTTGAGCAGTAATAGGTGAACTAGATGAATGATTATTTGAATTGGCTAAATGTACTGTCTGAATGAATGATCAGAATGAATGGCTAACTGGGTGAGCTAAGCTGCATGATGACTTGCACAGAAATATATGGGCTGCTAAAATTTGAATATGAAGCTAGCTTACATTTGCAGAAGGTAGGGTGTGATGTATCGACTAAAGCTCAATGTAGTAGGAAATTAGGAATAACTTGAGTTTGACATATTAACTTGAATCTAGAACTGATGTAGTGAGGCAAAACTGATAAAGGCTATCTACATGTCCCTTAGTTAGCTGATGCAGAATCAGACTAGAACATATAGTGTTATGATGACCAACATACAAAATTGGCAGGCGTAAATGTATAGTATGACAAGAGTACAAGAAAAAGCAGAAGATGGATCCAGGCAGCGGTCTAAAAAGCCAAAACGCACAGGATACTACCCAATTGAAGAGAACCTATGATGTAATAGGTAATTTTTTCACCATGCTTTCTTGATCAGAGTTATACTGTTAGTATTCTTAAAAGTCAAGTACATTGTCCATGTCTTGCATGAACACTCAGATATATACTATTAGAATCAAACTCCTTTTCTCTTATTACTTTCATCATTCAATTTAAGTGAACATCCAATTTTGACATTCTCTGCAAACAAAAGAACACAAAAATGACATATTTTGCATATTTAAAGCAGAGTGAGCTTTGCTGCTTAGTAGTATAGGAATTTTAGTCTTTTTTTATATTATTTGGATCCGGCAGTAATTTGAGAAATTGCACTATGTATCTTTATATTTGTCGATTATCTCCTTTTGGATGATCTGTCTTTTGTTGGGGTACTACATGCCCTCTATCATGGTTTTATTTACCAACATGACTATAAGTCTATAGATTTACCTTACTATGTATGAAACGAAGACATTTCAAATGTCAAACAGTAGTGAAATGAACCTGTGCAAAATAAGTTGCATTTATACTTTTTACATCATTGTTTTTCTTCCGCTGACTTAAACCTTGATATTTAGGTTAGCTTTGTGAATATAATGGTTGCCTATATCATATTCACAGTGCATTTACTATACTTTTGTTTTCCAAATACTTTAAGAATCGATTACTAATAATTTAGTTCTAATAGCAACTAACTTTCTTTTGTATAAAATGCATTTTTTCAGGGTTGGAGCTATATGTGGTTCACAGAAAAGGGGATGAAGTTAGGAAAATTCTTACTGGAACCACTGGCTATGATATATTTTTGTAAAAATATTTTACTACAGTATTCAAATATGATTTCAGACAATAAAAGGCAGATTATATGTTATGTGTGCCCTGTGCTTAACAATCTTATAAAGGTCCTATGATGGATTATTGTTATTGGTATATATTTTTTTACACCAAATTTTATACTGACCAAACTTTACCTCAGTGCAACGTGCTACATCATTCATTATATGTGAAGAAAATTTTATATCCGTGTCATCGGCATGGGCTTTATACTAGTATATATATATATATATATAATAATTGCAATGCAGATGATAGAAGAATAATAAAAGCAGAAAACACAGATTTACCAAGCTTCGGCAAAACCCTGCCTATGTGTTGCCCCTAAGGTTTCTACTAGAAATTTAGTAGTGAGACGCTTGCAAAAGTAAACTTGCGACACCCGCGAACGACTAACTTAAGTCTACGCTCAAAACCCTGCCACAACTCAACCACAGAGTTGCGAATTCTTGAACTACACCACCTTAGTTCGTCCCTAGTGACACAACTAGAATTGACACAAATTTTAAGAGAAAAACATAATAAATAATGAACAATATAAACAAAACCCTATTTAAAAATCAAAGCCCAAAGTAAAATATAATAGAGCCGGCCCAATTAATATTAAGGCAAAGAGACGTCTCTTTTTTCGAAGTCGACGCTTTCTTCGTTCCTCTTCCAAAAACTAGGGCTTTGTTCGATTAATGCTCCGATTCAAAATTGATTATTTGAACCGTGTTTCTGCTTCGATTTGCTTTGTCGATCGATTATCTAGCTTTGATAAGCATGCGGCTGCTCCAATTGTCGAGTTTGATTCGTGCTTTGAATTGGTACATGTTTTCCCTTTTTTGATTTATACTTATACTCGACTTGATTCGAGTTCTGGATTGGTTCATGATTTATTTCGTTGCTTGCTCCCTGATTTTCCTCGAACTCAAATTGATGATTTGTCGATGATGTAACGGGTTTAATTTATAGGGATAAAATCCCTAAATTTTCATTCTATATAGTGTTTGAATTTTTCATGATAATTTTGTTTGGCCATTCGAATTTGATTGAATGTTGGTGATAAATTTGACTTGTTCATCTCTGATACTTTAACTTGTTTGAATTGTAAGCTCGGTTCTTCTAGTTCCATTCTTTCTGGCGCTACGATTTGTTCATTGGCTTGTTCAAACGTATGACTTTGTTTGATTTTCTCTGAGTGGTTTTGTTCTTTTTGCCTTGACTTCGGCCATTTGAATTATTGAGATAATATTTTGACATTTAAATCATTGTTCAATTCACTGACTTATTCAAATCGTATGTGCATTGTTTCATTCATGACTCAAGACTTCTGACATTATTTGAACTGCTAGTTGCACTGTTTAAACTACTTCATTGAACTGATATATGTGTATACATATATATGCATATATGTATACATGTGTATATACTTCATATTGTCTCTGGAGTAGTTCTTATAGTCAGGTTTCTTTATCTAATTACATTTTGTGGTGGCATATGTATTTGTTGAACTTGCTGTTGCATATGTAATTGTAGTCTGGTTCAGTACTGTTTGATCTGAAGCTTGATCTATGTTGCATTTGAGTCTTGTAGTATGTTGTAGCTGGTTTGAGTTGTGTCGCATCCCTGGTGGTCTTCATGTTTAGTTGTTGTGCACTACATAAATATGTATACATGTGTGTATACATATGTGTGTGTGTATATATATATATGTATGGTGGTTACTTTGTGTAGCCTTCATCTCATGTTTGTGTATTGTTCCCATTGTTGTCTGTGTTTTATATATTTGGGTTTGTTCACTTACATTGCCTTGAATCCATGTGCATTGAAGTCACTGGCTTGTACATTTTATTGAGTCTTGTTCATCATGTTGTATTGTGACTCATCTGCATATGTATGCTACCACTGCTTGTCTATGAATAGTCCAATATGTTTTAGTGTGATTGCATATTCATTATTTTGAACCTAATTTGCTCATTGAAGGTTTGGTGCACATATTCATGTATATACATGCATACATATGTGAGATGCATGTGTATATCTATGTTATATGGTTCCTGCTTCTGGTAATTTTTTTGTCGAGTCTCCTCGCTTTGTTCATATGCACTGAATCCAAATAACTGAGGCAACTAACATTTTCAAAAACACAACTTCATTGTACACTGTAAAAATATTTCTTTTTCAATTTTACTGCGTCAGTATTTATTTTGTAGATAATTCACTTGCTGGATACAAACTGGAATAGAGTTAAAGAATAAATATGAGTGAATAGGTGATATGTAGTGAGATGATAAATTGTAAATTGAAATTTGTAATATAATTGAAATTGTATTGTAAAATGACAATATGTAAATGTATAGTGAGAACTTATATTTATACTATTTGAATTTGTAATAAAATATTTGTTTGAATAAAATACTTGTTTGAATATGAATTTTATGTTATTAATTTTATTCATCAAATATTTATTTAATTATGTGAAAAATAAAATAGTACAATCATAAATACATTTAAATGAATATATATGTTTATTATCATCAAACAAAAACAATATATTAGTTATTCAACAATCTACCCCTTTTGATGATAACAAACATATTAAAATTTGAATTTATTAAATGTATTTGGTCATTGATGAAATCTATCTGCTCCTTCTATTTGAATTCTCCCTCTCTACAACAAAGTTCCCCCTTCATTTACGCATGAAAATAAATAAAAATTTGTAATGCATGAAAATATAAATATGAAAATAAAAAAGAAAAAAATATTTGAACTTTAGTTGCCAAAATCTTAACTTCTCTCTTCCCTTTTTGTTATCAGCAAAAGAGTAACAGTGTTACAAAAATAGAGATAAAATGATAGACATTAATACCCAATCGAGTATAAATATTAAATTTAAATAAAAAATAAAACAAAAATGATAAATACTCTATTAGGCGCATATTCCACTTTAGAGTGATAGGGGTGATGTCGGCATATAAAACAATATAGTTGTGCCTATTTGTGGTATATTTATATCAGGAATTTGAATACCTAGTAACCATGCATAACCGTTAAGACTTCTAAATGAGATTAGTAGTACTCCAAATTTTTATTTTAAAGGATGAATTTCAAGCATTTTCTAACCACGCATAATAGTGAGGACTTTTAAATGGGATTAGAATCAACTTGTCTATTTAATAATCAATTTTGATATGTGTTTAATACATGCATAACCATGAGGACTTTTAAATTAGCATGAAAGTACATAATCAAATATTCCAAGTAATTTACCCATGCATAACTGTGATGACTTTAAATGAGAGTGAATACTTTGGATGTTTTTATTTATTAATTAATGAAAAAACGAATAATTTTCCATTTAAAATACCATATTTTGACATACAATATTGAATTTTAATGAGTGATGGTCGTTAGAAATATGATAGAAATAGAGATGGTCATGGAATTTTTACCAATCAAAGTTATTACAAATTTTGTTTAAATTTAAAGAAATTTACTACATATATTGTCTCAAGTCATAATATATGATTAATATCGACACTCATCACTATTTCAGTCACTATTTATCTATTTGATAATTAGTAGGGAGTCAGATTAATTGACATAGGCATTTAAGATCAAAATCAAAAATATAAAATCAAATTTCTAAAATGCCTAAACATCTATATGCAGATATTTAGTAGGAATGAAATTTATGCAAATATTTTCTTTGGAAATATGATCTCTAATGAAATGATGTCTAACATCTATATGTTTGTCTGTGAGTGATGTGCATGATTATTTGTGAGATCAATTGCACTTTTTCTATCACATATTAGTGGGACTCGTTTAAAATTTAGACCATAGTCTTGCAAAGCTTGTATCATCCATAAAATTTGAGCAGAGCAACCACTTAGAGCAATATACTCTACCTCAGTGGTAGATAATGCAATATAATTTTGTTCTCGACTTTACCATGCAACTAATGAATGTCCTAACATAAAACACGTTCTGCTAGTACTTTTTATATCAACTAGACTTCTAGCATAGTCTTCATCAAAATACCCTTTTAATTCAAAGTTAACATTAGTTGGATACCAAAGACCAAAGTATGGGGTGTGCAACATATATCTTATAATCCTTTTGACAGCTTTTAAATGAAATTCTTTTGGATTTGATCGAAATCTTGCACATAAACAAATAGAGAAAATAATGTCAGGTTTGGAAGTGGTAAGATAAAGAAGTGACCTAATCATACCTCGATATTTCTTTTGATCAACTGCCTTACCTTTTTCATCTTTGTCAAGTTCAATTGTTCTGCTTATGGGAGTTTTTTCAGGTTTAGCATCTTTCAATCCAATTTGTAGACAAGCTCTCTGATATATTTTGTTTAGGAGATGAACGTACCTTTTTCACTTTGTTTAATTTGAAATCCTAAAAAGAATTTCAACTCTCCTACCAAGCTCATTTCAAACTTTTACTGCATGACTTTTTCAAATTTCTCATACAAAAGGTTTTAGTGGCACCATAAATAATATCATCAACATATATTTGAACAATCAGAAGGTCTTTTCATGCAATAGAAATAATGTGGTGTCTACACAGCCCTTTTTGAACCCATTTTCAAGAAGATAGGTGTTAAGACATTCATACCAAGCCCTAGGGGCTTGTTTTAATCCGTATGGAGCTTTCTTAGGTTTATATACATGGTTAGGGTATTCATGACTATCAAATCCTTCTGATTGTTCAACAAATAATCATCTTTCAAAATTCCATTCAGAAAAGCGCTCTTAATATCCATTTGTCATAGTTTAAATCCTTTATAACAAGCAAAAGCTAATAGTATTCTAATGGATTCTAGTCTGGCTACCGGTGCAAAAGTTTCATCAAAGTCAATTCCTTCAATTTTATTATAACCTTTAGCAACTAACCTAGCTTTGTTCCTAATCGAATTACCAGATTCATCAAATTTATTTTTAAAAATCCATTTGGTTCCTACAACTAGATAATCATTGGGACTAGGTGCTTGAATCCAAACGTTATTTCGTTCAAATTTATTCAGCTCTTCTTGCATAGCCATAAACCAACGTTCTTTATTGAGAGCTGTATCTATGTCTTTGAGTTCAATTTCTGAAATAAATCCACTGTATAGGCAAAAATCACATAAATTTCTAAAGGAGGAACGAGTTTGAATACCTACGGTAGGGTTACCTATTACCAATTCTGGAGGATGATCTGCTTTGAATTTCAATCTAGGTGGTTCTAGATTTCTTTGGACTTCTTCCATGGTTGGAATTTCTTTTGGATTTTCACTTTCATCTTTTTCTTTCTCTTCTTTGACATTGCTTTTGATTGTTTACTTGCTTCGATCATCAATGCCTTCATCAAATTACGTAATGATTGACTCCACGACTGTTCTCGTCCTTTTGTTGTATACTCTATAAGCTTTGCTTCTGTAAGATTATCCCAAGAATATGCCTTCGTCGGATTTTGGGTCAAATTTTCCCAATTGATCAACTGTATTGAGAATAAAACACGGACAACCAAATTTTTTGAAATATGCAGTGTTTGGCTTATTATTGAACCATAGTTCATATGGTGTTTTCTTGAGAATTGGTCTAATCATAACTCTATTCATTACATAATAGGCAGTATTTACTGCCTCTGCCCAAAAAGAACAAGGGTAGTTCATACTCATTTATCATAGATCTAGCCAACTCTTACAATGTTCGATTCTTTTTCCCGACTACCCCATTTTGTTGTAGAGTACACGGGGCAGAAAATTCATGTTTAAATCCATTTTCATCACGAAAATTTTCAATTTCATCATTTTCAAATTCTCCACCATGATCACTTCTTAGGGAAATAATAGAAACTCCTTTTTCATTTTGAAATAATTTAGTGAATTTAGTGAAGTATGAGAAAGTTTCTTATTTTTAGCTAAGAAGTATACCCACGTGTATCTTGAGTAATCATCGACCAATAAAAAATAATATTTCTTACCACCTAAACTTGCAATATCGTTAGGTCCAAATAGATCCATACGAACTAGTTCAAGGACTCTAGAAGTAATTACAGTGTTCTTAGCATGAAAAGATGATTTTTTAAGTTTTCCCATAGTACATGCTTTACATAGATTTTCTGTTTTGAAATCATGAGATGGAAAATCTCATACCAAGTCTTTTCTTTTCATTTTGTTTAATAGATTCATACTAGCATGTCCTAATCGTCTGTGCCATAAGTTTACTTCTATATCCTCAACTATCAGATATTTTGAAAGAGTGAGATTATCAAAAGATAGCGAGTGTGTATTACTTTTCCTTTTACCTGAAAAAGATTTTTCTTTTGATGATCGGTCAACAATTTTGCACAAATCAGAATCAAAAACAACATTCATTCCCTTATCACATAATTGGCTGATTGAAACCAGATTAAGGTGCATATTTTCAATGTATAATACATCATTTAAGGTAAATGTCATGTTACCTACTTTACCTTTATCGATAATTTTACATTTTTCGTTGTTACCCATTGTGACTCTGCCACCTTTGTATTTCTCTAGGCTAAAGAACTTTGATTTTTCGCCTGTCATATGCCTGGAACAGCCAGAATCCAGGTACCATTGTTGTTGTTCCTTAGCCTGCCAACATACCTATATAAGAAAAGAATTTAGTGACCTATTTGTTTTTATATGTCCATGATTGTTGGAGACAGAAAATTTTGAAAAACAAGTTAGTGTAGAACCAAGAAGTCTATGGTTATTCACTTTGGCACCCAAATTTGTTTAATTCTAAGAGATTTTACATTCATGCCTTTAGGAACCCAAATTGGTATGGTTTTTTTGTGTTTGGATGTATACCAGCATTGTTTTGTTTGTGTCCAATGTTTCCACAAATCTTGCCGTTAGTTTTACTTCTACTTTTAACAGATTGATTATATCCATGCCCTTGTCTAATAGTATTAATAGTTAGTTTCCCTAATAGCATATTTAGGGATCTTTCTCCTTCGGAGAATTTTCCTAAAGTTGTAGACAATTGTTGGACTAGTAATTTGAGAGATTCATTTTCATTCAATAACATGGTGCATTTTTTAATAGAATTTTCTCTCTTAGTGTTTTCACTTTCTTTCAAAATCAGAATTTCATTTTCAAGTGATTTAATTTTAATTTTTGATTTTTTATTTCTTCTTCAACTGACTTATCACACTTAGAGCTCTTATTTCGATAGTTTTTAACCAATTGATCAAGCTGTTTATTTAGTTCTATCAAACTATCTTTTTGTGATTCAATTTTAGCGTACTTTTCCTTAAGTCATTCAAAAAAGCCATTTACTTTATGAAAATATATAAGTAATTCAGAATGAGTAAGTTTTGACTCGCTTGGCTCATCATCATCACTCTCAATTGTTTCTCCTTGAAGACACAAATTTGCTTTTTCACTCTCACTGCCAGTGCTTTCATTTTCATCTTCATCACTTTCATCCCAAGTTGCTGCAAAACTTCTCCTTTTCAGTTCCTTTCCTTGGCTGAGTCAATTCTGAGGACATATTCGCTTGATATGATCCGGTTTATTACACTTGTGGTAAATGATCTCCTGTTTTTCTGAGTTATTTAGAACTTTGATGATTCTGCTCTTCAACTGATGATTTTTGCCAGGATTTCCATATTAGTGATTCCATCTTTTGAATCTCTTTATTAGTAGTGCCATTTCTGCTTCACCATCATCATCATCTTCTTCTTCTTCACTTTCAGTTGTTCCTTTGAGAGTTATTGATTTCTTTCGGGTATCACTTCCTTCACGTTCTTCCTTGAATTTCATTTTTAGCTCATAAGTGATGAGATTTTCAATGAATTCTTCAACTTTAACATGATTCAAATCCTTTGATTCTTGAATGGTAGTAATTTTCGCTTCAAAATTTCGTGGAAGGACTCTGAGGATTTTTCGGACTATTTCTAATACTGTGTATGGTTCAACAAGAACTTTTGATTTGTATACAAGATTAGAAAGTCTCCATATATCTCTTTGACATTTTCATCCTTGGCAATTATAAAGCTCTCGTATTCGCTGCTAAGGATGGAAAGGCGAGATTCTTTGACTTGGGAGGTTCCTTCATGAGTCACTCAGTGTGTGCCAAATTTCCTACGTACTTAGACAATGTGAGACACGATTAAATTCAATTTGATCTGAAAAATGGGTAGCAGAATTCATAAATTAGCGTTAGTATTCTGTAGTTTATTTTCAAGATCTTTCGACTGATCTATTGGTTTTTCAATTTCTTGATTAACTACCACTATAGTTGGTGTCCTATATCCCGTCTTAACAATATTCCATGCATCTAAGGTTTTCAGAAAAAATATCATTCTATTTTTCCAGTAAGCATATTCAACATTGAACATGGGTGGTCTAAATATAGACCGATCCTCAGCAAAACATTATTAAAAGAAACCACTTAAAAAATCAAATTTTTAACAGAAAAATTGGTTTTTAAAAATCAAATTTTTAAAAGAAAAGAAATGGTTTTTGTTCCTAGCTTTGATACCACTTGTAGAATTGATCTCACCCTAGAGGTGGGTGAATAGGGTGATACAAATA
Organism: Allium cepa; assembly: GCA_030765085.1. Taxonomy (NCBI): domain Eukaryota; kingdom Viridiplantae; phylum Streptophyta; class Magnoliopsida; order Asparagales; family Amaryllidaceae; genus Allium; species Allium cepa. The sequence continues at coordinate 405,131,109 of CM060928.1, read as the reverse complement.
ATAAAAAAAATTAATGTGGAAATATATATATATATATAATAATTGCAGCACAGATAATAGCGGAATAATAAAAGCAGAAATAAAACAACACAGATTTACCTAGCTTCGGCAAAACCCTGCCCACGTGCTTCCTCTAAGGTTTCTAATAGAAATTAAATAGTCGGACGCTTACACAAGTAAACTTGCGACACCCGCTAATGACTAACCAAACTCTACGCAAAAGAAAACCCTACAACAACTCAGCTACTGAGTTGCGAATTCTCGAACTACACCACCGTAGTTCATCCTTAGTCACACGACTAGAATTGACATAAATTTTAAGAGAAAAATAAAACAAAATAAATAAAATACAATATAAAAAAAATCCTATTTAAAAATCTAAGCCCAAAGTAAAATATAATAGAGCGGGCCCAATTAATATTAAACCAAAGAGATGTCTTTCGTTTTCTTTTCCTTTTTCATGGCCGATGCTTTCTTCGTTCCTCTTCCAAAAACTAGGGCTTTATTTGATTTAAGCTCTGATTCAAAAGTTGAACGATTGAACTGTGTTTCTGCTTTGAGTTGCTTCGTCAATTGATTCTCTAGCTTCGTTAGGCTTGCGGCTTCTCCAATTGTCGAGTTTGATTCGCGCTTTGAATTGGTACGTGTTTTCCCTTTTTTGATGTATACTCATACTCGACTTGATTCAAGTTATGGATTGGTTCATGATTTATTTCAATGCTTGCTCTCTGATTTTCCTTGAACTTGAATCGATGATTTGCCGATGATCTAACGGGTTTAATTTATAAGGATAAAAATACCTAAATTTTCGTTCATATACATTGTTTGAATTCTTCATGATAATTTTGTTCGGCCATTCGATTTTGATTGAATGTTGGTGATTAATTTAACTTGTTCATCTCTGATACTTTAACTTGTTTGAATTGTCAATTCCGTTCTTCTCTAGTCCCATTCTTTGCTAGCGCTACGATTTGTTCTTTAGCTTGTTCAAACGTATGACTTGATTTGATTTTCTCTATTTTGTTTTGTTCTTTTTGCCTTGACTTCAGCCATTTGAATTTTTGAGATAATATTTTGACCTTTAAATCATTGTTCAATTCACTGATTTGTTCAAATCGTATAACTATTGCTTCATTCATGACTCATGGCTTCTGACATTATTTGAACTGCTACCTTCACTGTTTTGTAAAACTGTAAACTGATTCATTGAACTAATATATATATATATATATATGTATACATACATACATATATATATATATGTATATGTATGTATGTATGTATGTATGCATGTGTATGTACTTCATATTGTCTCTGGAGTAGTTCTTGTAATCTAGTTTCTTTATTTGCTTACATTTTGTGGTGGCATATGTATTTGTTGAACTTGTTGTTACATATGTAATTGTAGTCTGGTTCATCACTGTTTGATATGAAGCTTGATATATGTTGTATTTGAGTGTTGTAGCTAGTCTGAGTTGTGTTGCATCCCTAGTAGTCTTCATGTTTAGTTGTTGTGCACTGCATGTATATGTATACATGTGTGTACACATATATGTGTGTGTGTGTGTATATATATATTTATGCATGTATGGTGGTTTCTTTGTGTAGCCGTCATCTCATGTTTGTGTACGGCTCCTACTGTTGTCCGTGTTTCACAGGTTTGGGTCCGTTCACTTGTATTGCATTGAGTCCCTATGCATTGAAGTCACTGGCTTGTACATTTTGTTGAGTCTTGTTCGTCGTGTTGTATTGTGAGTCATCTGCATATGTATGCTACCACTACTTGTCTCTGAATAGTATGAGATGTTTTATTGTGATTGCATATTCATTTTTTTGAACCTGCATTTTCTCACTGAAGGTCCGGTGCACATATTTATGTATATACATGCATACATATATGAGATGCATGTATATATGTATGTTGTCTGGTTTCTGCTTCTGGTATTATTATTTTTGAGTCTCCTCGCTTTGTTCATATGCTTTAAATCCATCTTCATGTTAACTAATGTGATCTGGTTCAATATGTTTCAGTGTGGTTTCCTTTGACCTTGCATGTGTATCTGAAATGTTGTATGTTGTTTTGCATGCATCTGAGTCGAATCCACCATTTGGTTGGATTTGACCTTGTGCTCACTTTACCTGTTCTTATATGCATACATGTGTGGTGCATTTGAAACTTTATGACTTTGTTTTGTTTGAGAGTTATTTGCACTTGAGTTGAATCCGCCATTTGGTTGGGTTTGACCTTGCGCTCACCTATCCCTATAATTTTATCAAGTGTATATCGGTGTGCATGGCCTTATGACATGTACAGTGATACACTATGTGTGTTACAAGTTGTTCGTGTAACATGAATTCAAAATAAATGATGACAAACAACCTAAATAACCGAGGCAAATAACATTTTCAAAAATACACAATTCATTGTACACTGCAAAGATATTTCTTTTTCAATTTTACAGTGTCGGTGTTTATTTTGCAGATAATTCAAATGTTGGATACAAATTGGAATAGAGTTGAAGAACAAATACGAGTAAATGAGTGATATGTGGTGAGATGATAAATTGTAAATTGAAATTTGTAATGTAATCGAGATTGTATTTTAAATGACAATGTGTAAATGTAAAGTGAGAGCTTAATTTGTTCAATTCCAATTCGTAATAAAATATTGTTTGAATAAAATATTTGTTTGAATATGAATTCTGCGTTATTTTATTCATCAAATATTTATTTAATTATGTGAAAAATAAAATAGTACAATAACAAATACATTTAAATGAATATATATATATATATATATATATATATATGTTTATTATCATCAAACAAAAACCATATACTAGCATATTCAACAGAAGTAAGTTTGGAAGTATTTGAATCGAGAACTGTCGTTATAGGTGCATTTCGTAATTGTTTCCAAGAATTTCTTTAGAAAGATATTCTTAGAGATTCCTTTCTATGGTTTTAAGTACCCTAATAGCAAAACGTACTCTGATATTTCAAGTCCTAAATCATTTTTTAAGTGGTTAAAACTAGTCACAAAGATTGTGCTTTTTAATGTTGTTTTAAAAGGACTTTTAACAGCACCTTTAAATGATGTAGTAAGTCACTTATTATTTTAGGTGTTTAAAATGCGACGTGTTGGCTAGTTTTTCGTGATTTAAATGGTCTCTAATTTCTTTTCTATACAAATATTTTGATGGATGTTCTTATTAAATGTATTTGAGTGTGAAAAAAGATTGGAAGCTTAAACATAGCCTTAATAACTATTTACGAATTTTGATAGTAAACTGTTACAAAATGTAAAATAGGATTTTAACCAAACTTCTAAATTAGTTATTTTCAAGTAATATTTTACATAGATATTTAAAACCTATTTAAAATATTGCTAAAGTATCATTATATATAAGTGTTGGACTAAGGTGATCGATAAGGCTTAACACTAAATGCCAATGAGTAAACTTGTCAATTTGTGAGATTCAAGAGTGAGGTGTCTAGGTAAGGCTTGGAACAACCAGTGCCCAAGCTTACCTGGCTTCACTCTTGAGCGAGGAATAGTGTAATTTCAAATGTCGGAAATGAATGAATCTTGTTGTTTACTTACTTGTCTAAAAAGGTAATTAACTTTGCTTAACGCTAAAAGCCGACGAAGTTGGTTTTTCTATTTTGAGAGATAAAGGTAGATATGGATTAGGGATAGAGCAATAGAGCTCTAACCTACCGAGCTTCCCTCTTAAACAAGGTATAATTAAGTTGGGAATGTCACAAACGAGTTAAGTATATGAACATTGATTTGTATAATAGATCTTTAAAAGAATTATTTAGAGATAAGCAAATAAAAATGGTTTTGGGCTTGTCATTACAATTTTTGAGTAACATTAGTCTTAACCCTTTTTGTATGGATTTGGGAAAGTACTTAGGTCCTTAAAATGGATATTTTGAGGTATAAGAAAAGAAGTAAAGTTTTAAAGAAATAAATCTTGTTAATGATTTATGAATATACTTACACCATTTGTGATAAGTATATGAATACTTTTTGAAGTATAAAAAGATTAAAGGTTTAAAGTAAGAAATCTTGTTAATGATTTGTGAATATACTTACATCATTGAGATAAGTATATGAATGCTTTTTGAACAATTGAAAGAGTACAAATGAATAGTAGGAATTGATAAATGATATTTTATTAGATAAAAGAAGTTTTACTAATAAAAGAGATTTTAATTAATAAAAGATTAAATAAACAAAAAGGGTATTAGAAGTCACTTATGTGACTTGATCATGCATTATATGACTTGATCATGCTTTGTTTCGTTTATGGAAATCATTTATTTTATACATAGTTCTAAAAACTGACAAAGTAGGTCGTCTATCTATTGCAATTAAGACTAATTTTCAAGTAAGGAATAGAGCTCTAACCTACCGCCCTCACTTTTGATCGAGGGACATTGTGAGATGAAATAGCGGAAATATAATAAGTATACGGGACTTAGTTTCCATATGTAATCGTTCTCATTATCAATAAATGACAAAATTCGTCGATTCATTCTTGGAGAGACCATGATAAGTAAGAGTTTTACTTACCGAAAATAACTTCAACGCTGAGATAGGTGTTTTATTCCTTGGAAGTGGATGGTTCTAGATGCGGGAATCTTTGTGGAAATTCAAGATTTGTTTCAGATGCTCGAACACATGTAATTGTTCGTGATCTATTCATGATGTGGGAATCCATGTGTGATTCCAAGATTTGTTGAGATATGGGGATCCATGTGTGATTTCGAGATCTGTTCGAGATGTGATGATCCATTTTTGGATCTGTGTTCTGTTCGAATGAATAAGACAAATATGAAAGATGCCGAACATAACCTCAGCATCAAAAATGGTTAAAGACAATAGGATGCATGACATGGGATAGCGACCCATGTCAGGATGTTATCAACTCCATATCTAGAGATACTTGGCCGGTAGGAGTTGATGATATTTGCTTCACATTGTTTATGTTTATGTTTAGATGTAGGGCCTTTTGTGTTTACCTTATAGTATATCATATCTAGAGATATACGACACTCGGAAGGTATTTTCGGTTCCTTGTGCATGGAGTTTAGATTCGGTTTCTTCCGTGAGATCTTCATGGAAAATCCATTATCGGAACGTTCTTTGTCGATTTTAATTGTACTGCTAATATATTGTCGAATGTAACCATTCCAACTATGTTGTAACATTTATATTCTACACCCTAGACATTATCTATTATATCACCTTATGTACCTATTAGATGGTGGTTCTTTTGAGGGGATAATCATTATGGCATTCCATGCAGTCTCAAAAGTATTGTTATATGATGTACACATATTTCTTGAGTTTCTCATACCAGACTTATGCCTGACACATGGTTTTGGTTTCCCTATATTACTCACATGCTTTTTCAAGTAGTTTGAGAAAGGCAGATTTTCGTTGGTGTTCTTTGGAGCTTGAGACGATGAGCTGGATGTTTCACCTAATGTAGTATTCATATTTCCACTTCATTACTATATTGACATATCAGCATTTGTGAGAACATGTTGTTATAACTATCCAGGTGGATGATGGTACTTAGGTTTTGTAATTACAGTAACCCCTTTGTATTATTCCTTTAATTTTATATATTGTCATTCCGTTGAGACATTCTGATACCGTGTTCTCTTCTTCCTTGTTCTATTTCGTTTTCTTTTTTTACCATAACAATTCATCCTTTTGACACTTGGATGTTTGGCACACGTGTATGGTGGATGTAATTTAAATAGCGCGGGTCGTTATAGCCTTATTGGAAAATTTAAATTGCAACATTTAACCTTTCTAATATTATAAGAATCTTTTTTGAAAATTAAAATTGTAACATTTAACCTTTCTAATATTATAAGAACATTTTCTATATAAGGTTAATATAATCTGCATCGATAAATTTGAATGGTGCAAATATAATTGCATTTGAATGGTAGAGTCATAAATACGTTATTATATGAAAAAGATAGATTTTTTCAAAAAAAAATCAATAATCATATATTTACATATGCATAACACATATCATTCAGAAGATCATAATTTTTTTGATTTAATGGTAAAAAGGGTTTGCCAATCCGATGTTTCAAGAAAATTTTGTTACATTTTGAATATTAGAAATTCATATAGGTGTGAAATATTAAAATGGGTATAAGAATAGTGATTGTTAATAAAGGGTGTCAATGGATACAGAGTTGATTTACATAAATTATAGAAGAAGGGTATTTTGTTCACTTTGATTAAAAATAGGGACCCATCTTCCAATGTCTCTTATATTTACCCCTTTAACAATCTATGCTAAGTTTTAAACAAGTGGAAATTTGGATCAACCTTTTGTTTTTAGTTTTTTTAATTTGAAAATCCCTTTATAAAAACATGTTTTAAATTGTACTCCTATTTCTAGCTTTGATAAAAAACTTTTTATATTTTTTGGAAATTAAATCTTAACATCTATTGCATGGTTCTATCAAAACCAGTTATATTGAAAATAAGTAAAATTTTACACAGAGCTCTGCAAATATTTATAGTTCAAAATTTTCAAATATTTGCATATTTTTCCACATACGTTCTAAAAATTAAAAATAAAGCTTTTTACTAACCTTATTTTGAGGATATAGTTATGCATTTTAAAACCAAAAAAGGGAAAAGTACCCTTTAATGACCTTAATTTTTAACGCTTCAAATAGGAATATTTGATTTATTTAAATATTCAAATTCTATTCAATCTTAATAAATAATAAAAAATCAAATTTTAATATAATGACTATTTTTGTTGACGTTTTTTATTTCAATTTATCTGATTTTTCCTAAAGAATTAGTTCAGAAAATATTTATATTTCATTTGAACATATTTCGACAAACAATGATATTTCTATAATTTTACAGAATAAGATAACCATATCACTTTGAGATCATATCTCATTGCACGATTATATTTTTGTTTTATCGTTCATTATTCGTAAGCAAATGAAATACTGTACAACGAAGTGCTGGAAATCTTATTATAAACTAAACTCTATACCTAAAAATTTCCTTCATTCCCTTTCACTTTTCAACTATTCATCTTTCCCTCCCATTACATTTCACATCAAAAGAAGAAGAAGAAACTTACTTTTCAAAAATTCAAAACAGAATGATGCATAAGTCAAATTTTTTTAAAGATTAAATCTTTGAACCCATACAATATAGATCTACATTTCTACATGAGTTTGTGGTCGTTTAAACTAAAACTAGCATAAACATCTAATAGATTGAGTAGATAATAAAAAGTGAAGAAATAAGTTAAAAACGAGTAGAAAGAGCGCACAACATTTTATGGCGGTTCGGAAAATCAAGGACTATGTCCACTTAATGATTTTATTGCTTATATTCTGACTTGGAGACAGAAGTTCTTATGGGACGATACAACTTCGACTACGACTCGGTACAACTCTGACATTGATTACAAAAAAATAAGAGTAAGAAGTACAAGCGCCAAAGGATCCTGAAAAATGAGCCCTACTGTTCTATTTATAGAAGTAGGAAATCTCAAATCTCAAATCTTCAATCGGTTCTTCTTGCTTTAGACTAGTTCTCCATGAAAATAGGTCACTAACTCATCAGCTTGTAGGGGTCAGTACAACTCCAATGGTAGGGGTCAATAACGACCCCCAAAATTTCCATTTTGGTTGGCTTGAATTCTTCACTTCGGCTCATCTTGTGGTTTTCTTTATGATTCCGTAGTTTTTTCGCACCAATATTAGCTTGTTTTAGAGTCCAAATGATGGAGTCATGGAAGAATAGAGTTGTCGAATCAAGTATGTGTGGATATCGATAGAGAATTGAATCGGAACAACAAAACAACACTCGAAGTAAGCTTTTAGTATCAAGTTTAGGGCATAAGAAGAAGATGAGCACCATCGGAGAAGAAAATATGGATTGATACTGACCAACAGTGTCGGGTCAGTACCGACCTACCATTTGGGTAGTTTTGTGATTGTCTTGGCTCGAGTTGTTTTTGCATTGGCCTCTTGGCTTTGTTTGTATTGGTTTCTGGACTCCTAGGCTATCCCTCTAGGCTTTCTGCCTTGATAACTCCAAGCTTGACTCGTCCAATCCGTTTGAATATTACCTGGTCAAAAGGCTGGATAACACTTGCTCCTCAAAGTATATCTTATCTCGAACGTGATGTGCTTTGAATCGAGACATGCCGAGATTACTACAAAGGACTCCTCCCTGTGTTTTGAATGGTCGTTATCCTTGTTATGAATCATTTTTTGTGAAAAGTTATGTTCATTGCTATTCCTCATGATGCTTTACCAACATCTGGGATTATAAACCTGGAATCACTCTTGTGATCTGTCACTCCAAGCTTGAAGATTCTGAACTGGTTTCTCTTATAGATTTTCTAGGTATATGTCTGCTTTTCTTTGAATCTAATCGTTGGGTGTCAAATATGGTTAGGTACATGTATACATGCACCCTTTTGTAAAATCTTTCAGTCATAGCACCTATAAAGTAGGCATAGGTAGGTCATCATCTTCATTATTGTTGTTTGTTTTTTAGCTAGACTTGCTTTTAGTTTGCATTTGTAGGAGTCTGTTTTTGTTTTAGACCTGCACTGTGTGAATTGGACCCCTGCTTTTGTTTTTAGCTTAGTGTAAATAGATTTTTTCTTTTCAACTTTTGTTTCGAATGTGAATAACAAAGAATTTTGTCCTTCCAATCATTTTGTGAAATTTTCTAAGTATTTGAGAGATGTGTTTTCCATTCAATGTACTTGCGATCCATTTCTTATCGGGATTATTGCCGGACTTAGTTGTTAGCCTGTTCCAGGCTTTATCGGTCTTTCATCATAAAGCAATCATTGAAGCACTAATACTTAGGCACTTACATGTAACCGTATCAAATTCTATAACCCGATCGAACTTGAATCACATAAAATGGTGATTCAAGCATTGCTGTTAGAGGAACTATAAGTGCAGTCGCGCCTACCTCTGGACATTGACTGAAGTAAATTTCGTTGAACAGCAAGTCGGACATTCTTGCAACGACCCACCTCCTCGACCCTTGGAAATTAACGTTAATACATCTTCGGTATTCACATGCCGTAAATCCAAGTGCTGAAGAGGCAAATTATCATGGGCTAAAAAAATAAATAAAAAATAGAATCTTACATGAATGGAATAACATATATTATTTTAATATATATATATATATATATATTACAGTGGAAATTTTAAGTACATTTATCAGTGCTTATCGTATAAATCAGCCAAGACAGTTATAAATCTTTGTCCTTATAAATGCTAAATACAATCGGTAAACTAATGCAGTGGAAATGGAAATAGAGAACTATCCACAAGAACATCTTTAGCTCCAAACTTCAAGCCCTATCACAATGCTCCAATTTAAACCTAACTACATGGCTGCCCGAAACAATAGGGCAACTAGAGTTTAAGGAAAAAGGAAATAAACTACGGGTCAGTTATGGGACTGGTGTGAGAAACTCAAAATACAGATATTTTAAAACAAATGATATCTTATATGATGATACCGCATTTAAACACAGAATGGGTTTTCACCTTATCATAACCAAATCATTTTCTATGCAAAATTTAGGATATTATCTTTAGCGACATTTTGAAAAATCTTTTAAATAACATATTAATCATAGTCGGAATTGTTGCATTTGTTTACATTTGATGAAATAATAGGGTTACAACTATAACTGTAAAGGATCATATTGGAGAATGGATTCCATATAATGACAAGGTAAAGGACTACCTTCTAACAGTATACCTCTTGAGGGATGCACCTGTGGCTCTATCTCTACCAACATAGAACCGCCCTACCTTACCATAGATAGTACCGAATATGACATCACCCCAATCAGTTCCCGACTTATCCGAGAGCTCTCACAGCATACATAATATACCAATCCATAGGGAGTAATCTAGGAAGGTACATGGGGTAATCTAGAAAGGTAATGACCATATCCTAATAGGAGCGACCCACTTAGCCCTACCGCATCTACCCTATTTTTGTCATTCCTCGAGTGATGAGGCTCGAGGTAATGATTACCTTTCTCATAGCACACGTTTCATTTGAATGCCACATTGCCAATTCTACCACACTCTACTGATTTCAAAAAATGTACAAACTTTTAGCTTGTATGTCTCAAAGAAGGGTGTTAAGTACAGAAGAATTACGTCCTACACCGTGAAACAGATGTACATTTGTAAATATCAGTGTACGTGCATTTTAAAAATGAAATGTCAGATATTCGTCCATACAAGTTGTCTAAGAACAAGACAAACCGAAGGAACACTCCAACGACATCCTGTCGGGAATCACCCCTAGGTTTAATAGCAAGCATCCCCGGGATCGAAGACCAAATGAAGTACTACTGCCATATATATAGGATATGAGAAATTTCCTCCGAGGGTCAATGACAAGCAGCTCTATATTCCATCTTTTAATTTTTATCATTCCATGTCTTCAGTTCAAACACGTATATTGGTTCGAAGTGGTTTTCGGGTAGGAGCCACCTAAATCTGATCCTAGTTCCTTCGAACCAATCATTGATAAAAAGACGTTAAATTTGAGGGTGATTATCAGTTCATTTATTAATATCTTTTATTAAACAAAATATCTCTTTTAGATATATAACTCTTTAAATCATATTCTTTTCCAGTATATATAGAATCATTAAACTTCTCTGTAACTATGGACATACGAAATCAAAACCATTTGTCATAAATCACATTGCAAAACCTTATTGAGTAAAATGCGTTGATAGAAACTATACTAATTCTACTCAATATCAATTTTTGTATTGAACCTTTACTATCCGTCAAACAATGGTGAAATCACCTTTTAAATTCACATGGATAGTATGGATCCCTCCTTGGAATTTAATACCAAGTATCAGAAGATTATTTTTATACAACCCAAGTTATGTGAAATTGAATTTGTAAATTTGAATCTTTTAAACTTGTCTCATTTCTGACATTTTGACCCTATCTATTCCTCGCCCAAGAAAGAGACCAAGTAAGCCCAGGCACTGGTTGCTCCTAAACATCTCCTTCATTTAAGAATTTCACATCTATATCTCACGAATAGAAAATACAGTCTACTCATTAGATTTTAGATCCAAGATTAAATCACTTGGTTATAACAGCTTTTCCTTAATCACTTATTTAAACTCTTTGAAATGAATTATAAAACGTCCACATTATCTTTAAAATACATAATTATTTATTTGAAAACATTTTAAATATTTGGGAAAGAATACATGAGTTTGAAGCCATATTTCAAAACTTTTTAAAAGTATTGCAAAAAGTGTTGTAAATAGTGATGCGAATAATGGTTTTGGCCTTATTTGATCAAAACAACTTTTCTATTATTTAAAAATCCATTTCATAACTCAAATATCTTTTACAACATTCTATTATTTTTTATAGAATCCATTCCATATTTTAAAGAATTAAAAATATCAATTTTAAAGAATTTATCGCTTCGGTTTTCGACTGCCAAAGCGCAGTTATTTTGAAAACCTGATTTGCTCATATTTCAAAATCTGCTAAAAAAATTTCGGTCGTTTACTTTGTTTGGAAATAAGAGTTCAAAAAATTATTATTCTAAAGAATCCGACTCCAAATCCATCATATATATGATTTAAACATTTATGGCACGAAATCGCGAACTACTGTTATGCAACATGCCTATTTTTTACACAACTTTCATAACTCGACTAACCTTTACTAAATAGGGTTAGTATTTATAAAATATTTATAAACCATTTTAAAGGGGTTTAACAATCTTATGTACACCATTTCATTTATTAAAGGAAAGTGATTTTCTTTGTGATTTTCGACTTGTATTAAATGTGAATCATTTACACATCCAAACAAACATATTATCATATCCAAACATGGTTCACGATCATCACAACCAAGCATAGTCAAACATATATATAATCCAAAATATCATAAAATAAACAAATTTTCTCACCTTCATTGGTTTCTAACTTCACAAAAATTCACTATAGCTTCATTACGATCGAATCAGAGCCTATGGAATCGAGTCTTTGACCTATAGTAGCCATGGCCTAAGCTTACAAGGGTAGATGGGCTCGGTCTTAGTGGTAGGAGGTGGTGGCCGTGAGTTTTACGAGAGGAGTGGTTTGAGTTTGTTTTAAAGTGGATTATGAATGTATATATACTTATATAAATATATATATTTTTGTTAATTTTTCTTCAAAATTTTCTAAAGTGGGAAGCCGCTAAAGTGGAGTATAAAGAGGTAAAGGAGCTTAAGAATTTATGAAAAAATGAAGTGAGTATGGAGGGTGGTATTTATATGCAAAAAAGTGAATAAAAATATCATGATAGTTATGTGCATTGACATCACCATTTCATCACCACCACACCCTACTTCTCCATCAACATGCACGACTGAACACTCCCCATCATGTTGCTCCATGTGTATGGATTGATGTGTGCAAGAGTGAAGTGAAGTTTGCTTTTTAATTGTGAAAATACCTTAGATATTTTTATGTTGTATATGTGTGTGTGTGTATAAGTGTATATGTATGTTTGTAAGTTTGTATGTATATGTATGTATGTATGTACATACGTATGTATATGTTCATGTATGTGTTAGGGTGTGCATCTATATGTTATGTATGTGCACAAGTTGTATAAACAAGGTTGTAACAACTTTGAATAACTTCCGTGCGTTAAACCGTTAAAAATCGAAAAGCCGATTCCCTATCACATTTTCATTTATAAATTAATTTACATATAAATGTAACCAAAATTTCAAAAAAACATATAATTTTAAATAATTAAAATGATCTTGTTTGAATTATGAAACCATATAAATTAAAATTAAACAATTCTTTGCAGAACGTGCTACTATATCATGTGATGTCAAATTTTCCTTATAAAATCCAATTAATTTATACACCTTTATAAAACGATTATAAATGTTTATTATCACTTCATAAATAATTACAATAACTTATAATCATTTAAAAATAATTATTAGAATAATTATAGCAATCATTAAATCATTAAATCTCAATTTAACTTCATAAATTAATTATTAAATATGATGTCATTATTGATGACGTTATAAATACATTTTATATCACAAAAATAAAATATATAATTTTATTTCATATTCTTGATTAAATCGATAAATTAGTGCATGTAACCAGCTTCGTGAACGACTTTTGATTATTATAAAGTTATTCATTGACAATACGATTTTCGACCATTTTATTGATGTTCCTTCGAAGTTTATATTTTTATAAATACTTATTCAAAGTAAGATTACCATCATTATTTTTCAAAACATCATAATATATGTCTTAAAAAGCTTATATTTTAATATTTAAAAATAAATATAATTTATCAAATAGATAAGTTTGCACATCACTATAGACTTACCCCTTAAAAGAATTTGTTCTCGAAATTACAATGCAATACCCAAAGGTGTTTGCCCAAAATATTTATTTTTAAACTTACAGTCGTACGATGTATATAGATCATCTGCACACGGTATCTTTTTCGATCTACTATTTGAATCCACAACTTTACCTCTGAACTAGTATTGATCTCTCGATCCTTTAATGCGAAATCGATTTAGGCTTTCCGATCAGAATTTTATTTTTCCTTGCATAGTTCTCGCTATGATAGAAAATCAAGTATCCAACCACAAACCCTCATCAATGTTCGTCACCAAGAATCGAGCGATAAATCTTTTTTCAAACTGATTAAACACCTCAGCGTTCCACACTCGAATCTTAGATCTGAATCGTGCAATGAAATGATCTACTCACAACATACATTCTTAACAATATTCAAAAATCTTTATGAAAACGTTCTATAAAACTTTCATTTTTTATTTTACCACTTTGATAATCATTTCAAAATATTTGCCCTAAAATATTTCTCTCTCCTTTACAAAATAAATCAATTATCCTTTAATTGGAATAATACTATTATAATTTAATTTCAAACTTCTTTAGAAATTCTTTGTCAATAAATCCCATTTTAATTTCCAAAATTTAATTCATAGCTTTTTACCTTACAAAGAAAATTCTCCTTTTAAGATTTGTTTCCATTATCAAGAATTTTTATAAATTTCTTAAGCGACTTATATAATTGCAAATAAGTGAAGTTAAAATGAAAGATCATAGTTATATTATACATCTTTATATCTCACATCCATCCTTTCTACCACAGGGGTCATTCTTAAATTATCCCAATTTTACTTGGGCACATAATTGAAGATTTAATCCAAATACAAAACATGGCTAACCATAAACATCACCTCATCACAAGCCATACTTATAAACTACTACTTGATACTTAGTATTAGATAGATACAACTAGTCTTCAACCATATCTCAATCATCGTTCCGAATCTGTTGCTAATGGTGCAAATAGTGTTTTCAAAGCTCATTTGATCAAAACAGTTTTTGGCCATTAGAAATCCATTTTTACAACTCAATTATCTTTTAAAACATTTTCTAAGATTTATATAAATTATTCCCTATTTTTTAAAGAATTAAAAATATGATTTTTAAAGAATTTATCGCTTTGGTTTTCGAATTGTCAAATTATGACTATTTTGAAAACTTGTTTTACTCATATTTCAAAATCTACTAAATCAAATCTTGGTACTTTTATTTTTGTTTGAAAACTATGATTATAGGTGTTCAAAAAATTCTTATTATAAAGAACTCCGACTGCAAATCAATGATATACATGGATCAAAAATTTTACTACACGAAATCACGAACTGCCATTAGGCGATGTGCTTATTTTTGACTCAGTTTTCATGACTTCTCAAAACTTCACCAAATTGGATTTTAGCATTTATAAAATACTTATAATTCATTTTAGACCATTTTCAAGAGGTTTAAAAATATCATATACACCATTTCATTTAAAAAAGGAAAGTGACTTTGTTTGTAATTTTCGATGTGTATTAAACATGACTTGTTAATACAATCAATCAACATATAATCAACATTAAAACCATTAAAACTTGATGATCAAACATAATAAACATCCATAGAAATCATATCACATCATCATATTATATAGAGAGTTTCTCACCATAACCCAAACTAATACTTTCTACCAACGTTTGAACAAATCAGCGCTTTGCTAAACATCTACTAAATATTCGAAGCTTGTGGCCATCCCATTCCACTTTCCCTTTCCTCTTGGTCCAACCTCCTCTCCCTTTCTAATCATGCTTCCCATGATCTCTTAGGCTCAATATTATAGTTTAGAAGAGATTAGAGCACATTTGTTCATTTTTGAAAAAGTTAGAGACTGATCAGTGGATTAGTGCTTAAGAACTTCCACCATTCTTAACCTTCCTACTTTCTCTCAAAATTTGAAAAAGAAGAGAGACTTCCCTGGAAGCCATTAAGGAGCATTTAGAAAGCTCATGAATGAAGAGGAAGAAGAGGTGAAAGAAACGAGAAGGTATACATGGGTATTTATAGGATTTTCATGCCTTAATCCTTAAGAAAACTGAAAAATTTCTCCACCATCGTTTCTAGTTATGCATTCCACCCTCATCACCCTCCATGTGCTTGGCCCACACCCCCTCCATGTGCTTGGCTAGTGAAGTGATGTGGTGCTATGTTTTTATCTCTTATTTACATAAGGAGCTTGTATATACATGTGTCAGGATATTTTCTTTATCTGATTTAACTAATTCCTAAACATAATTAAATGTATGTGTGTATACATTTGTATATGTGTTCATGTATGTGTATACGTATCATAATTTTATATGATTTGTTCAAAAAAATTATAAATTAAACCGTTATGAATTTCGATTCCAATCTCTAGTCATATTTTTACTTCTTAGTTAACACACATATATTTGTAACAATATTTGAAAACTAACTTCCCGAGCTAGCATAATGGATCAATAGTGATCCATAGGTGATGGATCGCTAGAGATCCTGTACATAGTCTATTTTTGAATGATCTCCATTTGGTTGTCTTCCTATCTTCTATTTGAGTGCCTTGCCCAAATATCAAGTCGTTTGGTATTTGTTTGACATCCGCCTTCATGAGTCATCTAGTCCAGAAGAATCATCCATAACTCACTCAAAACTTGATGAAATCTGAAGAAACGTTGTAGGTACACTACAGATGTGTGTGGAACCTACACTATGAATTCAGGTGGTGGGGACCAACCTATATAGGACACTAGCGATCGTCAAGATGGATAGCTAACAATTTAACAAATCTTCCCTGATCATGCTCATTTTTTTGTGAGCCTTCTTTTATTTCTTCTAAGTGTTCTCTGCAAATTTCAAGTTAGTCTGATTTCGTATGCTTTCTCTTGATCAAGTTTAAGCTAGCTGCTTTGGCCGAAAAGCAAGTAAATAACAGCTTGAATCGGATAAGTCATTACTTCTTAAACTACGCTACTTGGAAGGTTATGAAACTTGGCAAGCATTCTTAGAAGAGACATTATGACATGATGCAAGAGGTCAGGATGACATGCAATGCATCCTTATGGATTGCTAGCGATCCATAAGTGAAGGATCGCTAGCAATCCATGCACTTAGTGTATTCTTGACTTATTTTTCTTAAGGTCCATTGACTTGGTATTTTAGTTGCTTTGGTCAAGCTTCAAGTCATTCTGTCTTAGTTTGAATGTTCTAACTCCTTTGGATTCTTGCTTTGGTAAAAACTCAAATAACATTTGCCTCTTAGAGAATGCTTTTGTTGGAAAAAGGTGTGCTTTGGAACAAGACAAGTTTCTGATTACTATTCTGTGAATTTCAATGAATCATCAAAGTCCATCTCAAGATGTTATTTTCAACTAACTGGCTTCTGATAGCCGTTTTTTTTATTTCGATCTAAATTTCAAGTCCTGATGTTGACAATGCAATCTTTGCTCCGAATTTTACACAAGGGTCTAGGTCGGTAAGTGATGCAGTCATGAGTCGTATACGACTCAAGTTGTTACGAGATAAGGAGCAGCGCTTAAAGTTGAGTGGAAGGATTGAGTCGTCCACGACTCAACATGGAGGAGTTGAACCATACACGACTCAACTGGAGACCAGAGGGGACACGGAGAAAGAGACGCGAGTTAAAGAAAGAGATTTGAGTCGTATCCGAGTTAACAAGAAAGAAGAGAAGGAGTTACGACTTAGCAGAAGTTTGAGGTGTGCGAGTGTGATGAGTCGTACACGACTCAACGGTTCATCCATAAGTTGTTTATGACTTAACATGAAGAAGGATAAAGTTTCAGCAAGTAAAGATCTTGAGTCAGAGGAAGGGCACGAGTTACGACTCAATGGGAGTTTCAATAGTTCTGGATTGATGAGTCGTACACGACCTAACTACATGGCTATGAGTCGTCCACGACTCATCAAGAAGCAAAAGGGAATTCCATTAATTGAAGGCCATAAGTCGGGGACGGGATACGACCTAAGTGATGAGTCGTTGTGTGATGAGTCGTAAGTCGTGACAGGGTGTTGTAAACTGTTTGTTTTCTTGAGTCGTGTACTATAATTGAGTCTGTACATGTTCTGAGTCATTTGTTATGATAAGTTGTGAGTCATGGTAACTGATGAGTCGTGAAGTTTGTCAGGCGCAGGGTTTCAAGCTGTGTGTTTTTGAGTCGTGAGTTATAGGTCGTTGCCGACCCAGGATGAGTCGTAAGTCGTATACGACTTAAGGGGGGCGGTTGTGACAAGCTATAAATAGGGCATGTGTTGTACATTTTTGGAGGATGGATTTTGGAAATAAAATTTCTTGTTGATTGCTTTGTGCTTTCTTCTCCAATTGGTAGTTGAGTGTAATCTCCTATCTCCACTTACGTCATTCGAGTGCGCTCGAATCCACGTTTGTTGAAGCCGATTCACGGAATCTAGTGCGCTAGATCAACGTGCGAAGAATCGTAGATCTTCTTTCTCGGCATCGTGCGCGATCAACGGGACGAAGATAGCTAGAATCCGGTATCTTTGGATCAACGGATTTGGGCCTTGCAGTATTCTCAACTCACCGATTGCTACATTCCATCGATTGAAGTTCATTTCGATTTATCCGCTGCGTCGGTTTGGTATCAGAGCTTGTTTTAGCCAATCATAGCTAAATCGGGTCTTGGAGCCAAGTGTGAAGTTTGAAGTTGTTCATCGTGTTCATCTTGAAGTTGCAACGAGAGGAGAACTTTCGATCTATTCCATTTTGGATCAAAGTGTTGGAAGGAGTTTGAAGTGTTGTGAAGAGTTTCAACCATGCCACCAAGGAGAGCTAACCGACATCAAAATATTGAAGCACTATATCGAAGAGAAGAGGCCGATCAAATGGAACAACGTATGCACGAGAAGATTGATGAAGGCATTGGTTGGTTGGAGAAGCTTATGATTGATATGAATCAAAGCAGAAGAAGAAGTTCACCTGAGTCCATTCGTGGAGGAAGCAGAGTTTCACATCATTCAGAACGGGAGAGGAGAGAGAGTCAGGATCAACGGAGTGTTGATAATCGAAGTAGGAGGAATGATGATGGTCGTGATCGACGGGATGTTGGTAGTAGGAGTGGTGTAGAGATGCTGGAGGGCGTGAAAGACAACGATATGCATCAAATTTTGATGAGGAGTTTGACGGTGATAGGGGAAGTATTCATTTCAGAGACCGAGATCAGGGACAACGTCAGTATCGGGTTATTGATGATGATCGACGTTGGGAATCGGGTATAAAGATGGAGATTCCGGAGTTTAAAGGAGGGATGGTAGCTGAAGAATTTCTTGATTGGGTGTCAAATGTTGAAGAGATCTTTGATTTCAAGGAGGTTCCTGAGCATAGGAGAGTAAAGTTGGTTGCTACTAAGTTGAGGGGAAGAGCTTTGGCGTGGTGGCAGCAAACTAAACTTACCAGGGAGAGAATGGGGAAGTCAAAGATAGAATCTTGGGAGAAGATGAAGAAATTGATGAGGGCTACATTCTTACCATACAACTATCAATCACTTATGTACCAGAGATTGCAGAATCTGAGGCAAGGGATGAAGTCTGTTAATGATTATGCTGACGAATTTTACCAACTCATTGCCAGAAATGATATTATGGAAACGGAAGAACAGCTAACTGCTAGATTCATTGGGGGATTGAGAATGCAGATCCAGGATATGGTTAATATGTTTGATCCTAGATCAGTGGCAGAGGCACATCAGAAAGCGTTGGCTTGGGAGAAGCAAGGAAGGCGTGGAGGTGGTGTGTTTACTAATTCCAATAATCAAGCAAGGGGTGTTAGTGGAAGTTCTAATGTTCCTAAACCTGTCAATAAGTCAGTGGTGAAGGAGGCTGAAAAGGCGAAGGTTAACAGTGTTTTCAAATGTTATAATTGTCAGGAGTTGGGTCACAAAAGCAATGAATGTCCGAAGCCAAAGAAGAGAGCAATGGTTGCAGAAGTTAAGGAGGATGATAATGAGGAGGCAGAATGTTCAAATGCACCTTATGTTGAGGAGGAAGAAGAATTATCTGGAGATGAAGGTTGTAATCTTATGATGAGGAGGTCATGTCTTACACCAAAGCAAGAGGAGGATTGTAGTTGGTTGAGGAGTAACATATTTCAGTCGACATGCACTATTCTAGGAAAAGTTTGCAAGTTCGTTATTGATGCTGGAAGTTGCGATAATATTATTTCTACCGAGGCTGTGAAGAAGTTGAACTTGAAAACTGAGAAACATCCTAAACCGTACAAGTTAGCATGGTTAAGGAAGGGAGGTGAAGTGAAGGTGTGTCGAAGGGCTTGTGTTAATTTTTCTATTGGGAAGAAGTACAAAGATGAAATTTGGTGTGACGTTCTAGACATGGACGTATGTCATCTGTTGTTGGGCAGACCGTGGCAGTTTGATAGATCAGTTCAACATGATGGTCGTGCCAATAGCTACAGTTTCATGTTCGAGGGTACTAAAATCACTTTGGTTCCCAAGAAGCAACAACAGAAGGAAAGCAAGCTGGAGGAGATTGAGGAATTGAAAACTCTGTTGACTTTAAAGGAGTTTGTTAAGGAGGTTGAAGAGGAACCTGAAGTCTTTTTGTTGATTGGGCGTGAGAGCAGTGAAGAGGTTGAAATTCCTGAAGAAGCAAAGCCAGTTTTGAAAGAGTTTGAAGATGTATTTCCAGAGGAGTTGCCTAAGGAGTTACCACCATTGAGAGACATTCAACATCAAATCGATCTTGTTCCGGGAGCCGTATTACCACATCGACCACATTACCGAATGAGTCCGAAGGAACATGAAGAGTTACGAAGGCAGGTGGAAGAGTTATTTGAGCAGGGACGTGTTCAGGAAAGCTTGAGTCCTTGTGCAGTACCAGCTTTGTTGGTGCCCAAGAAGGATGGAACATGGAGAATGTGTACAGATAGTAGAGCTTTGAACAAGATTACTGTTCGCTACAGATTTCCTATGCCGAGGTTGGATGACTTGCTGGATCAGTTGAGTGGAGCAACTATATTTTCGAAGATTGATTTGAAGAGTGGTTATCACCAAATTCGAATTAGACCGGGAGACGAATGGAAGACCGCATTCAAGACGAGGGAAGGTTTATATGAATGGCTGGTTATGCCGTTTGGTTTATCAAATGCACCTAGTACATTTATGCGGGTGATGAATCAAATCTTTAGACCATTCATTGGGAAGTTCGTGGTGGTTTATTTCGATGATATTCTGATTTATAGTGCAAGCACAAAGGAGCATGTAGAGCATTTGAGAAAGGTGTTAATTATTCTTCGTGAGAAACAATTTTATGCAGCTACGAAGAAATGTGTGTTCATGACGAGAAGTGTATTATTTGTGGGATATGTTGTTTCAGGAGAAGGTATTCAAGTTGACCAGAGTAAAGTTGAAGTTATTAGAAGTTGGCCACAGCCGAGAACTATCACTGAAGTTAGAAGTTTTCATGGATTGGCATCATTCTACCGAAGGTTCATTCCACATTTCAGTAGCGTGATGGCACCAGTTACTGATTGTATGAAAGGAAAACAGTTTGTATGGTCAGAGGAAGCGGGAGTTGCTTTTGAACGAATCAAAGAACTATTGACGACAGCACCAATTCTTGTTTTACCGAATTTTCAGTTGTTGTTTGAATTGCATACTGATGCTTCGAAAGTTGGTATTGGAGGAGTTCTGAGTCAGAATGGGAAGCCAGTTGCTTATTTCAGTGAGAAGTTGTCAGGGGCAAAGATGAGATACAGTACATATGACGTTGAATTCTACGCTGTTGTACAAACGATTAAACATTGGAGACATTATCTACTTCAGAAGGAGTTTGTTCTGTACACTGATCATGAGGCATTGAAGCATTTGCAGGGGCAGGACAAGATTTCGGCGAGACATGCGTCATGGATCGCATATTTACAGCAGTTTACCTTTGTTGTTAAGCACAAATCTGGGGTGACGAATCGGGTAGCTGATGCTTTGAGTAGGAGGAGTCATTTATTAACGACAATGAAGGTTGAAGTGACGGGGTTTGAATTACTGCCAGAGATGATTGAAGAAGATCCTTACTTTGTGAAATATGTTGAAAAAGTGAAGGATGGAAGTACCGATGAATTTATGTTGGTTGATGGATTCTTGTTTAAAGGAAGTCAGTTATGTATTCCAGAGGGCAGCTTGAGAATGAAAATTATCAAGGAGTTGCATGAAGAAGGGCATGTGGGCCGTGATCGTACTTTGCAATTGATTTCACAGTCCTACTTTTGGCCGTCGATGAGGAAAGAAGTGGGAAGGTTTGTGGAGCGATGTCATATTTGCCAAGTTTCGAAAGGAACCGCGACCAATGCTGGGTTGTATATGCCGTTGCCTGTACCGGCTAAACCATGGGTTGATGTGAGTATGGACTTTGTATTGGGATTGCCGAGAACACAGCGTGGTAATGATTCTATATATGTAGTGGTTAATAGATTTTCTAAAATGGCACATTTTATTTCTTGCAAGAAGACGGCGGATGCTGTTCGTGTTGCTCAGTTATTTTTCAAGGAGATCTATCGACTTCATGGACTGCCAGAATCTATTGTGTCAGATAGGGATACTCGTTTTCTAAGTCACTTTTGGTTAAGTTTGTGGAAGATGGTAGGAACAAAGCCGAAGTTTAGTAGCGCTTATCATCCGCAAACTGATGGACAGACAGAAGTTGTAAACAGGTCATTGGGAAATTTGTTACGATGTCTTGTACAGGATAATTTGAGAAGTTGGGACATGAAGTTATGCCAAGCAGAATTTGCTCATAATCATGCCAAGAATCGCAGTACGGGTTTCAGTCCATTCCAGATTGTATATTCAAATTTACCAAGGGGGCCATTGGATTTAGCAGTAGTACCACAACTGAAGGTGACAGTTAAACGAGCTGCTGATTTTGTTGGTGAGCTGACTGAATGTCATAAAATCGTTCAGGAACGATTGGAGAAAGCGAATGAGAAGTATAAGAAGTCTGCAGATTTGAAACGACTAAATGTTGAATTTAACAAAGGCGATTTGGTGTATGCTGTGTTGACGAAGGATCGTTTTCCAGTGGGCACTTATAATAAGCTGAAAGCCAGAAAAATTGGTCCAGTTGAAGTTTTGAAGAAAATCAATGAGAATGCTTATCAATTAAAGTTACCAGATGATGTTTATACTTCTGATGTTTTTAATGTCAAATATTTAATTCCATATCATGGAGGTGAGATTGATGTGGAGGAATTTACAAATTCGAGGTCGAATTTTTCTCAACCAGGGGAGAATGATGCAGTCATGAGTCGTATACGACTCAAGTTGTTACGAGATAAGGAGCAGCGCTTAAAGTTGAGTGGAAGGATTGATTCGTCCACGACTCAACATGGAGGAGTTGAACCATACACGACTCAACTGGAGACCAGAGGGGACACGGAGAAAGAGACGCGAGTTAAAGAAAGAGATTTAAGTCGTATCCGAGTTAACAAGAAAGAAGAGAAGGAGTTACGACTTAGCAGAAGTTTGAGGTGTGCGAGTGTGATGAGTCGTACACGACTCAACGGTTCATCCATAAGTCGTTTATGACTTAACATGAAGAAGGATAAAGTTTCAGCAAGTAAAGATCTTGAGTCAGAGGAAGGGCACGAGTTACGACTCAATGGGAGTTTCAATAGTTCTGGATTGATGAGTCGTACACGACCTAACTACATGGCTATGAGTCGTCCACGACTCATCAAGAAGCAAAAGGGAATTCCATTAATTGAAGGCCATAAGTCGGGGACGGGATACGACCTAAGTGATGAGTCGTTGTGTGATGAGTCGTAAGTCGTGACAGGGTGTTGTAAACTGTTTGTTTTCTTGAGTCGTGTACTATAATTGAGTCTGTACATGTTCTGAGTCATTTGTTATGATAAGTCGTGAGTCATGGTAACTGATGAGTCGTGAAGTTTGTCAGGCGCAGGGTTTCAAGCTGTGTGTTTTTGAGTCGTGAGTTATAGGTCGTTGCCGACCCAGGATGAGTCGTAAGTCGTATACGACTTAAGGGGGGGCCGGTTGTGACAAGCTATAAATAGGGCATGTGTTGTACATTTTTGGAGGATGGATTTTGGAAATAAAATTTCTTGTTGATTGCTTTGTGCTTTCTTCTCCAATTGGTAGTTGAGTGTAATCTCCTATCTCCACTTACGTCATTCGAGTGCGCTCGAATCCACGTTTGTTGAAGCCGATTCACGGAATCTAGTGCGCTAGATCAACGTGCGAAGAATCGTAGATCTTCTTTCTCGGCATCGTGCGCGATCAACGGGACGAAGATAGCTAGAATCCGGTATCTTTGGATCAACGGATTTGGGCCTTGCAGTATTCTCAACTCATCGATTGCTACATTCCATCGATTGAAGTTCATTTCGATTTATCCGCTGCGTCAGTAAGTAGGTGCACGACATAGGTTTGGAGTCGACCTATATAGTTTTAACTCGGCCGACGGTGAAGCTAAGTTTTTTCTCGAATGATTGTCGGCCGTTCTGGAACAAAGTCTTGCTCTTTGTCTTTAACTGTTTCTTTTCAAGGACTTGGTTAAGTTCTTGTTGTCAATTTGAATTCTAATGTGACGATTTATTCCAAAATCGGATATAGTGAATGATTTGATCATATCGCTCTTCCCGTTTTTGTACATTCTTAAAAGAAAATCTTCCAGCGCCGCGTTGGACAACGGCTTCGTTGCCGATCGTAGATCGATAACGGGTAAGTGTGAAAAAGAAAATTTTAAAGGATGATGTGGATTGTTTTTCAAATGTAAGCAATATATATACACTAGATTGTTCATTTGCAATACTAAGGATACCTGACTCTTCTCATATAGATAACACACTATATCTACCCCGACCAATGCTCAGAACCCGACCGTTCAACATGCGCCGACTTACCTTGGACTCCAGGCGTTGCTTATAGAAGGATATTATTTAAAATAAAACATACTCGACAGGGTTGAATGCCAAGTTTATTACTGAAAATGACTTATAGTCATCCAATCTTTAGACTGGCAGAGGAACTTTGAATCCTCAATAAGCTGGGTCCTTCGCAATTTAGGGTTCGCTTATTATTTCTGTCATACTTGGATGATTGACTATAGTTAAATTATAAGGAAAAGCTACTCTTGTAGAGTCATAGTTGAGGTTCGATCGGGCACGGTTTTGTCTTTGGAAACTAGTGTATGACTTTCTCGATTACGATTATCTTACCTTTGCATTTACGGAATTCAACCTGCACATCACCCTCTCTAGGGAGTATTGATTTAATTTCTCGATTCTAAGCAGTGCTTTTTCCCGCTATTTCACCTCTTGTTTTCATGTGTAGCATACTCATTTAATGTAATTCTATACATGTAAGTAATACTTCTGCGGTCATTTCAGCATATTCTATATCATAGATTTGTTCACAACTATGAGTAGCATTGTCTAGCCAGGTCTGTAGCTAATCTCTACTTATGCTCAGTTTAGTTTATTTCAACGTAATGTTGGTGTATCTACCCTAGTCCATAGGAATAATACCTATGAATATTATTCTACAAGTTTTTGGGAGACTAGGTCTTTTGGGCAATACGTTCGATTACCATAGTTTAATTGACACGATAGCTCATATCTCCGGGAACTAGGGACTTTGCTGCTTGATTTCAAGCTCTAATTTTTTTCAAAGAAGTCTATTTTGTGACTGTAATTGAATTCCTCCAAGATGACATCGTCCTAAAATTTCATTCTGGGTACATGTGCAGGAAAGACGCTTCGCCGTCATCTTTTGCTTAAGTGAATTCTTCTAATTCCAGTGTTGAGACCCAAATCATGTATCAATTTCCATCTCCAGAAACTCATGCACTGATGACTCAACTCTATGGATTTTCCTTGATGTTTTGAATCTTCAAAGAGCATAAGATGCTAGAAGATAGCTAAAGATTCAATCCAACTCTAGCTTCTGTTTCTGAAAGCCGATGTATCGATAGCTTCATTCTAGTGGTTTCTTCTTAGCATACCAAGCTTCAGGTAATGGCATATTCCTGCAACTTTGAGCCAGATGATCTAGATTCCCGTCAATGCCAGATTATAGGTGACGGTTAATTTTTGAACGTTAAATCCTTCATTTCCTTTGTTGGTGATTTTTTTGCTAGAATACTTCATTTTGCGATACAGAACCATTATCTAACCAACTTCATGGTTATTTGTGTTTGGACTTTGTAATATTTCTTTCGATCAAGTATTTGTGCAACTATCTCTACTAAAGGGACTA
Source organism: Allium cepa (assembly GCA_030765085.1). Taxonomy (NCBI): domain Eukaryota; kingdom Viridiplantae; phylum Streptophyta; class Magnoliopsida; order Asparagales; family Amaryllidaceae; genus Allium; species Allium cepa. Next base: position 405,105,332 of record CM060928.1, on the reverse strand, counting down.
GTTATTTTAAACGCTTGTGTTTGAGTGATTGAGAGAGATCAAGATGTTTGGGACAAATGATTCGATTGCCCCTGGTTTAGCTCTCAATCCTATTCTAAGAATGAGGAAGTCCGATAGTTTTAGTTCTAACCTTGCATGATTATCCCTATATTTTATTTATTGTGCATGCTTTGCTTGATTGTTGTCGTTATGGAAGTTTTGCTCATATGCTAATTCTTGTCATCATAAATTGATGACCTAGCCGCTTAGTTTCAAGCAACATTTCCTCGAGGTTGCCTAGCTTTTGGTTGTATCTAAATTCTTTCTAATTTGAATTAAGGAAATTCAGTTGTACACTAGCTTTCATCCTTAGAAATTAGCACAAGAGCAATTTAATTTTAGGATTTCCTTTTGGCGTTGCTTTATTCCTATGTAGTGGTTGATTCCTGTGATAAAAGGTTGAACCATCCTGTTGACCTATGAAAGGTTATGTCTTTCTGTTGTTGTGCATTTTCGGGCAATGATCCTTTCCATACATTAAAAAATTTCTAGCATTTCCCAGGCAACACCGATACATGGTGAATAGCAAATTTCTTGGCTTTGCTATAGCAGTATCGGTACTTAGAAATAGAGGGTTTATGGCATTGTTGGCAAAACACCTATATTTATGAAATAGAAAGTAGGGTACTTAGGAAATAAGAAAAGGCCATAGCATTTCCGAGGCAACATCGACACTTAGGAGGTCTGGACCAATTTTCCTGCCAATCTGGCAATGCTTTTAATCTAAGTAGGCTCCAGTTTCGGTCCTCGAAAACTTTCTTTTCGATGATTGGATTATACAAGTCTTTTTCTTAATGATGCCTATCCTCGCGCAAGGTTAGAGTCATGTTAGTTAGGATTGAAACATTCATCTGATTTTGTATAGTTGAGTAGACCCCTTTCAATCCAATGTGGTTGTTTTTCTCAACGTTGCTTAACTTTGGGGTACACCATGTTCTAGAAGGATGGGAGTTACAAGCGTTTCCATTGCTTAGCTTTATTCATCACCGTCAACTGTTACCCCCAGAAATGCAGGGTTGTTGCTTGACCAATTCCATGGTTGTTCTTATTCATGAAAAACCGGATTTCTACCAATCGGTTTTTGTTATGATCTGACTTCTATCTACGAAACCCTTTATTTCTAGGTGGAACCCTTAATTTTTAGGTGTCAAATTCTAGAAAATTATAAAAAATAGAAATAGTGGAGCGAGTCATCACATTTCCCCCGGTATGATCGCACTCATTTCTATCTTGATCACTGACCGGTAAATTTGGTAGTGTTTGTCTTAAATCTATGACACTTAACCTTGATTGTTTCATGCCATATGCGTTATGCTATGCTGATAGCATTATTGCGGTTATCAAACTTATTCATTGGTTCTAATCTTTGGGAATCAATGGTTTAACTGCTTGATTTTGAGCGTTCTCTCCTTGTCATTGTCTGTCTTCGAATAATAATTGGTTTTCTGCAAGCAGGGGTTTGGGACCTCGGACGAGCACATGCTTCTGTCATTGGAAACTAGTGCATTAATGATTTTATTTTAGAAATACCTTTCATCGTCATCTATCTCTGGAAGACGGTAAGCTCCTCCTTTTATTGCAAATTGGAGCAATTTTTTATCCTAGCCAAGTGTTAACGTGTTATGTGCCCTTCAGTCCATATGGCCGATTATTTTGAATAATTGATGTAAGACTTAATGTTTTGGGTGGCTCCTAGGATGCCACCATTCAAAGGTGCATCGCAGCTCTTATATCTTGGAACTCATGACTTAGATGTCTTGAATTTAGACATTTTGTGCACTAAATTTAGTCAAAACTTAGTGTTCTTTACCGACTTCTTGTTTTTAAACCTTGCGGCACTACCGGAACAATGTTAGTTCTTTCGGGTAGCAAGAATTGATCCCTGTTAATCTATCAATAGACAAGTTTCCATATGTTTTCGAGACAACACCAGTACTCAGAAAATTTTAACTGTTCATTGAAGATGCAAGAGCAACATCAAGCACTGTTTGCATGGCTTATTAGATGTGCGACTAATGAAACTGCACGGCTTAAGAAATGCATTCTTTTGAAAGTGCGTGGCTTACAAAATGTGCAGCTTTTGAGAGTGCACGACTTATGAAATGCGCGGCTTATAGCATATATACGACCCGTCGATTCGAAATGGTTTAAAACTTTTTGACCTTGCTACTTTTGGCTAACGTGTGGAGTTCATTATTCGAAATCGTGGTTACATGGCTCAAGAATTGATGCGCGACTTATGGGAGTGCATGGCTTATGAGATCTATACGACCCATCGATATAAAATGGTTTGGAACATCTAGACAATGCCAATTTTTTCATAACTTAAGGAGTACATGCTGCGAGGGCATGGTTCCACGACTTAAGAAGTGATGCGCAGCTTATGGGACTGCATGGCTTATGAGATCGATATGGCCCATCGATCCGGAACAATTTAGAAGTTCTTAGCGTTGCCAATCTTCGGGTAATGTGAGGCATTCATGCTTCGAGACGTGGTTCCACATCTTAAGAAGTGATGCACTGCGTATAGGAGTGCCATCTTATGGGAATATGCAGCTTATGGGAATGTGGGGCTTTTGAGAGTGCGCAACTTAAGAAATGCATGGATTTTGAGATTGCCCGGGTTACGAAATACACGGCTTCTGAGAGTGCATGGCTTATGGGATCGATACGGCCCATCGGTCCAAAATGGTTTGGTGACATGTTGACGTTACCAATCTTAGGATAACGTGAAGAATTAGTGCTTCGAGGGTGTGGTTCCATGGTTCAAGAAGTGATACGCAGCTTATGGGAGTGTGCGGCTTATGAGATCAATATGACCCACCGATCCAAAATATTTTGGAACTTCTCAACGTTGCCAATCTTCAGGTATCATGATGAGTTCATGCTCTTAGAGCATGGTTCCAAGGCTCAAGAAGTGATGCATGGTTTATGGGACTGTGCATATTAGTTTGGGCCTTCCCGGTATTGGAGGCGCGATACCAATTCTTAGAAGGTAATGATCGGGTTTTCAGATCAATTTGGCGATTTGACTTCTATGGAACGCTATTTTATCAGTTCTAAGAGATAAGTGATTTTTGGATCGGGGAAGCGAGGCTTGGACGATTCCTATATTTCAGGAAGATGTACACGGCCAAACAGATAAGATTACCATGGTGGAGAGATCTATAGTTGATCGCATGGAGATGGTTATAAAGAAAGAGCTTGTGGGAGTTTCAAGGGAAGACTCTTAGTTCTTTGGTCTAAACTACCTTTAGAGAATTGATCTTCAACCTCCATACAGTCTAAGAGGAAAAGGAGCTTGTCACCAAGGGTTGTAAAGGAGGAGTTAGGAAGAAGTAAGCAAGTATTATGCTTCTATTTCGTTTGTTGCACTAACTAGGTCTTTAAGTCCGTAGTTGCCAGAATGCCAGAGTTCTCGATCGGGTGTAACAGAAATGTGATATCATTAGTCTTGCCTTTCCTTGTTAGTATTAAAGTATGTGTGGTGCCCCTATGCTACAGGGTTGTTCGCACGCTCAAACTATATCTGCAGTTTCTCTACAACCTGTTTGGTTGCACATGGTCCAATGGATGCACCGCGTCTTCTAGATAACTAAAGTATGGGAAAGCCCCTATCTTCAGAGACTTGTATATTAGTGATTTGAGATACTTCGTTGTGACATCCCAGAAATTCTTAGCTTAAATTCGGCAAATTATTTGAACTTTTTAAAATTAAATTGAGAGAATTTTAAAAGAAATAAGATATTGTAGTAAAATCACATAAATTATTAAATGTTAATAACTAAAATAACCTTTCTTTTAACAAAGTAAAATAAGAAACAAGTTAACCAAACAAACTAAGACTTAGTTTTACAAAAATAAAACAAGTTGTTGTAAACCATAGCAAAGTAAACAAATGAAGGAATATACAAACCAGGGAAGTAAAGTATGCAAGCCTCAATATAAAATAAAACAAATTAATGAAACAAGTTTTAGTACTTATAAAAAAAATTAAACAGCACTATGCTGTAATTACACAAGATGGAAGCATCACAAAACATACTTGCATTAAATGCAAGCCTCCACAAAGCATATCAGCCAGATTTAAAACAATAAAAAAAAATTAAACTAAGTTGGCTGTAACATGCAAAGGAAGCATGGGCATTAAATGCCATCCCCTCTAGCTCAAAGAAAAATCATTTCAACCGAAATTTAGTTTGTTAGTCAACAAACAAAGATATAAAAATGTACTTATAAAATCTAATTGAACAAGAACATGCTGCAACATAGAAAAAAGGGAACATGAACATTCCATTTACATGCTTCATTTAATGCATTGCAACTCAGCCCAGGAACAAGTCAGTTCGAAATAGTAAGAAAGAAAAAAAATGTGCAAATAGTTGCAAAGTACAAAGCTTGTATAGAATAAGTATACAATACAATGATGCTCTGTACTGTACTTGAGCCTGCATGTCCTCCTTAAATACATGGCAATTGTCTTAGTTTATACGTTCAACAAATTTTTGCAAAGATCAGAAAAAGAAAAGAGAAAGGCATCACTTTATATTTCAAAGTTTAAAAAAAATTATTGGAGAAAGAAGAACAGAGAAAGATTCAACCTGCAGGTTAAAAAAATCAATAAACTCTCTGTTTCTATTTGCAGGTGAGTAAACATGATTTTGTAAAGGATATTAAGTTTATTTAAAACAGTTTAAACTTCAATTATAACTGCTTTGTTCATATTTCAGTATGATAATATCCCAGTGATGCTCTGTATTCTCTGTAAACATTCATGCAGGGATTACATTTGTTTTTAAAACTGAAGTCTATTTGCTTTAATCACTGACAAGCTTGGGTTTTCAGATAAATCAAGTTGTTTTAATCCTCAAACAAGTTTTTGTAAAGTTGTTTGAACCAACAGTAAATTATTTTCCACTGGAAACATGTTTTACAGGTTTCAAGTTGAAATTTGATAAAAATAATAGGTTGTAAAACATTGATTCAAGATTTTAATCTGAATTTATACTTCAATCCATGATTTTTAAAACAAAAATAAAGATTTTTAGTGGGTTACTTTAAGAGTGGTCTGCATTTGAATAAAAATTGAACTTTTACCGATTCCTAACAATCGATTCCATTATAGATGCTAAAATTCGGTTTGTAGCAAGCTTGAACGTCAGAAACTTCATGAAAATTATCAAAGAATTTTTCCATTTCGTGAATTGGGAGTTCGAGATCAAAGTAGGGTTTTAAACTCGAAAAGTATACGGTCTGGAAACGTGGTCGCCGCTCCACCTGTAGATCACCGGACTTCGTCACTCCGGTACCAGTCGTGGCGTCACACATCAGCGGAGCTCGGGTCAAAATTTTATGGCCTCAGACGGCCAGAGGCGGATGAACGAGGTGGTTTTATGGCGATCGTTTTTGGTGTTAGTTTGGTGGAAAAGCATATTTGCAAATTCGACACCGGTTCACGTTGCTGGGTAGTCTAGTGGCTAGGGGACGTCATGGTCGACTCGTCGATCATCGCAGCATCGATCAGAGTTCGCCAGAATTTGCGTGCACGTGCACAGAGCGGTCGCGTGTCAGGGTGCTCATGTTTAAATAAAATGCTTCAGTAGTTTTTAACTTGGAAAAAAACTGGGAAGAGAAGAGAACACGGGGGAGGAAGAGAAGAGGACGCGAGTTGGCTCGAGCAGGAAGCATGGTTTACTCGAGTTTTAGTAAATGCTGATGGTTAACGTTTTTGAATATAAACAGTTTTGTTCAAAATACAAGATACCCGCTTTGATTTGAATAAATGGCAAGATGGTTGAAAAGCTGTAAAGTAGTTTAAAATTTGAAATTGGAAACCTAATAAATTAGCAGTTAAAATTTTTGTTTATAATTAAATGGTTAATAGGTTTGTAATTAAGAAATATTAACTAATGGGTTAAGTAATAAATTAAGAAATTAACTTAAGTTAAACAAATAAATCTAATTTACATTTAAAATTCCAATGTAACAATAAATTGATTTTTAAAGTATAAAGAAGATTTAAAATGATAGTTAAGGTAGATAATTGTTATTAATCAATGATTTTGAAAAGAAATTAAGAATGATGTACAAACTTTTAATTAAATTGATTTATAAACAATCAAGTATTTAAATAAATTTAAGTAAGTAAGAATTTGTTAATTTGGAAAAAATTAATCAAGTTAATTTAGATTTAAATTATTTATTCAAATTCTTATCATTGGTTTAAGAATAATTTTTGCGGTAAATCTATTTAAACCGCATTTGAAAATAAATTAACTATTGCTTTGCACTGTATTGATATTTCTGTTCTGATTGTGATGCCGTGCTATGTGGACTGCCATGTGATGCGCTGTAATTGTAATTTGTTCTGTATTGATGTGAAAACCCTGTTGCCCCTAAAACGGCATTTAAATTTCGATGCAACAGGGAATCGGATTTTAGTTTATTATCCGAAACCCACATCGAATTTGTGAATTGTTGTGAATGACATATCCACATGTTATTAAAATTTACGCTCACTATTCGGTTTAGCCGGAAAAGGACCTTTGTGTCGTATAACCCATTCTGAATATGTGATACGACGTTATGGATAGTATTTGAAGACCGGTGGTGAAGACCGGGTATTTGCGAGAGCGATAGGATGACCTGTCAATTGACCCTGCACCGAGTTGCTCCGGTATAGAGTTCTCCATATGTGGTGGGGAATCCGATCAGGATTGTGGATATCCGGATTACAAGGACTTCTTTGGGAGTGCCTTCGGTTCTGTTCAAACCCAGAATAGACTTATATGTATTGTGTGTCTGACATTACAAATTGAGACATAAAGCAGATTTCTTTCAAATATATTTCTGTTGGTGGCGGAGAATTTATTCTTTTAGCTTAACACCCTTCTCTGAGACGTATGAGCTCAGAGGTTATGTAGTTGAAGGTTATCAGCGATATATTCCCAATTTGGTAATGTGACATGCTAAGTGTTGCTGTGTAATGATCATTGTTTGATCATTTGTGATATGATCATTTGTTTGATCATTTATCTTTGTGATCATTACTTTGATCATTTGTTGACCCAAAGCATGGCTTTGTACCAAAGCGTAGCTTTGTGGACGAGACTTCATCGAACCTCACACCCCGGAATGGTCGAAACAGGAAAGATGCAGCAAGGTTATTGGGGGTAGCACCCCTTAGGGTATGTGCATTTCCTTCTGGATAGAAGTGGTATCATGGTATGGAGCCCAGATACTTAAATTATGTTGATATCGCAGATATATATATGTATTACTTTGTGATTTTTTGCTGGGGCCCCGGTTAAAGGTTGGTTACAACCGGGAGATGGCATACTCGTGCCAGTAGTTACCCAGTTAAGGGTAACCCGGCCTTGTGTTGGCAGAGATCCGGTTAGGTTCTCGGGTCGTCCCTCCAAAGGCGTACCCATGTGGCCCAGGAAGTTCCTTTGCCTGACCATTGTTGGAAATCCAAAGAAACAATACGCGCCATGTACGGTTTTAGTTGTATAACCTGTCACCTCAGGTGGCAGCTATAGTAGGCATAGTATAATGGTACCTATGCTGGCTAAGATTAATATTCTACTTCCAAAATAATTTCACACTATGCACTAGTAATAATATCAAAGAATTTCTTTTCTCGTACCAAGCATATTTAACTATCATAAGAAGGAATCTCCTCCAATTCTGCGTTTGCATTATGTGTGTGGTGGGAGGTCTTATGGTAGTTCCATTTTTAAAAGCATTCCGAAAATTCTTTTATAAATCTTGTTTTATTTAAATGCAACTGTTTTTGTTTACTCATACCAGTCTCATGACTGATCCGGAGTTTATTGTTTTCTTTTCTAAACTTTGGGTGCCTATTATTTCCCCACGGGCAGCCTAGTAGCAGGTTTCTGTATTTTGGAGGAGCAGTATTTTGGAGCTCTTATCTTGGAGATATCTTAGGAGCTTTTGGAGATTTCAGGTGTTTAGCTTTTGGGAGTTCGTTATCACCTCTTTCATTTGAGGATTTTTGGATATATGATCACTGTTGTATTATCATGATGTTGTATTAGGAGTTGTGGTGTATGTATTATATACTCTGTTGTAGTATGGATATTATGTTGATGTTGTAACTGTGATGATATTTATGATATTGATTCTGTTCCGCTATTTTATATTCATCTAATTGTTGTTATAAGCTCCGGCGACGCGAATTTGATGTCGTTTATCGGACATCCAGTTTGGGTCGTCACAAGTGGTATCAGAGCTGTTGGTTGAGTAAGAACTTTAGCTACGGAGTATAACACATTAGATGGCTCATTAGAGATAGGGTGAAGTATACCCTAGAATGAGTATAACCAAGACTGAAACTCTAAATTTTCTTAGTCTATTTCTTTTTACTGCTGATGTTCCTTAAGATGATTCGTCCGTATATCTAAATCAATTTTCTTACTAATTACAGAAAGTAAGAATGAGCGGACGCAGAGAAAGAGCTAGGGGTCAAAGGAATGCCGCAGCACCAAACCAAGATCCCCCAATAGGAGTAGCAGCAATAGATATCCAGCAACAGACGGACCTGGCTGATTTGTATAAGAAATTCGAAAAGCTTGGTGGCAAACCGTTTACCGGCAAGGAGACAATTATTGAGGCTCAAGCTTGGGTGAGATCCTGCGAGAAATTTTTTAAAGGACTAAAGCTGCAGGACGAGCAGAAGAGACTTATAGCTTCCTGACAACTCCAAGGAGAAGCTTCAGCTTGGTGGGAGACAATCACGGTAAATAAGCCAGAAGACGAGTTTTCTTGGGAAAATTTCAAAGAAGTGTTTGAGAAGCGATATTTGCCATCAGCTGGAATTTCTCGAATGTATCAGGAATTCATGGACCTGAAGCAGGGAAGTTTATCCTTTGAAGAGTATCTGAACAGATTTAATGAATTGTGTCGTTTTGTTCCCGAATTGGTGAATACGCCTTTAAAGATGAACGAGAGATTCATTCGCGGGATGAATAAGAAATTCCATGAAAGAATGACGGGCCACGTTAAGGAATCTTTTTCAGATTTAGTTGATATGGGTTACAGATACGCTACCCTTGATGTGCAAGAAGCCCCGGAAGAGAAAGGTAATTCAGGCAATCAAAATTGGAAAAAACGGAAATTTGGAGGCAAGAAACCTTGGCAAGGCAACGAGAAGAAGAAGAGCATTCAGGGAAGCGCGGCAGAAAATGTCACTTATTACAACTGCAAAGAGAAGGGCCATTATTCAAATAACTGCCCAAAACCGAAGAAGCAAGTTAAAGAATGCTACAATTGTCACAAGCCGGGACATGTTGTTAAAGATTGCCCAGTGATGAAGCCAGCGCAGGTGGCAAAAGTTTATACGATAAAGAAGGCCCCTCAACTTCAAAAGCTGATAAAGGGAAAAGTGTTTTGGAAGGTAACCTTACTATTTATAATAGAACTGCTAGAGTTTTATATGACATAGGAGCTTCACATAGCTTTATCTCTCAACAAACCGTAAATGAATTAGGACTTAAAACTAAATTTGTTGACGATCCTATTTGCGTGAAAAATCCGGTTGGAGGTCCCGCAAATCTTTGTTCATATTGTAAGAGAGTTCCTATTTCATATGCTAGCTATCGATTTCCTATCAACCTTTTTGTCCTCGAATTTAATGAATTTAAAATCTTACTCGGTATGAACTGGTTATCGAGACACGAAGCTATATTGGATTGTAATAATCGGACAGTTTTAGTCCAAACGAACCTTGGAAATTTTATTGAAATCTCTTGTGAGGATCCAAGTCCAAGGAGAGATAGATTGATGTATACTTTGGGATATCTTGAACCCACTTTGCAGTCTATACCTGTTGTTCGGGATTTTTCCGACGTATTTGAAGAAGTGAAATCTTTACCTCCTTACCGAGAAATAGCATTCCAAATTGACTTGGTACCTAATGCTCGTCCTATTGTTCATGCAAGTCGCAGGATGGCACCCAGGGAAAAAATTGAATTGGTTCATCAAACTGATGAACTACGAGCAAAAGGATTAATTCGACCCAGTGTTTCTGAATGGGGTTCAGCCATCGTATTTGTTGCTAAATCAGACGGATCTTTGAGATTGTGTGTAGATTACCACGATCTCAATAAACAAACTCTCAAGAACAAATTTCCACTGCCCAGAATTGATGATTTATTTGATCAGTTGCATGGCGCTTGTTTCTTTTCAAAGATGGATCTAGCCCAAGGATTCCATCAATTACGAATCGTCGAAGATTGTGTACATCTGACCGCTTTAAGAGGTCCTGATATGTTCTACGAATGGTTAGTCATGCCTTTCGGGCTAACTAATGCTCCAGCATACTTCGTAGATCTTATGACTCGTGTGTTTCGGGAAGTTTTGAATAAATTTGTCCTTGTATTCATTGATGATATTTTGATCTATTCTAAGACTAAAGAAGAGCATGCCGAACATCTTAAAATCGTATTGGAAATATTGAGGAGAAATGTTCTATTTGCAAAATTTTCCAAATGCCACTTCTGGGTCAATGAAGTCAATTTCCTTGGCCATATTGTTAATGAAGAAGGAATTTTGGTAGATCCTAGCAAAATTTCCGCTATTCTTGATTGGAAACAACCCACTACTCCAAAAGAAGTTCGAAGCTTTTTGGGTTTAGCAGGCTATTACCGAAAATTTGTTCAAGATTTTTCTAAGTTGGCTAGCCCATTGACTAAGCTAACAATGAAAAATGCAAAGTTCATTTGGGCTCCAGATTGTGAAGAAGTTTTTCATGAATTGAAAAAGAGATTGACCACTGCTCCTGTTCTCACTATTGTTAACGGGAACTAAGGCTTATTTGTCTATACTGATGCATGTGGTGATGGGGTAGGTGCAGTATTAATGCAAAATGGAAAGGTAGTTGCCTATGCGAGTAGACAATTACATCCACACGAGAAGAACTACCCGACGCACGATTTGGAACTTTTGGCTGTTGTTTTCACCTTAAAAATCTGGCGACATTATCTTCTGGGTAAGAATCTTTTTAGCTTTCTTAATAATTTATGAAACTAACTTGACTAAAGAAATATACCTTATAAACTCTTTTTGTTTTAGGTGAAAAATTTGAATTATTCACCAACCATAAATCCTTGAAATATCTCTTTACCCAGAAAGATCTGAATTTGCGACAACAACGTTGGTTGGAATTTCTAGCATCATACGACTTAGATATTCTGCATACGCCAGGAAAAGCCAATTTGGTTGCTGATGCTTTGAGCAGAAGACATGTTGTTCTCGCATATCTAGTTATCACTCCTACTCTTCTTGAAGAAGTCGCCAGTAAACAAAAAAAGGACGAGTTCCTTCATCAAATTTATGAGAAAATACGTCATGGTAAAGATACGAGTTTTGAAGTTGACGACAATAAAATTATTAGATTAAAAGGCAGGATTTGTGTTCCGAACATTCCTGATTTGAAGCGTGAAATTTTATATGAATGCCACAAGTCCAAACTCAGTATCCATCCAGGCGTTAATAAGATGTATCGTGATATTAAAAGAACATACTGGTCGAAGATGATGAAGAGAGACATATCGATTTATGTGAGTCGCTGTGCTACTTGTCAGTAAATCAAAAGCAATCAAAAGAAAGTGGCCGGTTTACTTCAACCTTTAGAAGTACCGAAATGGAAGTGGGATCAGGTATCGATGGATTTCATCGACGGATTGCCACGAACCAAGAAGGGTAATGAAGCGATTTGGGTTATAGTGGATCGTTTAACCAAAACTGCTCACTTTATTCCAGTGAAATCCACTCGAACTGCAGCCAGCTTAGCAGGTATGTATATAAAGGAAATTGTTCACCTCCATTGTATTCCCAGCAGTATAGTGAGTGATCGTAACCCGATCTTCACTAGTAGATTTTGGAAGGCATTCCAGGACGCATTGGGAACAAAATTAAATTTCAGCATTGCTTATCATCCACAATCTGATGGGAAGACTGAGAGGGTCAACCGAATTCTAGAAGACCTATTGCGTGCTTGCGTTCATGATTTTGGTGGTTCTTAGGAGGACCATTTACATCTGGTCGAGTTCTTTTATAACAACAGTTATCCGGCCAGTATAGAAATGGCTCCTTTCGAAGCTTTATATAGTCGTCCGTGTCGATCACCAACATGCTGGATCGAATCAGGTGATAGACTTGTTCTTGGACCGGATATGATAAAAGAAGCCAGTGAGAAGGTAGACTTTATTCGAAAGAAGTTATTAACTGCCCAAAGCCGTCAAAAGAGCTATTATGACCGCCGAAGGAGAAATTTGGAATTTCAAGTTGGAGATTCTGTATTTCTGAAAGTATCTCTGATGCGGGGTGTATTGAGATTCGGGAAAACTGGAAAGTTAGCACTGCGTTACATTGGTCCTTTTCCTATTCTGGAAAGGATTGGTTCTCTAGCATATCGAGTACAGCTACCCAGCTGGTTGTCTGGCGTGCATGATGTCTTTCACATTTCTAATCTTCGGAAGTATGTGCACGACCCAGATGATATTATTGAAGAAGCTGCTCAGCAGGATCTTGAAATCACTCCCAACTTGGCAGTTAGAAGGGAACCGATAAAAATTGTTGATCGTGATGAGAAGCGATTAAGAAACAAAGTTGTGAAACTGGTCAAAGTTCAATGGAGTGGCGATCCAAAGGACTGTACTTGGGAGACTGAAGATAATATGAAGAAATCATATCCCAACTGCATAACAGACATTTCGGCTTAAATTGTAAGTCATTTCCTTATTTCTAAATTCGTCTATTCTTTGTTTGCATTTCTCTCTCTTTCAATTTCGAGGACGAAATTTTCTTACGGAGGGGATATTGTGACATCCCATAAATTCTTAGCTTAAATTCGGCAAATTATTTGAACTTTTTAAAATTAAATTGAGAGAATTTTAAAAGAAATAAGATATTGTAGTAAAATCACATAAATTATTAAATGTTAATAACTAAAATAACCTTTCTTTTAACAAAGTAAAATAAGAAACAAGTTAACCAAACAAACCAAGACTTAGTTTTACAAAAATAAAACAAGTTGTTGTAAACCATAGCAAAGTAAACAAATGAAGGAATATACAAACCAGGGAAGTAAAGTATGCAAGCCTCAATATAAAATAAAACAAATTAATGAAACAAGTTTTAGTACTTATAAAAAAAATTAAACAGCACTATGCCGTAATTACACAAGATGGAAGCATCACAAAACATACTTGCATTAAATGCAAGCCTCCACAAAGCATATCAGCCAGATTTAAAACAATAAAAAAAAATTAAACTAAGTTGGCTGTAACATGCAAAGGAAGCATGGGCATTAAATGCCATCCCCTCTAGCTCAAAGAAAAATCATTTCAACCGAAATTTAGTTTGTTAGTCAACAAACAAAGATATAAAAATGTACTTATAAAATCTAATTGAACAAGAACATGCTGCAACATAGAAAAAAGGGAACATGAACATTCCATTTACATGCTTCATTTAATGCATTGCAACTCAGCCCAGGAACAAGTCAGTTCGAAATAGTAAGAAAGAAAAAAAATGTGCAAATAGTTGCAAAGTACAAAGCTTGTATAGAATAAGTATACAATACAATGATGCTCTGTACTGTACTTGAGCCTGCATGTCCTCCTTATATACATGGCAATTGTCTTAGTTTATACGTTCAACAAATTTTTGCAAAGATCAGAAAAAGAAAAGAGAAAGGCATCACTTTATATTTCAAAGTTTAAAACAAATTATTGGAGAAAGAAGAATAGAGGAAGATTCAACCTGCAGTTTAAAAAAATCAATAAACTCTCTGTTTCTATTTGCAGGTGAGTAAACATGATTTTGTAAAGGATATTAAGTTTATTTAAAACAGTTTAAACTTCAATTACAACTGCTTTGTTCATATTTCAGTATGATAATATCCCAGTGATGCACTGTGTTCTCTGTAAACATTCATGCAGGGATTACATTTGTTTTTAAAACTGAAGTCTATTTGCTTTAATCACTGACAAGCTTGGGTTTTCAAATAAATCAAGTTGTTTTAGTCCTCAAACAAGTTTTTGTAAAGTTGTTTGAACCTACAGTAAATTATTTTCCACTTGAAACATGTTTTACAGGTTTCAAGTTGAAATTTGAAAAAAATAATAGGTTGTAAAACATTGATTCAAGATTTTAATCTGAATATATACTTCAATCCATGATTTTTAAAACAAAAATGAAGATTTTTAGTGGGTTACTTTAAGAGTGGTCTGCATTTGAATAAAATTTGAACTTTTACTGATTCCTAACAATCGATTCCATTATAGATGCTAAAATCTGGTTTGTAGCAAGCTTGAACGTCAGAAACTTCATGAAAATTATCAAAGAATTTTTCCATTTCGTGAATTGGGAGTTCGAGATCAAAGTAGGGTTTTAAACTCGAAAAGTATACGGTCTGGAAACGTGGTCGCCGCTCCGCCTGTAGATCACCGGACTTCGTCACTCCGGTGCCAGTCGCGGCATCACACATCAGCGGAGCTCGGGTCAAAATTTTATGGCCTCAGACGGCCAGAGGCGGATGAACGATGTGGTTTTGTGGCGATCGTTTTTGGTGTTAGTTTGGTGGAAAAGCTTATTTGCAAATTCGACACCGGTTCACGTGCTGGGTAGTCTAGTGGCTAGGGGACGTCGTGGTCGACTCGTCGATCATCACAGCATCGATCAGAGTTTGCTAGAATTTGCGTGCACGTGCACAGAGCGGTCGCGTGTCAGGATGCTCATGTTTAAATTTTGGAAAAATAACTGGGAAGAGAAGAGAACACGGTGGAGGAAGAGACGAGGACGCGAGTTGGCTTGAGCAGGAAGCATGGTTTACTCGAGTTTTAGTAAATGCTGAAGGTTAACGTTTTTGAATATAAATAGTTTTGTTCAAAATACAAGATACCCGCTTTGATTTGAATAAATGGCAAGATGGTTGAAAAGCTATAAAGTAGTTTTAAATTTGAAATTGGAAACCAAATAAATTAGCGGTTAAAATTTTTATTTATAATTAAATGGTTAATAGGTTTGTAATTAAGAAATATTAACTAATGGGTTAAGTAATAAATTAAGAAATTAACTTAAGTTAAACAAATAAATCTAATTTACATTTAAAATTCCAATGTAACAATAAATTGATTTTTAAAGTATAAAGAAGATTTAAAATGATATTTCAGGTAGATAATTTTTATTAATCAATGATTTTGAAAAGAAATTAAGAATGATGTACAAACTTTTAATTAAATTGATTTATAAACAATCAAGTGTTTAAATAAATTTAAGTAAGTAAGAATTTGTTAATTTGGAAACAATTAATCAAGTTAATTTAGATTTAAATTATTTATTCAAATTCTTATCATTGGTTTAAAAATAATTTTTGTGGTAAATCTATTTAAACCGCATTTGAAAATAAATTAACTATTGCTTCGCACTGTATTGATATTTCTGTTCTGATTGTGATGTCGTGTTATGTGGATTGCCATGTGATGCGCTGTAATTGTAATTTGTTCTGTATTGATGTGAAAACCCTGTTGCCCGTAAAACGACATTTAAACTTCGATGCGACAGGGAATCGAATTTCAGTTTGTTATTCGAAACCCACGTCGAATTTGTGAATTGTTGTGAATGACATATCCACATGTTATTAAAATTTACGCTCACTATTCGGTTTAGCCGGGAAAGGACCTTTGTGTCGTATAACCCATTTTGAATATGTGATACGATGTTATGGATAGCATTTGAAGACCGGTGGTGAAGACCGAGTATTTGCGAGTGCGATAGGATGACCTGTCGATTGACTCTGCGCCGAGTTGCTCCGGTATAGAGTTCTCCATATGTGGTGGGGAATCCGATCAGGATTGTGGATATCCGGATTACAAGGACTTCTTTGGGAGTGCCTTCGGTTCTGTTCAAACCCAGAATAGACTTGTATGGATTGTGTGTCTGACATTACAAATTGAGACATAAAGCAGATTTCTTTCAAATACATTTATGTTGATGGCGGAGGATTTATTCTTTTAGCTTAACACCCTTCTCTGAGACGTACGAGCTCAGAGGTTATGTAGTTGAAGGTTATCAGCGATATATTCCCAATTTGGTAATGTGACATGCTAAGTGTTGCTGTGTAATGATCATTGTTTCATCATTTGTGATATGATCATTTCTTTGATCATTTATCTTTGTGATCATTACTTTGATCATTTGTTGACCCAAAGCATGGCTTTGTACCAAAGCGTAGCTTTGTGGATGAGACTTCATCGAACCTCACACCCCGGAATAGTCGAAACAGGAAAGATGCAGCAAGGTTATTGGGGGTAGCACCTTTTAGGGTATGTGCATTTCCTTCTGGATAGAAGTGGTATCATGGTATGGAGCCCAGATACTTAACTTATGTTGATATCGCAGATATATATATATGTATTACTTTGTGATTTGTTGCTGGGGCCCCGGTTGAAGGTTGGTTACAATCGGGACATGGCATACTCGTGTCAGTAGTTACCCAGTTAGGGGTAACCCGGCCTTGTGTTGGCAGAGATCCGGTTAGGTTCTCGGGTCGTCCTTCCAGAGGCGTACCCATGTGGCTTAGGAAGTTCCTTAGCCTGACCATTGTTGGAAATCCAAAGAAACAATACGCGCCATGTATGGTTTTAGTTGTATAACCTGTCACCTCAGGTGACAGCTATAGTAGGCATAGTATAATGGTACCTATGCTAGCTAAGATTGATATTCTACTTTCGAAATAATTTCACACTATGCACTAGTAATAATATCATAGAATTTCTTTTCTCGTACCAAGCATATTTAACTATCGTAAGAAGAAATCTCCTCCAATTCTGCGTTTGCATTGTGTGTGTGGCAGGAGGTCTTATGGTAGTTCCATTTTTAAAAGCATTTCGAAAATTCTTTTATAAATCTTGTTTTATTTAAATGCAACTGTTTTTGTTTACTCATACCAGTCCCATGACTGATCCGGAGTTTATTGTTTTCTTTCCTAAACTCTGGGTGCCTATTATTTCCACACGGGCAGCCTAGTAGCAGGTTTCTGTATTTTGGAGGAGCGGTATTTTGGAGCTTTTATCTTGGAGATATCTTAGGAGCTTTTGGAGATTTCAGGTGTTTAGCTTTTGGGAGTTCGTTATCACCTCTTTCATTTGAGGATTTTTGGATATATGATCACTGTTGTATTATCATGATGTTGTATTAGGAGTTGTGGTGTATGTATTATATACTCTATTGTAGTATGGATATTATGTTGATGTTGTAACTGTGATGATATTTATGATATTGATTCTGTTCCGCTGTTTTATATTCATCTAATTGTTGTTATAAGCTCCGACGATGCGAATTTGATGTCGTTTATCGGACATCGAGTTTGGGTCGTCACATCTCCCAAGTGTCGAATCTTGGTTTGATTTAAGTCGACCTTTGATTGATCATAATATTAGTTCAGTTTTGGCTTAGCTTCTTTGAGCGAATTTGAACCTTTGGAATTTATCACTGTTTGTCTCATTCGTTATTTGAAGTGATTCTATTAATTTTGCATAGCGACTGATGTGATTGTCGATTCGTAGTCTCGAAGAATGACTTCACCAACTTCGAGGAGTTTTGGATGATATGACTGCTGATCTTCCAATTGGCCTTTGCGACGTTTAGTTCGTAAAGGATTTTTGGATCAGATAACTGCTGATCTACCGGTTCACCTTCACAAAACAATAGTTCATGAAGGACCTTCCCGACGCTTTAGTTCGTAAAGGATTTTTTGTGGTCGGATGTCCGACGACCAGACAGTCTTGGAATGATACTTTATCGATTTTGAGAGGAATTTTGGTTGGATGTCTAGGACAAGATGCCCTTGTGTGATTATCATTGACTCCAAGAAGACTTTTGGGTCCTGTGTCTCATAGCCCGACGGTCTTAAAGCGATGATTCATCGACTTCGAAAGAAATTTTGATTGGATGTCCAGCAACCAGACGATCTTAGAATGATAACGCATCGACTCTAAAAAGAGTTCTACGTCATGTGTCTGATGCCAAACAGTACTAAAGAGATGCTTCGTTGACTTCAAGAGGATTTTTAGGATTCAGCTCGCGGAAACATGGCTTTATCGGTTCCTAGAACTATGGGGTTCGATCGATTTGTGCAATGATATTTTGGACAAGCCTTCTCGATGCTATAGAGCAAAACGGTTCTCAAAAGGGGACAGACATGACTCATTGAGGGTAAATAGAAGCATTTCTTTCTCCATTTTGTCTGCAATGTCCCCAATGCCAGGTATGGTTCATTTGGAAAAGGAATGTAGACAAGGATGGATGAGAAGGCATTACTTTAGGTTGTTGCCCAATTCCTTTGTAGCTAGCCAGAGTGTTATTTAATAACCATTCTTTTGTCTGATTTTTTCATTTAGACGGAGCACTTTTTTACTAGTTCTTAGTGGCCTTACTAGGGCAAAAGGTCCCAGAGCTCCTATAGCTCCTTTACCATTTAGTATTTTCTTTGGCAAATTGTCGGGTTTGCCTTCTTCCAATTGCACTACCTCTAGTCATTAGAACTAGTTTGCCTTCCCGAAGAATTCTTCCAGGGTAGTAAGTTGTTTCATCCTTTAATGATTTCTAAGGGCCTTGCAGAAGACTGCATCCGTTGCCCTCGCTTCATCCATATAGTTATACCTGTAAAAAAAAGCAATTTTGAATCAGTGTATAGTTGTAGGAAGGTATACTTGGCATGATAAACTTCTTTAGATATTCTTCATGTTGAACGGCTTCGGTAAATGGGTTTTGTTTAGGTAAGATGCTCTAATCATTGCCAGTCTGGCCTTTTTTCAATTGAAAGCTGTTTATAATGCATAAGATTGATATATGCATCATTTTCCTATGCATGAATGATTGGAAATGCAAATTGAAAGGAAAATCACCTAGAATGGGGTCATGGATCAGTGATGATCCCGAAAATATTTCAAATTAGGTGAGATCAGTCTGGGGTGACAAGGCTCCATAAGATTGCATTCCAAATTTCAAGGCATTTGGAGTCCGTATGTTTAAGTTATGGGAAAAAGAAGATGGATCGGTGGAATTTTACTAGGAGTACTACCCGAAAAAATTTCCATTTGCCTAGAGTCGGCAAAAAGTTCGCTTGAAGCCATAGAATTTGAAGAGCTGGGTTGGTGATGAATGGTGCTTGGAGTCATTTGCATGTTTTCATGGAGAAAATCGTGGTTTTACCCGAGTCTGATTTAGGGCCAGAATTTCCATGGTTTGCTATGAGTCAAATGGGCGATTACCCGAGTTTAACTTCGAGTCAGGACTTCTAAAATCTTTTTTGAGTCAAATAGGCGATTACCCAAGTTCGACTTTGAGTCAACCTTGAAATGAATTTTTCAGCAACCATTTTGACGATTTCTGATATTGTTCGATGACGACCATTCATGATTCCACGATAGGAGCTCTATGAGGGATTGGAAGCTGATTGGTTGGAATGGTCACAATATACATTGGAAGCTTGGTCGTGTAATCAATTTTGGTTTGTGTCATATCTTCTTGGTTTCCTACCATTGGAAGGACAATTTTAGTAGCAGTTCCACATCCATTGCTTGACACTGTATTGCGGCACCAGTTTTAGAGCTTCTTCTAGTGTTTTCAACGTTAGAATTTTCATCTAATTAGTCGTCTTCAAATTGTTTGTCATCTTCAAAGCCAGATTGAGCCATCATTATATCTCCCCATGGGGTTTTCCCCCCTAAGTTCGGGTTTGTAGTAAGTTATTTTGCAGTGGGTGGAGTGTTAACGTTTTCTTCCGTCATGATTCTTGGAGCTTCTCCACTACTTCCTTTTGCTTTTGCCTTATGTTACCCTGTTCAAGCTAGAAACAAAAGAATGCTCTTGCTCTATGGCTTGAGGCATTGTTCTAGAGTAGTTAGTGATTGGAGCGCTAAGAAAACATCTATCTTTTCCATAAGAGTATTTTGAAAGTTTGTCATTTTTTGGTTAATTTCATCAATGATCTTGTTCAATTCTCCCTTAGTCACAACTTCATGTTATGTAGAGGATCCTTGAATCTGATCTGTAGAGTTAGCTCCTAACAGTTGGTTGTTAGGGTTGTTGACTTTAATTTGCTGAAGGTTTGTTTCTTCTTCAGCGATGGTAGCTCCTTTGGCTCTTCCGGAGGTAGTTCCCTTTCTTCCTCGTACCACCGATTCTCAACTGCAAATCTTCTAAGAAGAGATTGAGGATCTAACTTCTGAACCTATTCGATCCAAAATAGATAGATAGATCTAAGCCTGAGTTAGCCTCTTAGTTAAAGCACAAAAATGTTAACCCAAAAAATGAATCAATACTCTAGATTGAGTGTGAAAGCACCATCCCTTTTCCTACAAAGCAATAATATAGAAAATAAATGTAAGAACCAAAATAGTAAAAAGACAATGATTTTTATAGTGGTTCGCCTATTAATGAAACTTACGTCCACTTTATAACTTTCTATCAATTAACTGATGTTAAAAGTTGAATTGAATTACAATATGATTGAATGTGCTAAGTTAGATCAAGTCACGAGTACAAGAATTCATTGGAGAATCACAGTGAACCCCTAGATAACTATTGTATGGAAGGAGAGGAGTGAAGAATAATCTCTGCAACATTCCAGCAGTCAGTCCGGAAGATCTTATTTATGTTTTAGATATTGTATTTATAGGGGTTGGAAAGCTCTTAGGCCAAAACCGCTTTTCTAGAATCCTGTACTCAGAATCATAAAGTAGCTAAAAAAGTTTGAAGGCGACTAAAGCTAGCCTGATGGATCACAAGTGATCCATAGGTGATGAATCACTATAGATCTATGTACTTTGCCTCTTTTTGAGTTATCTCCATTTGGTTGCCTTTCTATCTTCTATTTGAGTGCCTTGTCCAAATATCAATTCATTTGGAGTTCGTTTGATCATCCGTCTTCATAGGTTATCTAGTCCAGAAGAATCATCCATAACTCACTTAAAACTTAACGAAATCAGAAGAAACTTTGTAGATACACTCTAGAGGTGTGTAGGACCTACATTATGAATTTTAGGTGGTGGGGACCAACGCTATCGATCCATCAAGATGGATCGCCAAAGTTCCATCAAATCTTCCCCAATCTTGCTCTTTAATTGTGAGCCTTCTTTTATGTCTTCTATATGTTCTCTCCCAACATCAAGTCAATCTAGTTCCGTATGAGTTACCTAAGTCCATTTTAAGTTAGCTGCTTTGGTTGAAAAGCGTGTAAACGATGGCTTGAATAAGACAAGTCTTTACTTCTTAAACTATGCTGCTTGGAATGCTATGAAACTTACCAAGTATTCCTAGAAGAGATAGTATATCATGATGCAAGAGGTTAAGATGACTTGCAATGCATCCGTATGGATCGCTAGCTATCCATCCACTTACTGTATTTTTGACTTATTTTTCTTGAGCTCCATTCAATTATTTCTTGGTTGCTTTAGTCAAGTTTCAAGTCATTCTGGCTTAGTTTGAACTCCTTTGGATTCTTGCTTTTGTAAAATCCTAGTTAACAGATCGTATCCAAATCCATTTTATACCAATAATCTCTCAAAGAAGTTCCTTTGCTATATAGCTGGTGTTTCTTGAAACAGGAATACTTTCTTAATAGGATGGAATAAGTATTCATAAACATTTTATGAATTTCTTTATATAGAACTAGTTTTGCATTAGTTCACAACATATTTGTGTTCACAACATAAATTACACATCTAATGACTGCAGTTCCTAAAATTCTCTTGGGACGATTCATACAAGATCCCTTAAATGCAATTATTACAAGCAGTTTTTCGATTCGTACATACCTGCCAACTACTTGGTCTAGGATATGTAGGGGTTTCTTATAAATCATAATCTTATATGGGTATTAAAATATTCTTTAAATGATATTAGTATTAGTCTAGTGTGCTATTCTTAGGTACACACACCGTATAGAAAGAATTTGTCTCAACTTTACTCATCATCAATCACACTTTGTCCAACAAGGTTCAGTTACTCTTATCAATACATCATTATGTATTATAGGGAGGAGTTACCTTTGAAACTGAATCTTTATTCTTTTTTAGGTACATTCAAAACTCTTTTCAATATACTCACCTATTCGATTAAATCAAATCATTTTATTTTATTGCACATTATTTTATTTACATTGATTTTATATTCAATGATCTTATTATAGACTTACTACATGTGTATCAAATATACATGTACATTATGGTGACAAATCACTAGTGAATATAACCAAATATATAGAACCGATTTGGTATTAATAGACTTACGTTGCATACATCTATACATATTAATTTGAAGAGTTCATCAACAATTATGATGCTTCCAAGTGTATAGCACTTCAATTATTTGAGATATAATTAACCAGTGTCATATGGTTCATAATTGTAACAACCCGCATATTTTACGATTGTATATTTAAATGATTTATTTAAATATAGCATTGTTAGTCGGATTAGAGTCTGAAATGCTACTTTTTATAAACAGTAGAATTAGGACTCGAGACTACTTTCATTGAGTTCAAAATGGTGTTTACAACTTTTTGAGTATAAACATCGATATGTTTGGAGGTTATTAGGATTTTGGTATTTTGTTTAGGCATTGGGTTGTAAGCCCACTAACCCAATAAGTGAACCCAAACCCCTTACCATATACATACCACTCCACTCTTCTCCTCTTCATTCATTTTCATTTCCTAACACCCTTAAGCCCTAAAAGAAAAATGGGGGAAAAGAAAAGAAATCAAAATTCCTAAGCCCTATATTCTTAGGAAATTCAAATTCAAGTCCTAGAAATCAAGGAGAAGCGTAGGTAAGCATCCTCTTCATCTTCTCCGTCTCAATTCCTCTCCAAGTTTCAAAAATATCCTATAATCTAATTTAGGAAATATTTATCTATGATCATAGATTAGAGCTTCTAGAGTTGAAGTTGAAGAGTGATTGATGTTTCCTTTGTTTTGAGCTTCTCATTCGTTGTTTTTGGGTTTAAAGGTGACTTCTTAAACTCACATCTATGTCTATACCTTTGATAGTTGTTGGGTTTGAATTCCTAACATATATTTCATGTCCATTTGCTTTTGAATTGAATTGTTTTGGTGAATTTTCCAATTTTTAGTATATTGAAGTCATAATCAATGAAAAGTCTATTTTGGATGTTCGGACATGTTGTTGGAATGTATTGATGAATCAACAGGGCTGGATTGTCGCTTGGCATAAATCCCTAGCCATCGTCGCTCATTCGATCGCTTTCGAGATAATTTGGCCATTAATGGCCTAGGCAAAATATTTCCCTGAGCTTTAGCTCAGACGTCTGGTGAAATGCTCAGACGTCTAGAGCTACGGAATAAAAATTCCAGTCTCTCAGCTAAGACGAGAGCTTACTTCCCAGACATTTAGGCGATCTGGAAGAAAATTCTAGTCCTTCAGCTCAGACGTCAGGGGAAACCACTAGACATCTGACACTATTAAATTCAAGAAAATCACCTATTTCTATGAGTATTTCCATTTTATCGATTTTTGGTTGATCCGATTAGTCGTCGTCATTTATTATCGACTTTGATGACTTCTTTCTAGATTTTTGAAAATATCCATTTGATGGATTGGATATCGATTTCTATGGTTTTGATTCACGTCATCGTATGTGAAATTTTGGTGATTCATTGTTTTTATAATCATTTATATGATTTGTCACTTTAAAATTTAAATGTTTCTATACTAGTAGTAATACTCAAACTCTTCCACAAAAATGATTTCAACGTTACTTTTAATACAAAGCTCGTTTTTCAAACGGTTTTTCAGTCTATTAATATATACAAACCTTTACCTCATTCGTATGATAAATCTAATTAAACGATTTAGCAAAACAAGCGGTACGAAACACTTGCGCTTACTTCGTCGGTTAATTCTTGGACTAGTTCGATTGATATCTTGTGACAATTTTCGAGTGAAAATCTTCAATCTGTTCGTAAATAATTAAGTTAAGCTAGTGGTTATAGGGCATGAAGCTAAAATTATTTATTTACTATCTTAGTGTAATTTACACTTCTTATTGATCAATGGTGATCATTTTCTGGTTTACACTAGCGATATGCGATGTCTCTTTGTCCACGTGGGGGACTGTACCTCGTATTATGGAGCTTCGTCTCATTTTTAGGGGCTAGCGTGTAACGACCGGAATTTTCGACTCTGTAAATTCGATACTAATACGTTCGCTGTAGAAGTGCCGAGCAATCGAACGCCGGAAATTCGAGATATATATATTTATCAAAATTTTATTTTTTCAACTTACAAATCAGTATTTTAATTAATTTAATCATGTTAATTACCAATCAATAGATGTCCAAAAATCTGGGTTATCACATTCCTATCCCCTTTGAAACTTTTTGTCCTCGAAAAGGAACGAAGCCAGAATTTTATTAAAATGTTTTTTATTAGTTAAATTATGCTTTAAACATTTTGAACTCTCAACTCCCTTTATTTAAATTTTTTAAAACACTTTTAAAATCTACATAATATTGCCAAAATAGATTTATAAAGATACTTTTTATAACTTGATGTTTCAACAATTCGATCCCTGTTCTTATAGAAATTCGGTCATACGTTGATCAGGCGTAGGACCGAAAATCTATAAGTACTTTATAGACCCATTTTCAACATCCAGTGCAAATACTTAGAAAAAATTTGTGAAAATATAGAAAACATTTTGTGACAATGCTCTAGAAATCATCACACCCTCCATGGTTGCAGTTAGCCCGATGATTACGTCACCATCCGGCAAAACCATAGAAAACTGTAAGCGTCCACGCCCCTCGATTACACCATGGAACTGCCACAGATCGTAGCTACACCCAGGGTTATGTCTCCATCATGGCAAAAACCCATGTAACTGTAGGCATCAACGCCCTCGAATTTCGCTACCAAATGAAACTTCACTACACAGACCACATAAATCGCAGACTATATCAGTCGAGTCCCAATGTAGCCTGTAGGCACTCACTGCCACATGACTTTCGCTATGTCTTCATAGATCGCAGTCTACTGATGTTATGTCGCTCTCCCAGCAAAATCAAACGTGGACCTTAGGCAATCGCAACCCCTCGACTTCTGCTATGGTGCGTAATAGATCGCATTACATCGAGTTACACTATCGTCACAACATAACCCAATGTCTCTATAGGCATCAGCACCCTCGACTTTCACTACCCCAACCAAAATCCTCATGAACTTCGGTTTTTCCGAACATCCTCTTAGGATCAAATTTAGAACCCCATTAGGGCTCAAGGCAGAACCACCCCGTGAATCTCCTAACAGAAGTTTCACCCTAAATGGGAGCACCGTTTTCCCCACAGCATTCTCAAAACATTTTATACAATGCACATAAAGTATCTTTCAAATCGTACTCTTATATGATCACATATAAATCCCATTTACACAAATCAATATCTCAAATCGATAGTTCCAAACTTTTCATATCAAAATACATCACAAATCCATCATAAATTTCAAAATACATTTTTCCCTTTCAAAAATCATTTTACATTTCCTTTTCAAAATTTTCATATCAACTCATTCAAGCATGTACAACGTACATATATCATTCGTACGCAATATCAAATTCGATCGCTCACTCGATCACAAAATTTCACTTTCGAACTAGCATCGTCCACTCGACTTTCTAGTGCAGACTCGGATCTGGTTTCTTGATCAGAAACTGTCATTCTCCTTACATAGCCATAACTATGATAGAGAATTTTCAGAATCAATCAAAAATCCATATCCAGGGTTCGCCGTCGAAAATCGAGTGAAAAATCCCAACTCAGATCGATATACTATCTCGAAATTCTGTGCTCGAATCTGGATCAAATCGTTATGCGAATAGGATAATATATGTACATCCCACGTATTTATCTTCATCGATTATTAGCTAAATCAATTTCGTTTAAAGATCACAACCTAAAATTGTTTTGGGAAAGAGAATTGAATTATTTGGACTTGTTCTAATTTGTTGAAATCAAAATAGAGGCTTGAATATACATATACGCAGACATGCACAGATAAATCATATTTATATACATGCAAACACATTGATTCATTCATGCAAACATTACTTCAAATACTTATCACATGCACCGAAATAAAACAGATTAAATTTTTAAAAGATGATGTTTACTCATAATATATCAGGGTACAATCATTCACAATTGTTTCAATTTTCATTTGGGTTATCACTTCAATTCTAAATAGTTTGCACTCTGACCAACTTGAATTTAGAAAATAGCTTGAAAATTTTGAAATAGTTAAGTAGCTGTAAAATGCTATTAGTTGTAAAATAGCTGTAAATAGTTAAGTAATTATAAAATAGTTGTAAAGTTAAATAGTTGTAGAATAGTTAGATAGTTGCAAAATAATTGTAAAATAGTAATTACTTTGTAAAACAGATGTAAAATAGTAATTAGTTTTCAAAATAGTTGTAAAATAAGTATAAGATAGTTTGGATTTTAAAAAGAAAAGTTGTATAGTAAATAGCTAGAAAAATAGATTTAAAACAGACTATATTTAAACAATTTATTTGAAAATAGTTTCAGAGTCAAACTTGTTCGATTTCCCAATCTCCACTTCTAATCAATTTCCAATTTCCACTTCCATTTAAATTGATTCAAATTTAATTTGGATTAACTTCAATCCCTCTCCCAAATTCAAATAAATTCCCATTTGAATTAAACTTATTCAGCTTCAATCACAATTCCAAATTATTCAAATCAAATTCAATTTGAACTAATTTTAATTCCAATCTCAACTTTAAACCATCTCGAATTATATAAATTCGAGTTAAATTTTTAAATGTTGATTTAATCCATAAATCAAATTAACCTTTACTTTTAATTTAACAACATAAGTCTTTAAACAATTGAATTCTGAGTCCAAAATTTAATATTCATTTTAAATTATTTTTGCTTAACTTATTTCAAGGTTCAGGTAAGAGTTCAAAACCTTTCTAAGCAATTTAATCTTCGAAATCCAATTTATTACCCAAATTTAACTTCTAACTTTGAAACCAAATCTTAAAAATTTTAGTTTGTAAATTCATTTTTAACATTTAAATCTTAAGTTCAGAGCGACTTCATTTTCATAAGTTCAATCTTCATCTCAAAAAAGGAAATTTTTTAAATAGTTTTAAATTAAAGTTTTATTTCCATTTAATTAGAGTAATGGATATATATATTATCTCAATCCAATTCTTAATCCATTTAAAACAATCCAATTCACAGTTTCATAGATTATTAATAACATCAGGGTGATAATAGGATAAGTCAAGGTAACTAAACATCCAAATCATCTAAAACATCCATCAATAGCAACCATTACCCATTTCCTAAACTCAAACTCATTTTGAGATCACACATAACTCCCTTTCAATTCAACCTATTTAACTTCCCCAAGTTAAATCTCAATTTCACTTAGTCTAGTCAACCATACTCAATTTGAATTCTCCATTTCAAGTTTTTAGACTTTTATCAATATCACTTATAAGTTCAAAAACTTATTTCACTTTGGGTTATACTCTTAATTTAGGGAAATTCAGAATTCAACACTTAGTGTTTACTCAAATAAACTTTGATATTATGTATATCCCACATATATATACATATTTATTTATTTGCACAACAAGTCATATTTCAAAATTTAAACCATTCTTGGTTTTCAGTTTAAAACAAAATTCTTTAAAGTTCTTAAAACAACTCTTGTTTTAAGATAAGATTCCTACATTTAAAAATATTATTCAAAATTTACATATGAATAGTAGAACATAGATAGCATATTTTATTTGTTTAAAATGATAAGTTTTTTAGATTAAATAATATAAGAAGATTATTAGATTAATACTTATATCCAAATATATTATCTCACAAATTGTTGGAAATATAAAATCAACATTCTGAAAACATTTCTACAAATTTTAGGATTATAATTTTTGGTTGAATCCATTTCTAGCTTAACCTATTTGCATAGTTCATATTATCCAATTCCTATTTTGATATATATATATATATATATATATATATTACCACTTAATTCTTACTATTATATTTAATTTCAATCATCAACGACCAATTACGCTAATATATATAATAATTATAAAAATTATTGCTTTATATATCGAAATATAGGCTTATATAAAAACTACCTTGAAAACCGTTTTTAAAAATCATTATATAAGAAACTAACAAGCACGCTCTCATATAATACGCTCAACTCATTCTGGGGTTTTACTGACCCTATTCAAATGAGTAACCCCCACCAGAGCCAAGGTTCTCGCTTAACCTTCAGCTCTGATACCAAATGTAACGACTCGAAATTTTAAACTCTGAAAATTCGACACTAATACGTTCACTATAGAAGTGCCAAGCAATCGAACGCCGGAAATTCCAAATACATATATATATATCAAAATTTTATTTGTTCAACTTGCAAATCAGTATTTTAATAAATTTAATAATGTTAATTACCAATTAACAGATATTTAAAAATTTGGGTTATCATATAGCGACCCATGGTCTTTTCACCATCCGTGGAGCAATTGGCTCAAGTGTTCGGTACATGGGGCGTATCTTTTTAGGTGGGTCGACGTTCGGCTCAATAAGTCTATGCATGGGGCGTATCTTTTTAGGTGTGTTGATGTTCGACTATGCATGGGCCGTATCTTTTCAGGTGCATTGATATTCGACTGTGCATGGGGTGTATCATTTTAGGTGCGTCGATGTTCGGTTCATTTTATGGGTTAGCGACCCATGGGATAGCGTCTCATTTGTGATACACGTGTTAGTGAGTTTTTATGCTCCCATTTGTGAAAGACCTCCCCCTTTTATGTTTTCTGGATTTTCTATCATGGATTTATGGAATTTATTTTTCACCATTTAATGCGATTAGCATTGATATGTTTTGTCAATATTTGAGGTTTTGGTGGATATGCTAAAGAATATGACATTCTTTATGGTGTATGAGAAGATTTGAGATATTCTATGATTTTCATTGTCATCATATATTTCTGTTATATCTCTTATCTTGTCTCATTTTATATGATATTTATAGCTAGACTGATCTGTTTATTATTTTTCTTCCTAAATAATACTCGGGTCAAACCCAGGTATTTCAGGTGCTTCCACTTGACTTCTTAAAAGAGACTAGCTTTTGACTTTTGGCTAACTACTTTAGCTTAGTAGTTTTTGCTTTTATACATTCGAGACAGAGGCTCCTTGATGTATAAATATTCTTTAGTCTAGAACTTGAACCTATTCTTTTGTGATGTAGTGGATCTTGCATGACCACTACTTTGATGTACATTTTTATGTGTTATATTCATATATGTTTCCTCCTTAGTGGTATGAATATCTGTGACTGATTTATGTTATGCTTATTTTATATTTGTTTCTGGAGATCACATAGCCACTTTGTAGTACCTTTGTGTTTGTATTTGTCTCAGATTTTCTCTTGAAATGAAATGTGTGTCGTACTATCTGACCTACGGGTACTCGCATAAAGCAATTACATGGATGGTCTCTCCTCAACAGCCTTATTCTTCGTGCTAGTCGACGGCATTACCCCGTAGTGTCCTTGGCTAGTGTGAGTATAAGGTAAGGCATCACAACTTGGTATTAGAGCCAAACTTCGAAACAATATAGAATATTATAGCAACCATCATCGTCCTAAGTCTTTCTTAGGAATCGTGCCTTAGGATTTAATTCGATCTAAGGACCTGTTCTATCCTATTTTCTTTGATGATACCTTGTTTTATCAATCAAGTTTGTTTGATATTCATTTTGACAATAACCTTTTCCTCTTCTTTTTTCTTTCTTAAAGAAGAGAAATGGTTAGACCTGGTCGTCCCAACGTCGTTCAATCCAGTGCCACTCCTTATGATGGCATATTCATGTCTGCCCAAAAGCTTTTAGATCTTGTAAAGAATACCCAAGCTACCGGACCAATTCCAGAGTCTACTCACCCTAAATCCTGGTTTGCACACTTATGCAGGGATTATACCAATTTAGGTGGAAGGTCATTCAAGGGTTCCAAAAGCGTTATAGAAATCCAAGCTTGACTTAGAACATGCGATCACATCATTTCTCGCATGAATCTTATAGATCTACATCGAGTCC
This sequence comes from Allium cepa, assembly GCA_030765085.1. Lineage (NCBI taxonomy): Eukaryota > Viridiplantae > Streptophyta > Magnoliopsida > Asparagales > Amaryllidaceae > Allium > Allium cepa. Next base: position 405,075,088 of record CM060928.1, on the reverse strand, counting down.
AAGTGGCTTCTAGCATGCTTCAGGAAAGAGCATTAGATTGGTGTGAGCTTTTGATTTCGAAAATTATTGAAGCGGGTCTTACTTAGGAGCAATTCCGAGAAAGGTTCGAATTAAAGTTTGTGCCGGAAGCTGAAAAGGTAACTTTAGCTCGGCGCTTTATTGATCTTGTTCAAGTGAATCTTCTATGATAGATTATATTGCATCTTTTGAATCCTTCTCTAAATATGGGGTCGAGCATATTAATACCCCATTGAAGAAAAATTAGAATTTTGTTTATGGGTTGAATAAGAATCTCAAAAAGCCATTACTCCTGAAACTAGAAGTTTCTTTCGATCAGCTTGTTGATATCGCTCTTCGACTTGAAGAGGCCGATAAAGAAAGTGATGTTGAAGTTGTAGGTGCCAAACAGAACTTCAGCAACAACAAGGAGAGACCCATTAAGTTCAAGCCTAATCCCAACAAGAAAGGGAAGCAAGCAACTTCGGTAGCAAAAACTCCTACTCCTAATCATGGAGAATGCTACAATTGTGGGTCTAGGGACCATTATGCAAATAGGTGCCCAAAACCCCTTTATTACCGCTATTGCAAAAGTTCGGGCCATCATATCTCTTCATGTCCCAAACTTCAAAGCAAAAAAGAGGGAGAGATAAATGTTGTGCAAGCTCCTAGTAACACTTCTCTTGGTCAAAGTATTTCACGTTCAGTCCTTGATGGCATTAATTTATTTCGTGATTAACCTATTCGAATTCTTTTTTATATGGGTGCATCTCACTCTTTTATATCAAAGGAACTTGTTGATACTTTGTCTTTAAATGTTATGAGCTTGATGACTTCAACGAGAATTGCGAATTCGATTGGTGGATCCGCAACACTCAGTTTACATTGTAAAGACGTCGAGAATATTTTATGTGATTATGCTTTCCGATCGTATTTGCATGTTATGTGCTACTTAGGTTTCGTAGTTGATTTTTGGGGAAGAATTGGCTTAGTCATTATGATACCCATATAATATATCCCGATAGGACTATCCATCTTCGACATTCTCAATCTTTTAAGCAATTTTTTATTTTTCTTAATGATTTCGATTCTAATTCGGTGGCATCATTTTATTCTTTAAACCTACATGATGAGGAAAATGTTACTTTCCTCATTTGAGTAGTTCGTGAGTTTCCCAGTATCTTTGAGCCCGTCTTAGGATTATCACCTAAGCGATCTATTGAGTGGTGCTAAGGTCTTTTCAGTTCGACTTTGCCATCGGTATTCATTTGCTAAGAGTTACGGACGATAGCGTCCCACTAACCGCATTCTGCACTCATTATGATTTTTATGAATGGCTTGTTATGCCATTTGGTTTGACGGACCCTCCAGCTTATTTCATCCACCTTATGAATCGAGTATTCTATTAGTATCTCGATGACTCCATCCTTGTATTCATTGATTATGGGTGAAAACAGCAATTTAAAATTGCAAATATTGTTAATAAGATATATTTATAAGTATAATTGGATTTTGTTCTTAAAAAGAACAAAGAATATTCGTAAATTTTTTAAGAGATGTTTTTATCATATAGAAGATGATTTTGTGTTGTATTGCCCGGTGCTTTAAGAATTCTAGTCGATGCGCCTGATCAACGTATCGATAGGAATCTCCTGAACGCTATGATGAAATAGTCAGACACAGTAAATTGACTTGGAATAAGTAAAATTTTCTAATAATATGATTACATAAAGTTAATTATAATTTTGAAAGTCGTAGCTTTTCGGCAAAGAGGATCAATTAAAAGAACTCCTTTCCGATACTCCTATTCTTGTGATTCCCGGAGGGAACCAAGACTTCACTGTTTGTACGGATGCTAGTTATATTGGTTTGGGTGTCGTTCTCTTATAAAAAGGGAACGTGTTATTGCTTATGCTTCTATACAATTAAAGCCTATCGAGAATATATATGCTACTCATGATCTAGTACTCGTGGCCATTGTTTCGTTCTTAGAGTTTGGCATCATTATCTTTTGGGAGAAAATTTGTTCTCTACACCGATCATAAATCTTTGAAGTATTTGTTCTCTTAAAAGGAACTTAATTTTACGTCAACAACATTGGCTCGAAATCCTTGCATCTTATGATCTTAAAATTCTCTATACTCCCAGAAAGGGAAATCGTGTTGCAGATGCCCTTGGTCGTAAGCAACAAGCGGTTGTTTCCATGATGATATCTGAATGGAATGATCTTGAGACTTTGTCCACTTGTGAGATTCGTGATCGTGAATCCGATTTATGTTCATCTCTTATTTTATGTAACCTTGATGCTCATCCTTCTCTTTTAGCACCGGTTATCGTCCTCAATCCGATGGACAAATAGAGCATGTGAATCAAACTCTTGAAAATCTCCTTTGTGCATGTATTCTTGATTTTGGTGGAAGCTGGGAAGATCATATTTCTTTTGTTGAGTTTTCTTACAATCATAGCTTCCAATCTAGTATTGGTATGGCAGGCACTCTACGGAAGGCCATGCCGATCTCCTTCGTGTTGGCTTGAAGCCGGTGAGAAACCGGTTTTAGGTCCAGTTTTTATTCGTGATTCCACAGAAAAGATTGACCTTATTCATCATAGGATAAAAGAAGCTTAAAGTAGACAAAAATCCTATGCCGATAACCGAAGAAGGTATTTAGAATTTTCTGTCGGAGATTTGGTATTCATTCGTGTTTCGCCTATGAGGGGTGTTGTTCATTTCAGTCGATCGGGAAAACTAGCATCTCGATATGTTGGTCCATCTCCCATCACCGAACGCATTGGTTCCGTGGCTTAGCACCTTTTATTACTAGCTTAATTTTTTTGCTATTCATGACATTTTCCACATTTCTTAAATACAGAAATGCCTTAGAGATTTCGATTCTATTCTTGAGCAGGTGTTATTGAAGAAATTAAAATTTCACCTAATTTGACTTATGAGTAGCATCTTATTCGTATCATTGCTACAGAGGTTAAACTTCTTCGAAGTAAAGATGTTCTGCTGGTGAAAGTTCAATGGCCCGTAAATCCTAAGGATGGTTCTTGCGAATCCAAAAAATTCATCAAGCGAACATATTCGGACTTACTCTCTCGTGCTCTTTAAGGTGAACTTCTTACTTCAAATTTTTCTTTTGTGTTGTTATGCCTTTGTGTGGTTGTTACTCTTTATTTTCTTTTTAAGTATTGCGAGGACGCAATTTCTTTAAGGAGGAGAGTTTGCAACAACCTGCATATTTTACGATTGTATATTTAAATGATTTGTTTAAATATAGCATCATTAGTCGGGTTAGAGTTTGAAATGCTACTTTTTGTAAACAGTCGAATCAGGACTCGAGACTACTTTCATTGAGTTCAAAATGGCATTTACAACCTTTTTGAGTATAAACATCGGTATGTTTGGAGTTGATTAGGATTTTGATATTTTGTTTGAGCTTTGGGTTGTAATCCCACTAACCCAATAAGTGAACCCAAACCCCTTACCATATACATCCCACTCCACTCCTCTCCTCTTCATTCATTTTCATTTCCTAACTCCCTCAAGCCCTAAAAGAAAAATGGGGGAAAAGAAAAGAAATCAAAATTCCTAAGCCCTATATTCTTAGGCAATTCAAATTCAAGTTATAGAAATCAAGGAGAAGCTTAGGTAAGCATCCTCTTCATCTTCTTCATCTCAATTCCTCTTCAATTTTTAGAAATTTCCTATAATCTAATTTAGGAAATATTTGTCTATGATCATAGATTGGAGCTTCTAGAGTTGAAGTTGAAGAGTGGTTGATCTTTCCTTTGTTTTGAGCTTCTCATCCGTTGTTTTTGGGTTTAAAGGTGAGTTCTTGAACTCACATCTATGTACCTTTGATAGTTGTTAGGTATGAATTCCTAACATATATTTCATGTCCATTTTCTTTTGAATTGAATTGGTTTGGTGAATTTTTCAATTTTTAGTATTTTGAAGTCAAAATCTATGAAAATCCTATTTTGGATGTTCAGACATGTTGTTGGAGTGTATTGATAAGTCTATACGACTGGTTTGTCGCTAAGCATAAATTCCTAGCCATTGTCGCTCATTCGATCGCTTTCGAATAATTTGGTCATCAATGGCCTAGGAAAAGTATTTCCCTGAGATTCAGCTCAAACGTCTGTGAAATGCTCAGACGTTTGGAGCTACGGAATAAAAATTCCAGCCTTTCAGCTTAGGCGCCTGAGCTAATTTCCAAGATGTCTGGGCGATCTGGAAGAAAATTCTAGTCCTTCAGCTCAAACGTCTGGGGAAACCACTAGACGTATGACACTGTTAAATTCAAGGAAGTTGCCTATTTATATGAGGATTTCCGTTTTATCGATTTTTGGTTGGTCCGATTAATTGTTGTCATTTATTATCGACTTTGATGATTTCTTTCTGGATTTTTGGGAATATCTATTTGATGGATTTGATATCGATTTCTATGGTTTTGATTCACATCATCGTATGTGAATTTTTGATGATTGATTGTTTTTACAATCAATTCTGTGATTTGTCACTTTAAAATACAAAAGTTTCTATACTAGTAGTAAATACTCAAACCCTTTCACAAAAATGATCTCAACGTTACTTTTAATACAAACCCAATTATAAATCCGTTTTCCAATCTATTAGTATATACAAACATTTACCTCATTCGTATGAGAAATCTCTAATTAACGACTTAGCAAAACAGGTAGCATGAAACGCTTGCATTTACTTCGTCGGTTAATTCTTAGATTTGTTCGATTGAAATCTTGTGATAAATTTCAAGTGGAATTCTATAATCTGTTCGTAAATAATTTAGTTAAGCTAGTGGTTATAGGACATCAAGCTAAACTCATTTATTTACTAGCTTAGTGTAATTTACACTTCTTATTGATCAATGGTGATCATTTTGTGGTTTAGACTAGCGATATGCGATGTCTCTTTGTCCATATGGGGGACTGTATCTCGTTTTATGGAGCTTCGCCTCATTTTAGGGGCTAGCGACCCCTGATCTTTTGACTGTTCGTGGAGCAATCGGCTCAACGAGTTCGGTAGATGGGGCGTATCCTTTTAGGTGCGTCGATGTTCTGCTCAATAAGTCTGTGCATGGGGCGTATCTTTTTACGTGCGTCGATGATCAATTGTGCATGGGGCGTATCTTTTCAGGTGCATCGATGTTTGACTATGCATGGGGCGTATCTTTTTAGGTGTGTCGATGTTTGGTTCATTTTACGGGTTAGCGACCATGGGATGGCGTCTCATTTGTGATACAAATGTTTATGAGTTTTCATGCTCCCGTTTGTGAAAGGCCTCCCTCTTTTGTGTTTTCTAGATTTTCTATCATGGATTTTTGGAATTTATGTTTCACAATTTATTGCGATTGGCATTGATATGTTTTGTCAATATTTGAGGTTTTTGTGGATAAGCGAAAGAGTATGACATTCTTTTTTGTGTATGAGAAGATTTGAGATATTGTATGATTTTCATTGTCATCATATATTTCTGTTATATATCTCATCCTATCTCATTTTATATGATATTTATAGCTAGACCGATCTGTTTATTATTTTTCTTCTTAAATAAAACTTAGATCAGACCGAGGTATTTCAGGTGCTTCCACTTGACTTCTTATAAAAGACTAGCTTCTGACTTTTGGCTAACTACTTTAGCATGGTAGTTTTTGCTTTTATATATTCGAGATAGAGACTCCTTAATGTATAAATATTCTTTTGTCTAGCACTTGAACCTATTCTTTTGTGATGTAGTGGATCTTGCATGGCCACTACTTTGATGTACAATTTATGTGTTATATTCATATATGTTTCCGCCTTAGTGATATGATATTTGTGATTGATTTATGTTATGCTTATTTTATATTTGTTTCCGGAGACCATATAGCCACCGTGCAGTACCTTTTGTTTGTATTTGATATGTCAGATTTCCTCTCAAATGGAAATGTATGTCATACTATCTGACCTATCGGTACTCGCACAAAGCAACTATATGGATGGTCGCTCCTTAACAGCTTTATTCTTTGTGCTAGTCGACGCCATCACTCCTTAGTGTCCTTGTCTAGTGTGAGTATAGAGGTGGGGCATCACAATAATCATATAATAAAAATTATTTCTCAAAACTACGACTTAGTCTGTAATTCCAAAATAATCGTAAATAATTTTAGATACTTCTGTATTTTCAATGCATCGCTTTTGTCGTAAAAAAAATACTATAACGTAGTTTTATTTCATAATGAATATTCATAATGTACACGTTGAAATATAAATATGTCTATTTTTCAGTCGGCACCAAAAATTGTCAATATTTCATAAATAATGTTTCGGTATGTTTTACAAAAACAATTTTCATAATTTGATGCAATTATTAAGTGTTAGATGGGATGCTTCCACAATTTCTGTCATTCCTATAATAGCGAACTGAATTCAAAGATCCATTATTCATTTAATGTAGATTATTTATTTCACATATTGTAGCTAGTTTACAGTGGGGAGCTCTTTGATTAAATATCTTGTACTCAAGGAAATAAATCTCATCGAAAACAGTTTATATATGAAAATACATTTAGAAATAGAAATCGTATTTGTTCTATCAATGTTAGGTATCAATCATTATTATCACAATTCTCATTTCTGGTCTTTCTTTATGAAGCAAAAGTGATCATTCACTCTCTTCATCCCAATTGTAGCTTAAATCACATTTACTCTTATACATTTATTTTCCTTTCTAAATGATCAAACCACTCAAAAGAAAACCCTTACTATAATATCATAACGAACCCTTTACAGAAGCGCATTCGATTAATATTTAAGGACATCAAATGTGTTGCACTTAACATAGACCGATCAAACCGACATTTCAACGATCAAGTTCTCAGATTTAAACTGTAATTTTGGTCATTCATATAATCAATCAAATTGAATACTCGATCTCATAGTACTGTTTATTGGATTTTTTTCGAATGAATTAATTTTATCGAAGTATCATACATCATGAACTATGACTATTTCCCATATAACGCTTATATGCTAAGTATAAGGATCAAGTATATATTATCTTGTATTGCTTTTAGAGTTAGAAACACATAGACTGTACTAAAAGGTCTTGATCAGATAAAAAGAAAGAGACCATATTACAAACGTATTTACTAGTCGTAAAATTAGGCACTTGCATAGGTATAGAAAACATTCACATGTAATAGGCATTTAATAGTGAGTATATGTTATATTTCCGTTTGTCTTTTTCAATTCAGTTTCATTTGTATATTAGTTGATAAACATTTTATCAATCATATGATATGCTCAAATTTATCATTGTAGATGATTATAACATTATTTAGCATATGTTTTTACAATAAGAAAGGTTAAATGTTATTATTTCATTTTTCTTATAAGGCTCCCACAAGTGTTTTATGTTTCTCCAAAACCCTAAGATGAAAAATAGAAGTCTTTCGACTTTAGTAAATGATGTTAAGATTTGTCTGTCTTGGTATTCTGCCTTGAGTTTTCTCAGCAAATCATAGCCCCACAAACAATGGAAAACTCCTTGTCAGTTGTACCATATACAACTCCTAACCTATGTTTGCTTGTCCAAACCTTATTTCGACCTTGTGTTTTCTCAATAAATCAAAAGAGATTATACACTCATACCTACCATATTGTGATGGCCTAAGTATTGTACATGTACCTTGAGTTTGCACAAAAAATACATATAATATGTAACCTTTCTATTTAGTATATTAATAATACTACACATAACATCTCTAGCTATTATTTTCTAAACAACAAAGGAGTATACAAGTAATTAATTAATATATATGGTAGAGGACAACATTATATCGAAGATTTATTGTCTTTAATATATTATATTGAGTGATAACGACTTATGAAATAACGTATTTTTTATGAAATACTCTCGTGATTCAAGTGTCGAACATATCAGAAAACACGGTATACGTACATTTACGTATGTATTTATTCCTTAAGGGTATTTAGGTTTGTTCCACCTTTAGTTCATACAGTCATATCATATTAGTTTCATTGTTATATAACTTTTATATTCCATATTATTTATATGATAGTCTTATGTATGATATTTTATTAATTAAATCTTATTTAATTAATTCATTCTTTAATTAATTTTACATTAATATTCCAATACAACTATTATATTGGACATATCCACTATAAACTTTATAGTGCATCCTAAAACTATTACAGTATAACACATATATCTTATATATGCATATTTTTATTTAATTAATTAACCATTAATTTATTTAATTGAACAATTTGAATCTAAATCATATTAATTTTGAAATTTATCTTATATACATACATGTATACTTATGTTATCTCAAATACTTTAAAATAGCATAAACATATATCAACATATATAATCCATGCATATAAGTATTGATTAATTAACCTATTTAATTTATTTATTTCATTAATCCTATTAATAAATCTTAATTTTTGAAATTAATATTTAGATATTTTCAAACATATTGAACTTTTCACTACCTTTTCAAACATTTTTGAAAATTTATGTTATATTATAACCTTTAATAATAAACATGTTTTTAAACTTTAAATTTAAAATATTGTCTTAATTTTTAAAACTATTCTGAAAATTAGCCAAAGGCCCAATTCAAATTAGGCATTTTCTATTAGGGGCAACCTTTGGGCCCACTTCACGTTTCAGGCCAGGCTGGTAATCAGGTATGATAGGATACTTGATTACCCAATTCCATTTCTAGACATTACCTTTCTAGACACCATATTAAGAGCTCATTTGGATCGACTTATACAAGTCACTTTTTTGCTTTTTGAAAGTCAAAACAAGTTCATTTCGGCTTTTAAAAAACCAAAATGTGACTTGTTTAAGTTGATCTAAACGAGGCGTAAGTGACCAACTTAATTAGCTAGCCCTAATAAGACTAATTCAGACTTGATAGGCTATTAGGTTTTGATACCATTATTGGAACTGGACCGGCTCACAGCGGAAGAAATAGGTGAATTTCAAAAAAATTACCATTTGGCATCTTTAATGGGCCTATGAAGTCTAAATATACGTAGAACTTTTCTAAGTTTAATTTAAATAAAATCAATTTTTTTATCTCATAAATATGGAAGCTTTAAATTTGATTCAAATAGATATGTAATATAATGGATGTATCAAATACATTCATGTGTTTGAATGATAACATTGGCATATGAGCAGCATATAAAAGTATGTAACTAAACATATAAAAGGTTAGAGGAATAAACCTTTTATTTTTTTTCCTTGATACAAATAATTAATTAGGAAAAGATGAGCCATAAATGTAGAGATAAACCTTTCATTTCTCTCTCTCTCTCTTTAATTAGGTTAATCGACAAAATAACATTTAATGTAGAATTAATACTATGTAAATAAAAATGTAAAAGTTTAGAGAAAGAAACCTTTTGTTTCTTTCTCTTAATGTAAATAATTGATTACTGAAGGATATATCGAAAAGTATAAAGATACTTTTCATTTTTCTCTCTCTTTAATTAGGTTAATTAATAAATTAACATTTATTACAGAATTAACATGTGTCTTTGTTGTCCAAATTTTATTTTGAAATATGTAAGTGACAGTGGCATATGTATGTATAAGTTTTACTTCCACTTATACATAATATATTAAGAGGAATGTTATAATAGACAAAATTGACTTATAGTAACAAAAGGACAGTTAATGAATAGATGTATACATTTATGAAGAAGGAAAGGTAAAGAACTTTCCTCCTTCCTTTACTCGTTCAATCAGTGTCATTTTAAATTAGCAATCAAAACTCTAAAACATATATGCATCTAAAACTAATTTTGACCATTCTCATATTTTGAAATATAGAATTAACAAATATGAATCAAGTTTCAGTTTAGGAAGAATTTCAAAATTAAAATTATGAATTTTCATAGAATTAAATTTTATGAATGGTGAAATAAAACAACACATTAATACACACACACACACACACATATGGAACTAATTTCAAGCTACTTTAAAATTAAAATGACGAATAAATATGTAAAGTTTGTGATTTAGCGTGTGTTAGAATTAGAAGTTGACAAATTAACACAAAAGTCCGATTATGTTTTTATTTACTTCCAAAAAAATACATTAACAAAAAAAATTCAAATAAAAATATATAATCACTATATTCAATTCTCGATGATTTCAAAAGGACAGCATATATAATTTATATTATTTGAAATAATATTAAATGATATAAGTGAATGATTTAAAACAAGAACAAAGGGGACAATTAAGGCACATACAAATTCATAGTAAAATTTCAGATCTGTACATAAGGACATCATGGATAACTAATTAAATGAGATGTAATATGGCATAGCTCTAATGCTAGAAATATACCACAACTCTAATAATAAGAATATGGACATGTGATCAAAATGGAATAGCATAAAACGGATGTAAATCAAAATGTTATGATGAATGTATATTATTAAAGATGTGACAAAAGGAAATTAAATCAAGTTGAATAGATAAACTTATATTAAGATGTGATATGCAAGAGACCAAGTTAAAATGAAAATTTTACTTACATATCCAAAAGAACACACCATGAATGATGATATCTCCTTAGATCTTCGAGATCCACATCCAATCCTTGCAAGAGATAAATGAACTACTTTTTTTGTTTATTTGATATTCTTATTTGGAGTGAAAGATTTTGGAAATTTTGTTTTGTTTTTTGCCATGAAAAGTTAGGCAAAGAGAATAAATTAGAAAGAATGAATTTGTCTGTATGGTACGAATTAGAGAATACGATTTATTTGCATAGATAAAACCTTTCTCGTTCTTTAATTAAAACTTCCCGAATTAACTGCCTTGATTATCTCTCTCTACGATCCTTTCTTCTCACATGATGTCATTAAATGACATAAAATTTCCAAAAATAATGACATAAAATGACATAAATTTTTGATAAATCATTTCATTTAATTATCTTTTATCTAAATTACATTGATATCATATATCAATGCATGTAAATATAACTTATAAATGTATCGAATAATTAGAAAACAACCTCCAAACATTAAATAAATTAGGCAATAATTAATATTTTTCAAAAATCAAAAATCAATTAAATTAACCAATTTACAACATTTTATAAATTAATTAAATCATACGGATTTCTAGATAATTCACCATTATGGTTATGCAACTCAAAAGTGTAAATTCAGTTGGTGATTAATATTAAACTATTCCAATATTAACGTTCACGTGTCACTTAGCAGGTGGCATGATATTTTGGTCGAATTTATCGCTTACTCATCTTTTAGTAAAATTCAATTTTGTTTATTATATGCGGCACCAACAGTGACAATTATTTACACCAAATTTATTCGTCAAAACTTATTACATTAGGACTTCTCAAATTTGGTAATAGTCAAAGATCCAATATCCTCTACATTTAACTTTATAATCCAAAGACAAAGTCTTAGTTTCAACAATAATATTAATTATTAACTAAAATGCTCTGGCTAGAGACTACGACTTTGAGTCAACATCAGCTGACTGTGGTACTAAACTCGTATAACCGAGGAAACAAATCCTCTCTTGAATAGTATTTCATTTTTCATACTTTCACTCAACCCAGCTATAGTCGTTAAGTGGACGATGTGCCACGATTCAACTATAATCAAAATAGAGCTTCCACATCAAAGATCAACATATCCAAGTCGAGAGAAATGTGCAAATAAGTCACATCGATATTTTTTTATTTGACCTTAGGTATATCAACAATCAAATTAGGTATATAAATTTAGCGAACAAGAATAATAGTGGAAAGTAAGAAATTAAGGTAAGTTGATAGAATATGATAATCAAATGGTAGATTTAGAGATGATATTGGATATGAAATATTCAAAAATAAAAACTACAACATATGCTTGATTATTAAAAATATCATAATGTCATTGTTTAATCATGTACAAAATACAATAACCTTAATCATCTATGTAATCAATATAAGTACTTTCTTGAAAATCATATAAGAAAGTCTTATTGATCCTGATATGATTTCAATAGTAAATCTTTATAAATATCTAAAAAATATTTTCATTTTTATATCATATCCTTGAATATGCAGTTGAATTTATTTTAGAGCAATTTGTCTAAAGAGGAGCAATTGGCCTAAGGGTATATTCATTATATACAAAAATAAAAATCAAATGCTCGATCTTATAAATTTTCATCACAAAGCTCAAAAAAAAATATCAAATGTAGAATGTCATAGCTCTTCCCACAAGAAGTTTCATATCAATTGTTTCAAATAAAAGAATTCTCGAGTCAAGGCTCTCATTTTAAAATAAGTTTTTTGTCGAAAATTCATGTTAAAGATCCAGCTCAAGAGTCTCATTTCAAAAATATTCACATCATGGATAAATATGGGGAGCAAAATATAAAAAAACCTAAGGAAGCAAAAAAAAAATTTGATTTTTTAAATTTTTTTTTTAAAACACAAAAATAAATCTAAGAAGGAAACAACATTACATGTTTTGGATTTTTTTTTGTAATAAAAAAACAAAAAACAAAATGCAGCCTCTCCATATGTGCTTGAATAATTATGTGAAATATAAGTCAATCCGTGAAACATATAAGCTATCAAAAATATAAAGCTAGAGGAATCATAAAGATTAGAAGTCATACCAGATGTTTTGACATGAAAGAAAAGTTATGATTTCACCTACCTCTTCTTATCTGGGCTGTCAGCAGTAATGAACAATATATCATTTGCAGTCTACGTGTTATAATGGTGTAGAATGGTGTCTCTAATTTTGTATATGAATTCATGTGCTCTCATTATCAATATCAGGTGTGAAAATCAAGAATCATCAAAGAAGTGCACTACTCTACAATATCAAAAAATTTGGATCCAACGTTTGAATTTCTCACCATGATCATCTTTGAAGTTTCACTTATATTCATCATTTTCATCCAAAGTTAGTGGATCTTCACTTCATTTTCCTAGGACAAGGAATAATACAATTATAACTGACCAAATGTATAGAACAAATCGATATCTGCCTCCATTATAGTTACACCTTAGCCCGTCAACATATCTACGCATTGGAAGAAAAAGAAGACCTAGAAAACTTCTTAGATCTATTAGTATTTACGACACAAGAGCTTAGTAACCAAAAAATATCAAGGAAGCCTTTAGGAACCCAATTGTGTCAAACATCTTTGCACTTATTCCTATTCCAACTAAAGTTATGAAGAGAACTTTAGGAATCCAAATTTTTCTAACATTTTGGCACTTGTTCCCATACCAACATCTATCAATACTATGTCCAATTTAATGATTTAAGTGACGTTTTCTCTTCTACAAGCATGGTACATCTGTTGATGAAATTTTCTCTCTTTGCATCATCATCTTTCTTCAAAATCAATATTTCGTCTTTGAGAGTTTTATGGTTTATCTTACATTCATCCAATTCCTTTTAAAAAAATTGACAGTTTTCACACTCAAGCTTTCAAGCTTCTTTAAATTTTTTTCAAGTTTGGTTTCTAACTTGTCATTTATATGATTTAGCTCAGCTTTATCATATTTCAATCTTTTTAAGATTGAGACAGTTAATTGTTCCAGTAAGTTCATGATGCACTAAGAGAAAATCTTGATAAGTATAATTTGATACCTAACTGGAGTCATAATCACTATCATCAAGAGTTGAATGTCCCATCAAATGTAGGCTTTCTTCCGCTCTGAAAGAGGCTATACGGTAGGATCGTGTAATATGGATTAATGAAATAGTCTAGGTAGATAAAGTAGGTAAATGTAAGGAGACACCAGGATTTTATACTGGTTCGGACCACTTGTCCTACGTCCAGTCCCTAAGCTTCACTTAGGTATTTCACTAACCACAAAACCCTCTCTTAACCCGGAGGAATAGGTTCACAACTTACCCGCACAACCGAACGGGATTTCTTTGCCTCAAACTACCTAAGAGGACTTCAAACCTCAATGCTAAACAAGTTTTGACTAGTTGTGTTCTTTATAACACGAATGAGTCTATTGTAGTACAATGTTCCTATAATCTTATCCTCAAGAATATGAAATATGTTTGTGAAGATTAAGGAATTATGAATTTGCTATGAATCAAATATATTAAATATAAATAGTGATTCAAGCAAAGAGAGTAGTGATTGCTTTGATAATGTTTAGAAAATATGATCAAGAAATAGATAGATTAGAGTAAGAGAATTCGATGTCTTGAATGATGTTTGAATCATGTATTTATAGTTGTAAAAAGGATGCATGTATTGCCAAGGGTTGTAGATAAGAGAAGCTTCCATTTCTATTGAGGAACGGTCGCAACTCTTGGGAAGAAGAAGGTGTCCTTTCATGCAAAATTCGCAGGTTCAAATTCAGTCGACTGTACAGGAATTTTAGTCGACTGAAATTATAGTAAGAATCTTTCTGGAAAATTTTCAGTCGACTGTGCAGAAAATTTAGTCGACTGAAACTGTGCATATTTGTACATGTTTGCAGTTCAGTCGACTGGTAAATTCAGTTCAGTCGACTGACATATGAATTTATGCATTATGAAGAATTGAAGTATGCACAGTGAAAAATTGAAGTATAATGAATGTGTTCTTGTGTTTGTGCAATTCTTGAGGATAGATTTTAACAAATAAACCTATATATATAAAGATCATACTCAAGTTTCATCGATCAAAAATCTTCGTGTATCAACATTCTCCCCCTTTTTGATTGATGACAATACTTGATTTTCTAAAGATGTTTAAACTTTCTCCCCCTGAATGTGTACACCTATCTTTCCTACAAAACAAAGTTAGTACCATAGATTTTCTCCCCCTTTGTCATCGACAAAAAGGAAGTAATAACCGTAGTTGCATGGTATTAAAACAATCACTTTAAACCAAAAAGAATGAATCTTAGAATTGCATAAAAAATTCATTAAACATAATAGTTCAAATGTCATAGTTGCAAGAAACATAATAGAACAACAACTCAAATAAATTACTGATCCCTATCCCAATCGTAAGAACCTTCCCTGTCTCCTGGTTCTCTAATGACTGGTCCTCCTGTTGATGGTCGATAAACTCTTCCTCCTTGTCCACCACTAGCTCCGCTTGTGTTGCTACTGGTATGCTCCTCGGATGACGTCCATGTAAATGTTGGTGCAGGACGCTTGCCACGGGATGTTGAAGCGGTAGTGGTGCTTGAGCACGAGATAGCGTCCCAAAGCTTATTAAAAAATCCTTTGATTTTGTCAAGCTTATTATCCACCTTTTTAAGACAAATATCAAGAATTTGTTGATTTCTTGATAATATTCCTAAGGATTGGTTGGTAGAGTAGGTCGAGTCAACAAGACGAATTTCTTCTTCTTGTTCGAAATGCTCTTCGTGTTGAGGTGGCGGAGGTTGTTGTTGTTGCTCTTGACGCCTAGTTTCCCATTCGGCAAGTGATATAAATCGAGGAGGTCGAGTAGGGAGTTGCATAAGGCTTATGGTCCGATGGTTTATTTGATGGACCATTGTGTTTTCTGAATCCGGTAATGGTGTATCAACATTGAGGAGAAGTCGCATGATATATTGTTCGTCGACGGAAATTCTATCGATTTAGAAAACCGTCGAACGAATTGAAATTAAAAATAACCGCAAGCGCACGGTGTACGAATGTAGCACGCAGCGAATACGGGTCGATCCGCAGGGAATTGTTAGAGTTTAAAAATCTATTCAATCAAATTATACCAAAGTCGAAGAGGATTTGTTAACTAGAAATAAAATGAGGCTAACACTAGAAAATGCGATTCAAAAATTATTAGACTAAAGAACAATTTAGAGGCAAATCCACTCTCAAATTTTTGTAAATCAACAAACACATAATTTATGATCTCTAACTTTGATATTAAGTGAAATAATCATTGCATTTATCATAAGTATGGTTTGTTTATGTTATTAGTTAACATAACTCAAACCATCAAACTATAATACAACAATTATACCACTTACAATTCTCATGAAAAAGAAGCCAAAGCAAAAACTATTTTAAGTATGATCTATTTACTATTGTAACTAGTAACATAGATCATCAAATTTCATTTTTACTTTCATTTCATAATCAAAAATAAATTAGCAAATGTTGATGTAAATTGTGTTTATGTTGAGTAAGAATAGCTCATTTGCATAAGCAATATAAGCTATCAAACCCACTTGTATAAACTTACATCAAAATTCACATTCATGAAGCATAAACAAAGAGATCATAAATCATAAAAAATGTTGAAATTACATAAAGTTAGAGAGCTTCATCACCCCTAAATTGAAGGGGTTTAGCTACTCATTTGTCGCATTGAAGCATCACAAGTAAGTTTCAACATTAAAGAAAAGAAAATAGAAAATAAGCAAAGAAAGCAAAAGAGATTAGCTACTAACTACTTGCATAAATGTAAATCTAAGCTATGAACATAAAGAGAAAGAGAGCATATAAATAAACATTAACAATAAAACAAAGAAAAACATGTAGAAAAGAGAGAAGAAAGAGGCTTGGAAGCCATTTTTATTTCATAGAACATTGAGCTTACACTTTGATTTCTTAATTTCCCAAGTAAAATGAAAGAGTAGATGATGATCTTCATGTACATAAGAGGGCTATTTATACATGCATAAAACCCTAATTCTCTTTTTAGGGAGCTTCCCAAAATACCCTTGAGGTGGTGTAGCCTCCAAGTAATCATTAACATTCACTAATCCCCCACTTAATATGTACATGAAGCTTTAAGTCCTTTTAGCATGTGCTTAGCTTCTAATTGGAAGTTAGGTAA
This sequence comes from Allium cepa, assembly GCA_030765085.1. Taxonomy (NCBI): domain Eukaryota; kingdom Viridiplantae; phylum Streptophyta; class Magnoliopsida; order Asparagales; family Amaryllidaceae; genus Allium; species Allium cepa. The sequence continues at coordinate 405,058,239 of CM060928.1, read as the reverse complement.
GTGGGTGGGGTCCTCCATGATCTTGAACTTGAATTATTTCCTCTTCATTCCTTTGTATTTCCTTGTGAATGCATGTATCTTCATATAAGCCTCTTCCATATGCATCCAAATTCCTATAAAAATAATCAAAAAAATGTCCAAGTAAAAATTCTTACATTGACACATGCACAAAAATGACCGTTTTGCCCTTGAATGATGATGAAAATATGATGGTTTGGAAATATTGGTTTTAAACATGTTAAAATGCCTAAATATGATGATTATTTAAATAAAAAGAGATAAAATATGGATGTAAATATATGCGCTAATACGTGCACATCAAATATTCTCCAAAATAAATTGTGCGCATTTTACCATTATGAAACGAGAGAAACTCATCAAGGATTAGTTGTACCCAATTGACTTTAATATTACCAAAGATGGCATATAAAGCTCGATAGTTAATTGGGTAAACGATTTCATATGAGCCTGTGCGAGGAGTGATCGTTCTCATTAGAGTTTTATGTAGAATTCTTGCTCGAGGTCGAAGAGAAGTAGATTTGAAATCTCGGAAATTTATATTATCATCCATAAATTGGTGATTTATGTTATCACGAATTTGTGGATTGAACTCTATTTCTTCTAGTTTCCTTCCGATATTAGTTGACCCTAAAATGTGAGCTATTCGATCCAAAGAAAACCAAACCTTCTTTCCGCAGACCATGCTCCAAACACTGTCGTTTGGATTCCTTGGAGATTGGTGTCCAAGATTGAGATTTGCGTAGAACAACTTGACCATAATATGATTTATGGCAATGTCATTCCGTTTCAAATCAAGAAGAGGAGTTAAGCCTGCTCGATCAGTGAGCTCTTGGAAATTGTAGGTGTGAAGACATTGGAAATCTACAAAGGAATGCTCGAATATTCTTGAGTTCTTCATCTTGTTCCATCGGGTTATCGCGACTTCATCATATAGCCATTGAGCAATTTGAGCATCAATGGGCTCGGAGGATGAAGAGGATGAAGCTCTAGATCGTTTTGGTGCCATTTGCTTTTGATTTGAGGGATATTGGAAGTATTTGAGATCTAGGGTTTTGGGGAAATTTGGGGAAGAAGATGTAAAAAGTGATTTTGGAAGTGAAAAACTGATGTAAATAAAGGGAATTTTACCTGGAAAAGGCCGTTCAGTCGACTGAAAATGTCTGTTCAGTCGACTGAATTGTAGACCGAAACTTTTTAGGTTTGAATTCAGTCGACTGAACAGAGATTTTAGTCGACTGAATATTTTCCCGAGAGTTTCTGTTAAGTTTCAGTCAACTGTGCAGAAATATTTAGTCGACTGAAAATATAAAAAAATGTTTTCTGTTTGCATTCAGTCGACTGGGCTTATAAGTTCAGTCGACTGAATCATGTACTTTTGTTGTTTCAGGTTCTTTTTGAATTTAAACAATTTATTTTAAGAAAAATAGTTACAAATAATATATTTGAATTATTTCTTTTGAGAAGGACTTGGATTCTTCTTTCCTTCATTCTTCATGTAATTTCTATCCCATGAATTCGGACTATATTGTGGTGTCTTAGGAGACATCCATGGATTGATGGGATCGTTTGGTGTACGATAAGATGAAGATGGATCAAATGAACTGACGGGTCGAGGTAGGGGCTCAGCCACTTCGTTCTTCTTTGATCCACAGAAACGTAAGCCAATTTGCTCTAGGAAGTTCAAACGTCTAGCTGTAATCTTTTGCTCGAAGTATAGTTCTCGTTGAAGGTCAATCTGTTGTTGTTGAAAGTGATGAATCTCATCAATCTTTCTTTTAGTGTCCGGAGAAATAAAAAGTCCGCGCTTAGCCTTCTTGGTTTCTGGAGTGTAACCAGTACGATAATTTTTCCAATTATACATCGGCTCATGTGGTGGTGTTGGTGTGGGGAGTTTTGGTGATGTTGGAGAGTTTTTGCTTGACGATGTGATGTTGATTGGAGAGAAGGAGTTGTTAGACGACATTTTGAGTTTGTTAAGTTTTTAATTGTAAAATTTAGATGTTTTAAAAACTAATTATTTAAGAATTTATAATAGAATTTGACTAAACAATTAATGGTTATTGTTTAGCTAAGATTTGTAACCACATAAATATTCAATGATTAAGGAAAATTTTGTTAAAAATGTAAGGATGTTATTAATAAATCAGTTAAAAAAATGTGAGGTTTATAATATAGTTGAGAATAACTTTTGATTTGTATTCAGTCGACTGGAAAAAAAAATTTAGTCGACTGAAATATGTATATATCTACTGTAAATTTAATTTATATCTTTAAAGCATATTATCCCTAATTCTCGTCGAAGTTTTATGAAGGAATTTTCTAATAAGGGTTTAGTAAATATATCGGCAATTTGATTTTCGGTAGAAATATGTTCTAGATTAATTATACCTTTTTCGATATTGTCACGTAAAAAATGGTGACGAATATCTATATATTTTGTACGAGAGTGATTAACTGGATTTTTAGATAAGTTTATTGTACTAGTGTTATCACAATATATTGTAGAATTTGTTAAATTTATATTAAAATCTTTGAGTGTTTGTTGCATGTATATAACTTGAGTACAAGCTAATGCGGCTGATATATACTCTGCTTCGCAGGTGGAAAGTGAGACGCAATTTTGTTTCTTACTAAACCATGATACAAGTGATTTTCCAATAAAATGAATTGTACCACTTGTACTTTTTCTATCTGTTCGAGATCCACCAAAATCAGCATCACTGAATGATACTAATTCAAATGTACACTCTTTTGGATAAAAAAAGTCCAAAGTTTTTAGTGTAGTTAAGATATCGTATAATACGTTTAACTGCTCTTAAATGTGATTCTTTAGGATTAGATTGAAAACGTGCACATAAGCATACACTCATCATTATGTCTGGTCTACTTGCGGTTAAGTAAAGTAAGGAGCCTATCATACTTCTATATAATTTTTGATCTACACTTTTGCCATTTTCATCTCGATCGAGATGAGTAGTAGTACTCATAGGAGTAGGTTTAGCTGAAGTGTTTTCCATTCCGAAACATTTAATTAAATTTGTACAATATTTCTCTTGGTTTATAAAAATTCCATTTGATAATTGTTTTATTTGAAGTCCAAGAAAGTATGATAATTCTCCCATATGAGACATCTCAAACTCTTTAGTCATTATATTTGAAAATTCTTTGCATAAATTTTCATTTGTTGATCCAAATATAATATCATCTACATATATTTGAATTATTAAAATGTCTTTTGAAGTATCTTTAATAAAGAGTGTTTGATCGACTTTTCCAATTTTAAATCCCGAAATTAATAAATAACTTTTAAGTCTTTCATACCAAGCACGATGTGCTTGTTTAAGACCATATAGTGCTTTCTTTAATTTATAGACATGATCTGGATATTTTTCGTGTATAAATAAAGGAGGTTGTTATACATATACATTTTCTTTAATAAAACCATTTAAAAATGCACTTTTCACATCCATCTGATAGAGTTTGAAATTGTGAAAACATGCAAAAGCTAAAAGTATACGAATTGCTTCAAGTCTTGCGACGGGAGCAAATGTTTCTTCAAAATCAATACCTTCTTCTTGATTATATCCTTGTGCTACTAGTCTAGCTTTATTTCTTGTTATATTACCTAATTCATCTACTTTATTTTTGTAAATCCATTTTGTTCCTATTACTGATTGATTATTAGGACGGGGAACTAATTCCCAAACGTCGTTACGTTCAAATTGATTTAATTCTTCTTGCATAGCAATAATCCAATAATCATCTGTTGATGCTTCTTTAGGATTTTTAGGTTCTGTTGATGAAATGAAAGCTACATGACCCATTTGATTTAGTTGATTTCTTGTTCTAACTTGAGAATTTATTTCTCCTATAATATTTTGAGTTGGATGATCTCGTAATATTCTAGGAGGGGATCTTAAATTATTATTTTCAAGATTTGTTTCTTCTATATTTATCAATTCTTCATCATCTTTTATACTTAAATTTCTATTAAAATTTTCATCAAAAGATATATGTAAAGTTTCTTCAATTATGTTTGTATGTTTATTAAATACTCGATATGCTTTACTTCGTTCTGAGTATCCTACGAAAACTCCTTCGTTAGCTTTTGGATCGAATTTTCCTAATTGATCTTTTGTATTTACAATGAAACATTTTGATCCAAATACTTTAAAATACGATATATTTGGCTTTTTGTTATTAAATAGTTCATAAGAAGTATTTTTAGTTAGTGGTCTAATTGATATTCTATTTAATACGTAACATGCAGTAGCAACGGCTTCTGCCCAAAAATGTTTTGGTAAGGAACATCCATTTAATAATGTTCTTGCGCATTCTTGTAATGTTCTATTCTTTCTTTCTACAATTCCATTTTGTTGAGGAGTTCTAGGAAATGAAAAATTATGATTTATTCCTTTCTTTTTACAAAAAGTTTCAAAATCCTCGTTTTCGAATTCTCCTCCATGATCGCTTTGAATATTTTTAATTTTTAAGTCTTTAGTATTTTGAATTCTTTTGAAAAATGTTTTAAAATTTTCAAAAGTATCACTTTTATTTTTCATAAAAATAGTCCATGTATATCTTGAGAAATCATCAACTATTACAAATACGTATCGATTATGATTAATGGATTGAACTTGTGTTGGTCCAAATAAATCCATATGTAATAATTCTAATGGTTGTGAAGTCGAAATAATTTTCTTAGATTTGAAAGATGATTTTGTTAATTTACCTTTTTGGCAATCATCACAAAGATTATTTATTTTAAAGTTTATCTTGGGTAGACCTCTTACTAAATCATTTTTAGAAAGTTTTCTAATAGTTTTAAAATTTATATGACAAAATCTTTTGTGCCATAACCAAGGATCATTGTCTTTGGCAAGTAGACACATACTTGTATTATGATTAATATTCATATTTAAAACGTAAATATTTCTATCTCTATTTCCTTCAAAAACAAGATTTTGGTTTTGATCAAAAATACTACATTTATTAACTGAAAAAATTATTTTAAAGCCTTTGTCACATAGTTGACTTATGCTAAGTAGATTATGTTTTAAATTTTTAACTAATGAAACATTTGTTATAAAAGGTAACTTTGATGTACCGTAATTGTTCACATCTCCTTTGCCAATGATATAGCCTTTTGAATTGTCTCCGAAGGTAACCGAGCCACCATCAAAGTATGTTATGTTTGTAAGCATATCTTTGTCTCCGGTCATGTGTTTTGAACAACCACTGTCTAATATCCATTTTTTCTTTTTGAGTGGGACCTGAAAATAGATATGAAATTATTGGTACCCACCTTTTAATAGGGTCCTAAAAAATTAGAGTTTAGGAAACCAAACCCAATTTGGTTTAGTATCCTTTTTATAAATATAGTTTTTATTATGGTGAACATTATCTATAAATGTTTTAATATATTTATTCCTAATTAAAATATTGTTAGTCTTTGGAATCCAAATTTTGACTATCTTGGTTTCTACTTTTGTTTGAATAGGTTCTTGAAGTAATATTTGTTGTTTTGAATTTTTAAAATTTTTATTTTTAGAAATTTTTACTTCCTTTTTATATCCTAATCCATGTTTGTTTGAAGAGGATTGAGAATTTTCTAAAATTTTAGATAAATTTTCTCTTCCTTTATTAAAGTTAGAAACATTTTTAGTAATGTTATCTAATCTAGCTTGAAGACTATTGTTTTCTAACTCAACTTGTCTAATTTTTGTTTTTAACTCATGATTTTCAGAAGCAATTATATCATTCTTAGTCTTTTGAGTTTCAATTTCTTGACTTAAAAGTGATAATTGAGTTTCTGAGTTTGAATAAAGTTCTTGAACTTTTTCAAGTTCTTCTTCAAGAATTTTCTTTTCATCATGTAACATATCTCTTTCAAACTCAGCTTTGTTTTGATTTTCACGAATTTCCTTAATTTTCTTTTTAAGACTTTTTATTGTGCTTAAAAGTTCAGTGTTTACTTCAATTAAATCATCGAAAGTTAAATTGCTTACCTCAGAATCTTGAGCCATGAAGCATACATTTGCTTGTTCATTGTCGCTATCACTATCACTTTCAGATGAAGATGAATCTGAATCGTCCCATGTTACAGAGAATGCCTTCTTTTTGAATTTATCCTTTTTGTTTTTATTGTTGAAACTTTTCTGATTTTCCTTCTTTTGTTCTTGGCAATCCTTTTGCATGTGTCCTTTCTTGTGACAATTAAAGCATTCTATATTTGAGGAAGGAGGTTTACTCATGAAATTCTTTTTGAATCCGTTTTTGTTCCCTTTTCTAAATTTTAAGAATTTTTTGAAATTCTTGGCTATGAATGCTAAATCCTCATCTTCCGATTCTGAATCTTCTTTTTCCGCGTGAAAAGCAACATTCTTTCTTTCTTGAGCTTGATCTTTCTTAGCTTGCATATTAACTTCATATGACATGAGATTTCCAATTAATTCTTCTGGTTTCATTGAATATAGATCGTTTGCTTCCTCGATTGCTAGCACCTTTCTTTCCCATTCATCAGTGAGTGAATTCAGAACCTTAGATACAATATCAAAATCCGTAAACTTTTCTTCCAATCCGATTAAGGCATGATGAATGTCTTGAAATCTTGAATACATGTCATTGATAGATTCATTTTGTCGCATTCTAAAGTTTTGGAATTGATTCTTTAGCATGGAGATCTTTGTTTGTTTGACCTTGTTAGTGCCTTCGTGTATGGTTCTAAGTGTATCCCATATCTGATGTGCAGTAGTACATATGCTAACTCGGTTGAATTCATTTCTATCCAAGGCGCAAAATAGCATATTCATTGCTTTGGCATTTGCACTAGCTTCATTCTTCTGAGTTTGTGTCCATGTAGGATAGTCGGTTGTGGGTACAACGAACTCTACTTGAGTGGCGTTCCATGCTTCGAAGCTAGTTGCTTGCATATAAATCCTCATCCTTGTAGCCCAATATTTATAATTAAGTCCATTGAAAAGAGGGGGTCCTTGAGTAGATTGTCCTTCGGCAAATGTAGAGTTATAGGCAGAAGTTGTACTTGTACTTGCGTTATTTTTCATATTATTAATATGTCTAATAACGGTGTTATGGTTATAGGACGGTCAGGCTCTGATACCAATTGAAAGAGGCTATACGGTAGGATCGTGTAATATGGATTAATGAAATAGTCTAGGTAGATAAAGTAGGTAAATGCAAGGAGACACCAGGATTTTATACTGGTTCGGACCACTTGTCCTACGTCCAGTCCCTAAGCTTCACTTAGGTATTTCACTAACTACAAAACCCTCTCTTAACCTGGAGGAATAGGTTCACAACTTACCCGCACAACCGAACGGGATTTCTTTGCCTCAAACTACCTAAGAGGACTTAAAACCTCAATGCTAAACAAGTTTTGACTAGTTGTGTTCTTTATAACACGAATGAGTCTATTGTAGTACAATGTTCCTATAATCTTATCCTCAAGAATATGAAATATGTTTGTGAAGATTAAGGAATTATGAATTTGCTATGAATCAAATATATTAAATATAAATAGTGATTCAAGCAAAGAGAGTAGTGATTGCTTTGATAATGTTTAGAAAATATGATCAAGAAATAGATAGATTAGAGTAAGAGAATTCGATGTCTTGAATGATGTTTGAATCATGTACTTATAGTTGTAAAAAGGATGCATGTATTGCCAAGGGTTGTAGATAAGAGAAGCTTCCATTTCTATTGAGGAATGGTCGCAACTCTTGGGAAGAAGAAGGTGTCCTTTCATGCAAAATTCGCAGGTTCAAATTCAGTCGACTGTACATGAATTTTAGTCGACTGAAATTATAGTAAGAATCTTTCTGGAAAATTTTCAGTCGACTGTGCAGAAAATTTAGTCGACTGAAACTGTGCATATTTGTACATGTTTGCCAGTTCATTCAACTGGTAAATTCAGTTCAGTCGACTGACATATGAATTTATGCATTATGAAGAATTGAAGTATGCACAGTGAAAAATTGAAGTATAATGAATGTGTTCTTGTGTTTGTGCAATTCTTGAGGATAGATTTTAACAAATAAACCTATATATATAAAGATCATACTCAAGTTTATATTTCATTGATCTTCCTCTATCTTGCATATATCTCTTCCTTTATACATTTTCATCGATCAAAAATCTTCGTGTATCAACACGCTCCATCACTATCAATGCAATCTTCTTCTTCTTCATCATCCCAATTTGCAGTGAAGGCTCTATTTTTCTTTTTCTTTGCTTTCTCATCTTGAATCAACGGATAATTAGTTTTGATATGACCATGTTTTTTGTACTTGTAGCAAATGATTTCTTCATCCGAACTTTCTGAACTTTTGGATTACTTTGACTTTACACCTTTCCTCTTTGCTGTAAAATTGGAATTTTTCTAGACCAATTTTTCTAACCGCTTATCAATCTTGCCAGCTCAGCAATAGGATTATTCTCATTATCGTTGTCAAAAGTGTTGTTGAGTACAATTGATTTCTTCTTAGAATTTGAATTGCCATGATCTTTCCTAGATTTCACTTCCATTTCATGGGTCATCATATTTCCCAGTTCCTCTATGCTTTTTTTTGTCTTGATCTTCGGATTCTTGTATCGTGGTAACCTTTGCCTCAAATTTCTTCGAAAGCATTCATAGAATTCTTCGAACCAACTCCACTTCAGCGTACACCTTGCCTAAAGCTTTGAATTGTATACTTATACTAAAACAACCATACAATTCTTTTATGATTTCGTCCTTTAACATCAGAAAATTCTTATATTCAATGTTAAGTAGGACAAAATGAGATTCCTTGATTTGTGATGTACCTTCATGTGTAACTTCCAAAGTCTGCTAAATTTTAAATGATAACAAACAATGAGAAATTCGGTTAAATTCAGTCTTATTAAGGGCACAAGTAAGAGCATTCACAGCTTTAGGCACTTAATGAAAGCAATTTCTTATTAGTTACATCCTATTTGTCTTTGGGCTTAGGGAAGTCTACACGATTGATTGTCACTATGGATGGAGTGTACAATGCCCCTACTATATCCCAAACATCATAGACAATAGAGATTGAATATATTTTTATTCTAGCCTTACAGTAAGCATAATCAGTCTCATTGAACCTGCTGGCCTAATTATTGATGGACCCTCGAAAAAAACATTATTACAAATAGACATGACTCTAGAGCAAATCTAGCACCTAGGCTCTAATACCACTTGTAGAATTGAGTAATTTATCCTAAAGGAGGGGTGAATATGATATTTAAAAATATTTCGCAGAGATGCTATTATAATATAGAATAAAGTGCGGAAACGTAAATGAAGAAAATAAATAACACAAGATACACTCAGCTTCGGTCTAATGTCTACTGTCGCCCCCAAAGTTACTACTGGGATTATATATTAAACATTTATAACACCAATATACTCGTACTCTTTACTTACCTGAATATAAAGGACCCTATGCCACAACATCCAGGGATCAGAATCTTTGAGGTACAAAACTATGTAGCTCACCTACAACATCTAGAGTTTAAATTAAAAAAGAAATTAGATAAAAATGCCAAATAGATCTAAAGGTGTAAATCTGAATTGTGACGAGCTTTAAAAGAAATTTCCCTTTTTCTTTTTTAACTCTTCATTAACCAGTCAAAATCTATTTCCGCCCAAATGGAGTAGCTCGTATCTTCACTAATTAATCACCTCTCTAAAATAAAACACATCAAAAAAAAATTAAAAAAAATGCTCTATCGCTTGAATCTACCACCGCTTGAAGATGTCACAATCATGCTAGTGTTATTACAAATCTGCCTAGCTCATACGCTACCTGCAACTGGACGCTTGGAGATTCAAAACACCGACTTGAGTTTAAAAGGCTTTGGAGTTTCTAAATCTAGCAATGAAGATTCTTAATCGAAACACTGCCTTGTCAAAAGCCTCAAGTTGCTATGTTGGTTGAACTTGTAATACGATATTGTGGTCAAGTTAGAGATAACTTGAGATTTCAATTGCAACTGCAACATTGAATTAGTCTCAATCGAGATGAAATTGTTGTCTCGTAACCACTAGAGATGTTGTCAAATCTAGTTGATGTTAGACGTTAAGAAGGAGAAGCCTGCTTGGAACTACTGAAGATGATGTAAAAAATGATGTTGGAGGTTAGCGCTAATCAATATATGATTAATCTTAGATGCTACCGTGAGGTGATCGTGTATGAGTATGAAGCATATTGATGCTCTTCCTGATGTATGCAAGCTTTTGTGGAGATGATAAACGAATTTCTTTGATCTGAAATTGTTGACTGTCTTGATTTGTTATGCTCGATAAGGATGATCGCTAAACAAAGCTTTTTGTTCCTTGTTTTTTTATCGAATGTCAATGTAATGTTGTTTGTGAAATTTGAAGTATAAAGTGATATTTTAATTAGATGATTTAAAGTGTGAATGAAGTTTTTTTGTATAGAAGTGTTGCTGTGTATTGAATCTTCTCGACCAACGAGGAAAATAGCTTTCCTTCCTTTGTTGAAATGGTTTTAATTTTTTTTTTCCTCTTTTCCTTCTGGTTTGAATTTTGTTCCTTGTTTGGATTGTTTTATAAATATCTTTTCCTCTTTAAATGATTTGAAATCTATTCTAAAAGAGGACATAATCTAATTAAATCTCTTGTGCTTCAAATTGAATGATTTTAGAAATATATTTCATCCTTTTCTTTTGCTGAGATTTGAGTTGACATATACAAAATAGATTTCTTTAGCATGAGTATACGAAATCAGTACTCATTCTTGAAACTTTCATCAATTGTATCATGTAAATACACAACATCGGATAAACATATTAAATATAATATATATTTATTAATATCAAACGGAAATTAACTGCAATATCTGATAATATTTCCATCTTGATAATAATAACTATATATTATTTTACAAATAAAAATATATGTGTTTAAAAAAGTACTACGTGAGAATCAGACATGTGAAATACAGTGAATAAAAATTTAATTGGAAACAAAATTGTGCTGTGATGATTTTCAGATTTCAGCACACTCTGAAAACAAAATCAATATAAAGTATATTAGTTATCAGCAAACAAGATGTATACTCCACACTTTTAGCAAATACTACTTATTTTCTAATTTGTTTTGAAATGGTTTCCAAACTCGTCTTTTGTTTTCAAATCTTAAGCAAATGTATTAAAGTGGTTCAAATGTAGAAAAAATTTAATTTAAAAGTTATTCGATTTACAAAACAAGTTATAAATAGTTACAATCCATATAGTGATAATCGTTATGGATGCAGTTTTGAAAATCTTTAATTATTGTAAAAAGAGTTATCTATTTGATATTTTGGAAAATCTTTTCAAATGTGTTTATAGGTATTTAAAAAGGAAGTCTGAAGTTTTAAATATATTTTTAAGAATTTAATTAGTAATTTAAACAACAGATTCAAATTTCATGCCTTTAGTTTCAAAAGTCAAGTTTTATGAAAAGCGGCCATCTTTAAAGAGATGGTTTAAATACAAGTTTCAAATTTGTTTTAAAAGATTTTTAAAAGTATTTTAAAAGTGGAAGGAGCATGGATTACAACACTATTATTGTAGTAAATATTTTCGAGAAAAGAAAAGAGATTATAGGTTATGACATTTTTGTTATAGTAAATGCTTTTAGAAAATTAACAAGGAAGTTAATTTATAACAATTTGTTATGATTAAACAAGTTTTTTTTACTGTATAAAAGGGAAGATGTTTTGAGGTGATTTGGAATTCATCGACTAAAATGCTGGTTATTTTTATAATGGAAAGATGTTACCTTTAAACTCAAATTTTGGTTTAAATAAGTGATTTTTGAAAATGGTTTTTATAACAAATATGTTGAACTCTTAGACTCTATTTTCTAGACTTTGAAACTGGAAATATGTATTTTGAATTCGTTTACAATTTTTTTTAAAAGACTTTATTTTATGCAAGGGATTTCTTTGTGAATGTCATTAAGTAGCAAAACAAATATGATAAAGTAGTGTAAAATGTTGACATGTTTATGGAAATTAAGTTGTCTTATATGTATGAAAAGTAAGTTGTCTTATATTTAGCACTAAAAGCCGATAAGTAGACTTTCCTTACTTGTGAGATCTAGAATCAAAGTGTTTGAATAAAGCAAGGCCGAGAGCAACCAATTCTCTAACTTACCTGACTTGTTTTCCCAGTAAGAGATTAAGAAGTCGAAATATCGAATGTGATAAGTAAAAGAGGGTTAATTTTGATAAATAGGTAATGATTGATTAAATATATGGAAGGTACTTTATCGTTTACTTGACACCAAGTTTCGAGGTATGAAAACTTTTCTATATCTTGAAAATTAAGAGTGTATGTCGAGGCAAGGATAGTTTTCTAACTTGTCCAACTTCATTGTCAATTAAAGGATAGTACGATTCGAAATCGAAAAATGATGGTAAGTATAAGATGTCCAATTTTTCATATGCAAAACTATACTTACTTCCATATTGTGATTTGTCACTATCAATAACTTGACCATTTTTTACCTAAGAAGTATACGAAAGCTTCACGATTTCATACGGTTTATGATTCCCTTGGGATAACTATTCCACTAAAGCGTCGCTTTAAGGGGTATATTAGAGATCCACATAGGACTAATATAGTCCTCTTAGTTTTGAAAGATCCAAGATTAAGTCAACCGGTAACTATAGATTGTTGATTCGAAGACCCCAAGATTGAATAAGCATGAATTATCAAAAAACCACTTCGAACCGGCTTAAGCATTCGAGTTGAAGACATCTTGAAGATGATGAACCGAAGACAAAGTTCTTAAATATGCAAGGGCCACTTGTTACTAATCCGGAGAGTAATTCCAAAAAAAATTTAGTAGAAGTAGTGTCTTCGGTTTGTTCATAACCTGAACAACTTGCATGGATGAATACTGCCATTACATTGTTGCTCGGAGGGCAACATTTGCATTCCAAGAGGAATTTGCTTAGAGGAAAAGGTAACTATGGCCTCACGAGCCTCACAACTGAGAATGACTAAAATAGGGGATATGCCACAAGGCTATGTGGTTTGCTACTAGGATATGATCATTACCTATATAGATCACTATTTATGGATTTGGTATGTGCATAAGAGCTCTTGAGGAAATGATTATAAAGCAAACGGGGTGATGATATATTCGGTACTACTCAGGAAGTGGTAGGTCTTGTCATGCAGGGGTTGAAGAGTTTTCAACTTTGGTACATTTTATCTAGAAGTGCACTATGAAAGGTGGTACCCCAGTGCCTTATCATTATATGAAATCCATTTTCAATACGTGTCTTTACAGACTTAGCTGCATACCAAATATGCTTAAATGTGAAATGCAAGCATTTCAACTATGTTATATATTTATTTTAAAACCTAGACATTGTTATAATATCAATATATTTTCTATTTGAAATGATTTGGTTATCATAAGGTAAAAGCCCATCTGCGTTTATGTGCAGCATGGTGTTATAGGATATCTTATTTTTAAAAGGGGTTTATAAGATATAGCATTCCATTTGATTTGAGTTTTTCATGATGGCTTACAAGACTGATCTGGGTGATAGTTTCTTATAATACATGGGTTAGACTCGAGTACTTTTCTAGATTTTCTGATGAACACTTGGAGCTTCAAAAGACGAGATAGATGCCTCAAAGATTTGATGTATTTTATTTTCCGCTGTATTTTGTACTTTGTATTCACCAGCATTTGTAAGGACGGGCCGTTATAACTGTCTACGCTGATGATATGTTAGTTACTTTGATTTGTTGAACGAATATTAAAGTTTTCTTTGTAAATATCATTGGATATTATATATCAATCGTCACAATGTGAGATTCTATTCTATCTTTACTTTTCTTTCACCCCAACAATCTAACTTTCCGACACTTGGATGCTCGGTACATGAATACTTTGGACGTATTGGTGTCGACTTTTGAAGATCGAAAAGGTGGGTCATCACATCTCGTATCACAACTGAAGGTTAAGCGAGAACATTGGCCCTAGTGGAGTAAACTCATTATGATAGGGCAAGTGACATCCTAGAATGGGTTTGAGTGTATTATATATGAGAGCACATATTTGTTAGTGTTATATAATTGTTTTATATTTTTTTGAAATTGGTCAATGAAATAATTTTATCTAGGATTATATTTGATATATAAAAGAATAATTTTCAAAATTATTATATAGTTATTTTTGTTATGATTATCTGTTAGGAAAGGATGATATTTATTTATCACCGTTTATAGATTGTTTACATAGGCTCGGCTAGTTTGTGAGCGTTTATTATTTGATTATCTAAATAAGAACACCTTGTGAATTCAGTTTCACAATTTAACTGTAAGGCGTTCGTCAATAATATAGGTTTAACTAGTTTACTTTGTTAAAATATTACTATAATAAAGGATGATTTTATAGAATGGTAATTTTTATAAATTTGGTTCATAAGATATGTCTTATTATTATTATAGAATAATGAGAATTCTTGGGAATTGAAATGCCAGTAATTTTGGAAAAGATTTCAAATGATTTTTGGAAAAAGTAATAGTGGTATTATTTGAAATTATTTACAAGTATTTTTCAAAAAGAATTTTTAGTAAGGCATATTTTCTTTGGATGGTTCGAGGAAAATGTCTCGATTTATTTTGTAGTGATTTGAATAATCCTAAATGACAGTCAGATGTTTGCTTAGGCAAACATTGTAGTGCATTTAGTAAATTATTCCCTTTGTCATTGTACGATCAAAACAAGTTCAAATCCCTACAAATCGAAAGAAAATTTTAGAAAATAAAGTGCTAAAGCTAGTTTATATATATTTATATGAGAATATATATAATATTGTTTCAAAATAGGACTCGAAAGAGATATTTTTAGGTTTAGAAGTTCGAGTGGCTCGTAAATGACTAAAAATGAAAAAGAGATGTGTTCAGATGGTAGGCTCTTCTCTTAAGTATTACCTTTCTCAGTTAGGAGATGTATCATACTATTTGGTAGAATCCAGTTTCTTAACATCATTTTAATGTTACTCGATATATATATATATATATATATATATATATATATATATTCTATGAATTAAAATAATAGTATCATTTCAAAAAGGGATTTGAAATAAAAACCGAGTAATTAATTCTTAAATTCATTAAAGAAATTGGTTCAAGTAAGAACCAATAAGAATAAGGACGTAATTTGTACGTGATCATTTCTTCACACGTTTCCTAATCCAAGATTCGAGTACATGACTTTGAGCTTATTTATACCAATCCAAATTAGGATTTATCACTAGATTTTTTACGGCGGACAATTTTTGAGGGTCTTTGATATGGTACGAGGTTCTCTATCATAGTATATGGCTAAGAAAGGAGAACAAAGGTTTCTAATCATAGAGCCGGATCAGAGTTCGCACTAGGGAAGTTACGTTAGCGATACTAGTTAAGAAGAGAAGCTTACGTATTCGAGTAGGTGATCGAATCAGATATTATGTATACCTGACCTATACATCGTATAGGCTTAAGTATATTTTTCCTTTAGTGTTTATAGTTTATGAGGATTTGGGTAAATGACTCTTTGATTTTTCATGAGGTAGTATGAGTAATCAATTAAGTAATTACATATGACTGTTGAGCTTGAGGTATGTTCAATAAATAGTTTACCATCCTTGTGTAATGCGCAGCTTGTAAACCTGGACAAACATTAAGTTTGTTTATTATTTAACATCTTGGGGGATGTTAGTATTGGTATGGCTTGTTTCCTGATTGTTTGTTTAAGATAAAATTTCTAGATCAAAATTCTTTTAAGGAAGAATGTAATAACCCAGAATTTTATCACTTTGATTTGTGAATATTTGATAAATTTTAAACAATCAAATAATGCTTTTTAATAGTCAAATATCCCACCTTTACTTCATAAATAATGATGGTAAACTTATTTTGGAATTCTTGTTTACATAAATGAATATCTTGATGAAAAATTGAAAATGTGAACGAAAATCATTTTTTGGAATTTCGACTTTTCATCGACTAAAAGTTGCTAGAACATGTTGTCTACACTAATGTACATATTTAATGTAAGAATAACAGCTTTATTAATTTAATGGTTTAATTTTTTTTTTGAAAAGTTACTTAAGTATTAATAAAAGGAAGACTTTTCTTTTATAATTTAAAAGAAAGTAAGGCACAAAACCTAATACAAAAGTGCTTAAGCAAAAGAAGACGGGATGGACAAGTGACATTACAGGTGAGTTATCAAATTTGTGGAGAAAGGTGTTGGACAAGGTTAAAATGGTAATTTGTTACTTCTAATTTCTATAAAAAAACTCTCTTTTTTCACTTTTCGCTTTACATCATTTCCATCTTTAGTTCTCTTCTTTCATAATTTTCTACTTCTCCAATTTTCTTTACCTTACATCTCTTTCCTCTAATGTCCATGAAAGAAAACCATTTCAAAATAACTCCTTTTCTTCTCTATACTTAACCAAGCCTAGAATAACATAGATAACCTTCTTTACACCTTAAAAATCGAAGCTTTAAAACCCATTTGTTCATTGGGCATGAGCTTTAGGGGGGTTGGAGGGGGTCTTTGAGCCATAAAAGGCAAGGGGAAGTGGTTTTGTGATGGTTTGTGTGTTTTATTGGTAGTGGTATTAGGTTGGGTTGATTCTAAATGAGATTTTTCACTTTAAAGTTACTTTTTAAATAGACAAAATGCGGTAATAATTTGGTAGTGGCTTGCTTAAATTGTTTTAATATTTATATTGCTTGTTTGGTTTTGATTCCCATTTAAAAGAGGATGGAATAAATAATCCATTGTTTTACAGGGGACAAAAGCAAAAGGAGGTCGATGTGTCTTCGTAGCGAATAGGTTGCTACAGAAGCACTTCGAAGAATAAAATGTTATAAAGAATTCCTATAAGGTTCTTTACTTTATATAACGATCCTGACTCGACCTTCGAAAATCGGCACCGAATACGACACTCATATTCAAATGCAGCAGATTCAAACGTCAAATCCGAGTCGCCGGAGCTTATAACACAATTAAGTATAACAACACAGCGGAAGAAAAAGAACAATACATTGATATACAGCATTGATACAATATCTGATACAACAGATGATACAATAGATATCAATATACATCAGAGATATGATACAATAAAATAGCATCGAAAAAGAAAAATAGATAACACCAGCAGCAGAACAAATAATTCTAAGATGGCCTTCAAGGAAGAACTCCAGCAGTAGCTTGAACTCCCAATAACGATGCACAAAGATAAGCAAGTGCAGTCTATATCCAAAGACTGAACTAGCTCCAAATAACCTACTAAACCTGGCTATCTGAAAAACCCAACTCTAAACTGCCCGTGTGAAAAATAGTAAGCACCCAGAGTTTAGGAAAGAAACAATAAACTCCAAGTCAGTCGTGGGACTGGTATGAGTAATAAAAACAGTTTATCTTTAAAAACAAACAAAGAAATATTTCAAAATAGATCCGCAATGCTTTTAGAAAATGTAACTACCATAAGACCTCCCGCCACACACACCATGCAATCGCAGAATTGGAGGAGATTTCTCCTTATGATAGTCAAATATGTTTGATACGCCAATTTCTTTGATATTATTACTATAAGTGCAAAGTGTGAAAAACCATTTCGAAAGTATAATATAAATCCTAGCCAGCATAAGCATTTCGCACTTATGCCTACTATAGCTACCGTGTTCAATAGCAGGTTACCACCCTTCCATGGCAGGTTATACAACTAAAACCGTACAAGACTTGTATTGTTTCTTTGGATTTTCAACAAATGGTCGGGCCACGGAACTTCCCATTGCCACATGGGTACGACTCTGGAGGGATGCCCCGAGAACCTAACCAGATCTCTGCCAACACAAGGCCGGTTTACCTCTAAACTAGGTAACTACTCACATGAGTATGTCCCCCCCCTCCCGGTTGTAACCAATCTTTATCCGGGGCCCCAACAACAATCACAAAATAATAAATATATCTGCGATATCCACATAAGTTAGGTATCTGGGCTCCATACCATGATACCACTTCTATCCAGAAGGAAATGAACATACCCTCAGGGGGTGCTATCCCCAAATAACCTTGCTGCATTCTCCCTGTTTTGACCATTATCGGGTTGTGAGGTTCGACGAAGTCTCGTCCACAAAGCTACGCTTTTCACAAAAGCCACGCTTTGATCAGAAACTGATCAACAGCACTCAGCATGCCACATTACCAAGTTGGGAATATATTACTGATAACCTTCAACTACATAACCTCTGAGCTCATACGTCTCAGAGAAGGGTGTTAAGCTAAGAGAATAAATTCTCCGCCACCAACAGAAATGTATTTGAAAGAAATCTGCTTTATATCTCAAAATGTAATGTCAGACATACAATCCATACAAGTCTGTTCTGGGTTTGAACAGAACCGAAGGCACTTCCGAAGAAGTCCTTGCAATCCGGATATTCACAATCCTGATTGAACTTCCCATCACTTAGGAAATTTCTATACCAGTGCGACTCGGTGCATAGACAACCGACGGGTTATCCTTTCATTCTCGAAAATACCCGGTCTTCACCACCGGTCTTCAAATGCTATCCATATACGTCGTATCACTATTCGGAATGGGTTATATGACACAAAGATTCTCCCCCGGCTAAACCGAATAACGAGCGCAATATTAAAAATCATATGGATACTGGGGTCTTAACTTAATCACAGCTTAAAGATCAAAACCTTTCATTCAAATGGTTAAAACAAATTACCATTTCTAATCTTTTGAACAAAAAGATTCATTTCAACAACCTTCAATAGTTTAAACAATTTCCACACTTTTAATCTTTTAAACAAAAGATTCAATTTACAAAGTTCACCCCATTCACAAAGATCTATTCGTGAATTTCAAAATAATTTCCATTTTAATTGGATTAACTCATTAAACCTTTAAATTAAGATTTACTTTATAACTTTCAAACTCGTTTCCAAAGATTCATTCATAGTCTTTCAAAACATTTCAATTCCATTTAAAACTTGAAACCTTTCAACAAAATTTGGAAATACTTTCATTAAATGAAAACTATTATTATTTGAAAACAAATAGGTTTCGTTGTGGGAAAAACTGATTACAATTACATCAGTTAAAACCATTCAAGTATAAAACTTGGATTTAAATTTAAATTTCCGAAATCGTACTTTTAAAAAAAAACCATATAAACATCCTTTATGACTTGTATAATGTTTTAGACTAAAATTTCCAAGTTATTGAATTCAATTTCAAATATTGGATTCAAATTTTAAATCAAATTATTTAAATTCCAAAACTTAATCAAGCTATTCAAAATAAATTTCATCTTTGAAACTCCATTTCAAAAACTTTTCACATTTAACTAAATTCCATTTCCAAAACCGTTTGGATTTAAAATTCAACTTTCAAAACTATTTTGAATTAAATTCAAATATCTGTGACTCAACCGATCTCCACGTGCAATCCATATTTGTGTGTGTATAAGTGTAGTCCAGAGGTTTCACACAATAGTGCACAACATCATCATCACAGATATATCAATATCGATAAGCGGTATAATTTTTAATGCTTATCTTCATTCACAAATTCATAAATAAAGTAAATTTATCAATCACAAAGATTCATCATCACAATTCGATGTGGGTTTCAGATAACCAACTGGAGTCCGACTCCCTGTCGCATCGAAATTCAAATGTCGTTTTAAAGGCCAAGTTGTCTAATTAATTTAAACAGTTTAATTCAATGATTTAATTCACATAGCATTTATCACATATAAATCATACACAATCATCATAGATATATCAAAGCATATCACAGAATATCACAGAATATCATCAAATAGATATCAGAGTCAATCAAACAAGAATCATCAATTCATATCAATATAGTTTGACTCACTTAACTTAATTAATTACTTAAGAATATATCATTATTATTCTGTTTGATTAATCATTAATAAATCAACTTATTACCTTATTAATTGCTTCTTAGTTACTTAATTAATTAATTCTTAATTTTTTTATTTATAACCCTAATCATTAATTTATAAAAATGAATTACCAATTAATTTTACAAATTTTTTTATTTAAAAATTAAATTAATTATTAGTTTAAACATAGTAAAAATCCGGAATCGTTACACTTTATTTATTTTTAGTTATATATCTTACTGCTTATGTAAATACTTATGGCTGTGAAAAGTGAATGTTGCTTAGTTATAGTTAACTTACCTATTGTTGGTTTTATTGCAACGTTGAAATCCCGTGCCCACTTTTTAGCAATATACTACTTGTTTTCTAATATGTTTTGAAATAATTTTCGAACTCGACTTTTTCTTTCAAACCTAAGAAAAGGTACTAAAGTGGTTTAAATATAGAAAGATATAAGTTTTAAAAGTTATTGGATTTAAAAAACAAGTTTTAAAAGTTGCAGTGCATACAGCGATAGTCACTATGGATGTAGTTTTGGAAATCTTTGATATTTGTCAAAAAGTTATCTATTTGACATATTTTGATGAGACTTTTCAAATGTATTATAAGTTTTAAAAAGGAAGTTTGAAGTTTTAAATATATCTTTAAGAATATATTTATTGATTTAAACAAGGATACTTTTACTTTATTTTAATACTTGTATGTATAATGGTTTGGTTATTGGCTAGTTGCATGGTTTAGATGTTGTTTACATGAGTTTATGTGTGTTTATATGTATTTCAATGTGATATGTAGTTTAGCTTTGAAAATATAATGTGGGAGTTTTACTCACCAAACTAATTTAAATCTCTTTAAAAACTTGAAAAGAGCCTAGATCTTTGAAACATCTTTAGAAATTTTTTATAAGACCTAAACAAAATAGGCGACCTTATTATAGATTGAATCATTTTCTATTAATGGCGTCCTCCTCCTCCTCCATTCCTCCCCCCATACCTCCGATCTCCTTCGTCCCCAGTAAATATGACACCATCCTCAAACGTCATCTTGCCTCCACGGCCGCATCCATTCCTCCTCCGCTCTCAACCCAATCCACATTGCCCACTCCCGTCCCCAGCCAACCTCTTTGCATTGAGATCCCCATAGCCAAAACCTTTGCCCAGGTGGTGGCCACGGCACCACGCTCTCCCCTTCTGCCCAACCCCCCGTCCAAGCGGAGCCTCCCCTTGCCGCTTTTCAAAAACGTGCGTCACACTGTTGAATTTTTGAAATCGAAGAGCCGTTGCCTTCGTTGCGCGGGCTCGAGACACGTGGCGAAGAATTGTAGGGACGCAAAGATTTGTTACAAATGTGGATTTTTCGGGTATCCACAAACTCATTGTCCTAATAAATTCATTAAATCCACCCGTGCACGAAAAAACAGTAGCGACTTCTCCTCTCCCGCTAAAAACAAATCCAGCTCAGTCCAGTGGGTGCCCAAGTCAAATCCCCTTTCAGCTCAACAAAAACCTTCCCTCTCCCCAACGCACACTTTCTCCTCTCCAGCTCCCCAAAATCTGCCGCAATCCCCAATGCACCTTCATAACACAAAAATTAATTCGAAAACTTTTTCAAGGATGGACCCATCTTTACTCCTCACCGCAAAAATCATCAGTGGCGCTTGGTCAATCGACTCCCTTCACCATGTGCTCACCTCAACCTTTCATCACCGTGACTGGCCACTTTGGCTCCTGACCAATTATAGCTTCATTTTCTTCTGTCCCTTACATGCAATCCGAGATCAGATCCTTCAGCGTTCGACCATTACTAGAGCAGGTGATGTTGTACAATTTCAGCCGTGGCCCGAACTAGATTATCCAGCTCCGTGTTTGGATCCACCGTCATGGGCGCGGATTACGGGTTTTCCTGAACTCTTGCGGTTCAATTCGGAGACCATTTCCGAAGCTGTCAATCCAGTGGGAAGATTCCTGGTGCAATACGACCGCGAGTGGGCGAATTTCGACCATCGCTTTTTATACATCAAAATGCAATTCTATAGCGGCATCAACTCCCCAACCTCTTTTGTCGCTGCTTTGAACAACATGGAGTACCTTCTGACCTTTGAGAAATGGGAACACGAGCAGCCGAATGGGCGGCCGGAAAACCACTTGCTTGGAATTGACTATGAGAGGAACTTCCCCCAATTCGAGCGACGTATCCCGATTGAAGATATGGATTCAGAGGACAGGTTCGACGCAATGAACTACGATCCTCTCTTCTCAGAATCCCCACCAGAATTTGGCCAATTCAATGATCAGTCAATTGAAGTAGTAGGTCCAAGGGGCTGGGATCCATGGCCAGTCCATGAGCAAAGGTGGGACCCGTACGCAGACATGGACCTCTCAACCCCCCTTTCTCAGCATATCCCACCACCACCAACAATTCAAACACCGCCTCAACTACCCCACATTGTAGCCCCTCAGCCAGATTGTCAATCTCCCCTTCATCAATTCCCTGTTCCCCAGCCTATTGAGCAAAGCCAAGTGGCCCATCGAGCGACAGGCCAGTGGTCCCAGCTCGTCACTCCAACATCTGTCCGCCGGAGCTCCAGATTGGACAAAGCGGCATCACACCCTGGTAGTTTCTTTAAACATGTTGTTTTCTCCTCTCTTAATAAAAGTCTAAACAAAAAAATGGCACGTTGCATGGGCGAGAGTCTGCGTGATGAACACTACACCTCCATGCATGCACTCAAATCGGAGCGCTTGTCATTCTCCCAATGAAGCTAATTTCTTGGAATGTACGGGGGTTGGGGGACCCCAGTAAAAGACATTCTGTTAACCTTATAATTGCCCCACACAAAATCGACATCCTATTCCTACAAGAATCTAAACTATCAGACCCATACCCTAACCTTCTCAGACAAATTAGTGGGACATTCCTATCTGGGTGGGCCCACCTGAATGCTGTTGGCTCTAGTGGAGGCATTATGACAGCCTAGAATGAATCCGTGTGGTCCAACTGCCAAATTTATTACCACACATCAGCCCTACACGTAGCCCTTCGTCACTTGCAAACTAGGACGATCTTTTTCTTCTCCAATATCTATGGTCCACAAAATACTCAAGATCGAAACGATATATGGACGAATTGCCTCACCTTCGCCTCACACATTAATGGCCCTTGGGTGGTTGGTAGAGATTTCAACACCACCCGATCCTCAGTCGAAAGAAATTCGGGCAACTTTTCCCATGACTCTGACTCCTTCAACTCTTTCATCAACCTCTGCTCCCTTATTGACCCACCCATCAGCAACCGCCTATTCACCCGGTCAAGCCGCAGATCCGAACCTTCGTTAGCCAAACTGGACGGTTTTCTTTTCAATCCAGCCTGGGATGACTTATACCCACTCTCCGTGGTCTCTGGCCTAGCCATAATCATCTCCGACCATTGCCCACTCCTCCTCGACACTGGCTCCTCCACCTTTCCTACTCGACCCTTCCGCTTCGAACGACTCTAGCTACTTGAGCCGTCATTCGACAACTTCATCAAAGTAATCTGGTCACAACCCTCCCTCATCCCCTCAGCCACCGCCAGAGTCATCTCCAAACTTAGATCACTCCATATGATTATCAAGCCCTGGGCCAAGTCTGTTTGGGGCTCCATTCGCTCGCGTATTTCAGCAATTCAAGATGAAATTTTGGACCTAAATATACTCGAAGAATCTGACCCTCTAATCGAACCGGATTGGACTCGCCTGAGAGACCTGGAAGCGGAACTGGACAGATTGACATTGCAAGAGGAAATAGGCTAGAAACAACGCTCCAAAGAGAAATGGATAGAGGATGGCGATAAAAGCACTGCCTATTTCCACCGCCTTGCAAACGGAGGCGCAGATCCACTTCCATCCCCGAAATCACCCACAGCGGTATCTCTGTCACCGATCAGTCCGACATCCTCAATCTGTTCTCCGACTATTATTGAAACATTTTGGGAAAACACCACCCCCCTCTCCCATTCATAGACTGGTACCTGCTCTACCCAGACTGCTCCCCCATCCCTATTGACCAACCCTTCATGGAGGCGGAAATTTGGGCTGCGCTGAATGAAATGTCAGATGACAAAGCTCCTGGCCCAGATGGCTTCGGCCCACTATTCTTCAAACATTATTGGAAAACCGTTAAGTACGACATTATCGAGATGTGTTCTGAATTCCAAGCCGATCCATCATCTGTTGCTCGCCTTAACTATGCTAATATCATCCTCCTCCCTAAAAACCCAGGAGCCACTACCCTTCCATTCTTCCGAGCAATAAGCCTCTTGAACACCACCTTCAAAATCATTACCAAAGTTCTAGCCAATCTCCTTCAAGCCGTCATCGCCCCCCTTATTGGAATTGAGCAAACCGTATTCATCCTCGGTCGTAACATCATGGACTGCGTGGCGTCTACCCAAGAAGTCATTTCCTTCTGCCACCAAACGTCAACTCCAGGTATACTCCTTAAACTAGATTTCTCAAAAGCTTTTGACACAGTTAATTGGCAATTCATTTTGGAGCTTATGGAGCATAGAGGTTTCCCCAAAAAATGGTGCATTTGGATCCAATGCATTCTTAGCTCTAGTTTTTCCTCAATCTCGATTAATGGTGCTACTGGTGGCCTAATCAAGTCTGCTCGTGGCCTGCGGCAAGGCGACCCACTTTCTCCTCTGCTCTTCGTCCTTATCGCTGACGCATTCAACCGTATGATCAAGTTAGCTATATCGAACAACCTCTTCGAAGGCATCAATCTCCCCAACTCGAATCTGGCCATATCCAACCTTCAATTCGCTGATGACACTATCCTTTTTGCATCTCCCAACGTTAACCACGTCCACTGCCTTAAAATAGCACTGTACTCTTTTGAACTCATATCTGGCCTCTCCATCAACTTCAATAAAAGCTCCATCATCATGCTTGGAAACTCCGATCACCTTGGGCCTACATTTTCCAATGTGCTCAACGGAAACATCGCGCAATTTCCTATCTCATACCTCGGTATTCCCCTCCGCCCAACCAAACTACTCAGAGCAGACTGGCTCCCCCTCATTACCAAAATTGAAAACAAACTCCTTTCCTGGAAGGCACATTCCCTTTCTTCAGCTGGTCGCCTTGTCCTCATTAAGTCAGTCTTATCGGCCATCCCTTCATATTGGATGCCATTTTACAAGCTTCCAACTTGGGCAATCAAAAGAATCGATAAGATAAGAAGTTCCTTTCTATGGAACGGGGGAAGAATAAAGAAGCTCGTAAACTGGAGGACCGTTGTAACGATTCGAATTTTTCGCGTTCGAAAATCGACATCCATACTTTACATTGTACTCGAATGTCGCAGATTCGATCGTTCAAATTCGAGTCGCCGGAGCTTATAACACATTAAGTAAATAACACAGCGGAAGAAATGAATAACATATATCAATGTACAACATTTGATACAATATCTGATACAACATGAATAGTACAATGAATATACATCAGAGATACAAGAAATAGCAGCGGAAGGAAAAGATAACACAGCAGCGGAACAAATCTCCAAAATGGCCTTCAAGAAAGAACTCCAGTATCAGTAATCTCCATCTTCAAAGCACCAATCCAGAAATAGCTTGTACTCCCAATCAAAATGAACAGAAGCAACTCTAGAGAGCCAAATCCTAAGGCTGAAAGCTATCGAATCTACACCTACTATAGATTATCTGAAAATCCCAACTCTAGACTGCCCGTGTGGGAAAATAGTGGGCACCCAGAGTTTAGGAAAGGAACAATAAACTCCAGGTCAGTCGTGGGACTGGTATGAGCAAACAAAAACATTTGGTCTTTTAAAACAACAAAAGAATTTTAAATTTGAAATCCGCAATGCTTTTTGGAAAATGAAACTACCATAAGGCCTCCCGCCACACACACAATGCGAACGCAGAATTGGAGGAGATTTCTCCTTATGATAGTCAAATATGCTTGATACGTGAAAATCATTGATATTATTATTATAGGTGCACAGTGTGGAAAACAATTTCGAAAGTAGAATATAAATCCTAGCCAGCATAGACATTCCGAACTATGCCTACTATAGCTACCATCCAAACAGTGGTGACCACCATAAGTGAATGGCAGGTAATACAACTAAAACCGTACAAGGCACGTATTGGATGAATGGATTTCCAACAAATGGTCAGGCTAAGGAACTTCCTACTGCCACATGGGATCGCCTCTGGTGGGACGTCCCGAGAAACTAACGTTACGGTTAGATCTCTGCCAACACAAGGCCGGGTTACCTCTGTAACTAGGTAACTACTACACGAATATGCCATCCCCCGGTCCTTTGGGACCTTTATCCGAGGCGCCTCAAAGCAACAACCACACAGTAAATGAGATTGGAGCAACCACATAGGTTAAATACCAGGGCTCCATACCTGATACCACCCTTTACCAGAAGGGAATGACACACCCTAAAGGGGGCGACCCTCATAACCTTGCCGCATCTTTCCTGTTTCGACCATTTCCGGGGAGTGAGGTCCTGATGCAGTCTCGTCCACAAAGCTACGCTTTGGCACAAAGCCATGCTTTGGGTCAACAGATGACCAAAGCAATGATCACAAAGATAAATGATCAAACAAATGATCATATCACAAATGATCAACCAATGATCATCACACAGCAGCACTCAGCATGCCACATTACCAAATTGGGAATATCACTGATAAATATCAACTACATAACCTCTGAGCTCGTACGTCTCAGAGAAGGGTGTTAAGCTGAGAGAATAAATTCTCCGCCACCAGGCAGAAATGTATTTGATAGAAATCAGTTAACATCTCAAAGTGTAATGTCGGACATACAACCATACAAGTCTGTCCCGGGTTCGAACAGAACCGAAGGCACTTCCGAAGAAGCCCTTGCAAATCCGGATAATCCCTAATCACGTCCGGACTTCCCATCACATATGAAGATCTCTATACCGGGGATCAGCCAGTGCAGAGACAATCGATGAGTTACCCTTTTGTTTTCGGAAATATCCGGTCTTCACCACCGGTCTTCAATTGCTATCCACAACGTCGTATCACTATTCGGAATGGGCTATATGACACTAGGTCCTCTCCCGGCTAAACCGAATAATGAGCGCCATATTTTAAAACATATGGATATGTGATTTTAGTTAAGTCACAACTTATAAAATCCAAAACTTTTCTTTCAAATGGTTAAACAAATTACCATTTTAAATCTTTAAACCAAAAGATTTATTTCACAAAGTTTCACCTAGTTTCACAAAGATCTATTCATAGATTCAAAACAACTTCCATTCCAATTGGATTAACTCAATAAATCTTTAAATTAAAGATTTAATTTATAGCTTTCAAAACACGTTCCAAAGATTTATTTATAACTTGGAAAACCATTTTCATTTCAAAACTTGAATTCCTTTTAACATACATTGGAAATCCATTTCTTATATGAAAGCTTCTATTATTTGAAAACAACAGTTTTCGTTTCAGAAAAGTCCGATTTATACAAGTTGAAATCTTGGGTTAATTTTAAATATCAAAACATCACTTTTTAAAAATGGTTTAAAACCCCATATAAACCCATTTATAAGTTGAATACCCTAGTTCCCAAATTATAGAATTAAACTTCAAATATTGAATTCAAATTTAAATCAAATTATTTAAATTTCAAAACTCAATCAAGTTATTCAAATAACTTTTATTTTTGAAATTCATTTTTTTCAAATGCTTAAATTCTAATTCCAAAACTATTTTGGATTCAAAAATTCAAATTTTAAAATAATTTCAAAATCTGTGACTTAACTCATTTCCACGTGCAATCCATATTTGTGTGTGTATAAGTGTGGTCTAGGGGTTCAACACAATAGTGCACAACATCATCATCACAGATTCAATCATAAAGATAAGCGGTATAACCCATAACGCTTATCTATATTCATAGATTCATAGATAAGGTAAATTATCAATCACAAAAATTCACTAATATGATTCGATGTGGGTTTCGGATAACCAACTGGAATCCGACTCCCTGTCGCATCGAAACTCAAATGTCATTTTACGGGTCAAAGGGTTTTCATATTCATACAACAGTATATTCATCACAAATATAGCCATCACATAGCATCACATCACATATCAAATATATCAATCCATCACACAACATTCAATAACAATCAGCATCTACAGTTAAGATGAATAAACTGGGTGGTTTTAAATTTATTACCTACATGATTACTTTCATTTATTATTCCCTATTAATTAACTATCCATATTTATTCAACTAATAAATCTTCAATTATTAATTTAAAATCTAATATCATTCAATTAATGATTTCTTAATTACAGATTAATTATTCTAAGAAAAATTAATCTTAAACTTAAATTAATCAAATTAAAACCCTTAATTACTTTAACTAATTTTCCATTTCTTAATTAATTTATTTATATTAATTATCCATTTGTACTACCTTAATAATTAAATGAATTACAAATCATTATACTTTTCTTTTTTAGATAAACATTCCTTATTTAAATTATGCACTTAAAAACAAAATGTTTTTAAATTTACATTAAATTCCATTTAACATTCTCTTTTTAAACTTAAGATCCAAATTTATTTAAAATAAGATTTTAAACAATACAACTTAATCTTATATGTTTACAAGAAACATATACTTAATTAATAAGTTGAAAAGGATTTAAATTTCAATTCAAATCAAATTCAAATCAATTTTAAAAATTACTTTAAAACTTCAAAATTGAAATACAACTTTCATTCTCATTTTAGTTTTAAATTCTTTAAAACTCTTTCTATAATTTACACCTTTAATTCAAATGAAAATCATTTGAAAGCAATTTAAATTTAAATCTTATTTAAAACTGAAGTTTAAATTTAAAATCCAGATTTTAAAACTTCAGATTTGAATTCATTTGATTTCCTAAATTAAATACTTAACCTTTTACTTCAAATGCAAAAACAACCATGCATTTTATACTTGAGAGTTGAAAATCAAATTTAAATTTAAAAACATAATTGATTTCAAATTTCAGACAATTAAAATTTGAATTCATATTCAAATTTCAAACTAAAACTCAGTTTAAAATCTCCACCTGCAATTTAAATTCACTTTTACATTTTAAAACAGAAAATCAGTTTCTGTTTAATTTGGAAACCAAACTTTAAAATTTACTGAAATTTTAAATCATTTCAAAAGGCACAGAATTCACATATTTGAATTCATATTTGAATTCAGTTTATTAAAGCCTAAGTCCAAATTTAGTTTACATTTTTTTTTTTCTAAAGAAAACAGTAAACAGTTTCTGTCAAATTTAAAACCCTTTACATTCTTGAATTTAAAATGTTTTCAAATTTCATATTTGAATTATTTGAATCTATACTAAATTCAGGTTCCAACTGAATTCAAATTTCAAGTTTAGATCCCTATTATTACTACAACTTTATTCTTTTAAAAACCTGGAAAATAATTCTGTTTCTTAGTCCTGAAACAAAACACACAAAATTCCCTTAAGTATTTCAAAGAAATTTAAATTCAAACTATTTGAATTCAACTAAAATTAAATTTTCAAAATTCTAAGTCACATTTGTATTTTTGCACCTTATTTTCAAATTTTATAAAACATGAAACAGGCTTCCTATTTCCCCTTTCTCTTTATTTTAATTTCAAACAAAATTTGAATTTTCTGCATTTAAATAATTATAAAATAAGAATTCAAACAAATTTGAATTCATTTTAGATTCAAGTTTAATCCTAAGTTCAAATTTCCATTTTAATTTAAACTCTACTTTCAAAATTCAAAAAAAAACAGAACAGTTTCTGTTTTTAAAACCTGAAACAATGTACACAGAACTCTCTTATTTTACTTCGGGTCAGTAACCCACTTGCTCCGAGTTTTTTCCCAATTTACCCGAGACCTACCCGAGTCAAAAAACCCTGCAACCAAAAACAACCAAAACCTGAAACAGACCAACCCCATCCACCTTCAAACCTGTCAACACCAATTCCTCCACCCCACGACCATCTTCAACACCCAAACTCCGGTGATAGCTCCATCACTTCACCACCCATCAATACCCTAAACATCTTTGAACTCGATGCACAGAGGAGTTCAAATTCGACCCAAACTGTAACCCAATAGCAACTAGGGTTCAACACCATTAAATTCCCAATCTAAATTCCAAATTTGAATTGCAGACCATATCAATGATTCTCCTATGATTGTTGCTAGCTACATTCACTCCAGAATAAATTTCACTCAAATTCAATGCAAGGATCAATTGATTTTGATAAAATTGTAAAATACAGTCAATTTAACACTGCATTTTATTTTCTTAATACTGCAAACAAAATTTTTTAGTTTTAAAATCCTGGAATTCTCTTAATGATTCTGTTAGTAACCTTAAGCTATTCTAAAACATCATGGTTTAGTCAAAGCTAAGTAATAACAACAACAAAAACAAGTCAAAGAAAAATCCAAATATCAAACATCACTTGAAATTTCAGAAATCACACATGCACAATCATAACCATGTTCACAAACACATACTTGCAGATCAATTCATAAATATTTATCTGAAATTCATAAGCATGATTAACTACCTATTAACAGTTTTTTTTTTTTTTTTTTAAAATTTGAGTTACTCACCTGTATGCAAAATGCAGAGCACACTCAATTGCAGGCTCCAGATTTTATTTTAGCATGCAGGCTTCTTTGTTTAAAAATGATGCTTGCTTTTTAAAACATGCAGGCCTCTGAAATGCAGAGCTTCTTGTTCCAGAGTTTTGAAATGCAGGCTTGAATGCTTTTTTAAAAAATGGTGCTTTCAGGTTCTTTACATGCAGGCTTCAAATTGATGCATGCAGGCCTCTTTCTTCAGATGCTTCCAGAGTTTATGAGAATGAATGCATGCTAAAGTCTGTTGCATGCAGATAAACTTGCTCCCAGATTATGAAATGCAGAGCCTTCTTACTTGATGAGGATTAAATTGCAGGCTTCAAATGGATGTGCAGGCTTGTATTTTGAAGAAGAGGAGTTGGATTGTTTGATGCAGATTTGCAATTTTTGGAAAGAGGAGTTTTGAATACATGAATGTATGCTGCAGGTTTTGAATATGGTTGTGAATGAGATTTGTTTTGAAAAAGAGGAGGAGTTTGTCTGATTTCAAGGTTGCAGATTAGTATATGGTTTGAGAATGTGATTTGGTTTTCTTTTTGATATCTATGTTTTTAAAAAGCTTTGATATTGAGATGTGTGATGCAAAATCTGTTTTTCAGATTTTGCTGAGATATGCTAAGATATGTTATATGATGGCATATGGGAAGATGTGAAGCTTCTTGTATTTATTTTTTTTTTAAAAAATTTCATTATTTTAAATAAAAGTAATGATGCTATTTGTATGTATACATATATGTAAGATCTAAAGGTATGTATTTGTTTATACTTTGTAAATAAATGTATTTGTTTATTCATTTGTATGTAATATGTACATGTTCAATGTTAAAAGAATTTAATCAATATTTATGTATGTATATATATACATATATTGTATCTTAACAATTTTTTAAATGCTACTCATTTTTTTAAAACACTCATTTTAAACTTGAGATACTAACATATGTATTTATTTTACTTTTACAAATTTTTAAAAAGAAATGAATTTAAAACAATTTGTACACTCACAAACAAATCACACACATATATATACATTTCTTAGTTTATTTTATTTTTGAATTAAGACTAGTATACCATTTAAATAAATAATTATCTATGTTTATATTATTTCAGATTTTTATTTCTTATTTTATAACCATTTTGTCCATTATTCCTACTTATTCTAATTTAAAGAAAGGAAATGAATTTTAAACTAATTATGTTTTTAATAAATAAACCCATATAAAATAGTATTTAGTTTTAAACAATTGTTTTGAAAATCATTTGTATCCAATTCAAAATACAACTTTTAAATCCAACTAATTTGATAAAAATATAAATTATTGAATTTTCAATTAAAAGTTCCATTTTAAAAATACCTAAATTTCACCTTAATGATTTTAAAGGCCAAATGTTTATTTTAAAAACATTTATCTCAAATGTAGGTTCAAATCCCCAATTTACTTGAATTAAATTTATTTATATCTATTTATATACATATATTCATACAATTTCCTTTTATTTATTTATTTATTCATTCTAGAAAATTTTCTAATTAAATCACAATTTATTTCAAAAAAATAATTTAATGTCCAATTTAAACTTAATGAATTTTAGGAATGTTACAGATTTCCCCCCTTAAAAGAATTTCGTCCTCGAAATTGCAAGGACGAGAAAGAAAAGATGAAAGATAGAGAAATTCCTTTCCAAATCGAACTGGATATAAATTCTGTATTTGGCTTACCAAATAAGAATATCAACAATAGATATGAGAACAGTCTCATATAATATTACACAAGATATTTGGGTCCATCGGTCTACGAATATGCAAAGGCATTGACTAGTTCGAAGAGATAACTAATCGTTCGTAGAATAGATCGGATCCCAGAGAATAGATAGATGGATCAAATCTTCATATTAGTTAACCAATTTACTAAATTAAAATTTCCAATTTATTTAATATTTTCAACTTCAAATTCATTAGAATTTAGATCGAAAAGCTGATAAGAAACCGATGAAGATACGAAGTAAGAATTTCCTACAACAATACGTATGGCCATCATCACACCGAAACTTCTTTCTGGAGCAGTCACGAAGCAATCAAAAGAATTCGAAATCGAATCAAAGGAGATTGATAGAGAAAAGATATTCCCACTGTTGCAGGGTATTGACCATTTGTAGTGGTACTCCCCTGTCCCCTATCTCGTTCTCTTCTCGCACTCATACTCACTATCAGTGGATAGTAAGAGAATTTACTGAGGCATTCGAACGGATATCTCAGGGATATACTCATTCTAGGGTTTACTTCACCCTATCTCTAATGAGTTACTTAATGTGTTATACTCCTGAGCTAAAGTTTTAACCTTCAGCTCTGATACCAAATGTAACGATTCGAATTTTTCGCGTTCGAAAATCGACATCCATACTTTACATTGTACTCGAATGTCGCAGATTCGATCGTTCAAATTCGAGTCGCCGGAGCTTATAACACATTAAGTAAATAACACAGCGGAAGAAATGAATAACATATATCAATGTACAACATTTGATACAATATCTGATACAACATGAATAGTACAATGAATATACATCAGAGATACAAGAAATAGCAGCGGAAGGAAAAGATAACACAGCAGCGGAACAAATCTCCAAAATGGCCTTCAAGAAAGAACTCCAGTATCAGTAATCTCCATCTTCAAAGCACCAATCCAGAAATAGCTTGTACTCCCAATCAAAATGAACAGAAGCAACTCTAGAGAGCCAAATCCTAAGGCTGAAAGCTATCGAATCTACACCTACTATAGATTATCTGAAAATCCCAACTCTAGACTGCCCGTGTGGGAAAATAGTGGGCACCCAGAGTTTAGGAAAGGAACAATAAACTCCAGGTCAGTCGTGGGACTGGTATGAGCAAACAAAAACATTTGGTCTTTTAAAACAACAAAAGAATTTTAAATTTGAAATCCGCAATGCTTTTTGGAAAATGAAACTACCATAAGGCCTCCCGCCACACACACAATGCGAACGCAGAATTGGAGGAGATTTCTCCTTATGATAGTCAAATATGCTTGATACGTGAAAATCATTGATATTATTATTATAGGTGCACAGTGTGGAAAACAATTTCGAAAGTAGAATATAAATCCTAGCCAGCATAGACATTCCGAACTATGCCTACTATAGCTACCATCCAAACAGTGGTGACCACCATAAGTGAATGGCAGGTAATACAACTAAAACCGTACAAGGCACGTATTGGATGAATGGATTTCCAACAAATGGTCAGGCTAAGGAACTTCCTACTGCCACATGGGATCGCCTCTGGTGGGACGTCCCGAGAAACTAACGTTACGGTTAGATCTCTGCCAACACAAGGCCGGGTTACCTCTGTAACTAGGTAACTACTACACGAATATGCCATCCCCCGGTCCTTTGGGACCTTTATCCGAGGCGCCTCAAAGCAACAACCACACAGTAAATGAGATTGGAGCAACCACATAGGTTAAATACCAGGGCTCCATACCTGATACCACCCTTTACCAGAAGGGAATGACACACCCTAAAGGGGGCGACCCTCATAACCTTGCCGCATCTTTCCTGTTTCGACCATTTCCGGGGAGTGAGGTCCTGATGCAGTCTCGTCCACAAAGCTACGCTTTGGCACAAAGCCATGCTTTGGGTCAACAGATGACCAAAGCAATGATCACAAAGATAAATGATCAAACAAATGATCATATCACAAATGATCAACCAATGATCATCACACAGCAGCACTCAGCATGCCACATTACCAAATTGGGAATATCACTGATAAATATCAACTACATAACCTCTGAGCTCGTACGTCTCAGAGAAGGGTGTTAAGCTGAGAGAATAAATTCTCCGCCACCAGGCAGAAATGTATTTGATAGAAATCAGTTAACATCTCAAAGTGTAATGTCGGACATACAACCATACAAGTCTGTCCCGGGTTCGAACAGAACCGAAGGCACTTCCGAAGAAGCCCTTGCAAATCCGGATAATCCCTAATCACGTCCGGACTTCCCATCACATATGAAGATCTCTATACCGGGGATCAGCCAGTGCAGAGACAATCGATGAGTTACCCTTTTGTTTTCGGAAATATCCGGTCTTCACCACCGGTCTTCAATTGCTATCCACAACGTCGTATCACTATTCGGAATGGGCTATATGACACTAGGTCCTCTCCCGGCTAAACCGAATAATGAGCGCCATATTTTAAAACATATGGATATGTGATTTTAGTTAAGTCACAACTTATAAAATCCAAAACTTTTCTTTCAAATGGTTAAACAAATTACCATTTTAAATCTTTAAACCAAAAGATTTATTTCACAAAGTTTCACCTAGTTTCACAAAGATCTATTCATAGATTCAAAACAACTTCCATTCCAATTGGATTAACTCAATAAATCTTTAAATTAAAGATTTAATTTATAGCTTTCAAAACACGTTCCAAAGATTTATTTATAACTTGGAAAACCATTTTCATTTCAAAACTTGAATTCCTTTTAACATACATTGGAAATCCATTTCTTATATGAAAGCTTCTATTATTTGAAAACAACAGTTTTCGTTTCAGAAAAGTCCGATTTATACAAGTTGAAATCTTGGGTTAATTTTAAATATCAAAACATCACTTTTTAAAAATGGTTTAAAACCCCATATAAACCCATTTATAAGTTGAATACCCTAGTTCCCAAATTATAGAATTAAACTTCAAATATTGAATTCAAATTTAAATCAAATTATTTAAATTTCAAAACTCAATCAAGTTATTCAAATAACTTTTATTTTTGAAATTCATTTTTTTCAAATGCTTAAATTCTAATTCCAAAACTATTTTGGATTCAAAAATTCAAATTTTAAAATAATTTCAAAATCTGTGACTTAACTCATTTCCACGTGCAATCCATATTTGTGTGTGTATAAGTGTGGTCTAGGGGTTCAACACAATAGTGCACAACATCATCATCACAGATTCAATCATAAAGATAAGCGGTATAACCCATAACGCTTATCTATATTCATAGATTCATAGATAAGGTAAATTATCAATCACAAAAATTCACTAATATGATTCGATGTGGGTTTCGGATAACCAACTGGAATCCGACTCCCTGTCGCATCGAAACTCAAATGTCATTTTACGGGTCAAAGGGTTTTCATATTCATACAACAGTATATTCATCACAAATATAGCCATCACATAGCATCACATCACATATCAAATATATCAATCCATCACACAACATTCAATAACAATCAGCATCTACAGTTAAGATGAATAAACTGGGTGGTTTTAAATTTATTACCTACATGATTACTTTCATTTATTATTCCCTATTAATTAACTATCCATATTTATTCAACTAATAAATCTTCAATTATTAATTTAAAATCTAATATCATTCAATTAATGATTTCTTAATTACAGATTAATTATTCTAAGAAAAATTAATCTTAAACTTAAATTAATCAAATTAAAACCCTTAATTACTTTAACTAATTTTCCATTTCTTAATTAATTTATTTATATTAATTATCCATTTGTACTACCTTAATAATTAAATGAATTACAAATCATTATACTTTTCTTTTTTAGATAAACATTCCTTATTTAAATTATGCACTTAAAAACAAAATGTTTTTAAATTTACATTAAATTCCATTTAACATTCTCTTTTTAAACTTAAGATCCAAATTTATTTAAAATAAGATTTTAAACAATACAACTTAATCTTATATGTTTACAAGAAACATATACTTAATTAATAAGTTGAAAAGGATTTAAATTTCAATTCAAATCAAATTCAAATCAATTTTAAAAATTACTTTAAAACTTCAAAATTGAAATACAACTTTCATTCTCATTTTAGTTTTAAATTCTTTAAAACTCTTTCTATAATTTACACCTTTAATTCAAATGAAAATCATTTGAAAGCAATTTAAATTTAAATCTTATTTAAAACTGAAGTTTAAATTTAAAATCCAGATTTTAAAACTTCAGATTTGAATTCATTTGATTTCCTAAATTAAATACTTAACCTTTTACTTCAAATGCAAAAACAACCATGCATTTTATACTTGAGAGTTGAAAATCAAATTTAAATTTAAAAACATAATTGATTTCAAATTTCAGACAATTAAAATTTGAATTCATATTCAAATTTCAAACTAAAACTCAGTTTAAAATCTCCACCTGCAATTTAAATTCACTTTTACATTTTAAAACAGAAAATCAGTTTCTGTTTAATTTGGAAACCAAACTTTAAAATTTACTGAAATTTTAAATCATTTCAAAAGGCACAGAATTCACATATTTGAATTCATATTTGAATTCAGTTTATTAAAGCCTAAGTCCAAATTTAGTTTACATTTTTTTTTTCTAAAGAAAACAGTAAACAGTTTCTGTCAAATTTAAAACCCTTTACATTCTTGAATTTAAAATGTTTTCAAATTTCATATTTGAATTATTTGAATCTATACTAAATTCAGGTTCCAACTGAATTCAAATTTCAAGTTTAGATCCCTATTATTACTACAACTTTATTCTTTTAAAAACCTGGAAAATAATTCTGTTTCTTAGTCCTGAAACAAAACACACAAAATTCCCTTAAGTATTTCAAAGAAATTTAAATTCAAACTATTTGAATTCAACTAAAATTAAATTTTCAAAATTCTAAGTCACATTTGTATTTTTGCACCTTATTTTCAAATTTTATAAAACATGAAACAGGCTTCCTATTTCCCCTTTCTCTTTATTTTAATTTCAAACAAAATTTGAATTTTCTGCATTTAAATAATTATAAAATAAGAATTCAAACAAATTTGAATTCATTTTAGATTCAAGTTTAATCCTAAGTTCAAATTTCCATTTTAATTTAAACTCTACTTTCAAAATTCAAAAAAAAACAGAACAGTTTCTGTTTTTAAAACCTGAAACAATGTACACAGAACTCTCTTATTTTACTTCGGGTCAGTAACCCACTTGCTCCGAGTTTTTTCCCAATTTACCCGAGACCTACCCGAGTCAAAAAACCCTGCAACCAAAAACAACCAAAACCTGAAACAGACCAACCCCATCCACCTTCAAACCTGTCAACACCAATTCCTCCACCCCACGACCATCTTCAACACCCAAACTCCGGTGATAGCTCCATCACTTCACCACCCATCAATACCCTAAACATCTTTGAACTCGATGCACAGAGGAGTTCAAATTCGACCCAAACTGTAACCCAATAGCAACTAGGGTTCAACACCATTAAATTCCCAATCTAAATTCCAAATTTGAATTGCAGACCATATCAATGATTCTCCTATGATTGTTGCTAGCTACATTCACTCCAGAATAAATTTCACTCAAATTCAATGCAAGGATCAATTGATTTTGATAAAATTGTAAAATACAGTCAATTTAACACTGCATTTTATTTTCTTAATACTGCAAACAAAATTTTTTAGTTTTAAAATCCTGGAATTCTCTTAATGATTCTGTTAGTAACCTTAAGCTATTCTAAAACATCATGGTTTAGTCAAAGCTAAGTAATAACAACAACAAAAACAAGTCAAAGAAAAATCCAAATATCAAACATCACTTGAAATTTCAGAAATCACACATGCACAATCATAACCATGTTCACAAACACATACTTGCAGATCAATTCATAAATATTTATCTGAAATTCATAAGCATGATTAACTACCTATTAACAGTTTTTTTTTTTTTTTTTTTAAATTTGAGTTACTCACCTGTATGCAAAATGCAGAGCACACTCAATTGCAGGCTCCAGATTTTATTTTAGCATGCAGGCTTCTTTGTTTAAAAATGATGCTTGCTTTTTAAAACATGCAGGCCTCTGAAATGCAGAGCTTCTTGTTCCAGAGTTTTGAAATGCAGGCTTGAATGCTTTTTTAAAAAATGGTGCTTTCAGGTTCTTTACATGCAGGCTTCAAATTGATGCATGCAGGCCTCTTTCTTCAGATGCTTCCAGAGTTTATGAGAATGAATGCATGCTAAAGTCTGTTGCATGCAGATAAACTTGCTCCCAGATTATGAAATGCAGAGCCTTCTTACTTGATGAGGATTAAATTGCAGGCTTCAAATGGATGTGCAGGCTTGTATTTTGAAGAAGAGGAGTTGGATTGTTTGATGCAGATTTGCAATTTTTGGAAAGAGGAGTTTTGAATACATGAATGTATGCTGCAGGTTTTGAATATGGTTGTGAATGAGATTTGTTTTGAAAAAGAGGAGGAGTTTGTCTGATTTCAAGGTTGCAGATTAGTATATGGTTTGAGAATGTGATTTGGTTTTCTTTTTGATATCTATGTTTTTAAAAAGCTTTGATATTGAGATGTGTGATGCAAAATCTGTTTTTCAGATTTTGCTGAGATATGCTAAGATATGTTATATGATGGCATATGGGAAGATGTGAAGCTTCTTGTATTTATTTTTTTTTTAAAAAATTTCATTATTTTAAATAAAAGTAATGATGCTATTTGTATGTATACATATATGTAAGATCTAAAGGTATGTATTTGTTTATACTTTGTAAATAAATGTATTTGTTTATTCATTTGTATGTAATATGTACATGTTCAATGTTAAAATAATTTAATCAATATTTATGTATGTATATATATACATATATTGTATCTTAACAATTTTTTAAATGCTACTCATTTTTTTAAAACACTCATTTTAAACTTGAGATACTAACATATGTATTTATTTTACTTTTACAAATTTTTAAAAAGAAATGAATTTAAAACAATTTGTACACTCACAAACAAATCACACACATATATATACATTTCTTAGTTTATTTTATTTTTGAATTAAGACTAGTATACCATTTAAATAAATAATTATCTATGTTTATATTATTTCAGATTTTTATTTCTTATTTTATAACCATTTTGTCCATTATTCCTACTTATTCTAATTTAAAGAAAGGAAATGAATTTTAAACTAATTATGTTTTTAATAAATAAACCCATATAAAATAGTATTTAGTTTTAAACAATTGTTTTGAAAATCATTTGTATCCAATTCAAAATACAACTTTTAAATCCAACTAATTTGATAAAAATATAAATTATTGAATTTTCAATTAAAAGTTCCATTTTAAAAATACCTAAATTTCACCTTAATGATTTTAAAGGCCAAATGTTTATTTTAAAAACATTTATCTCAAATGTAGGTTCAAATCCCCAATTTACTTGAATTAAATTTATTTATATCTATTTATATACATATATTCATACAATTTCCTTTTATTTATTTATTTATTCATTCTAGAAAATTTTCTAATTAAATCACAATTTATTTCAAAAAAATAATTTAATGTCCAATTTAAACTTAATGAATTTTAGGAATGTTACAACCGTTTGTATGCATACTGACAATGGTGGTCATGGAATTGTTAGCTTATACTACTTCAATCTCACGCTTCTCGCAAAATGGCTCTGGCGATTTCTCACCCCTGGAACCTTCCTTTGGAAAACATGGATTACCACTCCAACCCACACCTTGTCCTTCACTCCACCACCAGCCTTAAACCATCCCCATTTTGGACTGGAGTCCTCGCCACC
Organism: Allium cepa; assembly: GCA_030765085.1. Classification (NCBI taxonomy): domain Eukaryota; kingdom Viridiplantae; phylum Streptophyta; class Magnoliopsida; order Asparagales; family Amaryllidaceae; genus Allium; species Allium cepa. Next base: position 405,017,931 of record CM060928.1, on the reverse strand, counting down.
CTCCCCCGTGTTAAATCACTCTTCCAGGTCAATTTGGGTAATGGGGCAAATTGCCTTTTCTGGTTAGATATCTGCTACGGCCAACTACCCCTTTCCTCTATCCTCCCCAACCTATATTCTCACTCAGCCACAATACATGCTACCACATCCGATTCCTTCGGCTTGGGCCCTGACCACCTCTTTCCGTCGTCCTACTTTGACCTTGCCACCTTAACCGAGCTTCACCAAGCAGCCTCCATCCTCCGATCCATCCAATTCCACCCCTTGTCAGAGAAGTTCCTCTGGGCCCCTAATCCCACAGCTAGTTTCTCCGTCGCCTCCTGCTATGCTCACCTAAACAACCCTGGACGCCTCTTCAACTTCCCTAGACTTTGGAATTGTCAGCTCCAACCTCGCTTGCCTTTCTTCCAATGGTTCCTTATCCACGGCCGCATTAACACCAGAGACAGACTCATTCGTAATAACATCGCGGTGGACCCAAACTGTGTCTTATGCTCTAACGCAACTGAAAGTATACAACATATTTTCATAGAATGTGATTTTTCTTTTAGGGTTTGGGTTGCAACTTCCGTTCACTTACTCGGCTATGTCCCAATAAGCACTTCATTTTTCGAATAATGGCAGTATAACCCCCCCCCCCCCAACAAGCACTTAGATCCCTTTGTGGCTATATTCAGTTGGTGCATTTGGGCCGAGCGAAATGCACAGGTGTTCAGTAGGCCCAAATCTCACTATGATGGAACATGCAGGCGTATTATTTACTATTTCTCATCTTTATCAGGCCACAGTTTCTCAGCTCCATTCAGGCTTAGATTGCCATTCTCTAGGTCTTCGTCAGCTGAATAGGCAGGCAGCTCTTCCGCAACTCCTACCTGTAGGCAACCTGGACACCACGGTTGATCATTCTGCAATTCCTATCTACTATATATACCGATATATGTATTAAGCTTTTATGTATCTATGACTCTTCTATGTAGTTGACTGTCTGTGTGACTGTTGTGCAGTCTTCTCTAATTTTGGCCAGCGATCAGGCTTGTTGATCGTACTATTTACATATTTTTATGCTATATAACCGGCTGTGTAGTGCCACGCTACACAACCGTCTTGCTCAAAAAAAAGACCTAAACAAAGCAAATGGACTCGGCATGAGCACTTTTTTGGGCATATGCACTTGTGGGCTCGGCCATGAGGACATCTTTATTTTCAATAGTCAAGTTTTGTTAAAAGCGACCATCTTTAAATGGGTACTTTAAATACAAGTTTCAAAATTGTTTAAAACGAGTTTTAAAAGTATTTTAAAAGAGGAAGGAAGCATGGATTACAGGGCTATTGTTATAATAAATATTACCGAGAAAATGAAAGAGATTATGGACTAAAACATTTTTGTTATAGGAAATGGTTTCGGAAAGTTAAAAACGAAGTTAATTTATAACATTTTTTATTATTAAACAAGTTGTTCACTTATATAAAAGGGAAGATGTTTTTAAAATGGTTTAGAATTCATCAATTAAAAAGGTGGTTATTTTTATAAAGGAAAGAGGCTGCCTTTTAAATCAAACTTAAGTTTAAATAAGTGATTTTTTAATAAAGGAAAGAGGTTGCCTTTTAAATCAAACTTTAGTTTAAATAAGTAACAAATATATGGAACTCATGGATTCTATTTTCTAGACTTCGAGACTGGAAATAAGTACATAGAATCAATTTTTAGAATTTTTTTGAAACAGAATTTGTTTTATGCAAGGGGTTCATGATAAAGTAGTGCTAAAATCTTAACACATTTATAGAAAGTAAGTCGTCGCATATTTAATACTAAAATTCGATAAGTAGACATTCCTTTATATCTAAGATCTAGAATCGAAGTATTTGAATAAGATAAGACCGGGAGCAACCAATGCTTTGACTTACCTGACTTCATTCTTAGGCAAGGGATCGAGAAGTTGAAATGTTGAAAATGTGATAATTATAAAAGGGTTAATTTCGATAGATGGGTCATGATTTATTAAGTTATCGAAGGTACTTCATCGTATGCTTGATACCAAATACCGAGGTATGAAAATTCGTTCTTATTTGAAACTAACAATTTATGTCAAGGAAAGGAGAGTTTTTTACTTTGTCCGACTTCATTATAAATAAATAATAGTACTGTTTTAATTTGGAAAGTAGTGGTACGCATAAGATGTCCAATTTTTCATACGTAAAACTATACTTACTCCTAGATAATGGTTTGTCCACTATTGATAACTTGACCAATTTCGACTTCGGCTGTATACGAAAGCTACGAGATTTCAAATGGTTTGAGATCCCTTAGAAGAACTCATTCTGATGAAATGCTTTTTTAAAGGGTGAATTAGAAATTCTTCGGGACTCTTCTATAGTTCGCTTGCTTTTGAAAGATCTGGGATTAAGTCAATTGAAAATTACTGATTGTTGGTTCGAATAGACCGAGATCGGATAAGCATGAGTTATTTGAAAACCACTATGAACCAGATTAAGTGTTAGAATTGAAGACATCTTGAAGAAGATAGAATCGAAGGCAGAGTTCTTTGAAGTGCAAGTGCTATCTGCTACAAATCGGAGGATGATTCCAAAATGGATGTAGTAGAAGTAATGCTTTCGGTTTGTTCATATCTTGAACAATTTGTATGATTAAATGCCGACATTGCATTGTTGCCTTGAGGACAGTGTTAGCATTCGAAGAGGGATTTTCCAAAAGGAAAAAATAATTATGGCATGATGAGCCTCATACTTGGAGATGACTAAAACAGAGGATATGTCGCAAAACTATGTGATTCGCTACCTGTTCGGACAGCTAAATGTCTATTTAGAAAATAGTCGAACGAATTTTGAAATAAAAATAGCCGTAAGCGCACGGTGTACTATCATAGTACGTAATGAGTATGAGTCGATCCGTAGGGAATTGCTGATTTTAAAAATCTATACAGTCAAATTAGACCAAAGTTGAAGAGAGTGTTAAGCTAGAAAAGTAAAAACTAACAAAATGATAAAAATATGAGAGTGTGAAGGCAATTTCCATTCTCTAGATCACATAAATCAACAAAATGAAGTTATGATCTTTCTTTTCTTGTCATTAATGTAATTAGTTGATGTGGTTATCATAAGTATGATATATTTGTGCTATTAATTAGCCCAATATAAACCATCAAATTATAACACAACCACTAATACACATTTAACTCTCATGAAATATGACAACAAAGTTGAAAGCAAAATCTATTTTAAGCATGGCCTATTAACTATTATTTAGAAATATAGGCCATCAAATTTTAATTTCAACAATCATTTCATTACCATATCATATATAAATAAAGAGGTAATTATTGTTTGTGATTGTTTAAGCATAGCCTATTTGGTGCCAACAATATAGACTATCAAATTCAAATCAAAAACAACGAGTTAAACCACTTCAAACGTTTCAACAAGCACAAAAAGAGAGCATAAACATTAAAATGTTGCATCTACATACTAGAGAGCTTCATTCCCTTAAATTGTAGGGATTAGCCTCTTATATTTGTTATCAAATCAACAAATGTAGAAAGTAACATGAATCAAATAGGAGGGAAAAGAGAGCAAAACGAAAAGAAAAGCTAAGTAAAAAGAAATGAACACTAATCTACTTAAATGAAAAGTAAACTACGCTACTAACATAAGCAGAGAAGCATGTAAATAACATAGAACACTAATTAACATTTCATAAAAAAGGAAATTACATGAAATAAAAATGACTAAGTAGCAATAAAAAGAGAGAGAGCACTTTCTTTTATTTTATTGTTCTAACTAAAACTCACCAAGAGGAAGAGAACACAAAGGAAGAGAGAGTTACATGAAACATAAGGGGTATTTATACAAGTTTAAAACCCTAATTCACTTTTTTGGGAACTACCCAAAGTACCCTCTTAGGAAGTATGGTGGCCAAGTTATCATTAACTTCAAATAAGCATCCATTAAGTGTGTATGAAGATTTAATGGTCTTTTAACATGTGCACTAGCTCCTAAGTGTACACTAAGGTAGGTGAGTAAGTAGGGTTGTAACGACCCGGAATTTTGGTCGTTAGATTTGAACATTTAATTCATTTTAAATGTTGAATGTGAACTACAATTTGATTTTGAATAAGAAGATTTTGGTTAAATTAGTGAAATTAGTTAAATTTCAAATATGGCTATTCAATTAAAATTTGAATAATAATTAAATATTTGGAATCAGAATAATTTGTGAATCTGGATGTAAATAGTTATGAAAATGGTTTCTAAGGTTTATTTTAAGTTTAGTTTGATTTGAGTTTTTCTATTGGATTTTTAGATTGAACTAAAAGTCGATAAGTTGAATTTGGAATTTTATATTAGTTTAATAATGGAATTTAATAATATAATAGTGTAAATAAACATATTTTGATTCGGAATGAATCATAACTGTTTCTAAGGTGAATATAAGTTCTATACGATTTATAATAAAGTTAGTAAAATTTTAAAAAGTGAAATTTTAGATGATTTCGACGATTTTGAAAATCGCTCGATTTAATCGAGTTAAAATAGCCTTCCGGGGCACAGTCTCGGAATTCGACAAAATCGGCTCCATTGGATCCATAATAGTTAATTATTATCGGATTTCAATTTTCGTAGCAATCGGAGTTGTCATTTAACCATGACAGCTCAAACCGCATAGAAACTATTTTAATCGATTTAATTTAAAATTGATCGTTTATTCCTCTAACTCGCGCATATGTTCGAATTAGCCTTCGAAACACGTTCCATTGTGTTCAGAATGTGGGTAAAACCTTATAATCGTCTGGTGGCATGTCTAATTCGGAGTTCGTATGAAAATCTTGTAAATTGTTGAAATTTATAATAAAATATGTTATTAAATTGTATATATATGCGCACGTTTCCAGCAAACCCTAATTTTTCTTTGGAGCCGCCTCTTTTGTAAATTAATGGTCGATAGCTTTCCATTTTCCCCCTCGATTTCCTTCAAATCTGTAGGCCTTTAGCAAAAGTTTTCAACTAGAAAATCGTAAGGGGAACACGATCTTTAAATCCAATGGATGATTTGTGTTATCGTCATCGATGGAGGGAGAATTTTGGCTTCAAGTAGTCGGAGTTCGAGCTCGTCGTTTGAGAGCATAGGTCGACCGAGTGCATCCATGTTGCGGTCGAGAGTAGTGCTTGCATAGGCGCTCGATCTGACGGTGGTTCATCGTGTTCAATTTCGTCATGGGAGGAGGGGGCGGCGATCGAAGCTTGACGTTGTGATGGATTTCGTTTGTCCCAGGGAACGTTGCATGAGAAGAAGCTCTTGACCGAGATTTTTTTTGCGGTAGGGTTTGTTAATTAAAAAAAAAAGAATTTTAGTTTAAAATATATTTAAAAACTTTGAAGCTGTGTAACTTTTGCATACATTATCAGATTCCGACGAATTTTGCGGCGCCGGAATCGCAGCGACGCGATCAACGCTGCAGTGCAGATCTGGAGTAGGTTTGAGGAAGTAGAAATTTTGGATTAAATCGAATGGTTCGATTTAATTTAAAATTTAAAATGCTCGTCGAAACTCAAGGTGGGTTAATCTCACTCACATATGGAATTTCAAGTTAATTTAAATAGTTAAACTTTAAATGAATGATTGATTGGTTGGGTGTGAATATTATTATTAGTTTGGATATGATATTTTATCTATTATGCTAACGTCTGTGGATGTAGGGAAACAGGTTGGAGGGATCCAACTGGATTCCTCACAATATAAGAATTATTTTCATAATTGATAATGTGTTTAGTTATATTCTGCGATAGATTAATTTGAAAATTAAATTTTGTTGTGCTATGATTGGATGAATACAATCTAAAAATTTAAAATATAAATAAAATAAATTGGATTCAAAAGGAAATAAAATAAATTTTTAAGTAAAGGAATTAAATTCGAAAATTGGTTTGGAGTCTGTTAAAGTGCTTTAGAAAGTATTGGTTTCCGGTGGGAATTTCTATAAGAAGTGCAAATTGCTTAAAAATAATAGTGTGATTGTTTTTAAAGGATGGGAAGTGTTCTTTTTCCTGTAATTTAGTAAGTTTTAAAGAAAAGCTTTCAAAATATAAATGGGCAGTTTAAAATGTGTTTTATAATATTTTAGAAAGAAAATATTATTTTAACTGTTTAAAGTGTAAGTAAACATTTATTTAAGTAATTATGGTATTTAATTATCTTAAAGGTAAAGTAGTACTAAATTTTCAAAAGGAAATTATAATATAAATATTTTATTAATAACTTTATTTTAAAAGGTAATTTTGTTTTAAATTACTTAGAAACTCCTTTGTATTTTGTTAAGTATTATTTTTCATTTAAGAAATTTCTTGTAGCCTTATTCTAAATATTCTATGCATATATTTTGGAAGTGATTTCCAGAAAATGGGAAATGTGTTTAAAATAAAAAGGATTTATTTTTAAAATGTTGGGAGAAATCTAAGGGATTTAAACGTAAATTTGAATTGAGATAAATCCAGCGGGATTTATAGAAAGAATTCTTTGGTTTATTCTAAAATGGAAGTGTATTTCCCTGAAAAGCCAAGTACGTTTTTAAAGAAAATTTTTGAGTAAAAGTTAGAAGTTTTGAAGTTGATTTAAAAGAATGGTTTCAAGAAATTATTATTTAAGTGGTAAAAATTTTAAAAGTGAATATTTATCAAATTAGTTATAGTAATAATTATTTTAAAGGGTTAATTAGTATTATCTTTTGAAAGAATATTTTTAATATTTATATTTTATAAAATGGATTTATTTTAAAGATAGTTTGGTTAAAGTTATTCGAAACTAGTATAGAATTTTGTAACTCCTCCTTTAAAATTTAGTGTAACTTAACCTTTATTATATAATTAGTTTATATCTTATAAAATAGTTTTGCTTTAAATATTTTTAAAATATATTTTTGAATAAAATGTTTAAGTAGCCAAATTCAAATATTTAAGGTATATTTTAGAATAAAGTGATTTAATTTTTTTGAAATCTAAGGTATTTATACTTAGTGTTTTCAGTGGAAATAAATATATGGGAATCTATTTCATGAGAAGAGTGCGGTTTTGGAAACTGTTTTCAAAAATGGTTGAAAAGTGGAAATATATCTTGTAAAGATATTTTGAGGTTAATAAATAATTTGGGGAAATTATTTATTGTTGATGTTTGTGAATGTTAATTGATAATTAAATAACCGACTATCAATATTGGCCAATGCATTGATCGTTTCGAAGAGACCGGGATCGGGATTTATTTCTCGAAAACCACTTCGATCCGATTTGTACGTTTTCGTAGGAAGACGAGTTCAGAGTCGAAGATGGAACATTGAAGTGCAAGGGCCAGTCGCTACTAATCCTGAGGATGATTCCAAATGGATGTAGTAGGAATAGTGCCTTAGGTTCCGTTCGAACCCGGGTCGGACTTGTATGGACGAATGCTTTCGGGACATCGTCAGGTGGACGGTGGGCATTCTAAGTGATATGTTCTAAAAAGGTAACGCTTAGCTCAAGCCTCATCAACCGGGAATGACTAAAAATCAGGGGTTATGCAGCAAGGCTATGTGGGTAGCACCCATTAGGGTGAGGTCATCCTGTCTAGATGTCCCTTTTTATTCGGCTTAGTGGTGCGATTGCTAATCCCAACCATGGGGTGATCTTACTCGGGATTATCCAGTAAGGGATAGTCCCTGTCTTGTGTTGCAGGGGATTGGGAGTAATCCTTGGTACGGTGATCTAGGCCACGTACTGTGACAGGTGGTACCCGAGTGCCTAGTCATTAGTTGGAAATCCATTCTCCCTACGCGCCTTTTACGAGTTTTGTTTGTATAACCCACTTTGTGGCTAGTAGCTGGAACTTAATCATGTAAAAATTTCAGCTATTTTAATAAGTATTTGTATATAGACCCTATTATAATATCAGAGGATTTTGATAAGAAATCTTTTAGCTATCGTAAGGTAAAAACCCGACATGTTTATTTGTGGCGTGGTCTTACGAGATGCTTTTGATTTCAAAGGATTTTGAAACTTTAATAATAAATTTGGGTGTATTTCTCTCACGCTGGTATTCCAGACTGACTCAGGTGTTATTTTATTATAATGCTTGGGTCAGACCGAATATTATATGTTCAGGATAGGATGTTATGGAGCTTAGGAGAGGAGCTGGAGTCCGAGACGTATTACCGTATTTGTTTATATCCACTGCTATGATTGTTTGGAATTGTCAGGCTGGTAATTGTTGTTTGTTTGTGATACTCTGATGATGTACTATATAAAACAGATATAGTTTTCATTTTGTGTAAAGAACTGATAGTATGTATTATATTTTGTTCCACTGCGATTGTGAGATTATGTTATTGTTTAGTTCCTTCTTTCTTCTATCCTCTTTCTTTTCCCCCAACAATCTGTCTTTTCCGGCACTCGAGCGTCGGCATATTATTCTGTGGTGTATTTTGTGTCATTTTTCGAGGGCCGAGAAGGGCGGGTCGTCACACGTGATATCAGAGCTTAGGTTAGCTATAACCTAGGCTTTGGTGGGGAAATGACTCATTATAAATAGAGTCGATAGTACTCTAGAATGAGTTGAGGGTATTATTAGATATGTGAGCGTACTTGTTAGTGAATATAAAAACTGTTTTTATATTGTGTTGACCTATCGGTTGAGTGTTTATGAATTCTGGTCGGTACGGGAAGTACAACCGTATCGATAGGGCTTTCTAAACTCCTAAACAAGGTAAACCGACATGGTATTGTTTTTAAAGTGGGTAAATGAAATAATTTTACCCAAAATTATAGTTTGATATAAAAGGAATAATTTTCTGAAATTATTATATATATTTGGATGTTTGGTTGTTAATATTATAATCAAATATAAGAATCTAAAATTTGAAATGGTTATAACCAAATAGAATTCTATAAGTATGATTTATCCAAAAGAAGAATAACTAAAATTTGATTTAAACCAGAATTTAAATCCCGAAAATTTTGAAAAATGTTTTAAATGAATTTTAAAACAAAAGGTTTGGGAATTTAAAATCCTGGGAATGTTTGAAATGTTTCCAAAGTGTTTGAAGACAATGATGGTGTATTATTTTAGGAAATATTTCTGAATGGAAATTGTTTTGAAAGGAAATTGTGGAAGTAAGGAAGCACTGAACTCACTTCAGCCGTTGGGAAATAATCCCGATGATGATGGCCACATCATCAGAATTCATTTTCGAGTTTCTAAGGTGATGGATTGCTACCGTAATGATTGGTTATGATATCTGTTTAGACTTATTTGATATACTAGGTGTTTTAGAATTTCAAAGGGGAAATTTGTTTTGGTAAAAACAAGTTGTTTTGGAATCCGAAGATTTGATTTGATATACCAAGTGGGTATGTGTTATTTATGATTTTAAAATGGTTTTGAAATAAAACCGAGTAATTGAATTCTGTGAACTCTATTTAATAATGTGAAAGGTTAAGACAAAGAAACTATTGAACCTATTAAGTGAAGTTGATATTAATAAGAAGAAAATGAAAATTTTAATCCTGGAATTAAAATTTAACTTGAATGAATGGTAGTGAATACAATATATTTGAATTTAACTTAGGATAAGTTAATAAAAATTGAAACTGAAATCGAATTAAATTGGTTAAAGTTGAAAGGTAAAATGACTTTGTAATTGTGAGTTATGATTGCGTAATGAATTTGTACCCTTAAGCTATTAAGTGTTATATACATAATCTAGAATGGTGATTATAAGATGAAGATGGACTCGAATGAGCAATGTAAGCTTTTAAATAAATAAGTTGGTGAACTTAAGAATAGGAAATGAAATTGTAAACCTAAATTAAATGGTTGGTATTTTATGGGAAATTCAAAACTTGATCCTAAATGAAATGTAAATTGGAATAAGGCAATGTGGAAAATAAAAGGTGAATGGACTTAGGTTAGTAATAAGTTTTTGAACTTATATATTAGAAGGTAAAAATTTAAATTGAATGGAGAAACAAAAATTGGATTTAGCTTAAATTAAAAGAAGTTGAGTTGAATTTGGATTGAATTAAAATCAAAATTCAGTTTTGTTATAAATAATATTGAATGGAATTAAATTATTATTTAAAATAGTAAAGGGAATGCAAGAATTTAAGTTGGCTGAATAAATCTAGTTGAACTTGAATTAAAATTTGAGAAGAATTGAATTGAAAGAAGATTTAATTTAGTTGAAATAATATTGGATGAAATAAATTCTCACTCAACTAAATCCAAAGAAATTGTTTGAGGATGGATTTAGTGTAAACTAAATTAAATGGAAATTGTATTGGAATGAATAAAATTTTGGTGTCTTGTTAAAAATTTGAAAAGCAAAATAAAACCCAGTTCTGGTTTAGAATAATTGGAATGGTTATGTTGTTAATAAATTCGAAAATGAATTGAGAAGGTGAATAAATTTAAAATGGATTGAGTAAGTAAACAAATTGAATTAAAATCTGTAATGGATTGGAATTTGACTGAATAAGAATCTAATTAAAATGGAAATAAGATTAAGGTGAGAAGAAATGGAGTTATTTTGTTATTGAAATAACTTAAGCAAATTGGAAAATGATTATGGTCGAGCTTTATAAGTGGTCTTGAATGAAATTTGTTTAGGTACTAAAATTTCATTCCTTATCATGATGAAATAAGAATGTATAAGTTGTAAATAATTTAGAATGGAATGATATTAATATAAACTTAAGTTGGATGATGAACTTGAAATGAGAATAGGGATTTGATTTAATAATTGTAATGAAGTAAAAAAATTGTATGGGGTATGAATAATTCCAATATAAATCCATGTTGAAATTGATTTTAAAGGGTATAGGTAAGAAAAGGTTATTTGTTTGAATAACAACAACTTGCATAGAAATTAGTCGTTTTGCCATAAACGAAAGCGAATGAATTAAGAGAAGTAAATAGAATTGGTTTTTGAATCAATTGGAATGGATTGAAATTTTATCAAGTGGATTTACATATAAATGAAAGTGGATCATTAAAGAAATGCAAATATATCAAATTGAAAATAAAATTTGACAGTGAATCAATTTGGAATTGAATTGAAGTAAAGTGATGTAAGCAAAGCATATGTAACCATATTGAAGTGAAAATAAACTGGTTATGGTGAATATGAATTGAGTATAGCAAACTTGGGTGTAAATTCTTTTGAGTATAGTAAATGAAATATGGATTTTCAAGGGAGATTAGAATATTATTAAAATGTATGGGTTACTTATATAGATGGATAACTTGTAGGATTTCGAAAATTGTTGTGTGGGCTTTGAAACTGACATGTTTGGTTTAGATAAATGAATGGAATGTTGTTAAATTATCTTAATTATTGAAAACTGATGTGTTTGTTTAAGTAAGTACAGGTACGGGAGGCAATCGATAGAGTTGAAGCGCGTAAATGCAATATTATTTAGCCGTTTGCTTTTAAAATGCTAATCAAAAGGTACGCCTACGCAATACAATTGAAAATGATATATATATTGTGGTATATTTTGTTTTTCGACCGTGTGGGTCGATGTATATATATTTATATCTATTGCGATATTGTAAAACGCTCTCCGTACAAAGGAGACGTTGTCAAAAAATTTCTAAAATTTTAGGAGTTAGAAATTTGAAAATTTTGGGTTAACTAGAAAGTTGCATTTTGAAATTGTGTTGTAAACAGAGCTTTTGAGTACAAATAAAGCAAGTGGTTTTGGATTAAGCTAAAAGGTTTTGAGAAGTGAATGTGAGTTTTAATTGAATGAATTTTGGGGTAAGTAAATGAGTTTAGTAGCAGTTTTATACCTTAGCAAATTTCGAAGACGAAATATTTATAAGGGGAGAGGAATGTAACGACCCGGAATTTTGGTCGTTAGATTTGAACAATTAATTCATTTTAAATGTTGAATGTGGACTATAAATTGATTTTGAATAAGAAGATTTTGGTTAAATTAATGAAATTAGTTAAATTTCAAATATGGCTATTCAATTAAAATTTGTATGATAATTAAATATTTGGAATCGGAATAATTTGTGAATCAGGATGTAAGTAGTTATGAAAATGGTTTCTAAGGTTTATTTTAATTTTAATTTGATTTTAATTTTTCTATTGGATTTTTAGACGGAATTAAAAGTCGATAAGTTGAATTTGAAATTTTATATTAATTAATTTAATAATGGAATTTTATAATATAATAGTGTAAATAAACAGATTTTGATTCAGAATGAATCACAGTGGTTTCTAAGGTGAATATAAATTCTATACGATTTATAATAAAGTTGGTAAAATTTTCAAAAAGTGAAATTTTAGATGATTTCGGCGATTATGAAAATTGCTCGATTTAATCGACGAGTTAAATAGCCTTCCGAGGCACAGTCTCGGAATTCGACGAAACCATCTCCATTGGATCACTAATAGTTAGTTATTATCGGATTTCAATTTTCATAGCAATCGGAGTTGTCGTTTGACCATGACAGCTCAAAAGGCATAGAAACTATTTTAATCGATTTAATTTAAAATTGATCGTTTATTCCCGTAACTCACGCATATGTTCTAATTAGCCTCCGAAACACGTTCCATTATGTTCAGAATGTGGGTAAAACCTTATAATCGCCTGGCGGCATGTCTAATTCGGAGTTCGTATGAAAATCTTGTAAATTGTTGAAATTTATAATAAGATATGTTATTAAATTGTATATATATGCGCATGTTTTCAGCAAATCCTAGTTTTTCTTTGGAGCTGCCTCTTTTGTAAATTAATGGTCGACAGCTCTCCATTTTTCCCCTCGATTTCCTTCAAATCCGTAGGCCTTTAGCAAAAGTTTTCAACTAGAAAATCGTAGGGGGGAACGTGATCTTTAAATCCAATGGGTGATTTGAGTAATCATCATCGATGGAGGGAGAATTTTGGCTTCAAGTAGTCGGAGTTCGAGCCCGTCGTTCGAGACATAGGTCGACCGAATGCAGCTGTGACGCCCCACCTCTATACCCACGCTAGCCAAGAACATTACAGTGAATGCTGTCAACTAGCACGGAGAATAAGGCTGTTGAGGAGCGACCATCTGTATAATTGCTTTGTGCGAGTACCGATATACCGGATGAAAATATAAAACTTTTCATCTCAAGAGGAAATCCGACACAAACTCAAAGCTACTACACAGTGGCTATAAAGGTCTTCGGAAACAAATATAGAAATAAACATAACACAAATCAGTCACAGACAATTCATATCACAAAGGCGGAAATAGATATGAATATTACACATGAAAGTGTATATCAGAGTAGTGGTCTAAAAAGATCCACAATATCACAAAAGAATAGTTACATGAACTACACAAAAGAATAAGTATACATTATGGAGTCTATATCTCAAATGTATACAACAAAAACTACTAATCTAAGTAGTTAACCAAAAGACAGAGGAATCGATCCCAAGAGAGAAGTCAAGCAGAAGCACCTGTAACATCTCGGTCTGACCCGAGTATTATTTAATAAGAAAATAATAAACGGATCAGTCTAGCTATAAATATCAGGTGAAACGATATAGAATAAGAGATATGACTAAATACATAATAATCACTATGCCAAGCTGTGATATATATATATATATATATATATATATATATATATAAGTAATTGAAAATCAACAAGAGATTAATCAATATCACCAAACCTACACAAGAATCAAAGAAATGTCATACTCCTTATTTCGTTCACCAAACCACAAATATTGACGATAATATCAACGTCAATCACAAAAGTCAATGACACACAAATTCACCAATGCACAAATATTGACAATAATATCAATGTCAATCACAAAAGTCAATGACACACAAATTCACCAATGCACAAATATTGACAATAATATCAATGTCAATCACAAAAGTCAATGACACACAAATTCACCAATGCACAAATATTGATAAAACTTATCAATGGAAATCACGAAAATTGGTGAAACACAAATTCTAGAAATCATCTCAAGCAATCCAGAAATCACAAAGGGGGAGGCCTATCACAAACGGGAGCATAAAGCCCACCAACACGTGTATCACAAACGGAATGCTAATTCCATGGTTGCTAACCATTACAAATTGAGCCGAAGCTCCACAAACGGCTCGAAGACCATGGGTTGCTACCCCACCAAATTGAGTCGAAACTCCACAAAACAGGGTTTAGTCTCCCTCGCAGACAAAGAGACATCGCACATTGCTAGTCTAAATCACAAAGATGATCGTCATGATCATCAAGAAGTGTCAATTACACTAAGCTAGTAAATATATGAGTTTAGCATCATGTCCCGTAACCACTAGCTTAACTTAAATATATACGAACAAATTGTAAGTTTCCACTAGAAAATTGTCACAAGAGATTCAATCGAACAAGTCCAAGAATTAACCGAACAAGTAAACGCAAGCGTTTCATACCACTTGTTTTACTAAGCCGTTTAATTAGATTTCTCATACGAGTGAGGTAAAGGTTTGTATATACTAATAGATTGGAAAACGGTTTAAGAAACGAGCTTTGTTATTGAAAATAGAGTTGAAATCATTTTGTTGAAAGAGTTTTGATATTTACTACTAGTATTGAAACCTTTATATTTTTAAAGTGACAAATCACAAAAATGATTGTAGGACAATCAATCACCAAAATTCACATTCAAAGACGTGAATAAAATCCAAAGAAATCGATACCAAATCCATAGAAATGGATATTCCCAAAAATCACGAAGAAAATATTATCAAAGTCAATAACAAATGATAACAACAAAAAGGGAATCAACACGAATCGATTAAAGTTGGAAATATACTCAAAATTTGGCAAATAGGCAAAATTAGGGATTTCCAGACGTCTGAGGGGTTGTCTAGACGTCTGGATTTGGTTTCTGGAAATTTCCCAGAAAACCATCCAGACGTCTGAAACCTAAAATCAGACGTCTGAAAAACATTCAGACGTCTGGTTTTGGTTTCTGGAAATATTCCAGAAAACCAACCAGACGTCTGAAAACACAAATCAGACGTCTAACCTTATTCAGACGTCTGAAACAATAATTCAGACGTCTGAAATTAGCCACTGCCTTATTTATTCCTCTGCCGTATTTTATTTCTCCAGGTTGCAAAACCAGACGTCTGGCATTGGTCTCCAGACGTCTGAAAACCTGGTAAGAGCAACAATTTGCCTAGGCCATATGGCCCAAACGATGTCGGGAGCGATCGAGCGAGCAATGACGACTAAGGATTTACGTCAAATGACAGCCCGGCCTTATAGGCTCTTCGATACACCTCAAATATCGTAATCAAACATCCATAAAAGGATTTTCACAAAAATTGGAATATTCACCCATTCGATCCAAATCAAAAGCAAATGAATATGCACAAATGTTACGAATTCATGCCTAACCAAAAAGATGGATATAGACATAGATGTGAGATAAAAATCTCACATTTGAACCCAAATCTATGAAGAAGAAGCTTGAAAGCAAATGGAAATCAACCACACCTCAATCTCACACTAGAAGCTTGAATCTAAGCTTAAAAGAGAAACATTTCCTAAATTAGGTTTAGGAATTTTCTGAAATTGAATGGAGAAAGAGTTGGAGAAGAAGAAGAGAAGCTTACCAATGAGTTCTTCTTGAGTTTGGAGCTAAAGCTTGGATTTGCAAAGGAAGTTAGGGCTTGGAGTTTTAATTTCCTCTTCCACCCTCCATTAACATAAAGCTTGAGTATTAGGAAAATAGAAGAGAAGTGAATGAAGAGGAGAGCGTTGGAACTGAGTTAAGTGGGGTTAATGGGCTCAGCCCAAACCAAAGCCCTAAATAAAAAGTGGCAAAAATCAACTTTCTCCAAACATATCGAAGCTTATACTCAAAAAGGTCGCAAACGGCATTTTGAACTCAATGGAGGTGGTCTCGAGTCCTAATTCGACCGTATGCAAAAAGTAGCTTTTCGGACTAAAATCCGACTAACGATAAAATATTTAAATAAAATATTTAAATATAAAATCGACAAATATGCGGGTTGTTACAGACTCCCCTCCTTAAAGAAATTGCGTCCTCGCAATACTTAAGAGGAAAATAAGAAGTAACAATCATGGAAGCATATCAACACAAAAGAAAATTGAAATAAGAAGTTCACCATAAAGAGCACGAAAGAGTTAGCAAGAACGGGATCGCTCAATGAATCCTCTAGATTCCCAAGAGTAATCCCTAAGATTTGAGAACCATTGAACTCTCACAAGAAGGACATCTTTATTTCGAAGTCGTTTGAGCTCCGAAGCAATAATTCGAATAGGATGTTGCCCAAAAGTCAAATTTGGTGAAACTTCAATCCCTCAATAATACCGGGCTCAAGAATAAAAACCGAAAACATAAAAGCATTTCCATAGTTAAAAGACGTGGAAAACGTCAAAAATAGCAAAAAGTTGAGCCGGTGCAACGGCGTAGTACAAATACGGTACGCCCGAGAAACTAGAAACTCGAATAATTTGGAGCACCGACGTAGTACAAAGGCGGTACATCCAATGAACCAAAAAACCAAGTCATTGATCTAGTGCAAACGGTACATCCAATGAATCAAAAAGCGAAGACATTGATGTAGTACAAACAGTACATCCAATGAATCAAACATCAAAGTCATTGATGTAGTACAAACGGTACATCCAATGAATCAAAGACACAGATGTAGTACAAACGGTACATCCAATGAATCCAAAAAGAAAAGACATTGATGTAGTACAAACGGTACATCCAATGAATCAAAAGCAAAGACATTGATGTAGTACAAACGGTACATCCAATGAATCAAAGACACTGATGTAGTACAAACGGTACATCCAATGAATCCAAAAAGAAAAGACATTGATGTAGTACAAACGGTACATCCAATGAATCAAAAGCAAAGACATTGATGTAGTACAAATGGTACATCCAATGAATCCAAAAAAAGAAAAGACATTGATGTAGTACAAACGGTACATCCAATGAATCAAAAGCAAAGACATTGATGTAGTACAAACGGTACATCCAATGAATCAAAGCCCGAATGATTTCGAAACACCGACGTAGTACAAAAACGGTACGTCCAATGAACCGAAGCCCGAATGATTTCGGAACACCGACGTAGTACAAAAACGGTACGTCCAATGAACCGAAGCCCGAATGATTTCGGAACACCGACGTAGTACAAAAACGGTACGTCCAATGAACCGAACACAATAAAAGAACATCGAACACAAGCTCATAAAAGAAATGAGATGAAACTCAATAAAACGAAGTACATCAAAACGCCCGATGAACTTGATAAAAAGATAATTTCATTCGGTCATCAACAAAGAAACAACCCCTTGTTGCTTACGACTAAACGCATTGGCAACACGATTTCCCCTTCGGGAATAAAAAGAATATCAAGATCATAAGAAGCTAGGAACTCGAGTCAACATGCAGTTCCTTAAGAGAACATAAATATTCCAAAGATTTATGATCGAGGTAGAGAACAAATTTCTCATCCAAATATGATGATGCCAAATTCCAAAAGCAAAAACAATAGCCGAGAGCACTAGATCATAAGTGGCATATCTAGTCTCGATAAACTATAATGATTTAGAAGCACAAGTGATAGCACGTTCTCTATGGCAAGAGAATGGCATCCAAACCAATACGACTAGTATCGGTACAAATAGCAAAGTCTTGGTTCCCCTTCAGGAATCACAAGAAAGAATAAGAGTATCGAAAAGAAAGAACTTCTTTTAAATAATTCTCTTCCCCGAAAAGTTAAAACTTTCAAAATTACATTTTTACTTTTATGTAATAATCTTTCTACAAAAATTTACATTTTTACAAGTCAATATATCGTGTCTGATTGTCACATCAAAGCGTTTAGGAAACTCCTATCGATAACGTTGATCAAGCGCATCGACCAAAATTCTTAAAGCACTCAACGGGCAATACAATCACAAAATCATCTTTTATAGGATAAATAAATCTCTTAAAAAGTTTTAAGAATATTCTTTGTTCGTTTCAAGAACAAAAATCCAGTTTTACTTATAAATAAATCTTATGAAAAAGATTTGCAAAATTTTAAATTACTATTTTCATCCAAAATCAATAAATACAAGAATGGTCTCATCGAAATATTCATAGAATATTCGATTTATAAAATGGATGAAATGAGCTGGACAAATTGAATGACATAATAAGTCATTCATAAGAATCATAACAAGTGCGGAATGCGGTAAGTGGAATGCTAATTTCCGCAACTCGTAGCAAACGAAAACCGACGATAAAGTCAAACTGAAAAGACCTTAGCACCATACAAAAGATATTGCTTAGGTGATGATCCTAAGACAAGCTCAAAAATACCAGAAATTTTTTCAAACGATATGATTGAAAGAAATAATACTTTCCTTATCATGCGGGTTTTAAGGAATAAAATGATGCCATCAAATTGGAATCAAAATCACAAAGGAAAAATAGAAATCTGCTTAACAGATTGGAAATGTCAAAGATGAATAATCCACTCGGAAAAATAGGATACGGGCTTCACAATTTAGGCCAATCCTTACAGAAAAAGTCAATTCCGAAGCCAAAGTAAATATCGGCTCGGAAAGAAAAGTCACATAAAACAATCTCGACATCAAAACAAAAGAAAATTGAGTGTTGCGGATCTACCATCCGGATTCGCAATCCTCAAAGAAGTCATCAAGCCCAAAATATTCAAAGAAAAAGAATCGACAAGTTCTTTTGATATAAAAATAATGAGATGAAACTCATATCAAAAAGAACTCAAATAAGAAGATCACAAAATAAATGTAATCAAGGATTAAATGAGAAATACATTGACCAAGAGAAGAGTTGCTAGGAACTTGCAGCCTTCCTTCTCTCTTGCTTGGAAGCTTAGGACACGAAGATAAAAGATGGCCCGAAACTTTGCAGTACTGACAAAAGAGGGGTTTCGGACACTCCCTTGCATAATGGTCCGTGGAACCACAATTGTAGCAATGACCACGACTAGAGGTAGGAGTCTTTGCTACCGGAATTTGTTGCTTCCCTTTCTTATTAGAATTGGGGCCTTTGACTTTGATAGGCCTCTTCATGTTGTTGTTGAAGTTCTGTTGGGCATGCACAACTTCAACATCACCTTCATTATCGGCCTCTTCAAGACGAAGAGCGATATCAATAAGCTGATCAAATGAAACCTCAAGTTTCAGAAGTAATGGCTTTTTATGATTCTTATTCAAGCCATAGACAAATCTATGATTTTTCTTCAATGGGGTATTGATGTATTCAACCCCATATTTGGAAAGCGACTCGAAGGATGCGACGTAATCAGTCACAGAGGATTGACCTTGAACAAGGTCTATAAAACGTCGTGCTAAAGTTACTTTTTCAGCCTCCAGCACAAACTTTAGTTCGAATCGTTCCCGGAATCGTTCCCAAGTAAGATCCGCTTCAACGATTTCAGAAATTAAAAGCTCATACCAATCTAACGCTCTTTCTTGGAGCATGCTAGAAGCCACTTGGACTCGATGAAGGTCAATAAGATTCATGCGAGAAAAGATGCGGTCGCATGATTTGAGCCAAGCTTGAATTTCTATAACACTCTCGGATCCCATGAATGGCCTTCCACCCAAATCGGTATAGTCTCAGCACAAGCATGCAAAACCGAATCTAGGATGAGTAGGCTCCTGATTGGGACCCGCTGTTTGAGCGTTCTTGACAAGATCTAAAAGCTGCTGGGCAGACATAAAAACTCCATCCTGGGGAGTAGCACTAGATTGACCGGCGCTGGGGCGGCCAGGTCTAACCATTTCTCTTCTTTAAGAAAGAAAGAAAGAAGAGGAAAAAGTTATTCTTAAAATAAATATCAAGCAATCTTGATAGATAAAACAAGGAATCATAAAAGAAAATAGGATAGGACGGTACGAAGACCCGAATAAAATCCTAAAGCACGACTTCTAAGATGGACTTAGGACGATGATCCTTGTTATAATATTCCATATTGTTCCGAAGTTTGGCTCTGATACCAAGCTGTGACGCCCCACCTCTATACCCATGCTAGCCAAGAACATTACAGTGAATGCTGTCAACTAGCACGGAGAATAATGCTGTTGAGGAGCGACCATCTGTATAATTGCTTTGTGCGAGTACCGATATACCGGATGAAAATATAAAACTTTTCATCTCAAGAGGAAATCCGACACAAACTCAAAGCTACTACACAATGGCTATAAAGGTCTTCGGAAACAAATATAGAAATAAATATAACACAAATCAGTCACAGACAATTCATATCACAAAGGCGGAAATAGATATGAATATTACACATGAAAGTGTATATCAGAGTAGTGGTCTAAAAAGATCCACAATATCACAAAAGAATAGTTACATGAACTACACAAAAGAATAAGTATACATTATGGAGTCTATATCTCAAATGTATACAACAAAAACTACTAATCTAAGTAGTTAACCAAAAGACAAAGGAATCAATCCCAAGAGTGAAGTCAAGCAGAAGCACCCGTAACATCTCGGTCTGACCCGAGTATTATTTAACAAGAAAATAATAAACGGATCAGTTTAGCTATAAATATCAGGTGAAACGATATATAATAAGAGATATGACTAAACACCTAATAATCACTATGCCAAGCTGTGATATATATAAGTAATTGAAAATCAACAAGAGATTAATCAATATCACCAAACCTACACAAGAATCAAAGAAATGTCATACTCCTTATTTCGTTCACCAAACCACAATATTGACGATAATATCAACGTCAATCACAAAAGTCAATGACACACAAATTCACCAATGCACAAATATTGACAATAATATCAATGCCAATCACAAAAGTCAATGACACACAAATTCACCAATGCACAAATATTGACAATAATATCAATGTCAATCACAAAAGTCAATGACACACAAATTCACCAATGCACAAATATTGATAAAACTTATCAATGGAAATCACGAAAATTGGTGAAACACAAATTCTAGAAATCATCTCAAGAAATCCAGAAATCACAAAGAGGGGAGGCCTATCACAAACGGGAGCATAAAGCCCACCAACACGTGTATCACAAACGGAATGCTAATTCCATGGTTGCTAACCATCACAAATTGAGCCGAAGCTCCACAAACGGCCCGAAGACCATGGGTTGCTACCCCACCAAATTGAGTCGAAACTCCACAAAACGGGGTTTAGTCTCCCTCGCAGACAAAGAGACATCGCACATTGCTAGTCTAAATCACAAAGATGATCGTCATGATCATCAAGAAGTGTCAATTACACTAAGCTAGTAAATATATGAGTTTAGCATCATGTCCCATAACCACTAGCTTAACTTAAATATTTACGAACAAATTGTAAATTTCCACTAGAAAATTGTCATAAGAGATTCAATCGAACAAGTCCAAGAATTAACCGAACAAGCAAACGCAAGCGTTTCATACCACTTGTTTTACTAAGCCGTTTAATTAGATTTCTCATACGAGTGAGGTAAAGGTTTGTATATACTAATAGATTGAAAAACGGTTTAAGAAACGAGCTTTGTTATTGAAAATAGAGTTGAAATCATTTTGTTGAAAGAGTTTTGATATTTACTACTAGTATTGAAACCTTTATATTTTTAAAGTGACAAATCACAAAAATGATTGTAGGACAATCAATCACCAAAATTCACATTCAAAGACGTGAATAAAATCCAAAGAAATTGATACCAAATCCATAGAAATGGATTTTCCCAAAAATCACGAAGAAAATGTCATCAAAGTCAATAATAAATGATAACAACAAAAAGGGAATCAACACGAATCGATTAAAGTTGGAAATATACTCAAAATTTGGCAAATAGGCAAAACTAGGGATTTCCAGACGTCTGAGGGGTTGTCCAGACGTCTGGATTTGGTTTCTGGAAATTTCCCAGAAAACCATCCAGACGTCTGAAACCTAAAATCAGTCGTCTGAAAAACAATCAGATGTCTGGGGGAAAGTCCAGACGTCTGGTTTTGGTTTCTGGAAATATTCCAGAAAACCAACCAGACGTCTGAAAACACAAATCAGATGTCTAACCTTATTCCAGACGTCTGAAACAATAATTCAGACGTCTGAAATTAGCCATTGCCTTATTTATTCCTCTGCCGTATTTTATTTTTCTCTAGGTTGCAAAACCAGACGTCTGGCATTGGTCTCCAGACGTCTGAAAACCTGGTAAGGGCAACAATTTGCCTAGGCCATATGGCCCAAACGATGTCGGGAGCGATCGAGCGAGCAATGACGACTAAGGATTTACGTCAAATGACAGCCCGGCCTTATAGGCTCTTCGATACACCCCAAATATCGTAATCAAACATCCATAAAAGGATTTTCACAAAAATTTGAATATTCACCCATTCGATCCAAATCAAAAGCAAATGAATATGCACAAATGTTATGGATTCATACCTAACCACAAAGATGGATATAGACATAGATGTGAGATAAAAATCTCACCTTTGAACCCAAATCTATGAAGAAGAAGCTTGAAAGCAAATGGAAATCAACCACACCTCAGTCTCACACTAGAAGCTTGAATCTAAGCTTAAAAGAGAAACATTTCCTAAATTAGGTTTAGGAATTTTCTGAAATTGAATGGAGAAAGAGTTGGAGAAGAAGAAGAGAAGCTTACCAATGGGTTCTTCTTGAGTTTGGAGCTAAAGCTTGGATTTGCAAAGGAAGTTAGGGCTTGGAGTTTTAATTTCCTCTTACACCCTCCATTAACATAAAAGCTTGAGTATTAGGAAAATAGAAGAGAAGTGAATGAAGAGGAGAGGGTTGGAACTGAGTTAAGTGGGGTTAATGGGCTCAGCCCAAACCAAAGCCCTAAGTAAAAAGTGGCAAAAATCAACTTTCTCCAAACATATCGAAGCTTATACTCAAAAAGGTCGCAAACGGCATTTTGAACTCAATGGAGGTGGTCTCGAGTCCTAATTCGGCCGTATGCAAAAAGTAGATTTTCGGACTAAAATCCGACTGACGATAAAATATTTATATAAAATATTTAAATATAAAATCGACAAATATGCGGGTTGTTACAGCATCCATGTTGCGGTCGAGAGTAGTGCTCGCATAGGCGCTCGATCTTATGATGTTTGATCGTGTTCAATTTCGTCATGGGAGAAGGTGGCGGCATCGAAGCTTGACGTTGTGATGGGTTTCGTTTGTCTTAGGGAGCGTTGCGTGAGAAGAAGCTTTCGGCCGAGATTTTTTTGCGATAGGGTTTGTTAATTTAAAAAAAAAAGAATTTTAGTTTAAATTATATTTAAAAACTTTAAAGCTGTGTAACTTTTGCATACATTATCAGATTCCGACGAGTTCGGCGGTGCAGGAATTGCAGTGACGCGATCTGCGCTGCAGTGCGGATCTGGAGTCGGTTTGAGCAAGTGGAAATTTTGGATTAAATCGAACGATTCGATTTAATTTAAAATTTAAAACGCTTGTCGAAACTCAAGGTGAGTTAATCTCACTCACATCTGGAATTTCCAGTTAATTTAAATAGTTAAAATTTAAATGAATGATTGATTGGTTGGGTGTGAATATTATTATCAATCTGGATATGATATTTTATCTGTTATGCTAACGTCTGTGGATGCAGGAAAACATGTTGGAGGGATCCAACTAGATTCCTCACAATATAGAAATTATTTTCATAATTGATGATGTGTTTTGTTATATTCTACAATAGATTAATTTGAAAATTAAATTGTGCTGTGCTATGATTGGAGAATACAATCTGGAAATTTAAAACATAAATAAAATAAATTGGGTTAAAAGGAAATAAAAGAAATTTTTAAGTAAAGAATTTAAAGGAATTAAATTCGGAAATTTGTTTGGAGTCTGTTAAAGTGTTTTTGAAAATTTGATTTAAAAGGAAATGTGAAATGGAAATTTATAAACTGGGTATATAAATGGAGTGGAATATTTATCGGGGATAAATATTGAAAGTATAGGTTTCTGGTGGGAATTTCTATAAGAAGTGCAAATTGCTTAAAAATAATAGTAAGATTGTTTTTAAAGGATGGGAAGTATACTTTTTCCTAGAATTAGTAAGTTTTAAAGCTTTCGAAATATAAATGGGCAGTTTAAAATGTGTTTTAGAACATTTTAGAAAGAAAATATTATTTTAATTGTTTAAAGTGTAAGCAAACATTTATTTAAGTAATTATGGTATTTAATTATCTTAAAGGTAAAGTAGTATTAAATTTTCAAAAGGAAATTATAATATAAATCTTTGATTACTAACTTTATTTTAAAAGGTAATTTTGTTTTAAATTACTTAGAAACTCCTCTATGTTTTCTTAAGTATTATTTTTCATTTAAGAAATTTCTGGTAGCCTTATTCTAAATATTATAAGCATATATTTTTGAAGTGATTTCCAGGAAATGGGAAATGTGTTTAAAATAAAAAGGGTTTATTTTTAAAGTGTTGGGAGAAATCTACGGGATTTAAACGTAAGTTTGAATTGAGATAAATCCAACGGGATTTATAGAAAAAATTCTTTGGTTTATTCTAAAATGGAAGTGTATTTCCCTGAAAAGCCAAGTATGTTTTTAAAGCAGATTTTTGAGAAAAGTTAGAAGTTTTGAAGTTGATTTAAAAGAATGGTTTCAAGAAATTATTATTAAGTGGTAAAAATTTTAAAAGTGAATATTTATCAAATTAGTTATAGTAATAATTATTTTAAAGGGTTAATTAGTGTTAAGTTTTGAAAGAATGTTTTTAATATTTATATTTTATAAAATGGATTTATTTAAAAGATAGTTTGGTTAAAGTTATTCGAAACTAGTACAGAATTTTTTAACTCCTCTTTTAAAATTTAGTGTAACTTAACCTTTATTATATAATTAGTTCATATCTTATAAAATAGTTTTGCTTTAAATATTTTTAAAATATATTTTTGAATAAAATGTTTAAGTAGCCAAATTTGAATATTTAAGGTATATTGTAGAATAAAGTGATTTAATCGTTTTAAAATCTAAGGTATTTGTACTTGGTGTTTTCAGTGGAAATAAATATATGGGAAACTATTTCATGAGAAGAGTGCGGTTTTGGAAACTGTTTTCAAAAAGAGTTGAAAAGTGGAAATATATCTTATGAAGATATTTTGAGGTTAATAAATAATTTGGGAAAATTATTTTTTGTTTGATGGATGTTTGTGAATGTTAATTGATAGTTAAATAACCGACTATCAATATTGGCCAATGCGCTGATCGTTTCGAAGAGACCGGGATCGGGATTTATTTCTCGAAAATTACTTCGATCTGGTTTGTACGTTTTCGTGGGAAGACGAGTTCGGAGTCGAAGATGGAACAGTGAAGAGCAAGGGCTACTCGCTACTAATCTTGAAGATGATTCCAAATGGATGTAGTAGGAATAGTGTCTTCGGTTTCGTTTGAACCCGGGACGGACTTGTATGGATGAATGCTTTCGGAACATCGTCAGGTGGACGGTGGGTATTCTAAGTGATATGTTCTGAAAAAGTAACTCTTAGCCTCAAGCCTCATCAACCGAAAATGATTGAAAATCAGGGGTTATGCAGCAAGGCTATGTGGGTATTACCCATTAGGGTGAGATCATCCTTGTCTAGATGTCCCTTTTTATTCGGCTTAGTGGTGCGGTTGCTGATCCCAACCGTAGGGTGATCTTACTCGAGATTATCCACTAAGAGGTAGTCCCGGTCTTATATTGCAGGGGATTGGGAGTAATTCTCGGTACGGTGATCCAGGCCACGTACTGTGACAGGTGGTACGCCGGTGCCTAGTCATTAGTTGGAAATCCATTCTCCCTGCGCGACTTTTACAAGTTTTTTTTGTATAACCCACTTTGTGGCTAGTAGCTGGAATTTAATCATGTAACAATTTCGGCTATTTTAATACGTATTTGTATATAGACCCTATTATAATATCAGAGGATTTTGATAAGAAATGTTTTAGCTATCGTAAGGTAAAAACCCGACATGTTTATTTGTGGCGTGGTCTTACGAGATGCTTTTGATTTTAAAGGATTTTGAAACTTTAATAATCAATTTGGGTGTATTTCTCTCACGCTAGTATTCCACACTGACTCGAGTGTTATTTTATTATAATGCTCGGGTCAGACCGAGTATTATATATTCAGGATATGATGCTGTGGAGCTCAGGAGAGGAGCTGGAGTCCGAGACGTATTACCGTAATTTTTTATATCCGCTGCTGTGATTGTTTGGAATTGTCAGGCTGGTAATTGTTGTTTGTTTGTGATACTTTGATGATGTAATATATATAACAGATATAGTTTTCATTTTGTGTAAAGATATGATAGTATGCATTATATTTTGTTCCGCTGCGATTGTGAGATTCTGTTATTGTTTAGTTCCTTCTTTCTTCTATCCTCTTTCTTTTCCCTCAAAAATCTGTCTTTTCCGGCACTCGAGCGTCGGCATATTATTCTGTGGTGTATTTTGTGTCGATTTTCGAGGGTCAAGAAGGGCGGGTCGTCATAGGGTCCTTTCATGATCATCACTTTGAATTATTTCCATCTACATTCCTTTGTATTCACTCTTGTGCATGCATATCTTTATGAAGTCACTATCAAAATTCACTAAAATTCCTACAAAACAACATAGAAAATTCCTAGTAAATTTTCGTAAATTAATAAATGCACAAAAATGACCATTTTGTCCCTATATAAAGGTGATTATGTGACAATTTGAAAATAATTGAATTTCGATTTAAACAAGTTAAAATACCCAACATGATCATTTTTTAAATATATTAAATATGGTAGTGAAAATGTGCACATTTACGTGCACATCAAATACCCCCACACTTATCTTTTTATTCGTCATCGAATAAACTAAAAACTAAGATAAATCCGTTTTTGTAGGAAACACCATTGTATTGAGCATATGCAACAAGTCATTAAACCTTTGGGTGTCCTCGTAGGACGAGTGTCGTCTCGTGAGGGTTTTTAGTGGATACTACCCACAAAATCCAAATGTAGGATGGAAATATTTACAAAATGCAAGATTTGTTACGAAGAGATGAATGCTAAAATTTGAAAATATTTACAATGAAGGATATACTTTTAAATTGACATAAATAAGTTAAATATAGGTTTTGGTCGTTATCTTGAAATTTAAGTCATTTACTTGTCAAAATTTTCAATATAAATGAAGTTATCGTAACAAATGGGCTATAGTTTAACTCGTTATTTCGGTGGATAATATAGTGTAACTATGAAATGGATCCTTAGTTGATTATCGAAGTTTATCAAAGTGGTATTTTCATTTCTTTTCAATAACAAGTAAAATCAAATAAGTTAAAATAGTGCTTTGATTTCAATTGCTTACTCTCTTTAATTTTTTATTTGAAAATTTATTGATATTAACAATATTTACAAATGCCTAACTCTGATAAATGAGGCCAGATATATTACCCATGCACTGCCTTGCGGACTGATGTGAGGGGAATACAGAGCATGGCGAGTGAACACACAAGTGTGAACACTTATTGACTGTATGCGCTATTAGTAAAATAATTTTTATACATAAACACCTAACTCAGATAAACTAAGGCCAGATGTACCGATTGTGCACTGCCTTTCGGGCTTATGTGTGAAGGGTACACATCATGGCGAGTGAACACATGACTCTGGGTGTTTATTAAAAAATATTCATATATACAACAAATATTTTTTGTTTTTTGTTTTTGTTTTTTTAGAAGAGAGAGTTTCGCACTATCATCTTAGCACCATTTAACTTAGAAAACAAAAGAAATGTTATGTCTTTACTTTAAATCAACCACTTTTTAAAACAAAGATTTTCAATTAGGATGTATTTCAAAATTAACATGTATGAGTTTTCCTATATACTAGATAAACCATTGTTATTAGTAATTAAACTTCATTTTATTTTTTGTTAAGATAAATGAATTTTCAAAAATTTTAATTTAATAAACCAAAACCATATATTTATCCTATAGTGTTTCTTTGAAAATAAATCAAAAGAAAATTTGTTTTTGGATTTTTTTGAGGTTTTTAAAAGACAAAGCAAAATAAACCATGAAAAATTAAAAATGAAGACGAGTCTCCTCCCGACACTTGATTTTGACTATGTCCCCACAGTCAACTCAAGTGATAGGAGATAAGAAAATAAAAATAAGACTTATATTTACATGAAAAAGAAAATTTTATTATTTACAAGAGTTTAGGAAGGATATCAAAAGGTAAATGAAACGGTCTTTCAATGACCTATTCATTTGTCTCGTCAAGTATGTGAGACACATCTCAAGTGCAGAAAACCAAACCGTAAAAGATTTCGAATTTGAACGTTGATTTGGAAAAACGAATGCTGTTTTATTAAAAATCGTACGAGTTGTTTTATTTTCGATGATTTTTGGGTCGATAAAACAATTGGTTGAAATTCAAGTTTATTTTCAACAAATTGAAATTCAAGCTCTTCATTGAAAAATTCTTCAGAATTATTGATTTCAAAATCAAAATGGAGATTTAAATCTTTCCCTACAGAATTTGATAACTCGTTTTCAAAAGTGCAAAGAAATAGTGTTCATTGAATTCGTCTTCCTTATTTGGATTATCAACTTCATCGCATATATTAAGTTCAACATCAATAGTTGTTGTATTCAAAATTTTGAAATCGAGAAAAGGAAGATCAAATTTTAAATTTGGTTCCACACTCTCAAAAGGATTGAAATCCAACTCAATTACCATATTTTCAACAACTTCATTAAGATTGTCGTTTTCTATTTCAAAAGTTGTTATTTAAAAATTGTCAATTTGGGTAAAAGATGGATTATCGTTTGACTCGTCACATATTGGGATTTGGTTTTGTTTCTCACAAATTTTTTCCAATGTTTTCATCAACAAATCCGTGTGGTTTTTTTTCATTTGTTCAATTATCAAATTCATGATTATTACTTTGAATTTTTTTAATTTGAACTTGTTGATGACAAAAATTTTCACTCGCATCGTAGTTGAGACTACTTATTGCCAAAATAATTTGAAAAATGATTCACATTTCCATTGTGACTTTGAAATTCATTTTGAAGTTCGAAGTTGAATTGGCATGGGCTATAATCATTTGAATTTGGAAGTGAATTCAAATTTTGATTATTTTAAAAACTTTGACATGAATTGTTGCATAGATATGAATTCAACGAATCATTAAATTGAAGTGTTTGTTCAAGTGAAGATTCAACTATTTTAATACACCTTTCAAGAGTTGAGGGTTGACCACTATTTTGAAAATCCTATGGTGCAAAATTCGAATACTTTGTTCAATAGTCGTTATTAAAATATCCATAAGAATTTTAAATGAAATTATATGTATTATATTGATTTTCACAACTATCGTAAAATTCATGTGCACATGGAAATTCGAATATTTTCAAGAATGTTTTTGGTTTTTTCATAAAGGAAAAATATTTACAAATAAAACTTATTTTTCAAAAGGAAAATTGATTTTTGTTTTGTCTTTCAAATTTTTTGTTTTTGAAAAGGTTTTATAATTATTACTTTTTGGATTTTTGTTTTCAATTTTTTTTGGATTTTTGAAATTTCAAAGGAAAAGGATTTACGAATTTCAAAGGAAAAAGAAAAGGAATATTTACAATCTTTTTAGTTTTGGATTTTGAAATATTTTTTTAAAATATGCATGAACTAATGCAACTAAATGAATGCAATAGTCTAATTACAAATTATTTATCCTAAATTAACCCAAAATTGTATAATCACACTTTGTCTTGGATCAACAAAATAGTTCTCACCAAGTAAAGTACATGATTTATCGGTGCACAGTGAATCGCCGTAGCAATGCAGCCGAAGGTTTAAGTACCTTTAGAGGAACGACCACTATAAGATTTACGAATCACCGTAATATTTATAAATGGTTATTATTCTGCCGTAGCCTAGACACCAAGGAATTAAATTGTCCAAAAATGACAACTTGTCAATATACAATTAAGCGTTATTGATTTCTAACCGTTATTATTAATTATAATTCTAGAACAAAATGAAAGGCAGAAATTAAACGTGTATTAATATTTAGCTGTGAATGATTTTTTTTTTTTTTGAATTTCTTCTTTTAATAAAAAATGCAAGCAAACAACAATGCAAGACAAATAAAAAAAATAGTTAGAGGTTTAAAAAAAAATTATAGCAAGCAAGCAAAACAGTTTTTTTGGCAAGCAATGGGAAGCAAGCAACTCTTCCTATCTGCTTTGGCAACCTGAAAATAAAACAAAGATGTTTACAAGTTTTTTTTTAGATGAAGAGAAAACTAAACAAAATAAAACAAATGAAAACACCACAAAACAATTTGAAATTTGTTGTTTTTTTTAAATTTATGTTGTAACTAAAACAAATTAAACAAAAAAAAAACAAAACAAAAGGAATAAAAGAAAATAAAAAATCTGGCCCACACCCACAAATGTTGTAACCCTGCCCAGTATGCTAAACAATTCAAACAGCCCAAAATCAGTTTATCTCCATATTCTCTTCGTTGTGCTCTCTTGAAAAAATAAAATCAAAATCCAACAACAACAACAACAACAACAAAAAAAAAAGTGTGAAATCGTCATGTCTAAGTCGAGAAAAGGGGCAAGGCAACCTCACGCCCAGACTTCGAATTGCGATGGGGTTGGGTTCGCGTTTGTTGGCGAATTGTTATTCGATTGCTGGTGGTTGTTGTTGGCAGCGAGGAGATGTCGATTTGACGTAGGGATAAGTTGGAAGTCGCGAGCAATGTCTGGTTGTAGGCGAAAACTTGTTCGTCGATTGGTAGTTGGAGGAGGCGATTCGTGTCTGAAGTGGTGCACTGCAGGGGTCGATGAAGTGTATCTGTGTTGCTGTGTTTTTTAGTTGCAGTACTTTTTTCATTGAGTGTGATAGCTGTGGATTGCTGGTGGAGTTTCGTCGATTGTTGTGGTGGTAGCTTTGCAGTGTTGCACACAGTAGCGAATGAAAATGGTGGCAAGGTTGTGAGTATGGTGGTGATCTGTTTTTCGAAGGAGGGATGTATGCAGCAGTGTACAACTGAAATGCAGTGGTCAGATTGAAGTGACAGACAGTATAGATAGAGGGAGGAATTGACAGTGGCACAGTTTGTAGAGGGGAGGTAGAGGATTGCGATAAGTTAAGTTATATTGTATTTTTGTGGCTGCATTGTTGTATTGATGGGTGTAGTAGTGTTTTGTTTATGTTGTGGGTAGTTGTATGGTGTAGTTGCGAAGTGGCAGCAGATTGAAGTAGTTTGTATGTGGGAAGTTTTGTTGGTTTGGTGGGTGGTGGAATGAAATGTATGGAGTTTTGTGTGATGATGTTTGCAGTTCTGGATGGTGAGAAGTGGGTATGGTAGCAGATTGATGACGGACAGCAAAGTGGAGTTGGCAGTGATGATTTCAGTTTAGATGAAGTTAGAATTGTGGCAGTTGTTTTGTGGGTGGTGAACTGCACTGACTGTTTGGGGTGATATGTGGTGGAGGTGGTCTGAAGTGCTGGTCTAGGGCAGCAGGTCTGGTTGTCGACTGGTGAGCGGTAGAAGGAGAATTGAATTGTATGAAGCACTGTTGCTTGGTTGGAGTTTGAGGCGTGGTCGATGTTTGTAGTGGAGTATGCGAGGAGGAATAGGGTGAAGATGCAGTTGACAGGGGGGCAGCAGGGTAGAAGTGAATGTTCAAGTCAGTAATGTTTTGAAGTGGTAATATGGTAGATGCAGTGGGAGGAACAGGAGTTGCTGTTGCGTTTTCTGGTGGGCAAGTGCAGTGTTGAATTAGGTCAGTTGTCAAACGTTGATGTCAATCAAGTGTTGTAGTAGCGCATGGTGACGTGTTGTGAAGGTTGCTTGGCGAATTGGAGTTTCAAGGGTGCATGTTGGTGGACTTGCTGTCAGTGCAATTCAGTTGGAAGTTTGGCAAGTGATGTAGGCAGTTGGAGTGGTGACTGATGGCAGTAGTGGTATATGGCAAAAATGAAGGAATGGAGCAAGTTAGTGGCAGTTTGAGGAGTGGCTCGAGTAGAAGTGGCAGCAATAGTATGTTGTACCATAGTTTGTTGTCTTGGGGAGATTGTTTAATGATGGTGAATGTGGGAAGTGTGGAAGTTTTGTGACAATCAAGGAACAAAGAATTGTATGCAAGTGCACACTGCACAGTGCAGTAAGTATGACAGTGCACAGTTGGTATGCTTTTGGGTGACAGGCAGTGTTGAATGAAAGGAGTTGTGGTGGGTGTGGTGATGTGACGAAATGTGAAACTTAGAGGAAGGCAGTTTTCAGAGGAGGTCAGTCAGTGATGTGCACTTGTTTGGCAACTGAAGTGGAGATGAAATGTGTAAGTTGAAGTTTTTGTGGAAGTAAGTAACAAAAATGATGGCAGAACTGATGGGTGGTTTTTGAAGCTCAAATTTGTAAATGTAAATAGAGACTACAACAAAAAAGAGAAACAAAATATAAATAGTTGACAATTTGTTAATTGTAACTGAACATGAATAAATTTTCTTAAAATTGTGATGTGTGTTTTTTAAATATGAAATGCAAATGAACAAACAACTAGAAAACAAGCACATAAACAAATGCACACAAAAATCAAACAAAAAACACAACTTTTTTTTATAGAAATTAACACACAAAACACATACACACAAAAAATAAAATCAAACGAAAAATAATACGAAGAATATAAAATAAAATCAAAACAATTCCCAAGCAACGGCGCCAAAAACTTGTTCGGATAGCTAAATGTCTATTGAGTTAGAAAATATCGAACGAATTATGAAATAAAAATAACCGCAAGCGCACGACGTACTATCATAATATGTAGTGAGTACGGATCCATCCACGGGGAATTGTTGATTTTAAAAATCTATTCAATCAGATTAAAACAAAGTTGAAGAGAGTGTTAAGCTACAAAAGGAGAAAACTAACAAACTAACAAAGTGATAAAATATGAGAGTGTGAAGACAATTTCGAGGCAATTTCCACTCTCTAGATCACAAAAATCAATAAAATGAAGTTATGATCTCTCTTTTCGTGTCATTAGTGCAATTAATTGATGTGCTTATCTTTGTGCTTTTAGTTAGCCCAATATAAACCATCAAACTATAACTTAACCACTAATACACATTTAACTCAAATATGACAACAAAGTTGAAAGCAAAATCTATTTTAAGTATGACGTATTAACTATTGTTTAAAAATATAGGCCATCAAGTTTTAATTTCAACAATCACTTCATTACCATCATCATATGTAGATGAAGAAGTAATTATTGTTTGTGATTGTTTAAGCATAGCATATTTTGTGTCAACAATATATGCTATCAAATTCAAATAAAAAACAACAAGTTAAACCACTTCAAATGTTTCATTAAGCACAAAAAGAGAGCGTAAACATCAAAACGCTGCATCTACATACTAGAGAACTTCATTACTCTTAAATTGTAGGGATTAGCCTCTCATCTTTGTTATCAAATCAACAATGTAGAAAGAAACATGAAATAAACAAGAGGAAAAAAAGCAAAATAAAAAGAAAAGCTAAGTAAAAAGAAATGAACACTAATCTACTTGCATGAAAAGTAAAATGCACTACTAACATAAGAAGAGAAGCATGTAAATAACATAAAACAATAATTAACATTTCATAAAAAAATGGAAATTACATGAAATAAAAATGGCTAAATAGCCGTGAAAAGAGAACTTTATTTTATTTTATTTTTCTAACTAAAACTCACCAAAAGGAAGAAAACCTAAAGGAAGAGAGAGTTATATGAAACATAAGAGTATTTATACAAGTTTAAAACTCTAATTCACTTTTTTGGGAACTACCCAAAGTACCCTCTTAGGAAGTATGGTGTGATGACCAAGTTATCATTAACTTCAATAATCATCCATTAAGTATGCATGAAGATTTAATGACTTTTTAGCATGTACATTAGCTCCTAAGTATACATTAAGGTAGGTGGGTAAGTGGGGTCCTCCATTATCATCACTTTGAATTATTTCCATCTCCATTCTTTGTATTCACTCTTGTGCATGCATATCTTCATGAAGCCACTTGTAAAATTCACTAAAATTCATACAAAACAATATAGAAAATTCCAAGTAAATTTTAACAAATTAATAAATGCACAAAAATGACCATTTTGCCCCTATATGAAGATGAATATGTGACAATTTGAAAATATTTTGAGTTTTGGTTTAAACAAGCTAAAATACCTAATATGATCATTTATTTCATTTAGATATATTAAATATGGTGATAAAAATATGTACATTTACGTGCAAATTACTACCATTACGGTATGATCATCACCTTATTAGATCGCTAATTATGGATTTCATATGTGCATGAGAGCTCTCGAGGAAAAGGTTGTAAAGCAACCAGAGTGATAACATATTCAATACTATTCAGGATGGGGTAGGTTGGTCTTGTCATGTAAGGGTGAAAAGGTTTTTGACATCGGTACATTTTATTTAGAGAAGTACTGTGGTAGGTGGTACCTCAGTTCCTTGTCATCGTATACAATTCATTTTGCAGTACGTGCATTTACAGACTTAGTTGTATACCAAATATGCTAGAATGGTAGATGCAAGCATTTCAACCATGTTATATATTTGATTAAACCCTCGTAGATATTTTAATATCACTAGGTTTTCTATTTGAAATAATTTGGTGATTGTAAGGAAAAACTTAAGTGTGTTTATGTGTGGCAGGGCCTTACGTGATACCTTTATTTTTGAAAGGTTTTTATAATATATTTATTTTATTTGATTTTCTCACGCTGGTTTATCGGACTAATCCAGGCTTGTTTTCTTATAATGCTCGGATTAGACTCGAGTACTTTTACAGATTTAGCGATGGATGGTTGGAGCATCAGGAGACGATATGGAGGCCTTCAAGACTTGATGAATTTTATTTTCCACTATATTTTCTATTTTGTACTTATCAGAATTTTTAAGGATAGACTGTTATAATCCTCCAGGCAGATGGTAGGTTAGTGATTATGATTTGTTGAATGAATACTAAAGTTTTCTTTTGTAAAGATCATTTGGATATTATAAATTACTCGTCACGATGTAAGATTATATTCTGTCTTTTCTTTTCTTTCACTCCAACAATTTGTCTTTCCGACACTTTATGCTCGACATGTGAATACTATGGATGTACAAGTGTTGATTTATGAGTTTGAAAAGGTGGGTCATCACATTACCGCTGTAGGATTCTAAAAGGATAGATAGATTGCTCTGTATATGTTCATTATATCAATTTTGCCAATAAATAAGCGACTTTGGAAAAAGCCTAAGGTTCGATGGGTTTTTATTCGGTCGAAAATTAAGTCCATTTCGGAGAGGGTTATTACAGAGGCATATGGTGTTTTCATCAAAATTGACGAGACCGATTTGGTATCTCCTTTTCCTGTTAATTCTAGTTATTTTACTATGGTGAAATTTCTACTAACGTGAATGGTTTCAAAGTTGGACTTTTTCACCTATGTAAATTTTTCGAAGAACATATCATCAACATAGTGGACATACATACGAAGGTGACATAGTTATAGCACAGATTCTCCAGGTTAGTTTTGTAATCTTTTCTTATGTAAAATGTAGGTTATTATGGATAATCGATTCATTGTCTAGTCATGTATCTAAACATATTCTTTTGAATATTGTCAGGATTGACAAAGAAAGGCATAGGGTTAGCCTTGGCATAAAGAAACCTTATGTTGTTAATACTGATACCAGTAATGATATCGACTATGAAACTGACAATTTGAATAATGTTTCTGCCAACACTGAAGATGATGAAGATAACTATAAAGCTCCTTGCACAAATTTTTATAATAAATAATGCTAACACACATGGAATATTTATACTGGTAGAAACATGATCGCCTATCAATTCTCTTCGAGTAAAAGTTGATGATTTAGAAGGCTCTAATGTGTATGATGGTGCACACAATCAAAATATAAATATTGAGTGGTGATTGTTTTGTAAAAGAATGATAAATAGGAAAAGAAGAAAGCAAAAGAATAAAGGTATACTTTTTTTCCATTCCATAGTTCTATTGCACATTCATCTCATTGGCTTATAAGATGTTTTAGTGGGGTGAATGTAACACATACCGTTTTGAGAAATTTGGTTAAGATTTTATTATTCTGCTGATTCATAGTATTCATAACTTCCAAATAGGGAACTTTAAATAAGGGTCGCTAAACAGAGAAAACTGAGTTTGAAACACAATATCAAAACCAAGCCTTAAAACTAAGTTTTGCAACTGATTTTCCAAACTGAGTTGCAAAACACTCAAAACCGAGTTTTGAAAACTAGTTCAAAACCAAATTGCAAAACTTAGTTTCAAAACTAAGTTGCCAAGTTTAAAACTGTGCTACGAAACTCAATTGTGAGGATTGCAACTCATTTTTGAAACTGAGCTTGCAATTCAGTTTCGCATAACTGAGCTTCAACTCAATTTTAAAAATAAGCTACAAACTCGCTTTTAAAACTGGTAGTTAAATTTTTCAAAACTCAGTTTTGCTATAGTTTAACCATTTTTAATCAAAACTAAGTTTCACTCTTTATATGTAGGCACTTTTAGTGAAAGAGGACGACAAGAAAAGGTTAGAAGTTCATGGTTATGACATAACAAGCTTAAACAATCTTGATGATGATCGTATTACTGAGGTTTTGGACCTGATAAAAAGAAAAGGTATTATCTAAGTTAGCTCCACTTCATCTATAATGTAAGTTAAGATGGCAGAAGCTAAAAAAACTTCAAAATATCAAAGCATCTATGTTGTTTATAAGACTTTGTTTTGCATTTTGAGATAGTAATAAGATTTTATTGTATTTTAGAATTAGAAAATTTGGAGCTGAAATTGCAAGGTTATTCGAATATGATATATTTATTTGAAAATTACAAACTTTAAAGTCAAACTGTAGTGTTTTGAAAAAAAAACTGTGATCATATTTATTTCTTCATGACAAATGCTATGTTTGAATTTTGCAATGGTTATTATTGTTAGGAAATAGAAATTGCCAATATCAGTTTACGTTATTGTTTTGTTATTGCTCACACTTATATCTGTTGGTACCGCAAATTTTGCAACTGACATACGTGTTACAAAATGAATATCACCAACACTTATTTCGTTTGAAGATAGAATTTAGTAACAGATATAAGTGTTGCAATTACCATATTACCGATGCTTATAATCATTTGGGAAAAAAAATATCCCTCGACGATTATAACTGTTGGCAGATAGAAATCAGTAATGGATACAAGTGTTACAAATAAATGTCCATGCCCCTATAGCAACATGTATAAGTGTTAGGAATCATTGTTCTTGTGTAGTGGTGCAAGCGAATGAGGATTTAAGTGTTCAAATGAGATTTGAAATAGCAAATAAAAGAACAAGTAACGGTAGGAGAAAATATCTCCACTTTTACCTCTTCTTAAAGCGCCTACTTAAATACATCACTGGTCATACATTTTGCCTCCATCCTCTTCATCATTCTAACAAAAAATATAAGGAAGCCACAACAATTAATTTTCGAAAACAAAATAAAATAATTAAAGGTGGCGTTCATCTATAGATCATGGCAAAACCTAGAGGCCGGTTCAGTCCAATCTCGCAATCATTTATCCATTCAAGGAGTGATCTTGGACAACTTCTTAGGTTAATTATCAATCTCAATTCTGATTATATATTAGATCATTATACTATAGATTAGATCTTATATTATGCAATGAATTTATATATGCCAGTGTTCTCCAATCCATTTTACTATATGCTAATTATTTTAGGAATTATTGTTAAAAAAAATCTAAACATTATATTGATAATTATAATTTGCCAGTATCTAAAATGATTTTATAAAACATTAAATACATAAATATATTTCATATATTAGTATAAAAAACCATTTTATTAACATACACAAGTCCAAAAAAAAATATTACCGCAAACAAAAATAACTAATATATTATTTTGAAATATTCTAATATATATACACATATGTATATTTTTTAAAATGAAAGTGGTTTCCGTTTGAAAATTTATAAAAAAAATTCTAAGGTCGAATATATATATATATATATTCTCATTTAAATAATATCATTATTTAAGCAAAGAAATATAATTTATAAATTACATGTATATAAATATGTGTATACATATTTTCAAAATGAATAAATATTATATTTATATTTAATTCAAAATTTATAATTAGATATTTTATTTGAAATTGTAGGTCCGATTTGAAGTGTTCTAATTCTAAATTAGTGTATATATTTTAGATATTAATTTCAATCTCAGAATATGTATGTATGTATGTATGTATGTATGTATGTGTGTATGTGTGTATGTATGTATATGTATGTGTATTTTAAATTAGTTAAAATTAATTTCATTAAAATATGCATTGCCAATATTTTATTATGGTATCAAAATTAATTTATAATTTCATATACATATATATATATATATCTGTGCAGTTAATGCGCTCGGCAGATTCAAAGCGGTGGAGATGCAAAAAGTCAAAGCGGGGATACAGCGAGGATATAGCGGGATATAGCGGATGGCTCTAAAATAGCATGTAAAACCCGTACTTAATATTTTTACAAATATATAAATGGTAACTAAATGAAAAATTATCATTCAATTGAATTATAATTAATACATAAATAGTTTTAAATAAAAAAATGTTTGAATATACTTTAAATAAACGTAAAACTGTTATATATAACATAATTGAATTTAGTAGAATATTAGAGTATTTTCATTTCTGAAAATATATTAAAAATTAAATCAAATAAATTAGTTTCATAGTTTTTATAATGTATAAATACAATTTTTCAATTCATTTTATTAAAGAAGATATAGCGGAATATAGCGGAAATAATGGGATATAGCGGAAATAGTGAAATCGTAGCGGAAAGGCTATATTTTGGGGCTACATGGAAAAATCGTAGCGGTAGAAATCCTCTATGAGATATAGCAGGGTTATAGTGGGGTAATAGCGGGGCATTAACTACACAGATATATATATATATATATATATATATATATATATATATATATATATATGAAATCTATGGACAACAAAGACATTTATAATGGACAATGTGTCCTTCAGCAAGCTCATTTTCTTTTCAACTTGGTAATTGCACCGATAATCAAATTAATATAAGGATAAACCTAGAATCAGAGCACTCTTCAACTCCCACATCATCCACGACATATTGGACTTCAATTTGGCGTCAAAGAACATCGGAGAACAAGTGCACAAGCATTAACATCCATCTAAGTTTCAGCTTCGTCAACTCGTTCATCGACAGTGCATCATCAATGGTCAAACAACTTCTGGTTGTAAAGAAAATTTACGACTACCCAAATCTCAACAACTTGGCTCAGCGGCCCTTCTACGGTTTGCAGGAGAAGTCTTAGATTTTAACATAGCCAAAGCTTTAGGGATAAATCAATTTGTTTGGAAAGGAGATAAGAGATGAGGATAAGTCTATATAATTTATGATGAATGTACGAATGAATGAGATTGGTTCGGTAATGAATGAATGGAAAAGGATTAATTCATCTAGCGGGTTAATGCGCTCACCAAATTAATTGAACCGAAAAGGCTAACTCGTACCGAATTTTTGCATCCACTGAAAATAGTTCTCTCTGAACTAGATTGAACCGATAGAGCCACGTCCAAGCATGCTCTCGAACAGCCAGCTCATGGGAAGTGTCGTAACATATATCGTGAACGTCAGAGGTCACATTGCACCTCCTGTAACGACCCTGGATTTTGGCCCTGTTTATTTTAATAAATATTTAATCTAATTAAATAAAAAGTAGTCTGATCATATTAAAATGAATATGATTTTGGGGATATTTCTATTTATTTATATAAATTGTATTTTAAAAAGGAGATTGATTTGGAAATTTAAAATAAATCTCAATAATATTTGCAATAAAATTATTCTTATATAATTCAATTAAAATAAAATTTATCTTATATGATTGAATTACAATACTTTGTCTTATTAACATGTGATAAATAAATATATTGATGTGAATGATAATGTTCAACATAAAATCAAAGTTTATCAATATAAAATATAAATATTAGGTATAAGTAAAACTTAAGAATATAATAATATTGATAATCAAAATATAAAATACAAATATAAATAAGTAAGCAAATGAATATCATTTAAATATTAATAGTTAAATATGAAGTATAAATATAAATATAATTAAATAAACCATATAAATATTGATTGTCGAAATATAAAATACAAATGTAAATACAAACAAGAATCAAGTAAAACACAAAGTAAAATAAGAACAAAGTAGAAAAATAGGAATCAGTCAAAAAAAAAAAAAAAGTAAACCAGACAGATATTTTCAAACTAGAAGTTAATAAAACATACAATTAGAAGTTAAAATAAGGAAAAGAGGTATAAACAAACCTGGGAAACTATATGTTCATAAAATATAAAGATAAAAACAAAATATCTTCTTTCACATGACCCAAGTCTATCTGAAATGAATATGTATATACAAGTATCTTCATACAAGACCAAAGTATAAATCAATACCTGACCAAAAACATGTGTACAAACTATTTGGACTGAAAGTAATAAAGCAAATGTTTACATTCAAAATAAAGCTTCATATACAAGCTATGCCTACCTGTAAAGGTGTATATGTTATACAAATATCTTTATTTACAGCAAGTCACAATTATAACATGTAAACTTATTAAGAAACAAAGCATGTACTTTCTATCATCTCAGCCCATTTTTTTTGTCAATTGAAAAATGTTTACAAATCTATAAAATCAGAAATAAAATCTGATCAAAGCTTAATGCAGGAAACAACAGTACCAGTTACCACCTCCCTTATTCAACTGTTCTTTTATATATATATATATATATATATATATATATATGTATACATATTGCCACTTCTAGTTCGTTCTGAAATGAAAAGGAAAAACCGGGAAAAAAACTAAAAACATGAAGGAAGAAAACAAAACTCAGATTTTTATTTCAAATCAAAACAGATTCAAGACAGTTTCATATTTCAGATTTGCAAAAGGAAAACAAGCTGTGTTCTTTGTTCAGGAATTTCGGCAGGTGAGTAAACATAAAATTTAAAGCTTCAAGTTTAAATTTAAATCAGTCCAAGATTTATTTATAATCTGGTTCATATGTGTGTTGAACTTAATTATGATTCTGTGTTGCCATATCTTCCTTGTTAAATTGATACAGGGTGAATATGCTCCTTTAAAAACTCAAATTATTTTATGTTAATCATTGTTAGGTTTAAATTTTTCAACCACACCTGAGATTTAAACTTAGATTAAGTTGTTTGAAATTGTTTAAACCATCTTTGGGAAAGTATACTACTGTAAAACTATTTTACAGGAAATCAAAGAATATATTGATAAATTCAACTGCTATAAAAATCTAGTTCAAGTTTATAAATTGAAAGCTTGGTGAAATTTATGATTTTTAAAACGAAAATGAGAATTTTTAAATTGGTATTTCATGAGCAGTTCATATGTGAATAAAAACTGCATTTTTACCAATTTCTCGAAATTGAATCAGTAATACACGATGAAACTTGACCTGAAGCAAGTTTAAGCCTTTGTGATTTCATTAAAATTATCAGAATTTTTTTATATTTCTTGAGTTTTGGATATGAGATTATAGTAGGGTTTAGTTAGAGTTTTTGGTTCATGTCAGTGATGTATCGAATTCATCACCAATTTGCGATCGAGTGGCTCGAGCTTCTGGAGGTTGGTGGTTTATCGTGTTGTCGTCGTGTGGGCGAAAGTTTGGGTGTTGCAAGTGGATGGAGCGGCGGTGGCAAGGGTTTTGCCGAAGGTGTTGTTACAGTTTTTTTTCGAGCAGAGGCCAAATTTTCGTATTCGAACTTTTTTAGGCGATTCGAATTTTGATTACGAGCTTAGTGTCGATTTGTGATTTGTTGTCGATAACGTTGTTCGCCGGAGAAGAGAGACACCGCCGTGCACGTGCACGTGTACGACGGCGATGATATGCTTCTGTGACATGAAGATATGGGTCGCGTGTCATACACGAGGAAGATGGATGAACGCTTCGGGATTGTGATCGAGTCGTGCTCGAGTGGTTGAGGGGTTAGCTTCGAGCCCTTTCGTTCGTGTGCGTGTATAGTTCCTGATGCTTTAAATTAAACTTAGTTTAAAACTTAACTCTCTGGAAATAAAAACAAAAGAGGGAAGAAGAAGAGGATGTGTACAGGGAGATGGCTCGAGGAAGATAGGTTTGACGCGAAGTGTTGCGCGAGTTTTTACAGGGTAGTGTCGGGTTTCTTTAAAACTGTAGTATTTAAAATAAAAGGAAGTTAAGCAAATTTTGCGTTTGTCAGGATTTAAACAGTGTAAATTTAGTAAATGTTGACAATTTGAGTTAAAAACTTTAATACAAGTTTATTTATTAGTTAATGTATAACAATGCTTAAACTCTTAACTAATATTTTAATTAAGTGATTAATTTATGTTAGTATAAAATTAATTATCGTTTAAGGTTATAGTTAATAATAAGTTAGTTTCCAAAATTTGAAGAAGACTTTTAAATGTTTAATTAAGTTGAACAGTTAATATCAATTAATTATTTTATAAAAAAATTAAGAATAATTACATTAGAATTATAATTAGAGATTCGTTAATCAATGAATTATGTGATTAATTAAATTGTAGTTAACTACATAAGTTAATTAACGAATGCTTAATAGATGATTAATTAAGTAATTTAATTACGAATTAATAATTAATTAATTAAGTAATTAATGATTAATCAATGGATAATTAAGTTTATTAATTAATAATTAATGTTATTAATTAGTGATTAAGAGTAATTAACTAAGTAATTAAGATATAATTATTAATTAAGAGATGATTTATTAATTAAATAATTTGAAATGGAATAAGTAATTAATTGATAACTTACGATTAATTAAACGAGATTAAGAGATTAATCCTCAAGT
The DNA here is from genome assembly GCA_030765085.1 of Allium cepa. Taxonomy (NCBI): domain Eukaryota; kingdom Viridiplantae; phylum Streptophyta; class Magnoliopsida; order Asparagales; family Amaryllidaceae; genus Allium; species Allium cepa. The sequence goes on along the minus strand of CM060928.1, from coordinate 404,974,832 downwards.
AATTGGTTTAATTGAATTGATTAAATTGAGAATTCAAGATGATTGCTTTGGATTGTTATGTATGTAGAATATCCGATTGTGATAATTATTTGGTGATATTCTGTGACATATCTGTGATATGTTCTGATATATCTATGATTATTGTGTATGATTTATCTGTGATAAATGTTATTTGAATTCAATCATTGAATTAAACTGTTTAAGTTAATTAGACAACTTGGCCTTTAAAATGGCGTTTGGATTTCGATGAGACCGGGATCGGGTATCAATTTGATATTTCGAAAACCACATCGATCCAATTTAAACGTTAGGTCATGAATTCTGAAATGAAGATCGAGATGGTGTTTTTAGAATGCAAGGGTTATCGTCGTTGACTCTGAGGGTGATTCCAAAATGAGTGTAACGAGATAATGCCTTCGGTTTCGTTCGAACCCGGAACGAACTTGTATGGATCGAATGCTTTCAAAACATCGTCAGGCGAACGATGAGCATTCTAAGAGATATGTCCTGTAAAGGTAAACGCAGCCTCAAGCCTCATCAACCGGGAATGGCTAAAACAGAGGAGGTGCAGCAAGGTTAGGTGGGTCATACCCAAGCAGGACGAGATATACCCCTGTCTAGGCGTCCCTTTATTTTTCGACTGTGTGGGCGGTTGATTGCAACAATTGCTGGGGTTATCTTGTTCGGGACTGTTCAGTTATGAATGGTTCCGGCCTTGTGTTGCAGGAGAGTTAGGGTGGCTCCTCGATACGGTGATCTAGGCCACGTATTGTGACGGGTGGTACCCCAGTAGCCCTGCCATTGTATGGAATCCAATCTCCAATAAGCGCCATACGTTTTGATTGTGCCCAACTATGTTGGAATGTGAGATGTAAGCATTTCATCTATTTTTGTATTTTACTTGAAAACCCTAGACACTATTATAATATCACTGGATTTCCTATAAAATGTTTTGGTTAGCGTAAGGTAAAAACTTACCCGTGTTTATTTGTAGGGAGTCTTACGTGATACCTTTATTTTCAAATGTTTTTCAAAGTTAAACAACTTTAAACCGTTTACTCATAACAGACCCATGTCTGACCCGGAGTTTATATTTTGTTTTTCATAAACTCTTGGGTACTCAAATTTTTACGAGTAGCCAAGTGATAGGTTTTGGACTTTGATTTCTGGAGGAGCTTGGAGCAGGAGTTCCAGACGTATGTAGCTATTTATCTAGTTCCGCTGTGTTAGTTGATGTATGTTGTATCTCTGATGTATATAGTGACAGATGTATGTATGACTGTCATATGTATAGATATTGTATAACTCTGATATATGTAAAACTATGTAATAATCATGTGATATATTATATTTTGTTCCATTCCGCTTTGAGATTTTGATGTTGTTGTTTCTTTCTTTCTATTCTTTTCTATTTCTATCCCTTTCTTTCTTAATGATGATGCATCTTTCTGGTAGTAGAAGGGCGGGTCGTCACAGTTGGTATCAGAGCGCTAGGTTGAGCGAATACCTAGGCTCTTGAGTGATTTCTTCCTTGAGAGAGCGTATTTGAAATTTGATATATATATATACCTATTTGTTGGGTAAAGGTAGATAAGGTAGTGGTGTGTGTAACACGACTACCAATGATTGGAATTTGAATGTTTGAGATTGGAAGTGAATCTGTCGAGACTGTAGACCTATTACCATCTTGAATGAACTTTGGGTGATGTAAGGATTTCATCGATCTCTGAAGGAAACCTGTTAAGGTTCGAAGTTCATCTTTGAAGTGTAAGTTTGGATGAGCTGGAGATTTGGATCTGTTGGTTGGATGGAAGGAAGTCATGATCTTGTTATCTCAGGATGTAGTAGCTGTGTGATGAGACACAATGACTATGGATGATTCCGAAGATGTTTCGTTGGGACAAGTTAAGGGAGTATGTCTGCTTCGGTGTTGTGGCTAAGTTCAGTAGGGCGTTTCTGTTTGATTCGAGATCCGAGTTTCTCGAAGAGCTTTGGATAGGAAGTTTTTGGGCATCTGGGTCAGCATTGTAGCTCGAAGTGTTCTGTGTGCCGTTGAGAAGGTTTTTTGGCTTAGCAGTTTTTCTTGAAGTGATTTAAGGAGCAGCAGAGTGGTTCCATTTCTTTGATGGATTGGCTCGACAAATATAAGCTGTTCTGAATTGTGATGAGAGAGCAGTTTCGTTGGAAACTGATTTAGGCAGAATTGCCAGAATGACGTGTGATAATCTGGAATTCACTTGAATAGTCTTTACATGGAGTTGAGACTTCTCAAGAGAAGGTTGAAGATATCGATGTGGTCCAAGTTTTCCCTGATGTTTTCGAGGAAGTTAAGTGTTTGTCTCCACATCGAGAGATAGAGTATCGCATTGATTTGATTTCAGAAGCAGTGCCGGTGATTCAGCATAGTAGGAAGATGGCTCCTAGAGAGAGGAGTTAGTTAAGCAGACTCAGGATCTTTTGGAGAAGGAGTTGATTTGGCTTAGTTTTTCTTGTTGGGATTCTACGGCAGTATTTATCACTAAATCGGATGGATCGCTAAGGTTCTGTGTGGATTATCGAGAATTGAATAAGTTTGTTCTGGTCTTTTCTAAGTTTGAAGAAGAACACAAGCAGCATCTGAGGATTGTGTTGGAGACACCAAGGAGGTATGTTTTAAAGGCGAAGTTCTCTAAAATGCCATTTTTGGAAACCGGAAGTAAAACTTTTAGGGCACATTGTTTCTGGTGAAGGTATCTCTGTAGGCCCAGTGAAGGTTGAGATTAGTCTGGAATGGAAGCAACCGAAGTCTCCGACGGAAGTTCACATTTTTCTGGGTTTAGCTGGCTACTACAGGAAATCTATCAAGGATTATTCCAAGATTTCTTCACCATTGACCAAGTTGGCAAAAAAGAAGTTAATTCAAATGGATATCTCAGTGTGAAGAAGCTTTTTAAGAATTGAATACAAGGCTAACCAGTGCACCAATGCTAGCCATCCAGGATGAGAAAAGCAAATTTGAAGTTTATACAGATGCCTGTATAGTTGGGTTGGAAGCAGTATTGATGTAGAGTGGAAGAGTAATTACGTATGCGAGTCGGCAATTAAAGCCACATGAAAGGAATTACGCTACGCATGGTCTTGAATTGTTAGCCATTGTTTTTGCTTTGAAGATTTGGAGACATTATCTCTTGGGAGAGAAGTTTGACTTATTCACCAATCGAACCATTGAAATATATTTTCTCTCAAAAGGATCCTAATCTGAGGCAGCAGTGATAGGTCAAGTTTCTGGCATCCTATGATTTGGATATTCTGTATACACGGAAAAGGCGACTGTTGTAGCCGATGCTCTTAGCAGGATGAAGTTTTGTTTCTTTTGGAAGTTGTTCCATCTCTCCAGGACAGAATCATAAATAAGCAAACAGAGGATAGATCTTTGAGGAACCGATTCTTGGAACTAAGGATGGTCAGTATTTTGGACTTCAAGATGAACGATCAGGGTGTTTTGAGGATTAATGGTCGTTTGTATGTGCCTAATATGGATGGATTAAGGCAAGAAGTCTTAGCTGAGTTTCATCGCTCTAGACTGAATATTCAACCCGGAATATCTAAGATGTATAAGGATATGAGAAGAATTTTCTGGTGGTCGAGCATGAAGAGGGATGTAGATGCTTTCGTTTATAGTTGTGCTTTCTATCAGCAAGTTAAGGAGATCAATAGAAGTTCTACAGATTGTTGCAACCTTTGGAAATCCCAGAATGGTAATGGGAGATGATTTCATCGGCGGTTTTCCTAGAACCAAGAAAGGAAACTATGGTATATGGGTTATTGTGAATCGTTTAACTAAGAGTGCTCATTTTATACTGGTTAAGGCAACTCGTACTGTAGTTTATCGGGCAGAGATTTTCTTGAGGAAGATAGTTAGATTGCATGGTGTTCATGTTAGCATAGTAAGTGACCGTGATCCTATTTTCACCAGCTAATTCTGTAAGGCCCTGCTATCAGCTTTGGGAACAAGTTTGAGATTGGGTACAGCCTAACATCCTCAGATAGACGAACAGACGGAGAAACTGAACCGTATTCTAGAAGATTTGATGCGAGCTTGTGTTTTGGATTTTGGTAGAGCGTGGGAAGATCATCTTCATTTGGTAGAATTCTCATATAATAATAGTTATCGAGCGAGTATCAGGATGGCTTCTTGTGAAGCTCTGTATGGAAGACTGTGTAGATCCCCATCCTGTTGAACAGAGTCGGACGATCATCTTGTGCTTGGACTAGATTGGATTCGTGTAGCTTCTGCTAAGGTTGAGCTTATCAGGAAAGATGAGAGCTGTTTAGGAAAAGAAGTGCGCGGATAAGAGAAGGAGACAATTGGAATTTGAGATTAGTAATTTGTTTTTGGTCAAAGTTTCCCGATTAAAGGAGTTGTAAGATTTAGAAAGACGGGAAAATTTGCCCCGAGATATATTGGATCATTTCGGATATCGGAAGAGTTGGTGATGTGGTTTACAGAGTTGAATTGCCAGAACGGATGTCTAGAATTCGTAATGTATTCTATGTATCATCGAAGTGCAGTGGAGTGAGGATCCTAGAAATTATACCTGGGAAACTCGGGATAGTTCTAGGGAAGCTTATCCGGATTTGTGTTCGGATAGCTAGTGATGTTTGATAGAATAGATTGTTTGGTTGTTTGATATATATGAATGATATGTATGTTTGAATAGTTGTTATAATAGCTTTTAAATTATCTTTGTTTTAAATTTCGGGGACGAAATTCTTTTAAGGGGGGAGGAATGTAACGACCTTGGATTTTGGCCCTGTTTATTTTAATAAATATTTAATCTAATTAAATAAAAAGTAGTCTGATCATATTAAAATGAATATGATTTTGGGGATATTGCTATTTATTTATATAAATTGTATTTTAAAAAGGAGATTGATTTGGAAATTTAAAATAAATCTCAATACTATTTACAATAAAATTATTCTTGTATAATTCAATTAAAATAAAATTTATCTTATATGATTGAATTACAATACTTTGTCTTATAACATGTGATAAATAAATATACTGATGTGAATGATAATGTTCAACGTAAAATCAAAGTTTATCAATATAAAATATAAATATTAAATATAAGTAAAACTTAAGAATATAATATAAATATTGATAATCAAAATATAAAATACAAATATAAATAAATAAGCAAATGAATATCATTTAAATATTGATAGTTAAATATGAAGTATAAATATAAATATAATTAAATAAACCATATAAATATTGATTGTCGAAATATAAAATACAAATGTAAATACAAACAAGAATCAAGTAAAACACAAAGTAAAATAAGAACAAAGTAGAAAAATAGGAATCATTCAAAAAAAAGTAATCCAGATAGATATCTTCAAACTAGAAGTTAATAAAACATACAATTTGAAGTTAAAATAAGGCAAAGAGGTATAAACAAACCTGGGAAACTATATGTTCATAAAATATAAAGATAAAAACAAAATATCTTCTTTCACATGACCCAAGTCTATCTGAAATGAATATGTATATACAAGTATCTTCATACAAGACCAAAGTATAAATCAATACCTGACCAAAAACATGTGTACAAACTATTTGGACTAGAAGTAATAAAGCAAATGTTTACATTCAAAATAAAGCTTCATATACAAGCTATGCCTACCCGCAAAGGTGTATATGTTATACAAATATCTATATGTACAGTAAGTCACAATTATAACATGTAAACTAATTAAGAAACAAAGCATGTACTTGCTATCATCTCAGCCCATTTTTTTGTCAATTCAAAAATATTTACAAATCTATAAAATCAGAAATAAAATCTGATCAAAGCCTAATGCAGGAAACAAAAGTACCAGTTACCACCTTCCCTTATTCAACTGTTCTTTTATTTATATATGTATACATATTGCCACTTCTCGTTCGTTCTGAAATGAAAAGGAAAAACCGGGAAAAAAACTAAAAACATGAAGGAAGAAAACAAAACTCAGATTTTTATTTCAAATCAAAACAGATTCAAGACAGTTTCATATTTCATATTTGCAAAAGGAAAACAAGATGTGTTCTTTGTTCAGGAATTTCGGCAGGTGAGTAAACATAAAATTTAAAGCTTCAAGTTTAAATTTAAATCAGTCCAAGATTTATTCATAATCTGGTTCATATGTGTGTTGAACTTAATTATGATTCTGTGTTGCCATATCTTCCTTGTTAAATTGATACAGGGTAAATATGCTCCTTTAAAAACTCAAATTATTTTTTGTTCATCATTGTTAGGTTTAAATTTTTCAACCACACCTGAGATATAAACATAGATTAAGTTGTTTGAAATTGTTTAAACCATCTTTGGGAAAGTATACTACTGTAAAACTATTTTACAGGAAATCAAAGAATATATTGATAAATTCAACTGCTATAAAAATCTAATTCAAGTTTATAAATTGAAAGCTTCGTTAAGTTTATGATTTTTAAAACGAAAATGAGAATTTTTAAATTGGTATTTCATGTGCAGTTCATATGTGAATAAAAACTGCATTTTTACCAATTTCTCGAAATTGAATCAGTAATAAACAATGAAACTTGACCTGAAGCAAGTTTAAGCCTTTATGATTTCATTAAAATTATCGGAATTTTTTTATATTTCTTGAGTTTTGGATATAAGATTATAGTAGGGTTTAGTTAGAGTTTTTGGTTCATGTCAGTGATGTATCGAATTCATCACCAATCCGCGATCGAGTGGCTCGAGCTTCTGGAGGTTGGTGGTTTATCGCGTTGTCGTCGTGTGGGCGAAAGTTTGGGTGTTGCAGGTGAATGGAGCGACGGTGGCAAGGGTTTTGCCGAAGGTGTTATTACAGTTTTTTTTCGAGCAGAGGCCAAATTTTCGTATTCGAACTTTTCTACGTGATTCGAATTTTGATTACGAGCTTAGTGTCGATTTGTGATTTGTTGTCGATAACGTTGTTCGCCGGAGAAGAGAGACGCCGCTGTGCACGTGGGTCGCGTGTCGTACACGAGGAAGATGGATGAACGCTTCGGGATTGTGCTCGAGTCGTGCTCGAGTGGTTGAAGGGTTAGCTTCGATCCCTTTCGTTCGTGTATGTACAGTTCTTGATGCTTTAAATTAAACTTAGTTTAAAAACTTAACTCTCTGGAAATAAAAACAAAAGAGGGAAGAAGAAGAGGATGTGTACAGGGATGGCTCGGGGAAGGTAGGTGTTTGACGCGAAGTGTTGCGCGAGTTTTTATAGGGTAGTCTCGGGTTTCTTTAAAACTGTAGTATTTAAAATAAAAGGAAGTTAAGCAAATTTTGGGTTTATCAGGATTTAAACAGTGTAAGTTTAATAAATGTTGACAATTTGAGTTAAAAACTTTAATACAAGTTTAATTATTAGTTAATGTATAACAACGTTTAAACTCTTAACTAATTTTTAATTAAGTGATTAATTTAAGTTAGTATAAAATTAATTATCGTTTAAGGTTATAGTTAATAATAAGTTAGTTTCCAAAATTTAAAGAAGACTTTTAAATGTTTAATTAAGTTGAACAGTTAATATCAATTAATTATTTTATAAAGAAATTAAGAATAATTAAATTAGAATTATAATTAGAGATTCGTTAATCAACGAATTATGTGATTAATTAAATTGTAATTAACCACATAAGTTAATTAATGAATGCTTAATAGATGATTAATTAAGTAATTTAATTACGAATTAATAATTAATTAATTAAGTAATTAATGGTTAATCAATGGATAATTAAGTTTATTAATTAATAATTAATGTTATTAATTAATGATTAAGAGTAATCAACTAAGTAATTAAGATATAATTATTAATTAAGAGATGATTTATTAATTAAATAATTTGAAATGGAATAAGTAACTAATTGATAACTTATGATTAATTAAACGGGATTAAGAGATTAATCCTCAAGTAATTGGTTTAATTGAATTGATTAAATTGAGAATTCAAGATGATTGCTTTGGATTGTTATGTATGTAGAATATCCGATTGTGATAATTATTTGGTGATATTCTATGATATTTCTATGATATGTTCTGGTATATCTATTATTATTATGTATGATTTATCTGTGATAAATGTTATTTGAATTCAGTCATTGAATTAAACTGTTTAAATTAATTAGACAACTTGGCCTTTAAAATGGCGTTTGGATTTCGATGAGACCGGGATCAGGTATCAATTTGATATTCCGACAACCACATCGATCCAATTTAAACGTTAGGTCGTGAATTCTGAAATGAAGATCGAGATGTTGTTTTTAGAATGCAAGGGTTATCGTCGTTGACTCTGAGGGTGATTCCAAAATGAGTGTAACGAGATAACGCCTTCGGTTTCGTTTGAACCCGGAACGAACTTGTATGGATCGAATGCTTTCAGAACATCGTCAGGCGGACGATGAGCATTCTAAGAGATATGTCCTGTAAAGGTAAACGCAGCCTCAAGCCTCATCAACCGGGAATGGCTAAAACAGGGGAGGTGCAGCAAGGTTAGGTAGGTCATGCCCAAGCAGGAAAAGATATACCCCTGTCTAGATGTCCCTTTATTTTTCGGCTGTGTGGGCGGTTGATTGCAACAACTGTCGGGGTTATCTCGTTCGAGATTGTTCAGTGAGGAATGGTTCCGGCCTTGTGTTGCAGGGGAGTTAGGGTGGCTCCTCGGTACGGTGATCTAGGACACGTACTGTGACGGGCGGTACCCTAGTAGCCCTGCCATTGTATGGAATCCAATCTCCAATAAGCGCCATACGTTTTGATTGTGTCCAACTATGTTGGAATGTGAGATGTAAGCATTTCAGCTATTTCTGTATTTTACTTGAAAATCCTAGACACTATTATAATATCACTGGATTTCCTTTAAAATGTTTTGGTTAGCGTAAGGTAAAAACTTACCCGTGTTTATTTGTGGGGAGTCTTACGTGATACCTTTACTTTCAAATGTTTTTCAAAGTTAAACAACTTTAAACCGTTTACTCATACCAGACCCATGTCTGACCCGGAGTTTATATTTTGTTTTTCATAAACTCTTGGGTACTCAAATTTTTACGAGTAGCCAAGTGATAGGTTTTGAACTTTGATTTCTGGAGAAGCTTGGAGCAGGAGTTCCAGACGTATGTAGCTATTTATCTAGTTCCGCTGTGTTAGTTGATGTATGCTGTATCTCTGATGTATATAGTGACAGATGTATGTATGATTGTCATATGTATAGATATTGTATAACTCTAATATATGTAAAACTATGTAATAATTATGTGATATATTATATTTTATTTCATTCCGCTGTGAGATTCTGATGTTGCTGTTTCTTTCTTTCTATTTCTATCCCTTTCTTTCTTAATGATGATACGTATTTCTGATAGTAGAAGGGCGGGTCGTCACACCTCTGAACCCCCAAAACCAAGGCCCTTCGCCCCTGGACACTAGTTGACCGGATAGTGAGACCCCCATTTGGGTCCTTCAAAAGGGATATAATCGATTGGAGGCATATGCAATAGAAAGTAAAAGATATTCATAAATGCCCAGACCAACTGACTAAATGATGACTTTCAAATAACACTCTGACCAGCTAACTGCGAATGAATAGGGAAGCAACCTAAAGAGATGCCTCCTAATTCTTCCTTATATGCTTTCCTTCCCCAAAATGAGCCTTACCAGGACACTGGGAGGCATCACAGACAATCGACAAAGGAAACACTTCTATGCTTTCGAACCATGAATAAGAAGAACATGCTTAATAACCGCCTGATCAACGGGTCACATCGATCCCTCCTTCTAAGAACATGAATTGCTTCGATAGCGTCAAGAAGGCTTATCCAAAAAATATCAAGCAAACAGATCCAACCTCCTATTCTCTAGGAATTAATAAAACCGTGTTCACACGAGCAAAGCCACGAAACTCTTCTTGGAGTCGATGAATCATCGTTCTAAGGCCGTTTGGTCACCGGACATCCAACCAAAATTCCTCTTGGGTCGATGAATCATCGTTCCAAGGCCGTTTGGTCACTAGATATTTGATCAATAATCCTCTTGGAGTTGATGAATTATTGCCCCAAGGCCACCTGGTCTTGGACATCCGAACGAAATTCCTCTTCGATTCGATGAATTATCGCCCCAAGGTCATCTGGTCACCGAAAATCCGACCAAAATTCTTCTTTGATTTGATGAATTATCACCCCAAGGTCGTCTGGTCATCGGACGTCCGACCACAAAAAAAACTCTTCTCGAACTAAAGGCTGTGAAGTGCTTCATGAACTAAAGCATCGTGAACTAAAGCATCGTAAAGGCGAACCGGTAAATCATTAGTCATCTGATCAAAAAATCCTCCATGAACTAAAGCATCATGAAGGTTCTTCATGAACTAAAGCGTCGTGAAGGTGAACAGATAGATCAGCGGTCATCTGATCCAAAAACCCTTCAAGAACTAAAGCGTCGTGAAGGTATTCCATGAACTAAAGCGTCGTGAAGACGAATTGGCAGACCAGCGATCATCGGATCCAGAACACCCTGAAGTCTGTGAAATCACGCTCCAGGACTACGAGTCGACAATCACATCAACCACTCCATAGAATCAATGAAACCACTTCTAACAACCGAAGAAGCAAACATTGCTGAATTCCACAGCTTCGAAGTCGCTCAAAGAAACTAAAGCTAAACTGAACCGACCTTGTGAACAATTAGACCATATGCTATTTGAACACCCATTCTATGAAGGCTGTTTGAATCAAGAGCTTAAAGTCTTGCCATGAACTCCCATTGACTCTTTCTTCATATACATCTTCCTGCGTCCGGTTGTCTATCTCTCCATCATGGCAATCTGATCTGTTTAGACGTGCACATCTTCCCAAAACACGAAAGGATCATCCAAGCCATGGTTACCCGAACCAAAAAACGCATTGCTTCTTGAACCAATAAAACAATGTTCATGTAAGCAACCCGCTGAGTGGATGAGGTCAAATCAACTCAAAAATCATTGTTTATGGGAGTGTGTCTCGAGGTGGGCGGTAGTAACTGCTATGCATTACCACCAGTCTGGATCCGCAAAACAGTAGTATTTTACCCTGGGTGTTGCCTCGCCTGCTTTGTCATATGCCTTATCATGTCCACTACGAGTTTGGTTTGTGTTGTACACTATGGAGTGCCTTCTGATAGCCATCTAGTTTACGGAGGAATTACGGTAGTGTATAGACTACAACATTTATATAAAACGTGTTAAGGGGGATATGGGTAATGCCTTAACGCTATTTTAACATTTTACTTTATTGTAGACATTATTTATGTAGTGTATTGTACAATATATGTAGATAGTTCAATGAACCCTTAAAGGATGGAAATCCCAAACATCCTTTAAGTTATATTGCATTTTACTTGGACATTTCACTTGGGTTGATTTACTTGCATAAGAATGTTAATCCTAACTCGAGTGTTTTGTGTTTTGCTATATGCTCGGGTCAGCTTGAGTATCACATCATTTGAGACTCGCCTTTGGAGCTTGGAGCTGTGCTTGGAGATCTATCTTTATTTATTCAGCTTCTCGGTTATTTCAGCTATTTCCAGTTGTTTATATTCAGACTTATCATATGCTTTTGTATTGAGACTTCTATGTACTGGATTTCTATTGTATTTTACTTTAGACTCTGATGTTCTGTAGTAGCTTCATGAACTACGGTTTTTCTATTTCCGCTGCTTATTGTTGTATTACTCCGTGTCTGTGATTCTGTGATTGATTTATTTACTGTATATGCTAAATTCTCGCCAATATAAAAATAGCAATACGTTGTTTGAGCAATTCAAGTCTGATATGTGTGTATTATTGTCGATTTGAATGGTTCGAAATGACTGGTCATTACAAATGGTATCAGAGCTCTGGTTTAGGCAAAACTTAACTTATAGAGTAAAACTCATTATAGATAAGGTAGTAATACCCAAGAATGAGAAGAATCAATTACGGAATCATCCTTCCTTTCAAGCCTATCTTCTTAGTTAGGATTCTCTTTGATCAGGGTTCCTCTAGATTTGAGTTTCTATCCTTGTTCTAAAATCCATTCTTGAATCATCCTATAAGAGAGCATATTTGTAATTGATATAAAAATGTTTTGTATTGTGTTGTTTGAGTTGTTAAGTTTGAATTTTGGGTTTCGATCGATTCGCCTAGCTAACGCTATCAATAAGAATTCCAAAATAATTGAACAGAGCAAACTGGCATAATATTGTTTTCGAAATGGGTAAATGAAATAATTTTATATATGATTATATTTTAGATATAAAGGTATAATTTTCTGAAATTAGATAGTTAAATGAATTGGTTGTTAGAAATGATAGTATTACATTATTATTTATTGTTTTGTCAACATTCCTTAACCATTAACTATTGTCGTATGTATAAGGAGATGAGATTTTTAAAAACATGGTTTATAAACCTGATTTGCAAATAAAATGAATATAAATTAAGGATTTGAGAATTTAGTTTTCGGTGTTTTCAAAATTTGGTTTTCAAAGTTTGTAAAAAAAATTATTTGAAAGTAATTTCGAATGGATATTGTTTCCAAAGAATTTTAAAAGAAGTAAGTCGGTACTCTCCTCTTATGTCGTTGGAAAATAATTTCGATGATGACTGCAACATCATCGACATTCATTTTTGAATCTCAAAGTGGGGAGACCACTTAATAGCTTTGCTACACTTTTATTTTGGAAAATGAATTTGATTTGAAGCATAAAATATATGTGTGTGTGTATTTATTTCAGATTGGTTTGAAGTGAAACCGGAAATTAACTCTTAAGTTTTATGTTAAGTGGTGGTTTTCAATTACTCAAATGAAACAAATTTTTTTGAATAACTGGAGTGTCTAAAATGAGAAATAAAATTGAAACAACTTGAAACGATTGAACTATGATAAAAGTAATTTGTATAATACTCAATTGCATTCTAAAACATATAAAACTTATCTGAAATATTCAAAAAATTAAAATCTTAATGTGAATATGTAATTGAAGGTTATATAAGAGAAAACTTTAGTGGTAAAAATGTTCAAACTAAATTTTTCGTAATAAAAATGTTGTAATAAAAAGTAAATTTGTATAGTACTCAATTACACTCGGAAACACTAATAAAACTAACCTATAAAAAGTTTGATTGTAATGAGAACATGTAGTTGAATAGTATACAATATAAAACATAAGTAATGAGATGTCCAAAAATGAAATTTTGTTAAGGGAATTTATAAATAAAAAATTGAGTTTATACACTTAATCTATGTTGCAAGATATGTTAATTGAAATAAATGGAATAATAAAAAGAGAATGTTATATAAGTAAATAAATACGAACTTAAGAAACTAAACAGGTAATAAATAAATTCATATCTTTGTAAACCGTTTGTGATACAAAAGTAAACTACAACGAATAGTTGAAATTGAATCATGAAGTGAAATTAACTTAAGTGAAGTCAAATGAATTAAATAAATGAGTTAAATAGAATATGTTTTGAAAAAAAAAATGAACTTAAGTTGTAAAGAAAATATGGAATATTAATGTTAAACTTAAACAAATTTGTTGAAGGATTAATTAAGTGGTATTGTCATCAAAGGAAATACACTATGTGAATAAAACAAATGTAAATAATGGAAACAAATCAATTGAATGAAAATACATTGGATTGAAATCAACCAAATATGAATACAATGAATATTTATTGATTGAATAAAAACTGATAGAAACCAAATTAGTTGAATGCAAATCAATTAAAAGCAAATGAATTGAATTTAAATCCATTGGATGATTAAAGAGATGAATAACAATAAGTATATTTTAATCAATTAAGAATTAAATAGAGTGAATGCAAATAAATTGAATATGGATGTAAATTAATTGAAAGTGATTTTGTTAGAATGATAATAATAAATAGATGTTAGCAAGTAATAAGATGTATAATGATGATACTCGAACACGAATTTTATATGGTTTTGAATTAATTGTTGTATCTGTAACTTTGTATTTCGAATCTATCTTATCTTTCTGTTTGCTTCTGTTCTCCTATCTCGTTCCTTTTCGGTGACGAAAAGTTTTGAGTGGGGAGAGTGTAACGATCCGGAAACTTTAACGATTTAAATAACATAATTAACTAAATTTGTGCAAAGATAATTTGATTTTTACAATACGCCTATTTTAACATAGCAAGTGACAGATTTTCGTTGCAAAATTAGAAAGTTTGTTTAGTTGTGAATTTCAATTTAAAATTTAAATCAGTTGAAAATTTGATGGAAAAAAATATTTTGAAATCTGAATATTTCTATATAAGAAAAATGTAAACCATTTTCTGAGTGAGACGTTATAATTCATTTCGTCAAATTTGAAATGCTCTAGCTCCGTTATATTATTTTAGGCATTTTAGCAGCATTTTCGGCAGCGAAAATCGACTTTTGATAGGATGGTCGTATTTCTGATATCTGTGTACAATTCTGTTCGTCTCGTCGTGCTAACCTCCGTAGTATATTCATTTGTGCATTTCAATGTTCGGTACGTGGCAAAATCTGCGAAACGATTAGCCGTATTGGTTCCGCATTTGGACCTTTTGGGTTGTGTGTCCTTTTGTTTGTTCCCCGAGATAACCAATACCTAGTAGCCTTTTATAATTCCTAGAAATTTATTATTTGACCTTTTCTATTCCCCATGGTTTCAATTATTTGTGTTGGTTGGTTCGTTCTCATTCTCTTCCTCTATGTTGGTTTCGAGCTTTATTTGAAAAAAAAGAAAAATATATATGTGTGTGTGTGAGAGTGTACATATATATATATATATATATATATGTAATATATCAGTTTGCATTTATAATTGGAAGCTGCTCGTTCCCTTCATTACTAAACACCTTCATTCATTCACCTTCATTCAGCCCGGCGCCTCCTCCTTTATATAAAAAAAAATGTTTGCATTTTGAGAAACATGCACGTCTCTCTTTTTTTTTGCTCCATCCGTCCTTCCAGCAACCGCTGTCCCCTTCCATCCTCTGCCACTTCTTCTCCATCAACTTGTGTCCTTCCTCACACCATTCCTCCACCGCCGTTCCTCCGCCTTTTCGCCTCCATCACGCCTGAATCCGCCACCCAACACACTCCACAGCCCAACCGCAAACCGCCACTCTGTTTCCTTCCAAACGCACCGAACAGTACCACGTCTCTCCACCGAACCTACCCTCTCCGCGTAGCCCACCCATGCAATAGCAGATCCAACTCATCACCCACGTCAACCACACACCAATCGCTTCCAACAAACCCGAGTAGCCACCCTCGAGCATTGCCTTCCGCCCAAACCACCTAGTCCTCCCAGATTCTCCACTCCTATCCATCATAGCACTCGGACATGTTTAAATATTTATTTCAAATTTACATTAATATATTGAAATAGGTTTTATAATAACTTTAATAAATTAAGGTTGGAAAGATAAACTAAAATTGATTTGTAATTTAATTTGTTTAAGAATTGTGTTTAAATAGGAATTGATTTGAACTTATTAATTTTGAGATTTTAAAGATATGATTTTTATTACTTGATAACTGAATTTTGATTAAAGGTGATTAAAATTTAAATTGAATATTTAATATTGATTTAAATTTGTGATTTGAGAATTTATTTAAATGTTATTAAAAATGATTAAGTGAATATTTTCAAATTTAAATAAAATTAAAGTTGAAATTTCAAATATAAATGAAATTTATCAAATTGAGGTATTTTAAATGTTTGAATATTTAAACTTTGAAACCTATTGAATTGGAAGTAGTTTAAATTTATATTTCAAACCTGGATTTGCAATCGACATATTAAAATGGTATTAATGAGAATTTAAATTGAACCTTTAACTTTCTTAATTGAAATCGTTGAACTGAGATTGATTTAAATTGAATTTTGAAACTAAATTTGTTTAAAATTGATTTCTGAAATTGGAAGAAACAATTCTAACTTGAAACTATTTTTGATATAAACTCTTTTAACATACAAACTATTTTAATATATAAACTATTTCTAATATATAAACTATTTTAATCTATAATCTATTTTTTAATATAAATTATTTTTAATGTATAACTATTCCAATACATAAACTACTTTAAATATTCAAACTGTTTAAGTTGGAACTGTTATGATTTAGATTTAAATGATTTAAATGCGAATATTTTGGTACAATGGTTTAACATATTTTGTAGTTAGGATTTTGAAACGAATATGATTTAAGGTAAATAATGATTTCAAAAATGAATATGATTTTGAAATGATTATGATGTGGAATTGAATATGATTTTGAAGTAAATAATGGTTTCCAAAGTGATATGATTTTGAAATGAATACGATATTTTGAAATGAATATGAATTGTTTGAAATGTAAAAGAAACAACCGGTATGAAATAAGCATTTAGTTGTTAAAAAGACCGGGATCGGATATTTCATACTCTCTGCCAATACCAAAACCACTTTAAAAACTGCGCACGTGGTAGAGAATCCAGAACGAAGAAGGACGGTTTGGCGAACGATTCTGTATGAGGTATGAACGCAGCCCGGATCCCTTCGAGTCAGCTTGATATGACTAAAACAGGAGCCACGTCAGGCCAAGTGAGGTCGCACCTCCAATCGAGTACGCTTCTTCGAAATCAATTCTATTACTTTGTGATTTGATTGGTGTGCACTTTTGATTATAGGAGCGTGTCTCGAGGTGGGCGATAATAACTACTATGCGTTACCACCAGTCTGAATCTATAAAATGGTAGTACCCTGAACATTGCCTCGCGTGCCTTATCATATGCCTTATCACGTCCACTATGAGTTTGGTTTGTGTCGTACATTATGGAGTGCCCTTTGATGGCCCTCCAGTTTACGGAGGAATTACGATACTGTATAGACTATGACATTTATATAAAATGTGTTAAGGAGATATGTGCAATGCCTTAACGCTATTTTAATATTTTATTTTACTATAGACATTACCTATGTAGCGTATTGTACTATATATGTAGATAGTTCCACGGATCCTTAAAGGATGGAAATCCCAAACATCCTTTAAGTTATATTGCATTTCACTTGGACATTTCACTTGAGTTGATTTACTTAAATAAGAATGTTAATCATGACTCGAGTGTTTTTTGTTTTGCTTTATATATGCTCATTTCAGCCTGAGTATCACAGCATTTGAGACTCAACTTTGGAGCTTGAAGCTTTGCTTGGTGATTTTTATCTATTCGGCTTCTCAGTTATTTCAATTATTTCTAGTTGTTTATGTTCAGAATTATCATTTGCTTTAGTATTGAGACTTCTATTTATTGGATTTCTGTTGTGTTTTACTTTAGACTCTAATGTTCTGTAGTAGCTTCATGAACTACTATTTATCTATTTCTGCTGCTTATTGTTGTATTATTATGTTTGTGATTCTGTGATTGATTTATTTACTATATATGCTAAGTTTTGTCAATATTATTGTCAATATAAAAATAACAACATGTTGTTTTGAGCAATTCAAGTCTGACATGTGTGGATTATTGTCGATTTGAATGGTTTGAAATGACGGATCATTACAATACCTCATATGATTTTTACTAGCTTCCAAAATCGATGCTTCATTACTTAATTATAGTAGGACAACTATATGCTCCAAATAGATTGCTAGGGGCAGAAATAAGCATGGCATTAGTAGATACTGTTGTAGACAAAAAACATCATCTTGTAGCAAAACAAAATTACACCAGTATGAACCAGTGGCTACACGCGATCCATCTCCACTCAAACAACATTCAAATTTATTGAAGATTGAATCATTTTCGTATAAATCACACAGCTGCACAGATGAGATTAGTTATGACCTATAATAGAAGACTATTGTCGTGAAGGAAAAAAAAATGCTTTTAAGTTTCACCTTAGGCTTGGATATTTATGGACCTGACATGTCGCAATAGGACCAGCGTCCATGTTTCTGTCCCATGACTGAAATCAAAATCGTAAGCTGGATCGAAGTAAAAATAACTGCATGAAGGCATGGAATTATATAAATGTTAATCTATCAGACTATGACATTAATAATTTCTGAAATCCATAATAATAGGCAAAAAATTGAAATTTAGGGTTTTCCTCAGCCATGGGGGAAATTCTCTCTCTCCACAGCAATCTTTCTCATCTTTCTTCTCCTAGTCATAGAAATAGACCACCTGACTCTCACATCAGAGATTCTAATAAGGATGTCATCATAGACAAGGATGGGTTTCAATTAGTTCAATCGAAATCAAAACAGAAACGTCAGCCTCCTGCGCCTGTGAATCAGAGATTTCCAAAGGATCTCAATTCTGGAATGAAGAAGACAGCCGATCAGTTTTCGACTGTTCCTCCTCCAAATATGAGAAACCAATCATATCAACAGCGGAAACCCATAAATTTCTCTCTGAACAAGACGCAAGGGAAAAAATCTTGGGCTGATATCGTATCTGAGCAATCAACTGAACCTAAGGATGATGAATGCAATCTTGAATCTATCCCTCCCATCAAGATCAATAGTAAAAAATATGGTTTGATAAAAGAATCAGTCTGTAAAAGAGCTATCGAATGCTGGAGCAATTCGATTTTGGTGTATGTTGTTGGAACCAAACCATATTACACCTTTTTCAAAGCTTACATACAACGTGTATGGAAGCCTGTTGGTGAGTTTGATATTTTTACTAGGGAAAATGGATTCTTTATTGTCAAATTCAAAGAAGTTCAAGATTGCAACTCAATCATTCAGAATGGCCCATACTTCTACAATGGAAAGCTCATCATAATGAGGAGATGGTCTGAATCTCTGAAACTAGACAGGGACCTCCTCAGTTCGATGCCAATATGGGTAAAATTACCCAATGTGAATTTAAAATTATGGGATCGAGAAGCGTTCAGTGTTATGGCCAGCATTATAGGAAAACCCATAAAAATGGATGCAGCTACAACATTGAAAACGAGATTGAATTATGCTCGTCTTCTAGTAGAGGTATCTGCAAATGATGAACTACCTCAAGAATTAAACCTCACTTTATACAACGGGGAAACCATTACTCAAAAGGTTGAATATGAATGGGTACCACCGAAGTGTAGTATCTGTAAATGCTTTGGACACATCAGAGATCAATGTGTCGCAGAAGAAAGGTGGATACCCAAAAATCAAAATCAAAACAAGAATATACCTACTGATCAAGAAAATGTTGCAGCTACAATTTTTCAAGATTCGCTTCCTTCTGAGGAGGCAATAAAAGATTCAAGATTTCAACAAAACAAAGATCGAATCAACCAGGATGGTATCATCTCCAATCTAGAAAAATCATCTCATTTGCTCACTGATCAAGATGATCAGATCCTTGCGTCGGTAGTTCATCATTCAGAAAGCTTTAAAGAAAAATCCAAAGAGGTTTTACAAGGCAATTCAAAGAGGGGATCCAATAATGAAGAGGTCTTTAACTCTGAAATCCCCCCCATTTCAGAGTTATGTTTAATTACAAATAATCATGTTACAGAAACAAATAACATCCTGCCTTTGAGTTCCAATCAAGATCCAGATTTCAACATGGAAAATGAACCTCCATCAGATAATGCTGCAGAAGTTGAGGACAATGGTGGCATCAACTCAACCTTGCCTCGCAATGCTGAGGAGTTTGATATCTCTTGCATTCAAATTCCAGATGGCCTTATTGTATCAACATCAGATAATATTATGGAGGAATCTGGAAAGCAATTTGACATATCAGAACTACATATTCCCAAGACTAAAGCTATTGGCAAATACAAGAATTCAAACAAAGAGAAAAAAGCTTTTGGGCAAAAATACATTTCAATCAATCCAGACTGGAATGAAATGACAACAAGACTTAAAGCTAAAAGCTCAGAGAAAAAGAGAAAAGGTAAGGGTAGCAGTGTATCAGGTACAATCTGAAACACTGTTTATTTCTCTTTATTTTTTTTTATTTTTTCTCCATTTATTTCCTTATTATGTCTATTATGGCCTGGAATGTTAGGGGTATGAATTCCCCTCATAAACAGAATGATATTTTAAACATGGTCAGAATTTATAAGCCATCTGTTGTTGCTTTTATTGAGAATAAAATGGATGATCATAATACTGAGAGATTCTGTTTTAAGTTATCCAACAACTGGAAATCTATAACCAATAATGAGTGTGGTTGCAAAGGTAGAATCCTGGTTATTTGGGATTCTAGCATTTGGAATTTAGTTAACTTCAGTAAGGATATTCAATTTATAGATTGCAATTTCAAAAACAGTGGTGGTTTCTCTCTTCAAATTACTAACATTTATGGTAGTAATTTTGAAACAGAAAGAAACAGTTTATGGTACAGATTAAAAGCTCTGAGTCAAAGTTATGATTTCCCTTGGATTATTTTAGGTGACTTTAATACTGTTTTTCATGTTAGTGAAAAATTTGGTGGTAATAAAATCCCCCACAGTAAACTTGACAAAATTAACAAATTTTTACTTGAATCTGGACTGATTGAGCCTAATATTAATGGTCATAAATATACATGGAAATCTGGTAAGGAGAAAAACATTCATTGCAAGCTTGACAGAGTTTTAATAAATGAAAAATTCTTTAATTCCTTTCCAAATTTATGTTGTTACTCTATTGAGCAAAATACTAGCGATCATACTCCTTTATTGATAAACTTTTTCCAAAATCATACTAGTTATAATATCAAAGCTACTCCTTTCAGGTTCAAAAATGGTTGGGTTCTTAGTAATGATTATTATGACATTATTAAAGATTGTTTCAACTTTTCAAATAATGGTTCTTATCAACTCCAGTTCAGTATGTTTCTTAAAAACACTAAGACTAAAATTAAAAACTGGAATAAGGACAGATCCAATAAAGATGACTATCTTAATAATTTAAGAAAGGAAGGGAAAGTTCTTCAAAAGCTTGCTGATGACAACCCTGACAACACTGATATTATTGATAAATTCTTTACAAACCAAGCTAAACTTTCTCATGAGCTTTATATCAACTCTATCAATTTCAAACAAAAAGCTAAAATAGATTGGCTTACTATGGGTGATGAATGCACCAAATTTTTTCATGCTAAAATGAGCTGTAGGAAACATATCAACAACATAGGCA
The DNA here is from genome assembly GCA_030765085.1 of Allium cepa. Taxonomy (NCBI): domain Eukaryota; kingdom Viridiplantae; phylum Streptophyta; class Magnoliopsida; order Asparagales; family Amaryllidaceae; genus Allium; species Allium cepa. The sequence continues at coordinate 404,953,682 of CM060928.1, read as the reverse complement.
AAATTATAAACAGTAATGGTGATTGCATCAATGAATTAGAGAAGATTTCTAAGGAAGCTATTAACTATTACTCTCAATTATATTTCTCTGAATATACTGTTACCTTTTTCCCTGACATTGTGTGTAAGAATGTGTTAAATGATAATGCTGCTGACATCTTACTTGCTCCTGTCAGTATAGATGAAATAAGAAACATTATTTTTAATGCTGGAGATAACAAAAGTCCTGGTCCGGATGGTTTTAATGCAAAGTTTTTCAAAACCCATTGGGATAATATCAAAGATCATATTTTTATGGTTGTCAATGAATTTATGACTGAAGGTAAATTACTTAAAAGTTTTAATCATACTTTTATAACCCTTATTCCTAAAAATAAAAATCCATCTTGTATCCAGGATTACAGGCCTATATCCTGTTGTAATTTTGTGTACAAAATTATTGCTACTATTTTAAGCAATAGAATTAAAGTGTTTCTCCCCTTTTTGATTTCTGAAAATCAGTGTGCTTATATTCCTGGCAGATTAATATATGAAAATTCTCTGCTTGCTCATGAAATGGTCAGGAATTTCAATAATAAAAAAGGGGATAATATGTGTCTTAAGGTTGATCTTCAAAAAGCATATGACAAGGTTAACCGCAATTTTATCATTCATATCATGAAATGCATGAATTTTCCTGCTAAGTTTTGTAGGTTAATTTTTGAATGCATAAATACTCCCACTTTCTCTATTTTATTTCAAGGCAAACCTGAGGGCTTTATCAAAAGCAACAGGGGTATCAGACAGGGAGACCCTCTTTCTCCCTATCTTTTTACCTTAGCTATGGAATATTTTTCTATTCTAATTAATATTGAAACCATCAAAAACAACATTTCTCCAATTAATAGAATTCAGCCTTGTATTACTCACCTGATTTATGCTGATGACCTTATGCTGTTCTCTAAAGCTAACAAAGATAATGCAGAGGCTATTAGCCAGATTTTTGATAATATGTATAAATATGCTGGTCTTAAAATTAATGAATTCAAAACAAAAGCATATTTTAGCAAATATTGCAGGCACAAAAATGATGTTCTAGAGATTCTCAAAATCAAGGAAGGTAATCTTCCTATTAAATACTTAGGACTCCCTCTATCTGCTAATCAAATTAAAGACAGTGATTGCTCCTATCTGATAGAGAATATCCAAAACAGGATGGAAACATGGTCCTGCAAGCTTCTTTCCATTGCTGGAAGAATTGAGTTAATTAAGACTGTTGTCTATGCCATTATTCTATATTGGTTTCAAACTCATCATATTCCTAGTGCTACAATTAAAAAAATTGAGAGCAGGTGTGCTGATTTTCTTTGGAAAGGCAAATATCATAAAATTAGTTGGGATAAAGTTTGCACACCCAAAAGTGAAGGAGGGCTGGGCCTCAGAAATCTCAATGATCTTAATTTAACTTGTCAGTTAAAACTTTTTTGGAGATTTGTAAGTGGTGATTCTTTATGGTCAAAATGGATGAATTACAAATATCTTAAAAACAATAGCTTCTGGACTATTTTACCAAAAAATAATCAATCCAATGTTTGGAATCAAATTTTAAAATGCAGGGTTTTAGGTAAATCTCTTCTTCAAAGAAATTTTAAGGCTGGTCATGAAACCAGTCTCTGGTTTGACCCATGGTTTCAAAATGACTCTTTTATTAATAGAGTTGGTTGGAATAATCTTGTCATCTGTGGTGAAGCAAATGCCAGTGTTAGTCTTATTATTGAAAATAAGCAATGGCAACCACAACTTCATCCCATCACTAACCCACATAAAAATTCTATTATTAATATCCCTATTGATCATAATGCTGACTGTGATTACTGGGAATGGTTAGCTAGCAGCAATGCTACAGCTATTATATTTGGAATCAAATCAAAGTTAAGTTGCAGATTACTAGTACTAACAGTATGGATCTTTATCAAATCATCAAAGACATCAACTATCATTTCAGAAATAAAGCTCTTGAAAGTGATCTGGCGCATGTTCTACTTACTACTGCTGTTTATTATATTTGGAAAGAGAGGAACAACCGTACTCACAACAATATTAAGATGACCAAAGAGCAAAGATGGAACATTATCGACAATGATAGCAAGATCATTCTTCTAAAATCAAAGAAAAAGATCAGAAATCAGACCAAATTTGAGTTTCTCTCGGAGTGTTGGAGCAAAGAGGCTGGTAGTAAGCATATCGAACATTATCTTCTCTATCCGAAGACTTATCACGCTGATCTCAGCTCGCATCAGTATATCAATCAAGACAATTTTGTGCATCGTCCCAGAAACGACTCCAATAATGGCATAGGTAGTTGCAATGCTACAGATCTAGGTTGCGATAACACTAGATCTGTATATTGCAACCTCATTTCGCACAATGCAGACATGAGAGATCATTACAACTCTAATCTCGCTGACAGAAGCATGAGGAGCAAATTTAATCAAAGTCTCTCTTATTGGGAGAGGGGAGAAAGTAGTAATAGAAAGTATACGAAATAGATCTGCTTTCGTTTTCCTTTTCTCTGTCGCCATTTTTTATTTTGTGTTTGTAATTGTGTCGGCTGTGTTTTCTGCGGATGCTAGGGTTTGCTTTTTGTTTGTTGTTTGGGATTCGGGTGTGTTGTTTTCTCACCCGTTTGTTCTGTGTTGGGCCGGGCCCTGTTACCTTTCTTCAAAAAAAAATAATCTATCAGACTATAAAACTGGAAATGAGCCCTACTATTAGCTGATGAAGGGGAAACTAGAAACCAAAAGATGATGCAGATAGATCTATTGAATAAAATATATATCATCATTAACGGACTGCCTTCTATAATTGGTAGAATGTGCAGGTTGTGAATAATTCAGCGCATTTTTTATGTCTAACGGTTTGACCTAATATTATGTTATAATACAATCATACGCTTTTCATACACAGTTTTTTTTTTCCCCCACTAACCAAAAGTCTAAAGGATGGACTGAAAGGGATAGCAATTCACCATCTAATCCTGTAATTTAGCTTGATAACAAATTTCATCCAGTATGGCTAAGTTTCATGTCTTTCAAAATAATGTGTTAATATTGATAATGAAAAATCAATTACTTTCATGAAATCAGTATATGGATATATGTACGCCTTATCTTACACTATCAATTGTTAAAAGTTAATGGCAGTTCTTTTGGTTAAGGAGTGATCGGTAGTTAGTGCGTATAATTAAGTTTCAACTCTAGAAAGATATATTAATTACGAATGCATAGGGGGGTTGAAAATCAAATTTTATATGCATAGGGATTGAAATGCAAATCTGCATCAATTTCTCAAGCTAGATGTGTACCTGAGGTCATCAGCAAAATTATCAATACGTGACTTCAATATTAATTATGAATATCAAATTATCATGAAAATGCAATGTATATATATGCAGGGAGCACAATTTGTACCCTCCACATGGGGTGATTTTCAGTATAAATAGTTACGCATAAGAGGAACTGTTTGGTGCTTAGCTTGAAGCATCTAACATCATGCTTGAACAATGATTAATAGTCATTTGTCCACAGCTATACCAAAATGTTGCGTTTAACTTAAATATATTAAAAAAAAAGTTTATTTATTATTTCAAACAATTCTATGTACGTCTAAGATCATGGGTAGCATATACAACTGGATGGAACAATGATTTTGGTGCTTCAATCAAAAGCATTAAAATATTTCTTGATCAAATCGTAAGGCCCTATCAATTCTTCCAGCATCATACTCAAAATTAACAACCTACAAATTAAAGAACACGGATAAAAAATCAAAGCAGAAAGTACCTAAAACAAATTCGCGACTCTCGCAAGCGGAGCCGTACAAGTCTTGTTAACAGCTCCGGGAACTCCTCTGGCCAAAAGAATAGAAATCGCACCGACCTGCAGCTAATGTTTGAACCTTGATTCTCCTTTCGCTTTTGAAAACTATTATTGTTGCTGACACTCCTCTGTTGCTGCGCATGAGCTGTAGCATACTTGCGGGCGCCGCAGTCCTATAGTCTACGTTTGCATGATCGATTTCGGAATGCAACGTTGCTTTTTTAGTATTAAAATTTTGGAACTTCTCTGTCTGTTTCAAAGAATTCATAATGATCCAAGGCTGCGTCTACAGTCGTCATCGATGTCCAGCGTCATTCATTTTTCTAAAAGCTCCAACCTTAAGTAATCATCGGCCCTGAACCACCGCACTTATCCTAGCCCCGACGCATCTAGGCGATCGCGAATCTGAGCGGTGGCTGGTGAAGTGGATTTGAGCGAAGTCGATTTACCTTGTGGAATTGATTTGAGAATGAGAAAGGTGGAGGAAATGGATTTTCATAATTACCGATTTGAGGACACCGAAATTTTGAGAATTTAAGTCTTGAGTGGCTTGGAGTAAGGAGGCTCAGAGTTTCAGAAGTTTTGGGTGGAATTTAGGACTTGAAGTTTAGTTTTGGGGTGCAATGAAATTTCATTGGACGAATGAAAATGATCGAGGGAAAGAAGGGGCATAGTAGTGCTGAGTAATGCCTAGATAAATCAAAATTAACCAACCAAACCACTTTATTTCGTCGGTTTGATTTGATTTTGAAACTAGATTGGTTGTCATCGCCTAATACAAAAAATTAATTTGGTTATTGATTTAACCAAATTAACCAAACTTTTATTATATTATCAAATTTACTAACGTTATAATGATTATTTTAGATTAATTTTTTTTATCATTTATGTGTCAAAACTACTATTAGAAAGCATAAAAATACTAAATAAGCTTACTTCAACAATGTATTGATGTTTTATTTTAAAGTATAATGAATATTCCGAACATATAGTGTGAATATTTTTAATTCGGTTAAATTGGATAACCAACCAAACTTAATTCGGTTGGCTTGGTTTGATTTTCATTTTTATTGATTTTAGTTCGCTTTGACAATTTTTATCATCGGACTAATCGAATCAGCCAAACATCCATCCCTATGACACGGTCAAAATTTTAGAGCTAAGGCTACTTGCTTCGGTCTGTAGGAAGGAACTAAAACAAATAACCCTATTTACTTCAAGAAGGAACCGAAGCAAATAACCTTGTTGGTATTATTATTGCTTTGCATGTACTAATTGCTTCAGTTATTAAAAGAAAACGAAGCATAAGATATTATATGTTTTGGTTGTTCACACAACCGAAGCAATTAAGTGAGGCAACATGCATATTATATATTAGTGTTTACTGATGATTCTTGGGATTAGGATGTGAATATCTTATGAAGAATAAATCCGATGTTTATGAAAATTTAAGAGTATGAATAAAGACAGAAATTCAGACAAACCATAAAATAAAAATATTTTAATCAGATCAAGAAGGTGGGTATGGTGGACAATAACTCCAATAATACTTAAAAGATAATAGGATTATCTCTCATGTTACTTCACCCTATATTCTGTGATACAATGGTGTTTCGAAAAGAAGGAATCGAACCCCGTTAAATATGGTTCATCCGATAATGAGTAGGGCGGAGTTACCTCTTTCTTATTGGGGATATGCACTATAAAATAAAGCGTAAATGTTGGATTTGATACCTACTAAGCCTATGCCTAAGACACCAGATGAGATGTGGCATGGGAAAAACCCTACTTTAAGCATTTGAAGATGTGGTGTTGTCCATTGTATTACAAATGCCATGATGCTGGCATGTTGGCAGCTTTTTTATTATTGGTATTATACACACACACATACACATATGTGTGCTCTCCTCTATTTTAGAGGATCACACATTTCTCTCAAAAAAGGTGTGGTGTTGTACAACCTACGTTAAAAGCTTTGGCCTAATAAACTTAAGGCAAGACCTTTCCCATGTAAATTTATATGATATCCCAAGAACTCTATGGGATATTTTCTATAACACCGACGAATAAAAATTTCACTTTGTTTCTTTACAAAATGAATTTCTATCAAAATAAATTAACAACAAAGTTGTAGGGTTGGATGAGAGCCGAGAAATTAACACAAACATTGAGCTAGTCGAAGAATCAAATTCAAGAATCCCATGCACCAAAGAGAAACCATGATTTCACATGGGTGGCGAGAAAGAGGAGTACATCTTAGAAAATGGCAGCTCTCTCTCGTTCCAACAAGCACTATAAGAGCAAATACTACATTTTAGCTTGAAGCTATGAAGTCCGAGATGGATTCCATGTATGGACTTTGGTTGAATACCCGAAGGGATAAAACCCATCGTCTGCTGATGGATTTTTATGAAATAGCTAAATGTAGATGGACATGTAGAGATTTATAAAGCAAGACTTTTTGCAAAAGGCTCTTGTCAAATTCAAGGTGCTTATAATGGTGAAACATTTTTTCCTATAGTTATGCTTTAGTCCATTCGGATAACGCTTGCCGTCGCCGCATTCTATGACTACAGAATATGGTAAATTAACATAAAAATAGCATATTTAAATGGCAATTTAGAAGAGACCATTTACATGTCGCAACTCATTGGTTTCGAGAATAGTGGGAGCGAGAGAAAGACATGCAAATTGTTAAGATTAGTTTATGGTCTTAAGCACGTGTCAAGGAGTTGGAATCGATGCTTTGAAAAAATAATCAAAGGGTTTGGTTTTTATGAAAGTACGAAGGAAGCATGAGTATACCAGAAAGAACATCGAACTGTTATAGTGTTCTTAGTATATTATGTCGATGATTTGCTCCTAATTGGCAATGGCATTGCATTATTGCAATCGGTGAAAGTGTTATTGTCCAAGAACTTCTCCATAAAGGATTTGTGAGAAACAACCTATATACTTGTTATAAGGATATATAAAGATCAATCTAACAAGTTATTGAGATTGTCCCAATCCCCACTACACTAGAAACAGTGTTCGAAAAAGTTGTAATAGGATATGAAGCGTTATTCGAAACGCTGTATAACGGCTTGTTGTCGTAGATATAGAACTTATAACAGCATAAGGAAAAATGCTGTTAAAAGCTCTATTTTACAGCATTTATAATACGCTGTTAATAATTTTTAACAACAATTCCCACCTTGTTGTTATAAACTATTACAGCGTTTACAGGTTGATGTCAAAAGCACATGCATTTGTGAATTACATTTTCAATAGCAATCTACAAATGTTGTTATTAATTTTTACACCATTTTCGTTTAGCTGTCCAAAATGTTTCCACAGATGTTTTTCTACATTTTCATCAGCATGTCATAAACACAGTTATTAAGTATTGAGAGTAATGACAGCATCAAATAAATGATGTTATTATGTATTAAGAGTAATGACAACTTCTTACAGTTTTTACATTTTATTGTATTATCACAGTATTTATGTACACAAATATCATCATCATTTAAATATATTTCAAGCAACTAGTATCCATAACATGTTCGAATCAAATACAAAAACTATCATATAAATATATAATTATTAATCATTTACATAAAATATTTAACATGGTATTCATAAACAAAGACATCATCTATAAACAAGGTTTACATAATTTCCATAAACAAAAATAACACCACAAATCAAGTTCACACAATATCCGTTAAACAAAGACACAACATCTATAGACAAAAACACAATATCCATAAAGCAAGTTTGCACCAAATACGGATAACAATATGGAAAACCAAAAAGGTTCATATGTTTACTATGGAAGAACATGTCGTCTTGTACATTTTTGCACCAATGGTCTTTAATTACCTAAATGAAGAAATTTATAAGTTAGTGATCAAATACAAATTTAAGATAATACATCTAACTTGCTCATTTTTTGACTTATATCATTCCAACTGTAAAAATTGAAGAAATATTTTTCATACTATGTCTGCATCAGAAGAAAATAAAAACTTGTCCATTCTATAATATATACATCTATGACTGATATTTTCTAAGAATTCAGGTTAGGGTTTGATCTATTACTGCAACTACAGTAACCTGCATTCCAACGCAGGTTACATCCACGTCCAAAAAGTGACTCTGAACATTTATAGGGAATATTGGAATCAATTGCAGAATAGTGGTACGAACAATATTATCGTATTCCTAAAGTAAAGAAATCATATTATAGATTCATATTTGAATAAAGTTTCAAAAGAATGACTTCTGAAAATGCATATCAGGCAAATGGCTATAGTTTAATCAAAGAATTTGGAGCAGCGGAGGTAGAAAAAGTGATCGGTGTAGGTGGAGGAGCATAATCTTTCATGGATAAAGATAATAGAACGATTGCTTAGTGTGCTTATTCATAAAGCAACATATGTAGAAGCTGCTTATGGAGCTGCTTTACTTGTAATGAAAGGTGCCGAACAAAAATGCTTATAGGTTATGACTTATAAATGCACTGTGTGGGGAATGATAGTCTCTTAAATTAAAATCTTTGTGTTGTATTCTTTGCTTTCTACTTGCTTTGAATACGATAATATCACATGTATTATGGGATTCATCTAAATACAGTTACTTCTTTTCCTGCTTCAATACTAGTATAGGAGTCTAAACAATTACCCAAATTGCTAGAAGCTAAAAGAAAGTTTGAGTATCTAAGAAACCATAAGTTAGAAATTATATTTATAAACAAGTAGTGCTAAAGTATTTTGGCATTATACTCCATTGATGTCGAGAAACCATCGTTGATAGTGAATCTTCCACTCAAGAAGAGAGAAAACCGATCATTTAGAAAATATATGGAACATGTTATGTGCATTGTAAGTTATTGGGCTGGTTATAAAGCTGAATTATAAAGTGAGTATGAATAATTTTAGTTGTTATTGAGGTTGTAATGATTTTATCAATCAAGGGTTGAAAATTTAATTTTCCATGTTTAAACACACCTTGCATGTGTGCATGCATTCATAGATCTAACAATTGAATAAACTGTATTAGAATATGAAATCAAATGAAATTATAGTTGTTATTTTTATATATATTTTATATAAACAAGATGTTGTGAAACCTACTTTGATTATCTGTGTTATTTTTAATATATATATATATGTTTTATATTTTTAATATATTTTTTATATAAATAAGATGTTTTGTGAAACTAAACAAAACAATTATCCAATTACTTGCAGCATGCCTACACATTGAAGAGTCTTATTGGGTTGTATAGAAAAATAATGCTTACACGTTAATTACATGAAAATGTATCCTACCAATTCTTTGCAGAGAGGAATGAATAATAAGATAGATATGTGATGGAGTAGTTACCTCGTTCGAAGCATCGGCCGCAACTCACAACTCAAAACCCATCGCCAATCCCATCGCCACTTCTCCACGACACATCGCCACATCACGACTCATCGCCACTCCACGACTCATTCCCAAACCACCGACTTACGACTCATTCCCAAACCATCGATCCACGACTCACTCCCAAACCACCGACTTACGACTTAACCCCACCGAGTCAACTCCAGTATCATCAACCGGGCCCAAAATCCCTACCGCAACCTTATCCATATCTCGCAAACGACCCATCCTCTGTCGAGATAAACCTTCTATGTCGCGAGTTAAATTAGGTCGTGCACGACCTAATTCAAAATCCGTAAGTCGCTGCCCTAATCTATAAGTCGCGAGCGACTTACTCCCTACCTCCTCCATATGCCGCGCGCAAGCAAACAAGCGATCGATTCATGAGTCGCGAATGGTATCAGAGCAATTTTTTTTTAAGTCGCGAACTATTATCCTTATGTCGCGAAATTTTCCTTACAGCCTGCTGTTGAGTCGTAACCGAGTTAACTTGAGTCGTTACCGGGTTTCATAAGTCGTAGCCAGTTACTTTAAGTCGCTGATTGTATTTTTCTAAGTCATCTGATTGTAAACCACTTGTGTTGTAATTTTTTTTTAAGTTGTGTGTTGAGTTGTAAGCCTATAAATAGGCAAGTCGTGTCACTTGTAAAGATTGTTGATTTTGAATAAAATTTCTTGTTTGATTGCTGTGTGCTTTCATCCTAAATTGGTAGTTGAGTGTAATCTTCTATCTCCACTTTCGGTTATTCGAGTGCGCTCGAATCAACGATTGTTGAAGCCGATTCGCGGAATCAAGTGCGCTTGATCAACGCTTGAAGAATTGAAGATCTTCTTTCACGGAATCGTGCGCGATCAACGTGACGAGGATAGCTAGAATTCGGTATCTTTGTGATCAACGAATTTGGGCATTTCAGTATTTTCAATCCACCGTTTGCTACATTTTCATCGTTATATCAATTTTCTGTTAATCCGCTGCGTCAGTTTTGGTATCAAAGCCTGTTTTAGCCAATCATAGCTAAATCGGGTCTTGGAGCCAAGTATTTGAAGTTTGAAGTTGTTCATCGTGCTCATATTGAAGTTGCAACAAGATTGGAGTATTTGATCCATAGCCTTTTGGGTCAAAGTGTACAAAAGTGTTGGAATTTAGAGCATGTGCCGAGAGTTGAAGCGTCAATTTTGGTATCATTTGTTAAAGCTAGGCCGTGTATACTTGTGAGAAGTAGCCGAGTCTTGTGAAGTTGTTTTTGAAGTTTTAAGCCGAGCTAAGGAGCCGTGACTTGTTTGATTTTGTGTTGAAGTTTTGATTTGTTGAAGTTTGGAGATTTGTTGAATTATTTGTGAAGTTCAATCATGCCACCGAGACGAGCTCAACGTCATCACAATATTAATGCTTTGTATGGAAGAGAAGAGGCCGAGGAAATGGAGCAACGAATCAACGAGAGCTTTACTGAAAAGTTGAACGAAGGAATTGGTCGCTTAGAGAGAATGATGCTTGAAATGAATCAAAATAGAAGAAGAGTTTCACCTGAATCGAACCATGGGGGGAGTAGAACTTCGATACATTCAGATCGAGAGAAAAGAGAGGATCAAGATCATAGAAGTGTTGATAATCGTGATAGGAATGTTGATCGAAGGAGTGGTAGTAGAGATGTTGGAGGACGTGAACGACAACGATATACTTCAGATTTTGATGAGGAATTTGATGGTGACGGATGGAGTATGCATAGAGATCAGGGACAACGTCAGTATCGAGTTATTGATGATGATCGACATTGGGAATCGGGAATGAAGATGGAGATTCCAGAATTTAAAGGCGGGATGGTTGCTGAGGAGTTCTTAGACTGGTTGTCAAATGTTGAGGAGATCTTTGATTTCAAGGAGGTTCCGGAGAACCGCCGAGTGAAGTTGGTTGCTACTAGGTTGAGGAGGAGGGCTTTGGCATGGTGGCAGCAAACTAAACTTACACGAGAACGGATGGGAAAGTCGAAGATTGTAGATTGGGAGAAAATGAAGAAATTGATGAGAGCTACATTTTTACCATACAACTATCAGTCACTAATGTACCAGAGATTGCAGAATCTAAGGCAGGGGACGAAGTCGGTCAATGACTATGCAGATGAATTTTACCAACTCATTGCCAGGAACGATATAATGGAAACAGAAGAGCAGCTGACAGCAAGATTTGTTGGAGAGTTACGAATGCAGATCCAGGATATGGTTAATATGTTCGATCCAAGATCTGTGGCGGAAGCACACCAAAAGGCGTTGGCTTGGGAGAAGCAGGGAAGGCGTGGAGGTGGTGTGTTTACTAATTCTAACAATCAAGTGAAGGGAGTCAGTGGAAGTTCTAATGTTCCTAAAGCTGTTACAAAACCAGTTGTGAAGGAGACTGAGAAGGCGAAGGTTAACAGTGGATTCAAATGTTACAATTGCCAGGAGATGGGTCATAAAAGCAACGAGTGTCCGAAGCCGAAGAAGAGAACTATGATAGCTGAGGTTGAAGAAGAGGAAGAAGAGGCAGAGTGTTCTAATTCCTTACCGGTTGAGGAGGAAGACTTGTTGTCGGGAGACGAAGGATATTCACTGATGATGAGGAGAAGTTGTTTGACACCGAAGCAAGAGGAGGAAGACAGTTGGTTGAGGAATAACATATTTCAGTCTACTTGCACTATTCTTGGAAGAGTCTGTAAATTTGTTATTGATGCCGGGAGTTGTGATAATATTATCTCTACAGAGGCTGTGAAAAAGTTGGAGTTGAAGACTAAGAAACATCCTAAACCATACAAGTTAGCATGGTTAAGGAAGGGTGGTAAGGTGAAAGTTGGACGAAAAGCTTGTGTTAAATTTTCAATCGGGAAGAAATATAAAGATGAAATTTGATGCGATGTAGTGGACATGGATGTGTGTCATCTGTTGTTGGGCAGACCATGGCAGTTTGATAGAGCAGTACAACATGATGGTCGTGCTAATAGCTACAGTTTCATGTTTGAAGGTACCAAAATCACTTTAGTTTCCAAGAAGCAACAACAGAAAGAAAACAAGCTGGAGGAGATTGAGGAATTGAAAACTCTGTTAACTTTGAAGGAGTTTGTCAAGGAAGTCGAAGAGGAACCTGAAGTGTACTTGTTGATAGGGCGTGAGAGCAGTGAAGAGGTTGAAATTCTAGAAGAAGCAAAGCCAGTTTTGAAAGAATTTGAGGATGTATTTCCAGAAGAGTTGCCTAAGGAGTTACCGCCACTGAGAGACATTCAACATCAAATCGATCTTGTTCCGGGAGCAGTATTACCGCATCGACCACATTATCGGATGAGTCCGTACGAACATGAAGAATTGAGGAGGCAGGTGGAAGAGTTACTTGAGCAGGGACGTGTGCAGGAAAGTTTGAGTCCGTGTGCTGTGCCAGCTTTATTAGTACCAAAGAAGGACGGAACGTGGAGGATGTGCACTGACAGTCGAGCATTGAATAAGATTACAGTGAGATATAGATTTCCAATGCCGAGGTTGGATGACTTGCTAGATCAGTTGAGTGGGGCAACTATCTTTTCGAAGATTGATTTGAAGAGCGGATATCATCAAATTCGTATTAGACCAGGTGATGAGTGGAAAACTGCTTTTAAAACCAGGGAGGGTCTATACGAATGGTTGGTTATGCCATTTGGTTTATCAAATGCGCCTAGTATGTTCATGCGGGTGATGAATCAAATCTTTAGACCATTCATTGGGAAATTCGTGGTGGTGTATTTTGATGATATTCTGATATACAGCAGGAGTACGGAGGAGCATGTTCAACATTTGAGGGAAGTATTGATTATTCTTCATGAGGAACAATTTTATGCTGCTACGAAGAAATGTGTGTTTATGACACATAGTGTTTTATTTCTGGGTTATGTTGTTTCAGGAGAAGGTATTCAAGTTGATCAGAATAAAGTTGAGGCAGTCAGAAATTGGCCACAGCCCAAGACGATAACAGAAGTTCGGAGTTTTCATGGGTTGGCTTCATTCTACCGAAGATTTATTCCACACTTCAGTAGCGTGATGGCGCCAGTTACTGATTGCATGAAGGGTAAACAGTTTTCGTGGTCAGAGGAAGCCGGGGTTGCTTTTGAGAAGATCAAGGAACTATTGACGACAGCACCGATTCTTGTTTTACCAGATTTTCAGTTGTTGTTTGAATTGCATACTGATGCGTCGAAGGTGGGAATTGGTGGAGTCTTGAGTCAGAGTGGGAAACCCGTTGCTTATTTCAGTGAGAAGTTATCAGGAGCAAAGATGAGGTATAGCACGTACGATGTCGAGTTTTACGCAATTGTTCAGGCTGTTAAGCATTGGAGACACTATCTGTTTCAGAAAGAATTTGTTCTGTACACTGATCATGAGGAGTTGAAGCATATGCAAGGGCAGGACAAGATTTCAGCAAGACATGCATCGTGGATTGCCTATTTACAGCAGTTTACTTTTGTTGTCAAACACAAATCAGGGGTGACGAATCGTGTAGCTGATGCTTTGAGTAGGCGGAACACTTGTTGACAACGTTGAAGGTTGAAGTGACAGGATTCGAATTATTGCCTGAGTTGTTTGAGGAGGATCCTTACTTTGTAAAGATTGTTGAGAAAGTTAAGGATGGTGATACTGGTGAATTTGTGTTGGTTGATGGATTCTTGTTCAAGGGGAATCGATTATGTATACCAGACTGTAGCTTGAGAATGAAGATTGTTAAAGAATTACATGAAGAAGGCCATGTGGGTAGAGATCGTACATTGCATTTGATTTCTCAATCTTATTTTTGGCCGTCAATGAGGAAAGAGGTAGAGAGATTTGTGGAGAGATGTCATATCTGTCAGGTTTCGAAAGGAACGGCTACGAATGCGGGGTTATATATGCCGTTACCTGTGCCTACCAGACCATGGGTTGATATTAGTATGGATTTTGTGTTGGGTTTGCCGAGAACTCAGAGGGGGAATGATTCTATATTTGTTGTGGTGGACAGGTTTTCGAAGATGGCACATTTTATAGCCTGTAAGAAGACAGCGGATGCAGTTCGAGTGGCACAATTATTCTTTAAAGAGGTGTATCGATTGCATGGTTTACCAGAATCTATTGTTTCAGACAGGGATACCAGATTTTTAAGTCATTTTTGGCTTAGTTTGTGGAAGATGGTGGGAACGAAGCTGAAATTTAGTAGTGCTTATCATCCGCAAACAGATGGACAAACAGAGGTGGTGAATAGATCGTTGGGAAACTTGTTACGATGTCTTGTGAAAGGTAATTTGAAGAGTTGGGATTTGAAGTTGTGTCAAGCTGAATTTGCTCACAATCATGCAAATAACCGAAGTACAGGTTTCAGTCCATTTCAAATTGTATATTCAAGCTTACCAAAGGGGCCGTTGGATTTAACGATAGTGCCACCACCGAAGGGAACAGTTAAGCGGGCTGCTGATTTTGTTGATGGGTTGACGGAATGCCATAGAATCGTTCAGGAACGATTGGAAAAGGCAAATGAGAAGTATAAACAAATGGCAGATAAGAAACGAAGAAGTGTAGTCTTCAAAGAGGGTGATTTTGTTTATGCCGTTTTGACAAAAGATCGTTTTCTGGTTGGCACTATAACAAGTTGAAAGCTCGAAAGATTGGACCAGTAGAAATTATAAAACGAATCAATGAAAATGCTTATAAGGTGAAGCTGCCAGAGGATATTTACACTTCTGATGTGTTTAATGTGAGGCACTTAATTCCGTATTATGAGGAGGAACCTATAAAAGAGGACGAGAGTGTGAATTCGAGGATGAATTCTATCCAACAAGGGGAGGATGATGGAGTAGTTACCTCGTTCGAAGCATCGGCCGCGACTCACGACTCAAAACCCATCGCCAATCCCATCGCCACTTCTCCACGACACATCGCCACACCACGACTCATCGCCACTCCACGACTCATTCCCAAACCACCGATTTACGACTCATTCCCAAACCATCGATCCACGACTCACTCCCAAACCACCGATTCACGACTTAACCCCACCGAGTCAACTCCAGTATCATCAACCGGGCCCAAAATCCCTACCGCGACCTTATCCAAATCTCGCGAACGACCCATCCTCTGCCGAGATAAACCTCCTATGTCGCGAGTTAAATTAGATCGTGCACGACCTAATTCAAAATCCGTAAGTCGCTGCCCTAATCTATAAGTCGCGAGCGACTTACTCCCTACCTTCTCCATATGCCGCGCGCAAGCAAACAAGCAATCGATTCATGAGTCGCGAATGGTATCAGAGCAATTTTTTTAAGTCGCGAACTATTATCCTTATGTCGCGAAATTTGCCTTACAGCCTGCTGATGAGTCGTAACCGAGTTAACTTGAGTCATTACCGGGTTTCATAAGTCGTAGCCAGTTACTTTAAGTCGCTGATTGTATTTTTCTAAGTCGTCTGATTGTAAACCACTTGTGTTGTAATTTTTTTTTTAAGTTGTGTGTTGAGTTGTAAGCCTATAAATAGGCAAGTCGTGTCACTTGTAAAAGTTGTTGATTTTGAATAAAATTTCTTGTTTGATTGCTGTGTGCTTTCATCCTAAATTGGTAGTTGAGTGTAATCTTCTATCTCCACTTTCGGTTATTCGAGTGCGCTCGAATCAACGATTGTTGAAGCCGATTTGCGGAATCAAGTGCGCTTGATCAACGCTTGAAGAATTGAAGATCTTCTTTCACGGAATCGTGCGCGATCAACGTGACGAGGATAGCTAGAATTCGGTATCTTTGTGATCAACGAATTTGGGCATTTCAGTATCTTCAATCCACCGTTTGCTACATTTTCATCGTTATATCAATTTTCTGTTAATCCGCTGCGTCAATATGTTCTTTCTCATTATACAGACTCTATACCTTTATATATATTGAAAACAAGACTTACTTGCAAAGGGAAGTGCACTAACAACACCACTAGTGCATGCGCTGTGGTTTACAATACCAGCGATGTTAATTGTACCTGACACAAATAGTTGACCTTGTGCTACTAATGCAACTCCTGTTGCTACCAGTATTATAAAAATGAATAACATTAATGTTTTAGAAGCTATTAGTTTATTTTATTTGTTCTATAAATCTTGTTATATTTTTTTGCTTGCTTCGCTTTGGTCTAATTTATAGACAAATTTAAAGGCCATGATGCATGCAATTGATTATTTCTGACTATTTCGAGCTTATTTTAGTCTATGTACATGCAATATACTTCATAGCCTAGGTATCCAGAATACCGAGAAAAGATTTTGTGGGTTTTAGAATTTAGATATGGAGGAAGAGACAACTAGTGGACTGGGTTTGGGTTCTTGCTTTGGTAGCCAAAGTAGATGTTATTTTTTCTATAGTTGTACATATTTTTATATAGATGGAGCAATAAAGTGACCAAGTACAAAAAAATTAATCTAGTGATAGGGGTACGGGTTTATAGCAGGGGAGAAACAATTGTCAGGAGGAAGAAGAAGATTATTGAGGAGAAAATAAGACAAGTAAAGAAATTAGAAATAACTTTTGTTGCCTTCTTTTCATTGCTTACAGGTCTATATAGCTGTATTCTCAACAATTTTGTATACGTGGCTAATTTCATACCTATCATATATAACTAGCTCTGTAACAAATAAAAACAGAAATAATAAAAAGCAAAATAATGCGTCAGATTCCTCATAACAGAATTGCATCCTACACCTAATTCTTGTTTCCTTTAGTCTGAATATCTTCTAGGCATTTTGTAATACTCTCTTTGGCCTTGCATTGGTCTGTGCACTTCCTGCCTGTGCACGTGTGTCACTCGTATCCGTATCAACACCTACCCCTTCAAGATCGACCTTGTCCTCAAGGTCGTGTGTGCTGGTGCTTAAGGGAAGGGGCTGTAGGGTAGCTGCACTTGGGTTCGGCCATAATCTGAGTAGAGAGATGTGAAAAACCGGATGAATGCGCGAGTCATGAGGCAAAAGAAGTTTGTAAGCCACATGACCGATTCTTTTCCACAATCTGAAAGGGCCCAAAATATCGTTTGGATAGTTTGTGATGATTGTTGCGAATGGAAAGTTGCCGATAAGGTTGGAGTTTAACAAATACCCAAGCGCCTACGTCGAATTCCTTGTCACTTCGTTTCTGGTCAGCAAGAGCCTTCATTCTAGACTGAGCTTTCTGTAGATTGTTTCTTATGATTAGGAGCAGCTGGTCACGTGTACTTGCCCAAGTGGTGAGGTCTGTATTTTGAGTAGAGTGGTTAATGTAACTGGAAATTGTCGGAGGGGAACGACCGTAGACGACCTGAAAAGGAGACATGCGCAGTGTTGTATGCTGAGTGGTGTTGTACCACCACTCGGCCCACGGTAGACATTTAACCCACTTGCTTGGTACATCACCGACGATGGCTCGAAGATATGTTTCAAGACAACGATTGACGACTTCGGATTGACTGTCGGTTTGGGGGTGATAGGCGCTACTCATTCTAAGCTTAGTACCGTGCAGACGAAATAATTCCTTGCAAAAGTTGCTTGTGAACAAGCGATCACGATCCGATACGATTGATCGTGGAAACCCGTGTAGGCGCACATATTCCTGAAGGAATTGGGAGGCCAGCTGAGAAGCGGAAACCGAAGGTGGTAGTGCACAAAAATGAGCGTACTTCGAGAGCCGGTCAACAATTACCCATATGGTTGTTTTTCCCGCGGATGGTGGTAAGTGTGTGATGAAGTCCATCGCGATGTCTTCCCAAATTTGGCTGGGTATCGGCAGTGGTTGAAGAAGTCCCTTATAGGGTGTGTTGTCAGCTTTGGTTTGAAGGCATGTAGAGCACTGTTTAACAAAAGCTTAGACTGTAGCAGACAATTTCGGCCAGTAGAAGTTGCTTGCTACTCTTGCAATGGTTCCTTTGATGCTTGAATGACCCCCAGTTTTCGATGAATGCAGCTCGGAGATGAGATTATGTCGTAGATCATTGTTTGCCGGAATGTATTCGGTCAGCCCAGAATAACAAATCGTTCTTCAATTGAAATTTAGGGTTTGAGCACGTACCTGAGCGCAATTGATTGATGATGTTTTGCGCCTCACTGTCTTCGCGCACTACGGTGTTAATGTCGGCAAATAACGGAAACGTGGGGCCTGATATCGCGTTCATTGTTGCTGCGGTTGTGTATCTGGAAAGGCCATCAGCCACTACATTCTTCTTCCCCGGTTTATAATGGATGGTGAAGTCAAACCCTAAAAGCTTGATGAGCCACTTTTGTTGTTCCGGTGTTTGGATGGTCTGTGAAACAAGCTCGCGGAGGCTTTGGTGGTCGGTGAAGATTTGGAAGGGTCGGCCTAAAAGGTAGTGGCGCCATTTTCTTATGGCGACAGTGATGGCGAACATTTCGCGGGAGTAGGTGGAGGCTTTGGTGAAGTGCGGTGGAAGTTTGAGGCTAAAAAACGCTATAGGGTGGTCGTCTGGCGCTAGTACTGCTCCGACTGCGGTGGATGATGCGTCTGTGGTTATTGTGAAGGGACGGTTGAAATTTGGTAGGGATAAGGTGGGTGTTTGGGTTACAGCAGCTTTAAGGCTTTCGAATGCATGTTGGGCTGACTGGGTCCAAGCAAAGTTGTCTTTCTTTAGCAAATTTGTTAGTGGACTGGCTATTGTTGCATATTGTTTGATAAATCTTCGATAATAGCCTGTGAGGCCCAAGAAACCTCTTATGGCTATTGAAGATGTGGGTTTGGCCATTGTATCAAGAGTCCACTTTCACCCCTTGATTAGAAATTATATGACCCAAGTATGAAAGTTCGGTCATGCCGAAACAACATTTAGCCAATTCACGAAAAAGTGGTGTGTATCTAGGATATTTAATGTGATTTGAAGGTGATCTAAGTGTGCGGTCCAAGAAGAGCTATAAACAAGGATATCGTCGAAGAAAACTAGTATGAATTTTCTTAAAGAAGGGCGGAAAATATTATTCATGGTGGCTTGAAAGGTTGAAGGTGCGTTCGTTAAGACGAATGACATCACTAAAAATTCGTAGTGGCCTTCGTGTGTACGAAATGCGGTTTTTGGAATATCGGGTGAGTGAACGCGAATTTGGAAATAACCACTTCTAAGATCAAGTTTGGAAAAAAAATTGCTCCATAAAGTTCTTCCGATAGTTCGTCTACCGTTGGTATGGGGAATTGGTCTTTGATTGTAATGGTGTTAAGCGCTCTATAGTCGACGTAAAATCTCCATGAGCCATCTTTTTTTTTTGACTAATAGGACCGGAGAAGAAAATGGACTAGTGGATGGTTGAATAAGATTGGATTGGAGCATTTCTTGGATTTGTCGTTCGATTTCATTTTTCTGAAAGTATGGGTATCGATACGGTTTAATGTTAATGGGATTGGTATTGGGAAGGAGATTTATGTGGTGGTTAAGTGCACGGGTTGGCGGAATATTCGTGGGTTTGGTGAAGATGTGGTTGTATGAGGATAATAGTTTTTGTAGTTGTGGATCGGTATGAGTGGTGGTATTTGGTTCGGATATAGGGTGTGGTGTGTGAGATTGTAGATATAGAAAACTTGAAATAGAATAAGTGGTGTTTAAACGTTTGAGTTGCTGAAGGGAAATAAAGGATGGTTTAAGATGTGATTCTAACCCGGTTAGGCAGACAGCATTGTTTTGATAATGAAAAGCCATCGTCATTTTTTTATGGTCCATTGTAATTGGGCCAAGCTGCTCCAACCATTGCACTCCACATACATCATCTGAACCCACTATCTCCAACAAATGAAAGTCAATAAAAAACACGTGGCCCTGTATACCGACGCGAACGTTTGAACAACAACCTTCACTTCGAATCTTTTCTCCATTTCCAACTGTGACGACGAACGAGCTCGCCTTGTCCGTTTTTAAACCCAAAAATTTTGCCGTTTTCGGGTGGAGGTAATTATGAGTGGATCCTGTGTCAACTAGAATGGAAATCGAATTGCCGTTAATCGAAGCCGGGAGCCGGAGTGCACGTGGGTGGGAGGATCCGGTGAGAGCATGGAATGATATTTCTTGTGGTGTATCTGCCATTGTGTTGCTATTCTCGATGGGCTCCGGTTCAGGTGGCACGTCGATGTCGGTCTGGTTTGTGAGTGGTTCGTCGTCCGGGTTAGTGTTAGGGAGAATCATGAGTATATGAGTCGGTTTGCATCGGTGGCCCCATTAATATTTTTCATCACATTTGAAACAGAGACCCTGTTGTTTGCGAGCGTTCATTTCGGCCTGGGACAATTGTTTGATGGGGATGGCTGGTTTGGGTGTTTGAGTGTTAGGTGTTTGAGGAAATGGTTGGGTGGTGTCCGGGTGATTTGCGGTTTTGGAAAATTGATGGTTTGTTTTGTTGAACAGTTGTTTATGTTGGTCTGTGTTCTTACGTTCGATCAGTTTGGCTATGTCAATAGCGTCGGAGATGGTGTTGGGTTTGAGGAGCAACAACTCGTTTTCTATGTGTGGTTTTAGGCCAGAGACGAAGCATTGGAGGATGGAGTCGAGTGTTAATGTGGTGATACGGTTGCACAATGTTTCGAAGGTAGCCTGATAGTGGTCGACGGTGGTGAGTTGCTTGAGTTTGAATAGGGTTGCCTGTGGATTGAGAAAAGTCGGGGGTCCAAAGCGTTGTTCTGCCGCTTTTGCTAGTGCAAGCCAGGAGGACAGCTGTTTATTTCGATGCATCCACTGAAACCATGTTAAAGCTTGGCCCTGCATATGGAAACTCGCCAATTCGATTCTCTGATCTTCTAGTGTGGAGTAATAAGTGAAATATCTTTCGGCTTGAAAGATCCAGTCATGAGGATTATTGCCATCAAATGGCAGTAATGTTACTTTTGGGTTTCGACCTTGAGTAGGTGAAGACAGTAGTGGTGGTTGGCGACTGAGTATTGGTGGTATGACTGTTGTGGATGTTTGGTTATTTGGGGAGGGTGGTGTGTGGTTGTCAAATCGTTGGGTGAGGTCAGCGATGGATCGGGTAAGGTTTTGTAGGGCAGTTTTCATGTCAATAATATCGGCGTGGTGGGTTTCTTGGTTTGCTTGGATTGTGGTAATGGAGTCTTGCTGGCTGGCGAGCTGGCTGAGGGCATCATCGAGTTTGGTCATTGTGGTGGAAGGTTCGGGTATGTCTGAAGTAAGGGAAAGAAAAAAAAGAGGTCGAAGGAGATAAGGAGATTTGGATATTTTTGAGAGAGAGGAGGAGAGATCAATCGGTGAAAGCACGAGATTGATAGGGGTACGGGTTTATAGCAGGGGAGAAACAATTGTCAGGAGGAAGAAGAAGATTATTGAGGAGAAAATAAGACAAGTGAAGAAATTAGAAATAACTTTTGTTGCCTTCTTCCATTGCTTACAGGTCTATATAGCTGTATTCTCAACAACTTTGCATACGTGGCTAATTCTATACCTATCATATATAACTACCTCTGTAACAAATAAAAGCAGAAATAATAAAAAGCAAAATAATGCGTTAGATTCCTCATAACAGAATTGCATCCTGCACCTAATTCTTGTTTCCTTTAGTCTGCATATCTTCTAGGCATTTGTAATACTCTCTTTGGCCTTGCATTGGTCTGTGCACTTCCTGCCTGTGCACGTGTGTCACTCGTATCCGTATCATCTACTTTGATCACCAAATAGTATATAAATGATTATACGTGTAATTAGATTTTACACTAAAGTTAAAAGTTATTGTCGTAATAATAGCAAAACCTATGGTCCGCTTAATCAAAATGGCTGAATCAATTGAAATCTTCTTAAATAGAAAAGAAAATGTGAAACCAATCTCTTCTTACCCCTCCTTAGTGAACTGAAGTTTTCCATTTTTGGTGGAGAAATTCTTTAATGCAGAAGCAATGAAGTCGAATAGCTCCTGTATTATCAAATGAAAGCAAGATCTTAAAAGAATGATGGATGCATGTTTCATAAACTTGATTAGAAAAAATGTGGATAAAGGATAGGCAACAACCTCTGTAGTACGATATATCAGTTCTTGAGGTATTGAAATTTGCACAAATTCAGTATCAATAACTCAATTTTCTTTCCTACCTAATGTTACCTCTAGTATTTGGAAGTTTGTGCTACCGAGATTTAATGCATAAAACAGGCCCTTCTCATCCCTCAAGATAAAAAAAAAAAAAAAAACTTATAACAAATACTCTAATGTCTACTCAATAATTATCTTGTAACAAATTCTTTTCTGTTGCACATTCGTGTCACTAAACAATTTCATAATTTTTTAACTTGATGGAACATATAATGTTATTATGGCACTAGTAGTGTTTAGGAGCCGAGCATAGTTATATCTATTGTAACAATCCTGATTTGAAATGATATCAGACAGTTGGACAACAGCTTTACTAAACTACTGGTGCTAGGGATAAAAACTCCTCAAGAGGTGAACAAGCTACCACTTACTAAAGACGTTGACAAACTGCGATATTGCTATGCTTATCAAAGTTTTATTAGGTTATTGAAACACTATTAGGTTTTTGTACTTCAAGCCGATAAAGCTAGATTTGTTATTAATGTAAGATTCTATGCGTACTAACTTTATTCATACATCACGATTTCAATGTATATGGAGTAGTGTAAATTCAATCGCTTCACTTTTTAATTTATACAAGGAATTTTCAAACAACCTCTTAGTTGACTCGTGTCAATTCTAATATGAAATATATCACCAAAAGAGCAGTAAGTTTCAAAAAGATTAATTTATGTATTTTATCAATGATTACATACACTTTGAAATATTTTATTAACATATAACAGTATAAATCCTAACATTTTGCTCCAAACTTAATTATTGGACTAATGTTAGTCGAGTTATTATTAGGACACAAAGATGAAAACTTAATTATTGGACTAACGTTACTCCAAACTTAATTTTTTCTAGTTTTTTAGTTTACTCTTTTCACTTATAGCATGAGATACAATTTTGAGAACATAAAAGATTATGCAAACTAGTAAGTCATTGATGACACTCTAATGACCTATGACGTGACTGCCACACAATACTAGTATCCATGAAAATAAGGGAAAGTTTAATATTTAAGGAAATGTATAATACTGATTTAGAGTGCATATATACGATATAGTTTTAGTGTAAGCGCATGTGCATTATGATTGCTTTAGAATAATTTATCTTCATTAGTTTTAGGGTCAACAACAATCTCTATTTGGTTGTCGTTTGTCCAGGTCAACTTATAGTCTTATCCATGTATTTGGTTATGCAATACACATTATAATTTGAATAAGTTAATCCATTAATTAGTGCAAGTAAGTCAATATGCGTGTGCGCGTGTATGCATGCGTGTGCGCGTGTGTTATGATTGCTTTCGAATAATTTATCTTCATTAGCTTTGGGGTCCTCAACAATCTCTACTTGGTTTTCACAGATTAACTTATAGTCCTATCCATAAATTTGGTTAAGTAATACACATTATAATTTTAGTAAGTTAATCCACTAATTAATGCAAGTAAGTCAACAATGGATTAACAAGCAAGTTCATGAAGCTTACAAATATCTTGAAAGGCATCCTCTTCTTTGATATTAAAGTTTTCTTTGTTATCCGATACCACTCTTGATTTGGGCTTTCTTAGCACTCTTTTGGTTGGTGGCTTCTGTGTAGGCACTTTAGGTTGTTTTTCTATATCCATTGCTACACAGACAAAAGAATGATAATATTATTTAATGCACAAGAAGTATCATGATCTCCAAAAAAAAGAAATGAGTAAACATATATTGCATGTTTAAAAAAGAAATGAGTAAACATATATTGCATGTTTATTACAATTCTCTCGAATGTGACAGGCAAGATCAATGACAATTATCATCCTTGTAACACTTTATTCAATTTATTTGTCCCCCTAAAAACATGTTAATACTAAATAACCACATTGCGATGAATTAACCAAAGCATATATCAAGATACATGATTATTAGTACGTACCATTCCATTATCAAAAGGAAAAGTGCAGTAGTGAATGTATTCATTTCAACTACAAGAATCCTTCTATGGGTTTTGATAAAGCGACTTATTGAAAAACAGAGTGATTGGAGCCATTGCGACACATATTGTTAAAAGCACCCACATAGAAAAACCTAAGTGAAACGTAGAGACACTCACTGTATCATTTTCCTTATAAGCACATATTCAAATAAATCAAACCTTCTTATATTCGGTTAAGCTAATTTGAAGCAGTGGATTAAATGAAAACTAAAAAGAAAATCAACGAGGGCCATTATAGCTCTAGATTTATTATAATTTTTTAATACAATAAATTTGAAAACATTGAAATACACAAAATAAATTACAGTTGAACTGATATTACTCAAATTTCAACTTGCTAATGATTGACTTTATACATATATGTAACTAAGAATTGATCAAAATTATTACATGATAAAGAGTGGAAAGGAAAGTTCATTCACCTGTACATCTGTAAACATCTTTTAATGGACAATTTTTCAAACAGTGCTTCGGACCCAAACTTATTGCACAAACATGCCTCAAAGAAAACTAATTGCAAAACTAGGTCTCGTTTAGCTATAACTTGCGCATATAATTTTTTTTAGGTAAAACTTGCGCAATCCATAAGTGCACAAGCATCAGTTTTAAGCTTGCGCAATTTTGGAATACGCAAGCTTATTTTCGGGCATCAAAAAGACAGAGAGCTGAATCTGAGATTCATTTCTCTCCCAACTCAATTTTTAACAAATCCCTTTTCATTCCCAACCTCCAATCCATATTAAATCTAAATCTATTAACTCTAAAACATTACTTTTGATCTAATCCTTCAATCAACCACTAGATTAAGCAAAAAATGGAAGCAAACTCTTCTTCTTCTTTGAGTAGAGGTAATTATATTTCGATTGTAAATTGATTACTACTTTAAAAATAATTGTTGTTGTTAATGGAATTGGTAGTCATGATGATGTCGATGTCAACGTGCTCTAATTGTTGGTTTCTTTGTTGAAAATGCAAAAGGATATGAAGTCTTCATATAGCCAAAACCCTAACTTTGTACAAAGTTTTTGTAGTGATAAACGGTTGTTGTTGTTTGTAGAATTGTCTCCCGAATCCGAAGATAGAAGTGTTCTCTATCTTCAAGAAAAACATAGAAGCCAAAACGACACATTAATTGAGATAAATGTATGATATTGGTAAACCGGGGAAATGTAAATATGAAGCACCAATTTTAATTTTTTTATACATTTCAGGGTGTTGAAACCGTGAAGATATACAATCATTCAAGCAAGCTCAAGGAGATCGATTATAAAGATCCAAGATTGGAGGCGAATCTACGAATCTCCAGATTTTGGCAAGCTATGCAAATCAACTACATTCACCTCGATCATCATCTTATTACCGCTTTATGCGATAGATGGAGGCCGGAAACAAATACGTTTCATATGAGAGTCGGGGAGATGACAGTGACTCTACCGGATGTGCATTTTCTTTTCGGTTTTAAAGCAGACGGTCGTCCGGTATGTTTGCAAAATTTAGATATCGATTACATCGAATTGGCTCATGACTTGCTTGATATTTTTCCACTTAGAGAGGCGGTTAAATCTAAAAGTGAGTTATCAATTGCTTGGTTTAAAAGTGAATTTTTCGAACCACTACCCGAAGGGGCAACCGATTTAGATATACTTCGCCGCACTCATGCCGTGATATTATATTTTTGAGCTGTCGATTATTTCTCGATCATTCGAAAGGAAGATTAAGTTTGAAATTTTTACCTTTTTTGGACGATTTGGCTAATTGTGGATATCATTCTTGAGGTAGTGTTGTTCTATGCTATTTGTATAGTGAGTTGTCACAGGTTGCCTTGCAACGTCGAAAAGTTTTAAGGGGTTATGTAACTTTGTTGCAACTATGATCATGGTCGCATATTGCTATCGGACGACCGTCTATTAGAATTCCTACCGACTTAGATCCGTATCTTCCATTCGGGGCTAGGTGGAATTGTGCTAGGAGTTGGCGTGAGACGCCAAGAAATGTACATTTTTACCGTAATGAGTTGGATTTGTTGGCGGATGATGCGGTTACATGGGAACCATATTCATTAGTGAATAAGTTTGGACATCCGGAAATTGAGTATGCGTTCGCCGGTTGGATTGCTAAGAGCCGACTAATTCTATTTTTGGTCTTCGAGTTGTATGCACCCGATCGGATTATGAGACAGTTTTCGTTTGATTATCAGCACATTCCCGATCCTGTCGTCTCCTTTGATCCAGAACTCACTAGCTGGATGGCATTTTTGGAGGAAAGTATAGCTATTTGGCAATCAAGAATTGATCGTGTCGGACGAGCACGCGAGCCTTTGACACCTTTGAGCGAGTACGAGTATTGGTATTGGCGAATCACTCGTCGTTATATTCTTAAAAAATCGACAAGGAAGTTGGTTGCGTACACTCCCCGTGCTCCTCTAGAGCGTGATGTGGTTAGTATTGTCATTTCAAAAAATTTATAGTTCAATTTTTATATCATATTGATGAATTGTTATGACTTATGGTTTAGGTAAGCGGAATATACAACGCTTTGGACGTCGTGCATGAAATAGAAGAAATTCATATGGAGCCGGACACGGTCAAAAGCAAGTGCATTGATCTACGACAAATACTTGACACGATTTTGGGTCGGAACAAGCTAAGAAGGCCGGTCAAGCCGCTGCGCATTGTAGAAGAGACACATACCACAGTAGCGGGTGGACAAGCCAAATGGGAGGAGGCGCACGTGGAGGGGGAGACTTCACAACATCCCGGTGGCGAAACTACAACTGGATGGCCCGCTTGGCCCGAGGTAGAGCAGCAATACACCGGTGGAGAAACTCATGCTGACTGGCCCGTTTGGCATGAAGGAGAACAAAAATTCGGATAAGTTGGAAAGTCGACATACGAGCATGCGCAAGAGGCGCCGCAATGGGAAATTCAACAAGAAGAACTCATTTTTGGGCCAAGCCAACCATAAGAAATTCCATTGCCGACACCCGCTCCTACATTCGAAGAAGGCCAATGATCGGCTCACATCGTGTACAAACGGAAGAAGAAGAAGAAAGACACCATCACTTGAGGGGTTATTGTACAAACGGATTCGTTGGTCTTATTGTTGCTTTTTTTGGGTTGGTTAAGGGGTTATTGTACGACTTGTTCAATCTATTTATTGTAAGACTTGTTCGTTTCTATGTTATTGTACGACTTATTCAATTTATTTATTTTGTCAGTTGAATCATGCTATTTGTTTTGTTTGGAGATGGTATTGTTAATGGAATGTTGTGTGCATGCTTTGCGAAGTTGAGAGTTTGCAAATTTTGGTGTAGGAGTTGGCAGAGCAGCTCACTGTTTTGAACTGACCCAAAAAACAGTTTGCGCAAATATAGAATGCGCAAGCTTTATTATCTATACAGCTTGCGCATTCCACATTTGCGGAAACTATTTTCGGATAATTTTAAAAACACGCTTGCGCATATATGGATTGCGCAAGCTATATTGACAACATAGCATGCGCAATCCATATACGCACAAACGTGTTTTTGACCCTGGCGAAGACAGAGAACTCTTTCAATACCGTACATTACACACTTTCACACAAAAAGTCCTAACAACATTCTACATACCACCATTCGAATGACAACATCATTACATAACAAATTCAACAACTCATACAGTAACATAAACGTTCTACTTCTATTACAATTCATCGTGGACAAGTTTTCTTCTTGTGGCCAATAGTACCACATTTGATACATCTGTTATGGCCAGATGAAGATGGCGGATCCATGAAACCTTTTAATCGAGTAGATCGAGGACGACCTGAATTTCTGCGTACATGCGGTGGTTGTATAATTGGACCATCGTAGACGTTCCAATGTCGACTATCTGGTACAGGATGGAATAAAGGAGCATAAGCTGCGGAATACATAGCCTTCGTGTACCACGTGGAGATTAAGTCAAAATACGCTCTATTAGCACCACCCGAACCACATGAGCAAGCCGCTAATACATGGGAGCATGGAAAATGATCTAATGTCGGCATATTGCACGAACATTTGGCAACATTATCTTTGATATTCACCGTATAGTCAAACATATGCACATCTTTCACCTGCCATTCAACGAAGCTATATCTCTCTATAGACATGAGCCTCGATTCTTCCATTCTTGTCCGCGCTAGTGCTTCCCACCTAGGTGCGAGTTGCGACATCCACTCTTCCCCTTGAGTTTGTCGTTCGACGAAGTAATGATTCGTTCGATGAAACGTTCGTGCAACCAATGATCTAACGGGTAAATTCCTAGTTCCTTTAAGCACACCGTTAAAGCTTTCGGAAACGTTGGTCGTCATCATATTGAATCTTACTCCGCCATCATGACAAAGAGCCCAGCTTGATTCCTGTTCTTTCAAACTTCTTTCAATCCACGCATCGGCATCTCGATTTACATCCTTCAACTGTTTTCGAAGGTCATTATATTTTACGACCTCTGATGCCGTGGCACATGAGTGTAATAAATTTTGTAGCTCATCCGTACCAAACCCCGCTTTCTTGAAATTTTCTTTAATATGACGGATACAAAAGCGATGATGATGTTCAATTGGCCAAGCTTCTCTAAGCGCACGTGGAATTCCTTTCATATAATCCAAGATAAAGGTGACACATCTAGTACGTACGGATGAAATATAATTCCATATGCAACGAATAAACCAACTCCACGTTTGTCACGACTCTGTTTGTACAATAGCAAAAGCTAAATAAAATAGCCCTTGATTTGCATCCACCCCAGCTGCTACTAGTAATGTACCCAGATACTTTCCGTATAAATGAGTGCGATCAGTAGACGATATGGGTCAACAGTGGTCGAAGCCTTGAATAGAAGGTCTGAAAGTCCAAAAAGCACCATCAAAAACACCACGACTATGAATAACATCATATACGGTTCCGGGGTTGGTATGTTGTAGGGCTCTAAGATATTTCGGCAATTCCGCATACGACGATTCTCAATCGACATAAATCATTGCAACAGCTTTATGCAGTCCGTGCTAGTCTCGAAAATAACTCACTTTAATATGAAACATGTTGGACATTATCTCTTGAACAGTTCTTGCAGTCATGTTTGTTTCAGCTTTAATCAACGGAAGTATTTTGCTGCATATAAACTTAGCAGTTTCCTGTCGATGGTTTGAGTTGATGGTTGCATTTAAACAAGTGTGATCGCCGCCATATGTAGTTAGCTTCCACCAATTTGAACTTTTTCTTGCCGAAAGGCTTGCATGATCACGCCAAGGGCATGTTTCTTCTACATCACAGCGGACCGTGTATTGATTTGCACGTGATTTCAGAACTTGAAACGAAACTGAACATTTAATCGTCCATTCACATAACTGTTCAACAAGCTTCTTCTTACTTTCAAAAATCAACCCAACCCGTGGACCTTTCTCCCCACATTCTCTTCCAAAAACTTCCACGTCTAGTTGACAATTTTCCATTATTGATTTCGCCATCATTGATGCCGTGCTTAAATCATCGGTCGGAGCCTTTTCATATGTGATTTGTTCTTCTTCCGCATTTACATCATCAACCTCCTCAATGTCTGCATATATGATTGCATCATTGTTAACTTCTATTTGATGTATCCAAGTTCTATCCTCATCATCCACACAAGCAACTTCCATGCTGTCCAATTGCCCACAAATCTCTTGTGGAGTATCAACATGATAATCGACACCATCGTCGTCACAACCAGTAAATGCATCTACGCCACTTGGAATACAAAAAATAATCGTCATATATTTTTCATTAACGTAAGTCAAAATACAAGTGCCAACGTATAATAGTACTCACTTTTCAAATGCTTGCTGCTGATTTGGATTTATAGCGTTCTGCATCATAATTTTTTCCTGACTAGAAGAGACTCCAGCCATTCCGCTGTACCTGTGAAGTAAGTTTGTAAACTCTCCACTTTGATGGCTTGAAAGATACCATGGATACGCCGACCATTGTGTTTCTTGTAGCTGTATGGTATGCATATACTCACCCCCAGAGATTACTGGCGCTTGTGTTTCAACCACATTTTCATGTTCCACCTCACAATGTAGATTTCTATACCTCTCATCCCAACTGAAAAGGTGGAGTTCAAATCATCGTCGTCCTCCAAATCAATAGCGGATGCACCATCATCCCGAACCCATTTGACCGTTAATTTTAAATCATATATCACAGGATTTTCTTTTGTCACTTCATATGCCCTTTATTTAAGCTCTTCGAAACTACAATGATTTTTTATTGTCGATCTTTTTCGCTTTCCGTCCACATTTCTAGGTTTACCTTCATCATCAACCAAAAATTCGCCATCAAAGTAAAATATAGTCGGAACCTTTGACATTATCTGCAAAATAAGTTCCAATACCACAGTCATAATTTTTGTTCACTGACATAACTATAAACCTCAATTTGATGATTTATTACTATTTTTTTAGGTAGAATTTGCTTCCGCGAGCAATCTTCAACCAAAAGCAGTCAACTCAATCTTTAAAAAACCCAAACAAGCAAATCAATATAATAACGCAACCAATATATTTCATCAATAAAGTCAACAATATCAAATGCATTTCAACAACATAATAAACTATCTACCTTGCACACGTTATGGGTTACAATAAATAGAAACATTTTCGCAACAACATATTACAAATACAACGGTTCAACATAAAATCCAAATATGACAACTTAACCAACTCTCAAACATCTACCACATTCTAGGCTTTCCGTTGTTTGTCCTTAGTTCTTCATTCATACTTTTCAAATGACTTATTTCAGCTTGCAGTTCGTGGGCATACTCAAGTCCCTTTCGCATAGGGGTTGATCAATCCATTTAAAATGATTGCAACAATTATATTCACGAGGATTCAATCTATGTTCGCTGTACGAACTACACCCGAAAAATCTTCGTCCAGTATTCTCTTCTTTTCTGCAAAAAACCACTACACACATATCTCCGCAATAACAGTTTGGAAATTGTCGTTGTCCCCTTGGCACGGATGGACTAACTGGATGTATACGCGTCAGCAAATTTCCGTCAACTGTAAGTTGATGACCGGGCATTTCCGTAGAAACAACTTCACGTAAACGAGCGTGTAAGGTTGATGATCCTGAATGGAATTTATGCGGTACTGGTTCGAACCGTGTTTCCAAAACACGATCGACATCAAAGTCAATGTGACTTGAACTTGCAACTCCGATTTTCCCTTCAACCTCATCAAAATGTTTCATCGTCTATCTCCCAATCATTAATGTCTGCTGTCATAATAAGCAATTAAGGTGTAAATTAGGGATTTCAGTTTACTAATACTTAAATTGGGTTCCTAGTTCGTTAAATACTAAAAAATACTTCAACAACAACACAATTCTATAATAATTAACATAATTACCATCAATAACTCTTCATTTTCAACAACATCAACAATAGCAAAATTATATCTTAATTTTCAAAAACATTAATTATTACCTTTCTTTTGTAATGATGAAGAAGATGATTCCATATATAGCTTAGCAACTATTTGGTTAATAAGGTAATTATGGATTTGGATATGTAAGAAAAATGGGTTTGGATTGAGAAATGGGGAGGGTTTGGGGAAGAAAGTAGAAATGTTGATAAATGAATCTCAGATTCAGCTCTCTGTCTTTTTGATACCCGAAAATAAACTTGCGCATTCCATAAGTGCACAAGATTTAAAATAAAGCTTGCGCATTTATGGAATGTGCAAGTTATAGTTAAAAAAATTTACACTTGCGCACTCCATATTTGCGTAAGTATAAACCGAAACGAGGCCTAGTTTGCTAATTAGTTTATTCTGAAGCCTAAAAGCATAAATTGTTATTTCCTGAAGCCTACTAGCAAAATTTGTCCTCTTTTAATTAAATCACACATAAATATTTGTAAGGTTGTCAATGAATTTTTTAGCAGTATTTTTTGTAAGAAGCCACCGACGACTTGTCAACAGTTATATGTTTAGTAGTCTGCAATGGATGTAATTATACACAGTATACTAATGTGACATAAACCAATCTTATGTGTGATTGTGCGTAGACTACACGTTGACCAAGCATACACACACATGTATGTATATATATGAATGATCAAACATACACACACATATATGTGTATACATATATATATATGATTGACGAAACATATATATATATATATATAAATATCGGCCCTTGGTGATTTTTTAAGCAAATCTTTTTTAATCTCATGCTTAATAGCTTAAGGAAGAAAATGATAAACTAAATCATGCATTTATTCTCAAAATTTTCATGAACTAAGATGATGAATATTTCACCCTTGCATATTATAAGAAAGATACTTAGAGGAACAAAAATGTGGCGCAAAATGTAGCATAAACTTCAGATGGATGCATTCAAAAATGCAGTTATTTTGTAGTACAACCCTTAGAAAAGTATAATATCTACATTGATGCACGCAACATCCGTAAAAGCAGAAATAATTTTTTCTTCCCCTTTTAAAACTCACGCATAAAGCAATAACGAAAAATCACCTAAAATTTTGGACTCTTGTGTTAGAACTCCTGCCAAACATTTTGTGCTGGCCTATTGCTATGCTAGACATTCAAGCAGCCAAGATGCCTTCTGTAAAAAAGGAAGCGGAGAAGAGATCAATTCATAATAGGCTATGAAGAAACAAGTAGATTAGATGATTATAAGAATATAACAATCTGATTTTCAAAAGATGATGATATTACTTAAAGCAATGTAATAAATAAAGAAAATATATGCACAAAAACATGTATATATGTCAGATTATTATAAAATTTTGATGTGTCATTACCCAAGAAGGTTCACATAATCCACATCATCAAAGGATTTAATTTATTTTACTGACCTATAGGTCTTTTGCGACACATCGGTAATTTATATTTAATAAGAAAATGTTAAAAAGTTTCATAAACATTCATAACTAGCGCTTTAAAGTCCTAATTTTATAATAATGGTTAAGCAAATTATTAAAGTACTGCTTCATTTTCTTCAAGCATTACATGGCAGTTGGTTTTTGTCTTACAATATTTATTTAATTTTATTCATCGAACAACACAACTTTCCACACAAATACAGTTGTAGTTCTTCTTGAAAAATATCGATGAACCAAGTTACAAAATAAAAAATTATAAACTTAGAAAATAAAACCCACCTTACATGGTTGCAACAACTTCACACATATTTTTGAAAAATACGTAGTGCGCATATGACTGAACTCTATAAGATGGATGCATCAACCTCACACATATTCTTGTAACCAATTGTAATTGCAATAAGTGCGCAGACCAAATAAAACATAATAGTGAAAATATATCATCATATAATCATGGTGTAATGTAGTTTAAAACTGCTAATATGCATTCTTTTATTAATTGTGACTCTCTTAAAATGCTTACATGCATTCTTTTGGTGATTGTAAATGTTTTAAAGTATAATATTCTTTTGTTGACTGTCAAGTTCAAAATAGATTTTACTAATAACAATTTAACACACAACCATTACATGTTCAAACACAAACTAAATCTTATAGATTGTAATTTAAGTTCACAAGCATCAAATAAATTTACGACAACTCTAGAAAATTCACTCTTTGCTTTAATAAAATGAATCCAAATTTTTTGTACTTGAGAAGCAACACATAAAAATATAAATGTTCTTATATACATTATTAGTTTGACTTGATTCGTTCTTTTTCTCTTGTCCTATTTATTAAATAAAAACCATGAATAATACAAGAAACTAAAAGCATCTTCAATCATCCATATCTATTTTTTGGCAAATGGAAAATAAAGCATAGTAAGTCAACTAGCTAGCCTTCACTTTATCAATATGAAGAGCCATACATATAGTGGCTCTCCATTTTAGCAAATACGGAACTTTAGTTTATTGAAAACAATGAGTAAATCTACTATCTATATTTAATGTAATGACCGACAATTTATCACTTGGATAAATTATATTTATTTTTAAAATATTCAAATAAAAGGTTGATAGTACAAATAATATTGTTTAAATGATAATAAATAATAACTATTACTCAAATAATTTTTTAAGATGATAATAATTCATTTTAATTAGTTTTAAAGTGATAATAAATCATTTATAATGGTTTTATAAAGATATATCATTAATTTGAAAATATAAGGAAAATCGATACCAGTTTATAGATATAAAAACGGTTTTTGAAAACAATTATTCAATATTGATTTATTTGGTTTTATAATTCAAATGAGATCATTTTAATTAATTAATAATAATAAGAAATTATTTTTCAAACTATGTTTACAAATATATATATATATGTAAACTAAGAAATGAAAATGCGATCGAAAATCGAAATCGAGATTCATAACGATTCAACGTGTAGAAGTTATGCAACATAGCAGATTAAATGGAACATACATATGCTTATACATATGTACACATCAATGACATGTACATATGCGCATGAACATACATATACACACATACACACGCATATACATATATATACTAATTATATATAAATCAAAAAAATATAAGAAATATTTAATAACTCCTGAACACTTAAGCAACCTTAAGTGAACACTACACATCAAAGTACAACCGTCGCCACATGCACATCAGAGGGGGTCATGTCAATCATGCCTAGGTGGTGGTGGAAGGGCTTGACCATGCCGTAATAATGGTGAAGGAGATGGCGCAAGTAGGTGGTGATGGTGGAGAGAGAATGCACATGGAAAATCTAAGCTAATTATCACATTTGTCACCATCAAACATCACATGCAAGGAGACACATAGGAGAGGTCACATCAGTCGTGCCTAGGTGGTGGTGGAGAGGTCACTTCAACCGAGCTAGATGATGTAGGGAGATGGTGGAAGTAATAATGGTTGGCGATAGTGAATGATATAAGGAGAAGATATTATCTACCTCTCCATTGGCCTATAAATACCCACCTCCTTAGCTTATTTTCCATTTTTCGTAACTTCTCAAAAATAGAATCAAATTGAGAAATTCTTTTTTTAAAACCTTCTAAAATTATAGTGACTACAACTTTCATCTTACCGCTTCTTACCTTTTTGATCTTAGCTACGTCAAAAGCCCACTTCTTTCTAGTGCATTCTTGGGTTTGATTTTTGTGAATCCGAGAATACCTCTTCTTCTTTTGACCATATCTCTTTCAAAACAATTCGGAATTAAGTAATTTCTTTTTTTAAATATTATAGAAAAGAATTTTAAGAAACGTTATAGTTGATAACTATTCTAAATTTTGAGTTCAACATAGTCAAAAAGTTGAGAGAAGATGACTCATTTTCGGGTCCAAATATTGTGAACTAAAGACCTCTTCTTTTTCCAACGGTCGAGCTCTTTGACCATAGACCCTTATGACATGATTAGTGGAGGAAGGATGGCCGAGAGCAAGGATGGTAGTGGAGTTTGGTGATGATTTAGTGAAGCGTTGATTCGTTTGAATGTTGGTAGAAGGAATTGGACATGGAAATGAGTGAGATAACTCCACTTATACTATTATATATATTGGATGATATAATATTGTTTGCTATGCTTGGTTGTAATGATTGTTAACCATGTTTGGTAGTTTAATATTATTGTTTGATTTCATTAATAAGTCACGTTAAATACACGTCGAAAATCACAAAGAAAACCACTTTCCTTTTATTAATGAAATGGTATATATGAAATGTTAAACCTCTTGAAAATGGTTTAAATGACTTAATAATGTTTTATAAACAGCAGAAACAAATTTGGTGAAGTTTGAGTAAGAAATGAAAAACAAGTCAAAACTAGGTGCGTTGCGTATTGGTAGTTCGCGATTTCGCGCCGTAAAATCTAAATGAGTATATAAAGTGGAATGTTGCTTGGAGTTCTTTACGATAAGATTTTTTGTACTATTATATCCATAGTTTTCAAACAAATTAAAAAAGTTGAGATTTCAATAAATATATTTTGAAAAATAAAGTAGAACAAGTTTTCAAAAATATCGCAGTTTTGCAGTTTAGCGACCAAAGTTAAAAATGATTTAAATTTAACATTTTTAAATTCCATAAAAATATGGAAAAATCTTTATGAATTTTTTAAAATGTTTTAAAAGAGATTTGAGTAATATAAATAAATTTTCAAATAATAGAAAAGTCTTTTTGATCAACATAACTTTAAAACCACTATTCGCAGCACTATTTGCAGCTGTTTTCAATAACAATTAAAATATGTTTTAAACTTAACAATTCTTTTCCAAATCTTTTATAAATATTTTAAATAGTAATTAAGCATTTTAAAGATGATTTGAATATTTTATAATTTATCTAAAAGAATTTAAATAAATGAATTAAAGAAAAGTCGTTATAAGCAAATGTGTAAATCTTGGTTCCAATAAGCCTATGAGTACACCTGATTTTTCTATTCGTAAGATCTGGGTAAGGTGCTTAAACCAAGGAGATGTTCAGGAGCAATAAGTGCCCTAGCGCATCTGACCTCCTCCAAGCGAGGTATAGATAAGGTCGAAATGTCGGAAATGAGTTAAGTATAAAAGACTAAAATTTTCAAATTTAAAATAATTTGGATTTACAATCTAAGTTAACATATTTTCAATTTATTAAAAAGTTACATTTTGATAACATGAAATCTTTGTTAAGATTTAAATAAATGATTTGGAAATATTTTCCTAAGTAAAATGTTTTGGGATTAGTCCGAGTTTAAAAAGGGTTTAATCAAACCAATTTTAATAATAAAGACAGGTTTAATGATTCCGCATATACCAACAAGAATATTATATATATATATATATATATATATACACGAGTATGATGGCACGTAACGAACGTGTGCCAAGAAGGAAGTGTGAAAATTTTTGTGTGTGCTACCGTTATGCTGGTGATATATATAGACACAGACACACATACGTACATATGTACACAGATATATATATATGTGGGTGTATGTGTGTGTCTGTGTATGTGTGTTTTATATTTTCCCTTCTTTTCTGTACAGTTGCAGTAGTGTACAGCTATATATGAATTTTGGTCTAATTATATAGGCTGGCCAGCACCGAATGAGTAGTTTGAAGCGGCCAGGAAGTAGATTGATGCAGCAAGAAATGTAATAAAATGAACATTCATTTGTTGATGCAGTATTTGAAAAACAACAAATCCACACAAACAATGCATTTTTTAAAAATAATTTATGGAGAATACTATTAACAATATTAGGTATTTATCATTGCCTATAGTGATGAGTTTCGGCCTTTTTAAAAAAAAAGGGCAACTCTGAGTAGAAGTTGCTTCTTATAACTTGAGTAAAAAATATTAAACACATAACACGTGCTTTGCGTTTGGATGAAAGATTTTATTATTATTATTTTTACATATTTTCAAAGTTGTAAAGTCGGATTATTTGTTGAAAATTAGCGTAATTACTAATATGTGTATTATTGTAAATGGTTTGTGCATGCATATCAAATGTAAGGAGAGCATGAACGAATTCAAATTTATAAGTTGTTTGAAACTTTTTATTGTATTTTCCTAATTAATGATCATTAAATTCATTTAAAGTCGATGACATTTTTGTTGAATATTAGTCAACTGTTGCAACATTAGTTGCATATGCTGTTTAGCTTAATTAGTCTAGCTAATTTACCCCATAACCACGCTTGAGTTTATTGGTTTAAGAAACATAACGATGCTTTGCGCCTAAATTCATAAGTTTGAGTAAATACAATACTACAGTAATTGTGCAACGTTAATTTGATAAACGATAACAATGCATGAGCGGCTCACTTAAAATGAGAAACGAACATGAACATTGTGATAATTGAACATTTATTGCAACTTCAAATGTTTGTTCAAAACCCATAAGAAAAACCAACAGTCATATATAATAAGTTGACAGTGCAAGCCATGCAACCACCATTACCAAATAAATACTTATTTTACCGAGTTTGTTATCTGAGAAAGTGCATCTGAAGCAAAACAAAATCATAGATAATAGATTTAGTTTGTTATCTGAGAAAGTACATCTGAAGCAAAACAAAATCATAGATAATAGATTTCATTTCATATATGTGGGAGTAAAACACACCCAATAAACAATTAGTCTGTCTTAAAGATAAAGCTCATAATTCACTTCAAATTTGCTCCAGAATACCTTTCACTTGTCCCCTTTTTTTTCAAATTTTCTACCTCTTCCCCCTTGAAACATCTCCATCCAGAATTGCTTCCAAGCATCTTCTACCAATGTATGTATGTATATAGCACACCTGCAACTATTACTTACATTGTACTTGCATATATAAGAAGAAGAAGAACGCAGTCAGTACTATTATCACAATAACAATCTCATTTTGGGAAGAGCAACAGTTAGTTAACTGAAGAAAATGATATATGGTTAACTCCATGCACTCTTGTTTCCTTTATGCCAAATGAAGATAATAAAATTAAGTCCTAATTTCTGTAGATCCAGCAATAAAAGAGTGTACACATATTCTACAATAACTCAAATTTTAGATTTGATATGAGGTTGAGGAAACAAATTTAAGGTCTATCAATTGAATTAGCCTAATAAGTTTTCAACCTGTTGGCATTCAACTAACTATGCGTCTCTTTTGAACAAATTATTCTACCTAATATTCCTTGCATACATAGCCATAACAGAAACAAACATTTATAAACAAATTTTAAAACTAAGGCAGTTCAATATTCCTAAAGACACGAAGACAAATGCAATGTTACCAATTCACTTAGCCGATCTTTCTGGCTTTATGAGATGTCCAACATTGTACTGCACTTACTTGAGCCCACTTTTATTTCAAACCATAGTTGTGGCGACCTCCTCGTCAACCGCGACTATCGTGAAGGTTAATGCGTCCTCCACAACCTCAGTTGAATCATCGGTCGATTCTTCCCCTGTAGCTGGCACCTCTTCCTCTGATGATAGGGTTTAACAAAATTGGTTTGGCGCCAAACGACGAAGTGTTAAATGAAGAAAGTACTGTAATGGATGCAGTGTGTACAAACCTGACAACATATAGTAGTTATATCATAATCCCATTGTTGCATGCAGTACGTTAAGAATCTCTACTCAACCCATGTGTCCTAAGTATAACAAAGCCAAACACACTTATAACAGTACACTGTAAAATCCAAACACTCAAAACCTGTTGTTGACTTTTGCAATCTTTTCCACCACAAAATCCATGTTATATTTTTATAACAGTACGGAACAAAAGATATAACTCAATAGTACGAAAAAAAATTTCAGTGCATTAGACTAAATATTATAGTGTAGTACTAAATCCTTTTATTTGTGACTCATTACGTTACACAGTCATGTATTTGGTCATATATACATACAGCAGCAAAAAACCAAACAAACTTTTCAAGAAAAGAACCGCATGACATGCTCCATCCTTACATAATTTTTAAGCCGAACTTTCTAATTTCTAAAACAAAAAGCAGCTATTTTATTTAGGTCCCAATGCAAGCACAGAAACTTCATCAGGATATGTAGAAATTTTTCCAACCAAAAACCCAGGCGCACTTTTATCAATTTTTGTCCTGAAGGGGGCGGCAGAAATAAATTGCCCAAACCATCAGTTCCATGTACGAAGTCACAAACACGGGGCATCCCACCCTATAATTTCCAGCTAAATTAGAACAATATATTGAACATGTAGCTGTGTTATGATACTTCATGCAAGCCATGTGCATTGCACTGTATCTGAAATTAGAAAGGTAAAATACCTTTAGTGGCTCATGACTACCTTCTGCTACTGGTATTGCAGGACGTCCTGCTGTCTCACAGTATCCTTTTGCATGATGTAAACAGCATATAATCATGGATATGCTCGACAGTAGAACAAATAAAGAAGTAGTTAAAAAATAATAATATTGAAAGACAGTTATGTACCAAAAGTAATGCATTGCGAGTGGCAACTTCAGTATGACAATTACCAAACACTGTCGTCAAACCTATGATGTCAAGTTCTTGGGCCTGGAAAGCCATCAAAATGGCCATGCTATCATCTGTAAATAAAGCAAAAGTATAAAATTTAATATGTAGAATTAGAAGATTGATACCTTACATGGTTTTTGCTTAAAATGTTTAAGACCTAAAATTAAATTTTCACTTGGTTGAAGTTTCTAGTTTTCAGTTGAGATGATGCGGAGATCTTAGAAGAAGAATTTGTAGTTTGGAACTTCATAAAAACCTATAAAATACATCAGATAAACTATTTCATTCTGTCATGAGTAACCTCTATTATTAATAAATTTAATTCATTTCATATTACTCGACAATATCAATTTGAAATGACAAAATCACCCTTCTAGCATCTATTACTCCATTTCTATCTATGCTTGCAATTAAAATTTGAAATTCCAAATTTCCGACAAACTATTTGTATTTCAGTTGTTATTATTTAATTCTTGTTTTGGTGTTTCATTTATTTGAATTTCTTTTGTACAAATATCAATAATTATTTTCAAGTCACAAAGTTTTTTGGCATTTTTTTCAATTCTATATAGTTATAGGTAGAAATTATATATGTAAATGAAAAGTAATGTTTTACATAATAGTCGAAATTGCATGAATCGTTTTATGTATTTTGCCAGCGGCCTTTTTTTCATCCACTTTTTGAAGTCTGAAATTGAGTAAACTCGGCTTAATTGACATGATAAATAGTGTCCAAACTTGTGGAACATAGATGTGATTCTAGTGAACAAATATCAGTTGAGTATTCATTATCTTTTGTATATTTGTTGCAGGTGAATTCAGCAACACATAACACATAAGAAATGCATCAGGTATGAAAATCTAAACAACATCATTCAGTGTTGTCCTTTGTTTATGATAATATGTTGTTTATTAAACTGTAACAGTTAGATTATTTTTTTGTATTAAACTATGGTAGTTGTTAAAAAAGATAATTATGTCCACTTTCTTTTGTGTTTCATCAACGAAGTTTTAATAATTTGGAGACTGAATAATACAGTAAATAGAAAAGATCTGAATATACCTGGGGATGCAAATTCTTGACGTTGTTTAGCATAATGTCGGCATCATGTACTGTATAATATTTTCTACAGTGTTTGGTTTTCTTTACATATACATATATAAATCAATTTATCTTGTAAATATGTATTTTATTTTAGATTTAGTTGATTGAAGATCATTCTTCCTAATTGTCTTGTGAAACCAAATAAATAATTAAAACTATAAAATAAGATTGATATAATTGGGACAGTTACAAAATATTATTGTCAACTGAACAAAGACATTAGAACAGTAGATTAAGCTTATAGAAATTTATCGGCGGTAAAGTATGATTACCAAGTTTGAGTGTGTTGCTGAATAAGCATGTTGATGATTCAGCCAATTACATATAGGTTTTCATTTGAACGTTCAACTCATAAATACTATAAAGCTATCTGTAATCGGTCCTCCTAATAGCCGCAGAATATTATTTTTGAACTGTGGCAAAAGCAATTAGGATTTTAGAATAATCATAAGGTAAGTTCTGTCGTAAAAGAAGAAATTTAGGGGTAAACACCTTCTCAAACGCAGATAATCATTACAAACCATGTGAAAAAACAAACGATTGATACCAAAAATGTTAATGATACCTGGCTTTGAACATCTCCTGTTTAGTAATTCCCCCATTTTGTATCTGTTAACCCCTCTCCTCACTAGTTAATTTCTTATAAAGTTGCCGACTCTCCATTTCATATCTGTAAGCATATCACAACTTCAACTCTGTCCTTCGTAAAACCAACACATAAACTGATCTGCAGTTGCAAAAGAAACCAAACAAATCGAATAATACACAACCGAAATCAACAACAAAGCACGACCGCTGGCAATAGATAAAAAAAATTCTCCAAAGTTTATATGAATAATATTTCGATTAGCATCAGTTTACCATAATAAATTGTCAAGAAATTTTTGAAGTAAAATCTACTAAAAATCATAAAACAGTGGAACTTTAATCGAAAATATATGAACAATACCTATTTGTCTTCCTTCAATTCTTCATGTTTTTGAACAAAGCCGTTTATCTTCCAACTCGTCTCTGTCAACCGTCGCTTCCTGTTCATCGGTTTATTATTGGAGCTTCACTGAAAGCTTAACTGAAGCCCTAGAATTTCATCTAAAAATTGTAAAAGAATAAAATTACGGTTCCATTCAGAAACAAAATAGGATTTAATCGAATTAGTGGATAAATTAGGGTGATATAATTACCATTAGAGTTGGGGAATGATGAATAATCGACAAAGGTTATAAAATGAGAAGACATGCGCGATTGTGGTAAAGGAGGAACCGTTCTAGAACGTGGGGAAATAAATTGCCGACAGTACCCTGCTTTATTTTTTTCACGTTCGCAGCATTGTTGTTCTGCGAAGGCGGCGTACGGAAAGCAGGAGAGGAACAGAAGTAGATAAAGTTAGGGCTGTCGTGGGGAAAAAAAGGAGAAAATGGGAAGTCTGAAATTGAGTAAGGTGGCACGTCCGTTGGACGTATGCGTAACAGGGAGAGAGAAAATTTTCTCTTT
Organism: Allium cepa; assembly: GCA_030765085.1. Taxonomy (NCBI): domain Eukaryota; kingdom Viridiplantae; phylum Streptophyta; class Magnoliopsida; order Asparagales; family Amaryllidaceae; genus Allium; species Allium cepa. Next base: position 404,910,811 of record CM060928.1, on the reverse strand, counting down.
GTTACAGTTGTCGTGTTGTCAGAGAGTATGGTAAAGTGTTTGATAGCTGTGGGGAAAGGGGGGAAACGATATGGCAATCAAACATAAATAAGGCATTGTAAGATAGAGTAAGGCTAGAACTGATGTGGATAAGGCCACGTAAGTTACATCAACCTTTGAATTGTGTAGATTAGGTAAGGTTTAGCTTATAAGAAGTGAGGTTACTCATATCGCTGATTACGTAAAGCCGTACTGTTTTCTAAATGAACATAGCCATTTGTTATGAATTTTCAGAAATATACACATCTGGAACTAATCGGAATAATTTTGATGCTACATTTAGTGTTTGCAAATTTATTTAATATTTCTAAATTACAAAAAAAAGGTAAGCCCATGTTAAACATTTGAAAGATAAGTGGCTTAGCCCACATTGAACAGTACCCGAACTGTGGGAAAGTGGCGGAGACCGCTCTATTTATAGAATATTGTTCTATACATTCTTGAGTACAATCCAATGTGAAACTAAGTAGGATACATCATAGCCATTTAGATTGCAATTTTCTTTACCTCTCATTTTTATTTGTAATAACATATGAAATGAGGGTGGTACATAAATTTGTGGTGTTATTTTAATTGTTTAACCATTTAACATTACTTGTTTTTGTACAATGTTTGTTGACTCCAGTCCATTGATTGCTATGTTAGATTTTGATTTCCTACTGCTGCGTAATTGCAGCATCACTTTCTATTTATTATTATTTTCTTCATTCAATTAATGTTTCTATTCACTGATAATAAAATGTAGCCTTAAAAGATACAAATACAATCGCACACCTATAACAGTAGTGTCCTAAAATGAAAAAAAAAAATCTTCTGGCCATTAGCACAACAAAATTACTCTCTACAACACACTTCATTCCATGCCCAGCCTTTGTACAATGCTTCTGATGGATTACTTCAAGGCTGAAGTAACCCTGTCTTGCTTCTCACTGTCGCTGATACAACTCAATACTTATTAACAGAAACATCTTGGCATGTTGCATCATCACTCATCCACAGTTTCGGTCATTAATGCATCAACTGCCCACGTTCACATGCTATTCTCTTGGTCTTGTCATGCATGCTGACAGAAACAAATGACCATTTTGCTTCACTTGATGCTTAATATCACATGCTGAACTTATGTGAAGCTTCGTTTGCTGATCCATCTGTGCACTGAGATGCACGGATTTTGGATTATCTACAATTCATGTTGAATTGAGGAGAACTGATGATAACAAACAAAGCCTGATACATTCCTATAAATCTAGACATCGAGTGCCTTCAACACCTGCAATTGCACATCTCAACTCATTTCTTGCTGCCTCGATTCAACCATGAATACGCTTTCAGTGTTGACTGAAAGCAACTAACTGACTCATCGCGGATTCCAATGTCTGTGTACAAACACACTCATCCAATATGGTTAGCTGGAGAAAAGCTTATACTATTTGGAAGCCTAATACTATTACGTGATTTAGTTTATTTAATCATGATCTGTGCCGCCTAAAATAAATATGATATGAAAACGACAACAAAGTAATGAGCTTACAGTACATAGAATAGTGGAAGATCAGCAAGAGGCAGAATAGTTTTTACTTTTCTTTTACTTAACATTTCAGCAAACAACTTACCCGTAGAAATAACTACATCAATTTCCAAATATCCTTTTCATCATCTACAATATTAAAATATATAAAAGCAAGCTAAATATAGGTAGACATTTTATCAGCAAGGGTTAATTATAGTTGAAGAATACATGCATTCAAGAGATAATACACACTTATTTAACATAATTTTCCCTAAGCTGAAAAAATAGATGTAAATCCCAAAGTGGAACCTTGTTTCTAAGTTATATGTCGGTTGAGGGATACAAAATACTTGGTAAAATACATGCATGCTCCCATCCTTTAAAAATTATCCTCATTCCTATAATTAAGCTTGACATAACATAGAGTATTTAGTTTGATGAAAATATTAATAAATGGAATTACCAATAAACAAGTATATTTTTCACTGCAAAATTTCTTACTTTATACTGCACAATTTTTGAAAAAAACAGTGAATTAATATATGTGTGTATATACGTGTGTGTGTTTTCGAATATAATTTAATGAAATGTCACATACATGGCGTGCACATGCACTAACTTCGGTCTTTTAATAAAAATAATGATAGTATATAACGCATTCTGAGTTCAACGGTAAGTACTTAGTTCAACATATTAAAGATTTATAGTTCAAACTGACTGGCAGCAATATGATATGATATATTGGGAAAAAACATTGCAAGTATACAAACATTTCATGTGTATATACTAACATTGATAGGATAATCAGTTAATTATGAGAGTAACAGTTAGACGTACCTACCTCAAACAGAAATAGTGACAACTGATTAATGGACTGCTCGAATGTATCTTGAGCAGTATTCTTAAAATTCTCAACTCCAAACACGTTAGTTGAGTCCCAAGCACATATTACAAAGTAGAAACTGAGTGGGAGGGTTAAGCAAGTAAGTGTTAGTAGTAATATTTCGGATTATAGAAACAAACAACATGTAGTACAGTATAAAGTATGTATGGTTTAACAAAGTGATCAACTTTCAGCAGAACTGGGTAAAAGCATATGCAGTGTACTTGGTGCTATAGGATATGAATATTACTGGCAATTATAAAAAGGAAAAAGCTGTTGTATTTTCTACTGTTATGTGATAGTTGTTCATTTAAATATCACAGTGCACCAAAATACAATGTCTAGAACCAAATACATTCGATATTTTCCATGCTTACAATTATCAGTATGATAACTGAAAATAATGATACAGTTAAATGAACGACTGTCAGTAATAGGATATGAATATCAATGGCAATTATCTTCACCAAACATTTTAGGTATCATTATCAAGTAGTAACGCATGGAACTTTTACCAAATAGATTTGTAACAACCCGCATATTTATCGATTTTATATTTAAATATTGTATTTAAATATTTTATCGTTAGTCGGATTTTAGTCCGAAAAGCTACTTTTTGCATACGGTCGAATTAGGACTCGGGACCACTCCCATTGAGTTTAAAATGCCGTTTGCGACCTTTTTGAGTATAAGCTTCGATATGTTTGGAGAAAGTTGATTTTTGCTACTTTTCACTTTGGGTTTGAGTTTGGGTTTAGCCATTAGCCAACTTATACTTAAAAACTGAACCCCTCCTCCCCATTCTCCCTCACTTCTTTCTCTTTTCAGTTTTTATAGCATTAATGGTGGGAGAGATTGGAAATTAAAACTCCAAAACCCTAGTTTCTTTTGCAACTTCAAATTCCTTGCTCCAAACTCAAGAAGAACCCATTGGTAAGCTTCTCTCCATCTTCCCCAACTTATTCTCTTACCAAATTCAGAAATTCCTAAACCTAATTTTGGGAATGTTCTTGTTTTGAGCTTAGATTCAAGCTCATTTGGGTTGTGTTGAAGAGAGGTTGATTCTCCATTTGCTTTCAAGCTTCTTCTTGTTCGATTTTGTAAAAAGGTGAGATTTTTAATCTCACATCTATGCTTATAATTATCTCTGATTGTTAGGTATGAATTCCTAACACTTATTCGTGTGCATTTGCTTTCGGTTTGGATTGATTTGGTGAATATTCCAATTTTTAGTGTTTTGAGTTCAATTCGTTAAAAATCCTAACTTGGATGTTTGAACATGTTTTTGGTGATGCATCGAGGAGCTTATAGGGCCGGGTAGTCGATTGGCATAATCCCTTAGCGCCGTTGCTCGAGAGAATGCAATTTGGTCAAGATTGAACCTCATTTGTAATAGGCAGGGAAGAGGCTGGAAACAGGTTCGGCCGACCGACCTCTCTGGTTCGGTCGACCGACCTGCTAGTATAAGTGCCTCTGTTTCTGGTTCGGCCGACCGACCCGCCTGGTTCGGTCGACCGACCTTATGCCCGAGAGGTTTTTCATATCAAGGTTTGGTCGACCGAGCCCTGCTGCCGGCCGACCGACCAGATGATTTTTGCCTACTTCACCTTGTTGCTTGAAATTCCAACTTAAATCGATTCATGTTGTTTCCTATTTATTGTTATCAATTATTATGACTTTGATGACTCCTTTTTTTAGGGATTTTTGAATATCCATTTCGATGGATACATTATCGATTTCTTTGGATTTTCATTCACGTCTTTGAATGTGAATTTTGTGATTGATTGTTTCTACAATCATGTTTGTGATTTGTCACTTCAAAAATATAAAGTTTTCTATACCAGTAGTAAATATCAAAACTCTTTCCTCAAACGATTTCAATACTATTTTAATACCAAATTCGTTTATAAAACCGTTTTCCAATCTATTATTATATACAAACCTTTACCTCACTCGTATGAGAAATCTAATTAAACGACTTAGTAAAACAAGTGGTATGAAACGCTTGCGTTCACTTTGTTGGTTAATTCTTGGACTTGTTCGATTGAATCTCTTGTGACAATTTTCTAGTGGAAACCTACAGTTTGTTCGTAAATATTTAAGTTAAGCAAGTGGTTATGGGACATGAAGCTAAACTCATATATTTACTAGCTTAGTGTAATTGACACTTCTCGTTGATCATGACGATCATCTTTGTGATTTAGACTAGCAATGTGCGATGTCTCTTTGTCTGCGAGGGAGACTAAACCCCGTTTTGTGGAGTTTTGACTCAATTTGGTGGGGTAGCAACCCATAGTCTTCGGGCCGTTTGTGGAGCTTCGGCTCAATTTGTGATGGTTAACAACCATGGAATTAGCGTTCCGTTTGTGATACACGTGTTGGTGGGCTTTATGCTCCCGTTTGTGGTAGGCCTCCCCCCTTTGTGATTTCTGGATTTCTTGAGATGATTTCTAGAATTTGTGCTTCACCAATTTTCGTGATTTCTATTGATAAGCCTTATCGATATTTGTGCATTGGTGAATTTGTGTGTCATTGACTTTAGTGATTTCTGGATTTCTTGTGTAGTCTTCTGGAATTTGTGTGTCATTGACTTTTGTGATTGATATTGATATTACCGTCAATATTTATGGTTTGGTGAACGAAATAAGGAGTATGACGTTTCTTTGATTCTTGTGTATATTTGGTGGCATTGATTAATCTCTTGATGATTATCAACTAAGTATATATATATATATCACCGCTTGGCATTGTGATTATTATGTGTTTAGTCATATCTCTTATTCTATATCGTTTCATCTGATATTTATAGTTAGACTAATCCGTTTATTATTTTCTTATTAAATAATACTCGGGTCAGACCGAGATGTTACAGGTGCTTCTGCTTGACCTCTCTCTTGGGATTGATTTCTCTGACTTTTGGCTTGCTACTTAGATTAGTAGTTTATTTTGGTGTATACATTCGAGATATAGACTCCATAATGTATACTTATTCTTTTGTGTAGTTCATGTAACTATTCTTTTGTGATATTGTGGATCTTTTTAGACCACTACTCTGATGTACACTTCCTAGTGTAATATTCATATCTATTTCCGCCTTTGTGATATGAATTGTCTGTGACTGATTTATGTTATGTTTATTTCTATATTTTTTTCCGAAGATATTATAGCCACCGTGTGATATCTTTGAGTTTGTGTTGGCATGTCGGATTGTTATACTATCTGACATATCGATGCTCGCACAAAGCAATTACACGGATGGTCGCTCCTCAACAGCCTTATTCTCCGTGCTAGTTGACAGCATTACTTCGTAGTGTTCTTGTCTAGCGCGGGTATAGAGGTGGGGCGTCACAGTTTGGTATCAGAGCCAAACATCGGAACAATATGGAATATTATAACAAGGATCATCGTCCTAAGTCCATCTTAGGAGTCATGCTTTAGGATTTTATTCGGGTCTACGTACCGTCTTATCCTATCTTCTTTTATGATTCCTTGTTTTGTCTATCAAGATTGCTTGATATCCAATTTGGTGAATAACCTTTTTCTTCTTCTTCTTTCTTTCTAAAGGGAGAAAAATGTCTAGGCCAGGCCGCCCCAGAGCCGTATCGTCTAGCACTCCACCCCAAGATGGAGTATTTATGACTGCTCAACAGCTTCTTGATTTAGTGACGAATGCTCAAGCAGCTGGAGCTAATCCGGAACCTACTCACCCAAAGTCGGGATTTGCATGCTTGTGCAGCGATTACACTAATTTGGGTGGGGAGCCATTCAGAGGTTCCGAAACTATTATTGAAGTACAAGCTTGGCTAAGGTCATGCGATCGAATCTTTTCTCGCATGAATCTTGTTGACCTTCACCGAGTTCAGGTGGCCTCTAGTATGCTCCGAGAAAGAGCATTGGACTGGTACGAGCTTCTTATTTCTGAGATTAATGAAACAGATCTCACCTTGGAGCAATTCCGAGAACGCTTCGAATTAAAATTCGTGCCAGAAGCTGAGAAAGTGACGATGGCTCGTCGTTTCATTGACCTTGTTCAAGGCGATTCTTCCGTGACGGACTACGTTGCTTCTTTTGAGTCGCTTTCCAAATATGGGGTTGAATACATCAACACCCCTTTAAAGAAGAACCAGAGGTTCGTCTATGGCTTAAACAAAAGTCTCAAGAAGCCATTGCTTCTAAAATTAGAAGTTTCTTTCGACCAACTCGTTAATATCGCTCTTCGTCTTGAAGAGGCGGATAGGGAGAATGAAGTTGAAGTGGTGGGTTCCAAACCAAACTTCAACAACAAGAAGAGGCCAAATAAATTCAAAGGACCTTATCCCAATAAGAAAGGGAAGCAAGCAACCTCCGTGGCAAAGACTTCTTCCTTTGGCCGTGGGGAATGCTATAATTGTGGTTCGAAGGACCATTATGCGAACAAGTGCCCAAAGTCTCTCTCTTGTCGCTACTGCAAAGTTCCCGGTCATGTTATATCTTCATGCCCCAAACTTCAAGGCAAGAAGGAGGAAAAGTTAAATGTTGCTCAAGCCCCTGGCAACACATCTCGTGGCCAAGGTATTTCTCATTCTATTCTGGATGGAATTATTTTATTTCGTGATCATCCTATTCGAGTTCTTTTTGATACGGGTGCGTCCCATTCTTTTATATCAAAAGAACTTGTTGATACTTTTTCATTGGATGTTTTGTGTTTAATGACTTCTTTGAGAATTGCGAATCCGGTTGGTGGATCCGCAACAATCAGTTTATTGTGTAAAGATGTTGAGATTATTTTGTGTGATTTTCCTTTCCTAGCCGATTTGCATGTCATGCGTTATTTAGGCTTTGGAATGATTTTGGAAATGGATTGGCTTAACCGTTATGAAGCTCATATCCTATGTCCTGAGCGGACTATTCATCTTCGACATCCTCAATCTGTTAAGCAGATTTCTATTAATCTTCAAGATTCAGTTTCCAGCTTGGTCGCATCTTTATATTCTTTAAATCCTCGTGATGACGATGATGATGATGAGGGTGATATTATTTCTCTTATTCACGTCGTTCGTGAATTTTCCGACATATTTGAGCCCGTTTTAGGGTTACCACCTAAGCGAGCAATTGAGTTCAGAATTATTCTTATTCCTGGAGCTCAACCTATCATTCGTCCTCCTTATCGTATGTCCAATAAAGAAAACGAGGAGATGCGTAAACAATTATCTGAATTGGAGACGAAGCAATTTATTCGCTCTAGTTCCTCGCCTTGGGGAGCTTCGGCTATTTTCGTGAAGAAATCCGATGGAACACTTAGGCTTTGCATTGACTACCGCAAGCTTAATGATCTTACTATCAAAAATAAATATCCTTTACCTCGGATTGATGATCTATTCGATCAACTTTGTGGTGCTAGAGTCTTTTCACAATTAGACTTAGCTACTGGATTTCATCAGCTTTGTATTGCAGAGGATAGTATTCCTTTGACATCGTTCCGTACTCGTTATGGATCTTATGAATGGCTTGTCATGTCATTTGGTTTGACGAATGCTCCGGCGTATTTCGTTGACCTTATGAATAGAATTTTCAAAGACTTACTCGACCGGTTTGTTCTCGTCTTTATCGATGATATTCTTGTGTATTCTAAAACCGAGGAGAAGCATGAAAAGCATCTTCGGATTGTGTTGGAAATTCTTAGGAGTAATCAATTAAAGGCAAAATTTTCTAAATGCCACTTTTGGCAATCTCGTGTGAAGTTTCTCGGTCATATTATTTCCGAATCCGGAATTTTCGTGGATCCTTCAAAGATTGAAGCGATTCAAGATTGGAAGAGACCGGAAAGTGTGACAGAGATTCGTAGTTTTCTCGGATTGGCGGGTTATTACCGTCGTTTTATCAAAGACTTTTCTAAGATTGTCGTGCCTCTCACTAGCTTGACTAAGAAAGGTGTTAAATACATTTGGTCGGACAAATGTGAAGCTTCTTTTCAGAAATTAAAAGAACTCCTTTCTGATGCTCCTATTCTTGTTATTCCCGAGGGGAATCAAGATTTCGTTGTTTATACCGATGCTAGTCGCGTTGGTTTGGGTGCCGTTCTTATGCAAAGAGAACGTGTTATTGCTTATGCTTCTAGGCAATTGAAGCCCGCTGAGACTAGATATGCCACTCATGATTTAGAGCTCGCGGCTATTGTTTTCGCCCTTCGTATTTGGCGTCATTATCTATTAGGAGAGAAATTTGTTCTTTATACCGATCATAAGTCTTTGAAATATTTATTTTCTCAAAAGGAACTTAATTTGCGTCAACAACGTTGGCTCGAGTTCCTTGCTCCTTATGATCTTGATATTCTTTATACTCCCGGAAAGGGTAATCGTGTCGCCGATGCTCTTAGCCGTAAACAACAAGTTGTTGTTTCTATGATGATATCCGAATGGAACGATCTTGAGATCTTATCCACTTGTGAGATTCGAGATCGCGTATCCGATTTATGTTCATCACTTGTTTTATGTAGCCTTGAGGCTCATCCTTCTCTTCTAGACTGCATTCTTGAAGCTCAAAGGCTAGATCCCGAATTGGCTCTTCTTGGCCAAAATATTAAGGATAAAATTGATATTGAAGGTTTGAAAGACTTTGATATCGATTCTCGTGGCGGCATTCGGAGATTTGGTAGACTTGTCATGCCAAATATTAGTGATCTTCGTAAAGATATTTTAGAAGATTCTCATCGTTCTAAATTTACCATTCATCCCGGTAGTAGTAAAATGTACACAGATATGAAGCGACTTTATTATTGGGAGGGAATGAAACTTGACATCGCTAGCTTCGTGAAGTGTTGCATGACTTGCCAACTCGTTAAGGCCGAACATCAAAGGCCCGGTGGGTTATTACAACCTTTAGAAATTCCAATTTGGAAGTGGGACCAGATTTCCATGGATTTTATAGATGGCCTTCCCCGTTCTCGTTCGGGTCATGATAGCTTATGGGTAATTATTGATAGACTTACTAAATCCGCCCATTTTATTCCCGTTCGGTCTAACCGAACCGTTCCACTTTTGGCCAAGCTCTTTATCAAAGAGATTGTTAAATTGCATGGAGTTCCTACTTCTATTGTTAGTGATCGTGATCCATTGTTTACTAGTGGATTTTGGAAGAGTCTTCAAAAAGCTTTGGGAACGAAGCTTAATTTTAGCACCGCTTATCATCCTCAGTCCGATGGACAAACCGAGCGTGTGAATCAAACTCTTGAAGATCTTCTTCGTGCTTGTGTTCTTGATTTTGGTGGAAGTTGGAAAGATCATATTTCACTTGTTGAATTTTCCTATAATAATAGCTTCCAATCTAGTATTGGTATGGCACCTTTTGAGGCACTCTACGGAAGGCCATGTCGATCTCCTTCTTGTTGGCTTGAGACCAGTGAGAGGCTGGTTTTAGGTCCAGATTTTATTCGTGATTCCACAGAAAAGATTGAACTTATTCGACATAGGATGAAAGAAGCCCAGAGTAGATAAAAATCCTATGCCGATAACCGAAGAAGGAAGTTAGAATTTTCTGTGGGAGATCTTGTGTTCATTCGTGTGTCACCTATGAAGGGTGTTGTACGTTTCAGTCGATCGGGAAAATTGGCGCTCGATATATTGGGCCATTTCCTATCACTGAACGTATTGGTTCCATGGCTTATCGCCTTTTATTACTGGCTCAATTTTCTGCTATCCATGACGTGTTTCACGTTTCTCAACTTCGGAAGTGCCTTCGAGATTCCGATTCTGTTCTTGAGCCCGGTGTTGTGGAGGAGATTGAAGTTTCGCCTAATTTAACTTATGATCAACATCCTATTCGTATCATTGCTTTGGAAGTCAAACGACTTCGAAATAAAGATGTTCCGCTTGTTAAAGTTCAATGGTCTTCAAATCCTAAGGATTGTTCTTGGGAGTCTAGGGAATTCATCGAGCGATCACATCCGGACTTGCTTTCCCGTGCTCTTTAAGGTGAACCTTTTATTTCAAATTTCTTTTGTGTTGAATATGCTTTTATGATTGTTACTTTATGTTCTCTTCTTAAATATTGCGAGGACGCAATTTCTTTAAGGAGGGGAGTCTGTAACAACCCGCATATTTATCGATTTTATATTTAAATATTGTATTTAAATATTTTATCGTTAGTCGGATTTTAGTCCGAAAAGCTACTTTTTGCATACGGTCGAATTAGGACTCGGGACCACTCCCATTGAGTTTAAAATGCCGTTTGCGACCTTTTTGAGTATAAGCTTCGATATGTTTGGAGAAAGTTGATTTTTGCTACTTTTCACTTTGGGTTTGAGTTTGGGTTTAGCCATTAGCCAACTTATACTTAAAAACTGAACCCCTCCTCCCCATTCTCCCTCACTTCTTTCTCTTTTCAGTTTTTATAGCATTAATGGTGGGAGAGATTGGAAATTAAAACTCCAAAACCCTAGTTCCTTTTGCAACTTCAAATTCCTAGCTCCAAACTCAAGAAGAACCCATTGGTAAGCTTCTCTCCTTCTTCTCCAACTTATTCTCTTACCAATTTCAGAAATTCCTAAACCTAATTTTGGGAATGTTCTTGTTTTGAGCTTAGATTCAAGCTCATTTGGGTTGTGTTGAAGAGAGGTTGATTCTCCATTTGCTTTCAAGCTTCTTCTTGTTCGATTTTGTAAAAAGGTGAGATTTTTAATCTCACATCTATGCTTATAATTATCTCCGATTGTTAGGTATGAATTCCTAACACTTATTCGTGTGCATTTGCTTTCGGTTTGGATTGATTTGGTGAATATTCCAATTTTTAGTGTTTTGAGTTCAATTCGTTAAAAATCCTAACTTGGATGTTTGAACATGTTTTTGGTGACGCATCGAGGAGCTTATAGGGCCGGGTAGTCGATTGGCATAATCCCTTAGCGCCGTTGCTCGAGAGAATGCAATTTGGTCAAGATTGAACCTCATTTGTAATAGGCAAGGAAGAGGCTGGAAACAGGTTCGGCCGACCGACCTCCCTGGTTCGGTCGACCGACCTGCTAGTATAAGTGCCTCTGTTTCTGGTTCGGTCGACCGACCCCCCTGGTTCGGTCGACCGACCTGATGCCCGAGAGGTTTTTCATATCAAGGTTCGGTCGACCGAGCCCTGCTGCCGGCCGACCGACCTGATGATTTTTGCCTACTTCACCTTGTTGCTTGAAATTCCAACTTAAATCGATTCATGTTGTTTCCTATTTATTGTTATCAATTATTATGACTTTGATGACTCCTTTTTTTAGGGATTTTTGAATATCCATTTCGATGGATACATTATCGATTTCTTTGGATTTTCATTCACGTCTTTGAATGTGAATTTTGTGATTGATTGTTTCTACAATCATGTTTGTGATTTGTCACTTCAAAAATATAAAGGTTTTCTATACCAGTAGTAAATATCAAAACTCTTTCCTCAAACGATTTCAATACTATTTTAATACCAAATTCGTTTATAAAACCGTTTTCCAATCTATTAGTATATACAAACCTTTACCTAACTCGTATGAGAAATCTAATTAAACGACTTAGTAAAACAAGTGGTATGAAACGCTTGCGTTCACTTTGTTGGTTAATTCTTGGACTTGTTCGATTGAATCTCTTGTGACAATTTTCTAGTGGAAATCTACAGTTTGTTCATAAATCTTTAAGTTAAGCAAGTGGTTATGGGACATGAAGCTAAACTCATATATTTACTAGCTTAGTGTAATTGACACTTCTCGTTGATCATGACGATCATCTTTGTGATTTAGACTAGCAATGTGCGATGTCTCTTTGTCTGCGAGGGAGACTAAACCCCGTTTTGTGGAGTTTCGACTCAATTTGGTGGGGTAGCAACCCATGGTCTTCGGGCCATTTGTGGAGCTTCGGCTCAATTTGTGATGGTTAGCAACCATGGAATTAGCGTTCCGTTTGTGATACACGTGTTGGTGGGCTTTATGCTCCCGTTTGTGGTAGGCCTCCCCCCCTTTGTGATTTCTGGATTTCTTGAGATGATTTCTAGAATTTGTGCTTCACCAATTTTCGTGATTTCTATTGATAAGCCTTATCGATATTTGTGCATTGGTGAATTTGTGTGTCATTGACTTTAGTGATTTCTGGATTTCTTGTGTAGTCTTCTGAAATTTGTGTATCATTGACTTTTGTGATTGATATTGATATTATCGTCAATATTTATGGTTTGGTGAACGAAATAAGGAGTATGATGTTTCTTTGATTCTTGTGTAGATTTGGTGGCATTGATTAATCTCTTGATGATTATCAACTAAGTATATATATATATCACCGCTTGGCATTGTGATTATTATGTGTTTAGTCATATCTCTTATCCTATATCGTTTCATCTGATATTTATAGTTAGACTGATCCGTTTATTATTTTCTTATTAAATAATACTCGGGTCAAACCGAGATGTTACAGGTGCTTCTGCTTGACCTCTCTCTTGGGATTGATTTCTCTGACTTTTGGCTTGCTACTTAGATTAGTAGTTTATTTTGGTGTATACATTCGAGATATAGACTCCATAATGTATACTTATTCTTTTGTGTAGTTCATGTAACTATTCTTTTGTGATATTGTGGATCTTTTTAGACCACTACTCTGATGTACACTTCCTAGTGTAATATTCATATCTATTTCCGCCTTTGTGATATGAATTGTCTGTGACTGATTTATGTTATGTTTATTTCTATATTTGTTTCCGAAGATATTATAGCCACCGTGTGATATCTTTGAGTTTGTGTCGGCATGTCGGATTGTTATACTATCTGACATATCGATGCTCGCACAAAGCAATTACACGGATGGTCGCTCATCAACAGCCTTATTCTCCGTGCTAGTTGACAGCATTACTTTGTAGTGTTCTTGTCTAGCGCGGGTATAGAGATGGGGCGTAACAAGATTGTTATATGCTATCACAAAAAGAAATTATACAAACCTAAATGCATAAAAATGGTAGGTGAGAAAATTGAACTTAATGGACACCAATTAATTCTTCATCACAGAAGGCAAATTTCATTACACGGATCATGCTGATAGTAAATAATCGATTATAATCAGAAAAAATAACAGATTAAATTTACCTAGGCTCACTTCTAGTGCACTGCTTAGCCTAATAAGGTTTGTTAACAAAACAAATAATTTGATGGAAAAATAATCCAGGAAAACTGAAAATATTCATAATCAATTCGACATTCATGTATGTATAATTAAATCAGGCAATTTTGGGAAGTTAAGAGCAATGAAGCACAAAAGTCAAAATGAAAAAACAAACCAAATAAAAATACAATAAGCAGAAGTGTCACAAATTCAGAACAAACATGTTGAAAATAAAAAACCATATATGAAGAGCATCAAGTACTTGATAATGATAAAATTAGGGTTTTGGGATGTACCGAGTGTAGCAGATGGAAAGCGACTTTCAGAAGAAGTGGAGACTGAGTTTCTTAGTTAGTGCTGTCGATAATTGCTTTCTTGATGCCATTATTAGATTTAGATTTCTGCTTTCGTTTCATAATTTTATTTAGTTATTGAAGAAATAATTTTGGGAACCGGTGGTGAACATTGATAAGCAGGCATTACAGTTATCACAAAACTTGGGCTAATGGAGATACAAATATACCCACTAAATGGCAATCAAATCCTCATTATCCCCTGCATCATCCATTTGTTTCCTATATATAAATGGGAAAGATTTATTACCCAAATGAATGAGTGACTGTTTTCTAAATGAACATAGCCGGACAAACAATGTATATATTAAACAGTGTTCATTGTTAATACTAAAAATATTCATTTATGCATACTGTCGTGTTTAGGAGAACATTCAACACATGATGCTACATCAATTTGTTTCTTAAGTTTATTGCATTGAGGTAACGTTAGAGTAAATGTTTAAATGTATCATATCAATAGAATAACACAGGTTAATGATACATAACTAATCATACATCAAATTTTATACTATTTGATGTTCAATGCTAAGAATCACAATATTCACCGAAGTGCTTTATACTATTGCTGGAAATATGAAATGTATGGCAATTATTTACTTTATCCAAACCTATTTAGGGAAAGCTGAATTTTCAAATCAACTACTACCAAAAGGAAACAAATACCACCACTGTTAGGTAAATGAAACATACATAAACCTGACCTTTTTTCGTCATTGAATCATAGATATAGTACAAAAATATGGGAATAAATCGTGAACATTTAGTTCTAACAAAATATAAACTAAAAATTAAATGGTACCTTAGCCAAACCCTTTTTTGTTGTAGCTTAACGCAAACACCGTAAGGCAACTATTCTGAAAACAATCACAGAGGATGCACAACTATTAATATTCAGCTATAACTCATAATCACAAACTGCAAATACTACAGATGTTGAAATAAAGCGATGGTTGAGTCAGTTATCATACTACAGATGTAAGTACAAAACCTTGTAGCGATGATATTAGTCCACAACAACACATGCATTATTCCATTAGTAATATTTCCTACGAAATAAAACCACAAAATCTCAAAAATTAATATGTTCAATAGTTCACTTCCAGTATGGCACAAGCAAAAATATTAATCGATGAGAGGAACAACCTTCCTTTTCCTCAAATACATCCTGAATACTGTCTCCCTTACCATCTTCTGACGTTGCCCTTTTAACCTTCGAAAAGATTTTAATTAACGATTTAGAAACAAACTTTACCTAAACTGGGTTTAAAAGTACGCATGCATTCTAGTTACATATATACAGATCAAAGGAAACTAATTGTTTACCAAAATTGATGCTAACTTGCTAAATTTTAGATCAGCATCTAATTAGGATCGAATGATTCAGTTCAAGTAAAAATAATATAGTCGGAAGTGGCGACTCTGAATAGGAACGTATTGAAGTCGATTAAAAATTCTGTTTAATCAACATTTCAAAAAACATCTTACTTGCAATAGTAACAAAGGCAACAAAGCACTAACTAATACATTACGATTTTTATAGAAATAAAAATATCATGAGCTGTAGTTGGAAAAAATAAATTTGAGCATACTACTCGTTACAAAATTGATAGTAAAATAATATGAGTTGATAAATAAAATCATACCTGATGAATTACAACCTCACTTAATATCACCGACAACTTGTTTACTTCCTATACGACCAACTACATACAAATTGCCTTTTATGATTACTCTTGGCTGTAAAATTGTAATTGCTATTGATCATCTTCAATTGGGACAAAAGGAGAAATAAAAATAAAGAGTCAATCAAATCTAGAGTTCAGCTATCAAAACTAAAACGACTAAAAAAACCAAGTACAAACAAAAGATATCAGAGATATGGCATACCCATAGTATTTACGTTGGGAAATCAATTTGCAAACAGAAGGAGCAGATAAATTTGTCAATTCGGCAGCCATCACCTATTTCCCTCACTGTGCCTCTTCCTCGATGATCCGTCTACTACTTAAGACGTCTGGAATTGGTAGAGAGCAGTCCAACCTCCATTGGAAAGCCTAATCTCTGAGTTGGGCAGAGAAAATAATAAGTGAGATAAGACTACACTTGTACAGTTCCAGAATCAGTGAATGAAATTGCAAATAAAAAAGTTAAAAACAAAATTGTAAGAGTAATGTAAACTGAAAATATAAAAAATACCTTCTCTGACCAAATTAGGAAATCTTCCGCAGTATTTTTTGCCCGCTATATCTTTTTAGTTTGTCCAAGTAGTCGCTTTTCATCATATGGATAATGGACTTCTACTTTTTACTTTACATAAGCTGGCAATCTCATCATTCTACTCAAAGTTAGCAATGAAATCGTATTAGTCAACCTTATGCCTTTAATTTTTTTCTTCATCCTTCAACAATACTAACAAATCTTACAATTAGAAGTCTCGTAACAGTTATGCGATGTACCGATAGAAAAAAAATTGCATTCTAATGGAATTGCTATTCACGTCATTAGGAAAATACGGTTTTCCTTAGATAAAGAAACCCAATTTAGAAATATCAACAAATATCACAGATACGTGGAATTTATATGGAACTGATTTCAATGGCATTTTTGTATAAATTGAGTTGAAGGTAGAGAAACCATATAGCAACACAGAAATTAAACAATAAAGTAGAAGCAAAATAGTAAGTACGGATGTTAAAGGAAACCATGGTCTTACTGAAATTTGAAAAATAAAAACAACATTACCTGTGTGTCTTGATGGATTGAAAGTTGTTAAAGAATTACCCATCTCCATCTTCGAACATATCATTCTGTACAAAAAAATGATGGAAGCAAATTAGGGATTGAATGAATGTAAAGCAACTGACAAATCAGGGAATGGTGAGGAAATTTGATGCCATTGAAAAGTACAGGCTTTCTTGTTTTAGATAGTAAAACAGTCTCTTAAGAGTTCAATCATAAAAGCGAAGAACATAGACAGTGAGATCCAAAATTCATTAACTAACTTTTTTAATTTGAAGAAAATGAAGTATTATCGACCTTCAGAATCTAAGAAATCAACATGAAAAAATACCTTTAAATCTGTATTAAATTGCAGCGAAGAAGAAGACCATCCGGGGATAGAAAATGCCATAAACCTAGTCCGCAGAAGGAACAGGGAATAGACTGTAGAGTTGAAGAGAGGCATCCATGGATGAATTAAACGACAAAATGCAGGAAGTTAGAATCATGATTTCCAAATCGCGACCTTCAAAATATAAGAAAACAACATCAAAAATACCTTCAAATAGGTAGTAAATTACAACGATGAATAAGATTAAGCCAGAGTCACAAAACTTAACTTGCGGAAGGAAGATGGAGTAGACTATAGCCTTAAAGATCGGAATCCATTGATGAATTGTACGGCGAAGTGTATGAAGTTAAAGTTAAGATTTCCAAATGAGGATATTTTTCGATAAAAAGAAATGAAAAAATCAAATGATAACCACATACTTATAAAACATCTATTTATCGATAATTGATTCGAAAGAACCGGGATCAGATTTGAGTAATTCCTATCCAGAAACAATTTCGAACCAATTTACGTTTTGAAAGTGAAGAATAGATATATTGAAGACCTTGATTTTATAGGCGAGGATCTTCATAGCGGAAGGACCGCTTGTTGATAATTTTGGAATGGCCCTCCAAAATAAATAAATTGAAGTGGTCCATTCGTTATGAAATTTTCGTATGCAAGGACTAACTCGCTACTAATCATAAGGGTAATGCTCGACAGGTTGTGGTAGGAGAGTGCCTTCGGTTTGTCTTATTCCTAGACAACTTGTATGGACGAATGTCTGATGTTACATTTATAGATCATATTGATTGATCTCTATAAACATATTATCTATTTGGTGGAAGTCAACTTCTCTTATCTTAACACTCTTTCCTGAGACGTACAAGCTCAGGAGTTATACGTTTGTACAAATCAGTTGTGTGATTGGGGAATGGAAAAGTAACATTTCAAGTGGAATATGTGCTATATGGAAGGTAATCGTTACCTCGAAGCCTCACACCTAAGAATAGTAATACATGGGATGATTTAAAGCTAAATGGCTCACTACCATTAGGGTATGAAATCACCTTTCTAGATATATAAATTTCTACCCGCTATAACATTGGTTTTAAATTATGTGGTGTAAGCTAGGGATCTCGGATAGGTCGATAACGGCCGGGTGATGTAATACTTGGTGTTATTCGTATATTGTATTTTCGGATAGGTCGGTCTTAATTCGCATGGGGACCAACATACACTATAAAAAGAAAGAGCTTTCGAAGCGTTTTAAAACTGCCGTCATAATCATTCACAGCGTTTCGAAGAATGCTGCCTAATGTCGTGCTGCAGTAGAGTTAGGAAATGTCGCAGCATTTTATAAATGTTGCTAAAAATGGCTACCGAAGCTTTTACAAAATGCTGCAGTAAATTTATTTTGCAGCGTATATTAAACGATGCTAACTAATTTAGCAGCATCATGGAAAACGTAGTCAAACAGTATGCTTTAATAGAACCAGTAATATAGCAGCGGTTTTGAAACGTTGCAAAAATTATTTTCTCAGAGTCTTAAGTATGGTTTTTTATTGTAGTGGTTGTGTGCTGTTATGTTTTGATAGTTGCAGCGTTTTCATTTTGCTTCAGTTGTGTTTTCTGCAGCGTTTTGATACTTTTAGTATAATGGCTCGTTTGAAACGCTGCGATATATCATCATTTTTGCAATTACTACAACAGTTTCAAAACAATTATAAAAACCATAAATAATGTACTCAAAATAAACTCCTCGATTTGTAAAACACTAATAGATATAATCTAATAATATAAGCCGTTGCAAAGATTAGACATTATCAAAGCTACATCAATTTCATACACAATAAAATTTAGTCATATACAACATTTGATGAACAATGTTTTAAGCACAAATGTTAGCGACATAAAATCTTACAAAAAAGCTTTGCTGAAAGTGAAAATATATACTGTGGAAAGTCTAAGCCCATTTCCTTCAAAAGTCCAATATGCCTATAAGAAAAATAATAATTAGAGATCAACGATAGAAGAGGACAAATACGAATTTATTTAGCACCAAATATGTCAAGTTCAAATTAATTTGACACGGATGCATGCAATACTATTTTGATATTTCACTGGCTCAAACATAAAAAATTCCCCCAATTAACGACCGGACAGCCTAAGTAAGCAAGAGAGTATTGTATGAGATTCTTATTCAGGCATGTCGTCTTATAGACCTACGTATACTCTGGATAAGGAAACTAATTGCCCAAAAGGGTTTGCTTTCACTAAATACGAAAGTGAGGAGGTACCAAAAAATATCAAAGGTTTGTCTCATATTAAAATATCAGTACTATTTTTAAGTGTTTGTTACAAGTTGTTAACACGGTGTATCCGCTGTATTCATAGATGCTAGTACCAGTGAAAATCCGACAATAGATGTTACAAATTTTTAAACGCATGTCACAAAAATGGAGATTATATTTGTTTTAGCCCATGTTACTGTACTCTTTTGTATATTAAAATTTAACTTCAAACCAAATTGTTACAAGAAATGGCGAGTGAAGCACAGAAGCATACACTGTTCATGCTTAGTGGATATAGACTTATAGGTGAAGCTAGATACAAATATTTTGTGAGATTATTTTGCACCAACAGGGAAGAGACAGACATTGGACAAGAGATATGAAAGAATGAAAGTAAAAGGAAGCATCAAATTGATGGGCTCAAAGGAAAACATCAAAGGTCTTGGATCGATCCTTGATATCGAATTTAGCGCTAATGGAAAACATTTCTTATCTTCTGCCGGCACTTTTTTTTTTGAAAATGGGTTAAGATGGGTAAGCCCATCAGTTTCAACAAAAAACCAACCCGCTAGGGTTAAATACCCATACAACTTATACACCAAACTAAACCCTAGCCAAAACTTTTTTCTCACAAAAAATAGAATAATGGCGACGACCTCGTCTCCATGCCCCTTCCTTGCCAAAAATCGATCAGCTCTTTGATGAAGTATTTGCTGCCTGATTGTTCTATGCTCCAACATTACTATGTTGGATCATGGTGGCTCGTAGACTTTCGTATTCTCATTTAGTTTGTTCTCTGAGTTCCTCGAGGTAGATCTGTTAATGAAAATAGTAGATCTGTCCTCTGTATCGAAGAAATTCCTTGATTGATCATAAAGGGTGTTGCTTTCCTTCTGATCTTCACTTTTATTGATGAAGGCACTTCCTTTGCGGTTCCAATTGCCGTTTTTGTTGCTGTTTTGATTTTTTGATTCATCCAGAAGATCAAAATTGCAGTGTGGCTTGTTACTTTCATTTTCGATGGCAATCTAGTGGTCTGCTTTATTGCAACCCTTGCTTCTTTTGCCTTTTTCCCATACAGATAAGTGATAAATATTGACGTTTAGCTTGCTGATGTAATTATGTTGGCCAATTCTTTGCAAGTTATGGTCTGAATGCTTTGATTTATTTTGATACAGGAGGGGATTCTGCTTCATTGATTCCTTGCTTGAAGCGCGGTAGCTCCTACTAATATCAGGTAACATACTATTAGTGAAAATTAACTTGATTGCAATTTAATGAGTAATTATTTAAACTAGAGCCATGTTTACTTCCCTTGTAGAAGTCGCTCCTAGTATTAGATTTGGAATGGTCGCCTCCTACAAGGGAGCTAATGAGGTTGCTAGCTTCCTTCCTCGAAAAATCGTAAGACCAAAGATTATTAGTCTGAAAGTGACTACCCTGGAGAATGTCGTTATTGAATTTCCCCCTCTGTAAGTATGATTCCACTCTGGTTACAAATTCATCTTGTTCGTTAGCATCTAAGTAAAGCTGACAATATGGTGAATTATTTTTTCTTGCTTTGCGATTTAGAATATGAAATTCTGCTTCTATGCATTTCCATAATCGAATGGCACCAGTTTTCTTTTTTGAATGCAGCCTAGCATTTCTTTCTTTCCATATTTGATATATGACAGTAGTTAGCATAATCTCTGCTGAATTCTTTTGATTTGATTTTGAAGCTTTTCTGAGTATGTTGAATACTGTCTTTGATGTTTTGCAATGACATGCTTTGACAAAAATTGAGCTTGTTTTTAGCAATGAACCATATGTGCCTTGAGTTTTTGCAGTCAAAAAATAATTGTTCAGCTGTTTCATTTTCTATTTTGCAGAGGAGATACTTGATTTCAGTGTTTTTGCTCCATTTTTTACATCTCTCTCCGGTTGGCAATCTGTTTAGCAGTGCAAAATAGGCACAATGTGCCATCTTTGGGCAATTGGCCTTATTCCAAATAATATTGCACCATTCTATTTCTGTATCTAAACTTTTATATATTCCCAAGTAGATTAAAAGGAGAATTTATCTTTTTTTGAAAGTTTCCAACTCCAGCAGTCTTTAGCTAAACTTGAACCAATTTCGATTTTTTCTATGGCACTTTTGAATATTGAGGTAGCTGGATGTAGATTTACTTTCCACACACTACACCATACTGCACATTTTGCCACACCCAAAGGCGGAAAAATTGCCACGGTCTTAAGCCGTGGCAATTTTACCATGGTCCTTAGCCGTGGTAAAATAAATTACCATTTTATTGACCGTGGCAATTTTGAAATGGTCGTAGACCGTTCCAAAGTTATCAAAAAAAATTCACCCCTTGCCATGTATACATCTCAACAACTCTCACACCATTCTCAAAAAGAGAACGCCCCTTCCAAAATTAGCCCCTTCTCAAAATTCGGATCTGCGCCCTAACTCTCATCCATTTTATCGATCCTTGTCGATGCTCTTTAGATCGCCCCGAACAAACATGAATCTCTCTGCTCTCACTCAAGTCATGTAAATCCATGTTTGCACTTCAATTATTCTTCTTGGTTTTGAGGTATTCATACGAAAATAGAGATAGTTGATTTGTTAGATTTTTCTGGTTTTTATTTGATGTCTGAGATTAATGTTTGCAAGGTTGCAGACTTGGAAAAGAATTTGTTGAAATAGAAATCGTTCTTCTTTTTTCTATTTGGTGTCTGACACGAATTTTTTGAATTTGATGGCTGATACGAATTTGTTGAATTTGTTCCTTTTGAGTATTTCCCTTATAAAATTCATTTCTAAGTTTTGTGCACCATTTTTTTCACTCATTAATCTACAACTGTGAATCATGATCTAATGTTTAGCTCAAATTTTATGTATGTATTTGTATTTAAAAGGCCATTATAATACAGGTAATGAATGCAAGATGTGATCAAGTTGGAGTATTATCAGATAAAGATCCACTTAGACAGTAAAAGGTACCCATGAATGTTTCTGTTTTCTCCTTAATTATATTTCTTTTATTTCAACATTTTTTTTCAATAAACAGAATATTATTTCTGTATAAAAGCCAACAAGATTAAAATATTGCATATTTCGTGCTAAATAAAAATATAAAAACTGCATTTACTTATTTGTAATAAGTTCGGTAGGAGGAATCATTTTTTTCCTGGATTAGTCAGAATTCTAATCTGCATTATTTATTTTGTAATGTTAGTCAACTATAGTGACTTATATGCAAAACAATAAAGGGGAGTTTGGAAAATTCCCAATAAGCTTAGTACAGTTTTTGTGCAGACCAACAATAAAAATGCTGGTTGTTTGCTTTGATTCCTTCTGGTCTTGTGCAGATATTATTGAAATAATGGACCACTTTGACATTACTATTTAATTTTAATCCTGATTTAATTGCTCTAATCATGTGAAAAGTATGACAGTTGTCCTTTGAGTCAAACTAATTTATTTTTATAGTTTGATTAGATCCCATAAATTTCTTTTTTTTACCAAAACCAGATTCAATAACGTATCATAAATGATTTTTGTGGTGAGTTATTGGTTAACTTTGGTAGAATAGTTTATTTGCATTACTTTAGCATTTATATTATAATAAACTTGGACTGGAATTTTATATGTCTGCTTGACAAATATATTGTCTATAATTATGAGTTTTTACCTTTGATCTTCTTTATTACTGTATGGATGTATTTTGATTACAATTGTTGAAACAAAAGAATATAAATTATTTGGGATTTACCTATTTCATTTCATATTATAATTGTTTATTTTAAATGCGAATCAAAAATGACACAATAAGAATAGCTAAGATTCTTTGGCAACTAACACATCTTATTTTTTTCTGAATACATATTGAATCTAAATTTGGCAAAATGCTTGTATTACTTACAGACAACTACTTTTCCCTTCCTCGAGAAAGCTGTTAGCAGCAATTTCTAGCCTGAAATTGAGCTTCAATTTTAGGACTTAAGCTACATTAACTATATAATATCATACTAATTACCAACTAAACCAAGTCCATTAACTTTTCAATTGTTTTGGATGATTCTGCAGGTGATTTACAAAGAAGGCAGACACCATTCCTCCATTTCCTAACAAACATATGTGCAATACGGGAGGTACCTTTTATGCATGCCTTTCTTACTCCCAATGCATTTTATTTTATTTAATCCCATGTGATATACTGTTTATCGTTTTGTGCCTGAGTTTTGTGAAAGTCTGGTTGCACATTTCCTTCTTCAAACAAATTTAGTTCATTTACGATTTATGCCAACTTATTTCCCTAATGATTATTTTCTAGTCAAATAGATCTGATCTAGCTGTGGAGCACATCCCTTTTCATCTTCATAATTAAATATCTACCGTATTATTGGTTTGGTTCACACATTAAGTCATCGATCGCTCTTAAGATGAAAATGCAAGTTATGGTATTTATGGTTAACAAAAGATAACTATGAGTTTATAATTATTGTATGGACTAGAATTATATTAGTATAACAATTATAATTATATATAAATAGATAAAAAATTCTATTAGTTATTTGTTTCAACAATTGGAAATTTTAGATTATATCTCTTGGTTTTTTGATTCCAGTAACTGGATTAATCCGAATGACTGGACACAGACATGTTTTGGTTATTCTTTTCCCTTCATGTTCAAGGTAACTTAGTGACTTATTTTATAGTATAGTATAGTTGGTACTTTGAAAACTTCACACAACTAAAAGATAGTATAGTGTTTTCCTTGTCTCGTAGACTGAATTTAAACATTATCATTTGATTCTACGTTGATTAAGTAATCGATCGCTCTTAAGATGAAAATGCAAGTTATGGTATTTATGGTTAAAAAAATATAACTATGAGTTTATAATTATTGTATGGACTAGAATTATATTAGTATACCAATTATAATTACGAACGTTACAACACGCGCTTCGCGCGTGAGTTGTTTTTCTACGAATTGCATATGTTTGAACACATTTAAAAAAAGCACAAATATTTAATTATATTTTGCATTGAAATCATGTGTAATTTTTGAATCTTAACGGTTGGACCAAAAAATTGCGATTCTATTTCAATCATTAAAAAGATTATATCTAACAATTATATTTGTGTATGTGTGTGTATGCCTGTTAGTATATATATTTTGGCACGTGCAGTGCGTATAAGCTCTTTAATAAATTTGAAAGTTCTATGTAGTTTGATAAAAATAAAATGAAAAACATATAGAAAAACGTAATTTTTTTTTTGTTGAAATAGAGTTTGAACTTGTAACATTGCTTATGTTTAAAATTCCCATTTGAAAATAGATGTCAATACTTGTTCACAGTAAGATTCAAATTCATAACATCTTGTTTGCATGGAAGGACATTTTTGAAATTTCACGGTCGGACCAAAAAATTGTGTTTTTATTTCAACTATTAATAAAGATTTATAGATTTATAGATTGGTTGATTATTTATTTAGGAAGATATTGCAATATCTATTCAGATGTAGCCATATATATTTGACTCGTTCTCTGAAGTTTAATTAAAATTACATTTGAATACGTCTAAAATAATTGTAGGAAGATTTTATCTCCTAATTTATCGGGAAGATCATATGCAATAACATTTTAATATTTAAAAAGGTATATATATATAGGGCTATTTTGGGAAGTTCACGGTCGGACCAAAAAGATTGCGCTTCCAAGGCAACTATTATTAAAGATATATAAATAGATAAAAATTTCTATTAGTTATTTGTTTCAACAATTGGAAATTTTAGATTATATCGCTTGGTTTTATGATTCCAGTAACTGGATTAGTTCGAATGACTGGACACAAACATGTTTTGGTTATTCTTTTCCCTTCATGTTCTAGGTAACTTAGTGACTTATTTTATAGTATAGTATAGTTAGTACTTTGAAAACTTCACACAACTAAAAGATAGTATAGTGTTTTCCTTGTCTTGTAGACTGAATTTGAACATTATCATTTGATTCTACGTTGAGCAAGTGAATCAATTCTAATTTTGCATTAGCTTAAAATTAATACAAGCTATCATTTGAGAATGAAACAACTTGTTTTCTGGTGACTTATTTTAAAATATGGAATAATGATGCCTGATTTCAAACCTTAAATGTATCAAGTACTTAAAAATTAGGAATTTGAAATATCAGAACCAAGGAAGTGCTAAGATAGTGTATTTCTTGTGAACAATGAAGGCAACAAAATAACACATACTTGAGATATAATAAAGAGAATTGCACGGTGTGTTTTTGAGACTCCAAAATTGCACTATAAAGTTTGGTTTACTTTGTGTATTCAGTGAAAAGAAAGAAAAACATTTAAAGCAGCAGTATTGTCACATGGATTTTACTCATTTTGTCGGATTTATCGTAAAGTCAAGATATATTTTTGTAGAAGTTTCTTTCAAATTAACCACTAGATACCAAATTCAAGACCCGAGCATTGGAAAGACATAAAATAGTATGGTTTCTAGACCTCAATGATTTACTTGCTGCTAAGTAACATTTCATTTAATTAATAAGTAAATCAACCCATGCGCCTCATACTTCATTCCATGTGCGATGAGTTTAATCACTGTAAAGTTGGTGATAGCCACAATGGTTCGGATATTGTCCAGGAGTACCAATTTCAATCAGGTAGGCTTAGCATCACTTTCTAATTAAATGTCTGGCCTGCTGTCTTATGATGGCCTGCACATATTTTACTAATTTTGTTTTGCTTCTTTGTAAATATATTAGATGCATTTATATTTTGTTGAGATTGACTCAAAGTGTTCTCATTTCTTAGGTATGTGCATTGTTTGTTGGCTGTTTCATTTTTAATTTGCATGAATCCCCTTCTTAGTTTGTTGGCTGTTACATTGCGTTGCTTTGATAATTGATCGCATAAATAAGCATATTTGCTTTTGAATTTTCTTTCTTGCCTGTAGCATAAGAATTGGTCACATATATTTGCTTTAACATTAATGGCATATTCTGTCGTGCATTGCTTAATTTAATGCATTGCTTAATTGAATGCATATGGACACACTTCCTTTATATATACTTTGCTTTAAAAAAGTCACATACTTGGATATGGACATTCATTGGTTTATTAAACTAAGCATCCTTGATTGAATTATTTCGTCCCTACTTGCATGTGCACGTTTTAGAAGCCACTTGACACCACTTTGTACACTTTATTTTCTTATTCATATAAGTAGCCTAGCTTGACTATTCATATATACCATATTGCTTTGAAATATGGAGCCTAACTTTACAAAATATATATAAGTTTTGACCAGTTTCTAAATGCAAGTCATATATACCAATTTGACTATTCATGCTTGTTAAGATTATTAATGCTTAAATTTTTTATAAAAATATATATAGGCATAAATAAAATTCTTTTTAGACATTGTCGGAAATGGTAATCAATAAACAATCTGACTAGCTATTGCACGTTTTCGTTTGACTTGCTTCCCCCATGTGTACATAATACTTATTTGTTATTAATGACATTTATCTTGTGTACTTTCCTATAAAATGAAATACATTTTCATCTTGAGAGTCTCTGTGAATTATAGCATTAATTCTAATGCTGGTTTTCCCATCTACTTGATTAATTATGAATTCTTATTCTGACTTTAGGATTCACTCTGAATTTAATTTAAACCTAACTGTCATGACAAACTGGTAAATGATATTGAAAATGAGTCTGATTTTAATAGGTCGGTCATATATGAATATCTTTTCAGCAACTTAGTTTTACTTGTATAGAAATGATGACGATGAATATGGCTACTAATGATATCTTAGTAAACCTCCTGCATCAAGTTATATTGTTAGCTAATAGTTGTGTTTTTAATGATGCAACTAGCATTTCAAAACGTAATTTGGTTTGTGCATACTGGATGGAACCTTAATAACCGTTCCCCATTTCAAAAAGCAATATAAAGTGTACTTATTTTATACTTTAAATATTTCATATTTCTATAGTCTTACAAGTAATGAAATTCAGTCCATGATTTCAAACAGTTCCACTCTTCATCTCAGTTTTAGCTATCTAAAGATGACTGAACAAGTTTGAACTACTTATTTTGTTTGAATACAAATATCAAAAACTTCAAGAGATTGTTTCGTCAACAGTTCGATGATGAAACAGGTCCGAGCCAAAATAATGGTAAAGAAATTTGGTTATACTATTATATAGGTTAATTCTAAATATCAGTTTATTTTCAACAGTTCTTGCAGGTATTTTTAGTTACTTTCTGTTTTTTCATGTTTTAAATTGTTATGTTGCATTTAAATATAGTTTCTTCCCATTATTTTGATTGATATTTTCTTGACTAATGTGAAACTTTTGATTGCTAGATAAGCCAAATGACTTCTATTCTTTGTTGTTGAGCAGCAAAAGAGAGTACAAGATCAACTAGTTGACAATTGGTGTTATTGTATGATTTTATGATTGTATGTTATTAAGTTAGATAAATGCATTTTGCATTTTAATCCAAGTTTCAAGTGCCATGCTAGTAATTCTATGTACTTACGTTTAACGACAACAACCAAATGAATGATAGATTTGATGGACTTTAGTTTGAGTAAAGTTTTTTTTTACATTTATACATGTACTCAAACTAGAAATAAAAATAAAACAAACCCCATTATTGGTTTTTTAATGATCTTTTCCACTAATTGCAACACGTAAATATTTCGATAAATTTTTTGTATTTATTAAACTAATGTATGCATTGTGTATCATATACACAATGCTTGCGCAGAAGGATGGAGAAAAATGAACTGAAACTCTAAAGTACCATGCAATGTCTGATAGCATGATATTTTCATAGGTGAATTATACCATAAGAATGATACGTATGTAAAATTCAATTCTGAAAAACAATAGCAGGGACATAAAAGACTTTAACTGGAAGTAACAAAACTATCTGCCACTGTATGTTTCATATATATTTAATGGTTTCAAGATGTAGAAATGTTGACTACAAAACCTTTGGTGTTTGTTTTTGAATTAAAATACTCTGTAAACAAATTGAGGATGCATTAGTTAGTGGACACAAATCAAGGATGCTTGCGTAGGATGTAATGTGTCTAAAGTAACATCTGCTCAACACTAACATAATTTCTGTTTATTTTCCACTATTGACTTTCTGCATATTTTCTATTTATTTTGCAGCTAGGGATTTTGCTTAGAGAGAGAAGCATCTAAAATATCTTTAATTTACGTCTGCACGTGGGCTACTGAGTTCAATTTGTTGCCTTCACTTATATATTAGATTCTACAGTTAGCTTGGAGTTGTCATTGCTTAACTAAGAACTACAGTCGTTATACTATGATGAAGTATATGCTTGACGAATTCAGGAATCATTTCTTTCTTGTTGTTTAGTGTTTACATTGTTTACTTGTTTTTCTATAAACTAATGGTTTCACTATGAAGTTGTATTATGAACTGAAAGTTGTAAGTTTGTAATCAAGCACTTGTAGTAGTTGTATTATAAATTGGGTTTGTCGTCTATTACTGGTTTTGTATTCACGTTATTTATTCCATGTACTATATATATTTCGAAACTGCATGTAGAATGTCCATGTATCATGAAACTGCATTTTGGAATGAATTTGAGTTGTGGTTAAAATGGTATAAGCTAGGGCTTTTTTCAATTTTGCCACGGCTCAGGGCCGTGGAAAATTAATATTTAGCCACAGCTTAAAATGGTATAAGCTGGGGTTTTTTTCAATTTTGCCACGGCTCAAGGCCGTGGCAAATTAATATTTAGCCACGGCTCTGAGCCGTGGCAAAAATTGAATTTGCCACGGCCCTGAGCCGTGGCAAAAGTTCAATTTGCCACGGCCCTGAGCCGTGGCAAAATATATGCCACCGCCAATTTTGCCACGGCTCAAAGCCACGGCTCAAAGCCGTGGCAAAATCGCTTTTCTGGTGTAGTGACATGTGATTTTGAACGATGCTATCCACTTTTTAATTAACTCCCCCAAAGTAAAAAAGATTAGACCAGCCTAACAAACTAATCAGAGTTTTGCCATTTATCCAAGGATCAAACCAGAGGCTGGTACTTTTCCCATCTTTAAATTTTCTTTCCAATAAATTTAAGCCTTTATTGCTACTCTTTAAAATGCTTTTCCAAGAGTGAGAATTGTGGTTTTCAGCCGGCATTGTCTAGAAATTTTTGTTTTTGACATACTATTCATCCATTTTGCCCATAATGATTTTCCTTCAACCAATCTCCAAAAAAGTTTCATACTATAGGCTTCTTTTAGATCTTTGATACTTCATAAACCCAATCCTCCTGCTTTTCTTGATTTGCAAACTGTATCCCATGAAACTTTATGAATTTTTCCTTTCTAGATGAAATCGGCACACATTTTTTCTATTTTACATATTGCTGATTCCGGAATATTATGAGTCTGAATCCAATACATTATGATAGCCGTGATGACAATGTGTGTAAGTTCTTCCAGCAGTAGAAAGTAATCTACTTGACCAATTTTCTAATTTGCCTTGAATGATGTCAATAAGTCTAGCACAATCCTTGGATGCTATTTGATTTGTACTGAGTGGAAGACCCAAGTATTTAACAGGCAACTGGCCTTCTTGAATTTTTAGAATTTGAAGTATTTCCCCTTTGTTTACACATTATTTACTAAAATAAGCTTTGCTTTTACTCTCATTTATTTAAAGACATGCAAAATCTTTTAAATACTCAAAGGTTTTAACTATAGATTGAGCATTGTTAGAATCTGCATTCATAAATAAAAGCAAATCATCAGCATTTAGTAAATGAGTAATACTAGGGGAACATCTATTGACTGGTCTAAGATTGCCTTTTATTTGTTCCAATTCCATTTGGAGAGATAAATATTCCTTAGCTATTGTGAATAGATAGGGGGAGAGAGGATTACCTTGTCTAATTCCCCTACTACTAGTAATAAACCCATAGGGTGATCCATTGATTAAAATGGAAAAGGAGGCTGTGTCTATACATTCTTTAATTAAATCACAAAATTTTTCATGAAAACCCATTTGCCTCATCATGTGGATAATAAAATGTCTGTTAATCTTATCAAAAGCTTTGTGTATGTCTATTTTAATGCAAACTTTATTCTTACAACCCCTGTTAAAGTTTCAGCCCCTGTTAAAGTTTCTACTTAGCTCATGAACCAAAAGAGTATTTTCAATAATGTATCTACCCAGGATGAAGGCACACTGATTTTCTGAAACCAGATATCTTAGAGAAATTTTCATTCTATTACTTAAAATATTAGCAATGATTTTGTAAATAAAATTACAGCAGGCAGTAGGCCCTTAATCCCCTAGACCTGAAGGAATTTTTGCTTTAGGTATTAATGTAATAAAAGCATTAAGCTTTTTAGTAGCTTACCAGATGTAAAAAATTCCTTGACAGCATCATAAATATTAGTTTTAATATCCTCCCAGTGAGTCTTGTAAAATTTTGCCCCAAACCCATCCGGGCCTGGGCTTTTATCTATATTTGAACTAAAAACAATCTTTTTTTAATTTCATCCATCGCAACAGAGGCAAGAAGAATATCACTGTTGTTTTCATTAAGTAAAAATTTTGTTTCAATATTTGGGAAATCCTTCTTATAAGAATTAGAATTGTAAAGACCAGTAAAGTATTTAATAGCCAATTTCTCCATATTTGAGACATCATTCAAGGTAACTTCATTATTATCTAGCAATTTTCCTATGTCATTGATTTTTTTCCTATTAGACATCCTGGCATAGAAAATTTACTAGATTCATCACCTTTAGTAAGCCAATCTACCTTAGCTTGTTGTCTAATGTTGATAGCTTGCACATGCAAACTCTTACGTAATTTAT
Organism: Allium cepa; assembly: GCA_030765085.1. Classification (NCBI taxonomy): domain Eukaryota; kingdom Viridiplantae; phylum Streptophyta; class Magnoliopsida; order Asparagales; family Amaryllidaceae; genus Allium; species Allium cepa. The sequence goes on along the minus strand of CM060928.1, from coordinate 404,879,710 downwards.
CTTGAATTTGGAAAAATTGATTGACCGTAAATTTGTCTGAGCTATCAAAATCAATAATGTTTTGAAGTGACTCACATTCTTTTCTAATGAGTTTAATATCATCTCTATTCCTGTTTTTATTCCATGTTTTTAAATTTTCTTTGATATTCTTTAATATGCTTTTAAACTTATTTTGAGCAAAACCATGTTTATATACAAGTATACTGTTTTCGACAGTATCCATATAACTCTTATCATATGTCCACCCATTGACAAACCTAAAAGGGATAATTTTTCTATTATTAACAAAGAAAATGATTTGTAAAGGGGTATGATCACTAGTGGCTTGAGGAAGAGTAGAGCATTGGAAATTTGGAAATGCATTATCAAACAGTTGATTAATAACAATTCTGTCAAGTTTACAGTGGATATTCCTATATTCACCTAATTTCCTAGTGGATTGATTCCCACTAATTATGGGCTCACATAAACCTGTTTCAAGCAAAAAATTATTAAAAAAAATTCTATTTAACTAAATGAAATGGGAACTCCACCTCTCTTTTCAAAAGAATGGAAAACATTATTAAAGTCCCCTATGATGATCCAAGGTTTTAACATGTTATATTAAAGACTCAAGATCGTTTCATAAAAACTTTCTTTCTTTTTCACTATTTGAAGCATAGACAAAAGTGATTTCTATTTGAAATCCACCCTTATTTATGAATTTACAATGAATAAATTGAAATTTTAGAAAATGATGACTAAGTCTCCAAATATTTGGGTCCTAGATAACCATTATTCTAACATTTCCCTCCATAATATTGTTATTAATAACATCCCATTCTTTAAAGTAACTAACATGTAATTACAGATTTTTGAATCCTCCAGTTTATGTTTAAGAATACCTTCTATATTTGGTCTTTTTGTGAAAATTAAATTGGTTAGATCTAATTTTCTTTCAGGAGAGTTTAAACCTCTAACATACCAAGTAATAATCGACATAATAAAGATATTTAATTATAAAGGGTATTCTAACGGATATCACTACTTTCATATAGAAAGACTGGGATTAAACTCCTCTAGCTTTTCTTTGCCCCTTTTCTCTTCTAAGTAATCTGAACTTTTATGCGCTTTTCTTTTTAGTGATTTTCTATCTTGGATTTTTAGATGTTCAGACCACCTTGGATTTCTCATTATATATTTTTCCTGGAATTCATCCTTTTCCCATTTTTCTTCATTTCCTTCAGATAATATTTCCTGCAGGTTTTTCATTTTGTTTTTCTTTTTTTCTTTTTTTCTCTTCTTTGTTGGAGAAAATGAATTTGGAATCAGTTTCATGGCTTTTTGAACTAAATCTTCTGAAATTCCTTTGTGAAAGCTGTTTGAATCGGTGGTATTTTTAGAGCATTCTTTTCTGCCCACAGTTTTAGCGGATATTTCATTTGTAACTATGCTCTCTACCATAATTTCATTATCTTTTCCATTAGTATCATCATCAAGGGAGTACAGTGCACCATGATCCATGCTTGATTCCTTAACAGTAGAAGAAATATCATTTCCAATTTGCTTCATTTGATTTGGGTATTCCTCTGTATTTTCTGACATTATTTGGTCTGGTAGTTCCTGTTGTTTGGAAGCATCAGAATCATTCATATTTGTAATCAGTTCCGTTATGCAGCCTTTATTATTAATATTTTCAAAGAACTTGATTTTCACTGTTAGAGAACTTCCAAGAGCGCAAAGTTCTTGAATCTCCCCATGCTGATTGCCATTACTAACTGATTCTTTGGTAGTTTCTTGATTTTTGTCTATCACACAGACCTTTTCTTTATTGCTTAAAGATTCTTTCTACTTTTCTTTCCAAATCTTTTTAGTAGTACAGTTTTCAGTTGAATGTCCAAAATAATTACAATTTGTACACATTGGCGAGATCCATTCATATTCAATTCTCTGAACTATAATTTCTCCATCATGCATTGTTATATATGCTTCTTCAGGAAGCTCTGAATTTTCTTTGATTTCAACAAGAATTCTTGCATAGCTTAATCTTGTTTCTTTTGCTGTTGGTTCATCATGTTTTAGAGGATTCCCAATTACACTTGCTATAGCCCTAAAAGCTTCTTTATCCTACAATTTTAAACTTAATTCAGGCAGTCGAATCCAATCTGCTATGGTGGATAGCAGATCTATATCAAATGCAATTTTGTTGCTCCATCTTTTCAAAATAATTAATTTTCCATTGATGAAATATGGTCCTCCATTGATTGCTTTTTCATAATCACTTTCAACTACAAATTTAATAATAAAAAATTCACTGTTTCTTGTGAAGATTTCGTAGTTAACCGTGGGATTCCAAGTTATTTGCACAAATGCTTTAAAATGATGATAAAAAGGCCTACTACCATAAATGTATGGTATCACCGAGCAGCCCCACTTGGTCTTTGTTCTTTTACTAACACCTTCTATCATAACAACCATTTTCTTGTTATTAATGGTTATAGAAGCATTTGCATTTTAATGACTGAAGTGAATAAAAATTGAATATGAATCCAAAAACTAGTAAATTGACCATCTATTTAAACATGCCATGTCTCTCCTGTTTTCTCACCCCTACGTTAGCAGATATCATATCACTTTACTCATTACACAAAATCAAAGAAAACAAAAATGGCTTCAAAGATGGAAATAGGAGTGGAGTTGAAGTCATCTTCTGACAAATGCTGGGAAGCCATGACAGAAGCCAATATTTTACTTTCTGAAATATTTCTAGACGTATATAAGAGCATCGAAATCTTATAAGGGGATGGAAAGAGCATAGACTTTGTAAGGCTAATGAAATACACTCAAGGTAATACTAATATTATCCAAATAATACACTAACTAGATACATATGTTAAACTATGAATGCTAACTATATGTTCAGAAGTTCCAAACATAACATTTGGCAAAGAAAAGATTGAGATGGTGGATGAAGCAACCAAGACAGTTGGATACAATATCATTGATGGAGAACTAACAAACTACTACAAAAAATTTAAGGCCACATTTCAAGTTATTCCAAAAGGCAAAGGCAGTGTAGTGAAAGGAAGTTTTTGAGTATGAGAAGGCAAATGCAGAAGTGCCTAAACCTGAAGCTTTGAAGAAGATGTCTGAATAAACTTTCAAGGACTTGGATGCTTTGCCTGACAATAATTAATGACAAGAAGAAACTGAAATCAAAATAGAAACTATGGATGCATTGACAGTCAAGCTTCACAAGCGTTTCAATCATTCAATTTCATCCATGAGGACTGTTGCACACATCTTTTCTAAAGGTTAGTAACTTTCCCTAATGTTCACAAAATGGAGAATGCAAACTATTAACACAATAATATTCACGTTTTGATTTTGATGTAGTTTTATTGAAAAATGTATAGTTCAACCATTGCAAGTAGAGGTTAGTGAACCTAAAGACAGACCTATTGAAGTTATAAGCAACTAATGCATTATGTAAGAGGATTTCCACTAAAGGGCCAGAGAGCCTATGGACATCAATCAAGCCATTTTCTTGTGTACATCAACCAAACAAAAATAACAAGTGACCACATCAACATCAACCAAACAAAAATGTTGAATGTACAGTCTCTTTTATTTACGTAGTAGATGCTATAATACATAAATCAATATATTCTACAATACTCATATACCTTAATGAGTTGACAGTCTTCGCCACTTTGAAAGTCTAGTCAGTTTAGCTAGTAAAATAAACCAATTCTTAACCTCACAAACATTTATAGTTGTTCAGTACTCTCATGTTAGGAGGAATAAAATTAAATAAAACTCCAAGTTAATTACCTACTGAATAAAAATCAATTTAGAAACCAATTTTTTGCCCATTGTATTTAACGTCTAATAATATATATGGTTACAAGAGGCAAGATAGGCTGCAAATTAGCCAGCTGATTCGCTAAAACAAAGGTAACTAAATAAATACTAACCAATTAAAGATGCTACAAATTAGCCAACTGATTTGCTAAAACAAATGTAACTAAATAAATACTAACCAAATAAAGATATCATCAGATCAGGGAATAAATGCAAGAAATATTCTAATGCCTAGGATATATGTAAAATATATTCTATCACACCCTCTTAGTCGAAGCAGGAGGTTCTCGTATGCTTATATTGTCCCTGAAATCGTTAAATAATACACGCGGAAGCCCTTTTGTAAAAATATCAGCAATTTGGTAACGGGACGGTACATAAAGCACATGCACTTCGCTACGAGCTACTTTATCACGGACGAAATGAATATCCATCTCAATGTGTTTAGTGCGTTGATGCTGAACAGGATTGCCGGATAAGTATATAGCACTCACATTATTGCAATAAACTAGAGTAGCCTTTTGAATAGGACAATGCAACTCTAGAAGAAAATTTCTGATCCAGCACGAATCAGAAACAACAGTAGCAACACCCCTGTACTCCGCCTCAGCACTACTACGAGAAAGAGTAGGTTGCCGTCTCAAAGACCAAGAAATCAAATTATCTCTGAGGAATACACAATAATTAGAGATAAAACGATGGGCGTCAGGACAACCACCCCAATCTGCATCTATATATGAGATAATACGATTAATATTGAATTTGTAGAAGTGGAAACCAAAAGAAAAAACCCGGAGATAGCGTATGATACGCTTAAGAGCTTTCATATGCTCATTAGTCGGGGCATGCATATGAAGGCAGATCTACTGCACGGCATAGGAAATGTCTGGTCGAGTGAATGTAAGATACTGAAGAGCACCTGCATAACTACGATACTTAGTCGGATCATCATAATAAGTGTTTGCGGTGGCACTTAGTTTGGACTTAGTGTCAGCAGGAGTAGGACACGAATTGCAGTTAGACATTTCGGCACTTTCAATAATTTTTGCAGCATACTGTGTCTGAGATAAGAAAAGTCCATGGGCATGACGAGTGACAACAATACCCAAAAAGAAACTCAGAGGACCTAGATCCTTCATAGAAAATTCAGAAGCTAAGAAAGTCATAATACTTATGAAGATGATCAAAAGAAGCTGTAAGTATAATGTCATCCATATATAATTGAATATAAGCAATATCAGAACCATTCTTGTAGATGAATAAAGAGTGATCTGACGTACTATGAGAGAACCCAATGGTAGCTACAAAATCAGCAAATCTTTGGTACCAAGCTCGAGAAGCCTGTTTTAATCCGTACAAAGATTTCTTCAAAAGGCAAACATAATCTAGATAATTTTTGTTACGAATACCCATGGGTTGATGCATATAAACTGCTTCATTGAGACGACCATGCAAGAAAGCATTCTTGACATCCATTTGATGAATGGGCCAAGATTTAGAAAGAGCAATGCTGAGAACTACTCTAATAGTGACCGGTTTAACCACAGGGCTAAACGTTTCATCACAATCAACACCCTAGTGCTGTGCATTTCCATCACCTACAAGACGAGCTTTATAACACTCAAAAGAACCGTCAGATTTATGTTTATGATGAAAAATCCATATAGACCTAATAACACTAACATTAGGCGTCCTAGGCGCTAATTCTCAAGTCTTATTGTCAATTAAAGCATTAAATTCATCCAACATTGCACTTTTTCAATTATGGTCACTAAGCGCACTAACATGATTTTTCGAAACAGGAGAAATATCTGTAGTGGTGGTAGTGTGGAAATTAGAAGAGTATTTGGGTTTGGGTTTAAAAATGTCATTTGATGCACGAGTGGTCATGCGGGTTGAAATGGGTTGGGAGGCCTAGGGGTGGTATGAGAAATGGTTAAAGTGAGGGAGCTCATAGACGGGGTTGGGCTGTGGGGAAGAGAGGATGGGTCAGAGGAGGAAATAGAGGACTGAGTGTGGGCAGCAGTGGGAGGTGTGGAATCTGGGCGTGTGTGAGACTATGGACCAGATTGAGGAAGAGAGGGCGAGTCGTTGGGCTGCGTTGTTGGGTCAAGCTGAATATTTTATGGTGTGGTATTTTGAGATAAATGATGCATTAATTGAGGATTAATATTGTCACTCAAAAAATCACAATTCAAAGGTTTTGTTTTACGGAGTTTGGAGAATGGAAATTCTGTTTCAACAAAATGAACATGACGACAAATTACGATTTTACCACTAGATATGTCATAGCATTTGGAGCCACGATGATTAGGAGCCGGACCTAAATAAGCACAAGGAGTCGACCTTTCTTGTAATTTATGAATAGTAGAAAAGGGAAATAATGAGAAACATAAGCAACCAAAAACACGCAAATCCGAATAATCCAGATCACTTTGATAGAGAATTTGAGCGGGAGATTGGTAATTCAATACCTTGGAAGGAAGGATATTGAGAAGATATGTAGCCATGGAGAGAGCATGATGCCAAAAGGAGAGTGGCATAGATGCATGAGCAAGAATAGTCCGGATGATATTATTTATGGATTTTATGTGTCTTTCGGCCTTCCCATTTTGAGGAGATGTATGAGGACATGAGAGACGGAAAAGCATGCCATGTTGGTCAAAAAATCCTTAAAAGTGCCATTAATGTATTCCGTACCATTGTCACACTGAAAAGTCTTAATATTACATTCAAATTGTGTTTTGACTAAAGCATGAAACGCTAAGAAAAGTTGTTTGACCTGAGATTTTTTTGCAATAGGAAAGGTCCACAAAAATTTACTATAGTCATCAAGAAAAAGAACATAATAACAATGACCAGAAGTACTAACAATAGGAGAAGTCCAAAGATCACTATGAATAATATCAAACGGAAGAAAATATATGACATTGAATCATAAAAAGGTAGCTTAGAATGTTTTCCAAGAGGACAAGAAGAACAAAAAGTTTTGCAAGCCTTATTACAATCAACAAACTTTTTACTACAAAGAGACTTAAGAATAGCATCGCCATGATGACCTAAACGATTGTGTCAAATATTCGAAGGCAAAGAAGTAAGAACATAATGATTGTTGGAAGAAATGGCTTGAGAGTTAAAGAAAAGTGGATATAAGCCCTCAGTGTTATCACATCTCATTAGTCTGTTCCCCGTCTGTCAGTCATCAACAGAGAAACCAAAAGGGTCGAAAGAGATAGAAACCATATTATCTGTGGTAAATTTACGAACAAAGACCAGATTTTTAATGAGCTTGGGAGCATGTAACACATTGTTTAGGTAAATGGTGGATAAGGTGGGGGCAATGTTGTGCGACCGTGACTAATAATTGGAATTAAATGACCACTACCAATAACAATGTTATGATGCTTATTGCTTGAATTGAAATAAGAAGAGAGAATACCTGCATCCGCCGTCATGTGAGATGTAGCACCAGTATCCATGTAGTAGTTTCCATCTGATTGAGAGAACGAAAGAGCATGCATAGCGGCCTTAATGTCGGTGGGCTTGTAGCTAGGAGGAGGAGCAACGACATTGAAAGCTTGAGGTCTGGACCCAAGTAAGCCTGACCGAGAAGAGGAGGGACGTTGGACCGCTGGATTAGGCCTTGGCTGCCAAGAGTATGCGGGAAATGGGCAAGGAGGAATAGTCCACCCTCCCCAACTAGGCTGCTGCCACTATGGTGGTGGGACCGGCTGATGTGGGAAGCCACTGGTGCTGCTGATATGGCAGCTGACTAGGACTGGACTCATTAGTACTTTGGTGGACCATTTTCTTCCCATTGTTTTTCGAATTGTTCCCCCCTTTATTATTGTTGTTGTGCTTGTTGCTTGCAGATGAATCAATGGCAACCATGACAGCACCACCGGATCGACTCACAGAACCACAAGTTTCACGAGCTTGACGAGCCTTGACAGTACGCTCAGTCGTTTTCAACCTTGAATGACAACTCTCAAAGATGACAATGACTCTTGATTTTGTATATAGTCCACCGTACCATTGTACGCTTGTAGTAAGGACCTAGTGAGACGTAAAACCAGACGATCATTTGTCACCGAAGCATCAACATCAGCCAACCCGCCCGCCAGAGATTGTAGATAATTACAATAATTTTCGATCGAGTTAAAAGCCTCAAAAGCAGCGTTCGTAAAGTCCTCCCCGAAATAGGTAGCCCGAGAGGCTTTGTTGTCCTGAAAAAGAGCTTCAAGACGGTTCCATGCCCCCTCTGTCGTGTCATTACGTCTAAGGATTGCGAGGAGAAGATCGGAAGAAATGGTGCTATAAATTTTTTGTAAGACAACGACATCCAAATGCCTCCAAAAAGCCGGCAGCGGACTTAGCCTGGGCATAGGCAGCCATAGCCTTCTTCTCCGTTAGTGGAACCAAGTGATCGTAAAGATCATGAACCCCAGCAAGATTGGTAAAAAGAGTAGCTCAAGAATGATATATGGCTTGCTCATTGTCTAATGTTAGGAGAATAAGAGATTTAACATTAGTGATGGTGAGTGCGGGATGAAACTTGGACGAGTTTGTCATGGAAAAGAATTAAAGATAGAAGAAGAAGAACGGAGAAGAAGATAGGTGAGGCTAGGATAAAGAGAATAAGATCGTAAGAGGATTTGATACCATGATAAAAATCAATTTAGAAATCAATTGCTTGCCCATTGTATTCAACGTCCATTAATATATATGGTTACAAGAGGCAAGATGGGCTACAAATTAGCCAACCGATTTGCTAAAACAAAGGTAACTAAATAAGTACTAACCAAAAAAAGAGGCTACAAATTAGTCAACTGATTTGCTAAAATAAATATAACTAAATAAATAATAACCAAATAAAGATATCGTCAGATCAGGGAATAAATGCAAGAAATATTCTAATGCCTAGAATATATGTAAAATATATTCTATCACCTACTTATGTCATATATGTGACTCCCCATGTTAAAGAGATGAATCCAAGTTATATAAAACAAAAGTTAAATATATGCGAATATTTTCTTATGAGGAAAATGAAGGACGAAGCTCCGCAAATAATGACCTTGATTAACGAAATACTCTTCGGCCGGCATGAAGAGTTGGACAAAAATAATATTCCTTGAATGAAAACAAGTGAATAACATTTCACTGAATATCCACGTTATTTCCAAAGTAAACTAATTAAACTTTCCCCTTCAGGAAGTAAAATATGAGCAAAAAATGATAAAGAACTGAAATTTAAAAAAACATATTTTGCTTATTTGTAAAATGCGAACAAAAAATGATAAAAAACTAAAACTTAAAACTTATTTTGCTAGTTTGTGAATTGTCAATTGCTTTCAGAATTAACTACTGATTTAATGATAAATGAAATAATCAACAAAACTATTTTCATAAACAAATGATTATATATTTAGATTTAACCCAAATCAATGGATTCAAAATCCAGTTGTGAAACTTATAGTGATTTATATTGGAGTATCTGGTTCAGTTTTTAAGTGGACAATGCTAGTATACTTAAACTTTTCATGATTGTGTACTTAAACTTTTTATAAACTTAGTTAATTTATTATTATTATTATTATAGACTCGTTTAATAATTATTGTTATTATTATTATTATAAACCTTAGTTAACTTATTATTATTCTAAATCTTAGTTAATATTTGTAAAACTGTTTATTATTATTATTATACTCGGTTAATTTTTCATAAAATTTATTATTATATAATAACTTAGTTATATTTTTATAATACTTGGTTAATTTTTATAAATTTGTTGGATTTTTATAAAACTTGGTTAATTTTTATAAATTAGTCAATTTTTATAAATTAGTTAATTTTTACAAATTAGTTAATTTATTATTGTAATTAATATTATTATTATATTATTATTATAGATCATTTAAATTTTATTATTATTATTTTAAATCTTAATTAACTTATTATTATTAGTATAAATTTTTGTTAATTTTTATAAAATTATTTATTATTATTACTATACTTAGTTATTTTTCATAAAATTTATTATTATTATTATTATACTTAGTTAATTTTTCGTAAAATTTATTCTTATCATAATAATTTAGTTATATTTTTATAATACTTAGTTAATTTTTATAAACATATTAGATTTTTCTAAAACTTGGTTAATTTTTATAGATTAGTTAATTTATTAATATAGTTAATATTATTATTATATTGTTATTATAGACTCATTTAAAATTTATTATTATTATTATAAATCTTAATTGACTTATTATTATTATAAATTTTAGTTAATTTTTGTAGAATTATTTATTATTATGATTATTATTTAGTTATATTTTCCTAATACTTAGTTGATTTTTATAAACTTATCGATTTTTTATAAATTTATTGAATTTTTATAAAACTTAGCTAATTTTTATAAATTAGTTAATTTATTATTATAATTACTATAGACTCTTTTAATTATTATTATTATTACTATAAATCTTAATTAACTTATTATTATTATTATTATAAATCTTAGTTAATTTTTATAAAATTATTTATTATTATTATTATAAATCTTAGTTAATTTTTATAAAATTATTTATTATTATTATACTTAGTTAATTTTTCATAAAATTTAATATTATTGTTACTTAGTTATATATTTTTATAATATTAGTTAATTTTTATAAACTTATTGAATGTTTATAAAAAAATTGAATTTTCGTAAATTAGTTGATTTATTATTGTTGTTGTTGTTGTTGTTGTTATAAACCCGTTTAATTTTATAAAACATAGTTACCTAGTTATTTATAAACTTGTTATATTGGTATGCCCTAAAAGAATAATGACATCCATAAAAGAACTACAAATAATATACTCGCTTTGTTCGTGAATCTAGACAACACCACTTACAAGCCTGTAATATATGAATGATGCACTTAGTTAAATTCAGCATAATTAAAGATTATATAGCATACTTGTTTTTATAAGTTATGTATAAATTTGAAAACTATCAATAGGAATATCTCCAAAAAAACATTTATTTACCTTATATTATAGCCGCCTTCCTATAAGTGTTAAAAATAACAACATCTATTTACCTTATATTATGGCCGCCTTCGTATAAGTGTTGGGAACAAAGAGATCAGAGAAGAAATATCGCTAACAATATTCACATCTAGAGCCATGAACCAATCTCATCTGCCATCTTTTTAGTTCGTGATCTTGTATCTTCAAAACTACATCAAATAGTTAATTAGTTTAGCCAAATAACGTATGATGTAAAGGCATATGTCTCAAAAGCACACCATGTATTAAATCCAAGTTGCAAAAGGATTTTTCCCCTTCTTGGTGCTGATAACAAATAAATCTAGAGATGTACAATGGTTACAAAAAATGTGACTGTGGTCAAGCTTTTCCTTGGTACAAGCACTTGACGTTTTCTACCAAAATTTACTTGTATTTTCACAATGTAGACTTGTAAGATTGTCATGTTAACTCTTGAAATGCAAGCATGGATGGGAACAAAAATAGATGGTAAACTAGTCAAGTATATATTATTCCATGTGTAGAAAGATAGACAACAACATCGGTAACTACATGTATATGATTTTACACTTTAGAAGAGTAAGAAAATGCACAACCTGCCGGAAACATCATATAGATATATGATGCATGCAATTATGTAAGGCTCCAATAACTGCAGATCAATAACTCACTCGCTAACTGAACGAATCCCCCAGAATTTCTTTAATTGGAAGAACAAGAAAAAAAGATTGACTTTGGTATCAACAATGACCACCAAGACTGCCATGAATAAATAAAAGGTAGCTAAATGAAAGAATAACGGTATGAAACCATGTGCACACGGTTTTCCCCCAATGAGGCATATATGAAAGTGTTACTTTTAGAAGCAGCCTTACTTTGAATAATCTATATATAGAAAATTCTCTTTGTGCCAACTCAAAAAAAATCAACTACATATGCAAGAAAATTTATGAGTAACATTTATGGTTGGTTCTTAGCTCATCCCCCAACTCAGAAAAAACTTATTTCAACACAATCCTCCAAATTAATTTTCAGGTTATCCTAAAACAATATATAAGCATAAGCCTTACCATTTGCTGTATTTGATATGCTACTTATAATAATACTTATAAAGCAAATCAAAGAGCTGGAATATCAATATACTAAACAACAATGCAACCTAGTGTCAACCTTGTTTTATTTATATATTTATAAGTGCTTTCAAATCTTAGTTTTATTTACATTCTTAATTATGTAAATCATATATAAGACACGTTCTGAAATGAATTCAGTAAGGTGAACGTGTTTTTGGAAATTTATTTAGAAGGACACGTAAAAAGGAGAAAAATAGTTGGTCGAAAAAAGGAGTGTGTGATAGGTAACACCTTGGCTGGAAAAGGATCCGACAAGAAACAAGTTTCAAGTTGTAGGCTACTAAAGTGGATGACAATGATTGCATGTTTCGTTAGATATTTTATCTATTCAACTAGCTATTTTAAACTAATAACAAATTTAAATTTTTTTCAAAACGCATGTTACTATTATGCTACGGCTGACTCTTTCATAATGCAATTTCAAATTCCGTCCAACTAATTTTTTTTGAAGAATTTCTCATGAAGCGATTTCAAATAGAGTTTAAGATGAGAAAAAAAAATCAAATTTTGAATATACGCCACTGTAGTTTGTTTATTTTCTGATTTCTCTTGATGCATTTTCAAAAGGAGGCAGAAAGACTCTGCTGAGTCAGCCACGTAATAAAAACAGGTTTTTTTTATCTGTAATATGTTTTCAAATAGATCTAAATTTGTTTTACGGTTTGAAAAGTGGGCAAAGTTGGGTTTTTTTAACTATTTCATTTTGTTTTTCTTCTTAAAAAGTAAGCTAAATGACTATGCCCATATGCAGAAAATGATCAGGAAAGTTATGTTTAAAAGATAATGTATTTTATCGCTCCCTCTATATTCATTCCTTTTTGACAATTGATTCCTAGTAACCTTTAACATTTACAGATAGCAATTTTTCTCAACCTTATAAAGATAAAAATATATTTATAAGAACCAATTGTATATATTTATTGTACATCTTGAGCAAGTTTAGTGACACAATAAGAATAAGAGAAGAAAGAATACCAGATATGTGGTTGATTTGGAGGTTCCAACTGTTAGAAACTAGACTACCTTTTCTACGTTGTTCAATACAACTTTATCCTCGTCTTAAATAGATTAATAGGAAATGAATTACTAATCTGACTGGGTATAACTGTAAAAGTCCAAGTCCATCCATATTTCCATTTAATTCCTCTCCACCTTCACTTTTTGCAGCAGTAATAAAGTTCAAAAGCTTGTGTGACGTCAATGAATTTTACTGCATCAAACACCCCAGATTTTACATAAATTGTGAAATGAAGTAATTTTCTCAAATGAGGGAGTTCATTTGTCAGAAGTCTCCGATATTGGGTAAACATAGATGAAGTTAATTTGGTATCAAGATAAACTGACATAAATGTGATCAAACAGGACTATGAATTTAAAATGCATCATATAATTGTTGACTCAAAAAATTGTCTACCATTTGTGTCGATAGTAAAAACCTAGTAATGTAGTTCATACACTGCTTTCATTGTGAAAAGAGCAATGCTTCTCACAATGGGCACATCAACGTACCCAGCATGAGGTTGCTTGTATTTATGGGCCACACAAAGCGCACTCTCAAACAATCATACGGTTCATAGTTCATTTGTAAAGGGAGCAGAAGTGGCAAATGTTATAGATATATTTCCGCATGATCTATTGGAAATATATTCAAACTTTTCTCTTCCACTTCGAACTTCATAGTTCATGTCAATCTCCACATGATCCATCACCATTATTTACCACTAGATAAAGTAAACAGCCTCAATATATTTCCACATACATGCTCTTTATCCTAATCAGTCACTCTACCCTCCTAATTAGTCATTCTGCCACAAAATTATCAAATCAGAAGCCACATACAATCTAACATTGATAAATAATACACTCACTCAATAAGAAGTAGCCAGTGATAGCATGTTTAACCTATCTCTTTATGAATTAATCCTACTAAACAACTGAAATACAACGTGTTCCTGTTTAAGTACTAGTTTAAGTAATAAAGTGCACACAACCAGCAAATAAAACCAAAAAGAAAAAAAGATTAAGCAGACAAAAAAAGAATTATAACAAACAACTTATGTGCAAGAATTACCCATATTACCACCACACTGATGACGAAATAACAACCTACACCTTCAAACCGATTCTAACGCACATATTCATCAAATCTTCATAGCCGACCCAATTATACTCCCCAGGCTTCTCAATCTCGGCCAATCCCTACCACACATCCACCATTACCCCCTCCACACTCGCACTCTTCAACGCCATCAAACTCACATGCATCGCCTTCCTCCTATTCAACCCACCACCGTCCATCTTCATCGTATCCAACGACAGCATCATAAACACAGACATACCTTTACCAGTCGCATGGGTCACCGGTTGTAAGTGAATTTCTTCCAATTCCGTACTAATGTCCAAGTTGTGTTCAAGAGTAGATCTGATCGTATGACAATCAAATTCATGGACTAATGGCCTATCTCAAGACAGTAGGAGGACCTTATAAGAGCTATACATGTTGAAAAGACATGACACTAGGTATAGTTGGACACATACAAATTATACCTGAACAGAGTTAGCATCTTGAAAATTTAGGCTACCTAGAACACTAATTGACCTAGTTGAAGAAATTAAGTAAATGTAATATTTGATTTTATTACTCAAGTGAGATACTGTGTTCTACAATGCAGAGGACGTTGTAGTCACACAATACAACCCGCATATCAATAACGTTATATGAGACTGAAGTACTCTATCCTCAGTATGATATTTCGCTTATTTTCCTCCCTCAAACCCGAACTAGGGTTAGGGTTTGCAAGCGAAAAACCCTATCTTCAGCTGAAGTCAAAAATAGATGGTCGCGAGGTGAAATTTCTCTTCAATCTTAAGCAACCACAGCCAGATGAGGACAGATCTGAGAGGAATCTCAACTTCGATCTCAAGCTGTGATAGATCCATGAGAAAATGTAGCTTTGAGCACAAATTAAGGTGAGAGCAGAAACAATACAAGGAATAGCGGAGGAATAGCGGTGCTGCAGATGAAATAGAGCTTATGACAGCGGCGACTAAGATTTATTCTTCCCTGAATCATTATGTGCTTCAATTTCTGTCTGAGTTTCTTTGGGAATGTAAGTCTGAGCTTTAGATCTCAGATCGTCGTTGTCTTCGTCAACATTAATTTCATGCCTGAAGCGAGTGAAGTTAGGTCTCGAGAGAGGCTTGGTAAAGATGTATGCTTTTTGGTAAGTAGAAGGTATGTATCCAACTTTAAGCTCCCCTTTGATCACCTGTTCTCGTACGAAGTATAAATCTAGTTTCATATGCTTCGTACGAGAGTGTAATACTGGATTGATAGTGAGAGCAATAGCACTTTGATTATCACACCATATTGTGGCTCCTGTATTATGTGTGATAGTAGTTCACTTAAAAGAGATTTTATCCACATGATCTCTGCTGTAGTACTAGCTAAACTGCGATACTCAGCCTCTGTACTGGATCTAGACACTGTTGGTTGTTTTTTTGCACACCAAGATATAGGATTGTTGCCCAAAAATATGCAGTAACCAGTAGTTGACCTCCTATCATCAATGTCAGTTGCCCAATCTGAATCAGCATAACCATTGATATGTAGAGTTGTGCATGATTTTAATATTAGGCCTTGATTAATTGATCCCTTTAAATATCTTAGAATGCGTTTTACTGCTTTCCAATGATTGTCAAGTGGTCTTTGCATGAACTGACTCACTTTGTTGACACTATAAGATATATCAGGTCTGGTAATTGTAACATATTGAAGTGCTCCCATTATGCTTCTATATTGTCTATCATTTAGAATTGGTTCTCCTTTATTCTTTGATAACTGTAAGTTGCTGATCATTGGAGTAGGAAGTGGGTTAGCTTTATCCATCTTGGCTCTCACTAGAATTTCACTGATGTATTTTTTTCTGGCTTAGCAGCATTTCTGAATTTGAAATTCTTCTGACTTCAATGCCAAGAAAGTAATTTAGCTCTCCTAATTCTTTGATAGAGAACTCCTTCTTTAGACATTGAGTTATATGACTGATTTCAATCTTGTTGTTACCTGTAATAATAAAATCATCTACATAGATCATCACATAGGTTACAGCATGATCAGAGAATTTAGTAAATAAAGAATTATCGGATTTTGTTTGATTGTAGCCATGGCTAGATAGAATAGTTTTGAGCTTGTCAAACCAGACTCTTGGTGCTTGTTTAAGCCCATAGAGTGCCTTGTTAAGTCTGCACACTAGCTGCTCACTGCCTTTCTGTATAAATCCAAGTGGTTGCTCCATATATACTTCTTCCTGCAAATCACCATTAAGAAATGCATTATTAACATCAAGTTGTTGAATGACCCAATTCTTATGCAAAGCAATTGTTAGTATTATCCTAATTGATGTGGTTTTCACAACTGGAGAGAAAGTTTCGTTGAAATCAAACCCATTCTGTTGTGAATACCCTTTTGCCACTAATCTTGCTTTGTGCCTAAGAATTGAGCCATCAGGATTTTTCTTTAACTTATATGTCCATTTGCATCCTATCATATTTTTATTTTTTGGTAATTGAACAAGATCCCAAGTATTGTTTTTAATTAGTGCATCATATTCTTCAACCATTGCACTTTTCCAATTGTTATCAGTAATAGCTTGCTGATAAGTGGTTGGTTCACTTGTATCAAGTTCTGCACAATATATTTTTGGTTTAAAAATACCACTCTTTGCCCTTGTTATCATATGATGACCAGTGTTTGCAGGAGCAGGATTTCTATCTGCACTGGTGATCTCTTGTTGAGTATTGATTGATTGTTGTTCATTCAATACTGGGCATGAATCATCTGAGTGATTTTGGTCAGAACCAGTATTGTCAGTCTTTGATGATTCTCCAGCTTGCTCATGACCTGTCTCTCTGTTGTGCATAGTGTGTTGTGAGCAAGGGTTCATTTCTTCACCACCACTTTCACTTTGCATTGGTATGAGTATCTCAGGTGAGAATGGTATTGGAGGTATGGAATACTTTGCATTGTATATTTTTTGAGTTGTCTTAATACCTGCATTGCTAAAGGGAAATTCACTCTCATTGAATACAACATGTCTAGATATATATACTCTACCATTGCTATCAAGACATTTATAGCCTTTTTGATTTGTGGGATAGCCTATAAATGTGCATGATTTTGATCTATAATCTAATTTATGTGAGTTATATGGTCTTAGGCAGGGAAAACATTGACACCCAAACACTTTCAGACTTTTGTAGTCTGGTTTAACTTTAGTTAGCATCTCCAAAGGACTCTTATATTTGAGAGTCTTCATAGGTAGTCTATTAATCAGATAGACAGCTGTAGAGAAGGCATCTGGCCAGAATTTAAGTGGCATGGATGCTTGTGCTAGTAAAGTTAAGTCTGTTTCAACAATGTGTCGATGTTTTCTTTCTATAAGACCATTTTGCTCTGAAGTGTAAGGACATGTCACTCTGTGTGTAATTCCTTTGTTTGCAAGAAATTTCTTCAGTGGTACAAATTCCTTACCTCCATCTGTTTGAAAGATTTTAACTTGATTACCAGTCTGTGTTTCAGCATTTGTCATAAATTGCATCACTGCATTGTTAGTCTCTGATTTTGATTTCAAAAAATAAATCCATACAAATCTAGAATAAGCATCAATGAATGAAATGTAATACTTGTACCCATAATCAGTACAAATTGGGGCAGGTCCCCACAGATATGCTGCAACTAATTCAAGAGCATTATTGTATACGGTCTCAAAGTTTGGAAATGCAAGTTTATGATTTTTGCCTAATTGACAATATGTACATACATAAGAGATAGTAATTTTCTCACCAAGAATGCCAACACACTTATTCAAAACATGTTTTACAATATCTACACCGGGATGTCCAAGTTTACAGTGCCACATATTGAATTTTTCTGTATGCTTTTCAGTATTACTTGTTTCAATGACATTACACCATTTACTATCATACTCAAATTTTCTTGAGCTTGCAACCTCAAACTTGTATAACCCCTTATGTTGTTTACCCTGCAAAAGAATCTCACCAGTCAGATTATCTTTTACCAAACAATGTGTTGAGTGAAATTCAAAGTATACATTATTATCTTTGGCAAATTGAGAAACACTCATTAAATTTTTCTTAATTAGTGGTACCCTCAATAAGTTTCTGAGATAAAGTTGTCTAGTACCACTGAAACTTGCATTTCCAATATGAGATATGTGTGTGGTTTTCCCATTACCCATATACAGTAATTGTTTACCTTTGTATTCTCTGTTGCCAAGATTCAGTTGACTCAAGTTATTAGTCACATGATTAGTTGCACCAGAATCTGGGTACCGGCTGTCATCATGTATATCCTCTACTCTTGCAGTGCTGGTATCTACATTCTCTGATTTTGGTTCTTGATGCATGTTCACCATGTTTGCCCTTGGATTTTGTGATCTTGAATTGTTGTTATTTTGTTGTGCTGGTGTAAAGTTTGTGTCAAATCTAAAGTAACACTTGCTTGCAACATGGCCAAATCTTTCACATATTTGACATCTGGGCTTGTTATTGTTGTGACTCCATCTACCACCTCTTGTTTTGCCTCTGTTGGGATGACTGCCTCTATAATAATTTGACTGATTCCTGTTACTTTGGCCTTTTTCTTGATTTCTGTTCTTGCTAACAGAGACTTGATTAATGTTGTACTCCAAGTTTATTGATTTCTTTTGCTCTAGTCTCCCTTCATGAGCAAGAAGCATTGACTGAACACTAGGAAGTGATGGTAATTTTTCATTAGAAGAAATTATGGCTACCACTGCTTCATATTCTTTATCTAAACCACTTAGTATACATAGTATTTGTTCAGTGTCTGCCACTTTGTGACCTGCACAAGCTAATTGATCACATATTATCTTGGCCTTTGAAAGATAATCTCTCATACAGTCATTGTCTTTTCTTAAGTTTTGCAACTGTCTTTTGTATTGCATTATTCTTGCCGCAGATTGAGAACTAAATACTTGCTCAATTGTATACCAGATTTCATGTGCAGTTTTGCACCCAATTAATTGTGGCATGAGGTTTGCACCTACAGATGACAGTAGCCAAGAACTAATTAGACTGTCTTGTCTTTCATGTGAAATGTAGTCTTTATTGCTGATAAGTCTTCCTTCATTATCTACAGAAAATTTTGGTGGGGTAATTATGGTGCCATAAACATATTCCTGCAAACCATACCCCCTTATAGCCGTTTCAATCTGAAATTTCCATAGTAGATAATTGGATTCATTCAACTGGATGGTGATGATCTCACTCTGTGGCTTGATGATAGATTTGATCAAATCTTGAGTATCATTTGGTTGTTCTTGAGCAATTCTTGAAACTGAACTAGAGGGTGTTGCAGCGTTGCTATTCTCTTCGGCCATTTTGATGGGTCAAGAAGAGAAAAACAGAAACAAGAAGAGAAAACAGAAACTGGGTTGCAACCTGAATTGGACAAGCAATGAAAAAGTCTCTGAAAGCAGATCGAAAAAGAGATGCAACCGGAATTTGGGCAAATGATGAAGAAAACTCTGATGCCAATTCTCTGGTATGGCACAGTTGGTAAGGTAGTAAGTTTCTTGATGCCACTGATGGATCAAGTGCAGCCGTAGGGGTGATCTATGATGAGACTTCTTTGAGATCCTCCTTTTTAGCAAGGCACAAGATTCAAATGATGATCTGATGCTCTCAAATGATGGTCTGATAACTGATGAGAGCAATCTGCTGTTAAGCAGTTTATTTAGCTCCGACACCAAGTTGAAGAAATTAAGAAAATGTAATATTTGATTTTATTACTCAAGTGAGAGATTGTATTCTACAATGCAGAGGACGTTGTAGTACATTGTATTTATAAAAGAAAAACTGGGCTGCGGGTTGGCCCAACAACACAATACAACCCGCATAGTAATAACGTTATATGAGACTGAAGTACTCTATCCTCAGTATGATATTTCGCTTATTTGACCTTGAACGCCAAGGAAGCCTGAAAGTATTTGAAAGCTGGAAGTCTAAAGCGGCATGGCGACTTTGACTTTCTAGATAACTAAAAGATTATTGAAATTTTGTAGGCTTCTAAGGTCAGGGAGATTTCTGAATACCGGAAAGCTCTAAGGACGAAAAACTCCTACAACAAAAAACTTCTCAAGTGGTAGTAGATCAAATCAGTTAAGTGTTGAGAGGACGTAATGTTCGTATATGGAGGAAAAGAGGAGAAGAGTTGAGAGAAGGAAAAAAAGGATTGCCATCGTTAGTCTTGGGGAAAGAAAATAGGGTATTTAAGAGGGAAAAAATTGAGGAAAAAGTGGAAGTGAGAGGGAAAAGAAATTCGAGGGGGAAAAAGAAATTAGGGGAAAGTGGAAGAGAGCATAGGCATAAAAAAGCACGTAGGTGATGTATTTTTTGGAGAAGTAGCGTTTTAGTAAAATTTAATATGATTTGAGATATAATAAACTGCATTTTGTATAAAATGCTGCCATTTAATACTGCTAAAAATGAATTTTCTTGTGGTGATAAGGGACTCGGGTTCGTTCCTTTAGAAATGAACTGTACGAGAGGTAGTCCCTTACCTCGTTATTTAGTTGGAAATCCAATATCCAGTAAGTGTAGTATGGACTTAGTTGTGCAAATACTAAAATGTGAGATGTAAGCATTTCAACTAAGATTTATAAGTTTTTTGCAATTGTTTTCAAGGAACGTCATTAAAAATAATATTAAATGATTTTACATATAAAGTGTTTTAAGTTATCGTAAAGTAAAAACCCATCCACGTTTATGTGCAGCGTGGTTTTATGAGATACTTTTCTTTTCAAAGAGATTTTGAATAAAATGAAGTAAATTAGATTTGAAGAATCTAAACATGAAGATTAAGCCTAAATATGTAATTAGAGAATTGTATATTTGTTTGTTACATCGTAGGCTCATTGAGTCCTATTTGTGGTAGGAGAACTATGTTGGTTTGATTATGTATGTGACGCTCCACCTCTATACCCACGCTAGCCAAGAACATTACGGTGAATGCTGTCGACTAACACGGAGAATAAGGCTGTTGAGGAGCGACCATCCGTGTAATTGCTTTGTGCGAGCAATGATATGTCAGATAGTATAACATGCAATACTTTATCAAGAGGAAATCCGACATACCGACACAAACTCAAAGCTACCACACAGTGGCTATAATATCTTCGGAAACAAATACAGAAATAAACATAACATAAATCAGTCACAGATAATTCATATCACAAAGGCGGAAGAAGATATGAATATATAATTAACACATGGAAGTGTATATCAGAGTAGTGGTCAAAAAGATCCTCAATAATACAAAAGAATAGCAACACGTGCTATACAAAAGAATACAACAATGAGTCTATATCTCAAGTGTATATAACAAGATAAACTACTAATTTAAGTAGTTTGCCAAAAGTCAAAGAAACCAATCCCAGGGGAGAAGTCAAGCAGAAGCACCTGTAACATCTCGGTCTAACCCGAGTATTATTTAATAAGAAAATAATAAACGGATCAGTCTAAATATAAATATCAGATGAAACGATATAAAATCGGAGATATGACTAAATACATAATAATCACAATGCCAAGCTGTGATATATATAAGTAATTGACAATCAACGAGAGATTAATCAATATCACCAAATCTACACAAGAATCAAAGAAATGTCATACTCCTCATTTCGTTCACCAAACCACCATAAATGACATATTATATCAATGCCAATCACAAAAGTCAATGACACACAAATTCACCAATACACAAATATCGATATAGCTTATCGATGGAAATCACGAAAATTGGTGAAACACAAATTCTAGAAATCATCTCAAGAAATCCAGAAATCACAAAAGTCAATGACGCACAAATTCACCAATACACAAATATCGATATAGCTTATCGATGGAAATCACGAAAATTGGTGAAACACAAATTCTAGAAATCATCTCAAGAAATCCAGAAATCACAAAGAGGGGGAGGCCTATCACAAACGGGAGCATAAAGCTCGCCAACACGTGTATCACAAACGGAACGCTAATTCCATGGTTGCTAACCATCACAAATTGAGCCGAAGCTCCACAAACGGCCCGAAGACCATGGGTTGCTACCCCACCAATTTGAGTCGAAACTCCACAAAACGGGGTTTAGTCTCCCTCGCAGACAAAGAGACATCGCACATTGCTAGTCTAAATCACAAAGATGATCGTCATGATCAACGTGAAGTGTCAATTACACTAAGCTAGTAAATATATGAGTTTAGCTTCATGTCCCATAACCACTTGCTTAACTTAAATATTTACGAACAAACTGTAGATCTTCACTATAAAATTGTCACAAGGGATTCAATCGAACAAGTCCAAGAATTAACCGACGAAGTAAACGCAAGCGTTTCATACCACTCGTTTTATTAAGTCGTTTAATTAGATTTCTCATACGAGTGAGGTAAAGGTTTATATATACTAATAGATTGGAAAACGGTTTTATAAACGAATTTGGTATTAAAATAGTATTGAAATCGTTTGAGGAAAGAGTTTTGATATTTACTACTAGTATAGAAAACCTTTATATTTTTAAAGTGACAAAACACAAAGAAGATTGTAGGAACAATCAATCACTAAAATTCACATACGAAGATGTGAATAAAAATCCAACGAAACCGATAAAGAATCCATCAAAATGGATATTCAAAAATCCCTAAAAAGAAGTCATCAAAGTCATAACAAATGATAACAACACATAGGAAACAACACTAATCGATTAAAGTTGGAAAATTCAAACAACTAGGCGGAATATGCAAAAATGCAGCAGGTCGGTCGGCCGGCTACAGAGCTCGGTCGACCGGACCCTGCTCTCAAAATTCCTCGGGAAGCAGGTCAGTCGGCCGAACACTGTACTCGGTCGACCGAACCTTAAACAGGGGAGTGCTTATGCACTTGGCAGCAGGTCGGTCGGCCGGCTACAGAGCTCGGTCGACCGGACCTATTGCCAGTCCCCTCCCAGTCCATCCAATTGAGGTCCAACCTCCACCCAATTGCATTCTCTCGAGCAACAGCACTAAGGGATTATGCCAATCAACTACCCGGCCCTATATGCTCCTCGATGCATCACCAAACACATGTTCAAACATCAAAGTTATGATTTTTAAAGGATTGAACCCAAAACACCAAAAATTGGAATATTTACCAAATCAATCCAAACCAAAAGCAATTGCACACGAATAAGTGTTAGGAATTCATACCTAACAATCGAAGATAATTATAAGCATAGATGTGAGATAAGAATCTCACCTTTTTACAAAATCAAACAAGAAGAAGCTTGAAAGAAAATGGAGAATCAACCTCTCTTCAACACAACCCAAATGAGCTTGAATCTATGCTCAAAACAAGAACATTCTCAAAATTAGGTTTAGGAATTTCTGAAATTGGTAAGAGAATAAGTTGGAGAAGAAGAAGAGAATGCTTACCAATGGGTTCTCTTGAATTTGGAGCTAGGAATTTGAGGTTGCAAGAGGAACTAGGGTTTTGGAGTTTTAATTCCCAATCTCTCCCACCATTATTGCCTTAGAACTGAAAAGAGAAGATAATGAGGGTGAATGGGGAGGAGTGGCTCAGTTTTGAGTATAAGTTAAACATAGGGCTGAACCCAAACCCAAACCCAAACCCAAAGTAAAAAGTAGCAAAAATCAACTTTCTCCAAACATATCGAAGCTTATACTCAAAAAGGTCGCAAACGGCATTTTAAACTCAATGGGAGTGGTCCCGAGTCCTAATTCGACCGTATGCAAAAAGTAGCTTTTCGGACTAAATTCCGAGTATTGATAAAATATTTAAATAAAATATTTAAATATAAAATCGACAAATATGCGGGTTGTTACAATGTATGTAGTCAGGTACCCAATTAGATAGGGTACGTAGGCAGTCACAAGTGGTAGTGACGCAGCCTTAAAAATAATGCAACCCTTTCTTGTTTATCTTTTATGGGTTGTTATTTGTCTGATGTTCATATATATTTCTTGCTTATCATTTTATTCCACATTGACATATTTATTGAGTTTGTAGGTAAGGATATGCTACCTCTCTCATCAAAGTGCATAGTGGTGGATTTGCAGACATTGGTATTTGGTATGTATTAACACACCTTGTAGAATTAATAAATGATAAGCTGTGTAAATTGAATTTGTATCCTATACATTTAGCAGTGTTAAATGTTTATCAAACGATATTAGGTATTAAATCTGGAGTTTTCATTTATAGTTTAAATCAGATGGGTTTTCGACAATTTTGACAAGTCCGAAAATCTAGGTCGTCGCATTAAACAAAATGAAAAATAGAGTGGGTACAAAATTAAAATGGTTCTCTTCTTTTAAGAAAAGAGCCTTTAAAGACAAATGTTGCATATACTCAAATGTTGCATTTTTACGCATAGAAGATTATGTGCAAATGTATGCAAAGGACTTAGAACTTAGATGTATGGTGCATGATGCAACAAGGAACATAAAAAGAATAGGATAGTTATAATGTTAAACATAAAAATTACTTTGAACATATGTTGTTCATCGATGTTCTAAAACACATAACAAATGGTTGTTTAGAGATTAGGATCATATCTTTGCTTCTGAAATGGCATTATCTTTATATATGTTATGGTACTAATAATATGTAAGTGTGATAGTCAAGATAAAAAATGACAGAAACCATACTAGTTAGCATGCAAAAATAACAATAATAATAATGAAACAAATAAATAACAACAAACTAACCATTGCTTCTTGAGCTTTTAACCTATCCTGGTGACTACAGCAAAGTAGCCTATTAAGAAAATATATTGCCTACACATCATAGATTAGTCATAGTTATAGACTTGAAACAATGTAATGAATAATACAAATGACATGTTATGTTTATTATCTTTTGGAAACAATAATCGAGTGTAGCAATACCCTCATTACTATCAGTGTTTATCAATATGTGAAATGATACTACATCAAGTTTTTCAACTTCTCCAATTTGCATGTCTAAAAACCTTCACTTCAACATATTTTCATAAGTATAGGTGTAAATGTGAAAGCTATTTCAATGTACCTAACCCTCGCGATAATTTGGCTACGATGGAGAGGGTTTCTAGATTCAGAAGCAACTTGCGATAATTTGGCAGCGACATAGGATAATTTGGAGTTAGGGTGTGTGCACGATAGCAATAATAGCTGTGAAATTAAGGTAGGGTTCAGAAACGGGGCCATCTGATGTCCCTGTAGAGTTTGCCTGAATTTAAAGAATATAGGAGAGATAACTTAGGGATGTTTTTAAAGGGAAGAGGATAAGGAAAATGCAAACTACGAAGAAAAAATAAGTAGTCGCGGCTAAAATATTTGGATCCTGCTTATAATTTTTGTTCCAATGGAATTTTTCTATTTAATTTACTTGTTATTTAGAGAAACCACGGTAAGTTTTGTATAAACGCTATGTCAAATTGTAGTTGATAACATTATTTCTTATAGTGCCCTTACGTAAATACCATACTAAAATAATTTAGTATGGAGCATGGAGATGTTCCGATGCAATATGGAATTGACCTTTCATAGAAGGATGCTCCTCTACTAATGAGAATATGGTGTGTACGAATCAGACTCAGTATGCATCCATAATCTATTCTATGCTATGTACTAAACTGTCTGTAGCTTATGCATTAGGATGCACACGCCAACACTAGTTAATTGCATCATGATGATAGTCAATTTTCTCCAGTTACCAATTATTCTAGAAATTGGCATTTATTCGATCAACTACGTTTATATATCAAAATTTTCATCCGGGTGAGGTAAAGAAACGACAACAATTCGTTTTCCAATACGATAATTGAATTGGCTAGAAATCATAATCAAATGTTGATGAAGGTGAAACCCTATTCGATTTGGGCTTTTTTTTGTTGGAAAATCAATAGACGAAGTTGGAGACATAGGTTTGTATATCTCAATGAAGGGAGTACAATGGTGGCGTTCGTTTTGGGTGGAACTCAATAAGGAAGACACGGATTGACAAGTATGGTTTTGCCATTGCATTTTTACCTTGTTTTTTAAATTCTAAACCTTAGAACTGGTGTAAATTTTTCGTAGGACCTCCGATTTACAAATGGTTTATTATTTTGGGTTTGTGAAGAGATTCTATGTAACAATCCACCTTTTTAGACAGTTTAAATCGACAATAAACCACACATGTCGATTCCAGATCATCCAAAGGAAGGATTGTTATAGGGTAAATAAGAAAAGAAGAGGAAAAAAAGAAAAAAAACACAAAATCTCACAGTGGAATGACAAAATATAATAATCAAATAAACAATTCGTGAAGTTGTTTTACAAATACATTTGATTACACTTAACAATACAATCCGACTTATACATACAACAGGAATGAATAAATAATGCAGCGGAACAACATGATGTAGTGGAATAAATATAATACTTCATTCTCCAGAAAATAGTCTTCAATACACTGAAAAGCTCAGACTGAACCGAGCTTTATGAAAAGACAAAACACTCGAGTCAGAACTAAAAGATCTTATGTAAGTTAAATCAACAGTAAATGAATATGAGTATATCGGCTTTAGAAATGTTTGTAGGATTTTACGTCTCCTATCCAATGTCTAACTTGCATGTAATAACTTAAGAGATGTTTGAGATTACCATCTCCTAAGTATCCGTTAAAATATCTATTATGTAGTACGATGCGCTATTATAATATGTCTATAGTAATGTATTAAAATAGCGTTATGGCGTTACCCATATCCCCCTTAGAACATTTAATATAAATGTCGTAGTCTATACAGTACTATAAACTCCACCGTAAACTGGCGGTCTATCAGGGAGCACTCCGTAGGTATGACACAAACCAAACTCGTAATGGGCACAATAAGGCATGTAAGAAGGCACGCGAGTCAAGCCCAAGGTAGGATACTACCGTTTGCGGATCCAGACTGGTGGTAGCGCATAGCAGCAACTACTGCCCACCGCAGAGCACACTCCTATAATCAAATCGAGGGGTGGTCACCAAATCAATCACAAAGTCATAATATGGTATCGAAGAAGCATGTCCGATCAGAGGTGCGACCTCACTTGGCCCGGCGTGGCTCTTGTTTTATTCACATCAGGCCGACTCGAGGGATTCAAGGCTATATTAATACCTCAAACAGAATCGTTCGTCAAACCATCCTACTTCATTCTGGAATCTCAACCACGTGCATAGTTGTTAAAGTGGTTTTCGTTATTGGAAGAGAGTATGACAATATCCTATTCTGCTCTCTTTAGCAACCAAACGCTTATTGCACACCGGATGGTTCTATTTACATTTCCAAAACGATTTCGCATTGATATCAAAATATCATATTCTCAAAAATCATATCACTTTCGAAATCATATTCGCTTTGGTAATCATATTATCAAAATAGGTTAAACCCTCATTTCAAAATCATCATATTTACTCAAAATATGTCATTTCACTAGAAAATATCATTTCAAATTCCAACTTAAGTTATAACATTCATTTAACCATTTCGCTTTTAAATCAAGGATTTAAATATAACAGTCCAACCTTGCACCATTTTATTATTAGAAAATAGTTTAGATAGTTTTAAAATAGTTTAAAATACTTTAAAATAGTTTAAATGGTTTAAATATTTTAAATGGTTTAAATATTTTAAATGGTTTAAATAGTTAAAATGGATTCAAAATAGCTTAAAATAGATTAAATAGATTAAAATAGATTAAATAGATTAAAATAGAGTAAATAGTTTTAAAAAGATTAAAATAGATAAAATAGTATAGAAATAGATTTAATATAGTTTTAATAGTTTAATATAAAACGGTTTGATTATTGAAAATGGTTTATATAGAAATAGTTGGAAATCTACATAAATCAGAATTTAAAAATAGTATATCTTTAAACAGTTTATATTAAAATAATCAATTTGGAAATAAAATCAAGTTTTCTTCCATTTCAATCTAGACTATATCCAGATTTCAAATCAACAAAACTCCATTTTTATTTCAACTCAAATTCCTATAGAAATCAATTCAATTTTTCGATTTCAAATCCATGTTTGAAGTACAATTTTATACCACTTCAAATTCCTTTTAGATTTCAAAGTTTAAAATATTCAAATGCTTTGCTAACTCAATTTTTGATAAATTCGTTTACATTTCAAAATCAACTTTAGAATTTCAATTTAAATTCTTTAAACAATTCCTATAAACTAATTCCAATTTCAACATTTTAAAACTTGGATTTGAAAAATAATTCAGTTTATATGAATCAAATTTTATCTCATAATATCATTTAACTGAATTCAAAATTTAAGAATTTAAAATCATTTAGTTTAACCAATCCGTGTCCGTATATAATTTTCTACCCCAAATGATACAGATATATATCATTTGAACCCGTAATAATTTAAAATTTACGGGTATATATCATTTCAACCCACAATCTCGAATTAGAATTCAAAATACATAAAATCACTAGAGTCTATCATTTCAACCCAAAACGATTTTTCCCCTAATCTATAGATCGTTCGGGTATGTATCGTTTCAACCCATAGTAATTTTCCTATCGATAACTAAGAGAAGTTGTAGTGTGATAACAATATATACTTAAACTACATCCAATCATACAAAATACCAACAATTAAACATCCATCACAATCATCATTCAAATCAACCAATAAATAACAACAATTAACTGATTATCATCAATAGGTTTTTAATTAACTACTTTAATTCAATATTAAATTAAATAACGATTAAATTCAATAAAAGTTAGATTCAACTGGAATGACAATTTAAATATATCAAATAGTAATCAATCAACTTCTAATCACATCATAAATTCAATTCAACCAACATATAACAATTTAGTAGTTGTGAGTGGGTTAAACACTCACCGTTGATTTTTCGTCGATTTAAAATCAAAATTAGCTCAAAAATTTAACAGTCTTAGAATGCAGCTAAAATATTTCCATAATGTCTGGAATTTTGATACGATTCCAAAGGAGAAAAACGCATGTGAATCCGAGCTCGTATGCAAAAGTTATTAACGTTAGACGATTGGTAACTTTAGGCTCTGAGTTGAATTCGACTCTTACTTCGGTCCGCCACCTCAAGTCCCCGGTGCTTGCTCTGAGTTTTTGCCAAAGAAACCCGACACCCGAGTCATTTGGTTCCTGACTCGAATTTGCTGCAGGGTTTTCGCCTCTGAAACCCAAAAGCGCGACCCGAAGTCGCCCTTGGTCTGCATTTTTTTATAAATTGAAATTAGGTTTTGGAATTTGAGAATTAGGTTTGATGTTCTATCGTTTAAGAAGGAGAAGGAAGATG
Source organism: Allium cepa (assembly GCA_030765085.1). Lineage (NCBI taxonomy): Eukaryota > Viridiplantae > Streptophyta > Magnoliopsida > Asparagales > Amaryllidaceae > Allium > Allium cepa. Next base: position 404,850,287 of record CM060928.1, on the reverse strand, counting down.
TATGTATAAAAATAATGAAATGAGAAATAATTAGGGTTTATAACAGCCTATATATAGGCAGGGTTGGATTGAAACGATAACAACGATGCAAAAAGCCCGTTTCGTTCCCGAAACGAAAATGGGCCATCCAATATATTAAAATATAGGTTTTCTATATTTTTAAACTCAATGAAACTAGTTTCAAACCTAGTTCCATTGTATACAGAAGTTAGCTTTTAAAATTAGATTCTATTCATTTAAATAGTTTTAATTAATTTCTATGCGTTTCGATCTCGCACGATCAAATGGCAAGTCCGATCGCTACGAAACTTGAAATCTTACAATAATTCACTGTTGCGGATCTGATGAAACTGGTTTCATCTAAATCTAAGATAATGGCAAAAATGGCTAATTTTCATGTAATTAAATAAAATATTATTAAATCGGTTTAATCACTTTTAAATTCAAATTTACAAGTTAACCATTTTATCATTCTTGATTAAAAAGAAATTTAATAATCTTTTTACAATAAATTTTTCTATTAAACCTAAGATTTAAATATTACACTAATTATAGCGTTCAATTATAACGGTAATAAATTCATTAATTATAATTTTAAAATCCCAATAAATTCATTTATTCTAATTTGCATCTTATTATTCAATCAACTATCATTTTATGGATATAATTAGCATTAGTCTACCTTTTATTACATTCCTATTTACAGTTATCATCTTTTATCATAAAAAGTGCAATAATTAATTACATTAATTCTCGTTGAATTCCAAATCAATTTCAACGGATTAAATAATAAGATGATAAATAAGCAATTTTACTTTTACATACTTTAATCACATTTGTAAGTTTATTGTTTACAACAAGATTATAAATTTACGTACAAATAATTGATTTCACATTATATACTAAAAGCAACTAAATAAAATAACCTGCAATTTCATTATTAATACAACATTTAATTTATTTCCTTATTTGCAATTATAACCAAATTAATCGTACAATAATTTCAATTGATTAAATTTGCAATATAATAGTTATCAATTACCTTAAATCAACCTTATTAAATTACATTCTAATAGTCTTTCGCTTTTGTAAATCATAAATTTTTATTTCACACAATATTGAATTCTAAAATCTTATTAAATATAATATTTTTATTTATCGAAAAAATGCGGACTGTTACATTCTAGATGTTTTAGCATACGCTTTGCTAGTTTTTAGGACTATTTGTGAAAGCACCTCGGTAGTATTCAAAGGTTGTGCGTTTTCATATTTTTAAAATATTAAACTGATATTCATTGCATATACATCCATTAAGACTCATTATACCTATTTGATGACCGTTTGAATGTTGTGATGTTTTTTGATATGATATATGTTTTAGTTTGATTATTTATCTATTTAATTAGTGCAAACTGGATAATGGATAATTTGTTTAAGTAATTATTGTAGATGTGGGAAAATAATTAATTAATGAGATATAGTAAAAACATGTAGTTATGGTGTAATAAAGATTATTCATAAATTTTGGTGTGATACTCGTAAATAATTGCAATTAACAAATTATACTGAAATTAATACGTAAATTTTTAGTAAGGCTATTATTTATGAATTTCTAGGGAAATTCATAGATAATAACAAAAGGGTATTTTTAAAGTGGATTTAAAAAATTATTATTTATAAAGTGTAGTGGAATTTAATAAATAATAATATGACTTTTGGTAAATTTTTATTATTTTTGAGTAAATAACAATATGACTGCTCTTAGAGGTCCATGGAAATGATGTTATTATTATTATTCAAATTCATAGTAATGAGAGATATTTTTAGGATAATAATGAGAACATTAAAGAGGTACTTTTTAGAAGTATTCTAGGTTAAATTATTACTATTTTGGAGGTAAATAAAACTAATGTGATTTTTGAGATTTAATGCATGACTATTATTTTTGAGTTAAATAGTACAAAATGGTTGTTGTAACGACCCTACAGTTATACCCATATTATTAAAGGACACTATATATAATGTTGCCTAATAATATGGCGCATACGACTTGTTAAGGGCGACCAAATGTGAATATACCATCAAACTAACACTGACACGTCACGCTTACTGTTTTCCTGAATATCTGGAATAAAATTTTGACATATGCAATCTCAGTCTAAAGAAATAAATACATGGGTTTCTCAAAATCAGAACAGTATATCATATGAAACAACACCACAGATCATAGCAGAATAATATAGATCATATACAATACATATTGTGAGTCAACAAAATATGATACTAGACCCACATAATATACAACCCAAAATAAGACACTATCTCAATAATACATTCCATAATCCTACATGTAAATATACAATAGAAGATAAACTGAAAGGTCAGAAATGTCTATCATCTGCTAGCATACCCACCCAAAGGCCTACAAGTCCTGATACCTGAAAAGCCTCGGCCTGACCTCAGTATTATAAAATAAATGGTCGAACTATTTCTAAATATCAAAGAGGTGAGAACAAGATATAACCCAAGAATATATGACGTTATAATAAACTTAAATGTCATAAAACTAACCAAGGCACCATAATAATTTAACTTAGAATCCACTTCAAGATACATAAATATTTCAATCACAAAACTCGAAATAAATCATAAAAATCCATAAGTCCCAGCATGAAAACAATTAACACAAAACCTAAGAAAAGCCAAAGTCATATCGATCTCAATAATCATACCCATACTGTGGAAAACAAAGATGGTATCACCCGTATTGATCTGATACCAATGATCGTCCATACCGTGAAGATAAAATCTCAAATCCATGAAAACCAGAGCAGAGAAGATATAACTCATTCCGATCATAAGGATCGTATAAAAATTCAGGAGTATACTTCTTAAGGATCCATCAATCCCACCAAACAATGAAAGAGCGTAAACTCTAAAATGCCAAATACTATCACCTTTAGTAATAATGAGAACTTAACCAAAACGTCCCGTGCCACCCAGTGAAATTCAAGCATTTACTAGAAGCTAGTAAATCTCATTCATTGCGGATACCACATGAAAATTTGAGTTATATTCACTTAATGAATCAGTCCTACTAAAAACTAAAAGAAAATACAACTCTAAAGTATTAATTACTTCCCTATAGCGATCACAAGAATTTAACCAATGCATCCTATACTACCCGGTGAAATTCGAGTATTCGCTAATATGCTAGTAAGTACCACTCAAACATTCCATTCAACGAGTTGTACTTTATTCCACGAAGCGTTATTTGAAAGCATTTGACCCAATTAATAATACTAAGTCGATTATTAATATTCTCCAAATTATATAATTATGGTTCTGAAAACATTTTATTTTTAAAATCTTCTCCAAATCAAAAGGTCACATGAAAATGCTAAAATAGCATATAAATAACCATGTGTTAAATCCAATAGTATCCAATAAGAATTTATAGTTTGAAAACGGATAATATCCTTTTATTATATAAGAATTTATTTCTAAAATACTTTATATATTAACCTATTTTTAAACTACTTCTTTAAAATCCATAAACACATTTATTTCTCAACTATATGTACATATCCTTTGTTAAATAAACCATGATTGCACTTGTAATATTAAAATGCTTATACATATATAATTATTCCAAATTTATTTGAAAGTTCCGTAGTTTACAAACTATATTCCAAAGTGTGTGTGTGTGTGTGTGTATAAGTAGTCATTTATTTTATAAAACCATAAATGTCTATTTTCAAAACCATATGGTCACTAAAACATTTGCTTAAAAGAAACTTAGAAGTTAGCTCCAAACCATTCCAAAATAATATTATATATAATTATATCTACAAAATCACTTATACAAAGGAAATTAGACTATTATAGACATTTGGTTTGAAATCTATATACTTTAATAAATCAAAGTCCATAAAACACAAGGAACTTAGTTATTTCAAAAGTCCCAAATTCATCACAAAACCATATCGATAAATTTGATCCATAGAGATATACTCTGCATTATCTCAATGTACTCTATCATGAAAACAAAATCCATATATTCATAATTCAACATCCCGAAATAACATTGAAATCAATCATGGAATAGATCACATAATAATGCACACAACATACAAGAAGAGAACCAAGCAACAAATGGCCGAAAGGGTGACCGGGAGGTAGATGACCAACACCTAGGGCTTTGCCCATGTGCATGACTAATGCACAAGTCTCTTAGGACTAGTTCACTTATGGCGTCGCCTGGGTGAAGCCTCAGGCGATTTTCTATGCCTTTCGGGGTCTGTTAGCGGGGTTTTTCTAGTGGCGGATGCTTCTAACTCCTATGGCATTGTTTTAGACACCATGCAAGACTATATTCGTTCACATAATCATGATTCAAAGGATTAAATGGCAAGGGTTTTCAGCAAATAGTGAATAAGTTAACAAGATATGTGAATATCATTATCAAATTGAAACCAGTTCAATAACAATTCATTCAAAACAAACACAAACATCCATTATAAATTTAGAAATAGTTGTGTGAGTGTCACTCACTTATATAACTTGAATTGATGAGATAATCCCTGATTCTCCTAAGTTGACACCTTTCAGCGATTACCTATGTCTATTTCCAAAAAAATTATAAAACAGGATTACAAACCATGACCAATAACTGAGATTAAAACCCAGTTAGAAGCAATATAGGGTAGTAGAGTTTACCTTGGCTTTAAGTCTCGAATTATTAATCAAAAGCCCTTTGCTTTGATTTATATTTGGGGTTTATTTAAGTTTCTAGGGTTTTCAACTTAGAGAATTTTGTTTCAAATTTTTGATTACTGCTGAAATGAGAGAGTGGTAAGGAGAATGAAACGTATGTTTTATTTTTCTCCTAATTAACACAACTACATGGGCTTGAGTGGATCCCTATACCCAATAAGGCATTATATTATTTCTTTCCTTATAAATTCTCATTATAAAACATTAATTTAAGTCTCATAATGTTTTATTTAACATAACTTAGTTTCTCAAAATTTATCAAAGCCGATTACAGGTTAAAATCCTCATTTCTATTAATATTGAGATTTCTTATAAAATCAAATATAATTTTTGAAAATAAAAGTTATTCTCATTATTTCTAGTAGAAATAAACTATTAATTGTAAAAACCTTATTTTAAACACTAAATCTCAATATTAACATTTTATTAAATTTACAACAGTTGTTGTAATAATTTAAGATGAAAAAATATTTTACTACAAATCTCCACTTATAATAAATATGTGGATAAAACATTATAATTCACATTTTACAGTAAAAATTATTATCTTGTATTTAATTATCGAAGTTAAGTTTCACAAGGCATAATTTAAGATTAATCATCCATAATTAAACTTATTTAATCAAATGGTTAACAACAGGGTTGTTACAGACTTCCCCCTAAGAAAATTGAATCCCCGCAATTTACTAAACGAAAGAAATTTATAAATTAAATTTCCAAATTTTCATTAACCAAAAATAATTTTATCTCAAATTTATTAAACACTTAAGGATAAATAAGATACTCCATCCTTTTACTTCACAAGGAACTCTTAAAATTTTTCCAACCAATTCATAACTTATGAATTAAATTATCTCATTATATAAAATAATACTAAGCTATGAAATTATTATAATCCACTTTGTTACTTACAAAGTTTAGCGCATACACTATCTACAATGCCTTATCAAGTCTTTCCACTTCACATAATTATTTTATGGCAAAAATATTATTTTAGTTTATTTTAAACTCAAAGATATTTTTTTCAAAACAATTATTTTAGACTCTCATGTCCAAATGTCTCGATCGGTGTATAGGAATTCCTGTCGATAACATGGCTCCCATATATCGACCAAAATCCTTAAACATTTTCCAAACAAGTCAATACGATAAAAAACATAATTTTCTATGTTTAAACTTATTTTATCTTTAGTAGCATTCATACATCCAATAAACTAAATGCAATCAAGCAACCATTTCCTAACCTCCAATCAGACAAAATCGATCCTATGTCCTAATAATAAGATGTAAAAGCTCACCTAAGGCACTAAACTTATTTCTAAAACAAATTCCAAAGCAACTTAGAAAAAGGGAAGAATACTTTCCAAGTCTGGAGAACTATACCTTACTTAAATGGCCTATTAGATGTGACGACCCGCATTACCACAGATTTAAGTTGACAATAAGCCACACATGTCCAACTCAAATTGAACGAAAAGGCAGACCGTGAAGGGTAAAAAGAAAAATAAATAAAGAATAGAATCGTACACAAATGAAATAACATATACTATATCAATATAAAATCTTGAAAATTTTAATACATACATCATAATCTATCGAAAGCTCAGCCTGGACAGTTATAAAAACCTTCCTTACAAATGCTAAAATATGCCCAAAATAAGAGAAAAGTAAACCACGTCCATACGTTGATAAAGATATCCGGTTCTCCTTTGGAAACTCCTAGCGTCTTCAGTTAATCCTGAAACTACTCGAATCTGACCAAAGTATTAAAAATACTCGGATCAGTCTGTAAAACCATCTTGAGAAATGCAACTTATAAATATATATATGACAGTGCCATAAATTGACTATGATGCCAAACAAAACCTTTGAAAAGAAGAGTATCTCATAAGAACATGCTGCACATAAACACAGACGGGTTTTACCTTATGATAACTAAAACATTTTTATCAAACCATTCGATATTATTTCTTATAACATTGGTTTGAAAATACTTTTCAATTAAATGTATATAATCTTTTCCAAAAATTTTGCATTTATTAAATTCCAGCATAATAGGTTTATGACTAAAATTTAAAGGCTCATATTGTAGAATGGATTCCATACAATGACAAGATGAGGGACTACCTTTCGAAAGTACATCTCTAGAGGGATGCACCTGAGGCTCCAACCTCTACCAGCACAGAACCGACCTACCTCTACCATACATAGTAACAAATATCCCATTGTACCGGTCATTCCCGACCTATCCAAGACGTCTCATAGCATACACAACAAACCCAATATATAGAGGGTAATCTAGAAAAGTGATGACCATATCCTAATAGGAGTGACCCACTTAGCCCTATCGCATCTACCTGGTTTTGTCATTCCCGATGTGCGATGCTTAAGGTAACATTTTACCTTTCATGAAACAAATCCTAATTTAAATGCCACATTGCCAATTCCAACAACACATTATCGATTTCCACAAAAGTACAACCTCTAAGCTCGTACGTCTTAGAGAAGGGTGTTAAGCATAGGAAGGATTGCCTCCTACACCACTAATAGATGTACGTTTCTAGAGATCTTATATGTAGTATTGGAAATGCAATGTCAGACATTCGTCTATACAAGCTATCCAGTAACCGGATAAACCAAATGCTCTTCTTCTACTATATCCTATTTGGGAATCACCCCTAGGATTAGTACTGAGTAGTCCTTGCATCGAAGATTTCAAATTGAAGGAACCACTACCCCCATGCATATGATAAGGGAATTACCCTAGAGGTTAGTGGTAAGTAGCTCTAGTTTATAAAGATATCCATCTTCAATATTATTATCTTCAACATGTTTTCACTTTCGAAAGTATATTGGTTCGAAGTGGTTTTTGGATAGGAATCACTTAAATCCAACCCTGGTTTCTCTGAACAAATTATCGACAAAAGATGTCAAGTATATAGGTTATTATTATTCAATTAATCAATATCTTTTATCCAAGTAAATTATCTCTTTAGAGACATATGTCTTTAAATCATAATCTGTTTCAGTATATACAGGATGTTTAAACCTCTTTTGTCAAATCCTTTAGTTAATTAAAACCTTTTTTAACTTAGGAAATTCCAAAACATTTCATCTTTAATTACTTAGGAAAAGTATAATTCAAATTTTAACGAAGATTTCATGTTTCCAAAACATATCTTTAATGGGTCAAAAAAAATGTTATTTAAGACATCATTTACTATAAACCCAAACCAGTTAGTATTGAATTAAAGGGATTGAATAAAAGTGAATAAAAGGGATTCATAAATTTTAGACTGATTTTATTCAATACAAATTTCTGTATTTAACTTTTACTATTCGTCGAATAACGGTGAAATCACCTTTTAAATTCATACGGTACGAGTTCCATTTATGGAATTTGATATGGAGCTTAACTAGAATATTTTTCTTTAACAACCAAAATCATATTTTAAATCTTATTTAACTTTTGGAAAGCTCAAAATCTCTTTTTATCTTAGGAAGATGTGGCCCGAGTGAAGAAAATTTACCATCCCCTCCATTGGGCCAGTCCGATAGTTAGAGCGAAACCCAAACACTGGTTATCCAAGCTTGGGTCTAAAGACTATCTCTCTGTGACCCATAATGCAGTCAAGTTATTTGATTAACTCTAAACTCGTTTTTATATGATCTTTTGGAGATGATTTTTATTTGCTTAAACCAATTCTAAATATTGTTTTTTTTAAATTCCTTTAACAATTTATTTATAACCCCTTTAAAGTAATTACAGAGCTAAAAATCATCTTCAAAATACTTAGTTATTCATTTGAAAAGATTACTAAAAAGATTTAGGAAGAAAATCCCAAGTTTAAATCTTAATTTCAAATGTTACCATAAAGTGCTGCGAACAGTGTTTTTAAAAGCTTCTTTGATCAAAACATTAACTTCATTCCACATATGTCCATTTTTATAACCCAAATCCCTTTTAAAATATTTACAAAATTTATTTCATATTTTTAAAGATTCAAAAAATATAATTTTTAAAGCGTTTGCCACTTTGGTTCCCAAAACTGCAGAACCGCGATGTTTTAAAAACTTGATTTGGACATAACTCAAGTTCTATCAATGAAATCTTAATTTTTCTTCTTTATTTGAAAATCATAGTCATAAGGCGATGTGAAGTCTTGTTTTATTACCTTTGTATAAATATCATGATATTTTATGATATTTACATATGTATTTTTTTGTATTTATTTAGTATGTGTACATGTGTATATGTTAGGACATGCATGTGTATGTCATATATGTGCACAAAACATATCAATAACATTGCAATCACTTTGAATAACTTCTGTTCGTTAAACCGTTGAAAATCTAAAAGCCAATTCCTAGTCACGTTTTTATTTATTAATTAAAATACATATAGATATAACAAAAATTAAAAATAGTTTCTAATCATTATTAATTAAAATAATCACATTCGAATTATAAAGCCATATAAACCAATATTAAACAAATGTTTAAAAAAAGTGTTGTTATATCGATAAAGCATGCGTTATGTATTTTCTTATTTTTCAAATCAAATATATATATATATATAACTATTATGAATGATTTATTATCACTATATTACTAATTAAAATGACTCATTATCATTTTAAAACAATTATTTAATTATTTAAGCTAATTTAAAATTATAGAAAATATATAAAATTGATGCCATCCCTAATGATGTCATAAATATATTATATTCCAAAAAAAAAATTATTTCATATTTTTGCTTAGATGGATATATAAGTGTATGTATCTAGTTTCATACACCCTAATATTGAGAAAATCTTAATTTTACCGAAAACTGATTTTCGTCATTTTTCTGATGAAAACCCCCAAATATCCATATTTGTTAATATACCTTTAAAACAAGTTTACCTCATTATTATGGTTCAAAACATTATAATTTGTGTTATAAAATCTTTTATTTGAATATTTAAAATATAAATATAATTTATCAAAGTGCTAAATTTACGAATCGTTACAGACTTCCACGCTAAAAGAATTTCGTCCCCGAAATACACCTAATCAAAATCACGGTAAACATTATTTTAAATTTCAAATACAAACCCATGTTATGCTTAAGGATTATCTATATTCACTATCTGTTTCGATCTTAAATTCGAATCCACAACTTAACTTCCGAATAGTACCGATCCCTTTGTCCTCTAGTGTGGACTCTGATCAGGCTCCTTGATTAGAAACCCTCACTTCCCTTACATAGCTCTCAACTATGATAGAAAACAGAAATGTCCAACCAGAAATCCTCATCAATGTTTGTCATCAAAAAACGAGTGATAAATCCTTTTTCAGACCAATGTGAAAACCTCAAAGTTCCGTACTTAAAACTTAGATCAGAATCGTGCGACTAAATGATCTACATATCTCATACATACTTAGTTATGTCAAATTCCTTTTTTCAAAATTTTTCTGAAAACATTTCATAAAACTTTAAAATTTAACATAAACATTTTTATGAAGATGCTTCTTTATATATAATTACTTTAAAAAAATTATTCACCAAAAATTTCTTTCTTCTTTCCAAAGAAACTATTTCAATTTCAATAATTAGAAAATACCTCCGTATAACTAAATTCGTAAAAATCTTTGAGAAAAGCTTCATATTTTCCAACACACACTATTGGGTCAAAATGAATGTTGCGTAAAACATCGTTACAATAACCAAAAACACTAGTATAGGAATCTGACTAATTATACTTAATATCAATTTTCAATTCGAACTTAAACTATTTATTAGTTAATAATAAAGTCGATCAAGTTTGGGTATCATTACTTTCGAATCTTGAATGGATGACATAACTTAAAAATGATATAACTGACCCACTTTGAATCTTAACATCAAATGTAGGATATGTATAAATCCTGGATACTATATAAAACATCTTCTTTGGGAAATCACTTACTATAACAATAGTATTATAGTTTATGTCTTCCTCGCTTTCCCGAGAACATTTATTTACGATAATGACGTCGAAAACCGTTTCTTCTTCCACATAAGTCTTTATTAAATCACCTTTAAAAATATAGTTAAATCTAATTTTAAATATCACTTTCAAATCGTTTCTTTTTAAAGATATTTTGACTTTATATAATCTCTTTTATAAATATAGGCTATAAATATAATCTTTCCATTTTATAAACTCTACTCCTGAAAATTGTAACTTCTACCAAATAAATTTAAAATTTTCAAAGCTTTTGCAAAATACCAAGATATAAATACTCAAAATCTCTTTTTATAAACATATCTTCTAAATCCATCGTTTGCATAATCATTTCATTTTTTTTAAAATACACTTTTATACAACTTGCTCATTTATTATCTTATAAATTCATTATCCTTAGCCCAACATTATTACCAAACACCATATAGTCAAATCGTGAAACTTAATTCACAAGGTGTTCTTTAAATCAACAAATGATTATAACTGAATGATATTACTTCCTTAGACAATGCAAACACCTTGATAAAAATTAACAATCACTAGTTAGTCTATTAATTAATGATTCACATTATCTTTTTAACTCTGAAAAATTATATAGATCGAGTAACTCAAAATGATACTAAGAAACTGAGTACTACCGATAGTATCATATATTCCTTTAACAAGAAGGGGAATACTTAAGAGAAGTTTTTACCATCCAAACACATCTCCTCCCCATTTTTAGTTACTATCGAGCCACTCGAACTAGCTAATCATCGGATTCTTTTTAGAAATACAGGGATTTTAATTCTAAAAAATCTCTTTATAAAACACGTTTTATAAATCTAATTTATAAGGTCACTTATAAAACGCATTTATAAACTTTATTTATCTTAAATTAATTTCTTTAATCTTAAACCAATATTATTATTTATCGAACACCACATAGTCATATTGTGAAACTAAATTCATGAGGGATTCATATTTAAACTTTTAAATCAAACAATTAATTAGTTAATGATAATAACATAATATTATCATTCCCTTAACAACCAAACACTACATAAATAACTATGTCTTTTGAAAGATATTCCTTTATATTCAAAGTATAATCCTTGGTAAAATTATTTCATTTACCAATTTTCCAAAACAATTTTTTTTATATAACATTAACAAAATATGCACTCACATATAATATGCGATCAAACTCATTCTTGGGTGTCACTTACCCTATCTCTAATGATTTACTTATCATAGGTTATTACTAACCCTATCTTTGATGGGATTTTACCCCTACCAGGCTCAGGTGTTTGCTCAACCTAAGCTATGATACTAAATGTGATGACCCGCCCTTACAATTTAATTTGAAAATAAACCACACATGTCCAACTCAAATTGAACGAGAAGGCGGACCATTAAGGGTAAAATAATAATAATGATAGTCTAGAATGTTTTACGAATGAAATAACACATAATGCAACAATATATAATCTTTACAGTGGAAATTTTAAATACATACATTAGAGTCTATCCTAAGCTCGGCTTGGACAGTTATAAATACCTGTCCTTATAAATGCTGAAAAATGACAAATACAATGGAAATGTAAACCACGTCCATACATGATAAAGATCTCCAGCTCTCCTTTGGAAACTCTAAGTGTATTTAGCTAATCCTAAAACTACTCGGATCTGATCCAAGTATTAAAAATACCTAGACCAGTCTCGCAAACCAGCATGAGAAACACAAATCATAAATATATATGACAGTGTCATAGATCGACTTCGATGCCAAACAAAACTTTGAAAAGAATAGTATCTCAAAAGATCATGCCGCACATAAACAAGACTGCTTTTTATCTTATAGTGACTAAAACATTTTTATCAAATCATTTGATTTTATTTCTAATGATATTGGTTTGAAAACACTTTTCAACTAAATGTATATAATCTTAGTAGAAATTGTTCCATTTATTAAATTCCAACATGATAGGTTTACAACTAAAACCGTAAAGGCTATATTGGAGAATAGATCACATACAATGACAAGATAAGGGAGTACGTTCGACAGTACATCTCTACAGAGATGCACCTAAGGCTCCAAACTCTACCAATACAAAACCGGCCTACGTCTACTATAGATAGTACCAAATACTGAATATCCCATCACCCGAGTCATTCCTGACCTATCCGAGTCGTCTCATAGCATGCATAACAAACCCGGTATATGGAGCTAATCTAGAAAGGCGATGACCATATCCTAATAGGAGAAACCCACTTTTCCCCACCGTATCTACCATGTTTTTTCCAATCCCAATATGAGAGGCTTAAGGTACATTTTACTTTTCAAAGAACAAATCCTACTTTAAATGCCACATTGCCATTTCCAAAAACACGTTGTTGATTTCCACAAAAGTAAAACCTCTAAGCAGTACGTCTTAGAGAAGAGTGTCAAGTATAGGGGGTTTCCGCGTAGACCACCAACAGATGTACATTTGTAGAGATCAATATACGTAGTCTTTGAAATGCAATGTCAGACATTTGTCCATACAAGTTGTCCAGGAATAGGACAAATTGAAGGCACTTCTCCTACTACATCTTATTTGGGAATCACCACTAGGATTAGTTACGAGTGGTTCTTCTATCGATGATTTCAAATTGAAGGAACCACTACTGCCATATATATGATAAGGGCTTTATCCCAGAGGGCAGTGGCAAGCAGCCCTACTTTATGAAGATCTTTACCTTCAAAATCACTGTCTTCAACAAGTATTCGCTTTCGAACGTATATTGGTTCGAAGTGGTTTTTGGATAGGAATCACCCAAATCCGACCTCGGTTTTTCCAAACAAATTATCGATAAAAAATGTCAAGTATATAGGCCATTATTATTCAATTAATCAATATATATTATCCAAGTAAAATATCTCTTAAGAGATATACATCTTTAAATCATATTCTGTTTCAGTATATAAGAGATAATTAAACCACTTTTATCAAACCCTTTGGTTAATTAAAACCCTTTTTTAATTTTGGACATTCCAAATCATTTCATCTTTAATTACTTAGGAAAAGTATAATTCAAATCTTAATGAAGATTTCACATTTCCAAAACATATCTTTAATGTGTCAAAAACAGTTGTATTTAAGATATCGTTTACTACAAACCCAAACCAGTTAGTACTGAATAAAAGGGATACATAAATTTTAAACTAATTATACTCAATACTAATTTCCATATTCAACCTGTACTATTTGTCGAATAACGGTGAAATCATCTTTTAAAGTCATATGGAGTACGAGTTCCCTCCTAGGAATTTAATATGGAGTTTAACTAGAATATTTTCTTTAACTACCAAAATCCCATTTTAAATCTTTTTTAACTTTTGGAAGACTCCAGATCTCTTTTTATCTTAGGAAGATATGGTCCGAGTAAATCAAATTTACTACGCCCTCCGTTGGGCTAGTCCGGATAGTTAGAGCCAAAATCAACCATTGCTTGTCTAAGCCAGGGTCTAGAGACTGTCTCTCTGTCACCCATAAGGCGGTCAAGTTATTTGATTAATTATAAACTCTTTTATACGATCTTTTGGAGATGATTTTCATTTACTTAACTAAATTTCAAATAATTTTTAAAACAATTTTCTTTTAACCATTTATTTACAAAATTTTTAGAGTAATTACCAAAATTTCAATTCATCTTCAAAATACTTAATTATTCATTTGGAAAGATTACTAAAAATATTTGGGAAGAAAACCAAAGTTTAAATCTCAATTTCAAAAGTTACCAAAATAGTTGCAAAAAGTGATGCGGATAATGTTTTTAAAGTTTCTTTGATTAAAACATTAACTTCATTTCATATATGTCCATTTTTATAACTCAAATACCTTTTAAAATATTTTAACATATTTATAAAATTTATGTCATACTTTTAAAAATTCAAAATATTAATTTTAAAGTATTTTCCATATTGGTTCCTAAAACTGCCTAACAGCGATGTTTTTAAAAATTTGTTTTGGACATAACTCAAATTCTATTTAATGAAATCTTGATTTTTATTCTTTATTTGAAAACCATAGTTGTAAGAGTTTGAAAAATTCTTATTTCGAATCATTTCGATCTATATTCCACTTTACAAATTAATTTAACTTTTATGGCGTGAAATCGCGAACTGTCTTTACTCAACACCCCTATTTTTGACTCCAATTCCTTTTCTTGTCAAAACTTCTCCGAATCAAATTTTAATTTTTAAAACATTTGTAAACCATTTTAAATCATTTTCAAGAGGTTTAACTAAGCTGCAACACTTTTGTAAATTCATATAGGAAAGTGATTTCCTTTGTGTAAATTGGATGTGTATTTAACGTAAACTATTTCCACAACCAAACAAACATATTATCATGTAGAAACATGATGATCAACCATTGAAAACAATCGTAGCAAACATACCATATCATCGTATAATTTATAATAAAAATAAGTACACCTTTATTGGTTTCTTTATTTTCTAAAATTTACTATACTTTCACTATTATCTCACTAAAGTTTATGGAATCAAACCCGATTACCTTTAGAAGTGCACGACATAGGCTTGTATGAGAGACTGGCTTCGCCTTGACTTGTGAAGGAGGTGGCTATGGGTTTAGAAGGAGAAGAGAAGGAATTTGAACTTGTTTTTGAAGTGGATTGATAATATATACATACTTATATATTTACTTGTCTTTGCCAAATTTTCACCATTATTTCTCTAAGGTAAATAGCTATTAAAATAGCTTGAAAAGAAGGAGAATATGAAGCAGATTGGTGTGTAAAATTATGAGAGAATGGGTGGATATTTATAGAAAGAAAACATGTGAAATATCTAAATGGTACAATTACCAGTCTATCACTCACCCACACCTTTCCTCTCCCATTATGCATGATCGTAGCCCACACCCCCTCCCATGTGCTACCTCCATGTGGTGTGCAAGTGTGTAAGTGATGTGAAGTCTTGTTTTATTACCATTGTGTAAATATCATGATATTTTGTGATATTTACATATGTATTTGTTTGTATGTATTTGGTATGTGTACATGTGTATACGTATATGTTAGGACGTGTATGTATATGTTATATATGTGCAGAAGACATATCAACTACATTGCAATCACTTTGAATAACTTCCGTTCATTAACCGTTGAAAATTTGAAAGCCGATTCCCCGTCACATTTTCATTTATTAATTAAATTATATATAAATGTAAAAAAAAAATTTGAAAATTAATTTCTCATCATTAGTAATTAATTAAAATGATCACATTTGAATTATAGCTTTATAAACCAATATTAAACAAGTGCTTACAAAAAAGTGTTGTATATCGATAAAGCGTTATGAATTTTCTTGTCTTTTCAAATCAAGTGTATATCTTTATAAAACTATTATGAATGATTTATTATCACTATATTATTAATTAAATTGAATTATTTCATTTTAAAACAATTATTTAATTATTTGAACTTAATTTAAAATTACATAAAATATAACAAATTGATGACAACTCTGATGATGTCATAAATATGTTTTGTTTCCAAAAATAATTTTTTTTTAATTATATTCTTGCTTAAATGGATACATAAGTGTATGTATCCAATTTCATGCATGCTAATACTGAGAAAATCTTTAGTTTTCGAAAATTGATTTTTGTCGTTTCTTCGATGAAAACTCTCAAATATCCATATTTGTTAATATACCTGTAAAACAAGTTTACCATCGTTATTTATGGTTCAAAACATTATAGTTTGTGTTATAAAATCTATATTTGAATATAAAATATAAATATAATTTTTAAAGTGATAGATTTGTTGGTCGTTACACTAGAAGTCCTCGTGGAATTTTCTTTCTTCCTCTCCTTGAATAGAAAAGCATAAATCAAGTGCCTTCCTTCTTACAATAAAAGCAAACATCCATGGTTCTAGGCTTAGTACACTGATTTGAATAATGGCTTTTTGTTCCATAATTGAAACATGCTACTTGACTCTTAGAAGGGATTGTAGAACTAAACATATTATGCTTCCTCTTCTTAGCTATAGACCCGAAATTTCCTAGATCAATAAGTTACTTTCTTATCTAGTTTAACTCAGCTATCTTCTTCTCAAAATCCTTCTCTGCCTCCTCGAGACAAAATGATCAATTAACTAAAGCCTCATACATCCAACTGAAGTAATAAAGCCTTTTTAATGGTTTACACAACTCATAAATAAACTTTTGATTTTTCTTCCATTCGGTATTAACAAAATCCAACCCATACTTGGATAACGTCTGAAATTCCGCTACATACTACATAACGGAAGACTGATCCTGCCTATGGTCAATGAATTTTCTCATCAATGTTTCCTTTTCTGCCTCGGGCTTAAACTTCTGCTCAAACCTCTGCCTAAACTATACCTAGGTAAGTTGAGTCTTCTCAATCTGTGCTATTAATAAATCATACTGGTCGAGTGCCCTTTTCTATAATTGGCTATAGCCACTTGAACTCTTTGGGCATCCGTGAGATCCATGCAAGTAAAGATCCTCTCGCAGATCTTTATCCAAGCTTGAATCTCTATGAGCTTTTCCATTCCCTTAAATGGTCTTCATCCTAACTACTCGAGGTCACTACATAAAGGTGCGAAATCTTCTTGAATCAAACGATCATTGGGAGTAATGGTCCGGGCGCAAAGGACAATCTCTGTAATATGCTTGGGTGTCAAAAACATCCCTCTCGTATTAGGATTACTGGTCGATCTCGGTTTAATTCTAGGTCCGCCTCCTGCTATAATCCTATTCTGCACAATCCAATCTCTAATAATAATTTTGATATAACAAGTAAAAATCAAATTACGCCCCATATGATTATCCCATAATCATTTTATATTCCTATCCTTAATTAGATAATTAATTTAACCGCTATTATATAAATTTAATGTAAGAAACATTTGTTTTCAAATTATTAGCTCAACAACCTACTGTTTTTGACAGCTAAGATTAATGAGCAAGCTTATTTTGGTGGTGATTGATAGTAATATTAGACGTTATGGATAGTTGGCATCACGTTTAGTATCAGAGCAAGATTTAGTGATTACCCAAGCCTTGGGTAAGTTAACGTATTATAGTTGACTAATTTATACTGTAGGTTTTATTGAAGGTAGAAATAGAGGGCGCCGTTATTGGTTCTTTTATGCTTTGTGTGTACATCCATACATATATGAGATGTATGTGTAGCCACCATAACTCTGTTTGATCAAGTGCATTAGCAATAGGGTAAAAGAGGGAAATTCCAAAAAAAATTCTTTTTATTAATTTGCACAAGTTCTAAATTTTTGTTTACATGAATAATATCTATGTACCAAAAATAAATTTTAGTCACCAATCATGTTAGATCAGATGCATAGCAGTAAGGTAAAAGAGGGAAATTCCAGAAAAAAAATTCTTTTTATTAATTTGCATACAACTAATTTTCTGTTTACACGAATAATATCTATCTATTAAATAAATTTTAGTTGTTATTAATAAAGGCGTTTGGAGTCTTAGTTTTAGTTTAATAAATTTATATTAACAAATTTATGTTTATGTATTGTTTTTTGATTACAAATTTACCGGCTAACTCTTCTACTTTCATTCTACTAATATCATTGGCTCTTTCGATCGCCAAAGCCTTTTGATATCATTTGCTAGAAAGTGAGTTTAAGATCTTATGGACTTGGTCCTTTTTAGTAAATTTCTTTTCTAATGATATTAGTGCATACAATATTTCATGAAATTTCGAAAGCATGTTAGAAATTGATTTGGTTTCATCTTGGAAAGCTTAAACTTATTAGTACACATAAAAATCTTTGATAGTTTTACTTTAATACGATCTTCGTGTGTGACTTGCAATATCCTCTAAATTTCATATTCATTTTTATAAACATATACACTTGAACTTATTTTTATCTAGAATGCAAAATAAAAATATTCATAGCTTTCTAATTATTGAGTGCTTGTACCTTTTTAATCATTAGTCCACTGTGCATAATTCACTCAAGGCTTAGTGTACTCGGTTTTTATGATGTTTCATATATCAAAACCATTATATAGTAAACAAAAATTCATTCTACCTGACCAATATGCATGCTTTCTACCATTAAACAGTGATGTTCTTATAATAAATAGTATTTGTACAAATGTTTTAAAGGGAGTGTTATTAGTGTCACAAGTCATTTAAACTTTTCGAAAATCATATGTTGAAATTTTGAAAATGGTGTGCTTTGATACCAAATGTGGGTTATGCATGATACCCCAATACTTGTGCGAAATGGAACATAAGGTTATTAAAATACTAAAGAAGGGCGAATAATGTATTTATATTACTTAATGCTAAACTTGTAGGTTTCAAATTATTCAAATCAGAATCACCATAACAAATTTGCAATTTTGTGAGTGGCAAGTACAACTTGGCTTTAAATAAGGTAGCATGTACACCTATCCCGACTTTCCATGGGTGACAGAACACAACTGACCTCTTGAATTCTATAGGTGGTCAAGAATATCTATACAATCCTGGCTTTCTGCATGGGTGGCAAAATACACCTTTTCAATTACTTAACTATAAAGTAATTCTACAACATATAATATCTTCAAAAAAAAATCGCGTAGTCTTCTGTAAAATGATCCTATAAACCTCCAATAGTAGTTTACATTTGAAATTAGAGAGGAATATAATGAAATTAAAGATAAATGATAATGGATTTAAGTAAAAACTATCCAGTCTTTCGTGGTTTCCAAATACATAAAGAATGAGAGTGAAAGAACATGGATTCATGAATTAAGCAAATAATGCAGTAAGAAAACTTGATCACAAAGTAGTGGAGAAGAAAGAGTAAGAGAAAGTTATGAGAATTATTATAGAAATTCATTTTTAAGACCCTTATAAAGAAGATGAAGAGAAGTGTCTTTTGGCACATGGGTGAAAGGATATGTCTATTCATTTAAATTTCAATGCCATAGTAATGGCTACATGTCAACATATGCTTTACGGGCATGTCAACATATCTATGTTCAAATTAAAAATATACTAATAGGTACTATGTCGATATATATTCTAAGGATATGTCAACATATTCTTGTTGTTTTTGAAAAATACCATGTAAAAATTGTTTTAAACATTACAAATTTTAAATGAATATTGTACTTTTGGAAAAGGGTTCTAGAGATAAAATTAAAAATCCTTAAAAGAGAGATTTCAAAGATATGTTATAGGGTCACTAATAATTATTTATAAAACTCTTTACACACAGTTCTGACTAATCGATTGTCTTGTGCTCTTTCATTCTTTATTTCTTGAGTTTGTTGTGTCCTTTTAGCCTTAGCCTTGAATCCTTTTTATTCTCCTAGTCATGTTCTTGTCCTTCTAGTCTTAATACATCTTAGTCTCCTTGATTTGCTCCTGAGTCATTGTACTGATTTGTCTCAAAGAATGATTAATCTATACTTGTATATCCCCGTAATATTTCTAAGTAGTATTTATTTTCTGCAATATATTCTACACAATTAGAAAAGTCATTAGTCAAAATATTTAGATGGTTTTTGTCATCAAAATCAATAACTATAGTAATAATATACTCGTCTTCCCATGGAACATTTTTCATGAGATCTTGTACCTTGTGGTACGAGATTGCTCACCATACAACTTCTGTAGGTGTTAGAATATGGGCCAAACATTACTATTATTGTGCTGTTGTTAGAGCTACATCTCATTCTCAGTAATATGTAGCATCTACAAAGTCTAAAGTCTAACAACCATGAATCGTTGGACTTTATTTGTTTGGGTTGGCATCTTTATTAGGTATAGCCGTAGGCTCGTTGGCGACCACATATCAGAGTTTCTCATATATGAGTGCAATTTCAACATTCCTTAACCAGTCATTATAGTTTACATCAGTCAATGTGCTTTAGTAGAAATAGCTTCATAGTTGCCATTTTATCTATGAAAATTCCTTAGAGTAAATAAGATAACATTATGTATGTTCTTATACTTAATAAATTGGTTTGCTAGGTTAGTTTAACAAGGGATAAATGAGTTCTACATCTCTCATAAGCTATAATAGTGATACGAGAATCTCTTTCAGTGGGTGTTAGCACCCATTTAATATGTTACTACAACTTGAGGATGCTCAAAATATCGAATAACAAATTTTAAGTGGAAGTAGATTGGAGTATTTGCCGAACCACTAATGTGTGTTCTTCTTTTCTATTTCTTGATTTTTTCTTGATAATTTTCATGCTTGTTATTTCATTAGGTGTTTATTCCAATTTTTGGCATGAACATTTTGGTGCTTTCATTGAGAGAACTCAATTTGACAACTTGAAATTCGAATTTAGGATGATGTTGAAACGATCAATAAGGAAAACTGCTGTTGCAAAACCTAATAAGGGAATGAGAGCAGCTAAGAAGTGTCCTCAAGATCTAACCTTCCTCCATCTACACAACCAAAGATGAGATAGAGACAATGATGACAGAAATGCAGAATCGAATGGTAGCCTGCCAGTAATAGATGATGGAAGGTTTCTTCTAAAGGATAGGAAAATCGTGAATAACTGGAGTTGCTGCAAACCAGAACCACGGGCCAAAAGCCATAATAAATGAACCTGAAAATAGAATTGAGCCAAGCAGGATGATCTCCGAAGAAATTCCACAGATGAACACCGATCATCGAGCAAAGATAGGTACCGATCCCAAAGGACTTGGAGGAATGACTGACTTGAATATGGGCAGAATGGCACACATCTTTGAAACAACGCTGAACACCAGAATGCAAAGCGGAATGCAAATGCGCAACTAAAGGAGTACAAGCCAAAATTTACCTATAGGAACGGGCGGCAGAACAAAGATGTGGAATAGGGACTTCCATTAGATTATGACATTAGAATTACTGAAAAGTTAGATGAGCGATGAGAGGTATACCGCTAGACTGGATATTATAGAATGTGAATAGAAATCCATTCACTCCTAACATCCATTACGAAGGAATCCACCCGATTTCAAGCTAACGACATTGGAAATATACGACGGAAAAACCTATCCAATGGTTCACCTAATGAGATACATCCAAATTATAGAGGTGTTGGGGCGCATTTGAAGAAGTAATGTGATGTTGTATCCTTTTATATTTGGTAGACTTAGCAGCAATATGGTTTAGACAGGTAGAAAACGGTTCCATCGGCAATGGACAGAGTTAGTGAATAGATTAATGAGGCATTTCCGAGTTCACGTTCACGACCAAAAACATAACAATGTTACGGAGCATAAAGCAAAGTGTCGGAGAGAACCTAAAAGTTATTTGACCGAGTTTAATGTGGCAGCCGTTATAGTTAATAACCCAGATCCAACGGTGATTCTAATGGCCGTAGTTTCGAAAGTTGGTAGTAAACGGATTTTAAGATTGCTTTAGCAAACAATCCACTAGCAGATCTAGGGGGTTTTTACCATGAGCCTGAGAGATACTTGCACCAAGAGGACATCGAGGCTGAAAAGCAGAGGTTAATGCTGTAGATGATGGAGAACTGTTTGAGGTAGGATTTGGGAGAAAGAAAGGAAGCGAAAGGCCAATGATGACTTTGGAGGACCGAAGCGGAAAAGGTGGAAACATAAATTCTCTTCTTATACCGAGTTGAAGGAAACCCTAGAAAGAATTTACCTAGAAACCCAGAGCAGATTTCCTATTTTAAATCAATGAAAAGTGAAACCTCCAATCAAGAAACAAAATTGAGAAAGTATTGCTTATTCCATAAGCTGGATGGGCCCAAAACGAATGATTGCAAACATCTTTATGATTTGACCGACGAGAAGGTTAGGAACAATTAGTCACAATAGTATGGGAGGATCCAAGTTGCGATGATGCAGCAAGAGAAACCATCATCAATAGTGAATCGAAGCGGCCTCGGATATGGGCCAAGGATAATTATCCCATGATCGAGACAACAGGGAGTTAGGTTTGACACCTATATTTTGCCTTTCATTTTCAAAAAACAATGCAGCATTATAGTCATGCCACTTACTTGTGTATGGGAACTCAAATGATCTGTAGGAATGCTCCAAGTTTAATGCTAGGTTGTAATGCCTGAATGGATGTTGGCTATTTGTTTGAAGTTTAAACTTGAATTCTATGAATGCTTGACTCTAAAAATCACACAAACGTCATAATTAATATTGATTTTGAAGCATCAATAAAAGTTGATCGCCCTCTGATATTGATTCATGAATTGATTAATCATGGTAGTCCTATCTGGAGAGACATGGCAATAATCGTAAGGTGCAAGTCCCATTACCGAAAAGTGAGTGGATTGGGTTTGTACGAGAGTGAGTCCCCACATCGAAGAGTGAGTAAATGGATTTGCTTAGACGCAGAGTCCCCTTATTCGAGAGCGAGTGGATTGGACTCAACAAGGGTTTGGAAAGATCGAAGATTAAATTAATGCTCTAGAGAGATCGAGGATTGGAACAATGATACAGAGAGATCGATAATTGAGTTAACGTTTCGGACAAATCGATGATTGGGTTAATGATCCAAAGAGATCAATGATTGTGTTAATGGTATAGAGAGTTCGAGGAAGATTGATGATTGAGTTAATGAACCGGAGAGATCGATGATTGAGTTAACGATCTGGAAAGATCGAAGATTGAACCAACGATCCGGAGAGATCATAGAATGAAATAACAATGAGGAGAGGTCAAGATTTCAACTAACGATTCAGAATGATCAGAGAGAGAATTGATCATCGAGTATATGGCCAAGGGATCTTGAAATTTAGACTTTGGTTTTGAACATGGATTGACCTTGAAATAATGCAATATCAATTACCGAGTTGAGTCATTGATTCTGGTTTATGGCTATTAACTCCCAGAAGAATAATCCTGATTTGCCATACGTTATACAATATAATAGTTCGAGAAGACCATAAAATGATGATTTGTGACTAGCACACAAGCAAGGATGCAAGTGCTTGCCTATAAAAGCCTTGAATCATCTTTGATTACAAGTGAATCCGATGGAACCAGACGATTCAATGTTATATGGCCAGTTAATAGCCAGAAAATTTAGCTACTCGTGAAAAATCAATTTCGATATTTATTCATAAATAAAGCACTCCTTATATTCACAAGGCATGCTTTGGAGGGAAGATGTTATCAAGCTTTGTGACCAAGCCACGTCTGGATGAGTTAGAATGATCGAATAAAAGAATTACCTAGTAGAAATCCAGGGCAATTACTCCCAGACTCAGATATCGAACAAGATTAGGAAGCAAAGTCATATAAATTACTAAGAAGTTCCAAAACACCAACTCACTTCATTCACAAAATTAAAGTTCGAGATCCATGCAAAGGCATAGATCAACATCGATCCATGAATAGTGATCGGTAACGATCCTTGCTCAAATCCACCAACGAATCATGCCATGTGAAATGAAGATGCTTACAAGCTAGTACATGCCAAAGGGGATGGTTCGCCTACCATACACAACCCAACACTGGATGGACAAAATGGATGCTATCAACCAACATTCGAGCTAAGTAGTTCATTCATGCATAAGCATTTAGTGAAACAACTAAAAGCCAAGGACCAACACACGAGCCAAGTAATCAAATGTAACAACTCAAAGAAGGTATCCTAATTAGTCCTATGGATCGGTAATGAACCCTGCTCATGGATCGATGCCGATCCCTCCTCATGGATCGGTATCGATCCTTGAAATTCACTAATGTAGCCATAATCTTTTTTGCACGATTCTTCTACGACATGAGGGACGTGGGCAAGATCATGGTGGAGGGGATTTCAGTGACATGTAGCTATAAATAGACGACGAGTGGCATTTTTTAGGGAATATTTTTTGCTCTTTAACAAATTCCTATACTTCTTTCAAAATCTCAAGGATCATCCTTAATCCGTAAGAACAACTTTGTAAAAACTTATCAAGAATCGAATAACAAACTTCAAGTGCACGCAGGCCAGAGTATTATCGACCACTTTAAAAATTATGTGTTCGTTTTTTTTTTCTATTCTTTATTTTTCTTGGTTATTTTCATATTTTTTATTTCATTGGGTGTTTGTGCCAGGTTTTGGCACAAATATTTTGGTGCTTTCATTGATAGAACTCGGTTTGACAAGTTGAAACTCGAATTTAAAAGGACGACGAGACCATCAACCAGGAGAACTTCTGTTAGAGGAAGCCAACAAGGGCAAGGGAGCAGCCAAGAAGTGTCCTCAGGATCCAACCCCTTTACATCTACATAACCAGAGATGAGATGGGGATAATGATGACAGAAATGCAGAACCGAATGACAGCATGCTAGGGAGAGATGAAGGAAGGATTCTTCAAAAGTATGGGACAATAGGGAACAACTAAAGTTACTACAAACCAGAACTTGGGGCTCGAATCTAGAAAGAATGCTCTCAGAATTAGAATGGAGGCAAGCGAGACGTTCCTCGGAAAAATGCCATGGACCAACACCGATGTCCAAGCATGGATCAGTATTGATCCCAAAGGATTTGGGGGCTTGGCTAACTTGAACTTGATCAGAGATGGTACAAGTTTAGGAAATGACATTGAACACTAGAACATGAATCAAAATGCAAATGGGCGACCAGAGGAGTATGTTCAGGAATTTACCTGTAGGAATGTAGGGAAGAATGAAGACGTGGAACAAAGACTCCCATTAGAAAATGATGTTAGAATTGCTAAAATAGTTAGACGAGCGATGTGAGGTGGACTTCCAGACCAGAGTCTGGAGGATGTAAATAGAAATCTATTTACTCCTAAGATATGATATGTAATAAATCCACCCGATTTCAAGCTAACAACACTGGAAATGTACGATGGAAAGCTGATCCAGGGTTTCACCTAATGAGATGCATCCAACTTATGGAGGTGTTAGGTGAATTTAAAGAAGTAATAATGTTTGCCTTTGTGTTTCAAAGACTTAGCTGCAATGTGGTTCAGAAAGCTGGAAAACAGTTCCATCGGCAAATGGACCAAGTTAGTGAATAGATTCATGAGACAGTTTAGAGTAAAAATTTCACGGCCAAAGAACTTTTCTGACATTATCGAGCATGAAGCAAAATGCCAAAGAGACCTTAAGAAGTTATTTGACCACGTTTAATGTGGCGGCCACTATATTTCATAAGCCAGATCCATCAATGATTCTGATGGTGGCAGTTTCAGGGGTTGCTAGTAAAATGTATTTTAAGATTGCTTTGGAAAGGGACCCACCATTAGATCTTATGGAATTTAACCACAAGACTGAGAGATACTTGCATCAGGATGACGTCGAGGCTGAAAAGGCAGAGGTAATGCCGTGAATTACAGAGGACCGTTGTGGGTAGGATTTGGGGTAAATAGAGGAAAGTGGAAGGCCGATGATGGATTCAGAGGATCGAAGCGGAAAAGGAGGGAATGAAAGTTCTCTTCTTACATTGAGTTGAACGAAACCCAAGAAAGAATTTACCTAGAACCTGACGCAACGGATAATACGAAAATTAGATGGAACAGTGAAAGTAGCAATCGGTGGATTGAGAGTACTGCAAGGCCCAAATTCGTTGATCCGAAGATACTGAATTCTAGCTATCTCTGACACGTTGATCGCGCACGATACCGTGAAAAGAGATCTACAATTCTTCGAGCGTTGATCAAGCGCACTTGATTCCGCGAATTGGCTTCAACGAACGTTGATTCGAGCGCACTCGAATACCGTAAGTGGAGATAGGAGATCACACTCAACTACCGATTTGATGAAAGCACAAAGCTAACAAACAAAAGTTTTATTCAACAAAATAACCAAGTTTTACAAATGACCCGGCTCACCTATTTATAGGCTACAACTCAACGCACAACACAATTTCCCGACCCAACTTAAGTCGCTAGGCGACCTACGATCTAAATAAGGTCGTTAGCGACTTAGTACTGCACGACTCAACAGTTACAACCCTTACACGACTTAAGTACATACACCGTATTACAAACCAGTCAAGCGACCTATACAACTCAATATATACAACACGACCCAGGTCTTTAACGACTTACAGATTCCACGACCTACGAGTTACAACAAGCAAACTTAAGGGCCACTCCATATATACATCACAATCCATCCCTGCGACCTAAAACAGAATACAACATGGGTACATACGACTCACGACCTATGTACAATGCGACTTATCATATATTTACAACACAAGTTAACACATAACGACATAAGGCACTTGCGACCTAACTCAGCACAGCATTAGCCTCATCTTCTCGCGACATAACTCCTCCATGACCTAAGAAATGCGGCATAAGAATGGAGACTTAAGTTGGTAGCATGCGGCATAAGGTCGAACGACCTAAGGGATTGTGCGCTGGAGTGTTTGACTCGTTAACTCGCTCGAGTGTCTTCATGCTTAGCTCGTTAACTCGCGAGCGACCTTCATTATGTCGCGTGTCTCCAGTAGGTCGCGAACGACCTAAAACATGTTGCTCCGGTTCACTTAGCTCGCTGGGTTGGACCTTTACACTTCTTAGGTCGCTTGAACGACCTGTCTTCCCACTAGGTCGCTGCCGACCTATCTCCACTACCGCCACACTAGGTCGTGAGCGACCTAAAAATTCCGAGTGACCTAATACCGCGGCCTCCTCCAAACGACCTAAAGGTCTTGAACCATTCAACTTCCTTGAGTCTGTAGATCGCACTGCATCATCCTCCCCCGATTGACAGAAATTCGACCTCGAATTTTCACCATCTTCTTCCACAATAAGTTCATTTCCATGATAAGGGATTAGGTATTTGACGTTGAAAACATCTGAAGTATGAACATCATCTGGTAAATTCAATTGATACGCATTCTCACTGATTTTCTTCAAAATTTCTATAGGACCAATCTTTCGCGCCTTCAATTTATTGTACGTTCCCACTGGAAAACGATCTTTTGTCAACACTGCATAAACCAAATCACCTTCCCTGAAATCCACATTTCTCCGCTTCTTATCCGCCAGTTGTTTATACTTTTCACTAGATGCAAGCAACAAGTCATGAACGGTTCTGTGGCATTCCTGCAACTCGTTTACGAAATCACAAGCCCGCTTAACAACTCCCTTCTGATATGGCACTGCTATTAAGTCCAACGGTCCCTTTGGAATTGTCGAATACACAACCTGAAATGGACTGAAACCTGTGCTTCGATTAACCGCATGGTTGTGAGCAAACTCCGCTTGACACAATTTCAAATCCCAGCTCTTCAAATTGTCTTTCACAAGACATCTCAATAAGTTTCCCAACGATCTGTTAACCACCTCTGTTTGCCCATCAGTTTGCGGATGGTAAGCGCTACTAAAATTCAGCTTCGTTCCGACCATCTTCCACAAACTTAGCCAAAAATGACTCAGAAAACGAGTATCTCTGTCCGAAACAATAGACTCTACCAACCCATGAAGTCGATAAATCTCTTTGAAATATAACTGAGCAACATGAACAACATCTGCCGTCTTCTTACAAGCAATAAAATGTGCCATTTTCGAAAATCGGTCAACGACTACATAAATGGAATCGTTACCCTTTTGAGTTCTAGGCAAACCCAAAACAAAATCCATACTCACATCAACCCAAGGTTTAGTCGGTACGGGTAACGGCATATATAATCCTGCATTGGTCGCGGTTCCCTTCGAAACCTGACAGATGTGACATCGCTCCACAAACCTTTCAACTTCTTTCCTTATTGTCGGCCAGAAATAAGATTTCGTTATCAACTGCATTGTACGATCACGGCCCACATGTCCTTCCTCGTGCAATTCTTTGATAATCTTCATTCTCAGACTACCTTCTGGAATACACAATTTATCTCCCTTGAGCAGAAAACCATCCACTAATACGTATTCATTAGCACTTCCCTCCTTAACCTTTTCAACAAACTTCATAAAGTAAGGATCTTCTTCAATCAGCTCTGGCAATAGTTCGAAACCTGTCACCTCAACTTTCACTGTCGTCAATAAATGATTCCTCCTGCTCAAAGCATCAGCTACACGATTCGTCACCCTGATTTGTGTTTTACGACAAAAGTAAATTGCTGCAAATATGAAATCCACGATGCATGCCTTGCTGAAATCTTGTCCTGCCCTTGTAAATGCTTTAACGCCTCATGATCAGTGTAAAGAACAAACTCTTTCTGAAATAGATAGTGCCTCCAGTGTTTCACAGTTTGAATAATTGCTTAAAACTCAACATCATAAGTACTATATCTCAACTTGGATCCAGACAACTTCTCACTGAAATAAGCAACTGGTCTTCCACTCTGACTCAATACTCCACCAACCCCAACCTTTGACGCATCAGTATGTAACTCAAACAACAACTGAAAATTCGGTAAAACTAGAATTGGTGCTGTCGTCAACAGTGTCTTGATTTTTTCAAAAGCAACTCCCGCTTCCTCTGACCATGCAAACCTCTTTCCCTTCATACAATCAGTAACTGGTGCCATCACGCTACTGAAGTGTGGAATGAATCTTCGGTAGAATGACGCTAGCCCATGAAAACTTCTCACTTCTGTTATTGTCTTTGGCTATGGCCAATTTTTGACTGCTTCAACTTTATTCTGATCCACCTGGATACCTCCTCCTGATATAATATATCCCAAAAATAAAACACTATGCGTCATGAACATGCATTTCTTCGTTGCTGCATAGAATTGTTCCTCACATAGAATAATTAACACCTTCCGCAAATGTTGAATATGCTCCTCTGTACTTGCACTATAAATCAAAATATCATCAAAGTAAACAACAACAAACTTCCCAATATACGGTCTGAAAATCTGATTCATTACCCTCATGAATGTACTTGGTGCATTTGATAGACCAAACGGGATGACCAACCATTCATACAGTCCTTCCCTTGTCTTGAATGCCGTCTTCCATTCGTCTCCTGGTCTAATTTGAATTTGATGATAACCACTCTTAAGATCAATCTTCGAGTATATAACAGCTCCACTCAACTGATCTAGCAAGTCATCCAGTCTAGGCATAGGAAATCTGTACCTCACAGTGATCTTATTCAGTGCTCGACTATCGGTACACATCCTCCACGTTCCATCCTTCTTTGGCACCAACAAGGCTGGAACCGCACAAGGACTTAGACTTTCCTGCACACATCCTTGTTCAAGTAATTCTTCCACTTGCCTTCGCAACTCCTCATGTTCGTTCGGACTCATCCTGTAATGTGGTCGATGTGGCAACGCAGCTCCTGGAACAAGATCTATTTGGTGTTGTATATCCCTCAACGGTGGTAACTCCGTTGGCAACTCTTCAGGAAATACATCGTCAAATTCTTCCAGCACTGGCTTCACTTCTTCAGGAATTTCAACCACTTCATTACACTCTCGTCCAATCAACAAAAAGACTTCAGGCTCCTCTTTAACTTCTTTAACAAACTCCTTCAAAGATAGCAAAGTTTTCAGCTCTTCAATCTCCTCCAACTTGCTTTCTTTCTGTTGTTGCTTCTTGGGAACTAAAGTGATTTTAGTACCTTCAAACATGAAACTGTAGCTATTAGTACGACCATCATGTTGTACTGCTTTATCAAACTGCCATGGTCTGCCCAACAACAGATGACACACATCCATGTCCACAACATCACACCAAATTTCATCTTTGTATTTCTTCCCAATTGAAAAATTCACACAAGCTCTTCGACAAACCTTCACTTCACCACCCTTCCTCAACCATGCTAACTTGTACGGTCTAGGATGTTTCTCAGTTTTCAATTCCAACTTCTTCACTGCTTCTGTAGAGATAATATTGTCACAACTCCCAGCATCAATAACGAACTTGCAAACCCTTCCCAGAATAGTTCATGTAGATTGAAAAATATTGTTCCTTAACCAACTATTTTCCTCTTCCTGCTTCGGTGTCAAGCAACTTCTCCTCATCTTCAATGAATATCCTTCATCTCCTGACAATAAGTCTTCCTCCTCAACCGGTAATGGATTAGAACATTCTACCTCTTCATCCTCTTCTTCAATCTCAACAATCATTATTCGTTTCTTCAGCTTTGGACATTCATTGCTTTTATGGCCAAACTCCTGGCAATTGTAACATTTGAAACCGCTGTTAACCTTTGCCTTCTCAGCTTCCTTTACCACTGGTTTACAAACAGATTTAGAAACATTAGAACTTCCACTAACACCCTTCACTTGATTGTTGGAATTTGTAAACACGCCACCTCCACGCCTTCCCTGCTTTTCCCAAGCCAACGCCTTCTGATGTGCCTCTGCAACAGATCTAGGATCAAACATGTT
This sequence comes from Allium cepa, assembly GCA_030765085.1. NCBI lineage: Eukaryota > Viridiplantae > Streptophyta > Magnoliopsida > Asparagales > Amaryllidaceae > Allium > Allium cepa. The sequence goes on along the minus strand of CM060928.1, from coordinate 404,819,223 downwards.
CACCATATCCCGAATCTGCATCCTCAATCCTCCAACAAATCTAGCAGTCAGCTGTTCTTCCGTCTCCATAATATCATTTCTAGCAATGAGTTGGTAAAATTCTTCTGCATAATCATTAACCGACTTCGTCCCCTGCCTTAGATTCTGCAATCTCTGATACATTAGTGATTGATAGTTGTAAGGTAAAAATGTAGCTTTCATCATATTCTTCATCTTATCCCAAGCAACAACCTTCGACTTTCCCATCCGTTCTCGTGTAAGTTTGGTTTGCTGCCACCACGCCAAAGCTCTACCTCTCAAACGAGTAACAACCAACTTAACTCTTCGATTCTTAGGAACTTCTTTGAAATCAAAAATTTCTTCAACATTAGGCAACCAATCAAGAAACTCTTCTGCTACCATTCCACCTTTGAATTCTAGAATTTCCATCTTCATCCCTGATTCCCAACGTCGATCATCATCTACATCCCGGTATGAATTTCGAACTTGGTCTCGATCTCGATAATGAATGCTAGCTCTATCACCCTCTTCATCAAAATCAAATATACGTCTATATCGATCTCGACCATCATCACCCTTTCGATCACGCATGTCCCTTCTACTGTGTCTCTCTTCATCTCTATATGGTTCATCCTCAAACTCACGTGGAGTTCTTCTCTCTTCATGTCCATAATCATGGTGATCTCTCCTTGATGAAATTGATGTTTCTCTTCTTTCTCTAAAAGATTGCGGCGACACCCTCCTCGCTTCCGTAACCGATGGCGAAACTCTATTTCCTCCATAGTTCGAGACTGGCGACCTTCTCCTTTGACTTTGATTCAAGTCATTCATCAATTTTTCTAACTACCCAATACCTTCATCAAACTTCTCATTGATACGTTGTTCCATTTGCTCAGCTTTTTCTCTTCTATACAACGCTTCAATATTTTGATGGCGGTTAGCTCTTCTTGGTGGCATGAGTACACAATCACAAATACGTTAACAAATACAAACACCACTTCAAAATTTTTAACAATACACGGCTACCCCCTAGCTCGGCTCAACACTTCAACACAAACTCTCGGCTTGAATACCTCAAACAAATGATACCAAAATGATGCTTCAATTCTCGGCTCGGCTTCAACTCAACTCGGCCTACTTCAAACTCCTTGGCTCCAAGACTCGGCTTAGCTATGATTGGCTAAGTCTCGCTCTGATACCAAACTGACGCAGCGGATAATACGAAAATTAGATGGAACGGTGAAAGTAGCAATCGGTGGATTGAGAATACTGCAAGGCCCAAATTCGTTGATCCGAAGATACCGAATTCTAGCTATCTCTGACACGTTGATCGCGCACGATACCATGAAAAGAGATCTACAATTCTTCGAGCGTTGATCAAGCGCACTTGATTCCGCGAATTGGCTTCAACGAATGTTGATTCGAGCGCACTCGAATACCGTAAGTAGATATAGGAGATCACACTCAACTACCGATTTAATGAAAGCACAAAGCTAACAAACAAAAGTCTTATTCAACAAAATAACCAAGTTTTACAAATGACCCGACTCACCTATTTATAGGCTATAACTCAACGCACAACACAATTTCCCGACCCAACTTAAGTCGCTAGGCGACCTACGACCTAAATAAGGTTGTTAGCGACTTAGTACTACACGACTCAACACGTTACAATCCTTACACGACTTAAGTACATACACCGTATTACAAACCAGTCAAGCGACCTATACAACTCAATATATACAACACGACCCAGGTCGTTAACGACTTACAGATTCCACGACCTACGAGTTACAACAAGCAAACTTAAGGGCCACTCCATATATACATCACAATCCATCCATGCGACCTAAAACAGAATACAACATGGGTACATACGACTCACGACCTATGTACAATGCGACTTATCATATATTTACAACACGAGTTAGCACATAACGACATAAGGCACTTGCGACCTAACTCAGCACAACATTAGGCTCATCTTCTCGCGACATAACTCCTCCGTGACCTAAGAAATGCGGCATAAGAACGGCGACTTAAGTTGGTAGCATGCGACATAAGGTCGAACGACCTAAGGGATTGTGCGCTGGAGTGTCTGACTCGTTAGCTCGCTCGAGTGTCTTCATGCTTAGCTCGTTAACTCGCGAGCGACCTTCATTATGTCGCGTGTCTCTAGTAGGTCGCGAACGACCTAAAACATGTTGCCCCGGTCCACTTAGCTCGCTGGGTTGGACCTTTACACTTCTTAGGTCGCTTGAACGACCTGTCTTCCCACTAGGTCGCTGCCGACCTATCTCCACTACCCCCACACTAGGTCGTGAGCGACCTGAAAATTCCGAGCGACCTAATACCGCGGCCTCCTCCAAACGACCTAAAGGTCTTGAACCATTCAACTTCCTTGAGTCTGTAGATCGCGCTGCATCAGAACCCGGGGATAGATTCCCTACAAGAAACAGTTAAAAGGAAACTCATCGATGGAGAAAGAGATTTAAGTTACATTGCACTGTATGTATATGTGTATCATATATGCATACATGTATATGCGTGTGCATGTGTAGCATATCAATACTGGTAAGGTATAACTTGTCTAAGTATAGGTGTTGGGACTTACACCGTAACAAACATGTTAACTCATATAATATACAAATATATTATATAAATACCACTACAAGAAAATCTGCCTTCGATTGTATTAAGTGGTAGCATTTGATCACTAAGTGCAACTAATAATATATCACCCTATATTATAAATGTAACCAAATATTACCTGCCCATCCCCTTTTTTAAATACTTTGTAGCTTCGAAAGATTTATCCTATCACGTTTTCCTCAATCATCAATACTTAGAAAATTTTTACCTTTCCCTTTATTCCTCTTCAGTACTTGAATTTTTTTTCATCTTTTCACTTCAGCAAATTCTCTTTGATCCAGTTCACCATTAGTTCTCTCTCACTTGACTCAAGGGCTTCTTCGACATCGTCCCAGCATGAAAAAGCACCTCGAGAAACTGGATCAAAACCCTTTCTAGCACAGAAAAGCATTTGAAACTATCGATCTGATACCATAGTTCAACATTCTTACGAGTAATCTATCTTTTGCTTCATTGAATATTCAGTCCAATTGAATCTGATTACTGTTAAATCGTTTGATGTTCAAATCCAATTACTGTTAAATCTTATTCCACCCAATCTCCCACTTGCCGATTTTGATTTTAGGTATTTTATAGATATTTTCTACTTATCTTACTTATTCTCATGTGTTTAATCAAGGTTTGTTTATGTATATACAAGGTTAAAGGAGAAACTTGCAAAATTGAATTATATTATTACTATCAAAATCTTGTAATTAGGAAAATAAATATAAAAGGTCATAGTAAGTGGTGGCAAGTGAAAAGAAACCATTGCATTAAGGAACAAATCAATTTCCCCCCAAAGTATCTGTTAGCATTAGGAATGGTGCTAACACCGGTATTAATATGTAGAGAAATAAAAGTGATGAAAATTAAATTGAAAATGAGAAATAAACAGTAGACAAACGATTTATAATGGTTCGACAAAGTGTTCCTACAGTCACTCGATAGTTCTTCTCGTTTTGTTGCTGAAAGTACAACAAATTTTCTTATGATTCGTCGCCGAAAGGTAGGTGATTACAAAAATTGAGTACAAGTACTGGAAATTGAAAAAGAACCCTCAAGTGAAGCCTCTCATGGTCCACTTATAGGTGTAGGTCGACGAGAAAGCCTTAAGCACGTCCAAATCTACGTTCTCCATGACCTCCCGGCAGTTGCTGAAGAAGAAGACGTGGCCAGCTCAGCAATCTCTGTAGGTCGATACCTAACCATAGCCATGAGTCTGTAATGACCCATAAAAATTCACCGGTCAATGTTTTAGACTTTTGTAGATTAGTCCATACCGTTAGCTTTATGTTTCATAGTTGTTGAGTCATTACAAGTTTGCTCTAAGTCCAAATGATGGGTTAATGTAGGATGGAGTTGCTGACTTAAAGAGCTTGGAGACAGATAGAGTTGAGCATGTGAACGATGATTGGAGCTTGAAATGGGCTTCTAAGACCTTGGCTAGCATGTAGTAGAAAAATAGGACCAAACCTATAAAGTATTATAGGAGTACTGAATAATAGATGGCTCGGTATCGATCCATGTACTTAGCAGGGTACTCTCCCGCTTTTGCTTGATGATTCGGGATTGGGTTTCTGAACATGGTTGGAACACTTTCCTATGCCTTCTGGATATCCTTCTAGGTCACTTGCCTTGATAATCTTCATGTGTGACTTATCTAATCTGACTAAATATTGCCAGATCAAAAGACGGGATAACACTTTCCCCTCAAAGTACATCTCATTTCAAACATGATGTGCTTTGGATCAAGTTAGGTCAGGATAATTGTGTCAAATCCCAAGTCTTGTTTCGAATGGTTGTTATCCTTTCTAAGATTCGTTCCTATAAATAGCCATATCTTTTCCCATTTGTCGTCATGCTTCAACAGTGTCTGGGATTATAAAGTTGGAAATCATTGTCATGACTTGTCGTTCCAAGTTCAACATTCTCGAATATTTCCACTTCCAGAATTTTCAGATTAAGATTTTTCGTTGATCGAACTCTAAGATTAACCTTTCTGCACACATAAGCATGCACATGTACATGTATATGATTGCTAAGGTCCAGGGTCATTCGAGCATAGTTGAGCTTTCATACATGTTAAAGCATGCTTCTCTTTTTTTCCTTTTACTTTTACTTTTTTATAATACGATTTTTCAGTACCGAACCATGATGGTTCGATGTTGACCCAAGATTAGGAATAGAACTAGCTCATAACCAAAAAAATTGGCTTTAGCCATATAAAACTTCGATCGACCCATATTGGTCCCTTACTTTATCTTGCTAGCATTCCAACCTTAGGTTTTACCATTAGAAATCTTTAAATTTGAGGACTAAACTCATAACTGCTGCCTCGCTGAATTGACCACGTCATCATTGCCTATCTTAACCTCTACAATCGAATGCCTCCTTAGTCGACGATGCTTGGGATCACTTTTGACCCATACCAACCCATTTGAGCACGACTTAACACCTTTGTTTGAGCGAATTGAACTTGAGAACAATTCGTAGGTAAGAGTAGCAGAGTGATGAGTGAAGGGAGGCGATGTTGAGGTGCTTGCTTGGATCTAGGGATGGAGTTGGGAAGCATGAGCCAAGAACAAGAAGAGAAAAACTTACGCTTTCCCTAAGTGGAATGGTTGGGTACCAAACCATTCCTTTAGTGGAAATTCCTGTCTTTCCTTCATCTTAGTTCAAGCATGGATACACTTTGGTGAATCTAGTGTTTTGATTTCCAAACAGTTCCATGTGTGTGCATAACGATACAAGACTCATTGCGATGGTCAGTAATGACGGTCACTTCGGCCAATTCCCATTCCTTTATATGAACTAGCGCATTATGTCGGATATCTGCACTTCACAGTGCACAACACTGCATTAGATTATTTATGGCACAGGGGCATAGACATTTAATCTATTTTATGTTGATTATGTGTTGAGTTTTTTGATAGTTATTGACGTTAGACCTTCGCAACCTCACTCCATTATGGCTGAAGGTCCACCGACGGTCCATTATAATGAATATGATACAGAATTCAGCTCAATAAGAATTTCTTTGAGACAACAAACTCTGAAGTAGCCCATTGTTTAGCTTGATATTCCTTAGAAAGATTAGCCAGCTCAGGGAATTCAAGGAGAGGCTACACAAGAACCGAAAGTAAAACCTGCTTTCGACACACTCTGGGATGTGGTTATGCTGGAAGATCCTATTGATTTCGTTGCCTCCAAAGTTTATGAGGCATCACTTAGGAGGATTTGTAAGATGCACGACATTCCATGGGATGACGTGATGGTCCCAACTCGTCTCCAGAAGGCACATCACCCTTCGTAAGGATACACGGCCTGTAACAAGTACATGTGCATGTTACGGGGAGTTCCACTGTTTAACACATTCATAAGACAAATTTTACATTAAATTAAGTTGGTTTCTACTCAACTCCACCCGAACAGCTAAGCATTTCTTAACTGCTTGTACATCATCTTTACTCTTCACTTTCAATGGATCCTAAATTTTCAAGAGATTCAAAACTTGTATAGTTTCAAGCGTCATAAATGAAGTCCTTCTCGTATATTTATAGAGTCATCTAGGATGTGCAAAGTTGTGGTTGGAACCTGGAACAAGTTAAGTTATTTCAAGGAAGAGTTCTTCTTTATTCGATGTCCTCATGGGATCATGCAACGGTGGCTATCCAAATCTAAGTACTTATTCTCATTTTTCAGGTATAAATCCATATCCTTGACTTCTTGATTTTTAATTGACTTTCACCTTCTATAGATGTTCCACGCAGGGACAACAATGCTACCCTAGTCAAGAGTGTGTGCCAACTTCGGGCAGTCCCCGTAGTAGAGGGAAGAGGCAAATTGTTGCTTGTTGATGAAAATCACTTGGCTTACCACTTAATGAACCCTAACCGTAGTGTCGGTCCTACTATGATTGTCATGAATAGTAAGGAGGATGGACCAGTAGCTGGGAATGATGGAGACGAATCACGGTGCCCTTAGTCCAAAGTCCAACGATATAGGTTGATGATATTCAAGAACACATCGATGAGGGTGAAACCCGGGATGAAGCTGAACGAGCGGGAGATAACGTCGAAGAAGGCAAAGGAAGAAGTGATTAATAGCTTCTGTAGAGAAAAAGCCTTAAAATAAAACTTGCTAAGAAAAAGACACCAATTCCGCCCTACCGGCTACATCTACCTTTGAGACTTCAACCTCGGAGGATCGATTTTCCAATCTGGGCAGATTCTAGATGCAATCAAGTCTTATCTCCTTGCCAACTTGCGCCTCGAGGAAGTCATATCTCCAATCATCTTCCCCGAAGATATGCCTTCAACTAAAGTAGGAGAGATAACTCCTGTCAGCATAATTAGAACCCATGGTCCATTAGGGGGATACTAGGATACTAACACACAAGTACACACACAGAGAGTGCTTAAATCAGTTTGTGTGGTGTTTTAATTCAATCATGGTTGACTCGCCATTGTTTCTTGTGCAGATTTTGTGGAACGTCGTGGATTATATAATGATTTCTAAGAGCATATAGGGTATCATCTAAGGCACAAACTAACTGTGCTTCCTCAAAAGTATGGCCATGGGTCTGAGTCCAGCCAATGCTCGATATGGGATCATGGAAGTAAAGAGAAAGACTACATGTCACACGGTTTATCATCTAAGCATCGTTCTTGATCACGATCGCCCCATCCAGGGGTCTAGGGGCTTAGAGAGACATTCTAGTTGCCAAGACGATCATCCATGTGATGACATGTCTTATATTTCTCCTCTTGCCAAGCAACCAATGTTGTCCCATACTTCTCAGCAATCTCAAGACCCTACAAAGTCCACTACATCTGATTCCTCTTGATGCAAGTACGATAAGGCACCTATTGAGAAGCCAGTTGAACAACCTGAAAAATAGTCAGTTGTACAAGTAGAGCAATTGATATCTTCGAACCTTTTGGTAGTTGATTTATAGCATCGCTTCCCCAAGATCAATTTCAAAGCTTGCAAGTTTATTCCAAGCATAAAGATATTCCTGAGCGAGTACCAGACTGAGACAGTTGCTTATGTCAATGACGTCTATAATCGATATTTCACTTGGAAAAGATTGACTAAAAGAATATCAGAATTCTCTTAGGAATTGGAAAATTGAAATCGAAGGAATGAAACTCATAAAGTACCAGAATAATGCGACCATTGCCCATCTCGATAAGTTGCTGAGTTGAAGAAGGCAAAAGAGGAGGCTGACCAAAAGGTCAATCAGTTGCATACTATGATTGACCAAGAAAGAAGGAACCACATGATCGAATTGGGATCATAGAAATTATGATCTGGTTAAAGAGGTTAAAGCGTTAGAGGTTCAACTTGAGAAGGAGAAGAAAGAGAAAGATGAGGCTCTTCTGACTGCCCATAACTATCCTTGATGCATGCAAAGAAAGAGATTCCATGCATAGAGAAAGGGATGAGGCATTGGATAAAGCTTATAGGATGGGTGAATTAGTATCCTCTATGGAGAGATGTACAAAGGATAGATTTGATCCACTCATCACAAATTACAATGCTAATGTTCAAAAGTTTGGAGACCTAACATGGCTTGGTAAGGCTTATCCCCATAGCTTAGCGATGGCTTGGGATAAATTAGTGAATGTTGGGTGAAAACACTCAAAGGAAGGTGAGGTAGACCTAGAGGACTTAGAAAAGTAGCTTTTGAGAGAGGATAGAATCGAGGCACTCAGAGCCAGCATGCGCATTCTGCACCCTGAACATGCTTCGGTTACTCAAAGGGACCAAGTTGAAGGTTCTGGCACCACTCCTCAAGATATTACTATAAGCCTTCCCTTCATTCCACCAGTTGCCTCTATCATTTTATCGAATCCTGGGTACAATCTAGATGTACCACAATTTCACAGGCCTAACTTGTTGTCTCCTATCCAGGAAGGAAATTTGAATACTACTTCTGCACGTTCAGAGCCACACTTGCGTGAAGGTATTCATTGGCTTCACCATTTTTTGAGAAGGCACACATAATGCCAATTGACATTAGTGATCTCTCATTTCACCTTTCTTAAATTTTAGGTTAGCCGGTAATCTCAGATCTGCCCAAGGAAAGCTCCCAATCGAGTCCACATGCAACAACGAAAGACTCAACGGTCGTGGCCACCTCCAGAATGATGTCGACCATTCCAATCGTTGAAACCCCCAGTCCTGATACGCAAAAGATCCAGGCTTTGGATGAAGAAGGGACCGATGAGTTTCAAGAGATTTAGGCCGACGAGGAAGTTTTGATGATGGTGAATTCGAAGCTTGCCATAGTGCTCACTATGCAGGAGAATCACAATGAACGAGTCTTGGATATCAGTAAGATCAAGCAAGAGCCAATTGAACCACCTACAATTTCATTGTCTGTTTTCTTCGCCCACTAACTCTATTCCTGTGATTGGTAATACCCATATTGCACCGATCTCTTCATTAGCAAGCACTCCAGCAAAGGGCTAAGGAAGTGAACGACGAGGAAGTAAAAGGAATCTCAAAGGAAAAGGAGGTGAGCAGTCTTTTGGCAAGGGAAAGAAAGGAAATAAACACAAGAAGAAGTAATCACACATCTCCTTAGTTTTTGTTCCACAGTCATAGTTTATAGTTTCAAAGTCTTTTTGCTTTTTAGCCAGTATTGTGCGGATTCAGCCTATGCTTTTGCTTTTAGCTTCAATATTAATAACACTTCTAATTATTTTGGTTGTGAAATAAAAAGACTTTTGTTTTTGGTTTAAGTGTGAATCTTTTTTAAGTGTTTGAGAAATTCGCTTTGCATTCAATGTCTTTTATGATCCATTTCTCATTTGTCATTGCTAGGATAAGTCACCATCTTGTTATGTCCTTCACAAATGAAGAATGATAACTTACCTTGGTGTCTCTCTGGACATCCATGACCATGCCAATCTCTAAGCATCGATCCGGGGTAGTCGCTCAACATAGCGGTTCAAATATCCTTTTCTATGATAGTTGTAAGTATGATCTTACTAGGTGCTCTACCTGAATCCGGGCATGAGCAGTAGTGGCGTACTATCTCGTTCAGCCTTTGAGTTTTGAGTATATATACTCCTACCCCAAGTCAGTGGTTGGAGGAGTTTTTCGGCACCTATCTTCGAGCACCTGAATACCTGCACTTTCGTTCCCAAATCTTTTTAAATATTACACCATTCGTAGTGATAAATCAAGTACTTATAGATTATGAGCCCTAGAAGCCATCTTTTTTTAAACGTTAGAAATGACAAATTCTATTTGGTTATGTGGAAAATATGCATAAATTTACATTAAAGTAAAATAATGTCGTAAGTGTTTACTATTCCATGTCCATAGGAGTGAGATCCCGTTCATAGTTGCAAGCTTGAAAGTGCCATCTCCAAGCTTTTTCTCCATTACGTACAGACCTTCCCAAATCAGACCCGAGATTCCAAAGCTAGAAACGATCCATTTAAGAATGAGGTCGCCAAGTTCAAAGGTCCAAGTTTTGACCTTGGTGTCATGATATCGAGCAACTCGATTTTCGATGTGCAACTGCCCTCAATTCTGCTTTATCACGCTTCTCATTTATTATATCAAGAGATTCTAGTAGGAGTTTCTCATTCATCTATGGATTATAGCGAGTCATCTGATGAGAAGGCACCTTGAGTTCAATTTAGATCAAAATCGCTGATTCATAAGCTAAGCAAATGGAGAGTGGCTAGTCGTTGACTTGTGGGTCATTCAATAAGCCTAACGTGCTAATGGTAATTCATCGACTCACTTGCCCTTGGCCTTCTTCGGTTATTTTTTCAGAATGGACTTGATTTCCTTGTTTACTGCTTCGACCAGCCCATTTTCTTGGGAGTGCACAATCGCAGCGACCCTCTTCTCGGTAAGGTGTCCACGGTAGAAGTCTTTGAACTCAGCATCATCGAATTAGGTACCTTGTCTGAAATAATCATTTATTGAACCCGAAAATGCCAGATGATATTTCTAATAACGAAGTTGATTATTTTTTGTTGTGATAGTGGATAATGGCTCCCCATCGACCCACTTGGTGAAGTAATCAACCGCGACTATAGCATACTTTGCACCACCGTTGGATATAGGCAACGCACCAATGTTATTGATTCCCCAAACTACAAACGGCCATGGACTAACCGTTGAGTAATCTTCATTGGCGGGGCTCTTGATATCTTGGCCAATCTCTGGTGGTTGTCACATTTTCTGGTGTAATTAGCTGTATCTCGATTAAAAGTTGGCAAGAAATGCCCATAGTGCAGGACCTTCTTCACTAAGGTTTGCCCCCTGGTGTGGTTACCACAGGCCCTTCCATGAACTTCCTCCAAGACTCGCTTGGCCTCACCATTGGCGACACACCGAAGCATGGGAAAATAAATTCCTTTCCTATGTAGCAGTCCTTCTTACGTAATGAATTTGGAAACTTTCTGAAGAAGTTGGCATCTTTCATTCTTCCTGTCCTTCTCTCTATAGATAGTTCTTTAGTAGAGTTATCCATGACTCCTTCTCAAGTTAAGCCTCCAAGATCCATTCGACATCCATCTGCTTGATGCTAGGAGCCAACAATACTTCCGCCGAAATGAGACCCATAAGTTGTGTGTCTCCGAAACTGGCAAATTTTTTCAAAGAGTCGGCCTTTGCATTCTCCTCTCTAGGAATATGCGTTATCGTGTAATATTCAATACCACTAAGCAGCTCGCTCAGTTTAGATAAGGAGCTAGCCACTCTCCTTTCACTTAAACTCCTTCCATACTTGACATACCACCAGTTGGGAATCATATAAAATATGCAAGGTCTTAATTCCTAATTCTTTGGCAATTTTGAGTCCTGCAATCAAGGCCTCATATTCTGCTTCGTTATTTGTTGCAGAAAAATCAAGTTTCAAGGCATAACAAATTGAATGTTCCTCAAGAGTCACTAACATGAATCTAGTGCAAGAACATTGATCGTTAGATGCACCATCAGTGTACATCTTGCACCTAGCATTCTATTCACCAATGCTCTCCAGGATATCATCTCGCACAGTGTATTCAGCTATAAAACCCGCCAAAGCTTGACCCTGAAATGCTCTCCGATGGTGATAAGATTTGTCATATTGGCTCAATTCAATGTTCCATTTCAACAGCCTTCCAAAAGTCTCCGGACGTTGCAAGACTTGTCACAAAGGCTGGTCGGTAACAACTTTGATCGGATGAGCTTGGAAATAGGCGGGAAGCTTCCTTGAAGCGACTAGTAGGCAGTTGTAACACTCCATATTTTTATGACATTATTTAGAATAATAATTAGGTAGGTTAAATAAATAATGAGGAGATTAATAAGTTAATAATTGACTAGCTAAGGGTAGCCGTGCCATGTTAAGTGGGCCAATTAAAATGAAATAATACTAGATAATGTATCAGGGAATGAGAATGACAATATGGAAAATAATTTAACCTTACACCCTAAAACCCTTTGGAAATGGGTAACTCATGTTCAAACATTCTCATTTCACTAAAACAAAGTTGTTAAGGCCGACCACCATTTTCCATTCTCAAGAGAAGAAGTAAAGTTAGGACTGAAGAGAAGGGAAAACATCAATTGATTCAACAATCAAAATTCTCCTTTATAATCACAAAATCTAAGGTGAGTAATTATTATATCCCTAATTCTTTTATTTTTTGGCTTTGTGATTAGATCCGAAATGGTTTTTGCTATATTATTGCCATGTTTGATGTTTAAAGATATATATTTATAGTTGGTGAAATTACAAATGTTTATTCGTGTTTTTTGATAGGTTTAACATGAAAACCCTATCTAATGACATTGGAATACCTTAGAAATTTAAATATAGGTCTTGAATAATATTTTAGAGATGAATTTTGATTTTCATAATTTTTTGATTTATTAAGGATTTTATTTGAATTTTCGAATGAAGAAAATTGTTTATTGGGTTATAAATTATTTTCGGCTAAAATATTTAATGTGCATGTAAATGTGCATATTTTAACCACCATATTTATTCTTTTTAAATTACATTAATGATCATATTGGGTATTTTAACTTGTTTAAACCAAAATTCATATTATTTGAAATTGTCACATATTCATCTTCATCCAGGGGCAAAATGGTCATTTTTGTGCATATATTAATTTGAGAACATTTAATTGGAAATTTTTATATTATTTTGTAGGAAATTACACTCAATTACAAGTGGGTTCATGGAGGAATATGCATGCACAAAATGAATACAAAGAAATGAAGATGGAAATAATTTAAAGTGAAGAACATGGAGGACCCCACCTACCCACTACCTAATGTACAAATTAAAGGATAATGCACATGCTAAAAGACATTTAAAGTTTCATGTACATTTAAGTGGGGGATTATTAAAGCTAATGATAACTTGGCCACCACACTTCCTCCAAGGGCATTTTGGGTACTCCCCAAAAATATGCATTAGGGTTTCTAACTTGTATAAATACCCCTTATGTTTCATGTAGCCATCTTCCTCTTAGTTAGTTAGTTTTAGTTTAGAAAATAAATCAAATCTCTCTTTCTTTCCATGGCTACTTAGTCATTTCTTCTCTTATGTAATTCTTTTTTCTATGCAATGTTAATTATTGTTTCTTTTTAATTACATGTTCATTTTCTTTTATGCAAGTTGTGTAGATTTTCCTTTATGCAATTAGAATAGTTTTCCATTTCACTTTGCTCTCTTTTACTTTTCTTTTTCTCTCATGTTGCAAGCTACATTTGTTCATATGATAACAAATATGAGAGGCTAAACCCCTTCAATTTAGGGGTAAAGAAGCTCTCTAATCATGTGGCTTCAACTTGATTTGATGTTTATGCTCTCTTTTTGTGCTTAATGAGAATGATTGAAGTGGTTTAATGATGTTGTTTAGCTTTGAATTTGATAGTCTATGTTGTTTATAACAAATAGACTATGCTTAAACAAACATAACACAAATTGCCTCTTCATCTAAATATGATTATGGCAAAGAAGTGAATGTTGAAATTGAAATTTGATGGCTTATATTTCTAATTAATAGTTAATAGGCCATGCTTAAAATAGATTTTGCTTTCAACTTTGTTGTCATATTTTATGAGATTTAAAAGTGTATTAGTGGTTGTGTTATAGTTTGATGGTTTATATTGAGCTAATTAATAGCACAAATTTACCATACTTATGATAAGCACATCAACTAATTCACTATTGACAAGAAAAGAGAGATCATAACTTCATTTTGTTGATTTATGTGATCTAGAGAGTGGAAATTGCCTCTAAATTGTCTTAACACTCATATTTTTATCTATTTTCTTTTGTCATTTTTTTTAGTTAATCACTCTTTCAACTTTGGTTAATTTGATTGAATAGAATTTTAAAATCATCAATTCCCTGCGGATCGACCCGTATTCGCCGCGTGCTACATTCGTACACCGTGCGCTTGCGGTTACTTTTATTTCTAAATTCGTTCGACGGTTTTCTAAACCGATAGAATTTCCGTCGACGAACAAGTTTTTGGCGCCGTTGCCGGGGATTTGTTTTGATTTTGATTTTCTATTCTTCGAATTACTTTCTTTTGATTTTTGTGTGTTTTTATTGTGTATGTTCGCATTATAAAAAACAAAAACAAAAAGAAAAAAATATTGTGTGTTTGTTGTTTTATTTTTGTTTCCAATTTGTTGTGTGCTTGTTTTAGTTTTTGAATTTCATTTGCATATTAAAAAAAATTGCATTGCATCTTTCTTGTTCACTTTCTTGTGCATTTCTGTACCCATTTTGCATTGCATTTTGTTTGCTGTTCTTGTGCATTTCCATCACTGTTTCCGTTCTCATTTAAATTTCTCTGCATTTTCACAAAAAGAAAAAGTCCTATTGCTCACTATTTACATTTGGCAACTAAAATTGCAACAGAGAACATTTCCATTAGCATTTTTGTTCACTTACATTACTTTCACATTTACATTTACAACTTGGTTTTCCAAGTGCTTTTCTGTTGCCATTTACAAGTCAGTTTTCAATTGTTACAGGCAACTGAACAAAGCAACCCATCTAGTTCATACCTCCAAACTTCCTCAACTGCAACATCTTCTACATTGCCCCTTCACCTCTACAGAGCACATCCACCATTAACATCAACCAAGATCCCACTTCTTTGCAAACATCACCCATAACTACTCTCAACATACCCACTGTACAGACTACCACTACCTGCCCATTACTGTCACAACACACCATCAATACAATTTCAACCCGCCTTCATCCTTCATCATTTACCTTCTGCTTGCCTACTGCACAACAACTCCGATCGACAAACTCCATACCCATTACCACTGTACTTCCCAAACATCTAACAACTCCTCCCTACCATTCACAATTCCACCCCTTGCAGACTTCAAAAATCATCACCATCTCCTCCACTTAACAATAACCACTCCCCACATCCCCAATTCATCACTGCTTTGAATTGTCCTTCCCTGAGCACTGAGGCCCCAGTTCAAGAAAGCACACCATCAACATTCACTGTATACTTCAACCACCAAGTAACAACACTATATCCCCTTCCCCTTCCTCTTGCAAGCCTAAAACAACCACCAACCATTCAACATCACCACCACCTCTCTGCAAAAACCCTACCATCACAAAACTGTGCTCAAACAGCAACCACCATAACCACATTGCCTTCCTGCCCCTGTCACACATCGGACAAAACTTCCAAATCGATACAACCATCCAATCGAATCAACTTTTGCATACTCCTCAACAACGGCAAACGAACCTGTGACCCTTAACCGCTACCCTGCTTCAAATCGTAACCCAAAATTAACAGCTCGGCCAAATCGACCGCCAATTCCATCACCGACCATCATCCTTCAAGCAGAACCAAATCACGACCAAATCAGTGAACTCGCGACCTCACCGCAATCGACCAAACAAA